>CP083245.1:0-4800000 GCA_021950295.1 Epichloe scottii
TAACCCTAACCCTAACCCTAACCCTAACCCTAACCCTAACCCTAACCCTAACCCTAACCCTAACCCTAAGAGTTATAGGAAGTATTTAGTGGCAATACACTAATAAATCACTAGCATAGTAACCTACTATTAACGCTATTATATTTAGCTACCTAGTAGTAAAACTAGAAGCCTTAGGAACCTTAGAAGAAGATTAAATATTTTAAGAAGGAATAGAGAAGATATTAGAAGATAGTAAGGAACTTATCCCTATCTTAATAAAGGAAGGGACTAAGATCTTCTATATAGTTATTAAAGATATAATAATTAACTATACTAAGTAACTTAAGGTAGTTATAGAGGATTTTTAACCCTAGTAAAAGCTAGAACTACCTAATCTAATAATTAATATAATATACAAATAAAAAGGCTAGAGGATTTACCCTTATAATAATATACCCTCTAATAAATTAACCCCTAAAGGAGATCTAAAGTAAAAGTTAAAGAAATAGAAAGAAGCAAAGTTATGACTTAATATATCTAGGAAATATAATAAGTATATTACTAGGAGATTTAGCGTAGACCCTTAAGGTTTTAGAATAACCTAGGAATAATTAGATTAAATAGTTAAAGGGGTGCAAGAATATTTAACACTAGAAGAAGTTAATATTTTTAAGGAAATTCTCTATAACTAAGAAGTAGCGCTAGCATAGGACTTATTAGAGTATAGAAAAGTTAACCTACTAGTTACGCTACTATAAGTTATTAAGGTTATTAAATATAAGGCATAGTAGGTAGGTTTAATCCTAATACCTCTTAGGTTATAAGGGAAGCTAGTTAATCTTTTAAAGAAAAAGCTAAAGTATAGTTATTTAAAGGAGAGCTATAGTTCCTATAGGAATCTATATTTCCTTATTATAAAAAAGAATAGTAAAATTTATTTAATCTTATTAGCAATAAAATATAATAAAGTTATAATATAGGATGCGCTTAGCCCTTAAGGAGCTAAAGCGTTTAGTAAAAGCTTTATAATATATAAGATCCTATCTATTATTAATTTATTATTAGGATATAATTAGGTTAAATTAGCTAAGAGAAGTTAGGACATAATAATAATTTTAACTATAGTTAGACTTTTATAACTCTATTAGCTACTATAGGGAGCTACTAACTTAGTGGCTTAGTTTATTAGGAGAGTATTATTTAACTTAATTCCCTAAATTTACGCACCTTTCCTAGATAATATTACTATCTAAGGTCTAACTATAATATATAATAATAAGGAAATTATACTAGGAGTGCAAAGGTACATAATAGAGTATTTAATTAATATTAATAAAGTCTTAGTTAATATTAAGCTCTCTAGTTATATAGCCTTAGTAGTTAAATCAAAGTTTTATTAGAAGTTAGTAGAAATTATAGGATTTATATATAACATAAATAGAAGGAAACTAACTAAAGTAAAGATAATTAAGATCTTAGACTAGGAGGTATATTAAGATTAATTAGACATATAGTCTTTTATTAGATTAATAGGAGTTTATTATATATAGGTAAAATATTATATATAGAAAGCAAGGCTATTAGTAATCTTACTAAAGAAAGAGAGTAAATAGATATAGGGGCTAGATTAGTAAGAAGCTATAGATATCCTTAAGAAAGCAGTAATAATAGCACTAATTCTTATTTTACTTAATCTAGGACTAGGCTTTAGAGAAATTATTCTAATAGTTAATATAAGCTTAATTAGATAGGAAGCTACGTTATTATAAATTATTAATAGTAAATAATATCCTATTTAATATAAAAGTAGTACTTAGAACACTACTAAATCTAAGTATAACGCTATAAAGTAAGAATACTAAGCAGTGGTTTATATATTAAGATAACTATAAATATATCTATATAGAGTTCTATTTACTTTAGAGATAGATTTATAAGTCCTTATATATTAAATTAATAGTACTATTAATAATATGCCTAGGGCACTTATTACCTAATAGATTAGCTATATTCTACTCTTTAATTTTACTATATAATATATACCTAGAGAGAAAAACTAAATTACTAATACCTTATTAAGAAAAGGCCCTAGAGCTTTAGATTAATTAGACTAGGTAGTTAAAGGGGATATTAAAGATTTTATTAATCTCTACCTTAATAATATTACTATAGGTAAAGAAAACAAAAAGAGCTACTTAGAGAAGATATAATAGGTAATTAATTTCCTATTAACTTTTTAAAGACTACTTAATCTTAGTGTAAAGGACTATAGGAAACTATATAATAAGGCTAAGAAGTTTTACTTAGAAAAAGGATATCTCTAGAAAAGGCTAATAGGAATTATAAAAAGACTTACACTAGTAGTGGATATACCTAAGTAATAATAGATAATTATTAAGGCTATTTATAAAGAACTTAGATATAAAGGCATTAAGGTAGTCTTCTAGGTAATAAGATTAAGGTACTAGTAGAAGGGACTATAGAATATAGCCTAGGAGATAATAGCTTACTATAAAATATACTAAAAGTTTACACTATAGTGCCTATAAGAGCTTTCTATACTAGTTACACTAGGAAACCTAATAAGCAAGATTTATATTAATACTTAGTACTTACTAATTAATTATAGATATAAGTATCTATTAGAAGCTAGGTATAACCTTACTAGTTAGGTAAAGGCTACTCTAGTTAAGAATACTACTATATTAGTAATTAGGAAGTTTCTCTCCTCTCTAATTAGTAGGTTTAGGCTTTTCTAATTTATTATCTATAATTAAGGACCTAAAATATATAGGAACCTTAAGGAAGCACTTATAGATATTAGCATTACTAGAATCTAAATATCTAGGTATAACCTAAAGGCAAATTCCCCTATTAAAGTTAGACATTAGTCTCTTGTATTTACCCTAGTGAAGTTAGGCGGATTAGATAGATAATAGTTTAAGCGCCTTAATAAGGCTCTTCTTATAGATTACACTACTATTTGTAAATTATATAGAAAGTCTGCGTTTTATTTAATTTATAGATAGGAGCTAATACTGCCTTTAGAAGTTAAATTTCTAACTTAGAGACTAATTAATTAGGACGTAATTATAGGTAGTTAAGACTTATTTAAAGCGTAGGTTTAGATGCTTAAATAAAAAGCGGAAGACATTAAAAAAGCAAGAATAAAGGTGTTTAAATTTAGATAGTAACTTGCAAAATAAACTAATAAGAACTAGGCTACTTTAATTAGGAAAGATTAATTAAAACCTAGGGATCTTATCTTAGTATATAATATCTAATAGAATATTAATATATCTATAACACAGAAGCTTATAATAAGGTAGAATAGACCCTTTTAAATTTATAAGCGCGCGCTAATCTCTAGAGCCTACTATTTATAAACACTAGATAGCATTAAACTTATAAAGATAATCTTAGGGGACTATATTAAGAAATTCCTCCTAGATCTAGAAGGATAGTGGACTTCTACTACAAATAAATAGCTTTACGCTCCTTAATATAACTAGGCAAAAGAGGTAATTAGTAATAACTATAATAAGGAGGTTTTAAGCATTATACTATTAATAGCTTAACATAATATATTAGATTAAATAATTAATAATAAGAGCACCTACTATTAGGAAGGGATAAGTAAGAAAAGGCTAGTGCTTAAGGATAATAAAGTTAAACTTTTACCCTAATAGTACCTATACTATAAGATTAAAGTTAGGTTACCTTAATTAATAATTAAATAGCATTAAGAATATAAGGTCTATTCCCTAACTCTTTAATAATATACCTACTAGAAGCTATTTTAACTTTTATTTTATTTATACTTTACTTTTATTTTTAAGAAAAGATTAGGTTTTATTTTTAAATGCTATAGATTAAGTAATTATAGCATAGTTCTAGGAGCTAAGTTACTAGTTTTCTTATTTATTTCCCTAAATTAAAAGATATTATATATTTTTCATTTATTATAAACTATCTAGAAAGGGGGAGGTATATCTATTTCTAGGTAAGGGGAATTCTTAAAGTTAATACTAGTTAGATTAAGGGGAATTACCTTAGCTACCTTAGTAGTCTATTCTTTACCTAAGAATAGTGCTAGAGCCCTCTCTCTTAAGGATCTAGGCTAATACCTAGAAGTAAAGCGCTATTTATAGCTTATAGCATAGGAGCTATTCTAGATATAATTACTATAGGCACCCTTAAGGACACCTAGAATTAATATATAACTATAGAATAGGAAGTATATATGCTTATTAAAGAAGTTAATATATTATATATATAAGTTTAAGCAGTTAGAATAGAAGACACTATTTAATCTACTATATATAGAGATAAGCAAAGCCTAGTAATGCTTAGGATATTATAAAAGAGCGTGTAGAAAATACCTATTAGGATAAGCTATTTTAGCTAGAATAAGGACTTAATATTAATAACTGTTTTTAACTACTAGAGCTAATACACTTTCTTTCTTAGTATAGCTTCTAATAAAGTCCTTTACTAAGTTTATCTTCTTTATTACCTTAAGGAGATAGGGAGGTGCCCCCTTTAGAATATTATCTATAGGTTAGAGAATAATTTTAGTATATAAGGGAATACTATTATTACTAATATTAATGCCACTATAAACCTAGAATATAAAGAGAAACTTAAACTATAAAAACAAAACTATTAGCTAGTGGTCTAGTATAAGATTAAATAATGCCTAAGCCTATATAATCTCTACTAATGTAGGAGGGGTAGATCTCTGTATAATTAGACTAGTTAATAGTCTTAGTTGCTATAAGTTCTGCCTCTAAGACACTAGCCCTAATAATAGCGGTAATATTAGGAAGCCTTTAATAGGTTATATTAAGAGAATTAGCTATAATTAAATAGTTAAAGAAAAGAGGAATAAAGGTTTACAAAAGATAGGACAGAGAGGAAAAGAGAGGGTTTAAATACCTTAATTTATAACTATTTCTTAATAATAGGTATTAATAACTAATAGATAGGCAGCCCTAATAACTAATAAGGGTGCTAAAGAAGTTTAATTTATAGGATTTATCTAATCCTTGCGACCATTACCTAATAGCGGGTGTTAGCAACTGTTAGTTATAAAAGGGAATGCAGCCGTAGATAGCCACTGCTAACTAACTATATAACTACTAAGAGCTATAAGAACAAGGCTTAGGTTATAAGAACTATTTAATCTTACCTACTTCTTACATTATTATAC
Source organism: Epichloe scottii (assembly GCA_021950295.1). Taxonomy (NCBI): domain Eukaryota; kingdom Fungi; phylum Ascomycota; class Sordariomycetes; order Hypocreales; family Clavicipitaceae; genus Epichloe; species Epichloe scottii. Next base: position 5,195 of record CP083245.1, read on the forward strand.
TCTTCTTTAGTTATTAAAGCCTTCCTTTCTTAAGTTCTTCTTATATCCTACCTCTTCTCTTATTATAATTGCTTTATCTCCTAAAAGCAACTACTATTCTTTCCCTACCACTCTTATATATATACCTATATATTCTATTTAATTATGCCTTATTATAGCGGAATATAAGGAATCTAAGGTATTTAATAATACCTATACTAAAGTAAATAGCAAGACTATTACGTACTTTACAAATAAGAGGTGCCTAATAATATACTATATTTATGTTTTAATATATAGAATAGAAGGATCTTTCTTTAGGGAAGAGAAAGAAGGCACTATTAGACTTAACCTAGTTAATCTCTATAGATAGCAGCTACTATTATTCTATCTAAGGTAGGACTAGCTATAGCTCTTACTAAGATTTAAAATACACTAAGATAGTAATAACTTTAATAAAGTTATATAATAGTAGCCTTATTACTAAGAGAAGGGAGTATATTAATATTAGCTATAGTAGTAAAGAAAAAGTAAATAAAGTATAAAAAGATTAAATATTAAGTAAGGATAAGAGCTAAGATAAAAAAATAAGGAAAGTAGTAATAATTTAAAGAAAATAAAAGAGAGAATTATTAAGGGAAGTATAGGAGTATTTATATTCTATAGGTAATAAGGATTAAGTTTAACCTAAATATAGTTTATTTATATTAATATGTATATTTTAGGGATAAATAAGGGATATTATTATATAATTAAGTAATAGGTAATTAAAATTATAAAAAAGATTTAAGGTAAGAAGGGAATTTAGGAAGTAAAAAGTAAAGTATAAGAAATAGGTAATATAGTAAGGTTAGGTAAGGCAAAAAGATAGCTAGCTATAGGTATAGAAACTTAAAGGACTAGTATTATAAGGGGGTAAGGGTAAAAAGGGAGTAAGTTACTTATATATTAAGAGAGTTAGGGGTAAGGTAATCTTTATAAATTTTTTTCTAGACTTATAGGGCTTAAGGGTATAGGGGTATATAATATTACTTATATATAGTTATACTACTATATATATATAGTTTATTTTTAGTAGTTTTTTACTAATTAAAAAGGGAGGGAAGGGAAAGGGTAAGTAAGGGGGTATATTATAGACTTAAGCTATAAGCTTAAGTTAAGTCTAAAGTAAGACTAGGTCTAGAAAGGGGTAGTTTATATATAGACTATGTAAGACTTACTATAAGGGGGATTTATTATAACCCCTTTATTTAGTTCTCTTCTTCTTCTATAAGAATAAGATTTGCACTTTAAACGCTTACGTGTAGTTGCCCTAAGGCTAGTTTATAACACCTAGAGGTCTTTATCCTTCTAGCCTTAATGTTCACTAGTATAAATAAACCTTATAATATAGTTATTTAGCTTATATTACGTGGCTATCTTAGGGTTTAGCTACATAAGCTCTCTCTAGTCTCTTGTAAGTACCTTAGAGTATAGTTATAATTATCTAGGCAATTTATCTTCTAAAGGTCTCTTAGGTTCTAATATTATGCCTATTGCGTGTTTTTAGGGAAAGGGAGCAAGGGAATAAGGGAACAAGGGAACGAGGGAAGAAAGGTAAAGAGGGTGGTGTATGTGTTTAGCTAGCTTAGCTAAGGTTATATTAACATTGGGTTTAAGTAAAATGCCTTATAGTAATAGACTTAGTTATTTGGTTAGTTTTCTCGTGATAGCTAATAGAAATAATCCTATAATAACAATATCCTATAGGCCTAAGAGTTAATAAATTAATCCCTTAGAAGCCTAATAAGTCTGTAGATCTAGTCTCTTCCTTTAGCATAATCTATAGTTATGCCTCTTTACCTAAATAGTTTAGGGACCTAAGAGGTAAGTGGCTATAGCGTTTGTAAAATTGTCTCTTCTTATAATACCTAACTTATCTATAGTTATAAAGTTAACCACTAATTAGTGTTAGTTACACTAAGGTCCTACGTAGGTAATAATTAATAATTCCGTAGTATTAAAGTTAATAATTAATCTAGGAAAGAGAGAAGAGAAATCTAGCTAGGAGAGAAAGTGGGTAAAACGCGGAAGTGGGGTAGAAAAGGGGTGGCGAATAATGCGGCTAATCGCATCGCGTGCATCCATTTGGACCCACTCTCATCCTAGCCTTTAGCCACGATTAAACCAAACAAGACCCAAAGGAAGTAATAAATTAGTTATAATAGTAATTAGATACATTAAATAAGCTAGATAGTGTCTCTAGGCCTAAAAAGCCTCTTAGATTACTAGAAGCTCTATATTTAGTGTTATATAATAAAGTTCTATATTATTTAACTTTCTTAATATATACTCTACTAAGTGCTAGTAACCTAGCACTAATATTATAAGGACTGCTTTAATAGTATATCCTAATATATTAGTCTTTACCCTTAAAGGTACTAGCAAATTAAAATAAACTAAAATTAGCGCTTTTTAGAATTACTACTAGAGTTCCTTAAATACTACTAACTTATAAGGCTTTAGCTTAAAGGTTACGAGCTAATCTTGCCTAAGTTAATTAGTTAGTAAAATCTAGTAAAACTAAGAAATAACTAGATATTAAGCACACTATAAGGTACTAGCTAGGTTATAATAGCTTTAAAATAAGAAGGATTTATTAAGATACTTTCTTCTATAATTATAAATCCTAAGAATTTAACCTTGGTGTATAAAAATTTACACTTTATAAGGTTAATAAAAAGGCTAGCTTTATAAAGCTTATAAAGGACCTATTTAATGTAACCCTTATACGCTTTTATATTACTACTATAAATTAGAATATTATCTAGGTAAATAACATAAATTAAATTAATAAGGCCCTTAAGGGCACTATTAATATATTCTTAGAAGGTTATAGGTATATTTATAAGCCTAAATAGCATTATAAGATACTTAAAGTAACTATATTTACACTAAAAGGCTATCTTTTACTTATCTCCCTTATAAATATATAGCTAGTAGTATATATTTTTAAGATTTAATTTAGTATAAACCTTTACCCCCTTTAATGAATTTAAGATCTTAGTAATTAGAGATAATAGTGCCTTATCTTTTATTATAATCTATATAAAGCCTTAATTTACCTCCTTTCTTTAAAATAAATAAAATTAGGGCCTTAGCTAGGCTAATTAATCTTTAGATCTATTCTTTATACTATATACTAGCTAGGTACTCTCTAAGCACTTCTAGCTCTTTTTTAGCTAAACTATATATTAGCCCCTAAAGGGGTGTTTTCCTTTTTCTAACTTAATTATGTATATATAACTACCTAACTTAGGAAGTATACCTATAAGCTTATTAGAAAATATATCTTTAAACTCTATATATACCTCTAGTAACTTAGGCTTATAGTTCTCTTTTAGGTTAAGTATTACTACCTTACTATTAGGGTTTATTAAGGTAATAAAACTTTTCTTCCCTATTATATAAGTATTTTATACCTTAATTATAGTTAGGCTATTATAAGTTAGGGTATTACTTACTATAAGGCTAATATTCTTATCTTTTTTATTCCTATTTAGTAGGTTTATAAGCTTAATTAATGCTAAATAAAGTAAAAATACTATAAATAAGCGTTTTACTTCTTTTCTTACTTACTATATTCCTAATATAAAGTTAAGGTAATCTTTTATAATAGGGTATCTTTATAGTCCCTCTTTCTAGGATATAACTATAGGTTTATACACTCTAGCCTAGTCTATTCCTAAGATAAGGTTCTTAGGGGTATTAATAATATAGTAGTAAACTTAGTATATTTTTATATAGCCTATACTATCTTTTACTAAGATAACCTAATTTAAGATTTCTTAATATAAAATAAGGGTCTTAGCTATACTTTTAAGTAGTATATTATCTTTCTATATATTAGCCTAATTTGCCTTTAATAGTAATTTTAGGTAGATAATTAATTCTATTATACCTATATTAAGTAGCATAGGCACTACTACCTATTTATAATCTTACTATAATAATATCTAAACTTTTATTCTTATATCCTTAATTAATTTATTAGTAAGGGTATTATCCTAGGCTTAAGTAAAGCTAATTAGTATCTTATTTATATCTTACCCTACTACTTAGTTACTATTATTCCTATATAATAGCATTATATAGGTTACGCTCTTATAGATAAAATAATCTAGTTCTTTATATCTTAGTGTAATATAACTAGATTATTTATATTTAAAGCATACTATAAGGGATCTTATAGCTCCCTTACTATTTTATTATAGTATATTTACTATAAGTAAATTTAAGTATTACCTTTTTTATTTATAGTCTTATTTATAGTTATTACTTTAGTTACTATTTTAACCTATTTTTATTATAACTTTTACTTTTTTTCCTTAACTAGCTAAATAGGTTTATATTACTAGGAACTCCTAGCTAAGTATTTGCTTCTTTATAGTATTATTTAGACTATTAATAAATATATAAATATAAAGTCTTATAGGGATTACTTTAGGGAGTTTAGCCTTAGCTTTTATCTATATTTTTATAAATCCATAGAATAACTAATAGTTTTCTTATCTAAGGGTTAGTAATATCCTTATAGCTTCTAAGCACTATATATTCTTATCTATTATTCTAGTTTTTAGCTAATTTATAAATCTAGCCTAGGTATAGTCCTAGTAATTTATATAATTATTTATAGCTATATAATATATCTATTATTACTTTATTTCCTTTACTAGGTAGCTACTAGTATAAGCTACCTTAGTAGTATTATTAATAAATATCTTATAGTCTAGGGTAAAAGCTATATTAAGGTTTACTAAGAAATATTAAAGACTTTTATATTAATCTCCTTTATATACTAGAGTCTTTAGTTATATTTTTATAAGACTATAGTAATATATAGTTATAGTAAGCTTAAAGCTTCTTAGTAAGTCTAAAAGTAATATAATTATAAGTCCTTTAGTAGGATTAGTAAGTCTAGTACTAGTACTTACTAATATAGTGCCTAACTTAAATATATATTACTATTCCTATAGTTATAGAATTTTCTATCTTTTCTAAGCTCTTTATAGCTTAGTCTTAGCTTACTTAAGGATTTAGTTTAGCTCCTTATTACTATACTTAATTTCCCTATAATTATTATATTAGTCTATAGTAAGCTTTTTATTATTATTTTAATCTTTAGGAGTGCTATTTTTATTATTCCTATCTAGGCTATTAAACCCTAGGATTATACTATCTTAGTATTTTATATTATTACCTAAGTGTAGTATACTAGCTATATAATTACTATATATAGTAAATTATATAGCTATCCTATTTAATTCTAATATTATAATTTATAACTAATAGTCTATTTACCCTAAAGAGTTTAAGAGTTTAATTTATTATAACTAATAGCATAGGAAAAGATAAATAGAGTGTAAAGGGCTTAGGCTTTGCCTAAGCATTAGTCATAGCGCGGAAGGACAGGTAGCTAATAGGAACTAGTAAGGGTTTAGGAAGGAGGCTAATATAAGATAGCTAGGGGATATAAGGGGCATAAAGGGGATAGACTAGCTCTCTTCCTTTCTTCCCTCCTTAAGTTTCTTAATATTATATTAATGCCTAATAGTAGTTGCCTAAGGGCTAGTCTATAATATTTAAGAAACTTCCTTTAGCCTTAATAAAGGGCTACTAAAAATAATAGCACTACTATAAATAAATAAATAAATTAACTTAATAGAAGAAAATAATATAATAGATATACTATAACTATAGGTTAAAGGAAACCTAGGGATAAGAACCCTATTAATAAATACTATATTACTACTATTAGCTTATAATATATAAATTAATACACTTTAACTTATAATTAAGTAGTAAGTAAGAGAGATTAAGACTTTATAATACTAAGTTTATATAAACCCACTACTACTATTCTAGTTAGCCCCCTTAGTAAATACCCCTATTTAACCCCTAGTATTAGACTTATACCCTCCTATATAATATACTACCCTTACTATATTACTTACTATATAATAACTATATTAAAAACTAATCCCTATAGGTAATTTATATAATAGTAATAAGACTATATTTACTATATAGAGATTCTTTATATAATATAAGTTAGAAGTAAATAAGGACTTTATTAGAGGTAATAAAGACTAATAGATATTTATTTACTAAAACTTAGCACTAAAGGTCTAGTCCTATATAGCTATATACTTTAAGGTAAGTTACTTATATAACTACTCCTTTATTAGCTTCCTTAGCTACTTAGAAAGCATATTCTCTAACCCTTATAAATAGAAGATAGCCCTTATAGAACTTAACTAGATTAAGTAAGGGTTTAGGGAGTTATTTACTATATTCTTTATTTACTTTAAATAGAAACTCTCTATAATAAGGGGAGGATAGTAGGTAGGTAATATTAAGCTAGTAAAGTTATAATACGCTCTTAATAAGTAGCTAAGAGAGGTTAGTATTAGTAAAGGAATTAGTTATATAGATTACCCTCTTATAGTCTTATAATACTATAGTATTAAAGTTAATATTAAGGCCCTAGCCTTAGAGAATAAGTATTAAACCTAATATAAACCCTAACTAGTATAACCTATACCCTAATAAACTAACTAAGATAGTAATATACTAATAACTAGAGTCTAGGCTATATTAACCTACTTTAGTAAATAAGCTAATATAGAGAGGAAAGGGAAGCCCTAAAAGACTAATAATAGGAGGCTAAGGGCCTAATAGGTTATAATAGATAAAATAATAAGATACTATAAGGAGGAATACTACTTATATTATAGCTTAATAAAATACTAGATCTAAGAGTATACCTTCCTTCTTACTTACTAACCTTATTTAAAGGTTACTATTAATATATATAAGGTAAATAAGGAGAGCGCTAATAAGGAAGTTAATACTTAACCCTAGGAAAATAAGTAGCCCCTAAGTAAAGTCTTATATAGGGGCGTAAAGGCTAGTTATTACCTATAGATAAGGATAAGTATAGCCTATATATAGATATAGAGAAAAATATAGAATACTATATAGATTAACCACTATTCTTAGTTCCTATACTCTTTAATATATATTTATACCTTAATATCTAAATTAATAGTAGGTATAATTACTATAGCGCTATTAGTAAATTAGTAGTATAATAACTAGGCCTAGAGCTTATATAATTACTAAAGTAAAGATAGGTTTATATAGTAGTGGAAATAAGAAGAAAGGGGGTCTATACCTAGGAAGATATATCTTTAATTATGCATATAGTATATATAAGGATTAATATTAATAGGTAGGAATTATTAGTATATCTATATATTATATTAGGTCTTACTTAAGATATAATCTTTAGGATACTATAGTTAGAATAGTAAGATATTATTATTTATATAGCTAAGTAATAGTTAGTAATTAGGGCGGCTAAGGGTCTATGTATTTCTAAGGCTATAGAATATAGTATAAGCAAACTAGTTTAGGGAATTATTAGGTCCTTATATATAGCGGAAGCCTAATAAGCCTAATATAAGAAGGATATAACTATAAGGTTTATTACTATAAGTCTAAAGGAAATTACTATAGTGCTATAGGTTACTACCCTAAAGTTAAAACCTACTTACCCTAATACTTTAATATTACTAGATAAACTAGTAGACTTTAAGGACCTATTTAATAAAGCAAAAGCAAATAGCTTGCCTCCTTATAGGGGGTCTCTTAATTACTATATATATATATATAAGAACCTAGATAAGTCTAAACTAGTACTTCTATAGGGTCTATTATATAATATACTAAGGGACTAACTCTTAGAGATTAGACACTAAATTATAGACTTAATAAATAAGGAATAGATTTAAGTAAGCTTCTTATTAGTAATAGCCCCTATTCTTCTAGTTAAGAAGGCTAGAGGTAGTTAGCGTTTTTGCGTAGACTATTACGCACTTAATAAGATAATAGCCTAGGATTATTACTCTCTCCTATTAATTAAGGAAACGCTATGCTTACTCTCCTAAGTATAATAGTTTATAAAGGTTAATATTTATATAGTGTTTTATAAACTATAGATAGCTAAAGATAAGGAGCACTTAATAGTGTTTTAAACTAGGTTTAGGCTATTTAAATAGCTAGTTTACCTATTTAGCCTAGTAGGAGCACTAGCTACCTTTTAATATTATATTAATAAGTCCTTAGGGGATGCGTTAGGGGATTTTATTATAGTATATTTAGATAATATCTTAGTCTATTTAGGGGGATTAAAAAAGACTATATAGCTAAGGTTTAGCTAATATTAGGCTAATTAAGGGCGGTAGGCCTTTACCTAGATCTTAATAAGTCTATATTTACTATAAAGGAGGTCTAGTACTTAGGCTATATTATTATAGTAAGTTACTCTATTTGCCCTAATCCTATAAAGGTTATAGCTATTAGGGAATAGGTAGCCCTTATAAAGTTATAGGGGGTTTATAGTTTCCTTAGGTTTACGAATTTTTACTATAATTTTATCTAGGATTTTTTAGAGCTAGCTACTTTACTTATATGCCTTACTAAGAGAGATATCCTGTTTTAATAGGGAGCTAAGGAAAACACTACCTTTAAAAGGCTTAAAGAGGCTTTTATTAAATACCTAGTCCTAGTATAGTAAGACCTAGACTAGCTAATAGTAGTTAAAGTAAATTATTTAGGGATAGCCCTAGGAGGGTGCCTCTTATAGGAGGGTTAGGATTATATCCTATACCCTATTATATACTATTTTATAAGCCTTATAGCCTTATAGAGAAATTATACTATTTATAATAAGGAGCTTCTAGCTATTATCTCTTATCTTAAGGCATAGTTAATAAAACTATAGGGAGTGTCTTACCTATTTATAATTTATATAGATTATAAGAATTTAGAATACTTTATAATACCTTAGCTAATATTAGAATAGTAAGCCTAGTAGGTAAATACACTTACTTTATTTAACTTTTACCTCTAATATAAGCTTAGTATATAGGCTTACTACCTAGATACTCTTTTATAAAGGGACTAGAATAAGTTAGGACCTAGTATAAGAATAGGATAAATACTATAGCCTATTACTATTTTAGGACTCTTATAGTTACTATTAGAGTTAGGGGTAGGTTATAGCTAGAGTTTACTATTATTATATATAGCACTACTACTAACTAGGGAAGCTCTCTTTACTATAAGGTACCTATAGACTTTATAGGATTAGGTAGTTTAATTAAACCTAATATACTATATCTAGCTTTAGGTAATTTAAGAAGGGGTAAGGAAGTTTCTACTAGAAGTAATAATAAGGGAATAGGTTATAGATTACTTACTAAGTGCCTATAGGGCGCTTTAGTTTTAGGGCTAGACCTAGGTCCTAGCCTAGGAACCTCTTATAATAATGCTTATCTAATAATATTATAATTTGCTAGTAGTAAGGTACCTAGGATATAATATAATATTTTAGATCTTATAGTAGTAGTTTTATTAGGATAGGATATTATAGGATATTATAAGGTTTATTTATAACTACTACTACTTTAGTAGTTATAAAAGTTATTAATAATATTAGGGCTTATTAAAACTATTACTAATCCCTAACTAGTTCTAGTTATAAATCTCTATTAACTTTATAATAAACTTACTAGTATTATCCCTAGAATAGCCCTAGTTTCTTATAGTTATTACTAATAGGCTTTCTAAGTTTATTTAATTAGAGGTAATAACCTCTATTATAGCTAAGGAGTGCGTGGAATAGTTTAAGATAGTATAGTAAAGATTTTAAGGTTTTCCTTAGTTAATTATTATAGACTAAGGGTTAGATTAGTTAGGAAACTTCTAGATAATATTATACTTAAGAGTTAGGATTAACTAACTCCTTTTTATATTATATTACCTATAGATAAATAATAGTATAGAATAGGTAAACTAGGAGGTATAAGTAATACTATATGTATTTATCTCCTTCTTATAGTATAATTAGCCTAAATACTTAGCTACTTATTAGCTTATAATTAATAATAAGATATCCTTAGTTATAGGGGTAAGTCCTAATAGATTATTATATAGCTATAATTTAGAACCTATTTAGTTATAGCTAGACCTAGCACTATCCACTATAACCTCTAAGGGAAAAGTAGTTTAGTTCCTAAAATACCTCTAGAAGGGGACTTATTTAGCTTAGGCTATAATAGTATATATATAATAATATTAATAGAATATAATATTAGTATTATATTACCTAGTGAAATATTTCTAGGTTAGGGATAAAGTATAGCTTTTACTTAGGAATATTAAAACTAATTACCCTTTATAAAAGCTTAATTAGGTTACTATAAAATACACTATTATAGAAGTCCTAATACTACTTATAGTCTAATTAGATATACTAAGAGGTATTTACCTAGTTTTCTATATAAATCTTATAGAGTAAGTAGTAATAAACCCCTTTTAAGTTAGAAGCTCTAAGACTCTAGACTAGATCTAGAATAGATATTATTAGAGAATAATAATAAACTTATTAAGAAATACTATATAGAGTAAATTCTTATAGCCTAAAATATACTAGGTAAAGGTAATAAATATAATATACTAGTTAAATAGGTAAGTTACTTATAACTAATATAGAAACCACTAGAGAATATAGTAAATATAGGGGCACTAGATAACTTTAAATAGGAATAGGGGGATATATAATATAATAATAGACTAAGTTAATTAAGTAAAAGTTATTTACTAAGAGAGACTATATATAGGATTAGGGATATACTTATACTATTACCTATAATAAATTATTTAGTATAACTAAGATATACTCTTACTATAGCTATTTTAGCTACTAAATCCTTATTAATCTTACTAAAGGCACTATTAAACTCTATTTTACTCCTATTAATAGGGGTAATATATTAAAGAGGGGATAAACTATATCTAGCTTAGGGGTAATAGATATCTATATAGTAGTTATTATAGCTTTATCCCTAATACTAAATAATAGGAGAGGTATATTACCTAGAGGGTAAAAGATAGGAGTATATAGGTAGGGGCTTAGTTTCTATATAATTACTAGAGATAATAGAAAGATATTTAGACTTAGTATAGGGGTAACTAGTCCTATTAGGAAGGGTAAGCTATATTTAATATAAATTAGTAAGGGGGACACTAGAAGAGCGCTAGGATTAATACTAATAGTAATAAGAAGGCAATTTATTATATAGCTTAATATATTAAGGATTAGTCTTAGGACTAATATAGTAATAACTAGGGAGAGTATACTAATTATAGTAGTAAAATACTTATAGAAATCCTATTATATAGTAACTATACTATTTATAAGCTACTAGTTTTACTAAAATAGGGTACTAGTAACTTAGTATAATAAGTTATTTATTTTATAACTAGCTAAGAGATTACTACTAATAAAGGGGATAATATTAAGTTTAGTTATATTTAAGGTAAGAGTATTAGTTAAGGGGGATAGCCTAAGGGCTAAATAGATAGGTACTAGATTAAACTAAGCCTAATTAAGGAGAGTGTTTTAGTAGGTAATAAAGGACTAGTATTTCTAGGATAGAATAGGTAATTTTTACTTTATAGTTACTAACTTAGTAATACTAGGTTTTATAATATACTAGCCTATAGTAATTTTAGCTTTAAGATCTTTTAGGGTATAATAGAGATAAGGGTTAGTAAATAGGTACCTAGTTAGCTAGATATAGGTAATATAATTATATTAATAAGGAGGGTAGGACTTACTACTCTTAGGTAGGTAATAGTCTATAATGCCTATAGTTAGGGCCTATTTTATATAGAGACTATAGGGATAAAAAACTAAGGTAAGTATAGCATACTACTTATTATCTAAGTTACCTTTTATAAGATATTTACCTATAAAATAGGTAGGAGGTATAGTAAGTATAGTAAGGCTATAGGGAGAAGGATTATAAGGGTATAGTATATTAATAAGTGTTTATATAGGATATAATTAAGGTTTAATAAGGGAGTAGGAAGGATTTAAGATAGGATTATAATATATAGAAGGTAAAGTTAGGAAAAGGGAAGTTAAGGGGGAAAGGGAAGGTAAGTAAAATGTTTTTATATATAATATAAAAGTAAAGGTAAGGTAATAAACTAGTAGGGGTAGGGTTAAGGGGTTATTATAATAATATAAGGGGCTAGTAAGGCTATATATAAGCTATATTATATATGCTATATAATAATAATAATATAATATAATAGGTAGAGATAACTCTACACCTACTACTAGGATATATATAATATATATGTGTACTATATTTAAGGTAATAATAATAAACTATAATAAGTAAAGATAACCCTATAACCTAATACTAGGATATATATAATATAGGGGTATACTATATTTAAGTTAAGGGGAGTAAAAAGGGGATTACTTATATAAGGGATATTAATATTAGTAAAAGGGTAATAATATAGATAGGATAAGGGGTAAGAAGGTTTTAAAGGGAATAGGGGATAATTTATACTCTTAGGAGATATTACTAGGATAGGTAAGTAAGGAGGTATATAAAGGGCTTAGGCTTTGCCTAAGTATTAGTTATAGCGTGGAAGGATAGGTGGCTAATAGGAACTAGTAAGGGTTTAGGAAGAAGGCTAATATAAGATAGCTAGGGGATATAAGGGGCATAAAGGGGGATAGACTAGCTCTCTTCCTTTCTTCCCTCCTTAAGTTTCTTAATATCATATTAACGCCTAACAGCAGTTGCCTAGGGGCTAGTCTATAACATAGAGTAATAGTAAGAGAATAAGGTTATTACTATAAAGGTAATAGCTAGGGGTAGGTATATAAAGGTTTTAAACTCTAACCTCTCCCCTAAATAGGAGAGGTCCTTATTATATACCTTCTCCTTATACCCACGTGACTATCTAGTTACTAGGTCCTAGTGCACGAGTTATCTAGGGATTTGCCTTACTTAAAGAGGTGGCCCTCTTATAATGTCCCTTATGCCTTTATGCTCCTAACAAAAACTTAAAGAGATTTAAGTTTAACTATAATTATATCTTACATTATTATAGCTATAAAGTTAATTACTAACTTTAATTTAACCTTATAGCCCCCTATATTTATAACCTTAAAGCTTATTTTTATCTTAGGTTAAATCTATTTCTATAGTCTTTTTAAACTTACATATTAACTATTGTACTAGTGTTAGGAGCACGAAGGCATGAGGGATATTGTGAGAGGGCTACCTCTCTAAGCAAGGCAAATCCCTAAATAACTTATGCGCTAAGACCTAGTAGCTAGATAGTTACGTAAGTATAAAGAGAAGGTATATAATAAAGACCTCTCTTATTTAGGGGAGAGATTAGAGTTTAAAACCTTTATGCACTTACCCCTAGCTATTACCTTTATAGCAGTAACCTTGTTCTCCTACTATTACTCTGTTTATCTCTTCCCACGCCTTTAGTCGTGACATTTACGCACTAGACCCTAGCTATTATCTTCCTAGCTATAACCTTAACTCTTACTCTGTTATATCATTCCCACGCCTTTAGCCGTGACAAATTAATGCTTGAGGCATTAAATTAATGACTTCTGCAGCTAGCAATAATAGCAGCGATAGAAGCCTTAAGAATCTAGCTATCTAGGTGGGTGAGGTATAAGAAGACCCCATATAGGTTGCCTGCCCCACTGCGAATGTTGTGGTGGGCGGGGGCAATAGGCCTATACATACGGAGTAATTAATGCTCGTATACGGAGTAATTGCAACCAGACAATAATGACATCGGAACCAAGGTTTAGGGGCGGGTAACCCCGGCGGCCCGCGGATAGTTCTCGGTAGGACCCCGCTCGTGTTGGGACCAATATGGGTCGCACACGTAAGGGTCGGCATACTATACGAGATGGAGCACAGGTGGACGTGTTCATCTCTTTCCTACTGGGTGCCGAGGGAGCTGGGTGTGAAATTGAATCAGCCATAGTTGCTCAACTACCGAATACTTTTGCGCCATACATCAGTAATAACTGCTCACAGCGACGAGGCAACCGAGTGACCCGACAGTGTGCTGGCATAGCTCGGACAATCTGTTCGTCTTACGGGCTTGGATGAACATAAATAATAAGACTAAGCTCCTGACTCGACCAGCCACCACAATCGCCTTTTGTCTCTCCCTGAGCATTCACTTCCCTCTCATACACAGAGCACCGCTTATCCAAACAACCAGCCAACATATTCCCCTAATCTCATCATGGGTGTATTCGAACAAGTTTTCCGTCCCGGAAACGAGGGTCGGGAGAAGCAGGTGAACGAACTTGTTACCGACATCGTCTCAGACCTCAAATACATCGCCAATGCGTCCAATAGCATCATCGACTCATTCAACAAAATGCTCGGCTCGTCTGTCGTGCATGTTGCCTATGATTCAAAGGCCCCTAAACAGCTCATCGAGGACGTGAGAGACAGGTACGAGGAGATCGAGAAGCTAGCACGGGCCAAATATAACGATCTCGACGCGGTCGACAAGCCGACCCTCGACGAAGTGATTAAAAAGTGGGAGGGCAAGATGTCGCCGGCTAATGTGGAGCAACTGATGGATGCTCTGAAGCAAAGAGGGTTTTCTACTGAGGCTGCGTCCATGGCAGCCAGTCTTGCTTTCTTTGTAGCTGTCACGCCCTATTTGAAGATCGCGTTCCGAGCTTTAGTCGCTAACGTCTCGGGGTTGTCCTTGGAGCGCTTGCCGGGCTTGCTGTTGCTGCTATTGTTGATGCCATTGCGGCAGAGCAGAACTATCATCAGCTTGAGGAGGCAATCGCGGACTTGACGAAGACGAAAACGCTATTAGCCCAGTATAGGGACAAAGTAGTCAATTCTGCTGATGACCTGAGGTTCTCGGTAGCTTTGGCTCAGTGGCATGCAAATAAGAAACACAGTTGATCATGCGTAAGCGTTTCGGTGTCTGATTCGCTGCAAATCGTCCCTTGATCTGTTCTTCTACAGATGGATGAGAGATCTACATGCACAGAGCAACGGGAGGTGTTTGCAGAGACAGGCGAAAACGCCACCTTGGGCAATTGGCATCTTGACACAAGATAATGATAGCTGAATTACACAGTTGTATATGGTACGAGTACGATAATCCACTGCACTGTTTATGAATGACCGAGATCTTTCCTACTTCAAAAAATCACTAGCTAGAAGAAATGTCCTGTGGTCTTGTTTCTTTTCAGCCCAATTTTTCGTATCCCCTAGTCGGTTCTTAGCATAGCGACGTGTCGCAACTGACAATTTAATGTTATTGGCGTATCCACAGGAGGCGTATTCTGCTTGGTCGATTCGGCAGTCGGTTAGGTAATAGGGTTCCTTTTCCATTACTTGTCCAAGGTTAAAAAGGCTGCCTGTCCTCATCCCCTCGCACCACACTCCTCTACAGCACCCACACGCCACACCACCACACCATCATGGGCAACATTGAGTCCATCATCAGGCCAGACAACCCCAAGCGCGAGCAGAAGGTCAGAGACCTTGTCCTCGACATCAGCTCGGACCTTCAGTTCATATGCACCAAATCCAATGACATCATTACCACCATGAACCAGCTCCTCACCTCGAACTTCGCCCACGTTGTCTACGACAAGAATAACCCCAAGCAGCTCCTCATAGACATCCACGACCGATTCACCAAACTTGAGACCTTGGCGCACCATAAATATGAGAAGTTGGATGCAGGGGTAAACAAGCTGCCCATCGAGGAGGTTATCAAGAAGTGGGAGGGCAGAAGTCCAGGCGAGATTGGAGACATGGTGTCTCATTTTAAAGATTACGGATACTCTGCTGAGGCAGCATCCATGGCTGCCAGTCTTGCCATCTTTGTTGTCCTAGGCCCTACCTTGACCGCCATGTTTGGGTTCATGGGCACGATGGCAACTGGGGTGATTTCCATGATTGGAGGTGTCGTCGGGTATATTGTCGTCGGGGTCATCGCAGCGGAGGAGAAGTATCACAAGCTCGAGGAAGCCATTAGAGAGTTGACGAAGACGAAACAATTGCTTAGCGAGAATAGGGAGAAGATCGCCAATGCTGCTGATGATTTGAAGTTGGCGATCCGTTTGGCGCAGGTAAAGGGAGCATAAAGTTGCTTAGCGGTACTTCTAGTGGGAGAAAACGGAAACAGAACGCAGTCTTATTTATGGCTCTACTATTACCGCTGTCGACTCAATACTGCTCTATTCTCAATAACTGTTCTCACGCCGAGCTAATATACTCTACAA
Organism: Epichloe scottii; assembly: GCA_021950295.1. Lineage (NCBI taxonomy): Eukaryota > Fungi > Ascomycota > Sordariomycetes > Hypocreales > Clavicipitaceae > Epichloe > Epichloe scottii. The sequence continues at coordinate 21,393 of CP083245.1, forward strand.
GAAGGTCCTCACAGAAAGGGTAGAAACTACAGTAGAAGGACAGACAACAGAGTAGGGATTGCCTGAAGGGTAGAGGCCGACTGAGATCCGAATCAAGTGTTTAGTAGAGGGAGATGCCTATACAGTTTGTGTGTGTGAAATCATTTACCCTGCCCCCTCACGAACGATAGGCAAGATACGACAACTATATATCCGTGTACGTACGTGTATATTGTTCCACTTCCTGAAAACGAACTTGGAGCCTGCGCCAACCGCTCAAGCATGAACAGACTGCAGTGTTGACGTACATAGGACACATCCACCTCAGAGCGTTTTGACATATAAGGAGTCAAAAGCAGACACTCCTCCCCAGAGCTCTACCACACGTAAAAGAAGCCCCACTTCACCGTCTCTTTGAATCGGTTATTCACTTTTCCGTCATGTCTTTCGTCAGCTCGTGAGCTCTATTCATTTGATACTTCATGATGGATATACTCCACATTTGTCTCTTCCCTGTCTCTTGTTTGCTGTGTTCTTCTGGTATTTGTCGCATTTGGGAGCATGAGGCTGAAATCGGCGGGCTTGGGGGTGCATGAAGAGCAAGCAGCACCAGATCAGCGAAATTTCCACTGGGGCTCTTTGCTCGCCGTGAGAATAAGCCAGAGCGATGGCCTACCACAGCAAAACCGCGTCCAGAGCCTCACTGCCTCTGATTTAGTTAATAGGACCGTGCCAGTGAGGGACAATTTAGCATAATCACAGGATCGCTTTCTATACTTATTTCCAACTCAAAGGTGCAGTGCGAGCCAGCATTTGGCAGAAAGAAATATGTATGTGTCCCCTAGAACGGGGCAACGGAACCCATCCTAAGACGCGACTCGATTGCAGCGTAAACAAAAAAACCATAATCTAGCATGGCATCAGCTCAAAGACGCTCACAGTGTACTCTGATACCCGTCGGCGGGATGTGCAGGGGATGTATCTGGAAGACCACAAGTAGAGACGGCATGCGTGGACAAAAGGTGTTCTGGTCATCTTCTGCCAATCGCAGCCGGAGAAAAGAGAACAAAGGAAAATGAAGAGCAGGATTTTGATGGCTTAGAGACGTGGGCAAATCCTCTTGAAGAAGAAGCTTGCCTCCGCCAGCTTGACGAATTTGTTAAAGTCTTTGCCTATTGCTTGATTGATCACCGCGGTCGGTAACGATGCCAGCCTCATCCGATAACGCGGTTGGATCTTCCTGCAATAGAAGAGGTACGTGGGCGCCTTTCGTCGGCCACAGGTTAGGTTTGCATTGTCGTGGTTGAATCTTTCGTGATAGTTAGCAAAGTCTCCGTTATGAGTTCTAGCTGCGAGCAGGTGGTGGAGGGTTGTGCGTGGCAGTGACAACTCTTTTGGGCAGCCACGAGGGAACTGGTCTAGCTCCGATGTTGCATTGACTTGTGGTATTCGACAAACTCCCGTTAGAAAGAGTTATTTGAAGCGCCACGGTTCCTCCTTGGTGGTAACACGGACTTTGCCCGGCACCTGTGGGGAGGTAAGGGCGATGTCAGGCAGCGTGAGGCTGAGGGTGAAGTGATCAGAGCTAGTGGCCAGGTGGTCCTTTACAATGGCGGCTGCTAAAGCAATGTTGGAGAAGGCTAGATTGATTGTGTTGCCGTGAGGGTTTGCGGGCACATCTGCAGTATTTAAAAGCTGAGACCGTTTTGGGATGCCTAGGCGGCGATATCCTCTCCGCAGTCTGCTAATCTTCCCCTCTGCCAAGTGTAATGCTTGGCGTTGAAGTTATCCGCTACCACGCACCTCTCTGGCGGTGACCACCCCAGCAGAATGTTAAATGAGGCACCGTGAGAGGGTTGGCGGTAGAAGTTCACGATGGTAGTTCCGTTGACTGTTATACACAGTATGTCGCGAGTAAATGCTGGTAGACTCTGATTTAGTAGGATACGCGAGTTCTTGCGAATGTATGTCATGACCCTGGCATCAACACGGGATTGGGATTTGTTTTGACGCAAGGCACGCGACCAGCAACGATCGAGTTTGCGCTGAGTGCAAGTCCGCTAGCACTGCTTAGTTGGTAGGATAACACTAACAGATTTCTTAAATGGTAGCTGCAATTCAGTCGCTACTCATGTATAGGATTGGAGAAAAGTACCTTGCCTAGAGAGATAGAATATTCCCCATCCATAAGATTTTGGAAATTGTATCGCTTTAATGGTTCACGAACACTTTCCCACGAGCATTGTACCATAACCGCGGAGTGTGTCCACTAGTTACATCTTTCTTTTTTCATCAAAGTACTAACAATAGATGAACCAGCCAAACAATAATTCTAATAACCCCAAAATTGCAAGAGCAAGCGTGGTATGTAATTGACCCTCGCAACGATCCACCAGGAGAAGTCTGACTTTCTATTGCCAGGTCACAAAAATGACACCCATCAGACTTCCCTATGTCGAAAAGCCGACCGGATATTCTCTGTTTGCGAAGGAGATTGTGCCCGTACCAAAGAGGCGGGCAATGATGAGCTGCCACCTCGTATCATTCAACGAGCACGGCACTGGGAGACGGATACATGATGTTAACCGCGGTAAGATCCGGCATGGGTCATATTGGCCCCGGGCTGATGGCGGATCCTTGCGGTGCATCATGGACTGGACAACAGCCCACCGTCTTCCAGAACTGCACTGGCAGATTGGACTGTTGAGCCATGTATAATAATAGCATAGACGACTGGAGCCAGAACATTCTTCTGACATTTGACCTCGATGTTATTAAGGCCATGTTGTCAACACCGACAAAACGACCCTGTGCGCCCGACGCCGACCCTCGCGACGACTGGTTCTATGAATGCCTTCCCTCGGGCGATGGGCCACCGTTTGGGGCAAACCATTCCGAAGAAGACGCTGTGCTCACCTATCGCCGCCTCAAACAAATTCGGAACAATTCGATTCGAAGCAAGGCGAGCATGGAATACGAGGTCAGCTGGAACGAGGTGGTGCACTGGCCACCGCTCGAGCTGGCTCTCGACAATGCGGGTTGCGCAGGCGTTCGTTGTCGTAATGTGTACGTTCTAAAGTATCAGCGCCATCGAGCAGGTCGCGTTTCTAATAATCAACCAGCACGCAGTGCGGCGTCTACGAAGAACTCGACGGCCCTGATCCTCTGCGTGCCGATACGAAGTCACCCTGTGCCACGAATCTGACTCCAGTTGGAACCGACGATCTTTGAGCCCACTGGAATTTTCACGGTTCCCTCTTCTCTGGGTACGCAACCCAAGGATAATCTTTGTGCCTGGAGATGACTTGCTATGTAATCAAACGCATACGGACTCGAGCAGCCTACCTACCAACAAGTCCACTTTGAAGAAGATCATATGCACTCATTTTGAAGGTGCAGGGTGTTATATGCAGACTGAGAGTCGAAATCACTCTGACTTTTTTATACCTAGGCAGTTTATGATCTTCGTTGCCTTTCTGCTACAAAATCGTACCAACAAATAGTACAAGTCCTTCACTATACTAAGCCTCTCAGCAATACCTGCTTCTGAGCGCCTTGTGCCCTTCGGGTCCAGCCTAGTAGCCACCGCATCCAACCATTCAGCTATGTCATCATTACCCACGAGCCTGGCCTCGGCCGCGGCATCACGACCGGCGCGATTTTTCGTAGTTATAAGCATCAGGTTAGGCGAGGAGTTTTCGTCAGCTGCTTTAGTAAGGTAGACATAAGTTTCTGGTGCATAGTTCTCTTCTTGACTAAACGTTCTCCGCGTCCTTTATTACTAGCAAACCGCGTCCTATTTCTTTCACAGGTGCCCATTGCAGCTGAGATGACAGACGTCATCAACTTCGACTTTCTTGTTTCCCTCACGCTGCAGATCTGCCTCGGTTGGGTTCGAAGACTCCGCTGGCTAAATGCCACAGGGAAACACTTTGAAAACCACCCGTCTCACGGCCGCGAAATCGAGCCTACACGCGATGGACATATGGGTCGTGGGATATAACTCTTGCGAGACACGGTCGGCCTTGCGGAGAGATCTTGCAAGGCAGCGCGAAACAGGACCGCCCTCAGCCCCTCCCAGCCAACTGGACGCAGACTATTTACTCCCCGACCATTGTCGCGAACACCTGGCGAGCATGGAACCGAACCGTGTCTGGCACGGCCCAGTCGTTGAAATATACAGCAACCTTATAACCCCTGGGGTACGATGCTCTGCAGAGGGATACGATCTAGCCAATCGTCGCTGGTACTGTCTGAAGGTCGAAGCAGAGATCGAGGATGATCAATGGCTATCATCAACAATCGCGGGGCACCTTCGACAGTATTACGCTGCAAATCGGGAGGAGCCACCCTGGAATACAATCCGGACGAAACGCACAGGGCAGCCTAGTCACTTTTGACTCGCAACCGCGCAACAAAGTCGACAGACTAATCCGCAAGTCACTTTGTTACGGGCACAAACGCACTGACAGATTGCCAACCACGGCCGTTGACAATCTCAAGAATTTTTCCTACATCAGTCGCTCAGCAGACCGGTGTACCTGGAATGACCAAGACTGCGTCTTCAAGCGCATCGAGTTCGATGTTGATGTAGAGGTTATGAAGGGCGAGATCCAGACGCGCGAGACTCTCATCCACGCCATGGGTCGAATGCCAGCGACTCAAACCAATAGTGAGATGGTCAGGCGCTTCTGCCTCGTCCCCATTCTTGCCCTTGTTATCGCCGACAGAAAGCCCTGGAAACCCGGCACTGTTGCAGGCATACTGATGCCGTATGCTGGCAAGAATTTGGAAAGTTGTGTTCGAAACAGCAACGCCGACCTGGCACTCATCCTGACACAGCTTCTCGACCTGGTTCGCGGCGTTCGAGAGCTTGCCAAATCTGGTGCGCAACACGGTGACATCAAGTATTGGAACACGGTGCTTCAGCGGACAGGGCAGGGTAGCGGCCAGGCCAAGTTGATGCTCATTGACGCTGGCTCCGAGGCTCCAGAGTACGACGGAGATGCAAGTGCATTGGTGACGCTGTTGCTTTGGTGTCTCGGAAATGCGCGAGCGTTGAGACAGGACAGGCAGGCCAAGGCAATGGTGGTTGCTGCAGCGAGTGCACTCGTCAATGGAGATTTCGATGGGGCCCTTAGCTGCTTGTCTACGAGGAAATAGTTTGACGAAGTAGGATGAGGCTGAATAGCCAAGCATGTACTTTACTATTGGTGAATAGGGCAGTTTAGATCATGCTGCCAAAGTAACTAAAATCAGGTACCTGTCCAATATCTCTTGGTGGGCGCGACCCCTGGCACCCGAGGTGGCACTCCTCCCTACTATTATCGAAGACCCTGGAATGCAAGGTGTAACCAAGTCCGAAATTCGCAGGAGATTCACCTTGTGGGCGGATTCTCGTTCTGAAGCTCGTGATGGCAAAGGAGCCACCAACCCACATGCCGAAGAGCTTAATCTAAGATTTCGGTACTGCTTGTATATTGATGACAAGTGTCTGGGTGGTCTTAGCACTTATCTCCATCAAACAACTAGCTCTGTTCGTTTTCCAGCGTGCTGCTCCGGCCATGAAAACTCCACTGATAAACACCCGAGATGAACGGTCGATTGGCACCAGGCTTGTGCCCGACGCTTCTTTTCTTGCGGAACAAGCTGTGCTTGTCGTAATAGCTTGAGATTATCCAGAAATATGGCACTGCAAAGGTGTCGAGCGAGTTCTTCCACTTAATAGCCTCGGCTAGGCCAATGCACATCGATATACAGCTGTGAAACCTCGGCGTTAACTGCCTATAAAAGCAATCATTCCAGAATGTGCGAGCAATACTGTCGTCCCAGTCAATCAGATTTTGCACTCGCTCTAGATGGCGAACCGTGTCGCGGTTCGCACATCAAAGCCTTGAGGAGCCAAGCCTGCGGAAGAGAGGCCACGGTTGAAAGACAGGACTTGTGTGGGAAATGTGCGAAAATCCCAACTTCAAGTTGGCTTGGCCGGCACCTCGAGTCGCGTACTCCTCCTCACACGCAGGCAGCAGTATGGCTAGAGCAGAAATCAAACCGGCGTTTTGCGTTAGCCACTCCATTCTCTGCAGCGGTAAACCATGTCGCGAAGAAGGTGATGATGCTTGTGAAATACGGCAACATCCTCAAAGACTCTACGGTCCCTCCCCTTTTCTTGGGCCTCAATCGTACTAATGTCGTTTAGTCATACGGTCTAAATCAGATGGAGCAACGGGACGCCTTGATGATTCTTTCATTTCGGGCCATTCTAATCATGTGCGATGTGCTTTTCCCTACGAGCAAAAAAGTCTTTTTCCTGTCGCAGCCGCAATGGAAGGCAGTCATGGCCATATCAGATCGGTATATCCATGTAGACTTTACTTGAAGGTGAGGCACAGCTCTGCGATGCTATAGGGAAGCAAACAGTAGTATGGTTTTTGGTCGTGCTCTAGTGTCCTTTTATACCTTTACAAGCTAAAGCAAGTTTGCTCATGAGCGACTACACCCTTCACCCCATAAACAAAGAAGCCAAGCCGCAAAAGTACAAATATCCAGCTCTTTCTCACAAAGCACCAGAATCCCATACACGTGTTACCCTCAGAGGTCATTCCATCTAGCATCCTGAAACGCGATCAATCTTGAGATAGCACCCATCAGAATCGCGCCTGTATCGACCGCAATGAGTGCAGTGTCCAATGTTGCGGATAGCATTGTACGCATCTTTAAGCTCCTGGCCAGTTCCCTGGCAGTTGCCTCCGGAGAAGAAAACGCCACATGTACCAGAGCAGGCACCGCTGTTCTGACTAAACACATATTCAATAAGTTTTTTATTTTGAAGGAGGCAAATACTCGTGCTGATGGATGCCAACATACCCCGGGAAAGTCCCGTACTCTTTTGCGGGGTCGATATTGCGATAAGCAGTGTCGCAAGAGTCGCCGAGGCGCTCGCAAAAGGCAGAGCCCCTGCAGTCAATGCCGGATTGACGATCGAGCAGGGCGCCATGGCCACCTACAGACCTTGCCTGCGGGTTGGCGTTCATGACATCGACGGACTGTTCGCCATTGTCGAGGCGAATGGTTCGAACGTCAAGGTCCTGGTTGCTTGGTGCGGCTGTCACGGAGACGGCGAGGAAGAAGCTGATGACAACGGCTTTGAACGTGGATGAGAGCATGGCGAAGAATGAATAGAGTAGGGTTTTGATTTCTAGAAGTGGTTATTGGAGATGTTGTGAAGAAGTGATTGCGTTTCTTTGTGTTGATGTTGATGATGAAAGAAAAGACGTCGTTGCTAGGGGGTTTGCAAAGCCCTTTATACTCATTCTATCTCATAGATGTTCACCTTGTTTTCTCTTCATATATTATAGAACGCTATAAATAGCATCGCCACTCTCCATTGATTACGACGTCAAGAGAGCACATCTCATTGAAAACCAGAAGCCTGCAATTGCGTACCAACACGGGGCATCCTCTAATGAAAGCCTTGGGATTAAAGGTATAAGGCTTGTCCCTAAAATCTCAGAGCTACAAAGTGCTACATTACATCCCATAGTTATGTTAAGCTACTAAAGGTCACATAAGGTCAGACTATTAGAGGGGAAGTGGGGTTAGGGTACGGAACCGTAGCCTTACGGTTTTTGAAGAGATTAATTAATATCGTCACGCCTATGTCATGGCTTATGTGAATGGGAATTATTGCGAGTATTTGTCTTTAGGATGCCTAATTGGGCGAGTACGAATTGCATAGCTTATTTATGTTTACAAACCTCTAGTCATTAGGCCAGTAAATGTGCATACCACATTAGTAAGAATCAATAAAAGCAAGCCACACGAAAATCAGGTAGGTATGTGGTATGCGCATTTAGTGGCTCCTCACTTAATTCGCTTAATGTACATATAAAAGCGGGCGTGCACACCATAACCCAGACCTTGTCGATTTACAAGTAGAGGCGTAGGGATGGGCGGCATGGGCGGCTTAATACCTTCGAGGTTGGGAACAGAATAATCCTTGGCTAAAAACTCACCTGCATGAGGATAACGCATCACATTTCTAATAGGTCGGGGCGGGGGTGATTGTCAAGTTACGTCGCTAAGGGGCTTATGTTTCCGTTTTACGCGGAGCTCATAATCATTACTAGCATATTTCATTGCACTATATCCGGCAGTCGTGGTGCGTGTAATTCTACGCGATACTTGGTTCGTTATCATATAGCGCTTGCTGGATAGTATAAGCACGGGGCTAGAAAATAAAAAAGATAAAACATAGACGAAATAGCAGCAACGGGGGCCAAATAGCCATTGACGCAACTTTGCTTGTGTCTTATTTAGGATGCCTTGCAGTTCATAGTAAGCCAATATTATATCTACCTTATTTTCACCTATTCTCATGCTATTTCTAGGTCTACTGCGCTCGCTCTTTTATTGTTAGAAATGATACAGTTATCAATATTGTTAGAAATAATACAGTCATCAATATTAATAATTCAGTCATTAATATTGTTAGAAATAGTGCAGTCATCAATATTGTTAGAAATAATGCAGTCATCAAGCAGCGCCTTTTGTAACGGCACCACTAATTCGTATTTGCTGTCTCTTTTCGTTCTTTTAAGTGATAATGTGAAATTGGCAGAAAAGCCCTGCAGGTATAAAGTACTTAATGTCAAGAATAATAAAAAATATAAGACTGCCCACGGGAACATCATCGGTTTCAAATAGAGCTTTCTATCTACATCTAGTCTATCAATTAACGCGACTCTTCTCCAATTATCCAAGAAAACCCCTCTCTGTACATTCTTCAAGCTTTGATAACATTTATCTTGACAATGCACGGCTTCAAGTCCTTTGTGACCTTGGGCCTGGCATGCCTCGCTGCATGGGCCAGCCTCATCACACCTGACTACGACAACGGGAGATCTATCGCGGATCAATCGGGAGCGGCGCTCAGCGAGCGTGCTGTCCCAAAGACTGTGGTTGTGAACCCGTGGAAAAATCTTGGAAAGGGAACAGACGACCATGCAACATACATCGCTCAGTTAGGCACCGTCCTTGTCGGTGAACCATCCCCGGCAGAAGTGGTTGAATACGCAAAGAAGGCGTTTGAAAATATGATGACACAGAAACCCAGAAAAAGGATACACACCTGGTAGCAGCTCTCTACGTCCCCACGGCTCGAACGATCTTTATCAGTTCAGTGCCTGATGGCCCCGGAATTGGCCGAATCAAGGACAAGGGAGCCACGGACGCCCCGGCGTGGTGGTCGCAGGTCCAGAACCGTAATCCCATGGTGTTCCACGCCGAAGATGGTGCGGCGTACTGGTATGAGTTTTGCTTCGCAAAAAGCTTGCCGCTGGAGCTACGTACCCAGATGGGTCACTCATCGCTGTATGGGGAATTGTGAACAATGCGCCTGCGGGCAGAGCTGGCCTCTGTGCTGGAGGTGGAAATAGGCCCTTAAACCCATCTTGTTCGGATGTTTTCACGCGCCTGAAAGTTAAATTCAAATTCTAGACGCAGTAGGACTTCGATCATTTGGAAGGACAAAGGAATCTGTGAACCTCGAACATACACTCGTTTGATGGCCTCCATCATTACCCGATGGATTGCGGTGGAAACCGAAGGCTCTTCCTTGCAATGGATTATGCATGTTTGGAGGGGGTTTCGTTAAAATTTAGATCCGTTTTATCGCTCTTTCGTTGCATTTTTTCTCCATAGTCAAGTCACTCGTTGAGTTCTCCGTCGTCCCTTTTAACCCACTTGCCTGAAGCCCTGATTTTCAACGCCGCCCTGCCTTGCGCAAATAGCTTAATCGTCCAAAAATCACAACGTCGCACGGCAATCTATATTCATTAACAATCTTATTCTCATACATAACTATACGGTGGAGCCGGAGGTGGTCCATAGGCATCTTCAGTATACTCTCTAGGCCAAATCACGCGGCCATCTGCTGCAAGAACAAGACCCTCCCTACTCATACCGTCATACCACAGTCGGGGAAGGTTCGACCATTTCCCTCTACCTGCAGAGTCATACTCGGAGCCAAGAACAGCTCTTTCAAGCTTGGCAGAGCATCTGACCGTTTCATCAGCGGTGACATAAGTCGGCCATTGTAGGTATATAAAAAGATCCCGAAGGTTAGGGCTCAGCTCCTCCAAATGTTGTGTCAAAGCCCGATAGGCTGCGTGTAGTGCAATTTCTGGCTGAGGACCCTGGCCGATCTCCAAGCCATGCCCCATGTAGAGATTCAAGCTGAGCGTACTTGGGTCACACGAGGTGAGGAGAAGGGTGAGGACTTTTGCCCATTCGGCCCGCAGCTGGTTGTATTCTGCTGCAACCATGGAGTTGCGAAGCGATACAACTAGACCTATTGATCGAAGAAGCGGTGTAACGCGTGGTGGTAGGCTTTCGAGAAAGTCTGAAAGTGGCGAAAGGACTGCTTGGCAGGACTGCAGGTCATCCAGACGGCCGCCCTTTGGGAGGATGATGAAACGATTTCGTTGATAAAAAATAGTCTTGGCAATGTCATATACTTGATGACTGACCAGAAAGATTGACAATGGCAGTCTCCAGCATGTACAGCTTTGCGAGTGTGCGCCATGGTAATGCGAACACGTGCAGCAGTTGAGCGTTGCTGTGCAGGTCTTGCAGCAGTCGAATGGTGACAAGCCCCGATCAGGGCTCCATTCCAAGTCGAACGGGGCCATGAGCTCTGAATATTCAAGAATGCGAAATAGGACTTCTGGCGGGAGGATATACGTTCTGGACTTGTTGTCTGACATCTTCTCCGAGGAGCGGCCCATCAAGCGACGGGCCGTCTCTCTGGCGAGCGCAGCGTGTTGCCAATTTGGATGCCGACTTAGGCGAATGGAGCAAGCCGCGAGGTTTTTAATAGGGTGAAGTCGGTCAACAACGTCCTGGGCCGTCGCGAGATCTTCAGTATCACAGACGAAGTCTAGGCGCAACGAGCCCAGGCGGCAATGCGCAGCTAGCCGGCACTCCACGTCCTGCCATTCCTGTAGAACAGCTGCATGCTGCCGAGCTCGACTTTGAAGAGGTCGATCATGGAACCCATAAGATTGGCATTGGGGATGACAAGAGAACAGGCCGTGGGCCTCTGGTCCTTGCATGTCTCTCAGAGGTTGGAACGCCCCTCTGTAGATGCATTCGCAATTATTCAAGCGGACAGTCAAGACGCGAAGACATGACAGCGAGTCGGTGCTGAGATTCTTCAGAGGCCTCAATCCCGATGCATCACTTTTGCTGATTGTGAAAGAATTTTGCGAATACAGAATGCGCAAGACTTCCTGTGATATGGCACGCGAGATGTACAGGAGGGCAACGGGTAGTGGTGCGCAGCGGCACGCGGGTACGCAGTCGCGCTCATAGAGATGGCCCATGAATTTCCTGGACTCGAAGAAGCAGGCGTAGTCGGAGAATTCATCATTTTTGTTGCGATGGTGGTAAGCACGGGGCGCTTCTTGGTTGAGGTTGATGGGGCAGAAGCGGACGAGTCCGACGAGAAGGTATATGCGGTAACGAATCCGGTAGGGGAGATGCAGGAAGGACGACGAGGCGCGTGGTGATGGCGACGACGACGACGACAGTCTTGACTCGACTGTGCGCTGTAGGTAGTATTCCAGCTTGCGCTGAACCATGGCTGTCACGTGGTGCTTCTTTCCGTCCCGAAGTCGAGATGAGGCAAGGCGGCTGATGTGGTGGTTCTCATGGATACTAGCTTGGCGGTATTTATGCGTGCAAGAGTATAGCCATGACAATTACGGAGTATAGTCAGCCGAATAGAAAGAAAAGAAAAGCTTGACCCTGGTGAGCGGGCGCCATTTATTTCTCCACAAAACCCGGATAAGGCGGAGGTGGCAGTCAGCAAGAGGCCAAAATGAGAACCCACAACGGGTTACCTTCATTACTCCATCTTCGTCGTGGTTGCAGGCGTATTCGAGGCGGATCCCCGCGTCGCCCACGTCGCCGTGATATGACAAGATGGCGTCGTGTTTGCCGTGCCTCGAGAGCCTCTTGTAGATTTGACGCTCTCGCTCCATTGCCAGATACGATGATTTATCGATGGCGGTCTTGATCACCGTCGGCTCTTTCCGGCCAGTGTCAAGTACCACAATTCCCGTGGTCCCCCATGCAACGACATCGTTGACACCAAACCCTGGCGGAAAATGAATCTCGTCATCGTCCGCCATCCTCTGAAGTGTATTGGGATTGATGCTTTCCGGTTGCTTCGTGATAGGCAGTGTCGTGCAAGCCTAGTTCAACCGAGGGCAAGAGAACCATGTCCCTAGCAGAATGTTAGAAGACGTGGCCTCCCAGTCTCGCTATAATGTCAGCTGTCTTGCTGGCAAAGGCCGTGCCAGCATAAATTTTGGCGAAAATCCGGTGGTCGATTGGACCATATCTCTGTCCGAAGGGGTAGGCGGTGGAAAGTGGCACAAGGTAGTTCACTCTCCCGCGTCACCACATACGTCGCGTTATCAGAACCCGACAACGTGCTAAATCATGAGTCTCCATGAAGTCCAACTAAACCAGCTTCGAGGCTCACTGCAACGGTCTGTTCAAGACTGCTCAGAGCGGTGTCTTTATCAGGCTGCCAAATGGTAGGATGCTTTATCCATTCGCTGCAGTTTGGGTCTAACGTTTTTGGGGACTTCCACAGGGCGGCTGAATTGCTCAACGCCCTCCCGGATCATGGAGTTGATGGGGCAAGTTCGCATTCGCTTCCGAACCTCATCCCAACAACGGGCATTGTTGAGCAGCGTCTAGAACTCAAAGAGGTGCCAAAATATTTCAAAGCGAAGGCTTTTTTGACTGTCATGAATTCCAACGCAGTGCGGCCGTTTTTCTACCAAGCAGCTTCTTGGAGCTCCCAACTCAGGCTTCACTGGGTAAAGCTCAACCAAATAGAGGCAACGCCTCTGCCTTTACAAGAAATGGGGTCAGTCAAAAGGGTTGTTCATTGCTCTATACGCACTGTTTATGGTAGGGGAGAAGCTTAAGACCGAGGAGCTTGGACAGATTCTCGGTTTTTCCGACGTTGGCACTATTGTAAACAAGCAACTCGTGCCAATTAAACGAGCATTGGAAGTTTGGTTCAATAATGCACAGCCCGACAATTCTCAACAACATGAGACCAGCCACGGTTGGCTAGAATACCTGTTTCGTCTCTCCGCATCTTGTACTTCATGACAAGTGGCTAATCCTGCGTATAGATACGGATTGATTCTGGCGAGAGACGGAAACAACGATCTGGCGATCCATTGGCTGCTGAGGAGCGTGTCGCTAAATCCGTGGAACTGGGGTGCGTGGGAGGAGCTGAGCGACTTAATTCGCAATGTGCGACATGTATGCTCCCCTTCTTCTTCCGTAACAGCTGGGGCTCAGCCAGAAACTCACAACCCAATTTAGCTTGAAGTGGTTCAATGTCGGCTGAGCCCGAGTATCATGAGCTTCATCTTCTCCATATACTGTCGACAGAGGTTGCAGCAAGGTTCGCCTTCCCTTCTAGCGGAACTTTCTCAGCTTCAGAGTATTTTTCCTGAAAGTTTGTTTCTTCAGGGACAAAAAGCTCTGGTGTCTTACCAAATGAAAGGTATTTACGTAGAAATACTCCTTCTGTGTTCATATCCTAAGAACTTCGTAGACGTTTATGAGGCCAATTCGATTTTTTGGGCAATGACTCTATCCGACCCCAGGCGTTTAGATTTTGTGGACCATTATTCCAACGTCCTACACACTCTTGCCTCTCGAGAAAGACTGGCTTTCGTTGCCCAACTTTGTTCAGCTGTCGACCGCTATCGTCCCGAGACATGCTGCGTTGTTGGTAATTATTACTCTTTGTGTGGACGTCATGATGATGCCGTTATGCTGTTCAGAAGAGCTCTGGTTCTCGATCGCCGTTTCTCCGGCGCATAGACGTTGCTGGGTCACGAGTACACGGAGCTACAAAACATGCACGCCGCTGCAGAATGTTACCGACGTGCGACTGATCTTAACCAACACGATTATCGAAGTTTTGTTGGACTTGGTCGGTCCTACGAAACCTTGGATAAAGCAACATTCGCGTTATACTATTACCGTCGGGCAGTAAAACTGCGCCCAGGGGACGCGGATTTGTGGCAGCTAGTTGTCAATTGCCTCATTGGGTTGTCTTTGCTCCCTGAGGCTGCCAAAGTTCTTGAGCGCGCCCTTACCTACCTTGGACCGTCAACAAATACGAAAGACATATCGAGTTCTTTCAAGCATTCAATGAGCAAACGCCTTGAGTTGCTCTATCAATTGGCTAAAATATACGATGAGATGGAAAATCGGGATGAAGCTACGAGGCTCCTAGAGCTTTGCGTAGAGGAATATTCTGCAATTCAAGAACGCAGCGATGCTGATGAAAGTATGACGGCAAACTTCGGTCGCTTAATCATGCCGAAAGCGCTCTTGCTTTTAGCGAAGTGGGCAATTAGCGATGGTGACTTCTCAAAAGCCCAGGCCATGGCTAGTCGCATCGATATAGACTGCGAACTTGCAGCAGACGCACAAAAGATTCTTGAAATGTGTACCTATCGAGACGGCTCAAGCATTCATCACTAACGCAATGCGCATACACCCCAGGTGGTAAGCGAAATAATGTCAAGGGGCGCTATGTTAAAGAGGAAGTCGAAGGCAGTAGCCGTGAGTTTAATATTGCTTGAAATAACATTGCTTGAACAACTAGGGATCTAACTTGACAAACTAGTTCCTTGGCACAGATCCATTCTTGCTTGCGGTTCGCCCTCAGTCTCGCTTAGATATTGAGTGGGAATTTCATGCTATTTTCCAAAAATTTCTGACGGTCAAGCTGAGCATCCTGTGCCTGGCATTTGACTGAGTCATACTCTCGCATGAAAACATCCATATCTTGCTGATTGGAATACCACTCTTGGTAGAAAGAACCTCCGAGGTCCCAACATTTTTCGGTAATACGGGGGTACTGACACTCACCTGCGGTACTAGCACAAGTTCCGTCCTAACCGGTGTAGCGAATGGGCCACCTGCGGCAGAACTTTGCCGCTCATTGGATTTTTCCGTCAATGACTCTTCATCCGTGTTCAGCGCTCTCCTCAGCCGCCATTGTCGCTGATCTTGCTTCTTCTTCCTTGTGTTTAGCAGTAAGCTCATCCACCAAAAGCTGTAGTCTGTCTTTCCTCCTCCAGGTGTTGCGTCTCCTGTTGTTTCTCCCGATCCAGCGCTGCAAGCTGATTGACGTTATCCTGTTTCGCAATGGCTTGCCGAGAGAGCTCCAGCAATCTAGCCTCCTGGTTTTCTTCCTGGGCGCTCTGGTTCTGTCGATTGGTCGCGACAAGTTCAAGTCGCATCTCTCCGCCCAGGTCGGTCCGCCTCTTTTCTGGCTCGCCAATTTGAGACTGCCTCTCTCGAAGTTCCCGGTCCTCGCGTCTAGCTGCATCAAGGATGCTTTCTTGTGTTGCGAGAGTGCTTTACCGCCGCTCGACATCATTCAAGCATTCATGCTCCTTCTGTACGAGAAGTTCCAATCGCGACTTAGTTTCCAATGTGCTCAGGAATTCACCGCCGTGGACCCGGCCATACATCCCGAGCATCCTTCTGGCACGCACCAGGGGCCTTGAGTTCCAGTGCCAGAACTGACCCTTTGTCGAGTTTTTTCATTGCTGCTTCGTTTCCGTCAAATATAGCATACCAAAAGTTTTTGACATGTCTCACATCAGCAACGAGTTCCTGTAAATTAGCATCCCCACCTCTTTATTTAAGATCATTTATAGCTTACTTCATGGCATCTCATGGATATTATTTTGCTAACTACGCTCAGTCTCAGTCGGCAGTAGAGCGCAGGGGTGGGATGAAATGCATCAAATGTTCGTGAGAAGTTGCGGTGTCCGATAAGTTAGTCGAGGCATTCTTTCTTCGTCTTTGGGTCGGACAATGTAGCAAGGCGCGCCCGCTATCATTACTTAAAGTGCGGGTGTTCCTGTCCAAAAATTGCTTGATATTCGCGCATCTTATAATAGATCTCCCCGTCGTCTAATTTCCTTTCGCTCGCATATTCTTCCACCATGTCTCGCGCCTTCGCCTCATGGCTTATGTCTGGCTTGAGTCAATTTCCTCTCTTCAACACATTCCGCTAATATTATGAAGCTTTCAAACCTGCAGCGAATAGATGGACGACCCAACGTACATTAGATGATCTAAAGACTTGCTTAACGATCTTCGCCTCGGAGACACTTCAAACGAAAATCCCGACGGAAATGAAGAGTTGGGTTATCCCGACCATTTGACAGGAGGCTGTCTTGGGAAAGTCCAGAGGTGGCTAGAGCTTCACGCAGATCGTTCTCATCAATTACGGCAGGTAACGGTTTTGCAGCTCCCCAGGGTCCAGGTCATGCGTTGTCATTATTTAAAACCTTCGCTAATCTGCAACTCGGGATAACACTAGGATCACATAGATCTCTCGTTTCTGTTCAGAGACCTCTTTAGGACCTAGCTCGCTGAGGTCGTCCATGTTCAAGACAAATTCAGTGAACAAGGACTAGCATTAGCTGAGAGGTCTAGGTCAATTTGCCAAGGAAGATGTCTATCTAAAAAGGTTTTGAAAGGCGTCTCATACATGATTTAACTCTTGTCCTTGTTCTTATACTTCTGGGCACACTCGTCAGCTAATTGTTGAAGCTTTGGCTTGTCATATTTCATCTTGGTCTTGTATTGGCAAGTTTTCCCATCCAAGACAATGATCGTGTATGTGATAACTCCATCTTCGGCGGTGTTGTAACTGTAATTGTAAAATGTGTTGTTGACCAGCGCACTATCCTC
The DNA here is from genome assembly GCA_021950295.1 of Epichloe scottii. Classification (NCBI taxonomy): domain Eukaryota; kingdom Fungi; phylum Ascomycota; class Sordariomycetes; order Hypocreales; family Clavicipitaceae; genus Epichloe; species Epichloe scottii. The sequence goes on from CP083245.1 coordinate 38,193, forward strand.
GGAGCTCGTAGAGCTGTTTGAGCCATCCGATCCGTTGGTGTTCTCGGGCTGAGAGGCGCTCGCTGTGGCGGAGGTGTCGCTGCTGTTGGAACTTCCAGAAGACGACATCGAAGTTCCGGTGTTGGAATTTATAATACCGCTACCGCTTCCGCTACCACCTTTGCCGCCGGCGGTGGAAGTGACGTTTCCATTCATCGAGCCTGTGCCTCCGGTTTGACCGGATTGACCAGATTGTGATTGACCAGATTGACCGGATTGACCAGACTGACCAGATTGACCGGATTGACCAGACTGACCAGACTGACCAGATTGACCAGATTGACCAGACTGACCAGATTGACCGGATTGACCAGACTGACCAGACTGACCAGACTGATCAGATTGACCAGACTGACCGGATTGACCGGATTGACCGGATTGACCAGACTGACCAGACTGACCAGACTGACCAGATTGACCAGATTGAGATTGACCGGATTGGCCTGGCTTCCCGCCTCCCAAAACGCCATTGAAGACACCGTCAACACCGTTGCCACTGCCGTTGCCGTTGCCGTTGCCATTTTCACTGCCACTGCCACTGCTACCGATTGAACTCGAGGCCGATTTACCTCCAGAAAAGATACTGCCAAATATACCACCATCCTTGGCACTGCCATTAAAGCTGTTAATGACGTTAGTCGCATAATCGCCCGAGCCACCACTGCCACCAGTGGAACCCTGCACAACTCTATTGGCGGACTGGATCGCTTCTTTGGCACCGGGGATACTGCTAGACAGCTTATCGATGGTTTTGTCAATGGTAATATCAAGGGACTTCACGTCCTGCATGGCCTGGGCCTTGCAGGTGGGAATCAATCCGATAATGTTGTCGGCCAGGTTGTCGACGCCTCCCTCCAGAACAGAGAGGACGGCGCCGAGAGGTGCTGAGGCAGGGGACTTGGACAACAGGCCGTTTTGCCCAATGACGGTCTCGAGTAGCTTCTGGTGGACAAGAACAAACTAGATCTCGACAAATCAATATCCGCACGCGATTCTGGAGCGAGGTTTCCGATGAACGTACGTCGTGGAGAGCTCTGCAAACGTCGGTCTGGTCGCTGTCCTGAAAATCAGAAGTGGTGGTGCTTGTGGAAACCGTCCTAAAGGTTTCAAAGGCCTGCACGACGATGCCCTTGAAATCGCTGACCAAGCTCTTGTGAAAGTTGCTCAGCATCTTCACATGTACGTGTAGTATATTTGATGTACGCCATCAGCAAGAAGGACATGAGAGACTCACCGGCACGCTGCTGGAGAGATTGTCGGAATCGAGGTCATTCGCCGCGTCGGTTGTCTTGGAGGAGGCCTTGGTGATGCCGTCAAAGGCCTGGACGATATCCTTTGAAGACAAGGCGGCCGCCCCTGTCCCCAGGAGGGCAACAGTGCCAACTCGCAGCAGCCGCATCGTTGGCAGGAATACAGAGTTCAAGAAAATGATTTGGGCTCCGAGGAATCAGTCTTGGCGTACGTGGGAATACGATTATTTGTGATGGAATAGACAAGACGGTGTATTAGTAGTTTCCAAACGGAAAAAGGCAGTATAACCAATCGTGTTCAGGTTCACCGCAGTATTTTTAGAAAGCTTGATTGCGCGCAACTTTTTCGACTTGCATTCATTTTGACAAGGCTGGATTTCATTCCTGTGACAGGTCGCAAAAAGGCTATTAGGAATGACTCGACGTTTTTGTCGGTCGATGCTTGTGGATCGCAGCTAAAACTACAATGAAAAGCAGTCGTTTGGAAGCGAGATCAGCTAACTGTAGAGGGAATGCGCGATTCCCATGCCCATGGGACAAGAGGGCAGGGGTACGAGTCCACGTTGGAACAAGCACGCACGTTTTCCATCTAGCTCTGGAATGTGAGATCGAAGACTTGTCGAGCCACGCAGGCGACTGTCTTGGGATCCGACGTCTGGAATGTGCATGCCAACGCTCTTCGGACAAGGCCAAGGTCTACTCCGTACACCCAATTGGTATTTAGTCTATGATGCAGCGCCTTTGATCGACTTTATGAAATGTGGCATGAGCTCGTCATGTCCGTCACTAGCTGTGCTGGAACTCGTGGTGACTGTGCAAGCAAGGGGCTGTTACCTGTGTTATTCCGAGACGGTAATATCATGTATTGTCATGTTACCTTGACTTGGTTCCTACTCGACAAACTCGGGTATTTTGTCGGATAAGACGACCCTTGCTACGACGACTGGTAGAATAATGGAAAGCCTGCTGGTGGCGGTCGGTCCTGGATCACGCCATTTGTCAGGGTCGCCAACGCTCACACCACCAACGCCATCTTTCCAAATGTCTCGCCTTCTAGGTGTTGTCTGAAATGTTCAGTCTTACAAATTTTAGGGGTATACAATGCTATTGTCGACTTGAACAACAGTAATCACACCGTCTACAGTCCACGTCGAAAGAACTCCCAAAGCAATGAGTGGCTGACAAAGGCAAAAGTCCCATCTCCATGACGACCAAACATTACTTCATTGCACTTGTGTGCTTACTATTTCCATGTCCTGCAAACGAATCGTGTGTGTTGACCCTGTCGATGTCGTATGGGTTGCCCCCATATCGTGCTGCCGAACTGGCATGGCTCTCTGCGCGAGAATGTGTCGCCCTGATGGGGGCGAATCTCGTCTCGCCATCTGCTGTCATTGAGTCCCGACTGTTTGTCTCCACCTCGCCATCTTGGCCCTTTTCACCAGTGTTCGTCCCATCAATGATTTCTTGCTGTCGCAATTTTTCCATGAATGCAGCAGACTGAGCAGCAAACTTGCACTTGGCGCGAATGCGGGCGCCGTATTTATAGAAGAGAAAAGGAAAGGGCACGCAAGCCAAGGCGAGAAAGGCGGGGATGGTCGAGGCCCAATGAATGCCAAGATCCTTGTACATGTATGTCGTGAACAGTGGGAATGAAGCGCCAAATAAAGATCGTAGAACAGAGTTGGCCGCCAACACGGACGCCGCGAAGATTGTGTAGGAGTCAATCAGGTAGTTCATGATGCTTAGGAAAACCAAGACCATGCCAAACCCGAACGGGACGCCAGCGAGGATGCTCACAATCCAATGGATGGATTCTGAATTTGTCCACGCGAACCAGAAGAGCCCTATGGGTAGTGCGATGGACCCGACGAGTGTCGGGGGTAGGCGAGCCTCTGGTGGCGCGGATCCTCCAAGTTTCTTCTGTGTTTCGATGTATCTGTTGTTGGAGGGGATCGTGTAAGCAATAGCAGCGAGCATGCCCACCATGATGCCTAGGAAAGCCAAGCCTCCTACACCTTGGTTCCACCCTCGGTGCTGCTGATAGACAATTGGAAACGCGGCAAAGAGCATGTACAAAGTTCCGTAAACAATGGCCATGTAGATTGACAGAAGAAAAACAATGGGCTCTTTGAAGAGCAGGATCCAGGGACGAGACAGTGCAGTTTTGAACGACTCGGCCAAAGTAACTCGCCCTCGATCGTGGTCGATCTTGCTCACGTAGTGCTCCCCTGTGATTTTGGATAACTCGGCGGCTCGCTGGCGCAGAAGCACTGGAGAATACGTTTCGGGGACAAGCAAGGTTCCCAAAATCCACACAGTCCCAGAGAAGGCTGTCAGCAATCCCATTACCCAGCGCCAGCCGGCTTCCATGCCCAGGAACCCCCGCAACGGGGCCCAGCACAGGTCCAAGGAATGGTGCGGCGGCAAAAATGGCTGTGGCGAGGCCTCGCTGATCTGCGTCAAACATGTCTGCGATGGTGCCACCAGCGTTGGTAAGCGGTGATGAGCCAAAAGAACCTGCGAGGAACCGCATGATGAGAAGGGTCCAAATGTTCTGTGCGCCAGCGCAGCCAGCATTGAAGGCCGTAAGACAGGCGTACGTGGTGAAGAACAAGACTTGGCGACCAAATAGCTCGCTCAACGGCGCCCAAAGGAGAGGTCCGACGGCGAAGCCGAGGACGAAGAGGGACACGCCCAACGTTGCTACTTCTTGGCTGACATTGAATTCCGCGATGATTTGTCTTATTCCTCCAGTATACGCCGAGGATACGAGCGACACGGCCAAGGTGGCGATGGCAACTGTGATTGTGATGAACCATTTCCTGAAGTTGCTGAAATTCATGGGATTTCGAGCATCATCGGGTATCCAATGGATCACATATGGGTCTGAATCGGTCCCGGAGCCGTGGTAATGGTGGCTGAGAACATGCTGGGTGATGCCGGCCTTGTCGCCAACAAGCCTCCAGTATGGTATGGTCTTGGGTAGAACCGGTGATGCTGTTCCGGGGAGGTCGTGGGAATTGGATTTCATCGTCGTCGCGCTCCGGCCGCCAAGACACTTGTTGCTCTTCCTTGGATGAGGGATGCGCGAGTGGTATGTTGCCAGGAAGGGGAACCAGGTGGCCGGTAAGTGTGTCTTGGATGGACGTCAACACAAGGGATTGCTAAATTCCCCTTGTCGCGCGTGGTTTGTTGAGACAAAATCCCGGGAAAGCGAAAGCGCTCTGCAGAGGGGAGGGGCAGGGCCGCCATCTCAAGGGCACATTTTCGACAGATGACGCAGATCGGCAATGGATGGTTCATATAAAGGCCGTGCCGATTCACACGCCCCGTTGAATCCGCTAGTCTGATGACTCTGATCCACCGACAAGTTGCCATCCCAAAGAGTCCAACGGGCCGACACCAGATGGAGAAGCAGGCTGAGGTGAGATTATCCTCGAGTGCAAATCAAGTGCGAACGAACGGAGCGTGGTCTCCCGAGTCTCAACGACCCCGCCTGCCTGCCAAAGAACCTGTCCTGCACGGGGATTTTTAATTAGCGCATAATCGCCGAGTGCGGCTGATGGTGCGGAGAATTGTGGCCTGGTTGACGATTGGACAGGATTCAGGTAATCTCCGAAAAGTTGAATCTCCGGATCAAGGGGGAATCTCAAAGTCCGCTGAAAAGGCCGGTCCGTGCCAAAGCGGGCACTAAACCGAGGTCGGTTCGGTGGGGTCCAGGGTGGATGGAGCCTTGGACTAGCAAGGCTCCTGCAGTTGGTTGACCTCATTTAGTTCATTGACTAGATACTGGATATGGAATATCCGAAGACTAAACTCTACAGCTCCGAGCATCACCACCCGGGCGGATAAGCGCAGCAGGCCGGCGTTGAAAGCCAGTCGCTCCGCTCGCCCTATCCTTACTAGACCACGCAGACTAGCCATTGCCAGGTTTTTTTATGCTTAGTTATAGCCGTGGACGTATCAAATGTCGCCAATGCCGACTGAAGTCGAGCGCAGACAAAAATGGCTCACATGAGAAGCAGTCTCAAATGTATGATGAGCATGCAGAATTATGTTCCCCCAAACTACAAGGCAGCTGCGAATTTGGCTTCCCCGAATGGCACGCGCTACGAGAGCTTGAAGCTAATGCCTGAGGTGAGTCACCACACCCGTCGCGCGACGTGCCATTACTTTATATGTAATTTTTCTGTCGGGGTGTGGGAACAAATCCCTCCAGCTAAATTCAGTCTGTCTTCACTTTGCAGTTGTTCTGTACATCTCCGAATATACCGACTCGCAACAAGTCTTAGACTGTCCGTCTTGACTTGGTTGTCTATTCAGCTAGTGCTAGAACCGGCCATACCATTATTATTGTTAGCTATATCCTTGCCCGTAGAATCGCCAGATATATCAACATCGCGATACAGGTTATGCTCATAGACATAGTTCATAACATCATCAGGGAGCCTATAAATGTTAGAGAAAATCGAACTTATTTGAGAATTATACATGATATTCTCATGTACACATGCTTTTCTCTCACGCAGTATGCCAAGACAAACAGGTAATCAATAGTCATGTTTCGCTTTAAAAGCAGGCGAATTTTTGTACTCCTAACATTATTAGTAATAACCTATATCTTTGCAAGTAGTCACGAAAAGTGCGTCGTATATAGTTATAGAGATATATACCTGGCGAATGATGTGGATGTTATGCTCCCATTGTTTGAGGTTTGCTAGAGCGAAGCCGATTTCAGTTTCTGTGCGCTCTATAGCAAACACACCTTAATTTTGAAGAATATGACTGAGATCGCGCTCGTCCCAGACGCCAGGCGTAGACATGGTCTAAAATAAATCAAGACCCGCTAGGAGAACAATTCTGGAACGCTTTCGAGTGCCGTCAGTGCATTCTATACCACCCATCACCTCGTTGATCTCGCAGTCGACGTGATCTAGCACGCGGGCAGTAGGGATATAAGTCGGACTGTTTGCTTCCCAGGGGTCAACTATTAACCATTTGGATCTCTTCTGAGCGGCAAGCTTGCACATTTCAACGCGATGTTAAGCGGGAGCTAATCCTTTCTTCTGTAGTAAAGGTGGAGAGTCACGAGAATCACGAAAGTCACGTGCTTGCTTGACTTATACTATTAAATCTTCGCATAACTCAGCTTAGGGTAGCTTAGGATTGCTCAGGACAGTTTAGGAACTCGTTCAAGAAGGGAAGTGAAACCTGTTAGTTTTTCCCGCTTTACATATATCGCTAAATTACTCCGTAGCAAAGCAAAAAAAGCAAAGCAAAGCGACCCCTGCCCACATCCCGTCAACCGGGCGGACTTTTTAACGAGACTAGCACCCCCCTTATCATGATATTAAATTGAATTGACAACAACGATCGCATTTGAAGTCAGATTTGAGCGTAAACTACACCATTAGATAGCTGATTCAACATTCTAGAGCATAGTTTCTTTCTTCTTTGATTTCATGACATTTCGGAGGCGTACAGGCACAGATTCAATCCAACCGTTGATAGTGTGTGGGTGGTCAGTTAAACAGTCCCCCGCGTGTAACGTAGCTTAATGTCACCGGCACATGACATCGAGCAACGCCATCTTGCATCTTGCCATGTGTCCACGACGCCATCTTTGGCCACATTGCCACATTTACCACATGACTCTTAATTCAACTTCTGCAGCTTCCCAAACGGGTTCTGTCGGCTTGCCAGCAACGTTGCAATTTCAGCAGCATGAATTTGGCAATCCAATCCTCAAAAGCCTACATGCCTTCCTCGACAGCCATGACATGGCATGTGTAGTTCGAGCCTTTGAGATGATCTGGACAGCTCTCCAGAACGAGCATGACAGTTCTGTTGATACCACATTCGGGATTGATCTGAGAGTTTCTTCTTACAAATTGGCGCTATTCACCATGTGAGCTATTACACGCGAGTTTCTTAAGGCTATAATTCGCAGATGTCTTTTTGATCCCAACACGATTGAATGCGCGCTAGCAATGATCAAACATACAATCGTCTGTGAGAACTAAGCCATGTTGCAGGAATAACTATTGCAGGCTCCATTAGGAAGGTAGCGTAGTTTGCATAAGTTGGCGTAACCTGCCCACATATGCTATATTACTGAAATATGGTTGACCGTGGGGAATAGTAACATGAACCAGATACTCGCATCGATCCATAAGTGGCAAGCTCTGAAGAGCGCGTCAGTCAAAGTCCTTGTATAAATGAGCCGTCTTGTCCATGTGCTCGGTTTTCAATCTGCTTCAAGACCCGGGAACGCACACATCCATCTGCGTACCCTTCCTTGTACTCTTTTCGCGTCGAGATTTTCAGAATGAAGCTTCCCTGCGCTCTGCGGGCCTGCCTTGCCCTGGCAGTCGGTGTTTCTGCCCACATGGAGATGAAGAATCCGCCGCCGTTTCGCTCTAGCTTCAATCCCTATACCGGCGGCGACATCGACTACGACATGACTTCACCTCTCCGTTCTGACGGGAGTGATTTCCCGTGCAAAGGCTATGCCACGCTTCTTGGTACCTCCGAGGGGCGCCCGGTGGTGCAATGGAGCGCCGGGGAGCTTACTCAATGACAATCACCGGAAATACTCCCCACAAAGGGGGCAGTTGCCAAGGTTCTGTGTCCTACGATCTCGGTCGCTCTTGGAAAGTCATCCACTCCTATATCGGCAGCTGCCCAGTGCTGGGCGATTCCAGCTACAGCTTCACGCTGCCTGGCGATCTTCCCCGGGGGACATTTTGTTCGCATGGTCGTGGTTTAACAACGAGGGCAATCGCGAGATGTACATGAACTGTGCGGCTGTCACCATTGAGGGTTCGGTGGAAAGGCTCTCCCGAGGAGCAAGAGACTCTTTCAACAATCGCCCAGCCATGTTTGTGGCGAATGTTGGAAATGGAATATGCACGTACGAAGGCACAGACGTTGACTTCCCTCAACCTGGACCGGATGTTACTCGCAAGTCAGGCTGGTCCCGTGCACCTGGAAAAGGTTCTTGCCACAATTGGGGTGGTGATTCTTAGAGTCTACCCGATCATTTAGTCATGATGATTTGCCGTAGCAATGTCTACCAGGTCAAGCGCTTCCCTTACGGCATCAATTACTGTCGTATTCTAAAAAAGCGAACTGCATCCATCGTACTATCGTGGGCGTTTTGTTTGTGGATGCGTCTTCAATCAAAGTTCTCAGCCCCTAATAAGGCGAGCAAATTTCTGCCAATATTTCGTCGTGTCCTCCATCTCAACAGCAGATCCGTGTGCCGGCGGGAAAGTCGCAAATTAATCATTTTCGGCGCTGCTGACGGCACTGGTGGGTCCAAGCACTGAGTCAAGTGGACCCGAGCTGCTGGTGGGTGGACTCTTAGGGCTACTTTTGTAGTTAGCGCTGTGCACATCACGTGGATCTCCCATGTGCCTTTGGCCCCCAACCAGCTCTCCATGTTTTTTTGATTGGCCCATCTCATTCGGGAAATCGCGAGAAGCTGCAATCCGTACTCCGTACAGATTAATAATCTTGTTCGGACAGATATCTCCCATCTCAATCGGAACATTGACGGAACATTGATGATTCAATCGATGCCATCTCCCATTCTTGCCCGTGTCACCAGTGACTCACCACACACCCAGGCAGACGGACGGGCAGTCCCACCCACCCCCGCAATCCGTACCTCGTTCTCATCACCTCGCAGCGCCTTTTACCACGTTGACAACGTCGGCGTCGACACGTCCGGGAGCCATGTTGAGCCCGCAGCCTGTGAGACTCGAAGGGCAGAAGCGGAAGCGCTTAAAGGTCAACAGCGCGTGCGACGCGTGTCGGGACCGAAAGACCAGATGCGATGGACGACACCCAGTCTGTCTTGCCTGTGAAACCCGGGGCTGCGGCCAAAACTGCCGCTACTCAAGAAGTCGAGGGGCGACGTCGCTGCAGAGCCTGCCGTCTTGCGCCATGACCAACAACAAGAGTCAGCAACTCCTGTCAACAGATTCGCCCCTCCCTCGGCATCTGCCGCCTCTGCCGACTCTCCTCAACGCACGTCGCCATCAGCTTGGGAGTCGCCAGCAAAGGAGAGCGACGGGCTGGCAACCCTCACCAGCTACGACGACAACTCTACATATGGCTCCTCCTCCACGGTCGCCTTCTTTCGTCGAATTCTGTCGGCCGACGATGCCATCAAGTCCGCTGTGCGCTTGGAGAGGGTAGAAGATGGTCGGCCCCGGCAAAATCCCCTTGCCGAGTCAAATGGTGGCGTCGTGATGCTGCCGCGCCGTCGAGATGCCGATAAGTTTGTCTCGTGCTACTGGAGCTTCATACACCCAATGTTTCCCCTTCTGCACAAGCCAACTTTTCTCCGCCAGTACACTCACTTTTGGACGACGGGACCCGGGAACCTGGATGCGGCATACTTTAAATCTGGCAGAGGGCATGCCGTCTTCGTGTCCATGCTCAATCTTGTGTGCGCATTGGGCTGCCAGTTCAGCGACATCATCCAAGATGCGCAAAAGACGTCGGTGGCTTACGAGTTCTACGAGAGGTCCAAACAATGCTTTCGGCACGACTGGTTGGATTCGGCCGACCTGTCCGTGGTTCAGATACTGCTTTTGAACGGTGTGTACTTGCAGTCTACCCGGCACGCGAACCGCTGCTGGAACTCTGTCGGTCTTGCCATACGGGTTTCCCAAATCTTGGGATTGCACGTCGAGGGGCAGAGACCTGCCATGTCACAGCTGGAGCGGCAGATGCGAAGGCGCATATGGCATAGTTGCGTCAGTCTGGACAGGTCAGTTCGTCCGTCCACACCCCCGTAGTCTCTCGCGGGACGCTCTGACCCATTTGTAAAGGCTCTTGTCCATGACATTTGGCCGACCGACAACCGTGCATGGGCCAAATGTGGTTCCCTTGCCTCTCATCCTAGACGATGAGTACCTCCAAGTGGACGGGGTGGGAAGTCAGCCGCCCGATAAGCCGTCTTATTTGGGTCTGTTCGTGAATTCGTGCTTGCTCATTGACATTCTCCGCGACGTTCTGCATTTCGTCACCACGTGCGAGCCAGATGCAGAGAAAATGAGCGACGAATCTGGGATGACGGCCAGTTCGAGGATGGTGGCGCAAGTTCTGGAGCTCAACAGGCGACTCGACCAATTCTCCAAAGCATTGCCCAGCTACCTACGCTTGAGCGAATCGGAGATGGAAACCTTGCAATGTGCCAACGAAGCTGGGTTCCAGAAGAAAGTCTTGTACTGTCGGTAGGCCGAAATCCACTCCAGATTGGGTCATCAGAAGTTGTAATCTGAGGCTTTTCGATAGGTTTCTACTGACGAGGCTGCTTCTGCTGCGCCCACTGCTACTGGCGACCATGGCTGTCCCTGCTGATGACGCCCCGTGCTACTCTTTGAGCGAGACATTGGATGACGGTACAATTCGGCAATGCTGCCAACTGTGCATATCCACCGCGTACAATCTCATTGATGCAGTCTACGTAAACCTGGGGACAGTGTACCGCAGCTCGAGCTGGCACTCGGTCTACTGTAAGTGTTTTGCAATCATCACGTGGCACACCAAGGTATTGACTCGGTCTCCCAGTCACGTTCTTGTCAGCCATTGTGTTGCTCGCATCTCTCAAGTCCAATGTCCTCGACATACAAACGATGGATTCATCATTTCGGCTTCACTGGACCCGCTGCCTAGCAATCCTAGACTGGCATAAAGACCACGTTCAATCCGCAGTCCATGTGATCCGTTTACTCGGGGCGGTGCAACAGCGAATGTTCAAGCAAGACGAGACGGGTTGGTTTCCTCTAAAAAAGAAAAAAATTGCCCCTTCTCCCTTATTCATTTATAGCTGACCAGTTGAGGGGCAGAGGCGACAGCATGTGGTGGAGGACCTAGTCTCACGCCAGTCTCGTCCCACTTGAGCAATACGGAAGCATCAAATTTCGGAGACGGCATTTCTTTCCTGGGTGGCAATTACAAGGATTGTTTCGGCACAGACCTCACCAGCTTGGATTGGTTGGAACTATTCCAATCCGAGGCGTGATCAGGGACCAAAAAGTATGTAGGCTACGGGCGCAGCAGGAAGGGTATTTTTGTTTTTACTTTCAAGCCTAGCTACTTGCCGTGCCGAGTCGAGTATGGGCATGCCCCCACGTGATGTGACCGGTTGTCTGTCCAGTTCAGCTTGAGCGGATGATGGCCTTGGCAATCGACTCGGCAACCTCGTTCGGCTTGGTCAGGTGCGGACTATGGCCAGCGTCGATGTCGTCCGTCCTGATGCCATAGCCCGCTGCCGTGCCCTCCACCATCATCTTCTGAATCTCCGGCGGGATCGCGTTATCGCGCGAACAGTAGAGATAGGTGCAGGGCACGTGCTTCCAAGCCGCGTAGGTGAGCGGACTGTGCACGACGCGGTAGCTCTGCGGCTTCAGCTGCTGCACGAGCTGCTCGACCCTGTCCTCGGGAACGTCGTTGTAGAAGATGTGCTCCGGGGTATCGGGGTTCACCTCGAGGCCGTCCTCGGAAACGCGGAACCAGGGAAGGGCGTTGCCGCCAAAGGCAGCGATCAGGGACGCGTTCTCGGGGATGATGAACGAGGTGCAGAAGTAGAGGTGGACGATCTTGTCCCCGGCCCCGGCCCCGGCCCCGGCCCCGGCCCCGTCGCTGCCGACAAAGTCACGCAGCGCCTGGCACGCGGGAATGCCGCCGTACGAGTGAGCCACTATGGCCACCCTGTGACCATTGGCAATGGCCTCGGCCACGCGCCGGCGGATGACGTCGACGTCTGGATCAAAGCTGTCGACGTGTTTCCGGGGCCGACGGAGGGGAGCTCGACCAGCTCGGTCTGGAAGCCGGTCTGCCGGAGGATCTGGGCAACGGGCGCGAAGCACTGTGCGCTGTGCCACGCGCCTGGCACGAAAAGGACGGTGATTGGGGAGGGGGAGGACATGACGATGATGCTGTGCGACGTGACACTGGGTGAGGAAGGTATGGCTGGGGTCGCACAGCAGGAAGACAAAGACACTGAACTGGCACCTTTTTATACCCTCTCGTGACTCCCGCACGCAACACACGCTATTACAGGCGCTACGATGGAAAAAGGAAAGGAATCGCGTAGAATGGGACACATGAGCACTCCGTGCCGGACAACTAGACGCGCAGGCTTGGAAGATATGGTGGTGGGTTCTAAAGACAAACTAGGGAAAGCGGCGGATGCGGGCACACAGTAGATTGTCGCAAGGCATATAGGGGATAATGTCCGCACCAATTAGTGGCCAGTCGGCTGCGCCTCTTTTCTCGGCTCTACGGAGTAAAAAAGTTGATCTCATGTCCAGGGTGGAGCCTCTGAATTCTGAATTCTAATTAGGTAAGCGGTGAAAAATCACTGCATATGCAATCAATCAGTCAGCCAGTCAGTCAGTCAGTCGGTCCGTCGGTCGGTTAGAGGTTATAGGTAGTATATGCCCTATAATATATTTTTATCTTGGGGTTATCTTAGCCGAGATTTACTGTAACCCCCGGCGGATAAACATTTCATTTTTTAACCGATGCGCGTTTCGTTGTCCCTCCGTACCCGTGCTGCTTCGTGCATACATACAGCGCGGTTCGAGCCGCCAAAGGGATAGGAATCTATATACTCCGTAGGACAAGGGGAGACGCCTGCCGCCTGCTTCCACTCGGGAAGTCCCGGTCACGTGGAAAAGCCTCGGCCACGAGACAATCAATCAATCAATGCACTCCACCTTTTCGAAAACTCCTCCTGCGCCTGATGACACATGGCCTCGACATCCACGTTGGCAATCACTCCGTTCCTGTACTTGATCTCTTCCTCGACCTTTGCCAGGTCATCCTCTATCCCCTCGGCCATCCACTCGTACGTGTCGCCGATGCGTCTACTGCTCTGCACCAGCCACGAGCCTCGCTCTCGTCTCACGGCGTCGTACACTGCAAGAGCCACCCGGTGGCCGCGATGATCCGAGATCTCCTCGTTGGCGAGCAAGTGTGCCAGCACCGCGGCGTCTTCGATGCAGAATCCCGCCCCGGCCCCGTGATGCGGGGACGTCGCGTGGGCGGCGTCGCCAACCAGACAGACGCGATCTACTGCAAAGGTAGGCGGGGGTTCTCGCCCAAATCGAAGATTGCCCACTTCGAAATTGTCATCATCATCATCAACTCATGTTCTTCTCCCCCATGTAATTTTTTTTTTTTTTTTTTTTTTGCTGCGCTTAAAAAGGGGCAGTGAAACTCACAATGTCGAGTTTTGGGCTCGTCAACTTCAGCAGCTTGATGATTCCGGGCCCGAAGTGGGAAAAGTCCCGCAGCGCCGCCTCACGGGTAGATTGCGCCGTGAGCTTTGAGCTGTCCGGCCATTCCCCGAGGATGCGTGGAACGCGACGACATTGACCGTCTGCCCGTGGTTGACGGGGAAGGTCAAGACGTGGCCACCTTTGCCCATCTGTAGGACGTTGTCGTAGCAGACGTCGTCAGTGGCTTTCCGACATCAAGGGGGTGCTTTCCGCATCGAGAGGGCTTTCCGCCGCATCAAGAGTACTACTGAACTGGGACAAGGGTGACGACGGGGTGGACGGGCTGGTGTGTGGGTGGGACAAAGCTTAAGCTTACATGCATGGCTGCATTCTGGGCCTTCTCCTTCCCGATGGCCGTGATGGCCTCTTCCATCGGCACCAGAGCTCGATACGCGTACTTGCGGGTGTACGACGGGAGAGCACACGGATGATGGGCGCCAAACAGCAGCTGGCGGACTCTGGACTTGATCCCGTCGCAGGCCAGGATGACGTCCGCCTCGTCCTCTGAGCCATCGGCGAACCTGAGCCGCAGTCTCCCGTCGGGGCCCTCCTCGTAGTTCTCCAGCCTCTTCCCGACGTGCGCAACCTCCTTTGGCACCAGCTTGATGAGCTCGTCCAGGAAATGCGCCCGGTGGGCCCCGGTCTGCCCGAGGTCGTTTGAGATGGTAAAGGCAGGCTTGGCGGCCTCATCCTCATCATCGTTCCGCGTATCGTAGAAGTCGAACCACACCTTTTGCTTGCAGGGCCACAGGTTGCGCGTGCACACCCTCTCAAAGGCCTCGTATATGGCCGGATGGCAAACTCTCATGGCCTGCAGAGCGTTGGGCGTGAAGGAAACCCCGGCGCCGATTTCCTGGATCTGCCCTGCTTGCTCAAATATCTTGACTCTGAGTCCGCGATGGTGAAGGGCGACCGCGAGCGTGAGACCAGCAATGCCGCCGCCGATGATGGCGAAAACATCATCTTTCTTGGCTGCCATGGTTTCGTTTTTGCTTGCTTGCTTGCACGAAGCACATCTCACCTCCCCCTGCTGGATGTGTTTTGAGCTTGGTGGCCTTTTGAAAGAAAGCCCCAGTCAGCTTCGGAACCGAGCCGAGCCGAGCCGAGACATGTCGTAGTCGTCACGTAATACCATTCATGACATAGGCTCTCACTCGGCCGTTGACTTGGTCCGATCAGGAAGTTGGGCACGGGTTGGTTGGTATTCGTATTGCACCGTATAGTGTATTGCATGCAACTCCATTCGAGTGGACGCATTGCGCCGAGGTACATATGTACGTTTGTTTCCCTTGCTTTGCTTGATCATATACCTCGTACTCCGATCAAGTCCTTGTCCTTCGAACCTCGTCCTTGACGGCATCCCAGATCCACCCGTCCACCTCCTTGCCCTTCTTCTCATACCGCTTGCCCTTGCCCTTGCCCTTGCCCTTGCCCTTGCCCAATCCCTCCTGCACATAGAAGCCTCCGACGGCCCTATACATGTACCACTTCCTCGCGAGGTTCTCGGGCCTCGCATCCCGCACGTAGTTCACCAGGCCAAGCCTCGTACTCTGCGTGGGCCGTAGATCCCCCACCGTGATGCTGCTATATCTCGGCTTGCCAATGACGCTCATGGTAGTCAGGGTAAGTTGCGTAGACGCAGGTATCGCGCGGACAAACCGCTCGAGGACGGGTCGCGACGTGCGCGCCCCTGGTGGGAGATGGACATGGATGTGAGTCACAAACGGCGCAGTCGTGTATGAGATGAAGAGGACGGGAATAACACCCGCCACGGCCACTAGGAAACAAATCATCTCGCGTTAGCTTTCTCCTGGGATGATCAGGTAACTACTCCCGAGTCCTCGCGAGGCAACGAACCCGCTACGATTTCAGCCATTGGCTTTTCGGCTTTGACATGGCTTGGCACAACTAGAAACGTAAAGAATGCGCCCAAGAGTAGACTTGTGAGCTTGAGCATGGCCAGAAATGTGATTCTGCCGGTTCCAGCATGGTAAATGATGAGTCGTTCGGGTATTTCTGTACCGAATAAAAGAAAATGGTCTTGTCAGCTCCGTGAAGCAGAAGCAGACACGCGCCTGTCAAGGTTGCATGCATGACATGGTACGGAGTAGGGGTAGAGAATACGGTACCGTGGCTTTTTGAAATGTAGGAAGCCGCTTTCGCTCTCCTCTGTTGGTCGCTCTGCTGGTCACTCTGTGTCGGCGGTCTGCGGGACGATGCTTGCGCGAAGCATCTCAATCGGAGCTTCGTCTGAATTCGCGGGTTACGCAGCTGCCGTGGCATTCGAAACGACGCGATGGACGGCGAACAGGACTTCGCTGAGCTTTCAATGCCTCCCAAGCCGACTCTGGGACCAATGATTCCTACGAGTAGCATGGCTGGGGCGTGTCTGGCAACGTCATTATGTAGGTCAAATGATGATGAATCTGAAGGTGTGTCAAGGTCAGTGACCATTGTTGACCAGACGATCGACTTGTTGGGATATCCCAGAGCTGGACCTACCCTGCAGCTTGACTTGTTTTCTCCTTGCACTCCCGCCCTGTTGCCCCTGTCGCATTGTCTTGGCTCTTTGAACTGCTTGCGTGCTAGTTTTCACTTGTAAGTTGTATTCATAATCTGTCCTCAACATTCTTGTTAAGTAGCACCTGCGAACTTACTCAACATGTGCCCGGACAAGAAGCGCAGCATAATCACCACAAAAACATTCATCGAGTTTACTTTAATACCCCCTTCATTTAGTGGCGCGTCATCCAAGCTCCGCGCCGTGAGATCTAGGCATGAGCGACCAATTTTGGTATTGCTCCCTGGTGACAAGTTCGTCGTTGTAAGAAACCCGATATTGTACATTCCTCCATGGCATAATCAATCATCGTAACATGCCCAAGTATCCGCGAAAATGCCATCCAAGCAATCCTCCAACGCCCCCATGCCCATCGTGGCTCATCAAGTTCGTTCGTTCGTCGCACTGCACTAATACTCTGCTCGGCACGATCGGACAATCAATCACCCTGGAAACCAGCCTAATACTATAGACGGCTATTCTCTTACTTAAGTGACGATATGCTTCCGATACTGTCCCCTCTCCCTTCCTTATTTTTCTTCTTCCTGGCGGCTTAATATCTTCATAAGACCTGCCGTGAGGATGTCGTCCTTGTGCAAGAAGCCGATCATGCCAAAGCGAAATCGGACAAGAGAAAACGAGCGAAAAAGATGGCGAAAGAGCGTCAATACAGGCGCATGTCCTGTAGAGACAAAACAAGAGGCCAGAGAATCTCGGTTTGCTCCATTCCGTGGGACTCGTGGTTGTGGTATAACCCTGGGGAAGTCATCATAGTAGTCGCTTCATGCCCGCCATGCCGCCGTCAAAGTCCCAGGCTCGCTTCAATCCTCCCTCGTAGACACTAGCCACAGACTCTTGCCACATGGCTGGGGTGATGAAGTTGGGGATTGAAGTTGCCGAAGAGTACTGGGCATGGGCCATTTGTCCGACACTTGACGACAGCGATTGACCGGAGGTAGGATCCGTGACGGCTGTTTGATCTGGGGGACCTGGAGGAGATGAAGCGCTTAGTGATGCCTGTGAAGCGGAGCCGAGCAGAGTGCTAGGTTGAGAGGGCGTACCAAACGAGGTGTTCCAATTCCTGTCGAGGCATTGTTAGTAGCCGCGCTTTCTGTGCCTGGACGACGAAGAAGAAGAAGAAACCCCAAGAATCGCAGACAAGACTATTTTCCGATCAAACTTACTCGAATATCCGCGCAGGATTCCAGGTTGGTGGGTTGTTACCCAAAGCCATGTCCTGCTGTATATCCGGCGCTTGACCGCCGTGTGGCATCATTACGAGCGACTGTACCGCGGGAGAGTCACTTCTGCTGTCCAATGGGCCCACGGAAACAGGAGGTGTGATGGGATGACTCATGTAACTGACATGTTGGTTCGAGGGACCCAGATGTTGATGATCCATGGAGCCTGCACGATGCACGGAAGCACCTTGGAACGCAATATTTGCCCGTGGGGGACTTGGCCGGTTGGACGGATGGGGACTTCCGTACGGAAACGACGGTTTGAGGACAAATGGGCGCCGTATGTCAGCGGAGAAGGCCTCGCGAATCGCATCAACTTGTTTTTGCAAATCTGGCATGGGCCAAGACTCCATAATCGTCTCCATAAGCCTCATATGACGCTGAAAATACTCACGGGCATCACTGTTGAGATCCGGGTCGGGAGAGACAATGGCAACCTGACATCCACGTGAGTTAGCGACAATGGGGCTTGGCTTGGCGGCAAATTGCCGAGAGCAACGGAGCAATGATGCCGACATACTAGGTGAATCACCACACATGAAAGTCCCGCATACAAGACGAAGCTGAAGCCGCGCTGCATACTTTGCAGATCTACCAGGCCGTACTGTTTCAACACCGCTTCTTGCAGGCGACACAGAGCCTTGGCTGCACTATAGCAAATGAGCATGCGACGTTTCCATTGGGCTTCATGGGCCGTCGGGTCAAGGAATGACAGGACCGGCCGATGATATAGGATTTGCAAGAGGTAGTAGTACGAGTGCAGATTGCCGAGAAACGATGAGGGCAGGTAGGGCGGTGAACCGTCGGCCGGGTACGAAATGGTCATGTCTGCTGGCAATTCGCTGAGATACTCTGAAATGTTTTGCTCGATTTGCTGGAACTCTGGATTGACCCCCAATCCTTTGTCCTTTTGAGTTTGGCGTATACTGTGCTCATTTTCCGAATGTTTCGCACAATGCGAGCCAAGTATGTGAAATTCCTCGAAACATGATATTCGGATTCGTCACCGCCGGGTATGGGACGAGGGACGCTGAAGTCCACTGACTCGTCGTTGACAGTCAAGTCATGCCGGCCTGGTTGAGCAATCAGAACAACTGACTGCACGATGTGGCGGGAATTTTTCCCCAGAACCGCTCGCGATATCTCTTCTCTCGAATCTCGCGCTCACTGCAACTCACTCACTCACCTTGGGGTCCTCCAACCATTGTCTCGCAGGCAAAAATGTTCTGCCATATTCTCGTCCGTAGGCGACACTCGGTGATGGTAAGTTCGCAAGGTATTCCAGCTTGGTGATCTTCGTGGTGATCATCCAAGCCCAGATCTTTGCCCATCTGGACACATTGAACGACAAGCATCCAGGATCGATAAAAGTACCCCCGTTTCGGGGCAGCTTCGCGCGCTTTGAGAATCATGAGCAAGGCTTGGAGTGTGCTTAGCCTCGGTGTGTCCATGAATGAATCAGCATGCCCTATTTGCGAAATTGAGTCAGCCAAGACTTGTTCCAAAGCCCCCAGGCTCCTCCCGTACATACTAGATGCCAGCGCTAGCCACTGCTGACCCATTGCCGGTTCCTCTGCCAATCGACCTCCTATGGCGAACAAGGCCTCGAGAATCAAGGGCGAAATGGCGTCTCGATTGATACTCCATTGTTGATAAAAAGCAACCTTGTCCAAAACGGGCACATAGGGATGGACGTGACTAAAGTAGAGGTCGAAGTGATGCAGTGCGGTAGACTCGTCCGGCATCAGTGCCGGTGGAATCCGGATTTTGTGGCCCGGTATAGTGGTCATGTTGGGCAGGATCGAACCATAATCATCTTCCTCTTCCACAGCTGGTTGTTCTTCCCGTCGAAACGAGGCCTTGTTTCGGAGATACGGAGCTGATATTGCCCAAGTCAGCAACTAACTGGTTTTCTATGAATAGTGGAGGGAGTAGAGCGACCTACCGGTTCCGATTTCGTTCACTTTCAGCCCTCCAAGCAAGTCAGCGAGATCTTTTTGTTGGTACGAATCGGCCGAATGAGATTCTGGCGATGAGTCCTGCCTCGGACCGTGGTGGGATGGCGGCGTGGGAAACGTATTCGGGCCATTGTATGGCTGGTTCAGGACACCTGGCGGGGAGCTGTGGTGTAGTGCAGATTGTGCTGAGCCTGATTTGTCTCCAATGAGACCTGTTGGAGCGCCGCTGGGTCGCCTTCGGAAAGTGCGCCTGGCGCTGCATAGAGGTCTGGCATCGGGTTGGACGGATCTTGCACGACGTGTCCAGGCATCGACATTTGCTGGAATTGGCCGGATGGATTTAATATGGTATCGTACATGCCCATGGAGTCGGACCCCTCGTAGCCATTCGGCCGTACGCAATGTAGTTTTAGTCGTAAACAGGCTGAGCAGGGCCAAGTATTAGTGGTTGCAGCATCGCATTTGATCTTCCTCTTCCGGCAGCCCTCACAGGCTCTCATTACTGTGAAAAAATGTGATGAGTATGCGACGAAAGGACTATCAAAGAAGATGCTCATTCTCCAAGCAGTATACCTTTTAGTCGCTTGTGGCGATTGTGCTCATCGACGAACACATAGTCTGGAAGCGATTGTGTTAGCCGCGTTCCAGCTGTCGAAAGTGGCGGGCAGTATCATCTCTGGGGAGGAAGTCTGGAGCGAACATGATGGATGGCGCGCTGCCCAGCGAGAAATATACTGACTTTTTTGCATTTCCCGTTGGGGGAACTGCTGCGGCGCAAACTGGAAGGAACTCATTTGTGCTGCTTGAGCGCTGTACGCATTTTGAGGTCGAATTTGGCGGACGGAGGGATCGGTCGACATTACGTACGGCGGGTTCCGAACCTCGAAGGGAGTCGGTCGCGCACGGCGGCGGCGACGAAGGAGCGGCAGGGGCGAGGGAATAAGGATGGCGACGGGTCGACTCGGTGTGTATGAGGCTTCTGGAGCAGGGACGGCAGCAATGGTGAAGCCGATACGGTGAGGTTGTCTAGAGTGGTCGCAAAGTCTGCAGAATGTGCGTGAGGAAGCGGGAGCGTACAGCTGTCGACATCAAGTCGACACGCAACCAACTTGACGTGAGTCGGTGGCGGAAGGAGCTAAGCAAAGAGGCAGTGGGCGGCAGATGTGGGGAGGACAGCGGCCAGGACAGCGGCCAGGAGTCGCCAGGAGTGAAAAGGACAGCGGGCTAGGGGCAGGGCCAAGGCCGGCAAAGCGACGGGGTGGGTGGGTAGGTGGGTGGGCGGGCGGGCGGATCTGCCAGTCGGCTCATGCTGAGGCGGGCTGGCGGGATTGATGTTCCAATGCCAATGTTGGGCCAACTCGGCCCCAGCCAATCAATCACTTCAGATTCCAACAGCGACGTGAATCCCGTCCGTCTGAGGGTCCGAGGGCACTTTGAGGGTTTGAAGTTCTCCCTGCCGTTCTTGATTCCTGATTCCTGATTCTTGATGGCCAAGTGGATATCACTGTCAAGCGGGCCAGCCGGCAACAGCACCGTAGGACCATCTGGTGGACGCATCTGTCTCTTCACTATGAATATTTCGTACATGGCCGGGGCCGGTCAGAACCCTGGCGTGTGCTGTTGGAAAGAACGCGCTGTTCGGTTATGGTTCCTGTGAATCCTGTCCATGACAAGCCCGACCAAAGTGGAGGAAGCGCCCAGTTCCTACAGTACGGATCACGGATCACGGGTCACAGCTATCAACATATATCAATCAACATACTCCGTATACGGAGTACCTATGTGCCCAACAAGCGCAGCATCGGGGAAGCTGGAACCGTCGGTCCATGTCACGGCGTTTGTGAGGTGCCAGTCAGCAATCAATCCATGAACGTGCGGAGTCCACCACGCATACAATGGGACATCTTAATCTTGCCCAGTACGATCAGCGAAATTCTAAAACTTCTATTCCTGGGATAAGCGAAATGGCCAAAATGAGGGGTTGTGCTTGGCGCCGGTCCAAACACGCGGGAAACCCATGCTGTAGATAAGGTACCTACCTACTCCGTATATTCTACAGTTGTGGCATGTCATCGAGGACAACTGCGTTGCACAGAGCCGGGGTCCGTTGGTCCAATCGCACAGTTGGAACCCAAGTTTGACGGCATATGAGATGGCTCTCTTTGCCATTTTGTACACGACAATGACCTTGAGGCCGCCGATAACACGGGAGTCGCTTAAATAATTTAGTCACCTAAGTGATATACCCTGCACTGGCATTTACCTGTGAAGGGGTGAGGGTGTTGGCCTTGAGGTGACGCTACGCTGATGCGGCTCAAGCTATCCCGAGTTGCTTCTCAGCTGGCCACGCAAATCTCTGCAAGTCGGAGCCAAACCGCGATAATATGTGCTAGTGACACCGCTGCTCCTACTAGTGGAAATGTAGCCCTACATGACACACACACACACACACACACACACACAGAAACGGAAGTATCACTCTGATGGATCGTGTCTGAGTTTTCGACGTTGCACGGCGCCAGATGCATCGAAAATCTGTACTTTATGGGTGGGGTATGTTGATCGATCCCACGAGCCCAGCAATATGGGGTAACGACCGAGAAACAGACGGAGCGAGCAGTAAGACAGAGACTGTCACTGCTCTATCGTGCATTACATGTAGTTGAGGTGGTGATGCAGGCTGGATTTTCCATTGTCATACCGAAGTCCTGGAGTCCTGGACTATTGGACCAGTGCCCAGGGTTCAACCTTTGTCGTGCCATCCCGCCGAAAAACGACCGAGGTTGATCTGAGCTTTATTAATAGCACTTGAGTAGAGTGGTTTGGACGGGTGACCCTTCGGAGAAACAGGCTAGACTTGCCTGTGACAGGAAGCCCGCCCGTCTTCTCCCCGGGCGGCAGGAGAGCCATCTCGTCTCGTCAGCACGTTTCAAACCACCCCGAGTACAATTGTGGAATTGTACAACAAGGATGAATGTGTGCTTAGAATGGAAATTGTTGCGAACGACAAGAAACGAGAAGTAGCAACGTATTGTCATATCTCTGGCTACTGCGAAGTTCTAGCCATCACATGCCAGGTCCTTTCCTTCTTTTTATTCTTGCCAGACTCGAGAGCCCCCGTCCACATACATAGTTCCTGAATTGCCTTACCGAGGCTTGAGGGGCTTCACCAGAACATACCCTTGATAGACGGTGGATGACGACCTAAGAGTTAGTGTGATGTGTGTGTTTGCAATAAGGAGGTGATGCCGTCGCTGGTATCTTCCGAGAACCTTTCGGCCGATATGCCGCCATGGGGTCAACTGGAGGAGCGGAATGCTAGGAGCTGAAACATTCGAGGGCGATTGAATCGGGGTTAATGGGCCAGTCGTCGCAAACCAGGGCCAGCTTTCCGGATTGATCGGGCCGCGATTACGAGGATCACGAGCACGTTCATGGCGGGCCGATTTTTCACTCCCCTGTTATCCCTCAGATTGCGAACCTGGCACAGCCTGAGTCGAAGTGGACGATGTCTGCTGCCAACCCCGCCCCTCGGGAAGCCGGCGGGATTTTATTTTCTCCGACCTGCTAGCGTGTTACTCTCCGAACCACCACACCACCGCTAATGACCCCAGAGCGCGGCAAAACTCGATCTCCTCATCTTTGACGGCACGTAATTCCGACCCTTTGCTCAAGTCGACTTGCTCAGTCTGTTGGATTCGGCTCAACGTCATGGCTCCCGCAGCATTGGACAATGCGAATCCCACCATCCTGAGCGCATCGCAATTGCCAACGCGTCACAAGAAGGTGGCGCCTCGGAAGGGACCCGACAGCAAGTACTCGGAAATCATTTTCTCGAAACCATCCTTCTTCTCCAGCCCGCTTTCTGACGACGATGCCACATGGCCTGGTGGCGATATCCGCGGCGACGGCGGGCTTGAGCCAGAGCCAATCGATGAGCAAGAGATCTATGGTAACAACTACTGCTCAGCATCCTCATTCGATCGAGGACTACAACCCCATCATGAATGCTGACGAACAACTCACTTGCAGATCTAATATCCACCATTTCAGATCCAGAACATCCTGTTTCACTTGGTCAATTATCCATCGTCAACATCAACGACATCCACATCACTCCGTCTCCAGCACATGGGGCGCCCGATCCGAACACCATCGTCCAGGTAGCTGTCGAAATCACACCCACTGTTACACATTGCTCTCTCGCAACCGTTTTGGGACTCGGCGTCCGTGTCCGGCTGGAGCAGTGTCTGCCTCCAAACTACCGAGTTGACGTGCTTTGTAGAGAAAACACGCATAGCCAAGACGATCAAGTGAACAAACAGCTGGCAGACAAGGAAAGAGTAGCTGCCGCACTCGAAAACGACTCATTGAAGGGGTCTTGGATAAGATGCTCGAAACCTGCGTATGAATGGAGCCAGCCATATACTACATAACTCGATGGTAAATGCCATTCCCAGGCCAAGACAGTGGGCTCCAGGACACGTCCGTCTTTCATTTCAGCTACGACTTTCTTCGCCCACCAAGAAATCAGGCCAAATCGGCTCCACTTTGCCCGTGCTGGGTCGACGGCATTGATGATAGAAACTGCGATGGATGGATGTCAAGTAGAAACTTGATTAAATGAACTGTGTCGGTACTGGTCAATATTTTTGGTGGTACTGTAGGAATGACCACGTCGAACCCTGATGATCGTTTTCGCCGATGTTGCGAAGCGCGTTGTGCCAATTCACCCATCGCCCAGAACAATTCTGGTACATTCGTGTCGCGGAATCATCACGCACCGGCCGTGTCTGTGTCGAGGAGTCTCGAGGAACGCTGGTGGGCAACCAGAACTAGGAGACACACATACTGTATCAAATTCAGCAGGGCTTTTGTCAATAGTAATGCTTGTAAGACACAATCCCGCAATTGTTCATGCTGACTTTGGATTGTGTGAGACACTAAAACATAAGTTCCCAGAGTATCAAGTCTGCCGTATGCAAAAGTGCTAAAAGCTGCAATGGTATACCATGGCTTCATGCAATCTATCCGTCGCCACCCAAGCCAACTGTCCAGATAGACAGATGACAACAGTTTGGCTCCAAACGGGTACCATACACGATGAATCGCTGCAGGACACAACGCTCCTGCAGCACCACCACACCTAATCTCCACCAGAACAACAGAATAATCTTACTCGACATGCCCGCATGCATGCATGCTTTCCCGGTCACTGCTCCGCTCTGGCAAGATGATGTGCGCCAAATAGGGAGGAGATGCTTCCCAGAAGCATACGGGGGTGGGAAAACGATCTCGGGTTCACCAGCAAGCGGCCAGATCAAATGGCATCATGCACGGGAAACGCCACTCCATGCTGGTCTTTTTTTGCATTTGACCCATCTCAGTCAGCCATCGCCGCCAAGTCTTGGCAATATTGCTCGCAAGCTCAAAGGCTCCCTTATTAGGAAGGTCTGAGGAACAACCAACGCCCCCACGGCCAATCTATTCGGGGCCTAGACCGAACTTCTCCTCAACACGATCGGGGCATGGCTCCCAGAACGCCTGAAGTATGGTGCAAATGTTGTCTAAATAGGGATACGTACAGCACAGTACGATGGAACCTACCAGCTACCAACAGTGTGGTCAATGCTTAGGGAGGAACGAGGTGTTGGGACAGTCAAGCCTTTTCCTGTAGCTTGACACTTGCCCGCAGATGGCCGCCATGAAGGTGGCCATCTTCTCATCTTCTCATCTTCTCCGGCCATTTCACACCGAGGAGGAATGGGCTGCCCTGCCGCGAGTTGCCGGCCGAATTCCATGGACTGCATGGACTGTAGCATTTGTCGAACTCGTCGAGCGCTTTTCGTATTATGGCACGAGTGCCGTCTGTGAGTCTTGGCGCGACTTGAACCGGCCCTCAATAGTAAATACCTCCGAGCTAATGCTACGTCTTCCAAGTTGTGAACTTCATCCAGAAGCCTCTCCTCTCGGTTCCATCACTGGGGCCGCTACCTTGCGATTCAGTATTCCAACATTGTCGCAGTAGTTGGAGACATCATTCTCATCATGTCGGCCATACCCTCCGTTATTGAGGGGACAAAAAGAGATCGTCGATCCTGCCGTCACCACTGCCCAAACCTACGTTTATTTCTACCTGCTGATCAACTTGGGATCCCTCACTGGTTCTTTGGCCATGGTCTACTCGGAACATTTCGGTCGGCTTCTGGCTATGATTCACGCTGCCCACCATGTGCTATTTCTCGTGTCCAGGTGTGCTCTTGTACTTCAGGAAGACGTACAAGCTCACCCCTCCTACCGGATCAGTCATGGGCAAAGCCGACAAGCGTTTAAGCCTAGCAACATTCGAGCTCGGGGAGAGCCTGTACCGAGGTGGATGACATTTGATGACGAGGGGTCGACGAGGTCAAGCGTGGTATTCTTGCCTGCAAGGTGTTTCTGTGGTATCCTCTCTACTGGCTTGCATAGAATCAAATGAC
The DNA here is from genome assembly GCA_021950295.1 of Epichloe scottii. Taxonomy (NCBI): domain Eukaryota; kingdom Fungi; phylum Ascomycota; class Sordariomycetes; order Hypocreales; family Clavicipitaceae; genus Epichloe; species Epichloe scottii. The sequence goes on from CP083245.1 coordinate 64,025, forward strand.
CAATAACTTGGGGTCGCAAGAGAACACCATAGTCCTGGGCTCTACTCCGAACGACATCGTCGCGAAACTAAACCCCATTTTCATCGTCATCGTTGTACCGATTATGAATTTCGTCATATATCCTCTGCTCCGCAAATGCGGCATCTTCCCCTTGCCAATCAAGAAGATCACAGCTGGATTCATCCTCAGCTCATCGGCCATGGTATCTGCTTGTGTTACCCAAGCATATATCTACAAGCTGTCTAGTTGCGGCGATGACTTCAATGCCTTGACCAAAGCTGGTCGCAAGGATTGCACTGCTCCCGTTTCGGTATGGGTTCAACCCTTCCCTTAGGGCTTGATTGGCATGTCTGAAGTCTTGGCATCAATCACGAAACTTGAGTAAGTCACTGAACCTCTTTTGCGTTCAACTTCCAGCGAATGAGCCTTTCACTTACTGGGGATTGCTGCAGGTATGCCTATACAAAAGCGCCCCAGAATATGAAGTCTACTGTCCAGGCCATCGCTCTGTTTACATCCGCCGTGCCATCTGCTCTTGGCCAAGCACCCGTCGCGCTGTCCGAGGACCCCTTCTTGGTCTGGATTTATGGCTCCGTCGCCGTTGTGGCTTTGGTTGGGGGCATGGGGTTCTACTTGACCTTGCGCAACGCAGATAGAGAGGAAGACGCCATGAGTAGAAGGCTAGTGTGTAGATAGATAGCCTAGCTTATACCACTTCAAGGTCTGATTTGGTTGTCGGCCCCCTGCTTGGCCGTTCCACTCCACTATGAACAGCCACGTGAAACTAATCATTGCTCAAGTGGAATGAAGTCAACTCTTCACGGGTCGTAACCTTTGGCTTTCATGAAACCCGTCGATCTTTTAATATATAGCCACTGTTTGTACGCGGTTGCCGCTCGATTCACTTTCCTTTCAAAGAAGAATCATATTCTTATAACATTTCTCTACATTTGGGTGAAGATTCAGGGGCACACAGTACATGTTGCTCTGGATCAACGTGGGATGGCGGCGCGAACACCAGACATGTCCGTTCGTTCATATTCTGTTCTTCCAACATTGAGAAGACGTCATTGTTCAATTTGCAGTCCAGTAGTTCCCTATCCATTCTGTTCCCAGGCATCCCGCTACCAAAAGGCTCCGAGGGAAGCAAGTCTCTCGCTGCTCACAGGGAGATCAGCCCACCACCGCCACCCAAGATTCGCCCTTCCCACATCGTCCCACAGAGACGCCCATGTGTCTCGACGCAGTCCGGTGACAACTTGCGACGCACCGGCATCCAAGTACCAAGTCCCATCCGCCGCCATCTTCGTTGGCGATCGACGGATACTTGATTGCAACGAACGCGGCCCCCAAGGCACGTCTATTTTGTCTGCCGCCACGGCGTGAGACGTTCAAGCTCCGGCCAAGCTCCGACTGCTTGGATGTGGAATCGGCCACGGGGACGGCCCAGCGCGCTGTTCGTCTCTACAGCCCATGGGCCGAGTGACGCTTCGGCAACCTTCAGTCTGCCGCCGAGGCATTCGGAAAACGTTCTCTGCGCTTCCCATCCCTGGAGGTGAGTGCAGGCACTGGTTTAGCATGGACATATTCCGGAGCATTGGCGCAACCTGAGTTGTGCCAGCTCCTGGACAAGTCGGAATGCAATCAACGCCCAGTGCAACAGTGAGAGACCAGAAAGTGCGGAGAGGCCGTTCAGAAGCATGTATAGTAAATAGTATAAAGGTTATTGCTAAGAAGAGAAAATAGACGTGAAAAGATTCTTGGCAGGCGTGCCTTCTGCTCAAGACCACATGACCTTCTTCCGAGATGACGAGGAGTGATGGCAAGTCCTAGTAATAAACGTCTTTCCTGGGAAGCCTCCCATGAATGTCCCATCTGAATATACCAGGTGCCCTCAAGTCATGGAAGTCATACACACCCCACTACTTGTTCAGACTCGTTAAGCATAAATATACCAGTTACCGCGAATTGTTGGAAGATCTAAACAGGTCGAAGTCGACTCAAGTCGAAGGGGAAATTGAAGCTCTCTTTGCAATTGTCTTCTAGACCACCAAAAAGTCCTCCGATAATTTCTTAAAAAAACAGTACCGGTACGCTGGCCGGGGTTTTCTATGTGGAATGTTATAGGGTGTTGTTCTCGTCGGACATGAGTGGCGTCAACTCGTATTATGAATCCACCAATATTGTATTGGTCGATTCTTCGTGATCTAATTGTCCCCTGAATGGACTGACCACCCAGGATAAAGCCTCTCACGGGAGTATGAGTAGAAGAGGGGGCTAAACACACTCCTTCTCTTGCTTGGCGACTGAACAGATCGACCGCGGGGTGAATAGCGGCTAGCGCGGTATCTGCTGGCTCGTGGTCTGGGAGCGCAGGCGCATTCCCGTCATCAGCATTGCGCAGAATTGCTGCGCCGTAGACGGCAGTGGCAAAGAAGAAGAAGAAGAAGGCGCGTAGAAGGCGCATTGGAAATGCACGGCGGAATGTTCTAGTTGGGGGTTTAATCAATGTATCAAGGTGCTTGGATGGGCGGATGGTATGATGGAGGTGGGATGAGACATGGATTTCGAGGGGCGTGATGCTTTATTTATGTCACCGAGACTTGCAGTCATTTCAAGGTTATCGTATCACGAAGAGGATATTATCCTAGTAGTTAGTAGTATCGTATCACAAAGAGGGAATTATCCTACTAGTTACGTAGTATCGTATTAGAAGCTCCCACCGAAGACAGACACATGACTGGCTTAATTACACTGGTTCTCTTATGTATCTACCTTGTGCAAAATCAAACAGGAATTAATAGGGCGTCTTACATCCAATGAGCTTATCCGGCAGGAAGCAAGCAGTGGGCCTTGTCAGGAAAAAAAACAGGATTTATTCTCCAGCCCAAGAGAACGGGCCGTGAATATCACAAATCATTCTATGTACGGGCATGCGCATGCTTTTGATATATAGCCTGGCATTGACTTGCCTCTCTTGGTATGCGGACATTAACACTTTCATTATAAGCCAGGGGCCGGTCTCATGTTTATCCTGCTTTCGTGTGAAAACATCGTCCACGGAGTAGAGATGTCTGATACATACGGATTACTCCGTAGAATAAGGCGCTAGAACGGCATGATGAGACCAGGTACCCGTGTCCTGGGCTAGCGTGAAAAGCTCGACAGGACATCGGACCGAGCGAACCGAGCGGGCCAAGCAGACGTTGACAAAGTCTCGCACGGGTCACTACGGAGTAGATGCGCATAACGCGTTATGTAATAGTCCTAATCCGAAAGGACGGTCCCCACACCCAATTTGGTGTGGCTCGCGTCTGTTGATTTTCGCTATTAATTGAGATGCCTATACTCCGTATATGCGATATTGAACGGTGTTGATTTTATTGAAACTATTATAACAGCGATAGAAAGGAAGGAAGTAATTCTACAGAAGAGGTTGCAAGCGTTGCAGTGAGCTGCCTGCATTCGCCACTAAAAGAGCTGGTATACGGCGTATCTGGCGGGGATTACTCCGTACGTGGAAAGGTACTTCTTCCGATTTGGGACTAACGCGATATGCATGCGCATCTACGGAGTAGTGACGCGTCTCGCAACATTAGTCCTCTCCTGTACTGTAGGGCAGCAAAACCCACTCCGTACGTACGTACATACATACCGAGAGCTCCGAACAACCTTTTGAGTGCCCAGAGGCGCCCACTGGGTCACGAAAGTGCTAGTGGGCCAATCAGACTAAGGGAGGATAAGAGGTACTTAATTTTCCATAGGAATTGTATAATGATAGAAGTCCTAGTAATTTCCCTTAGTACAAAGAGCTACATCGCACACATCGCTTTAGCAGGCAGGAGCTATTAGGGGTGTTTAGAAGTACCTTGCATTTATTGAGGCAGATGTGGGTCCCGTGACCTCGTTAGCGCCTTCGGGCACTCAAAGGTATCCCTTTAGGTGCGCTAAGGCAACAAGCAAGTCACTGTCCTAACTAACTATTCATTATCAAAAAATCCCTATATTACGCCTCTAATTATTAGGTAAGTATTCAAATTCTAATGGAGTTTTGTGCAATTAGCTTCTAATAGGTAAAGATCCCTAACATTGACTTGCGTGTTACCTTGGCGCACTCAAATGGATAGTGTTATGGACTGGCCCCTAGGCAACTGCTGTTAGGCGTCGATATGATATTGAGAAACTTGAGGAGGGAAGAAAGGAAGACAGCTAGTCCATCCCCCTTTGTGCCCCTTATATCCCCTAGCTATCTTATGTCAGCCTCCTTCCTGAACCCTTGCTGGTTCCTGTTAGCCACCTGTCCTTCCGCGCTATGACTAATGCTTAGGCAAAGCCTAAGCCCTTTACAGATAGTTATCAGGAGCACAGAGGCTAAAGGGCATCGTGGTTAGGCCACCTCTCTAAGCAAGGCAGACCTTTGGGAAAACACGGGCGCTAAGGCCTAGCAGCTAGATAGTCACGTGGGCGCTAAGAGAGGGTATATAGCAAAGACCTCTCCTATAAATAGGAGAGGTTAGAGTTTAAAACCTTTACGAACCCGCACCTAGCTTTTATCTTAATAGCAGTAGCTCTTATATCCCACTATCACTCTGTTTATCACCCCCACGCCTTTACCCGTGACAATAGTATAGTCTAACCCCTACATGATTTTATAGCGACTACAAGCCCCACGCAAGGCGGCTACTATCAGCTCTTAGTGGCTGTAGTGAGTGAAGCTGTTAGGGATATAATAGGGGCATTTACGCTAGTGTTAGGAGCACAAAGGCATGAGGGACATTATGAGAGGGCCGCCTCTCTAAGCGAGGCGAATCCCTAGATAACTTATGCGCTAGGACCTAGTAGCTAGATAGTTACGTAGGCATAAGGAGAAGGTATATAATAAGGACCTCTCCTATTTAGGGGAGAGGTTAGAGTTTAAAACCTTTATATACCTACCCCTAGCTATTACCTTTATAGTAATAACCTTATTTTCCTATTATTACTTTATTTATCTTTTCCTATACCTTTAGTTATAATAAATTAAACTCTTAAACCCTTTAAGGCAAATAGACTATTAGTTATAGATTATAATATTAGAATTAAATAAGATAGCTATATAATTTACTATATATAGTAACTATATAGCTAGTATACTATACTTAGGTAATAATATAGAATACTAAGATAGTATAATCCTAGGGTTTAATAGCCTAGATAGAAATAATAAAAATAGTACTCCTAAAGATTAAAATAATAATAAAAAGCCTACTATAAATTAATATAATAATTATAAAGAAATTAAGTATAGTAAAGAAAAGCTAAACTAAATTCTTAAGTAAGCTAAGACTAAGCTATAAAGAGCTTAAAAAAGATAGAAAATTCTATAGCTATAGGAATAGTAGTGTATAATTAAGGTAAGCACCTTATTAGTAAGTACTAGTACTAGACTTACTAACCTTACTAAAGAACCTATAATTATACTACCTTTAGACTTACTAAAAAGCTCTAAACTTACTATAACCCTATATTACTATAGTCTTATAAAAATATAACTAAAGACTCTAGTATATAAAGGAGATTTATATAAAAGTCTTTAATATTTCTTAGTAAACCTTAATATAGCTTTTACCTTAAACTATAAGATATTTATTAATAATACTACTAAAGTAGCCTATACTAGTAGCTACTTAGTAAAGGATATAAAGTAATAATAAATATATTATATAGCTATAGATAGTTATATAAATTACTAGGACTATACCTAGGCTAGGTTTATAAATTAGCTAAAAACTAGAATAATAAATAAGAATATATAGTACTTAGAAGCTATAAGAATATTACTAACCCTTAGATAAAAAAACTATTAGTTATTCTAGGGATTTATAAAAATATAGATAAAAGCTAAGGCTAAACTCCCTAAAGCAATCCCTATAAGACTTTATATTTATATATTTATTAATAGTCTAAATAATACTATAAAGAAGCAAATACTTAGCTAGGAGTTTCTAGTAATATAGACCTATTTAGCTAGTTAAGGAAAGAAAGCAAAAGTTATAATAAAAATAGGTTAAAATAGTAACTAAAGTAATAACTATAGATAAGACTATAGATAAAAAAGGCAATACTTAAATTTACCTATAGTAAATATACTATAATAAAGTAATAAGGGTACTATAAAATCCCCTATAGTATACTTTAAATATAAATAACCTAGTTATATTATACTAAGATATAAAAAACTAGATTATTTTATCTATAAGAGTATAAGCTATATAACACTATTATATAGGAATAATAGTAACTAAGTAATAGGGTAAGATATAAATAAGATACTAATTAGCTTTGCTTAGGCCTAGGATAATACCCTTACTAATAAATTATCTAAGGATATAAGAATAAAAGTTTAGATATTATTATAGTAAGATTATAAGAAAGTAGTAGTATTTACGCTACTTAATATAGGTATAATAGAATTAATTATTCACCTAAAATTATTATTAAAAGCAAATTAAGCTAATATATAAAAAGATAATACACTACTTAAAAGTATAGCTAAGACCCTTATTCTATATTAAGGAATCTTAAATTAGGTTATCTTAGTAAAAGATAGCATAGGCTATATAAAAATATACTAAGTTTACTACTATATTATAAATACCCCTAAGAACCTTATCCTAGGAATAGACTAGGCTAGAATATATAAACCTATAGTTATATCCTAGAAAAAGGGATTATAGAGATACCCTATTATAAAAGATTACCTTAACTTTATATTAGGAATATAGTAAGTAAAAAGAGAAGTAAAACGCTTATTTATAGCATTTTTACTTTATTTAGCATTAATTAAGCTTATAGACTTACTAAATAAGAATAAAAAAGATAAGAATATTAGCCTTATAGTAAGTAATGCCCTAACTTATAATAGCCTAACTATAATTAAGGTATAAGATACTTTGTCAAGCGGAAAACAACACCCCAAAAGACACGATGCTAGCCCACACGCGTAGGTAGCTTTGACGTCTGCGCACGTCAAAAGGGGGGTCAAGAAGCTTAACTACAGCGACCCGTCATAAGGCTAGATTATCTCTATAAGATAGAGATAATCTAGATCAAATGGTCTAACGGATCGGAAGTAACCTAACGGTCGAATCAGTGCGGGTAATAATAATCTTGTCAATTTATCTTATCTTAAAACACAATAACAAGCCATAGTAAAGCTAGGCATAAAAACTCCATATCTAACGTGCGTAACAAGCTCTAGAAGCCTAGTTAGAAGTGATCCCTTTATAGACTATTTAATCCCTAGCTTATATAACTAATATTATTATCCCTTAGTGTAATAAATATCCCTATAACCCCTAATACTATTATTACGAATGCGTATGTTTCTAGGCGCGCGATTCAGGCTATATAATACCTCCCTAGGTATATACTAGTTAACCCTAACCATATATAGACTAAAAACAAACAGGATATAAAGCAAGATTAGCGGACTATAGCTTATATGTAAGGGGAGCCACTATTTAATCTATCTATAGGGAAAGACTTCCTATAGTAAAGGGGAAAGAAAAGAAGAGAAAAATAAGGAAAGAAAGAAAGAAAAACAAAGTAATTCTCCCTAATTATAGTCCTAAGTTCCTTATCTCTCTAGAGAGCTTTAGCGTCTTTAGCGTATATAGATAATTAGTAGGCAATATTAGCAAGGGTGTATAAAGAGCTAGGCATTTAGAATCTCACTAAGTAGCCCTCTACTTATAGTTTGCCCGCTAATTAATTAATCCTAAGGCTTATTATCTCTCCTACTAATAAGCATTAATAATACTTGCCTACATTCCTTAAGAAACTAGCCCTAGTGGCACTACTAACGTATAGGTAGATAATATTAGTAATTAAGCTATGGTTTTCCTTTGCGCTATATTCTATGCTTTAAGGAAAGGAAGTAGATTAATAGTTATAGCTTATCTAGTGTCTCTAAGAGGTTAGCGTATAACCTCTTTATCTGCTTAATCTATTAAGGCTTAATATCCGCTTACTTAGTTTTGCCTAATAACTCTATAGATTTATGCTAACCTTAGCTAGTCCTTAATATCTATTTAAAACAATTTATAAGTTATAGCTTGCTAAGATTAGGTGCTTTATTCTTAGGTACTACGTATTTAATCCTATTATGCCTTATAGAGTGCTTTAAGCTAAGTAACTAAAGACTATAGTATCTTATTATAACTAGAAGCGGAAGATAGTCCTAATAAAGACTCTTATAATGCTTAAAATCCTACCTCTTTATTTAATCCTTAGCTACTAGTGGCTCCTTATTATTATTTAGCGTTAAGTTCCTGCTATATCTACTATTCCTATTCCTATAGTAATTCTTAAATACTAATATTAAAGACTTTAGGATTATTTATAAAAACGCAAGCCATAGGCTACTAGAAATCCTAAACATAAAGTCTATTAACTCACGCTATCTTAGTGTACTATTTAATTAGGTAATTATTATTACTAGTCTTATGCTTCTAGGCTATAATTACTACACTTACTAGCAATCCTCCGCTAATTATTTAAGTAGTAAAGCAAGGTATCTAGTGTATTGTTATATTATACACTAAATATTAAAGGTTAAAGTCTTTTTAGTAAGATAATTCCCTAGGTAACTAATCCCCTATTATAAGCTTATTCGCTACTATATTATATAGGACTTATAGAGTTCTTTTAAGGGCTTTTACATAGCTATATCTTAGGTCTAGGATATTATTAGTTATTATCTAGTCCCTAAGATAAAGCTTAAATTAGCGCCTAATATGTAAATCCCCGCTAAACGCATATAGTTATTTAAACTTAATACTATATTAGTTTAGCGTGTTCTAGTTCTCTATAAGGAGATTAAGTGCTTAATAACTAACTTAGCAATAAATTATTTAAAGAAGGAATCCTAGGTAGGTATACCCACACTCCTAATTTCCCTTCTACTCTATAGCTAGGACTATAATTGCTTTAAAATTATATAGGTAATTCAAAAGTTATATAATTTATCCCTAGCTACCTATAAAGTTAATAAACCGCTTAATTTAGCCTTCTCCTATAGTGTTAAAGTAGTAAAGACACCCTTATTTCTAATTAAATAGAAAGTAGGTCTAATAGTTTATAAAGAAAGCAAATCCTACTATAATATATTAATAGCTTATATATAAGTAAAGGTTAACTAGGTTATACTATAAGCTATAAGTAATATTAACTAGCTAGTAGGAGGAATAAAGCCTTCCTACCTTTAAACTAATTAATCGCTATAAAGTATCTATATTAAAATTCTCTATAGTATATAGTTTAAATACTTAAGGCAGCATAGCTACTATTACCTCTAGTCCTTATATAATAATCTTCCCTATAGCAAATAGCTTAAACTAATTAAGCTAGTCCTTATTTAGGGTCTTATAGGCCTTTCTTAAGAACCTATAAATATCCATAGAATATTGTTACTAAGTTAAGGGTATCTAACTAGGCCTAATTAGCGTGACTTTATTAAAGTTATTACTATCTTAGTGTATTTTAAATCTTAGTAAGAGCTATAGCTAGTCCTGCCTTAGATAGAATAATAGTGGCTACTATCTATAGAGATTAACTAGGTTAAGTCTAATAGTGCCTTCTTCCTCTTCCCTAAAGAAAGATCCTTCTATTCTATATATTAAAACATAAATATAGTATATTATTAGGTACCTCTTATTTATAAAGTATATAATAGTCTTACTATCCACTTTAGTGTAGGCATTATTAGATACCTTAGATTCCTTATATTCCGCTATAATAAGGTATAATTAAATAGAATATGCAGGTATATATATAAGAGTGGTAAGGGAAAGGATAGTAGTCGCTTTTAGGAGATAAAGTAATTATAATATAAGGAGAGGTGGGATGTAAGAAGAACTTAAGAAAGGAAGGCTTTAATAACTAAAGAAGAGCATAATAATGTAAGAAGTAGGCAAGATTAAATGGTTCTTGTGACCTAAGCCTTATTCTTATAGCTCTTAATAGTTATATAGTTAGTTAGCGGCGGCTGTCTGCGGCTGCGTTCCCTTTTATAACTAATAGTTGCCAACACCCGCTATTAGGTAATGGTCGCAAGGATTAGATAAATCCTATAAATTAAACTTCTTTAGCACCCTTATTAGTTATTAGGGCTACCTATCTGTTAGTTATTAACACCTATTATTAAGGAATAGTTATAAAATAAGGTATTTAAACCCTCTCTTTTCCTCTCTGTCCTATCTTTTGTAAACCTTTATTCCTCTTTCCTTTAACTATTTAATTATAGCTAATTCTCTTAACATAACCTATTAAAGGCTTCCTAATATTACCGCCACTATTAGGGCTAGTGTCTTAGAGGCAGAACTTATAGTAACTAAGACTATTAACTAGTCTAATTATACAGAGATCTACCCCTCCTATATTAGTAGAGATTATATAGGCTTAGGCATTATTTAATCTTATACTAGACCACTAGCTAATAGTTTTGTTTTTATAGTTTAAGTTTCTCTTTATGTTCTAGGTTTATAGTGGCATTAATATTAGTAATAGTAGTATTCCCTTATATACTAAAATTATTCTCTAACCTATAGATAATATTCTAAAGGGGGCACCTCCCTATCTCCTTAAGGTAATAAAGAAGATAAACTTAGTAAAGGACTTTATTAGAAGCTATACTAAGAAAGAAAGTGTATTAGCTCTAGTAGTTAAAAATAGTTATTAATATTAAGTCCTTATTCTAGCTAAAATAGCTTATCCTAATAGGTATTTTCTACACGCTCTTTTATAATGTCCTAAGCATTGCTAGGCTTTGCTTGTCTCTATATATAGTAGATTAAATAGTGTCTTCTATTCTAACTACTTAAACTCATATATGCAACACATTAACTTCTTTAATAAGCATATATGCTTCCTATTCTATAGTTATATATTAATTCTAGGTATCCTTAAGGGTGCCTATAGTAATTATATCTAGAATAGCTCCTATGCTATAAGCTATAAATAGCGCTTTACTTCTAGGTATTAGCCTAGATCCTTAAGAGAGAGGGCTCTAGCACTATTCTTAGGTAAAGAATAGACTACTAAGGTAGCTAAGGTAATTCCCCTTAATCTAACTAGCATTAACTTTAAGAATTCCCCTTGCCTAGAAATAGATATGCCTCCCCCTTTCTAGATAGTTTATAATAAAGGAAAAATACGCTATATCTTTTAATTTAGGGAAATAAATAAGAAAACCAGTAACTTAGCTCCTAGAACTATACTGCAATTACTTAATCTATAGCATTTAAAAATAAAACCTAATCTTTTCTTAAAAATAAAAGCAAAGTATAAATAAAATAAAAGTTAAAACAGCTTCTAGCAGGTGTATTATTAAAGAGTTAGGGGATAGACCTTATATTCTTAATGCTATTTAATTATTAATTAAGGCAACCTAACTTTAATCTTATAGTATAGGTGCTATTAGGGTAGAAGTTTAACTTTATTATCCTTAAGCACTAGCCTTTCCTTGCTTATCCCTTCCTAATAGTAGGTGCTCTTATTGTTAATTATTTAATCTAATATATTGTGTTAAGCTATTAATAGCATAATACTTAAAACCTCCTTATTATAGTTATTACTAATTACCTCTTCTACCTAGTTACATTAAGGAGCGTAAAGCTATTTATCTATAGTAGAAGTCCACTATCCTTCTAGATCTAGGAGGAATTTCTTAATGTGGTCCCCTAAGATTATCTTTATAAGTTTAATACTATCTAGTATCTATAAATAGTAGGCTCTAGAGATTAGCGCGCGCTTACGAATTTAAAAGGGTCTATTCTACCTTATTACAAGCTTCTATATTATGGATATATTAATATTCCATTAGACATTGTATACTAAGATAAGATCCCTAGGTTTTAATTAATCTTTTCTAATTAAAGTAGCCTAGTTCTTGTTAGTTTATTTTGCAAGTCACTATCTAAATTTAAATACCTTTATTCTTGCTTTTTTAATATCTTCCGCTTTTTATTTAAGCATCTAAACCTACGCTTTAAATAAGTCTTAACTACCTATAATTGCGTCCTAATTAATTAGTCTCTAAGTTAGAAATTTAACTTCTAAAGGTAGTATTAGCTCCTATCCATAGATTAAATAAAACGCGGACTTTCTATGTGATTTATGAATAGTAGTGTAATCTATAAGAAGAGCCTTATTAAGGCGCTTAAACTATTATCTATCTAATCCGCCTAACTTCGCTAGGGTGGATATAAGAGACTAATATCTAACTTTAATAGGGGAATTTGCCTTTAGGTTATACCTAGATGTTTAGATTCTAGTAATGCTAACATCTATAAGTGCTTCCTTAAGGTTCCTATGTATTTTAGTTTCTCTATTATAGACAATAAATTAGAAGAGCCTAAACCTACTAATTAGAGAGGAGAGAAACTTCCTAATCGCTAATATAGTAGTATTCTTAACTAGAGTAGCCTCTACCTAACTAGTAAGGTTATACCTAGCTTCTAATAGATACTTATATCTATAATTAATTAGTAGGTGCTAAGTGTTAATATAAATCTTGCTTATTAGGTTTCCTAGTGTAACTAGTATAGAAAGCTCTTATAGGCGCTATAGTACAAACTTTTAGCACGTTTTGTAGTAAGCTATTATCTCCTAGGCTATATTCTATAGTCCCTTCCACTAGTACCTTAATCTTATTACCTAGAAGACTACCTTAATGCCTTTATATCTAAGTTCTTTGTGAATAGCCTTAATAATTATCTATTATTACTTAGGTATATCCACTACTAGTGTAGGTCCCTTTATGATTCCTATTAGCCTTTTCTAGAGATATCCTTTTTCTAAGTAGAACTTCTTAGCCTTATTACATAGTTTCCTATAGTCCTTTATACTAAGATTAAGTAGTCTTTAAAAAGTTAATAGAAAATTAATTACCTATTATATCTCCTCTAAGTAGCTCTTTTTATTTTCTTTACCTATAGTAATATTATTAAGGTAAAGATTAATAAAATCTTTAATATCCCCTTTAACTACCTAGTCTAATTAATCTAAAGCTCTAGGGCCCTTCCTTAATAGGGCATTAGTAATTTGGTTTTCTCTCTAGGTATATATTATATAGTAAAATCAAAGAGTAGAATATAGCTAATCTATTAGGTAATAAGTGCCCTAGGCATATTATTAATAGCACTATTAATTTAATGCATAAGGACCTATAAATCCGTCTCTAAAGTAAATAGAACTCTATATAGATATATTCGTAGTTATCTTAATGCATAAACCACTGCTTAGTATTCTTGCTTTATAGCGTTATACTTAGATTTAGTAGTGTTTTAAGTACTACTTTTATAGCAAATAGGATATTATTTACTATTAATAATTTATAATAACGCGGCTCCCTATCTAATTAAGCTTATATTAACTATTAGAATAATTTCTCTAAAGCTTAGTCCTAGATTAAGTAAAATAAGAATCAGTGCTATTATTACCGCTTTCTTAAGGATATCTATAGCTTCTTACTAATCTAGCCCCTATATCTATTTACTCTCTTTTTTTAGCAAGATTACTAATAGCCTTGCTTTCTACGCATAATATTCTACCTATATATAATAAACTCCTATTAATCTAATAAAAGACTATATGTCTAATTAATCTTAACATACCTCCTAGTCTAAGATCTTAATTATCTTTACTTTGGTTAGTTTCCTTTTATTTATGCCACACATAAATCCCACAATTTCTGCCAACTTCTAATAAAACTTTAATTTAACTGCTAAGGCTATATAACTAGAGAGCTTAATATTAACCAAGACTTTATTAATATTAATTAAATGCTCTATCACGTACCTCTGCACTCCTAGCATGATTTCCTTGTTATTATATGTTATAGTTAGACCTTAGATAGTAATATTATTTAGGAAAGGTACGTAAATTTAGGGAATTAAGTTAAATAATACTCTTCTAATAATCCTAATAAACTAAGCCACTGAGTTAGTAGCTCCCTATAGTAGCTAATAGAGTTATAAAAGTCTAACCGTGGTTAAAATTATTATTATATCCTAACTTCTCTTAGCTAATTTAACCTAATTATATCCTAATAATAAATTAATAATAGATAGGATCTTACATATTATAAAGCTTTTACTAAACGCTTTAGCTCCTTAAGGGCTAAGCGCATTCTATATTATAACTTTATTATATTTTATTACTAATAAGATTAAACAAATTCCACTATCCTTTTTTATAATAAGGAAATATAGATTCCTATAGGAACTATAGCTCTCCTCTAAATAACTATACTTTAGCTTTTTCTTTAAAAGATTAACTAGCTTCCCTTATAACCTAAGAGGTATTAGGATTAAACCTGCCTACTATGCCTTATATTTAATAACCTTAATAACTTATAGCGGCGTGACTAGTAGATTAACTTTTCTACACTCTAATAAGTCCTATACTAGCGCTACTTCTTAGTTATAGAGAATTTCCTTAAAAACATTAACTTCTTCTAGTGTTAAATATTCTTACACCCCTTTAACTATTTAATCTAATTATTCCTAGGTTATTCTAAAACCTTAAGGGTCCGCGCTAAATCTCCTAGTAATATACTTATTATATTTCCTAGATATATTAAGTTATAACTTCGCTTCTTTCTATTTCTTTAACTTCTACTTTAGATCTCCTTTAGGGGTTAATCTATTAGAGGGCATATTATTATAAGGGTAAATCTTCTAGGCTTTTTATTTATACATTATGTTAATTATTAGATTAGGTGGTTCTAGCTTTTACTAGGGTTAAAAATCCTCTATAACCGCCTTAAGTTACTTAGCATAGTTAATTATTATATCTTTAATAACCACATAGAAGATCTTAGTCCCTTCCTTTATTAAGATAGGGATAAGTTCCTTGCTATCTTCTAATATTTTCTCTATTCCTTCTTAAAACATTTAATCTTCTTCTAAGGTTCCTAAGGCTTCTAGTTTTACCACTAGGTAGCTAAATATAATAGCGTTAATAGTAGGTTACTATGCTAGTGGTTTATTAGTGTATTGCCACTAAATGCTTCCTACAACTCTTAACATAATAACCACATTACTAAATTAACACTAGGCATAGAGCTCCCCACTACGTAAGTGGTTAAATTGTATCTAGTATATCCTAAAGAAGGGCATTCCTAGGATTAAGGTAATATTAACTAAGTCTAGGCTAATGTAGAAAGTAATAGGTATCTAGATATTCCCTAGGTATAGCCTTATCCAAACCTCCCTAATTATCCTAATCTAGTGTGATAAGTAAGATAAGGTATTTATAGTGTCTATTAGATAGATCTTTAATCTAAGTTATTTTGCTATGCTTTCTAAGATTACGTTTCCTTATGCTCCTATGTTAATAAGTCCTTATAGTAGCTCTCCTTTAGGGTTATCTAGTTAAACCTATAGGTATAGTAACTCCTATAGATTATTAATAGTAGCTTATAGTTCTATTATTATATTAAGTATAAAAGTCTTCTTATTTAGATTAATTAGTTCCTAATAGGTCTTAGTAATTAAGCTTCTTATTCCTAGCCTCTTCTAAATTTGTTCCTATAAGGCTATATTAATTTCTAGTGGAGGCATTATAGGTAGCGAAGCTTTCTTAATCGCGGCTTTGTTCTTCTTATTCTCCTTAATTATCTTCTATATTATCTAAGTGACACTATTAATCTACTAGTCTAAATTAAATAGTCTTAGGTTCTTTCTTAGACTAAACGCTTTTAATAGAGGAGGGACTAGTCCTAACGAGTTCCCGTTATAGTATTAGATGTCTTTAACGCCTTTTACTCTTATAAGACATTCATTACTAACTGCTTTAGCTAACGTTAGTATTATATAGTAAATATCTTAGAAAGGGATACTAAGCTTCTTTTAGAAGACCTTATTATATAATTAATCCAGAATCCATTACCTAACTTTATTTAACTAATCCTTATTGCCTTTGCCTGTGGCTAGGTTCTCCTAGATAGGTTAGCTTTAACTTTAGCGATTTTTAGTGTTATTATTCTTAACTTCCTTAACCCTTAGGCGTTTCACTAATCTTTCTCTAATAGCTAATACTTTTATAATAGCGCTTTCTTTACCTTTATCTTCCACGCTTGCCTTCTTAAATTAGATAGTTAAGACTATACCTATTAATTCCCTCTTTAGGATTATTACCTTAACTTCTCTCTCTAGTTAGTATATTACTAGATTAAACTAGCCTTCTATTCTCTTAAAGATATCTTATTCTTCTATTATTATTTCCTAACTTATACCTCCGCTTAATCTATATTCCTTAATCCTAGGTATTATATAGGTAATCTTATAGTCTTTAAAATACTTAACCTAAAATATAGCTAGCCTACGTATATAGCTACTAATTTAGAGAAATTTTAAGAGCAAGACTAGGGGTATAATCTAATACTTTAGATTATCCCTAATTACTAGGATACGGACTACTAGATTATAGACTGCGAATTTTAATATCTTATTAAACTTAAGGATCTTATATCTTATAGCTAAATAAGCGTTATTATTGCAGTAGTGGCATTTATTTAACTAATAGCCCCTTCCTAAAATCACATTTAGATTAAAGATATAGTTATCCTTATTATAATTATATAGTCCTATGTAGTTTGTTTAGTAAAGCTACCTTTATTGCCGCTAGGTAGTGCTATATTTAGCCTTAAGCTGTTTTATAATATTAATTTCCTTACCTACTTATTTTACAAATATAATCTTTAGGTTAGCTAATTATTTTATTAGGTTATCTATTTAATCTTAATAATCTAACTACTTAGTCACTATCCTATTTCCTATCCCTTTTTTATAGAATCTAGGTCTACTATCCCTTCCTAATAAATTATCCTATGCTAAATAATTTCTTTAAGAAGTTTACTGCTTATTAAAAACCCTTAGATTAAATAATCTCTAATTTACAAGGCTGGATTCCTAATTATCTAAAGAAAGCTTTACTATATTAAAACCTTCTAGACCCCTGTTTTAGAGTTCTAGGCGCGTGTAAACATACGTATTAAGCTCTATCTAGAGAGGTTTGTATTCTATAATAAGGACTTCTTTACAGGTAAGCCCTTTATAATCTATAAAGCTTAAGATTAAATAATCTAGGAGTGCTTTATAGATATAGTTTAATTAGCTTATAGTGGTTTTCTATCTAGTTAGGTTAATAATAGATATTAGAGCTTAATGCTTCTATAGCTAGTAATAGGTATCCTAAACAGACTTTAGTTACATTAAATTAAGATCTTTAAGCTATCTATAAGCGTTTTCTATTTAATCCTAACTAGTAGTATTATACTAGAGAAGCATCTCCTCCTTAGACTCCTTCTAGGTTTGTAATATAGTTAGCATCTTAACCACCTATTAAAGCTTTAGGTTAATATCCTATTTAAGCATCTTGCGCTAGTCTATCTTAGGTATGCCTATTGCCTTTATCTTTACTTTAAAGTCCTTAAGGAAGTTAGACATATTTTTACTAGTAAACTACTAAACATTATATCTATTCTATATAGTAATTAATAAGGTTTGCCGTGCTATTATTTCTCTAAGGAGCTTTGTAAAAGATTTTATATTAAGGCCTCTAAGGGCCTTAGGCATCTTGCTAATATTATTAGGGTTTTCCTAAGCGGTCTTTAAACCTAGTTTAGGTTAGGCTAATTACTATCTTAGGATTAGATAGTCCCTAACTAGTAGTTAGAGTACTTAGTAAAGGAGTGTCCCTAAGGTTTTATTAACTAGTTAATAGCTTGCTTAATCCTACTTTACTAGTTTATTAAGAATAAGTTAGGATATAACTAGGCATAGAGTAGGATAAGTGTTCTTTTAATTAATCTTAGAGAGAGATAGCTGCTTACGTTTAAATAAATATCTTTATAATATTTAGTGCTTCCTTTAGGAAGACTTTTAAAGGGGTAGTATTAGTAATAATAAATAAACTATAAGTAAAGGCTACTAGGATAACTATATAGCTTTTTATAATTAACTATAAGATCCTAATAATTAGCTAAATAATAGCGAAATAGATAATAGGCCCTAAGATTAAATAGCCTAAAACACTAGACTATGTGTCCTACTGGCTTAGAATGTTCAGCTACGTTTTCCATATTACAGACTTGTATTTAGAGGTAACTAGCAAGGGATTAATAACTTAGTAAGTGTTCGCAGAGTACCCTTCTAAGCTAGCTGGCTTTTCTGCCTATATATACGTATAATACGCTTCCTTCTGCCTAATCCTCCTTATCTTATTATATTTAGCTAGTTTAGCCGCTTTTATTTTAATACCCTAGCTATCTTATAAGTTAGGTCTAGACTCTTAGTTTATAGCTTATTATAGGGAAAACAAGATAAAGGGATCTTCTTATAGTCTAGGTTAGTAATAGCTAAAGGGTATTAAAGGATCGCTTCTAATTAATCTTAACTAAGGCTAAGAAATAACTAGAGCGGAATAGTCCTAGGGGATTAAAAACCCGTTTCTTTACTAGTTTTATTAAGCGGAAAATAATACCCTAAAAGACATAATGCTAGCCCACACACATAGGTAGCTTTAATATCTGCGCACGTTAAAAGGGGGGTTAAGAAGCTTAACTATAGTAACCCGTTATAAGGCTAGATTATCTCTATAAGATAGAGATAATCTAGATTAAATAGTCTAATAGATCGGAAGTAACCTAACGGTTGAATCGGTGCGGGTGATAATAATCTTGTCAATTTATCTTATCTTAAAACACAATGACAAGCCATAGCAAAGCTAGGCATAAAAACTCTATATCTAACGTGCGTGATAAGCTCTAGAAGCCTAGTTAGAAGTGATCCCTTTATAGACTATTTAATCCCTGGCTTACATAACTAATGTCATCATCCCTTAGTGTGATGAATATCCCTGTAACCCCTGATGCTATCATCGCGAACGCGTGTGTTTCTGGGCGCGCGATTCAGGCCACACAATACCTATATAATAGGGAAGAAAAGTTTTATTACCTTAATAAACCTTAATAGTAAGGTAGTAATACTTAACTTAAAAGAGGGCTATAAGCCTAAGTTACTAGAGGTATATATAGAGTTTAAAGATATATTTTCTAATAAGCTTATAGGTATACTTCCTAAGTTAGGTAGTTATATATATATAATTAAGTTAGAAAAAGGAAAACATCCCCTTAGGGGCTAATATATAGTTTAGCTAAAAAAGAGCTAAAGGTACTTAGAGAGTACTTAGCTAGTATATAGTATAAAGGATAAATCTAAAGATTAATTAGCCTAGTTAAGGCCCTAATTTTATTTATTCTAAAGAAAGGAAGTAAATTAAGGCTTTATATAGATTATAAAGGCTTAAATTAAATTATAATAAAAGATAAGGCACTATTGCCTCTAATTACTAAGATCTTAAATTAATTAAAGGGGGTAAAGGTTTACACTAAATTAAATCTTAAAGATATATACTACTAGCTATATATCTATAAGGGAGATAAGTAGAAAATAGCCTTCTAGTGTAAATATAGTTACTTTAAGTATCTTATAATACTATTTAGGCTTATAAATACGCCTATAACCTTCTAAGAATATATTAATAGCGCCCTTAAGGGCCTTATTAATTTAATTTACATTATTTACTTAGATAATATTCTAATTTATAGTAGTAATATAAAAGCGCATAAGGGTTATATTAAATAGGTCCTTTATAAGCTTTATAAAGCTAGCCTTTTATTAACCTTATAAAGTATAAATTTTTATACACTAAGGTTAAATTCTTAGGATTTATAATTATAGAAGAAGGTATCTTAATAGAGCCTTCTTGTGTTAAGGCTATTATAACTTAGCTAGTACCTTATAGCGTGCTTAATATCTAGTTATTTCTTAGTTTTACTAGATTTTACTAATGCTTTATTAAAAGCTATAGTAAAATTATAATTTTACTAACTAATTAACTTAGGGAGATTAGCTAGTAACCTTTAAGCTAGAGCCCTATAAGTTAGTAGTGTTTAGAAAACTCTAGTAGTAATTCTAAGAAGCGCTAATTCTAGTTTATTTTAATTTACTAGTACCTTTAAGAATAGAGACTAATATATTAGGATATACTATTAAAGCAGTCCTTATAATATTAGTGCTAGGTTACTAGTACTTAGTAGTATATATATTAAGAAAGTTAAATAATATAGAACTTTATTATATAATACTAGATATAGAGCTTCTAGTAATCTAAGAGACTTTTTAGGCCTAGAGACACTATTTAGCTTATTTAACATATCTAATTACTATTATAACTAATTATCTTAACTATAAGTACCTAGCTATAAAGCTAAAGCTAAGTAGTAGGTAGGTTATAGCATTAGATAAGCTCTATCTATTTAATTTTATAATTATATATAAGGTAAGGAAAGTAAACCTAGCTAATACACTATTAAGAAGGTTAGATTATATTAATAAAGAGAAAAAAGCGAAGATAGTGTCCTTATAATTACTAATATTTTTATTAAAGTTTATAAAGGCAAAGTAGTAAGGATATAGTAGTAAAACTACTAATACTATAAGGTTTATTTATTTATTATTTAGTAAGTTAAATATTAAGTTATAGAGGCGCTATAATAGAAGTACTAATATCTAGTGTTTTAAGAAAATATAACTTAAATATATTCTAAAAGAGCCTATAATGTTATGGACTGGCCCCTAGGCAACTGCTATTAGGCGTTAATATAATATTAAGAAACTTAAGGAGGGAAGAAAGGAAGAGAGCTAGTCTATCCCCCTTTGTGCCCCTTATATCCCCTAGCTATCTTATATTAGCCTCCTTTCTAAACCCTTACTAGTTTCTATTAGCTACCTATGTTATGAACTAGCCTTAGGGCAGCTGCACGTAAGCGTTTAAAGTGTGAATCTTATTCTTATAGAAGAAGAAGAGAACTAAATAAAGGGGTAGTAATAAGTCCCCCCTTATAGCAAGTCTATATAGTTTATGTATAAACTACCCCTTTCTAGACCTAGTCTTACTCTAGACTTAACCTAAGCTTATAGCTTAAGTCTATAATATACCCCCTTACTTACCCTTCCCCTCCCCTCCCTTTTTAATTAGTAAAGAATTACTAAAAATAGTCTATATATATATAGTAGTGTAACTATAAGTAAGTAAGGTTATACCCTTAAGCTCTATAGGTCTAGAAAAATTTTTATAAAGACTACCTTACCCCTAACTCTCTTATTATATAGCTAACCTACTCCCTTTTACCCCTACCCCTTATAATACTAGCCCTTTAAGTTTCTATACCTATAGCTAGCTATCTTTTTGCCTTACCTAACCTTACTATATTACCTATTTCTTATAATTTATTTTATACTTACTAAATTCCCTTCCCTCCCTAAATCTTTTCTATAGTTTTAACTACCTATTACCTAATTATATAATTATATCCCCTATCTATCCTAAAATTTATATATTAATATAAATAAACTATATTTAGGTTAAACTTAATCCTTATTATCTATAGAATATAAATACTCCTATACTTCCCCTAATAATCCTCCCTTTTATTTCCCTTTAATTATTATTACTTTCTTTATTTCTTTTTATCTTAGCTCTTATTCTTACTTAATCTTTAATCTTTTTATACCCTATTTACTCTCTCTTTTATTACTATAGCTAATATTAATACTCTCCCCCTTAGTAGTAAGGCTATTACTATGCCTTTATTACCCCTTTCTCCCCCTCCCTTCTTAGGTAAGGCTAGCTAACTTAGTAGCTATATTATAGAAGGAGACTTAGATAATAATAATCACTCTAATAGTAAAGAATAAACTATCCTATATATCCCTTACCTTAATAACCTTTATACTAAGGGTATATACTCCTATAAGCCTAGTACCTATATATCTTATATACTATATTATTAGGCTTATTACTTATATATATAGGAATTATACTTATATAGTTTTAACCCTAAACTATATTATACCTATAAGCACTTAGAGATCTTATTATATATAAGTAAGTCTATTAAGGCTTTAGTAGTTAAGTAAACTACCTCTAAGAAGGGATATTATACTATTTTAATAAAGACCTTTATTTACTATTATAAGCATTATAATACTATTTTAGCTATAGCTTATATTAACCTAGCTACTATAAAACCCCTCTTCTTCTCCCTTACTAGTATAGCCTAGGCCTAGGGTGCTACTAATATATAAGCACTTATTCTTATATAGTAACTTACTCCCCCTAAAATACTATAGGTTATAAAAACTATATAGCTACTAAATTTCTCTATAGTATAAGTAATATAAATAAGACCCTTATATAGTCTATTACTACCTAGGAAGTAACTTACGCTAGATAATAGGCCCTTTCTAATTCTATAGTAAAGTTAGTTTACCTCCTTACTAAGGAATATTATAAGTATATATATAAGTAAGATAGTGCTCCCTTATCTTAAATTTCCTTTATTATAATAGATAATTAGCGCTAGATTATATATATAATAGAGGTAAATTAATGTTTTTAGTTTTTTATATTTAAATAAAATTATACCTATTTAGGACTATTATTTTTCTATATATTACCTTATTATGCCTTAAATCTATCTAGTGCCTCTATATTTTATATATTTTCTAGTAGTTCCTATATTAGCTAAATATATCCTTTTTATTTTACTAATATATTATAGTATAATCCCTATTCTTATATGTTTTTAGCTATAAGAATATCTTTAACCTAGTACTCTAAGAGATTAGGATTAGTATCTATTATTCTAAGTTCTAGTAGTAGGCGCTTATTAGCTAGTTTCTAACTTAGTAATAGATCTTTTACTACTTACTAGACTAAATTAATATAAAAGATAGGATATAAGCCCCTTAGTATATCTAACCTAATAGTTAGTAGTATAGGGACCTTAAGCACCTTATACTTAGCTATTACCTAATCTAACTTCTTATAGGGATAATTTATCTTAATATTCCTAAGACTTAACTATATATAATTACTAACTTAGAAACATTTTACTAGTTTATAACTATTATTTATATTCTCCTATTATTATTATTAAATAAAAGCTATAGTAGCTTATATAAGGTCTATTCTATTCTTTAAATATTATAGGAAAGCTTAAGCCTATCCTTTTACTAAAGTAGTTAATAACTACATTTAAGTTACCTCCTAAACTATTAATATATTATAACTATATAGGGCTATGTTTATACTTATACCTATTACTAATAAGTCCTAATTATTTAACGCTAGTTAGTAGGTAGGTAAATAGTTAGGCTATTTAAATTAAGAAAAGGATAGCATTACCTATAAGATAGCCTACACTTCCTAATTTACCCTCTCTGTTTTACTATCTATCTATAAGTAGTATAATATTAATAGTAATTATTATATACTAACCTTTTTATAAAGGAAAGTCTAGAAATTACTTAGCTAATCTAATCTATAGTTTATAATTATTTATATAGGGAACCTATAGAATTGCTACTAATAATATTTAAAGCGTTTTATATATGCCTTAGCTATTATTAATATTATAGCCTTAAGCTATATATATTTAGAAAGTCTATCTATAATAACTATAAGGAACTATAGGTTATCCTATCCCTTAGTAAGGAGATTAGTTATAAAGTTAATAGAAATCTATAACTAGTATCTATTAGGAAGGGGGATTAGCTTTAGCAAGCCTTACTATAATTATTAGCTTTTCTACCCTTTATAGTAGTAATAGTTCTATATAAAATAGGCTATATCCTATAATATTCTATCCTAATAGAAGTCTCTTTAAAGCGCTTTAAAAGTTATATTCCTCCCTAGGTACCCTAATAAGGGTAAGTTATAAGTCTATTAAATTAGTATTATAGTTAATAACTCTTACTTTAGAATTTATATCTATCCTTAAAACTATAATATGCCTTTTATACTAATTTAGTAATTCGCTATTTATTCTCTTATACCTATAGTATTAGGAAACTTCTAGGCCCCTGCCTTTACTATATTAAGCTAAACCCTATAAGCCTTATCCTAGAGTATAGATTAATCCTATAGGGATTAAAGGTATTTATTTATAAATAGCGCTTTTCTAGCTAGGGGTCTCTAAGTATACCTAGGTTACCTCCCTAACTATTCCCTTTTACTAGTGTAATAGGCTAAATGCTTATAATTGCTTTTCTATATTAAAACTAGAACTTAGTAGGAGATATTACTAAATATATAAGTAGCTTTTTTAGCTTTTTTACTTATACTTCCTCCTAATAGTGTCTTAATAATATATCTAGTTAAGCTACCTATATACCTAGCCTATAATGTAAATAGAAGTTAAAAAGTACTAGTATCTCTACTTACCTTGCTTACTATTCTAATATTTCCCTTAGCACTATAAAGTACTCTAAGTTCTTATAGTCTATAAGGATTATAAATAGCTTACTAATACTCTATAGTTTTGCTAACTACGCTTTAAGGTAAGAGATAACTACTAGTAGCTTTTTATTATATATTATATAATTCTATTAAGTAGGCTATAACTATATAGAGTAGTAAGCCACTAAATATAAAACTTCTTTATTATTAACCTAGGAAAGGCAACCCCTTAATGCTATCCTAAAATAATCTACCTTAACTAATATATCCTTCTTAGGGTCTTACTAGGTTAGGATAGGGTATAATATAAAAGCTAACTTTAATATATTAAAGGCCTTATTATACTCCTTTGTCTATATAAATAGGGCTCCCTTTTTAGTTAAGTTAAGTAGGGGCACTATAATCTCTAAGAATTATAGTATAAAGTTATAATAAAAGTTAGTAAAACTAAGAAATCCGCGTACTCCCTAGACCTATATTAGGGCCTCCTAATCCTATATAGCTATAATCTTTTCCTTATCTAAGTGAATTTGTTTTCTAGTATAAATAATAAACCCTAAGTACTTTACCTCTTTAGTTATAAAAACGCACTTCTTAATATCTAAGTTTAGTCTTACCTAGCAAAGCCTATCTAGGACTACCTAAACTTTTTATATATAATTCTTTTATAAACTACCTAAATAGACTAGAATATTATTAAGGTATACTATAATATAGTCCCCTAGGATTTTACTTAATATACTATTAATATATCTCTAAAAGGTAATAGGTATGCTTACTAATCTAAAGGGGTATATAAGCTATTTAAATAAACTAAACCTTATTTAGAATGCTATTTAGTGTTCTTTACCTTTAGTAATATATATGTAATAAAACGCTACTTATATATCTAGTTTTATAAACTACTTTGCCTCTAATAATAATTATAGTGTTTCCTTAACTAGTAGTAAAGGATAATAGTCCTATTCTATAATCTTATTAAGTATGTAGTAATTTATATAAAACCTCTAGCCTCCCCTAGTTTCTTTACTAATAGTATAGGCACTATAGCTAAAGATAAACTTACCCTAATCTAGCCTTTATCTATTAAGTCTATTACCTATTTCTAAATTTCTAGCAAGTAATAATAAGGTATATTATATAAGGGTACCTAAGGTAACTCTAGTTTATTACCCTCTATATCCTATTTTAACTAAATATAGTAGTTAGACTTACCCTAGTGTAGTAGTAAAGCGTTTACCTTATTTTCTAAGAAAAGGTCCTTAAAATCCTATAGTGTCTCTAGTAAGGAGGCTAGGAGCTTCTATTTTATAGGCTTTAGTACTATATTAATCTATAAGATAGATATAATTTCTTATAGACTTATTACGTAAAGCTAGATATATTTCTTCTATCTCTTTGCTTAATACACTATTCCTATAAACATAAAACCTAGGATAGCCACTATAGGTTAGTCTACCTTCCTATTAATTATAGCCTATATTTCTAGGTTATTTGCTAACCCTATAAGTACTTATTATTATGCTATATCTAAATTAATTTTGTTTTGTTCTATCTAAGGTGTCGCTAGGATAAGTTACCTTATTAATCCTAGGATTATATATATAATAATTAGTGTCTCCTATCTATCTAAATCCACTTAAAAACGAATAATATGTATTATATATAAACATTTTTTATGCTTCTTTTCTCCCCTTATTTTATACTAACCGCTATATAAACTAACCTCTTAGTTAGAAAAGGGAGGCATTCTAGTTAAAGCTTCTAGATAAGGTATTTACTTATAGTAGTATAGTAGTTATAGCCTATGTTAATTTAAGTATCTATAAAGGTAGTCTTATTAATTAAGGTAGGAACTAAAAAAGGTAATAAATCTATATTATCCTAGATCTATTTAAAATCCTTATTAGTAATAACTATATACTATAAAGCCTCCCTATACTTACTTCCCTTCTCCCCTATTAAATAACTTAATAAAGGGATTATTCTTTTCCTAACTACTCTATGCTTTCTCCCTCTAAGTTACTATTATTAGAGTTACCTATATTATAAGCATTTACTAATAACTTTCCTTATAGGCATAGGGTAGGATATAGTGGATATTTACTAATAAAGTACTAGCTAGAACTATATTAGAGGCATTTGCCCTCTACATAGTAAGCGTTTATAACGTCTTAGGTAACCTATTTAGCCTATTTTCCTCCTAACCTATTTCCTAATTTCTACTATATCTATAACTTCCTAGGTCCCTTATAGTTCCCTATTATACCTATAACTTAAATGTTTATTATTAGTGTGTCCTTATCCTACTATTTAGCCTTATTTACGTTCTAAGCTAGTTATATATGCTTCTATGCCTAGTGCTTTTCCTCTAATTAATAGGATTTAATATCTAAGGCAATGCTATAGTAGCAAGCTATAGCTATTATATAATCTATTTAGGGTATATCTTTTCTAATACTATAGTCCCTTATTTACTTATTAATTACTATATGTAACTTAGCTAGCTTTATAGCGTTATTCTATTCTAATCCTCTAGCTAATTTAAGCTTTTGTTTAAATTAAATATAGAAGTTACTAAACCGTTTATTAGGTTGCTAAGCTATCTAGTTAAGTTCTATAATAGCTAATTCCTATTAATAAGGGTTATTAAACATGTCCCCTAAGTATATAAGAAAATAAGTAGGTTTATAATTAAGAATATGTCCTTTTTTAAAGAATAAAGTAATTTAAGCCTATACCTTTGCTAATAGATTTTAGTAAATAAAGTACTATTAATCCTTTTAGTCTCTAATAAATGCCTTATCTATGTAAAGCTTATATATTATAAGATTCTTCTATAATATAAATAGTGCCTTATTACTATTAAATAGCTATCCTATAGGCAATAGCTTTTGCTTTATTAGTTTGCTCTTTATTAGTATATTAAAGTCTAACTATTGTTTATTAGTAAGCTCTTTAATTTATTATAACTATTTCTTAACTAGCTCCTATAGTGTTATAAGTTTATCTATTTCTATTTTATCCCCTAAGGAAATACCTATAGGTAATAACTTTAATAGTAATCTAACCATAGTAAAGAATAAGATATATTATAAACTAGCCTTAGGGTAGCTATATGTAAGCGTTTAAAGTGCGAATCTTATTCTTATAGAAGAAAAAGAGAACTAAACAAAGGGGTAGTAACGGGTCCCCCCTTATAGCAGGTCTGCATAGTCCGTGCATAAACCGCCCCCTTTCTAGACCTGGTCTTGCTCTGGACTTAACCCAAGCTTACAGCTCGAGTCCATAACAACCTATCCTTTTATACTATAACTAATGCTTAGGCAAAGCCTAAGCCCTTTATATACCTCCCTACTCACCTATCCTAGCAATATCTCCTCAGAGTATAAATTATCCCCTATTCCCCTTAAAACCTTCCTACCCCTAATCCTATTTATATTATTACCCTTTTACTAATGTTAATATCCGTTATATAAGTAATTCCCTCTTTGCTTCCCTTAACTTAAATGTAGTATGCCCTTATATTATATATGTCCTAGTATTACTCTATAGGGTTGTCTTTACCTATTGCGTTTTGTTATTATTACCTTAAATATAGTACACGTATGCGTTATATATGTCCTAGTAGTAGGTATAGAGTTATCTTTACCTATTATATCTTATTATTATTATTATGTAGTGTGCGTAACGTAGCTTACATATAGCCTTACTAGCCCCTTATATTATTATAATAACCCCTAACCCTACCCCTACTAGTTTATTACCTTACCTTCCCTGTTACGTGCTAATTTGGCACGTAGTGTCACGACTAAAGGCGTGGGAAGAGATAAATAGGGTGATGATAGGAGAACAAGGTCGCTGCTATAAAGGTAATAGCTAGGGGTAGGTGCGTGAAGGTTTTAAACTCTAACCTCTCCCCTAAATAGGAGAGGTCCTTATTATATACCTTCTCCTTATGCCTATATAACTATTTAGCTACTAGGTCCTAGCGCATAAGTTATCTAGGGATTTGCCTTGCTTAGAGAGGTAGCCCTCTTATAATATCCCTTATGCCTTTATGCTCCTAATATAATACCCCCCTATATATAATTATCTTTAATTATATAATAAACTATTACCTAGGGGTAAGCACACTACTTAGAAGCTTCTAAGACTATTCTTTAACCTTATAGTGTAATATAGGATTATTATAATCCCTCGCGCCCTAATGCATTAGTAGAAAAATAAAACCTTAATAATATTAAGTCCTAATTATTTTCTTACATAGCTAGCTTACTATTAATCGCTATTGCCTCATAGCTTTAACACTAAGACCTAACTATACTTAGCTTTCACATAGCTAAATCCCCCTATTAGACAACTTATATTAATTTTTATGATTAGGTTAAATAGATAGGGTCCCTAGTCCTAATAATTTAGATAGCTTTATTCGTGAATTATAGCAAATTTATCCTAACTTTACTGCGTGCGTAGCTAGCCTATATTTCTAATAGTAGCAGCTATAATTATGATTTTTCTAATTTATTAGTTTATTACACGTAGCTTATAGATTACTTAAGGGCTTATAAATCACTTAAGGGTTAGCTATCCCCTATAAAAGAGGCTAGTTTTCCCTCTTTCCTTATTATTTCTTTCTTTAATATCCTTATCTTAAATTTATAAGTTACCCTTACTAGCTTAATAGTAGCTTCTATGCTACTATTATTTAGTAGTCTTTAAATAATCCTTTCTTCCCTTAAATTTCTTTACTACTTTAGTACTACTAACTATTTACTAGCTTACTATATTTACTAGTCCTATGCTTACTCCTACTACTAAGGTTTCTAAGAAATCCCCCTATAAACACGCAAAAACAAGTAAATTAACTATATAAGTTTACTACTTAAGCATAGAGGTCTTACTACTAACTTAGTGCTAGTAACACTAAGATACCCTATTTGCATTACGCTTAGTAAGCCGCTATCTAAAAGATTACTCCCTAAGATAATAAAAGTACTTTGTCAAGCGAAAAACAACAACCCAAAAGACACGATGCTAGCCTACACGCGTAGGTAGCTTTGACGTCTACGCACGTCAAAGGGGTTAAAAGCTTGACTACAGCGACCCGTCATAAGGCTAGATTATCTCTATAAGATAGAGATAATCTAGATTAAATAGTCTAATAGATTAGAAGTAACCTAATGGTTAAATCGGTGCGGGTGATAATAATCTTGTCAATTTATCTTATCTTAAAACACAATAATAAGCCATAGTAAAGCTAGGCATAAAAACTCCATATCTAACGTGCGTGGCAAGCTCTAGAAGCCTAGTTAGAAGTGATCCCTTTATAGAC
The DNA here is from genome assembly GCA_021950295.1 of Epichloe scottii. Classification (NCBI taxonomy): domain Eukaryota; kingdom Fungi; phylum Ascomycota; class Sordariomycetes; order Hypocreales; family Clavicipitaceae; genus Epichloe; species Epichloe scottii. Next base: position 93,711 of record CP083245.1, read on the forward strand.
TATTTAATCCCTAGCTTATATAACTAATGTCATTATCCCTTAGTGTGATGATTATCCCTATAACCCCTAATGCTATCATCGCGAACGCGTGTGTTTCTAGGCGCGCGATTCAGGCCACACAGTACTAAGCCTTAATATATTATTAAAGAAAAAGCCACTCTAGAAGACTATAGTTACTCCTTAAGTATAACTATACTACTACCTTACTACTATCCTTAGCTAACTTACTTATATAATTCTATAAAATATATATATTATATAAGAAATAATAAACTCTATATTAGTGTATATTATCCTAACCCTTAAAATAAGTTCTTTACTAATATACTACTAGTACCCTAATAGAATTACCTAGCTTTATAAAAAGCTATTTAACTTAATTTAGTTTATTTCTAAAGGAACGCACTTTTATACTAATATTATAAGTTTGCCCTTATTAATACATAACTTAATAATTACTAACTTACTACTAGGCTCTTATTTACGCTCTTTATAAACTTTATAATACTTTATTATCTTATAAAAACACTAATTAATATAGCTAGGTTAGATATACTTATCTTATTACTAATACTACTTATAAGGTAAAGGCTAATAAGTATGCTATATTCTTATAATAACTTAATATTACTAACTTAGAGACTTAAATTAAAATTATAAACTACCTTTGCTTTATAGCTATAACTAGCCTAATAGTAGGTTTCTTAAATATTTTTATAGCTTATATCCTACTAACTTACTACTAGTTTATACTATTTATTACTTAACTCCCTATTTATATTAGGCCCTTAGAGGTCCTAGAAGAAATTTAGGCCTATGCCTATAGGGATAAGAAATCTTCTAATAATAAAGCTAAAGTTATTATAGCTACTAATATCCCTATAGAGAAGTAGTAAGTAAATAGCTATTTAAATTATAGTTTTAAAAATTAATACTATTATTAGACTTTACCCTCTTTAACCTATAAAAGTAACTTTATCTCTATAATTTAGCTATATAATTACTACTTATTATTATTAATAATATCTTTTAAGATAAAATCCCTCTTTAGTACCTATAAATTCTCTAAATTATTATAGTCTTTCTATTTTACTAGATATTTATAGTGTTTACTATTATACCTATATAAAATAATTCTCTTAACTTTAAATTCTTCTTTATTATCCTTAATATTATCTTATAATAAGGATATATTAACTATATTACTTAGGTCCCTATAGAAAGGCTTAAGGCTTATAATATTAAAAATATTATATAAGCATATCCTAGCTAGTAACTATAATTAGTATACTAAACTATAACTCCTAACCTTCTTTTAAATCTTATAGGGGCCTAGGTACTTTACTAAGAGCTTCCTACTAGGGTATTATAAATTAATATTCTTTATTTATAGTAAAATATAGTTACTTATATTAAATCTTATTAGCTTTCTCTATAAATTATAATATTTCTTATACTAAGCTTATATATTACTTAGGAGCTACTTAATTATAGTATACTTATCTCTTAGCTCCTAGACTCTAGTCCTAGCCTAATTATTTATTAGAGGAATTTATGTAATTACTTAATATAGCCCCCTTAGGTTATACCCTTATAGTGCCTTAGTAAGTATATAGCTATATACTATATGCTTACTTATATTATAAGTAAATTATACTATTAGTAAATTATTAGCCTAATCTATTTACTTTATATAAGTAAAAGCCCTTAAATAATACTCTAAAACTTAATTTAAATGTTTTATCTATCTATCTATTTATAGGTAAAATATAGTGCTTAGTTACTACTTTATTATAATAAGGTAGTAAAATATTCTCTAAAACATACTAATAAATATTAACCCTTAGTCTATAATAATACCTTCTAGGGCGCTATAGTCTCTAAATATATATTCTAAAAACACTATTACTAGCCTATTACTAGTTAGTTATATAAATATAAGGATATAAATACTATACTTTATAAAATAATTAATAATAACTAGGATTATATTATAGGTCTAATTTTTATTCTTTACTAGTAGTAATCCTATTATAAAGTCTATTAAGAGTTCCTAGAAAGGGTAATTAAGCACTAGTAAAGCTACTAACTTACTATAAGGTTTATATAACCTAGGCTTTAAAACTTAATAATTTATATAAGTGCTTATATATAACTTAGTGTCTTTTTTTATTATTAGCTAATAGTATTAGTTTATAATTTAGTAAAGTGTCTTACTAACTCCTTAATATCTAGTAGTAGGGTTATTATAGGTTAGTAGTAAAATTTCTTTTCTTATTCCTATAGGAATAAAAACTTAGTCTTTAAATATTAATAGCTTAGAGAGCCTAATAGACTATATCTATAATATTCTAAAGTTACTGCTTTCTAGTAGTAACTTTTACTATATAATAAAGGTATCCCTTTATTATACTTTAAATAATAAAACTTAAATTAGAGAATCTAAGCCTTCTTTAAATATAGTAAAGTTTAACTTTACTAAAGTTCTCCTAACTATTAAAATCCTAGCTATAATGTCTCTATAAGGGATTAGCTTATTTTATATGCCTAGACTTATAGGCAAAATATAATTAAATAATAAGCCTTATTAAGTATTAGTAATTCTACTATAACTATCTTACTACTTATTATTTACTATCCCTACTATAATTCCTCCTATAAGGAATCCTAGACTTATAGGGTCTAGTTAGCTATATAACAATTCTAAACGCTAGGTATTAGTAGTTTTACTATAATATTCTTACTATAAACCATCTAAAATCCCTACCATAATCCCTCCTATAAGGGATCCTAGACTTATAGGCTCTTTTAGAATACATTTAAGTTACGTTTTCTTAAAATACTAGATATTAGTAGTTCTATTAGCCTCTATAACTTAACATTTGACTTACTAGATAACAAACAAATAGACCTTATAGTATTAGTAGTTTTACCGCTATATTCTTACTACTCTGCCTCTATAAACTTTAATAGAAACATTAGTAATTATAAGGACACTACCTTTGCTTTTTCTCTTTATTAATATAATCTAACCTTCTTAATAGTGTATTAGCTAGGTTTAATTTCCCTGCCCTATATATAATTATAAAATTAAATAGATAGAGCTTATCTAATGCTATAACCTACTTACTACTTAGCTTTAGCTTTATAGCTAGGTACTTATAGTTAAGATAATTCGTTATAATAGTAATTAGATATGTTAAAGAAGCTAGATAGTATCTCTAGGCCTAAAAAGCCTCTTAGATTACTAGAAGCTCTATATCTAGTATTATATAATAAAGTTCTATATTATTTAACTTTCTTAATATATATACTACTAGGTGCTAGTAACCTAGCACTAATATTATAAGGACTGCTCTAATAGCATATCCTAATATATTAGTCTTTACCCTTAAAGGTACTAGTAAATTAAAATAAACTAAAATTAGCGCTTCCTAGAATTACTATTAGAGTTCCCTAAACGCTACTAACTTATAAGGCTCTAGCTTAAAGGTTACTAGCTAATCTCCCTAAGTTAATTAGTTAGTAAAATCATAATTTTACTATAGCTTTTAATAAAGCATTAGTAAAATCTAGTAAAACTAAGAAATAACTAGATATTAAGCACGCTATAAGGTACTAGCTAGGTTATAATAGCCTTAATATAAGAAGGCTTTATTAAGATACTTTCTTCTATAATTATAAATCCTAAGAATTTAACCTTAGTGTATAAAAATTTACACTTTATAAGGTTAATAAAAAGGCTAGCTTTATAAAGCTTATAAAGGACTTATTTAACATAACCCTTATGCGCTTCTATATTACTACTATAAATTAGAATATTATCTAGGTAAATAATGTAAATTAAATTAATAAGGCCCTTAAGGGCGCTATTAATATATTCTTAGAAGGTTATAGGCGTATTTATAAGCCTAAATAGTATTATAAGATACTTAAAGTAACTATATTTACACTAGAAGGCTATCTTCTACTTATCTCCCTTATGGATATATAGCTAGTGGTATATATCTTTAAGATTTAATTTAGTATAGACCTTTGCCCCCTTTAATTAATTTAAGATCTTAGTAATTAGAGGTAATAGTGCCTTATCTTTTATTATAATCTAATTTAAGCCCCTATAATCTATATAGAGCCTTAATTTGCCTCCTTTCTTTAGAATAAATAAAATTAGGGCCTTAGCTAGGCTAATTAATCTTTAGATCTATCCTTTACGCTACGTACTAGCTAGGTACTCTCTAAGCATCTCTAGCTCTTTCTTAGCTAAACTATATATTAGCCCCTAAGGGGGTATTTTCCCTTCTTCTAACTTAATTATATATATATAACTACCTAACTTAGGAAGCATACCTATAAGCTTATTAGAAAATATATCTTTAAACTTTACATATGCCTCTAGTAACTTAGGCTTATAGTTCTCTTCTAGGTCTAGTATTACTACCTTACTATTAGGGTTTATTAAGGTAATAAAACTCTTCTTACCTATTATATAGGCATCTTATACCTTAATTATAGTTAGGCTATTATAAGTTAGGGCATTACTTACTATAGGGCTAATATCCTTATCTTTTTTGTCCTTATTTAGCAGGTCCGTAAGCTTAATTAACGCTAAATAAAGTAAAAACGCTATAAATAAGCGTTTTACTTCTCTTCTTACTTACTATATTCCTAATGTAAAGTTAAGGCAATCTTTTATAATAGGGTATTTTTATAGTCCCTCTTTCTAGGATATAACTATAGGCTTATATATTCTAGCCTAGTCTATTCCTAGGATAAGGTTCTTAGGGGTATTTATAATATAGTAGTAAACTTAGCATATTCTCACATAGCCTATGCTATCTTTTACTAAGATAACCTAATTTAAGATCCCTTAATATAGAATAAGGGTCTTAGCCACACTTTTAAGCGGTATATTATCTTTCTATATATTAGCTTAATTTACCTTTAATAATAATTTTAGGTAAATAATTAATTTTATTATGCCTATATTAAGTAGTATAGACACTACTACCTATTTATAATCTTACTATAATAATATCTAAACTTTTATTCTTATATCCCTAGATAATTTATTAGTAAGGGCATTATTCTAGGCCTAAGTAAAGCTAATTAGTGTCTTATTTATATCTTACCCTACTACTTAGTTACTATTATTCCTATGTAATAGCATTATATAGCTTACGCTCTTATAGATAGAATAATCTAGTTCTTTATATCTTAGTGTAATATAACTAGGTTATTTACATTTAAAGCACACTATAGGGGATCTTATAGCTCCCTTACTACTTTATTATAGTGTGTTTACTATAGGTAAATTTAAGTATTACCTTTTCTATCTATAGTCTTATTTATAGTTATTACTTTAGTTACTATTCTAACCTATTTTTATTATAACTTCCGCTTTCTTTCCTTAACTAGCTAAATAGGTCTATATTACTAGGAACTCCTAGCTAAGTATTTACTTCTTTATAGTATTATTTAGACTATTAATAAATATATAAATATAAAGTCTTATAGGGATTACTTTAGGGAGTTTAGCCTTAGCTTTTATCTATATTTTTATAAATCCCTAGAATAACTAATAGTTTTCTTATCTAAGGGTTAGTAGTATCCTTATAGCTTCTAAGCACTATGTATTCTTATCTATTATTCTAGTTTTTAGCTAATCTATAAACCTAGCCTAGGTATAGTCCTAGTAATCTATATAACTATCTATAGCTATATAATATATCTATTATTACTTTATATCCTTTACTAGGTAGCTACTAGTATAGGCTACTTTAGTAGTATTATTAATAAATATCTTATAGTCTAGGGTAAAAGCTATATTAAGGTTTACTAAGAAATATTAAAGACTTTTATATAAATCTCCTTTATATAGTAGAGTCTTTAGTTATATTTTTATAAGACTATAGTAATATAAGATTATAGTAAGTTTAGAGCTCCTTAGTAAGTCTAAAGGTAGTATAATTATAAGTCCTTTAGTAGGGTTAGTAAGTCTAGTGCTAGTACTTACTAATAAGGTGCCTGCCTTAATTATGCACTACTATTTCTATAGCTATAGAATTTTTTATCTCTTTTAAGCTTTTTATAGCTTAGTCTTAGCTTACTTAAGGATTTAGTTTAGCTTTTCTTTACTATACTTAATTTCTCTATGATTATTATACTAATCTATAGTAGGCTTCTTATTATTATTTTAATCTTTAGGAGTGCTATTTTTATTATTCCTATCTAGGCTATTAAACCCTAGGATTACACTATCTTAGTGTCCTATATTATTACCTAAGTATAGTATACTAGCTATATAGTTACTATATATAGTAAATTATATAGCTATCCTATTTAATTCTAATATTATAATTTATAACTAATAGTTTATTTGCCTTAAAGGGTTTAAGAGTTTAATTTATTATAACTAAAGGCATAGGAAGAGATAAATAAAGTAATAATAGGAGAATAAGGTTACTACTATAAAGGTAATAGCTAGGGGTAGGTGTGTAAAGGTTTTAAACTCTAACCTCTCCCCTAAATAGGAGAGGTCCTTATTATATACCTTCTCCTCGCGCCCACGTGACTATCTAGCTGCTAGGTCCTAGCGCACGAGTTATCTAGGGATTCGCCTCGCTTAGAGAGGCAGCCCTCTTATAATGTCCCTCATGCCTTTGTGCTCCTAACACGTAGGGGTTAAATCCGTCAGAGGGGCTAACGGATTTAACAGGTTATAAATCGTGCTAAGTTCACTTTAGGAAAGTTACTATTAGGAGTAAAGTATATTATAAGAATTAAGTTATCCCCTACTCTAGGTTACTAAATCTAGCCCTATAAGGGTCCCTTCCACTCCTAGGCATTTTACTATATAATAAGTGCTAGGCGCGCCTTAAAAACGACTATCCTAGTTAGATATAGCTAGCTAGCGGCTAGATTTAGGTCCTTAACTATTAACGCAAATAAAAGAAATATAGCTTAAGTTAAATCTTATAAGAAGACAAATATAGTGCATTCCCTGCTACACTAGTGGCTTTAGTGTTATAGGTTTACTTAACTCTATAATTACTATTTACTAAACTACGCCTTATAATAGTACTTATAAAATTATTATATTAAATAATAGTTATGCCGATTTTATTATAATCTCCTACTTTATTGCTAAATTTTATTCTCCTATAATCACTAATTTTATCCCCTCCTTTTAGTAAGTTATTAAATCCTACTAATTAATTATCCTTTCTAGTATATCCCTAGTTTTATCCTAAACTATATTATCTTATTACTAGATAAAATCTAATTCCTGTTTTTTTTCTTATTTTATCTAAATCTATATCCTTAATCTATTAATCTAGTAAATTTATTATCCCTATTATCCTATATTATAGTAAGACTAACTATAGGCTAATTAGGAGGTAGCGCTATCTTATTTTACATTCCTATTATTCTTAGCTATGCTTATATTACTAGCGTTTTTAATAGGGTTAATTATAGAATTACCTAGGTAGCCTTTAGTTTTATTAGATTAAGTTTTTTATTTAGCCTAGTTTTCTTACTTAGGCTTTCTAGTGTTTTACCTTAGGGTTACTTATTACTAGGATTTAGCATTTTACTATATAATTTACTTTATACTATACTAGATTTAGCTAGACTTAGTTTTATAGTTTTTACCTTTTTTATCTTCTCTCTAAGCTCTTTTTATTCTTATATAAGCTTATTTATTATTATTTTCTAGGCATCTATTTACTATACTATTTTTACTATTATCCTTACTAGTATTATAAGCTTTTTCTCTAGCTTACTCTTACTAACTATACTCTCCTTAAATTCTATAAGTTATTTACTAAAATTAGTTAATATTACTCTAGGGTTAAGCTTTAGAATCTTCTTCTTATAATTTCTTAGTATTTTTACTATTTATATAAACTTCTCCTTTGTTTTTTTACCTCCTTTATTATTAAATTTACTAATTCCTTAACTTAATCTAATGCCTCTCTAGCTAAGTTATATACTAAGCTTATATTTACTTTTATATTATTAAAAGCCCCTTTTATCTTATCTATTTAGTCTACTATATTATTAATTTTACTTTACTTATATTCTCTATCTCTTTTCTTATTCTCTTAGAATTTAGTAAATTTCTAGGTTAGCTTTTTATTAGTGCTAATATAAAGCAAATCCGCCTTACTAACACTAGCTAATATACTAGTAATTATAGCGTTTACTACTTTATATTTATCTATAAAATAAAGAGCTAATAAATTTACTTATAGTAATAAAGATATAGTACTATTATATATAGCTATTTACTATTTATATTTAACTATTATACTATTATAAAAGGCTACTATTATTATCTTTATCTAATTCTTTGCCTATTATATTACTTTATATTCTATTAGATTAGTAGTAATTTAATTTAATAGCTTCTTATTTAGTTTTACTACTACTTTTCTTATTTTTAATATTACCTTTTATTCTTTAAAAATAGTAAAAATCTATTTAATTATATTTTACTATAATATAAAATATATATTATTTAAATATACCTTTAATTTATTTAATACTATTATAGCGCCTTTTAACGCGAATTTATATATATATACCTATATAGTATACTATATATCCTATATACTACCTTTTTAGCTTACTATAGTGTATTAAAAAGTGCTAAAATTAATCCCTTTAATGCCTTTTCCTTTATACTCTATATTAAACTCTTCTATTATTCTTTTTTACGCTATTACTCTAATTTTAGGTATTAGCTTTAGAGTGTCTTTTCTAAAGCTAAGCTATCTAAATCTAATATATAATAATTTAAAATTAAGCTTTATAATTTACGCGTAAACCTATAATAGTCTAATAAGGAATTCTACTAGTATCTTATTAACTTTATTATTAATTTTACTCTCTAAAATCCTATCTTTAACTTTAGTTTCTAAAGGTTTATTCTTAAATCTAGATTCCTAGTTAGAGAATTTAGTAGCTATATTAGTAAGGTTAACTATTATTATATTGTCTTCTTTATCTAATATATTACTAATTTTATTATTTCCTTATATTATTTTGCTTTCTATAAGTTATTTTCTTTTTATAACTTTAGTAAGGTTATTCTTTAGTAATTATCTTAGTGCTTCTTTATACTCCTATCTTTCTTTTCTAGTATTAGTTAGTATAATTTTATTACTCCTACTATTCTTAACCTCTTTTTCTAAATCCTTTATTAGCGTTTTCTCTTAGTATTACTTAGATTTAACTATATCCTTTATAATACTAGTAGCTCCTATATTATTACTATTACTATCTCCTACCTATTAGGCTAACTTATTAAATTCCTTTACTAATATTTATATTTCCCCTAGATACTACTAATAGTATAGTTCTTTTACTTAAAGGATAGGAAGCATATACTCCCTTTATTAATTACTTCTCTTTACTAGTTATATATAGTAATAAAGGAATTTCTTATCCTTAAAATAGCTAGCTATTCCTAATTTAAATAACTTATTATCTATTTATTAGTTAAATTTAGCTTACTTTTCTTTAGTATTAGCTTATTATCTCCCTAAATTAGTATATATAAGTTCCCCTAAAAGTTAATTTTATTATATTAATACTAGAACTTAAATATATAGATATACTACTAGGATTTGCTTATATAGTGTTTATTCTTAGATATTAATCTTATTATTAAATATAATAAGATTAGGCTTTTAATATAGGAAATTAGGAGAAATTAGGTTTATACTAAGCATATAGTGTGTGTATTTAACTCCTAGGGTAAAATAGTTATATTTAATATAATATTTCCTATAGTCCTTATAGTTTTATATTACTTATAGATATTATTAATCTCTATTATTAATACTAAGTTTATTACTTCCTTTGTAAGTACTAGATCTATTATTTTTACTAATAAAGGCTTTAGCTACTTTAAATTCTATGCTAGCACTCTTACTAGTTATTACTATAAAGCAAAATATAATAACTTAGTTAAATTTAACTACGCTTATACTAAATCTAACTACGCTATAATTATTATTTAATTATTTAATAATATAAAGTTTAAGTATAGTAAGATAAATCTTAGTTAGTATAATAAATAATATATATAAGTAGGCCCCTAGAAACTCCTGCCTCCCTACTAGCTTATTAGATCTAGTACCTATTATTTAAATTCTCCTTTTACTACTATTATTTCTTTATAAGTTACTAGTCTCTTTTTATATATTCTTTAGCCTAATTAATTAGGTTTTCCTAAGGTATTCCTTTACTATTTTAGATATATTAATTTATATCTTATTTTTAGCTACCTATTAGTTATCTTTAGCAGTATATCCCTTCTATCTAATAAGAAACTCCACTCTTACTACCTTATTTTTCTGCTTTAAAATTTTAACCTAATAATTATAGATTTGCTTAATTTCCTAATAATCTATTTCCTCTAGATTATTAAATAAAATTAGTAGTAAAGCTAGTTCTTCCCTCTTAAATAGATCCTTTCCTTATACTAGCTTCTATAGCTATACTACTAATACTACTAGATATACTTATAAATTTAGTAGGAATTCTAATTAATAAGCTAATAGATTTACCTTCTCTAGTACCTTATAGGGACTTACCTTTTATAAGGATTATTTTTTCTTTAGCTTACTAGGTAGTTTATATCCCTTATATAATTATAGGTAAACTATATTACCTTTATTAATATTAACTAGTTTATAGCGGTTATTATACCAAATTTTCGCTAGTGTAGCTACTATTATAATTACTAATTAAGCTTTATACTAATATAGTTTCTATAATACTATAATATTATTTATACTAGTTCCTGCGTTAGTTATATTATTAGGTAAAAGAAGGTTAATAATACTTAAAGGCTAAAATCTATATAATAGCTTATTAGGTGCCTAGCTAGTACTTATTACTATAGTATTATTTAGTTAGTGTTATAATACTAGTAATAGCAATATCTATATTATATCTAGGTCTATTACTATATAATACTATATTATAATTATTACTATTTAGTTCTTTCTTTTAGCTATTTTATCTATCTAGGGATAATACATAGTACTTATAAGGAGTTTTACCCTTACTTATTTAAATATAGCTTTCTATATATTAGATATAAACTTTAGGTCTCTATTACTTATAATCTATCTTAGTAACCCCTAATCTATAATATATAGTGCCTAAAGTAATTTTACCTAGATTTCTATAGGATATATAGTATATCTAGGTATTAATAATATTCTCTTACTAAAAGGTAGTTTATAGGGCATAGTAAGTTATATATTACATACCCTTCTATTTACTATATAGTATTTGCTAATAAGACCTCTAGTATATCTATTATAAAATTAAGGGAAATTATATAAAATAGCGTTAGTTTTAACTATAAGGGCTATATTTCCCCTAGGGGCTTTACATAATTAATTACATTCTCCTAACACACTATATAATAGGCTATATAATTATAAATACATTAACTTATTTATATAAAGCAAACTAACTATAATTCTACTACTATCCTTATAATTCTAAAGTGTTACTATTTATTATATACTAATTATAGTATAGATTTAACCTCTGCTATTAGAATATATAGGTAGAAAAATCTATCCTTACTATAGTAGTATAATAATCTATCCTTATGTAAATCCTAGCTATATAGAGGGATCTTTAGTCTAGTTCTAGCGTTCTTTATAACTTATTTTTCTTAGTAGGCTTTTATTAATATAATAATTTAGCTAAACTTATAATTAGATTAGTACCCCTTAATAATTCTAGCCTTAAGTTTATTATTTATAATTATAGTTATAGTATATTCTTCGCTAAAATATACACTAGCATCTAACTTATTATATTAGCTTTTCTATACTACTTCCCTATAGGTTACCTTTACTAGTAATTTAGAGAGCGCGTCTAGAACCATATTTAACACTCCTAGTATATATATTACCTTTAGGCTAAATTATAATAAATAATTCGTAACTTTAGCTAGTTTTAAATTAGCCTTATTAAGGTCTATTATTAATAATAAGGTATATTTAATAATGCCCTTTACTAGAGAATAGTTAGTTAATATATTAACTATAGCATTATTAGATTATACTATTTTCTAGAGCTTTCTAACACTCCACGTAATTATAGCTACCTTTGCCTCTATTAAACTATATTATTTTTTAACGCTTAATATTGCTCTAGAAAGAAATAGAATTAGCTATATCTAGTTATTTTTAATCTCCCTCCTAGGAATACTTTAACTATCCTATTCTTCTTATAGCTAGAAAATATATAGACTAAATCCCTCTTTATAAGCATTAATTTTAAAGAATAGCGGCTTCTTTAGGTTATAGTGCTATAAAGTTTATTTCTTACTTAAAAATATCTTAATATCTTTAAATACCTTTTCCTTATCTTTAGTTAGTAAAAATATCTTTAGTTACGTTTTTCTCTTTTGCATTAGCTTTAAGATACTAGTAATCTTTTTATCCTTTTCTTAAAATTTATATAATAACGCTATTTTTTATGTCTATAATAGTTAGATTTATATATTAAACTATAGGATTCTATTATATAGAAATCTAGCTATTCTAATAAAAGTCTTAAGACTTAATAAATCGCTTAGAAATATTATCTTTTAAAATGCTTTAAGCTAATTATTAGTATTTATAATTCTATTACTATTAATAATAAATCCTAGTAACTAAATAGTAAGGTAGCTAATAAATAACTTTTTTATAGTAATTATTAATCTATTCTCCTTAAGGATTTTAAGAACTATTTTAAGATAGCTTAAATACTCTTCTAAATTATCTAAAAACATAATAATATTATTAATATATACCTAAATAAAGTATTTATACTTCTAGAATAGTCTATCTATAAATCTTTAGGCAAAAGCTAGAGAGTTTTTAAACCCTATTAGTGCTATATTTAATGCTTCTAGACCTCTATTTAATATTACTACTATGTGCGCTTAATAGTCTTATTAAATAGGTAATTAATAGAAAAAACTAGTTTTATTAAAAAGAGAAATTACTTTCTTACTATAGGTATTATTTATAATATTACTTTAGTTAGGTAAAGGGTATATATCTAGTATTACTATATTATTTAGTAGTCTTATATTAACTATAACTCTTTCTTTTCTCTCTTAGCTAGTCTCTTACTAGACTATAAACACTAGGCATATAATTACTACTAGTTTATCTAGATATAATATCTTCCCTTTTATATAGAGTTTATTATATACTTTATTAAGTTTATTAGTATCCTATTTTCTAAGTTTATAAGGCCTAATTAGCCTTATTTAATACTACTATCCCTCTATAAGATTATATCTTATTTTCTAGTCTTCTAGCATTAGTATAATACCCCTATTATAGTAAATATTATATTTATCTATTAACTTAATAAGTTTATTTATAGCCTCTTTATTAATATTAGCTACTTATACCCTAAATTAATTAGTTATAAATAGAATTTCCTTAGGATATAAGATTCTATAAGAGAGTACTCCTATATTAACTTTCTTTAGATTAAGGTTATCTTCCTCTCCTTTAGTCTTCTTATTAGTTTTAGCCTTCTCTTTACTCTTTTTTATAATATCTTTACTAAAAAAGGCATAATATACAAATAGGTTATTAATTATATAGTTTATAGTAACCTCCCTAGCTACTATTAGATATATAACTTTCTAGTGCTTAGAAATAGTAATAGTTTTGTTAGTTAGGTTATAAGTAACTATCTATCCCTAGCTAGATTTATATAAGAGTGTGTCTAGAAGAAATATTAAATATAATAGTATATAATAAACGCTTATTTCCTAATTTTTCTATCCTACCTTCTAGGTAACTAGCATATATAACTATGCCTTTAGGGGAATTATTACTATTTATACTATAATTACTTATTAGTAAGGAACTTTGCTTACTAATTAAAATATTTTTACTTATACTATTATACTATATACTAATCTAAATACTACCTTAGGTTATATAAAATTAATTTTTACCTTAAAATTATATAGGAAATTTATACTAAGTAGTAATTTAGGCCCTAGATTTAGTATTATATCCGCTATTACTATAAAATATCTAGTTATCTTAGTTTTATACACTATCCTAGGGATATAAAAGTTAAAAGTAGTGGTTTTAGTAATAAAAAAGGAAGACTAGACTCCTAAGACTAGCTTTAGTTCCTATATTCCCTATTTTATATTTACTCTATACTACTATAGCTATGCCTTATTTGCTAAGATTAATAATATTCCTATATTAAGATAGACTTAGTAGCTCTTGCCTTTATTATTAAATTTAATTAGAATTTTAAGGAAAGTATTTGCCTTTTTCCTATTATACTTTACCTCTTATAGTCTTACTATAGCCTTAATAACCTATTCTAGGCTTAGTTATCTAGGTCTAGCTAGACCTATCTCTATAGTAAGTTTCTTAACTTTCTTTCTATTATTTTTAATAAAATATATCTCTATAAAATCTAAATCTTAACCTTAGCTTTCCTTATTATTATCTTCTAAAACCTCCTTTTCTTTTACTATATAGTATTTATAGTCTTTAAGATAGGTTTTATACTATTCTATATTAGAGTTATCCTTATATATTATAATATATATATATTCCTTTTCCTTTATAGGTATTTTCTCCTAATGCTAAAACTACCTTAGCTACTATAATTAGCTTACCTACCTTAATAATAAAGTCTCCTAATATTATTATTTATCTAGTTAGTTTAGTAGATTTTCCTGCCTATTTTAACTAAGTCTAGGGCGATTTCTTACTTTATTTTCTTACTATAATTTATTTTACTAAGGTTTCTAGTTTTACTCCTTAAAGGGCTAATTTTGCTAGTATAACCTTAGCTAAAAACTACCTAAAAATCTTTATATATTTTAATTATTCTATCTATACTATTAACTTCCTAGAGGGAATTATATATTAAATAGCCTATTCTAATTAGCTTAGGCTCCTTTTGCTTCCCCTTCTAAATTACTACTAGATTCCTCTTATTAGAAATAGACCTTAGTTTTGCCTTTATCTTTTTTATTTATAGTATAACCCTTATTATATAGGTAGTTATATAAGTTATGTCTCTTATTATTTACTATTATAATATATACTAATCTTATATTCTCTTTTATTAGTATTAGATATATTTAACGCAATCCTAGGTAAAGTTTATAATATAAGTATAATAATAGCTAATAGTTTATTATCTTATTATTTACTCTAGTATACTAGAAAATTTTTAATATAAATTTATAAAAAGATACCTCCTTTATAATATCCTCTCTTATATATTTAGCCTTATTAAGCTATGCTATTATATCCTAGACTTAAATACTAAATTCCTTTCTAACTACTATAAATATAGTTAATATTCCACTAAATATAGTATTCCTTTCTCCTAAATTAAGATATTACCTATACTATACTATTATATCTCCTTAGAATAATATCTAGACTTTCTTCTAAATAATATCTTATTAGCTAGGACTAGTGTAATATAAGTAATCTTTAACTACCTATATCTATAATTTAATATTATAAAAAATAGTTTACTTCCTATTATATATAATAAGATTATTACTAGCTTCCTTAGGCTTATATTAAGGCTTAAAGTGTCTAATATCTATGATTTTCTATATTAAATCCGCCTATTACTTTATTATATCTATATATTAAGGATTCTAGTCCTAATTTATTACTAAATCTATCTTACCTTAAATACTTAGATTTATATACTATTCCTAGTTTAGAGGGTATTATCCTTATAAATAACCTTTATAAGGGTATTACTAAGATTATAGGTATCCTTACTAATATTATAGTGGTATTAGTTATGCTATTAGCACTATTTAGTTTAGGTTAGTATATAAATTACTATTATACTACCCCTAGTCTATAGGTAAATATGCTATTCCCTAAGTTATATTCTATAGTTATAGTGTTAACCTTACTAAGGCTCTTATACTTTATAAGCTCCTAATTTTAGTTATTAGTTTTATTACTAACCACTCTATTTCTATTACTACTTCTTCTATTATTACTTACTATATAAGCTATTATTAACTAATTACTTCCTAAAGGATCCTAGTAGTATTAGATTTAGCTAGCTTAGTATAAAGTTCCCCTAAACCTAGTGTACTTTTTAATAGTCCTAGCTATAAGTCTCCTAGGTCTATTTTAATAAGTAGTTAGGGGTTATAGATATTAAGTAATAGTATTGTTTTTAGGGTAGTTTTTAATCCCCTTTTCTTTATTAATTTTACCCTTTTCTATACTATTCCTAGTCTTAGTAGTATTAGTATTACTAACTAGACTAGTAGTGCTCTTAGACCTCTTTTTAGACTCCTTACTACCTTTAGATTAACTAGATTTATAAAGAAATCCCTTAGATTTAGCTTTTATAATATAGGACTTAACTTAATTCTATATAAGGTATATAGTTTGTAAATCTATAGTATTCTAATAAATAGGAGATTCCTAGTATACTAGCTATTTATATCTTATTACTATTCTATTAATAAATTCGTACTAGGTTAGCTTATTTAAATCCTCTAGTTTATTAATTCTAATAAGTTTTTGTTTCTAATGTTTAAATTCTAAATTAGTACTATTAAAAGCTTTAAATTAGTAAATAAGTCGTAATTTAGTCTTATTTACTAGAAAGTTTAAAAGGGGTTAAATTAGCGTTATAAATAGTTAGTTTTAGATATAAGGCTATTGTTCTTAGATAACTAGAGGTACATAACAAAAGAATCTCTAATTACTACCACTTGTTACGTACTAATTTGGCACGTAAGGGGTTAAATCCGTTAGAGGGGCTAATAGATTTAATAGGTTATGAATCGTGCTAAGTTCACTTTAGGAAAGTTACTATTAGGAGTAAAGTATATTATAAGAATTAAGTTGTCCCCTACTCTAGGTTACTAAATCTAGCCCTGTAAGGGTCCCTTCTGCTCCTAGGCATTCTGCCACGTAACACTCCCTTTTATATTATATATAAAAACATTTTACCTACCTTCCCTTTTCCCCCTAACTTCCCTTTTCCTAACTTTACCTTTTATATATTATAATCCTATCTTAGATCCTTTCTACTCCCCTATTAAACCTTAATTACATCCTATATAAACGCTTATTAATATACTATACCCTTATAATTCTCCTTTCTATAGCCCTACTATACTTACTATGCCTCCTACCTATTTTATAAGTAAATATCTTATAAAAGGTAACTTAGATAATAAGTAATATACTATACTTACCTTAGTTTTTTATCCCTATAGCCCCTATATAAAATAGGCCCTAACTATAGGTATTATAGACTATTACTTACCTAAGAGTAGTAAGTCCTACCCTCCTTATTAATATAATTATATTACCTATATCTAGCTAACTAAGTACCTATTTACTAACCCTTCCCTCTATTATACCCTAAAAGATCTTAAAGCTAAAATTACTATAGGCTAGTATATTATAAAACCTAGTATTACTAAGTTAGTAATTATAAAGCAAAAATTACCTATTTTATCCTATAAATACTAGTCCCTTATTACCTACTAGAATACTCTCCTTAATTAGGCCTAATTTAATCTAGTACTTATCTATTTAGCCCTTAGGCTATCCCCTTAACTAATACTCTTACCTTAAATATAACTAGACTTAATATTATCCCCTTTATTAGTAGTAGTCCCTTAGCTAGTTATAGAATAAATAATTTACTATACTAAGTTACTAGTGCCTTATTTTAGTAAAACTAGTAGCTTATAAATAGTATAGTTACTATATAATAGGATTTCTATAAGTATTTTACTACTATAATTAGTATACTCTCCCTTAGTTATTACTATATTAGTCTTAAGACTAATTCTTAATATATTAAGCTATATAATAAATTACTTTCTTATTACTATTAGTATTAATCCTAGCGCTTTTCTAGTATTTCCCTTACTAATTTATATTAAATATAGCTTACCCTCTCTAATAGGACTAGTTACCCTTATACTAAGTCTAAATATCTTCCTATTACCTCTAGTAATTATATAGGAACTAAGCCCTTACCTATATACTCCTATCTTTTACTCTTTAGGTAATATACCTCTCCTATTATTTAGTATTAGAAATAAAGCTATAATAACTACTATATAAATATCTATTACCCTTAAGCTAGATATAGTTTATTCTCTCTTTAATATATTACCCTTATTAATAGGAGTAAAACAGAGTTTAATAGTGCCTTTAGTAAGATTAATAAGGATTTAGTAGCTAAAATAGCTATAGTAAAAGTATATCTTAGTTATACTAAATAATTTATTATAGGTAGTAATATAAGTATATCCCTAGTCTTATATATAGTCTCTCTTAGTAAAAGACTTTTACTTAATTAACTTAGTTTATTATTATATTATATATCCCCTTATTCCTATTTAAAGTTATTTAGTGCCTATATATTTACTATATTCTCTAGTAGTTCCTATATTAGTTATAAGTAACCTACCTATTTAACTAGTATATTATATTTATTACCTTTACTTAGTGTATTTTAGGCTATAAGGATTTATTCTATATAGTATTCCTTAATAAGTTTATTATTATTCTCTAATAATATCTATTTTAAATCTAGTCTAGAGTCTTAAAGCTTTTAACTTAAAAGGGGTTTATTACTACTTACTCTATAAGATTTATATAGAAGACTAGGTAAATATCTCTTAGTATATCTAATTAGACTATAAGTAGTATTAGAACTTTTATAATAGTGTATTTTATAGTAACCTAATTAAGCTTTTATAAAGGGTAATTAGTTTTAATATTCCTAAGTAAGAGCTATACTTTATTCCTAACCTAGAAATATTTTACTAGGTAATATAATACTAATATTATATCCTATTAATATTATTATATATATACTATTATAGCCTAAGCTAAATAAGTCCCCTCTTAAAGGTATTTTAGGAACTAAACTACTTTTCCCTTAGAGGTTATAGTAAATAGTACTAGGTCTAGCTATAACTAAATAGGTTTTAAGTTATAGCTATATAGTAATCTATTAGGACTTACCCCTATAACTAAGGATATCCTATTATTAATTATAAGCTAATAAGTAGCTAAGTGTTTAGGCTAATTATATTATAAGAAGGAGATAAATACGCATAGTATTACTTATACCTCTTAGTTTACCTATTCTATACTACTATTTATCTATAGGTAATATAAAATAGAAAGGAGTTAGTTAATCCTTACTCTTAAGCATAATATTATCTAGAAGTTTCCTAACTAATCTAACCCTTAGTCTATAATAATTAACTAAGGAAAACCTTAAAATCTTTACTATACTATCTTAAACTATTCTACACACTCCTTAGCTATAATAAAGGTTATTACCTCTAATTAAATAAACTTAGAGAGCCTATTAGTAATAACTATAAGAAACTAAGGCTATTTTAGGGATAATACTAGTAAGTTTATTATAAAGTTAATAGAGATTTATAACTAAAACTAGTTAGGGATTAGTAATAGTTTTAATAAGCCCTAATATTATTAATAACTTTTATAATTACTAAAGTAGTAATATTTATAGATAAACCTAGTAATATCCTATAATATCCTATTCTAATAAAACTACTACTATAAGATCTAAAATATTATATTATATCCTAGGTGCCTTACTACTAGCAAATCATAATATTATTAAATAAGCATTATTATAAGAGGTTCCTAGGCTAGGACCTAGGTCTAGCTCTAAAACTAAAGCGCCCTATAAGCACTTAGTAAGTAATCTATAACCTATTCCCTTATTATTACTTCTAGTAAAAACTTCCTTACCCCTTCTTAAATTACCTAAAGCTAGATATAGTATATTAGGTTTAATTAAACTACCTAGTCCTATAAAGTCTATAGGTACCTTATAGTAAAGAGAGCTTCCCTAGTTAGTAGTAATGCTATATATAATAATAGTATATTTTAGCTATAACTTACCCCTAACTCTAATAATAACTATAAGAGTCCTAAAATAGTAATAAGCTATAGTATTTATCCTATTCTTATACTAGGTCCTAACCTATCCTAGTCCCTTTATAAAAGAGTATCTAGGTAGTAAGCTTATATACTAGGCTTATATTAAAGGTAAAAGTTAAATAAAGCAAGTATATTTACCTACTAGGCTTACTATTCTAATATTAGCTAAGGTATTATAAAGTATTCTAAATTCTTATAATTTATATAGATTATAAATAGGTAAGATACCCCCTATAGTTTTACTAACTATACCTTAAGATAAGAGATAATAGCTAGAAGCTTCTTATTATAAATAGTATAATTTCTCTATAAGGCTATAAGGCTTATAGAATAGTATATAATAGGGTATAGGATATAATCCTAACCCTCCTATAAGAGGCACCCTCCTAGAGCTATCCCTAAATAATTTACTTTAATTACTATTAGCTAGTCTAAGTCTTACTATACTAGGACTAGGTATTTAATAAAAGCCTCTTTAAGCCTTTTAAAGGTAGTATTTTTCTTAGCTCCCTATTAAAATAGGATATCCTTCTTAGTAAGGCAAATAAGTAAAGTAGCTAGCTTTAAAAAATCCTAGATAAAATTATAGTAAAAATTCATTAACCTAAGGAAACTATAAACCCCCTATAACTTTATAGGGGCTACCTATTCCCTAATAGCTATAACCTTTATAGGATTAAGGCAAATAGAGTAACCTACTATAATAATATAGCCTAGGTACTAAACCTCCTTTATAGTAAATATAGACTTATTAAGATCTAGGTAAAGGCCCACTACCCTTAACTAGCCTAATATTAGCTAAACCTTAGCTATATAGTTTTCTTTAATCCCCCTAAATAGACTAAGATATTATCTAAATATACTATAATAAAATCCCCTAACGCATCCCCTAAGGACTTATTAATATAATATTAAAAGGTAGCTAGTGCTTTTACTAGGCTAAATAGGTAGACTAGCTATTTAAATAGCCTAAACCTAGTTTAAAACGCTATTAAGTGCTCCTTACCTTTAGCTATCTATAGTTTATAAAACACTATATAAATATTAACCTTTATAAACTATTATACTTAGGAGAGTAAGTATAGTATTTCCTTAATTAATAGGAGAGGGTAATAATCCTAGGCTATTATCTTATTAAGTATATAATAGTTTACGTAAAAACACTAACTATCTCTAGCCTTCTTAACTAGAAGAATAGAGGCTACTACTAATAAGAAGCTTACTTAAATCTATCCCTTATTTATTAAGTCTATAATCTAGTATTTAATCTCTAAGAGTTAGTCCCTTAGTATATTATATAATAAACCTTATAGAAGTGCTAGTTTAAACCTATCTAGGTTTTTATATACGCGTATATAGTAATTAAGAGACTCCTTATAAGAAGGTAAGCTATTTACTTTTACTTTATTAAATAAGTCCTTAAAGTCTACTAGTTTATTTAGTAATATTAAAGTATTAGAGTAGGTAAGTTTTAGCTTTAGGGTAGTAACCTATAGTACTATAGTAATTTCCTTTAGACTTATAATAATAAACCTTATAGTTATATCCTTCTTATATTAGGCTTATTAGGCTTTTACTATATATAAGGACCTAATAATTCCCTAAACTAGTTTGCTTATACTATATTCTATAGCCTTAGAAATACATAGACCCTTAGCTACCCTAATTACTAACTATTACTTAGCTATATAAATAATAATATCTTACTATTCTAACTATAGTATCCTAAAGATTATATCTTAAGTAAGACCTAATATAATATATAAATATACTAATAATTCCTACCTATTAATATTAATCCTTATATATACTATATATATAATTAAAGATATATTTTCCTAGATACTAACCCTACTTCTTCTTATTTTTACTACTATATAGACTTATCTTTACTTTAGTAATTATATAAGCTCTAAGCCTAGTTATTATACTACTAATTTACTAATAGCACTATAGTAATTATACTTACTATTAATTTAGATATTAAGGTATAAATATATATTAAAGAGTATAGGAACTAAGAATAGTAATTAATCTATATAGTGTTTTATATTTTCCTCTATATCTATAAACTAGCTATACTTATCCTTATCTATAGGTAATAACTAGTCTCTATGCCTTTATATAAGACTTTACTTAGGGGCTACTTATTTTCCTAGGGTTAAGTATTAACCTCCTTATTAGCGCTCTTCTTATTTACCTTATATATATTAATAGTAACCTTTAGATAAGGTTAGTAAGTAGGATAGAGGGTATACTCTTAAATCTAGTATTCTATTAAGCTATAATATAAGTAGTATTTCTCCTTATAGTATCTTATTATTTTATCTATTATAACCTATTAGGCCCTTAGCCTCTTACTATTAGTCTTTTAAGGCTTCCCTTTTCTCTTTATATTAGCTTATTTACTAGAGTAGGTTAATATAGCCTAGACTCTAGTTATTAGTATATTACTATCTTAGTTAGTTTATTAGGGTATAGGTTATACTAGCTAGGGTTTATATTAGGTTTAATACTTATTCTCTAAGGCTAAGGCCTTAATATTAATTATAATACTATAGTATTATAAGACTATAAGAGGGTAATCTATATAACTAATTCCTTTACTAATACTAACCTCTCTTAGTTACTTATTAAGAGTATATTATAACTTTACTAGCTTAATATTACTTACTTACTACCTTTCCCTTACTATAAAGAGTTTCTATTTAAAGTAAATAAAGAATATAGTAAATAACTCCCTAAACCCTTACTTAATCTAGTTAAGGTCTATAAGGGCTATCTCCTATTTATAAGGGTTAGAGAATATACTCTCTAGGTAGCTAAGAAAGCTAATTAGGGAGTAGTTATATAAGTAACTTACCTTAAAGTATATAGCTATATAATACTAAACCTTTAGTACTAAGTTTTAGTAAATAAATATCTATTAGTCCTTATTACCTTTAATAAAGTCCTTATTTACTTCTAACTTATATTATATAAGGAACCTTTATATAGTAAATATAGTCTTATTACTATTATATAGGTTACCTATAGGGATTAGTTTTTAATATAGTTATTATATAGTAAGTAATATAGTAAGGGTAATATATTATATAAAAGGGTATAGGTCTAATACTAGGGGTTAAATAGGGGTATTTATTAGGGAAGCTAACTAGAATAGTAGTAGTAGGTTTATATAAACTTAGTGTTATAAAGTCTTAATCTCTCTTACTTACTACTTAATTATAAGTTAAAGTGTGTTAATCTATATATTATAAGCTAATAGTAGTAATATAGTATTTGTTAATAGGGTTCTTATCCCTAGGTTTCCTTTAACCTATAGTTATAGTATATTTATTATATTATCTTCTTCTATTATATTAATTTGTTTATTTATTTATAGTAGTGCTATTATTTTTAGTAGCCCTTTATTAAGGCTAAAGGAAGTTTCTTAAATATTATAGACTAGCCCTTAGGTAACTACTATTAGGTATTAATGAATATTAAGAAACTTAAGGAGGGAAGAAAGGAAGAGAGCTAGTCTATCCCCCTTTATGCCCCTTATATCCCCTAGCTATCTTATATTAGCCTCCTTCCTAAACCCTTGCTAGTTCCTATTAGCCACCTATCCTTTCGCACTATGACTAATGCTTAGGCAAAGCCTAAGCCCTTTACATATAAGTCTAGGATCCCTTATTGGAGGGATTATAGTAGGGATTTTAGATAGTTTATAGTAAGAATATTATAGTAAAACTACTAATACCTAGCGTTTAGAATTATTATATAGCTAACTAAACCCTATAAGTCTAGGATTTCTTATAGGAGGAATTATAGTAAGGATAGTAAATAATAAGTAGTAAGATAGTTATAGTAGAATTACTAATACTTAATAAGGCTTATTATTTAATTATATTTTGCCTATAAGTCTAGGCATATAAAATAAGCTAATCCCTTATAGAGACATTATAGCTAGGATTTTAATAGTTAGGAGAACTTTAGTAAAGTTAAACTTCACTATATTTAAAAAAGGCTTAGATTCTCTAATTTAAGTTTTATTATTTAAAGTATAATAAAGGAATACCTTTATTATATAGTAAAAGTTATTACTAGAAAGTAGTAACTTTAGAATATTATAGATATAGTCTATTAGGCTCTCTAAGCTATTAATATTTAAAGACTAAGTTTTTATTCCTATAGAAATAAGAAAAGAGATTTTACTACTAACCTATAATAACCTTACTACTAGATATTAGGGAGTTAGTAAAATACTTTACTAAATTATAAACTAATATTATTAGCTAATAATAAAAAAAGACATTAAGTTATATATAAGCACTTATATAAATTATTAAGTTTTAAAGCCTAGGTTATATAAACCCTATAGTAAGTTAGTAGCTTTACTAGTATTTAATTATCTTTTCTAGGAACTCTTAATAGACTTTATAATAGGATTACTACTAGTAAAGAATAGAAATTAGACCTATAATATAATCCTAGTTATTATTAATTATTTTATAAAGTATAGTATTTATATCCCTATATTTATATAACTAACTAGTAATAGGCTAGTAATAGTGTTTTTAGAATATATATTTAGAGACTATAGTGCCCTAAAAGGTATTATTATAAACTAAGAGTTAATATTTATTAGTAGGTTTTAGAGAATATTTTACTACCTTATTATAATAAAGTAGTAATTAAGTATTATATTTTACCTATAAATAGATAGATAAATAAAATATTTAAATTAAGTTTTAAAGCATTATCTAAGGGCTTTTACTTATATAAAGTAAATAAATTAGGCTAATAATTTACTAATAGTATAATTTACTTATAATATAAGTAAGTATATAGTATATAGCTATATACTTACTAAGGCACTATAAGGGTATAACCTAAGGGGGCTATATTAAGTAATTATATAAATTCCTCTAATAAATAATTAGGCTAAGACTAGAGTCTAGGAGCTAAGAGATAAGTATACTATAATTTAGTAGCTTCTAAGTAATATATAAGCTTAGTATAAGAAATATTATAATTTAAAGAGAAAGCTAATAAGATTTAATATAGGTAACTATATTTTACTATTAATAAAGAATATTAATTTATAATACCTTAGTAAGAAGCTCTTAGTAAAGTACCTAGGCCCCTATAAAATTAAAAAGGAGGTTAGAAGTTATAGTTTAGTATATTAATTATAGTTACTAGCTAGGATATACTTATATAATATTTTTAATATTATAAGCCTTAAGCCTTTTTATAGGGACTTAAATAATATAGTTAATATATTCTTATTATAAGATAATATTAAGGATAATAAAGAAGAATTTAAAGTTAAGAGAATTATTTTATATAGGTATAATAGTAAACACTATAAATATCTAGTAAAATAAAAAAACTATAATAATTTAGAGAATTTATAGGTATTAAAGAGGGATTTTATCTTAAAAGATATTATTAATAATTATAAGTAGTAATTATATAGCTAAATTATAGAGATAAAGTTACTTTTATAGGTTAAAGAGGGTAAAGTCTAATAATAGTATTAATTTTTAAAACTATAATTTAAATAGCTATTAACCTACTACTTCTCTATAGGGATATTAGTAGCTATAATAACTTTAGCTTTATTATTAGAAAATTCCTTATCCTTATAAGCATAGGCTTATATTTTTTCTAAGACCTTTAAGAGCCTAATATAAATAAGGAGTTAAGTAATAAATAGTATAAACTAGTAGTAAGTTAGTAGGATATAAGCTATAAAAATATTTAAGAAACTTACTATTAGGCTAGTTATAGCTATAAAGTAAAGATAGTTTATAATTTTAATTTAAGTCTTTAAGTTAGTAATATTAAGTTATTATAAGAATATAGTATACTTATTAGCCTTTATCTTATAAGTAGTATTAGTAATAAGATAAGTATATTTAACCTAGCTATATTAATTAGTGTTTTTATAAGATAATAAAGTATTATAAAGTTTATAAAGAGTATAAATAAAAGCCTAGTAATAAGTTAGTAATTATTAAGTTATATATTAATAAGGGTAAACTTATAATATTAGTATAAAAGTATATTCCTTTAGGAATAGACTAAATTAAGTTAAATAGCTTTTTTAAAGCTAGGTAATTTTATTAAGGCATTAGTAGTATATTAGTAAAGAACTTATTTTAAAGGTTAGGATAATATATACTAATATAGAGTTTATTATTTCTTATATAATATATATATTTTATAGAATTATTTAAGTAAGTTAGCTAAGAATAGTAGTAAGGTAATAATATAGTTATACTTAAGGAGTAACTATAGTTTTTTAAAGTAGCTTTTTCTTTAATAATATATTAAGGCTTAGTACTTTTATTATCTTAGGGAGTAATCTTCTAAATAGTAGCTTACTAAGTATAATATAAATAAGGTATCTTAGTATTACTAGCACTAAGTTAATAGTAAGACCTCTATACTTAAGTAGTAAACTTATATAGTTAATTTACTTATTTTTATATATTTATAAGGGGATTTCTTAGAAACCTTAGTAATAAAAGTAAGTATAAGACTAGTAAAGATAAATATAGTAATAGATATAGTAAGCTAGTAAATAGTTAGTAATACTAAAGTAATAAAGAAATTTAAGAGAAAAAAGAATTATTTAAAGACTACTAAATAATAGTAATATAAAAGCTACTATTAAGCTAGTAGGGATAACTTATAAATTTAAGATAAGGATATTAAAGAAAGAAATAATAAGAAAAGAAGAAAAACTAGCCTCTTTTATAAGGGATAGCTAACCCTTAAGTAATTTATAAGCTATATATAATAAATTAAAAAATTAAAAAAATTATAGTTATAGCTATTACTATTAGAAATATAAGCTAGCTATATATATATAGTAAAGTTAGGATAAATTTACTATAATTTATAAATAAAGCTATTTAAATTATTAGGACTAGGGACCCTATTTATTTAACCTAATTATAAAAATTAATATAAGTTATCTAATAGGGGAATTTAGCTATATAAAAGCTAGGTATAGTTAGGTTTTAGTATTAAAGCTATAAAGCAATAGTAATTAATAATAAGCTAGCTATATAAGAAAATAATTAGGACCTAATATTATTAAGGTTTTATTTTTTTACTAATGTATTAAGGTATAAGGGATTATAATAATCCTATGTTATACTATAAGGTTAAAAAATAGTCTTAGAAGCTTCTAAGTAGTATACTTACCCTTAGGTAGTAGTTTATTATATAATTAAGGATAATTATATATAAGGGGGTATTATATTAGGAGTATAAAGGCATAAGGGATATTATAAGAGAGCTACCTCTCTAAGTAAGGCAAATCCCTAGATAACTTATATACTAGGACCTAGTAGCTAAATAATTATATAGGCATAAGGAGAAAGTATATAATAAGGACCTCTCCTATTTAGGGGAGAGGTTAGAGTTTAAAACCTTTACACACCTACCCCTAGCTATTACCTTTATAGCAGCAACCTTGTTCTCCTATTATCACTCTGTTTCTCTCTTCCCACGCCTTTAGTCATGACAGCTAGAAGGAGGTACTAAATAGTCCTAGTAGAATATACATAATGTAAGGTACTCCTTACCACACTTCGTGCCACGGAATGATCTATCATTGGCCTGCTGCCCCTAGTCCTATACCTCCTGTAAAATGTAAAAACAAACAGGGATTAGGGAGTACATGTATACACATTATCCTACCGGACATACATCCGGTGGCTTGGCCAGTCAGGACGTGAGAACCGCCGGGCCAGAAGAAGGACTGCGGCTATTGATCTCTTTTATCCAACAGATGGCAAGGTACGGAGCAACTGTGCACATGACTGCTTTGCAACGAACGATGACAATCCAGTCTGGCCCTGTTTAGCCGGGCACCATGGTATTTTTAGCACAAGTTCAGGAAACGATCCTCCGCATACTGGCTGGCTGGCCGGACGTCATTTTATCAGGCGACCGTCTGAAATGACTCGAGATGAGGGTGGAGAGGGCAGAGCATCGAGACGGGAAGCCGCTCGAATCAGAGGGCAGCTCCATTTCCAGATACGAGCCAGCCTCGGTTAATCCCACGTCATTAATACAGCACATGCAAGCGTCCTTGTTTTTATTTTTTATCCATCGGCATTTCTCATTTTCCTGTCCCCGTGACTCCGTGGTATAAAGAAGCTGCCTGGCCTCCCTTCGGAGAAACGGAGGAGCAGAGAGCAGAGAGCAGAGAGCAGAGAGCAGAGACAATCCTTCGTTTGCCCAGCCAGCCACTCACCATCTCAACTCGCCCGCTCCCCACCCGTTTGTCTGACTCTTCTCGTCCGCTCGTTTCCACCACAGCACACAACACAGACAGAATGAACACCATCAAGGCCGTTGCCCTGGCCGCCGCCGTGGCCAGCGCCGCGGGCCTCAACGGACGCTCCTTTCCCAACGCGACGACGTCGGGCGTCGTCTACACGACCGAGGTGGTGACGGTGCTGACGACGTACTGCCCCGCGGCCACGACGTTCATCATGGGCAACAAGACGTACGCCGTCACCACGCCCATGACGCTCACCATCACCGACTGCCCCTGCACCATCCGCAAGCCCGCGCCCCTGCAGCCCACCAGCGCGTCGCCGCCCTCCCCCGGCCAGGACGAGTGCGCCAAGAAGTGCAACGACGAGTACAGCGCCTGCCGCTCCGCGCCCGACGCCAACATGTCCTTCTGCGCGTCCAAGATGGCCAGCTGCGTCGGCTACAACCCCTTCGCCGGCAACGGGTCCTTTGTCGCCCCCACCGCCTGCAGCGCCCGGGCCACGGGGGCAGCCCCACTGACACTGGCAGCCCGCCCACTGGAACCGGCAGCCCGCCCACTGGCAATGCCACTAGCACTGGATCCCTCCCGCCGCCCGTCGCCACCGGCGCCGCTGGCCAGCTGACCCCTGCCGTGGCCCTCCTGGCCCTGGGCGCCCTCGCTCTCCTGTAGAGGAGGGAGGCAGAGAAGGGGCATCGCCTTGGTTCGCTTTGGTTCGCTTTTGTTCTAGGATAGATACTTGGACTGGCCGCAATAGCCTCGGGGAAAATAATACATATGTAATTTAGAAATACGTAATCCGTCAAATAATGCCAAACAAGCTCCGTCACACGTTGTTGCATGGAGGAGAGTCAATCTGTCGCATACACACGTGACCCACACCACACTCTGCCACAATCTCGCCCACGTGCGGCGAGGGTGAATCTCCCTTGCTGGGCCGGCGTGTGACCAAGGCCAAACCTCGGCGAATTCAGCAAATCTACCACAGGAAGCCAAGGGTGACTCCGTAATAGTGGCCAGACATTTTGGCCTTCCCTTGCCTCTTGAATCCTCTGGCCTCATTTTGCCATTTTGCCATTTTTGACGCGGTTCACCTCACCGTCAGCCGGATGACCTTTGGTGTCGCTGCAATCTCTGCCCCCTTGCGCGAACCACACCACCACCAGAAGGGCGGGCATCGCGAGGGAGGGGGCGGGGAGGGCCGTTGGCCAGACAGGGGGTTTTGATGAGGACAAAATGGCCCTTCCGACTTACATGTTGCATGTTCCGCTCACGTCTGCGGGATTAGCGCAACAACACGAGGCTGGCTGCCATGTCCTCGGATTTAAAAGTGCCGCCAAGTTCACTGCATCCGGAAAAGAAGTGACGAGAACACACTGGCTGCTGATCTCTCTCGGCCGTCCTGATATCGACAAATCGCTCATTAGCAAAACACGTCAATTCCGCTGAGTGTAGGACACGTCCTGTCCTGTCCCGCCCGGCAACAATGGTCGCTTTCACGGCTCTACTTGGCCTCCTGGCCGCCTCAACGGGAGTAACGGCCAAGTTGAAATACCTGGTGGGTTGCTTTGAATTTTTTTGAATTTTTTGATTTGAATATTTGATTTCTTCTGGGAGGGAGCGCCGTTTGCATCCAGCTTACCAGGAACAAAACAGGGAGTCGCAATGGCAGGAATAGACTTTGGATGCGACATTGACGTAAGTCGTCCTCCCCCCTTTCGTCACTGGTGATGTTGACCGATTGATTCCAGGGCTCTTGTCCGGCGGAGAAAGTTCAAGTGCCAGTGGCGTCCCTCGGTGGCGCCGATTCTGCCGGACAGATGAAGCATTTCGTGGAAGACGATGGCATGAACACGTTTCGACTATGTATGTTGCACCTGGTTCCGAGAAACAAAAACTCGGTGACCATGATAGAAACTCTGTGACCATCATGGGCAAGCCATCTACCCCCATCTGACAGACCCGCGACTTTCTAGCAATGACGTGGCAATACATAACGGCCAGCCGGCCATCGGCCAAGCTAGACAAGGTCAACTGGGCAAAGTTCGACAAGCTGGTTCGGGCCTGTCTGGAAACCGGTGCCTACTGCATGCTCGATCTCCACAACTTTGCTCGGCACGACGGCATCATCGGCCAGGGAGGTCCATCCGACGAGGTCTTCGCGGCCCTCTGGGCGCAAATCGCAACCCACTACGCCGGCGAGGACAGGATCATCTTCGGCCTCATGAACGAGCCCCACGATCTGGACGTGCAATTGTGGGCGAGGAGCTGCCAGGCCGCCGTCACGGCCATCCGAAAGGCGGGCGCCACGTCGCAGATGATCCTCCTCCCGGGCACCAACTTTGCCAGCGCCGGGACGTTTGTTTCCAGCGGAAGCGCCGACGCGCTCGCCGCCGTCACGAACCCCGACGGCTCGACGGACAACCTGCTGATGGACATACACAAGTACCTGGACGAGAACAACTCGGGCTCCCGCACCGAGTGCACGACCAACAACGTCGCGGCCTTCAAGACGCTCTCCGACTGGCTCAGGAAGAACAAGCGACTGGCCATGATTTCGGAGACGGGTGCATCCATGGATCCCACGGTGAGTCTTTCTTTCTTCTTCTTCTTTTTCCCCCTCCGTTGGTGGTGAAATGTATCAAATCAACCGCATTCTGATGCGCCAAAAAAACGCAGTGCATGGCCAAGTTCTGCGAGCAAAACGAGTTCATCGCCAAGAACGATGACGTCCTGGTCGGTTTCGTCGGCTGGGCCGCGGGGGCTTCGACAGCACGTACTTGCTCGCGCTTGCGCCGTCAAAGTCGGGCGGTGCCTGGACCGACAACAAGCTGATGAGGCAGTGCATTCTCGCGCCGTTTGGGAAAGCCGCCCATGCGGGCGCCAGCCAATCGACCACCACCCCAATGGCCGCCTCAATTTCGATCTCACTCTCCAGTCAGACCTCCGCTCCGTCGAAACCCGCTGGCACAGAGGAGGCCGGTGACGGGAACGACGGCCGTCCACGCAAGGACAGCAGCTCCGGCCAAGTCAGCGTTTCGACATTCGGCATGCTCCTGGCGTGCGTGACCACGCTGCATTTGTTTTGAGTCCATATCTGCCATGCCTGCTGGACCTTGGTTCTAGGGTACTCGCTGCCGGCACTTCGCATCTCACTGCGCAGCACGGATATCTCAAAACTAGTACTTTAGGCGACGGGGTCTCTCACCAGATCTACCCCGTATATATATAAATCTTACCGCTTCGGAGGCGTATTCGGGCGCACTCAAAACGTTGTCAAATTCGGAACTATCAGACATGCCGCCAGTGAGAGGTGGTCGCAAAGGAGCGCACGTGGTTCCTCTGCCTACAGGTGACGTTGGCTGGGACCTCGAACCGCGAGCCTCGGTCGGACAACTCTACCAGGGTTCACCCATCTTTTGCAAACGCGACCTTCTCGGGTCAGAACTGGTTGTGGTTCGTTTTCCTGGTCACGAACCATGCCACCACCAATTACGTATTCAGCAATCAATCTTGGTCGCATGGCTGGGCTGGTGGTGTCAATGATGTAGTCACTCACGGTGGGTCATTGCCATGGCGTCTCTTCTCTTCTCTTTCTTGTAAAAGGCGGCTGGACGGACAGTTTTGTCGCTTTCCAGCGGCTATTTCTAGATCGTATACCCCCTGCGCAATTTTTCAACTCATTGTTTCAGAAAAAGTTAGAGAATTTCAAGCAGACTTCCACCATGGGTTTGAGTATATATTGTACCATCTTTTTTATCTCACGGTAGTAGCATGGCCAGACGTCTTCTGCCGCGCTCTTCAAAATTCTCCGGGCAGCGCAATCAGTGTTCCCCCTTGTTGCCATCAACCCCCGCCAATGTAATGGCGGCGTTCACCACTCCGCCGAGGCCCTCGCCGGCAATCAGACCGGCGGCAACGGAAAAGGCATACATGTCAAAGTTCTTTGGGAAGTACCTCCTCCACCACCAAGCAGTGATGGCGCCAAACAGAATGGCGTTGGCGTATCCGCTGTCGGCACCCAGGACCCAGGCGACACCAACAGCCATCCAGTTGGGCAGCCAGTTGCGGTACTTTTCGCGAGGCCCGACGAGATAGAAATTCTTGACCACGGCCTGCAGGGCAGCCACAACACCCATGACGATGGTGAAGATGGTGCAGGACCGCGGGATGGGGATGCTTGGCGCAGTGACGGCTGCCGCAACGGCCTGCCAAGCGGCGACCGAAGGGGCTTTGAACGGGCACAGGGCCAACTCCTCCTTGGGGACATCCGCTCTCCACACGCAAGGGTAGGCGGACATGAACAAGACGAAGATACCGGGGGCGAGAAACACCGAGACCAGCGCGCCACAGGCCTGAGCGTAGAATTGGTACTTTGGTGGAGTTCGCAGCAAGAAGCCGACGCGGAAATCGCAAACCAAGCTATTCGCGACATCAGCACAGCCGGATGCGATATTACCGGCAATGAGGTTGATCCGTCGAGCATCCGTGACACTGTAGCTGCCTCTGGTGATGCCACCGTACACCAGCTGAGAGGCTTTGGACGAAGCGGTCAAGGGAGCAGTGTCCGTGACGGCACCGCCGTAGATGGCCATAAAGGCAAAAAGGACTCCCAGAAGGCAGGCCAGGATAGCGAGCCCGGCATTCATGTGGAATTGGAAGTGGCAGACAAGGCACGACACGGCAACCATGACGACGGTGCCGGTCCCCCAGAGCCATCCGGGGACCTGTTGGTCCGGGGTGGCGAAATCTGCGAGAAGACTAGAGTCCTCGTCCAGTTTGGCGGCCTGCTTTTCGAGAAAGGACACGCTCTTGCCTCGGGATCTCAAGGCATCGTTCATGGAAGAGGCCACGGAGCGGAGACCATATTTGGCACCGTCCCACACAACGCGAATGTGGAGGATGAACTCGACTAGGCTGTAAACGATGAGGACCATTACACCAGGCCAGAGCATCCAGTATCGTGGGGAGGGCTTGAAATCACGCTCGTCGATGTTGTTCAGTTTGTTGAAGGTGGTCAGATCAGACCATTTTCCTTGGCCAATCTGCTCACCCACGCATTCGCCGTAATGCACGAGGAGAGGGCCGATGAGCCCCCATGCAACAACGGTACCTAGCCACCACGAAAGAGCGGCGTTCAAATTGACCAGTACGCCGGATCCAAAGAAGGCGGGAGTCCAAAGCATGTACCAGCCCCAGTTCTCGATGTTGAGGGCCCAGTTGGTGTATCCGCTCCAACTGCACGAAAGCGAAGGGGAAAAAGTCAGCGTTTGTTGCGGACGGCAGCGAGGCGAATCATGAGAACGAACGTACGCATAGAACCAGGTAAAAATGTGCCACTCATGCAAAATCCCGTTGGCATATTGAGAGACAACAATGTGTGTCAAGGCGCCGGCAAAGGAGTACCCGAGAGCCTTGATCTTCTTGGTCGCATC
This sequence comes from Epichloe scottii, assembly GCA_021950295.1. Taxonomy (NCBI): domain Eukaryota; kingdom Fungi; phylum Ascomycota; class Sordariomycetes; order Hypocreales; family Clavicipitaceae; genus Epichloe; species Epichloe scottii. The sequence goes on from CP083245.1 coordinate 127,457, forward strand.
ATGGGCGCCAGATCCCACAGCATGCATGGACCGGATGGCCAAAGCGGTAGCCGTCGGAGTGGGAAACACCAGGTTCAGTTCTCGAGCAACATTGATGATGAAGAACTTGCGCAAAGGCACAGCAGCAAAGAGGCCGAAGAAGGCACATATGATTGTGATTGTGAGGATCCGCGGGAAGTCGGACTTGGGATCATCGGAGAGGAGGTTCAATCGATACATGGCGGGCAGACCGGCCACGAAAAGACCGGCCATGCCACCGGCGCCTGTAGCAGAAGCCTGGATGATGGAGTTCTCCTGGGGGCCGAATCTGGTGCCAATGTAGGGGATGCCCGGGGCGATTTTGGTCAACATTGTGATGATGCCATATCCGAAGATGGCACCAAACATGGTTGCGCTAAAGGTGAAGCCAGTCTTGAGACCTGTGCTCGGGGTCATCAGAACATTTATATGCAACGGCGAAACAGGGAACATGTACGTACCCAGATACACGTTGGAGGCGTTGACAAGGGAACCAAGAATGACGCCAACCACGACCGCGCGCACAGTCAAGGGGTTCGGCTCGTCCTCAACGCCCTTGATGGGAGGAAGCTGGAGAAGAGATCGGTAATCAGCTCGTCTTGGACGTCCGAGTCTTGCTTGAGGTCGGAGGCGGCGACGACAGAGCCGCGCTTTTCAATCTGCCCATCCAGGAGAGCCGGATTCAGTTGCCGACCTGACGCAATCGCAACCGTGTCCGCCATGATGACAGGATTTTTTCGGAGGTGGTTTTCTTCTACGGGCAACTACGAGCAGAATCGAGCAGCGTTGGATGCATGTATTTAAAAGAATCCGGCAACCGGCACGGGATACCATCCATGACCTTTATGAGGCAGCCGACCAACTTGCAGATGCCCCGCGGCTTCAGGGTTGTGAAATGGCCCGAAGATCCCTGTCCCATCCCAGACATGCCCAGATGATGCTAGCTTGGGAACTTTTTGTCTTTGTTGCACAAGGAAGGAATCTTTGAATGTCTTGGCTTTCGCCACCCGGTCCGCCCCAATAGGGAGGGGCACCACATATATGCAGCGAATTTGTACCGCCTGCCCGATTAGGATTCAGAGGCTCCACCCTGGATACGAGACGAACTTTGCTAGAGCCGACAGTTACTCCGTAGGCGTCATGAAAACAAGGGAGCTTCAATTCTCGGCCATCCAGCAGTTCCATTCTTCTACGGCCATGACATGGCGTGCGACATCAGTCCTTTTATAAATAGACAACGGAACACGTCCCTCTAACCTTTGAACCAAATGGGTTATGGCCGCCAAGACGGAATCCGGTGCTTTCTTTGCCCGTGCCCGTTTGCCGATTAATAGCTTTTGGACAAGTACCTACCCCACCAGGTCCCCTGTGGAAGGATGCAGGTTAAAAGGAGAGAGAAGAAGAAGATATAGAATTACTATCTAGGAATTCGGAATCTAACAAAGGAAAAAGGAAGCTTATTATAAGCTTTAAAAGCTCTTAACAGGGACCTAAATAATAGAAGGTCTAACTAATAAGTGAATCTAGGTCTATAAACAAAGCCTATAATAAACGCAATAATAAGCGAGATATGTAAATTAAGCGAAGAGAGGATAATAATAATAATGCCTTAGATTTAAGGCTACAATGTAAAGCTATAATTCTTAACACTACCCCTAGTAGTATATCTAGCTTAAAGATAAAGAAAAAGAAGAAAAGAAATATAAGGTCTTTACAATGCCTTTGCAAAGTCCCTTGCCTTTATTATGCAAAGAAGGCGTATAAAATTAGCGTGTTTAATGTGTTCTAGGCCTTTTGTAAATCTATTAGTAATTATTTATTTAGTTCTAATTTATTAAAGATAGAATTCCCCTTTATAGGCTTTCTATATAATCTATTTATAGCGTAAATTAATATAATAAGTATATCCCTTATACTTCTTATTAAGTATATTAGCTTTTGTGTTTTAGCTATTAGTAAATAAAAGTAATAGTTATAATTATTTAATCCTAAAGTTATTAAGAAGATTAGTAACCTAGAGTATAGATAAACTAGTTAGTGTAAGGTTAATAAATTCTACCTCTATTAAACTAAGGGCTATAAGAGTTTATTTCTTTAATTACTAAAGGATTAATTCTCTAGCTAGTATTATAATATAGCCTATAGTTAATTTCCTAGTATCTAGGTTATTAGTAAGAGAGGTATTACTAAATCCCTTTACCTATAGCACTAATTTTAGGTCTAAAAGAGCTAATTCTCTAAGAATAATTCCTAAATTATCTAATCTAGAGAGGTATTACTAAAGGTGTTTCTAAAGATCTATATAAACTTACTTTAGTGTGGAATTCACACTATAGAGTTAATTTAATGTAAATATAATGTTAGCTTATGTAAATACTAAAAGCTAATTAAAGCTTCCTATGTGTTTTGCCTAGTCTAAGAGGTTATACACTATATTAAGCTCCTTTTAATTAGCTAGAATCTTAGTCTTTAGGAGCTATAGGATATTTAATATATTAATATATTAATATTCTTAATATTAAATTTCTTTATAATACTCTATATATAGAGCTTCTAATAAAGAAGGATAGTTTAGTTAGTATAGTTATAGATAAATTTAATACTAAGGAATAACTTAACCTCTTCTAGGTGTTTTAGCTTATAGTGTTTTTATAGCTATTTAATAATATCTTTAATTATTATAAGGGACTTTCCTATAATAATTATATTATTTATATAAAGAAGAAGTATAATATTATTATATTAAAAGATATAGAGTTTGCTTATTAGCTAATAAAAGCCCTACTTTTTAAGTTCCTTAGTAATATCTTCTAGCCACTAAAGGGGAGAGATAGGTAGGCTATAGAGAGCTCTTTTAAGCTTATAAACTCTTATAGTGCTATTAGAGTAACTATAAGGTTATTTAATATAGATATCCCCTTATACTTTAGTATTAAGGAAGGCATTTATAATATTATATTGCTACTATTTAAAGTCTAAGACTATAATAAGTGTATAGAATACTTATAAAGAAACTAGGTATGTAATTACTATATAAAGGTCCTTATTATTAAAAATTTCTAGGTTCTAGTCCCCTCTTATAACCTACCTTACCTTTATATAGGGTTCTTAATTAATTAGATGTTTTACTATATATACCTATTACCTATTAAAGATCTTTATATCTTTATTAGGAAATATAAGCTCCTAGTAGTTCTTTTTATAAATCTTAAGGAGTTCCCTTTTCTTAGTAAGTCTCTAGAATATATAGTAGTTATTTATAGCTTTAGCCTTAAACTAGTTAGATAGGATATTAATCTTTATATTAGCTATATTAGTTACTTTAATTATTAGAAAGGCATATAATATAGTTATCTCCTTTACTTTATTATTATATAGGTTATTATTATAGTAATAAATTATAAGGTTTAATTGTCTAGGGCCCTAAAGGGCCTTCTTTTTCCTAGAGGTTATAATCTTAAGATAGTCTTAATATATATTAGATTATTAGGATTATCTTAGGGGTTTAGGCTTAGATTTAAGTTATTATTAAATAATAATATTATTATTATCTTTAGTTTCCTTATCTAGGAAGGCACTAGGTTATTATTAAGGTAAGACTACGTTCTCCTTATTAATCCTTTATTATTAATATCTTATAAGATTTTCTTAATAGGGAGGGCTCTTAGAGGGAATTAGGAGTTAACTTTAAGAAGGTTTAGTTAGAATAGGAGAATTATCTTTCTTCTTAAGAGAGTAGTAATTCTTATTTACTTTTAAGGTTATAGAGGGAGTTCCTAAAAAACAAACTTTCTTCTTTTTAGTATTCTTATAAGGTTATAGGTAAGGTTCTATTATAAGTAAAATATTAATAATCTAATAACCTTCTTTAGTAAAAGAGGGATTAATAAGGTCTGTAATATAGATTTCTTTATTAAGATTAAATAGCATTAGGAGATTAGTCTTATTAATGCATATGTCTCTTATATAAATAATTCTCTATTCTTCTAGAATCTAAACCTTAAAAGGTAATATTTAGGGCTATCTATACCTATAAGCCTTCCTTTCTTAGCTTATGCTACTATCTTCTATAATTAAATATAATGTTTATTAGGAATGCGTATATATATAATACATCCCTATGTTTATAAATGTCTAATAGATATAGTGTTATTAAGGCCTAAGATATTAAATAAGACTTATTAAGGTAATTAATTGTTTTTATTACTATATGTAAGCAAAAGATTAGTGATTTTAGCTATGTGCTTTATAGCAAATAGCTAGAGAATTTTAGGTAACTTTACTTTATTTATTAAAGCTTATGCTATCTTTATAAGGGTTTAACTAGCCTATTTAATAATGCCTTAATAGGTAGGAATATAAGGAGTACTAGTTTAGAAGATAATTCCCTCTTTCTAATAGTATATTTTAAACTTATTACTAAGAAATTCTATTGCGTTATTAGTGTGAAAGCATTTAATAGTTTGTCAAGCGGAAAACAACACCCCAAAAGACACGATGCTAGCCCACACGCGTAGGTAGCTTTGACGTCTACGCACGTCAAAGGGGTTAAGAAGCTTAACTATAGCAACCTGTTATAAGGCTAGATTATCTCTATAAGATAGAGATAATCTAGATTAAATGGTTTAATAGATTAGAAGTAACCTAATGGTTAAATTAGTATGGGTAATAATAATCTTATTAATTTATCTTATCTTAAAACATAATAATAAGCTATAGCAAAGCTAGGCATAAAAACTCTATATCTAATATACGTAATAAGCTCTAGAAGCCTAGTTAGAAGTAATCCCTTTATAGACTATTTAATCCCTAGCTTATATAACTAATATTATTATCCCTTAGTGTAATAATTATCCCTATAACCCCTAATGCTATTATTATAAATACATGTGTTTCTAGGCGTACGATTTAGGCTATATAACACCTCCCTAGGTATGCACTAGTTAACCCTAACTATATATAAACTAAAAATAAATAGGATATAAAGTAAGATTAGCAAACTATAGCTTATATATAAGGGAAGCCACTATTTAATCTATCTATAGGGAAAGACTTCCTATAGTAAAGGGAAAGAAAAAAAGAAAAATAAGAAAAGAAAGAAAGAAAAATAAAGTAATCCTCCCTAATTATAGTCCTAAGTTCCTTATCTCTCTAGAGAGCTTTAGTATCTTTAGCGTATATAGATAATTAGTAAGCAATATTAGTAAGGGTATATAAAGAGCTAGGCATTTAGAATCTTACTAAGTAGCCCTTTACTTATAGTTTACTTACTAATTAATTAATCCTAAGGCTTATTATCTCTCCCGCTAATAAGTATTAATAATGCTTACCTATATTCCTTAAGAAACTAGCCCTAGTGGCATTACTAATACATAGGTAAATAATATTAGTAATTAAGCTATGGTTTTCCTTTATACTATATTCTATACTTTAAGGAAAGGAAGTAGATTAATAGTTATAGCTTATCTAGTGTCTCTAAGAGGTTAGCGCATAATCTCTTTATTTACTTAATCTATTAAGGCTTAATATTTACTTACTTAGTTTTACCTAATAACTCTATAGATTTATACTAACCTTAGCTAGTCCTTAATATTTATTTAAAATAATTTATAAGTTATAGCTTACTAAGATTAGGTACTTTATTCTTAGGTATTATATATTTAATCCTATTATGCCTTATAGAGTGCTTTAAGCTAAGTAACTAAAGACTATAGTATCTTATTATAACTAGAAGTAAAAGATAGTCCTAATAAAGACTCTTATAATACTTAAAATCCTACCTTTTTATTTAATTCTTAGCTACTAGTGGCTTCTTATTATTATTTAGTATTAAGTTCTTACTATATTTACTATTCCTATTCCTATAGTAATTCTTAAATACTAATATTAAAGACTTTAGGATTATTTATAAAAACATAAGCTATAGGCTACTAGAAATCCTAAATATAAAGTTTATTAACTTATACTATCTTAGTATACTATTTAATTAGGTAATTATTATTACTAGTCTTATGCTTCTAGGCTATAACTACTATACTTACTAGTAATCCTCTGCTAATTATTTAAGTAGTAAAGCAAGGCATCTAGCGTATTATTATATTATATACTAAATATTAAAGGTTAAAGTCTTTTTAGTAAGATAATTCCCTAGGTAACTAATCCCCTATTATAAGCTTATTTACTACTATATTATATAGGACTTATAGAATTCTTTTAAGGGCTTTTACATAGCTATATCTTAGGTCTAAGATATTATTAGTTATTATCTAGTCTCTAAGATAAAGCTTAAATTAGCGCCTAATATATAAATCCCTACTAAACGTATGTAGTTATTTAAACTTAATACTATATTAGTTTAGTGTGTTTTAGTTCTCTATAAGGAGATTAAGTACTTAATAACTAACTTAGTAATAAATTATTTAAAGAAGGAATCCTAGGTAAGTATACCTATACTCCTAATTTCCCTTTTACTCTATAGCTAGGACTATAATTACTTTAAAATTATATAGGTAATTTAAAAGTTATATAATTTATCCCTAGCTACCTATAAAGTTAATAAACTACTTAATTTAGCCTTTTCCTATAGTATTAAAGTAGTAAAGATACCCTTATTTCTAATTAAATAGAAAGTAAGTCTAATAGTTTATAAAGAAAGCAAATCCTACTATAATATATTAATAGCTTATATATAAGTAAAGGTTAACTAGGTTATATTATAAGCTATAAGTAATATTAACTAGCTAGTAGGAGGAATAAAGCCTTCTTACCTTTAAACTAATTAATTACTATAAAGTATTTATATTAAAATTCTCTATAGTGTGTAGTTTAAATACTTAAGGTAGCATAGCTACTATTACCTCTAGTCCTTATATAATAATCCTCCCTATAGTAAATAGCTTAAACTAATTAAGCTAGTCCTTATTTAGGGTCTTATAGGCCTTTCTTAAGAACCTATAAATATCTATAGAATATTATTACTAAGTTAAGGGTGTCTAACTAGGCCTAATTAGCATAACTTTATTAAAGTTATTACTATCTTAGTGTATTTTAAATCTTAGTAAGAGCTATAGCTAGTCCTACCTTAGATAAAATAATAGTAGCTACTATCTATAGAGATTAACTAGGTTAAGTCTAATAGTGCTTTCTTTCTCTTCCCTAAAGAAAGATCCTTCTATTCTATATATTAAAATATAAATATAGTATATTATTAGGCACCTCTTATTTATAAAGTATATAATAGTCTTACTATTTACTTTAGTGTAAGTATTATTAGATACCTTAGATTCCTTATATTCCGCTATAATAAGGTATAATTAAATAGAATATATAGGTATATATATAAGAGTGGTAAGGGAAAGGATAGTAGTTGCTTTTAGGAGATAAAGTAATTATAATAAGAGGAGAGGTGGGATATAAGAAGAACTTAAGAAAGGAAGGCTTTAATAACTAAAGAAGAGCATAATAATATAAGAAGTAGGTAAGATTAAATAGTTCTTATAACCTAAGCCTTATTCTTATAGCTCTTAGTAGTTATATAGTTAGTTAGCAGTAGCTATTTATAGCTACGTTCCCTTTTATAACTAATAGTTACTAACACTTACTATTAGGTAATAGTTATAAGGATTAGATAAATCCTATAAATTAAACTTCTTTAGCACCCTTATTAGTTATTAGGGCTACCTATCTATTAGTTATTAACACCTATTATTAAGGAATAGTTATAAATTAAGGTATTTAAACCCTCTCTTTTCCTCTCTATCCTGTTTTTTATAAACCTTTATTTCTCTTTCCTTTAACTATTTAATTATAGCTAATTCTCTTAATATAACTTATTAAAGGCTTCCTAATATTACTACTATTATTAGGGCTAGTGTCTTAGAGGTAGAACTTATAGTAACTAAGACTATTAACTAGTCTAATTATACAGAGATTTACCCCTCCTATATTAGTAGAGATTATATAGGCTTAGGCATTATTTAATCTTATACTAGACTACTAGCTAATAGTTTTGTTTTTATAGTTTAAGTTTCTCTTTATATTCTAGGTTTATACTAGTATTAATATTAGTAATAATAGCGTTCCCTTATACACTAAAATTATTCTCTAACCTATAGATAATATTCTAAAGGGGGCACCTCCCTATCTCCTTAAGGTAATAAAGAAGATAAACTTAGTAAAGGACTTTATTAAAAGCTACACTAAGAAAGAAAGTATATTAGCTCTAGTAGTAAAAATAGTTATTAATATTAAGTCCTTATTCTAGCTAAAATAGCTTATCCTAATAGGTATTTTCTACACGCTCTTTTATAATATCCTAAGTATTACTAGGCTTTGCTTATCTTTATATATAGTAAATTAAATAGTGTCTTCTATTCTAACTACTTAAACTTATATATATAATATATTAACTTCTTTAATAAGTATATATACTTCCTATTCTATAGTTATATATTAATTCTAGGTATCCTTAAGGGTGCCTATAGTAATTATATCTAGAATAGCTCCTATACTATAAGCTATAAATAGCGCTTTACTTCTAGGTATTAGCCTAGATCCTTAAGAGAGAGGCTCTAGCACTATTCTTAGGTAAAGAATAGACTACTAAGGTAGCTAAGGTAATTCCCCTTAATCTAACTAGTATTAACTTTAAGAATTCCCCTTACCTAGAAATAGATATACCTCCCCCTTTCTAGATAGTTTATAATAAAGGAAAAATATATAATATCTTTTAATTTAGGGAAATAAATAAGAAAACTAGTAACTTAGCTCCTAAAACTATACTATAATTACTTAATCTATAGTATTTAAAAATAAAACCTAATCTTTTCTTAAAAATAAAAGTAAAGTATAAATAAAATAAAAGTTAAAATAGCTTCTAGTAGGTATATTATTAAAGAGTTAGGGAATAGACCTTATATTCTTAATGCTATTTAATTATTAATTAAGGTAACCTAACCTTAATCTTATAGTATAAGTGCTATTAGGGTAAAAGTTTAACTTTATTATCCTTAAGCACTAGCCTTTCCTTACTTATCCCTTCCTAATAATAGGTGCTTTTATTATTAATTATTTAATCTAATATATTATATTAAGCTATTAATAGTATAATGCTTAAAACCTCCTTATTATAGTTATTACTAATTACCTCTTCTACCTAGTTATATTAAGGAGCATAAAGCTATTTATTTATAGTAGAAGTCTACTATCCTTCTAGATCTAGGAGGAATTTCTTAATATAGTCCCCTAAGATTATCTTTATAAGTTTAATACTATCTAGCGTTTGTAAATAGTAGGCTCTAGAGATTAGTGTATGCTTATAAATTCAAAAGGGTCTATTCTACCTTATTATAAGCTTCTATATTATAAATATATTAATATTCTATTAGACATTATATACTAAGACAAGATCCCTAGGTTTTAATTAATCTTTCCTAATTAAAGTAGCCTAGTTCTTATTAGTTTATTTTGTAAGTTACTATCTAAATTTAAACACCTTTATTCTTGCTTTTTTAATATTTTCTACTTTTTATTTAAGCATCTAAACCTATACTTTAAATAAGTCTTAACTGCCTATAATCGCGTCCTAATTAATTAGTCTCTAAGTTAGAAATTTAACTTCTAAAGGTAGTATTAGCTTCTATTTATAAATTAAATAAAACGCGGACTTTCTATATAATTTACAAATAGTAGTGTAATCTATAAGAAGAGCCTTATTAAGGCGCTTAAACTATTATCTATCTAATTTACCTAACTTTGCTAAGGTAAATACAAGAGACTAATATCTAACTTTAATAGGGGAATTTACCTTTAGGTTATACCTAGATGTTTAGATTCTAGTAATGCTAATATCTATAAGTGCTTCCTTAAGGTTCCTATATATTTTAAGTCCTCTATTATAGATAATAAATTAGAAGAGCCTAAACCTACTAATTAGAGAGAAGAGAAACTTTCTAATTACTAATATAGTAGCGTTTTTAACTAGAGTAGCCTTTACCTAACTAGTAAGGTTATACCTAGCTTCTAATAGATACTTATATTTATAATTAATTAGTAAGTGCTAAGTATTAATATAAATCTTGCTTATTAGGTTTCCTAGTATAACTAGTATAGAAAGCTCTTATAGGCGCTATAGTGTAAACTTTTAGTATATTTTATAGTAAGCTATTATCTCCTAAGCTATATTTTATAGTCCCTTTTACTAGTATCTTAATCTTATTACCTAGAAAACCACCTTAATGCCTTTATATCTAAGTTCTTTATAAATAGCCTTAATAATTATTTATTATTACTTAGGTATATTTACTACTAGTGTAAGTCCCTTTATAATTCCTATTAGCCTTTTCTAGAGATATTCTTTTTCTAAGTAAAACTTCTTAGCCTTATTATATAGTTTCCTATAGTCCTTTATACTAAGATTAAGTAGTCTTTAAAAAGTTAATAGGAAATTAATTACCTATTATATCTTCTCTAAGTAGCTTTTTTTATTTTCTTTACCTATAGTAATATTATTAAGGTAAAGATTAATAAAATCTTTAATATCCCCTTTAATTACCTAGTCTAATTAATCTAAAGCTCTAGGGCCCTTCCTTAATAAGGCATTAGTAATTTGGTTTTTCTCTCTAGGTATATATTATATAGTAAAATTAAAGAGTAGAATATAGCTAATCTATTAGGTAATAAGTGCCCTAGGTATATTATTAATAGCACTATTAATTTAATATATAAGGACTTATAAATCTATCTCTAAAGTAAATAGAACTCTATATAGATATATTTATAGTTATCTTAATATATAAACTATTACTTAGTATTCTTACTTTATAGCATTATACTTAGATTTAGTAGTGTTTTAAGTACTACTTTTATATTAAATAGAATATTATTTACTATTAATAATTTATAATAATATAGCTCCCTATTTAATTAAGCTTATATTAACTATTAGAATAATTTCTCTAAAGCCTAGTCTTAGATTAAGTAAAATAAGAATTAGTGCTATTATTACCGCTTTCTTAAGGATATCTATAGCTTCTTACTAATCTAGCCCCTATATTTATTTACTCTCTTTCTTTAGTAAGATTACTAATAGCCTTGCTATTTATATATAATATTTTACCTATATATAATAAACTCCTATTAATCTAATAAAAGACTATATATCTAATTAATCTTAATAAACCTCCTAGTCTAAGATCTTAATTATCTTTACTTTAGTTAGTTTTCTTTTATTTATACTATATATAAATCCTATAATTTTTGCTAACTTCTAATAAAACTTTAATTTAACTACTAAGGCTATATAACTAGAGAGCTTAATATTAACTAAGACTTTATTAATATTAATTAAATACTCTATTATATACCTTTATACTCCTAGTATAATTTCCTTATTATTATATATTATAGTTAGACCTTAGATAGTAATATTATCTAGGAAAGGTACGTAAATTTAGGGAATTAAGTTAAATAATACTCTCCTAATAATCCTAATAAACTAAGCTACTAAGTTAGTAGCTCCCTATAGTAGCTAATAGAGTTATAAAAGTCTAACTATAGTTAAAATTATTATTATGTCCTAACTTCTCTTAGCTAATTTAACCTAATTATATCCTAATAATAAATTAATAATAGATAGGATCTTATATATTATAAAGCTTTTACTAAATGCTTTAGCTCCTTAAGGGCTAAGCGTATCCTATATTATAACTTTATTATATTTTATTACTAATAAGATTAAATAAATTCCACTATCCTTTTTTATAATAAGGAAATATAGATTCCTATAGGAACTATAGCTCTCCTCTAAATAACTATACTTTAGCTTTTTCTTTAAAAGATTAACTAGCTTCCCTTATAACCTAAGAGGTATTAGGATTAAACCTACCTACTATACCTTATATTTAATAACCTTAATAACTTATAGTAGCATAACTAGTAGGTTAACTTTTCTATACTCTAATAAGTCCTATACTAGTACTACTTCTTAGTTATAGAGAATTTCCTTAAAAACATTAACTTCTTCTAGTGTTAAATATTCTTATACCCCTTTAACTATTTAATCTAATTATTCCTAGGTTATTCTAAAACCTTAAGGGTCTATGCTAAATCTCCTAGTAATATACTTATTATATTTCCTAGATATATTAAGTTATAACTTTACTTTTTCTTATTTCTTTAACTTTTACTTTAGATCTCCTTTAGGGGTTAATCTATTAGAGGGTATATTATTATAAGGGTAAATCTTCTAGGCTTTTTATTTATATATTATGTTAATTATTAGATTAGGTGGTTCTAGCTTTTGCTAGGGTTAAAAATCCTCTATAATTACCTTAAGTTACTTAGTGTAGTTAATTATTATATCTTTAATAACTATATAGAAGATCTTAGTTCCTTCCTTTATTAAGATAGGGATAAGTTCCTTACTATCTTCTAATATCTTCTCTATTCCTTCTTAAAATATTTAATCTTCTTCTAAGGTTCCTAAGGCTTCTAGTTTTACTACTAAGTAGCTAAATATAATAGCATTAATAATAGGTTACTATGCTAGTAGTTTATTAGTGTATTGCTACTAAATGCTTCCTATAACTCTTAATATAATAACTATATTACTAAATTAACACTAGGTATAGAGCTCCCTACTATATAAGTAGTTAAATTATATCTAGCATATCCTAAAGAAGGGTATTCCTAGGATTAAGGTAATGTTAACTAAGTCTAGGCTAATATAGAAAGTAGTAGGTATCTAGACATTCCCTAGGTATAGCCTTATCTAAACCTCCCTAATTATCCTAATCTAGTATAATAAGTAAGATAAGGTATTTATAGCGTCTATTAGATAGATCTTTAATCTAAGTTATTTTACTATGCTTTCTAAGATTACATTTCCTTATGCTTCTATATTAATAAGTCCTTATAGTAGCTCTCCTTTAGGGTTATTTAGTTAAACCTATAGGTATAGTAACTCCTATAGATTATTAATAGTAGCTTATGGTTTTATTATTATATTAAGCATAAAAGTCTTCTTATTTAGATTAATTAGTTTCTAATAAGTCTTAGTAATTAAGCTTCTTATTCCTAGCCTCTCTAAAATTTATTTCTATAAGGCTATATTAATTTCTAGTAAAGGCATTATAGGTAGTAAAGCTTTCTTAATTATAGCTTTATTCTTCTTATTCTCCTTAATTATCTTCTATATTATCTAAGTAATACTATTAATCTACTAGTCTAGATTAAATAGTCTTAGGTTTTTCTTAGACTAAACGCTTTTAATAGAGAAGGGACTAGTCCTAATATATTCCTATTATAGTATTAGATATCTTTAATGCCTTTTACTCTTATAAGATATTTATTACTAACTACTTTAGCTAATATTAGTATTATATAGTAAATGTCTTAGAAAGGGATACTAAGCTTCTTTTAGAAGACCTTATTATATAATTAATCTAGAATCTATTGCCTAACTTTATTTAACTAATCCTTATTACCTTTACCTATAGCTAGGTTCTCCTAAATAGGTTAGCTTTAACTTTAGCGATTTTTAGTATTATTATTCTTAACTTCCTTAACCCTTAGGCATTTTACTAATCTTTCTCTAATAGCTAACACTTTTATAATAGCGCTTTCTTTACCTTTATCTTTTATACTTACCTTCTTAAATTAGATAGTTAAGACTATACCTATTAATTCCCTCTTTAGGATTATTACCTTAACTTCTCTCTCTAGTTAGTATATTACTAGATTAAACTAGCCTTCTATTCTCTTAAAGATATCTTATTCTTCTATTATTATTTCCTAACTTATACCTTTACTTAGTCTATATTCCTTAATCCTAGGTATTATATAGGTAATCTTATAATCTTTAAAATACTTAACTTAAAATATAGCTAGCTTATATATATAGCTACTAATTTAGAGAAATTTTAAGAGTAAGACTAAGGGTATAATCTAATACTTTAGATTATCCCTAATTACTAGGATATAGACTACTAGATTATAGACTATAAATTTTAATATTTTATTAAACTTAAGGATCTTATATCTTATAGCTAAATAAGCATTATTATTATAGTAGTAGTATTTATTTAACTAATAGCCCCTTCCTAAAACTATATTTAGATTAAAGATATAGTTATTTTTATTATAATTATATAGTCTTATGTAGTTTATTTAGTAAAGCTACCTTTATTACCACTAGGTAGTGCTATATTTAGCCTTAAGCTATTTTATAATATTAATTTCCTTACTTACTTATTTTATAAATATAATCTTTAGGTTAGCTAATTATTTTATTAGGTTATCTATTTAATCTTAATAATCTAATTACTTAGCTACTATTCTATTTCCTATCCCTTTTTTATAGAATCTAGGTTTACTATCCCTTCCTAATAAATTATCCTATACTAAATAATTTCTTTAAGAAGTTTACTACTTATTAAAAACCCTTAGATTAAATAATCTCTAATTTATAAGGCTAGATTCCTATTTATCTAAAGAAAGCTTTACTATATTAAAACCTTCTAAACCCTTATTTTAGAGTTCTAAGCATATGTAAATATATATATTAAGCTTTATCTAGAGAGGTTTATATTCTATAATAAGGACTTCTTTATAGGTAAGCCCTTTATAATCTATAAAGCTTAAGATTAAATAATCTAGGAGTGCTTTATAGATATAGTTTAATTAGCTTATAGTGGTTTTTTATCTAGTTAGGTTAATAATAGATATTAGAGCTTAATGCTTCTATAGCTAGTAATAGGTATTCTAAATAGACTTTAGTTATATTAAATTAAGATCTTTAAGCTATTTATAAGTATTTTCTATTTAATCCTAACTAGTAGTATTATACTAAAGAAGTATCTCCTCCTTAGACTCCTTCTAGGTTTATAATATAGTTAGTATCTTAACTACCTATTAAAGCTTTAGGTTAATATCCTATTTAAGTATCTTATACTAGTCTATCTTAGGTATACCTATTACCTTTATCTTTACTTTAAAGTCCTTAAGGAAGTTAGATATATTTTCACTAGTAAACTACTAAATATTATATCTATTCTATATAGTAATTAATAAGGTTTACTATACTATTATTTCTCTAAGGAGCTTTATAAAAGATTTTATATTAAGGCCTCTAAGGGCCTTAGGTATCTTACTAATATTATTAGGGTTTTTCCTAAGTAGTCTTTAAACCTAGTTTAGGTTAGGCTAATTACTATCTTAGGATTAGATAGTCCCTAACTAGTAGTTAGAGTACTTAGTAAAGAAGTGTCCCTAAGGTCTTATTAACTAGTTAATAGCTTACTTAATTTTACTTTACTAGTTTATTAAGAATAAGTTAGGATATAACTAGGCATAGAGTAGGATAAGTATTTTTTTAATTAATCTTAGAGAGAGATAGCTACTTATATTTAAATAAATATCTTTATAATATCTAGTACTTCCTTTAGGAAGACTTTTAAAGGGGTAGTATTAGTAGTAATAAATAAACTATAAGTAAAGGCTACTAGGATAACTATATAGCTTTTTATAATTAACTATAAGATCCTAATAATTAGCTAAATAATAGTAAAATAGATAATAGGCCCTAAGATTAAATAGTCTAAAACACTAGACTATATGTCCTACTAGCTTAGAATATTTAGCTATGTTTTCTATATTATAGACTTGTATTTAGAGGTAACTAGCAAGGGATTAATAACTTAGCAAGTATTTGTAAAGTACCCTTCTAAGCTAGCTAGCTTTTCTACCTATATATGCGTATAACGCGCTTCCTTCTGCCTAATCCTCCTTATCTTATTATATTTAGCTAGTTTAGCTACTTTTATTTTAATACCCTAGCTATCTTATAAGTTAGGTTTAGACTCTTAGTTTATAGCTTATTATAGGGAAAATAAGATAAAGGGATCTTCTTATAGTCTAGGTTAGTAATAGCTAAAGGGTATTAAAGGATTACTTCTAATTAATCTTAACTAAGGCTAAGAAATAACTAGAGCGGAATAGTCCTAGGGGATTAAAAACTTATTTCTCCACTAGTTTTGTTAAGTAAAAAACAATACCCTAAAAGACATAATACTAGCCTACATATATAGGTAGCTTTAATATCTACGTATATTAAAGGGGGTTAAGAAGCTTAACTATAGTAACCTATTATAAGGCTAGATTATCTCTATAAGATAGAGATAATCTAGATTAAATAGTCTAATAGATTGGAAGTAACCTAATAGTTAAATTAGTGTAAGTAATAATAATCTTGTTAATTTATCTTATCTTAAAACACAATAATAAGCCATAGCAAAGCTAGGCATAAAAACTCTATATCTAACGTGCGTAATAAGCTCTAGAAGCCTAGTTAGAAGTAATCCCTTTATAGACTATTTAATCCCTAGCTTACATAACTAATGTTATTATCCCTTAGTGTAATAATTATCCCTGTGACCCCTAATGCTATTATCGCGAACGCGTGTGTTTCTAGGCGCGCGATTTAGGCCACACAATAGTAAATCCCCTACTTATGTTTTTAATAGCAGTCTTCTAAGCCTAGATTGCTTTAACTACGCTTAACCTGTTAATAGTTAGAATTACCTAATAAAAGCGTGTATAAATATTAATTATATGTAAGGTATGTTTCTTGCCTCTAAACCCTTCTAGTTTATGTTTAATAAAGTCCTAGAATACACAAGAAAGGAAGTTTATAGTATTATTTAATTCCTTATAATATATTATCTATAGAGCCTTTAATAAGAGGCAAGCTAAGCATTAGAAGTTAGCCATAGAGATAGAATTAATTATAATTCCTACTTCCCTATAAGCTAGCATAATGCGTTCTTTCCCTACGTAGCTAAGTCTCTTATTGTGAGAACAAGGGGATAGCTAGGCAAGAGGTATGGGGCACTCTGTATATTAACTAAAGCTTGCTAGGTCTAAGTGTATAGTGTGTGCGGACCGCTGTCTTATAGCTAGTAGTTTGCTAGCGTTACGTAAACCTAGCCCTAGGGCATAGTGTGTTATAGGGTGCACCTATATTAGGAGCAGGGCCTTATAATTACCCCCTACTTTTAGCTAGGCTTCTAAATAGCTTTAGATTTATCTACTATAATATAGCTATTTACTATCTAGTAGTTATAATAATTATTACTAAATTAAAACATTATAATAATAATAACTAGTAATTATCTCCTAGTAATATATATAGCGCTTAGGTATAAAGTTACCTAGGATCCCCTATTATATTACTTCCTTTTCTCCTTTATAAAGCTAGTTTATTTTTAATTAATCTTTAAACTTTAATTACACTAGCCCTTCTCCTACCTTTTACTGCCTTTTTACTATTACTATAGAGGTAATTTGCTTTTACCTTTATTTATATATATATTACCTATACACTAGGTATATAAAGTTTAAGAAGAACTTACTAATTAAGATTAAACTCCTATAGATTATCTATAGTTTCTCTTATATTTTAGTTATAGTAATAGCTAAAATAAAGCTTTCTAAATATTATATATAGTATAATAAGCGTAAAGATATATATAAGATAGTAAGTTACCTATTATTCCTATACTTTATAGTCTCTTATTACTAACTTTTCTATATAGGCTATAGTAACTCTAGCTAGAGATTTTACTAACCTAATAGTTATTTTTAAATAGGTCTAGGCCCTTATAGATACTACCTTTAATATAGGGGAAGAAGATAGTGTCCTAGTGTTTTTAGAGATAACTTACTAATAGCTTACTAAGTGTGTCTATAGTTTAGTTATAGGGTTTAACTATACTAATATAGCACACTATATAGCCTTTAGATTAATAGGTACTATAAAGGTATATTAGGTTTATTAATCTATAAGCTATTTGCCTATTCTTTACTTATATTTCTATATAGGCTATATCTATTATATACTAGTAGTATATAGTCTCCTACTAGTAACTTTAAGTTACTATAGTTTCTACTACTCTAGCCCCTCTAGCTATGGTTTATATATAACTCTTTATTATATTTTTACTAATCTTTTACTAACTTTTTTATAAGGAGACCTAGAGGATATTATAAGCGCCTAGGAGGTAAAGATAGTCCTTTAGCTCTAGCCCTCTAACCTAGGCTATATAGCCTAGGCTATAGTAATATATTAGTTTTACTATACTATAGAGAAGGTAATTAAGGTAAATAAGAATAGCACTAAGTTTACCTTTATTAATAGCATGCTTTTTACCTATAGGGGTATAACTGTTACGGAATTTTTAGGCCTATAATCTAGTGCTTAACCCACTAGACTAAAGGTCAGCTACAACCATAGTTGTAGGTTGTAGCAATATCAAGCCCTATAAAGCGTATTCTAGCACGTAACATATGCCGCGGCATAGCATATTTGTTAGCTGACCTCAGCTAATAGAGGGACCTTCCAAGCCCTAAGAGCGTTATAGCTGGATCCTCAAGTCTAGTACTAAACCTAGTATATATAACTAGTAGGGAATTGCACTCCTATAGTATCTCGACATTCCTAGCCTACCCTATAGCTTATGGCTATTAAGGTTATAACTAACCCTAGACCTAAAAAATCCGCACGCCGCACGTCTCGAACACAGGAGCAATTGCTACCACATGTTACGGAATTTTTAGGCCTATAATCTAGTGCTTAACCCACTAGACTAAAGGTCAGCTACAACCATAGTTGTAGGTTGTAGCAATATCAAGCCCTATAAAGCGTATTCTAGCACGTAACAATAACTATTAAGAGTTTTCTAGTTATTTTACCCTTCCTTTAGGGTAGCTTTCCTTTATTTTTTAGTAGTTTATCCTAGACCCTTAATTAGAGTTTTAATAGTAGCTAGAGATACTAGCCTTTTTCTATAGTAAACTTATATCTTTTTTCCTATAATTCTATTATATCTTACTACTAACTTTCTTTACTTTTATCTAGTAATACATATAAATTACATATTAAGCGCCTTCTATATCCTTTACTAGGATTTACTAGTTATATTTACTAGGCTAGCCCTTCTATTTTACTAGGTATTTATTACCTTTATAGGTTTTTTTATAATTCTTAACTTCTTTAACTTTATACTTATTATCTTTATCTTTAAGGTCTAGTATTAATATATCCTTATTCTCTGCGTTTCCCTAGTATTTCTATAGCTCTAGTAGGCTAATATAGAAGATATTATATAATTAACTATATTTTTTAGGTAATATAAGCTAGTAGGCCTATTTTCCTATAGTATTAAGTATTTAAAATAGCCTAATAAACCTAGTAATTAGCTTATATTTTATGTCTTTAAGTCTAATATTCTTAGCTAATAGAAGTACTAGGTCTCCCCTTTTAGGGTTAATAGCTAGTAGCGCTAGTTATAGTACTTTACCTATATTTTAGTGGCTTTTCCCTAGCTTTACTTAAGTTATTTTCTAACTTTATATAGCTTTATAATATATATATATGCTTCTAGTACCTCCCCTTTAGTAATCTTACCCTTAAGAGCTAGGTAAAACTTAGGTAAATAGCCTATAAGCGTGTAATTTAGGGAGTAGCTAGTTATTCTATTAACTATATTATTATAAGTAAATTAAGCTATTAGAAGTAGTTTTAGCTATATTTATTAATTCTCTCTAATAAAGCATTAAAAGTAGTGCTTAAGTACCTAGTTTATTTGCTTTATTTACCTATTTATTTAATAGTAAAACGCTATAGATAGCCTTTATTTAATATAGGATAGGTAGCATAAGTCTAACTAGAACTAGCTTATAAAGACAGATCCTCTATCTAATATAATGCCTTCTAGTAGTCTAAATTATAATTTAATCTCTTAATAAAATAGCTCCGCTAGTTTAGCTATATTAATTATAGTTAATACTAGGAGAAAAACAGAGTACTTAGTAAATTAGTCTATAATTACTAGGATTATATTAGTTACTTAATTAGTTATCTATAACATAGGTAAGCCTATAATAAAATCCATTAAGATTTTTACCTATAGTTACCTTAGTATTAGTAGGGATTTAAGAGATTTATATAGGTAATATCTTTATACTACTACCTATTAGTATATACTATAACTTATAATATAGTCTAACATAGACTTGCTTATTACTAGCTACTAGAAGTAGCGCTTTAAGAGCTTAAGAGTGTGTTTAGTCCTAAAGTAACCTACTAGTAAATTATTATAGTATAGCTATAGGAGCTCCTATTATAAGATAGGCTCCTAGGGAATAACTACCTAGTCTTAGTATATTAGAAGGCCTTTCTTACTATATAACTATAGACTAGCTTTTCCCTTTCCTTTTACTAGGGAGTTTACCTTACTACTTTACCTTTATAGATCTAGATCTTAGTCTTATGCCTTTTATAGTAATTATACTAAAGGTTTATTTAGCTTAGATTAGTAGGGATCTAGTAATATAATAGCCCCCTAAATCTCTTATATATTAATGCCTTAAATATACACTACTTTCTCCTTAAAATCACCCTTATTTAGCTAATCTTTTACTAGATCCTTAGTAGCTAACTAGCCTACGTGCTTTATAGCACTATCTAACTAGGCTACTCTAGCCTCTATAGGTTTCTCTCTTATAACTAGGATATTTTCCTTCCCTAAAGGCATCTTACTAGGTTACTTCTCTTATAAGACTAGGATATTTTCCTTCCCTAAAGGCATCTTATTATATCTTTCTTAATATATTAGTATCTCTTTTACTAGTTCTTTAGTAGTTACTATCTTTCTCTAAAGTTCTAGTAAGAGCACCCTATTTATAATAGGTTTGCCCTTATAATTAGACCTTCTTAATAGTGTATCTATAGGGTTACTTTTCCCTAGTCTATGCTTAATTATAAAGTAAAAGGGGTAGAGAAATATACACTATCTTACCTACCTCTTATTTAACTTTAGTTACTTTATAAAGGTTTATAAATTATAGTAATCTAATAGAACCTTTACTAGGCTTACTATGCCTTTAATATAGTATTACTAGTGTTTAAATAACTTTACTATAGTAAGTAGCTCTTAATTAGCTATACTATAGTTATATTTAGTGTCTATAAACTTCCTTAACTAAAAGGCCACTAGATACTAATAGCCCTTATTATCCTACTAGGATAGGATCCCTACTATTATAAAGATTAAAGCATTTATCTTAATATATACTAGTTAACTTAGGTTATAATAATAAAGCAAAGGCGCTTACTAGAATATATCCTTTAGCTAGTTAAACGCTAGCTATTCCTTTACTTTAAATATAAACTTCCTAGTCTAAATACTATTTTAACTACCTTTTATTAATATATATAAGGGTATTATAATCCTAGAGTATTTATAAATAAACTATTAGTAAAAGTTATAGAACCTAAGGAATAACTATATATTCTTAAAGCTTATTAGCTCCTTCTAGTCCTAAATTATATTAACTTAACTTATATCTATTAAAATCCTATTAACTAATAGGATAAACTTAAGGAACTCTATAGATTCCTAATAGAAGGAGCACTTAGAGGGCTTAGTATATAGCTCTACTAGTTATATATACTCTAGGACTTCCTTAATATATATAGTATACTTCTCCTGCGTTTTTAAGAAGATAAGGATATTATCTAAATATACTATATAAATTATATTAACTAACCCCTAAAGCGCTTTATAAATATAACTTTAAAAGGTAGCTAAGGTATTTATTAGCCTAAAAGGCATAATAAGATATTTATAGTGCCTATAGTATATATAGAAGGTAGTCTTCTATTTATTACCCCCTTTAATATAGATTTAGTAGTAAGTATCTTTAATATTAATTTTTAAGAAGAAGTAGGCCCCTTAGTATTAATCTAAGATCTCTAAAATTAGGGGAGAGCATAGTAATTCTTCTATATAACCTTATTAAGTCCCTAATAATCTATATATAGTTAGAGTATTCTATCCTTCTTTAGTATAAATAGGATTAGCGCCCCTATAGGACTCTTTAAAGGTCTTATCTAGCCCTTTACTAGGTTATCCTTAATATACTCTTAGAGTTCCTATAGTTTGCTTTAAGAGAGAGGGTAAATAGGTCTATATAGTAGCGTAGTATTAGGTACTAAATTAATTATATAGTTTATTAACTTTCTTAATAGGAGGCTTCCTACCTTATCTAATATAAATATATCTTTAAACTTATATAGTTCTTTAGGGATATTACTAACTATTTTATAGGCTTTTACCTCCTTATTATCTTTAAGGGTAATAAACTTATTCTCTATAACTCCTATAATAGTATATATAATTATCTTATTATATATTACTTTAGCAAATTTATAGGGAGTTATTAATAAAAAGGCTTTTCTCTTTTTCTTAAACTACTATTCTTATAAGTATAAATAGAGGTATATACGCTCTTTTACTAGTGTATATATTCTAATTAATATAGGACTTCCCCTACTCTTAGGTCTCTATCTATAGCTATATATAGTAGCTTAAGATTCTTTTTTTCCTTTCTTAAATCTTTAATTATAATAGGTACCTTATAGATACTATATTAGGGAACTATAAGGGCCCCTATTACCTTAAGGATAGGCATAGTAATCTTAGCCCTATCTAGCTTATAGGTTTTTATAAATTTAGCACTAATAATATTAACCTTAGTATAACTATCTAGATTTACTACTATTTAAATATCTTTATACCTATAAATAGTAACTAGTATATAAAAGTAATACCTTACTAGTACCTTAGCTTAGGAGATAGAAGTAAGGGTATTTACTTTTACCTTTAGTAATTTCCCTAGTCCCTTTTATACTCTCTCTTTAGCTTATTATAAAAGTATACTATATATTTAGTACTATTATAGTTATAGTAATATCTTTTCTCTCTAACTTTCTTATTATTTAAAGCTATAGCTAGGGTTTTTTCTTTCTTTTTATCTTTTTAATCTCTATTAGGTCTATAGCTATATAAGGAGTTATATCTATAGTATTAGGGGTTCTTAGAAAACCCCTTATCCTTAGAATACTTATATCTTTACTTACTCCTTAGTATTACCTCCTAGAATTACTAGGTAAGTTATATAACCTTCTCTTTAGTCTTTTTAATAATAAAGGCATATAGGTTAATATAGTTTTATAGGTTAAGAAGTAGTTTTATAAAGAATATAAGTATATAAAACTTTTTAGAGGCTCTTTCTAGGTATTTCTCTAGTAAATCTAAGTAAATACTAAACTTAATAGGGCTCTAGCCCTTATACTACTTTATATTTTCTAATTACTTAGTAATCTATATATTATAGTTTATAGAGTCTCTAAGTAATATAAGTATCTAAGTCTAGAATTTATCCTAGTTATCTTTAAGTTCTTTATAGCTACTAGCTAGCTATTCCTTAAGGTATTAGTCCTATCTTACCTTATAATTAGTATATATATAGTTAAGTATAAAGAGAATCTTTTAGTAATTATATATATACTTATATCTTACTCTATTAAAGGTATAGTTAAGGTTATTAATCTATATTTTATATTTCTATAGGTTAGTAAGGTAAGTAAGCTTAATAATATTCTAGACTTTAACTTCCTTATTACTCTTACTTAAGGATAAGCTTAACCTTTATAGCCTTTTTACTTATCCTTTCCTTATATTTAGATAAAGTAACTTAATAAGTTTTTATTTCTTATCTTATAGCTTCTTTAGTTCTTCTAGCTAGGTAATTTATTCTATTATTATTACTTAATAGGTAGTAAGGGTAAGAGGTCTAAAGGGGTTTCCCCTCCTTTAGTTAGGGTATTAATAGTGCTAGGGGTAGAGGTTATACCTATAGCTATAGTGCTATTATCCTTAGAAGGTTAGTCTTAGTTATTTACTAGTGTTACCCTATTAGATTATATAGTTCTTCCCCCTATATTACTTTTAGGTAGCTAGTATTAAAGCTTTAGAATTATAAGAATAAGGGAATAGCTAGGTAAGAGGTATAGGGCACTTTATATATTAACTAAAGCTTACTAGGTCTAAGTATATAGTGTATGCGGACTGCTATCTTATAGCTAGTGGTTTGCTAGCGTTATATGGACCTAGCCCTAGGGCATGGTGTGTCGCGGGGTGCACCCGTGTTAGGAGCGGGGCCTCACACTTATATAGAAGACTAAATTTAACCTTTTTAGTAATAGCATTGCTTAATAGTGTAGTAAAGTTATAATAAGGTTTTTCTTCCTAAAGAATTAATAAGGCAATGTTTAATTTCTAGTTATAGTAACCTATAACTAAGCCTAATAATAAGATTAATTAATCCTTAAAGCTATTTATTATAATTCCTCCTTATTTAAGAAGTCCTAGTAAAATCATATTAACTTTAGCCTTTAAGGCATATTAAGCGTTAGAAAGTTCTAGATAACCTTTACTAACTAGGATCTTAATATTCCTAGTGCTATTAACCTTAAGTTATTCTCTATTACTTGCTATTATTAGTTTTGCGTTAGCGTTTTTATTTAAATATATAAACCATTTAGTTATATTAAATATATAAGTATTATAACTAGTGTTAAGAATATAGTCTTCCTTTATAAGGTAATTTATAATTATTTAAAAGGAATAGTCCTAGTTAATTACTATAAGGGAAAGATTGCTTCCTATAGTAATAATATTAGGAGAAGTAGTAGTCTTTATTATAGTTATTAAATTATTTTTCTTCTTTACTAACTTAGGCATTTTCTTAGGATAAAGCTTCTAGTAGTTATCTTTTATATAGATAGTTCTTCTAGGAGAGACTAAGCATTTATAATCTAATTTAATAGTTTTACTAGTCTTATTTTTCTTTAATAGAGTTTTTCCTTTACTTTTTATATTAGAGCTATCCTTAGCATTCTTTTATTAAGTATTAAAGTTAACCTTTTAGTCCTTCTAGGGTTTATTTGCTTTATATATTAAGTATATAAGCATATTATCTTTCTTTAGTTCTAATTTAGAAAATCCTTTAATCTTCTAAGCATTATAAATCTTAGGCATTAAACCTTTAATAGCTTTAATTATCTATAAGACCTAGATAATATTAGGGATCTTCTTAATCTTATAGATTTAGTTCTAAAGGTTCTAATAATTATCTAACTAAGCTTATATTATAGAGAAGTCTACTCTCTTTAATTAACTAAATAGTTAAAGGAGTTTAATAATAGCTAAGTTAGCCTTAAACCTATAATTACTTTTAATAAGTTATATTATCTTAGGAATAGGCATTATATCTATTTATCCTATATAAGTTAAATTCTTCTAGACTCTTAATAAAAGGCTTTACTAAATAATAGAAGAAAGGATACTATAATACTTATTAGTTTTAGGTAACTAAGTAGTTACTCTAGTAAAATATAGTATAAGTTATATAATTTAGACTTATATTCTAATTAAGATCTCCTACTCTTTAAAGTTCTTAGCTCCCTTAAGAGGGGAGATAACTATTATTCTTATATACTATGCTTTTATAATATTATTAAATTTATTTAATATATTAGGTTAGGTAGCTAGGATAGTCCTATAGTCTCCTATATTATTATCTCCTATTTTAGAAGGAAAGGAAGGGTAAGGTTATATATTAGAATTTATGTACTCTAATTACTATATATACTTAATACTAATTATTATTAATTTAGTCTAATAGAAGTTATAGTAGTAGCTCTCTAAAGATTAAATTACTATATAGCTACTAATACATAGAGATATAAAGTTAAGAGTATAAGTAGCTAAAAAGGCATTTTTAAATACTTCTTAAAGTTTTACCTTAGCCTAGTTAGAGAGTAATGTTTTACTAAGAATTTACTATACTTACTTTACTTACTTTACTATATACTACTTTACCCTAGATAGTAATAGATCTAGATTATTAGTTTTAGGTGCCTAAGGTAGTTCTATAAAGAATATCTTATCCTAGCCTACTATTTACTAAGATTTACCTAGAAGGGATAACTTTTTATAAGTATTATAAAATTTATAATATATTATATAATATATAAGTTTATATTAAAGTATAATATTATTATAAGTATAAGTTAGAAAATAATATAATAAAGGTTATGTATTTAATTCCTAGTTATATAGGATTTTTATCCTTTTTATGTATATAAGCTAAATTATAATTAATATAATCTTAACTTATATAAAGTTTTTAGTAATGTTTTTAGGAAAGAGAAAGGGTCTTAGTGCTACCCTATAAGCCTAGCAAAATGCTTTTAGTAAGATATTAGGAAAATATATATAATTATACACAAAATTATAATAAGAAAATAAAAGGGAGAATTAAAAGAAAGGGCATAGTTAAAAGCGCTAGGCTTATAACCTATAGAAGGATATAGGTTAAAAGGAGAGAGAAAAAGATATAGAATTACTATCTAGGAATTCGGAATCTAATAAAGGAAAAAGGAAGCTTATTATAAGCTTTAAAAGCTCTTAATAGGGACCTAAATAATAGAAGGTCTAACTAACAAGTGAATCTAGGTCTACAAACAAAGCCTATAATAAACGCGATAATAAGCGAGATGTGTGAATTAAGCGAAGAGGGGATGACGATAGTAATGCCTCAGATTTGAGGCTGCGATGTGAAGCTGTGATTCTCAACATCCCCAATGTACTAACCCTCATTGCATCTTTGCGCGGAGGCTGCCTGAGGATTCGAGTCATGCTTCATCAAGTTGGTCCTTTTCTTCTCTTCTTCCCTTCTCATTTCACGCCGGACGTAAGCAAGTCACCCGATGGAGAGATCTCTTTATCCAAGCGACGGCGCACCTGGTGGCCTACTCGAAAAGCAAATGAGCGTCTTTTTGCTCCTCGCACCTGTGAGGCTGTGACCCGGTGCCTACCACGCACGGTGCCACCCGCGACGGACTTTGGTGACGCCATTGGTGGGCCATGCCAGCTATCCAGGTGCTTTTAGATCCATTCGAGTGCATTAATAAGCTCGGCCATTCCATGACATGGACAAGAATTGTAGCCAGCTTGGCTTGGTAGCAGGAGGTTGCGCCATGTGCTCAAATAAAAAGCCCGGATCCTCCACACGCGGCCGTCCCGCTCTCATCAACTCATCTCCCATCCTGACCTGACGTTGCCACTGCCACTGCCACTGCCACCTGCACCTGCCAAATAA
Organism: Epichloe scottii; assembly: GCA_021950295.1. Classification (NCBI taxonomy): domain Eukaryota; kingdom Fungi; phylum Ascomycota; class Sordariomycetes; order Hypocreales; family Clavicipitaceae; genus Epichloe; species Epichloe scottii. Next base: position 154,541 of record CP083245.1, read on the forward strand.
CCTATCCATCTCACCACAGAAATCGACATCATGCCCGTCTCAGTGCCCAAAGCCGACCGTCTCGCCGACCTCTTCAGCCTCAAAGGCAAAGTCGTGGTGGTGACGGGCGCTTCCGGCGCTCGCGGCATGGGGATCGAGGCTGCTCGCGGCTGTGCCGAAATGGGCGCCAACGTCGCCATCACCTACTCATCTCGCAAGGAGGGCGCCGACAAGAACGTGGAGGAGCTCACCAAGGAGTACGGTGTCAAGGTCAAGGCTTACAAGCTGAACGTGACCAACTACGACGACGTGGAGAAGTGCATCAGCGAGATCATCAACGACTTTGGCACCATTGATGCCTTTATTGCCAAGTAAGTTCTCCCGACAGTTCCCCCAAACACAACTGATGCTGATCGCACGCTTTTCCAGCGCCGGTGCCACGGCCGATGCTGGTGTCATCGAGGGCTCCGCCGCTGCCTGGGACAAGGTCATCCAGATTGATCTCAACGGCACTGCGTACTGCGCCAAAGCCGTCGGCGCCCACTTCAAGAAGCAGGGCCGCGGCTCCTTTGTCATCACCGCCTCCATGTCCGGCCACATCGCCAACTACCCCAGGAGCAGACGTCGTACAACGTCGCAAAGGCCGGCTGCATCCACATGGCCCGCTCCCTGGCCAACGAGTGGCGCGACTTTGCGCGCGTCAACTCCATCTCGCCCGGATACATCGACACCGGCCTTTCCGACTTCATCGACCCCAAGACCCAGGAGCTCTGGCGCTCCATGATTCCCCTCGGCCGCAACGGATTGGCCAAGGAGCTGAAGGGTGCCTACGTATACTTGGTGTCTGACGCCAGTACCTACACTACTGGAGCCGACATTGTCATTGACGGTGGATACACGGTCCGATGAAGAAGTCGTCTCAGGTCCGACGAATGAAAATGGAAACCTTTGGATGGTAGAACGAGCAATTGATCTTTTTTACTGCTGCCCCCTTCGATTCGTCCATGATGTCGTTTGTGCATCGTCGTCGTCATCATCATCAATTGCAGAATGTGAATGCCAGTCAGTTCAGTTTGACCCCACGGCGGGGCAGATGACGATGCTTGATTGAAGTGCGGGGCAATCGTGATGGTTTCGTACCCCGCACCAGCGCTTGCTGACCGACCTGGCGGCAGGCAACCAACCCCATGTGCAATCGCCGACAACGCCAACGCCGAAACAAGCTTTTGCCAAGGTACGGCGATAACGCGCACAATGGACGTATCATCGCTTTGCATCGGGGAAAAGATAGAGCCACGACTCTTGTCATCCTTCGCCTCGTCCTCATGTCCGAGGGCGCGATTTGGGGTTTCCCGAACTTGATGGTGGACTTTGGGCTGAGCACTCACTTGTCGTCGCCTTGCAGAATCTCTCCACGACGAACTCGAGCCCTTTCAGATAAGAGCTATGATGGTTGAGCCAGGCTACTTTCCGGACCTGTTTTCTGAACCCAGGTTTTTGTGCCAGGACTAGCACTTAGGATGGCATCGGCGCCTACGAAGACGAGACCCACGCCTACCGGACAGATGAGGAGACGACTCGGCGAAGCGAATGGCAAATAGCCAGGAGATGTGCAAAAGGGCTGCAGAGTCATTCATAGTCGATGCGTTGACGGAACTGGTGTTGCCGAAAACAAGACACTGCCTCTGAGACTCCTACGTAGCCTACGTGGCACGAAGCACGATTGGTGCGGGTGGTACAAAGTCACGTACGGGGCACCATGCTTCACACGTTGAGGTCTTGACTCTTGAGCAAGTCAATTTGCGGGACGCTAGTTCCTTTTCGTTCCGTCTTGTCGCAGATGATGAGGTGAGACGAACGATGATTGCACATGTTTCAAAGCTTGACCCGAAAAATGGAATGATGGCTCAGTTTTTGAAGAGCTGCGTGAAAGAAGAAGTTGGAAGAAAAGAAAAGAAAAGAAAAGAAGGCGGGTTGGGAAATTGTGCCCAATGCCATCAGATTGACACGTCATTTGTCATTTCTCTCCAAGCTGCTCTGTACGGAACACGTCGAGACACTCACTCTAGCTAGCGTGCAAGCTTCCGGCGGGAACCAGCACAGATGCATACACGCACGCATGGCACAGGGGTAAATGTAACTTGTAACTAACCACAAGGGGGCACAGGCCGCAGGGTGATAGGCCAGGACCCGAGAGCCCAACTTGCAAGGGGTCGATTAGCTGAGAGACATTTTCCTCGACCAGATGGACCAGACCAGACCAGACCAGACCAGACAGACTCTGGCATTGCTCCGGGCTGTGGCCCCTTCAATCCGCCTTTTCAATCATCATCGCCCCTTTCTCACCCGCTCATGAGACTCATCCCTCCAACTTGGGACCCAGGCGCCTCCAACCTGCCGTCAAACGTTCTGCTGAACCGAGAGATCGACAACGGCGACAATGCAGCCGTTGCCTCACAATGGCTATCGACTTGGGGCCTTACCCGACACACTCATCCATATCTGAATTATGGCAGTTGCTTGCGGCACGAGGCTTGAATCTGAATCTGGTATGTGCTTCACAACTCGCCTTGTTCCTCTTCTGTCCTCCTCCATACCAATCACGATCAAATGCCTTGAAAGCGGATAAAACGAAACTGACAAAAGTCTTGTCCCAACAGGGCGGAGATCAAGACCCGAGGCAGGGATCAGCCCGAAACGGCTCTTCGGGAGGAACAATCAGTACCACAGCCAATAACAAGGGATCGTCGATACAGAAGCTAGGCACAACGTTTATTCCCGTCGCCGTTTTTGTTGGCGTGTCCTTGGTCGCCTTCACTATCCTGCGACGTTTCTGCAAGCGCGTGTATGCGCCCAGGACGATTCCCGAACTGCGAGTTCCAGAGTAAGCAAGCGAGCCGTGGCCGTCTTCTTCCTCCCCGGTAGAGGACAAGAAGAGTGGTCGAGGGGAATGAAGAGGCCGACTAACCATTGCGCAGTTTGCCCATTCCAGCTCTGCCAGGAGGATGGTTTAACTGGATTGTCCCCTTCTTCAAGACGCCGGACAGCTTGGTGCTCAACCATGGATCCCTCGACGGCTTCTTTTTCCTCCGCTTCCTCAAGATCATGCGGAACATGTGCCTGGGCGGCTGTCTGATCACATTCCCTATTCTGTTCCCCATACATGCCACGGGGGTTGGGCTGACTGATCTAGACAAGTTGACCATCGGCAACGTAAAAGATCCCCAGAAACTTCTCGCTCACGTATTCGTGGCGTGGGCGTTCTTTGGTAATACACCCACCCGACTTCTGATCTTTTCTTCACGCGCATGGTGTGCGTGGCATTGTCGCTAACGTGCCAGCGCAGGCTTCGTCCTGTACATGATTGTCAGGGAATGCATCTACTACGTGAACCTCCGGCAGGCATACCTGTCATCTCCGTATTATGCTGATCGCATATCTTCGCGAACGATCATGCTCACCTGCGTCCCAAAGGAGTACCAAGATGAACGACGACTGAGGAAATTGTATGGCCATCAGGTGAAGCGCGTCTTCATTACACGAACATCCAAAGCACTCGCCAAAATGGTCAAGGAGCGCCAGCAGACAGCCGAGCGACTAGAAAAGGCAGAGATTGCGCTCATCAGGACAGCCAATGCGGCGCGCTACAAGAAGCTCGCCAAAAACCCAGAACTAGCCCAACCGTCGACACGGCAAAGTTCCACGACCGAATCAACCGAGTCGAGACAAGATCTGGTCACTATCCCGAGCCGAAGCACAGCAAACAACAACAACACCATCAGAGAAAATATGCTCCAAGTAGAGCTACCTGGATCTGTGATTTACTTGGAGGCTCTCGATGCTAAACAAGACGAGGACACCACCACGCACAAGGCAGATACAAAGGTCAACGAGAAGGGGGACTCGGAAGAGAGAAATGAGGATGACGAGGAGTACCAGCATCCGTATGGACTCTCGGCAGACATTCCTGACGTGAGAGGCTCCGTTGCCGCCCAATGGATCCCTGTCGAGCGACGACCATATCACCGACCAATCGGCAACTTCTTTCGTCGCGTAGACACCATTCGGTGGACTCGGTCTCGGTTGCGTGAACTGAACCTGCAAATCTACAGAATGAGGAAACAAGTCAGACGTGGCGACGGAGTCATCGTGGTGCCAACCGTGTTTGTCGAGTTCTACCACCAAGAGGCGGCCCAGGCAGCCCACCAGGTACTGTCCCACCACCGGCCTCTACAGATGTCGTCGCGATTGCTTGGCGTCCGTCCAGATGAGGTGATTTGGTCCTGTCTACGCATGACTTGGTGGGAACTGATTATTCGACGCTTCCTCATATTGGCTCTCGTGACGGCAGCCGTCATTTTCTGGGCCATCCCTTCGGCTTTCATCGGCGCCATGAGCAACATTGAGACGGTGACCAAACAGTTCAAGTTTCTCAACTTCTTCAACATGCTGCCCAAGGTGATACTGAACTTTGTACAAAGTTTCCTCCCAGCCATTGCTCTCACGATTTTGATGGCCATAGTGCCGGGGCTGTTGCGAAGTAGGAAACACTCCTTCCTCCCCTCCACCATGGCATACATGTACACGTGCATCAATCCATCGTTGCTCACAATGGAGTGTAGTTTGCGGGGCGTTATCCGGTATCCCCACCACGACCCGCGTCGAGCTGTTTGTCCAAAACGTCTATTTCGCCTTCCAGGTTGTGCAGGTCTTCCTCATCACAACCCTCACGTCAGCTGCCTCGTCCGCGTTGGGCGACATACTGTCGAATCCCCTCGGTGCCAAGGACCTCTTGGCCGCAAACATCCCGAAAGCTTCCAACTTTTACCTCTCCTACATCCTGATTCAGTGTATGATGAGTGGCGGCTTGCGACTGGTGCAACCCTTCGGCCTGATCAAGCACTACGTCATTGGGAGAATCGGCGAGGTTCCGCGAACCGGGTACAAGCGATGGCTCACCCTTGAACCAGCCCACTGGGGGCCGTCTATCCCGTGTACACCACCATGGGCGTCATTGGTATGTTGTCTGACGTCGGGTCATCTTTCTTGTTCCATTGCCCGGCCCAAGGCCAACTGACACCCGAAATGCAACAGCCCTGAGCTACGCCTTCATCGCGCCCCTTGTGCTCGTTTTCGCAGCCGGCGGCATGTTTGCCACTCAAACGGTGTGGAAATACAATCTCCTGTACGTCCTCGACTCGGACGTGGACAGCAAGGGACTCTTCTACCCTCGCGCCCTCATTCACCTGACCATCGGGCTCTACCTCGCCGAAATCTGTCTCATCGGTCTGCTAGCGCTGAATTCGGCCTATGCACCGTTGGCCCTGATGGTGCTGTTCTTCATCTTCACCGGCCTGGTGCACTTCTCACTGAGTGATGCCATTGCGCCTCTCTTGCTCAACCTGCCCCAGACACTGCCGCTGGAAGAGGAGATTCAGCAAGAAGAGGAGGCCAAGGCACGCCGAGAAACGGAACTGGCACGAGCGCGACTAGACCAAGACGGCGGCGGCGGCGGCGCAAACGACTACTACGACACCGAGCAAGTCTTTGGCGACGAGGAACAGCTTGTCCAGTCGGAAGACGACCAAGACGGAGAGGAAGAGGAGCAGGATGAGGGTGGCGAGGAACACGAAGTAACAGGCACCCGAGCAGTCGAGGGCGCAGCCAGCATCGGCGCGGCCGTGAAGGAATGGCTCAAAGACAAGTCGCAGCAAAGGGTCGATGCGGAGATGGGCAAGTCGGGCGCCGGCGCGTTTCTGGACAGGCTCGGATTCCGGAAACACGACAGGCGCACCAGCGACGAGCCACCGGGGTTCCTCGCGCGGTGGCTGCATCCCGAGGAATACGAGGACTTTGTGACGCTGCGGAACGCGATTCCACGAGACCAGTTCGCCGCCGTCGAGTACCCGCCCGGCTTCGGGAAGCGCTGCTACCTGGCGCCCGAGACGTGGGCGGCCAAGCCAGCGCTGTGGATCCCCAGGGACGAGGCGAGGGTGAGCAGGCAGGAGGTCGCGCACACGAGCAGGTACACGCCCATCTCGGACAAGGGCGCGGAGCTGGATGACAAGGGAAGGGTGGCTGCGTACTATGACAAGGCGCCGATGAGGAAGCCAAGATTACTCCTGTAACGTTGCACGGCAGCATTCCACGCACATGTATTCCAATCATCCGACAGCATGCACGGCGGCTGCTGCGAGTCGTCGTGACGAGGATCCGCAAGAACAAACGCACGCATTGTCTAGGGGGTTCCCTGGGCGGTGGGGGTGGCCTCGGCCATCTCGCCGCGCAGTACGGAGTACATGTACATGCGTACGGAGTAGACTCCGTGCGGACTACGCGAACCCCACATGGCTACGAGGTCGCCTGTCCGTCGGCGGCAAGGCAGGGGAAAGAAAGCTCGGTGCGCGCCATCACAAGGGACCGCCGATTGATTGGCCGAGCCGGCGGCGGTGCGGTGGGCCGCGCTGTGCTCTCATTGACAGACGCACGGCGCGGCATGGCAGGCATCAATTATCAAATGCATGATTTGAGAAGTTTTTCTGTCTGATGTTCGGAAAAGCGGTGGGTAGGCGGGGTAGGCAAGCCGGGATTTGGAAATGTGCTCACAGTGTGAACAAGGACGGATTGACGAAGAAGGGAGAAGAAGAAGAAGCAGGCGTGCAACTCTGATGCATCGGGTGCATTGCTTCCATGTACATATGTTCTCATGGTCCAGGAGATGTGTGCACATGTCCAACCCGCCAGCCGGGCCGTGGCTGTCTCGATTCATCGACAATACCAAGTACCTCCGTATAGTCTACATACATGCCCAGACGCCCACGTGAAGAGAAGTAGGAATCGTGCGCGGGAACCATCCGATTTCCACGGCGAATTTGCATCCCCATGCTCCGTATCCGGCCTCGCCCACTACGCACTACGCACCAACCTCTGGGGCAAAAGCATACCGCGGCAGCGCGGCCATTCGCTCCTCGGGGCTGAACTCTGCATCGTCGTACACCATTCGGCCCCTCTTGTCCTTTTCCTTCCTGACCCTCTTGTCTCCCGCGTCCTCGGCCTCTTGCGCATGTGGTGCTCTCACACCTGCCTCGGCCATGCGAATCAGCTGGTCTATATCGTCACCCTGGGCACCCGGTGCGCCCTGGCGGGACCACTGCCCGGCCTGCGGTGGTCTTTGGGGAGCCCGGTCGCGCCCACGGGGTTGCTCGGAGGTCGCGTCGGAAGGGGCTCGGCAACGGGGTATCCGTACGGCTGCTGTTGACCCGGGAAACCCGGCTGCACGGCTGCTCGTGCCTGGTTGTTCTGAAGAGTGAGTAGGTAGGTAGGTAGACCCTGTTGGCAGCCTGTTCGCAATGGCAAATGGGCCCCGAGGTTCCCGGGGGTCGGGGGGACAGAGTGACGTACAGGTTGCCCGCCGCGGTCATCGGCCTCGCGCGCGGCATCTAGGCCGCCATTCGGTATGCCCGCCTTCTTGTTCGCTCTGAACTGTGCCAGCCGGCTCTTGAGCTCTTCCGGCGACTCAATCTTGACCTTCTTCCTCTGCGTCGGCTGTCCAGACGCGGGATTGCCCGTCGCGAGGCGCCGATCTTCCTGGGCTTGGTAGAAGTTCTGGATGATGCGATTGCGGTGCTGATCGAGGGCCTCTTGGGGGATGCCTTCCATGCCGAAAATCTCCACTTCGAGGCCTTGTCGGTTTGGCAGGGCATTCTCGACTTGGCTGAGTGTCTCCTTGTGCACTTGGTTCAGATGGACAGATAGACCTGGGGCGGAAAATCGATTGGTGCCACGTTAGCTCAAGGTCGACGAAAAACCATCAAGTCTGTCAGCGTGTCTGTTTTTTGTTTTTCATCGTACCTCCGGCTGTGTTGAGTCGCCGTCCGCAGCGGTCGCATTTGAAGTGCTTGGCTTTCTGGTGGGAGATGAGAAGCTTCAAATCTTCGAAATCGCGCTCGCCTACGTTGCAAGCAAGAAACAAGGTTATCATCACGGAAAACTCGGATCGATTGGAGCCATGGGGGGAACATCGTACAGTAATAACACCAAGGCCGCGTGAGCACTTCCTCGATGTCGGGATGCCCACGCTTCTTTTTGCCCATCTTGGCGAGCTGAGGATAGGCTTCAGGGGTTTCGTCGGGTCGCGATAAGGATTTTGAGACGTCTGGAGGAAGGGGGGGGGCCGGGTTTCAGGGATTTGAATGACTTTTGGCCTTCTCGGTGTGGAAATTTCGGTTGATGCAATCAGAAATCAGAATCGTGCAGTTGGTGCTTCCACGGTGATGCCAACAGGTCCGCGCAGCATTGGCTCGGCTGAAGCACGGCTAAATGGACAACGACCATCTCGCAACTCGTAACTCGCCAGTCACATAACGCGTCATCTGCTGATTTGCTGCTGCGAGACGCATGTCATGTGGTAATTGAACAGTCAACTTCCTGAATATGTACGTTGAATTGTATTGGTGGTCTAGATCTCTACATCCCAGCTCACATTGGCGTGGCGACCCATCGGCCAGCCAAACCCCTACTCCTAGGGGTTGTTCATGCCCATTTAAATATTCATCGCTCCCGATTTTCATAAGCGTACACCGTATGCAGAGTCCCGCTTCCGTTTCCATGTAGAAACTCATATCGCCAAGCCATCACTGCTGCGGAGTTTGATCGAACATGATCAGCGGCCACTGTGCAGGCTGTGGCATCATGGGCAATTCTCCCCAGTGTGGGACATCGCCGACAGGCTGTTGTCTGAGATGATGGGCGCGACGACCGAGCTACGACCCGCGCCGCCGCCGCCGCCGCCGCCGCCGCCTAGTGTCAGCAGTGCATTGGCACTATACCGTGCCTGGCTATCTGCGATGGCAGCAGTCCAGTTCTGCCAAGACGTCCTCCACATAAGGTCGGGGGACTGGTGCTCCAGGGGCTGGCCGTAGCCGACCAACGGGTCAGACTGGGAGGCCACCACGGTAGGATCATCAGTGGATGCATTGGCTGCATAAAACAGTGGTGCTTGGTCGGGTTGGTACGCCACGGGCTGGTGATGTGTGCTTTGGGGCGCTCGTGCGTCGACGTACGCGAGAGACGGATACGTGGACTGCGATGAGGAGGAGTTGTGTGCTTCATAGTATGCCTTTGATGCGTCATTCATGTGAGAAGTGTCAACCAGAGGCACGTTCGGATGTTGCGAGTAGGCCGGTGCTTGGTTGAGATGTCCTTGCTCGGATGCTGGTTGTGCCAGAGGTTGTTGGAGATGCTGCTGTTGCCGTTGCCGTTGCCGTTTCTCTTGCTCTTGCTCTTGCTTGATTCGGAGTCCTCCTTGTGACGAATCTAGGATTCTCGTTTGGCCCATGTCATGATGAATCCATGCCATTGTTCGGTCGATGAGCTCAGCAAGCTGCGTGCTCATGCCACTTCCGCAACCTGCCAGGTTTGCACAGATCAGCGTCACGTTCAGCAGCGCGGTTCAAGAGTCAAGTGTCGCAGATGCAGTTGGTTGGCAGTCACTTACCAAGTAGCGAACTCATTTCCTTGACAATGTTCATCCAGCGGTCCATTTCGCTCCTCAATCTGGCGACTTCTTTTGCAGTTACTTCAAACCTTCTCTCCCATTGCGGCACGAGCATGGACAGAATCGCCACACAGTAGATGGACATCTGGTACCACGTTGTGTCCAGCGTTTTCATTTTGCTCAATTGCTCGACAGTCTCGAGATACTCCCTTGCCGCTTCCTCACAGATTCGCGTGTTTTCTTCAATCATGTCCCTGTCATCTGTCATGGCCAGAGACGGGTGACGAAGGTGTAGCCGAAATTCAAGCACAAAGGTGCGAGCAAAGAGCGGTCCCACCATTTCGTGATCGTACGCTTTGGATGCGCTCAGTCGCAGGGATTCTGGTAGGGATGATTCCCAGCTTTCAATCTGTGCCTCCAAGGCAGTAACAATAGTCTTGTAGTTGCCTTGGTCCCTTCGAACGCTGAATACGTTGGTGTACATCTCCATCATGAGTGGTACCATCTTGTAGCCGGATATGGCAATTTCATAGGGACAAGGAAGAGTTTGGGTGGCGTCAACTCCATCATCTGAGAGCAATTCATCAGCGATGGGCTCGGGGAAGTCCACGTCAAAATCTTGGACAGAGATTGGAATCGGGTAGCCTCTTTTGCCATTGATGGCAACAACCACAGTCACGATACACCAGAAAGCTCGTTTGCGAAGCTCGTTGTGCAAATCGGTCGGCTCACCGGGCTTCTTCGTTCTTCGATGCAGGTTCAACTCGATAGCGCGGTGCAGAGCCATGCTAGCTACAATGGAGCCGCATCCTGGCTTCGGGAAAGATCTCGTGTGGGAGGCGATGAGGGCGAGCCCTTGCAGCGCTTCGAAACTCGGCGAGGCAAAGATGTCGTACATCTTGCTGAGAGCGAAATGGTAATGTTTGTTGGAAAGATCATTATAATTATTACGTTGCTCCAGCGTTTGGCTGTTCCGGACGCCAAATTGAAACAATATGTTGGAAAATACCATGTGCACCAGCACCAGCTCAGACACGGACGGCTTGAAACCAGGTTCATCGTACACTCGTTCCAGCTACAAAAGTGTCAGTCGTGCCCGTTTGTTTGCATTCCCGAAAAGGCCACCAAGTTTGTTTCGGATCATCTTACCAGCTTCATGAAGGACGGCTTATGCAACACCGGCATGAAGGATGCAACGGAAACGAAGTACCATTCGGCATACATGAAAGCGTTCCCACGGGTGGGTAGGTCGACTTGAACAGCCGGATTGACTCCCATCAAAGAGCGGAGGAAAGATTGGACGGATTTGTTGTACAGAGGCGTGGAAAAGTCAATGTCGGGGGCGGCTCATCAACGTCCGGGGCATCAAACGAAGTTGTCTCGATCGTGGTGCCCAGCAAAGTGAGTGTCGTTCCTTTGAGGGAACTCAGTGGTGCATTGTCACCGACAACGCCCCAGATGGTCTCCTCGGGTCTCGTCTGCCATTCATTGCGCGGGATTCTCCATCTGATGATGCCATCGTCCATCTTTGGCCATGACGTGTCTTTGATATGCAGAGAGCCATATCGCGACCAACTCTCTGTTGATGTGGAACCCCCGTTCGCGTCGGCGGTTTCGCTACGAGCAGCTTCCGAGGAAGAGCGCGCCGAGCGTGCGCCTTGTTGTTCCCATGGCTTGACTTCCACACCCTTTTCAGCACACAGCCGCTCCAAATCCCGAATGCGCGAAATCATGCTGTTCCTCTCCCTCTCCAACTGCTGCATGTACCCCTGCGCTCCGTGCGTCCCGTGACACGGTCCGTGACAAAGCACTCGAGGTTCAGATTGATGCAGTGTGAGCAACCTTCCGGCAGCGCATCGCACCGTATTTTCCTCACTTTGCACCTGTCGCAAGCCTGTCCAGTGCGGGAATATGATTGGAGTCGGTTCTTGACGACGGAAGAAAAATCCTCGTGCCCGCGATCAGAGCGAGCCAACTTCATCTTGCCGGGACAGGAGCCATTGCCGTCGTCGTCGCTGGCTCCACCGCCATCGGCCGATCGCTTAGCTGGTCGGCCTGGCATCGTGGCCAGCGGCCTTGTCGTTTGCGGCGAGATACCTGTCGGCGACGACGACGCCGGCGAAACGGAGTAGGCGCCAGTCGGGCTAGAATTGGAGCTGTTTGCCAGCCAAGCAGACGGCCGCACTGCAGTGTTGATAGCTGCTGGATCTGACAGGGACGCCGGCGGCACGGCAACGGAGGTGAAGGAAGATGACGGAGAATGATGATGGGTGTTTGGGCGAACAGAGCCAGATCCCGCCAAGGGTCGTTGCCTTGCGCTGAAGCTATATCCGTAGCTGGGAGAGCTGCTCGAGCTACAATTAGACGTGCGGGGAGGCCGAGAGGCAGTGGGCGATCTGGTACCATGAGTTTCCGGGATCCATGTGAAGTCGAACATTGACCTTGGGGGAGGGCAAAGAGGCACCGGCAAAGTCAGATGTCGTCGAGGCCCGTCCCGAGTCGAGAGGATTGGACGACCTCGTCGACTGTTGCGGTAGCAGTGGGATTTGGACATGGAGCTGGCCTTGTGTGGAGTCCATCATCATGACCATTGGTTGCCGCGGGCAGTGCCCCCTCGACAGCCTCGACAACCTCGACAGCCTCGACAACCTCGACAACCTTGACAAGCTCGACAACCTCGACAACGATGGGGGCGGCGGCGGCGGCTGCAGGGAGTAGCGCGGTAGCACAGCGGGGCAGACGCCTGGTTGCTTCTGTTGCACTCCGTACTCCGTATTCTGGTATTCTGTTGCAATGTACATCCAATACGGAGCACATCCAAGGTCCATCCAGTCTGGTCTGGCCAGGCGGGTTGCTCCCCTTGGCGAGGGTCAGTCCCTCACCAGTCAGAAGCGATAGAATCGTCCGCTGGTCGGCAGGGGCAGCTCGGCACTGTCTTTTAGCCGTGCACCGCCTTGCAAGGGTCTCCTTCCCTTGCGGATTCGAACGGGCCTGGTGCTGGTGGCTGGTGGGGCTCTTGATGACTTGTGATTTGCTGAAAGCCTATTATTATGACAGCTTCAGAAAGAGTCGAGCGCAGAATTGGTGGGAATAACACGGTGGATGGATGGACGGATGGACGGAAGGACGGATGGACGCGCCGAGAATCGGCCAACGCGAGACGTTGTTCAATTTTAATGCCGCTGTGTGAGGCCACGCGAAGAGGACAAGATGAAGAAATGGTCTTCACGGCCACTTCAGAAACATGTCGTCTGATTAGTATCCTTCCTCTCCCTAAATATATCCAAGCTTGTGTCTACCGAGTATATCACGTCCAATACTCCGGCACAAGCGATATTCTCATGCCAACGCTGATCCGCAACCGCCGAGCACCAGGTCGACTAGTCGCTCACAAGTTCCAAAGCCAAGTAATTCATCGTCTTCTTCTGACCGGCTTTGCCGTCACGTTGATACGGTCTCGAACACGTGACTGCTGTCCACAGTGCGATGGAGTTGTCGCCAAGAATATAAGCGTATGGGCTATTATCTCCAAGAGCCAGTTCAATGTGCTTAATCATCTCTTGGCTCGCTCGCCATCGCCGAAGACATTTTGATGGACATGAACTGAACGCCGCCGACCAAGAGTGGCGCCAGCCATCATCATTCATGCACCAATCGTTGCACGTGATATTTGAACCTTCGTGATAACTGACAAGACTGGACGGCCCGACTTTGTGTCATTCTACCTTCTTGATCAACAATCCATTATGTACACGTTTCTTGTGTCATGACGCCGTGGCGTCGAAAGTCCCATACGGCACGCCCGTGCACAATTGTTAATGTCATTGCCGAACGTCTCGGAAACTGAAAAGCGTCTTTCAACAATGGACGGACAACTCTCTTTCCCACCAGGACTGTATACGCTGTCACCATGTCAGTCGGGCGATGACAAAGCAAGTTTCGCGCGAGATGATGCAAAGTCGTAAGCATGCATCAAGGAATCAGGGACTGGGCATGTCCAGACACATCCACGTTTACGTCCTCGTTTACTCCGTACATCCTCGTTTACATCCTCGTTTACACCCTCGTTTACACCCTCGTTTACATCCTCGTTTACATCCTCGTTTACATCCACGTTTACTCCGTGGAGTCTTCCTCACTATCATTGCGTGCGACGCAGCGCGGATTGTGGCTGCAAATGAGGGTTCTGCTCCTCTCCCTTGTCCCCCTTTCTCTTCACCTCTTCACCTCTTCACCTCTTCACCCCTTCACCCCTTCACCCCTTCACTGTCGCAAGGCAGTCGTACGACTGTCAGTGAGGGATTCCTCCTGCAGGCTCATCAGTGCAGTGGGCCCTGAGGTCGAGTCATGTCGGCAAGCTCCAGTCGACGCAAGAAGTACTCCGTACTCCCGTATTGACTCCGTAGAAGTCCGAGTCCCTTGCACAACAGGCGGGATGACCCGTCCTCAATTCCGCATGGTGGCGTTGAGGAAAAACAGGATTGTGAGCTTGCTCTTATGTTCATCCGTACCATCATGTGTACGTTATTAGGACAGGTCCTTGGTGCAAGGTTTGCTGCATCGATGGCGCTCATATCTCACGCAACAAAGAAAACAATCATTTTTCAGGCCACGAGCAACATTGCTCGGCAACAAAAGGCCCCTTTTTCACGCAGTCATCTGGTTTGACAGCGGAGTCGGTAGTTGAGACATGTATTTGGTTTGGCCTCAAACGCGTGCCAAACAAGACTGGCGCGAAATGTAGACGACTGAGTAATCAATACCGCCCATTTGAAGCAAAGAATTGATTTGCCAACATCTCGCCCAACTTCTGCCCAACCACACAACCCCGTCTTCTCTGGCAGGTCAAGGCGGGGCGGGGCGGGGCGGGGCGGGGCGGGGCGGCATGGCCAGAAACTGCGGGGCAGAAGCTGCCAATCTGCGATGTGCGCTGTTTATTAAACCTCACGCCGGCATCTTGATTCCACTTTCCTCTCCTGCACACAAACACTTGAGCCCGAGCACGTATCCGGTCCGACTCGATCCGGCGCGTCCATAGTGGACTTTTTGCAACCATGTCTCTCGAAACCGTATCCATCGAACACATTCCCTCCTCATATACGGTGTACCTCTCTCTTTATCGCAACGTGGAGAATGCCGCGTTTCTGCACCAACAACTTCTCGACCGAAACGCCGATTTCGAGTACGCCTTCATCGATGCCTCTGTGGTATGGCAACTCCAGATCCTCATGCCTCTTTTTATTTAAAACCCAATATCCCTGTAAATCATGCTTGAAAAAGAAGGAAGACGAACGCTCACCGTGTAACCTAATTGCGCGCGCGCCTCCAGGTAGTCTCCCGTCGCCAGCTGCTCTCTGCAGTCTTCAAGGCTGTCACCTCGGCGGCAACCGGTGCGCTCAAGACCCCAAATGTGCATTCTGAAATTGTTCTTTCGCTGAATCCGTCCAACAATGTAAGTAAGCTAGTCTCGGATGCGACATATATTAGGCGTCAGGCTGCGTCAAACGTCCTCGGGAGTTTCTAACAATGGCCGGGAACATTTGAGTAGATTGCCGACTCATACCGTCGCTTCGGGATTTCGCCCTCCACGAAAGAACTCCTTGTCGTCAAAGTATCAAATTCTTCACACCCGTCGGTTCCTCTACCTCGCGAATCTGTCCAGGCTCATTTGACAACACATGTCAAAGGAGATGCCGTCGAAGCTACAGTCGCAAACATTGCAGCGGTGACTGATACGTCCAAGATTCGAAAATATTACAAGCTCAATGGTCTGGGCTGGCTCGACGCCATCAAGGACGACAAGAAGAAGTGCTCAGCATTAGATACCCTTATAGTTAGCTCAATTGCCTTGCGTGGACTCTGATTCAACCAAGGTTTGAGGCGTCTCGGTTCACGGAATGGAATTTGCGATGAAAATACTGCCAAATCTTTGTAAATTCATATGCGTGAGTCGTATCTGATCAACTATTGCCCCTAATTTTGTCTACACACATGTGGCCATAATAATTCAGTAAGCATGGCTAAAAGTCTTGCTCCAAATAATTCGCTAATAAGATGACAGAATGCCGGATATCGCCTAAAACCATTGTGCTTGTCGAAATGCAAAGACAAGGGGAGAGGGTGAAACTTTGCGGTATGATGCTGATGCGATCTTTACGCAAGACGAAGCGTATTCTTGACGCGACGAACAACTTCGGCCCACATGGCATCACGGCCACTCTTGGTTCGCTGAACGGCATCTTTGTTTTCTTGAGCGCGTCGCAACAGATACTTCATGCATTCGCCAGTAGTGCCCCAGACCAAGTACTTGTATGTGGGCAATTTGGGGCGGTCGACGAGCTGTCATTGCGAGCCGAATGACTTGCTTCAACAAGCTCGCAGCTGATTTCGTCGGCCATACCCTGAAGCTGGGCAAAGGCAATGTCAGACTTGGCACCGCCTGCATCGCAGATAGCTCGAGCCTTTTGCACAGATTCGGCATTGTGGGTGGCAAGCACCAGATGGGCGGCAGGATACTCAGTGTCGCCTTCGAGGGTGCCGTTCCACTGACGGGTCAAAACGCTGGCGGCGATGCCATCATAGCAGGCGTCGGTGTCAGCCTTGGTGTCGTGGAAACATTCGCGAGGGTCGGATCCCAAATAGGCGCCGCGGACAAGTTTAACTCCCAGTGAGAAGCCTCCTTCTTGTGCCTGAGCAAGATGTCGTTTCAAAACCTGCGGGGTAATCTTCTTGTACGCTTGGTACGTTCCATAGATTGTGGCTGATTCAGTAGTGTTGTACTTTTTAGCGAACTCCATGGTCCAGTCATCGATACCATCCTGGAGAATGTCCTGCTCGGCATCAAAGAGAAGACGAACGCCTTGCTCGTGGGCAAGTTGGCAGATAGAATCGATGGATTTGCCCAGGTAAGGGCTGGCAGGAAGACGATGTTTCAACTCGTGCAAGGCAAGACTACCAGCACCGGTGAATCTGGACATGTTGTTAGCAAACTTCCTGCGTCGAAACACTGACCTGTGGCGACTTACTTGAGGGCTACGAAGTCTCCGGGCTGTGCCAAACGAATTGTTTCAAGGGTACCCTCAGTCCAAGGAACGATCTCATTATCAATGACCTTCTGTGTCTCTTGTCCCGCGGCTGACTCAACCTCCTCTACCTGCTTCTCCGTCAAATCGACCTCGCGCGCATACCCCAAGATGACGCCGGTGAAGCCAATCTTCTTTAACCGGTTGATTGTGGCTTGCACTTCGGCAGGACTCTCGCCAGCGCAAAACTGGGCATAAAAGGACTTCTTGAGAAAGTATCTAAGAAGGGGATTCTTGTCTGGGTTGAAGATGGGATTGGTGCTGTGAGCCAGGAGGTTCATGATGCGGAGGGAAGGCGGCAGCAAGAGAGGTGAGGAGGATACGACTGTGGTAGCCAGAGAGCGGAGGATCATGCTCAGAGGCAGGACAGAGAGTGGTGCACGGCTGGGTTCCAGGTTGGCAGGAGGCGGAACAGCACCAGGAAGCTCAGCAATGGTCGACGACTTGCGGTCCGAGGAGTGAATACCACGACGCTGTGTCATGACAGCGTGACGCCCCTTGATCGATGTAGCGACAGCGCCATGGCTGTGTCCGACCATGGCTGCCGCGACGTGGGCACGTGAAGACGAGAGTGAATCGGTGCTGGAGAGAAGAGTAGAAGCCCGTCGAATTGGCATAGCAAGCCCTCGCGAAGGGCTGGGTCGCATTGCAATTTTCTTGCGCTGGTGAGAAGACTGTTGAGTCGCTTTGTGCAGCTGCTGAGAGTTATTCTGGTGACCTGCGACAGGTTCTGGTCGAGGTATGTGAGAGAGAAGAGGGACGAGGGCGACAGTGTGGGTGCGCGCTCCGTCTCCTGTCGTGGGTTGGCTTTGTGTTGAGAGGAAGGCTGTGTGGGAAGTGAGACGGGGAAAACGAAGTGAGAGTTTTGAGGCGTTGGAGATAGTTCTTGCTCTGTCTTTGTGATGCGGAGATGATGACGCGACCAACGCAAGCAAGACTAGATAGATGGGAAGGGAAGGGATGGGATGGGATGGCTTGAGATTGAAGAGGCCACAAGAGTTGTGGAAGACAGCAAGAGAAGATGTCCGCAGCGTATTCAGCTGGGAAAAAATGTTTGTGATATATTAAAGCTGTGTTTTTTTTGCCCTCTTGGATGGTTAGTACGGAACACGAAGAAAGTCTCGAAAGAAATCCCAACAACAGCGAGGAACTCGTCTCTACTATTGGTTTCCGGGTCTCCTTCCTTTGCGTTTGTTCGGACTCGGTGATGTATTTTTTTCTGACGAACCAGCTGACCATTATCGTGGGGCGGGCGAAGGCTCCAACGAGGGCATTGTCATCTTATAGTAGTTTTGGGGCCGGGTTGGTTCGTGTCCTCCTCCTTGCCTCCTCTGGGCCGGGGGGTCCGGGAACGGCGTCATCTTGCGCGAGGTGTGTAAGTCGCTTTGTGGCGAGACAAATGGCCACGGCAACTTCGCGCAGAGTGATTAAGAAACATACATAGATACCAGCGCAGCACGAGTCCAGAACCTTTGAGACCACCAGCTACGACTCCGTAGTTGCTATCTATTACTCAAGTCATTATCTTTGCTCCACCGAAATCCGGCCCCCCCTCCCCATGCCGTTTGACCCCTGGTCTGCGCGACCTTGCTCCTATCGCGGACAACCAGGAGTTGGACGTCGAAACCTTTTTTACCTCCTGCCCTCCCTGCCCCTGTCAAGCGCGATGCCTGCAGGGCCCCTGCTTTCCGAATCGGGGAAGAAAATCGATCACGTGGCTCCTCGCTGTGTGTGAACACCCGAGGGTAGCCGTTCCAGTTGCTCCCGCCGCGCCCTTTGCTTCCCCACACAGAGATAGCGCAACTGAACCAATCACGGTTGTCCGACCGAGATTCGCTCTCTTTATCCTGGCGCGCTGGAATGCCTCCGATACGGGAAGAAATAAAAACGAGATTGGTAGCACATATGATGACATGACACCCCCCTTCCCCGGGAAATGGGATGAGAGCCCACATTCTGTTCCTTGCGCAGTGGCCTCCCAGATGTTTCTGATAGTCACCTGACCCCGGAGGAGCATGGCCACCGGTCAACGAGCTGACTACATGTACTGTAGCGTAGGGAGAGCATTGACCAGGAATCGCATCGTCGAATCCCTTCCCTACCTGCTCATCTTGCTCGGCACCGCCTTCGACATTCTGTTCCACGACCAATTTCCCCGACCGCGCTGCCCTGTCTTTCAGGCCCTCTGGTCACCTCTTGGCTGCGCTGCAAAAGACGACCCCCAATCCATAATGAACTGTGCTACGCATGACGGATCAAACTGGGATAAAGGCGGGGCGATTGCATTGCGACTTTAATGGTGTGATGAATAATTTATCTGATCTACAGAGTAATCCGTACATGCCGCCTAAATATGACTCAACCCAAATATGACTCAAGTACTCCGTGTTCTCAAGGTTTTGTGTGTAGGACGAAGCAGTCGATTCGACGAACATGAGGTCATGTGTGGAAAGGCAACATTCCGTGTTACGATCCTACTCAACCTTCCTGATCACCGAACCAGGAGAGAGGCCCACACAGCCACTGCCGGGAAGGCCGAAAGTCGGACCCAAACCCAGTGCTGGCGCGCATAGGCTCGGCAGCAGGTCTTGGCCGCCCTGCTGGCTAACAACAAAACGCAAGTCCGTTCATTCTGACAAGTCCTCGGTACGTCAGTGGCTTTGTAGGAATCGCGATAAGCAAGAGACAAGCCAGATGTTATTGGGGAAACACAAGATTTCTCCTCTTGGGTTCTCACGCAATCGCGGCCCGCTGCGGCTGCGAGAACTAGGACTGGAGATGTCTTTTGTCACTTGTTGGTGCCGCGACAGCGCTTGCGTCTGCTCGGCTTGCTGCAGGGCCCACGGTAGATCCAAAGCGACATCGGAGAGTCTCGACGTACCCTATCGGTCTGCCGCGGGCCAGGCCAACAAGGTCCTGCACACCTCCGTAGGCAAGCCCGAACAATAAACCCAGTTTGGCCGTGCGTCCAGCTGTTGACATCGAAAACCTGTCTGCATCATGCAGCCGAAAGTCGGCGTTTGTTAGCCACATCAGTCACAGTTGAAGGATTCCCATGCGGCTCCCCTCATTTCCTGGGTACGTAACAAAAACTCCGACACTTGCCGTGTTTCATACAAGTTCTTTCCTCTCCACGCATCCACAAACCTTGTTTCCCCGGACCAACGTGCCAAGCACAAAGGCAAAAGGCGTAATAGAACTCGGTGATGCAAACATTGACATCATGCCATCAGAATGCGGCAAGAAGTGTGGGCACCATGTATAGACGTCCGATCGGAATACACCCACATCGTTCATCGCAAGAAGGGGGCCCAAGAGAATGTGACCAAGGTGAAATCATACTTACGCCATACGGAAAAAGCGCCAGCCACCGTGAGCGTCGCCACCGTCGTTGAGAACATGTCGCTGCTGCCACGATAGCGATCTACTGTGCTTTCCAACCCCAAGGCCATGAAACTCCAGAAGCTCGTCTTGGCCGCCATCCGGAATCCTTCACGGATTCCACCCTGCATTGCATGATAGTTTTTGGATTTGTGGTAAAAATACCACCCGGTTGTGGTGTCGGGCATTTTATGTGCATGCTCTGCTCGGAAACGAAGCTGCGCCGTCTGACCACCCTGCACAGCTCCCAATGTGAAGCCTATGACGCCAGACGATACAGAGCCCAACAGTACGCGGGCCGGTGTCGAAATGGACAGTCTGGGATATGGATCTGACGTGAATGCATCGTGATCGTGTGCCATGGGGGTTGCGCCGTACTTGGCGAGGGCGTGGTTGCAGTTACATCTGCGGCAGCTGTGCGATCCATGACCGGATCATCCGACTTGTCGCGGCCAAAAGGGATCCGCTGGTGGGATAAATAAGAATGAGTGGTCTACAATGTCCAGAGCAGACGAGAAACTGTATGTTGTGTGTGGGTTTATACCTCCTGTAGGTGCGTGTGGTGTGTATGCACGTGAAGTCCGGGACCAGGCGCGGGTGTGGTGACTACGGAAGACTATAGCTACATCTGTGCCTAAACCCAAAAATCGATATGTTAACCCTACAAGGCGTGTACGCGTTAGACCCGATATGGTTATAGATGTAATTAAGTAATATAATAATAGACCATATAGTTATCTGCTAAAGAGCTAGTGTATATATATATCTAAAATAGTTAATTACTAAATAGCCTAATTAATAAAAATAAATCCTACTATAGTTAATTCTTCTCTTCTTCTTTTCTTTAGTAACCCTTAAGTATATATATATGCCTATATAGACTTATATAATTTCCTACTCTTCTTTTTTACTATATTCTACTATTTTTTTAGTATAAGAATATTAAATATTTATATTTAAACATTTTTATACTTAAAAAATATATAGAGTAAAGCTATATAGCTTTATATAGCTTTATATCTATTTACTAATATTTTTTAAGTTAGTACCTATATAACCCTTTACTCCCCTATTATATCCCTATATAAATATTTATATAATATCTATAAATAAAATTATATTTAAAATTATACTTCTAATAAAATTTAATAATATTAATCTTCTTATAGATATAATAACTTTTAAATATAATACTATAGATAAGAGTAAGACTATATAGTTTTTTTTAATTATAAGAGAGTATATAATAAGAAAAGCTACTATACTATTCCTTAAAATGCCTCTTACTATATATTATAGCTATCTATAGACTATTATAAATACTTATAGGTTATAGTTAAAATATTTACTTAAGTTTTAAAAAGTTTTTAAGTAAGGTAAGATAGTTACTTTAAAGCTTAAATATAAATATATATAATTAGCTAATACTCTTATTAAATACTTATATAAGACTATATATACTAGTTAAGATAAGTATATAAGCTATAGTAAGGGTAATAGTATTTTTATAGATTATATATTTTATAATAGTATTTCCCTAGCTATATAAACTATTATAATACTAGGTATATATTAAAGTGCTCTCTTATTACTCCTAGCCCTAGTAAGTACCTATATAGAGCTTTATAGATTTATACTAATTATTATAGCTCTAATCTTAATAAAAAAATATAAGTTATTAGATAATAACCTATTTACTAATAAAAGTAGTAGTTAATTAAAATATATAAAATATAAAGCTAGAGATAATATAGGTATAAGCTTAGGCAAGAATATACTAGACTATATAACTACTTTTAAGCTTACTTAGCTCTAATAAATAGTAGACTTACTTAGATAGCTTACTAACTATATTAATATAGTTTAAAACTAATCTATATATAGCTATATATAGGTTCTTAGGAAGGTAACTTTAGCTTAAGCTTTAGGAAATGTTTTTTTTATATTAAAGCCTATATAAAGGCATAAATATGCTTATAAATCTTTATATAAAAATAATATTCTAGTTATATATACTTATTTAAATATACCTATAAATACTTATAAATATTTATAAAGGTGTTTTATTATATATAATTATAATATAACTAACTATATAAATAATAAGGGGTATATATATATATTTATTTACTTCTATAGAATATTATAAGTAATTTCTCTTCTTTTTATACACTATAATAAAAATACTATAACTAAAAGCAAACCTTAAGCCTTAATATAATAAGATATATACTTTATATATATCTAAAAGTAAAGTTATAATAATTATATAAGAATTAAAATTATAATATAATATAAATATTAGCACCTAAATACTATATAAATCCTTATAAGTATAGGGATTAATACGCTAGAAAAGAAGTATTATTACTAAAGAATTATATACCTATATTTATTTTTTATTTTTTATAAGTACTTAAAAGATAAGTATATTCTTTTATAGCTTTAAAATAAGGGATTTATAATTAATTTATAATAGCTTATTAAGCTATAGAAGGAAGCAGGGATTTATTACTAGTAAAGCCTAGAAATAATTAACCTAGTAATTTCTTATGCCTATACTTTTTTTAATAGCTATCTTTAAGTATTATTAATCTAAAAAGGCTATAGTTAAAATTATCTATATATATATAAAATAGCAGTATTATATTATCTTATAAGATACGTTATACTCCTTATATTATAAGATTATGCCTAATAATATTCTTAAGCGCTAGGGTAAATCTTAGATTCCTTAATAAGATTTTACTATTTTAAGGCCTAACTAGCTATAGTTAATTAATATATATAATAAGCTTAAACACTAGGGTTTTAAGATCTATATAGGTATTAACACTTACTTATAATATATTATATAGTTTTACTATAGAATATTCACTAATATAAGCTAAAGCACTGCTATTTAGTATATTAATATACTTTAATAATGCGGTTATATACCCTATATCCTTTAATCTAATTATAGTAAAGAGATATTACTACTCTATAGCTTATATTACTTTTTATCTAGGATATATATAAAGATATATAATAATAAATAAGTGCCTATTAGCTTCTTAGACTATTAGTTCTTTAGTAAAAGTATTTATAATACCTAAATTAAGAGCTAGTAGCTTTAATTAAGTAAAGGATAAGCTATTTTTTAGTAAGTTAGTATTATAATAGCCTATTTGCTTTTATTTTATTCTCTTACTAATATATTCTAGAAATACTTTTAATAGCTATTAGATAATAGCTATTTTAATCGCGGTTTAAAGGCTAATTATATTATAATCCTTTTTATCTATATAGATATTATCTAATAAGAGCTTATTAAGTTTATATATATATAAAACTTATATTATATCTATTATTAAGTAAATTAACCCTATATAAAGAGTAGTTAGCCTATAGTACTATATTATAACCTTAATAATATAGCTACTACTAACTATATAGAAGAGATACCTATAGATTACTTTTAGACTTACTTTAACTTACTTAAATATAATATTAAGGATATTAATAAGTTTTTACTAGACACTATAATATAAGTATATTAATATCTAATTTAGGAATTAATTAGTAGCTTACTAGAATATCTAAAAAAACCCTAATTATCCTTAGCTAGATAAGTACTAGTTATTATAGTTAAAGTTATTTAAGTATAAGCTTAAAAAACATAACTAAAGCTTAGTTTACTTAATCCTACTCTTAATAGGTAAGATAAGCTTATTTAAATACTATAGGACTAAGGAATTAAAATTAATAAACTATAAAAGAAGCTAGATAAGAAGCTAGAGAAGTAAAAGTATTATATAACTATAATCTATTCTATATTACTCTATAATTATATCTTCCTATATATAACTATACATAATAATAGAATATATAGCTAATATTTTAGTAGCCTATACCTTCCTA
The DNA here is from genome assembly GCA_021950295.1 of Epichloe scottii. Lineage (NCBI taxonomy): Eukaryota > Fungi > Ascomycota > Sordariomycetes > Hypocreales > Clavicipitaceae > Epichloe > Epichloe scottii. The sequence continues at coordinate 178,382 of CP083245.1, forward strand.
TATACCTATTTAGCTATAGTGGTTTTAGTTATATCTTCTTATATAAACTATTCTTTAAGTATATCTTTAATAAGTACACTAGGACTTACTATATTATCCTTAATATTAGAGAAATTAGGGAAATTATCTTTAATATTTCCTATATAAGCTACTATATATATTAATAAATTTATACTAGTCTCTTTCTTTAATAGATACTTCCTTTTAATAGGCTAAGGGAATAAAGGATTAGTTATTTACCTTTTTCTTTTTATTATAGCTAGTTTTACTTTTACTTTCTTCTTCTCCTTAATTATATATACTTTAATATTTATATATTTCTTTAGCTTCTCTTTTTTAATACTAAATAGGTTATTATCTTTCTTCTTCTCTTTTACTTAGAAGAATATAAGTATATACTTATATAGAGAGTTAATCTTTATACTATATACCTTAAGTAAATCTAATATAGACTTTATTTAGAGTATACTAGAAGGGTAAAAAGAAATTAAATTTAGTGCTTTATATATATAACTAGTAATAACTTATTATTTAATACTATAGAATAATTCCTAGTCTCTAGCCTATTTAGCTAGGTATTATAGTATAGTAAGATAATCTTTATACTATAGCACTAGATAATACTTAAAAAGTATTATAACTTTAAATACTATCTTTAGAAATAAAGGATTATATTATATAATAAAGAAACTAAGTTTATTACCTATTTATATAGTAATATAGTAAAAGAAAATTATAAGTTTATATAGCTATATAGTAAGCCTTCTTTAGTTTTTAATTATACTAGCTAATTAATAGCTATTTCCTTTTATAATAGCTTATTAAAGTAATTACCTATATATACTAGTATTTAAAGATAAAGAAATAAGCGCCTATATTAGTTTTCTTTTAACCTTTATTATTTAAGGACTATTACTAGTTAAATTAATTATCTCTAAGTTATTATTTATAGTTATAGGTATTAATAATTATATTTTAACTAGATTAGCTATATTTAGATTTATAAGATAAGTTTTATAAAATAAATAAAGAGTCTAGTCTAGATTAAGATAGTATAAGACTCTATAGGAAAATCCCCTTAGTTTATATATATTAGAATCTATTATATAGGCTATATAATAATACTATATAATAAGGAATAAAGTAATCTAAGTTTTTTCTATAAAATACTAAGAAAAGTTGATTTTTATATATATAAACTCCACTTTACTACTTTACTAATACCCCTATTATAGGCTTACTACTATAATATATTACTAATTATATTCTATTATAAAGGTATAATAGTCTATAAAATCTTATTACTTAGTAGTTAATTCTTAAATAAGGTAGTATACTATTATTTAGCTTTATCTATAGGATATTAGTATAGATTAAGATTAAAGGTAGTATATATACTATTATAAGTATAGTTAAAACCCTATAAGGTATATATATAATTTATATATAATCCTAATGTAATTAAATCTAGCTTAATATATCCTTTAAAGACTCCTTTTCCTTATAAATATTTATTATAAGGCTAATTATATTTATAGCTAAAGATATAAATTAGTATTATATTAGAATTTTAGGATTATAATATATTTAATTAGGGAGTTTATAATCTCCCTTATTATAACTAGTTATTTAGTTATAGAAGCCACTAGGGTTTATATAAATACTCTATATCTTAAAGTTATACTATTTAAAGGAGAGATATCTTTATAAGCGCCTAAGTAATTAATTCTAAATTACTTTAGGGTTATTTAAATACTATAGGGACTATTAGAAGCTTTATACTATTAATTAATATTATAGTAATATATAGGAGAAAAAAGTTACTTTAATAAAAAAATTAGATATTATATAAATATATACATTTAATAAATAAAATGTATAGACACGCTAGGGTGGCTCTAGTTACGAAATTTTTTGGATTTTAGGTTTAGGCACAGATGTAGCTATAGTCTTCCGTAGTACGTGACAAGATGTTTGCCGATCAAAAGCGAGCGGATGGATCGTCTTTGTCAGAAAGGACCCTTCTCATGACCGTGCTATGTGTTCTCCGCACGGTCCATATCATATCACTCCGTACAATGCCCTCCCTTCTTTTGAAACTTCTTTGCACTTTACATCCATGGAAACACGTGACTTCGCGACCAAATTTAACACCTCAGGCACAAGCTCGCGTTGAAATCCGACGTGAAAGTGTGTGAGCGTCTTGACACGGAGACTCCCAAACTCGGAACCACTTGCGAAATCGGAAAACCTCTTCCATAATGGTACAGTATTAAGCATCTCGTCTTCTCTTCTGCGACTAATTTCGACATGATGTAGAGCACCGTGGATCATGAACTCATCTCTGTCCGCTTCAAACATGGCATTCACACAATCTATCTCTTCGTAGAGGCATCGGCACCTATGTCAAATGTATCCGCAGAACTGGTCAATGTCTTGAGGGACCGATATCCGGGAGGTCTCCCTGCATCCGTTGCATCAGCGAAGACTACACCCCTTCCGTCAGAGCCCGTCCTGGCATACGGAGTGCTCAATGTCCCCAACAACCCCTCAAGAGGGTGGAAGAGAATCAAAACTGGCGATGGTGAAGTCAACAGTCCCACAAAGTGCGGCATAAAAAACAACAGCATTGTAGCATTCACCTTCGTCACGGACCATGTTGATGACGAAGTATTGTTCGAGGTGGAGTGGCCCAAGGATGACGATGAGCTCTACGAGCAGGTGGGATGACGAGCAAAAGCCGAGGGTTTCCTCGTCGCATGATAATTCTGCACGACTGCGGGCTACGGCATCTCCGGCGAACGAACAATGCCTTAGGACGGTTCGGTTACTGACGCGCCCAAGACAGTGCGCTTACCGAGCGTCTATAGAAACAGGCAGCCACTCTCCATCCCGCGTTCAAGCCCGTTGAATTCTATGCGATAAACACAATAAAACAAGAATACAGTGAGACCTGTTCATCGCATGTGGTGGAGAGTAGAACGAACGGGTCAAGCCCTGAATTGCGTATTTGTGCTCAACGGGTCAGCCGATTTAGCAACGCCACCTCACATCAGATTACCCAGACGCCGGGGCATACAGCCACAGTCAGATTCTACAAGATGGTCAATTCTTCTCTGGAACATTGTTCTAGAACAATGTGCTGCCCCTGCGATCTCGGTAGCAGGCCTTTTGAATACATGAATCGAACCTTGTGATCTATTCATGATCTCCAGAGGCAAAGGGAAAAACATGATGTATTAACCAATCCAGAGAGGCAAATATGCGCATCGAGTACAGGGTGGGTGATGCAATCCTAGGACGAAAAGTATTAATTAAAGCGAAATAGAGGCATTCGTTGACCGATTTTGCGTCTATTGGCTGGTTTATGACGGTGAGACCAAATACATGGCTTCGTCAAACCGACCCTCATGGACTTTAGCTCTACAGAAATCTTCTGTTAAGCATCGGGTTGAGATTTCTGCAGATTGTTAGCAGCTCCACGGTTTAGATCTGCATTCTTCATGACGCGGTAGCGTTCCGGGGTCCCCGAGAGGGTAAGAAGTGGGGTCCATGTCTGCTCAACAACCCAAGGCAAAGACCAGACATCTTGAGTCTTGACAGATGACCACCTCTGCATCAGGCATCGATCACTCCTGTTTGCTGAAAGTCCGAACCATAGCCATCTTCTCACAATGCGGGCTTCCATCTGCAAAGGGCGCTTGCTGCTGCTCGGTACGAGCCTCGTGGCTCTTGGCGCAGCTTCCCCAGACGCCCAACGTCCACTTCACCTTCACGCGCCCGGGTCCGAAAAGCACCATCAAGTTGACCCGGCTGTTCTGGCAGCCTTGCAGAATCACCCAGACCCAGTTGACGCTTTCGTTTCGTTGCATCCAGAGCTGACCGATGAGCTCGCACAGCCTCGCCTGTTGCACATCTTTGATGAAGGCACCACCAAATGGTTGACCGAGGGAGACAAGCTGCGGCTGAAGCGCAGGGGCAAGAAGTTCGCCGACATCACGGACCACGATGAATTCATCAAAGCAAATCGAATCAACTCCATGGCTGGTGAAGCTCGTACGTCTCAAGACTGAATGGCTGGTCGACCCCTTTGATGGCCACGACTAATTGCAAAAAAAGACCTGCCAAAGCTATCCCACCACGGCCTCATCAAGCCGTTGCTTCCGCGTGTGTCTACCGAGAGAATGCGCAAGGACTTGGAGCACCTTACGAGCTATTACACGCGTTATTTTGGTAGCGTCACCGGAGAGCGCAGCGCGCTATGGTTGTACGACCAAATCGCCGAGGTTCGATGTTTGGCCGCGTCCTCGTCTGATGATGTACTGATGTCTGAACCGTAGATTATCAAGAAATCTCCCTTTCACGCACACATTTCACTCGAGTTCTTCACGCACAAATTTCCCCAACCATCCATCATTGCCCGATTTGAACCCAAAGTCCGGAATTTCTCACTGCCTCTGACCATCATTGGCGCGCACCAGGATTCCATGAACTACTTGTTCCCCTTGCTTCCGGCTCCTGGTGCGGATGACGATGGCTCCGGCACGGTAAGCATTCTAGAAGCCTTTCGCGTGCTGGCAGACAGTGGGTTTATTCCCATCAATGGGCCCGTTGAGTTCCATTGGTACGCCGCGGAGGAAGGTGGACTCCTTGGTAGCCAGGCGATTGCACGATACAAGAAGGAATCTGGAGCTCGAATTGGTGCCATGATGGAATTTGTAGGTCGCAAGAAGCTGGACGGGGGAATACCATCTGCTGAAGACGAAGTAGGACATGACTGCATTCGTAGCGCGAAACGCAACCGAGTCGATCGGTTTTATCGAAACTCAAGCAGATGCCCCGTTGACGAAATGGGCCGCAAACTTGGCTAATGAGTACATATCAATTCCAGCCAAGATTTACACATTGCCGGGGTAGGTTTGCATTTCTGACCAGTCGCCGGTCAAGATACATTGAGCTAATTCGTCACGAACCCCAGCGGCGCTGGATCCGATTACATGTCTTTCACCAGCCTAGGTTATCCCGCCGCGTTTGCATCAGAGGGCAACCCTTCCGCCGGCAGCTTTCCTGGAGAGTTTGACCCCTACGTCCACACAGAGAGGGACACCTTGGATGTTGACGACAAGACGGGGACATTCTCGTTCGAGGTAAACACCACCGAGTGGCGGCTTCTCCGCGATTGGCAAAACGCCCTCTTGCTAACGGATTGAAATGCAGCACATGGCGCGGTTCTCCGAGCTTGCGATTGCGTTTGTTGTGGAACAGGCAGGCTGGGATAACAAGTGGCGATGATTTTGCAAGTGGAGGGTGATGATTTAGCGAGAGTGGACTTGTCAATTGTGGCTGGCTATATGCCAATTGCTATCTGGAAGTGCGTGAACACATTGGAGCACATTGGTAGGGGAATCTCTCGTGACGTCTTTATACAACGATGCGCAAAGCAGCATTTATTCCGAGCAGTACTCATAAATCACTAGCATGTAGTGATGCGGTCGGTGTTTAGATGGATTGATTGGTTGTAGAGAGATGCGCCGAAGAGATGTAAGCAGTCGTCGGTATGACCCAACGAGCACATGGCACATGCCTTGATGATTGACGCAAGCAGTGCCAGGGCTTCATTGGCTGTTCCATCTCCAGAGGTTGTGCAGCAGTGCAACGACGCAGCCGAGATGGGCATGGGTATCGTGTCATGATGATGTCGCCTCGACATCTGGATGTCGTGGACAGCTTGTTACAAGCTGTTGCGAGAATTGGGAGGTGGCGGGTAGAGGGACACGTGAATCACGTCATTGGATCAGACATCTTTCAGCCATCCATCATCTACCAGGTACTCCGTAGAGAACTGGGAACGAGATACCGCAAAGGGCCAGTTCACGACGTTTCGATGGTGAGGCATCAACGATGACCCGCGGGAACTGCAACGGGTGATATTGGGAGACTCCTAGCTACAAAAAAGATGTGGCATTGCCCGGTTAGACGTCCACGTGGCGACGGACTTTTTCACGTCGAATCATTTCATCTAAAACACTGGCCATCATTTTGGCTCCGGCTGACTTGCATCATCCTTGGCAAAGTACTCGACCTCGTCAGAGTCGATGTACTTTGCCACGTTGTCCGCCTGCCACTTCTTCAGGGAGAAGCCCACCCCTCGTGGCTGTAGTCCTTGTCGTTGCTCTGGTCCTTGTGATGCTTGACGCGGATGAAGTCGTGGTGCACGGTCCCGGGATCGAGGCTCAGGGTGACGAGCGAGTTGAGCGTCACCGTCACGGCCTTGGGGAGCAGCCGGGGAGTCCACCTCTGCTCGTTCTTGAACTGCAGCACGTCGTCGTCGCTCCGGACGACCTCGTACCCGGCGTTCTCGCTCGAGCTGAAGAGCCTGGGCAGGGCGAACCACTGCCCGGCGACCTTGTACCGGTTGTCCGCGTAGCCGAACTGGTCGTCGTAGACGCAGTCCGGGGTGTAGCGCTTCACGCGGTCGATGGAGGGGCGGCACGAGTAGAGGGCGACGATGTCGTCGAGCAGCGCCTGCCGCTGGGGAGTCAGGGGGAGCGACCTCGAGGGATCGGGCGTGTGGTCTGACGACGGGCGAGTCTGTCTCGACTCGAACTCTGACCCCGGGGCCGCCGAGCTCTTGGACATGGTGCCTGCTTGTCTGCGCTGGGAGAGGAGAAGAAGTGAGGAAGCTGTGTGGGCAAGGCGACGGATTGGCATGTTGTGCTCGTGACGGAGATGCTGCGCCCGAGGACAAATCAGGTTCTAGACATTTCTTGTTTCAACGTGTGACTTGATGCTCCCGAGTCGTCGTCGTCGTCGTCATACAGTGCAGGTTGCTGCGACGAGCTGTGCTGCTGGTCCGCGGCAGCGCATCTGGACAAATTCAGCCACGAAAACCTTTCTTCCCACTTGGGGACAGAAAAGCCACGTCAACGAGCCATGTCGGCGGATGACAGCTAATAACTTATCAAAGTAAAAAGTTGAACTGTCTCTGGTGAATTGTCTCTGGTGAAGCGCATCAACAAAAGTGCATCCCATGCATCCCATGCATCCACAAGTGAACAGGTCCCTCCCTCGGCTCATTCTCCGAGCGACTCTCCCACTCAGCCAATCACATCTCGACCTCAAGTTCCTCGAGGTGGCCGAAACAGGGTGTCGAGTCGGACAAGGGCAAGGCAACGACTTTGAGCTTCACATTCGAGTATTCGACCATGCCCACCACCGCTCTGCCCCCCCTTTCCTCTCCTCTGCCACTTTTCAATCCTGTCAGATGTCACATGTCACATGTCACATGTCGGATGGGGCCCATGGCGTTTCCCTGCGATATATGGATACCCAGCAATATATCAGTCCTCACTTCACACGGAGCATTCATTGCTATTGCCATGATACGATGCCGATGCAACATTGCTGCCGCTTAAATTGAGCAAAAGATTGGTATTAAGCAAAATTATAAAATGTCAAATCGACTTGGTCTAGTCATATCCTCGTGTGTTCATTTCGTATATCTCATGTTGGTTTGCCCAATTCCCGATGTAATGTAATTTGAGCCCATCCCTCCTTTGCGCCGAAACAATCCCTTTTACCAAATCCCGATGCATACTGGATGGAACGCCGTAGAATACCTGAAAATAGAATTAAAAAGATTACCTCATCCTCCCATCTGTTTTCGCAATGGTGTATTCCAAGCCGCTCAGAGGAGTAGCCCCGCGTCGACCCTCCTCCTCTTGATGGAGCCTTGGAGCTCAGAAAAGTGCGTCGGCATGGTCAAGTGCGCCTCATATCGGCATGGTTCAGGGTTGGCCTCGTCCATCAAGTCGAGCCTCGGTTGAGAAAGCAGACTTGTTGCCGGGTGGGCGTAGCCGTCCAGGGGAAAGAAGCTTGCATCAGCATTCACGGTCGGGTCCTCCCAGTCGACGGGGAACTGACGGCAGACGCCAGCGACGGGCGATTCCCATGGTGAAAATAAGGAGGGATATGTGTCCGGTATTGAGGCTGCATCATCATCAGTTCGTGGCGTGTAAACCGGGCTGTATGACTGCGCAGAATAGACACTGTTGTTCCGTTAGCTTCTTATCCACACGCATGGCCGCGCACTGTGCTTGGAGTCATTACCTCGGGACTGCCGAGTTTGAGTTTGACGATGACGATGATGATGTATGGAAAAGATTTGCGTCGGAATCAAAGCCGTTTGCCGTCATGTGTTCGTTGCGGAACTCGTGATGCCAGTAATTCGGAATCGGCGGCCGCCGCGGCGCAGCAGCCAGATGCGAGTTGCCATGTTGCAAAAGGGGCGGTGCCGTGTCCACCCGCAACGGAGAGTTGAGGCTGCAGTGATGGTTTTCGGGATATATCCTCGTCTTTTCGTCAAATGATTGCGGTAGCAGCGACGTCGACACCATGATGAAGCCCTGCCATGTCTTGACAGACATAAATTCGCCGTCCATGACGACTTGATTTTGGATTATTGGATTGCAACGACCTCGTTCCGTAAGAGTTTGGCGTTGCGCTGCGTTGATGTGGAATTATGCCTTTGCCTTTCCACCAAGTGTACCGATATAAGCTTGGACATGGGAAAAGAGTTCGAAAGACGGTTTGTGGTGTATCAGGCGCACTGCAGGAAGAATAAGGGGTTTTTTTTGCCTCCCCTTTTCAAAGCATGTTTCTTTTTCTTCGATTGTTGAGCGTACCTCTCGCATTTCCTTTTTGCCCCGACTAATGTGTGAAACAGGTGGACACTAACGCCGGATCTGATGGGGTAGGCACAACAAGCTCGAGCTTGGAATGTGCTACTAGACAGGCGGCAAGTGAGCCACGCAGCGGTACTAACTACTGACCTGCAGTAGTTGAGTCGTCCGAGCCATCTGCTGACCTGGCAAAGCATGTCATGACAGACGTGGTGTATGTTTCTGAGCAAGACATGGTGGACTGCAATGGTCACTGTCCCTTGTTCATCACGGCACAAGTTGGGCCTCGAAAAGCCGAGCAAGAATCCAACAAGTACTGCTGCGTCGAGATGCTTAGTGTGAACGTCTGATACGACTTTGAGGGCTGACTTGGCACTGGAGTTCAGGACGTGAAACATGTGTGATGGTGACAGATGGAAATGCGAGAAAAAAAGGGGAGGGGGCTCTCATACCGGGCTCCCGGGCCTTTCTCATTATGCATGCACCTCTTCTTAAAACCCAGGCAGAGCAAGACATTTGCTCGCACGTCTCTCTGGAAACACTGGCGGCTCAGTGCCGCGGTATGGCGCGAATCCCGGTCCTTTAAGCACTTTGCCTCTGGGCTCGTCCGCACAAGCGGCCTAGGTCCGTCCACGTTGTCTGTCTGCCCATCAAGACGACTTGGCGCGTGACCAAATTGGCCGTCACCATTCGGGAATGCATCCTTGCCGCGGGGTGTCGTCGCATGCAACCTTCGAAAAACCCCGAGGCCCAAGGCAAAACCGTCAACGAAGCCTGCAAAGACCAGGGCTTCATGTGTACGGAGTAGCATGCCAAAACGCAACCTCCTGCTATGCTTTGATGCTTTTGGCACCTTGTTCTGGCCCAAGCCAACCGTGGCCCAGCAATATGGGCAAGTTGCGCGACAATGCGGCATGGCTGCTGGCTGGACCCAAGTCGAGCTTCAGTCGCACCTCGCCGCCGCAATCCAAGACGAGGCCAAATTGCACCCAAACTACGGAAAGGCCTCCGGACTCGGCGCTACACAGTGGTGGACCAATGTCTGTCTTCCGAACCCTCGCACAATGGTGCCACTGATCGTTGACAATGTTCAATCCCCAGGTGATATACAAAACGTTCCAGCCATTGGCCCATGACCAGCCGTTACCGGCAGACCTGGCTCCAACGCTACTACAAAGGTTCTCATCAAGTCGGGGGTATCATGTCGAGCAAGACTTGGTGACTACCTTGAAGAGATTGAAGCAAAAGAGGTCGAAGGCGGTGGCGTTTGATAGGATCGTGATTGGCGTCGTCACAAATTCCGACGATAGGGTCCCAAGCGTCCTTTCGTCGTTTGGCCTCAGTGTCAGTCCGTTGCGCTACGGGACCGATGACAAACTTCCTTTTAGGGGCCAGCCTTATGACATCGACTTTACTTGCATGTCATACGACACTGGTTATGGAAAGCCTCATGCGGCCATGTTTCGCGCCGCTGAGCATCTTTTGACCCAAGTTGTCGCCACGGGCGATATCCAGACGGTCTCTGAAGCAGATTTGGACATCGAATCATGGCAGAAACTGCATGTCGGGGACGAAGATGCCAAGGACGTGGTGGGAGCTCTCAACGCGGGCTGGAACCCGGTGCTTCTGGACCAAAACGGGAAGAGTGCCGAGATGCCTAGTTTGGAAGAGCAGTCCAATCATTCCATCTCCGGTGTCTTTCAAAGGCATAGCACAGTGAGGGTTCAATCGATTCGAAATCTGGTTTCGTGGCTTTTGGGCGAAACCGATCGTGACGGCCGCTGCGAGGCGTAGAAGCTACGCTGGGTGGGAGCCGGCAGAAATCAGCCAGGCGAACAATAGGCATCTTCGCGCATGTGTGATTAGTCATGTATAATAGTGTCACTTCCTGACTAAGCGCCCCGTCCCCAATGACCCGATGGCATGCATTTGCATCCCGCCCCTATCCCTGATCCCAGGCCCTCCCATGTCGTCGTTCAACGAGAAGCCGACCTCACCACGCAGACAAAGCTCTTTGTCTTGATGCACTGTAATCTGTACATGCTGCTGGTTTCATGTTGGTTCGGTCGTTCCTCCGCAATGGCTTCGGCCTCATGGTGCCCGTGGCCGTAGCCTGTTCGATTTACCTATATCTGTATCCATTCTTCAGCCGATGCGCTTTCCCTTGCCTTCACGAGATGTAGACGAGGCTTTCGAATTAACCAAGAACCTGCACTGGCCTTTCGCAGACGAAAATTCCCATCCGCATCCCTTGCCGACGAAGCAGGCACCGTTTCGACTCCTCGCGCTTGGCGATCCTCAACTTGAAGGCGATACATCGATACCAATAGCTTACCTGGGCGTGTTTCCCCATGTCAAAACCATCTTTCGACGACTCACCTATAAAATCTGGCACGATTCCCTCAGAGATCGCGTGCGGATGATCGTGCACGATGTCATCGATATTTTCTTCGAGGACATCCCCTTCATCTTCGAGTCCTTTCGCAAACGATTCGATCTCTTTGGCAACGACTTTTATCTGGCGCACATTTACCGAACCGTGCACTGGTGGACACAACCAACCCACGTGTCTGTCCTGGGAGATCTTCTCGGCAGCCAATGGATTGAAAACGACGAGTTCGACCGCCGGGGCCGTCGATTCTGGAACAGAACGTTCCTTGGGGGTGAGCGTGTCCCCGACCATGTTGCCATGTGGCCGAGCCATGAGTACAATCTGTCAGGGCTGCTCGATGGTAGTGACGAAGAACAACTTTGGGCGCGAAGAATCATGAATGTGGCCGGCAATCATGATATCGGCTACGCCGGTGATCTGACACCAGAGCGGATCAAACGATTTGAACGAGTGTTTGGCAAAGCAAACTATGAGCTGCGCTTTGAGTTACCTGTGACAGATGCCGAAGCCAATGCCACAATACATGACGATGATACGAATCCTGGTTCTGTGCGACTACCCCCGAGCTACGAATTGTTGTATTGAACGATATGAATCTGGACACGCCGGCCAAAGACCAGGGACTACAGGATGCAACGTATCACTTCATCAACGCGGTCATTGGCACGGCTTGTGCCGTGGAGTACAAGGGGCAATTCACCCTGATCTTGACCCATATTCCCCTGTACAAGCCTGCAGGCGTTTGCGTCGACGCGCCCTTCTTCGACTTTCACGGACCCCAAGAAGGGGGCGGTGTCAAGGAACAATATCTTCTGAGTGCCGATGCAAGCAAAGGACTCCTTGAAGGGATTTTCGGCATCGGTCGCGACCCCCAGGGATCTGGCCAGGGTTTAGGCCGTCCCGGCCTCGTCCTCAACGGCCACGACCACGAAGGCTGCGATACATACCACTTTGTCAATCAAACAAATGGCACCAGCCCGGATGAAAGATCTTGGGAGTCGCGTCGGTGGAAAGACGTCAAACTGTCCAACATACCCTCAATGGAAAAGCACCCTGGCCGCCGAGAAATCACTGTGCGCAGCATGATGGGAGACTTTGGCGGAAATGCCGGCTTGCTCAGTATGTGGTTCAATCTCGATACCTGGGAGTGGGAACACGAATACGTCGATTGCCCGCTTGGACGACAACACTTCTGGTGGATGACACACTTTTTGATATTGGGCGTTGTATTCTCTGGGGTCTCCTACGTCGCGGTGGTGTGTCTGGAAGCACAAGGCGTCGATGTAGATGCCGGACTTCGCAAAGGCGTCAAATGGGTGCAATCTAAGCTGGAGGAAATCCAGAAGGCCAGGACAGCACAAGCAGCGAAGGGAGACGGGGCATTTGAAAATGGGAAACCTCCCGAAAAGTCATGATTGGATGCGGATATCATTTTTGGGCCTTGATGGATATCCAGGTGGGCTCTCGGTGTATAACACTTGATAGCGATGGCATTCTGCTGGGGTTTTTTTTTGTTGTTGTTGTTGTTGTTGTTTGCTCGCATGGCTGGGGCGTCTTTCGTGCTTTTGTGTCCGTGGTAGGCCGGGTCGTTGTTGTAATACAACACGTGCGACCTTGATCTGGCGGGCTAAATTAATTTTGAACATGCAAACAGAATCACTTCCGTTTCAATCCGCCACTATACGACTCATGGCGCCTGATTTGTGGTATGATGTTATCGTCCTGGCCAAGAGCATGCTGGACCAGAGTCGGTCTTTTTCTTTGCCCAGCCAAGGGTGGTCGAGCAATGTATCCAGCAACAATCTGTACATAATTTTCCGCAGACGGCAAAAGAACTTGGTCAGAACTGGTGCGCAAACCGGTGTGACAAGCTACACCGTTTTTCAATTCCAGGACGGTCCCAAAGCTTTTATTTGCTACGGGGCCAAGAGCACAACACTATCCTGATAACCCCCGTGTCTAACGGCATGGCACCTTCGCCGGGTGGAGCGTAGGACAAGTCGAACCCAAGAAGATGAGAAAAAATGAGCACCCAGCCGGAAGCATAAGAAGACCAGCCCAATTCCCCCCGCCCGTCAGTGTAAAGCTGTGTCAGTCATCGATCCACGTCACCATGCCCTCCTCCTCACTCCTCCTCACCATGCTCTGCCACGTCAGTCTATGCCTCGCCTTCCCGCCGGCGTGCTCAGACACCGACCTGGCCTCGGCTGCGCCACAAAACACCGCGTCCCGGACGCCGTATGACTGTTCCCCGGGGGGCAATGCGACTGCTCTCGGATCGGGGACAAGAACAGCGAGGCGTGGGTTTTCCGGCCCGCCCACAGCTCACTTCCGGAGAAAAGGGGGGGATTCGCTGACAAGAAGACAGGTACTTCCAGTGCGTGACGAACCCGAGCTGCGAGCGCTGCTGGGTTTCCAGAACCACGACAACTACTGCGCCCTCCAGGACCATGGCGCCGGGTGCGCATGTTGTCACGACCCAGCGAGACGGTGCTTCAGTATCATAGTCGGCCGACAGATTGGTACGCCTGGCGCAACAGGGCCATGCCAACATGACGGAGACGGAGACGGGTGGCTGGGAGGAGGACCGTACGTTATCGAGCGGGAACTTTGTCTGGGATGGATGGCCTCTGCGATTGTTGGCTGGAACCGTCGTTGCACACGCTCTTTTACAATCGGATTGTCGGTTTTGCTGATTCGCGGTTTCTTCAAGAATTCTTGCATCTGGAGACCCTCAACTCTGCTTGTCGTCGACCAGTGCGTTGAGAGATGTGTTGGACATCTCGCCGCTATCTGAAGTTGGAAATAATCAGGAATGCTGGCATGCACATGAAAACCAGTAGGAGTGATTTTCTCATCATTCAAACTGCCTAGGGCAGGATAATCCAAGACCCAAGCGCCTACGTGTGTGACCCCTAATGCAAAGTGAAGAACGAGTGCAGTACAGAATTCGAGGTATAAAGCCGTCCATATCGAGGCTGGCCTGTGAAAAGGAAAGCTGCGTCAGGCTCATGCCGCAACCGACACGTTGTGCAGCGCGTAGTCTTGTAGATGGACACCGTCAATCAGTTGTGCTGCGTGATTTGTCCGAGCATCTTCTTCCTGCTCCGGGCCATCGGTCCATCCGCGCTCCGGGCCCCAGCAGATCGTACGCTTCGCTTCGTTGGCCACATCGAGAAGTCCACGCATCATGGCGCCAGTCTTCTTCACACTGGGCCAAGCCTCAAATTCCATCATTGCTGTGGCGGGAAGACTGGTGATCACACGAGACAATAGCCGGGCGCTGAATTGTTCATAAAATCCATCATATCGGCGAAACCCCTTGAACAATATGTCGCTTGGATCGCACTCCACATAGACGGTCAACTTCTTCACGTTGAAACAGTCTCTCAGACCGAGCGCGTCGTTTACTACCCATCCGCGTGGTGGTGCGCTCCATCCAGGGCCAAACCGGAGCTCTAGCGATGTGATGCATTGCCGTTGAACTGGTTTCAATCGCGCAAGCATGGGCTTCTTGGACTTAAAGTACTTTCCCGGGTAAGTGGGGAAAATTCGAACGCTCCGCGTGCTGTAGAAGAAGTGAGTAGCTTCGTCGTGAATCTGCTTGCACACCCGCATGAGTCCAAGACTTTTGTGTACACGTTTATAATTCTCTGGACAAAGATCCAGAACCTTCTCAGTATCGTGGAAATAATGCTCATAAATCTTGACACGTAGTTCGGAGGGCAGAGTCAGGAAATGAAATGGTGTCGCGGGCACGCGAATCTTGCGTTTCAACGGTATTAAGGGCGTGTCAAGAGTCAGGGAAGCAATGGAGAGCTTGTTGACTTCATCGTCGTTGGCAACTCCAGGAGTAGCTTCTGGCCCTGCTGCGGAAGGATGCGGATTTGTTGTGGACAGCATCGGAGCTATGGGTCGAGGGACGAGACCGTTGAGAGATTTAGATCCCCTTCTCGTGGGCCGCTTAGCCATGTTGAAGAAGTTTGCGCTGCTTCGCAAGACTTTGATTGTGGTGGGCCGTGACTGCTAATGGGTGGCGACTTTTCTTGTCCAGAAATCCGCGCCAGCCCGGGCGACAAGAAACCCTAGACTGAGGCGTCGAAGAACTGAATTGTGACGTCGATGGCGAAGCGCTTGTGATATTTGGTCTTTCAAATTATGATTGAGAGAGTACGATCGTGAATGAAAAAATCTCGGATAGCGAGCCGGCTTGAAGAGGGTGGTGCCATGGTGAAGTCTCAAGACCCTGGAAGACCACCCTCTCTACAACGCAGCGCACGCAGGCATGACACCGTTATTTGTGGAAAGTCGTTGTTGGCCGAGAAGCTGACTCGAATGCTCAGTCAATCGTCTCAAGGTTGACCTTGGAGAAGATGGTCTCGTGATATCGGTGTGAATAGTCGCTTGGTACCATGTTCAGGAACGGCTCCTCTACCCCGTAAATGCAAATACTTATTAATGCCGTCATCCAATAGGAATTGCCGAACCGCAGGACACGGGGTTTGGCACTGGATCACGTGTGGCCAGACCACAGACTCGGCCTAAAGAACCCCCAGTCTGCCATTCGCTGCTGTAAATTTTCGGTGGGAAGAGCCGCCATGTCATCGGAAGAAAAAGGGACAGTCTCTCATTTTTCTACCCTGGTCACGGCCGTCAACTTTTGAGCTCAGCGCCGGTCCTTCAACAGCATTAGCTGTCAATACGATGCAAAGCTCGTGAATTCTCAACAAGCCACTTGCTTCAACCAACTAAATTGATCTGTTTCATCAGCCCCTTTCATCAACGACGATGCTGTCCAGAATAGCCCGTGCCCCGCGCCTGGGCCTGATGGCCTCCCAGTTTTCGCGGTCGGCTGCCGTTCCAATGCGGCGTAATGGTCAAACCAGCGCTTTACTGTCGCCCTGGGTGCGAACGATGGCGAGCAGTAAAAACAGTGGCAAAAGCGGGAGTCGGAAGCAGCCATCGCAGTCCAGATCCCACGCCGAATCGCAAGCTAACACCGAATCTGCGTCATCACCAAATTCTTCTCCATCCGATGCCAACAAAACCGAAGCATCCAAGGAAGCTGAGCCCATCCCTTTCCACAAACTTCCCGATCTCACACAAGGCATTCCCTCGACATTGGACGAAGAGCTGCGCAAGCATTCAGGCAAGCCTCAGTCGCCTCAGTCCGCCTTGGAAGCTGTGGAGCAAGAGGAGGACGCGGGCGGACGCGGAAAGCGAGAGCGTCCAGAGTACGTTTCAACAAGCGACCGCAATCGTAAATGGTGGACACGATTTGTTCTCTTAGCCGTAGCTGCTGGAGGATCTTTTGCCGTGCTTTACATGGGTCGCGACTGGGACGATGTCATCGACGCGGAGCGTCACAGAAACATTCCCAATGGCTGGAGCCCTAGTCTCTGGTGGCTGAGAGCTAGAGCTCGCATGGGAGAGTCGGTCTCTTATTACCAAGATCCCGCTTTCGACAAGCTTCTTCCTGATCCCGATCCGAGCTTCGAGCGACCATATACCCTGTGCTTGAGTTTGGATGATCTGCTTGTACACAGCGAGTGGACTCGTGAACATGGTTGGAGAGTGGCTAAACGACCTGGTATGGATTACTTCGTTCGATACCTCAGTCAGTACTACGAATTGGTTCTGTTCACAAGTGTGCCATTCGCCATGGGCGAACCCATTGTTCGCAAGCTGGATCCCTACCGCTTCATCATGTGGCCCTTGTTTCGAGAGGCGACCAAGTTTGAAGACGGTGAAATCGTCAAGGTAAATTCGAAATAGTTCGTTTCATCGGCGCTTCCCAGCTAACAAAGGTTCAGGACCTCTCGTACCTCAACCGAGACCTGTCGAAGGTGATCATCATCGACACCAAGGCACAACACGTCCGCAAGCAACCAGAAAACGCCATCATACTGGAGCCTTGGAGGGGTGATCCCAAGGATGATGACTTGGTGGGACTGATTCCCTTCCTCGAGTACATCCATACAATGCAGTACTCGGATGTTCGCAAGGTTCTCAAGTCATTCGAGGGCAAACATATTCCCACCGAGTTCGCCCGTCGCGAAGCCATTGCGCGAAAGGAGTTCAACAAGCAATTAGAGCAGAAGAAGAAGACGAAAGGATCTGGAGTGGGAGCCCTCAGTAACCTCCTGGGGCTCAAATCAAGCAAAATGAGCATGACCATGGCGCCCGAGGGCGAACAGAACCCGTCGGAAGCATTCTCCCAGGGCAAGATGTTGCAGGATCTTGCTCGGGAAAGAGGACAGCGCAACTATGAGTTGCTGGAAAAAGAAATTCGCGAGAACGGCGACAAGTGGTTGAAGGAGGAGCAAGTGGCGATGGAGAAGGCACAGCAAGAAGCCATGAGCAGCATGCTGGGATCCTTTTCCGGCATATTCGGGCCAAAGCCATCCGACAGCACACCAGGCGCGGACAAGAAGGCATAAGCTCACAACAACACATCGAAACGCCTCCCCACTTATCGTCTTTTTCTCTCTCCATAATTGTACTCTGTAATATAAGCCCGAACAAGAAGCAAAAGAAGGAATGCGAATTCATGGGTGAGCCAGCAGCCATACGACGAACCGGAGGAAAATCTTGTGTATTTTTATCAAGGGGACGAAAATGGGGGCCATACTGCACTTTCACTGCACATGGAAGATCTTGACGCATTTTGATAGCTGGTGTAGTAGCATAGCATACATCGGCGAGGATCAAAGACGGATAATTTGTATACTAGTTGTACGAATCACAGAAGTTGCATGACGCATACGATGCAAATCGGCCATGTGAATACGGTGGTTGTCTTGCTAGCTGCTCAGTGATGTTTGATCCAAGACCCGGTTTACCAACAGGCTTGCCAGGGACTTCAAGTACGACATTGCCACTTTGTCGTACAGATACCCAAGGTCATTGAGAACCCAGCACTGCCAACGCATTCCGTAACTCGAGCACGGCAGTCGGGACATCCTCAAAGTTCAGAGCTGAAATAGCCCACTTTGCATGTTTCTGCGCTTGCTCGATGCTCTTTGGATTCGGCGTGTGGGCCACTGGAGCAGAGGCCGCTGGATGAGCTGCACGTCTCACCGGACTCGGAGCTGCTACAGCGGGTTCGGTTGCCGGCAAAGTCTTTGATACCGGGCCAGTTGTTGATGAAGAAGGACCAACTGTGGATGTCCAAGCCTGGTGATCTGAAGTGGGAGCCGATGGCTCAGGAGGCGGAGGCGCAAATTGAGGCGGTAGTTTGGTAGGTATCTGGGGCGATGGCTGCATGGGAATCTGAACCTCGGGCGAGGGCACGGAGGATAATTGTGTCGGCGCTGATGGCATCTCGAAAGTGGATGGGCCGGGACTCTGGCTCAACGGGGACGGAGCAAATGGCTCATTTGCAGCAGCAGACGCCGGTGGGAAGTAGTAGCTCGTATGGACATGTGAGACTGGCTGTTCCCCGGCGTCTTCGACGTCCTCGACCGACGCAGAGGGCAGGCTGGACGGGTCGGTGATCAGCCGCACTGCTGCGTCGCTGGGGTCGAGGGGCTGTTCCGGCTCTTGCTCGATCTGCGGATTTGTTTCATTGGGATCTCTGCCTTCGCGAATCGCCCTGAGGATACGAGCGGCATTCCACTTGGCGAATTTGATCTTTTGCAGGACTTCGGGTTCGGGAGTGCCCCATTCGTGGGTCAGGTCGAAGAAGGTTGCGGCGGCGTCGAACGTATCTGCTGTTTGTCTACGAGGCGTGAGCTACCGTGCGGTATGGAAATCGTCGTCCTTCAAGGGTTTCCAAAGATGGGGTGGGTTGACTGAGTCCATGGAACCATGACCGCGCAGGGAAATCTGTGTAATACCTCGTCACCTTGTTGGCTCGCATCGCGCGCTCAGCCCGACTAAAGGTCTCTTGGGCAAACTGCTCAACGTAGGCCTGCCCAGCTGTGTTATCCACTACGGCGTCATCTTCGGCCCGCTCCGTCTTCGTGGCTTCCAGCCTTTCAATCAGGGATTTTGTGAAGGCGAAGCAGTCATCGTCGGAGGTGTGAAGGTTCTTTGTCACTATCTGGTTGACGGCGTGATATTCGCCTGGGGAGTCCATCATCAATCAGTGTCTGTGAACGATGGATTTGTTGTGGTGTGGAATCTTTCCATGACCATTGTTCTCTCTCTATTTCCCGTGTTGGTAGACTTACACCAATATGCGATAGCGGGCTTGATGGTGCGAAGCTGGTTTGCGCGATTGATGAAGCGGCTGACCTCGGGGATCTTTAGAGGCGGGGAAGTGGCCCGGCGCTCATGGTGGGTTCGGGCGATGGTTGCGCAGGAAAACGGCTTGCAAAAGTATTGGTATATCAGGTAGGGGCAATATGCGGTCATCTAAGAATCACTTGCCGACCCTTGCGTGTTGTGGGAGTACATGGAGGCTTGTCTGTGATGGCGACAGTTGGTGGTTGACGACGTGGTTGACGCAATTGTTGTCGGACCCCACATCGCTCTCTGCCACTGCCACTGATGAAACCTCACGTTCTGGGTGCCCGGCCCCTCTGGAGCTCGCGCCACAGCGGCGGTTGGGTCAGGACCTGCAGCGTTCGTGGCTAGGGGGTGGCCTTGGTTCGGAAATAGAGGCAGGGTGAGGTACACCGTGGCCTTTTTGGTGCATCAGGACAAGTTGCCTCATTGCCCATTGCCTATATCAAACCCATCGGCCCCACTACCACCAAAGGTGACGGCTCGCATCTCTGGACACTCGCCCTTTGTCATCGTGTTTATTGACAACACTGCCCCGTTACTAAAGGACGCTCGCTTTAGGTAGGCATCATATCGCCGTCGACGATGCGTAACCCTTTTGTTGCCGTTTCTTTCACGGCCGTTTTGGCCTCCCTCCCATGCGCCAATGCCATGTACACCAAGAATTCGCCCGTTTTGCAGCTGAGCCCGAAAACCTACAACACTCTACTTGCTCAATCAAACCACACTTCGGTACGTCACTTTTTGGCCCTTTTGATTGCATCAACCCTCCGACGGTGTACTTCTTTGTCATGCGTAAGTCTTTCGACAGTAGTCTCATATTCATCGCAGATTGTTGAATTTTACGCCCCTTGGTGCGGCCACTGCAAGAACCTCAAGCCGGCGTACGAGAAGGCAGCCAAGAACCTGGAAGGCCTTGCCAAAGTCGCGGCTGTGGACTGTGACGATGAGGCGAACAAGCAGTTTTGCGGGGCCATGGGCGTCCAAGGCTTTCCTACTCTCAAGATAGTGCGTCCGGGCAAGAAGTCGGGCGGCAAACCTGTCGTGGAGGATTATCAAGGTCCCCGTACAGCTACGTCCATTGTTGAGGCGGTCGTGGGCAAGATCAACAATCATGTCACACGAGTCGCTGACAAGGATTTGGATGCCTTTTTGGCCGGCGACAAGCCCAAGGCCATCTTATTCACTGAGAAGGGAACCACGAGCGCCCTGTTGAGAAGTCTCGCCATTGACTTCTTGGACGTAATATCATTTGGACAGATCCGTAACAAGGAGACCAAGGCTGTTGAAAAGTTTGGGATTGACAAGTTTCCTACTTTCGTGCTCATTCCGGCCGGAGACAGCGAGCCTATTCTATATGATGGCGAGCTGAAGAAGAAGGATATGGTCGACTTTCTGAAACAAGCTGGCCAACCGAACCCAGATCCTGCCCCAGCCAAGGCCAGGTCCAAGCCAAAGAACGATAAGAGGCAACAGCCTAGGACTGAGCCTGACGCCGAATTCGAGGAGGCAACCGAGACTTCAAGCGAAACGACAGCGGCCGAGACTCTTGCGTCTACTCCTGAAATCATCTCAATCACCACAGTAACTAACAAAGAATTCTTGACCGAGAAATGCCTCCATTCCAAAGCCAACACCTGCATCCTTGCTTTTATTCCCGTTGATGGCTCCGAGGACGGCGCCAAGGTCACGGCATCGTTGTCCCACCTCAACACCAAATATATTCATGGACATCGGCAACTCTTCTCTTTCCTCGCAGTTCCTAGCCAGGTTGAGGGCGTTGACGCCATCCGAAAGTCTCTGGGTCTTCAAGCAGACGTCGAGCTAGTGGCTCTCAATGCTCGTCGAACATGGTGGAGACATTATCAGGGCGACTTCAGCGTCGAGAGCGTGGAGTCATGGATCGACACAATCCGAATGGGTGAGGGTTCTAAGCAGAAGTTGCCCAAGGACGTCATTGTACAGGATTCTGAGGGGACATCAACCGCGACAGAGACCCCAGGAGAGACCCTAGGAGGAGAGACCCCAGGAAAGACCCCGTCAGGGACCCCGACAGAGACCACTCCCAGGGAGATACCACAGGAGGAGGAAGTGAAGCATGAGGAGCTCTAGATTGGCCGCAGGGTCTTGTAAACAGACAGAAACCAACCAGTCAGCTATCATAAGTCTTCTCCCTGGGAAAAGAAAAAAAGAAACGGAGGACAACAACCCACTCAAGTAATCGTTCCAGTCCCTGCGTTGTAGGCAGAGTTGTTCTATGTATCGCACGTGTTGTGTTCTCTACTCATCCAAGTCCATAGCCACGGCATCGCTTCGCCGAACAGCGCCTTCTTTAATCATCTTGATGCCCTTTTCTTTGATCGTCTTGTCGAGAAACTTCTTGACCTGTTTGCACCCATCCAAGCCGACGACCAACATTCCCTCAAGACGGCTGACCTGAAGACGACTCTCGCAGATCAACGCAACTACCCTGTCGCCATCTCCGAGTGAGGCCACGGTCAGGAACGGTAGCTCTTGTTCTTCCTGATTGTTCAGGTCCAGAATGGGATCGGCAGAGTCGTCGCCCGCAGCATAAGAGGACGTTGATCCAGCGGTGCACGCAGCAATGAAGTCAGTCATTGGGATGCCAGCATCGATTATGGCGAGAGTCGCGGCATTCATGAGCGCGGCCAGCAAAGACCCGTCCTGCGACAAAACATGAAGCGATACGTTGATTGAAGAGTGCGGGAAGAGGTGCGTGTGGACGGTCGACAACAGGGCCTTTGCGATTGTGATTTCCATTTCTTGCGTCCGTCTGGCAGCGAACTGGTCAGCATATCCATCATACGGTCCCGGGGTCCCTCGCGTGGCTCTATGCTCACTTGTCGTTGCGCGCCCTCTTCTTGCGGTCGACGCTGGAAAACCCAGCAATCACCACGCTCACATTGATGGAGGCTGCGTCTCGCCCAGATGCCTGGCCTCCTCCTCTGCGCTGCGCTTGCGACTGCTGCTGCTGCTGCTGCTGCTGCTCTGACGGGCCGGTCACGACGCACATGACCTTTGTGTGGCCCATTTCAAAGTACGACGATCCGTCGGCGGCATCTTGGGTTCGGATCTGAGCATGCAGGCGACGTAGTTCGTTCCAGCGACGTCCATCGACACGAAGTAGAGCTAGAGAGTACGATGATGTGTCGAGAGGCATGATGTCTCTCGTCCTTTGAGCAGTGGCAGGACCGTGGGCGTCGGGGAATGTACGAGTGTCTCTTTTCCTCTCTAGGTTGAAGTTTTCGAGGTGCTGTAGTGGTGCTGTAGTGGGGTCGGTCGCCTTTGGCCTTTTGCAGATGTCTGTCTCGGTCTGTCATTTGGTCGTGCCCCACTAGTAAGGTAGGCGAAGATACCCTGCACCTAATTTGTTTTGTTCTGTTACTAATGCCATATGATTAGTAAATCGAAACAACAAATGATTGGCATGGCATTATGGTCGGTCTTCCGCTTCGATCAGCTTCAGGTTCCAACTATTCAAGCAGGACATGTTCAATTACGAGACTTGGTATTACTACAATGCTACTAATAGGTCGGTCAAGCGTGGCTCTCAAAACTGGTATCACTCGGTAAAAGAGCCCTTGAAAACCTTTTCAAAATTATGCTCGTTCCAACGCACCAACGGCTTCAGGCCTGCAAACTTCCATTTCCCCTCAACAAGAGTGTAGTAATGCTCATTTGTAGCATGGCTGTGGCCTCGCAACTTGACATCCCTCAGATCCGCCTCATGGTACACCTGATGTGCGGCTCTTAGTTGATGATGTCCAACGACTTTGGTGTCGGAAATTCGCTCCCATCGCGTCGCGCCAATCAGATGCTGCGTTTTGACACATGGATCGCCCAGGAACTTGTCATCCGACACCATTGCCAGGAAGTCATCAGCAGACATGGCCTCCCATTTCCCTTTGCCGATTTTGGTATAGTCAACGTAGAGCGTCGGTGCTATAATACGTTGAAGACGGGGCCAATCCTATGGGCAAAAAAAAAAGTTGGTACATTGCGTATTCATGCTTCATGTCGCTGGGGATACGAACCTTTGCGTCATAGCTGTCGGCCCATTCGAACACCAAGGCACTGAGCTCCAAGTAGTCTTATCGTGTGCGTTAGTTTGTGTTCCGAATTTTTCATCGGGCTGAGAAAAAGAGCCCTACCTTGGAAAGAAATTGAATTTCCTGACATTGCTTTGTTGGAAGCTACTCTTGCGATATAAAACCGAGAGAATATCTCTACTTTTAGCGAGTGCGATGTCTGTTGGAGCTTTTGTAATGATTCACGGAAAAAGAGAGTGAGTGCGTGCATGAGCGGCTTTATGAAAAGAAATATTTGCATTCTTACTATACAACACGTACTCAACAGAATCTCTGGCTTGGAATGCAGTCATGGGTGATTTGAGATGCTGATACTTCCAAAAGTACCAGATGTTTCATGATATGAGTCCTAGCTAGACGCCCAGATAGGATGTGTAACACGTTTGGGTTGGTAACTCGGTAGATGCAGATCCAGCAAAACACTCCCCACCATGATGAAACAACCACACAACTTCATTTCTAGCAACTTGTTGGCCCGCACGGCCGATCGCCCACACTGTAATTACGGGGCTTCAGGGCTCTCAACAGGGCCCGAGTGCGGCGGCACCGAGGCAAATGAATCCGAGCGTCGTCTGAGACGCAAACGGAGGTGGAGGCTCGGCCACAAGAGAGGATCACGACTCACGAGGCCATATACGGAGTAGTTACCATGAGCATCGAGGACGCCATCGTCAGCGAGGCCGGCTTGCGTCAAGTTCATCCGTAGATGGATCAGAATTCGAAGCCGACCCGGAATAACTGGTCGGACCGTTGAACATGAAGAAGACGGCGGAAGTCGCGTTTGTTGAATCGATGAGAACTACAATGTGACAGAGCCATTTCATCAGCACGGCGATTTTTAATCATGAATCCTTCTATATCGAACCCGAATCACATCCCCGGGGCTGATCTGTGCGCGGATGCGCCGCTCTATGGCAGATACTGTGAAAGGATGCAGGTCAAAAGGAGAGAGAAGAAGAAGAGATGTAGAATTACTATCTAGGAATTTGGAATCTAATGAAGGAAAAGGAAGCTTATTATAAGCTTTAAAAGCTCTTAATAGGGACCTAAATAATAGAAGGTCTAACTAATAAGTGAATCTAGGTCTGCAAACAAAGCCTATAATAAACGCGATAATAAGCGAGATATGTGAATTAAGCAAAGAGGGGATAATAATAGTAATGCCTTAGATTTAAGGCTGCGATGTAAAGCTATAATTCTTAATACTGCCCCTAGTAGTATATCTAGCTTAAAGATAAAGAAAAAGAAGGAAAGAAATATAAGGTCTTTATAATGCCTCTATAAAGTCCCTTGCCTTTATTATGTAAAGAAGGCGCATAAAATTAGCGTGTTTAACATATTCTAAGCCTTTTATAAATCTATTAGTAATTATTTGTTTAGTTCTAATTTATTAAAGATAGAATTCCCCTTTATAGGCTTTCTATATAATCTATTTATAGTGTAAATTAATATAATAAGTATATCCCTTATGCTTCTTATTAAGTATATTAGCTTTTACATTCTAGCTATTAGTAAATAGAAGTAATAGTTATAATTATTTAATCCTAAAGTTATTAAGAAGATTAGTAACCTAGAGCATAGATAAACTAGTTAGTATAAGGTTAATAAATTCTACCTTTATTAAACTAAGGGCTATAAGAGTTTATTTCTTTAATTACTAAAGGATTAATCCTCTAGCTAGTATTATAATATAGCCTATAGTTAATTTCCTAGTATCTAGGTTATTAGCAAGAGAGGCATTACTAAATCCCTTTACCTATAGCACTAATTTTAGGTCTAAAAGAGCTAATTCTCTAAGAATAATTCCTAAATTATCTAATCTAGAGAGGTATTACTAAAGGTATTTCTAAAGATTTATATAAACCTGCTTTAGTGTGGAATTCGCACTATAGAGTTAATTTAATATAAACGTAATATTAGGTTATATAAATACTAAAAGCTAATTAAAGCTTCCTATATGTTTTACCTAGTCTAAGAGGTTATACACTATATTAAGCTCCTTCTAATTAGCTAGAATCTTAGTCTTTAGGAGCTATAGGATATTTAATATATTAATATTCTTAATATTAAATTTCTTTATAATACTCTATATATAAAGCTTCTAATAAAGAAGGATAGTTTAGTTAGTATAGTTATAGATAAATTTAATACTAAGGAATAACTTAACCTCTCCTAGGTGTTTTAGCTTATAGTATTTCTATAGCTATTTAATAATATCTTTAATTATTATAAGGGACTTTCCTATAATAATTATATTATCTACATAAAGAAGAAGTATAATATTATTATATTAAAAGATATAGAGTTTGCTTATTAGCTAATAAAAGCCTTACTTTTTAAGTTCCTTAGTAATATTTTCTAGCTACTAGAGGGGAGAGATAGGTAAGCTATAGAGAGCTCTTTTAAGCTTATAAACTCTTATAGTGCTATTAGAGTAACTATAAGGTTATTTAATATAAATATCCCCTTATACTTTAGTATTAAGAAAGGCATTTATAATATTATATTACTACTATTTAAAGTCTAAGACTATAATAAGTGTATAAAACACTTATAAAGAAACTAGGTATATAACTACTATATAGAGGTCCTTATTATTAAAAATTTCTAGGTTCTAGTCCCCTCTTATAACTTACCTTGCCTTTATATAGGGTTCTTAATTAATTAGATGTTTTACTATATATACCTATTACCTATTAAAGATCTTTATATCTTTATTAGGAAACATAAGCTCCTAGTAGTTCTTTTTATAGATCTTAAGGAGTTCCCTTTTCTTAGTAAGTCTCTAGAATATATAGTAGTTATTTATAGCTTTAGCCTTAAACTAGTTAGATAGGATATTAATCTTTATATTAGCTATATTAGCTACTTTAATTATTAGAAAGGTATATAATATAGTTATCTCCTTCACTTTATTATTATAGTAATAAATTATAAGGTTTAATTGTCTAGGGCCCTAAAGGGCTTTCTTTTCCTAAAGGTTATAATCTTAAGATAGTCTTAATATATATTAGATTATTAGGATTATCTTAGGGGTTTAGGCTTAGATTTAAGTTATTATTAAATAATAATAATATTATTATCTTTAGTTTCCTTATCTAGGAAAGCACTAGGTTATTATTAAGGTAAGACTATATTCTCCTTATTAATCCTTTATTATTAATATCTTATAAGATCTTCTTAATAGGGAGGGCTTTTAGAGGGAGTTAGGAGTTAACTTTAAGAAGGTTTAGTTAGAATAGGAGAATTATCTTCCTCCTTAAAAGAGTGGTAATTCTTATTTACTTCTAAGGTTATAGAGGGAGTTCCTAAAAAACAAACTTTCTTTTTTTAGTATTCTTATAAGGTTATAGGCAAGGTTTTATTATAAGTAAAATATTAATAATCTAATAACCTTCTTTAGTAAAACAGGGATTAATAAGGTTTATAATATAGATTTCTTTATGGAGATTAAATAGCATTAGGAGATTAGTCTTATTAATATATATATCTCTTATATAAATAATTCTCTATTCTTCTAGAATCTAAACCTTAAAAAGGTAATATTTAGGGCTATCTATACCTATAAGCCTTCCCTTTTTAGCTTATATTACTATCTTCTATAATTAAACACAACGTTTATTAGGAATACGTATGTATGTAATACATCCCTATGTTTGCAAATGTTTAATAGATATAGTGTTATTAAGGCCTAAGATATTAAATAAGACTTATTAAGGTAATTAATTGTTTTTATTACTATATATAGGTAAAACATTAGTAATTTTAGCTATGTGCTTTATAGTAAATAGCTAGAGAATTTTAGGTAACTTTACTCTAATTATTAAAGCTTATACTATCTCTATAAGAGTTTAACTAGCCTATTTAATAATGCCTTAATAGGTAGGAATATAAGAAGCACTAGTTTAGAAGATAATTCCCTTTTTCTAATAGTATATTTTAAACTTATTACTAAGAAATTCTATTATATTATTAGTGTAAAAGCATTTAATAGTAAATCCCTTACTTATATTTTTAATAGTAGTCTTCTAAGCCTAGATTACTTTAACTACGCTTAACCTATTAATAGTTAGAATTACCTAATAAAAGCGTGTATAAATATTAATTATATATAAGGTGTGTTTCTTACCTTTAAACCCTTCTAGTTTATATTTAATAAAGTCCTAGAATACATAAGAAAGGAAGTTTATAGTATTATTTAATTCCTTATAATATATTATCTATAGAGCCTTTAATAAGAGGTAAGCTAAGCATTAGAAGTTAGCTATAGAGATAGGATTAATTATAATTCCTGCTTCCCTATAAGCTAGCATAATACGTTCTTTCCCTATATAGCTAAGTCTCTTATATAAAAGACTAAATTTAACCTTTTTAGTAATAGTATTACTTAATAGTATAGCAAAGTTATAATAAGGTTTTTCTTCCTAAAGAATTAATAAGGTAATGTTTAATTTCTAGTTATAGTAACCTATAACTAAGCCTAATAATAAGATTAATTAATCCTTAAAGCTATCTATTATGATTTCTCCTTGTTTAAGAAGTCCTAGTAAAATTATATTAACTTTAGCCTTTAGGGCATATTAAGCGTTAGAAAGTTCTAGATAACCTTTGCTAACTAGGATCTTAACGTTCCTAGTGCTATTAACTTTAAGTTATTCTCTATTACTTACTATTATTAGTTTTATATTAGCGTTTTTATTTAAATATGTAAACTATTTAGTTATATTAAACATATAAGTGTTATAACTAGTGTTAAGAATATAGTCTTCCTTTATAAGGCAATTTGTAATTATTTAAAAGGAATAGTCCTAGTTAATTACTATAAGGGAAAGATTGCTTCCTATAGTAATAATATTAGGAGAAGTAGTAGTCTTTATTATAGTTATTAAATTATTTTTCTTCTTTACTAACTTAGGTATTTTCTTAGGATAAAGTTTCTAGTAGTTATCTTTTATATAGATAGTTCTTCTAGGAGAGACTAAGTATTTATAATCTAATTTAATAGTTTTACTAGTCTTATTTTTCTTTAATAGAGTTTTTCCTTTGCTTTTTATATTAAAGCTATCCTTAGCGTTCTTTTATTAAGTATTAAAGTTAACCTTTTAGTCCTTCTAGGGTTTATTTACTTTATATATTAAGTATATAAGCATATTATCTTTCTTTAGTTCTAATTTAGAAAATCCTTTGATTTTCTAAGCGTTATAAATCTTAGGCATTAAACCTTTAATAGCTTTAATTATCTATAAGACCTAGATAATATTAGGGATTTTTGTTACGTGGCAGAATGCCTAGAAGCGGAAGGACCCTTACAGGGCCAGATTCAGCAACCTAGAGTAGGGGACAACTCAATTCTTATAACATACTTTACTCCTAACAGTAACTTTCCTAAAGTGAACTTAGCATGATTTATAACCTATTAAATCCGTTAGCCCCTCTAATAGATTTAACCCCTTACGTGCTAAATTAGCATGTAATAAGTGGTAGTAATTAGAGATTCTTTTATTACGCACCTCTAGTTATCTAAAAATAATAGCCTTATATCTAAAACTAACCGTTTATAACGCTAATTTAACCCCCTTTTAAACTTTCTAGTAAATAAGACTAAATTATAACTTATTTACTAATTTAGAGCTTTTAATAGTACTAATCTAGAATTTAAACATTAGAAACAAAAACTTATTAGAATTAATAAATAAGAGAATTTAAATAAGCTTACCTAGTATAAATTTATTAATAGAATAGTAATAAGATATAAATAGCTAGTATACTAAGAACCTCCTATTTATTAGAATACTATAGATTTATAAACTATATACCTTATATAAAATTAAGTTAAGTCCTATATTATAAAAGCTAAATCTAAGGGATTTCTTTATAAATCTAGTTAATCTAAAGGTAGTAAGAAGTCTAAGAAAAGGTCTAAGAGCACTACTAGTCTAGTTAATAATGCTAATACTACTAAGACTAGGAATAGTATAGAGAAGGGCAAAATTAATAAAGAAAAGGAAATTAAAAACTACCCTAAAAACAATACCACTACTTAATATCTATAACCCCCTAACTACTTATTAAAATTAGACCTAGGAGACCTATAGCTAGGACTATTAGGAAGTACACTAGGTTTAGGGGAACTTTACACTAAGCTAGCTAAATCTAATATAGCTAGGATTCTTTAGGAAGTAATTAGTTAATAATAGCTTATATAGTAGGTAATAATAGAAGAAGTAGTAATAGGAATAAAGCAGTTAGTAATAAAACTAATAACTAAAATTAGGAGCTTATAAAGTGTAGGAGCCTTAGTAAGGTTAATACTATAACTATAGAATATAACTTAGGGAATAGTATATCTATCTATAGACTAGGGGTAGTATAATAGTAATCTATATACTAACCTAAACTAAATAATACTAATAGTATAACTAATACTACTATAATATTAGTAAGTGTTACGTGGCAGAATGCCCAGAAGCGGAAGGGACCCTTACAGGGCCAGATTCAGCAACCTAGAGTAGGGGACAACTCAATTCTTACAACATACTTTACTCCTAACAGTAACTTTCCTGAAGTGAACTTAGCACGATTCATGACCTGTTGAATCCGTTGGCCCCTCTGACGGATTCAACCCCTTACGTGCCAAATCAGCACGTAACAGTAAGGATACCTATAACCTTAGTAATACCCTTACTAAGGTTATTTATAAGGATAATACCCTCTAAACTAGGAATAGTATATAAATTTAAGTATTTAAGGTAAGATAGATTTAGTAATAGATTAGGACTAGAATCCTTAACATATAGATATAATAGAGCGATAGGCGGATTTAATATAGAAAATCATAGATATTAGACACTTTAAGCCTTAATATAAGCCTAAGGAAGCTAGTAATAATCTTATTATATATAATAGAAAGTAGACTATTTTTTATAATATTAAATTATAGATATAGGTAGTTAAAGATTACTTATATTATACTAGTCCTAGCTAATAAGATATTATTTAGAAGAAAGTCTAGACACTATTCTAAGGAGATATAATAGTATAGTATAGGTAATATCTTAATTTAGAAGAAAGGAATGCTATATTTAGCGAAATATTAACTATATTTATAGTAGTTAGAAAGGAATTTAGTATTTAAGTCTAGGATATAATAGCATAGCTTAATAAGGCTAAATATATAAGAGAGGATATTATAAAGGAGGTATCTTTTTATAAATTTATATTAAAAAATTTCTAGTATACTAGAGTAAATAGTAAGATAATAGACTATTAGCTATTATTATACCTATATTATAAACTTTACCTAGGATTGCATTAAATATGTCTAATGCTAATAAAAGAGGATATAAGATTAGCGTATATTATAATAGTAAATAATAAGAGATATAACTTATATAACTACCTATATAATAAGGGTTATACTATAAATAGAAAAGGTAAAGGTAAAACTAAGGTCTATTTCTAATAAGAGAAATCTAGTAGTGATTTAGAAGGGGAAGTAAAAGGAGCCTAAGCTAATTAGAATAGGCTATTTAATATATAATTCCCTCTAGGAAGTTAATAGTATAGATAGGATAATTAAAATATATAAAGATTTTTAGGTGGTTTTTAGCTAAGGTTATACTAGTAAAATTAGCCCTTTAAGGAGTAAAACTAGAAACCTTAGTAAAATAAATTATAGTAAGAAGATAAAGCAAGGAATTACCCTAGACTTAGTTAAAATAGGCAGGAAAATCTACTAAACTAACTAGATAAATAATAATATTAGGAGACTTTATTATTAGGATAGGTAAGCTAATTATAGTAGCTAAGGTAGTTTTAGCGTTAGGAGAAAGCACTTATAAAGGAAAAGGAATATATATATATTATAGTATATAAGGATAACTCTAATATAAAATAGTATAAAACCTATCTTAAAGACTATAAATACTATATAGTAAAAGAAGGGGAGGTTTTAGAAGATAATAATAAGGAAAGCTAAGGTTAAGATTTGAATTTTATAGAGATATATTTTATTAAAAATAATAGAAAGAAAGTTAAGAAACCCACTATAGAGATAGGTCTAGCTAGACCTAGATAACTAAGCCTAGGACAGGTTATTAAGGCTATAGTAAGACTATAAGAGGTAAAGTATAATAGGAAAAAGGTAAATACTTTCCTTAAAATTCTAATTAAATTTAATAATAAAGGCAAGAGCCACTAAGTCTATCTTAATATAGGAATATTATTAATCTTAGTAAATAAGGCATAGCTATAGTAGTATAAAGTAAATATAAAATAGGGAACGCAGGAACTAAAGCTAGTCTTAGGAGTCTAGTCTTCCTTTTTTATTACTAAAACCACTACTTTTAACTTTTATATCCCTAGGATAGTGTATAAAACTAAGATAACTAGATATTTTATAGTAATAGCGGATATAATACTAAATCTAGGGCCTAAATTACTACTTAGTACGAATTTCCTATATAATTTTAGGGTAAAAATTAATTTTATATAACCTAAGGTAGTATTTAGATTAGTGTATAGCATAATAGTATAGGTAGAAATATTTTAACTAGTAAGTAAAGTTCCTTACTAATAAGTAATTATAGCATAGATAGTAATAATTCCCCTAAAGGCATAGTTATATATACTAGTTACCTAGAAGGTAGGATAGAAGAATTAGGAAATAAGCGTTTATTATACACTATTATATTTAATATTTCTTCTAGACGCACTCTTATATGGATTTAGCTAGGGATAGATAGTTACTTATAACCTAACTAATAAAACCATTACTATTTCTAAGCACTAGAAGGTTATATATCTAATAGTAGCTAGGGAGGTTACTATAAACTATATAATTAATAACCTATTTATATATTATGCCTTTTTTAGTAAAGATATTATAGAAAAGAGTAAAGAGAAAGCTAAAACTAATAAGGAGACTAAAGGAGAGAAAGATAACCTTAATCTAAAGAAAGTTAATATAGGAGTACCCTCTTATAGAATCTTATATCCTAAGGAAATTCTATTTATAACTAATTAATTTAGGGTATAGGTAGCTAATATTAATAAAGAGGCTATAAATAAACTTATTAAGTTAATAAATAAATATAATATTTACTATAATAGGGGTATTATACTAATACTAAAAGACTAGAAAATAAGAATTAATCTTATAAAGGGATAGTAGTATTAAATAAGGCTAATTAGGCCTTATAAACTTAGAAAATAGGATGCTAATAAACTTAATAAAGTATATAATAAACTCTATATAAAAGGGAAGATATTATATCTAGATAAACTAGTAGTAATTATATACCTAGCGTTTATAGTCTAGTAAGAGACTAGCTAAGAGAGGAAAGGAAGAGTTATAGTTAATATAAGACCACTAAATAATATAGTAATGCTAGATATATACCCTTTACCTAACTAAAGTAATATTATAAATAATACCTATAGTAAGAAAGTGATTTCTCTTTTTAATAGAACTAGTTTTTTCTATTAATTACCTATTTAATAAGACTATTAAGCGCGCATAGTAGTAATATTAAATAGAGGTCTAGAAGCGTTAAATGTAGCACTAATAGGGTTTAAAAACTCTCTAGCTTTTACCTAAAGATTTATAGATTATTCTAGAAGCATAAACACTTTATTTAGGTATATATTAACAATATTATTGTGTTTTTAAATAATTTAGAAAAGCATTTAAGCTATCTTAAAACGGTTCTTAAAATCCTTAAGGAGAATAGATTAATAATTACCGCAAAAAAGTTATTTATTAGCTACCTTACTATTTAGTTACTAGGATTTATTATTAATAGTAATAGAATTATAAATACTAATAATTAGCTTAAAGCGTTTTAAAAGATAACATTTCTAAGTAATTTATTAAGTCTTAAGACTTTTATTAGAATAGCTAGATTTCTATATAATAGAATCCTATAGTTTAATATGCAAATCTAACTATTATAGGCATAAAAAACAGTGTTATTATATAAATTTTAAGAAAAGGATAAAAAGATTACTAGCATCTTAAAGCTAATATAAAAGAGAAAAACATAACTAAAGACATTTTTACTAACTAGAGATAAGGAAAAGGCATTTAAAGATATTAAGATATTTCTAAGTAAGAAACAAACTTTGTAGCACTATAACCTAAAGAAGCCACTATTCTTTAAAATTAACGCTTATAAAGAGGGATTTAGTCTATATATTTTCTAGCTATAAGAAGAATAGGATAGTTAAAGCATTCCTAGGAGGGAGATTAAAAATAACTAGATATAGCTAATTCTATTCCTTTTTAAAGCAATATTAAGCGTTAAAAAATAATATAGTTTAATAGAGGTAAAGGTAGCTATAATTACATAGAGTGTTAGAAAGCTTTAGAAGATAGTGTAATCTAATAACACTATAGTTAATATATTAACTAACTATTCTCTAGTAAAGGGCATTATTAAATATACCTTATTATTAATAATAGACCTTAATAAGGCTAATTTAAAACTAGCTAAAGTTACAAATTATTTATTATAATTTAGCCTAAAGGTAATATATATGCTAGGAGTGTTAAATATGGTTCTAGACACGCTCTCTAGATTACTAGTAGAGGTAACCTATAGGGAAGTAGCATAGAAAAGCTAATATAATAAGTTAGATACTAGTGTATATTTTAGCGAAGAATATACTATAACTATAATTATAGATAATAAACTTAAGGCTAGAATTATTAAGGGGTACTAATCTAATTATAAGTTTAGCTAAATTATTATATTAATAAAAGCCTACTAAGAAAAACAAGTAGTAAAGAACGCTAGAACTAGACTAAAGATCCCTCTATATAGCTAGGATTTGCGTAAGGATAGATTATTATACTACTATAGTAGGGATAGATTTTTCCGCCTATGTATTCTAATAGCGGAGGTTAAATCTATACTATAATTAGTATATAATAAATAGTAACACTTTAGAATTATAAGGATAGTAGTAGAATTATAGTTAGTCTATTTTATATAAATAAGTTAATATATTTATAATTATATAGCCTATTATATAGTGTGTTAGGAGAATGTAATTAATTATGTAAAGCCCCTAGGGGAAATGCAGCCCTTATAGTTAAAACTAATGCTATTTTATATAATTTCCCTTAATTTTATAACGGATATACTAGAGGTCTTATTAGCAAATACTATATAGCAAATAGAAGGGTATGTAATATATAACTTACTATGCCCTATAAACTGCCTTTTTAGTAAGAGAATATTATTAATACCTAGATATACTATATATCCCATAGAAATCTAGGTAGAATTACTTCTTTAGGTACTATATATTATAGATTAGGGGTTACTAAGATAGATTATAAGTAATAGAGACCTAAAGTTTATATCTAATATATAGAGAGCTATATTTAAGTAAGTAAGGGTAAAACTCCTTATAAGTACTATATATTATCCCTAGATAGATAGAATAGCTAAAAGAAAGAACTAAATAGTAATAATTATAATATAGTATTATATAGTAATAGACCTAGATATAATATAGATATTACTATTACTAGCATTATAATACTAACTAAATAATACTATAGTAATAAGTACTAGCTAGGCACCTAATAAGCTATTATATAGATTTTAGCCTTTAAGTATTATTAACCTTCTTTTACCTAATAATATAACTAACATAAGAACTAGTATAAATAATATTATAGTACTATAGAAACTATATTAGTATAAAGCTTAATTAGTGATTATAATGGTAGCTACACTAGCAAAAATTCAGTATAATAACCGCTATAAACCAGTTAATATTAACGAAGGTAATATGGTTTACCTATGATTATATAAGGGATATAAACTGCCTAGTAAGCTAAAGAAAAAATAGTCCCTATAAAAGGTAAGTCCTTATAAGGTACTAGAGGAGGTAAATCCATTAGCTTATTAGTTAGAATTCCTACTAAATTCGTAAGTGTATCTAGTGGTATTAGTAGCATAGCTATAGAAGCTAGTATAAGGAAGGGATCTATTTAAGAGGGAAGAACTAGCTTTACTACTAATTTTATTTAATAATCTAGAGAAAATAAATTATTAGGAAATTAAGCGAATCTATGATTATTAGGTTAAAATTTTAAAGCAGAAAAATAAGGTAGTAAGAGTAGAGTTTCTTATTAGATAGAAAGGATATACTACTAAAGATAACTAATAGGTAGCTAAAAATAAGATATAGATTAATATGTCTAAAATAGTAGAGGAATACCTTAGGAAGAACCTAATTAATTAGGCTAAAGAATATATAAAAAGAGACTAGTAACCTATAAAGAAATAATAGTAATAAAAGGAGAATTTAAATAATAGGTACTAGATCTAATAAGCTAGTAAGGAGGTAGGAGTTTCTAGGGGCTTACTTATATATATTATTTATTATGCTAACTAGGATTATCTTACTATACTTAAACTTTATATTATTATATAATTAAATAATAATTATAGTGTAGTTAGATTTAGCATAAGCATAGTTAAATTTAACTAAGTTATTATATTTTACTTTATAGTAATAACTAGTAAGAGTGCTAGCATAGAATTTAAAGTAGCTAAAGCCTTTATTAGTAAAAATAATAGATTTAGTATTTACAAAGGAAGCAATAAACTTAGCATTAATAATAGAGATTAATAATATCTATAAGTAATATAAAACTATAAGGACTATAGGAAATATTATATTAAATATAACTATTTTACCCTAGGAGTTAAATATATACACTATATGCTTAGTGTAAACCTAATTCCTCCTAATTCCCTATATTAAAAGCCTAATCTTATTATATTTAATAATAAGATTAATATCTAAGAATAAACACTATATAAGTAAATCCTAGTAGTGTATCTATATATTTAAGTTCTAGTGTTAATATAATAAAATTAACTTTTAGGGGAACTTATATATACTAATTTAGGGAGATAATAAGCTAATACTAAAGAAGAGTAAGCTAAATTTAACTAATAAATAGATAATAAGTTATTTAAATTAGGAATAGCTAGCTATTTTAAGGATAAGAAATTCCTTTATTACTATATATAACTAGTAAAGAGAAGTAATTAATAAAGGGAGTATATACTTCCTATCCTTTAAGTAAAAGAACTATACTATTAGTAGTATCTAGGGGAAATATAAATATTAGTAAAGGAATTTAATAAGTTAGCCTAATAGGCAGGAGATAGTAATAGTAATAATATAGGAGCTACTAGTATTATAAAGGATATAGTTAAATCTAAGGGGCGCTAAGAGAAAATGCTAACTAAGGATTTAGAAAAAGAGGTTTAGAATAGTAGGAGTAATAAAATTATACTAACTAATACTAGAAAAGAAAGATAGGAGTATAAAGAAGCACTAAGATAATTACTAAAGAATAACCTTACTAGAGCTATAAAAAGAAAATAACTTATAAAGAGTAAAATAACATAAGGAAATAATAAAATTAGTAATATATTAGATAAAGAAGATAATATAATAATAGTTAACCTTACTAATATAGCTACTAAATCCTCTAACTAGGAATCCGGATTTAAGGATAAACCTTTAGAAACTAAAGTTAAAGATAGGATTTTAGAGAGCAAAATTAATAATAAAGTTAATAAGATACTAGTGGAATTCCTTATTAGACTATTATAGGTTTATATGTAAATTACAGAGCTTAATTTTAAATTATTATATATTAGATTTAGGTAGCCTAGCTCTAGAAAAGACACTCTAAAGCTAATGCCTAAA
Organism: Epichloe scottii; assembly: GCA_021950295.1. Classification (NCBI taxonomy): domain Eukaryota; kingdom Fungi; phylum Ascomycota; class Sordariomycetes; order Hypocreales; family Clavicipitaceae; genus Epichloe; species Epichloe scottii. Next base: position 215,536 of record CP083245.1, read on the forward strand.
ATTAAAGTAATAGCGTAAAAAAGAATAATAGAAGAATTTAATATAGAGTATAAAGGAAAAGGCATTAAAGGGATTAATTTTAGCACTTTCTAATACACTATAGTAGGCTAAAAAGGTAGTATATAGGATATGTAATATGCTATATAGGTATATATATATAAATTTATATTAAAAGGCGCTATAATAGTATTAAATAGATTAGAGGTATATCTAAATAATATATATTTTATATTATAGTAAAATATAATTATATAGATTTTTACTATTTTTAAAGAATAAAAGGTAATATTAAAAATAAGGAAAGTAGTAGTAAAACTAAATAGGAAGCTATTAAATTAAATTACTACTAATCTAATAAAATATAAAGCAATATAATAGGTAAAGAATTAGATAAAGATAGTAGTAGTAGCCTTTTATAATAGTATAATAATTAAATATAAATAGTAAATAGCTATATATAATAGTACTATATCTTTACTACTATAAGTAGATTTATTAGCTCTTTACTTTATAGATAAATATAGAGTAGTAAACACTATAATTACTAGTGTATTAGCTAGTGTTAGTAAGGCGGATTTGCTTTGTATTAGTACTAATAAGGAGCTAACCTAGAAATCTACTAAATCCTAAGAGAATAAGAAAAGAGATAGAGAATATAAGTAAAGTAAAATTAATAATATAGTAAACTAAATAAATAAGATAGAAGGGGCTTTTAATAATATAAAAGTAAATATAAGCTTAGTATATAACTTAGCTAGAGAGGCATTAGATTAAGTTAAGGAATTAGTAAATTTAATAATAAAGGAGGTAGAAAAAATAAAGGAGAAGTTTATATAAATAGTAAAAATACTAAGAAATTATAAGGAGAAGATTCTAAAGCTTAACCCTAGAGTAATATTAACTAATTTTAGTAAATAACTTATAGAATTTAAGGAGAGTATAGTTAGTAAGAGTAAGCTAGAGAAAAAGCTTATAATGCTAGTAAGGATAATAGTAAAAATAGTATAGTAAATAGATGCCTAGAAAATAATAATAGATAAGCTTATATAAGAATAAAAAGAGCTTAAAGGGGAGATAAAAAAGGTAAAAACTATAAAACTAAGTCTAGCTAAATCTAGTATAGTGTAAAGCAAATTATATAGTAAAACGCTAAATCCTAGTAATAAGTAACCCTAAGGCAAAACACTAGAAAGCCTAAGTAAGAAAACTAGGCTAAATAAAAAACTTAGTCTAATAAAACTAAAGGCTACCTAGGTAATTTTGCGATTAACCCTATTAAAAATGCTAGTAATATAAGTATAGCTAAGAATAATAGGAATATAAAATAAGATAGCACTACCTCCTAATTAGCCTATAGTTAGACCTACTATAACGCAGGATAATAGGGATAATAAATTTACTAGATTAATAGATTAAGGATATAGATTTAGAAAAAAAAAAAAAAAAACCTAGGAATTAGATTCTATCTAGTAATAAGATAATATAGTTTAGGATTAGACTAGGGATATACTAGAAAGGATAATTAATTAGTAGGATTTAATAACTTACTAAAAGGAGGGGATAAAATTAGTAATTATAGGAGAATAAAATTTAGTAATAAAGTAGGAGATTATAATAAAATTAGTATAACTATTATTTAATATAATAATTTTATAAGTACTATTATAAGGCATAGTTTAGTAAATAGTAATTATAGAGTTAAGTAAACCTATAACACTAAAGCCACTAGTATAGTAGGGAACGCGCTATATCTATCTCCTTATAAGATTTAACTTAAGCTATATTTCTTTTGTTTGTGTTAATAGTTAAGGACCTAAATCTAGCCACTAGCTAGCTATATCTAACTAGGATAGTCGTTTTTAAGGCGCGCCTAGCACTTATTATATAGTAGAATGCCTAGAAGCGGAAGGGACCCTTATAGGGCTAGATTTAGTAACCTAGAGTAGGGGATAACTTAATTCTTATAATATACTTTACTCCTAATAGTAACTTTCCTAAAGTAAACTTAGCATAATTTATAACCTGTTAAATCCGTTAGCCCCTCTGACGGATTCAACCCCTTACGTGCCAAATCAGCGCGTAACAATTTTCTTAATCTTATAGATTTAGTTCTAAAGGTTCTAATAATTATCTAACTAAGCTTGTGTTATAGAGAAGTCTACTCTCTTTAATTAACTAAATAGTTAAAGGAGTTTAATAATAGCTAAGTTAGCCTTAAACCTATAATTACTTTTAATAAGTTACATTATCTTAGGAATAGGTATTATATTTATTTATCCTATATAAGTTAAATTCTTCTAGACTCTTAATAAAAGGCTTTACTAAATAATAGAAGAAAGGATACTATAATACTTATTAGTTTTAGGTAACTAAGTAGTTACTCTAGTAAAATATAGTGTAAGTTATATAATTTAGACTTATATTCTAATTAAGATCTCTTACTCTTTAAAGTTCTTAGCTCCCTTAAGAGAGAAGATAACTACTATTCTTATATACTATACTTTTATAATATTATTAAATTTATTTAATATATTAGGTTAGTTAGCTAGGATAGTCCTATAGTCTCCTATATTATTATCTCCTATTTTAGAAGGAAAGAAAGGGTTATATATTAGAATTTATATACTCTAATTACTATATATACTTAATACTAATTATTATTAATTTAGTCTAATAGGAGTTATAGTAGTAGCTCTCTAAAGATTAAATTAATATATAGCTACTAATATATAGAGATATAAAGTTAAGAGTATAAGTAGCTAAAAAGGTATTTTTAAATACTCCTTAAAGTTTTACCTTAGCCTAGTTAGAGAGTAATATTTTACTAAGAATTTACTATACTTACTTTACTTACTTTACTATATACTACTTTACCCTAAATAGTAATAGATCTAGATTATTAGTTTTAAGTGCCTAAGGCGGTTTTATAAGGAATATCTTATCCTAGCCTACTATCCACTAAGATTTACCTAAAAGGGATAACTTTTTATAAGTATTATAAAATTTATAATATATTATATAAGGCATAAGTTTATATTAAAGTATAATATTATTATAAGTATAAGTTAGAAAATAATATAATAAAGGTTATGTATTTAATTCCTAGTTATATAGGATTTTTATCCTTTTTATGTGTATAAGCTAAATTATAATTAATATAATCTTAACTTATATAAAGTTTTAGGTAATGTTTTTAGGAAAGAGAAAGGGTCTTAGTACTACGCTATAAGCCTAGCAAAATGCTTTTAGTAAGAAGTTAGGAAAATATATATAATTATACCTAAAATTATAATAAGAAGATAAAAGGGAGAATTAAAAGAAAGGGCGTGGTTAAAAGCGCTAGGCTTATAATATATAAAAGGATATAGGTTAAAAGGAGAGAGAAAAAGAAGAGATATAGAATTACTATCTAGGAATTCGGAATCTAATAAAGGAAAAGGAAGCTTATTATAAGCTTTAAAAGCTCTTAATAGGGACCTAAATAATAGAAGGTCTAACTAATAAGTAAATCTAGGTCTGCAAACAAAGCCTATAATAAATACGATAATAAGCGAGATGTGTGAATCAAGCGAAGAGGGGATAACAATAGTGATGCCTCAGATTTGAGGCTGCGATGTGAAGCTGTGATTCTCAACAGATACCATCCGCGGCCGGACGACTTCCGCGTCGACATCCGGCACATCAACTCTGGCTCCGAAGAGTCTTTGCAATATTGGGCCACAGTAGCTGGGCTCTGCACTGAAGCAAACATGGTTTTCCCCGCAGACGAGGGTCGCCACGTCTTTGCCATTGGCAGTGTCATCGTCAAAGCAAGCCACCGACACCAAGATGCCAAAGTCGACTACTCATGCGCCGATGCCAACGAAGTCCAGGCGATTGCTATTGCCAAGAGCGAATGATTTCACGCCGTCCAACTGCATCGTCAACGACGACAAGATCGTCGGATCGAAGTCCATCGAAAGATCAGATGTCCTCAAAGGGAACACCATGTCCACGCCAACTTGAGCGAGGAGGAGCTTCAGAATATGATGTGGTGGGATGATCTTCACGACCCTTCAAGGCCTTGAGCCTGAGAGTAAGTATCTGACATGTTTTTTTATGCCGAAGAACAGACTTGCGTGCATTCTTCTCTCTGGTGTCTCTCACAGGGAATGGCCGACTTTCACACGAGGCATGGCTACCGAGAACTCAGATGTCTAACACATACATGGCGAGCAAAGTTGTGTGTTGGAACTGCCCCCCAATCAATGGAGGCATATTTGCGGCGAAGCTGCACTTTTTGTTGTTGCAAACTTGAATTTTCATCGTTTTATCTAGCTTCTGAACTTGTGTAGCGTTTAGACTACGAGAATGACCATTGCCCTTTCTCTCCTCATGTATGCAACAATTATGTGAACGAACCACCCGTCAGGAGGATAACTTGACCTGCACTACACGTTAGCGGACTTGCTTCGAGCAGCTCAGATGTGTGTCGATTGTAACAAACCATTCACCCATTCACTGTCGCGATGACCCAAAAAGGCAACCACGCGGGCAATGTCCTCGGCTACCGCAACCCGCTTGAGCGGGCAGAAGTTTGCCAGACCCTTGTCGATGACGTCCATGGATGTCTCGGGAGTCGCCCCCGGTACGTAATGCCAGGCATTCCTGCTCTTCAGTTTCAGTTCTTGCCCACGACTATTACAACGACGGGTTTTCCCCAAGTGGAAGGGAGGAAGAGACGATGGGTGAGCCACCTCTCTCTGCCGGGCTGGGTTACCACTTACGCGTCATACATGTCCGTCTTTACACCACCTGGCGCAATGGCATTGACGGTGATTTGCTTGTGGCCGCAGTCGACTGCGAAGCTGCGAGTGAAGCCCTCGACGGCGCATTTGCTGCCGGCGTAGAGAGCATGGTTGGGAATGCCCGACATGGTGGCGGCGACGGACGAGGTGAAGATGATGCGGCCGCCCTTGTTCAGATGCTTGTACGCGTGCTGCGCGACGAAGAACTGGGCCCGGGTGTTGAGGTTGAAGACGCGATCAAAGTCCTCCTCGGTGACTTCGTCCTCTGGCTTGAAGACCTCTGTGCCCGCGTTGGACACCACCATGTCGAGGTGGCCGAAGTGTGCCAGGGCCTGCTCGAAGAGCTTCGAGATGTGCGCGACCTTGGTCACGTCGGCCTGGATGGCCACTGCGCGGCTGCCGTGTCGGACAATCTCCTCGACCACCTTGTTCGCCGCGCCCTCGGTGCTGTTGCTGTTGTAGTTGACGACGACCGAGGCGCCGCGTTTTCCGAGCTCGATGGCGATGCCTCGACCGAGTCCACGTCCGGCTCCGGTGATCAGAGCCACTTTGCCCTGGAGCGAGCGTACCTGGTCTCCATTCGACGCCATTGTGTGTGAAGAATGATGCGAGGTAAAAGAGGGCAAGTGTAGAAGGTGAGTTTTTTTCCAGAACAGAGTTGTTCAAATGTCTTGATGCTACAGATGCCTTTTGGAAGTATGGATTCCTTATATATACCTCGTTGAGTTCAAAGCGTGGCCACGGTACCACAAAGATGCTTGCATATTGAGTCGTCGACTCACCAACTCTCTAGTTTACTTGCCTTGCTCGCGGGAGAGAGCTTGGTGGTGAATAGCATGGCACGGTCGTTGCTCCTGGCCTAGTGTTGTTTCTGACTTTTGTGAAAACATCAGTGCTGTGCACAAGCTCGTCGAGTTCAAAGCCATGCCCCATCAAAGCACTATAGGCCCGTTCACTTGCCTTGCTTGCGGGAGAGAGCTTGGTGATTAATGGCATGGCATAGTCGTTATAGTCGTTGCTCTCGGCCTAGTGTTGTTTCTGACTTTTGTTAAAACATCAGTGCGGTGCAAAAGCTCGTGTGCTCGAGCAACCACTAGCGTGGGTGTAACGAGTGGGTAGATGCAGATCAGTGAAACGAAACAGCAGCCACCTTGCGCTTTCGTATAACTGTGCCACCTACTTCGGTTCGAGTATTCTTGTAATTAGTTGCTTCCTTCCGAACAGTTGAAACAGCCTCCCTGCCCCTTGCCGTGTTCTGAGCTCCCCATACGACTCCCATACGACTCCCATGGGGCTATAAAATAAGACAGACAATCAGTGCCCATGTTATAGCAACATGACAAACATAACACAACGCACTAAACGCACCAGACTCTATTCTGTTCACATTCCGTTCCTCGGTGATTCAACATGATGGAAGAAGAAACGAAGCAGAACAGCCTGCCACCCAAGGCCTGGGCGGCCATTTCGCAGTGGTTGCCATCGCGCAGCGGTGACGACGACCATTGGTGGAAGGTGACGGGAACACAGCTGGCAACTTTGATGGATGCAGCTGGGTATTCGCAGGAGAGGCAATTCGAAGCACTTTTATTCCATCATCAATGGACTGTGAGTTGGTCTTCATTGACAACCCTTGGGCGTCACTTGTTTGTCCAGCTTTTGAAAACACACGTAGAGTCTAGACTGAACGAAGCCATCAGATACCATACATGGGCAAAGCACCAACGCCAGACGGCGCCCCGCGGTGGCCGTCTATACTGGGTGTCGAGGGAATGCCATTGGAATACTCCTGGAAATGGAACTCGCCCACGGGCCAGCCGGAAGTTCGGTACACGTTGGAAGGGATCGGCCGGTTCAGTGGAACGGACATGGATCCGCTGAACCACGATGCCTCGCGCGAGTTCCTGTACCGGCTTCATACTTCAGTGCCCTCTGTCGATGTCACCTGGTTCAATCACTTCCTGGCCACCTTGTACGATCATGATCGCTCCCAATACGCGCTGGAGGCCGCGCAGGGCGCTCGCTACTCGACCACAATCATGTTTGCTGCCGAGTTTGCCCCCGAGGGCCTGGGCATGAAGACGTATTTCATACCCCGCAAGCTGGGCCAGACGCGGGCAGGGCATATCCCCATGTCTGTGTGGGAGGAGAGTCTCGCTCAGCTAGATCCCGGCAACGAGGCCAGGAAGGCAACGTATGAGTTTTTGGACACCCCGGAAGGAAAACTGATGAGCCCCTTGTAAGTTGCCATGGCATAAATAAATAACAACCCCAAGTCGGTGACTAACAGATCAACTACAGCTTGTTGTCTTTCGACAATGTCACACCTGCACAGTCCCGGCTCAAGTTCTACTTCCGAACACCACACACAAGCTTCAAATCTTTGCGGGAGATCCTGACCCTGGGCGGTCGCATCAGCTATCCCGAGGACAAGATGCAGCAGCTTCGCCGATTAATCATTGCGGCGACCGGCATCGAGGCCGACTTTCCAGAGGACAAGGACGTGCCGCTTACGCCATTCTACAATCGCGCGGCCGAGCAGGCCTTTGCCGAGGTGCCCGCTCTCTTGTCCGGCTACATCTACTACTTCGACATGGCCCCGGGTGCCAAGCTCCCCGAGATCAAGTTTTATGTCCCGGTTCGACATTACGGGCTGGACGACTGGAGCCTGGCCCGCGGTGTCACGGGCTGGATGGAGAGCCAGGGAAGAGGCCAGTTTGTTCAAGGGTATCTCTCCATGCTGCGGAGCCTTTCCCCAAAGAGGCCCCTCGATCAGGGCAAAGGCATCCAGGCCTACCTCAGCTGCATGATTAAGAAGGACGGGCAGCTCGACGTGACCTCGTACGTGGCACCCGAGGCATTCGCCACGACGCAGAACTCGCCGTCCAAGATTGTTGTACCGACTAGAGGAACGAGGAGGCGTGATAGCTGAGCGATGCTGGGTTGTTGCACCCCGCAGGTCTGCGTGTTTTCTTTTTGATGGCTTTTCCCAAAAAAGTTTCGAAATTTGCGGAAATTTGTTGTCCATTGGAATGATGTACAGGTCGTGAGAATTATATATATATATATTCCAACAGAGTTCTGAGAATCCAACCCTAATCTTATCCAAAGTCTCTTCACAGTCATGGCAATCATGACCCGCGATTGTAGAGGCACTCAGCAATAGGAATAATGGAACGAGGTTGTCTAGACTTGATTCGGGCATTCTGATTGAATACGCAGGAGTATGCGCTTTTTCAGCTTCTTCATAGATGGACCGATTGGCAGAAGGACCGGATTGCCATGGTTGGTGCCATAAGCCATCTCGACTCTCCAACGAGGAGGCTTTCTTCCCCAGAAACGAGATGTCATCAGATCCAAGGCAGACGCGGCGGCGAATATGGAAGGAGAACATTTGTCTCCCGCTCCGCGTCTAGGCGTTCTGGAAGGGCCGGCGGGGCCTGCACCTGTCGCCCCGGCGATTTCATTTGCCGGTAAGGGAAGGGAAGGGAAGGGGTCAGACCGTCAGGGGCGTCAGCCCGGTTCGGCAATCAGCAATGCCGATTCCGTCCAGGGACCAGGGACCAGGAGTGGAGCAGTCACAACTTGGCAGGGTCCTTCCTTCCTGCCCTTGTATCACCATGACGTGGGGTGGGTGGGGTTGGACGTTTGGAACCTTGTTGGATCAGATCTGAAACCGATTTATTCTACAGGCGAGATGCCAAGTCCTCGGTCATGTACATGGTTGCTCTGCTTGACCGCCGCGGTCGGACTGGTCTCATGGCCTCCATCAGCGATTGCCTTCGACTCACTCTGGTAATCTCTCTGGGAGGGAGCATCCCGTCGTCTTGGTGGCTCAGCCGCCGAGGTCCTCCCCTCCTCCGAGTCCGACGGGCTCATCATCTGCAGGATCAACATGAAGCAGAGCAAACAACGGCCCCTTTTCCCTCTTCTCCCGCGAGCTCAGAATCTCATAGTGGATGCCAAGCTTTTCCAATTCCCGCTCAATCTCACTCTGCGTCAAGCTGCGGGTCCCGTCCCCCGTCCCTCCCTTCTCCCCGTCGAGCTTTTTGGCGCAATACTGGCCCGGCCCGCTAGCCCCGTTGGGGATATGAAAGAGCGAGTCGACGCGGAATATGGCATACGCAGCCACCGTCGCGAGTTCCAGCAGGAACTGCGTGCTGTAGAAGACGGGCTTGCTGAACAGCGTCGACATGGCCGCTGGGCTTTCGGGGTTCGACAAGGCCGCCAGCCTGACCGCGGCGCCGGCCGCCAGAGTGACGGCACTAAACACAAGCAGCGTTGCCTTGGCGCGAAACTGTCCCGTGCCGAAATTCTCCGGTGGCAGGCCGGGGACGGCGCTCGCGACGAATACCCACACCAGTGGCATGGTCACCAGCATCATGTTCCAGGACGAGCCCAGCTTGAGCAGTTTCTCGGCCGTGTGTAACCGGTCGGCCTGCCCGGCGCTGAAGAAACTGACGGAAATCACCACAATGTTCAGGACGGTGACGACGGGGACGGAAAAGATCAGCGAGAGAGAAAAGTAGCTAAAGACAGGGTGCCAGCCAACGGCAGGGTGCATCGCCCGAACGAGGCGCTGCCCGAAGAATAGATTGACTGCAAAAACAACCACGGCGCTGAAAGAGACACATTAGTCGTTGGGGGGAAATAGAAGAAAAAAGGAAGAAATGAAGAGAGAAAAAAAAAAAAAAGACAACCACGTACCCGCCATTTTGAAAAATGTTGGCGGCCAGGACGACACCGCGAGAGCTGGCAAAGGCCCATATTATACGGAAAATACAGGTCACGACCCGTACCATGCAGAAATCGAACACGAGGTCTGAAAGGAGGAACTTGTGACCTCGCTTCGCGTTGGCGCGATAGATTGTGATGTGCACGAATGCTCCCAAGCCAAAAAGAAAAAGGAAGATGGCCGTGATGGGGACGTCGACTGTCGAAGATGGAGCGCCACCCAAGAAAGCCGCGTTCAGGGGATCTAGCATCCTCATCTCGGGCTGGGTGACTTTGAGCTCTTCGTTGTTCAATCTTTGCGGTATCGAGTCCTTTCCCTGAACAGAGGTAGGCGCCGCAGCAGGGGTGGCGCTACCAGTGGTTGACGTGCTTGCGGTTGGAATGGTTGTCGGTGTCATCAGTGTCGTCGTGAGCGTCGTCGTCGAGGTTTCGACCACAGTCACCGTGACGGCTGATATCGCATGTGGCCGCAGGATACTGGGACGGGAAGTGGCAGCCCTGGTGTGCAGCGTTGAAGCGGCGTCGCAAAGGCAGGTGTTGACGGTGGCATCATGTACGAGAGTACTTGTTCTGCTCAAGTCTGACGGTGGTGGTGACTGCAGAATAGGCAAGGTGAAGTAAGGAGAAGCATAAGCTCCAGAACCGGGTTGGCCTACGAAAGCCATCCGAACAGACTTTGGTGCAGTTTTGAAGACGAACGCAACGTGACGCCGGGTCGCTTCGTCGCATATTGCGAGTAAACTCTGGAAAGTAATGAGGATCTGATCATGGTAATGTAGTATGAGACTGTATGACCGTCATCAGAAATGAGAGAGTCAGGTAACGGGGAGATGTTTCACGGCGATGACGAAGGAATTCGCACGCAACATTGTGCCGACTATCTAACAGACGAAACATGACCAAATTCAAGTGACGATGGCAAGCAGCAATGTGCAATCCACGTCTGGCTGTATCGCCGTCTCCGAACTGGCCTTGTTTGGCGATATTCGGATCACAGGAAGCCGTCGCCTTCGCATCCAATGTCTGACGTTTCGCCCATGAGTCGTGACGTGACAGGGACGCCATACAAGCAAGTCGACGTGAGAAACAAGAGAGAAAAGAGAACAACAACAACAACAACACGAAAGAACACATGACGACAAGAGATGAAGTTGATACGAAAGGTGGAACGCCATACAAGCAAATGGACGTCACAAACACACAAGACAATTGAGACGAATGGTGCCACGCTAGTGCCGCGAATGCCAGGCGAGAGGATCAACTCTGGGTCTCTGGTTCACTTTGTCTTGTCTTGAAAGTTGTCACCCTTGGGCTTGGGCTTGGGGCTTGCGCACACGCCCCTTTTCTTCGTGAAGCACCCTGAAACCAAAGGGTCCTGGGAATGGGGAAACATGTCGGAAACATGCACAGCAGTGAGCACTTATTGCAAGAGCAAACTGCAACCACACAAGCTGCAGGCAGGGCTTTTTCGCACATTATTGACTGGGGACAAAGAAGTGCATACGTTTTAGTGCCACTGATCTTGAGGGGAACCTAGACGAAAATTTGTTCCATCGGCAGTTTGTTTCGAGTAGTACACAGTACAAGTGCGTGTAAAATGAAAGATTGAAAGTTGCTCACTAGATCCATGGTGAATGTACTAATGGCACAGCCCAAATCCTGACCAACTCCTGTCACAGAAGTCGTTGGTAGTTGGGGGTTTTTCCAAAATAAGAACACACACGGACGTCCATTACATTACCGGAAAAGTTACAACCGGGACGGCGGCGGCTTGCTTCCCGTGACATTTTGCACAGACGTCTGTTTATGTCAACACTTTGGGGGGAGACTCCTCGTGGCACGTAGGAAGCGGGACGGTTTTACCTTGGTTTCAACACACACTTCTTCTTCTTCGCCGAAAAAGGGTTGTTGATGGATGATGCCAGAAGAAGAAAATCTCATTCGACTTCTGGAATATAATATCCACATCTAGGAATAAAAAACCAGCTCGTAGGTAGGTAGCTGAAACGAACAACTACAACAGATTGAACAAGATGAAACTGAGTCTGGAAATCGTGCATCAGCAACCAGAGTCTAGATGATGAACGGGGATTACATTACCCAAATTATAAAGAAGTCTTCCGTCTTGATCAGACCAACCAAATCAATATCATAGTTCTTCATGTCTCCTATGCCAACCTCGTGAGCTAGTCTGGGGCTCAATCATTTTACTCACCTCTTAGTTTCTCAATCTCGATCCTCGACATCCTCTCCCCCATCTCATTCCCCCATTCCACGATAATGATATCCGATAGACTCAGCAGGCCTGAGCGAACGGCCGAGCTGCTGTTGTTTGGAGACCTCACAGCCAGCTTCGACCATGAACTGGGCAGTCTTTTGCATGTCAGGGACAATGCGGCACTTCAGTCCTTCTTTGGACGCGTGGCCTCCAGCCTGCGACAGGAACTGGGACGGTTACCATCAGCCATTCAACGCATGTTCCCACGCTTCACCACTCTCATCGACCTCGTGGCCAAGTTTCGTGAGGGAAAAGGCGCACCAGTTCTGCAGTTCTGTCTCATGACTGTATGCCAGTTGGCCAAGTTCATACAGTAGGTTGTACCCGGATTTTTCTCAGTCATGGACCGATGGACCGACCTGCTGGCTAACGCAACCTCCACTACCTCTCAGATTCGCCGATGGGAGATCGTTTCCGTCACCTGATGGCACATACCTGCTGGGCATCTGCACGGGCTCATTTGCTGCCTCGGCCATTTCCGTATCCAAGTCGGTGTCCCAGGTCGTCCGTACGGGAGTAGAGGCTGTTCGAATTGCATTCAGGGCCGCACTCTGCTCTCTGCTGCGGAGGAATTCGATAGCTGCTGCTGCTCCAGGAACAGACAAATCCTGGTCCGTCGTGATATCGCGATCAAAGCCGGTGGAAGCTCTGATCGAGAGCTTCATGGACGAAAGAGGAGGGCAGTCGTTCCGCAGCAAACTTTCCAAGCCGTACATCAGCGCTACATCTCCAACCAGTGCCACACTCAGCGGCCCCCGAGCACTCTGCAGGAGTTCCTCACGCAGCACAAGCTGGAAGCCGCCCAGTTGCCCATAAGGTCGCCTTATCATGCCGCGCACATCTTTGATGAGAATGACGTCGAGTTCGCGCTGGATCAGTTCCCGGCGGCCGAGTTCCAGTCAAATCAGCCCTACATCCCCATCCTGTCGAGCTCTACCGGACAAGTCTTGTCGTCGGCGAGCACTTTTGGGGATTTGCTGAGAATAGCAAGCACGGACGTCCTGAAGCAAGTGGTTCGGTGGGAAAACATCCTCGAGTCCTGCGCCGACATGCTGAGCAGCCAGTTCCTGGACAGCGTCAGGCTCTACCCCTTCTTTTGCAACGCCGCGCCGATGCTGTCCTCGTACCTGGCGCACGAGACAACATTGGAGGTTTCCATTCAGAACAGCATCTCGCCACCTTTGATGAGCCCGCAGTCCACGGCAACGGCGACGGGGATTTCGGTCAATCCAAGATTGCAGTCATAGGGTACTCGGGGCGTTTCCCCGAGGCAGCATCCAACGACGAGCTATGGGACCTGCTGCGCTCCGCGAGAGACGTGCACCGCACGATACCAGAGGATCGGTTCAACTGGGAGACGTACAATGACCCTACCGGGAAGACCAGGAACACAAGCAGGGTCAAGCACGGGTGCTTCATCAACGAGCCTGGGTTGTTTGACACCCGCTTCTTCAACATGTCGCCCCGTGAGGCCGACAACACCGACCCGGCACACAGGCTGGCCATCACGGCGACGTACGAGGCCATGGAGATGGCTGGCATGGTTCCCAACCGGACCCCTTCGACACAGCAAGATCGAATCGGCGTCTTCTTTGGTGTCACGAGTGATGACTGGAGAGAGGCCAACAGCAGCCAGAACGTGGACACGTACTTCATCCCCGGAACTGTCAGGGCTTTCATGCCCGGCCGTATCAGGTAGGCGAGGCAGCCCTTTCTCTCCCTTCTTCCCCAGAGTACAAGTATACAGAAAATTACAAGCGCAACGGTTTTCCTGACAGCAAAATTTCTTGGACAGCTACTTCTTCCGGTTCTCCGGGCCCAGTCTCTGCATTGACACGGCATGCTCTTCCAGCTTCGCCGCGATCCAATCCGCCTGCGGATATCTGTGGCGAGGCGAGTGCGACACGGCGGTGGCAGGAGGAACAAATGTCCTCACAAACCCAGACATCTTTACTGGCCTGGATCGAGGCCACTTCCTGTCTCGTTCGGGTAAGTGACCAAGAACCCCCCCAATTTCCGAGGGAGTTCTCACCCAAATGAGTCAAATGACCATCACCTTACCTGGGGCTCTGGATCCTGATGCTGACTTGGGGCTGGCGCAGGCAACTGCAATACGTTTGATGACGAAGCTTCTGGCTACTGCCGGGCCGATGCCGCGGGAGCCGTCATTCTCAAACGGCTGGAAGACGCCCTCGCAGACAAGGATCCCATCTTCGGCGTCATTGCCGGGGCCAACACCAACCACTGCGGGCAGACGGACTCCATCACGCGACCGCACGAGGGCGACCAGGCCTCCGTCTTCAACCAGGTCCTGCGGCACAGGAACGTCGACCCCAACGACATCAGCTACGTGGAGATGCACGGCACCGGCACGCAGGCGGGCGATGCCACGGAGATGAAGTCGGTCCTCTCCGTCTTCCTCCCGGACCAGAGGCGCGGTCCCGAGCAGCCCCTGTATCTGGGCTCGATCAAGGCCTGCATCGGCCACTCCGAGGCCGCGTCGGGCGTGTCGGCCCTGATCAAGGTGCTGCTCATGATGAGGAGAACGAGATCCCGCCGCACTGCGGCATCAAGACCAAGATCAACAGGAACTACCCGGCGGATCTCGAGGACCGCAACGTGCGCATCGCCTCTCGGCCAACCCCTGGCTGCGGTCGAGCTCCCGCGGCGGGACGAGAAGAGCCTTCATAAACAACTTTAGCGCGGCCGGCGGCAACACCGCTCTCCTCCTGGAAGACGCGCCCGTCGTCGACGACATGGACAAGGATACACGGGCCGGAGAGGTGGGAGATGCCCGCGGCAGCCACCTCGTTGCCGTGACGGCGAAATCGGCAAAGTCGCTGAGGGCCAACATGGAGAGCCTGATCTCGTTCCTCGAGGAGAACCCGTCGACCTCCCTCCCGGCCCTGTCCTACACGACAACGGCTCGGCGGATCCATCACGGGTACAGAGTCGGATGCACGGGCGACTCTACCGCATCCATCCTGGACGGGCTCAGGTCGCGACTCGCCGGGTCTGGGGGAACTCAAGCCGCTCCCCAGCCAGCCCAAGCTGGTGCCGGAAGTCGCCTTCGTCTTCACCGGCCAAGGCAGTCTGTACACGAACCTGGGCCGCGAGCTCTTCGACGCGGTCCCCGGGTTCCGCGACGACCTCGTGCGCTTCGACGGCATGGCGCGGCAGCAGGGTTCTCGCCCTTCCTCTCCATCATCGACGGCTCCGCGCCGGACCTGGGCGAGGCGGACACTTGCGCCGGCCACCTCGTGCTGGTCTGCCTCCAAATGGCACTCTCTCGGCTCTGGAACTCGTGGAACATCAGCCCCGGCGTCGTCGTGGGCCACAGCCTGGGCGAGTACGCGGCCCTCTTCGCCGCCGGCGTCATCAGCGCCAGCGACGCCATCTTCCTGGTTGGCACGAGGGCAAGATTGCTGGCGAGATGTTGCACCCGGGGCACCCATGCCATGCTGGCCGTCAAGGCACCTCTGGACGTCCTCCGCCCGCTGCTGAAGGAGTCCTCGTGCGAGCTCACTTGCGTGAACCAGCCGATGGGGGCCGTCGTCGGTGGCCAGACGGAGGACATCGAGAAGCTCTCCGCCGGGATCAGGGCGCAGGGGTACGAGTCCGTGCTGCTCGACATCCCGTATTCCTTCCACACGAGCCAGGTCGATCCTCTCCTCCAGGACTTCCGGGCCGCTGCGCAGACGGTCCAGTATCGCGCGCCCCGGGTCCCTGTTCTCTCCCCTACTGGGCCGCGTCGTCGCGCGGGACGAGCCCGTCCTCGACGGGGAGTATCTGACCAAGGCGTGCCGCGGCGTGGTCAACTTCCAGGGCGCGCTGGAGGAGGCGAGAAGGGCGCGCGTCGTCGGTGAGGACACCATCTGGCTGGAGGTCGGCGCGCACCCAATCTGCTCGGGAATGATCAAGGCGACCCTGGGCTCGCGATCAAACACGCTGTCCTCGCTGCGAAGGTCGGCGTCGCCCTGGACGTGCATCACCTCCTCCCTCGAGTCCATGTACGTCCGAGGCCAGGACATTGACTGGAACAACTACCACCGGGATTTCAGCCAGTCGCACCAAGTTGTTCAGCTCCCCCGCTACGGCTGGGACCTCAAGAACCACTGGATCCTGTACAAGAACGATTTCCTCCTGACAAAGGGCGAGGGATCCGCGCCGCCGCCCGCGAAGACGAAACCCGAGTATCGATACATCTCGCCATCCGTCCAGCGCGTCATCGAGGAGAGCCACAATGATGCGAAATCCACCTTGCTGATCGAGTCTGATGTTCACGACAGCAGGCTGGCCCACGTCTTGCGCGGCCATTTGGTAAACGGCGCATCACTATGCCCATCGGTATGTAACAAACAAAGATATACATATATATATATATATAAAATTCTGGTTGGAGGCGCGCATTTGCTGACTTGAGAGTTCACCCGACAACAGAGCTTGTACGGGGACATTGCGTTGACAATGGCCGAAACCATGGTCCAAGGCAGCGGATTGGCGAAATTCTCCGCATTCGATGTGTGCGACGTCAAGATCGACCACCCTCTCATTGCCGACCCGTCCAAAACGTCTCAGCTGTTCCGAGTGTCGGCCGTCGCGGACTGGCAGACACGGCTCATCGCCTTGTCCATCTACAGCGTCGACGGAGACAGTGGCAATCTCACAAAGAGCCACGCCAGCGTCAATGTTCGCGTATTCGAAGACAAGGCTCCGTGGCTCCGTGAATGGGCTCCCATGTCCTATCTGATCCAGGGACGACTCGCCTCTCTCAGGCAGGGGGTCGTGGACGGAGACAACCACAGGCTCAAGCGGTCCATGGTCTACAAGCTCTTCAACTCCATCGTGGACTATAGTCGGGCCTATCAGGGAATGCAGGAGGTCATCCTCGACAGCGAGAACCTCGAGGCCACGGCAAAGGTCACGTTTGGCGTGGACGACCAAGGGTTCAAGATGAACCCGCACTGGATAGATTGCCTGGCGCACATCGCAGGCTTCATCATGAACGGAAACGAGAATCTGCAGTCCGACAAGGAGGTCTTCATCAACCATGGCTGGGCTCGCCTCCGCTTCGGCGAGACTCCGCAGAAGGGAAAAGTCTACACAACATACAACAGAATGCAGTCTGTCGATGGCAAGCTATACACCGGTAGCACGTACGTGCTGGACGGAGAGCGCATCGTTGCCGTCTTCGAGAGCATCACGGTAAGTAACCCCAAGTCCCCTCTCCCCTGGCCTTGATCGTCGTACCCCGTGGGCCGTGGCGTACGAGCGTCGGATTCGGTGTGCTGATCCGTATCACAGTTTGGAAAAGTCCCCGCAAACTTCTCGACAACCTCTTGCCCAGCGAGACGGCAAATACCACAAAAACTGTCGAGAAAGTCCCGGGCCGCTCGGTGACGACTCCTCCCACCAGGGCAACCAAGAATCCCAGTGCTCGACCCAGTCCTCCTCCACCTGCCCAGAGCGCTGCCAGTGTCTCACGGGAATTCGGCCACGTCTTGGCAATCATTGCCGAGGAAGTGGGGTCGGCTTGGAAGAGCTGGAGCCAGACATCCAGTTCGCCGATCTCGGGCTCGACTCGCTGCTTTCCCTGACGGTCGCGTCGCGAGTCGACGAAGAAGTCGGAATCAATCTGCCCTCGACAATCTTCGTGACATACTCGACCGTGAGGGACTTGCAGTCCCTGCTCGAACCTCGTGGGAGCTCACCGCGTTCTGCCGACGACGCACCCGGCTCTTCATCAAGCTCCTCGTCGTATGCCGACACGCCCGACTCCTCTTCAACAAGAAGCAGCCCCGGCGACGGAGACGCCAGCTCGGCCACGTCGGTATCGAGCATGAGCGACAGCATTGTTGACCTGAGGGACATGGTTCGTCAAACCATTATCAAGGAGACGGGCGCGGCTGCCGAGGACTTGACGCCCACCACATGCCTGGCTGATGTCGGGATCGATTCCCTCCTGGGCCTCACTCTCCTCGATTCACTGGGCGATCGCCTCGACACGGTGGTGCCGAACGATCTCTTGCTGGAGAGCGAGACGTTGGGAGGCCTCGAGATTGCGCTGGGGAACTTCCTGGGCCTGGAGGTCCCCGACTCCTCCTCCTCCTCCTCCTCCGAGGAACCGGAACCGGAACCGGAGCTTGCCAGCATCGTCTCCGCGGCGCCTCACGCAACCTCCATCGTCCTCGGGCGTGCCAAGACCAAGACGCCCGGCCTCGAGAGCCATGGCCGGGTCCTCTTCCTCTTGCCCGACGGCTCCGGCTCGGCGGCCTCGTACGCGACGCTCGCCAGGCTGGATCCCAGCATGACCGTGTACGGCATCAACTGCCCGTGGCGGACCACGCCGCAGGACATGATTCGGTCGGGGGTGACGACGGCCCAGATGGTGGCCAAGATGGTCATGGAGATCCGACGACGCCAGCCGCGCGGGCCGTACCACCTGGGCGGATGGTCGGCCGGCGGCATATTCGCCTTTGAGGCGGCGCGGCAGCTGATGGCGTCGGGCGAGGCCATCGAGAGCCTGTTGCTGGTGGACGCGCCGAACCCCATCGGCCTCGAGAACCCGCCCGCGCGCATGTTTGACTTTTTCGAGAGCGCAGGCCTCTTCGGGGACATGTGCGGCGGCAAGATCGTGCCGGCGTGGCTGCGCCATCACTTCGACGCCACCGTCCACATGCTCGACGGGTACGATCCGAAGCCGCTCCCCGACGCGCCTCCCACCACCGTCATCTACGCACGGGACGGCGTGTGCAAGGACGGGAGGAACGGGAACGGTCCCTGGATCGAGACCAGCCCCGATGACCCGCGCGAGATGCTCTGGCTGCTGCACAACCGGACCGACTTCTCGGCCGGTGGCTGGAGAGCCCTGGTTGGCGAGAGCAACGTTGCTGTGCACGTCTTGGACGACGTCAACCATTTCTCCATGATGGACGAGGGGCAACACATGGAGGTTATGCGCCGCCACATTCGGCAGGCTGTCTTGAAGCAATCACGTTGATGACACTCTTCTTCTTCTCCTTCCTCTTCTTCTTTTAGCGTCGTGCTTTGCTTTGTTTTCATATACTCGGTTCAAGACGGATACATACCTTGGACACGGTAAAAGTTTAGATCATGCCCGTCGCATTAGATTACATGGACGAATAGAGCCAATGAATGATTTTAGAAATCCAACCAAATGCTCCTTGGCTTCATGACCCCTCAGACGTTCATCTGTGAACATTTTCCCCTATCCTGTGATACCAACAGGTACATCCACGTAGAATACAACAGTTTTCGCAAAAGTCACTACCGGAAATGAATGATGCAACTCGGGACGCTTCGTCAACAAGATTCCTCTCCTCTTTACATTCCTCGCCCCCAACGTCCAAGCCGTCACTTGTTCTGACTCAAAATCACGTCCGCCGCCTTCTCCCCCACCATGTACGTCGATACCGCCGTGAAGGTACCAGGAATTCTCGGGAAGACACTCGCATCCACGACGCGCAGCCCCTGACTCCCCTGACACGGAAACTCGAGTCCAGCACCGCCATGGGATCGTCGTCGGCGCCAATCGGGCACGTTGAAGAAGCGTGGTGACCCCAGGCCGTATCCCTGGCGTACGTCTTGATGTCCTCGTCCGACTGGATGTGCTCCCGGGCAACGTCTCCTGAACCGCGACGGGCTGTCGCTTGAAAGCATCCCTGGCTACACCGATGGCTTCGCGAATGGCGGTCAGATCTGCGCCGTGGTCACCCGAGCCGGTATCAAAGTAGTTGTACGCAATGTCCGGCATGTCCAGGGGGTCGGCGGAGAGAAGCTTGACGTGGCCGGCGGTGTTTCGGGGTGGGACTTGAGAATAGCCCAGGTGAAGAGGTTGTGGTCGGCGGTGATGTTGTGGCTGTAGCCGGGGAAGTACCCTCTGAAGTTCACGGGGCCGCCGAAAACAAAGGCATCGTACTCGCTGGATTGGGAAGACTTCATGAGCATGGCGGCCGCGAAGCCGCTGGAGACGTATGCGCCGCGATCGCCCAGTACAGGGTGCTCCCAGCGGTCGAGGCAAGGATCCGGGTCGGAAAAGGTGCAGCCCTTGAGGAAGTTCCAGTCTGACTGGAGGCGGCCCTGCACGGCAACTTCGTAGTGGTCCTGGAGGTTGGTTCCCACGCCTGGGAGATGCTTGATGACCTTGATGCCGAACTTGTCCAGCTCGTCGGCCGGTCCCACGCCGCTGAGCTTGAGGAGCTGGGGAGAGTTGTATGCTCCGCCCGCGACGATGACTTCCTTGGAGGCCGTCGCGGATCCAGGCGTCCCGCGTCCAGCAGACTTGGACCTCGGACTGGCCTTGTAGAGGTATGCGCCGTCCAGGAACTCGACACCCGTGGCGCGGGGCTCATGGCCGCTCTCGTCGAACACCACCTTGGTGACGTGGCAGTTCATTCGCACGTCAAGGGGTACTTCTTGCTGCCGTCGTCGTTCTCGGCATCCCTTACGGCGACGACAAATTCTCGCGAGCCACGGCGTTCTCCGTTCCCGACAGAGAGGGGATCTGAAAGTAGCCACCGTCCCGATCGCGAATTTCCGAGTCCTCATTCGCATCGCCCAGGAGAACGTTGAGCACATTCGGCGGCAGTCTGGTCGAGTTGCCCAAGGCGAAGCTCCCGCCAAGAATCATGCTCAACAGCTTGGGGTCCTTGAGAGGAATGCTGAGCGGTGCGCGACTCGTGTCTAACCATCCGTTGTAGCCGTGGCCCTTGGCCGAAGGCAGCAGGTACTTGTTGTTCTCCAACCTCGCAAAGTACTTGCGCATGTTGTCTGGCGCCCAAGAGGCATCACCTGTCAAAGAGGCAAGGTACTGGAAATCGCTTCTATGGGGGTAGATGGCTACCATGGCATTGTGAGCAGTGCATCCGCCCAGGGTCCCGGTGCGAGGATACAAGGTTCCCAGCATCCTCGCGCCCTCGGGGGGCTCAGTCCGGTGTACAGCTTGCCCTCGGGCGTGGTATAGGACGTTTTGTAGTCTCGAGCCTGGCGAGCGTCATCAGCATAGTGTCGCACGAAGAAGTTCCACGCCAGCTTTTCGTCTTCGGACGATTTCGCATTGTACGAAGGGACGGTATAGTTTGGGTTATGCCCTTGATCATCTCCGGCTTCTATAAGGAGCGTTTTGTGACCAGCCAGGGCGAGACGAGCTGCCAAGGGGCCACCGCCGGCACCGGAGCCGACGACGACGTATTCATACGACGTCAGATGAACGGCGGCAGCGAGATTGAACAAGAGAGAGATGCCTATCAAGGCACTGCTCCATGATGAAAACATGGCGAGTCAACTTGCCGGAAGCCAAGACGATCGATCCTTTGACACGTCCAGACCAGATCCGGCCTTATAAGTAATGGTTTCGAGAGCAGCTGAATCCATGGGCACCATGCTGTCGGTCCATCTACCCGTCGTATTACTCTCACATGCAGCCAGGGGCTGGCTTGGAAATAGAGAGAGTCCGCGCACCCCCTGGGGGACGGTTCCACCAGCTAAACGAGTGGCAAATCATTTGAAAAAGAAAAAAAGAAGAAAATGCAACTTGGTGGTTCCTCGTGACGTAGGGCAGCAAGCAATAATGCTACTCACAAGGAAACTCGCCAACCCCGTTCGGTACCAAAAGACTCGTGAGATGTCATGAAAGCATCATATATGGTCGTGATGGTGAAGAAACCCGATGCTCTGCCTCTGGTTTCATTCGCACCTCCCATCGCGATTTCAGCTTGTCTGCCTCGGTCTACGCACGACGGCGTCATCACCAGGGGATTCTGTGCCAAGCCATGACTGACTCCTCTCCAGGAACTTTGCACCCGCTTTTATCGTGCCACGGGCCGCCTCCTTTCGCAAACTTGGACAAGTGAAGGTCAGCGTGGGCGGGGATACGAATTTGCAAGTTGGCCACCGGGCTACGCGTAACCTACTAATAATGGACGGCCGTGCCCCGTAATTAGTAAGCCCCCACGACGATGGAACCAAATTGGGGTGTGAACAAAGACAGAGTCCGGCTTGGCCGCTCGGTCCGCCGAGGGCAATCCCATTGTAGCTTGGACTCAGCCGATCAAGATGTGGGATACTTTCACCCATATCATAAGCAATCACGTGATATCGCCGTAGACTGTGACCAAGTGCCAACGTATGTACGTACCACATCGAAGATTGGCAGTGGAACTATCATGCACACATGCTTTCGTCAGACACGCCAGGTTGTTGTTCCAGAATCCACACAGGTTACCCGCATTCAGCCACACTTACAATGACGTGCAGGAATTGATTCGTCCAAGAATGGCTATCGACTGATGCTTTTCCATCAAATGTACAGCAAAGATCAACCCCCGCAAACGCCTCCGGTCCTTTATTCTGCATTCATGTCCGACTGACTGATTGGATTGCGCCAGTACATGGTCATGCATCTCCAAGCATTCCGCTCTCCATCAGACTCTGGTAAAATTCGGGCTCCAAGAACGTCTTGACGCTGACGTCCTCGCTCAATCCCTTCCGCCTTCTTGTCTTGAGGACGAAATCCCTCGCTGTGGCCTGTGCAGAGGCGGGCTGCAGCGGGCGCAGGATCTGGTCACGGTCCAACGGATCACCTGGCACGATACTCCAATTGTCAAAGAGCAGGCTGACCATGGAGCTACCTTGAGTCTTGATCCTCAGATCCGTCTCGAATCCAAAACTATCAATGACGGGGATCAACCCGTTGACACGATACAGAGGGTGCCAGCAACAGGGCCATCGGACAAGACGTGGCCACGACGTCGAGCCAGCACATTGTAGACCTCGGTGTGGGAGTCTTCGGGTCCAGTGACGGACACTGCGTAGACGGGCTCCATGAGGCGGGGAGGCCATCAAAAATGAGGAATAGCATGCTCGTCGTGACGTTGGGATAATTTGACCGCCACCACGGAAGATGGCTTCTCCGGCCAACGAAACATCGGTGACTTTGAATTTGGTGTTGCGGATGGCTGGCCAGGTCAGCAAGGTTCACATCATATCGTATCATAGGTGGAGTTAAGCGGTGGAGGAGTACTTACGTTCTTCGCACAGAGGCCCTTCTCGGGTCGCCCAGCTAAAGCCTTGCCGAATGGATTCCTTGACTGTGTTGAGAAGCTTCTTGTCAACCTATATGAAATGAAAATGGTCACGTTAGGTGCGGGCCAAAATATGCAAGTTGACGGTTTGGCTCACCTCTGTTGGCAAAGTGTCATCCAGCAGGATGTTGGGTCCCATCTCGTCAGGTCCAAAGGCCCAGATACTTCGCGCCGCCAGCTTGTCCCAGCCATGGAGGTCTTCGAAGAATTTGGCAGTTTTTCTGATGGGGTCACGAATCTTTACCGCGCCACTCTCAATATCCGTTGAGATTCCCTTTTCCAATTGCTCAGCAACCATTGTAATCTTGTTCTTCTTGTTCGGCGTGATGGCGTAGCACTTGGTCGCGGATGTCTCGACCACCGTCTCGCAGAATCGCGTCACGGGATCTGAGACCTTGATGTCCATGTCGGCATAGAGCCGTCTGAGATCGTGGAGAACACAATCCATGTACAACTCCCCGTACCAAGGATGATGTGTTCCCCGACTCTTCCACCTTGGTCTCGATGAGAGGATATGACTTCTGTACTTTTCGTAGACCGTCCAACATCTTGGGCAGTTCAGATGGGTTAATGGGTTCCACCGCAACCTTCAGCACTGACTCTGTGAAGTGCGTGATCGGTTTGAAAATAAAAGCGTCCTCCTCATCCTCAAACTTGAGGGCGACAATCGTGGCAGACTTGACTATCGAGTTGTCTACACCGCTGAGCAAAACCAGACTGCCGGCCGGCACGCCGTCTGTGGGAATGTTGTACCTTGTCTCCCCGATAAAAACCTCACCAATAGTACCCAAGGTCATGTCTTCCTCATCATCAAGTGAGTAGCCCTCTCCAAGCACCCGCACAGACATGCCTGGTTTTGCGGTACCGCTCAGTACACGCCCGAACGAGTAAAAGCTCTTGGCATCCGACGCGTTGAAAAGCTTGGTGATGTGAATGACCAACGGGCCGTCCTGGTCACACGACTTCATGGACCCGGCGATTTTCGTGTCAAGGGGGCCCGTGTAATGCCGCTCCAAAAGCCTTTCGGCGCCTTCCGTTGGTGATGGGACGTGCTGGACTATCATGTCGACGAAGCCGGTTGACGGGCCAAAAACTGTTCGCACACAACTTTCAATATATCCTTGGCATCTGACTTGTACTGTGCTGGTTTCAATTGGATGCCCAACGACGCCAAAACAGGTTTGAGGTCTCCAGGGGTGTTGCTGATAGAGTGCGTGAAGAGCTTGTAGATGGGCTCCAATATGAAGTGGACAAATGACCGTGTGGCACGTTCCTCGACGGGCTTGCGTGTGAACGATCGCTTCTTTGGGTTGAAGTACACATCGCCCCAAAGTCTTTTGGCGAATTCTTCCGTGTTCATGTCCCCATATGCATCGGTGTACATCTTTGCAAAAGATGGGAGTGTGAAGCACCAGCCAAGATTTGAGCAAGAAAAGAGGACATTTCCCTTTTCTGGACTGATTCGCTTTGAGATTGCCTGTGTGGGTGCTGTGCTGGTGATGACTGCGTTGACCTCCTCGATTACATGTTTCAGCTTGAAGTATGCGTCCTTCGGCGGCAGCTTCAGTTCCAGGATCAAGCGGTCCATCTTGTTGACTATCAATGTCATGGGAATGTCCTCCAATACAGCGTGCTTTATGATCTGCTCCGTGTTCACCTGCACACCTTCCACCACGTCGACAACCAGACATACTCCGTCGACTAATCTGAATGCGGCGGCCACTTCGTCCACAAAGTTGACATGACCGGGGGTGTCGACGACGTTGACGAGATGCGATTTGCCCTTGCTGCTCTGTAGAACAAGGCTCATGGGAGAGGCTTTTATCGAAATGCCCCGTTCGCGTTCCAATATATGTACATCCGTATATCGCAGCTTTTCGTCGCGCTTCCGTCCGCTTCGCTTGTCGAGCTTCTCCGCAATGTCATGGGTTTGCATGACAAGCATGTCCATAAATGATGTCTTTCCATGGTGCAGGTGACCAGCTAAAGCAACATTGCGTGTTTGCTCGGGGAAATTCATCAAATCCGTCATGAATTCGCGATCAAAGAAAACGGGAGGGAGGTCGGCTTCTTCAATATTGAACTTCTTTTGCTCGATGGGGGCGATTATTGGCTGGGTCAGGGGCTGGGCGTCCTCCTCTTCCACTCTTGTCTCTACATCTTCGCCGTATACTTGCTGAGCAGTCGGATAATATTGCTTGTCTTCGTGGAGGATTACAGCGTTTGAAGGTCCATCTGAGGCGCATCAGTGATTAGCGTTGCATCCGGCTTCGGAAAGAAATGCAGGGCTTGACGAACCATCCACCTCCATCAGCTCCTCGCCTGTGACGCCCCCGGGGTGTAAGGATTCATTATCGTAAATATAATCACCAGCGTCGACACCAGCCTCGGACGCTGCCTCGGACTCGACTTCCTCCCCAATGAAGTTACCGAACCTACAAGACAGCTAGTCAGTACTCCGGCCACGATGGTTGCATGGCAATGGTGCTTGGAGAGATGACGCTTACTCGTCGTATAGATCATCCATCTTTCCGTTGGGCAAATTCCAGGCGTCAGCGATTGATTGACTTGCGGCGCGTTGAAACTGTCAGTTATCTGGGCGCCCCAAACTTGCTATGCGCGTGCCGGTACCATTTTTTTGCATCGATATCGATAGCTCTGTTAGCTCTGTAATAAGGCGGCATCACGTGCTAGTACTCCTTGATCTTATCGAGCTTTTCGTACATGGCGGTCGGTCCTCTTGTGGGTCGACGCGCTGTGCGTTTCAACCAACGAGTCAATCTTACAGGCCATCACGAAAACACTCCTTTTTTATGTTTGCGTTGTGTGCATACAGTTTTCGTTTTCAATGGCTTTACAGTATGAATTTTGTCAGTTGTCGGCCTTGAGGAAGATTGATGTGCGGGCTTTCAGAAACCCTGGCGCGAGAAATCACATTGGCCGGCGCCGGCAAATATGTGATCTCTCACTCTCACACCTCTCACCGGATTCGGGACATGCCAACTAGGAGCGGCAGTGGAGGCGGTCTGGTGGGGGAGGGCAGCATCAACTTGACATCGTTTTTCCCCTTTCCCATCTTCTTCTGCCACTTTCTCCCATATCATCCCCCTAATCAGTTCCTTCTCCCATTTCAATAGCACCACTTCACAGCCAACATGTCCGGCCTGCCTCCCGTCTACATTGTTTCCGCCGTCAGAACCCCCGTGGGTTCGTTCCTCGGGTGAGCTCTATCCAAAACTCGACCCCTCGCCGACAATGCTCCGACGCGGACCGAGGGGCTCCAGCCAGCTAGCAAACCCCCCCCAAGAAAAAAGTCGACATGCATCTTCTAACACGGCGGTGTACGTAATAGCTCTCTGTCAAGCTTGAGTGCTACTCAGCTCGGCTCGACTGCCATCAGGGGTACGTCGTCGCCCAGTTCTGTCTTCTTCCGTCGGTGGGAATATCAATCGCTGACTTGACTGACATAGGCGCTGTTGAGCGCGCGGGTATCAAGCCCGAGGATGTCGAGGAGGTTTACTTTGGCAATGTCCTGTCTGCCGGGTAAGCATTTCACCGACCCATTCAAGCTTTACCTTCCTCCTCGTCCAGATTAAGGATTCCCAACCATGCACGGCGCTGAATGCCGGAAAACAGTCTCGGCCAGGCTCCTGCTCGCCAGTGCGCCATCGGCGCCGGTCTCCCCAACAGCACCGTTTCCACCACCGTGAACAAGGTCTGCGCCTCCGGTCTCAAGGCCATCATCCTCGGCGCCCAGAACATCATGCTCGGGACCTCCTCCGTCGTCGTCGCCGGCGGCACCGAATCCATGTCCAATACCCCCACTACCTGCCTAGCCTCCGAACCGGCGCCAAGTACGGCGACCAGAACCTCGTGGACGGCGTGCTCAAGGACGGCCTCACAGACGCATACAAGAAGGAGCACATGGGCCTGCAGGGCGAGCTGTGCGCCTCGGACCACGACCTCTCCCGCGAGGCCCAGGACGAGTACGCCATCAAGTCGTATCAAAGGCCCAGGCCGCCACCGAGGCCGGCCTCTTCAAGGAGATGATCCCCGTCGAGGTCAGCGGCGGCAGGGCAAGCCCGCCGTCAAGATCGACCGCGACGACGAAGTCAAGAACCTCAACGTCGACAAGCTCAAGGCCATGCGCCCGGCCTTCAAGCCCGACGGCTCCATCACCGCCCCAAACGCCGCCCCCATCAACGACGGTGCCGCCGCCCTCGTCCTCATGTCCGAGGCCAAGGTCAAGGAGCTCGGCGTCAAGCCCATTGCCAAGATCCTCGGATGGGGCGACGCCGAGCGCGAGCCCGAGCGCTTCACCGTCGCTCCTCTCTGGCCATCCCCAAGGCCATCAAGCACGCCGGCCTCACCGACAAGGACATTGACTTTTACGAGATCAACGAGGCCTTCTCCGTCGTTGCCCTCGCCAACATCAAGCTCCTGGGCCTTGACGCCGACAAGGTCAACGTCTACGGCGGCTCCGTCGCCATCGGCCACCCCTCGGCTGCTCCGGCGCCCGCATCATCACCACCTTGACCTCTGTTCTAAAGGAGCGGGGTGCAAAGATTGGCTGTGCTGGCATCTGCAACGGCGGCGGCGGCGCTTCTGCTCTGGTCATTGAAAATTTGCAATGACTCTATGAATCAGCGCGAGAGATTCCCATTCACGAGTCTCCAAGACTGTAATTAATGCCTTGATAAATGAATGAGCTTTCATGATTTCGCCTGTACAAGGTGGCTCGGTTGACCACGAGCACGAGCAAGGCGAGAATAATTAGATCAAACTTGTTTCATCATCAATTGACCACTTGATACGCTCATAGACTATATAATACAGCCAACCAATCGCAGAGGAAGGATTTATGCTGTGAGTAAAACTCGAATAGTAAAACTCGAACGGATTCGAGTTTGACTGCGGTCGCGAACTATGACTGTATCTTGCGCCATCGCAGCTATAAGTTTATTACTAACTTTAATCTAACCTCGCAGCCCCCTATATTTATAACCTTAAAACTTATTTCTATCTTAGGTTAAATCTATTTCTGTGGACTTTTTATACTTATATGTTAATTATTATACTAGCTAGGTATTGCCAGTAATCATGTCTTTTGAAAATCAGATGCATTAGCCACAATGCGCCCAAAAAAAATATAAAAATCAATACAGCCAATCAATTTTTATTTCCCATGCCGCTCCCTGTCACATGTTGTTTCTATTGTTCCACGCTGTGGTACCATCACATACATACTTGGCACGACTGCACCATTACTGAAAGGTGACGCACAACTATTAAATCACAGCTGCAAGTGAGTCATATTCATTTATTCAAGAAGGACTATTAGCCCCGGGACCATTCAGTGCGCCGATCTGGATGCTTCTGGAGAAAAGGGGAAGAAAAAGAAAAGAAGGAAAAAGATTCCCATCCGCCATGGGATTCAAAAAGCTAAAGGCCACGACACCCTAAACGCCCATCCCCTGTAGAAATCGGGTGGCTTATCAAGGCCAGCTTTATTACAAATAAGTATACTGGTTATAGGATGCCAATGCGCTAGTCCAAGCCTAATCATGTTTTGTTCTGTTCGATCTGGAGCCGTCTACCTTTTCTCCAGCGAAAACTCGATGCCTAGGAATTGAGTGGTTCTGAACCCCTTCCACTGCGTGATTGCAGAAGCATGCCGTGCCTTGTAGTGTCGATTTGTCTTGTACAAAGGATGCGCCATCTCGTCATCGATGCCATGGCCTTATCTCATGGTTGATTCAAAACACCGTCGGAAGCAAGGAAAGCGACCCCTCACGAGATGCACTTAATGGATCTTCGTAGCATCACGCGCTTGTTTGTTGGCAATCCGTTTCTCCTTGGGGATGGTGAGAGCATTGATGCCCAAGAAGTCGCAGATAGCCGTGACAACAATGTACGCCCAGCGAAAGTACACAACCAGCGAGAAGAGAAAGTACGCCCGTAGATAATACAACTCCATCGTGGCGCTGATCTGGGGAATCCCAGCCGGGGCAGATTTCCGAGGAATGCGCCGCCGACAAGAGGAGCAAGCATGATGGTCCAATAAGGGAAGGGCTGGCGTGTCAAGTGAGCTAGAATCATTTTAGTAGTCAGTCTGCCAAAAACAAAGGACATGGTCAGGCAAAATAAGACCAGGTGGTTGTTTTTCATCAGGGTGCTGTATGGTGAGAAGACCCAGGCTCCGACACCCGAGGTAAAGACAGCCATTGGCGTCCACTCAGCAAGGACTGGCAACACTGGCAGGCCTTGTTTCTGGCGAGCACACGCAACGTTGTACAGGCAGAAGGGAACGTGGCCGACAAACAGAGTCACAAGAATAAGCCCAATCCAGATATCCCGGAATGATGTTTCGCCAAGCATGGCAGCCAGGCCGGGCAAGTGGTCGCCCAGGGCCGTTGCAAGAGGTAGTGTCCAGATGTGAGGTCCCCAGATACCCGAGGCTACCATGATGCTGCAGGCGATAAGGAGACCTTCGGTAGGCCCGTTGATAAAACCGAGATATAGCGTGTGGGTGTGATAGGTCTCCCAGGTGGAAAAGAACATGGCGAGACAGGGGCACAGCGCAGTGAAGACGCCTGCATTGGTCGTCCCTAGACCCATGGCTGCTGTTTCGAGTAAACTGGCCAAAGTGCAATTCAGAGAATCGATGCCGTGGTCAAATAATTCGCCGAGGCCGCTTGATGTGCCGGTCCTCCTCGCCTGTTTGCCATCCACGTTATCCATGGTCTGATACATGAACAGACCGAAAGCGAAGCTGAGGTACAACCAAGTCGGTCCCTGATTCAAGAGTCCACCATGTGAGTATAAAGTCCAATTTGCAATGTCGAGTTGATGTCGAACGTACCGGCCCAACCAAATCAGGCATGTACATGACGAGTAGGCCAATGTTGCCCAGAATAAAAAAGAAACCCAAGAGGGTTACCATATTCGGGGCTAGCCACAGCGGCAAAACGTTGACGAAGGCATTCCACTACAGAAGAACACAACTGTCAGCTCGGACTGCTCCCTTTGCCGTTTCCGCCGTGGTGGTCGATGCAAGAAGAAGCGACGGAACAGAACAATGGGCCGAGAACATGTCCGTCCCGACTTCAAGTACATCCTACATACCCATGGACCAAGAATATATTTCGATACGGGGGATTTGTCGACGCTCGAGTACTTGTACGACTTGAGGTGTATCAGCGCATCGTCCGAGATGCACTCGGCAGCTGCTTTCTCTGGAGCTCAACATGGTCAGCAAGCTGGGTCACGGTATGCGAAGCTGCACGCAAAGCTGAGATGCGGTTTGCGTCGGAGCTACCCGTCCAAACAACCCAAATGAAGGTCAAGGCAGCGCATACGTGGGGAACGAGGAACGAGAAGGGGAAATGAGCCGACAGCAGGTATCGCACGTACTGGTGTTGGGGACCATGCTGGAATCGCCTCTGGGTAACAAGCTTTCTTGTTCGTAGAGAGGTAACGTCTCGTTGTTGCTGCCGGACATGATTGGCAGTTTAATGGCGCCAGGCGGTGGAGGAGCGGTACGGCGGACGGGGTACTTTTTGTACGCCGGCAGGCAAGCGGGCGCTGAACCGAGGAAGGGGGGAGAGTCCAGCGTCATTGCACATGGTTCTGCAGGCGTTCGTCAAAGGCCTGCGGCCCTTTGCCGCTCTTGTGCCCCGCATTATAGCAGAGAAGCGACGAGACCGTACAGTGGTGTAGATGCACCTAGCAGCCTGTCTTGGGACGAATCATTGTATTTGAAAGCGCTCATTATCAAGTTGGTGGTATGGATGAACCTTTCCTGATTTCGCGAAATCCACAGGGAAATTCGACAACGGCATATCGATATTTGCTTCCCTGATAACCATGCCGTGCTGTTGACTGAGTCCTGACACAAACAGATGTTGCAAGGAATGGAGGACAAGAAGGCAAGGGAACAGGTTGATTGAGGTCTGGAGGAGGCAAAACAACGTCTGTCTGAGGCGTTTCTTGATTCATTCTGACAAGTTGGAGACTCGCAAGTGAGGGCGGGTTTTCTATAATGCTTTCTGAATATCTGCATGGCAGAATCTATAGCAACTTCTTTGATCACAAAGGTTGACTATACAAATCAGGGGAGCGTTTATACAGCATCCCCTCTGGCGTAAGGAGCATCCCTTTGTGGCTAGGGAAGCGGCTTAGACATCCGTTACTAGGCACCTATAGTAATGTGTATAGTAATTAGTAGTGACCTTTAAATCCTAACCTTCACTCTGTTTAAACCTAGGCATAAGCCTTGACTAATTTTTTGTTGAATTGATAATGTGGGGATTTTTGTTTTGGCAGCTGATGGAAATTAGCTTTCTTTGGGAAAGAGTTCTGAAATTCTAATAATCGTGCCACGCCCCACTTCTTTTGGTTATCGCGTGCCTCTAACCACCGAAAGAACATTTAGTCAAGCAATATCTGACCATTAAAAAAATTATATCCGTTGCGCTTCAACAGTGAAGTCATTTCCATCTGCGCAATCGACGCAAGAAAATGAGTGTATCGACAGCATAGATCTGCTAATGACAATGAAAGTGATGTGCAAGAAAAAAAAAAGCTCCTCCTCGCAAAGCCTGAAAACGCTCAAGGCAAAGTAGTATGCAAGTTCGACCTCTTCTGTTGGGCCCAGGTCCGTCACTCACGGAATGATTGGCCTCCATTACAACAAGGCGAAACCAGCGAAGAGGCCAGTAAAAACAATGGCGAGGCCGTATGTGCGTCCAACCTC
Organism: Epichloe scottii; assembly: GCA_021950295.1. NCBI lineage: Eukaryota > Fungi > Ascomycota > Sordariomycetes > Hypocreales > Clavicipitaceae > Epichloe > Epichloe scottii. Next base: position 247,192 of record CP083245.1, read on the forward strand.
GAGGGCAGCGGCAGCTCCTTCTTGCCATTGCCGCCACTGGAGGAGCCGCCAGGTTCATTCGTGTAGATGGTATCAGGGCTGTCAGTAGCTGTTGAAGTCGGCCCAGCTGTCGTAGTCTTGTTGGCCTTTTGCGGGCTTTGAGCACCGCAGGGGTGGTTCTGGACGCAGTCCGACTTGCAGTCGTTCGAACCGCAAGCTCCTTGGCATTGCAAAACCCACTCTTGGCAGACAAAGTAAGGCAAGCTCAGGGAGTACTCGGATACATTCGGTTGCAGCTGGTTGCCACAGAGGCAGCCATACTGAAGCGTCTCCTGATGAAATGGTTAGAACGGTTGGGCGTCAATCATGTAAGAAGAATCTCGCATACAGGATCACAGGTGTTGACCAAGGTCGTTCGGGGCTCCGTCTGTTGGCAAATGAGCGGGCATGTGCTCTTCTCCTGTGCACACCAGTTCCCTAAAGTGGGTGGTTAGTGTCGTTTGAATACTTGGCCAAAATGCCAGACTGAAGTATCTTACTTCTGTTGCTGATGGGCACACTAGACGGGTCAATGGTATAGTCTGCGTTGGCAACGGCGGAAAGGGAGGCGGCGGCAGCGGCTAGAACGGTGGCTCGAAGGGAAGGCATCGTGGTGTATCGCGGGCCGGTCTAGCAAGAGAGCGTTCCGAGGAAGAAATGAGTATCGCAAGACTGGCCGTGCACCGTGGTTGTGATACTGAGGCCAGCGGGCGTGCTCACGATGAACAAGTACAGGCAAATGTGCAAGTAGATGGGATGTAAAAGGCGGAAGCGAGCGACAGGAAAGCGGCAGGAAGAAAATAGTTCAGCGAAACGCGACCGACGCTCCGTTTTGTATGAACAAGAGCCTGATGATGCAAATATCAACGAATGGAGAATGGATACGGTAGAAGAGAAAGGAGGAGGGCGGGTGATTAAACGAGAAGGCGAGTTACCCCGGTCATATTATTGTTATATCATATGCCGCTAATACTCCGTACGCCAAGTGTCACGGGCCAAGCCATGGGCAGGGGGACGGGCGATCTGATACATAAATGACTGGTCAACAATGAGCCAACTCAGGGTCAAGAAGTACAGGTCTCAGAATAGCATTCGCAGCGCTCTTGGATGTTTCTGATGCATTCTATCATCTCTCCCTTTGGCTTTGCTCTTGTCATCAATGCGCTTGGATCAACTCTTGGCAGACTCCAACTGCGGCTATGAATTCGGGAGAATGCGTCGTAATTATTCTGTGCATCACTAATGGAAGGCCGTGGAGGATTGGGCCCGGTAGCATCCGATATCGTATTGATGGCTGTGGACGAAAATATTCCTCACAGGTGCACTGAAATTGGAAACGGAGGTGGCAACCCGAATGTTGGAGGGGGATTCAAGGGAACAGAATGGCTCAAGTCTTGGTCAAAGTAGCCTCCTATCAGTGTGTCTGAGACGGTGAGTGAGTGAGGGAGATGCAGCCATGGCACACAGATCAAATGAAATGAGATCATGACATCGCCGGCACTCACGCCGAACACGAGGCTCGAATAATGCGTCCAGGATGTCGCACAGATTTCCCATGGGGCCATGCATCTCTACAAGCACCGGACCCTCTCAAAAGAGCTTTTTCGTGGGTTTTCAATACCGAAAGCTTTCACGGTCAAGCACTGGCGCCACAATAGCTACCAATGGCGTCGAGTGTGCCCCACCAGCCAAGCCATCAATCCCAAATCGGGGACAGTTGCTATTATGATAATTCGTAATAAAAAGCTGGACACGATACGAACTTCTTCTCGTCACGCACGGTGTCTTTAGCACTTGCATGTCGCTACCGCAATCTTCAATTATTGTGTATCATCATATCATCATTGTGCTCATCTAGCGTCACACAAAGCCGGGACTACTACCTGTCAAATTATCCATCCGTCTTATGAATTACTGTACAGATTACGGAGTAGTGGGTCACCCATATTATACTTCACAACGTCAGAATTTCATTGAGCCATGACGCTTTGAGGCTCGAGCCAGCAAGCGACCGCGATTTCTCTCCCAAACGATTCCCTCCACCGCGCAGGATAGGCTTCCCGGCCTCGGGAGCGGACACAGCTCCTACCAACAAGCGATTCAGCCTCGAGTTACACATGGCTGCATGGCGTCGGCGGTAGGCAAGGACCAGGTAGCCCGCGACTCTGGGGGCATGGCTCCGGATGCTGTGGTACGGTTAGAACACGATGCTGCCGCATCTCAGAGGGCGAGTCACGATAGCCAACGAAGCGATGACGACCAAACGGTCTCGACCAGAGTCTCGACCAGCTCCATCAGCTCCCCGCCGTACTGGATGACGACCGGGAACCATCAGCGAAACCGCTCGGCCGATTCGATCCTGCCTGCCGGTGTCATCACTTTGCAGGATAACGATACTAGTGAGCATGACGATCGGAACAACGCATGTTGGGCCAAAAGCGTCGAGGTCGTCGATTACACAGTTGTAAACGGCGGAGCTACAAGCATTGGAGCGTTTGTTGTTTGGAACGTTCGAGTCGAAACCCTCAGTGTACGTCACCGATCCTCGCTGTTTGATCATTATGCCGAAGAAATGTGCTCATGGAAATCCTATCCTGATAGGGAACCTTCATGAACATTCGTAAGCGATATTCCGAGTTTGACGATTTCCGCGGCAAGTTGGTGAAGACGTTTCCGAACTTCAGAGCGGCAGTGCCATCGTTGCCTCCAAAGAGCTTGATATCCAAGTTTCGGCCCAAATTTCTAGAAAAAGAAGAATATGTCTCCAATACTTTCTGAAGTAGGTTCACATTTCCCAGTACAGCCCGACAAACAAGGGCCTGGTCTATTGGGAAGATGCTCACACTGCATGACATAGTTGCATTCTATTAAATCCTGAATTCTCAGGATCTCCGGTCCTCAAAGAATTTCTGTTCTCGTGACGAGGTGGATAACCCGGTGGGCAAATGATGTCGATGAAAGGCAGATGTGGTTTGGACATGACTGAACTCGTAATTGTTTGTGTCATCAAACTAACTCGCCTTCTGATTTGCCATACAAACATGCTGTCCGATTCGACGCTTCTACGAGTTTCTTGTACTTATTTGGGCTTTTCTGTGTTTACAATTTTTCCTTTCTACCTTTTCCCCCGATCGTTTCGACCTCGGGCTATCAGCGAGACAAAGGTTTTAGCGCTGGGCGCAATAGCAATATCCAAAATTTCTTGTTTCATGCGCAGACTGTCTTGCAATTTACGCAGTAAAATAAGCGAAGCCAACATCAAATGCGTGTGCACAACGGTCCGGCTTCTAGTTCGGGTGTGATCCAATCCATGAAGCCGCGCAAACTTTGCGCGTGCATAATTCGGTCGCAAATACGCATAAGGGACGCGCTAGCCATTTTATTAGCTAATTTGCATAGAAAGTTATAGAAAATATGTTTACTTTGCATAAAGGCCACTTTCCCCCTGTTTATAATGTATCTTTTTTACCAGGGCCGCTTGAATGCCTGTAATCCCTTAAATTCTGCTATTTCTAGGCATAAACCAGGCGCGTTGTGTAGTCCACACATCAAGTTTGCGTGGGCTAGTACTTTATGCCTAGTTGCGAGCCATGACGGCGTTTCTCGGGTTCACGACGTTTACAAAGTACAGTGGGTCTTGGGTAATTCCGAAAATTATGTATCTCAATCGGGCTGAGCGCAGCGTCTCCGCCACGGCAATGGCAGCGGGCTTGTTGCAGTGGGCAGTGCAGTGGGGCTTTGAATCATCAACGGACGATATCCGAGTGCGCAAAGCTGACATTTCGTAGATAATGACGCCTATGCCCGATCACAGAAGAGTGCAGAACCGGACATCTGCCCCTTCTCTCCTGCAGCGGCGGTTTTCTGTTCCCCGATCAACTCTTTTGGGGCATCTTCCCGACGCAACTACTGACAACCATTGACCTCCTCTGCGCCACCGTCCCCGCCGTGAAACAGGCTTGACGGGCAGATCCTTGAAATTTCCGACATCCATCCTATTTCCTATTTCCACGTCTTGGCGCAGTCCAAGTAATAAGCGCCGGCCCCCGATCGTATTCTAATTTCTCTATTCATTATTCCCCCTTTTCCGTCCTAAATTCAACTCTTGGTTTTGGATTCTTTTTCTTTGCGGCAGCGACTACGGCTACGACTCTAGATCAACACATTTTCCGAGCATATATCCATGCGAACAGACATTGCATCGGATTCAGCATCGTCGTGGTCACCCGAGGATACCCGAGGAGCCTCGAGAGGAACATCAAGGCCACCATAATAAGAGTTCCTCCCCGTGCCCTTCGCCTCTCGACCCGCCGCACACCAGAGCCAGAGCCCTAGTTCCGCTAAATGACGCCAAACCCCTCTATTAGAGGAGCGCCCATCGGAGATACAACGAGTACGGAGTATAATTAGATGAGATGACCCATGGGACGATGTCGTCACCTGACAGCGCCATCTCCTTCAGTACATCAGTCCCCAAGACGGAAGAATACATGGATTCCCTAGTTCTGCCGTCGCAGGATCGGTTCGAGCAAATAGCTCAAGCTCAAACGGAAAAAGAAGTGGAGGCCCGGCGCAGAGCTAGACAGCATTGGCGGCACCTGTCAACATCAGCGTCAGCGTCAGCGTCAGCGTCCGAAGCCCAGAATCATAGCCAAGACAACGAGCGGGCCCAGGCAGCCCAAGTCATCCAGAAGACGTTTAGAGGCTACCGCGCCAGACGAGAGCTCGAAGGTTATAGCTTGAATGCGAGCACTCGATGGGTGACGGCAGTCCGAGAAGCACAATTTCGCCAGAGTACGAAACCCCGCGGTTCCACAAATGACGAATTAGCCGTCAGGAATGGCAAGGTCCTTGCATTGGAAGATGCCGTCGACTATCGACCAGTCAGCGCACGGCAGAAATGGAAAAAGGCGAGTCTGGTAGCTCGTCGCGCAGGACATGATGACTCGGATTCGGATACGGATTCGGATACGGATTCAGAGAGAGATGGCGCATTGTCCCCAGAAGAAAAGACGGCAATGAAAGAGCGCAAAGAAAAAGCCAAGGCTGAACGACGCCATGCTGCTCGCATGATGGGCTTGCAGTACTTTTTGGAAATGGTGGACTCGAAACATCGATACGGAAGCAATTTGCGCATGTACCACGAGGAATGGAAGAAGTCAAAAACCACGGAAAATTACTTCTACTGGTTAGACTATGGCGAGGGCAAGAACGTAGAACTGAATACTTGTCCTAGGGACAGACTCGAAAGAGAACAGGTGCGATACCTATCCCGGGAAGAACGGCAGTACTATCTCGTTCGTGTGGACGCAGGAGGACGACTATGCTGGGTCAAGAACGGAGCACGAATCGACACAACAGAGCAGTTCAAGGACAGTATACATGGCATTGTACCAATAGACGACCCAACACCCGCCTTCAGCCCCGGAGACGCAGCAAAACATGTGTATCCTATCGACAACGACAACCATTCTTCCGATTCCGATTCCTCCGCCGAGTCAAAGCGCGAGGCCGACAGAGCGGCTAAATATGCCGACCCGAGCTTCGATGAGTCCAAGGGCATCAAGAGAGTGACACAGATCTCTGCATCCACCATCTTCAACCAACTTCTGCGCAAATCCGTCAAGAAAAACACTTGGATCTTTGTCGCGGATACCTCCTTCAGACTATATGTTGGCATTAAGGACTCCGGAGCTTTTCAACATTCTTCATTTCTACAGGGAAGCCGCATTTCCGCAGCAGGGCTCATCAAGATCAAGAACGGACGGCTCAGCTCATTATCACCCCTAAGTGGGCATTACAGACCCCCGCTAGCAACTTCCGAGCATTTGTCAAGAACCTCAAGCAGGGGGCGTGGACATGTCACACGTGAGTATATCCAAGAGCTACACCATCTTGGTGGGACTCGAGACATATTTGAAAACGAGGAGGAAGGGCAAGGAATTGATGGGCAAGTTGGCTAGGGGCAAGGTCAAGGTCCTTGCCCCGGAGGAAGCAAAGAAGAGGGAGGAGGCAGAAAAAGACAAGAGCGAGAGCGCAGCAAAAGAGAGGGAGTTCTTGGAGAAGAAGAGGGGGAAGAGGAGAGGAGGAAGGCCGGGATGGGGCCCGGGGAGAGGATCTTGGGGAAGATCAAGAGTTTGCCGGTTGGGGGAAGGCGGGTACTTGATTCGGACAAGTGATTTGTCATTCTTATATAATACCCCTTCTATTGCAATTTATTTTGGTCGGCGCTGCTTTACGATGCACATGCTGCCGGTGAGTCTGAGATCGTGGCCAGCTCTAAACAGACGTCATATGGGAGTGTTTGCATTGCCGTCCCAGTAGCGCGGCTGTACGATGCGACAAAGATGACTAGTCCCGCTTTATATACAAGCTCTAACAGCTCATCTCGTCTATCACCAAGGATTATATACCGTGCCCCTATTTATTCGAGAGGAGATCTCTTAAAGCAAGCTAGAGCCGAATCCGGTGTAGGGTAGCATCATCATCAACTTGCGACGCGTGAGCCACACACACAGTATACAGGCAGGACTCCCGAAAAACACAGGCGTGCGTGCGGAGGCTATCCGCTCAGGGGCTCTTTCCACTTGAGCACTGAATAGCCAGCCACTGAGTCCACCGGCGCAGTCGCTAACAGGCCCTCGAGGGCCCCAGAATTAAAAACAAACAGAACGCACAGGGTACCGCTTCAGCGCCTCGTCGCGCACAGAGTAAAGAAAGCGTCTGGTCTGGTAACCATCCCTCATCGACCCGGTGCAGTCAACAAAAAAACACCATCGGAAGAAAAAAATCGCGTCGTTCTGATTGCGAGACTTGAATCTCTGCAGGCGGAGACGGACAATGCCAGGCCTCGCCAGCATCGCCAATGGCCTCCGTCACCCGCTCCAACCGGCGAGCTGAGGGCCTTCATCATCCCCATCATGCCCATCACCACCTCAATGCCGGCCACAATCATCATCACCCCCTCACGCGCGGCGCCACCCCGCCCGTGGAGCTGTTTGCTTCCAATGACGGTGGTGGAAGAGGTCGCCAGAAGCGAACCCTCGAGCCGGCCGATCGCGATATCGATGCTTTGAAGCCCAAGAAGATGAGAATCGCCGTCGAGATTCTCGCGCGGCAGCCGCCACCCATGCAAGGTGTTCGAACAAACATACAACCTCCGCCGATACCGCGACCGCCAACCATCGTCCCTGCCCCTGCCCCTGCCATCCCGCTGTCAACCACCACCACCACGAACAAGACGATACCGAAAAATACCATTCCACCTCCGCCTAGACCATCTACGATTAGTCCACCACCTATTGTCACACCAGCTGCTGCATCACATCATCACGCTTCATCTCAGCTACCCTCCCATGCTGGCGGGCCAAAGCCTGCTGACGAGGAACAAAATCCTACAAGACACCAAGCCAAGGCCACCAATGGCATCAAGGCTGAACTAGACCGGCTGCATCCGAAGCCTGCGACGACGCGCTCGCAAGGTCGAAAACTTCGCTCGCAAGAAGCAACTCGGTTCAAGAGTGACTTATCTGCGTATTTTCCAGATTATGACGAGGTTATTGGAAATGACCCCAAGGAGCAGCGTACGTTCTCTCCAAATTCTCTCCTATACATTGCTTGTGTTTGTGGCTTGTCGGCATTTCGCCATGGAACATGGTGCTGATGCTGCGTCTAGATTTGCTGAACCTGGAAACCCCGATTGTGGTGTTTGACTCGAATGCTCGGCGCCCGGCTCTAGACGTACAGCGAGGTGGTGCTCGAGCACAGCCACAGATCAGCTTTGTCTTGGATTTTCCAGTTCGAGGGTACGGTGACTCGCTGTATACGGACGTATTTGATTCGCAAAGAATCGATTTTCGATTCTTGGAAACCCAGCAGAATAGCAAGAAGTCGGACGATCCATTACCAGACAGCTTGTTCGAGCCATCACATAAACGGTCTGAAAGGCTGGAGCGATCAATACGAAATACTGAAAAGGGTCGAGCTCAGCACGAAAAGGACCAGATTATACGATTGCTCGAGGGGCTCCAAGGCCATGATTGGTTGCGGGTGATGGGAGTAAGTGGTGTTACAGAAACAAAAAAGAAGTCCTTTGAGCCAGCCCGCAAGCATTTCATCAAAGGCTGCCAAGGCATTCTGGAAAAATTTCGAACATGGAACTTGGAAGAAAAGCGTCGCAAGCTCGAGAAAGAGAGAGCTATGCTAGCTGAGCAACAAGCAGCATTGGAACAAGAGCAGCAACACGAGCCGAGAGCGCGACCAAAAAGCGAAATCGAGGACTCAGCGGATGAAGGTGGCACAGAAGAGACAGACCTTGACCATGTCGCGAGTGAACTGAATCGAGACGAGGTTGACGTGATTGAAGATTCGGAAGAGGTTGTAACATCACAAAGCGACACGAGTGATGCTTCCCCTGCCAAGCAGTTGCGTCAGGAAGCTTTGGCGAGATCGCAACTGGCTGCGGCAAATTCGAAAAAGCCAAAAGCATCCAACCGATCAACAGGCCCAAGGCATGTAGACCCGCCGAAAGAATTCACTTCATTCTTCCGTAAAAAGCACGAGCGGGATAGTTCGTTGAACCGCACACGACGCACTGGGCGAAAGGTGCTTGCCTGGGGTCACCCAGTCCCGGACATGGACGAGGCAGACTTTGTTCTGCCAGAGGAGTATCGTGACGAAGACCTCCTCAAGTCCCGTGCACGTAAAAAGCGAAGAGACAAGCGCCACAGTCGGCCGTGATTGTGCCATGGCGATGTACTTTAATTTCTTTCATTATCCACGTCTCCATGTATAGAGGATAGAGGAAGTCGTGTGTGTATATGTGACTTGTCTTGGGCATGGCGTTGTGGCGTTGTGGTGTTGACGGGTTCCTGGCAAAGACAATTGTCAAGCGTACTTTGTTGTCTTTGTTGTAGCATAATTTCGATGGATTTTTCAATTGTCGATTTCGGCTCCGGGAAACATACGGTATGGCCAACGTGGTGACGTTGGGGGCCCTGATCATGGAGTTGATTTGAGCGTAGCATGAGCCAACTTGCAGGATTAAGCAAGCTTAGCTGCCTAGGTACTAAAGATACCCCCATACAACTCGCATTAAAAATCATATAGTTAACAGCAACACAGAACCTAATGCAGAACGCTTAGTTGTCTGCTTTACTCAACTATTTTTTTCATCAAGGTTTGTTTCTACACCATAGATGCTGGCTATACAGCCTGGACAGGTGAACATTAACTTTACAAGATATAGATAGAGTTAAGAGCCACAGAACGCCACGAAATGCGGAAGCACGCAGACACGATATGATTCATGTCACGCCCCATTTTTCTTGTTCCTCACCCAGCATGACACCGGCCCACTTTTAGCACTTGTGTCCGGCAATTCAATGTGGCCCGCCACAAGCAAGCAAGCTCGCGAAATCGCATCTCGAACCTAACTTCCCCAAAACCCCCCAAACCACGTCACGAGGTGCCTACATAAGTCTTCGCCGCCTGCCCGCCTATCTCCATTTCTCGCAGGTGAAGCTGCTACGCCAAGAAGAGTTGGATTTTGTATCGCTGAATATCCATAGAGTCGATCGTTGACCCTCCCAAGCCGACAGACCTCATACAACACCCTCTTCGATGGTCGACACTCTTCTCATGCGCGCAACCGAATAATTGCGATTCTACCCTCTTCGAATGCTTCTGTGACGAACCAGTCCAGGACGCTCGCCTAGGCGAGGCATCTGAAGACTGAGCGCGCAGTACACTGCGTGGACAAGAAATTGCGGCGTCATGTCGTTCCTCGACGATGTTGGACAGCACCCGTTGCTGGAAGGCGATCACTTACCACCTATCAAGGACGACCCTGTCCAGGAATTTTTGTCATTAAGCAGGAAGTTAACCTGGACGTGAACTTCCGTGAGAGACAAATTGGCGGCACCACCGATCTCTACATCGTCATCTTCTCCGACAAAATCGAAGATATCTGTCTCGATGCTGCAAATTGTGAGATTGACACCCGAAATGTAACGGTTACAGAAATGAAAGAGGTGAATGGTGAGGTTGTTGAGGGACAGAAACGCAAAGTCGCGACGGAGTACAATGATCCATACAAAAGACTCGTTCAGCCAGAGGGCTGGAACTTGAGAGCCGAACACCACGACATTCGCCGCTTACGAGCCCGAAATGTCTTTCACAACCGAAAGACCGACGTCCCTGCCGAGAATAGAGAGATCGAGGGTTGTACGCCGGTCTATGGATCGTTGAGAATTAGTCTTCGTGGAGGGAAAGGGGATCCAGAGCGTCCAAAGCTGATTATTAGAAAGTCTATGTCGAGTCTGGATTCATTTGACAAGGGACATAAGCAATTCAAGGTCACGATACCTTTTCTGAACAAGAATCCCCGCGATGGCTTGCATTTCGTTGGAGTGGATGCGCTGGACAATCGATTCACACACATGTATACCCGTCACTCGATACAACCTGGCACAGCCTCTTGTATATTTCCATGCGTTGACGATCATGGTGCGCGATGCGATTGGAGGATATCTGTCAAATTCCCCGGACTCTTGGAGACGCGCTTGAGCAAGCACTAGCTACGCAGAAAGAGACTGCTGTGAACGGTGCTGACAAATCGCGTGACTACCATGAACGCTCAATGAGATTGGCAGAGGAAGACAAGCTGAGAGAAATGACTGCTGTCTGCTCTGGTTTCCTGATGGAGGAGTCTGTTGACCCGCACAATGATCGCAAGAAGATTATGACCTTTGAGCCGGAGAAGAAGGCGTCAGTGCAGAAGCTAGGTCTTGCGGTTGGCCCTTTCGAGCACATCGACCTATCGTCTGAATTTCGAACAGAGGAAGACGAGGTCAAGCTTGGCATGAACGCCCTCAAAGTTCATGCTTACTGTCTACCGAACCGTGGCGACTGGGTGAGAAACACCGCAGCAGCTTTGACAATGGCAGCCGACTTCTTCACATATACGTTTGCCAAGTATCCCTTCGGCAACTTCAAAGCTTGTTTCTTGGATGATATGGTGCAAGATACCGTGCCACTACATTCTTTGGCGTTCATAAGCAATCGCTTACTATATCCGGAAGAGGTCATCGACACAGAAATCGAGACCACCAGAAAGATTGTGTTCACATTGACGTATCAGTGGATTGGCATCAACATAATACCCAATACTCGGAATGATCTGTGGCTTGTGCTTGGCATAGCTCACTACATGACGGATCTTTTCATGAAGAAGCTCTGCGGCAATAATGAGCATCGATTTCGCATCAAGACCATGTCAGACAGGCTAGTCAAGGCCGATGTTAACCGCCCGTCATTATTCGATCTTGGCCCAAACCTGCACCTGGGGGACTTTGAAATGGAATTCATGGAATTGAAAGCGCCTGTTGTTTTCTTCATACTCGACAAGCGCATGATCAAGGCCTCTGGCGGTCATGGCCTGACGAGGATTTTGCAGAAATTCTTGACCAAAGCGCAGATTGAAAGCAGTGATCGATCAACAATCCTCGAGACAGAGAAATTTCGAGCCGTCTGTGAAAAGGGATCGCGATATAGGCTCGAGACATTCTGGAAGGAGTGGGTGTTTAATTCAGGCTGCCCTAGGTTCGACGTGAAGGCAAAATTCAACAAGAAGAGACTTTGTGTGGAATTGACTCTTAATCAAATTCAGCACCAGGTGGCGAAGAAAGCGTCGGGCTTGGAAAAGGATGATTTTTTACGAGTTGTCAAAGAGCGACGAGCGGATTTGAAGCTTGGCGAGATGCAGCCCCTTTTCACTGGACCTATGACCGTGAGAATTCACGAGGCTGACGGCACGCCGTATGAGCACATTCTGGAAATTCGCGAGGACGCAACAAGGTCGACAAAATTTGAGATTCCTTACAACACAAAATACAAGCGATTAAAGCGAACTCGACGTATGAAGGAGAAACATAGCGCCGGTGCGAGCATGGAGATTACAGAAAATACAGCAGACGATGCCCTGTTGTATTGCCTTGGGGATGTCCTGCAAGGCCCAGATGATCTGAGAGACTGGGAGCTCATTGAGTGGGACCCTGAGACAGAAAGAAAGATGGACCAAGAATCTTATGAATGGATTCGTGTTGACGCGGACTTCGAATGGGCTTGTGATATGAAACGCACCCTCGAGCCGTACATGTACGTCTCTCAGCTTCAGCAAGATAGAGATGTCGTGGCACAACAAGATGCCATGTTGTATCTGACTCAAGGGCCGTTGCATCCCATTGCGTCTGGCTTTCTAGTGCGGACCTTGATTGACCGTCGATACTTCCACGGTATCCGAACCATGGCCGCAGAAGCGCTACCCCGACAATCCAATATTAAAGACATACCGCTCCTTGGGTTAAGGCAACTAATGAGAGCATTTCGAGAGATGTTCTGCTACGAGCAAACAAATCAGCCTCGTCCGAACGATTTTACCGATAAAAAGCAATATCAAGTCAGGCGTGCAGTCATCAAGGCAATTGCCGAAGTGCGAGACCACACATACCGTTGTCCAGTAGAGGCTCGCCGCTTCATTCTGGATCAGCTGCTATTCAACAATAACGAAGACAACCCCTATTCGGATCACTTTTACATCGCGACATTGGTGGAAGTACTGGCAACGTCACTCATCCCTTCCAAGAAAGATGACTGGCTTTCTCGCCAAAGCAAAGCGCCGGATGATGAAGAAAGCAAGTTTCTTGAAGAAGCCATGGAGCAGATTGAGCGCGTACTTCGACGCGACGAGTGGACCAATTCTTATCAAAATGTTTGGACGATCGCTGGGCTTGACGCCAAACAGCGACTCATGAAAGCTGAAGTCATACCCAAAAGTTATTCCGAATTTGGACAGTATTTGCTCGATGGAACTCGCGATTTGATTCGAATCAAGTGTTTCGAGGCGCTGGTTGATTTAGGCGCTCTGATGGACCCGACCTTTTTCACTTTTCTTTTGTATGCGCTTATGACGGACAAATCCCCCTTTGTGCGCAACAAGCTCATCCAGGCCATGGCGAGCGGCCTGGCGGCCATCGCTTTCGGAGAGCATACCAAGGTCGTTAAGAACGAACCCTCCCTTGAAGAGGCTGAAGACCGACTTCTTTTGGTGCAGGATAGTGCTCAGGAGATCGAGGCACGCAAGGAGATGTTTGCTCGCAAGGAGAATCTGGATGCTGCTCTCAAGGCTCTACGGAAGGAGATGGATGAGACTTATTCGGGAGACGAGAGGCACTACAGCACTGCCATGCGCAAGGCATTGGACCACGCTAGTCTTGGGCGGAGTGAGATTGACAGCTTGCTTGATCTTGCAGCCATGATGTTTGAGGAGGCAGGCAGCTGGGTGCTCACTCTCGCTTTGCCAAAAGCTTGGAGAGTAGAACGACCCGCTCAGAAGTTAGCCGACAGACTCCTTGTTAATTTCAAGGCATACTATAAGACAAAGCCAAAGAACTCTCTACTATTAGCCCCGTTACCCTTGGGCCCGCCTCGAACAACGCCACTACCACCATCACTACTACCACCACCACCACCACCACGAACCTCGTCAATTAAAATCAATACCAAGGCTTCTAGTATACCACAACGTCCGAACCCAGCGCCTTTGAAGAGCGAAATAGACACTATTTTCGCTTCCTCCGCACCGCAACCGAACGGTACACCGATCAAGTCCATCTCGATTCCCAAGCGCCCTCGTCCGGAAAATGAGCAGGCAATAACACCTGCGCCTAAGCGACCTAAGACAGAGTTGTCGAGTTTTAGCGGTGACAGGATATCAAAAAGGCGACGTGTTGTCACATTGAAGACACATAATCCTAAGCGCCTTGCTCTGATTCTTGGGGTGCCCTTGGAGACTTCTTCTAGCTTCAGGACGGCCCTGCCATCAGGCGGACCTAAGGAATCCTCACCTGGAATCGTAAAGGATAGCATCGTCGCCAAGGTAAGGAAGCCTCTTCCAACCGGTGACACGGCACGGAAGCCGTTGCCAGGCAGCAGCGCGTCCCCTGTTCCTCACTCGACGCCCAAAGTCTCCTCCATTGATACCAGGATCGCCACCCCACTTGCCAATGGCGCCGGGAATGCTGGCAATCCGCCGGGCAGCGGCACACCCGTCAGCGCTCGACCAAAGATTAAAATCATCCGGAAGCCGCAGCCACCCACGTCCTAGGAAGACGCAACAGGCGAATAACAACTCTGAACAGGCAACCACGACGTTGAGCCTGCATTGAAAGAGGGGCCGGGTCTCAAGTCACTTCAGTATTTGAGCCGAGAAGGGGCTGGTCACGAAGCGAGGAATCTGAGCTCAGTGTCTTACGGTTCTGCCTTGGAGGAAAAGGGCATGAAAGAGATCGAAGTGATAGGGCTGTGAATGGGAATGCGAGGGGAAACGGTTCCTTTGGTGCAACTTACTCTACAACTCACCATCTTCTTTCTTGCTCTATTCTTGAAATTGTACTATATAGGGAGGACGCAGTGGAAAGCTGTTTAGGTTTGGGAACCACATTTGGAGTTTGGAGCCCCGAACGGAAGAGTTTCATTTCAATCAACCCACAATCAACCCAAAAGGGCTTTTGTAGTAAAAAGGTCAAAAAAGTCCCTCCAAAAAGGTACGATATTTGTGGCTCATGTCCTCGCCTATGCTCTTTCATATTCAGTGTGCATAACATTCGCCATCACTTCTTTGGATCGCGAGGCTGAGACCCGTTCTGGTGGACTTACGGAGTAAACTCATGTAGTATTCCCTGTCATTGGCCAGCCTCGTCAAAATGCCGATCTCGATAAAGCCCCACGATTTTATCTAATCGGCACGTGATGCGGAATGACCCGCGATGCGGTAGTGCAAGGCCCATTCACATCTCGTCACCTTTCTGCCACAAGGAGAGCTTCCCAAGTTTGCACCAGCGACTTCGGTTTGCGTCGTCTTCGCAGCCCCCTTCTCTTTTCCACCTACACACGAAGTTTCTTTGTCTCGTTTTGTTTCCTTCAGACTCTTGGAGTTTTATTCGATCTTTAGTACTGGCCATTTGCATCCATGTAGATGTTGCACCCGTCCAGGTGTGCCGACAAGTTGTAAGTCTTTTTTCCCTGACGCTGACTACCCAGCCAGCTGGCCGACCGACTGCGACTTGGAGAGACGCAGCATCGATGACGAGCTGGGCCTGAATCACTTCCTGCATCACTTCCTGCCGGCTTCTGAACGCACTGGAGCGAAGTGTATTGCCTCTGAATGAATGGGAATGAATGAGCGACCGTGGTAGTGCTGACGCAGAGGCCGCAGTTAGACGAGCATGAATAACCAGCATCTCCACGGTCGTACCGGTGGTGCGCCATACGACCGCGACCGCGACATGGATGAGCGACACCGCGCCATACAGCAGCATGAAGATATGCGACGTGACCAAGACCGAGAACGTGAACGTGAACGCGAACGCGACCGAGAGAGAGAACAGGCCGATAGGTACCAGCAGTCAGGCCCTGGCGCCCCCATCAAAGCAGTGCTGGTTCCATCCCTATTCACCAACCGGTCGCATCGAGGATCCCCGGCGCCATACACAGCCCTGGTGGACTACTTGCGAACCATAGTGGTAATGCGCCTCCGTCGGCTGCTTCTCTTGGCGCATCGTCGGGAGCCATCAACTTTGGGGGCCACTGCAACATAGTGGCGGTCATGGACAACAGGGAGGTGCTGGATCGCAGCATCAGATATACGGCCCAATGAGCCACTCACAAGCGCCTCCGATTGCTTCGCAGCCTGCTACGAGCTCGGGAGGCCCTGGATCTGGGGTCGGCCCTCACCAACAACAAGGCCAGCAGGATGCTCAGCGAGCAGCTAAAGGCGCCACTGCGGCCATCGTCGGCGTGACCCCTGGTGGACATCAGATTCCAGGTGGAATCACGCAAGGTCAGCAACCTATTTTGAATGTGAGTTTGGTGACTTCTTATTTTCGTGATTCGACCGGGACAGAAGTGGTTGGTTGCTGGGAGAGAAGACAAACTTGGGACTTGCAGAGGTTCCGGTCCAGACCGAGGGGGTGATGCGAAGAAGGAGCATCTGAGGTGCGCGCTCATTTCAACATCAGTTGCTCTTTACTTTGTGTCCTACTCATTCAAGTCTGCACCGATCCTTTCGTCGCGTCCAAAGTCCCTCATCGCTGCCACGCTTGCATGCGGATGATGTTCCTGGATCCCGGCTTGATCAATTTGGCTTGACGCATGGATCAGTTCTTCACAATTTCTCCGCATTGTCACCCAGTAAAGCTATCGCGACTTGCACTATATCGAGTGAGATGGAGCAGGGAGAGTTTGAGCAGGGTTTTTTGGCAGATGGTGGCCCGGGTTCGCGGCAGTCGTAGTCGGAATCTTCGAAACTGTCCTGGCTAGCGGCCATCACGTCCATCAACTTTGGGGCCATGACGCTAGTCTTTCGCCAGTCTACTTCGCTCTCACCGTACAAGCCGCATTCATATTCTGAAGACGCAAGCATGCTTTCATTATTAACGCTAATATGACTTCGCAGGACGCCTTGACCTACTTGGATCAAGTCAAGGTTCAGTTTCACGACCAGCCTGATGTTTATAACCGATTCTTGGATATCATGAAGGATTTCAAGAGTCAAGCGTATGTTCCACGGCCACAGTGTCTTGGCAGTTTTTAAATCCTGTCATATGCTGACACTTCGCTAGAATTGACACACCGGGCGTCATCAACCGCGTTTCCGAACTATTTGCCGGCCACCCCAACTTAATCCAAGGGTTCAATACTTTTCTACCTCCAGGGTACAGAATAGAATGTGGCGCCGGGAACGATCCGAATACGATTAGAGTGACGACACCCATGGGTACCACCGTACAGTCCATTGCCGGCCGTGGCTCAGACGGACACGGGGCCCCCTGGCCAGCCTTTGTTCCCAGAACGTGGCGGCCAGTGGCAGCAGCAGCAGCAGCAGCAGCAGCGCTCTCAGCACAGCATCGAAAGCCCAGAGGCAAACTTTAGCACCCCTGCCCAGAATGGTGCCAGTCTATTTGTCCAAGCTGCCGCTCAAAGTGCCGCTTTCGATGCAGTTAATTCGGCGCAAAGAAGCGTAAACCAGGGGTCATCGGGAAGCGCAAACGCGTCGGGCGCTCGACAGACCCCAGTTCCGACATCTGCCTCGGGCGGAGCAAACGCTGGTGCTGGCACCCAAGCAAACATGGAACGGCGGGGTCCTGTTGAATTCAACCATGCTATTAGCTATGTCAACAAGATCAAAAACCGATTTCAGGATAAGCCAGAGATATACAAGCAGTTCCTCGAGATCCTGCAAACATACCAGAGGGAACAGAAGCCCATTCAGGACGTGTACGCTCAGGTCACGACACTCTTCAACGCTGCCCCGGATCTGCTGGAAGATTTCAAGCAATTTCTCCCCGAATCTGCCGGACAAGCTAAAGCCACCCCTGGTCGCGGGGAGGAAGGAACTCCTGCTGGCACCAGTCACACTCCTCAGCCTGGCGGCCAGAAGATGCCACCTCTCGGTAGTTTTGCTCCGCCTCCAAGTGCTAGCAAGGACAATAAGAAACGTCCACGAGGCGATAAGCAGGCTTTAGCTGCTGAACCTGCTGTTCCCGATGCCAGCGCAGTAAACAGACTCGCACAAAGCACTGTCAACGGCAATAATAGCAAAAGACCGAAGATCAGTCACGCAAGGGCCACTGGTGACCTGTCTGCCATCGAGCCCACGCTCACTCCTGTGATGCCTGAGCCATATCCTCCCCGCTCTTCTGTGACATCCAATCAAGAAGAAATTGCTTTTTTCGAGCGAGTCAAGAAATTTCTTAGTAATCGATCTTCCATGAATGAGTTCCTAAAGTTATGCAATCTGTTTAGTCAGAATATTATCGATCGGAACACATTGTTTCACAAGGGTGCTTTATTTATTGGGGCTAACCCAGACTTGATGGCATTTTGGAAAACCTTTGTCGGCGTGGACTCGCAAGATGTCGTCATCGAAAACCAACCGGCCCCCCGATCGAGAAATTATCATTGAGTAACTGCCGTGGCTACGGTCCTAGCTACAGGTTGTTGCCGAAGCGGGAGCGCCTCAAGCCCTGCAGTGGTAGAGATGAGCTGTGCAATTCAGTCTTGAACGATCAATGGGCATCCCATCCCACATGGGCCAGCGAGGATTCTGGCTTTGTTGCCCATCGCAAGAACCAATTTGAAGAAGGACTCCATAGGATTGAGGAAGAACGCCACGACTACGACTTCAATATTGAGGCCAATTTGAAGTGCATTCAGCTTTTGGAGCCGATCGCTCAGCAAATGCTTGCCATGTCTTCCACCGAGAGGGAGACTTTCCACATGCCTGCTGCCCTCGCTGGCCAGAGCACTTCGATATTCAAGCGCATTTGCAAGAAGATATATGGCGAGCGAGGCATAGACGTCGTAAACGACATGTACAGCCACCCCTTTGATGTGGTCCCCGTTCTTCTAGCTCGAATGAAACAGAAGGATGAGGAATGGCGCTTTTCGCAACGTGAATGGGAGAAGGTATGGCATGCACAGACGGAGAATATGCACCTGAAAAGTCTCGACCATATGGGCATCCTTGTTAAGTCCAATGATAAGAGGAACCTCACTGCCAAGCATCTTGTTGATGTCATCAAGACCAAGCATGAGGAGCAGCGCCGCGAACGCATCCACAAGGGTAAAGCACCTCGTCACCAACTGGTCTGGGACTTCAACAACAAGGAGGTTGTTCTCGAGTTGCTTCGCCTAATGATGCTGTATAGTATGCATAATGGTCAGCATAGTACTCAGGAAAAGGAGCGCATTCTCGACTTCTTGGAGACGTTTGTACCCGCATTCTTTGACCTACCAGAAGAGATGTATCAGGATAAGCTTCCCAAGATGCAGCCTGACTCGGGTGAAGAAGAACTTGAGGATTCGACTCCTGCCGAACTGACCAATGGTCGCAGCCGTCGCAACGGCAGGAAGGGTGATCTTCTCAGAGGTGTGCTGGACCCCGGACGCAATGGCAGCAAGCCTAGAAGTCAGAAGGAGGACAGCGCAGCGTCAGGGAGCAAAGAAACCACACCCGACGTCACTTCGGCCAACGAAGAAGAGATGGCCGATGCTCCCGAGGAGGCCATTGTCCCAGAAGTCTCGAATGAACGCTGGATGCCAACCATACCCAAGCCTGTTGTTGTTGGTGGGGATAATGCTCTCCTCGATGAGGGTGGTGAGTTGAAGGCGGATGGTTTCTTCACTCGCCCTTGGTATAACTTCTTCTGCAACCAGACCGTCTTCGTCTTTTTCAACATCTTCCAAACGCTCTACAGACGTTTACTGGATATCAAGGAAAGCAAAGAAATCGTGTCCGGGGCTATTGAACGTCTCCACCGGCCCAAGCCTGCTAGAGATATCGGCTTCACTGAGAATCACATGACGTTCTTTGAGCCCACGGACGACCCTGAAGCGTTCTGGCCCAAGACTGTCGAGTTGATTGAGGAGTACGTAACTGGTGACATTGATGAGAACAGATATCAAGATGTCTTGCGTCACTACTATCTCAGAAACGGCTGGAAGCTGTACACCATCCAAGACCTCCTCAAGGCACTATGTCGACTGGCATTGACTTGCAGCAGCACTGATGCCAAGGAGAAGACGCCCGACCTGATCCACCAGTATCTCACAGGGCGGGAGAAGGAAGAGACAAGCTACCAGACGGAAATCTCGGCGAGAAAGTTTGCCGAGAAGTGCGTCAAGGACGGCGACATCTTTGTCATTTGCTGGGTAAGTTGGAGCAGCAACATCTTTACTTGTTTTCAATCATTTTGTACTAATGTATGTAAAAAAGTTCCCCCAAAGGGCCGAAGCCACAGTACGTTGGCTGCAACGTGATGAGACAACATTCTACATGGATGAGTTGCAACTTCGTGAGCGTTGGCAGTATTACATTTCCTCATTTATTCGAGTTGAGCCAACGGAGGGCATCGCTCGGTCCAAACTGCAAAAGGTGGTTCTCACTCGCAACTTGCCATCTGGGGATGCAGACTCAGATTCAGACGAAATTCCCAAGCCGCTCTCATATAGTGAGAATTTGACGACGAGCATTTGCCTGAAGAGTTCCAAGATGATCTGGGCCCCGGGAACGTCGGAATACTTCATCTACGATAAATGTCCCAAGACTCGGGAAGAGCGAGAGCGTCGCGACAAGTTCACCAAAGCACTGAGCGCTCACCGAGAAAGCAAGCTCCTGGAAAGAATGGTGCACAAGCCTTCCTGGGCCAAGGACATGAGTCACGAGGAAATCCAGGAACAGAACAAGAACTTCCGTAAATGGATGGATGACGGGGTAGCACCTCTTGGTGGAGATGTTGAAATGGATTGAGCGAACGCAGCACATGGCAAACATATGTTGATGATGGATTCAATGGACTTTTCTTCCAAAAAGGGACCGAGATGCCAGTCGAATAGCCGGAGCATGGGATTGTTTTTATACCAGGGATTTATTTATTGATGCCATGTGTAATCATCTGCCGCTGCGTAGTACGAAGGATGCTTACCAGTGGCGGTCGGATGGGAGCGGATTTGTAGTTTTATAATACACTTGTCGGCTGGTTTCTCAGAGCAACACTTATTCATGCGTTGTTCGCGATGTGACGGTGGATAGATACGCTGCAGAGGAGAACCAGACGTGAAGGCCTAGGTGTGCCCGGCCTGACGAGTCAGGGAAGGAACCACCCACCCTAATCGCCCCTTGACCCTGCCTTGCCTGTCCGGACTCCCCGGAGAGCGTGCGTGCATCAGCCAAGCGACCAGAGGCCACAATTGAATTTCTGGCTTCTTTGGCAAGATTCGATTCGAGCGACCAATTCTGTACACTAGAGCTTGAACACGATTTGCGCCTTCATACTCAGCGCGTCAACTGCCCGCCCTGTGTCGGTGCTCCACGCGGCCATGTTGGTGACAATCACCAGACACTAATCCACCACAAACCAACACCACTACTCCGTACGATGCGCTGCACTTCTCTTCTCGCCCCCTGCTGGTCGCTGTACCTGCTTTAGCGATAAGTCAACTCGCCGATGACGACCTTCGCAACATCCCTCTCCCGGAGACGACTTCGATATCCATAAGGGCAAGCTACTAGCTCCGATCCTAATCCCCCGCGTGCCCGGCACCCCCGGAAACGCCAAAGTCCAACAGCATTTTGTCGACTTCTTCAAGTCTTCTCTGCCAAAATGGGAATTAACGTGGCAGAATTCGACTCAAAAGACGCCGCTTAGCGGCGACAAAGGACTTCCCTTTTCCAACCTCGTTTTTCGACGCGATCCACCCGGCTCCCACCCCGGTGACGTGTCGCGATTGACACTCGTGGCACACTTTGACAGCCTGGCTGATCCCCGGGATTTATCGGTGCCATCGACTCTGCTGCTCCTTGTGCCATGCTGATGCACGTCGCGAGGAGCATTGATGAAGCACTGACTGCGAAATGGAACAAGGCCGAGGAGGAGCAAGAGGACGACGGGTTGGACGAGAAGCACGGTGTGCAAATATTGTTCTTGGATGGGGAAGAGGCGTTTGTGAAGTGGTCTGCTACCGATTCTCTGTATGGAGCAAGGTATGTTTGATACTGCTCTCGTCGATTTGATACATGCCGGACTGACCTGATACTCACCGCCACAGATCTCTTGCTGCAGAGTGGGAGTCACAATTTCACACAACGACATCCCTTCACCGTACTCCTCTGGACTCAATCAGCCTCTTCGTCCTGCTGGATTTGCTTGGGACCGCTGAACCGAGCGTACCATCATACTTTTTGCCTACGCACTGGACATACCAAAACATGGCTGCCCTGGAAAAACGCATGCGAGATCTCAATTTACTCGAATCGAAGCCCGGTAAACCCTTTCTGTGGGATTCCCAAAAGGAAGCCGAGCAATTCTATCACGGAGGCATAGAGGACGATCATATTCCCTTCATGCTTCGCGGCGTAGACGTACTCCACCTTATTCCGTCACCTTTCCCTTTTGATATATGGCACAAGAAAGCCGACGACGGAGAGCATTTGGACTTGGCCACGGTAAGAGACTGGGCCAAGATTGTAACCGCATTCACGGCAGAGTGGCTAGATTTAGGCAATCATCTACCGAAAAGGGTGCCTGTAGCTGAGCCGCGGAGTGAAACTTCGGGATCGACACTTGGCAAGAGGGCGGAATTGTAGGGATTATGTGATAGTTACGACATGAGCGTGCTTTTTGATAATGGTATGGCGTTGGGGCTACGATATATTCATGTGGAGGCTTGGGAGCATAGACAAGATTGCGATTCAGCTGTTGGGTTACAAATTTTTTCTTTTCGGTTCATGTCACAATGCTACTTATCTAATGCAAAAGCATATGTTTGTTTAAACAATTTGTCTCGTGTTAACCCATGCTTGCCAAGGTACAGCGTACAGTTTGCGCTCACAATTGGTACTGTAAGTTGAGCTCGCCCGGCCAATCAGCTCCGCCCTCTCGCAACCACGTATCCCCCCCAAGCTCCTGGGTAGCTGTCCTCTTTCAAGCAACCAGCGAAGCGACGACGACAACTCTCGCCGGCAACAAGGACCACCACCACGATGCGCATCTCCATAGCTTCGATCGTAATTGCTCTAGCAGGGGAAGCTCGGGCTGCATCAGTCTGGACTTTCTCCGATGCCTCTGTATCAGTCGGCAAGGCCTCCGATAAGGCGGTTGAGAAGTAAGAAGCCAATCATGCACCTTTGACAGTGGCGATGTGAGGACAATGTCAGCAATTGCACGAGTTTGCTAATTTTAGTCCTCTCTGTGAAGATTCACCACCACGAACCGAGTCAAGAAGACGCTTACTCTGGGTCACCAGGAAACGCTCAAGGTGTCATTAACTACGAAGGAGGGCTCCACGGCCAAGAGGCCTCATCAGGCGTTCCTCGTTGTCAAAGAGGCGTCCGGCCTGGAAGCACCATTTCCACTCACCATCAAGGAGTCTGGAAAGGCTGTAGTGCGAATCGTATGTCGCAAAACAGCCATACCCAAGGGAGCTGGCTTGAGTGATGTGATGCAGCTAACCAGCCCGTGATGCAATAGTCTCAGAAGGACCTCCCCGCCCAGTTGCTCTCCTCGCAGTTCCCCCTCGAAGCCAGCCTCATTCTTGGCTCTACCGGCTCAGCAAAGGGCTCTATTACGCCTGTGTTCGACATTGAGGTCAAGATGGACCCGGGTCATCCGACGCCTAGCCCGGCGGCGCCTCTGCGGTACGGCAAGCTAGGAGAGATCCATCACATCTTCAGGGCTGATCCCAAGAACCCACCCAAGATTGTGTCGCTTGTTTTTGCGCTGGCCGTTTTGGCCACCGTGCCCGCTCTGTTTATCGGGGTAAGCAAGCACCAGGAGTTTTATTCGAACAATGGTCACTCTCTCGGGAATATTCCAAGCATTGCTAATGGATCGTCAGTGGACCGTACTCGGCGGCAACTTCTCCCATGCCCAAAAGGCCATGGGCAAAGCGCCGCTCTCTCACGCGCTCTTCTTCGGCTCCATTGTTGCCATGGAGGGCGTGTTCTTCCTGTACTATTGCGCATGGAACTTGTTCCAGACGCTGCCTGTGATGGGTCTTGTCGCTGCTGTGGCGTTCTTCAGCGGCACAAAGGCTCTTGGGGAGGTGCAGGGTCGGCGACTAGCTGGAGAGCGATGAGTGCTCACTTTTGTACGCACTGCAAGTGAAGATGATTTGAAGGGGAAACGGATGCATTGACTGCATCACGCTGGGTCAATGGTCTCATTCACGGAGGGGGATGCCAGAGGGGCGAAGGACTGTTCATTCACCTGGACGCGCGAGCGATCGGGATGGGGAAAAGGCATATGCGGTGAATGTACAATACAAAACAAAAGGTGTATGTATACCGACTTGAAGAGCACAGAAGTATTCAAACTTGTCCTATGCATACAATGGCACGTGACTCCACATTGAGCATGACCCCAGCTCTAGTCCCGAATCCCCGATCACGACGTCACTTTTGGTTGTACTCTGTCGGGACGCGGGAGAATGCCAAGACTTGCTAGATGGGTGCCAATAGATGAAATCAACGAATGACTGAGCTGGAACGTGACTGATGAAGAGAAGAATAAACTGTCCCCAGCCTGGATGCAAGAACAACGCCAACACAATCGCTTAGTGATTACTCGGTAGACTTTTTCTATTGCAGCCCGAATTGGCCAAGTCGAATGCGGAACTCGTCCCATCTTGGTGTTACCGACTGAGGAAGTACGCAAGACCAAGTTTCAACCTCGGCATCTGCACTCCCATCCAGCCTTTACTCAGACGAGAACCTCGACGCAGCTGTCTGCATTTAAGAATGTCAAAAAGGCAAGTCGGCTCGCCCAGTTCCCCCCTCTTTGAAATCCCAGTCGGAAATCGCACGCAAAAGCTGACGGAGGATGTATGTCGCAGCGCACTCACGTTTCCCTCGCCCGAGGAAACCATGAGGCATCCTGCGTTCCGATCCACGGTGTGGGCTCTTGAGCCTCATTCGCACGGCAAGCTGGCTGTTGCGAAGGACAGGGGCGGGCCGATCGACATATACTGGGAGGTTCACGGGTCGGGACCTACCAAGTTGGTTGTACGTATTTCCCACACCTGGCTCGTGTTCAGATACTAACTTGTTGGGATGGGGGGGGGCCGTCAAACCGTCAAGTTCCTCATGGGCCTGGGCGGGACACTGACGTCTTGGCAAATGCAAACGCTTCACTTCGGACACACCCGCGCGGACAAGTACTCGGTGCTCGTCCTCGACAACCGCGGCATCGGGCGCAGCGACAAGCCCCTCGGCAGGTACACCACGTCGGAGATGGCGCGCGACGCCGTCGAGCTCATCGACCACGTCGGGTGGACGGCGCCGCGCCAGGTCAACATCGTGGGCATCTCGATGGGCGGCATGATCGCCCAGGAAGTGGCCTGCCTCGTGCCCGGCCGCGTGCAGTCCCTCTCCTCGTCTGCACGTCGTCGTGCGTCGAGAGCGGCAGCAGGTCCCTCGCCGAGTCCGCCTGGGAGCGCGTCAAGCTCTTCCGCCCCAAGTCCGAGGGCAGGGCCATCGAGGACAACGCCGCGACCATGTTCGCGCCCGGGTTCCTCGCCGCGGGGACGCCTTCGAGCTGCCCTCGCCCGGGACGACGCCCAGGTGCGGCCCTGCCGAGACGGACGACGGCGAGTACCCGCGGTTCGACTCGAATTTCCAGCGCTTCCAGGCCCAGGAGCTGCACAAGCGCCGTGCGCCGGGGCACTTTACCAGGCTGGGCTTCTTCTGCCAGCTGATGGCGGCGGCGGGCCACAGGAAGACGTCGGCGCAGCTGGCCAGGATGGCCGACGAGGTAGGGCGGGACAGGATCCTCGTCATGCACGGCACGAGGGATGAGATGCTGGTGGTGAAGAATGGGGAGCGCCTGATTCGCGCGCTCGAGCCGGGCGTGGGCATGATTGTCGACGACTTGGGCCATGCGCCTATTTTTGAGAGGACCGCGTGGTTCAACGAGTTGCTGCATGAGAAGTTGGGGGTCTGGGCCAAGTTGTGAGGGGTTTCGTCCATGCGTGAAACAATAGCAGGTTGCGTGACTATGGGGTTGTTCCTTGATGGACATGAATGACATGCGGGAAAGGGAGAAGATGTATTATTTGCTTGCTTTGAGACGTATTCATGGTTCACGAATGAAATCACTGTTTACAGCGTCCAATTCCGGCAAGGAAGAAATGCACGTGTTGGACTTGACTTGATCGCGGCATTGTCAGGGGCTGTGTAGTTGTGGATCAAAAGCCATGCTTCATTTCATGTGTGATTTGATAGCCTTTGGGACTTCACTCGTCATCTTTGCCGGTTACTTTCTCTACTGGCGCGGCTTCGCAGACTGATCACCCTCGCGACTTCCCCTACGGAATCACCAATCCAATGCCACTCAAGTCATCTTCGTCAAGCTGATTCTTGGCATTCACACCACCCGCAATCGGATTCGCCCGGTAGTTGAACAGGTAGTAGTGTAATTGGCCGTCGCCCCCGCCAAACTTTTGTTGCTCCAAGAACAAGCCGTTGTCCATCAGGGACAAGGCATTAAACACATCCAATTTGGCCTTCTTGGCCAGAATGAGGGCATCGTGGATGAGGGCATTGAGTCTCGCTTTGAGCGCAGGCTTATCAGGGGTGGTGGCGAGTCCAGCTTCTGTGGCGTAGTAGAAGAGGTAGGCGACGCGGAGGACTTCATTGTTCTTGATGATGGATGATTCGACGCAGAAGAAAGAGAAGAAGTCGGTGATGTTTTTCTCATTGTCCTGTTTTAGTTTTTTGGCAAACGCATTAGCACATGAGAAGAGCAAAAACGACCAACCCAGTTTAGCTGACATAAAAGGAGAGCTGGTAATTACCTCGACGACATAAGACCATATTACCTGCTTGACATCCTTCTTGGGGAGAAACCAGTGTTTGGCCTCTTCCGCGGTAAACTCCGGCGCCATGTCGAACCTCGCCAGGTAGCGCGTCAACAGCGACACCACTGCATCCACGTCTGTTTCCCGCATCGGGCGCAGGCCCTTGGTTGCCGTGCCATCCGGCACGGCGTATTTGCGGACCTGATACTGTGGTTTGCTGCCTGGTGGCAATGGGCTGAACCCGCAGCCATGCAGCTTGGGCCAGTTCAACGCTCGGTGGTAGTATCTACATGTGCTGACAGGTCGGGGCAGCACGACGCCCGCCGTGTACAAGCCTTGCCAGACACCTTCAAGATTGCTGATGCGCGTGACCTCCTTGATGAGCACAGGAGCGAGACGCTTCCCACGCAGCTTCTTGTGCACACAAAGAAAGTTGACCTCGGACGTGGCGAAAGTCTTGTCGCGGACGCGAATGTTGACGGGGACTGCGGAGATGAAGGCTACTAGTTTACGAGATTCAGTGGCCCGTACACCAATGTGGTATTTGCGTTGCCAGCCTGGTGCCATCATGGCCCTGTCATGGGAAATGTTTAGCTTTGTTGTACTTTCAGCATAGCAAGATTCTCTCTCAACTCCCTCTTACCATCTGAGCACTTCAGGGATATAGTTGAAGCGGAACATGGCCTCGTCGTCTTCGACATAGTGCCCGTTCAATAACTCGTACACCTCCTTCATCTCGCCGTCGTCAGTCAGATCAACAGTCACCCAGTCAAAGCCCGCCACCAATGGTTGCGGCTCCTTGTCGATCTCTTCGACGGTCTGGATCTTCAACGGGCCCTCCTCAAGCTTCTTGCCCTCCTCGCCAAACTGGGGCACCGGCTGCGTCTGCCAGAACTTGTAAGCACCCATATCCTTGACATCCTTGCCGCTGGCTGCCAGTCCCGTCATGATCTCCGAAAGGTTCATGCCCTTGAGCATCGTGGCAACCTGGTCTGGTGAGGGATTCGAGGTTCCAAATTGTGTGGCAATTTCCTGCATGAGACCCGGGTTGAGCGACGCCAGCTCCTTCATCTGCTCTGAGGAGAGGCCATCAATTGCCTTCTTGACGCCTTCATCGTGCTTTTCTTGTCCCGTCTTGGCCGACAAGAGCTGCTTGACCTTCTTGCGCTTCGACTTCTTCTTTTTGCTCGACGTCGATGCCTCTGTGGTCGTGGGCTCGTCTTCTTCGGTTCCGGATTCAGCGGCGTCGTCGCCGACTTTCTTGCCCTCGTCAACGACGGGCTCGACGGGCTTGGGCTCCTCAGTTGGCATGGTTCAGCGCGGGACGGGTTTCTGCCCTTGCACGTCGAGACGAGGTGAGAGGTGGTGCTGGTTGGACGCTGGGGCAAGCTCTTTTGTTGGTGGTGGGATGGTGGGGGTTTCCAGGCAGGACTGCGGGGTCGAAGACCTGAATTGGTTGCTCTGGAAATTCCTACAATATACGGAGTATCATATGTATAAAACTGGGAAAGATTAGTAAGCTGCATGGTGCTACTATATCGTGGCCTTCAGAACTTGCACTGCATATACCTGACGCTGCCATCCCGCTACAGCTGCGCTGTGGGCTGTTTTGAGGCAGATTCAATTCATCTCAGAAGCCTGCTGGTCTCTTGAGCAGAATGGCCATGAACACTTAAAATTGAGGCATACAATTTTTTTTAAGAGGCAGTCTAGCCCAATAGAAGAAAACTAACGATAAAGCATTCATTTCCCGTCAAAACACCTCATGACTGCCCTCAAAACCGCCGATGAAGAAACAATTTGGTTATGACCTACAATCATGTTAGTGTCAAGAACTCTCCAAACGCTGGTCGGTGGCAAGGAGTCGTGGAAACAACACTCACCACCATATAATACCAATTCTTGTCGGATGACGGTATCTGGGTTAGCTTTCACAGTAGCGGTGAACCCATCTTTGCCGGGTCGCACTTCCGTGATACCCTCCTTGAACTTGTCAAAGGCTTGCTGCGAGAGCCCAGCAGTTGTTGCATTAGCTGCGGCCTGAAACAGCAAATCTTGATGCTGCCATGGGATATCCCGGTCATAGTAAGAATGGACCAACTCAAGCCGCAGCCTCGTTTTAGTATGGCGGACAATGCTGGCCAATCGATCAGCCGACTGCCACTTGTCTACAACAGCCCCTTTCAGAAGTTCTACAGCAGATGGCCAGGCAGCCAAAGGCCCCATGACAGGGAAAATTCCACTTATACGATAGCCGGTGAGAAGATTTGAAAGATCACTGAACCCTGCCACGAGAACCATGCCTGCAAATTCGATGCCCTTGTTCGTATATCGCTCGGCCACACCACTGGCTACAGCCGTGCCGAGACTGTGACCAAACAAAACAATTCGACTCGAGGGTATGCCTGCTACCTTTGTAGCCCAATCGACTAGAGTTTCTGCGTCCTGAATGAGACCCCTCATCGGGGACTCCTGTGGAGTGGCCATATCCTCGGTAATCGATAGCGATGACATGATAGGAGGACATGTCCGTCAGAGAATGATAGCTGTCAGCCCTGTACATCTGAGCCACATGTCCGGCATTCTATTGCTCGAAAGTCAGCAATTTCAGTCATTGCTTTCCTAAAGCAATTCAGGAAAGCAGAGAAGCACAGAAAGACACACCCCATGGACTGAGTAAGCAAATGGTCAGCTGGAGATGATTTGGGAGAGACGAACATTCATACTTACAATACAATATCAGCTTTGCATTAGGATCGGACTTGAGAAGTCGGAAAGACTCAGTCGCAGTAATATCATGAGGGGCTGCCTCTGAGGAAGCACCCCTGATGATCTGGGCCTCATGTTCATGGTAAAGGGGCAAGGGCAAGACATGCCAAGCGTAGATGTACTTGCCATCAGGCGTATGTAGGTAGAAGGGAGCTACCTGATGCTCTGAGACGGAAGTTTCAGGTGATTTCGCCAGAAGATGAGTCTTGTGGAACGCGAGCCATGGGAATCGTGTCCCAAGAAGACAGATGCGGACTTACTTTCGAATCCCCATCTCTCAGGCTCATTGACATCCGACCAAAACAAGGTGTTGAACTTGTGCGCGTACAGGAAGCTGAGGTTGAACCGTCAGACACATTATCAAGAATGCAATGGAACCCCGCTTGATCATCCAAGGGAATACTTCAGCGCTCACTGTCGTTGGAAAAAGGGAATGGCGGCAAGCGACCAAAACACGGTATAAAGCGCCAAGGGGGCGATGACGGCCAGCGACGCTGTCTGCATTAGCGACCGAGCCATGGTGCGAGCAATGAAGTCGTCGAGGCGCTGTTGAAAGTTGAATGCAGGAATAAATCACAACAGCATGTACAACGCTGGAACAAAGCTGGACGCTGGATTCATATCCAACAGACCATGGAGGAGAATATTGATGGATGGCAACGAGATTGCCCGTGTGTACAGTGGGGTGTAAGACCAGCTGCAGCACTGAAGCCCCGCTGGAGAGTAGTCACGTAACACCAACCCGCCCGGTGTAATTTCTGGTGGCGGCCGATGTTAGTCAGCCCAGCCCCCAGCATCTCCAACCTCCAACCTTCCGTCTGTCTGTCTCTGACTGACAACTTGCGAATCTCTCCTCTTCAGGCCGGCGCTGCCTCAGTTCGGCGACCAACTGGAGAATTAATTGGAGTGTTGGTGTCGGCTACTACTGCAGCTCCTGGGCGACTCATCACACGCGCCAGGTTTTTGGTTCTTCAGACTCCTCTACTGTCGTCTCCAGGTCATCCTTGTGGTCTGCAATTCAGTTCTTTGTGCTGAATCATCGTAGACCTCCGACCTCTCTGATTGTCGAACCACTTGCCCTCGTTACTCACTTCCCCTACGACGCCACTCAACCACTTTCGCTATCGATTCGCTCACGTAATTCGTGCCAGCAGCGAGAGCCCCATGGCACACTGACAATGATTTTCTTGTCGTCGTCCTCCGACTAATTCGACTGTCACGATTTCACTGCTGCGCTTTTGCGTCGCCGCTTGGGATGGAGAGAAAGCGCAAACTGCCCCGAGAGCTGCGGCTCGTCAGGAGCAAGCAGCAAAGAGAAGGAACGTCACAACTCGCGGGCGATCATCAACACCAGCTGTCGTCGAACATCCCCTCGAGAACCTACACCACCGCCACCGCCTCCAACCCCGCCTCCACCTCTACCTAAATCCATTGAAGTGGGAAAGCCGCTCCCTACTGTCGAAGAGGCCCAGGCCGCGGACCTGTCAGGTAAAGAATACCAATCGCTGACGGAAAGGTAAGTTGATGTCCTCATCCTCTTAAGAGAGACTCCCGTCTCTAACGCTTCAACTTCTTGCAGTGGCGTTCTGTCCGAATCGATTGCAAGGTCGCGGCAAAAATGGATTAGCGAAGGCTTGTTTGAAAAATTCTGGACGAAACCGCACAAGCGAAAAGGCGTGCTACAGGAGGATCCCAATAATCCTCCAAAGGACAGCATGATGAAAGTTGGCATCGTCACAATCACCATTGAGCCACATATTATTGAGGCAACCATGTTTGCTGTCAAGACGTCCAAGTTACTACCTCACCAACAGCAGAAATTTAATCCAAAGCCGCAACAGCAATCGTCTGGTGATGCTCAACAAACACAATCGTCACAGGTCCCGGCATCGACGCAATTACAGCCTCAGCAGCAGATTAAAACGCTTCCGCAAGCTGAGCAATCACCTCAAGTACAAGCGCCGCCCATATCTCAACATACCTCATCGGCTCTTGCACGGCCTGTGCTTCAATATGGCCCTCACAATGGGGCCATGCCTCCTCAACCGGTTCCCACCGCAGCCAGCACAGCTCCCGCATCCTCGATAAATGCGCGGCCAACAAGTCCACAAACAATGGTGAGCACTGCCTCAGTGTCAAACTTCCAGCCTGATCCAGAACCGGCTCCTGCATCGAGCATTGCACCTGCGAACCCGGCAATGTCCCCTCGTCCTGAAATCACAACTAAAGCTAAGCCAACTTCTGCGCCTGCGTCCCAACCCCAGGTCCAGCAGGTCCAGCAGGTCCAGCCACCAGCACAGATGCAACCACAAACACAACAACAGCCGGCAGCTGGATTGTCTCACAGCCTGTCTCCACAGCCCTCAAGCATAGTTCCCCAAACCGCAGCCCCGCCAGGCAGCGCGGTCGCTTCTGCTTCTTCACGAGCCTCGCCAGCACAAGCAACCCTACAACCTGCTGCGGCACCACAGCCCATTGCACGACCCATGTCGAATCCGCCCCCGAGACAAGCTGCTGCTCCAGCCCCGAAAGGTCAGCCTGGACAAAGTGCAGCTCCTCGCCCAGCTGGCACGCCGAATAAATCTGAGTCGCCGGCTTTGGGCAAACCGGGGACTACAGCCGGTGCTCCAGCGAAACCGGCAGCACCGGCAGCGCCGGCCAAGCCGGCATCTAACGATCCAGTCATTGCGCTGCTTGCTCAAAAAGCATCGAGAGACCAGGAATTACGCGATTTGATGAAACGGGTGGCCGTTGGAGAAGCCAAAGATGGAGAGCTGGCCAAGTTCCAGAAAATTATTGACCAGCTAAATGCGGAATACAGGCAGAAGGGTGGTCAGCAGGGTCCCTCGGCCGACCGGCTTCTCGTGGATGGACGCACTGTCAAGTACTTCGCAGATGAAGTTCGAACTATCTTGGACATTGTCTTGGCATCCAACCCTAACCAGAAATCATCGGAACTACGACCACCGCCGCGAAGCGATCCTTTGGTTGTGCTACTGGTAAAAACGGCGCTTGAGGACCAGCGTACCAAAGATATGATTCGCCGCATTGCCGAGGGAAAGCCTGGCTTTACAGACGCAACCGATCTGAAGCAAATTCTCGACAGGCTTCACCGAGACGCGAAAATAACTCCAAAGGCGCCTGCTCAAGGCCCTTCACCACTACGAGCACCAGCCACAGGTGCACCTGGTGGTCCCCAGCCGAAAGCAAACACGCCAAAGCCGGCTCAGCAAAGTAATGCACAGGCTCTACGATCCAAGGGCCCCCGCTTACGAATCGACCAGACATTTCGGCGGTGGTATTCGACTTTGGCTCAGGTGACAGGTATTTGTTTCCAAAATACAGCGTTCTCGAATTTTTGCCAACACAGTCAGGGCAACAAGTTGTTGCCTCATTTCTCATTGTACGGAAAGGCAGCACTTCAGAGTATGGAGGGGACCCAAAGCTAGACTATTATCAGCCGGTCACCATTCGGCTACAAACCAATTCCGGACGGCATCTGGAGAACCTGGCAAGAGTGGTGGCACCCCAAGATGAGGTTCGGCGCTACATGGACGATGTCATGGACAATATGACGCGTGCAGAGTACGTTCTGTTGGCAATGAGACTACCGCGTGCCGACTTTGACCCCGAAGAGGGTATCGCCGCCGTGGAAGAATCCAAAGCAAGTAGCCCGACGCCCAAGTCTGAGCCAGAAACGGACCCAAACTCTACACCAAAACCAGGTGTGCTCTGGGCGACAGGCCGTGACAACAAAGCTGTACATCCTTCCTTGTCCGTCAAACTCCAAGATCCAGAACAAGAGGCCCAGACCAAATATGAGCGCTTGATTCGGTCAGTTGCAGAGAAAGAAGTGGATGGACTGTAAATAAATGGTGCTCATATCACACAGCATTGGGCCCCAGCACGGCATTCTTGCTTTGTTTTGTTGTTTTGCATTGTACGGAGTAAGCGAATTATTCCTCCGAGCATACTGGGTGAAGAACAGGCTACGAATGGGAAATTAAAAGGGGAATAGGCGAAAAGGGGGAAAGGGAGAGGGTAAAAGGGAATCTTATTTCATACCGTCTTTCAAGGCCTGCCTTCAGATAATGGCAACACGGCGCGGGCAGTAAATCTGGACCAGAAAGATAAACAAGTGTGCGAAACCTGTTCAGAAATGCACACACAACATGTCGTGTCCGCCCCTCACATACAGTAGCTACCGAGACATGTACTCATTGAGCAACTTCTTCATAATGACCACATGACGATTGTACTTTGCCCAAGTTTTCCTCTCGAATTAATCAAAGAATCTCCTGTTCTGCCCCCCCCTATTCTCTCGATTCAAAGCGTCGTGCGTCATCGCAAACGAAGCCTCGGTTCAGTACGAAACCATGAACGTCAGTGGGCCGGCCCAACCAGCCATTTGGGTTGGGATTTTCTGGCGATTACGTCAGCGAAGAGACGCTGATTGTCACGTAATGAAAAGTGAAATACGCTGGAACTGGAACTGGAAAGATACGGCATGATGCTGTGAGAAGCAGCTGCAGCACATGTCAGCGGGCAAGTGGCGCCGCCCCTTCCGGCGCTACAGTTTATTTATTGCCTTGGCTGCCACCTGGACGAGAATCCAGAGATGAC
Source organism: Epichloe scottii (assembly GCA_021950295.1). Classification (NCBI taxonomy): domain Eukaryota; kingdom Fungi; phylum Ascomycota; class Sordariomycetes; order Hypocreales; family Clavicipitaceae; genus Epichloe; species Epichloe scottii. The sequence continues at coordinate 281,014 of CP083245.1, forward strand.
GACGCACGGCATGTCTTGCGATTAGCTGACCATCTACACCATGGGCCAGAGTCAATCGGATGGCAATCTGCGCCAACGGTCTCGCGCGGACCTGGCGCGGGAGCTCGTGAGTAACAAATGCCACCCAGTGACCATGCTCAACTGACTTGGATGGCGACGGATAGGCTGCCAAGTTCAAAGACAAGTGCTTCACGTCACTTGAATTCTACTCTCTGAAGGATGTCTTCAACAGCCTCGCTGATCAGCAGGGGTCCGTCCGTTATCTCAAGGAAGACACCATCGCACGCTATCTTGAGATTCCCGACATCCTGGGCGCATCACCCGTCATCTTTCAGATGGTTTCGTATCTGGGCGCATTCCCTTTCTGCAAGAGTCCCCTGTGGTTCTTGAGCTGCCACAACTGATCATGGTCATTGTCATCATGACAGAGCGGTACAAGCGTGTACTTGCGAGAGGCTCCACGGACCGCACAAAGCTCATCTTCGAGAGCCTAGCCGTCCATGATCGCAAGGCTTCAGAAGGAAATGCGCTTCCAGCACCGACAGTGCCCGGGGAACACGAAGAAGACGAATCATGCGAAGACGAGGACGACCTCGTCCTCACAGCATTCGAGCTACTAGATATCACCGAGGCCGCCGCTGTCAAGCAGGGCGGCGCACCCGAATTCCACGGTGCCATCATTCCGACAGATAACTTCCGGAAGTTGCTCATGCTGCTACTGTTGGCTGCTCCACTGAATGCGCAGGAGAGTCTGTCCCAGTACTCCAATCGCGTTTCGGGCACCGAGCTCGAACGACTCCGAGCAACGGCCGAATGTATCCTGGCCGCCTTTGTAGATGTCGAGACGACGCCTGGCATCAGGTACAGCCAATTCAAGACAGTAATACCCACCCTGTTTCCCAACCTGTTCCGCAGCTTTAATGCACTTTTTGAGCACTTTCTATTTTCCAACAACCTCGATTTTTCGAAACATCGAGATGACACTGGCAAAGAAAACGAATCTACGCACAAGCCGGCCCAGCCTTTGCTGTCTGACAGGGGCGACATCTTGAATGATCATATGCTGTCCCAAATATCGCTATTTCTGCCTGCATCATCGTTATTTCGAAGAGTGAGACGATTATACTCGGGAAACGACGCGGGCTTCTCGATGGGCAGCTTTGACTCAAAAGTGTTCAATTGGCGGGCACCGACCATTCTCCTTGTCAGCGGAACCATACTGTCTGAAATTCCAAGCGGCGGCCAAGAATCGTCTTTCGCGGACAGCCTTCCCACCAAACGGTACAGGAACGGCACCAAAAGTGGTCGTGTGACATTTGGAGTATATGTCCGCGAACCATGGAAGCATACCCACAAAGAATGTTTTGGCGACTCTGAAACGGTTTTATTCCAGTTGGAACCAGTTCATGACGTCTTCCCCGCATCCACCATGAATACTGACTATGTAGCCTTTACCAAACCGCCAGGTAACCAGCCTTGCTTGTCATTCGGAGCTCCCCACCCGAAGCCGAGAAAGTCCTCTCGCACGGACACCACCCATTACTCCATGGGGGCAGTCTCTCTGCTGTTGAACGACTCTTTCGAGTTCGGTGTCTTCAACCATGACTACACCTCACGGGGCGGGGCGTTCCGTACTAGCATCTCGAGGAGACATGACTTTCAAGACCGCTTCGAGATCGACCAGTTGGAGGTATGGGGATGCGGGGGCGACGGCGAGGCAGAAGCAAGAAGAAAGATCAACTTGGGAACTGGGGATATCGAAGCTGATCGGGCCTTGCTGGAAATGGCTGGCTTGATAGGTGCGAATCGCAGTGGCGGGTCCATGGCGTAGCACACTCATGAATATTGTTGGTTTCTTTGGGGCGCATTTCTGCTCTTCAGTTTGGTGTCGACGGGGTGTTCAGGGCGCATCAGGAGAACACACAAACAAGAGGTAAAACACGAATACATTATGCCTTTAGAAAGGAAGTTCGTACACCAGGAAGAGTAGACTAATGTGGAGCCCTCCCATACATCATACAAACGCCAACTTCATCACATCATTGCATAACTCATTTCTTCGATCCATCTTCCTTCTCCTTGGCCAACGCTTCCCCGATGGCGCCCAATGAGCTCTGGGGGTTCTCTTTTCTCTTCTTCTCACGCCGCTCTGTTCCTGCTGCGATGGCTGCCTCAGCTGCTGCCTCCTTCTCAGCCTTTTCCTGTCCCTGAGACCATAGGCCCATCTTCCCTAGCACACCACCGGTACCCTGCGCAAGCCCTTCCTCACCCGTTGCAGCCGCGGCAGCGGCAGCGGCATCCGTCTTCTGTCTCCTCCTCCGCTCTTCTATCGTCGCCCTCATGAGTTTGTCTTCCTCATCTCTAGCTTCCAGCTCGCGAATCCAGCTTTGTCGCTTCTCCTCAGCATCCGCCTCCTCCTTGAGCCTGCGAAGCTCCTTGGTCTTTTGGCGGTCCCCGCTATAGTACATGCTCCCTGCTACCATTGCAACGACGGTGAATCCCTGGGCGGCGACACGAGCGCGGAACATCTTGTTGGCTTGGCGGGAGTCGCCGCGGCGGAGGGCGCGGTATGCATTGACGAAGGCGAATACCGTGAGACCGATTCCTGGACGAATGAGAGAGGATCCCACGTCAGCACGCTGTGCGAGGAGGGCAGCTTCGGACAAACAATTGTGGGAACTGGCATACCGAGAGGGACGAGGGGCTCCTCCTTGACCTTTCGGATTACTTTTTGCAGGGGTCGCTCATTGTAGAAGTCTCTAGAGAGTTCGCGTGAGCAGGTTTTGGGTGCGGGATCAACTTTGTCGCTGGCAGTACGTACTCGTCGGAGTCGAAGGATGAGGGCAGATGGCCTGGCATGGGGGTGGTGGTAGCGGATCTGCCATTTCGGCTGTGACCCGGCGATGCTGTAGGAATGACGATGAGAACACAAGTCGAGCTATTGATGATGGGCGTTGCAAAGATGCATCATCGAATTACTATCGGCGGCTGCGGCTCTGGACTCTGGAGCTGCAGGTTCTCCACTTTATTGGATGGTCGTTCGCTGAGACAGAGAGCCAGCCTCTCACCACCATTCAACTCCAGGCGGCGACAGCTTAAAAACGACAAGGTAGCTCCATACGAACCTCGAAATCCCACTCTTGGCATGCTGAACTCGATTTGATTGCTCTGCACACCATGCTTGAAAGGTAGACACAGACATGTGGCCCACGACTCCTTCGGTCGACACCCTCACACGGCCACGTGTCGCCGTGGCTGCCGTCTCCGTGGTCGCCGCAGTAAGTCTGGGATACTACGCTTGGCAAACCAGAAACGATGGTGGCCCTCTTCGAGAAACTCCCAGCGGCGCACCAGGCTTGCATAGAAGCAATGCCGTTCGTCGCTCGCGTCCCAGAACGGCAGCAGAGGATCGGAGCTCCTCCCCATCCGATACCCCCGGCGATGAGAATGTCGACTTGACAAGCACAAACCTACGAGTGCCCGCGGATGCAGCAGAAACCGTCGTGGACATTGACAATGTCGATGACTGGTGGAACGGCACCTCGGACTTCCAGCCTGCCCAACGAGCTGGTCATAACATCGTCAACCTGCTTTTCCGAGTATCCGAGGACAATGCCAGGAGGAATGGATGCGTTCACAGGGGGTGCCAGTGTAACTCATGTGGCATGGTTCCGATACGCGGAGTCCGATATCGATGCGCGAACTGTGCCGACTTTGACCTGTGCGAGACTTGCGAAGCTCAGGGGGTACATGTCAAGACGCATGTGTTCTACAAGATCAAGGTTCCTGCACCGCCGTTCGGCCCAAGACAGATGCAACCAGTGTGGTACACTGGTGATCCGGACAATTGCCGGCGCAGTCTCCCACGCGGCCTACTGTCGCGGCTTTCGAAAGATACGGGGTTCGAGCGGCCAGAGCTGGAGGCTTTCTGGGAGCAATGGACGTACATGGCGAATACGGAATGGCGGGATGATCCAGACGAGTTGTGCGTGGCCATGGATCGCAAGACATTCGAGCGTTGTCTGGTCCCGACCGGAGGCTCTCGACATGCGGCACCAAACCTGATTCACGACCGCATGTTCTCCTTTTACGACTCCAATCATGATGACATCATTGGGTTCTCCGAGTTCTTGCACGGCTTATCCTATCGAAAGAGAAAGGACAAGCTGAAAAACGTGTTTGAGGGGTACGACATTGACGGTGATGGATATGTCAATCGTAGAGATTTTCTACGCATGTTCAGGGCTTACTACGTTTTATACAAGCAGATGCACAAAGATATTCTTGATGGGTTGGAGGATCAGCTTCTCGCTAGTACCGAGGCGCAACAGCTGGTATCGAGTCGACAACCGCTGAGCAGCCTCTTTGGTCGGGAGGGAAGGATCCTCCGGGTGATTCGAGTTCACGATTCGAGGGGAAAACGCATCGAAGAGATGGCAGTGTCGAAGTGGCCGACGGCTATACGGGAGCATTCACGGACAGTCGTGGGGATACGGCGACCAGAGAGGACATCTTGGCCAGTTTGTTTGCCTACGACACCGAATCTCGTCCCCGCCGGCTGATGGCGAGGAACGACACGGATACCAACTGGCGCACGGTGCGACGGGTAAGCGGAGGAGACTTGGACAGAGCTTACTGGTCGGCTTTGCTGGACCCACCAAGTACTCTGGAGGAAATTCCCAACATCTTCAACACCAATGAAGAGGCGAGTGAGGAGGGGGAGGGTGACGGCGACGGCGATGGCGACGGCGACGGGGGTGAGGATGAGGAAGAAGACGAGGGAGATGATGCCGAGACGCCGCAGATTGAGGGACCAGGCCGCACATATAGCGAATCGAGAGTTCGAGCCGCAGCGCGAAGCCGCAAACTGGCCCCCAAGCTGGAAAAACAACGTCGAGATATGGCGCGAAAACATCTTCATGACCGATGGAAGAGGCGTCAGTTCTACCTGGATGAAGAAGAGGGTGGCAGGGCTCCAGATGATTGGGAAAACGATGAAGATATCCTGGCCAACATCAATCGCATGACGGAGGAGTCCAAATCATCTGACCCGTCACCCTTGACGACTCGATCGCGGTCCAGCTCCAAAGTTCGATTTGCCGAGGACGCGGATGACCTGGACATTCGATCGAACCCTTCAACTTCGTCCAGAAGCGTGCCGGAGCGCTGGGGTGGCATGGACGTCCCCGATGCGGAAAGGGATGCCGGCAAGGAAATCCTGTACCAGGTGACCCAGCAGGCTTTCAACGAACTACTCGACACGATATTCAAAAAGGCCGAGGATCTGGCCATCACAGCGGCAGAAACAGCAGACGATCGGGAAAAGTACAGGACCCAGATTGACGCCATTGAGCTGCCCGACAATGCCGCTTCCGACTCGAAGGAGTCCAAGGAGGCTGGCGGGAAAAGGGCCGTGTCAGAAAAGTCCTTGGACGACCTGCTAGCCGAGACTGGCTATGCCGTAGTGCCAGACGAGCCACGGAATGCCGTTGAACTCGATGGCCCGGTTGAAATCGTCCACGAAGGGCATTCGGACGACGGCGAGGACGCCGACGAACAAGGCGCAGAGGTAGCGGAACGCCGCGACCCGACCTTGCCGCAGTTTCGTCCAAACACCGTTGCAGAAGCCAGCGCCAGGTCCACGGGCAAGACGCATCCGCCGCCGCGAACATCATCTCACACCACTCGGAGCCCGACGGCGGCGGCGGAACCAGCTGACGCCACCCTCCGCTACTGGAAGCAACTGACCGTTGCAGATGCGCAAGCCAAAGAAAGAGGCGGGTGGGGTCGCCTCAGCTTCGCCGAGTTTGAAGAAATTTACAAGAGCCAAGAAGATGTTGGAAACAGATTAGACTACCTGGGCAGCTGGATCGACTTTTGTATCCCTTAGGAAAGGAAACGGCAGCGTCTCGCGTAGAGCAAGGAGCATACTGACTGGGGAAGTCGATGGTGTACAAAAGTGTAAAGTGTAGAAACGTTTTCACGAGCGTAAAGTACAGGCAGAGGGAGAGTATCCTCAGCATAGTAATGAGCATGGCGGTTCAATTATCAGTCTTGCGATGACAATCTTCCATCGAGTCGTGTGATTCTTATCTGAGACGAGATGCAGCTCTCATCACTGGATAGTAAATGGCATCTACGGAGCACACACGGATGTCAATTGTCTCCCTGACTGGGCGTAGCCTGCAACAATGGGTTTACCAAATATCCCTGCCAATCCGCGTTGGCCACAACCTGATGAAGAAAAGGAGAAATCAATAATATGACAGTAATTCGTGCAGTGCAGCTTATTCAGCTTGGCCATCTACCGAGTAGTATTCGTCTCCCTGTGTCGCATCCCTGACACGTCGCAAGTCGGTTCCTAACGGGCTCTCATCGACATGAGTTATCCCTCGCCTACCAGCTCTATGGCATGTTAGTCCGACCCAATAACAGACAACTGGTGTGCCAGAACCCCCCTATAAGAAAAAATACATACCAATATGAGCAGAACACCAGAAAGCAAGCCAGAACTTGAACATCCTCATCATCATCGTTCAACAACAAAAGTATAAGGCTCCCCCAAATCACGAGAAGTAAGATATCATCGTTCTCCCACAAAAGCGAAATCAAGAAGTAGGATCCCCAGTATCGCAAAGAGGGCGAATCTGTAGAGATTGGAGGCACGGGCTCTCATCGACATGAGGTATCCCTCACCCTTCATTCGCGTAGCTCTATCGCATGTTAGTGACCTAATGACAATGTGCCAGAACCAACCCCCCAAAAAAAAGTACATACCAACATGACCAACAACAGCAGAAAGGAAACCAGGACTGTAACATCCTCATCATAATCCTTCTCCCAGAAAAAAAGGAAAATGCTTCCCCACACGAGAATTAGGATCCTCAGCATCGCAAAGAGGGCGAATCTGTAGAGATTGAAGGCACGACTGTGACCCGGGATAGCAGGTTTCTACACTGATGATCTGCGGACTCGTGAGCGATTTGTCCATGAGTTGCAGTGGACTGTGTGCATGGGCAGGGACGAAATCTTGCAGGGGAGCACGTTTATGGCGTGGCTTGAGGGGGGTCTTTTCCGAGGGCATATTTCTGTGGACTTGCGGCTGAAGTTGGGGGACGACATCGTGGGTGTGTGTTGGAAGCCGGAAGTTATGGATCGTGTGTGGTGAAACGAGGTACAACTGCTTGCAGCGGAAAGGGAAATGGAAGGAAAGAGACGGAAGATTCATGACGGACACACAGAGGGCCCCAGGGATGGACTGACTGACTCTTGGAGGCACGGAGCTGCCGGGAGATTGGCGGCTTGTCGAATCCAGGAAGCCTGATGGTAGTTTTCGTGATGAGCTCGCATCCGGCATGAAGCTCTGGCTGGACTGACCGAGACGAGGTCGGTCGTGTGCGTGGTGCGTTTGCGCAGGAAGCAAGTTGTCTGGGAATCCGTTGCCAGAGGAGTCGGGACTCAGGGAGGACAAGCTGCTCCGAACCCGAAAACGAGGACTTGCCATCTTTTCCCGGCATTCGAAAGGGGTTTCGCTTGACTTCTTGGCCAATCATCAAGGCCAAAAGCGCAGAGTGCCGTAAAACTCACTTCTTCTTCTTCTTCTTCACCACTTCACACACCGACTGACACCATCATGTCCCTCTACGAAAAGAAGATCCGTGTGAACCGAGCAACGTATCTGCACCGAGAACAGACTTTTTACATGCCGCGGTGTCCTGCCCCCCAAACTCTGTGCTGACTTTTCTCCATGCAGGCCGCGAGGCAGTCTCTGCGTGCGCAAAGTCTATTGTGGCCATGTTTCGGTCGATTTTGCAGAAAAAAAAAAAAAAAAATAAAAAGAAAATTTCTCCTTTCCTTTCCCTTGCAGCACTTCACAACTCCCCTGATGAGCCATCAGCAAGGAAAAAGAAACATCCAATCACTGTGTACAAGCTTTCGTCAAAAAAACCGTCACTGCAACTTGGCGACGGTAATAGTCTATTGGAACGACACGGCCCCAAAGCACATGTCCTCGCACCTTGTCTAGTGGTTTCCGCCCGCGCACTTGTGTCATATCCTCCCGTGACAAAAGGTTCCCGAAGAAGTTTCTGCAAAGCATATTCTTCTTTTTCCACGTATCAAGGCCCGGCGTGGTGGCCGACGTAGCTGCGTGGCGCCAAAGTCAAGCATGTTTGTCGACGCATACACGGCACACAAACATTTTTCACGCATCGTTAGCGAAGCACGACAAAAATCATAAATTTCGAGATTTCAAACTCTCTTTCTTGGATCTGACTATAAGAGTGACCTGTTTCTCCCCTTCTCCTTCCTTCTTTCCCAACTCACGAGTATCATCAGCAAAAGCCCTTCTCACATATCAACCCCTTTTTTCCCTTCTTTCCCAACTCACGAGGATCATCGGCAAAGGCCCTCCTCACTTATTAAAACCCCTAAACCACAAACAACCCGCCACCTCCCTCACATACAAGCAAGCCTACCAAAATGGCCTATGCTTCCTATCCCGCTGGCTCTTCACGAGCCAACTTTATCGACCTCACGGGGTCTGAGGATGGCGGTGTTCGTTTCCCGTCCCAGGAGTATGTACCTGGATTCCAGGCGGCTGGGACCTTTGTGGTCCACAGGCTGTTGAACCCTGCAAGGGTTCTTCAGACCAGTATGGTGTGCCTCGTACACGGGGATTACCACACTAGCAAAGTAAGTTTCTCCCGTTTATCTATATCTTGTCCCTGTTGTCCCTGTCGTCCCTGTTGTCCCTGTCGTCCCTGTCGTCCCTGTCGTCCCTGTCGTCCCTGTTGTCCCTGTCGTCCCTGTTGTCCCTGTCGTCCCTGTTGTCGTCCCTGTTATCGTCCCTGTTATCCTTGTTGTCCCTGTTGTCCCTGTTGTCCCTATTATAATCCCACTTCTTTCCCTACTTCTTTCCCCATTGCTTTCCCTATTGCTTTCCCTGTTACTTTCCCCGTTGCTATCCCCGTTGCTTTGCCTATTGCTTTTTCTTCACTCTGTATCGAACAAACAAAGCTAACATCCCCTTAGATTTGGCATGACAAGCCGGATGGCGGAAGAGGCTGGGCCTCCTTCTTCCTGTCCAAAGGCTTCCAAGTTATGGTCATCGACATGCCGGGCAACATAAACTGCCAGGTGTCCCCAGAGACCGTGGCTTCGGCAGGACTGCCATTGCAGAGAGTCGACGACGGCATCATCCAGCATGAGCTCCTTGCTCCGGAAATGTCGCCCGTGACCGGATGGAAGACGTCAGCTCTTCACCGTCAATGGCCAGGGAGTCAATGGCCAGGTTATCAGGGTGATTTCGCCTTTGATAACTACAAGGCCATGACCAGCCATATGCACATGTCAAGAAGGGATCGACAATTCCTCGGCCAAGACGCCCTCGTCACCCTGCTGGGGATGTACAATCGGCCCACAATCCTCGTCGGAGAAGGAACCGGAGCCACCATGTCTTGGCTGGCAGCAGACATGGTCCCGCATCTCGTCCAGGCAGTTGTTGCCGTCGAGCCTTACGGTCCACCAGGAGGCAGTCCCAAGACCCGGTACCGCAACGGCGCATTGTTCGGCAACGGCCGGCACGTCGGGTCTGTCGTCCACGCAATTCCCGGCAAGAGACCGTATGGTATCTCTGATGTCCCTCTTACCTTCGACCCCCCTTACCCCTGAGCGGAGACGCCAACGGCGGCATCGTGGCCCCGTTGAAGCTATTCCCAACCCTGATGGGCCGCTCCAACACCATCTACCTCTTGCAGCAAGAGGACAATCTCGTCCAGAGCGGACACGACGGCCAGCTGCTGCCTGAGTCAAGCGAGCCAACAGAGCCGCGACAACTGGTCCAGCTCAAGAAGGTGAAAGCCCACCTTGTCGTCACTGCCGAGGCCAGTCAACACTCCCAGTACGACGGAGCCACTGTTGCCTTTTTGAAACAGGCCGGCCTTGACGTACAGTGGATGAGGCTGGAGGAGCACCGCGTTTACGGGAACGGCCATCTCATGTTCCTCGAGATGAACAGCGATGTGATTGCAGAGCGCATCCTATGGTGGCTTGCGTCCGAAGTCGAGGGTGTCGTCGTGCCGCCTGCGCAATGACGACGGAGTTTGGGCCTGGCGTTTGCATGGTATGGGATTCAGCGACTGTTTATTTTTGGGGAGGACATTGACGGGGTACGCAACGCTTTGTTTGATTTAATTTCAATGCAAGTTTTGATTTCTTTTTCAAGGAATTTGATCCACTGCAGTCCGTCGTACTTGCTGTTGTGACTGTGATTTAAATTCTTGTCGTACAAGTAGAAGTCCAAGGGTGCATGTGATTGGGCACTTGGACAGCAACGGGTCCACCTTGTTCACACCCACTGCCCACTGCCATGATCAAAAACCAACTCGGTGAGCAACACTGCCATGGCCCATCATCATTCACACACCATGAAACACCCGTTCGAACTCTTCGCTGATGATCCTTCGCGCTGGCAAGCTGTTCAGACACGAGATACGCTCGCGGACGGCCGCTTTAAGATGCTCGAGATCCCGAGTCGTCCTCCGAGATGAGTTGTCCGCCAAACACCGTAAGCCACCGCAACACCAACGACGGCCTGCGACTTTCCTGAGTCTTGAGTCTCGACAACCAACGCAAACCGGCTCAATCTCCGAGTAATTGAACAACAAGGATACAGAGGCCCCCAGTTTTACCGTTTTACCGTTTTACTCACATGTGCTACGGCAGGGTTCGTACCTCGTTGTCTGTTGTCGCCGTTACAGCGCGCTGACTAAAATACGCATTTTGATTGGTCAATTAACAACGCCACACGGTCATGCGTGAAGAATTGACTTATACATACGAAGCCATGGGTACGGAGTATTATAGCTTCCATTCTTAGAAGAACACGTCCCGCCCTGGTTTTTTTTTTGTTTTGTTTCTTCAACGTACATTGCTGGCTACTATCATGCAGTTGTAACAACACCTTTTCTTCCCCCATCCCGAAACTTTCCATCACGGCCACCACCAAGATGTCCACGGAATCATCCCCCTCCTACCAGACCCTCGCACCGAGCAGCCCTTTCCAACAGCATATGACTCCAAATCCATACACAGCTCATCCTCGCTATCCAGCACCTCCTCGCGCTTCGATTACGGCGATGCCCTGCGTGATGTAATCATCGGCTTCTCAGATGGTCTCACCGTCCCCTTTGCCCTCACAGCCGGCCTCTCCAGCCTAGGCAGCACCAAGCTCGTCATCATGGGCGGCCTGGCCGAGCTCTTCTCCGGCATGATCTCCATGGGCCTCGGAGCCTACCTGGCTGCCGTCACGGAGCGAGACACATACTCGTCCCAGGAGGAGAGGGAGGATGCCCGCAACGTGGCCTGCCTGCCCGAGGAGCAGCGCTCGGAAATATACAACATTCTCGAAAAGTACCGCGTTTCAAGACAAGCCGCCACGCCGCTGGTTGACGAGCTCTGCGCGAACCGAGACCAATGGGTGCGCTTCAAGATGGACTTTGAGCTGAGGATGGAGGAGCCCAATGTCCATCGGGCGTGGATCTCGGGATTGACCATGGGACTGAGCTACTTCATCGGCGGGCTGGTTCCCATGATTCCGTACTTTTTGCTCGCCAACATCCAGGATGCTCTGCTGGTGTCTATTGCGGTGACGGTGGTGATCTTGCTGGCCTTCGGGTACGTCAAGAACTACGTCGCGATCCGGAACCACAGGGCTGGGCTGTGGGGGCGGTGCAGACGCTCGTCATTGGCGTTTTGGCCGCCGGTACGAGCTACGTCATTGTCAAGGGCTTGGATAGGGGCGACGTTTGAGCAGCTTGAGTGGTTTTTTTTTCGACACGGGGTGGTGCCATCATCGCGCGGCGTTGGGGTTCATATGACACATGACTTTGTGACTTGAGATTATCTCAGCTATCAATTGATTGAAGTGCGATTTATCTCGCAATTCTTTGCTTCTCGACTCCTCGGGGTCCGGGTCCCTATTTTGGCGTCCATGTTTTTCTTGGTCCACTGCTTGAGATGGCTGTTCTTGCTCAACATCAACCGAACATGTGATACCATGTTGTGTCAGTGCGGTCGGTACGGAGTACAGGCCTCATGAAACCCATCCTGCTGACCCAGTTACAACGTCGATTTCTCACCACAAGATGCCATTTTCAAAACAGGAACTCCATGTAGCGTTGCTACTCTCATTTTTTTCACAAGCGCAAGTCATCTCAAGCACGACGGTGTCTCAGCTTCGTCACCCAACTACAACACACCAACAACCCATTATCACCCAACAACTCAAGACCCTGAACAGGCAAGCATCCTCTCGGCGCGGCCGAATCCATCACCATTCCTACACGGGAGACACAGCCTCCGCCACATCATCCTTCATGTCCGGCATCCACCCCTTCGGCCGCTCACTGCCCCTCACGACCAGCCCATACCCCAGCCTCTCAACCTTGTTGACGCTCTGCCTCGCCGCCTCCATCTTGCTCCTGTAGTCCCTTGTCGGAACCTCCCGCAACAGCTCAAACGCGCACCCCAGCTCCTGAATGTCCGCCAGTATCGTCCTCCCGCCCGCGCCGCCGAGCATCTCGCCGTTCTGGGCCGTCGTCACCGTCGCAAAGCGCATCAACTCGCCAAAGAGGTCGAGAACACCGTACATGTAGTCGCCTGGCGTGAGCGCAATGCCCGCGGGGATAGACTCCTGCGTCTCCTCGGGCGTCATGAGCCGCTGGTGGCGCAGGTAGTGCATCAAGGACAGCGCTTCGACGAGCTCCTCGAGACATCGGAGCGGCCAGGTGTATCTGTGTCTGTTGATGGACGTCAGGTCCGGGGCGATGGATTCCAGAAGCTTGGTGATTTCCGAGAGCCGCGTTGCGATGTCCTTTTCTGTGGAGGGCGGCGGGTCCTGGTTGAGGTGCTTGACTCTTGCGGGGGGAGGGGGGCGGATCAGTTTTCTTGGCGTTTTCAAATCGTGGGATTTCCTGAGTGGGATTTGGGCGGGGGGATTGGACTGTACCGTTGCAGTGCGAAGATGCTGTGAAATTGGTACAGAGAGTTTTAGTTTTTTTCTTTTTTCTCAAAATCCTTTTCGGCCGCGTATAACTGAGACCATGATGACGCGAGAGGACGTCTCACATCTTTTGCTCTGGGCAGTCACATCCCTTGATGCCTTCACTATCCTCTCCCGCCTGTCGTGGTGCTCGTCGAGTTCGTCTCGAAAGGTTTCAAACATGGCGTGGAAGCGCCCGCGGGGCAGGTCCCCGCCGGCTTGGAGCGTGCATTGCCGTCTCGATCTCGCTTGGTGCCTCCAGACATGGCTTGCTGGTGCTTCTTTTGCGACGGCGCGTAATGGATATGAAGCGTCGTATGAAGCGTTGTTGCGTGTGCCTCTGACCAAGATGAGGTCAAGCTGTGCAGTTTTCAAGTGGAGGTGGGGAGGTGGGGGGTGCAGAAATTGTTAGTGCAGCCATCCCGCACAGTCGCCGTGTCCATCCAATTCAATAAAACGAGCGCGGCCTTATTACCCCATCGACTCCCACCCACGCAGTTTTCTGCCCTCGCCATGATATCGATATCCCCTCTCCTGCGGCCCCTCCCGCTCTTCCTCATCGCCCTCCTCCTCCGGCTCGCCCTCCTCCTCCACGGATCCTGGCAGGACGCCCACTCTGCCATCAAGTACACCGACATAGACTACCTCGTCTTCACAGACGCCTCCCGCTTCGTCGCCTCCTCCCAGTCCCCCTACGCGCGCGACACGTACCGCTACACGCCTCTCCTGGCGTGGCTCCTCCTCCCCACAGCCTCCTTCTTCGCCTTCGGCAAGATCGTCTTTGCGCTAAGCGATCTCCTCGCAGGATGGCTGATTGTGCGCGTCCTCCGCGCGAGGGGCATGTCGTCTGAGCGAGCCGGCGCCTTCGCCGCCCTGTGGCTCTGGAATCCCATGGTCGCGACCATCAGCACGCGCGGCAGCTCCGAGGGCCTCCTCGGCGTCTTGGCCATGGCGCTGCTGTGCGCAGTAGAGAGCAGGAGAATCACCGTGGCCGGCGTCGTCCTCGGTCTGGGCGTCCATTTCAAGATCTACCCCTTTATATGGGCTCCGGCCATAATATGGTGGATGGACAAGGAGCATCTCGGCACGTCGGCGACGGAGCAGGCAAAATCCCCGTCGTCGAAATGGAGCAGAATCATCATCGCCTTCCTGTCACCGCAGCGGGTGAGGCTTGCCGTCGTGAGCTTCGCTGCATTCATGGGCTTGAACCTGCTCATGTACTCCATGTACGGCCGCCCCCATTTCCCTCTCTTAAGCTTCCCGATGTTCTCCGACAGCACCATGTTTGTTGCCTGCCGCGCGTAAGATTCACTGGAGCTCACTGTGTGCAGATACGGCAACCCCTTCTTGGTACAAACGTACCTCCACCACGTCTCTCGCGTAGACCACCGCCACAACTTCTCGCCTTACAATGTCCTGCTGTACCTCGCTTCCGCAGACGCCAGCACGTCCTCGCTGCGCATGGAGTCGCTGGCGTTTCTGCCACAGCTCTCCCTGTCGTGCGTCTTGATCCCATTCGTTCTTGCCAAGAAAGACCTCGCTACGAGCATGATGGCGCAGACATTTGCGTTTGTCACGTTCAACAAGGTTTGTACGTCGCAGGTATGTCCCACCTCCTTTCACTTCTTGGTGGATGCAGGCATGGCTAATATTACTTCTGTGATAGTATTTCCTGTGGTACATGATCTTCTTGCCGCTATATTTGCCAACCTCAACGATGCTTCGCAAGCCGAGTGTTGGCATTTCCGCATTGGTCCTGTGGATCGTCTCGCAGGCTGCATGGCTGCAGCAAGGCTACCAGCTTGAGTTTTTGGGCAGGAGCACGTTTTTCCCTGGTCTGTGGGTCTCATCGCTGGGCTTCTTTCTCGTCGACTGCTGGATACTCGGCATCATCGTCAGCGATGGTGCCTTGGCCCAGTTCCCGCCATCCATATAGAATAGCATCCTGTTTGTTTGATTGCATGATGAAATAGCCAAGAGAACATCATTGTCGACCATGGCAAAAAGCAAAATTCTCATTATGGGTATCTATCTCGCGTTATGAATTCCCACCAAGACTAAACCTAGAAACAAATTTTGTCATGCTCTGTCATCTGTGCAGTCTCCTCAACTCTTGAGCAATAAAAATTTTCATGCAAATCGTACGTGTGTGCGCCAAAGACCCCCTGGGAAAAGCATCTATCTGGGTTTAAAAAAATTGGGGCAGAGGAGGAGGATCAAAAGACGGGCCTCTGATCTGTATTCTCCAAAACCCAGGTCGTTCTCTGCTTCGCGAAATTCGGGTCTGGGTCCCGTCAGTTCCCCAATGATATGAGTGATGATGGGAGAAAAATGCGTGCAATTTGTGACACTCTGGATGACAAGAGGCCAGTCTGGAATGCGTTGCTTCGCCAAGATTGCCCGACCCAAAAGAATCCCAAAGTACTCCGGTGGATGCAGCGTTAGCTGGGGAGAATAACCCGTCAGCTACAGGTACGTCTTCGTACCCAGAGAAATCTTTCCTGAGCATGCTTCGCCCTTGCTGAAATGACAGGACAACTTGCCTGTGAACTATTGAATGGTGATGCGGGTGGCCAGAGATCGATAATTTGCAAGCTTTAGCGACGTGATTCGTGTCCGAGGGTATTCTGGCATAATGACCATTCTACCGTCTTTGCTGTATGAGATGTTGCCAAAGCTCTCGCAGAGCTCCGTAAAGGCTACGTGCGGGCGGACTCTTGCCATTTCTGCGACAATGACATCGTTCCACACACCGGAGCACTGTCCATTGGCCATGAGGAAGTAAGGATTCAGAGGAGGTAGTATGGATTCTGCAGGTAATAATAACAAATTAGCAACGTAGCCGGTAAACGCGTGAGCCGCGGTAGACAGTAGCTTACCAAGGTCAACAAAGCGGATCCTGAGGTACTGGAGCTCTTTAAACTTATCCAATGACCTGACAGCCGACAATACCAGCTTCTCGAAAGCCTCGATGAATCCCAACTCTTGAATGCCCGATCCAGACTCATGATAACTGCTTGAATGACGGCAGCAGTTCTTGACAGTCAAATCGATCGATCGTAGTCGTGTTGTCATGGGATTCACAAGGCGGCTACCCATTTCGAAGAACCTGTGGCATATACGACCCGTGTAAGAAAAGTGCTCCAATCGGGAGGTTACCTCAGCCATTCGAGAGCAAATATGCGTTTTCATCGCCACCTTGGCATAAAATGAAGGCACCACTCCCTCCCGTCGATAATCGTTCTCCAAGCATAGGCTGAGGTTTGTGATACGAATTGGCAGGGACGGCATGAATTCAGCCACGGTAATGTAGCTCTTCGACTTGGGCTTGCTATATGAGGCCTGCCATTCCTTCAAATTCGGCAAGGCGCTTAAGACAGTGTTGAAGTCCGCGCTGTCCCTGATGAGGTTCCATTGACCGCGGGTGACAAGTGTGCGGACCGATTTGATGGGTTCCAGGAAACGAACAGAAAGCAAGTCGTCAGCGCGGCTAAAGTATATAATTTTTGGTGCTTTCCTCCGTTCGCCGCCCTCCAGGGTCAAAACTTGCACCGAAGGCAGGGTTTGCGACACGAATCGGAAGACTTCGTCCAAGGTGCAATTGTTAGCGGGCAAGGTGTATGTCGCATTCGTCAGGCCATCAGATGTTACTGTCGGCAAGGTAAGTGTGTTGGTCAGGGCGAGTGGACCATATGTAGGCTGGAACACAGGGAACCAAATTTCTAGATGCTTTATGTGGCATGACAAGTGTGGCTTCTCGGCCAAATGCATCATCGCATTGTCAATGGACTCCATCGTAGCTTTTAGTTTGATGTGTCTATAAAGTCGTTGCTGCACCAAAATACTCCAAATCGGGTTGACCAACGCCAAGTCGGCCAGTTCTCGTCTGCGGCAATGTCTCAGAGCGCTGCTCCAGCTTCGGGTTAGGCTGGATATTCTCATGGCACTACTAGACGTTGGCGAGATGCAATAGCCGAACAAGTGGTCCAGAATAGCTTCGTGGACTTCCGTGGGCATTTCATCAAATTTGGTTGCTCGTGTGTGGTTCGGGGGCGCCTCTTCGCTACCGGACGAGGAGGACTCGTTACCCATTTCCGTGTCGAGGCCATAGTCGGATTCGGAGAGGTAGCACACATGGGCACTTCGATTATCGGGCAAAGGAAATGGTGTGCTGCTTGGCCTCGTTGGTGGTACAAAGGTCGGGCTTTTGACTTGTTCTAGAGGAGGACTCGACTGGCCTGGAGACACGGGACTCGAAGCAGTGTTGAGAAAAGCTGCAACCATGGATGAGGTCATTAACGAGGCAAAGTCATCGTCGGCAAGGGTACGATCATGTTCTTCGTCGGCTTCCTGCAGAAAGATATCCCTTAACAAACCGCCTCTGACAGGTAACGCAACATGGCCCTCGTCGGTGCAGGGAGATCTGGGATCCTCCATATTTTTTTTGATGATCTCTACTGCAGCGCTTGTCGGATGGTTGGCTCGACCGGCAACAGGTGCATGTTCAGTTCGAGAGAAAAGAAAAATTCGTCTCTTTCTTTCGTGTCGAAACTTCGTGTCGAGCTGCTAAAGGAAGTAATAAAACCTATTAGATCTTCTCGCAACAGCCAAACTCAACGCTTGATCGCGACAGGGATGAGTGACTGCTGAGGACGTGGCGTAGATGAAAGGCAAAAAGTAAATGAAAAAATCCCAGGAAGTGCACAAAGAGGGACAAAGGAATCTTCGGCGAGGAAGAGATGACAAGAATAAAAAGACCGAGGTCGACTAGGTGGTGGCCGAGAATCAGGCCGGTGAGTTTGGGGAGGGCGAAGGACGAAGGGAGAGCAAATTAAAAGAGAAATTGCCAACGAGATGGGAGATGTTGCGCAAGCCGGCGGATTTGACGTGCGTGGGAAGTTAAGAATGCGTGCCACCCACCCACGACTAGGCGGTAACGAAGGTACAAAAAGCTGGGCAATTTAAGACGAGTCTGAAAGTTCAGACCTGCAGATACGGAGTAGATGGCATAAATCGAGAGAGTGGGCAGAAAGTGGAGGCGGATCGATTGGTGATGGACCCACGGATTACGGATTAGATGGACAGATTTACATGTATGCTCAAGTGGGTTTGCTATATTACCGGGCTGCCCACACGAGCGGCGGCGAGTGGCAGATGGCTCGTTGGATGACGATTCGTGAAAAGGAGGAATATCCCTAGCCGGGCTGCCGCCCACATAATACAGACTCCTCAGACCGGTTGACTTTTTGTTTTCTGTTACTCCGTGCAGCGACTCGAGTGAATACGGGGCTTCGAGTCTCACACCAGCGTGGCTAGTCACAGCCACTCTCGGCAAGGTGCAATTAATAGTGTGGAGTTTTCCGCGATACCCTGGAAGCGAGTCGAGCACTGCGCAGGAGAATTTTGGGGGTTTTGGGGGGAAGTCGTGGGCTGCCTTGGATTGGAGCGTCGGTTGGGCTGTCGGTGCCCGGGCCCAGGTGCCAGGTGCCAGTTGCCAGTTGCCAGTTGCACGTCTGTTGTTTCTCCCTCGGCTCGCATGGTGCAGTGCAGTTGTGTGGCAATTCGTCACCCGTTCCATCACGAAGACATGGTTTTGGCCGGCGGTCATGGCTCATGGTCATGGGATTCGCGCTTACAGGTACCACTTCTTCTTCACGGATCTGGGGTCATGTTCAAGGGATCCATCTCCATTTCTCATGTTGATCTGCTTGCTGCTCGCCCCGACTTGCAACATAAAAGTCGACTGAACCCACGATGCCACGTATTCGCCGCACTGTGCCTCCAAGCGACACATGCACGGCTGCCGTCACTGGTCAGTCGGAGAATCTACGGCAGCGGGATGACCACAGCATGCATGCATGGGTCGACGATGGGATCTTGTCAAGGTAGGGGTCGGTGTAGATGATAGAAAACGTTCAATTTTGATTAATTAGAGGTGCAGACGGTACCTAACTTTTGTACCTAAAAGGTACACAGTGCGCTATAGTAATGACTAGTCTACGGAGGTACTTCTAATATATTATCTCCACTATTATCTTATAGAGGGTTTAATCCTAGTTAATACGCAGGCTATATCTATATATCTAGTGCTTTAAGGAGCTCTCCCTAATATACCCCCTTAGCTAAGATATCTATTAAAGCTAGAGTTAATAAGTGTAAGAAAAGATTATAATAAATTCCTAGTATTATAATTATATAGGAATCTCCTATAAGCTAATCTAGTAAATAAAATCCCTATATATTTAGCTTAATAAAGGCTTTATAAAGCTATTTATAAGTATCTTAGAGGTCTTTAACTAATTTACCTTAATATTACCTAGGGCATATTACTCTTAAATCTATATTTAATTTATATTAAGATACTTAAGGCTAGTTTAAAGCCTTCCTTTCTTATACTTTATAATATAAATTATTTACTTATTATTACACTAGATAATTAATAGTAATAGTATATAGACCTTAATATTATAAAGTAGCCTTCTAAGAGATATATACTTATTTATACTATAATTTAAGGTAAAGAGCTTTGCTTCTATACTTAAGATTATTATATAATATTACTTACTAAACTTCTAATTAATTATAGTGCTATATATAATAAAGATATAATCTTATATTAATTTATATATATTAGGGTTATTACTAAGGGAAGTATTAGTGCTAGAAAATAATATATTAAAGCTATTTACTCCTAAGTATTAAATATATAGCTTCTTTATATTCTAGGCATATAAAATCGCTTCTTTTATAAGCTTAATATACTTTACTAAAGGGTTTATTATAAAAAAGGTAAGTTTTAATACTATAAAAGCTATATTAAGCCTTCTAATAATACATAGATATACTAAAGAGCTAATAACTACTCTATAGTAATTAATCTCTTTATTAGTAGCTTTACTAGTATTAGTAAGGATTATAGCTATAGGGAGAGAAGTAAAGATTAAGCTCTTTAAATTACTATTAATAATATTAGGAATAAATTTCTAAGTAATCTTTTAAATATATAATTCCTATAATAACTATATCTCTTTAGTATTATAATTCCTAATAATTTTAATGCCTAGGAATCACTTTAGGTTACCTTAGTCTTTAATATCTAAACTATTTATTAATTATTTATAAAGCTCTTTAAATTCTACTTTAAATCTATTAGGATATATTACTATAATATTATTTATATAGAAAAACAGGATATAACTATCTTTTATAAAGATATATAGGTCTTCTTTTCCTTAGATAAAGCCTAGCTTTAATAGAAATTATATTAAATAAAGAAACTATTATTAAGGAGCTTCCCTTAGCCTATATAACACTCTTATTATCTTCTAGAGATAACCTCTTATATTTATACCCTCTAGGGGCTTATAAAGGATAGGTTCTTTAAGTTCTATATATAGGAAGGTATTCTAAACATTATATTATTAGGTATTAAGATTATTAGTATAATAGACTATAAGTAATATTTATAGGGATTATAAAGTAAGCGTAGTAGTATAGTTATTAAGGTTATCCTTTAGTTATTAGTTACCTTAAATAACTATTTTAGCTTTAAACTCTATAACTACTCCTTTCTTATTAGTTTTGTATTTAAAGACCTAGCTAAGGTCTATAATTTCCTTATAGTGTTTTCTAGTAATAATATTATCTAAATTAATACTATTATCCTAGGGATAATAATTCTCCACTGCCTTACTACCTTTACTAGTAATTTTACTAGTCTCTATAGTAGTCTTTATGTATTTAATTATTATATTATATATAAATTTATTAATCTTATAAAATAGTGTATTATTACCTTATACCTAAATCTCTATATTCTTTATAGTAACTAGCGCCTTATAAGAAGAGTTAGAAGGGGTTAAAAGTGCACTAAAAAGGTTATCTTTTTCCCCTATTATATAAGGAGGTGTTTTTACTTTAAACTACTTGTTTTCTCCTTCTATAATTAAAGGTAAAGAGGTATAATTATTCTCTTCTAATTTTATTCTAATAAGGTCTTAACTAATTTCCTCTTTAATATTATTAGCCTTAAGCTCTTTAAGTAGTGTAATTATTAATATCTTTTCCTTTTAAGCTAATTCTAGCTTTTCTTCTAGTTTAAAGAAGGAGTTCTTATTAAAGTAAACACATACTAATATAATAACCTTATAATTATAAAGCAAAGGCACCTAGATAATATACTAAGACTTACCTCTATAACTAATAAGGTATTTAATATAAGCTTTTTACTCTAATTAAGGGATTATATTATATAATTTAATATGCTCTAGAGCCTTTATTATTATAGGAAACGCTTTATATCTATAGGCTTATAGATATATAATTAAAGGCTTCTAGACCTTTACTATCTACAAATACATAGGGACGCTTTTCCTAGCCTAATCCTACTATAGTTTATATAGTATAATCTAATTCCTATAATATTTAAATAGCGTTTAATTTAATAAATAAACCGCGGTATTAAAGACCTTATTATTAAGATCCTATAGAAGCTAAGCTTTAAGACTTAATATATAAGCTTTTTGCTTAACTACCCCTTAGATCTCTTAGCCTTTCTATTTTAACTAGGCATTAAGGGAGCTAAATTATAAACTATAATACTAGTAAGGGCTATCTTATTCTTTATATTCTCTATAAAGAGGGCTTTCTTAATATTACTATATAAAAAGCATAGTTAAACCCTAAATTAAGTGCTTAGGAATACTATTATTATATAAAAGCTATTATAAATCCTATCCTTTATCTTAAAGGAATAGAAAACCCATATTAAGGTTATAAGGTAGGTAAAAACACACTAATACCTATTACTATTCTAATAAGAAGAGTTATAGTAATCTAGATTAACTAAAAGACTATAACCTAGTCCTTAAGGAAGTCCTTTAGGTATAACTTATAATCTCTATTACTTAGCCTTACCTATAGCATATATCTCGCACTATGTAAGCTTAGGTCCTATTAATCTAATGCCTAAAGCTATGTTTATAAGCTATGTTTATAAGCTCTATAAATACCTTTATACCTAGATAACTATATTATTAATGCTAAAGGTCTATATCTCCCTTTATAGGTAGTCTTAGCGCTTAGCTAGATACCACGTAGGCTTCTCTTAGATTCTCTAATAGCTTTAATAATATATAAAGCTTATTAATATTATAAATCCTAGCTATAGGATAGTTCCCTTTATAGAGAAATCCCTTCTTCTAATTCTAATAAATCCTTGCTTTTATTAGGATTATTACTAATACTAGATTAATATAGAATTTAGGAATAAATAGTATAGTCTCTAATATAATTATCCTTATGCTTTATAATACAGAGTTTATAATAAATATGTATATAGGACCTTAACCTAAAGCTATATATATTATACCTTAATTCCATGCTTTCTATAGTATTAGTAGTTAAATTTATAGCTTTCTTTAACTATTAACCTTACTTAAAGTATATAAATAATAATATATTTATAGTCTTATTACCTAGGGTAATTATAATTAAGTTATTAGTTAGATTCTATAAAGGTATAAAGATATTACTACTCTTTTTCTCTAGTTTCTAACTTATTACCTTAGACTTTTCTTATAGATTCTCCTTTAAATACTTTTTAATATTATCTTTAAGTTCTTCCTAACTTTCTAGTCCTTTAGAGTAGCCTCTAGCTTATATATAGCCTTAAATAAATTATATAATTCCTATTACTTTAAAGCTTCTTTAATATAATACCTAGAGTAAGGGTATCTTATTCTTTTTAATTTACTTTAACTATTTAATCTCTTAGTAGTAAGAGTATTAGCTAACTTTAATATGCTTTATAGAGCTTTATAATCTCTTTTAAACTTAGTAATTACCTTAAGGAATCTATAATCCTCTCTTTTATTAAGTAAATTATTTTACTTTTTCTAAAATAATTTAAATTTACTTTAAAGAGATATAATAAACTTATATAGTATTATCTCCTTAGTTTATTAAGTCTTAAGATCTTAATAATTTCTCTATAATTTCTCTATTATTATAGCTTACTTATACTAATTATAGGTACCTTTAGCTTATAAATAATTATTAAGGTATATTTCTATAAGAATAAGTATTTTCTTTATATTTAGCTTATACTAATCCTAAAGAAGCTTAAGAATCCTTTAAGTATAATATTAAACTAACTCTTTATTCTTAACTTTAGTATTAAAGTTAAGAGAATCTTATATATTCTTTAATAAAGTCTTATAAATATATTCCCTAATCTTTAGTATTTACTTTAATAGGGCTATATACTTTATAAGGTTAAATTATAATTCTTTATATTAAAAATTAAATTAATCCTTTATATCTTTATAAGTAATTCTCTAATTCTTAAGAGTATTAGGGTTATCTAGTAAGACCTCTAGTCTTTAACCCCTTTATAGGTATATAGGTATTATAGGTTCTTTAAGTAATTTAGCCTTATTAGGGTTAATATACTCCTAGATACTATAGGATTCTATATAATTCTTAATTTATATATACTATTTAATCTAGTCTTTCTCTAATAATAATACTATATTTAAAGTTTCTTTAGATATTATAAAGGAGAAATATACTAGTTAATTAGAGCATAAGTTAAGTGTTTTAACTAATTAAAATAATAAAGGGTAATTATCTCTTAATATTAGTAAGCGTTAAATTAATAATATTAATAAAGCTTATATTATATATAATAATTAAAAAGGGTAATAAAAGACTCCTAGGCTTATAACTATTAAGGTAGGGGTTAGTATAAATAATAGAAAACGTTTAATTTTAATTAATTAGAGGTGTAAATAGCACCTAACTTTTATACCTAAAAGGTATATAGTGCGCTATAGTAATAACTAGTCTACGGAGGTACTTCTAATACATTATCTCCACTGTTATCTCATAGAGGGTTTAATCCTAGTTAATGCGCGGGCTGCATCCACACATCTAGTGCTTCAAGGAGCTCTCCCTGACAGATCTATTATCCATCCATTCACCATGCTGGGCCTCTATTACATAGGCCTGGATCAAGCGGATCAAGCACGGGCCGCGCGCGGCAAGCCCCAAGGAATCTCGGGTTAGATGATATGACCCATGCGCTACGGAGTACAGGCATATTACAGGCAGGCACTTCCAGCTTGGTTGGCGCTGATCTGCCTGTGCTCTTTAAAATCTACCAGGTTGCCAGGCTGGTACTTTCGTTCAAGGCTGGGAGGTTGGTCCTTCCTTGAGGAGGGAAGGAACGACTCCAATGAGATGATGGTCTCCCTTCGCCGGTTGTCAAATCAAACTTTACTCAACCCCATCCCTCTGGTCGACACAGATCAACCACGTTATCACATCCCTGATCTGCCACAACATCTTTGCCCTCACGCCATACTTTCAAGGGGGCACAAGAGCATTCCAGCTTTGCTTCTCTTCTCTCAGAAGACATCCATGAATGAGATGGACAGATTAGATCATCTCCAACAACCAGACTCATCGCGGCACCGGCGCGCCTGCCAAGACAAACCTTGGCTGAGTCAAAGGTCCAGTTCTATCGGCCCTGCTTATCTTTGACCCAATCTCCAGCATCAATAGGCGCGTTCCACCTGCGCTCTCTAGCAAGCTGCAGAACATTTCTAAAGGGCCAATTGTGCCGAGCATCTGAGTCAAATGTAAGACTGGCGAGAAGGCTAAGATTGGATGGAAGTGATAGGGGTCAGTGAGTGACGGCCAGGCCGCCAAAGCCGTCCCGTACCGATCCGAGGGCAACAGTGCAGCAAGACAAAGAATATTGTTGTGCATCATCAACTCGCAGGAAGACCACCTACGGTCAGGTCACCACCATCTATCTACAGGTAGTCCAAGCAACAGACACTATCTAGGAAGGCGTCTCTCGAGATTGACCGAATTTGCTTTGCATCACAGCCAAAATGCCAGCTGAACATTTTTGAACGGTATCAGTGCCAACACCACTGCCTCGGAGTAGTAACTCTGGCGGTCGACCACATTGTCCGTGAGAATGCGCACTGACCCATTTTTCTGCTTGGAGTTCGTCCGGCCATGCACCAAATCATCAGCATGATATAGTTCCATGCCCTCCCGCAGCAACCTGGCCGTTTCTTCAGGTAGGTAGTACGTGGCGGTTCGTGCTTTGCGTACCCGCCGTCTTTGCCTCTAGGCTCTGCCTACCACAGCGATCCAAGCAAACGACTGGATCGGCCCATGGTCATCTTTGGCATCAACCCCTCCTTCCAGCCTAATCCAATACAACGCATTGGGTTCAACATCACGCGCGTTTCGAGCCCGGTTCAGCACTCCTTGTAGCGTTTCCTCGTCGTTCAAAGGTTAGTCTGGTACGCCGGACGAAACGCCGATACCTCGCACATCAAATCTCGTGTCAGGCAACATGCGCGATAGGCCGTCCCGCGCCGCGCCGATTTTGATGGGATTCTCGGAGCAACAATGACGACTTGGTGAGTCGGCTTTGGTGGTAGCCATCGCTGGTTGAGGTTGATGGAGGTCTGTATGGAGTAGTGTCTACTGCGTTGGTTTGATGAAGCAATCGGCAAGCACGCCAGAGGCCTCGGCAGCGAATTCCGTCGGGCTGGTGAGCTGGACTCACCCGTTCAGCGCAAATGCCACGCGGGATCCGGGGCTTGAAATGAATATGGGGGCTGTTCGGCATCATTTTGTGGGTAACATCGTGTCACAGTAAGTCTCAAATTCCCAAGGTAAAGGACGACGATAAGCAGTTTCCTGGTACTCAAGATAACGATGGAGAAAGATTTTCCTATGTGTTTTTCAAAAAAAAAAATTTGTCTACTCTCGGCACTTAGTTACTGATAAAATCCAATAACGCAAAAAGTGAACCAGGTTTAGCCTCTCCACCGTCACCAATTTGAAATGTCCGTTGGAGCTTCGGGTCGAGCCATTCCCTCATGGAAGCCAAATCAACAGCATCGTACGATGCGTATTGCAAATCATCTTCTGAGGCAACACTGTCCGTCCCGGTAGATGTTGTTGATTCTACAGTTTTCGGTCCGTTGCGGAGAGCCTTGTTTCCAGATCAATGATGCGATGCTTCACTTTTTCTTTGTGCCTCCGTTGACTTGTTCGCAGGAAATTGGGACAAGAAATAGACATGGTATCAAATCTCAATTATTTAGCATTATCAAGACGACTGATCACTGATGTCATCGGCTGGTCAGGCGCAACTGGGATGTTTGAGGGTTGACACGTCGGAGCAGAAATTACACAAGAATGTGTGATGGCTCGATCCAGCATCAACTTCGCCCTCGCAAATGCCTGTGGGCTGCTGGTTCAAGAAATACACAGCGAACAGCACCGGACACCGCCCATACTGCACATGTGGACACTTGATTCAATCTTCTGAGTCCTGGGACGGGTTGATCCTCCCAAATCATTCATTTCAACAGGCAATCCGACATGGCATACAGTGGTCAACTTGTCGAGAGCCTAGCATCTTTCCTTTGTTTGAACAATATGTGTTCAGACTCTTGGAGGGAGACATGGCAGTGGCAAAGTACAGTAAGCGAGCGACTCATCCCGGAGTGGATGCTTGTTGGGGAAGCTGATCAGGAGACCCATAACACCAGATTCGCAAACAGGATGGGAAGCCATTATGATCGATATCGCCGCCGATGCTATTACTCTACGGAGTATACAGTCTACCCCCTGTTTGATTTTATGTACACGAGTACATGACTACATAGGGGCAGCAGGCTAATCACGTGTCAAACCAAGAATTAGCGTAACGCTTAGTGGGGTAAAAAAAATACCCTATAGTATATGTGTTATACTAGGATTATCAAGTACCTCCCACTAGCGTGGATACCCCTGCGGCATCCCTAACAGCTCCACTCACTT
The DNA here is from genome assembly GCA_021950295.1 of Epichloe scottii. Taxonomy (NCBI): domain Eukaryota; kingdom Fungi; phylum Ascomycota; class Sordariomycetes; order Hypocreales; family Clavicipitaceae; genus Epichloe; species Epichloe scottii. Next base: position 307,913 of record CP083245.1, read on the forward strand.
TAGCCACTCAGAGTTGATAGTGGCCGCCCCGCGTGGGGCTTGTTGTCGTGTAAAATCAAACAGGGGGTAGACTGTATACCCCGTGCAACAAGGATTGGTCCCCTCGTTTTTTGTATCATTACCCCTCAACAGAGCACGATTTCCGGTATTGGTACTGTTTCAAAGACGTCAAACATCGAGATTGCACAAAGATCTCTTCTCAAGCCGTCTTTCATTTCTGATAATTCCTTCGCCGCAGGAGCATCTGACTATACTGCCACAGCCACAAAGCTGTCAGTCAAGATGGCTAAGTTGCTGGCTGGCAAAGGGTGTGACAAAACCGCCGCGTTGCCTACTTTATCCCCTACTGCTAAGCGCAGCATGTTCTACACTGGTTGTCATCCTGGGAGGAGTGGACTTTCGCAGCAAGCCCCATTGGATTCATCAGTTTTCTTGCCATCTGGGCACCTTTTGCATCAAGCATGGATAAAGATGGCGAAATGTTTGCAAGAAGCTCCAAGACTATCACTACCCTTCAATGTCAACCCCAATACCAAAAGCAAAAGGTCCTGGCGTCTGTAGATTAATTCCTAGTTTTCACAGCCCATCAGCCATGAATAAAATGGAACCCCTCGCGCAAGAAGAGCTGCTGACCACATTCGACTTCGACCCAACAGCTTTCCAACACTTGATCTGCTTCGGTTCCAAATTTGATGACGACCTCGAACTCCTAAAAGACCCGGGACCCGGGGTCTGACAGCGTCCTTGTTTCCTTGAAGAAAATCGACCTCGCATTTCACCACACTATACCTTCGAATCTGCACGAATAGACTTGACGTACCAACAAGGCCTTTGGAAATTTACCTTGCAGTAATGCTTTCCACCCTTGTACATCGGTTCGTCCCCGTTGCGCAACCGTTCCAAGATAGTGGACGAGGCAAAGCGCGGCTGTGAAGAAGCGTCGACAGACACTACGTATACATTCATTCCTCCACTCCACAGCTTACTGTGTGGAATTGGTATTTGCGCTCCTGCTACGGCTTCATTGGATCCTTGTATCTTGAAACACGAAGCTTAACAAGGTCAATTTCGACCATTAGAATCACCTCTAATACTCCAAAATTTGATAGCAACGTTCATTCGCTCATTTTCCTTGATCCAGTGGCCGTTGCAGTTGTTTTTGGCAGTGTTGCTGTGGGATACATCATACAGTGGTGACGGCCCTGCTTCAAGGTCGAGCGATATCTTTTTACTTTGCCCCTACGTCTCTGTTCTCGTACATGGATTACGCCAAGTGCGGGACTATCGGGTTATGCGGAAAGATGATCGAAGTCCCCGATCGGAAGGCTCATCGACGATGCACACGTTGGACGAGGGCGATTGAGATCTTATGCGAGTTGGATCTGGGTATGCGAGTTGGATCTGGGTCTCCACGGAGTAGTGACCATGGAATCACGTGGAACCACGTGGCTCACCCCGACGGAACCCTTAGCATTCTTCGTTTGATTAGTAACAAAACTATAGGAGCTGGATTAAGGACCAATTCGGGCATGCAGAAAGCAACGCCAAATCGGTTCGAATGGAAGCCAGCCCGAAATAATGGCACAACTAACCACATGGGGCCAACGCAAGCCAAGAAAAGCATGACGACTATTCTTGTCGACTTTGGCATCCCGTGGACCTACCTACCTTAGTAAGATTACTAAGCACAGAGAATTGAGTATGCAGCGGCAGTCCCAATTTAATAGGGTTCTCCGAAAGAGGAAACAAGGCACTCGTCATGCTCTGATCTGATGTTCTGATGTCTTGGTGACAACGAACGAGAAATGCCCTCCATAACATGCAAGTGCAGTTCGACGAACGCGCCGTGGCTGTCGGCTCCAAGCCAACGTTGAACACGGTCGAGACAGCATCCATATTGCACGAAATGCGCCACGGACGGGCTGGACGGCTCTGGCGCGTGGCCTAACCCGCGCCGAGACGGCTCCCTCTATGCCAGGAAGGCCCGGAACCAAACAAATCTTGGCGTACAAAGTACATCCTCTACGTCGTATGCCAAAGCCATTGAGCAACTGATTTACTCCACATTTTTTCTCCTTCTTCTCTTATCGACCGGGATCAATAGCCACGTGTCGGACCCTTTGACCCCTGGCAGCAATTCAGTCACCGTGAGAGCTTCTCGGGGCCACAGAGGCTTCGTTCGGGTCGAGGGGATGATGCAAGCATGGCGTCGTTTCAAAGCCCGCTCTACGGAGCGCCTGGGCGCGTCCTTGTCTAGCACTATGCTAGTAAATGTATAAAGCGACGAGGTTCGCCGTCCAAATCACATCTTGTCCATCTCCTGACAACAAGATCAACCAACACCAACACTAACACCAACACCAATACCAACACCAACACCAACAACAGCACCAACAACAGCACCAACAACAGCACCAACACCAGCACTAACATAACAACACTCGTCTTGATAAGCTACTCACGCCTTTGGAAAATATGAGACATCTTTGCTACCTTGCGTCGCTTACAGCCATATTCGCCACGGCGTTTGGCCGACCAGTCGAAGACACTGCTCCTCTTTCATCAGCCGAAGTTGTGAAGAAAGACATTCCGGTTCCAGTGGCCTTGGACTTCGATACGTCGTCTTGTCAACTAGTTGATTACACGCCCCCTCTTTCACTAACCAAAGCTATGAAAGACATTCCAGATCCAGTGGCCGTGGACTTTGCCACGGCGTCTAGCCAACCAGTCGAAGACACTGCTTCTCTTTCATCAGCCGAAGTTGTGAAGAAAGACATTCCGGTTCCAGTGGCCTTGGACTTCGACACGGCGTCTGGCCGACCAGTCAAAGACACGCCTCCTCTTTTATCAGCCGAACCTGTGAAGAAAGACATTCCGGTTCCAGTGGCCTCGGACTTCGACACGGCGTCTGGCCGACCAGTCAAAGACACGCCTCCTCTTTCATCAGCCGAACCTGTGAAGAAAGACGTTCCGGTTCCAGTGGCCTTGGACTGGCCCGTATTTTTTGAACAGAAATTCCGACCGTTTGGGGGAGTCGTAATGTTGAAACACCACAAACAGAGTCGGGGACCGTAGGATGCCACGAACTGCGATCAAGTCCTCTGTGGCAGTGATGGATGGCCTCGGGCGACCGTATGGCTCTGCTCCCTCTTTCCTTGCCCCGAACCTCGCAGCTGACATACATGGCGGCTCATGGCCAGGCTAGACACGAAGCCCACTGCAATCAAAAAGAGGTCATCCATCTCCTACTATAATAGCTGCACTAATAAACAACCAACGTCCAAAAAAAAAAAAAAACAAGCCCGACTCGCACTCGTGCTGGATATGATGCGAATTTGCCGTGCATGCCGTGAAGCGTTGTTCATATTTCCCGCAGCCACGTATTATCATTGCCAGCAACAATTGATGGGAAAAGCGAAAGTGGATGCGGATAGTGAGTGAGTGAGTCGCGCCTTCCGTGCAGTGCAGCCTTTGAAACTGGGACAATGTCATGCCCGAGACATGGCGTGCGCCAAGCAAACCAGCCCGCATTGTCCTTTGCCTAGCTCGACCCCTTGGTTGCCAGGCACCCCCTGCCTTTTCCCCCACGGCTCGTCGTCTCCTTTGTTTGAGGGCGGCCCACATCCAGTGCCCGCACCCACCCCTGGTGCGAATCGCTTTTGGCAGTTGCCGCTTTCGTCGCGGGGCATCCATCGACTCGCGACGTTTCTGCCGCGAATGCAACGCCGGGCTCCTGGGAGAATGGAGCGCCCCTGCGCAATCTGATCCCAGGCTTTTTGATCCGACGGGGCTTTCCACCAATGGGAAACCCCTCTCGTTGCAACTTGACGCTCTCTGCTTCATGCGTGGCGGCATCGGGCAACGATTTCCGTGATTGTAGGGACGCTTTTTTTTTTTTTTAATTAATATTTTCGTTGCTTGGCTTCACACCCCGTGTTTAATATTGTGCTGGAACATCTCCACTAGGTACCTCCTACCCCGAGTGCGTGTAGCTTGCACTTCGTATATTAGTTGTTCTCGCTCTTCTCCCGGCTCTCCAGTCTCGTCCCGTCTGCTTCTCTCTTCCTATATCCCGTGGCTGTGGTAGATCCAAGTTAAAACGGGTTATTGTCATTCTTTCTCCTTCTTCTTCGAGATTCGTATTGTATTGTCTTGTTGCCATCGAGCTTGCGTTGACCGCCCACTCGCCCGCAGGTTTTACTGACGTCTTTTTCTTCCATTTCTTTTGCTCGCTCACTTTCACTTTCACTTGAGATTCTCTTTTCCAGGCTGAAAGAGAACAATAGCTCAACTCCCCCAATCTTTTAAAACCTCCCTTCCTTGTCTCTCCTGGAGTGAGCTGTAGGATCGATATATGCACGATAATCAATAAACTCGAACATCTCAACACAAAAAATCCCTTCATCGAGACTTCCGTCATGGCGCTCATTCGAACCGTCTCGCTGGGACTCGTCCTGCTTTGGTCTCAGCTCATTGCTGCTACTCCCGCTCCTCCCAACCCGGTTCCTACCAACCCCGTCCTCCCAATCGCCAACGCCAACGCCTCCAACATCATCCCCAACCGCTACATTGTGGTGTACAACAGCTCCTTTAGCAGCGAGGCTATTGACGCCAAGATGTCCTTCTTCTCGACCGCCATCAAGAAGCGCAACCTGAACAAGCGAGGCCTCGAGGGCCGGCAGCTCTCCACTGACATCATGTCGTTCAAGATGAACAAGTGGCGTGCCATGGCCCTCGACGCCGACGACTCCATGATTGCCGACATCAACAGGGCCAACGAGGTCGCGTACGTCGAGGCTGATCAATGGGTCCGCGCCAGCGCCACCATCGTCCAGACAAACGCGCCCCTCGGACTGCAGCGGCTTTCGGAAAACCAGCCCGGCCAGTCATCCTACGTGTTCGACTCGTCCGCCGGTGAGGGCATGACCGTCTACGTCGTCGACACCGGTGTCCGCATCACGCACGAAGAGTTCCAGGGCCGAGCTCGCTTCGGCGCATCCTTTGTCGGACAAGATGTATGAAGTTTTTCTCGAGATTCCTTGTTGCTCCCGATATAAGCAGAGCGCAAGTTGAGAGCTAACCCACCCTCTTGATCTAGTCTCAAAATGCCGATGATGACAATGGCCACGGGAGCCACGTCGCTGGCACCATTGCCGGTGCAACCTTTGGTGTGGCCAAGAAGGCAAGCATCACGGCAGTCAAGGTCCTCGATGCCAAGGGCAGTGGCGCCAACTCTGGAATCCTAGGAGGTCTGGGGTTTGTCATGGACGACGTGAGGAGGAGGAATCTGAAGGGCAAGGCCGTCATGAACATGTCCCTTGGCGGAGGCTTTTCCAAAGCCATGAACCGCGCCATTGAAAATGTCGTCAGTTCCGGCGTCGTCTGTGTCGTGGCAGCTGGAAATGAGAACGTGAGTTCCATGCTCGCTTGGCAAAAAGACTTGCAGCCCCTTTCCCACTCACTTCTGTCGAGCTAACTAGCAACCCCTTGGGGGACGGGGGCGCATCTAGCAAAATGCGGCCAACGTATCACCTGCATCTGCTCCCAATGCCATTACCGTCGGGGCCATCGACGCCAGGAACGACGCAAAGGCCAAATTCTCCAACTTTGGCCCAGATGTCGACATCTTCGCTCCCGGTGTTGACGTTCTCTCCGTCGGCATTCGTTCTGATACAGACACCAAAAAGCTCAGTGGCACCAGCATGGGTATGTTCTTTCCCCTCAACAACGTGGAAAAATTTCCGCGCTGACTAATGTACGATTCATAGCTTCTCCCCACATTGCCGGTCTGACCGCCTACCTCATGCGCCTCCAAAACGTCCGGGACCCCGCTGATGTCGCCGAGATGCTGAAGAGTCTGGGCTCCCAAACTGGCGCTCGTGTCAGAAACAACGTCCAGGGAACCACTCCTGTCATTGCCAGCAATGGTGCCGTCGAGAGAGATTCTGGCCCCATCGACCGACCTGGAAATGATCGACCCAGAACTGGTCGGCCAGGAAATCTCCAGCCTGGAACTGACAGCATCTTTCCTGTACAACAGCTCCAGGTCCCTTCTCCCTTTGCTGCGTAGAGGAACAGAGAGGTAGGCAAGGCATCATGATGTGACGTTGAATCACGGAACTGGTAGATACGCTGCTATTTATTGCATCAACATGTGCGCATGTCCATCATATTTTCTAGAGCTTGAATCAATTTTGCATAGAACACAGCGCAAATATATCAGTTATCAAGAGTAAAAAGCAGCCCTGTTCTGCGAAGACCACGACTCTACGGATGTGGCATGTCTTGAAAAAAGAAAAGAACAAAGTAATAACAAATACAGAGGTTATTGAAAATGTTGCTCGCCAATCAAGACTCACCATGTATTAATCACCATGACAAGAACAAGACTGGGCCATTCCACAGGAGAAGCATAGAGCATGGCGGTCGATTTTAGCACTTCTTCGGCACAATCATGGTCATGAAAGGACCAGATTGCAATTTGACATCCGTGCTGGATTCGGGGAAAAGAGAAGTGAAACGATGGTGCGGCAAAAGACAAACACCAAATTGAAAGCCAAGAGGGGACGAAACCAAGTTGGATGCAGGTCCCATGGGGAATCTGCGCTGAGCATGGGTTTCGTAATTAGAAGAACATATATATGTAATGCAATGTCGACGTAACCCAAGGTAATGCGCCATCAAATGACTCGTTATTTACATGGTACCAAGTTGAATGAAAAAAGACAATGGAACAGGAATCTGTCGAGTCTAGGGGAATCGAGAAGAAAGGGAACATGTCATGTCTATAGTTCGTCTCTTTCGGTTGTGATAGGAGTGCTCGGGCTCGAACCCGGGCTATGAACATGGTTTAGGAAGACACTGGCTTCTTTGAAGACGTTGGGGAACTGGGCTCCCATGAGCCAGGCTGCACCGATCTGTCGCAACATCTGTTAGCGCGTGTTTGAGTGATGTGGATAGGGAGGAGAATGCAAGATTCATTACCATTATGCCGGAGACGCAGACGAGAGCGAACATGACGATGCCAAACATGACGACGGTCTCGCCAGCGTCCATGCCGGGCTGCTTCTCTTGTTTTTGGCTGTTCTCGGCGAGGAGTCTCTTGGGGTCCTGGACGGGGTACAAGGTCTCGATAAATTGCTCAATCTAGGAAATGATGGTCAGATGAAGTGTAACGGGAGAGATTGGGGGGGGGAATTGTGTGTGATGGGGTTGTCTGCAGACATACCTTGGCGCATCGTACACTAATGTTGAGGTAGTTGGGGTCTTTGGGGTCGTTCTTCTTCTGGATCTTGCGGATGTATTTCCGGAACACGTCGCAGACAGTGCGGAGGTTTTGAGTGCAGTCCATCATGATTTGGCAAGCTTCGCCCTTGGTGATCTTGACATTTCGCTTGAGGACGTCGGGGTTACGGAACATGGACTCCATGCCGGCAATGGCCATACCCTGGGGAATAGCGACAAAATTGAAGACACTCTGCTCGCGCATGCCCGCCATGTAGAAGAGACACTCCTCGACGTGCTTCATGGCATCCAGAACCATGTCGGAAATGCAATTGAGGGCCTGTTCCTCGTACTTGGGATCAAACAGGTCGTCCCACTTGTCAACGTGTCGACTCCAGATCTCCTTGGGGTACCAACGTCGACCGTCTTGCCAGTCCTCGCGAATGTCACGCATAATGTTGGTCTTTTGAAGAAACTGGCCCATGGACTCGGTCAGGGAGGGACGCTCCGAGAGCTTGGGGTTGCCGAGTTCAGATTCCACAAATAATCTCGTTAACCCTTCGCCCACTAATCCTGCGACGTAGTGGCAGTACAGCTCGTACTCATCGATGGTTTGGACACCATTCTTGATCATTTCGTCGTTTTGGGCGTAGTCAGCCATGCCATTTCCCATCTTGGTGGTTATGTCCTTGATGATGGCATAGTATTGTGGCTTGACCTTCTTGAGTTCTGTGATGACCACGTCAAACTTTTCCAGGAGTTCCTTGTCCTTCTCATTACTTCCGTGAAACTGCCAGCCGTCGATTTCCATGTTTTTGTGGAAGTCGCGCAGGAGGGGATTTTTTTATCGAGCGGGATTGTCATGTCATCTTCAACGGTGTCTAGGCCGCGCAGGACGAGGTAGAACAACGCAATGGGGACGAGTAGTTCGGGATTAAGCTCTTGGATAACAACGGCAAAGCTGCGACTTGTCAAGTCCAGGAGGCGAAAACATTCTTTCAGCGTTTCTGACTCTTTTGAGGGATCGCGCCTGTGTACGGGGTTGTGCCAGAGCTTCCTGCGATTCGGGTCTGGATTAGCCGGTGCGGCTGACAGGGGAAGAATGGTTGAAGAATGCAGGGAGCATAATTTCAGAGAAGAGAGCAAAGACGTACCACTGAATCACGGAGCGTAATTGAGATGGGTGCAGCAAAAGGTTGAGGGCGCCCATCTTGACGGGCTGAGCAGCAATTCAGGTGTGGTATGAAGAGTGGGGAGGAAAGGAAAAATATCGAGAATAGGGGATGTTCTCGCAGATGCGAGCTTTCAAAGGCCCGTGAAGACGCGTGAAGGGGTTCGTCTCGACGTGGTAAAACGCGCTCGCTGGCTTCTTAATATACAAGAGACTGAATTGATGCAAGAGAGGTTGTGTGTCTGTGGGAGACTAAAGAAGCTTGGTCAGAATGGTTTTTTTCATCAGTCGAGTTGATGACTGGGGAGGAAATTGACTCCACACCTTTGGCTTGGCTTGCTTGGCTGACCATGGCTTTTGATTACTTGGACTGATTGGGCCAAGTCGAGAAATGGATGGACGGGGTTTGACCCACGGTTTGAGCCACCCGCTCCGTTGCAGCCGTTGCAGGTCTTGTGTCTTGTGGTGATACGAAGTACGGAGTGCGGATGGATGGATGGATGACAATGATTCAGAAGCGGCGTGGTTTGGACACGCATTCGGGCGATTTCCTTTTTTTCTTCACGGTGGGGGTGATGCGCGGCGTTGATTTGCTGCAGAGTGACATGTCGTGGGTCTCTCCCGACTCCAAAGTTTCCCAAGTTTCCCCGTCCTCTGTCATCTCCATCTCCCGTCTCGGTGTCATTACGAAGAGAGATACAATGTAAGTTTATTCGTTGAGTCTTGCCGACGTTTCCACCCAAACTTTAGAGGAAACGAATTACAGAAGTCATCATCGAGAAAGGCAGGGCTTTGCCTCATATACTCTTCGCCCATTGGATGATTTGATTCAGACTATTTCGATGCACCATGTCCTTGACCGTCTTCTCTCGACGTGAAAAATCTGTCCATTATTGAACTCCACCACGAGGTCTGCGTAATTGGTCTGTACAGTCCGATGAGAGATGGACATGATGGTACAGCCGTTGAACACCTGCTGTACTCTCTCAGCAGTATCATTGTCCATACCGCTGGTAGCCTCATCGATCAGCAAGATGCGACTGTCGAATCCGCGCTTATGTGGTATGTCTCGCGTAATACCAAGCAACTTTTTTAGCCCGTGAGAAAAGCCCATGCTCTTCAAGTCGGCATCAAGTCGCCCACGAGTGTCGATGTAGTCAATCAAGCCTACTTTCTCCAGCACCTGGCAGACAATCGCGTCATCTGGCTTGTATTTGTATACTGGGATAATGTTTTGGCGCACCATTCCAGGGAGCTCAACTAGATCTTGTGGAACTGTCGTTATGAACGACCTGAGATGCTGCCGAGGAATCAGAGCAAGGTCGACGTCGTCAATCAGAAGGAGAGAAATCTTTCCACTGGGTGCGTTTTCAAGTCGCATTGCATCAGCAGATACGTACGAGTTCTGCATCACTTACCTTCCTGTTCGCCCAATGATCGTGACCCTTTCTCGCCAGAGTCGTGTTCAAGAGGAGCACTATCTCTGATGGTGAGATTGAGATGTTGACCTGATTGAGATTCGAGTTGCCGTCTGCTGTTGCTGCTATCGATACATCAAGAAAGACGATGGGCGGCTGAGGTAGTTGAAGCTCAATCGACGGTTTCTTTATTGGTGATGACAATGTGTCGAAGTCACCTTTTCCGACATTTCGCTGCCGCTATTGCGAAGAACCAGGTCACTTGTAGTTTCTCGTTCATCTTGTCGTCTCCGAAGAGGAAGGTAGGCTTCTATTCGATGAAAGTGGCCCATGATAAACCTAAAGCCAGGATACGCACCCATGATGTTAATCATAGCTCGACAAGTATTGAATATAAAACCCAAAGTCGCGAAAATCCCAGCTGGGTCAAGGCCGTTTGCAGACTTGGTCCAGAACAGAGCAGCAGTCACGATGATGATTAGAGTGATTTGACCCAATGCATGACTGTGATTATTGTTAGTCCCCGTGTCGAACTTATGAAGGTCTTGAAATCAGGAGAAGGAACCTAGAGATTTAAGGCAGACCCAGAGCACGCGGAATGTAGTCGAATATTTCATTTCAGACTCTCTCATCCTTGGACTAAATTGGAGACAAGTGGTGCGAGACCGGTCATTTTGATGCCTTGGATCTGCTGTATGATGCTGGAAGTTGTTGCAACGCGGTGTTGAATTTCTTTGTTCCATGCTGCTTTTGCAGGATCCATACGCTTGCCGACTACCAACGACGATATCGTCATTACTGGTATGATCTTAGTTCACGATGAGGCACTAGTCATTAGCCCTGAATTGCCTGTGGTAAGCATGGTGATTGATTGATTCCTTCTTGTAGCGGGGCTTCTCGGGACTCGGCGCACACAATGGCCACTGCGATTTGATCATCATCAGCCGTCGGCCCTAACAGCTGCAGCTGCAGGCCCCACCCATCCAAAGCTCAACCCCATGCCATCACCGCTAGCCTCTTCTGCTTTCTGCTCTGCAACCAAACAAAACTTGCTCAAACGCACTCACATTCCCTATACCAACCTGCCAACAAAACCAAATCTCTTCTCAAAACAGCTCACCTCTGGCCCTCGAGCAGTTATTCCAGGCCAGCCCATACATAGACGATGCCCCACACCAAAAAAAAAAGTCTAGACAGAAAAGGGGGCCACGCCCCATGTCCACTAATAAATAAGTCCAGCGCGACGCAAAAATAAGGTTTATGCATGCTTCCGCGAGAACCTTTCAAATACCACCACCTAGCTTCGGAGATTTTATATATTCCCCTCCTCCTCTGCCCCCCTCCCTTTCTCGCACCAATCTTCTGAACCCCGCCCTCCTGTACGTCGTGAAGCGCGAGTACCATCGGAATTTGCTCGTCACCAACTTTCGGAGATTCACACACACCATGGACCACTCCGGACACACAGGCATGGCCACGGGCGGCTCGCCCACCATCGCAGCCATGCCGACCTCCTCTGCCAGAAGCATGGGCATGGGCATGGGCGGCGGCACCGGCTGCAAAATTTCCGTACGTCAACGCTTCCCATATCAAGCACGAACAGTACCATAAAAGACATCAAGCAAAAAAAAAAAAAAATCTTTGGTCAAGCTAACATCCCCCAAACAAAGATGTTGTTCAACCTCAACACCATCGACGCCTGCTTCCTCTCCTCCCAATGGCGCATCACCTCTACCGCCATGTTCGCCGGCTCCTGCATCGGCGTCTTCCTCCTCACCCTATCCCTCGAGTTCCTCCGCCGCTCCATCAAGGAATACGACAGATACCTCGTCAGGCGGCACGTCTCCCAGTGTCAGGCCGTCGCCCCCGCAGGCAGCAGCAGCACCACGACCGACTCACTCAACGGCGGCGGCAAGAGCCGCACTGCCGTTCCCCGTTCCGCCCAAGTGTTTTGCAGCAGGGCATCAGGGCTTTCCTGCACATGCTTGCCTTTTTCGTTGGCTATATCCTCATGCTGGTACGTGACTTGACCCCAACATGGTTCGGCGCCTCAGCTCCGAGGCAATGCTGCAAGATTGGCTGAACTGACATGAACTTGTGTAAGCTTGCCATGTACTACAACGGCTACCTGCTGCTCTGCATCTTCCTTGGCGCCTTCTTCGGCGCCTTTATTTTTCAGTGGGAGACCTTGGTTCCCGGGTACGTGCAGATTTCGTGACAAGATTGGTGCACAACCTAATGTGGATAGATACAGCGGCGATCAAACAAGCGCGGCGCAAGAGACCACGCTCTGTTGTGGCTGAGCCACTAAGCATAAGCATCTGTTGGCGACGGGCAGTCGAGACAAACACGTGGTTGGAGTGTCGCGTCCGCGGGCCGATCAACTAGTAGAAAAAGAAGTTGGGCAGCCGTTTTGGCACGGTTGGCTTGAAGTATCCCTGAGACGCTCTCCACTGAGTTCTAGTTCGAGTAAGTAATACTCGTGAAAATCATCAAGACAATGCATCATCAATGATTGCCTAGAATGTGATGATGTGCAAGTTTCACGACAGAATGGACAAGATTGTAAAGTAATCCTCTTTGAAATAAGTAAATTGAGTCAGTCATTCTGATTACAAGTACAAAACTCATCAGCACCGCTTCAATCACACAGCATTTGCCATGTCTCTTCATCAACGCCGGACCTGTTGTGTCCGTCCCTAGATGAAATCGTAACAGCCATTAACCAACCAGCAAGCCGCAAGACTTGTGATCCTGAAAGCATAAAATGTACATGCAAACTAACCATTTTCAATTGACAATGTGCAAAGGCATGCCTCGTTCCATCCTGGAAACATTCATCGCCATGTTGTGTTTCCCCTGCTCTCCGGGCGCCGGTGACTTGCAGGCGTCGATCCGACATTGATAGTGACGCGACGCGGTGCTTCCTTCAAGCCCTCCTTAGGACTCGTTCCAATCGTCTCGAACCGGACGCTTCCCCCAGGTTCATTCGACGGGCTTGACCAGCCGTAAGACTTTGGTCGCCCTTGTACTCTGGTGAGCAGGTAAGAGGGGGCTTCGACGTCTTTCAAGGCTTCCACGACGGGCTCTCGAGATGCCATTGGTGCTGCTCGCCAGTGCCGATGGCATGCTGGGTCTTGGCATTGTCCGTTCCGGTATAGATGATATCGAAGACACGCGTCTTCCTTGAGAGTTCGCCGGTGGTCCACCCAGCGCACTCGGTCGACGAATTTTGGCAGACTGCATGGCACTGCGGAGCTTGCGGGCATCAATCAGACTGGAATCAGAGTCTGAGCCCGAGCTTGGAGTCCCCTGTGGTGGAGGATTGTTCTCGTCCACAACGGGTTGCAGGGATCTCGGTTGTGAGGGACTGAGCCTGCTTCGAGGTACAGGCAGCGATGGTGGCGACATGTTGCCGGCCTTGGCGGCATCCAATGCGCGAAGGGGTGATACCTTGCCTGACTGAGGGGAGCTGTACGACAGACTTCGGTTGAAAGTAGGGGTGGGTGAAGAGGGGACCCTTCCGGCTGCGTCGACATTCTCGAGCTCTTGGACAGGAATCCGGCTTGGAATCTGCTCGGAGGCTTTTCCGCTGTGGTGCCATTGTCTTCCATGAGCAGAGACGACGAGTCGATTTCGATCTTGGGGCTACATTGCTCGGGGGCTGCTTTTGGCTGCTCGTTCTCGACCAGATATGCTGGCTCCGAGGGCGGAACCGGCGTCTTCTCGCACGACGACTGGTCCGGTGTCGTATCCATTTGCCGGGGTGTTGATGCAAAGTCGGCCAGTGTTCCATCGATGCTTTCATCGTCTCTCCAGCGCACGCCTCCCTTTTTGGACTTCTTGACGGGTGCGAAGCTGATGCCCTTCTTCGCCGCGCCAAACACCTTACGTCTCCTCGGCGACGACTTCATGGGACTTGCAAACACATGCTCATTTTGCACAGTGGCGAGTGCGGGGGCGATTGGTTTGACGTAGGATGTCAGGCTCTTCTTCCTCTTGGGGGTGCCCTTACGCGTTGGAGGGAAGATTTCAACCGCGGGCAGGGAGCCATCCGGCTTCACGACCTGACCCGCCGCGTGGTACCCAGTCTCGAGAAGTTTGTGAATAATTGTCTTGGCATGTGCTACTGCGGCCTCTTCATCCATGACAAGAGTGTCAGATAATGACGCAAGCATCTCAAACTGGGCAGTGAGAAGCATCTGCATCATGGTAGCGTCGCCGAGCTTTTCTTGTTCAAGGACTTCGCGATACGATTCACGGCCGAAATTAGCCTTGAGAAGTTCCGCTTCGCGGGTTAGCGTCGCGCGCTCCCCGCGTCAGCGCCTTCAAGTCCCTCCAGTTGCTGCAGACTGTGCGACAGCGCCGTGTCAAGAGCTCGCTCCCATGGTGCCTTTTCGAGCTTTTGGTGGATATGGTGGCGGCTGTTTTCCAGCTCGATCAGGACACCTTGCGCCGTCTTTCGAATTGACCAAAGGTTTTGTGGCATGGGACCGTCGTCGCTTCTCTGCTCACAAACGGCGTCGAATGCTGCGAGCCACCCAGTGAGTAGAGCAATCCGTCGCTCGCAGGCCTTGAGCTTCTTCATGGTTGTGATGCGTTCTTGACGCTCAACAGCTGAATGATCGTATGCCGCTCGAAGCCGTTGCACACCTTCGCGAGAAACGCTGTCTCGTTTGTCGCATTGCTTGCGGAATTTGGCGAAGAACATCTTTTCGGCATCCTTTTGTTGAGCCTTGAGTTCATTAATCAGAGCCATCTGCTCGTCAATTTTGACCAAAAAGTCCTTGACATGTCGATTGACGTTGAAGACGTTCCGAGTGACTTTGGTTTGGATGTTCTTGGCCCTGTTTGCATAGCGCAGTGTATTCTGCGTCTCATCAAAGTGGGCACTCGAGGAGAAACACACACAATCATGACTGTTTTGCAGTTTCCACCCAAGGAGAACTTGAGCAATCGTGTAAGCTTGCTATTTCGATATGGCACGTGAGCGCGTTGGCGTTTGTCGCAAAGGGCGTTGATGCAGCTTCCCAGAGCAAGTAAGGATTTGTTGATGTTGGCGCCTTCCGTCAACCGAACACCGCGGTTTTTGGTAACGGATGCGCGCTCCGACCCGGCCAGATCAATGATGCTGAGTGTGGCCATAGTATGCGGCTCGTGGACGTCAGCGTTTCGGTCTTTCTGGGCCACATTAATCTGCAGCACGGCGTGAGATCGGGATGAAGTCGCGTTTGCCTCTGTCGGAGAAACTGTTCGGTATTCGTTGCCTTGGATAATCATATCCATGACTTCTTGGACATTCTTGGGGTGATGGCTCGACAAGCCGAAAACTGTCACTGCCTGGCTGCTGTCCTCTCTGAGCATTAGCCCAGCCTGGCTGCCGCCTGGGACCAGGAGATCGCGGATTGTCTCATTGTAGATTTCAAGGTAGCTTAGGCTGAGCTCCGTTGACTTATCCTGGCTTCTTTCGTCGATTTTCTCGAACAGCTCCTGCATGGTCAAGAAGATGATGCCAGGGTGTTGGGATGTCCCTGTAATTGTGTGAGTCTTGCCGCAGCCGGTAGCACCGTACGCAAAGACGGTAGCATTGTAGCCATCCAAGACGCTGTCGAGTAGGCTTTTCGTGGTTCCTTCGTACACATCGGATTGTGTCGTGTTTTCGTCAAAGACACGGTCAAAGGCGAAGACTTGGTCTTTGACCTTTTTTGACGTCGGCACGACGGATCTGGAGAATCGTTGGACAGGACTATCTTCTGGAGGATCGAAGACGCTGCGGTTGTACTCGTTAGAACAGCAGCGCGACGTCACGGCGGAGGGAGGGCATAACTGCACATACAGGCAACGATCATCCACGACCTTTATGACACTGCGAAGGCCACGCTGATGCAGCTTGGGGCTGGAACTCCAGCCAGGGAGCCGTCGCCCAAAAAGACGGGGCTTTCATCTGATCTTTGCCTGCGTCCCATCAGTTAGTCACGCAAAGCTCGTGATTTATTCGTCATGGGTTCGTGAATTCGTACAGCTGGGCTGCTTCTCTGATTGTGAATGGTCGCACGCGGACTGGAGAAAAGGCTGTCAGCATTGGTCTGGATGACCAGCGCGAGTCGTATCCATGCACGTAGTGGTGTCATGTTACTTACCAGCAACGGTGATGGACGATTGCCCTGCATCCGCCATGGTGTGCAGACACTGCGCCAGGTTCGCTTCACAACTGGTTCCAGAGGATGTCTGGGTCGAGGCTGGTTTTGCCAAGGATGTCTATCACGTCGAACCGAACGAGCAAAACGGGTCGGCCGAGGAAAAGGGTTCAAGAGGTGCAAGAAAAAAGGGCTAATCGTTTCAAGAATGTTCAATAGTGCAATCATGTACGAGAGGGGGAGGGTGTGATAAAAGGAAAGAAGACGGGCGGTCGAATATGGAAAGCCGAATGCTGGACGTTGGAAATAGAAAAACAGAGCAACAAAGCAATCGTGCCGACGGTGTTTCGAGCTTCGAGAGCCGCCAAGAGCATGCGTGGATTTGCTTGGTGACGTCCATTTCTCGTTTGTTGTTTCGCTCGCCCGTTGCGCCCCTTGCCAGGAATAATTTGGTTGCTGTGGTGACAGTGGCGCAACGGCCCAGGGACAAGTCTGGCCCATTGTTTGGCTTGGCTTGGCTCCGTGCCTACCCTACGTGCTGATAATTTGATTTTTTGATTCATCTACGTCTGTCATCGATGATGCACATCTAAATGCACCAGTCCTGTGCGACGCGACGAACCTAAGCTGAGATGGATAACGCGATTTGTGTAACCTCTTCAGGGTGTGAATCTATCCGAGTAAAAGCTTCGACGCCTTTCCTCACGCAATCACTTCTTCAATCCACGCCACCAGCTTCTCGCCTTGTCCGGTGGGCAAGTTGTAATAGTACACCAAGTTCACAAAAGGCGCAATGTGCGCTTCTTTTGCTGCGACGTGAAACTCCAAGGGACCATACCCAGCCTAGTCCTGTTAGCCTAAACGCCTTTGCAGCAAAGCTTTTCGAGATCAAATTGGGACTCACTTCCAATGTCTTTACAAAGGTGTTGATATTGGGCAAAAGATACTCATGCTGTCCGGCCATGACTAGAATCTTCTTGACGGGCAATCCGCGGAACCATTCTGCTGGAGCGCGCGACGCATCGGTGTAGTAATCCGGCGTCGCATCCCCCATGTAGTTCCTGACCCATTTCTCGAGCGAGCGTTTCGTGAGCACATCACCGCCTTCGTAGCCCGCTAGACCGGCATCAGGATCGTTCAGTGCCGTCCAGGGAGCCATCATGACAGCCGCGGCAAGCGGTTCACTGAGCGTGAGCTCTTCAATTGCTTCATGGCGGTGAGTCAAGTGGGACAAGACTCCAGAAACCAGGTTCCCGCCGGCAGAGTCGCCGCCGATGATGATTTGAGACGGGCTGCGCTTGGCGGTCGTGATGAGATGACGCAGTGCCTCAACAGCTTGGGTGAGCTGCGTGGGATATTTAGCCGTTGGGGCCAAAGTATATTCGAGGAAGAAGATGGAAAGGCTCGGCTTGGTGTCTTGTCTGGACTTGATGAACCGCATGAAGAATCTGAGGTGTCCCAGCGGGGGTAATGTGAAGCCACCACCTACACTGCTGGTCAGTTGAGTCTGGGATGATGTTCGAGTACGATGATGAAAAAAATGCAGACCATGATACCAGACGAGCACATGCTCAGCATCTGGGTCTCCAATCCAATTGCCTCGGGCGCCGTGCGGCAAGTCAAGTATACGAGGGGTATTTTGGATGCTTTCGCCTCTTGCTGATAGCCGACATCTGTGTGTTGAAAGACCCATCTGATGGCAAGTTCATTTGCGTTAGCCTTTTGTCTGGGTCATTTCCCTCGTTTATGGTCCAATGTTGAGCATGCCCATTCATTCGGTTCGAGCTCACTGTGATTGAGACGCCGACAAGCGAGTCGCCACCCGTCGTGTCGCAGCGTAAACGACGTGTAAATACAACGATGGCTCGTCGTTTGGCCCTCTCCGAACTCCGGTCAACAAGGCCACAAAGACGGTGAGTAGCACTCCACAAAGCGCAGGGAGAAGGTCGAGCTTCTCTAGCAATGTTGGCTTGGGATAATTACCCATTGTGACAAGAGTGATGATCTGACAATTGATGGGTTTGGTGTTCAATGTGTACGCGGACACCTGGCTACCAAGCAAGCACTAAGTACACAGTCTGGAACATTGAGTCATTGATGAGATCACGATGCCGCACACAAGAGAGGCGGCAAGGCGGCAAGGCGGCATGGAACGGTGTTTACCAAGGCAAACGTTATCCTGCCGGTCGAGGGGACCGGGAGACGTACATTCCGGCAGTGGTTGGGCTTATTACTAAATAGTGCGGGGTAAACAAGGGTCGGGCGACTCGGCAGGCAAATGAATGACGTCTCAGGTGGCACTCGCAGCTAAAGAGACTATTATGTACATGTGGCAGACTGCCACCCTCACTCATCATCATCATCATCGTCGTCGTCGTCGTCGTCGTCGTCGACTTCCCCGCCATATATATTACCAAACCCCTGCCCGATGCCCTTCAACCCAGCCAACCAACAGTCCTGCCTCTCCGGGTCGCCGACGAGCTTGGCCAGCATCTTCGCAATGCGACTGTGCGGTCCACTGTCCAGCATGGAAAACTCCAGCGCCAGAGTGGCCCATTTGAGAGTTTCAGTGTACTTGCCCTCCATGCAATACGATACCGCAGCATACGTGTACGCTTCAGCAGCAGGGCTATGCATCCGCTCTTGATGGAACAAGCTCACCAGCCGCTCCGCCGTCGGCGCCGACATGAGAAGGCCATCCTCAAAACGACCAGAAAGCTTGACAAGCTGATCAAGACGTTGGTCAGACGCGCGCGAAAACTCGGAGGAGGCTGCACTGGCTGCAGGAGCAGTTGAAACCCCATGTGCCAAGAAGCTTGGCGACTCGTTTCTTTCGCGGCATGGAGATGTCGATGTACGTGATGCTGATTTCGGCGCCGGGTGGAATGTCCGTAATGGCATGCACGTAGTGAGTGAGGGTGTTGTTGTCAAAGTAGTAGGCGGCATTTGGACGGCAGTCGTGATTCATGCGCTAGATTTCCAAGTCACTCATTATTAGCTTCAAGGACCTTTTTTTTTTCGACTAGGCATGATGAATTTTTCAAAAAAAAAAAAAAAAAAAGGAAGGGGGCAGCTTAACGCACCGCAGTCTCCGGAAAGACACCATAATACGCATCCCCGTCGTCGCTCATGTCCAGATCGAATGCATTAGGATCAATGCGGCCGGACACTGGATGCAGCACAGGCTGCCCAAAAAGTTCCCAAAACATCTTTTGCGACTCAGCAGGTAAGTTGTTCACGGCCTCATCCTCCAACGCACTCCACTCGAACTCGGCCCCGTCGAAAACATCCGCGTCGATCATGAGCAAGGGCGTGTGGGCAAATATCCTGTCTCCGCGGTGAAGCAGCTTTGTTGCGATGATCCCACGGCCCTTGCCAGGGATGTCTTGCTCCAGAAATGGCGGCGATGAGTTGTCGTTTATGCCCGGTGCCAGCGTGACGTCCTGGAACTTCTTGATGCGCTCTTCCGTGGTCACGATGGAGATGCCGCGACCGCCAGCAAAGTCTCGCGAGCTGTAGACGTGGTAATTGTGGGAAGATTGCGAAGAGTTGCTGCTGAATGTCTGCAAGGCTTTCGAGGGCTTGGCAGCGACGGAAGGCTCAGCAAAGATGAGGGGCTGCTGAGGCCTTTGGCCGAGATAACTCATGTCTTCCCTAGGAAAGACTTTGGCCGAGCTCAACGGCGTCAACGTCGAGACGAGCAACAACGATGCAAGGCACAACAACCCCATTGTGGCTAGGCGTAAGGTATAATGATTGGGTTTGTTATGAAATGCGAAGAGGAAAAAAACAAAAAAAGATTTCACACCGTCTTGAAAATACAAGGAAAGAAGGGACGTTCAAGGTGGTAAAAAAAGAAAAAAAAAAGGAACCAAACACTCAAATAGGAACAAAGCTTGAATCCAACCGGAAGCCATGCCAGCACCGGCATCAAGTTTCAGACTACCTGTCCAAGTGTTTGCACCCTCCTGGCGCTGTGTTCATTCCACCTCAAAGCTCTTGTCTGATGAATTGTCGCGGAGTCGTTTCGGGAGCCCCCGCGAGGAGGCGCTAAAACGGGCGCCCGACTTGACAGCCCTCCCCGAGCCCGTCTCTGGGCGCTGAAACCAAAATAAATATAAAAATTACATGGCGATCAGACCATGCCAAGCCCTGTTACAAGATCCAAGCCAGTGTTGCTTGAAGAGGAGCACTGATGCTCGTGCGCCCTGCGGAGGGGGAAGCAACCAAGCATCAAACGGTTGGGCTGATGCTGATGATCAAAGCGTTTCTGTGAGGGGGGAGAAACCCACGAGGGAGTTTTGCAGTGCTGTAAGATTGGGAAAATGTAGATGAATGTGGCATTCGTTTAGAGTGTATAAGTACCTGGAAGCCACCAGCACTCAACAAGAAATACTTCATTACTCAGCAACCGATATTTGCCACGGAGCAATGGATATTTGTCAGAAACACAAGAACGTCAGAAAGCATATTGCACAAGATTGTCAGATTTTGTCTGCCATTCGCCTGGCCATCATTGATGCCCCTTGTATGAAAAGCACTTAGACTACATTCTTAGCCAACCACTCTTTCCACTGGTCGAGCGTCCATCCAGAGCTCGTGTCCTGCACAACTCCGTCAAAAACAACGGTAGGCGTGACATGGATGCCAACCAGTCTGTTCATCTTCGTAATCACCTTCAAGTCGTTGGTAACCTGGTTGCCGACATTCAGAGATGCATCATCTGTCGCCTTGTCTGAAATCTCCAGCAGCTTGTACACCTGGGTCTCGTCCACGCCCACCCTGCCGGCAACCTTGGCCAAGCGCTTGTAGGTATTGTTCCTGGTCTCGTTGACGACATTGACGTCAAAGTAATCTTTTGCTCCTCGAAGAGCTGAGCGCTGAATTCCCAGAACTTCTCCGGCGCAAGGCGCAGCACGGCGAGGGCAGCCTCGTGCATGAGAGTCGAAGAAGGGTGCCATGGCTGGACTGACTGGCGGAATATGAGGGTGAGGTTGGACGACCAGTCCTTGTTTTGGCGGACAGCCGGGACGACTTCCTGGGCGAGGGTGCGGAATTGCTTGGCTGAGAAGGGACAGCAGTAGTCGAGGTAGAGCTCGAAGGTGTGAGTGGAATGCGGGACGGATGACGTTGATGGAGCTGGTGCGAATTCGAGCTTGTGCCCGGCGAATTTGGGAGGAACGGCCATTGCAAAAAGACTGGAGTCGTTGAATTTTCCTAAAGGAACTCAAAGGGTTGTAGAGTGGAAACTGGGAGTAGTCTACGCGACAGCTGATGAGGACTGACAGAATGGCGTTGACTGTTGATTGGACCGAGCGAGACTGGCTGGAGGCGATGATGCAAGAGCCCATGCAAGAGGAAGGAGGGGTGACCAATGATCACGACGTTACGACGCCAGAGCCGACAAGTGCCGCTGCTGCTCGGTTGACAGAAACGGACGCTGATGTTGCACATTGCTCCCTTTACTTGGCACAAGAGTACGACTACTACTCGCAAACGGCCGTTTCCTCACGTGAACACTGAATACTGAACACTGCTGCTGGCTTTGTGGGCCAAGAACAAAGAGTGGCGAAGAGATGTATGGATCTAGGGTAGGCGGGACTCCGTCTGTAGTTTTACACGATTTCGAAGCACCGGGTTGTCCTTGCAGCCCTCGACCTATTGGTAGTGGCTCAAAGATCTCATCGTCTAGATGTTCGAAATCGTCCTATGGCGATGGTGCCTTGTTGAAAGCCATCTCCATGTTAGTTAAATTTCCATCACCCTTTTGTATACGCAATTGGGCCATCAACTTTAACCATGGCGATACGACTAGTCAACGGTATCACGGGTGATACAAAGCCATCGAATCATGTCCGCTGGTGAGAGTGCTGAAAAGTAATCATTAGGGTCGAACGAGCGCGATCAGCCATTCAAAGCCCACACTGGGTTTCTTGAATCTGCCATTCAAACCGCATCGCCGCTTGCTAACTCCCTGCTGAGTATCCTTCTTCACCCGAGCCCGCTGCGACGGCAAGTATAACGGGGCCTTGTTGCGGGTGTTTGTCTCCGCAGCACAGCCGCTGCCGTCTTCGCTGTCCGCTGCCCCTCCGACTTCTCAGTTCGCAACTGATGGTCATCTCCGTCAAACAATCCTGCCAATCGTACCTCTTTTACGGCCGCGGTTTTCGAGAATGGCAATAAGCGCGACGAACGGGATGGTCAAAGCCCCCGTCACCAAGCTCGCGATGTAGCCCCTCGTAAACTCTGGCGCATCGGTGACGGGATAGAACACGAGCGGCCACCAGCTGACGAACGCAAAGTCAAACGAGTTCATAAATCCGGTGGTGATGGCCCGGAGCTGAACATCGTGGGCCGTCAGATCAGCCATCCACGCGTACCATAGTGCTTGAGGCGCATACGTCGTGCCCAGGAAGTAGAAAGCGAAAAAGTAGGCGGCATCTGCGGCGGGATGGGCAACGAGGATTGCGCTGCCGATGACAAACGCGAAGCCAATGCATAGTGAGCACTCCCATCTACTTCTTATGCGGTCCGAGATCGAGGTGTAGATGAATGTTGCCACGATAGCCGTCGCGTACTGAGCGGTGGGATAGTTGTTTTGCTGTATGACGGTGTAGCCTCGGGACGCCATCCACAGCTGCATGACGTTGTTTCCCAGGCTCTGAACGCAAAGAGAGTATACTAGTCGCTTCATTAGCCTATCTACGTGCAAATAAAGAACAAGATACAGAAGCGACCGGGGCGAAGTATAGGCGGCCTACGCATGAATATTGTCGGCAGCAGCCAGAATTGCCAACTGAGGAGAACGCGATGGAACACGGTCACGTCCCAAGTTTGCTTGCGCGCACGACCCAGTCGCTCGATGGCACAAGTCTTCTCGCCTTTGGAGAGGAACCGGGCACTGCGATGGTGAGGCAAGTCTGGAATGAAGAACCAGCCTATCAAGGTAGTCAGTCAGCAGTTTCCCACACCACGAGGGCCGGCGAGACGAAATATCTACAGGGCAAGGCGTACCAAATATGGCAACCGGAATGGTCATGGCCGAAACGACAATGAACATGATTCTCCAAGCCGGCAGAGAACTGCTGCCGGACAGCGATCGCAGCAAGCTGGCTTGGATCCAGCCGCCAGCCATGTTGCCGAGACTCCCGAATCCGCAGAAGAAGGCAGCCCTTGTTCCCAGCTCAGACTGTGTATACCACGACCCGTAAATGAAATGTGCCCCAGCGCTGACAAGATGCGTCAGTTCGTCGAATTGTATTATAGGCTCTTTGTCCCACGCCTGTCCGATCTCTCCGCAGGCTTTGCTTGGGTTCCATTCACTCACTAGGAAATGGCCATAAAGGCTCCCTCAAACCCATTCAGCATAAACACCTGCCAGACTTGGTCCACGCGGAAAGTAACCAAAGTCAGAACGCTCCACAGCGTATTGGCCGAGATAAATAAATACCGCGGGCGGACAATCGTCAACATGACGGTCGAGGGAACTTGGAAGACGGCATAGACGACGGTGAAGATGGTATGCATGTAGTTGAAATCCTTTCCCCGGAAACCGACCTCCTCCCGCATGCCGCTGATGTAGGCTGTGTTGTAGCTCGCGCGGTTGATGCCGAACAGGAACCATATGACGGAGAAATACAACAAGAGCGTGAAGTCGAGCTTGATGAGCAGCGAGCGCTCGGTCGAAGGCTGGCCCCAGATGGCTGTGGCCATGCTCGAGAAGGCCATGTTGGGCATGTGCTTCTGCAACTCGATGATGAGGTTGATGAGGATGTCGCGCGCAATCTTCAACCATCAAATGAGGTGCGACATGGCCTGATTCCTGGGCCAAATGTGCAAAAGTCAAGGACAAGAGCATTCATCTTGCGCTGCTAGACGCCCGCATGCATGCCTACTTGGGGTCGAGCGTCGCACTCGGTACACGTTGCCATTGCATCAGTCCTGGAGACATGGCGAAGGGCGAGAGAGTGTGTAAAAAGTGTGTGGGGGAAAAATCCCGATGTTGCACGAGAAAAGAGGCGCAGCCGACTGGCCAATAATATGTGCGTTTATTGTGCCTTGCAACACCTGATAATGCAAAGGAAGTGGGCCGGGAATCTGGGATGAGATAAGATGCTTCATTTTCTTTTCCTGCTCGCCTATTCATGCGCCCTCGGTACACCCCAGGATGAGGCACTCGGCCCCCTATGCGTCTGTCTAATTCGCGCAATCGATGGAACACGCGGCAATTCTATCAACAATGGTCTATCCCAGGCGGCATCTTCCCAATATACAATTTAAAAACGTAGAGAGGACGCGTTACGCCATTCACGCCTTTATTGAACGGAATACCCCTGTTCAGCTGCGCAGCCGGTAGCCAAAGATACCCTTTGCCATCAATCCACATCGCGTCCACCCATCTCAGACGGTCATCCCTCAGGATCATCCTCACCGTCCCGTCGGGGGCGACTTTCATTATGGCGTGAAGATCAGTGTCGCTGACGTAGATGTTCCCTTCGGCATCGATGGCAGTGCCGCCGGATGACGGTGTTTGCGCATAGGGAAAGGCGAATTGGGGCAACATTTCCAGGTACGAAGAATTGCTGAATGCTGTTTCCAGGTGCCGCGTTTCAATGGCGAACAAGTCGCCGGACGAGGGTTGGAAGTAGAGAAGTTTCCCGTCTGGAGATACCTCCAGCTGGTCGGCATGGAGATACAATGGCTTGCCCTGCTGATGGTAGACGAGGTGGCCATCTGCGGACACAGGCATACGTGATTTCACTGAAATATCATCATCTACAAGCAAGTCAGCTGGTAACCTCTGACAGAAAATTTGTAGCAGAGGGGAAAGGAGACACCAACCTAGCATGCGCTTAGCCACACCGCTCGCCAAGTCAAGCACCACCAGCCCGGGGGACCCAGCATCTGTAATGTACGCCTTGCCGCTCGGGTGGAATCGTACATCATCCATGAAGCTGTCGGGTCGAGAAACGCTGCCGAGCGGGTATACGCGGCTGACTGTGTTTGTCTCGAGATCAATCTTGATCAGCTTCGGCCCGTCCGGCAGCACCACCGGACTCCCGATACCCGGCGCACCGGTGTCGACGAGCCAGAGCGCTCCGTCCGGTCCCACGCGCTGCGAGTTGATGCGGACAAAATGACGGGCGGGAGACTGCCCGGGCTCGTACGCGTTCCAGGTGTCGTCCGGGTACGCAACTGCCCGAGTTGCATTGCCGGTGCCCCCGAGCTCTACCAACTGCGGTCCCTTGGAGTCGTCGAGAAACCGGGCGTATAGAACGAAGTGGCGACCCCCGACGTGATGCTGATTCCCGTGGAAGGCGACTGCAGCTCCAGGCCGATTTCTAGTCGTGGGACCGAGGCCGCGGCTGCCGTGAGGGCAATGGCGATGGGGGCAAGAATCCGCATAATGCAGGGCAATGTCCAGACTCCAGGGAGGAGGATGTTTGAAAGCTAGGGATTGGGGCAAAGACGATTGCATTCTTTGATGGAGATGCCAAGACTCAAGACGTACGGAAATGAAAGGGCAGACAGACATGTTATGCACGATGTAGTTCAAGAGGGGTAGCATTGCGATTCGTACGTATGTTAATGATCAACGTCATCCATTTTAGGTTCATTCGAAGCAAGCCGACAGGTAAGCTACACCTGTCACTGTGCTAATAGGTAGCTGTCAAGGTAGGGGTTGGTATAGATGATAGAAAACGTTCTATTTAATCAATCAGAGGTGCAGACGGCACCCGACTTTTATACCTAAAAGGTATATAGTGCGCTATAGTAATAACTAGTCTACGGAGGTACTTCTAATATATTATCTCCACTATTATCTTATAGAGGGTTTAATCCTAGTTAATACGCAGGCTATATTCATATATTTAGTGCTTTAAGGAGCTCTCTTTAATACACCCCCTAGCTAAGATATTTATTAAAGCTAGAGTTAATAAGTATAGGAAGAGATTATAATAAATTCCTAGTATTATAATTATATAGGAATCTCCTATAAGCTAATCTAGTAAATAAAATTCCTATATATTTAGCTTAATAGAGGCTTTATAAAGCCTTTCTTTCTTATACTTTATAATATAGATTATTTACTTATTATTATACTAGATAATTAATAGTAGTAGTATATAGGCCTTAATATTATAAAGTAGCTTTCTAAGGGATATATACTCTTTTATACTATAATTTAAGGTAAAGAGCTTTATTTCTATACTTAAGGTTATTATATAATATTACTTACTAGACTTCTAATTAATTATAGCACTATATATAATAAAGACATAACCTTATATTAATTTATATATATTAGGGTTATTACTAAGGAAAGTATTAGTACTAGAAAATAATATATTAAAGCTATTTACTCCTAAGTATTAGATATATAGCTTCTTTATATTTTAGGTATATAAAATCGCTCCTTTTATAAGCTTAATATACTTTACTAAAGGGTTTATTATAAAAAGGCAAGTTTTAATACTATAAAAGCTATATTAGGCCTTCTAATAATATATAGATATACTAAAGAGCTAATAACTACTTTATAGTAATTAATCTCTTTATTAGTAGCTTTACTAGTATTAGTAAGGATTATAGCTATAGGGAGAGGAGTAGAGATTAAGCTCTTTAAATTACTATTAATAATATTAGGGATAAATTTCTAAGTAATCTTTTAAATATATAATTCCTATAATAACTATATCTCTTTAGTATTATAATTCCTAATAATTTTAATGCCTAGGAATTACTTTAGGTTACCTTAGTCTTTAATATCTAGACTATTTATT
Source organism: Epichloe scottii (assembly GCA_021950295.1). NCBI lineage: Eukaryota > Fungi > Ascomycota > Sordariomycetes > Hypocreales > Clavicipitaceae > Epichloe > Epichloe scottii. Next base: position 334,647 of record CP083245.1, read on the forward strand.
AATTATTTATAAAGCTCTTTAAATTCTACTTTAAATCCATTAGGATACATTACTATAATATTATTTACATAGAAAAATAGGATAAAACTATCTTTTATAAAGATACATAGGTTTTCTTTTCCTTAGATAAAGCCTATCTTTAATAGGAATTATATTAGATATAGGAACTATTATAAAGGAGCTTCTCTTAGCCTATATAATACTTATATTATCTTCTAGAGATAATCTCTTATATTTATACCTTCTAGAGGTTTATAAAAGATAGGTTCTTTAAGTTTTATATATAGGAAGGCATTCTAAATATTATATTAATAAGTATTAAGATTATTAGTATAATAGACTAGAAGTAGTATATATAGAGATTATAAAGTAAGCATAGCTATATAGTTATTAAGGTTATCTTTTAGTTATTAATTACCTTATATAATTATTCTAGCTTTAAACTCTATAACTATACCTTTCTTATTAGTTTTATATTTAAAAACCTAGCTAAGGTTAATAATCTCCTTATAGTATTCTAGATTAAATAATTTATCTAGTATATCCTCCTAGTAGTTTAAGAATAAAAGCTTTAAAAGCTTCTTTATAATTACTTCCTTCTAGTAATTATAATAGGCTAAGGCTATAGCTTAATAATAATAGGTAGGTTTTAGGGGCATATCTTTAATATATAAACTATATTAAGTACCTTAGAATACTATTAAAAAAGTAAAAGAAAACTATACTTACCTAGCTTTCCTTAATTCCTTTCTTTAGTATTTTCTAGTTATAATATTATCTAGATTAATACTATTATTATAGGGATAATAATTCTTTACTACCTTACTACCTTTAGTAGTAATTTTACTAGTATCTATAGTAGTATCTATATATTTAGATATTACCTTATATATAAATTTATTAATTTTATAAAATAGTATATTATTACCTAGTATCTAAATCTCTATATTCTCTATAGTAACTAGTGCCTTATAAGAAAAGTTAAAAGGGGTTAAAAGTGCACTAATATAGTTACCTTCTTACCCTAATACTTAAGGTAGTATTTTTACTTTAAACTACTTATTTTCCTATTCTATAGTTAATAGTAAAAAGGCTTAATTATTCTTTTTAAATTCTATTCTAATAAGGTCTTAGCTAATTTCTTTTTTAATATCTTTAGCCTTAAGCTCTTTAAGTAGTATAATTATTAATATCTTCTCCTTTTAAGCTAATTTTAACTCTTCTTCTAGTTTAAAGAAGGAGTTCTTATTAAATTAAATATATACTAATATAATAACCTTCTAATTATATAATATAGGCACCTAGATAATATACTAAGATTTGCCTCTATAACTAACTAGATAACTAATATAAGCTTTTTACTCTAATTAAGGGATTACTTTATATAATTTAATATGCTTTAAAGCCTTTATTATTATTAGAAACACTTTATATCTATAAGTATAAAGATAAGTAATTAAGGGTTTTTAGATCTCTACTATTTATAAGTAAGTAAGGATAGTTTTCCTAGCCTAATTTTACTAAAGTTTATATAGTATAATCTAATTCCTATAATACTTAAAAGGTATTTAATTTAGAAGATAAACTATAGTATTAAATACCTTATTATTAAGTTCTAATAGAAACTAAGCCTTAAGGCTTAATATATAAGCTTTTTACTTAACTACCCCCTAGATCTCTTTGCCTTACTATTCTAACTAGGTATTAAGGGAGCTAAATTATAAACTATAATACTAGTAAAGGCTATCTTATCTTTTATATTCTCTATAAAAAGGGCTTTTTTAATATTATTATATAAAAATTATAGTTAAATACTAAATTAAGTGCTTAGAAAGCCTATTATTATATAGAAGCTATTATAAATACTATCTTTAGTCTTAAATAAGTAAAAGAAATATATTAAGGTTATAAGGCATATAAATATATACTAATACTTATTACTATTCTAATAAGGAGAGTTATAGTAATTTAGATTAACTAATAACTTATAACCTAGTTCTTAAGGAAGTCCTTTAGGTATAACCTATAATCTCTATTACTTAGCTTTACCTATAGTATATATCTTATATTATATAAGCTTAGGTCTAATTAATTTAATACCTAAAGTTATATTTATAAGTTTTATAAAAGCCTTTATACCTAGATAACTATATTATTAATACTAAAGCTCTATATCTCCCTTTATAGGTAGCTTTAGTAGTTAGCTTATTATAGTGTAAGCTTCTTTTAGATTATCTAATAGCCTTAATAATATATAAAGCTTATTAATATTATAAATTCTTACTATAGGATAGTTCTCTTTATAGAGAAATCCCTTCTTTTAATTCTTATAAATCCCTGCTTTTATTAGGATTATTACTAATACTAGATTAATATAGAATTTAGAAATAAATAGTATAGTCTTTAATATAATTATTCTTATGCTTTATAATATAGGGTTTATAATAGATATATATATAGGACCTTAACCTAAAGCTATATATATTATATCTCTAGCCCTAACCTCTATTATAATAGTTTTATTAAATTTAAATTAATTAAACTAGTAGATATTATTAAAGATATAAATATTTACTCTAGAGTTATATAAGACTATATTTTGCCTTAATTTTATACTTTTTATAGTATTAGTAGTTAAATTTATAGCTTTCTTTAACTATTAACCTTACTTAAAGTATATAAATAATAATATATTTATAGTCTTATTACCTAAGGTAACTATAATTAAGTTATTAGTTAGATTCTATAAAGGTATAAAGATATTACTACTCTTTTTCTCTAGTTTCTAACTTATTACCTTAGACTTTTCTTATAGATTTTCCTTTAGATACTTTTTAATATTATTTTTAGAGTTTTTCCTAACTTCCTAGTCCTTTAGAGTAATCTCTAGCTTATATATAGCCTTAAATAAATTATATAATTCCTACTACTTTAAAGCTTTTTTAATATAATACCTAGAGTAAGGGTACTTTATTCTTTTTAATTTACTTTAATTATTTAATCTCTTAGTAATAAGAGTATTAGCTAACTTTAATATACTTTATAAAGCTTTATAATCTTTTTTAAACTTAGTAATTACCTTAAGAAATCTATAATTCTCTCTTTTATTAAGTAAATTATTTTATTTCTTTTAGAATAATTTAAATTTACTTTAAAGAGATATAATAAACTTATATAGTATTATCTCCTTAGTCTATTAAGTCTTAAGATCTTAATAATTTCTCTATAATACCTTTATTATTATAGCTTACTTATACTAATTATAGGTACCTTTAGCTTATAAATAATTATTAAGGTATATTTCTATAAGAATAAGTATTTTCTTTATATTTAGCTTATACTAATCCTAAAGAAGCTTAAGAATCCTTTAAGTATAATATTAAACTAACTCTTTATTCTTAACTTTAGTATTAAAGTTAAGAGAATCTTATATATTCTTTAATAAAGTCTTATAAATATATTCCCTAATCTTTAGTATTTACTTTAATAAAGCTATATACTTTATAAGATTAAATTATAATTCTTTATATTAAAAATTAAATTAATCCTTTATATCTTTATAAGTAATTCTCTAATTCTTAAGAGTATTAGGGTTATCTAGTAAGACCTCTAGTCTCTAATCCCTTTATAGGTATATAGGTATTATAGGTTCTTTAAGTAATTTAGCCTTATTAGGGTTAATATACTCCTAGATACTATAGGATTCTATATAATTCTTAATTTATATATACTATTTAATCTAGTCTTTCTCTAATAATAATACTATATTTAGAGTTTCTTTAGATATTATAAAGAAGGAATATACTAGTTAATTAGAGCATAGGTTAAGTATTTTAACTAATTAGAATAATAAAGGGTAATTATCTCTTAATATTAGTAAGCGTTAAATTAATAACGTTAATAAAGCTTATATTATATATAATAATTAAAAAGGGTAATAGAAGCCTCCTAGGCTTATAACTATTAAGATAGGGGTTAGTATAGATAATAGAAAACGTTCTATTTAATTAATTAGAGGTATAGATAGCACCTAACTTTTATACCTAAAAGGTATATAGTGCGCTATAGTAATAACTAGTCTATAGAGGTACTTCTAATACATTGTCTCCACCGTTGTCTCACAGAGGGTTTGATCCTAGTCAATGCGCGGGCTGCATCCACACATCTAGTGCTTCAAGGAGCTCTCCCTGACAGTAGCGTTTAGAAGTGCTGGCCGGCTTGGCCCGGTTCCTTTTTGGTTTCTTGGGCGTTGGGCTGGCGTCTGGTGGTGCTGGTGGCGCCAGCTGCCCCACCGCCCGCCGCTCCAGGTGGGGCCCCAGGTCGGAGAATTCAACGCTGCACAACTTCTTCGTCGATTGATCTCGATTCTTGACGATGAGTCCACATGACCTTTTTGTCTCTCCCTCACCTCTTTCATCTCTCCCTCCGCCCTTGACTCATTCGCGAATCGAGTCACGTCCAATCGCCGCCTCGCCCAGAATTGAGTGCTTCTGAGACCTGCTCACCATGATCTGCTTGAACAAGGCCGACGAGGGCACATTCCGCCACCTCGCCTACAATCAGAGCCCGCCGGCTCTGGCATCAAACGCGACTACACGCCAGGACATGAATGGGATATCGAACCTGCGCGAGTACGTGGCCGCCAGCCAGGATGGTGTCTCCGGCGGGAGTCCTGGCGGAATGCTAGGACAAGCCGCGTTGGATGAGAAGCTGCATCGTGAAGTGCAGCCGGGACATGCTGCGTCCCTGGCGCCGAACGCAGGACGGTGGCCTTCTGGTATGTCCTGTTTCCATGTCACAACTGGGCGAGGCCCCATCAATAAACATTCTGTTAACCATCATTTCTTTTGTTCGCATGCAGTGCCATCCTTGCGTTTCAAGGCGGTCACTGGTGGTGATGACCAGAATCGCCTTGTCTGGGTACCCTCCTCGCGGTGCCTGGAGCGCCTCTGGAGCTGGACGACCTGGATCCTCTCTGTTGTCTTCTTTTCGTATGTTTTTTCCACCTTGCGGCCATCGAACCTTGGTACCACCGGCAGCAGCAACAGAACCATGCTGGCCATGCCCGGCGTCGCTAGAACCTCATCCCTGACCTCTGACTCTGCATCCTCCGATGCTGCACTTACCAAGACGCTTCGCCATGCCAGTAAGCGATCCACATGTGCAACAGGCGGCGTCAACAAGGATGAGTACAACACCGGTCTCCATGCGGCAGCTCTCTTCATCATATGGTTCGTCTCCTCGCTGGGCTGTGCCTTCCCCATCATGGCCGCCAGGTTTCCTGGTCTTCGGATCCCCCGTCGCTTCTTCTTCGCCGTCCGCCACTTCGGGACCGGCGTCCTCATTGCGACAGCCTTTGTGCATCTGCTCCCCACGGCCTTCAAGTCCCTTGGAAACCCGTGCTTGGGCACGTTCTGGACCAAAGACTACGAGGCCATGCCGGGTGCTATTGCCCTGGCTGCCATTTTCCTCGTCTCCATCATTGAAATGGTTTTCCATCCTTGCAGACATGTCCCTCCTGCCGACATCGTCACGGCCCGGCCCCCAACAAGGAAACCACTTCCGGCAAGGCTACAGACTCCGAGGGCCATCCCATCCGTGATATGGGTCCTCTCCGCGGCCGCTGCAGCAGCTTGTCCCAGGGTCTGTCTCAACTGAACCAGGCTGCGTTGGCCGATGAGGTTTCACGACAGGGACAACTCGATGGGTCGGCCATTGCAAAATCGACTTCGGTAGGGATTGGGGTAGCGCGCTCCGAGTCCGAGATGGGCGTTTTCAATCCAGAGCAGAAGCGCAACAAAGAGCGTTTGCAGTGTATTTTGCTTGAAATGGGAATCTTGTTCCACAGCGTGTTTATCGGCATGGCGCTCAGTGTCAGCATCGGCAACGACTTCATCGTCCTGTTGATTGCCATTATATTCCATCGTAAGTGACCTTTTGTGCTATCGGGCTTCTGTCCTCTTGCGCAACTCAGTCACCCATGTACTAATGGTCGCCAGAAACATTCGAGGGTCTCGCACTTGGTTCGAGAATCTCAGTCATTGAATGGGGTTCCAAGACGTGGCAACCATGGCTCATGGCCCTCGCATACGGATGCACGTACGTACCGCACCCGCCGGGGCTTCTTTAGAGCAGGACTTGAATCGACTAACATTTCTCAGAACACCCATCGGCCAAGCCATCGGTCTCGCGACGCATGCTCTGTACAGCCCTGACTCCGAAGTAGGTCTCATCCTCGTCGGCGTCATGAACGCCATCTCGGCCGGGCTCCTCACCTTCGCCTCGCTGGTGGAACTCCTCTCCGAAGACTTCCTCAGCGACGAAAGCTGGCGCTACCTGCGTGGAAGACGCCGCATCATCGCCTGTCTGTTGGTGTTCTTTGGAGCATTCTTCATGAGTTTTGTCGGTGCATGGGCTTAGGAGTCTCTCGCGACAAACATGTGCGATGTGGTTCTCAAGGGTGACATTATTGTCCAAGCAATCATGTACGCAATTGGTGAGATTTGCGAGCCCTTGAGAACCCCAGATTTTGTTTCTTTCTTGGTGGCCTCGAGCCATCCTCTTTTAGCCGACACATTTTGCATGACCTACTAGCTATAAACTAGCCGGATTGCAAGTAATTGAGCCAAGAGTTCTCATTAGTTCCCACTATCGTACGTGCTTCTCATGACACCGTATTCTTGGCGACTACCCTACGCGCAAACTCCCCAAATGTCAAGTGCGCCTTCATATCCACCTCATCCCCCAAGTTGGGCTGCGTGAAGACAGCCAGCGTGTTCCGAGCAATGGCACCCCCGCTCACAGCAGCCCTCACGCCCCTGACGTAGTGCGGCACAGCCTTGAACTTGCCCGCCGTGATGCGCTCCAGCGTCTCCCCCGTCTGGAAGGCGATGCAATCCCGTGGGATCTTGACCTGATGCGTCTCCCCCGTCCGAGAGAGGATATACAGACCGGCAGATGCATCAGGCGAGGCGGGCAGCTCTTCCAGTGGCGGCAACGACGCACCGTTCAAGGCAACGTCCCCTGGCACGGCGGGGTTGACGCTCTTCTCGTCGACGAACATGGCCGACGTCAAGCCCGTGAGACATCCATGGTCCAGATGAGTGGCGCACCAGTCGTCCTCGCTCGTCCCATCATTGTGCTTCACATCCTGGGGGAAGTAATGCAGCAGTCTCGCCTTGGTCGTGCTCGACGTGCCGACAACATGCTCCAGGTAGCCCCCGGGTAGCCCGCAATCTCTTGCTCGGCGAACCTGTCGCAGGCGCGGGCCACGAGGACGGCGACATCGATGATGAGCCTGCAGAGGTCGGTGACGGCGGATCTGAACCCGGGGAGGACATTCTCCGGGGGCCACACGTTGGGAGACAGATACTCTGGGAAGGTGTCTTGCGAGAAGTCGGGGTGGGCTCGGCGCACTCGAGGGCGGCGTCGACGTAGAATGCGCAGTTGGCGTAGTATGAGCCCTTGAAGGTATCTGCTTGACCGTTCTTGAGCGTCTCTTTGCCGAGGGACCAGCCCGTGAGGTACTTTGCCTCGACGTTTTCAAGTTTTTCTATAACACGCGTTTAGTGGTTGCTGTATTTTGTCTTTCCGGTATCACGGTAGTAGGCGGAAGGTGGATTCCCCCCATGGAAGCGAGGTATGATTGCCTCGAAAGAAGAGAAGGAGGACAAGAAGAGAAATCTTACCTAGTTCTTCGGTGGGGAGGTTCCCGAGGTACGAAGCATGAGACAGCGCCATGTGGCGCAACTGCGCAAACTCGGCGGGTACGTCTTTGACGACGAGGATTCCTAGGGAATCGGGGCCGAATGCCTCCTGCAGGGTGCCGAAGGGGACGTTGCCTGTGGGTGAGGAACGTGAGTCGGCTGCCCAGCTTGTCGAGACTTGGTCCTGTTCACAAACTTGACCCTCTTTTGACGTACATACCGCTCTTCAGGTCCTCGAGGGACACGGTGACTGCTTGCGCTTGCTCGGCCATTTCATGCGCGTGCACAGAGTACGCGGGACCTGGGGGTTTGGTTCTTGTTTCGATTTGTGGGAGAATCACAAAATGTATCTTTCTGGTCAGGAAAGTGACACGAGAAAGTCGCTGGTTTAAAAGTTGCATCTGCACCCTTGCATGGCCCCGGGTCCGGAACCCCCACAGCCGACGTGGACGGGAAGCTCGACGGAGGTTTTTTGTTGGTCACATATAAATCGGCTTACGTAACATTTGGAGCCGGGTGGGCATCGCCGTTTCCCGAGACCCTCCCTCCTCTGAGTCCTCTCCACGACAAAGCTCCTCACCACCCGACGCAAGCCGAGCTTTTTCGCGCAAGCCGCACCACGACCCCCCAAATCTACAATGGTCAAGCCGTTGAGCTTCAAGGGCGACAAGAAGCCCAAGAAGCGGAAGCGCGCCGTCGAGACCGACAATGGCGACGACGACGCCGGCCCGTCGTCGCAGCTGCAAAAGGTCCATCGGGAAGAGGACGCAAACGACGACAGCTGGGTCTCTGCCGACGCGGCGACGGACGTCGTCGGCCCCGTCATGATGGTTCTGCCGACTGATGAGCCGTCGGCGCTGGCTTGCGATCCGACGGGCAAGGTGTTTGCGCTGGCGATTGAGAACATGGTCGACGGGAACCCCACGAGCGCGGAACCTCATGATGTGCGGATGGTGTGGGTTGCGAACAAGGTTTCTGGGACGGACAATGTTCGATTCAAGGGCCATCACGGAAGGTTTGCTCCTGCGCCCTTCTTCTCTACAGCCAGTCCAGTCCGTTGACAAGGGGGAAATAAATCAGGTATCTGGCATGCGACAAGATGGGCTTCCTGTCCGCCACCGCGGAGGCCGTCTCCCCCTCGAATGCTTCAAGGTGGTGGCCGCGGCCGGCACCCCGGCGCGTTCCAGCTCCGGACCTCCGGCGAGACCTTGGTCACCGTCAAGCCGAACGGCTCGGCCAGGTCGACTGCGCCGGCCGAGGTGCGCGGCGGCGAGGGCGGCACGACGTTCAACACGGCGATGAGAATACGCATGCAGGCGCGGTTCAAGCCGAAGCTCAAGGCGTCAAAGGAGGAGAAGGCCTTGTCCAAGATTAGTCGGCGGGAGCTGGAGGATGCGGCGGGGAGGAGATTGGAGGAAGACGAGGTGCGGATCCTGAAGAGGGCGAGGCGCGAGGGCGATTTTCACGAGAGGTTGCTGGATCTGAAGGTCAAGAATCGCCATGATAAATTCGGCTGAGCCCGTGTGCACGACGGGACACATTTACCAACGGCCCGACTGGGGGGGGGTTCGGCTGCAAGAATCACACGGCAGGGCTCCTGGACAGCCCGCGTAACAATTACTTCCTGTGCAATATTACACGCAGGGCAGCCGCAGCGACGCCAACCAGGAATGGCTCAGACCAGGACCAACTGAAAAGCGTAGATCTCAAGACATGGCGGCGCCAATAATAACACACACGCGGAAAAAAAAAAAAAAAAGAGCTCTATAGGATATCACTTAATGTCAAGCCGTGCCACACCCAGTGCCCGCCCCGCGTCCTTTCAGTTCCCCGGCCTCCAAGCCTTGACGTTCCCATCCTCCCCCGCCGTAAACACCAGCTGCGCATCATCGAAGAAACAGAAGGACCGTACAATGTCCTCGCCGTGCCCACCTGGTAGGCCCACGCTGTTTTGCCTGTCAAACACCCATTCTGGCCCCGGCAGCTGGTTCCTCGCCAGGAAGATGAGCTCAAAGACTTGTCGGCTAGACACGCACGGCTCGTCAGCAAATGTGCTCGCATCCAAGACTTCAAGAGAAAGGGGAGAAGAGAGGAGCAGGCCGGGGACATACTCTTGAGCACCGGCACCGATAATGGCACCGCTCCCGTCCGTCTTCCCCGTCACGTCGGCGACGTACTGACACCCCAGGAGGGGCCGCAGGTCCCCAAAGTCCTGCAGCGCATCTCCGTTCTCCCGCTCCTCGGCCACGTCGTACAGCGCGAACCGCTCGTCGTGAGACAGCGCGAGGACCTGCGTGCCCGTCAGGAACGCGGCGCGGTGGATGGACGCGTTGTGGTTGAGCGTCTGGGCCGTCATCTCGTCCTCGTCGGCGACGCGCGTGTCGTAGACGTTGACCAGGCCGTCGGTCGAGCCGCTCAGCAGGACGGCCGGGTCGGACGGGTGGAAGGCCAGCTCGGTGATGTCGTCGCCGTGGACTTCCTGGTAGCGCGCCCCCGGAGGAGGGGAGGGCGCGGACCGCACGTCCCAGAGGTGGATGGACGCCGAGTGGTTCTGCAGCTCGGTCCCCACGGCGATGAGATGCGTCGACGGGCTGCAGGCCATGGAGAGGATGGGAGCCTGGGCGGCTGAGAGGGGGATATTTTAGCCCCCAACGCAGACGAGATGACGACAAGAAGACAGAGTACGGGGTCACACTCACCGTTGAGCTGGGCGACTCTCGCCGCCGGACCCTGCTGCCTCAGGTCCCATACCCCGACCGTCCCGTCTTCGCCCGCCGTGCAGACCAGGGAGCTGTTTCTGTCGAATACTCGCAGCGCCGTGAGATTGCCGTGCTGCGTCCTCCAGGCCGATACGGGGCCGTCGCCGAGCCGCGCGGGACTCAGCAGGGATAGCTGCTGGTCCGACGAGATGGTTGCCAGGCCGGCATCTGTGCGGTGCACATCCAGGGCGTACACGTCTTGCGGACCAGAAAAGTGGTGTTGGGCGACGTTGGAGAGTGTGTACATGCTGGCGCGAGTCTGCGAAGTTGCACCATGAGATGATTGGGTGAGTTTTGGGTGAGTTTTGGGTGAGTTTTGGGACTGGCTTGGTTTGTTCGCGGGGCAAATGGTTTTTTTTTATTTCAAGAGGTGGTGGTGACCCACGCCCGCAAGCTTCTTTCACGACAGAAACATTCAAACACGAGGACATGGCACCAAGTGGGCAAAAAGTGAGGGGAGAAAAAAACCAGTTTTTGGTTCAGCAATCACATTCGATCCGTCATTACGTCCATGCTTACAGCGCCCAATGGTTACTATCGTACAGTGTTTTGTCTGTTTTGTCGACAAGAGCCCCCGAGTAAGACAGATTCCTGATACAGAAAGAGACAAAACAGAAACAAAAATCAATATACTACATACAAGAGTTGCGCAAAGTCGCCATTTCCTCGTCATGCAACGCCGCGGATATGCAAATGCTTTTGGGAGTCGGATTGCAAATGTTCACTGTTCCTCCTCCGTGTTCGCCTGGTTCTCTTTTCGTGGCTCTCCGTGACCTTTGCCACGCCGTTCATGAAGAGCCGGGCCTCTGATGCATTCTCCGCTCATTCACGCCGCGAAACACACGTTTTCCGACCTCGTAGCTGCTGATCATGATAGCACAAGCCGGTGCAACTTTGAGGGTGCGTGGAATCCACCCCTTCCAGAGTCCTGGAACGCCCTCGGTCTTGAAGATGTGCCACAGCAGGCGCATCATGTTCATTTCCTCGGGTAGATGCACTTTTCCCGCAACGCTGGCAGGAGCATCCCGGTAAACCTGTGTTCTGGTTTTACCAACATCAAATGGTGTTGTCACGATGGACGCCAGGGTACCAGATAAGGCGCCGGCAGTGAAGGAATCCACAAAAGTCTCCATATGATTCTCCTGGCTCCGAGATGGCCTTCGAGCGCTTTGGAGAGCACCATCGCGGGCAAGGGATCGTCGGTGCTCCTCGCGCGCATCGGTCAAGCCCGATCGTATTGTTTCGTATCCCCACCAATACAGGCCGGAGAAGGGAACATCTCGCCACAGGGTCAGTGTGAGTCCTCGCCATAGTGAAACATAACCGTGTGTGGCAACCATTTCCCGGACACCTTCAAACGTCTCCTTCAAGTGGTTTGTCGTGGATGCACCAGATGCTGCTTGCATCCGTGTTCGGAAAAGCTCGATTGGACCAACAGCGGTGGCTGCAAGGATTCGAGCACTTGAGCCTGCAGCAAGCGGGGCGTTGTCGCTGGAGAATCGGCAGAATGGACTCATCGGATTGTATCGAAGCCAGTCGTATCCGGTAAAATAGATGATGTTTGCGGGTATCGTCATAAGCAAAGTAGGTGACAGCCCTCTCCAAAGCGTTGTGAAGCCCTCGTTACGGGCAATCTTGCGCAAGCCATCCAAAGTTGAGTTGTATGTCTTCCTTTGCACCTCGTGAACGGCGCAGTCCGCGCTCGGTGCTGCGGCGGCGGCGGAGGAAGTGGTCTTGGGCGCAATGATTCCTTGGCCGCGGGGAACAGCAATGCACAATTCCGCGGGATTGCCTTGGAAAAAGACCTCTCGACAGCACGCCGTAACTCCGAGCTCGGCCGTCTGTGCTTTCGTAAGGCTGTTGGTCCGCAACGCCAGCTTGGAAAAATCCATCGAGGAGGTCGGTGTCGTTTGTGACTGCAGACGGACTCGAACGACGTCAAGAGGGGTGACTGAGTTACGTGGCGTTAGCGCGCCTTGTATTCATTATTGACGAGGACAACAGTGAGCATCGAGTAGGCCTACCAAGCAGCGACGTGAATAAGCTCCCAGACATGGCCGAGATCATCTTCTGCGGTGCAGTGATATCCGCCACAGGCGCATCGTCGCCGCCGCCGCCTGCTGGACCCCAGCCTCGAGCAGACATGGTAGCTTCCTCTGCTTCCAATAACCTGTCGTAGTTCTGGCCCCCGGGTGTGAATGTGGTCGGGGTCATGGCTCGTGGGTATTCGCCTGGCGCGGTTCGGAGATGATGGGGCGCTGTTGCAAAGGAAACAGCCTCAGCAAGACCGACGAGCAGAGCCAGTTCCTTGCAAGCAGCACGAGATGGCGATACAATCTCGTAAAAAATTCAATGTCGATGTCGATGTCGATGTCAGCGTCGAGTTCTTGAGGGGGAAGGATCGGTCACCCAGAATTTTGGATTTCGGGGATTCGCCTCCCGTAACCGGAGGACATTAAACTGGGTCCACTTCATGCCGCCGGTTTCCGATGATGTCAATGTTCAGCTTGATTGGTTGGCAGCAATCTATGACTGCATACTCCGTACAACGTCGATCGCATCGCACCAGAAACGCATCCATCACCTCTTCCTTTTCAATCTCCAACACTCGCTCGATTCACCATCATGGTCACCCCGTTGTAGCACCCTCCGATCCGGTCCCAGCTACATCTTGAAGCGCCCATTCTCTCCTCGCCAACTTCTACTCCTCCCCGCGTCGGCCTCGCCGGACTTGTTCCACACAACTCACTCTCACGACCACCCCCATCATGGCATCATCCAAAGGTCTGAACTCGGAGCTCGAGTCCTTCAGACAGCAATGGCTCTCCGAAGTACGAACCAAACGGAGCGAGCGACCCCGCCCATCTTCCGCTGCCCACTCCCACTCCTCTTCCACGGCGCCCGTCTCGCCCAAGAGATCCAAAGCTCGGCCTCCTTCGCCCACCAAGACCAGAAAGGTTGCCTCGGCCGTCGACGAAGAGAATGAGAATGAGCACTCTCAACCGAGAGTGTTTGAGGACATCCCTGAGCCATCGGGGAACACGATTGATGGCTCCGTAAGGACACCGCTCGGGAAGGAGCTGGTTTCGGCGCTGGATCACTACGAAGAGGCCATGGCGAAGGAGGCGGAGGGCAACATGGGGGATAGTCTGAAGCTGTACCGGCGGGCATACAGAGTATGTACTGCTGCTGCATGACGTGATGATTTGGTAGGGGGACGCAGTGACTGACGAGTACATAGCTGGACAACCGCGTCGACCGCAGATACCGCGAGAAGCACTTCCCACAGGCTCACAGGTCTCAAACCCAGTCTACAGCCCAAACCCCAGATCCGTCAGCGCCGTCAGCGCCGTCACCCCCAGCGGCGTCTTCAAGTCCAGACCCCCGCCAGTCGTCCTCCCTATCGAGGATCTCATAGCCAGCTTCTCCAGTCTTCGAATCGAGCCGGCGCCCCCGAGGTCGAGGGCTCGCCCCCCCATGCCCCATCTCTTCTCTCCCCGCGAACTCCTCGTCCACATCATGCACGAGGTGGCTGCCCACGACGTCGGCGACTTCGCCCGCCTGTCGCTCGTCTGCAAGCCCCTCGCGTACCTTGTTTCCACGGAGCAGCGCATATGGCGAGACGTCTCCCTCGGAACCAAGTTTGGTTTCGCGGGGATGCACTACCGCTGGGCGGACGCGGGGCCGGGGCCTCAGGAGGAGCAGCTACGAGACGAAACTCTGCCGAGCATGACGGAGCTCGCCGCGCGAAGAGCCAATGACGGCATCGTCGCCTCCTCCAAGTCTCTGATCCCAACGCCGTACGCGTCGTGGAAACACATGTTTCGGTCGCGGCCGCGCATCCGCTTCAACGGCTGCTACATTAGTACCGTCAACTATATCCGCATGGGTCAGGCATCCACCAGCCAGGCCACGTGGGGAGGCAGCCCCGTTCACATCGTCACGTACTACCGCTATCTTCGATTCTTCCGCGACGGCAGTGCCATAAGCTTGCTGACCACCTGGGAGCCGGGCGCCGTTGTGCCCCATCTCACGCGCGACTTGCTTCATCTGCACCGAGACAATACGCACGCGTACCTGCCTTCGGCTGTCATGCAGAAAGCGTACAAGGGTCGCTGGCGACTGTCCTCTTCGTGGGAAGCGCAGTATGGCGGGGACGAGGCCCAACAGCCTCGTGAGGGAGACCTGGCTGTTGAGACGGAAACGCATGACCCCAAGTACATGTTCAGAATGGACCTGTCGCTCCGAACGGCAGGAAAGGGATCCAAGAATAACAAGGTGGCGTGGAGGGGCCACTTCAGCTACAACAAGCTGACGGATGACTGGGCAGAGTTTACGCTGAAGCATGACAAAGCCTTCTTCTTCAGTAGGGTCAAGAGCTACGGAATGGGTGAGTAGAGCAGTTGGCCGTCACGTAGGGGAGGAGACGCACTGCTGCAGATCAACACACGTGTGAGGAGGCGTGTCCAAAGCGTGGTGGCACATCAGAGTACAATGAAAGAAATTTCCAATTAGGTCGTGGTGGATGATGAAAAAACGCCTTCTACATAGAAAGTAACACCGTGACTACAGTCAGCCAGGCCCAATCTTTCCCACCCGCTGTAATGAATGGGCGCAGGCTGGTTTCCAGGTCCTCCGAGTTCAAGTCTTGAGTCAGGTCATTTCAAACATCATTCTTAGTCGGGTCCTGAAAATGCCGTGCTCCATTGAACATTGCTGGCTCACCGCGACCACTATTTACCCTGTCATGTCGCCATGTTCAACAGACGTAGAGACCGTTTATGCCTCGTTCCGTATCGTGTTCAAGACAAACGTTGCAAAACTGGTATCGTAAATCTGGCGTCAAGTGGGATTTTGCTAGGGTATCTGAATAATTGAGTTGGGCGTTGTAGTTGTCGGATCTTCTCAACGTCGGTGCCGAGATGGTGGTAGGTGCTCGTGCCCCCAAAACGGAGTAAGCTCAAGGTGCTTTGGATGCGAGATGGCAAGGCGTCGACTTCAGTTTATCTGATTCTTCGCCCATCAAGAAACTTGGGGCTGTTTGAGTTGTAATAGCGATCTTGATGTTGCATTGCCCTTCGAGCTTCAAATGCAGCTTTTTCGTCTTCGTCCATGGTGAACGCCTTTTTGAACCACCCAAAGGCACTCTTCTTCTTCTTGAGAGTTCCTGCCGTCGTTCGACTTGCCGATGCCCTTGTTCGAGCGTCGTCGTCATGCACGGCATTGGTGACACTGCTGAGGGTACTCATTTCCCCTAGGGCAGAAGGCTGGTTTGGCAGGTGCACAGGAGAGGACATGCGGCCACCAACGGCTGTATGCGGGCGTTGTTGCAATGGCGAGTGAGGCGAAGCACGCACAGGACGATAGTACTGTTGGTGATCTGAATGAGGCGAATGTGTGATTTGGGGACGTCTTGGAGGGGACATGCTGTACTCCGAGTCAAATTGGGATACGGCAAGATGTGTGATCGAGTCCGCATCAGACCCGTATGCCGAATCAAAGGGGTTCGACTGGGCTGTCCGCGGCGTCGCAGAATTGGGTGACGCAGCGCGAAGAGTAGCCTCTGCAACAGAGCGTGGAGGGATTTTTATAGCCTCAGGAGGACTGGTCTTCTGTGATACGCGAGTGCGGATGGAGGCTCGTCTCTGATGCAATTCGTGACCATTCATATCAAGAGGGTCCTTTTGTGTTGCGGTGGATGTGGAAGCTCGAGTGTCCGGTGAAGCAGTTTTTGGTCTCACGATGGACGTTCCAGATTCCAATGGCTGTGGAGTGTACGTGCGAGGCTGAAGCAGAAACAGAGACTCCTTGGACTCGTGCGTTGACTGGGAAGCTGTTTTGGTGTGGGTTTGGGTACCAGCCTTTGGAAACCTATTGGCATTATCTTGGGCCGGTCGTAAACTTGAGCGTGCAGGAGGGAGCAGCGGAAGGCCACCAGGAAGAGGAAAGTCCTCTTCTAGATTGATCTCTGGAATACCTGTGCTTCCAACAGTAGAAACTCCGATACTTGCTTGTGGGACATGTGACGGTCGACGAGTCGACCGTCGCGATGATGCGCCTGACTTGGTCGACACATGAGCCAATCCACTTGCTCCTTGGGATTTCACTGATGGGATCGAGTAGGGTGGAATACTGGCCTATTGCGCGCTATTAGCCTTCTGGACAGGACGCTCTCGAATGCCCGTCTACCCAGGCACGTCGTCAGAAGTCACATGCACTCACCCATGTTCTGCGACTGACCTCGCCAGCTTTCTTCTCCATCTCCCCGATGATGGTCGAAAGTCTCATGATAACATTGCTCGCCGCCTGAACCCGATCGCTCATATCGTCAAATGCAGTTAACCAGCCTTCCGTGTTCCCCTTCATCGCATCGAATATGTCGGCCACATCGGGGCGGTCCCTCCTCCAAGAAGCATTCTCCTCCTCTTTCAGCCAACTAGTGAAGGCGGCGGCAGAGCTCATTCCTGCTTCGATATCTCCATCCCATTGTTTCAGCGCAGTGTTCGTTCTGGAAAGGACATGGTCGATTTTCTCGTTTCCTTCGATGATTTCAAGACGAAACTTCCTATCCTCCAGCAAGTGTTCGAAAACCTGCACGTTGGCCAGTGGAAGTTTCAAATGCTCTATGCGTCCGTTCAAGTCGTCCGTCGTTTGTTGTAGATCCTCCAGTGCGACCTCGAGGAATTCGTCCACCTCGTCAATGTGGCCCTGAAGAATACCAACAACTTGAGCATTGCTGTTAGCCATGCCGTGCAGTAACAGGTACACTCCAAACGAGATCTGGGCTATCAGCTTGATCAACTCATGCTGCTTCTGCCCCGGCCGATAGCGCCATTTTGCATCAAATGGGTCCTCATCGCGATTCTGCGCAAGTAGAGCTTCTCGACGACCTCGGGCATCCAAGTCTCGCAAATTTGGTTTATCCCCTGGTGAGCCATTTGTTGCTTCGTCTAAAGATTCTGAGAAAGCGTCCTGGAGAGACGTGATGGGGTGTACAGGAATGTTCTGCGCTGGCGGCGGAAAAGGGGACGTCGGTGTGTCTGCTGCTTCTTTGGGCTGTTCTGGCTCATGAATTTCGGATCGATCATCGCGCTCAACGGCCGGGGGACCGGCATTATCTATACTGCCGACTGAAGGAGCTGCAAAGAGGGAGAGACGCAATCCGCCTCCTCCAAAATTGAGTGGCGGTAGTTGTGTTGAGGTCATCGCGATGCAATATGGCGTAGCCGTCACAACTCGACAACGTTGCGTGAAGAGCACTCGCACAGCTCTTGGAACGGCGACGATAAGAGTCTCCTTCGGGTCGTTCGCGTCCGAAGAAGTCAAATCTCTTACACAGTTGGGCAAGCTTGAGGTTCAGGTAGTGGCGGCCGACTTCAAAGAAGATGCGAGGTCAAACGCCACTCCATCGAGACCAGCGATTGCTATTTCCGGAGGTTGGGGTTGGCAGGATTCTCTCTCTCGTGGCAGAGTGATACGCAGCAAGGAAAATGACTGGCGAAGCCCGAGCTGCGCGTGTTGGTCTGGTCAGGCGGCCGTTTCGACGATGTCTGAAGACGTATCTTGAGCTTGAGGCTGACGCGTTGGGTCAGAGCAGCAATAGTGGCGGACGGTACGGAGCGCGCGGAGCTCATAAGCGGAAGCCAAGGGAGATGGATAGTGATAGTGATAGTATCAGACAGTATGAGCAAGGTGAGGGCCTCAGCAGATACTACGGACCGGCCAGGACGGACATTGGCAAAGCAGCGAAAGGCAGGCAGCCCAGCGTCCGATGGCGGCTTGGCCTGTGCGACAAAGCCCGTCCCGTCCACCAGGTTCCAAGGACCAGCTGACTTTTTTGCCTCGCAGGCACGCTGAAGCTAAGCTGAGCACTTGGCATGCTCGGCCAGTTAGCTTCGATCAGACCAGCCGCATTCATCCTAAATTGAGACCCTCCAGTGGACCGAGGCCGGACCTGGCAAGGCACAGGGAGGAGCAACCGGGCTGCCTGGGAGAGTTGGGAGGAAAGTACTTTGTTTTATCACGGAGTACGGTTGGTCCAGCCGGTTCCGATGGGCTTCGAGTTTCTTGGCTGGCCGCTGGCAGCTTACTCAAAGTTGGGAAGGCACATGTCAGGCTGAAACGCGAGTGCCTGCTGCCCACATGACCACATGCCGCTGATGATGGTTTGCGTTTCCTTTGCAACAGTACTCCGTATGGATCCTCTCCCGTTGGGGCATTGAAAGCCGGATATGGTCGAGCATCCTGGATAATGTCGGCGGTCTGCGGAGAGGTACGGAGTATTCAATAGTTCATCATGGCGGATGAAATCTCGATCCGAGTCCACACATGATGCCTTGCACGCAGGATTGCAGAGGGATTCTCCCGCAATATTCCTTCCAATATACCTACGAGTACGGAGTAGCCCACCTATAGCTTCGTGCTGGGCATTTCTGACCAAACCGCCGGCCGGTCGCGCGCTCCAAAGACAGGGATTGGGCGGCAGTCAAAGCAGCCAAACGTTTAGTTGAGGGACATTGTTTTCAAAACGCTCTGCATCGTGCACGGGTCCGTAACTGCGCAAGAACAACGGACAAGACACAGGACTTGGGGCTGTGAAGGGTTTGTGTACTGGTAACCTTGTACCTGTGGCACCATGGTCCATGGGTGGGTGCCTGCCCAGGTCCTGGCATGGTCCCGGGCCGTCGACCTTGCTGAATCTGCATGCTGTTGGTGTCCACCGGGGCTGTGACTTGATTTTCCCCGAAGCCTACATAAAACACCCCTTTCAGTCGAATGCATGATGCCATACTCCGCATGTACTCCGGTGGCAAGAAATGGACATGTCGAGATCTCTAGCTCATCGCAGTGTCAATGCCTCCCGGCTCTCCGGCTCTCCGTGTCAACATCCTTCCCGCAAAGCTCCAAGCCATACCGTGCACGGACAATGCCGAGCACGAGTCCCGCCCCGGTGAGGTCATGAATTATTTGTCGTGCTAGTAAGAATATCCTCGTTTGCAATACCGGGGTTTTTCTGACTAGCTGCGTTCGAGCAAGCGATTCATAATAAATGAAGGAGATTCTGCATCCCCATGTCTAAAAAGAGTAGCGCAAAACTCCACGACTGCCATTAAAACAAAGGGCACAGATTCACGGGAAAGTAGGAGGGGTTAGTAGTTGATGTACATAAAGACGTTTTATTCATCATGTGACCACAACACGTTACGCTACGATGGTTAGAAGCCATTCATCTTCCGTAGTATAGTGGTCAGTATGCAAGCTTGTCACGCTTGAGACCCGGGTTCAATTCCCGGCGGGAGAGATCATGGGTGTAGATCGCTTTTTTGCCAATAAGAGTTATTATCCCGCTTTCCACCGGACAAACTCTGTGGCTCTGCTGTCCTGCAGCTAATGATCTTTATTGGCGCTTCCGCACGTGGCAATTGATTTAACAGGCAGTTCGGGTCTCACAGTCTAAAGTCCTAACAAATGCACACACATCCTTTACAACAGAAGGGGTGGTCGGTGCAGGGGTTACAGTAAATCTCGGCTATAACAAAGTTAATCTCGTGTCTAGGGTAAAGCCTTAGAATTCTAATTAGGCAGGCAGTGAAAACTTTTAGCATATGCGCTATATATACTAAACCTTATAGTATATAAGTGCAAAAGCATACCTATATTATAGCATATACACTATATATACTATACCCCACTGCGTAATTAGTAGGAAAGGTTACTAATAGTATAGTATATACTTTACCTTACTATATATTAGTAGGAAAGCCTACCTATAGCATAGTATATATACTATATATACTCTACACTACTACATAATTAGTAGAAAAGCTTACCTATAGTATAGTATATATACTATATATACTCTACACTACTACATAATTAGTAAAAAAGCTTACCTATAGTATAGTATATACTTTACCCTACTATATATTAGTAGGAAAGCCTACTTATAGCGTATAGCATAGTATATACGCTATATATATAGTAATAGGGTAATAGTACTATAATAACTACACGTTACTTTATATTAAAAAAAGTAGTCTATAATAAAGAAAATATAATTAGCTTAAATATATAGTATATATATATATAAGTGAACTATAGAGTAATTATATATAATCTAATATAGCATATATATAGGACATATACTAAGCCTATACTAAGCTTATACTAAGCATATATAGATATTAGTTTTTAAAGTATAGTATTAAAGAATATATATTCTTAAAAATATATAGGAATTCTCTTTACTAAATCTTATAGTATTTATAATATACTAAACATACTATAATTAAATACTTATTATATTATTTATATCTTATTATATTATAATAACTTAAGCGTAATTATAGGCTAAGGCTATCCTAACTATACCTAATATTATTTACTACTAGGGAAGTAATACTAATAAGGTTTATACTTTATTTATATATCTTATATATATTATATATATACTAAATACTTTATAGGATACTTCTAAAGCACCTCTATCTATTTACTATTTATTTAATATACCTTAGGTAAGTATATTTTATAAATATAAAACTATATATGCTTATATTATAAAGAATATAATTAATACCACTAGTATTATAATTATAAAGAGTAGTGTAAATATAATTAATATATAGTATACTATTAATTATATTACCTTACCTAGTTATCCTAAGGCTTATGTAAAAGGCATCCTTTATATAATCCTAGCACTTAATTATAATACTAATATTATAAGTAAGGAGAATATAAAGGTAATTATTTAGAAGTAAGCAAGTATTATAAGTATATAGGTTTATAATTTATTCCTAACTTAAGCTAAGTATATACTAGATTTAATTTTATCTTACTTACTTAGGGAAAATAAACAAAACCACTCTAAAACTACTATTTATATATAATATATATATTATATCTATATATTAGTTTACTAATTTACCTAGAAGCTATTTCCTTATAACTAAAAAGAAGGGTTACTTTTAGTATATAACTTATATATATACTAGGATTAAGATATACCTATTTATTAACCCTATACTTATTAAGTATAATAAGTAGTAAAATAATAAGTTTAATATAAAGCTTATTAGTAGTATAAGAAAGGAATATACTAGCTATCTAAAAACTATAGATATTAATAAGAAGCTAAAGAGAAAGATAAAAAAGTAAGTTATATAGAGTCCCTATATGTATTATTTACTAATATCTTTATAATAGTGCTTATTATAGTTATATTAAAGCTTAGAATTATTATAAGCTATATTAGCTAATTATAAATAATTCTAAGGATTAGGGGCTAGTATATTATAAAGACTAGTAAATAGCATAGTTTAGTTTAGAAAAGGTAAGTAATAGGCTATATATATAAAGCTTATATACTAATTCTATATAGAAGTTCTTTATTAGGTACCCTTATAACCTTAATACTAGATTATATACAAAATTTTAAGTTAATAGGTATTCTTTAGATATTATATATCTTAAATATATAGTAGTCTATAGTACTAGCCTAGATAAGACTAATAATAAAGAGCACTACTCTTTTTAGGATATCTCCTAGTTAAAGTAAAAGTAATATAGTCTATATATATACTATACATATAGTAAGTATATACTAATAAGATATAGTCTTTTATTATATAAAGTAATTAAACCTTAAGACTAAAAAATATAAGGTTAAATATAACTTTTTTATTCCTTTTAATATAAAAAGGTTCCCTTTTCTTATACTTACTATATATAAAATATATACTTATATACCTTTACCTCTAAAGAGTATTCTATAGGATATTAAAAAGGTATTATCTTTAGCCCTTAAAAAGCATAATAATCTTTTATTATTAATATCTTATATATATATAACTACTATATAGCCCTTAGCTTATATATTAAACTAATAATTATATAGGGAGGCTATATCTTAGCCTAATATTCTTCTCCTTCTTATAGTAATATAAGAAGGACTCCTTAAGGTAACTTTATCTAGCCTTTAATTATAAGGATAAGGTATAAGCCTTAATCCTTTAAGCCTAGTTTCTAAAATACCTAGTAAGGGTATAGCTTATAGGTAAGTTTATATATAGAGTATATTTTCTATATACTAACTAGATATAGGTATAGTATATAAATAGCACTTTAATTAACTTTAGGACCTAGATAAATAGTAGATTTACTATATTTATATATAGGGACTAAATAATTTCTTTATTATTTTATACTTATAGAAATAGGTAAAAGCTTTTATAAGAGTATAATACCTTTAAATTAACCTCTCCTTCTAATAGATTAAGGGAATAGCTAATATTCTTATATATTCCTTATATAATAAGGAGAAGTTAAGTATATATATACTATTCCTTTTAATATATAAAGCTAATATACCTTAGTGTAAGAAATATATATATATATTATTATAACTTAGTTAATAGCTCTTAGCTATAAAGAGGTATATATATATAATAGAGTCTATATATATACCTATTATAACTAATCTATAATAGATATTTTCTACTATATTTAAGTAGCTTAGTATAATTAGTAAGAGTATTATAAGATAGTATTATATTAAATATATATACACTAGTATAATAAGTATAATCTAGGCTATTATATATAATATAGATAGTAAGTAAGCAAGAGGTATATATAGTTTTTCTAAATATTATATATATACTAATGATAAATAGGTCTTAGAGATTACTTATATAAGAAGTATCCTATATTTATATAGTAAGAATATCTTAAGTATTTATTAATCTTCTACACTATTTATATTAAGTATAATTAGTAAAAGTCTAACTAAGATATACGTAATAAGAAATTCATTATACCTCTTCTAAATGCATTATCTTAAGAGGAATATAAGGAGTATATTAGATACTTATATAAAGCATATCTAAATTATAAGAAGTAGTTTAAGGCTAAGCTTACCCCTTAGATAATAGCTAGACTAGTGCTAGCTATATCTAAAGTAAACCCTAAATAGAGAGTATATATAGTAAAGAATACTAATATAGAGAAAAGTAATTATTAGGAAGATTATATCTTTACTAAAATATAAGTATCTCTTTTAGTAGTAATTCTTAGGTATAACTCTAATATTCCTTTTACTATATATATACTAATTATATTATAGTCTTAAGAGAGTAATAGTGTTACGTAGCAGAATGCCTAGGAGCGGAAGGGACCCTTACAGGGCCAGATTCAGCAACCTAGAGTAGGGGATAACTTAATTCTTATAATATACTTTACTCCTAATAGTAACTTTCCTAAAGTAAACTTAGCATAATTTATAACCTATTAAATCCATTAGCCCCTCTAACGGATTTAACCCCCTACGTGCTAAATTAGCACATAATAAGTAGTAGTAATTAGAGATTCTTTTATTACGCACCTCTAGTTATCTAAGAATAATAGCCTTATATCTAAAACTAACCATTTATAACGCTAATTTAACCCCTTTTAAACTTTCTAGTAAATAAGACTAAATTATAACTTATTTACTAATTTAAAGCTTTTAATAGTACTAATCTAGAATTTAAATATTAGAAATAAAAACTTATTAGAATTAATAAATAAGAGGATTTAAATAAGCTTACCTAGTATAAATTTATTAATAGAATAGTAATAAGATATAAATAGCTAGTATACTAGGAACCTCCTATTTATTAGAATACTATAGATTTATAAACTATATGCCTTATATAAAATTAAGTTAAGTCCTATATTATAAAAGCTAAATCTAAGGGATTTCTTTATAAATCTAGTTAATCTAAAGGTAGTAAGAAGTCTAAGAAGAGGTCTAAGAGCACTACTAGTCTAGTTAGTAATACTAATATTACTAAGACTAGGAATAGCATAGAGAAGGGTAAAATTAATAAAGAAAAGGGGATTAAAAACTACCCTAAAAATAATACTACTACTTAATATCTATAACCCCTAACTACTTATTAAAATTAAACCTAGGAGACCTATAGCTAGGACTATTAGGAAGCACACTAGGTTTAGGGGAACTTTATGCTAAGCTAGCTAAATCTAATACTACTAGGATCCTTTAGGAAGTAATTAGTTAATAATAGCTTATATAGTAGGTAATAATAGAAGAAGTAGTAATAGGAATAAAGCAATTAGTAATAAAACTAATAACTAAAATTAGGAGCTTATAAAGTATAGGAGCCTTAGTAAGGTTAACACTATAACTATAAAATATAACTTAGGGAATAGTATATTTACCTATAGACTAGGGGCAGTATAATAGTAATCTATATGCTAACCTAAACTAAATAGTACTAATAGTATAACTAATACTACTATAATATTAGTAGGGATACCTATAACCTTAGTAGTACCCTTACTAAGGTTATTTATAAGGATAATACCCTCTAAACTAGGAATAGTATATAAATCTAAGTATTTAAGGTAAGATAGATTTAGCAATAGATTAGGACTAGAATCCTTAACACATAGATATAATAGAGTAATAGGCGGATTTAATATAGAAAATTATAGATATTAGATACTTTAAGCCTTAATATAAGCCTAAGGAAGCTAGTAATAATCTTATTATATATAATAGGAAGTAAACTATTTTTTATAATATTAAATTATAGATATAGGTAGTTAAAGATTACTTATATTACGCTAGTCCTAGCTAATAAGATATTATTTAGAAGAAAGTCTAGACGCTATTCTAAGGAGATATAATAGTATAATATAGGTAATATCTTAATTTAGGAGAAAGGAATGCTATATTTAGCGGAATATTAACTGTATTTATAGTAATTAGAAAGGAATTTAGTATTTAAGTCTAGGATATAATAGCGTAGCTTAATAAGGCTAAATATATAAGAGAGAATATTATAAAGGAGGTATCTTTTTATAAATTTATATTAAAAAATTTCTAGTATACTAAAGTAAATAGTAAGATAATAGACTATTAGCTATTATTATACCTATGTTATAAACTCTACCTAGGATTATATTAAATATGTCTAATACTAATAAAAGAGGATATAAGATTAGCATATATTATAATAGTAAATAATAAAAGACACGACTTATATAACTACCTATGTAATAAGGGTTATACTATAAATAAAAAAGGTAAAGGTAAAACTAAGGTCTATTTCTAATAAGAGAAATCTAGTAGTAATTTAAAAGGGGAAGCAAAAGAAGCCTAAGCTAATTAGAATAGGCTATTTAATATATAATTCCCTCTAGGAAGTTAATAGTATAGATAAGATAATTAAAATATATAAAGATTTTTAGGTGGTTTTTAGCTAAGATTATACTTATAAAATTAGCCCTTTAAGGAGTAAAACTAGAAACCTTAGTAAAATAAATCATAGTAAGAAAATAAAGCAAGAAATTGCCCTAGACTTAGTTAAAATAGGTAGGAAAATCTACTAAACTAACTAGATAAATAATAATATTAGAAAACTTTATTATTAGGGTAGGCAAGCTAATTATAGTAACTAAGGCAGTTTTAGCATTAGGAGAAAACACCTATAAAGGAAAAGGAATATATATATATTATAGTATATAAGGATAACTCTAATATAGAATAGCATAAAACCTATCTTAAAGACTATAAATACTATATAGTAGAAAAAAGGGAGATTTTAGAAGATAATAATAAAGAAAGCTAAGGTTAAGATTTGAATTTTATAGAGATATATTTTATTAAAAATAATAGAAAGAAAGTTAAGAAACCTATTATAGAGATAGGTCTAGCTAGACCTAGATAACTAAGCCTAGGATAGGTTATTAAGGCTATAATAAGACTATAAGAGGTAGAGTATAATAGGAAAAAGGCAAATACTTTTCTTAAAATTCTAATTAAATTTAATAATAAAGGCAAGAGCTACTAAGTCTATCTTAATATAGGAATATTATTAATCTTAGCAAATAAGGCATAGCTATAATAGTATAAAGTAAACATAAAATAGGGAACGTAGGAACTAAAGCTAGTCTTAGGAGTTTAGTCTTCCTTTTTTATTACTAAAACCACTACTTTTAACTTTTATATCCCTAGGATAGCGTGTAAAACTAAGATAACTAGATATTTTATAGTAATAGCGGATGTAATGCTAAATCTAGGGCCTAAATTACTACTTAGTATAAATTTCCTATATAATTTTAGGGCAAAAATCAATTTTATATAACCTAAGGTAGTATTTAGATTAGTATATAGCATAATAGTATAGGTAGAAATATTTTAATTAGTAAGTAAAGTTCCTTACTAATAAGTAATTATAGCATAGATAGTAATAATTCCCCTAAAGGTATAGTTATATATACTAGTTACCTAGAAGGTAGGATAGAAGAATTAGGAAATAAGCGTTTATTATATACTATTATATTTAATATTTCTTCTAGACACACTCTTATATAAATCTAGCTAGGGATAGATAGTTACTTATAACCTAACTAATAAAACTATTACTATTTCTAAGCACTAGAAGGTTATACGTCTAATAGCAGCTAGGGAGGTTACTACAAACTATATAATTAATAACCCGTTTGTATATCATGCCTTTTTTAGCAAAGAGAAGGCTAAAACTAATAAGGAGACTAAAGGAGAGAAAGATAACCTTAATCTAAAGAAAGTTAACATAGGAGTACTCTCTTATAGAATCTCGTGTTCTAAGGAAATTCTATTTATAACTAATTAATTTAGGGTATAGGTAGCTAATATTAACAAAGAGGCTATAAATAAACTTATTAAGTTAATAGATAAATATAATATCTACTATAATAGGGGTATTATGCTAATGCTAGAAGACTAGAAAATAAGAATTAATCTTATAGAGGGATAGTAGTATTAAATAAGGCTAATTAGGCCTTATAAACTTAGAAAATAGGATGCTAATAAACTTAATAAAGTATATAATAAACTCTATATAAAAGGGAAGATATTATATCTAGATAAACTAGTAGCAATTGCATGTCTAGCGTTTATAGTTTAGTAAGAGACTAGCTAAGAGAGAAAAGGAAGAGTTATAGTTAATATAAGACTACTAAATAATATAGTAATACTAGATATATACCCTTTACCTAACTAAAGTAATATTATAAATAATACCTATAGTAAGAAAGTGATTTCTCT
Organism: Epichloe scottii; assembly: GCA_021950295.1. NCBI lineage: Eukaryota > Fungi > Ascomycota > Sordariomycetes > Hypocreales > Clavicipitaceae > Epichloe > Epichloe scottii. The sequence goes on from CP083245.1 coordinate 362,210, forward strand.
TTTAATAAAACTAGTTTTTTCTATTAATTACCTTTTTAATAAGACAATTAAGTACGCATAGTAGTAATATTAAATAGAGGTCTAGAAGCGTTAAATATAGCACTAATAGGGTTTAAAAACTCTCTAGCTTTTGCCTAAAGATTTATAGATAGACTATTTTAGAAGTATAAACACTTTATTTAGGTATATATTAATAATATTATTATGTTTTTAGATAATTTAGAAGAGTATTTAAGCTATCTTAAAATAGTTCTTAAAATCCTTAAGGAGAATAGATTAATAATCACTACGAAAAAGTTATTTATTAGCTACCTTACTATTTAGTTACTAGGATTTATTATTAATAGTAATAGAATTATAAATACTAATAATTAGCTTAAAGCGTTTTAAAAGATAATATTTCTAAGTAATTTATTAAGTCTTAAGACTTTTATTAGAATAGCTAGATTTCTATGTAATAGAATCCTATAGTTTAATATGTAAATCTAACTATTATAGGCATAAAAAACAGCGTTATTACACGAATTTTAAGAAAAGAATAAAAAGATTACTAGTATCTTAAAGCTAATATAGAAGAGAAAAACGTAACTAAAGATATTTTTACTAACTAGAGATAAGGAAAAGGCATTTAAAGATATTAAGATATTTTTAAGCAAGAAATAAACTTTATAGCACTATAACCTAAAGAAGCCACTATTCTTTAAAATTAATGCTTATAAAGAGGGATTTAGTTTATATATTTTCTAGCTATAAGAAGAATAGGATAGTTAAAGTATTCCTAGGAGGGAGATTAAAAATAACTAGATATAGCTAATTCTATTCCTTTTTAGAGTAATATTAAGCATTAAAAAATAATATAGTTTAATAGAGGTAAAGGTAGCTATAATTATATAGAGTGTTAGAAAGCTCTAGAAGATAGTGTAATCTAATAACGCTATAGTTAATATATTAACTAACTATTCTCTAGCAAAGGGTATTATTAAACATACCTTATTATTAATAATAGACCTTAATAAGGCTAATTTAAAACTAGCTAAAGTTACAAATTATTTGTTATAATTCAGCCTAAAGGTAACACATATGCTAGGAGTATTAAATGTAGTTCTAGACGCGCTCTCTAGATTACTAGTAGAGGTAACCTATAGGGAAGCAGCGTAGAAAAGCTAATATAATAAGTTAGATACTAGTGCATATTTTAGCAAAGAATATACCATAACCGTAATTATAGATAACAAACTTAAGGCTAGAATTATTAAGGGGTACTAATCTAATTATAAGTTTAGCTAAATTATTACATTAATAAAAGCCTACTAAGAAAGACAAGTAGCAAAGAACGCTAGAACTAGACTAAAGATCCCTCTATATAGCTAGGATTTGCGTAAGGACAGATTATTATATTACTATAGTAGGGATAGATTTTTCTACCTATATATTCTAATAGCAGAGGTTAAATCTATACTATAATTAGTATATAACAAACAGCAACACTTTAGAATCGCAAGGATAGCAGTAGAATTATAGTTAGTCTATTTTATACAAATAAGTTAATGTATTCGCGATTATATAGCCTATTATATAGTGTGTTAGGAGAATATAATTAATTATGCAAAGCCCCTAGGGGAAATATGGCCCTTATAGTTAAAACCAACGCTATTTTATACAATTTCCCTTAATTTTATAACGGATATGCCGGAGGTCTTATTAGCAAATACTATATAGTAAATAGAAGGGTACACAATATATAACTCACTATGCCCTATAAACTGCCTTTTTAGCAAGAGAATGTTATTAATACCTAGATATACTACGTATCCTATAGAAATCTAGGTAGAATTACTTCTTTAGGCACTATATATTATAGATTAGGGGTTACTAAGATAGATTATAAGTAATAGAGACCTAAAGTTCATATCTAACATATAGAAAGCTATATTTAAGCAAGTAGGGGTGAAACTCCTTATAAGTACTATGTATTATCCCTAGATAGATAGAATGGCTAAAAGAAAGAACTAAATAGTAATAATTATAATATAGTATCACACAGTAACAGACCTAGATACAATATAGACATTGCTATTACTAGCATTATAACACTAACTAAATAACACTATAGCAATAAGTACTAGCCAGGCACCTAATAAGCTATTATATAGATTTTAGCCTTTAAGTATTATTAACCTTCTTTTACCTAATAATATAACTAACGTAGGGACTAGCGTAAATAACATTATAGTACTATAGAAACTATATTAGCACAAAGCTTAATTAGCAATTATAATAGTAGCTACACTAGCGAAAATTCAGTATAATAACCGCTATAAACCAGTTAATATTAATAAAGGTAATATAGTCTACCTACGATTATATAAGGGATATAAACTATCTAGTAAGCTAAAGAAAAAATAGTCCCTGTAAAAGGCAGGTCCCTATAAGGTACTAGAGAAGGTAAATCTATTAGCTTATTAGTTAGAATTCCCACTAAATTCGCAAGTGCATCCAGTGGTATTAGCGGCATAGCTATGGAAGCTAGTATAAGGAAGGGATCTATTTAAGAGGGAAGAACTAGCTTTGCTACTAATTTTGTTTAATAATCTAGAGGAAATAGATTATTAGGAAATTAAGCGAATCTATAATTATTAGGTTAAAATTTTAAAGCGGAAAAATAAGGTAGTAAGAGTGGAGTTTCTTATTAGATAGAAAGGATATACCACTAAAGATAACTAATAGGTAGCTAAAAATAAGATACGGATTAATACGTCTAAAATAGTGGAGGAATACCTTAGGAAGAACCTAATTAATTAGGCTAAAGAACATATAAAAAGAGACTAGTAACCTATAAAGAAATAATAGTAGTAAAAGGAGAATTTAAATAATAGGTACTAGATCTAATAAGCTAGTAGGGAGGCAGGAGTTTCTAGGGGCCTACTCTTACATATTATTTATTATACTAACTAGGATTATCTTACTATACTTAAACTTTATATTATCACATAATTAAATAATAATCGCAGTGTAGTTAGATTTAGCATAAGTACAGTTAAATTTAACTAAGTTATTATATTTTGCTTTATAGTAATAACTAGTAAGAGTACTAGCATAGAATTTAAAGTAGCTAAAGCCTTTATTAGTAGAAATAATAGATCTAGTATTCACAAAGGAAGCAACAAACTTAGCATTAATAATAGAGATTAATAATATCTATAAGTAATATAGAACTATAAGGACTGCAGGAAATATTATATTAAATATAACTATTTTACCCTAGGAGTTAAATATATACACTACATGCTTAGTGTAAACCTAATTCCTTCTAATTTCCTATATTAAAAGCCTAATCTTATTATATTTAATAATAAGATTAATATCTAAGAATAAACACTATATAAGCGGATCCTAGTAGTGTATCTATGTATTTAAGTTCTAGCGTTAATATAATAAAATTAACTTTTAGGGGAACTTATATACGCTAATTTAGGGAGATAATAAGCTAATACTAAAGAAGAGTAAGCTAAATTTAACTAATAAATAGATAATAAGTTATTTAAATTAGGAATAGCTAGCTATTTTAAGGATAAGAAATTCCTTTATTACTATATATAACTAGTAGAGAGGAGTAATTAATAAAGGGAGTATATACTTCCTATCCTTTAAGTAAAAGAACTACACTATTAGTAGTATCTAGGGGAAATATAAATATTAGTAAAGGAATTTAATAAGTTAGCCTAATAGGCAGGAGATAGTAATAGTAATAATATAGGAGCTACTAGTATTATAAAGAATATAGTTAAATCTAAGGGGCGCTAAGAGGAAATGCTAACTAAGGATTTAGAAAAAGAAGTTAAGAATAGTAGGAGTAATAAAATTATACTAACTAACGCTAGAAAAGAAAGATAGGAGCATAAAGAAGTACTAAGATAATTACTAAAGGATAACCTTACTAGAGCTATAAAAAGAAAATAACTTATAGAGAGTAAAATAATATAAGGAAATAATAAAATTAGTAATATATTAGACAAAGAAGACAATATAATAATAGTTAACCTTACTAATATAGCTACTAAATCCTCTAACTAGGAATCTAGATTTAAGGATAAACCTTTAGAAACTAAAGTTAAAGATAGGATTTTAGAGAGCAAAATTAATAATAAAGTTAATAAGATGCCAGCGGAATTCCTTATTAGACTATCACAGGTCCACGCGCAAATCGCGGAGCTTAATTTTAAATTATTATATATTAGATTTAGACAGCCTAGCTCTAGAAAAGATGCTCTAAAGCTAATGCCTAAAATTAGAGCAGTAGCGTAAAAAAGAATAATAAAAGAATTTAATATAGAGTATAAAGGAAAAGGCATTAAAGGGATTAATTTTAGCACTTTCTAATACACTATAGTAGGCTAAAAAGGTAGCACATAGGATATGTAGTATGCTATATAGGTATGCGCACATAAATTCGCGTTAAAAGGCACTATAATAGTATTAAATAGATTAGAGGTATATCTAAATAACATATATTTTACATTATAATAAAATATAATTATATAGATTTTTACTATTTTTAAAGAATAAAAGGCAATATTAAGAATAAGGAAAGCAGCAGCGGAACTAAATAGGAAGCTATTAAATTAAATTACTGCTAATCTAATAGAATATAAAGCAACGTAATAGGCAAAGAATTAGACAAAGATAGTAGTAGTAGCCTTCTATAATAGCGTAATAGTTAAATATAGATAGTAAATAGCTATATATAATAGCACTATGTCTTTACTACTATAAGTAGATTTATTAGCTCTCTATTTTATAGATAAATATAGAGCAGTAAACGCTATAATCACTAGTATATTAGCTAGTATTAGCAGGGCGGATTTGCTTTGCGTTAGCACTAATAAGGAGCTAACCTAGAAATCTACTAGATCCTAAGAGAATAAGAAGAGGGATAGAGAATATAAGTAAAGCAAAATTAATAATATAGTAAACTAAATAGATAAGATAGAAGGGGCTTTTAATAATATAAGAGTAGATATAAGCTTAGCATATAACTTAGCTATAGAGGCATTAGATTAAGTTAAGGAATTAGCAAATTTAATAATAAAGGAGGCAGAAAAAACAAAGGAGAAGTTTATATAAATAGCAGAAATACTAAGAAATTATAAGGAGAAGATTCTAAAGCTTAACCCTAGAGTAACATTAACTAACTTTAGTAAATAACTTATAGAATTTAAGGAGAGCATAGTTAGTAAGAGTAAGCTAGAGAAAAAGCTTATAATACTAGTAGGGATAATAGTAGAAATAGTATAGTAGATAGACGCCTAGGAAATAATAATAGATAAGCTTATATAAGAATAAAAAGAGCTTAGAGAGAAGATAAAAAAGGCAAAAACTATAAAACTAAGTCTAGCTAAATCTAGTATAGTGTAAAGCAAATTATATAGTAAAACGCTAAATCCTAGTAATAAGTAACCTTAAGGTAAAATACTAGAAAGCCTAAGTAAGAAAACTAGGCTAAATAAAAAACTTAGTCTAATAAAACTAAAGGCTACCTAGGTAATTTTATAATTAACCCTATTAAAAACGCTAGTAATATAAGCGTAGCTAAGAATAATAGGAATATAAAATAAGATAGCGCTACCTCCTAATTAGCCTATAGTTAGACTTACTATAATATAAGATAATAAGGATAATAAATTTGCTAGATTAATAGATTAAGGATATGGATTTAGATAAAATAAAATAAAAACAGGAATTAGATTTTATCTAGTAATAAGATAATATAGTTTAGGATTAGACTAGGGATATACTAGAAAGGATAATTAATTAGTAGGATTTAATAACTTACTAAAAGGAGGGGATAAAATTAGTAATTATAGGAGAATAAAATTTAGTAATAAAGTGGGAGATTATAATAAAATTAGTATAACTATTATTTAATATAACAATTTTATAAGTACTATTATAAGGCGCGGTTTAGTAAATAGCAATTATAGAGTTAAGTAAACCTATAATACTAAAGCCACTAGTATAGCAGGGAACGCACTATATCTATCTCCTTATAAGATTTAACTTAAGCTATATTTCTTTTATTTATATTAATAGTTAAGGACCTAAATCTAGCCACTAGCTAGCTATATCTAACTAGGATAGTTATTTTTAAGGCGCGCCTAGCACTTATTACGTGGTAAAATACCTAGGAGCGGAAGGGACCCTTATAGGGCTAGATTTAGTAACCTAGAGTAGGGGATAACTTAATTCTTATAATATACTTTACTCCTAATAGTAACTTTCCTAAAGTAAACTTAGCACGATTTATGACCTGTTAAATCCATTAGCCCCTCTGACGGATTCAACCCCTACGTGCCAAATCAGCACGTAACAAATAGTTAATAAATACCTTAAGGTATAAGTTACTACTAATAAAGGTATTTAATATACCTAGAGAGATACTTTGCATAAGAATTACATAAGTAATACACTTATTAGGAAGAATATAATAAACTAATAATAAGCTATAAGAAGGGAATAAGATACTAGTCTTCCCTAAAACCCTTAGAATCCCTATAATTTGCCTACACTAGGTATAAGTAAATCTACTATATATAGCCTAAGTACCCCGCCTAATACGTAATATATATAATAAAGCCTAAGCCCTTTTCTAATGCTAATTCCTATTTAACTTAGATGTCTATAATAAGAATAAGAGCCTTATATAAAGAAGATAATAGGGAAGATAATAGGGAAATAAATAATAAGAGTAATAATAACGTTATTTATATTAGCTCCCGCCTATGCATGCTATTAGTAATAGATAATTATAATATTAAGGATAAGTTTTAAGTAAGTTTATATTAGTCTTATATTAATATTATATGCTAACTCTTCTAGGATAACTTTAACTTAGATATATAGAATAATAATACTTAATTTCATATAAGTAATAACAATATGGAATCCTATAAGTAATAATAATTAGCTACTATAAGTAGTAGTAACACATATATATTAATTAATTTAGATATATATTGCCTTAAAATTAAGAAAAAGAGATTAGAAAAAACCATAGAGAAGTAAAATCTTAAGATATAAATTAAAGTCTTAATAAAGAAAAGTAGCGAATTAGAAGAGGTATATATATAATTATTATAGCTAAAATATTATACTAATAATATAAAGGAGATTTTAAAATTAAGAGATAATAAGTTAGTATGTTTAAAAGCTAAGATTACTAAGCACAAAAGGTAATATATAGCACGCTATATATTTCTATTTGCCTTTTATATTCTATTACTCTTTTATACCTTCTATAAAGTTAGCTCTTATAACACAGAAACTTTCTCTTATAACGTAGAATTATTCTCTTATAACATAGAAGATAGAGTATTCTATGTATTTCCTTAGTATATGTGTTAGGTATACGTTTATTATGTATTATACCTCTTAGTTATTTGTGGCCTAAGAGCTGTTTTCTATAGATCTCTTACTTTAACTATATATGCCTAGGAGATTATTTCCCTTATATAATAATTACTAATTCTATTCCCTAGTAATATAACTAGCCTAGTAAAATAAAAAGCTATATTTAAGCTTAAACGCGCTATTTTATTCCCTATTAAATATTACTTATTAGTTATAGTATATATATAGTGCACCTATTACTTATATAAGAAGCTTAAGTTTATTTATAAACTTCCTTAGTAAGGATATCTTAGGGCTAGCTTTATAAACTAAACTAATTAGTAGGTACATATATATACTATATAATAGAGTAATATACCTAGGCTTATAAAGATATTATATATTGCGCTAGCCCTTAGATAATACCTAGTAATAGATTATACTATTTAGTAGCGTAAGCATATACTATATATATTACATATATATAATATATACTTTTTACCTATAACCCTTTCTTTAAACTTTATATTCGCTCTACTAGGTAGCTATACTCTCCCTAGTAATGCTAGTAAATTGTGAGAACAAGGGGATAGCTAGGCAAGAGGTATAGGGGCACTCTGTATATTAACTAAAGCTTGCTAGGTCTAAGTGTGTAGTATATGTGAACCGCTGTCTTATAGCTAGTGGTTTGCTAGCGTTATATAGACCTAGCCTTAGGGTATAGTGTATTATAGGGTGCACCTATATTAGGAGTAAGGCCTTATAATTACCCCCTTACTTTTAGCTAGGCTTCTAAATAGCTTTAGATTTATTTACTATAATATAGCTATTTACTATCTAGTAGTTATAATAATATTACTAAATTAAAATATTATAATAATAATAACTAGTAATTATCTCCTAGTAATATATATAGCGCTTAGGTATAAAGTTACCTAGGATCCCCTATTATATTACTTCCTTTTCTCCTTTATAAAGCTAGTTTATATATAACTCTTTATTATATTTTTACTAGTCTTTTACTAACTCTTTTATAAGAAGACTTAGAGGATATTATAAGTACCTAGGAGGCAAAGATAGTCCTTTAGCTCTAGCCCTCTAACCTAGGCTACGTAGCCTAGGCTATAGTAATATATTAGTTTTACTATACTATAGAGAAGGTAATTAAGGTAAATAAGAATAGTACTAAGTTTGCCTTTATTAATAGTATGCTTTTTACCTATAGGGGTATAACTATTAAGAGTTTTCTAGTTATTTTACCCTTTCTTTAAGGTAGCTTTTCTTTATTTTTTAGTAGTTTATTCTAAACCCTTAATTAGAGTTTTAATAGTAGCTAGAGATACTAGCCTTTTTCTATAGTAAACTTATATCTTTTTTCCTATAATTCTATTATATCTTACCACTAACTTTCTTCCTTTTAATCTAGTAATATGTATAAATTATATATTAAGTGCTTTCTATATCCTTTACTAGGATTTACTAGTTATATTCGCTAGGCTAGCCCTTTTATTTTACTAGGTATTTATTACCTTTATAAGTCCTTTTATAATTCTTAACTTCTTTAACTTTATACTTATTATCTTTATCTTTAAGATCTAGTATTAGTATATCCTTATCCTTTGTATTTCCCTAGCGTTTCTATAGCTTTAGTAAGCTAATATAGAAGATATTATATAATTAACTATATTTTTTAGGTAGTGTAAGCTAGTAGGCCTATTTTCCTATAGTATTAAGTATTTAAAATAGCCTAATAAACCTAGTAATTAGCTTATATTTTATATCTTTAAGTCTAATATTCTTAGCTAATAGAAGTACTAGGTCTCCCTTTTTAGGGTTTATAGCTAGTAGCGCTAGTTATAGTACTTTACCTATATTTTAGTAGCTTTTCCCTAGCTTTACTTAAGTTATTTTCTAACTTTATATAGCTTTATAATATATGCATATACTTCTAGCACCTCCCTTTTAGTAATCTTGCCCTTAAGAGCTAGGTAAAACTTAGGTAAATAGCCTATAAGTATATAATTTAGGGAGTAGCTAGTTATTCTATTAACTATATTATTCTAAGTAAATTAAGCTATTAGAAGTAGTTTTAGCTATATTTATTAATTCTCTCTAATAAAGTATTAAAGGTAGTGCTTAAGTACCTAGTTTATTTGCTTTATTTACCTATCTATTTAAGGGTAAAATACTATAGATAGCCTATATTTAATATAGGATAGGTAGTATAAGTCTAACTAGAACTAGCTTATAAAGACAGATTCTCTATCTAATATAATGCCTTCTAGTAGTCTAAATTATAATTTAATCTCTTAATAAAATAGCTTTACTAGTTTAGCTATATTAATTATAGTTAATACTAGGAGGAAAATAAAGTACTTAGTAAATTAGTCTATAATTACTAGGATTATATTAGTTACTTAATTAGTTATCTATAATATAGGTAAGCCTATAATAAAATCTATTAAGATTTTTACCTATAGTTACCTTAGTATTAGTAGGGATTTAAGAGATTTATATAGGTAATATCTTTATGCTACTACCTATTAGCATATACTATAACTTATAATATAGTCTAATATAGACTTACTTATTACTAGCTACTAGAAGTAGTGCTTTAAGAGCTTAAGAGTATATTTAGTCCTAAAGTAACCTACTAGTAAATTATTATAGTATAGCTATAGGAGCTTCTATTATAAGATAGGCTCCTAGGGAATAACTACCTAGTCTTAGTATATTAGAAGGCCCTTCTTACTATATAACTATAGACTAGCTTTTCCCTTTCCTTTTACTAGGGAGTTTACCTTACTACTTTACCTTTATAAATCTAAATCTTAGTCTTATGCCTTTTATAGTAATTACGCTAAAGGTTTATTTAGCTTAGATTAGTAGGGATCTAGTAATATAATAGCTCCCTAAATCTCTTATATATTAATACCTTAAATATATATTACTTTCTCCTTAAAATTACCTTTATTTAGCTAATCTTTTACTAAATCCTTAGTAGCTAACTAGCTTATATGCTTTATAGCACTATCTAACTAGGCTACTCTAGCCTCTATGGGTTTCTCTCTTATAACTAGGATATTTTCCTTCCCTAAAGGCATCTTACTATATCTTTCTTACTATATTAGTATCTCTTTTACTAGTTCTTTAGTAATTACTATCTTCCTTTAAAGTTCTAGTAGGAGCGCCTTATTTATAATAGGTTTACCCTTATAATTAAACCTTCTTAATAGTATATCTATAGGATTACTTTTCCCTAGTTTATGCTTAATTATAAAGTAAAAGGGGTAGAGAAATATATACTATCTTACCTACCTTTTATTTAACTTTAGCTACTTTATAAAGGTTTATAAATTATAGTAATCTAATAAAACCTTTACTAGGCTTACTATACCTTTAATATAGTATTACTATTATTTAAATAACTTTACTATAGTAAGTAGCTCTTAATTAGCTATGCTATAGTTATATTTAGTATCTATAAACTTCCTTAACTAAAAGGCCACTAAATACTAATAGCCCTTATTATCCTACTAGGATAGAATCCCTACTATTATAAAAATTAAAGTATTTATCTTAATACACACTAGTTAACTTAGGTTATAATAATAAAGCAAAGGCACTTACTAGAATATATCCTTTAGCTAGTTAAATACTAGCTATTCCTTTACTTTAAATATAAACTTCCTAGTCTAAATACTATTTTAACTACCTTTTATTAATATATATAGGGGTACTATAATCCTAGAGTATTTATAAATAAACTATTAGTAAAAGTTATAGAACCTAAGGAATAACTATATATTCTTAAAGCTTATTAGCTCCTTCTAGTCCTAAATTATATTAACTTAACTTATATCTATTAAAATCCTATTAACTAATAGAATAAACCTAAGGAACTCTATAGATTCCTAATAAAAGAAGTACTTAGAGGGCTTAGTATATAGCTTTACTAGTTATATACGCTCTAGGACTTTCTTAATATATATAGTATGCTTCTCCTATATTTTTAAGAAGATAAGGATATTATTTAGATATACTATATAAATTATATTAACTAACCCCTAAAGCGCTTTATAGATATAACTTTAAAAGGTAGCTAGGGTATTTATTAGCCTAAAAGGCATAATAAGATATTTATAGTGCCTATAGCGTATATAAAAGGTAGTCTTCTATTTATTACCCCCTTTAATATAAATTTAGTAATAAGTATCTTTAATATTAATTTTTAAGAAAAAGCAAGCCCCTTAGTATTAATCTAAGATCTTTAAAATTAGGGGAAAGCATAGTAATTCTTCTATATAACCCTATTAAGTCCCTAGTAATTTATATATAGTTAGAGTATTCTATCCTTCTTTAGTATAAATAGGATTAGCGCCCCTATAGGACTCTTTAAAGGTCTTATCTAGCCCTTTACTAAGTTATTCTTAATATACTCTTAGAGTTCCTATAGTTTACTTTAGGAGAGAGGGTAAATAAGTCTATATAGTAGTATAGTATTAGGTACTAAATTAATTATATAGTCTATTAACTTTCTTAATAGAAGGCTTCCTACCTTATCTAATATAAATATATCTTTAAACTTATATAGTTCTTTAGGGATATTACTAACTATTTTATAGGCTTTTACCTCCTTATTATCTTTAAGGGTAATAAACTTATTCTCTATAACTCCTATAATAGTATATATAATTATCTTATTATATATTACTTTAGTAAACTTATAGGGAGTTATTAATAAAAAGGCTTTTCTCTTTTTCTTAAACCACTATTCTTATAAGTATAAATAGAGGTATATATACTCTTTTACTAGTATATATATTCTAATTAATATAGGACTTCCCCTTACTCTTAGGTCTTTATTTATAGCTATATATAGTAGCTTAAGATTCTTTTTTCCTTTCTTAAATCTTTAATTATAATAGGTACCTTATAGACACTATATTAGGGAACTATAAGGGCCCCTATTACCTTAAGAATAGGTATAGTAATCTTAGCCCTATTTAGCTTATAGGTTTTTATAAATTTAGCACTAATAATATTAATCTTAGTGTAACTATCTAGATTTACTACTATTTAAATATCTTTATACCTATAAATAGTAACTAGTATATAGAAGTAATACCTTACTAGTACCTTAGCTTAGGAGATAAAAATAAGGGTATTTACTTTTACCTCTAGTAGTTTCCCTAGTCCCTTTTATACTCCCTTTTAGCTTATTATAAAAGTATACTATATATTTAGTGCTATTATAGTTATAGTAATATCTTTTTTCTAACTTCCTTATTATTTAAAGCTATAGCTAGGGTTTTTTTTCTTTTTATCTTTTTAATCTCTATTAGGTCTATAGCTATATAAGGAGTTATATTTATAGTATTAGGGGTTCTTAGAAAACCCCTTATTCTTAGAATACTTATATCTTTACTTACTCCTTAGTATTACCTCCTAAAACTACTAGGTAAGTTATATAACCTTCTCTCTAGTCTTTCTAATAATAGAGATATATAGGTTAATATAGTTCTATAGGTTAAGGAGTAGTTTTATAAAGAATATAAGTATATAAGACTTTTAGAGGCTCTTTCTAGGTATTTCTCTAGTAAATCTAAGTAAATACTAAACTTAATAGGGCTTTAGCCCTTATATTACTTTATATTTTCTAATTACTTAGTAATTTATATATTATAGTTTATAAAGTCTTTAAGTAATATAAGTATTTAAGTCTAGAATTTATTCTAGTTATCTTTAAGTTCTTTATAGCTACTAGCTAACTATTTCTTAAGGTATTAGTCTTATCTTACCTTATAATTAGTATATATATAGTTAAGTATAAAGAGAATCTTTTAGTAATTATATATATACTTATATCTTACTCTATTAAAGGTATAATTAAGGTTATTAATCTATATCTTATATTTTTATAAGTTAGTAAGGTAGGTAAGCTTAGTAATATTCTAGACTTTAACTTCCTTATTACTCTTACTTAAGAATAAGCTTAACCTTTATAGCCTTTTTACTTATTCTTTCCCTATATTTAAATAAAGTAACTTAATAAGTTCTTATTTCTTATTTTATAGCTTCTTTAGTTCTTTTAGCTAGGTAATTTATTTTACTATTACTACTTAATAAGTAATAAGGGTAAGAGGTCTAAAGGGGTTTCCCCTTCTTTAGTTAGGGTATTAGTAATACTAGGGATAGAGATTATACCTATAGCTATAGTGCTATTACCCTTAGAAGGTTAGTCTTAGTTATTTACTAGTATTACCTTATTAGATTATATAGTTCTTCCCCCTATATTACTCTTAGGTAGCTAGTGTTAAAGCTTTAGAATTATAAGAATAAGGGGATAGCTAGGTAAGAGATATAGGGGCACTCTATATATTAACTAAAGCTTACTAAGTCTAAGTGTATAGTATATGCGGACTACTATCTTATAGCTAGTGGTTTGCTAGCGTTACGTGAACCTAGCCCTAGGGCATAGTGTGTCACGGGGTGCACCTATGTTAGGAGCAGGGCCTCACATAAATATAGCAATAAATCTAATTAAATGTAATTATTAATTGCTATATATAATACCTATATAGGGATACTTACGCTAGCATTATTTATAAAGGTCCTGCCACACATTTTTCCACTACTATTAATTATAAGATTACACCTAAGAGTAGGTTAGCTTATGCATATGCCACGTATTTATAGATAATATACCCTACATATAAGTATTAATCCGTAAAAGGGTAAGCCACTCTAAAGATATTAGAATTAGCCTATAATAATAGCCTAATTTAGAGGGGTTTACTACTTTAAGCATAGAATTATTAATAAAATCAGTTACTTAGACTACTATCTTTATATATATGTTATATATAGGGAAGGTAAAAGAGTAAATCTTAGCATATATTATATATATATTAGTTTAATTTTTTTATGCCTTATAACTAAATAGAATGTAGTAAACTAACTATAAACATACTTACTATATACTATGTATATATAGGCATTATATATTATTTGCATTTTTTACCTTACAAAGTATTCTCTAATATTTTATTTATATTATATATAATAATATATTACGCGCATATATGTAATATATACAAATACACTTAACTTAAGTTAATTTCTCCTAAAAACTAATCTAGCCTTTTTCTAGGCATATATTATGTGCTATATATATATTATCTCTAAAAATAAACTATATAAAACTAATAAAAGTAAGGTTGTATATACGTAGTATATATTAAGCAAAGAACCTTTATAAGTTAAAGATTATTAATATTATTAGGGTTAGTAGTAGTAGTAGTAGTAGTAGTGGTAGTAGCCCTTATAGCCCTTTTCTTCTTAGTATTTTTCTTCCTTATAAAAGCGCCCTTCTAGGTAGGAGTAACTATACTATTATTAGCTTTATATATATTATATATATTTATGTTACTTATGCTTATTCCCTCTATCCTTACCCTTTCCCTTAGGTTCTAAGAATTATATTAGTAATATATATTACCTATAAGCCTTTAATATAAACTTACTAGGTAGTTAGTTATAACTACTACCCTCCCTATAAGAGAATAGTTCCTTAATATTAGAGCTTTTAGTCTACTAAAAGATATAAGTATATAGTTAGTATATATTTAGTATAAGTAAAACATACCTTACGTTTTTCTCTAGTAATAACGCTACTTTATCCTTATTACTAATATTAAAGTATTTAACCTATATATAGTTACTACTTCTTAAATATATAAGAAGGGTTATAATATATAGAGATTAACAAAATTAGCGCCCCTAGTGCTTAGCAAAATTATTATTTATAGCGCTATAATATTAGTTAGTATATATACTAAATATATCCTATAGATATTATATAATATATACCTTCTAGTTAAAATATTCTAAAATAATATAGGTAAGGTTAGTATAGCCTAAGGTGCTAGATCTTATATTAATATATATGTAGCATATAAGCTTAATATATACTTACCTAAAGGGTTCTTTAATAAATAGTATCTTATGCTATTTATAATATAAGATTATATAAATTAAGCCCCTAAAATTATATTAGTATTATTCTAATATATATCCTATATATATATACTAGTAACCTATAAAGATTTTATCTTTATTAACCTAGGATTAGCTATTAGTATTAACTATAAAGTATTAGTATATATTTAATAAACGCTATATATATTAGAAGAATATATACCCTTAATGCTATACTTC
The DNA here is from genome assembly GCA_021950295.1 of Epichloe scottii. Taxonomy (NCBI): domain Eukaryota; kingdom Fungi; phylum Ascomycota; class Sordariomycetes; order Hypocreales; family Clavicipitaceae; genus Epichloe; species Epichloe scottii. The sequence continues at coordinate 377,816 of CP083245.1, forward strand.
TCCTTAAGGTGTTATTATATTTAGATAAGTAGGGAGATATATTATATATATATATAATATATAATATACCTAGCTAGACCTACTATCTATAATAGTATAACTATGTCACGACTAAAGGCGTGGGAAGAGATAAACAGAGTAATGATAGGAGAATAAGGTTACTGCTATAAAGGTAATAGCTAGGGGTGGGTGCGTAAAGGTTTCGAACTCTAACCTCTCCCCTAAATAGGAGAGGTCCTTATTATATACCTTCTCCTCACGCCTACGTAACTATCTAGCTACTAGGTCCTAGCGTATAAGTTATCTAGGGATTTGCCTCGCTTAGAGAGGCGGCCCTCTTATAATATCCCTTATACCTTTATGCTCCTAATATAATACCCCCTTACATATAATTATCCTTAATTATATAATAAACTATTACCTAGGGGCAAGTACACTACCTAAAAGCTTCTAAGACTATCCTTTAACCTTATAGTGTAATGTAGGATTATTATAATCCCTCGCGCCCTAACGCATTAGTAGAAAAATAAAACCTTAATAACGTTAGGTCCTAATTATTTTCTTATATAGCTAGCTTGCTATTAATTGCTATTGCTTTATAGCTTTAACGCTAAGACCTAACTATGCTTAGCTTCTATATAGCTAAATCCCCCTATTAGATAACTTATATTAATTTTTATAATTAGGTTAAATAGATAGGGTCCCTAGTCCTAATAATTTAGATAGCTTTATTTATAAATCATAGCGAATTTATCCTAACTTTGCTACATACGCGTAGCTAGCCTATATTTCTAATAGTAGTAGCTATAATTGTGATTTTTCTAATTTATTAATTTATTACACGTAGCTTATAGATTACTTAAGGGCTTATAAATTACTTAAGGGTTAGCTATTCCCTATAAAAGAGGCTAGTTTTCCCTCTTTCCTTATTATTTCTTTCTTTAATATCCTTATCTTAAATTTATAAGTTATCCCTACTAGCTTAATAGTAGCTTTTATATTACTATTATTTAGTAGTCTTTAAATAATCCTTTTTCCCTTAAATTTCTTTACTACTTTAGCGCTACTAACTATTTACTAGCTTACTATATTTACTACTATATCTATCTTTACTAGTCTTATGCTTACTCTTACTACTAAGGTTTCTAAGAAATCCCCTTATAAACATATAAAAATAAGTAAATTAACTATATAAGTTTACTACTTAAGCATAGAGGTCTTACTACTAACTTAGTGCTAGTAACACTAAGATACCCTATTTATATTATGCTTAGTAAGCCACTATCTAGAAGATTACTCCCTAAGATAATAAAAGTACTAAGCCTTAATATATTATTAAAGGAAAAGCTACTCTAGAAGACTATAGTTACTCTTTAAGTATAACTATACTATTACCTTACTACTATCCTTAGCTAACTTACTTAGATAATTCTATAAAATACGCATATTATATAAGAAATAATAAACTTTATATTAGTATATATTATCCTAACCCTTAAACCAAGTTCTTTACTAATATGCTACTGTGTGGCCTAAATCGCGCGCCTAGAAACACATGCGTTCGCGATGATAGCATTAGGGGTCATAGGGATAGTCATTACACTAAGGGATAATGACATTAGTCATATAAGCCAGGGATCAAATGGTCTATAAAGGGATCACTTCTAACTAGGCTTCTAGAGCTTATCACGTACATTAGATATAGAGTTTTTATGCCTAGCTTTGCTATAGCTTATTATTGTGTTTTAAGATAAGATAAATTAATAAGATTATTATTACCCGCACTAATTTAACTATTAGGTCACTTCTAATCTATTAGACTATTTAATCTAGATTATCTCTATCTTATAGAGATAATCTAGCCTTATAATAGGTTACTATAGTTAAGCTTCTTAACCCCCTTTAATATGCATAGACGTTAAAGCTACCTATATATATAAGCTAGTATTATATCTTTTAGGGTATTGTTTTTTGCTTAATAAAATTAGTAAAGAAACAAGTTTTTAATCCCCTAGGACTATTCCACTCTAGTTATTTCTTAGCCTTAGTTAAGATTAATTAGAAGCAATCCTTTAATACCCTTTAGCTATTACTAACCTAGACTATAAGAAAATCCCTTTATCTTATTTTCCCTATAATAAGCTATAAACTAAGAGTCTAGACCTAACTTATAAGATAGCTAGGGTATTAAAATAAAAGCGGCTAAACTAGCTAAATATAATAAGATAAGGAGGATTAGGCAAAAGGAAGCGCATTATACGTATATATAGGCGGAAAAGCTAGCTAGCTTAGAAAGGTACTTTATAAACACTTGCTAAGTTATTAATCCCTTACTAGTTACCTCTAAATATAAGTTTATAATATAGAAAACATAGCTAAACATTCTAAGCTAGTAGGACACATAGTCTAGTATTTTAAACTATTTAATCTTAGGGCCTATTATCTATTTTGCTATTATTTAGCTAATTATTAGAATCTTATAGTTAATTATAAAAAGCTATATAGTTATCCTAGTAGCCTTTACTTATAGTTTATTTATTATTACTAATACTACCCCTTTAAAAGTCTTCCTAAAGGAAGCACTAGATATTATAAAGATATTTATTTAAATATAAGTAGCTATCTCTCTCTAAGATTAATTAAAAGAATACTTATCTTACTCTATGCCTAGTTATATCCTAACTTATTCTTAATAAACTAGTAAAGTAGGATTAAGTAAGCTATTAACTAGTTAATAAGACCTTAGGGACACTCCTTTACTAATTACTCTAACTACTAGTTAGGGACTATCTAATCCTAAGATAGTAATTAGCCTAACCTAAACTAGGTTTAAAGACTACTTAGGAAAAACCCTAATAATATTAGCAAGATACCTAAGGCCCTTAGAGGCCTTAATATAAAATCTTTTACAAAGCTCCTTAGAGAAATAATAGCATAGTAAACCTTATTAATTACTATATAAAATAGATATAATATTTAGTAGTTTACTAGTAAAAATATATTTAACTTCCTTAAGGACTTTAAAGCAAAAATAAAGGCAATAGGTATACCTAAGATAGACTAGTATAAGATACTTAAATAGAATATTAACCTAAAGCTTTAATAAGTAGTTAAGATACTAACTATATTATAAACCTAGAAGAAGTCTAAGAAAAAGATACTTCTCTAGTATAATACTACTAGTTAGGATTAAATAGAAAATACTTATAAATAGCTTAAAGATCTTAATTTAATATAACTAAAGTCTATTTAAGATACCTATTACTAGCTATAGAAGTATTAAGCTCTAATATCTATTATTAACCTAACTAGATAGAAAACCACTATAAGCTAATTAAACTATATTTATAAAGTACTCCTAGATTATTTAATCTTAAGCTTTATAGATTATAAAGGGCTTACCTATAAAGAAGTCCTTATTATAGAATATAAACCTCTCTAGATAAAGCTTAATATATATATTTATACATGCCTAGAACTCTAAAATAGGGGTCTAAAAGGTTTTAATATAGTAAAGCTTTCTTTAGATAATTAGGAATCTAGCCTTATAAATTAGAGATTATTTAATCTAAGGGTTTTTAATAAGTAGTAAACTTCTTAAAGAAATTATTTAGTATAGAATAATTTATTAGAAAGGGATAATAAACCTAGATTCTATAAAAAAGGGATAGGAAATAGGATAGTAACTAAGTAGTTAGATTATTAAGATTAAATAAATAACCTAATAAAATAATTAGCTAACCTAAAGATTATATTTATAAAACAAGTAAGTAAGGAAATTAATATTATAAAATAGCTTAAGGCTAAATATAGCACTACCTAGTGGTAATAAAGGTAGCTTTACTAAATAAACTATATAAAACTATATAATTATAATAAGAATAACTATATCTTTAATCTAAATATAATTTTAGGAAGGGGCTATTAGTTAAATAAATGCTATTACTATAATAATAATGCTTATTTAGCTATAAGATATAAGATCCTTAAGTTTAATAAGATATTAAAATTTATAGTCTATAATCTAGTAGTCTATATCCTAGTAATTAGGGATAATCTAAAGTATTAGATTATACCCCTAGTCTTACTCTTAAAATTTCTCTAAATTAGTAGCTATATATATAAGCTAGCTATATTTTAGGTTAAGTATTTTAAAGATTATAAGATTACCTATATAATACCTAGGATTAAGGAATATAGACTAAGTAAAGGTATAAGTTAGAAAATAATAATAGAAGAATAAGATATCTTTAAGAGAATAAAAAGCTAGTTTAATCTAGTAATATACTAACTAAAGAGAGAAGTTAAGGTAATAATCCTAAAAAGGGAATTAATAAGTGTAGTCTTAACTATCTAATTTAAGAAGGTAAGTATAAAAGATAAAGGTAAAGAAAGCGCTATTATAAAAGTGTTAGCTATTAGAGAAAGATTAGTAAAATAAAGTTAGGCAATGGATTCTAAATTAATTATATAATAAGGTCTTCTAAAAGAAGCTTAGTATCCCTTTCTAAGATATTTACTATATAATACTAACGTTAGCTAAAGCAGTTAGTAATAAATATCTTATAAGAGCAAAAGGCATTAAAGATATCTAATACTATAATAGGAACTTATTAGGACTAGTCCCTTCTCTATTAAAAGCATTTAGTCGAAGAAAAACCTAAGACTATTTAATCTAGACTAGCAGATTAATAGTATTACTTAGATAATATAGAAGATAATTAAGGAGAATAAGAAGAATAAAGCTATAATTAAGAAAGCTTTACTACCTATAATGCCTCCGCTAGAAATTAATATAGCCTTATAGGAATAAATTTAGGAGAGGCTAGGAATAAGAAGCTTAATTACTAAGACCTATTAGGAACTAATTAATCTAAATAAGAAGACTTTTATACTTAATATAATAATAAAACTATAAGCTACTATTAATAATCTATAGGAGTTACTATGCCTATAGGTTTAACTAGATAACCTTAAAGAAGAGCTACTATAAGGACTTATTAATATAGGAGCATAAGGAAACGTAATCTTAGAAAGCATAGCAAAATAACTTAGATTAAAGATCTATCTAATAGACGCTATAAATACCTTATCTTACTTATTACACTAGATTAGGATAATTAGGGAGGTTTAGATAAGGCTATACCTAGGGAATATCTAGATACCTATTACTTTTTATATTAGCCTAGACTTAGTTAATATTACCTTAATCCTAGGAATGCCCTTCTTTAGAATATACTAGATATAATTTAACTACTTACATAGCAGGGAGCTCTATACCTAGTATTAATTTAGTAATATGGTTATTATATTAAGAGTTATAAAAAGCATTTAGTGGCAATACACTAATAAACCACTAGCATAGTAACCTACTATTAACGCTATAATATTTAGCTACTTAGTAGTAAAACTAGAAGCCTTAGGAACCTTAGAAGAAGATTAAATATTTTAAGAAGGAATAAAGAAGATAGTAAAAGATAGTAAGGAACTTATCCCTATCTTAATAAAGGAAGGAACTAAGATTTTCTACGTGGTTATTAAAGATATAATAATTAATTATACTAAGTGACTTAAGGTAATTATAGAGGATTTTTAACCCTAGTAAAAGCTAGAACTACCTAATCTAATAATTAATATAATATATAAATAAAAAGCCTAGAAGATTTACCCTTATAATAATATGCCCTCTAATAGATTAACCCCTAAAGGAGATCTAAAGTAAAAGTTAAAGAAATAGAAAGAAGTAAAGTTATAACTTAATATATCTAGGAAATATAATAAGTATATTACTAGGAGATTTAGTGTAAACCCTTAAGGTTTTAGAATAACCTAGGAATAATTAGATTAAATAGTTAAAAGGGTATAAGAATATTTAACACTAAAAGAAGTTAATGTTTTTAAGGAAATTCTCTATAACTAAGAAGTAATGCTAGCATAGGACTTATTAGAGTGTAGAAAAGTTAACCTACTAGTTACATTACTATAAGTTATTAAGGTTATTAAATAGAAGGCATAGTAAGTAGGTTTAATCCTAATACCTCTTAGGTTATAAGGGAAGCTAGTTAATCTTTTAAAGAAAAAGCTAAAGTATAGTTATTTAGAGGAGAGCTATAGTTCCTATAGGAATCTATATTTCCTTATTATAAAAAAGAATAGTGGAATTTATTTAATTAGTAATAAAATATAATAAAGTTATAATATAGGATATGCTTAGCCCTTAAGAAGCTAAAGTATTTAGCAAAAGCTTTATAATATATAAGATCCTATCTATTATTAATTTATTATTAGGATATAATTAGGTTAAATTAGCTAAGAGAAGTTAGGATATAATAATAATTTTAATTATAGTTAGACTTTTATAACTCTATTAGCTACTATAGGGAGTTACTAACTTAGTGGCTTAGTTTATTAGGATTATTAGGAGAGTATTATTTAACTTAATTCCCTAAATTTATATACCTTTCCTAGATAATATTACTATCTAAGGTCTAACTATAATATATAATAATAAGGAAATTATGCTAGGAGTGTAAAGGTATATAATAAAGCATTTAATTAATATTAATAAAGTCTTAGTTAATATTAAGCTCTCTAGTTATATAGCCTTAGCAGTTAAATTAAAGTTTTATTAGAAGTTAGTAGAAATTATAGGATTTATATGTAGCATAAATAGAAGGAAACTAACTAAAGTAAAGATAATTAAGATCTTAGACTAGGAGGTTTATTAAGATTAATTAGATATATAGTCTTTTATTAGATTAATAGAAGTTTATTATATATAGGTAATATATTATACGTAAAAAGTAAGGCTATTAGTAATCTTACTAAAGAAAGGGAGTAAATAAATATAGGGGCTAGATTAGTAAGAAGCTATAGATATCCTTAAGAAAGTAGTAATAATAGCACTAATTCTTATTTTACTTAATCTAGGACTAGGCTTTAGAGATATTATTCTAATAGTTAATGCAAGCTTAATTAGATAGGAAGCTATGTTATTATAAATTATTAATAGTAAATAATATCCTATTTAATATAAAAGTAGTACTTAAAACACTACTAAATCTAAGTATAATACTATAAAGTAAGAATACTAAGCAGTGGTTTATATATTAAGATAACTATAAATATATCTATATAGAGTTCTATTTACTTTAGAGATAGATTTATAAGTCCTTATATATTAAATTAATAGTGCTATTAATAATATACCTAGGGCACTTATTACCTAATAGATTAGCTAGATTTTACTCTTTAATTTTATTATATAATATATACCTAGGGAGAAGAACTAAATTACTAATACCTTATTAAGAAAGGGCCTTAGAGCTTTAGATTAATTAGACTAGGTAATTAAAGGGGATATTAAAGATTTTATTAATCTTTACCTTAATAATATTACTATAGGTAAAGAAAATAAAAAGAGCTACTTAGAGGAAATATAATAGGTAATTAATTTCCTATTAACTTTTTAAAGACTACTTAATCTTAGTATAAAGAACTATAGGAAACTATATAATAAGGCTAAGAAGTTTTACTTAGAAAAAGAATATCTCTAGAAAAGGCTAATAGGAATTATAAAGGGACTTACACTAGTAGTAAATATACCTAAGTAATAATAGGTAATTATTAAGCCTATTTATAAAGAACTTAGATATAAAGGCATTAAGGTAGTCTTCTAGGTAATAAGATTAAGATACTAGTAAAAGGGACTATAGAATATAGCCTAGGAGATAATAGCTTACTATAAAATATACTAAAAGTTTACACTATAGCGCCTATAAGAGCTTTTTATACTAGTTATACTAGGAAACCTATTAGATGCAGTGGCCAGAATGCGCCTAAAAAAATATAAAAATCAATACTAGGAAACCTAATAAGTAAGATTTATATTAATACTTAGCACTTACTAATTAATTATAGATATAAGTATCTATTAGAAGCTAGGTATAACCTTACTAGTTAGGTAAAGGCTACTCTAGTTAAGAATACTACTATATTAGTAATTAGGAAGTTTCTCTCCTCTTTAATTAGTAAGTTTAAGCTCTTTTAATTTATTATCTATAATAGAGAACCTAAAATGTGTAGAAACCTTAAGAAAGCACTTATAGATATTAGTATTACTAGAATCTAAATATCTAGGTATAACCTAAAGGCAAATTCCCTATTAAAGTTAGATATTAGTCTCTTATATTTGCCCTAGTAAAGTTAGGCAAATTAGATAGATAATAGTTTAAGTACCTTAATAAGGCTTTTCTTATAAATTACACTACTATTTATAAATTATATAGAAAGTCTACGTTTTATTTAATCTATAGATAGGAGCTAATACTACCTTTAGAAGTTAAATTTCTAACTTAAAGACTAATTAATTAGGACATAATTATAGGTAGTAAAGACTTATTTAAAGCATAGGTTTAGATACTTAAATAAAAAGCAAATGATATAAAAAAGCAAGAATAAAGGTATTTAAATTTAGATAGTAACTTATAAAATAAACTAATAAGAACTAAGCTACTTTAATTAGGAAAAATTAATTAAAACCTAGGGATCTTATCTTAGTATATAATATCTAATAGAATATTAATATATCTATAATATAGAAGCTTATAATAAGGTAAAATAAACCCTTTTAAATTTATAAGCGCATGCTAATCTCTAAAGCCTACTATTTATAAACACTAAATAGCATTAAACTTATAAAGATAATCTTAGGGGACTATATTAAGAAATTTCTCCTAAATCTAAAGGGATAGTAAACTTTTACTATAGATAAATAGCTTTACACTTCTTAACATAACTAGGTAAAAGAGGTAATTAGTAATAACTATAATAAGAAGGTTTTAAGCATTATACTATTAATAGCTTAATATAATATATTAGATTAAATAATTAATAATAAGAGCACCTACTATTAGGAAGGGATAAGTAAGGAAAGGCTAGTGCTTAAGAATAATAAAGTTAAACTTTTACCCTAATAGTACCTATACTATAAGATTAAAGTTAGGCTACCTTAATTAATAATAAAATAGTATTAAGAATATAAGGTCTATTCCCTAACTTTTTAATAATATACCTACTAGAAGCTATTTTAACTTTTATTTTATTTATACTTTAATTTTATTTTTAAGAAAAGATTAGGTTTTATTTTTAAATACTATAGATTAAGTAATTATAGTATAGTTCTAGGAGCTAAGTTACTAGTTTTCTTATTTACTTCCCTAAATTAAAAGATATTATATATTTTTCCTTTATTATAAACTATCTAGAAAGAGAGAAGGTATATCTATTTCTAGGTAAGAGGAATTCTTAAAGTTAATACTAGTTAGATTAAGAGGAATTACCTTAGCTACCTTAGTAGTCTATTCTTTACCTAAGAATAGTACTAGAGCCCTCTCTCTTAAGGATCTAGGCTAATACCTAGAAGTAAAGCGCTATTTATAGCTTATAGTATAGGAGCTATTCTAGATATAATTACTATAGGCACCCTTAAGGATACCTAGAATTAACATATAACTATAGAATAAGAAGTATATATGCTTATTAAAGAAGTTAATATATTATATATATAAGTTTAAGTAGTTAAAATAGAAGACACTATTTAATTTACTATATATAGTAATAAGTAAAGCCTAGTAATACTTAGGATATTATAAAAAAGCATATAGAAAATACCTATTAGGATAAGCTATTTTAGCTAGAATAAGGACTTAATATTAATAACTATTTTTAACTACTAAAGCTAATACACTTTCTTTCTTAGTGTAGCTTCTAATAAAGTCCTTTACTAAGTTTATCTTCTTTATTACCTTAAGGAGATAGGGAGGTGCCCCCTTTAGAATATTATCTATATGTGAGGCCCCGCTCCTAACACGGGTGCACCCCGCGACACACTATGCCCTAGGGCTAGGTCCACATAACACTAGCAAACCACTAGCTATAAGATAGTAGTCCGCATATACTACACACTTAGACCTAGTAAGCTTTAGTTAATATATAGAGTGCCTTATACCTCTTACCTAGCTATCCCCTTATTCTTATAATTCTAAAGCTTTAATACTAGCTACCTAAGAGTAATATAGGGGGAAGAACTATGTAATCTAATAGGGTAATACTAGTAAATAACTAAGACTAACCTTCTAAGGGTAATAGCACTATAGCTATAGGTATAATCTCTACCCCTAGCACTACTAATACCCTAACTAAAGAAGGGGAAACCCTTTTAGACCTCTTACCCTTACTACTTATTAAGTAGTAATAGTAAAATAAATTACCTAGCTAGAAGAACTAAAGAAGCTATAAGATAAGAAATAAAAACTTATTAAGTTACTCTATCTAAATATAGGGAAAGGATAAGTAAAAAGGCTATAAAGGTTAAGCTTATTCTTAAGTAAGAGTAATAAGGAAGTTAAAGTCTAGAATATTATTAAGCTTACCTACCTTACTAACCTATAGAAATATAAGATATAGATTAATAACCTTAACTATACCTTTAATAGAGTAAGATATAAGTATATATATAATTACTAAAAGATTCTCTTTATACTTAACTATATATATACTAATTATAGGGTAAGATAGGACTAATACCTTAAGGAATAGCTAGCTAGTAGCTATAAAGAACTTAAAGATAACTAGAATAAATTCTAGACTTAGATACTTATATTACTTAAAGACTTTATAAACTATAATATATAGATTACTAAGTAATTAGAAAATATAAAGTAATATAAGGGCTAGAGCCCTATTAAGTTTAGTATTTACTTAGATTTACTAGAGAAATACCTAGAAAGAGCCTCTAAAAAGTCCTATATACTTATATTCTTTATAAAACTACTTCCTAACCTATAGAACTATATTAACCTATATACCTCTATTATTAGAAAGACTAGAGAGAAGGTTATATAACTTACCTAGTGGTTCTAGAAGGTAATACTAAGGAGTAAGTAAAGATATAAGTATTCTAAGGATAAGGGGTTTTCTAAGAACCCCTAATACTATAGATATAACTCCTTATATAGCTATAAACCTAATAGAGATTAAAAAGATAAAAAGAAAGAAAAAACCCTAGCTATAGCTCTAAATAATAAGGAAGTTAGAGAGAAAAGATATTACTATAACTATAATAGTACTAAATATATAGTATACTTTTATAATAAGCTAAAAAGGGAGTATAGAAGGGACTAGGGAAACTACTAGAGGTAGAAGTAAATGCCCTTACTTCTATCTCCTAAGCTAAGGTGCTAGTAAGGTATTACTTTTATATACTAGTTACTATTTATAGGTATAAAGATATTTAAATAGTAGCAGATCTAGATAGTTACACTAAGGTTAATATTATTAGTACTAAATTTATAAAAACCTATAAGTTAGATAGGGCTAAGATTACTATACCTATCCTTAAGGCAATAGAGGCCCTTATAGTTCCCTAATATAGTATCTATAAGGTACCTATTATAATTAAAGATTTAAGAAAGAAAGAAAAGAATCTTAAGCTACTATATATAGCTATAGATAAAGACCTAAGAGTAAGGGGAAGTCCTATATTAATTAGAATATATACACTAGTAGAAGAGTGTATATACCTCTATTTATACTTATAAGAATAGTGGTTTAAGAAAAAGAGAAAAGCCTTTTTATTAATAACTCCCTATAAATTCGCTAAAGTAATATATAATAAGATAATTATATATACTATTATAGGAGTTATAGAGGATAAGTTTATTACCCTTAAAGATAATAAGGAGGCAAAAGCCTATAGAATAGTTAGTAATATCCCTAAAGAACTATATAAGTTTAAAGATATATTTATATTAAATAAGGTAGGAAGCCTCCTATTAAGAAAGTTAATAGACTATATAATTAATTTAGTACCTAATGCTACACTACTATATAGACCTATTTACCCTCTCTCCTAAAGTAAACTATAGGAACTCTAAGAGTACATTAAGGATAACCTAGTAAAGGGCTAAATAAGACCTTTAAAGAGTCTTACAGGGGCGCTAATCCTATTTATACTAAAGAAGGATAGAACACTCTAACTATACGTGGATTATTAGGGACTTAATAGGGTTATATAGAAGAATTACTACGCTCTCCCCTGGTTTTAGAGATCTTAGATTAATACTAAGGGGCTTACTTCTTCTTAAAAACATAGGAGAAGCACACTATATATATTAAGGAAGTCCTAGAGCATATATAACTAGCAAAGCTATACACTAAGCCCTCTAAGTGCTTCTTCTATTAGGAATCCATAGAGTTCCTTAGGTTTATCCTATTAGTTAATAGGATTTTAATAGATATAAGTTAAGTTAATATAATTTAGGACTAGAAGGAGCTAATAAGCTTTAAGAATATATAGTTATTCCTTAGGTTTTATAACTTTTACTAATAGTTTATTTATAAATACTCTAGGATTATAGCACCCCTATATACGTTAATAAAAGGTAGTTAAAATAGCATTTAGACTAGGAAGTTTATATTTAAAGTAAAGGAATAGCTAGCGTTTAACTAGCTAAAGGACGCATTCTAGTAAGCGCCTCTACTTTATTATTATAACCTAAGTTAACTAGTGCGCATTAAGATAGATACTTTAATCTTTATAATAGTAAGAATCCTATCCTAGTAGGATAATAAGGGCTATTAGCATTTAGTGGCCTTTTAGTTAAGGAAGTTTATAGACACTAAATATAACTATAGTATAGCTAATTAAGAGCTACTTACTATAGTAAAGTTATTTAAACACTAGTAACACTATATTAAAGGCATAGTAAGCCTAGTAGAGGTTCTATTAGATTACTATAATCTATAAACCTTTATAAAGTAGCTAAAGTTAAATAGGAGGTAAGCAAGATAGTATATATTCCTCTGCCCCTTTTACTTTATAATTAAGCATAGACTAGGGAAAAGTAACCCTATAAATACACTATTAAGAAGGTCTAATTATAAGGGCAAACCTATTATAAATAGGGCGCTTCTACTAGAACTTTAGAGAAAGATAGTAACTACTAAAGAACTAGTAAAAGAGATACTAATGTATTAAGGAAGATATAGTAAGATACCTTTAGGGAAGGAAAATATCCTAGTCTTATAAGAGAAGTAACCTAGTAAGATGCCTTTAGGGAAGGAAAATATCCTAGTTATAAGAGAGAAACCCATAGAGGCTAGAGTAGCCTAGTTAGATAGTGCTATAAAGCATATAAGCTAGTTAGCTACTAAGGATCTAGTAAAAGATTAGCTAAATAAGGGTGATTTTAAGGAGAAAGTAATATGTATTTAAGGCATTAACGCATAAGAGATTTAGGGGCTATTATATTACTAGATCCTTACTAATCTAAGCTAAATAAACCTTTAGTGTAATTACTATAGAAGGCATAAGACTAAGATTTAGATCTACAAAGGTAAAGCAGTAAGGTAGACTCCTAGTAAAAGGAAAGGGAAAAGCTAGTCTATAGTTATATAGTAAGAAGGGCTTTCTAATATACTAAGACTAGGTAGTTATTCCCTAGGAGCCTATCTTATAATAGGAGCTCCTATAGCTATACTATAATAATCTACTAGTAGGTTACTTTAGGACTAAACACACTCTTAAGCTCTTAAAGCGCCACTTCTAGTGGCTAGTAATAAGTAAGTTTATGTTAGACTATATTATAAGTTATAGTGTATACTAATAGGTAGTAGCGTAAAGACATTGCCTATATAGATCTCTTAAATCCCTACTAATACTAAGGTAACTATAGGTAGAAATCTTAATAGATTTTATTATAGGCTTACCTATATTATAGATAACTAATTAAGTAACTAATATAATCCTAGTAATTATAGACTAATTCACTAAGTACTCTATTTTTCTCCTAGTATTAACTATAATTAATATAGCTAAACTAGCGAAGCTATTTTATTAAGAGATTAAATTATAATTTAGACTACTAGAAGGCATTATATTAGATAGAGGATCTATCTTTATAAGCTAGTTCTAGTTAGACTTATGCTACCTATCCTACGTTAAATAAAGGCTATTTATAGCGTTTTACCCTTAAATAGACAGGTAAATAGAGTAAATAAACTAGGTACTTAAGCACTACCTTTAATACTTTATTAGAGAGAATTAATAAATATAGCTAAAACTGCTTTTAATAGCTTAATTTACTTATAATAATATAGTTAATAAAATAACTAGCTACTCCCTAAATTACGCGCTTATAGGCTATTTACCTAAGTTTTGCCTAGCTCTTAAGGGCAAGATTACTAAAGGGAAGGTGCTAAAAGCATATATATATATTATAAAGCTATTTAAAGTTAGAAAATAACTTAAGCAAAGCTAGGGAAAAGCCACTAAAACACAGGTAAAGTACTATAACTAGCGCTACTAGCTATTAACCCTAAAAAGGGGAGACCTAGTACTTCTATTAGCTAAGAATATTAGACTTAAAGATATAAAACGCAAGCTAATTACTAGGTTTATTAGGCTATTTTAAATACTTAATACTATAGGAAAATAGGCCTACTAGCTTACACTACCTAAAAAATATAGTTAATTATATAATATCTTCTATATTAGCCTACTAAAGCTATAGAAACGCTAGGGAAACGTAGAGGATAAGGATATACTAATACTAAACCTTAAAGATAAAGATAATAAGTATAAAGTTAAAGAAGTTAAGAATTATAAAAAAACCTATAAAGGCAATAAATACCTAGTAAAATAGAAGGGCTAGCCTAGTAAATATAACTAGTAAATCCTAGTAAAGGATATAGAAGGCGCTTAATATATAATTTATACGTATTACTAGATAAAAGGGAAGAAAGTTAGTAGTAAGATATAATAGAATTATAGGAAAAAAGATATAAGTTTACTATAGAAAAAGGCTAGTATCTCTAGCTACTATTAAAACTCTAATTAAGGGTCTAGGATAAACTACTAAAAAATAAAGGAAAGCTGCCCTAAAGAAAGGGTAAAATAACTAGAAAACTCTTAATAGTTACACCCCTATAGGTAGAAAGCATACTATTAATAAAGGCAAACTTAGCGCTATTCTTATCTACCTTAATTACCTTCTCTATAGTATAGTAAAACTAATATATTACTATAGCCTAGGCTATATAGCCTAGGTTAGAGGGCTAGAGCTAAAGGACTATCTTTACCTCCTAGGCACTTATAATATCCTCTAAGTCTCCCTATAAAAGAGTTAGTAAAAGATTAGTAAAAACGCAATAAAGAGTTATATATAAACTATAGCTAGAGAGGCTAGAGTAGTAAAAACTATAGTAACTTAAAGTTACTAGTAGAAGACTATATACTACTAGTATATAATAAATATAGCCTATATAGAAATATAAGTAAAGAATAGGTAAATAGCTTATAGATTAATAGACCTAATATGCCTTTATAGTACCTATTAATCTAAAGGCTATATAGTGCGCTATATTAGTATAGTTAAACCCTATAACTAAACTATAGACATACTTAGTAAGCTATTAGTAAGTTACCTCTAAAAACACTAGGATACTCTTTTCTTCCCCTATATTAAAGGTAGTATTTATAAGGGCCTAGACTTATTTAAAAATAACTATTAGGTTAGTAAAATCTCTAGCTAGAGTTACTATAGCCTATATAGAAAAGTTAGTAATAAGAGACTATAAAGCATAGGAATAATAGGTAACTTACTATCTTATATATATCTCTATGCTTATTATACTATATATAATGTTTAGAAAGCTTTATTTTAGCTATTACTATAACTAAAATATAAGAGAAACTATAGATAATCTATAGGAGTTTAATCTTAATTAGTAGGTTTTTCTTAAACTCTATATACCTAGTATATAGGTAATATATATATAAATAAAGGTAAAAGCAAATTACCTCTATAGTAATAGTAAAGAGGTAGTAAAAGGTAGGAGAAAGGCTAGTATAATTAAAGTTTAAAGATTAATTAAAAATAAACTAGCTTTATAAAGGAAAAAAGAAAGTAATATAATAGGGGATCCTAGATAACTTTATACCTAAGCGCTATATATATTACTAGGAGATAATTACTAGTTATTATTATTATAATGTTTTAATTTAGTAATATTATTATAACTACTAGATAGTAAATAGCTATATTATAGCAGACAAATCTAAAGCTATTTAAAAGCCTAGCTAAAAGTAAGGGGGTAATTATAAGGCCCTACTCCTAATATAGGTGCACCCTATAACACACTATGCCCTAGGGCTAGGTCTACGTAACACTAGCAAACCACTGGCTATAAGACAGCGGTCCACACACACTACACACTTAGACCTAGCAAGCTTTAGTCAATATACAGAGTGCCCCATACCTCTTGCCTAGCTATCCCCTTGTTCTCACACTATAAGTTAGAGAATAATTTTAGTGTATAAGGGAACACTACTATTACTAATATTAATACTACTATAAACCTAGAATATAAAGAGAAACTTAAACTATAAAAATAAAACTATTAGCTAGTGGTTTAGTATAAGATTAAATAATACCTAAGCCTATATAATCTCTACTAATATAGGAGGGGTAGATCTCTATATAATTAGACTAGTTAATAGTCTTAGTTACTATAAGTTCTACCTCTAAGACACTAGCCCTAATAATAGCGGTGACATTAGAAAGCCTTTAATAGGTTATATTAAGAGAATTAGCTATAATTAAATAGTTAAAGGAAAGAGAAATAAAGGTTTATAAAAGATAAGACAGAGAGGAAAAGAGAGGGTTTAAATACCTTAATTTATAACTACTCCTTAATAATAGGTATTAATAACTAATAGATAGGTAGCCCTAATAACTAATAAGGGTGCTAAAGAAGTTTAATTCATAGGATTTATCTAATCCTTGTGACCATTGCCTAATAGCAGGTGTTAGTAACTATTAGTTATAAAAGGGAACGTAGCCACAGATAGCTACCGCTAACTAACTACATAATCACTAAGAGCTATAAGAACAAGGCTTAGGTTATAAGAACCATTTAATCTTGCTTACTTCTTATATTATTATGCTTTTCTTTAGTTATTAAAGCCTTCTTTCTTAAGTTCTTCTTATATCCTACCTCTCCTCTTATTATAATTGCTTTATCTCCTAAAAGCAATTACTATCCTTTCCTTACTACTCTTATATACATACCTATATATTCTATTTAATTATGCCTTATTATAGTAAAATACAAGGAATCTAAGGTATCTAATAATACTTACACTAAAGTAAATAGTAAGACTATTATGTACTTTATAAATAAGAGGTGCCTAATAATATACTATATTTATGTTTTAATATATAGAATAGAAGGATCTTTCTTTAGGGAAGAGAAAGAAGGCACTATTAGACTTAACCTAGTTAATCTCTATAGATAGTAGCCACTATTATTTTATCTAAGGCAGGACTAGCTATAGCTCTTACTAAGATTTAAAATATACTAAGATAGTAATAACTTTAATAAAGTTACACTAATTAGGCCTGGTTAGACACCCTTAACTTAGTAATAATATTCTATAAATATTTATAGGTTCTTAAGAAAGGCTTATAAGACCCTAAATAAGGACTAGCTTAATTAGTTTAAGCTATTTACTATAGGGAGGATTATTATATAAGGACTAGAGGTAATAGTAGCTATACTACCTTAAGCATTTAAACTACACGCTATAGAGAATTTTAATATAAATACTTTATAGTAATTAATTAGTTTAAAGGTAGGAAGGCTTTATTCCTCTTACTAGCTAGTTAATATTACTTATAGCTTATAGTATAACCTAGTTAACCTTAACTTATATATAAGCTATTAATATATTATAGTAGGATTTGCTTTCTTTATAAACTATTAGACTTACTTTCTATTTAATTAAAAATAAGGGCCTCTTTACTACTTTAATACTATAGGAAAAGGCTAAATTAAGTGGTTTATTAACTTTATAAGTAGCTAGGGATAAATTATATAACTTTTAAATTACCTATATAATTTTAAAGTAATTATAGTCCTAGCTATAAAGTAGAAGGGAAATTAGAAGTGTAAGTACGCTTACCTAGGATTCCTTCTTTAAATAATTCATTACTAAGTTAGTTATTAAGCACTTAATCTCCTTATAAAGAACTAGAATACGCTAAACTAATATAGTATTAAGTTTAAATAACTACATGCGTTTAGTAGGGATTCATATATTAAGCGTTAATTTAAGCTTTATCTTAGGGACTAGATAATAACTAATAATATCCTAGACCTAAGATATAGCTATATAAAAGCCCTTAAAAGAACTTTATAAGTCCTATATAATATAGTAGTAAATAAGCTTATAATAGGGGATTAGTTACCTAGGGAATTATCTTACTAAAAAGACTTTAACCTTTAATATTTAGTGTATAATATAATAATACGCTAGATGCCTTGCTTTACTACTTAAATAATTAGTAGAGGATTACTAGTAAGTGTAGTAGTTATAGCCTAGAAGTATAAGACTAGTAATAATAATTACCTAATTAAATAGTACACTAAGATAGTATAAGTTAATAGACTTTATATTTAGGATTTCTAGCAGCCTATAGCTTACGTTTTTATAAATAATCCTAAAGTCTTTAATATTAGTATTTAAGAATTACTATAGGAATAGGAATAGTAAATATAGTAGGAACTTAACGCTAAATAATAATAAGGAGCCACTAGTAGCTAAGGATTAAATAAAGAGGCAGGATTTTAAGCATTATAAGAGTCTTTATTAAGACTATCTTCCGCTTCTAGTTATAATAAGATACTATAGTCTTTAGTTACTTAGCTTAAAGCTGTTAGGAGCATAAAGGCATAAGGGACATTATAAGAGGGCCGCCTCTCTAAGCAAGGCGGATCCCTAGATAACTCGTGCGCTAGGACCTAGTAGCTAGATAGTCACGTGGCCGCGAGGAGAAGGTATATAACAAGGACCTCTCCTATTTAGGGGAGAGGTTAGAGTTTAAAACCTTTACGCACCTACCCCTAGCTATTACCTTTATAGTAGTAACCTTATTCTCCTATTATTACTCTATTTATCTCTTCCTATGCCTTTAGTTATAATAAATTAAACTCTTAAACCCTTTAAGGTAAATAGACTATTAGTTATAGATTATAATATTAGAATTAAATAGGATAGCTATATAATTTACTACACATAGTAATTACATAGCTAGTATACTATACTTAGGTAATAATATAGGATACTAAGATAGTGTAATCCTAGGGTCTAATAGCCTAGATAGGAATAATAAAAATAGCACTCCTAAAGATTAAAATAATAATAAGGAGCCTACTATAAATTAGCATATTAATTATAGAGAAATTAAGCATAGTAAAGAAAAGCTAAACTAAATCCTTAAGTAAGCTAAGACTAAGCTATAAAGAGCTTAGAAAAGATAGAAAATTCTATAGCTATAGGAATAATAGCGCGTAATTAAGGTAAGCACCTTATTAGTAAGTACTAGCACTAGACTTACTAACCCTACTAAAGGACCTATAATTATACTACCTTTAGACCTACTAAGGAGCTCTAAACTTACTATAACCCTATATTACTATAGTCTTATAAAAATATAACTAAAGACTCTAGTATATAAAGGAGATTTATATAAAAGTCTTTAATATTTCTTAGTAAACCTTAATATAGCTTTTACCCTAGATTATAAGATATTTATTAATACTACTACTAAAGTAGCCTATACTAGCAGCTACCTAGCAGAGAATATAAAGTAATAATAGATATATTATATAGCTATAAATAGTTATATAGATTACTAGGACTACACCTAGGCTAGGTTTATAGATTAGCTAAAAACTAGAATAATAAATAAGAATATATAGTGCTTATAAGCTATAAGGACACTACTAACCCTTAGATAAGAAAACTATTAGTTATTCTAGGGATTTATAAAAACATAAATAAAAGCTAAGGCTAAACTCCCTAAAGTAATCCCTATAAGACTTTATATTTATATATTTATTAATAGTCTAAATAATACTATAAAGAAGCAAATACTTAGCTAGGAGTTCCTAGTAATATAGACCTATTTAGCTAGTTAAGGAAAGAAAGTAAAAGTTATAATAAAAATAGGTTAGAATAGTAACTAAAGCAATAACTATAGATAAGACTATAGATAAAAAAGGTAACGCTTAAATTCACCTATAGTGAATATACTATAATAAAGCAGTAAGGGAGCTATAAGATCCCCTATAGTGTGCTTTAAATGTAAATAACCTAATTACACTAAGATATAAAGAACTAGATTATTCTATCTATAAGAGCGCAAGCCATATAATGCTATTATATAGGAATAATAGTAACTAAGTAGTAGGGCAAGATATAAATAAGACACTAATTAGCTTTGCTTAGGCCTAGGATAATGCCCTTACTAATAAATTATTTAGGGATATAAGAATAAAAGTTTAGATATTATTATAGTAAGATTATAAATAGGTAGTAGTGTTTACGCTACTTAATATAGGCGCGATAGAATTAATTATTTACCTAAAATTATTATTAAAGGCAAATTAGGCTAATATATAGAAAGATAATACACTGCTTAAAAGTGTAGCTAAGACCCTTATTCTATATTAAGGAATCTTAAATTAGGTTATCTTAGTAAAAGATAGCATAGGCTATACAAAAATATACTAAGTTTACTACTATATTATAAATTCCCCTAAGAACCTTATCCTAGGAATAGACTAGGCTAAAATATATAAACCTATAGTTATATCCTAAAAAGAGGGACTATAAAGACACCCTATTATAAAAGATTACCTTAACTTTATATTAGAAATATAGTAAGTAAGAAGAGAAGTAAAACATTTATCTATAGCGTTTTTACTTTATTTATTATTAATTAAGCTTATAGACTTACTAAATAAGGATAAAAAATATAAGGATATTAACCCTATAGTAAGCAATGCCTTAACTTATAATAGCCTAATTATAATTAAGGTGTAAGATACTTATATAATAGGTAAGAAGAGTTTTATTACCTTAATAGACCCTAATAGTAAGGTAGTAATACTTAACCTAGAAAAGGACTATAAGCCTAAGTTACTAGAGGTATATATAGAGTTTAAAGATATGTTTTCTAATAAGCTTATAGGCATACTTCCTAAGTTAGGCAGTTATATATATGTAATTAAGTTAGAAGAAGGGAAAACACCCCTTAGGGGCTAATATATAGTTTAGCTAAAAAAGAGCTAGAGGTACTTAGAGAGTACCTATTACGTGCTAATTTGGCACGTAGGGGTTGAATCCGTCAGAGGGGCTAACGGATTTAATAGGTCATGAATCGTGCTAAGTTCACTTCAGGAAAGTTACTGTTAGGAGTAAAGTATGTTGTAAGAATTGAGTTGTCCCCTACTCTAGGTTGCTGAATCTAGCCCTGTAAGGGTCCCTTCCGCTCCTGGGCATTCTGCCACGTAACAGTACCTAGCTAGTGCATAGCGTAAAGGATAGATCTAAAGATTAATTAGCCTAGCTAGGGCCCTAATTTTGTTTATTCTAAAGAAAGGAGGCAAATTAAGGCTCTATGTGGATTATAGAGGCTTGAATTAGATTATAATAAAAGACAAGGCACTATTGCCTCTAATCACTAAGATCTTAAATTAATTAAAGAGGGCAAAGGTCTACACTAAATTAAATCTTAAAGATACGTACTACTAGCTATGTATTTATAAGGGAGATAAGTGGAAAATAGCCTTCTAGTGTAGATATAGTTACTTTAAGTATCTTATAATGCTATTTAGGCTTATAAATACGCCTATAACCTTCTAAGAATATATTAATAGCGCCCTTAAGGGCCTTATTAATTTAATTTATGTTATTTACCTAGATAATATTCTGATTTATAGTAGTAATATAGAAGCGCATAAGGGTTACATTAAATAAGTCCTTTATAAGCTTTATAAAGCTAGCCTTTTAATGAACCTTATAAAGTGTAAATTTTTATACACTAAGGTTAAATTCTTAGGATTTATAATTATAGAAGAAGGTATCTTAATAGAGCCTTCTTATATTAAGGCTATTGTAACCTAGCTAGTACCTTATAGTGTGCTTAATATCTAGTTATTTCTTAGTTTTACTAGATTTTACTAATGCTTTATTAAAAGCTATAGTAAAATTATAATTCCACTAACTAATTAACTTAGGGAGATTAGCTAGTAACCTTTAAGCTAGAGCCCTATAAGTTAGTAGCGTTTAGGGAACTCTAGTAGTAATTCTAAGAAGCGCTAATTTTAGTTTATTTTAATTTACTAGTACCTTTAAGGGTAGAGACTAATACATTAGAATACGCTATTAAAGCAGTCCTTATAATATTAGTACTAGGTTACTAGCACCTAGTAGCATATATATTAAGAAAGTTAAATAATATAAAACTTTATTATATAATACTAAATATAGAGCTTCTAGTAATCTAAGAGGCTTTTTAGGCCTAGAGACACTATCTAGCTTATTTAATGTATCTAATTACTATTATAACTAATTATCTTAACTATAAGTACCTAGCTATAAAGCTAAAGCTAAGTAGTAGGTAGGTTATAGCGTTAAATAAGCTCTATCTATTTAATTTTATAATTATATATAGGGTAAGGAAATCAAACCTAGCTAACGCACTATTAAGAAGGTTAGATTATATTAATAAAGAGAAAAAAGCAAAGGCAGTGTTCTTATAATTACTAATATTTCTATTAAAGTTTATAGAGGCAAAGCAGTAAGGATATAGTAGTAAAACTACTAACACTATAAGGTCTATTTATTTGTTATCTAGTAAGTTAAATATTAAGTTATAGAGGCGCTATAATAGAACTGCTAATATCTAGCGTTTTAAGAAAACGCAACTTAAATATATTCTAGAAGAGCCTATAAGTCTAGGATCCCTTATAAGAGGGATTATGGCAGGGATTTTAGATGGTTTGTAGCGAGAATATTATAGTAAAACTACTAACACCTAGCGTTTAGAATCGTTATATAGCTAACTAGACCCTATAAGTCTAGGATTCCTTATAGGAGGAATTGCGGTAGGGATAGTAGACAATAAGCAGCGAGATAGTTATGTTAAAAATAAGACCTATTTTTATAGCCCTTTTCTAGTTATAAGGCTCTTGTTGTTGCTTGCGTTACTTGCAAGCCTAACAGCTACACTGCAGCTGTTAACAGTTATGTGGTAACTATTAATGGTCACGTTATAGCTATTAACAGCTGTGACTAACTATGTAAATAACTAAGTTAATTAAATGACTAAGTTAAGTGGATGACTTACTAAGTCAATTGTGGCTGCGTTATAGCCACAACCCTAGCCACAATAACTAGACCGGATTAGGAAGGTAACATAACCTATACCTAATCTTTAACTGCGATTTTCTTAATAACTAGAGGTTATATAAAAGTCTTATATATAGCAAATTAAAGCTATAAAGCAGGGCTTTTAAATTCTATAAAGATATTTTTTAGTTAAAAAATTTAGTGCATATAGGCGTCTAGCTAATATAGTGGTGAGTTGATTTTTTGGTTTTTCTATACAAATGAATTTTACGGAAAATCAAAAGTAGCCCTAGAGACCTAGCTAGTAACCTAGATCCACTAATATAGTTAGAGGGTCTATAAGAGGAAGACAAAAATTTTATCTTACTAGTTAGCTAGACCTCTTAACCAAATTAAGCCGCATTGCCTGCATAACGTTCCTAAAATCAATTCTATTAATAAATTAGCTATTATAAAAGCTATCTAAATTGGAATTTAATAGTGATATCTGCCATAACCTTCTGTTGCGTTGCGTTAACCTAGTCAACGTGGCAGCTCTATTAGTCCCTAACCGTAGAGTCTGCACCTGTATAGCTATTGCTAGCTGGCATCAGCTCCCTACATTCCAATAGGTTATAAGCCTGGCTTCTATCACTATTGATTCTTTTAGATTGCTTGTGCATACCCTACAGAAGATTTCCTTCTATAAAATAGGAAAAAAGAAGCTATTCCCTTCTATAAAAAGGAATCAATTGTGGTTATAGAAGCTTTTCCCTTCTATAAAAAAGGAAAAATTCGTTAGAAATAGAAGACTTTCCTTCTATAAAACAGGAATATTAGCGAGGATAGAAGTAAATCCCTTCTATAAAAAGGAATATCTGTGAGAATAGAAGACTTTCCTTCTATATATCTACGAAGAATAGAAGACTTCCTTCTATAAAAAAGGAAGATAGGTACCAACCAGTCAGAACAAGGGCAACAAGTCCCTGAGATAAGTCTGCAAGAGGTGCTAAATAACTAGCTTATAGAGCAGGTTATTAAGCAACAAGCCGCTATAGACTAGTTATTAGAAAAGCTAGAAAGCTTAACTATAGCTGTAAATAGAGGTATGGAGGGTGTGGAAGCTAGTAAGCCCCAAATTCAACAGCCAATTCAGTAGCTAATTCAAGCTCAAGAACTAGAATCTAGTTCTATGTAAGCTACTTTTAATAACTCTGTTATTAAAGAATTTAATAAGAGGGTTTATAGCTTCCTAGAGACTGCAAAGCTTAAAGGAGCTGAAAATTTCAATTAATAGAAACAAGCCCTAGCTATCCAATTTAGAGCTTTAGGCATGCCTAATTTTCTAGATAATCCGGAGGATTCTAGGGTGCTAAGGGACGCTAACCAAGCTATTATCCTAATGTTACTAAGGGATAGTTACATAGAAAGGCCCTAAGCCGCTATAACTTGGCAAAAGAACCCAGAAGATGCCTATAAATTCCTTGTTAGGCAATATTCTTATAGCATTAAAATCCAGAGGGGGTCCCTATACTCAGACTTTTATAACCTAAACTTTCAAGGTTATAAGGGATCCCTAGAGTCCTTTAATGCAGTCTTTAATAATCTACTAGCTAGATTATCGATTTCTAGGGTTTAGATCTATCCTATTGATTAGGTTAATCAATATCTTTAATCCCTAAAATTAACCTTCCCTGCTTAGGCTAAAAGGCAATGATTTAGCATGCGAACGAATAGGGCTATAGGGGCTCCTATAGATGCCCTAAATCTTCAGTTCTTAATGGCAGACCTTCTAGCTAAACAGAGAGATAAGTTATCTATGGTATCCAAAGCCCTGAATTATAGGGCTAAAGACCATGAAAAGGGCACTAAAGAGAAAGAAAAGTCCCCTAAAGGTCAAAAGAAGAAGGAAAAAGACCCTAAAGAAAATAAGGGTTCTTTAAATAAAAAGAAGAAAAAGGGTGGCTATAAAGGCCCTAAATCAAATAAAAAGGATAAAAAGGATAATAAAGACCTTCAAGAAGGTTCTTTTATGCTAGGGAAATTTAACCTTTCTAACGGAGCTCTAAAACCGTATAAGAAACCTAGCAACAGAAGTCATAAGGTTAGCTATGAAAGCTCTAGTAATAGCAGCTCTTCTTCTAGCTCTAGTGACTCTAATAATAATAATATTAAAGACATTAGGTCCTATAATAGCTTTAATTTTCACTATAAGGACATGAAAAACGCTTTATTATATGATACTAGTTCCATGGTTTATATCGTTAATTTAAAAGAGGCTTTTTGGGATTATTGTAAAGGGCTTAGGCTTTGCCTAAGCATTAGTTATAGCGTGGAAGGACAGGTGGCTAACAGGAACTAGTAAGGGTTTAGGAAGGAGGCTAATGTAAGATAGCTAGGGGATATAAGGGGCATAAAGGGGGATAGACTAGCTCTCTTCCTTTCTTCCCTCCTTAAGTTTCTTAATATTATATTAATGCCTAATAGTAGTTACCTAGGGGCTAGTCTATAATATTTAAGAAACTTCCTTTAGCCTTAATAAAGGGCTACTAAAAATAATAGCACTACTATAAATTAACGAATAAATTAATGTAATAGAAGAAGATAATATAATAGATACACTATAACTATAGGTTAAAGGAAACCTAGGGATAAGAACCCTATTAACAAATGCTATATTACTACTATTAGCTTATAATACATAAATTAACACACTTTAACTTATAATTAAGTAGTAGGTAAGAGAGATTAAGACTCTATAATACTAAGTTTATATAAACTTACTATTACTATTCTAGTTAGCCCCCTAATAAATGCCCCTATTTAACCCCTAGTATTAGACCTATACCCTTCTATATAATATACTACCCTTACTATATTACTTACTATATAATAACTATATTAAAAACTAATCCCTATAGGTAACCTATATAATAGTAATAAGACTGTTATGGACTAGCCCCTAGGCAACTACTATTAGGCGTTAATATAATATTAAGAAACTTAAGGAGGGAAGAAAGGAAGAGAGCTAGTCTATCCCCCTTTATGCCCCTTATATCCCCTAGCTATCTTATATTAGCCTCCTTCCTAAACCCTTACTAGTTCCTATTAGCTACCTATCCTTCTACGCTATAACTAATACTTAGGCAAAGCCTAAGCCCTTTATATACCTCCCTACTTACCTATCCTAGCAATATCTCCTAAGAGTATAAATTATTCCCTATTCCCTTTAAAACCTTCTTACCCCTTATTTTATCTATATTATTACCCTTTTACTAATATTAATATCCCTTATATAAGTAATCCCCTCTTTACTCCCCTTAACTTAAATATAGTATACCTCTATATTATATATATCCTAGTATTAGGTTATAGGGTTATCTTTACTTATTATATTTTATTATTATTATTATATAGTATATGTAATATAGCTTACGCATAGCCTTACTAGCCCCTTATATTATTATAATAACCCCTTAACCTTACCTTTACTAGTTTATTACCTTACCTTTACTTTTATATTATATATAAAAATATTTTACTTACCTTCCCTTTCCCCCTTTAACTTCCCTTTTCTAACTTTACCTTTTATATATTATAATTCTATCTTAGATCCTTCTTACTTTCTTATTAAACTTTAATTATATCCTATATAAATGCTTATTAATATACTATACCCTTATAATCCTTCTCCCTATAGCCTTACTATACTTACTATACCTCTTACTTATTCTATAGGTAAATATCTTATAGAAGGTAACTTAGATAATAAGTAGTATACTATACTTACCTTAGTTTTTTATCCCTATAGTCCCTATATAAAATAGGCCTTAACTATAGGCATTATAGACTATTACCTACTTAAGAGTAGTAAGTCCTACCCTTCTTATTAATATAATTATATTACCTATGTCTAGCTAACTAGGTATCTATTTACTAACCCTTACCTTTATTATACCTTAAAAGATCTTAAAGCTAAAATTACTATAGGCTAGTATATTATAAAACCTAGTATTACTAAGTTAGTAACTATAAAGCAAAAATTACCTATTCTATCCTAGAAATACTAGTCCCTTATTACCTACTAAAACACTCTTCTTAATTAGGCCTAGTTTAATCTAGTACCTATTTATTTAGCCCTTAGGCTATCCCCCTTAACTAATACTCCTACCTTAAATATAACTAGACTTAATATTATCCCCTTTATTAGTAGTAGTCCCTTAGCTAGTTATAGAATAAATAACTTACTATACTAAGTTACTAGTGCCTTATTTTAGTAAAACTAGTAGCTTATAAATAGTATAGTTATTATATAATAGGATTTCTATAAGTATTTTATTACTATAATTAGTATACTCTCCCTAGTTATTACTATATTAGTCCTAAGACTAATCCTTAATATATTAAGCTATATAATAAGTTACCTTCTTATTACTATTAGTATTAATCCTAGCGCTTTTCTAGTGTTTCCCTTACTAATCTATATTAAATATAGCTTACCCTCCCTAATAGGACTAGTTACCCCTATACTAAGCCTAAATATCTTCTTATTACCTCTAGTAATTATATAGAAACTAAGCCCTTACCTATATACTCCTATCTTTTACCCTCTAGGTAATATACCTCTCCTATTATTTAGTATTAGAAATAAAGCTATAATAATTACTATATAGATATCTATTACCCCTAAGCTAGATATAGTTTATCCTCTTTTTAATATATTACCCCTATTAATAAGAGTAAAATAGAGTTTAATAGCGCCTCTAGTAAGATTAATAAGGATTTAGTAGCTAAAATAGCTATAGTAAAAGCATATCTTAGTTATACTAAATAATTTATTATAAGTAGTAGTATAAGTATACCCCTAGTCCTATATATAGTCTCTCTTAGTAAAAGACTTTTACTTAATTAACTTAGTCTATTATTATATTATATATCCCCCTATTCCTATTTAAAGTTATTTAGCGCCTATATATTTACTATATTCTTTAGTAATTCCTATATTAGTTATAAGTAACCTACCTATTTAACTAGTATATTATATTTATTACCTTTACCTAGTATATTCTAGGCTATAAGGATTTATTCTATATAGTATTCCTTAATAAGTTTATTATTATCCTCTAATAATATCTATTCTAGATCTAGTCTAGAGTCTTAGAGCTTCTAACTTAGAAGGGGGTCTATTACTACTTACTCTATAAGATTTATATAGAAAACTAGGTAAATACCTCTTAGTATATCTAATTAGACTATAAGTAATATTAGGACTTCTATAATAGTGTATTTTATAGTAACCTAATTAAGCTTTTATAAAGGGTAATTAGTTTTAATATTCCTAAGTAAAAGCTATACTTTATCCCTAACCTAGAAATATTTTACTAGGTAATATAATACTAATATTATATCCTATTAATATTATTATATATATGCTATTATAGCCTAAGCTAAATAAGTTCTCTCCTAGAGGTATTTTAGGAACTAAACTACTCTTCCCTTAGAGGTTATAGTAAATAGTGCTAGGTCTAGCTATAACTAAATAGGTTCTAAATTATAGCTATATAGTAATCTATTAGGACTTACCCCTATAACTAAGGATATCCTATTATTAATTATAAGCTAATAAGTAGCTAAGTGTTTAGGCTAATTATACTATAAGAAGGAGATAGATATATGTAGTATTACTTATACCTCCTAGTTTACCTATTCTATACTACTATCTATCTATAGGTAATATAATATAGAAAGGAGCTAGTTAATCCTAACTCTTAAGTATAATATTATCTAGAAGTTTCCTAACTAATCTAATCCTTAGTCTATAATAATTAATTAAGGAAAACCTTAAAATCTTTACTATACTATCTTAAACTATTTTATATACTCCTTAGCTATAATAGAGGTTATTACCTCTAATTAAATAAACTTAGAGAGCCTATTAGTAATAACTATAAGAAACTAGGGCTATTTTAGAGATAATACTAGTAAGTTTATTATAAAGTTAATAGAGATTTATAACTAGAACTAGTTAGGGATTAGTAATAGTTTTAATAAGCCCTAATATTATTAATAACTTTTATAACTACTAAAGTAGTAATAGTTATAGATAAACCTAGTAATATCCTATAATATCCTATCCTAATAAAACTGCCACTATAAGATCTAAAACATTATATTATATCCTAGGTGCCCTACTACTAGTAAATTGTGATATTATTAAATAAGCGTTATTATAAGAGGTTCCTAGGCTAGGACCTAGGTCTAGCCCTAAAACTAAAGCGCCTTATAGGCACTTAGTAAGTAATTTATAACCTATTCCCTTATTATTACTTCTAGTAAAAACTTCCTTACCCCTTCTTAAATTGCCTAAAGCTAGATATAGTATATTAGGTCTAATTAAACTACCTAGTCCTATAAAGTCTATAGGTGCCTTATAGTAAAGAGAGCTTCCCTAGTTAGTAGTAGTACTATATATAATAATAGTAGGTTCTAGCTATAGCCTGCCCCTAACTCTAATAATAACTATAAGAGTCCTAAAATAGTAATAGGCTATAGTATTTATCCTATTCTTATACTAAGTCCTAACCTATTCTAGTCTCTTTATAAAAGAGCATCTAGGTAGTAAGCCTATATGCTAAGCCTATATTAGAGGTAAAAGTTAAATAAAGCAAGTATATCTACCTACTAGGCCTACTATTCTAATATTAGCTAAGGTATTATAAAGTATTCTAAATTCTTATAATTTATATAGATTATAAATAGGCAGGACACTCCCTATAGTTCTGCTAACTATGCCTAAAGATAAGAGATAATAGCTAGAAGCTCCTTATTATAAATAGTATAATTTCTCTATAAGGCTATAAGGCTTATAGAATAGTATATAATAGGGTATAGGATATAATCCTAACCCTCCTATAAGAGGCACCCTCCTAGGGCTATCCCTAAATAATTTACTTTAACTACTATTAGCTAGTCTAAGTCCTACTATACTAGGACTAGGTATTTAATAAAAGCCTCTTTAAGCCTTTTAAAGGTAGTGTTTTCCTTAGCTCCCTATTAAAACAGGATATCCTTCTTAGTAAGGCATATAAGTAAAGTAGCTAGCTCTAAAAAATCCTAGATAAAATCGCGGTAAAAATTTGTAAACCTAAGGAAACTATAAACCCCTATAACTTTATAGGGGCTACCTATTCCTAATAGCTATAACCTTTATAGGATTAGGGTAAATAGAGCAACCTACTATAATAATATAGCCTAGGTACTAGACCTCCTTTATAGTAAATATAGACTTATTAAGATCTAGGTAAAGGCTTACTACCCTTAATTAGCCTAATATTAGCTAAA
Source organism: Epichloe scottii (assembly GCA_021950295.1). Lineage (NCBI taxonomy): Eukaryota > Fungi > Ascomycota > Sordariomycetes > Hypocreales > Clavicipitaceae > Epichloe > Epichloe scottii. The sequence continues at coordinate 408,396 of CP083245.1, forward strand.
CCTTAGCTATATAGTCTTTCTTTAATCCCCCTAAATAAACTAAGATATTATCTAAATATACTATAATAAAATCCCCTAATGTATTCCCTAAGGACTTATTAATATAATATTAAAAGGTAGCTAGTGCTCTTACTAGGCTAAATAGGTAGACTAGCTATTTAAATAGCCTAAACCTAGTTTAAAATGCTATTAAGTGCTCCTTGCCTTTAGCTATCTATAGTTTATAGAATACTATATAGATATTAACCTTTATAAACTATTATACTTAGAAGAGTAAGTATAGTGTTTCCTTAATTAATAGGAGAGGGTAATAATCCTAGGCTATTATCTTATTAAGTGTGTAATAGTTTACACAAAAACGCTAACTATCTCTAGCCTTCTTAACTAGAAGAATAGGAGCCACTGCTAATAAGAAGCTTGCTTAAATCTATCCCTTATCTATTAAGTCTATAATCTAGTGTCTAATCTCTAAGAGTTAGTCCCTTAGTATATTATATAATAGACCCTATAGAAGTACTAGTTTAGACCTATCTAGGTTCTTATGTATACGTATATAGTAATTAAGAGACCCCCTATAAGGAGGCAAGCTATTTGCTTTTGCTTTATTAAATAAGTCCTTAAAGTCTACTAGTTTATTTAGTAATATTAAAGTATTAGGGTAGGTAGGTTTTAACTTTAGGGTAGTAACTTATAGTACTATAGTAATTTCCTTTAGACTTATAGTAATAAACCTTATAGTTATATTCTTCTTATATTAGGCTTATTAGGCTTTTACTATATATAAGGACTTAATAATTCCCTAAACTAGTTTGCTTATACTATATTCTATAGCCTTAGAAATATATAGACCCTTAGCTACCCTAATTACTAACTATTACTTAGCTATATAAATAATAATATCTTACTATTCTAACTATAGTATCCTAAAGATTATATCTTAAGTAAGACCTAATATAATATATAGATATACTAATAATTCCTACCTATTAATATTAATCCTTATTTACCTTATATATATTAATAATAACCTTTAGATAAGGTTAGTAGGTAAGAAGGAGAGTGCACTCTTAGATCTAGTGTTTTATTAAGCTATAATATAAGTAGTATTCCTCCTTATAGTGCCTTATTATTTTATCTATTATAACCTATTAGGCCCTTAGCCTCTTACTATTAGTTTTTTAAGGCTTCCCTTTCCTCTCTATATTAGCTTATTTACTAAAGTGGGTTAATATAGCCTAGACTCTAGTTATTAGTATATTACTATCTTAATTAGTTTATTAGGGTATAGGTTATACTAGCTAGGGTTTATATTAGGTTTAATACTTATTCTCTAAGGCTAGGGCCTTAATATTAACTATAATACTATAGTATTATAAGACTATAAGAGAGTAATCTATATAACTAATTTCTCTACTAATACTAACCTCTCTTAGCTACTTATTAAGAGTGTATTATAACTTTACTAGCTTAATATTACTTACTTACTACCCTTCCCTTACTATAGAGAGTTTTTATTTAAAGTAAATAAAGAATATAATAAATAACTCCCTAAACCCTTACTTAATTTAGTTAAGTTTTATAAGGGCTATCTCCTATCTATAAGGGTTAGAGAATATTCTTTCTAAGTAACTAAGAAAGCTAATAGGAGAGTAGTTATATAAGTAACCTACCTTAAAGTATATAGCTATATAGGACTAGACCTTTAGTGCTAAGTTTTAGTAAATAAATATCTATTAGTCCTTATTACCTCTAATAAAGTCCTTATCTACTTCTAACTTATGTTATATAAGGAACCTCTATATAGTAAATATAGTTTTATTACTATTATATAGGTTACCTATAGGGATTAGTTTTTAATATAGTTATTATATAGTAGGTAATATAGTAGGGGTAGTATATTATATAGGAGGGTATAGGTCTAATACTAGGGGTTAAATAGGGGTATTTATTAGGGGGCTAACTAGAATAGTAGTAGTGGGTTTATGTAAACTTAGTGTTATAGAGTCTTAATCTCTCTTACTTACTACTTAATTATAAGTTAAAGTATATTAATTTACACATTATAAGCTAATAGTAGTAATATAGTATTTATTAATAGGGTTCTTATCCCTAGGTTTCCTTTAACCTATAGTTATAGTGTATCTATTATATTATCTTCTTCTATTATATTAATTTATTTATTTGTTTGTAGTAGTGCTATTATTTTTAGTAGCCCTTTATTAAGGCTAAAGGAAGTTTCTTAAATATTATAGACTAGCCCCTAGGCAACTGCTATTAGGCATTAATATAATATTAAGAAACTTAAGGAGGGAAGAAAGGAAGAGAGCTAGTCCATCCCCCTTTATGCCTCTTATATCCCCTAGCTATCTTATGTTAGCCTCCTTCCTAAACCCTTGCTAGTTCCTGTTAGCTACCTGTCCTTCCACGCTATGACTAATGCTTAGGCAAAGCCCAAGCCCTTTACAAAGACTATATTTACTATATAGAGGTTTCTTATATAATATAAGTTAGAAGTAAATAAGGACTTTATTAGAGATAATAAGGACTAATAGATATTTATTTACTAAAACTTAGCACTAAAGGTCTAGTCCTATATAGCTATATACTTTAAGGTAGGTTACTTATATAACTACTCTCCTATTAGCTTCCTTAGCTACTTAGAAAGCATATTCTCTAACCCTTATAAATTAGAGATAGCCCTTATAAAACTTAACTAAATTAAGTAAGGGTTTAGGGAGTTATTTATTATATTCTTTATTTACTTTAAATAAAAACTCTCTATAGTAAGGGAGAGTAATAAGTAAGTAATATTAAGCTAGTAAAGTTATAATATACTCTTAATAAGTAGCTAAGAGAAGTTAGCATTAGTAAAGGAATTAGTTATATAGATTACTCTCTTATAGTCTTATAATACTATAGTATTATAATTAATATTAAGGCCCTAGCCTTAGAGAATAAGTATTAAACCTAATATAAACCCTAGCTAGTATAACCTATACCCTAATAAACTAACTAAGATAGTAATACACTAATAACTAGAGTCTAGGCTATATTAACTTACTCTAGCAAATAAGCTAATATAGAGAGAAAAGGGAAGCCCTAAAAGACTAATAGTAAGAGGCTAAGGGCTTAATAAGTTATAATAAATAAAATAATAAGACACTATAAGGAGAAATACTACTTATATTATAGCTTAATAGAATACTAAATCTAAGAGTATACTCTCCTTCTTACTTACTAACCTTATCTAAAGGTTACTATTAATATATATAAGGTAAATAAGGAGAGTGCTAATAAGGAGGTTAATACTTAACCCTAGGAAAATAAGTAGCCCTTAAGTAAAGTCTTATATAAGGGCATAGAGGCTAGTTATTACCTATAGATAAGGATAAGTATAGCTAGTATATAGATATAGAGGAAAATATAGAATACTATATAGATTAACTACTATTTTTAGTTCCTATACTCTTTAATATATATTTATACCTTAATATCTAAATTAATAGTAAGTATAATTACTATAGCACTATTAGCAAATTAGTAGTATAATAACTTGGCCTAGAGCTTATATAATTACTAAAGTAAAGATAAGTCTATATAGTAGTAGAAATAAGAAGAAGGGGGTTTATACCTAGGAAGATATGTCTTTAATTATATATATAGTATATATAAGAATTAATATTAATAGGTAGGAATTATTAGTATATCTATATATTATATTAGGTCTTACTTAAGATATAATCTTTAGGATACTATAGTTAAAATAGTAAGATATTATTGTTTATATAGCTAAGTAATAGTTAGTAATTAGGATAGCTAAGGGTCTATGTATTTCTAAGGCTATAGAATATAGTATAAGTAAACTAGTTTAGGGAATTATTAAGTCCTTATATATAGTAAAAGCCTAATAAGCCTAATATAAGAAGGATATAACTATAAGGTTTATTACTATAAGTCTAAAGGAAATTACTATAGTGCTATAGGTTACTACCTTAAAGTTAAAACCTACCTACCCTAATACTTTAATATTACTAAATAAACTAGTAGACTTTAAGGACCTATTTAATAAAGCAAAAGCAAATAGCTTACCTCCTTATAGGGAGTCTCTTAATTACTATATATATATATATAAGAACCTAGATAGGTTTAAACTAGCACTTCTATAGGGTCTATTATATAATATACTAAGGGACTAACTCTTAGAGATTAAATACTAGATTATAGACTTAATAGATAAGGGATGGATTTAAGTAAGCTTCTTATTAGTAATAGCTCCTATTCTTCTAGTTAAGAAGGCTAGAGGTAGTTAGCGTTTTTATATAGACTATTATACACTTAATAAGATAATAGCCTAGGATTATTACCCTCTCCTATTAATTAAGGAAACGCTATGCTTACTCTCCTAAGTATAATAGTTTATAAAGGTTAATATTTATATAGTATTTTATAAACTATAGATAGCTAAAGGTAAGGAGCACTTAATAGCGTTTTAAACTAGGTTTAGGCTATTTAAATAGCTAGTCTACCTATTTAGCCTAGTAGGAGCACTAGCTACCTTTTAATATTATATTAATAAGTCCTTAGGGGATATATTAGGGGATTTTATTATAGTATATTTAGATAATATCTTAGTCTATTTAGGGGGATTAAAGAAAGACTATATAGCTAAGGTTTAGCTAATATTAGGCTAATTAAGGGTAGTAAGCCTTTACCTAGATCTTAATAAGTCTATATTTACTATAAAGGAAGTCTAGTACTTAGGCTATATTATTATAGTAAGTTACTCTATTTGCCCTAATCCTATAAAGGTTATAGCTATTAGGGAATAGGTAGCCCTTATAAAGTTATAGGGAGTTTATAGTTTCCTTAGGTTTATAAATTTTTACTATAATTTTATCTAGGATTTTTAGAGCTAGCTACTTTACTTATATACCTTACTAAGAAGTATATCCTATTTTAATAGGGAGCTAAGGAAAATACTACCTTTAAAAGGCTTAAAGAGGCTTTTATTAAATACTTAGTCCTAGTATAGTAAGACCTAGACTAGCTAATAGTAGTTAAAGTAAATTATTTAGGGATAGCCCTAGGAGGGTGCCTCTTATAGGAGGGTTAGGATTATATCCTATACCCTATTATATACTATTCTATAAGCCTTATAGCCTTATAGAGAAATTATACTATTTATAATAAGGAGCTTCTAGCTATTATCTCTTATATTAAGGTATAGTTAGCAAAACTATAGGGAGTGTCCTACCTATTTATAATTTATATAGATTATAAGAATTTAGAATACTTTATAATACCTTAGCTAATATTAGAATAGTAAGCCTAGTAAGTAAATATACTTACTTTATTTAACTTTTACCTCTAATATAAGGCTAGTATATAGGCTTACTACCTAGATACTCTTTTATAAAGGGACTAGGATAGGTTAGGACTTAGTATAAGAATAGGATAAATACTATAGCTTATTACTATTTTAAGACTCTTATAGTTACTATTAGAGTTAAGGGTAAGTTATAGCTAGAACCTACTATTATTATATATAGCACTACTACTAACTAGGGAAGCTTTTTTACTATAAGGCACTTATAGACTTTATAGGACTAGGTAGTTTAATTAGACTTAATATACTATATCTAGCTTTAGGTAATTTAAGAAGGGGTAAGGAAGTTTTTACTAAAAGTAATAATAAGGGAATAGGTTATAAATTACTTACTAAGTGCCTATAAGGCGCTTTAGTTTTAAGGCTAGACCTAGGTCCTAGCCTAGGAACCTCTTATAATAATACTTATCTAATAATATTATAATTTACTAGTAATAAGGCACCTAGGATATAATATAATATTTTAGATCTTATAGTGGTAGTTTTATTAGAATAGGATATTATAGGATATTACTAGGTTTATTTATAATTATTATTACTTTAGTAGTTATAAAAGTTATTAATAATACTAGGGCTTATTAAAACTATTACTAATCCCTAACTAGTTTTAGTTATAAATCTCTATTAACTTTATAATAAACTTACTAGTATTATCTCTAAAATAGCCCTAGTTTCTTATAGTTATTACTAATAGGCTTTCTAAGTTTATTTAATTAGAGGTAATAACCTCTATTATAGCTAAGGAGTATATAGAATAGTTTAAGATAGTATAGTAAAGATTTTAAGGTTTTCCTTAGTTAATTATTATAGACTAAGGGTTAGATTAGTTAGGAAACTTCTAGATAATATTATACTTAAGAGTTAGGATTAACTAACTCCTTTTTATATTATATTACCTATAGATAAATAGTAGTATAAAATAGGTAAACTAGGAGGTATAAGTAATACTATATATATTTATCTCCTTCTTATAGTATAATTAGCCTAAATACTTAGCTACTTATTAGCTTATAATTAATAATAGGATATCCTTAGTTATAGGGGTAAGTCCTAATAGATTACTATATAGCTATAATTTAAAACCTATTTAGTTATAGCTAGACCTAGCACTATTTACTATAACCTCTAAGGGAAGAGTAGTTTAGTTCCTAAAATACCTCTAGGAGAGAACTTATTTAGCTTAGGCTATAATAGCATATATATAATAATATTAATAGGATATAATATTAGTATTATATTACCTAGTAAAATATTTCTAGGTTAGGGATAAAGTATAGCTTTTACTTAGGAATATTAAAACTAATTACCCTTTATAAAAGCTTAATTAGGTTATTATAAAATACACTATTATAGAAGTCCTAATACTACTTATAGTCTAATTAGATATACTAAGAGGTATTTACTTAGTTTTCTATATAGATCTTATAAAGTAAGTAGTAATAAACCCCTTCTAAGTTAAAAGCTTTAAGACTCTAGACTAGATCTAGAATAGATATTATTAGAGAATAATAATAAACTTATTAAGGAATACTATATAAAATAGATTCTTATAGCTTAGAATACACTAGGTAAAGGCAATAAATATAATATACTAGTTAAATAGGTAGGTTACTTATAACTAATATAAGAACTACTAGAGAATATAGTAAATATATAGGCACTAGATAACTTTAAATAGGAATAAGGGGATATATAATATAATAATAGACTAAGTTAATTAAGTAAAAGTCTTTTACTAAGAGAGATTATATATAGGACTAGGGGTATACTTATATTACTACCTATAATAAATTATTTAGTATAACTAAGATATACTCTTACTATAGCTATTTTAGCTACTAAATCCTTATTAATCTTATTAAAGATGCTATTAAACTCTATTTTGCTCTTATTAATAGGGGTAATATATTAAAGAGAGAATAAACTATATCTAGCTTAGGGGTAATAGATATTTATATAGTAGTTATTATAGCTTTATCCCTAATACTAAATAATAGGAGAGATATATTACCTAGAGGGTAAAAGATAGGAGTATATAAGTAAGGGCTTAGTTCTTATATAATTACTAAAGATAATAGAAAGATATTTAGACTTAGTATAAAGGTAACTAGTCCTATTAGAAAAGGTAAGCTATATTTAATATAGATTAGTAAGGAAGATACTAGAAAAGCGCTAGGATTAATACTAATAGTAATAAGAAGGTAATTTATTATATAGCTTAATATATTAAGAATTAGTCTTAGGACTAATATAGTAATAACTAGGGAGAGTATACTAATTATAGTGGTAAAATACTTATAGAAATCCTATTATATAGTAATTATACTATTTATAAGCTACTAGTTTTACTAAAATAAGGCGCTAGTAACTTAGTGTAATAAGTTATTTATTCTATAGCTAGCTAAGGGATTACTACTAATAAAGAGAATAATATTAAGTCTAGTTATATTTAAGGTAAGAGTATTAGTTAAGGGGATAGCCTAAGGGCTAAATAAATAGGTACTAGATTAAACTAGGCCTAATTAAGAAAGGTATTTTAGTAAGTAATAAGGGACTAGTATTTCTAGGATAAAATAGGTAATTTTTACTTTATAGTTACTAACTTAGTAATACTAGGTTTTATAATATACTAGCCTATAGTAATTTTAGCTTTAAGATCTTTTAGGGTATAATAGAGGTAAGGGTTAGTAAATAGGTACCTAGTTAGCTAGATATAGGTAATATAATTATATTAATAAGGAAGGTAAGACTTATTACTCTTAGGTAGGTAATAGTCTATAATACCTATAGTTAGGGCTTATTTTATATAGGGACTATAGGGATAAAAAACTAAGGTAAGTATAGTATACTACTTATTATCTAAGTTACCTTCTATAAGATATTTACCTATAGAATAGGTAAGAGGTATAGTAAGTATAGTAAGGCTATAGGGAGGAGGATTATAAGGGTATAGTATATTAATAAGTATTTATATAGGATATAATTAAGGTTTAATAAGGGAGTAAGAAGGATCTAAGATAGGATTATAATATATAGAAAGTAAAGTTAGAAAAAGGGAAGTTAGGGGGAAAGGGAAGGTAAGTAAAATATTTTTATATATAATATAAAAGTAAAGGTAAGGTAATAAACTAGTAAGGGTAGGGTTAGGGGTTATTATAATAATATAAGGGGCTAGTAAGGCTATACATAAGCTATATTACATATACTATATAATAATAATAATAAGACATAATAGGTAGAGATAACCCTATACCTACTACTAGGATATATATAATATATATATATACTATATTTAAGATAATAATAATAAAACATAATAAGTAAAGATAACCCTATAACCTAATACTAGGATATATATAATATAAGGGTATACTATATTTAAGTTAAGGGGAGTAAAGAGGGGATTACTTATATAAGGGATATTAATATTAGTAGAAGGGTAATAATATAAATAGGATAAGGGGGTAAGATAGTTTTAAAGGGAATAGGGGATAATTTATACTCTTAGGAGATATTACTAGGATAGGTAAGTAAGGAGGTATATAAAGGGCTTAGGCTTTGCCTAAGTATTAGTTATAGTGTAAAAGGATAGGTAGCTAATAGGAACTAGTAAGGGTTTAGGAAGGAGGCTAATATAAGATAGCTAGGGGATATAAGGGGCACAAAGGGGGATAGACTAGCTCTCTTCCTTTCTTCCCTCCTTAAGTTTCTTAATATTATATTAACGCCTAACAGCAGTTGCCTAGGGGCCAGTCTATAATAATTATACCCCTTTTAAAAAGGGTTAATCTAAGCCTATCATAACTAGTGGGGGCCCTATCTATCCTAAGGGATACGGTTAGGCTACTTTTCAGGTCTTATATTAAAGAAATCCAGAAAAATATAGGACCTTAGTGCTAAAAAGAGCGCTATATTTCCCTCAAATGGATGTAAATATAGTTAGTAGCTTAACGCACTATATATCTGGGGGTTGCATGATTAAAAATCAGTTATATCTAGCTGATAGATCTTGTATTGCTCTTTTAGATGTAGAAAAGTATGGTTTCTTCTTCCAAATTCAGAACCAACCTACACCACAGTTACGAAAAGGTCCTTGCGGGCATTCAAATGCTTATCTTATCCGTCCTTTTACCTATGTTAGCTTTAAGGGTCATAGTTACCCTATAGAGGTCTAAATTCCCTCTAAAAAGCCTGATTAGGCATCTAATTTAATTGAAATCGATGATGATAATGAGGATAATATTAAAGAGATTGAAAGGGATGATTTATTAGCCCCTTCTTCCACAATGTCTATAGCCCTAGGTTAGGTCCCTTATAAATCTAAAGAGATAGATTTAGGGGTTTTAGAGGGCTTAGGAGGATTGGAAAAGCCCCTAATACCTCTCCAAGAGGCCTGTGTTTCTCAAGGGGCCTAGCAGGGGACTACAGAAGAGGGCTCTAATCTAGGACCTAATTTAGGTTCTAATTTAACCCCTAAAGATCTTTAATATTAACGCTTGTTAGAACTAGCTAGCCTGTGGCACATTTGACTAGGACATCTAGGCCTTCCTTTGCTAAAGAAAACTAGCTTAATAACTAAAGGAATCCCTGATTTTTCTAAAATTAAGGATAAAGACTTTAGATGTTTAGCTTGTGACTAATCTAAAGCAGTTAGAAGACCTGGAAAATTAGCTATCCCTAACCCCCTAGAGCTCTAGACCAAATAGAGGGGATACGCTAAAAATCAGTCCTATGCTATATAATAAGCAGTTAATTTGCCTTATTCTAGTTAACTAAAAGACTAGATATAGGTGGGTTTTCTTATTACCTAATAAGGAAGGCCTAACTATTTATAGGGCTATTAAAGGCTTCTTTAGAGGGCTTAAGAATTAACTAGGCTAATACCCTAGACATCTTTACTTTGATGGAGGTTAAGAAATCAATTCTATTTGCTAAGAATGGTTGAATTCTAAGGGAATTAAATTTACGACTTCTAGTCCCTATATCCATAAGCAAAATGGATTAGCTAAGCGTTTAATTCGGACTATTCTAGACCAATTAAGGGCTACAATTCAGTGGGCACAATTACTATTAAATCTATGGTGTTTTGTTCTACCTGTAGTTATTAATCTAATTAATATTACTGCTAATTCCACTAAGCCTAAAAGTCCTAAACAGCTGCTAGCTAGGGAGCTAGATTAACCCTATAATAAGGTTAATTTTAGTAGCATTAGAGCCATAGGATCTCACTGTGAGATTCTTATCCCCCTGGAAAAACGACCTAAAGCCTAGAAGTTAGCTACTAGAACTATCCCTAGCAGGCTCCTTGCTACACTAGGTTCTAATACCTACCTAGTGTATATCCCCTCTAAAAGGCTAGTTACAAAGACTAGCTTTATTAAAATTATAGAACCTATAGGCCCTATATCTAAAGGCTTACCTAGGATTTCTATAGGGGATAACCCTTTAGAGGGGAAAATAACCTATAATAAGATCTAGGTTAAGGTTCAAAGGATTACCCTATAGACAACATAGGGGTCTCTATAGGTTAAGAAAAAACACCTATAGGCCTAAAGGAACCCCCTAAAGAGGAAGCCAATAAGGAAGCCACGCCAATATCTCAGCCAGGAAATCAGATATTAACTCCGGACCTTCTTTCCAATAAAAACACCAATTTCAACCCTAATATTAACCTAATAGATGTTAATATTAGTCCTCCTTCTTTAGTAGATTTAATTTAAGAAATCTGCTTTAAGGTATAGGAAAAGCTCAAGGAAAACAACCCTATTAGCCCTAAACCTAAGACCTAGAAGCAAGCTATATCTAGCCCTTAGAAAAAGGAATGGATTAAGGCTACGTTTAGTGAATACAAATAGCTTCTAAAGGCCAGTACTTTTAAATTTATAGGGATAGACCAGATTCCTAAGGGCCAAAAAGTACTGAAAAATAGGCTTGTTTATAAGCTTAAAAAGGATAAAGAAAATAATCCTTTAAAATACAAGGCTTAACTCATTGCTAAGGGATTTATGCAAATCGAAGGTCTAGATTATGTTAAAACCTTCGCTGCCACAAGCATTCCCCTAGCTAGAGGATTTTACTAGCCCTAGTGGCTTGGAATAACTGGGAAATTGAACAAGTCGATTTTATAGGGGCTTTTCTAAATAGCCACCTAAAGGAATAGATTTATATGGTTATCCCTAATGGATTTGTTGAATTCCTTAAGGCTAATCCGAAACTAGCTAAATTAGCTAGAAGCTTTAGCTATAAACCCTCTAAAGGCTAAGTAATTCTATTATAAAAGTCTTTATATAGCCTAAAGCAAAGCTTAAGGGAATGGCAATAAGCACTAATAGCTATGCTAAAATCTCTAGGATTTAACTCTCTTATTTCTAACCTAGCTATATTCTTTAATCCTTTCACTAAGACCTTTATTATTATATACGTTAATGACTGCCTTCTAATTAGACCGGATTTACCCTATATCTAAAGACTTAAAAAGGAACTTTATAAAGTCTATCTAATAGAAGATAGGGGGCCTGCTGAATTCTTCTTAGGGGTTTAAATCGTTTGAGATAGGCCTAATAGAATACTAAAAATTCATTAATCTTAGTATATCTTAGAGGCTTTAAAACGATTTAATATGCTAGATAGTAAGCCTATTAGCATACCTCTTTAACTAGGCGTTTTAGCTACCTAAATAACAAAGCCACTAATAGCTAGCGAATTAAAGCTTTATTAGTGTATTATAGGAACTATAATATACCTAATGTTACTTACGAGACCTAATGTAGCCTTTACGTTACAATGGTTATTAACCGCACTAGCTAATCCCTATATAGAGCATCTAAAAGCAGCTAAAAACCTGCTAAGATATCTATCTGGGACCTAATTCCTTGCTATTATCTATAGGGGTAACCCTAAAGATAACCCTAAGAGATCTTTAAACCCTAAGGATAGTGCTACTAAGAGCCTAGTTGGATATTGCGATAGTGATTTTGTAGGAGATAAAAAGACCTTTAAATTAACCTATGCTTATCTATTTAAGCTAGCTAGTGGCCCTATTAGCTAGAAATTAAAGAAAGCTAGTATAATTGCGTTATTTACATTAGAAGCTAAATCTAACACTATTTGCGAGACCTTCCGGGAGCTATAGTGGCTCTAGGGTCTATTTAAGGAGCTAAAAACCCCTATTTCCCCTCCTATTTAGATATTCTATGATAATTAAGGCGCTATAACCACCGCTTATAACCCTGCTTTACATAGCTATACTAAGTATACCTTGCTTAAATTTCACTATGTTAGGCAATAGGTATTAGCAGGTTTAGCTAAGATTAAATATCTAGATATAAGGTTAATGCCTGCAGACAGTCTTACAAAACCCCTTACAGGACCTCTTTATTAGGCTTTTATTAAGCTTCTAGGGCTTAATATTCACAAATAACTAATAACTAACAACTAACAAAATCCCTTTAACAGGGAACTAAAAACATTATTCAAAAGGAAGCTATATTTAACAATAGCTAGGAAGTTAAAAAGGGGCTTTTTCTATCTTTTCCTGTTTTTCCCTTTTATTAATTTTATCTAGTTATTGCTTTTACTAAAAGTTATTACTATTTGCTACCCTATTGTAACTTTATACGCTTTTAATTACTTTTAACGTAATACTTTTATAGAGGGGTGTTAAAAATAAGACCTATTTTTATAGCCCTTTTCTAGTTATAAGGCTCTTATTATTGCTTGCGTTACTTGCAAGCCTAACAGCTGCACTGCAGCTGTTAACAGTTGTGTAGTAACCGTTAATGGTTACGTTATAGCTATTAATAGCTACGACTAACTGTATGGATAACTAAGTTAATTAAATAACTAAGTCAATTGTGGCTGCGTTGCAGCCACAACCCTAGCCATAACAACTAGACTGGATTAGGAAGGTAATATAACCTATACCTAATCTTTGACTGCGATTTTCTTAATAACTAAAGGTCATATAAAAGTCTTGCGTATAGCAAATTAAAGCTATAAAGTAAGGCTTTTAAATTCTACAAAGATATTTTTAGTCAAAAAATTTAGTGCATATAGGCGTCTAGCTAATATAGTAGTGAGTTAATTTTTTGGTTTTTCTATATAAATGAATTTTACGGAAAATCAAAAGTGGCCCTAGAGACCTAGCTAGCGACCTAGATCCACTAATATAGTTAGAGGGTCTATAAGAGGAAGATAAAATTTTTATCTTACTAGTTAGCTAGACCTCTTAACTAAATTAAGCCGCATTGCCCGCATAACGTTCCTAAAATCAATTCTATTAATAAATTAGCTATTATAAAAGCTATCTAAATCGGAATTTAATAGTAATATCTGCCACAACCTTCTGTTGCGTTGCGTTAACCTAGTTAACGTGGCAGCTCTATTAGTCCCTAACCGTAGAGTCTGCACCTGTATAGCTGTTGCTAGCTAGCATTAGCTCCCTACATTCCAATAAGTTATAGTGGAACTACTAATACTTAACAAGGCTTATTGTTTGATTGTATTTTGCCTGTAAGTCTAGGCGTGCAAAACAAGCTAATCCCTTATAGAGACGTTATAGCTAGGATTTTAACGGTTAGGAGAACTTTAGTAAAGTTAAACTCCACCGTATTTAAAGAAGGCTTAGATTCTCTAATTTAAGTTTTATTATTTAAAGTATAATAAAGGGATGCCTTTATTACATAGTAAAAGTTACTACTAGAAAGCGGTAACTTTAGAACGTTATAGACATAGTCTATTAGGCCCTTTAAGCTATTAATATTTAAAGACTAAGTTTTTATTCCTATAGGAATAAGAAAAGAGATTTTACTACTAACCTATAATAACCCTACTACTAGATATTAGGGAGTTAGTAAGATACTTTACTAAATTATAAACTAATACTATTAGCTAATAATAAAAAAAGACACTAAGTTATATATAAGCATTTATATAAATTATTAAGTTTTAAAGCCTAGGTTATATAAACCCTATAGTAAGTTAGTAGCTTTACTAGTGCCTAATTACCCCTTCTAGGAACTCTTAATAGACTTTATAATAGGATTACTACTAGTAAAAAATAGAAATTAGACTTATAATATAATTCTAGTTATTATTAATTATTTTATAAAGTATAGTTTTTATATCCCTATATTTATATAACTAACTAGTAATAGGCTAGTAATAGTGTTTTTAGAATCTATATTTAAAGACTATAGTGCCTTAAAAGGTATTATTATAGACTAAGGGTTAATATTTCCTAGTAGGTTTTAGAGAATATTTTACTACCTTATTATAATAAAGTAGTAACTAAGCACTGTATTTTACTTATAAATAAATAAATAAATAGAATATTTAAATTAAGTTTTAGAGTATTATCTAAGGGCTTTTACTTATATAAAGTAAATAAATTAGGCTAATAATTTACTAATAGTATAATTTACTTATAATATAAGTAAGTATATAGTATATAGCTATATACTTACTAAGGTACTATAAGGGTATAACCTAAGGGGGCTATATTAAGTAATTATATAAATTTCTCTAATAAATAATTAAGCTAAGACTAAAGTCTAGGAGCTAAGAGATAAGTATATTATAATTAAGTAGCTTCTAAGTAATATATAAGCTTAGTATAAGAAATATTATAATTTAAAAAGAAAGCTAATAAGATTTAATATAGGTAACTATATTTTACTATTAATAAAGAATATTAATTTATAATGCCTTAGTAAGAAGCTCTTAGTAAAGTACCTAGGCCCTTATAAGATTAAAAAGGAGGTTAGGAGTTATAGTTTAGTATATTAATTATAGTTACTAGCTAGGATATACTTATATAATATTTTTAATATTATAAGCCTTAAGCCTTTCTATAGGGACTTAAGTAATATAGTTAATATATTCTTATTATAAGCTAATATTAAGAAGAATAAAGAAGAATTTAAAGTTAAGAGAATTATTCTATATAGGTATAATAGTAAACACTATAAATATCTAGTAAAATAGAAAGACTATAATAATTTAGAGAATTTATAGGTACTAAAGAGAGATCTTATCTTAAAAGATATTATTAATAATTATAAGTAGTAATTATATAGCTAAATTATAGAGATAAAGTTACTTCTATAGGTTAAAAAAGTAAAGTCTAGTAATAGTATTAATTTTTAAAACTATAATCTAAATAGCTATTTACTTACTACTTCTCTATAAGGATATTAGTAGCTATAATAACTTTAGCTTTATTATTAGAAGATTTCTTATCCCTATAGGCATAGGCCTAAATTTCTTCTAGAACCTCTAAGGGCCTAATATAAATAAGGAGTTAAGTAATAAATAGTATAAACTAGTAGTAAGTTAGTAAGATATAAGCTATAAAAATATTTAAGAAACCTACTATTAGGCTAGTTATAGCTATAAAGTAAAGATAGTTTATAATTTTAATTTAAGTCTTTAAGTTAGTAATATTAAGTTATTATAAGAATATAATATACTTATTAGCCTTTACCTTATAAGTAATATTAGTAGTAAGATAAGCATATCTAACCTAGCCGCGTTAATTAGCGTTTTTATAAGATAATAAAGTATTATAAAGTTTATAAAGAGTATAAATAAGAGCCTAGTAGTAAGTTAGTAATTATTAAGTTATATATTAATAAGGGTAAACTTATAATATTAGTGTAAAAGTGTATTCCTTTAGGAATAGACTAAATTAAGTTAAATAGCTTTTTATAAAGCTAGGCAATTCTATTAGGGCACTAGTAGTTTGTTAAGCGGAAAACAACACCCTAAAAGACACGATGCTAGCCCACACGCGTAGGTAGCTTTAACGTCTACGTATGTTAAAGGGGGTTAAGAAGCTTAACTGCAGCGACCTGTTATAAGGCTAGATTATCTCTATAAGATAGAGATAATCTAGATTAAATAGTCTAATGGATTGGAAGTAACCTAATAGTTAAATCGGTGTGGGTAATAATAATCTTGTTAATTTATCTTATCTTAAAACACAATAATAAGCCATAGCAAAGCTAGGCATAAAAACTCCATATCTAACGTATGTAACAAGCTCTAGAAGCCTAGTTAGAAGTGATCCCTTTATAGACTATTTAATCCCTAGCTTATATAACTAATATTATTATCCCTTAGTATAATAACTATCCCTATAACCCCTAATACTATTATTGCAAATATATGTGTTTCTAGGCGCGTGATTTAGGCCACACAACACCTCCCTAGGTGTGTACTAGTTAACCCTAACTATATGTAAACTAAAAATAAACAGGACGTGAAGTAAGATTAGCAGACTATAGCTTATATATAAGGGGAGCTACTATTTAATCTATCTATAGGGAAAGACTTCCTATAGTAAAGGGGAAAGAAAAGAAGAGAAAAATAAGAAAAGAAAGAAAGAAAAATAAAGTAATTCTCCCTAATTATAGTCCTAAGTTCCTTATCTCTCTAGAGAGCTTTAGTGTCTTTAGTGTATATAGATAATTAGTAAGTAATATTAGTAAGGGTATATAAAGAGCTAGGCGTTTAGAATCTTACTAAGTAGCCCTTTACTTATAGTTTGCCTGCTAATTAATTAATCCTAAGGCTTGTTATCTCTCCTACTAATAAGTGTTAATAATACTTGCCTATATTCCTTAAGAAACTAGCCCTAGTAGCATTACTAATATATAGGTAAATAATATTAGTAATTAAGCTATGGTTTTTCTTTACGCTATATTCTATGCTTTAAGGAAAGGAAGTAGATTAATAGTTATAGCTTATTTAGTGTCTCTAAGAGGTTAGTATATAACCTCTTTATTTACTTAATCTATTAAGGCTTAATATCCGCTTACTTAGTTTTGCCTAATAACTCTATGGATTTATGCTAACCTTAGCTAGTCCTTAATGTCTATTTAAAATAATTTATAAGTTATAGCTTACTAAGATTAGGTGCTTTATTCTAGGGTACTATGTATTTAATCCTATTATGCCTTATAGAGTGCTTTTGTCATGACTAAAGGCGTGGGAAGAGATAAACAGAGTGATGATAGGAGAACAAGGTCGCTGCTATAAAGGTGATAGCTAGGGGTGGGTGTATAAAGGTTTTAAACTCTAACCTCTCCCCTAAATAGGAGAGGTCCTTATTATATACCTTTTCCTCGCGCCTACGTAACTATCTAGCTGCTAGGTCCTAGCGTATAAGTCATCTAGGGATCCGCCTCACTTAGAGAGGCAGCCCTCTTATAATATCCCTTATGCCTTTATGCTCCTAATATAATACCCCCTTATATATAATTATCCTTAATTATATAATAAACTACTACCTAGGGGTAAGCATACTACTTAGAAGCTTCTAAGACTATTCTTTAACCTTATAGTATAACGCAGGATTATTATAATCCCTCGCGCCCTAACATATTAGTAGAAAAATAAAACCTTAATAACATTAGGTCCTAATTATTTTCTTACATAGCTAGCTTACTATTAACCGCCATTGCCTTGTAGCTTTAATGCTAAGACCTAACTATGCTTAGCTTCCTTATAGCTAAATCCCCTTATTAGATAACTTATATTGATTTTTATAATTAAGTTAAATAGATAGGGTCCCTAGTCCTAATAATTTAGATGGCTTTATTTGTGAATTATAGCAAATTTATCCTAACTTTGCTATGTGCGCGTAGCTAGCCTGTATTTCTAATAGTGGTAGCTATAACCGTGATTTTTCTAATTTATTAATTTATTACGCGTAGCTTATAAATCACTTAAGGGCTTGCAAATTACTTAAGGGTTAGCTATTCCCTATAAAAGAGGCTAGTTTTCCCTCTTTCCTTATTATTTCTTTCTTTAATATCCTTATCTTAAATTTATAAGTTACCCTTACTAGCTTAATAGCAGCTTTTACATTACTATTATTTAGTAGTCTTTAAATAATCCTTTTTCTCTTAAATTTCTCTACTACTTTAGCGCTACTAACTATTTACTAGCTTACTATATTTACTACTATATCTATCTCTACTAGTCCTATGCTTACTCTTACTACTAAGGTTTCTAAGAAATCCCCCTATAAATACGTAAAAATAAGCAAATTAACTATATAAGTTTACTACTTAAGCATAGAGGTCTTACTACTAACTTAGTGCTAGCAATACTAAGATACCCTATTTATATTACGCTTAGTAGGCCGCTATCTAGAAGATTACTCCCTAAGATAATAAAAGTACTAAGCCTTAATATATTATTAAAGGAAAAGCTACTCTAAAAGACTATAGTTACTCCTTAAGTATAACTATACTACTACCTTACTACTATCCTTAGCTAACTTGCTTAGATAATTCTATAAAATATATATATTATATAAGAAATAATAAACTTTATATTAGTATATATTATTCTAATCCTTAAAATAAGTTCTTTACTAATATACTACTAGTGCCCTAATAGAATTACCTAGCTTTATAAAAAGCTATTTAACTTAATTTAGTTTATTCCTAAAGGAACACACTTTTACACTAATATTATAAGTTTACCCTTATTAATGCGTAACTTAATAATTACTAACTTACTACTAGGCTCTTATCTATGCTCTTTATAAACTTTATAATACTTTATTATCTTATAAAAACGCTAATTAATATAGCTAGGTTAGATATACTTATCTTACTACTAATACTACTTATAAGGTAAAGGCTAATAAGCATGCTATATTCTTATAATAACTTAATATTACTAACTTAAAGACTTAAATTAAAATTATAAACTACCTTTGCTTTATAGCTATAACTAGCCTAATAGTAGGTTTCTTAAATATTTTTATAGCTTATATCTTACTAACTTACTACTAGTTTATACTATTTATTACTTAACTCCTTATTTATATTAGGCCCTTAGAGGTCCTAGAAGAAATTTAGGCCTATGCTTATAAGAATAAGGAATCTTCTAATAATAAAGCTAAAGTTATTATAGCTACTAATATCTTTATAGAGGAGTAGTAAGTAAATAGCTATTTAGATTATAGTTTTAAAAATTAATACTATTATTAGACTTTACTCTCTTTAACCTATAGAAGTAACTTTATCTCTATAATTTAGCTATATAATTACTACTTATAATTATTAATAATATTTTTTAAGATAAAATCCCTCTTTAGTACCTATAAATTCTCTAAATTATTATAGTCTTTTTATTTTACTAGATATTTATAGTGTTTACTATTATACCTATATAGAATAATTCTCTTAACTTTAAATTCTTCTTTATTCTTCTTAATATTAGCTTATAATAAGAATATATTAACTATATTACTTAAGTCCCTATAGAAAGGCTTAAGGCTTATAATATTAAAAATATTATATAAGTGTATCCTAGCTAGTAACTATAATTAATATACTAAACTATAACTCCTAACCTCCTTTTTAATCTTATAAGGGCCTAGGTACTTTACTAAGAGCTTCTTACTAAGGCATTATAAATTAATATTCTTTATTAATAGTAAAATATAGTTACCTATATTAAATCTTATTAGCTTTCTTTTAAATTATAATATTTCTTATACTAAGCTTATATATTACTTAGAAGCTACTTAATTATAATATACTTATCTCTTAGCTCCTAGACTTTAGTCTTAGCTTAATTATTTATTAGAGAAATTTATATAATTACTTAATATAGCCCCCTTAGGTTATACCCTTATAGTGCCTTAGTAAGTATATAGCTATATACTATATACTTACTTATATTATAAGTAAATTATACTATTAGTAAATTATTAGCCTAATTTATTTACTTTATATAAGTAAAAGCCCTTAGATAATACTCTAAAACTTAATTTAAATATTCTATTTATTTATTTATTTATAAGTAAAATACAGTGCTTAGTTACTACTTTATTATAATAAGGTAGTAAAATATTCTCTAAAACCTACTAGTAAATATTAACCCTTAGTTTATAATAATACCTTTTAGGGCACTATAGTCTTTAAATATATATTCTAAAAACACTATTACTAGCCTATTACTAGTTAGTTATATAAATATAGGGATATAAATACTATACTTTATAAAATAATTAATAATAACTAGAATTATATTATAGGTCTAATTTCTATTCTTTACTAGTAGTAATCCTATTATAAAGTCTATTAAGAGTTCCTAGAAGGGGTAATTAGGCACTAGTAAAGCTACTAACTTACTATAGGGTCTATATAACCTAGGCTTTAAAACTTAATAATTTATATAAGTACTTATATATAACTTAGTGTCTTTTTTTATTATTAGCTAATAGTATTAGTTTATAATTTAGTAAAGTGTCTTACTAACTCCCTAATATCTAGTAGTAAGGTTATTATAGGTTAGTAGTAAAATTTCTTTTCTTATTCCTATAGGAATAAAAACTTAGTCTTTAAATATTAATAGCTTAGAGGGCCTAATAGACTATATCTATAACGTTTTAAAGTTACTGCTTTCTAGTAGTAACTTTTACTATATAATAAAGGCGTCCCTTTATTATGCTTTAAATAATAAAACTTAAATTAGAGAATCCAAGCCTTCTTTAAATATAGTAAAGTTTAACTTTGCTAAAGTTCTCCTAACTATTAAAATCCTAGCTATAATATCTCTATAAGGGATTAGCTTGTTTCGCATGCCTAGACTTACAGGCAAAATATAATTAAATAATAAGCCTTATTAAGTATTAGTAGTTTTACTATAACTATCTTACTGCTTATTATTTACTATCCTTACTATAATTCCTCCTACAAGGAATCCTAGACTTATAAGGTCTAGTTAGCTATATAATAATTCTAAACGCTAGGTATTAGTAGTTTTACTATAATATTCTTACTATAAACTATCTAAAATCCCTACTATAATCCCTCCTATAAGGGATTCTAGACTTATAGGCTCTTCTAGAATACATTTAAGTTACGTTTTCTTAAAACACTAGATATTAGTAGTTCTATTACAGTGCCTCTATAACTTAATATTTAACTTACTAGATAATAAATAAATAGACCTTATAGTATTAGTAGTTTTACTACTATATCCTTACTACTTTACCTCCACAAACTTTAATAGAAATATTAGTAATTATAAGGACACTACCTTTGCTTTTTCTCTTTATTAATATAATCTAACCTTCTTAATAGTGCGTTAGCTAGGTTTAATTTCCCTACCCTATATATAATTATAAAATTAAATAGATAGAGCTTATCTAATACTATAACCTGCCTACAGTTTACTTAGCTTTAGCTTTATAGCTAGGTACTTATAGTTAAGATAATTAGTTATAATAGTAATTAGATGCGTTAAATAAGCTAGATAGTATCTCTAGGCCTAAAAAGCCTCTTAGATTACTAGAAGCTCCGTATCTAGTATTATATAATAAAGTTCTATATTATTTAACTTTCTTAATATATACGCTACTAGGTGCTAGTAACCTAGCACTAATATTATAAGAACCGCTCTAATATTATATCCTAATACATTAGTCTCTACCCTTAAAGGTACTAGTAGATTAAAATAAACCAAAATTAGCGCTTCTTAGAATTACTATTAGAGTTCCCTAAACGCTACTAACTTATAGGGCTCTAGCTTAAAGGTTACTAGCTAATCTCCCTAAGTTAATTAGTTAGTAAAATCATAATTTTACTATAGCTTTTAACAAAGCATTAGTAAAATCTAGTAAAACTAAGAAATAACTAGATATTAAGCATACTATAAGGTACTAGCTAGGTTATAATAGCCTTAACGTAAGAAGGCTTTATTAAGATACCTTCTTCTATGATTATAAATCCTAAGAATTTAACCTTAGTGCATAAAAATTTACACTTTATAAGGTTAATAAAAAGGCTAGCTTTATAAAGCTTATAAAGGACCTATTTAACATAACCCTTATGCGCTTCTATATTGCTACTATAAATTAGAATATTATCTAGGTAGATAATATAAATTAAATTTATAAGGCCCTTAAGGGCACTATTAATATATTCTTAGAAGGTTATAGGCATATTTATAAGCCTAAATAGTATTATAAGATACTTAAAGTAACTATATTTACACTAAAAGGCTATCTTTTACTTATCTCCCTTATAGATATATAGCTAGTAGTATATATCTTTAAGATCTAATTTAGTGTAAACCTTTGCCCCCTTTAATTAATTTAAGATCTTAGTAAATAGAGGTAATAGTGCCTTATCTTTTATTATAATCCAATTTAAGCCCCTATAATCTATATAGAGCCTTAATTTGCCTCCTTTCTTTAGAATAAATAAAATTAGGGCCCTAGCTAAGCTAATTAATCTTTAGATCTATCCTTTACGCTATGCACTAGCTAGGTACTCTCTAAGCACCTCTAGCTCTTTCTTAGCTAAACTATATATTAGCCCCTAAGGGGGTGTTTTCCCTTCTTCTAACTTAATTATATATATATAACCGCCTAACTTAGGAAGTATACCTATAAGCTTATTAGAAAACATATCTTTAAACTCTATATATGCCTTTAGTAACTTAGGCTTATAGTCCTTTTCTAAGTCTAGTATTACTACCTTACTATTAGGGTTTATTAAGGTAATAAAACTCTTCTTACCTATTATATAGGTATCTTATACCTTAATTATAGTTAGGCTATTATAAGTTAAGGCATTGCTTACTATAGGGCTAATATCCTTATCTTTTTTATCCTTATTTAGCGGGTTTATAAGCTTAATTAACGCTAAATAAAGTAAAAACGCTATAGATAAGTGTTTTACTTCTCTTCTTACTTACTATATTTCTAATATAAAGTTAAGGTAATCTTTTATAATAGGGTGTCTTTATAGTCCCTCTTTTTAGGATATAACTATAGGTTTATATATTCTAGCCTAGTCTATTCCTAGGATAAGGTTCTTAGGGGTATTTATAATATAGTAGTAAACTTAGTATATTTTTATATAGCCTATGCTATCTTTTACTAAGATAACCTAATTTAAGATTCCTTAATATAGAATAAGGGTCTTAGCTACACTTTTAAGCAGTGTGTTATCTTTCTATATATTAGCCTAATTTGCCTTTAATAATAATTTTAGGTAAATAATTAATTCTATTATACCTATGTTAAGTAGCGCGAATACTACTACCTATTTATAATCTTACTATAATAATATCTAAACTTTTATTCTTATATCCTTAGATAATTTATTAGTAAGGGCGTTATTCTAGGCCTAAGTAAAGCTAATTAGTATCTTATTTATATCTTACCTTACTACTTAGTTACTATTATTCCTATATAATAGTATTATATAGCTTACACTCTTATAAATAGAATAATCTAGTTTTTTATATCTTAGTGTAATATAACTAGGTTATTTATATTTAAAGTATACTATAGGGGATTTTATAGCTCCCTTACTACTTTTTTATAGTGTGTTTACTATAGGTAAATTTAAGTATTACCTTTTTTATCTATAGTCTTATCTATAATTATTACTTTAGTTACTATTCTAACCTATTTTTATTATAACCTTTGCTTTCTTTCCTTAACTAGCTAAATAGGTCTATATTGCTAGGAACTCCTAGCTAAGTATTTACTTCTTTATAGTATTATTTAGACTATTAATAAATATATAAATATAAAGTCTTATAGGGATTACTTTAGGGAGTTTAGCCTTAGCTTTTATCTATATTTTTATAAATCCTTAGAATAACTAATAGTTTTCTTATCTAAGGGTTAGTAGTATTCTTATAGCTTCTAAGCATTATATATTCTTATTTATTATTCTAGTTTTTAGCTAATCTATAAACCTAGCCTAGGTATAGTCCTAGTAATCTATATAACTATTTATAGCTATATAATATATCTATTATTACTTTATATTCTTTACTAGGTAGCTACTAGTATAGGCTACTTTAGTAGTATTATTAATAAATATCTTATAGTCTAGGGTAAAAGCTATATTAAGGTTTACTAAGAAATATTAAAGACTTTTATATAAATCTCCTTTATATACTAGAGTCTTTAGTTATATTTTTATAAGACTATAGTAGTATAAGGTTATAGTAAGTTTAAAGCTTCTTAGTAAGTCTAAAGGTAGTATAATTATAAGTCCTTTAGTAAGGTTAGTAAGTCTAGTGCTAGTACTTACTAATAAGGTGCTTACCTTAATTATATATTACTATTCCTATAGCTATAGAATTTTCTATCTTTTCTAAGCTCTTTATAGCTTAGTCTTAGCTTACTTAAGGATTTAGTTTAGCTTTTCTTTACTATACTTAATTTCTTTATAATTATTATATTAATTTATAGTAAGCTCCTTATTATTATTTTAATCTTTAAGAGTGCTATTTTTATTATTCCTATCTAGGCTATTAGACCCTAGGATTATACTATCTTTATATCTTATATTATTACTTAAGTATAGTATACTAGCTATATAGTTACTATATATAATAGATTATATAGCTATCCTATTTAATTCTAATATTATAATTTATAACTAATAGTCTATTTACCCTAAAGGGTTTAAGAGTTTAATTTATTATAACTAAAGGTATAGGAAAAGATAAATAAAGTAATAATAGGAGAATAAGGTTACTACTATAAAGGTAATAGCTAGGGGTAAGTATATAAAGGTTTTAAACTCTAACCTCTCCCCTAAATAGGAGAGGTCCTTATTATATACCTTTTCCTTATGCCTATATAACTATCTAGCTACTAGGTCCTAGCGCATAAGTTATCTAGGGATCCGCCTCGCTTAGAGAGGCAGCCCTCTTATAATATCCCTCATGCCTTTGTGCTCCTAACAAACTATAAAGGTAGCTATTTAATTTCTTAATGCTATAAATATATATTATTAATATAGTATATGTATATATAAGGAGAGGGGATATATATATTAGCTCTAAACTTTAAGAGATTAAAGCCTACTATTAATAAAATATTAGTTATATTATATATATGTCTAAAATGCTTTACTTATAGCTAGTAAGCTTACGTTTAGCTATAGGAACTATACTATATTAGTAAATCTATAATATATATTTTAAATATAATAACTTACCTTTAGATAAATCTTTAATATAGGGAACCTATTCTCTTACTATTTATAAGCTATTATATTTATATAATATATATAGACTATATACCGCAAATATATCTAGTAGACTTATCTCTATATATATCCTAGGTATTAGTTTCTATATTTATAATTTTAATTATAGATAAAAGCCCTATATATAATTAGTATATAGTAATAAAAAAGAATATATATATTAATTACCTTTGCCTTTTAGTAATTAGTAGTAATAAGGTATAGTAATAGTCTATAAATATAATTAGTATATATAGTGTATATATAAAGGAGTAAAGATATTATTTACTATTTAAATAACTATAGGAATTTTTTCTTTAGTAAACTATATAACAGTAGTTAGTATTATTAGAATATTAAATAAATATAATGCCTATATATAAAGCAAGAGAATAATAGGGTTATGTTAAAAATAAGACCTATTTTTATAGCCCTTTTCTAGTTATAAGGCTCTTGTTGTTGCTTGCGTTGCTTGCAAGCTTGACAGCTGCACTGCAGCTGTTAACAGTTGTGTGGTGACCGTCAATGGTTACGTTATAGCTGTTAACAGCTGCGACTGACTGTGTGGATGACTAAGTTAATTGAATAACTAAGTTAAGTGGATGACTTACTAAGTTAATTATAGCTGCGTTGCAGCTACAACCCTAGCTATAATAACTAGACTAGATTAGGAAGGTAATATAACCTATACCTAATCTTTAACTGCGATTTTCTTAATAACTAGAGGTTATATAAAAGTCTTGCGTATAGCAAATTAGAGCTATAAAGCAGGGCTTTTAAATTTTACAAAGATATTTTTTAGTTAAAAATTTGGTGCATATAGGCGTCTAGCTAATATGGTGGTGAGTTGATTTTTTGGTTTTTCTATACAAATGAATTTTGCGGAAAATCAAAAGTGGCCCTAGAGACCTAGCTAGTAACCTAGATCCACCGATGTAGTCAGAGGGTTTATGAGAGGAAGACTAGTTAGCTAGACCTCTTAACTAATTCAGCCGCATTACCCGCATAACGTTCCTAAAATCAATTCTATTAATAAATTAGCTATTGTAAAAGCTATCTAAATCGGAATTCAATAGTGATATCTGCTATAACCTTCTATTGCGTTACGTTAACCTAGTTAATGTGGCAGCTCTATTAGTCCCCGACCGTAGAGTCTGCACCCGTATAGCTGTTGCCAGCTGGCATCAGCTCCTACATTCAAATAGGTTATATACTAAGGGCATAAAGGCAAGTGTAATAATAAAAGAGAAAGAAAGTAAGGAAAGAGCTTATAGTAGTAAGTGCCTAGTATATATAAGGTAAATATATATAATCTAACCCACTTTTATTTTTTTCTTTATTAGCTTAGGATTTGCACTTTATAGTAGTATATGCTATATATATGCTAGGCATATGCTATTCTGCCACTTAAAAGGCTCCACCCTAGACACGAGATTAACTTTGTTGCAGCCGAGATTTACTGTGTGCCCGTTGGTGCAGCACCTCGTTCAATTCTCATGCTTACTTCCATTTCAACGCCGCGCGTCTTACTTACATACGAAGCCGCGCGTCATACATACGAACTGTTTTGCGCACATGAGTCAGCACTACGGACGCACTCCGTACGGAGTAACTATGCTGACTTGTCAAGGAGCACCAGGATCCATGAGGCGGAATCCAGCAAGTTGGGTATAAAAGCACAGTATCTGCCGCATATGGCTCTTGTGTCGCTATCTCGAGACATTTCGTCTCAAACTATATATATAATTCATCATGCAATTGACTTTCATCTTCGCCTTTGTCGCCCTTGCTGGCTCGGGGCTGGCTACGCCAATCGAGGCCGATAGCTCTGTCGCGTACGTCCACCGCGAAAGTCGCGCAACTCCGACTCCAACTCCCACTGACGCATTTTTTCTTCTAGTCCCAGAAGCTGTATCAATGGAAGCTTCTACGGCGACGATGCGTGCGAGCAGAACTGCCAGGGAGGACAATGCACGATCCACGAGGGCAGCGAGAATGCCAAGGATTACATTTGCATCTGCCCAAGCGGTTCCTCGAAGCCAGGGTAGGTTGATGGGATTATAGGGGAGTCGGCACGAATGCATCACATCAGAGGAGCTAACTCGTGTCTATTAGGTGCGGCGCGTCGTTCAAGGGAAAGCCTGCTTGCCAGGCCACTTGTGGAAGCGGTACTTGCACTCAGCTTCTCCTTCTTTATGATTGCAAGTGCCCCAGCGCGTGAGCCATGTAGGGGTTCAAGCAGTAAGAAGAAGTAATAACGAATAACCAATCACAAATCCATGTCACCAGCCCAGTAGATAAGTCAAAGAAAATCCGTCATGAACTGCAAACGTGCGCTCCAAGCTACCCACCCTACTCTGTCCCCTGGGGATCTTGGTAGCTTTGACTCGGCGGATGACGCTTGCCAATGGGATGGATGTACTCCGTATCTCCTCGTGAAATTGCTCGTACGGTCCGTAATACTCGGCGACTAAACGTCCCTTGTCAAGGAAGAGATATCGGCACGAACCAATCGAAAAAACGCGGAGTGGCTATCGAATGATGACAAGAGAAAGGGGTGTGCATTGCCGGCTATATTCCCACGACGACTTCGGATCCACACCGTCTCAATCAACAAGGCACGAAAAGAAAAAGAATCAGAAGAAGAAAAAAACCCTCCCCAACTCGTCCCGCCAGACCCATCACCACAAACAGACAAGGGCATGAATCAACAATCTCACGGCTACCCAAACTACCAATCAGATCACCCACGCCATCCCACCTTGCCGTGGGCTCGCTCATGCACCAATCGACCCCCCGGTCGGCCAAATCATCACATCATGCCAACTGCGTCCGGCCCAACTTGTGCTTTTTCCCTGCCGAGCCGGCAAGTCGAGATGGCGTGAAGATGGGAGGCCAAAGCCCATCAACGGCAAAACCTCCCCGTAGAAGCAAAATCCCTTGTCCCTCCCTCCACCATCCTCCCTGCCCCCCCGTCCTCCCTTCTTCATCCCGCAAAACCGCAGTGCCATCAACTCCTAAAATGGCCTCCAAGGGCGTCTTCTCCTTCGGCACCCACCTCTGGGACCCGTCTCACCGGTTCGAAACATCATGGCTTCTCCCGCCATGCATCCTATTTGCGTGTCGCGCCCTCATTGTACGTGGGACGGGGGATAAACATCCATCTCTCCATCTCTCCAAGAAGAAGAAAAGAAAGAAAAAGGAAAGAAAGAAAGAAAGAAAGCTAACTCACAAATCAGTCCCTCTACATATTCACAACCCTCTTCTTCATCATCGGCTACACGTGCGCAAACACCCCCTCGGTGGCTGCGAGACCGTCCGCCGCTCATTCTCCTACTTCACCGTCCTCACGTACTGGGGCCTCGGCTTCTACTTCCTCGTCGCATCCGTCCACACCCTCTCGTATTCCCTCCGTGGACGACCCCTCCTCGACGCGTTCCCCGCCCGCTGCAGGCCCTGCACTCGCTCTTCTACACGACCGTCGTCACGCTGCCGTTCCTCGTGACAATCGTCTACTGGGGCGTGCTGTACGCGGCGCCCTGGTTCGAGCTCGAGTTCGACGCCTGGCACAATGTTTCGCAGCACGGCTTGAACTCGGCGTTTGCGCTGTTCGAGATGCTGCTCGCGAGGACGGAGCCCCTGCCGTGGGTTCATCTGCTGTGGCTGATTGTCATATTGCTGGGGTACTTGGCCGTCGCGTACATGACTGTCGCGGCGCAGGGGTGGTACCCCTATAGCTTCTGGATCACCATGCCGTGCATGGGAGGGGCTACGTGGCGGCGTATGTTTTCGGGATCGCGGCGGGCATCGTCGTCGTCTTCTTGGTCGTCTCCGGCGTCATTCGGGTGAGGAGATGGCTTACCGAGGTCAAGATGGGCATGGAGGGCAAGTTTGCGAGGCAGCCTGCGAGGAGCGATGTTGAGATGAACACTATTGGGAGCAAGGTCACTCACTAGATACCCCTGTACATGATACACCTGTGACTCAGTCTTTTTTTCTTTTGGGATGAGTATAGCGAGGGTGCGAATTGGGTTGTTGGACGCTTTGGATTTCATCTTTGTACATGTATACCACTTGCTGCGTTGCATAGCGAGGAGCAAGTCTTGTATCTCTTTCGTCACCATCATTCATGGCCGACAAAATTATGGGCAAGTATCAATTACAGCTCATATGCATACGTACATACAATAAATACACTCTTAGCATTTTATGGTCGCCCCTTTGCGCTTTTCCGATTCTCGAATCTCAAACATGATTTGAATGCCAACAAAGAGACATGAACACGCAACTATCAAGAAGATGAAGCCTATCGTCGTAGGTTAGCACTGTTGCTTCCAAACTAGGTCGATTACAACGAAAGAGGGAGGGGGGAACTTACCTGACCACTCATGCAAAATGCCTGCAACAATACTCTGTAGCCCATCTAATCCAACGGCAAACCCAACCAGGTTTGCCGCCATCATCATGAGAACGTTCGCAACGGCACCTACACAGCACAGCATGCGGTACTCTGTGGGTCGGCTCTCCCATTGTCTCTTTGGGAACAGGTAGGCTGCGGTCCACTCGGGAACCATGAACAAGACGATCAACCACCCCCAGATCAGTAGTCGCAGCTGGATATCATGCCACAGGGCCACAAAGGTAAATACAGCCAGGTAGGTGAATGTCGACCTGGCTGCTGCCGCCCAACCGCGAAACGATGAACCACCCAGCGGGACGAATAGATAGCGGACGAGCCATCGGTTGTAGGAGCGATGCCATGCTCGCCAGAACAATTGCGTGCTGTAGTTGTTGCTGACGCAGCGGACCATGTTCTCCGGCGGGTCGATCCCGTCAACGAGC
Source organism: Epichloe scottii (assembly GCA_021950295.1). NCBI lineage: Eukaryota > Fungi > Ascomycota > Sordariomycetes > Hypocreales > Clavicipitaceae > Epichloe > Epichloe scottii. The sequence continues at coordinate 438,651 of CP083245.1, forward strand.
GCCCAAAGGCGGAAGAGGCGCCAGGGTAGCAGCAGCTTCAGCCAGATGATGTGGAGGTTGAAGAAGGACAACAAGCTGAGTTGGGCAGCCGTGTAGTCTCCCCAGACCGGGCTGGCCATGCCGATAGCACCAACATAGTCAAAGTGCAGGACAAGCTCCATGGCGAGCAAAACAAGCAAGAACCGAATGCCGTATCGAATCGTGCGCGGTTTCTCGATGCTAGCAGCTCTAAACTTTTGCTGTGAGATATAGTCATTGAACGTGAGGATCGGTCCGGTCAGATACAGTGGCGCATAGACGGCATAGGCAACCAAGTTTCGGAACGAGTACTCGGCTGGATCGGCGGATATCGTCACGCGATCGCGCTCAGACAGATTCGCCGGGTCTAGTTGTTTCTTCTTGTGTGCATTAGCGAGACGCCTCAAGGACAGGTGGTTCCGCCCACCGCTTACCTCCAACGAATTGGCGCTCTGCCTGTCAATACTCCAGTAGTAGTCCATATTGTAGCTGATCAATCGTAAAATGGTGATGTTGAAGAGCACCTCCCACCTCGAGTGGATGCCCCCGAAGCTGTCGAGCCAGGCACCTGTTAGCATCAACGGGGAGTCCGTCAGCTCTCCAGATGCCTTTGTCTTGACTGGCGGGGAGACGTGGCTCGCGATATTGCGCAGATGATATCCGTCGCACAACTCGTTGGCAAAAAGGGTCGAAATGTTGAAAACCCAGGTAGCAACGGGCACATACTTGCGCGGCAGCTGTCTCCCGATTTGGAAATTGATGTACAAGATTGTGAGAACTTTGAACGCCGAAATGCCGTGAAGGATAATCAAAAACAGCACCGCGAATACAAAATCGAAAGAGACTCGCTGTTCTAGTCGTGCAGAACCACTTTTCCCTCTCTTATCTTCAGGCTTGAATACCGCATTCCAGGCTCTTCGAAGTAAAGGGTGTAAAACCAGCAGGGCGGCCATGTAAGGAAGGTTGCTTCGAAAGGTGTGATATTGCGCGTCGGAAACATCGATCTTGCGACCAGGAATCCAGCCTTCAGAGAGAAATCGCTCGTATTTAGGGTAACGCGGGTCGGAAGCTATGTGCCGGCGAATCTCGTCAGTTTAGCAACGCTTCATTCTCCAGCATAGTTCCACTACATACGACTCGAGACACTGTATGCCGTCCAAAACATGCAGGGCACCGCCCATGCCACCACCAGCAAGTACATGATATACTCAGGCGTCTTCCACTTGGACGGCGGGGCCCGAGCCTGCGCCTTGTCGGCGGCTGCCTTGATGGCATCGGGGTTGTTTCGGGTGTCAATGACAGTTCGGTAGGGAGTGGAAAAAGAAGTCATGAAGCGGGTATCAAGAGTATCGAGGTCATAGACCTCGCGGAATAAAGAGAGGACGCCCATGGTGGTCCAAGTCAGAGGCGAAATTCCTCCTCGTCGGGATGAGGGAGTGTCGAAATATGTGCGCAATGGAGTTCAGGACATGTCGACTGAAGGTATCCGCGACTGGTGGAGAGGCCGTGATGTTGATGCCGTAGCTGCAGTGTAGAGACAAGCGACGTGGGCGATGGAAGTAACTTGGTACCTGGCCTGAGCCTGGTTGGAGCAAATGGATTTGACTGTGGATGACAGGTGGGGCCTAGGCACGTTGCCGACTAATGATAAGACGGACTTTGAACCCCTGAATTTGCATTAATTACCCTGTAACCGCAATCCGCAGAGCCGCATGGCGACACCGTCAGATATGGCCACCCAAATCCGTTGAAGCCCGCAGTGAGTGTGCGCCGGTTGATCACATAAACGACATGCTCACTCTACAAATGCGAAAACACCCCAAGCACCCAGAAAAGGAAATGGAAAAGAAAATAAGATGAATGAGAACAAGTGAGTGGGCTGGCCTGGTCTGCGCTGTACTCCGTAGGAGAAAAAATCACTCAACGACAAAAAGAAGAGTCTCCAGGGCGTGATTCGAACACGCGACATTCTGATTGAGCTGTTCCTTTACAGTCAGACGCCATAAACCAACTAGACTACCCGGAGGACGCAACGAGGGGCTCCTCGCTGGATCGGTTCATTCGCCGTTGGAATCGCTGAGCTGCGGGGTCTTAATTCGTTTTATAAATGATTAACGCCCAAGTAAGCCATCTGCCCCCTGATTGATAATTCCCCGGAGTTCTTCCTTGAGTTTAATGACGTCTGAGAGTTGGACGGATTCGCGGGGATTCCAAGTTCAGAGAATATCATGTTAAAGAACGAGTTTTATTTGATAGATATTGCTTTCCCCGGATATTGTATGGTGTAGAGTGTAGCACGTTGCAGAAAAGTTGGTGATTCGGATATACTACGATTCGACTGCCCTGGATCTGTTGGAATGGTTCGTAGAAAGACGTTTATTTTCTGGACAGTCTTGTCTAGTCAATGCAGTGACAGCCCACACAACCTGATCAATGCTTCGCACCGGACGACTGACCTTTGAGCAGACCATGTTTTGAATTCTCATGGGTCTTCATCACTCATAACCAGGCACATGTTCTAGATGATCGCACTCGCAGATTGAAATGATTGATGATTTAGAAGTTCACGATCATCGTCAATGGGAATTAAATGTTACTGAAATACATTTCATCGCTTCTTACTATTTTTAATCGGGGAGCCTAACGTGCTCACGACCGACTAGTAAATGCTCCTGTCCAACCCAAGAAAACCGAGGAAGGAGGAAACCAAAGTCCAAACTCCATCGCTGATGAAGAACAAAAGCTACAGGTCATAGTGTCATATCAAAAAAGTCCCCATTCCGAACCCTTTTCCAACCGGGATATACAAGTGCGCTAAAGTATTTTTTTGTAACATGTTTGCACGTCTGTTGCGAAATGGAGGGTATATCGCTCAATAACTGAAATCAACATTCGCCATGGTTATGGTCTTATCATCGTTGGATGATCGATGTCCTGTTTGGGGCTCGTCGTCGTGATGTATAGTAATAGTGGACGAGCTGGAATCGCCAAGCGTCGTGTCTGCACTCGTCTGCGACACTGTAGTTTGAAGTTCATGTTCTGGAATGCCACTCGGTGACCAGCCTTGGTCCAACATCTGCTGGAAGCTCCAGCTCGGTTGAAAGCCCTGACTATTCCACGCATGATTGACACGCTCGTACATCTCGTCAATCTGCTCGAGACTAATTTTGCTTGTCTCATACACCATGCACCACACGAAGAAAAAGGCGAAAATGCAAAAGGCTCCCCAGATGAAAAATATTTTCGGCCCAAAGCTTGCGGAACCGGGACCAGACTCGACCATGAATGGAGTGGCGTAGGCGATTCCAAAGTTGAAGATCCAGTTCGAGGTGGTGGAAAGGGACATGGACTTGGCTCGTACTTTGAGGGGGTATATCTCGGACGTGACGACCCAGACAACTGGACCCCAAGATGCGGCAAAGAAAAAATATTAAAGCTGCAAAAAACGACAAGAATGGTTTCTTTGACATTACGTAAATCATCACCAGCGACCGTGGTGAAGGAGGCCATCAGAAGCTGGCATGTGGCCATACCCAGAGCGCCGATCATGAGCAGTCTTCGACGTCCCCATGACTCGATAATGAGCAAACCGGGAACTGTAGAGACGACATTGATAACATTGATGATGGTCGACTTCGTGTACGGACTGTTGACACCGACACCGTTGAAGAACGTGGTGCTGTAATACATGATGAAGTTGATCCCGGTCAGTTGTTGCAGCATCTGGAGACCACATCCAGTAAATATTCGACGGCCAAGGTGAGGAGATCCAAAGATGACGTCTTTATACGATGACGGGCCCAAAGAGAGTTCGTACTGGTGGTTCGCGATGATTTCGTGCAGTTCTTCAATGAGGGCCGGATGGGTGATATCAAGGCGCCGTAATCGACTTAATGACAAACCAGCGGCCTCATTCTTACCCTTCTTGACGAGGAAACGAGGTGTTTCGGGAAGGACCAGAAGACCAGCGGTGAGAATGACGGCCGGAATGATTTGCAGACCGAGCGGTACGCGGAATGCTGATGAGTTCTGAAGCTTTGACGTGATAATGTTTATGACGGATGCAGACAATAAGCCTATGGTGATTGATAGTTGATAGGCACAAACCAGTGTTCCACGAATCCACTTGGGTGCCATTTCAGATTGATACAATGGCACCAACACTGAGATTGCTCCGACACCCACACCTGCTAATGCCCTGTTTGCCGGTTTAGTACGGGTTCAAGAAGATGAAAAATATCAAAAAATTAAATTAGACAACCACAAAATTATAATGAGAAAGTGTTTTCGTACCTGCCGATGAGAAGCAACGAAATAGCATTGGCGCATACTTGGCAGATAGCGCCGATGCAAAATACACCTACAGCGATGAGGAGCGTTATCCTCCGACCCAACGTGTCTCCAGCTGGAGCGGAGAGGAGTGCCCCAACGGCTGTTCCGGCACTGAGTATCGCGACGATCAGGGACGCGTCTTTGGGGCAAATTTGTGTGGACGTTTCGTATGGTATTGTAGGGCGACAGTTGGCGCCGAACCGCGTCTTGAATTCCGGCATGGCAAGAATGCCGTTTATCGCACTATGATTGAGGACTCAAGTTAGCAAATCCACGATTCTTGTGTGAACAGTAACCACCGCATCAATCGTCCTTCGCTGCGAGTAGCCCTGACCAAGCCAGGTTGACAGCGTAGCTGTTACATTGGTTTTTTTGGAGTCATCCCATCATAACTCGCATGCAAAAATTGCGCCAAGGATTTCCGTGGCGTCACGATTACAAACTCATTCCACAGCATAATTTCCATTCCCATTCCTATTTCACCGTGGCTTATGATGACGCAAGAGCGAGTGAGTATTGCTTACCCAGTATCATAACCAAAAAGCAAGCCACCAGAAGCGACAAAGAGACCAACCATGATGGCCGGTGCTGACGAGCCAGCGACATTGTCAGGCTTATGCCAGCCCATGGCATTCGCCATGGTTGCGGTTGGACGTCGTCAATCCAGGGCTGTGTCTCACTAGGCGGAATCGTGGCTCGACAAAATTATCCAAGTGTGAAAAGCAGAGCGCCGTCTGTGATTTTCGAGTGATTGTGCCCAACTGAAAACCACTCTATTCATGTAGGCATGCGATAAAAGGGTGTCGAAAAAGCAGGCGGTGAAAGATCGTCTGGTGATGTGAAGAGTCGTCGCGGGGCGCGGGATCGTCGGGTCACGGAGTCGCCGACCGCGTGTATCAAGGCAAGCAGTCGTGTGCGCCGTCGTCGAGCACGCGGTGTCGAAGACAGCAAGCCGAAACTCAAAGCGAGCCAGAGCGAAAGATTCGCAATGATGCTGAGGCTGCGGCGAGGTTTTCGTGGGTGGTTGCAGTCGCGACGGTAGGTGAGAGAGGAAGAGGAGGATTAGGCGGGTTCGTTCACGAACTGGTCCGTAGGCAAAACCTGGGGCAAGAGGGCGGGTTGATGGGTGGTGGGGATTCCAAGTGATTGCTGACTGGCTGGCCGTCTGGGTGAGGGAGAGACTCTCTTGTAGCCGAGTGCCACTGCTTGAGCTGGGGTCGAATGCCAGCCGAGAGAGGGTAGCGAATGGAAGGACGTGCGAGGGGAGAGAGCGGGACGTTGAGGGGCGCTGGTTTGGGGCGACTGGGCGAGACTTGTGCGGGTCTGGACCGCACTCGATGTCAGGTCTGATGCACGTAATAAGTGCTCGCTCGTGCCCTTCTAACTGCCCAAGCTGCCCACGCTCACGCTCACGCTCACGCCACGCCGGTGGCCCCCAGCTGCCAGCAGCGCCTTTAACCAGCTTGATGCACCGGCCAGCAGTGGCGTGGCTTGGTCACCGTCTGGCAGGCAAATCGACGTCGCACCACCCTCTGCGCACCCTGCCACTAGATTGGCTGGCTGCCGGCATCAGGTGGATCTGCCACTCCCTCCTTCGTTTCGCACTAGCCTAGCCTGGCATGGGCCGTCTCATCAGACAGGAATGATCCCACCAAACTTTTCTCTCCACCACCTTCATTCACTTCAGGATCGCGAAGCTGGCCCTCTCGCACTGTCCTGTCACGCTCTCTCACTTGTAAGGTCCTTTTTCAATTCAAAGTTCTCATCCCACGTGGGTACGGAGTATAATCATCACTTACGGGCCGCTGTCGTCACGATATACAACTCAACACCCTGAAGCGCTACATAATGGTTCTCTGATTTTTGGGCGAGCTTTGGACACAAGTCGAAAGTTGCACTCACATCTCAGCGTCTTCTGATCACATCCATCCGTAGTGCTGTGGGCCAGGCGGCTCATGTTATCATTTGTTGGCATGGATTGAGCTTGGCTGGCATTCGAACCTCCTCGACCGCATCCCGTTAGTCTGTGGAAGACGTCCTTCCTCTGCAACACTGTGAATGAAAGCCTAGCTCATGGACAGATCCTGACCACCCTTACCGATGCCCAGAATGTCTCGCTAGGCGGCTCCCTTCCTCTTCGGTTCGTCGTCTGTGTCGATGTGAGCTGCCGAGCGTCTCTGATCTGTCTTACCCAGGATTCAGTACCCCTTCAAGGTCATTCGGCAAAGGTCCGTGCTGTCCTGCGGATGGATGTGACGATGAGTTAACAAAGAACCAAAGGTCTGTCTACGGAGTATCGGCTCAGCTTTTGATCCCTGCTCTTCACTTTCTCCAGTTGAAGTGGCGATGGCAGGGTGGCCCGAAAACAATCTCATGTCCCATCCCGTTCCCGACCACCAGGTGAGCCAAGTTGAAGGGAGACCGAGGGCCACGTCTCAAAAGTGAGTGGTCGGCGACGATACTAGGATACCTGGCGACACTTGATGAGAAACCAACTCGGTCGCCTACTTCACGACTTTTGATGTCGTCCCAAACACGGCCAAAGTGCCGTAGAAGGGCCTTTTTCCCCACGCAGCAAGTAGTAGTGCAAAGCCATTCATCATTGTCAGTTTTTTCTCTCTGGAGTTCCAGCCAACTCGAGGAGGTTGACCAAGTATAGTACGGGTTGCGGATCACAGAACACCTATCCAGGAATTAACTCACATGGGATGTGACAGCTTTCAGCAGGGTGCAGGTACGGTGCGCAAGACAACTATTACGGATTATACATAGGCATTGAAACACGGCCGCGGAGAATGCGGCAAGAAAACCCTGCTTCTCATTATTATCCACAACCCTTGCCTTTGCCTTGGGCCAACAACTCTACGCAGCAACGCCTCCGTACGGATTACTTCCCGTGATACCAGCATCTTATGCCCATCATGCAGGCGGACCATGCACCATGTTGCCATGCCATTGACATGGAGGCCTTCGCAGCGTGGGAGGTCGGGAGGCCGGTCATCGGTCATCTCACGACCTTGGTTGCCTGAACCTTATTCCTGAGCCTAGCTTCCAGGCTGTTGCCGCCGCATTAAAACCAAAATCATCAATTATGAAGCCGAACAACGGCTTGAGGACCCCTGTAAGAGCAATGGACCCGGCAGGCATTCAAGCCATGTGTCGCCTCAAAACTCACCTGTATTGAAAAGCATCGACAGATACTCCATACAGGATACATACTCATGGAGGACGGAATTAAACCCCAAAAGCGGACAGCATGTTCATCCTTTCTCGGAGTCCGGTACACAATCACTTATTACCTGCCGTTGGACAGTGTCATGTATTTACTCCGTACATGTCGTTAGCAATTATGACTGATCGAAACGCGGCGCCTCTTGCCCGCCTGTTATGAAGTGAAATTCGCATTTACTTACCTGCAAGTTCAGACTCATTTGCCCTTGTCCGCCCAGAGCAATCGACTTGGTCACAAGCGAACACGGGTCTCGGCATCAGATCGGGTACCCGCCGCTATTTTCTCACCACTGCTCAGGATTGAAGCTAGACCTGGATACGACATTGAAAGTCAATTTCGTGCAGGACCCGGCAAGACGTGCATGAACCAACGGAACACGCTAAATTGGCCTTTCCCACAACTTAAATTTATCACGGATTTCCAAGGCCACTTTATAAGACGAAATACCAGACAGCCAGGTTTGCCAGTACCCCATGCCGAAACCCCTCCCCCCAACAAATGCGCATGGTTCTGTCTGCTGCAGCTGGCCGGAGAACATGTTTTCCTCCCCGGACAAGAATTGCCCCTAGTGACCTAACACAGCCAACCTTGCTCCGTATTGAATCCATCGCCAGGTTCTCCGGAACGACCGGGCTGGAAGAGTCGCCATGTCGGATCCTGGCCCTCTGGCTCTGGCTCGAACTTCTAGTCTCTCATATGCTACATCTACGGGTCAGCCTCGAAACAGCCGCATCATCTCCTCATCGCGAACTGCAGAAATGCAAACGCAATTGTCCGCAGCGGATGAAGCAGGCAGGAGCTCTCTCATGCGCGTGGATACAGGATGCAACTGATTCACGGCCAGGCACTCATTCCCCGGGATTGCTTCAATTTGACCAGTCACGGGCTCTCACGGAAGGGAGAAAAAGACCAAAATGAATAGCGCTAAAGGCCGTCTTGAACATGGTTGCTGCATTGGCTGCGAGGGCTCCATAGCAGATCAGGAAAGGCCCGAGTTGATTATTCTCGCTGGTGGGAAGGGCCTTTGGAATTCGTCCTCGCCTTGACGAGCCGTTGTCATCAATACCCAAACCACCGGTTCGGATAGAAATACAAAGGATGGATTTTCAAGGCGACGATAGTTCACTTTGAAAGTAGTCCCTCACATTATCTAATACGGAGGTCTTCCTTGCCCCCGGGGTGCACCGGGGTTGGTCCCGCTCCCAAGCAGACTGTCGCAGAGGGCAGAGGGCAGAGGGCAGAGGGCAGAGGGCAGAGGGCATCCATCAGGTTCCGAAGCCACCGCTTCCACCATGTCACGTATCCGGAGCCTTGCGAAAGCAGTGCACAACCAGGATTTTTGTCTGCCAAACCACGAGAACACAGTTGTTAGCCGCGAGGACCACGGACCTCCTCGACAGGAAACATGATTTCCTCCGGCCCCCAACCTCGAATCACCAAGATGGCCTCACGAAAACCTGGCGGTTGCTATTCATGAGTCACCACAAGACTGGCATGTCACCAACTTCAATCAAGGAACGACTTTGTTCATATGTGTAGATTGATCAAGACTTAAGCTATCAGTACAAACATGGAAGAAGAAAAAATGCCGCCAAAATAAGTATCCAAATGCGCCTTCAGCGACCGTGCTGCCCAAAAAAGCCGGGACCGATTGGGAATCATGCTCAGATAGAGCAACAAACTTCGCCTGTTGCCCACTCTCGATTTCTAGCTCTTCCTTCTTGCCCATCAAGCGACTATCCCACGAGCGGCTTCCCTGGCTGTGGTTCATGATTCCATGTGCAGAATGTGAACCCGTTCTTTTTTTGTCACAAAGGACAGAACAAAATGTGTGGAGAAATAGACAACTCCCCCTCAGACTCTGGTTTCACCATACATCGTCATAGTACACAAAAGCCTGATCAGGCTGGTTCGTCTCAATATACCCAAACAAATTCATTCCAGTTCATAGGAGAAGCTCGTTCAGATCTCAAGAGTCACCTCCTGACCCTTGACGCGGCCAATGACCTGCTCAGGAGCGTACTTGGGGATAACTTCGTCGTCGTGCAACATCTCGAACTCCTCGGTGGCATCACGGCCCATGAAGTTCTTGATGGCCTGAGGACCGCCGGGGTGCTCGTCGAGCCAGTGGGTGAGGTCCATGACCACGCCCTTAACTACCACCCACAGGTCGTCCTCCTTGTTATGTTTAGCGACCTCCTCCATGGTGTACTCGGTGTCGGGGACCTTGAAGGCCTTGGGGTCGGGCTTGGAGGCCTTGGCGGCGGACTCACCGGTGGGAGCGGCGGCAGCAGGAGCAGCGCTGGCCTGTTGGGCAGTGGCAGCAGCACCGGAGCCCGAGCCACCATTGGCCCACTCGACGGTCAGCTTGCCAGGAGCAGAGGGATCGAGGTGAAGAGAGATTTGGCCGAGACGCTGGGCGGCAGAGCCGGCACCAGCTCCGGAGAGAGCCTGCTGGAACAGGTAGTTGCTGGCAGTGTCACCGGCGACACGGCCGTAGACGACACAGCCGAGCAAGGAGGAGCCACCGAGACGGTTGGCACCGTGGACACCACCGGCCAACTCACCACAGGCGAAGAGACCCTCGAAGGGCTTCTTGTCCTGGTTGAGGACCTGGGCCTTGTCGTCAATCTCAATACCACCCATGGTGAAGTGCAGGACGGGCTCCATGAGGGAGACGTGGAAGTCGTCGTTGATGTCGACGGGCAGATTGTGGAAGAACTTCTTGCCCCATGGGTCCTTCTGCTTGCCCTCAGCGATGGCGTTGTAGGTCTGGAAAGTCTTCTGGAGGTGGTCGGGGCTGCAGCCAATCTCCTTGGCCAGCTCCTTGCCGGTCATTTTGCGCATGAGGCCACGTCCAGAGTAGTGACGGGTGTGAAAGTCGAGGGTCTTGGAGGCCTTGGAGTTGAGGACGAGGCGGATGGGGAACTTGTTCTTGTCCTTCTCCTTCCACATCATGCCAGAGACGTAATCGCGGTGGCCGAGCTCATCGCAGAATCGGTCACCATCGCCGTTGAGAAGGATACCACCCTCACCACGGAGAGCCTCAGCGGCCAAGAACTTCCACTTGGAGCCGGGGTCCTTGGGGTCGACGAGACCGGTAGGGTGGACCTGGACCTTGTCCATGTCAATGCCGTTGCCGCCAATGGCCATGACCATCTTCTGACCGTCACCAGTGGCGTGGGTGCCGTTGGTAGTAGCAAGGCCCATGGTGTCGGGGCGATGCTTCTGGAGCAGAGACGTCTCGCCAAAGTCGGCGGCGTAACCACCAGTGGCGAGAATGACAGGGCCTTCGGCAGAGGCAGACTTGCCGTCAACCTCGTAGGTGACACCAGTGACCTTGTTGTCTTGCTTGTTCAGCGAGGTAACGCGGGCCTTCTTGATGATCTGTACTCGGTGGGGCTCGTTCTCGGCGAGCTCCTCAATGCGCTGCATGAGGGCGTAGGTGATGGCCATACCAGGGAACTTGGCATCGTGACCACGGTGGGTTCGGGGCTGTGAGTGACCACTGCAGGTTGTTAGTCTTGTTTCTCATTGAAGAGGAGGCGCCGCAGCGTCCAAGAATTCAGAGCGGGATGAGACTTACCCGAGACGGGAGACCAGGGTGAGGTCGAGGTCGAAGACGTCTTGCAACCACTCAACTGCGGCGGCGGACTTGTAGGTGAGGACCTTGATCAAATCGGGACGAGCCTTGTCACGGGCTGACTTTAGGGTATCCTCGTAGAACTGCTTGACACTGTCGCCAATCTTGTGGTCGACCTGTGTTCTGGTCAAGGCACCGTTGATACCTGATGTGGCCTTGGTGGAGTTGCCTCCGAAGAAACCTGTGAAGCGCCAAACCCATGTCAGCACTTGATAAAAAAGTGGCTGCGAACTCCAGTGCTGTTGCTTGGACTTACCCTGCTTATCCAGGAGAACGACGTTGCCACCAGCGAGGTAGATGGTGTGAGCAGCACTCAGGCCAGACACTAAATGCCAGAAAATCTGATTAGTCTCGAGACCTAAAATGATCCAACATTCGAACGCGTCGCGAATGATTTTTCTTGACACAAGGCTTCCCCGCACACTGCGGCTGGTTCTCGCCAAAGTGGCCAGAAGTGCAGCTCAGTTCAAACAAGCAAGCAGTGCAAAATTTTCCAATGGCGCCACGACTTTTCAGACTCGTTCAAGCTGGGGGCGAGCCAAAAAAACTTACAGCCACCACCGACAACAATGACACTGGGAGCCATTGTGAATGTGAATGTGAATGTGAATGAGACTGTGTGAGATGTGGCGAAGCGAAGGAAAAGCGAGGTGATGCCGTTGTTTGCGCTCGTAGGACGATGGAAGAGCTGGCAAAGACACACGGCGGGTATTTTGAGTAAAGAATAAGAAGAGGGGCAAGACAGAGATGATGGGAAAGAGGAGGGAAGAAGCGGCGGGAGAAAGATCTCGGCGACGGGAGTTTTAAGACGTTCTGGGGCGTGGGAAAACAGCCCACTCCGGACTTCCAGACTTCCAGACAGCCGAGGTCGAAGTTTGACAGTGCCAGTGGGCAGGAGCGATGATGGGTTGACTTGGCGTGCCCCGAGGTCCGCACGGGGGCGTGCGGCGGAGACTCTGGGGAGGCGCCGCATTGGCCACCGTGGAAGCCCGACTTGCTTTGTAAAGCTGGAGACGCCCCACGGCCGGGGGCTACGAGGGGCGTGGTCTTCTGGTGGCCGGTGGCGTCAACGGGACGGTCAACCTAGCCACGAGGACGGAGATCTTGCTGACCATGGAAACCAGACAAATCGGCAGCAGACCGGTGTGATTCCGTGTGAAGGAGCGTGGCAAACATGACAGCAACTTGTGGTCGTGCCTGCCTGGCCCTCTTCCCAGCCGGCATCTCCGACTCGCTCACCCGTGGACGGCCACAGCCGACGGGGAACGGACAGCCCAGTTTCACCACCACCGACAGATATTTTTAACATGGCGCCCGACACGTTTGTAAAATAGATGGCTGTCACAGGGGATCTCGACGTTTTGATGCAGCCGTCCCAACATTGAACCACTTCGGCACAGCCACCTCGACACCTTACCCAGCCGTGCTGGACGTTGGAAAGCACCCAAATTTGAAAAAAAAAAAAAAAAAAAAAAAAAAACGACATTACAATGGCCATTCATCAGTCATCTTTGATCCGGCCCCTTTGCCGGGACGCTCCAAACAACTCCCATTCTGATCTTTTGAAGGACTCCAATTGCGGCCACATGCTTTCCAATCTCTCTTTTTGCAGAGCCAACATCGATCGAGTGAAGTGACGCGTGAAGAGAAGAAGAGCCGACATGTGAAATCCCAAAGCTCCCACAGATGCAGGGCGAGGTACCGAGCCTCTCGTCGGCGCATTCCCCATGGCACCACCACCCGGTACCGACCCTCGGTTCGCCGCCCAATAAGGTGCAAGCCCAAGCCATCCTGTGACCAAAAACGGTGCCGCCCTCATTGGCTCTCTCGCCCTCCCTCCCCCATTCCTTCCACGCACCCCCCGTTTGCGGCCGCGCCCCCAACAAGGACGACCTCGTGAGCGACCTGGCAGCCCACAATGCGTGCTACTACATACACGGAGACTTTTGCGCGTCGGCCTTCACATGTGAGGGGAAGAAGAAGGGCTCTTCACGCATTCTGGACAAGTCGACGGCGCACTCTTGTGAAAACCACAAGACGCTGCGTACAAAATGGATCGCATTCCCCCTGGTGCAAAGTGGCGCCGGCGCGGTCTGGGGAAAAGCGTTTCCCTCGTTCCCCTTCGTTTCAAAGTCGGCTTTCTGCTGGCCTGACATGTGGCTCCTTCCACACCTTGGCTCAGCGTCTCTTCACTGTGGAATTTCAAAATGCCCTCCTCTCCCATCAGGTGGGGAAAAAAAAAAATCAAGCGGGGTAGCCACCGCCGCGAGCTTCCCAATCTGGCATCCCTCTCGTGACGTAGTTCCCTACTCCCTACTCCGTACAACCATCCACTTCCAAACCTCCAATTTTCCGTCCCCTACTCCCCACGCAACATAGATGTTCCTCCACTCATCGACAAAACCACAACCCAAACCCTCCTTCAAAATTTGTGGCCCCCTCTAGACGCCGCACATGATGCGCCCCTCCGACAAGCAGACCCTCCCCGTCCAACCCCCGGGCAAGAGAACCTCGACGAGCCTCCTCCCCGCCGCTAAAGATCAAGACCCTGAACAACCCGTCCCCGTCCTCCCGTGCACCACCACCGCCCCCGAAGCAGATCGATACGCTCCGCGGCCCCAACCCTCCATCTCCCTCGCCGACGCCATCGGTCCCCGGCGCTCCGTATCCTCCTTCTCCTCCCTCACGCGCCTCCACGCCCCGACGGCGAACCTCCTCTCCGACCTCGCGGCCGGCGCCACCCTCCTTGCGCCCCTCAACGGCGCCATGGACGACATGCCCCGCAAGCCGTGGGAGTCGCCCTCCGACTACGACGCGCTCGGCAGCCGGGCCTACGACGGACCGCGCGGCCGGGACCGCGCCGGCAGGAACCTGGGCGAGTTCGTCGGGGCCCACCTCGTGACCGCGTCGCCCTGGGAGCAGGGGACAAAGGCGAGGACCCTGGCGGGCAGGGACATCTGGTGGGAGCAACGGGGTGGCAAGAGAGTCGTCTTGCCGGATGGGATCGAGGTGGACAGGGTGGCTGGTCGGGTTGCGAACGGGGAGCTGGTAGGTTTTCCACTTCATTCACCCCCTTCTTGACGCGGCCGGCAACGAGGGATGGAATGCTGATGAGATGTGTGATTTGATAAGTGGCTCGTGAAAGGGGTCTTGAATCACGAGTGATTCAGTCCGGGAGGGCTCTGACAGTGTCATTGGGGTTCGCGGATTTTGATGAGAGGGATTGGGGATGCGCTCGGCATGTGCGCTTTCCCCGAACCATGACATTATTTCGCCCACTCCTGTTCTAGCTTGTATACATACATCACAATCCGTTCGGGAGTGGCCTCGTTTGTCACTCAACGCCCGCACTCAATACACCTATCATGCTAAGCTCCGTATGTACCTCGTCATCTGAACACAGGTGACCATCCTTAACCCATGACATATGCGTTTTGGCATCCCATCTCGCCACCAACACGAGTCCCAGCAGATCCCAGGCGCGAAGATGCCTTACATACATGAGACTGATTTTCGGTTGCTGCAAAAGTTTTTCCTCTTCTGCGCACCGCTCCCAAGTAGGAAATTTCCCGTGACATCATTTGAGACATCTGAAAATTGGAACGAGGAAGAAGAAGCCGCAGCAGGAAGACGTGACAAAACAATGCAATACAAGAGAAGAGAAGAATGGAAAGGAGACGAAAAATATGGGACAAATGTCGACCCAAGCACATCCGGACAACATAGAAAATGAAGAAATCTGCCAGCTTCTTGAAACCATTCGCAACAAATGCTGTCACCATGTTCATCAAAGAAAAAGGGTATCAGTTGCACACAGTTCGCCCCATCCCGCAAGACCCCAGCACGAAATCAACCCCCCTCCCCCACCCCTGCCAATGCATCAAACCCTCTCAAGTGTTTTCGACTTTCAGTCTCTTTGCTTCGTTTGCCCCCCGTGTGTGTTTTCGCCAACGTGGCGGATGCCTTCATAGTCGGGGCTCTTGCGTTTCGCTAACCCCGGGGGCCAGAACTGGGCCCAGCGCCGCTTGTCGCTGTTGTGCCAGCCGTCGTAGCCGCTGTAGACGTTGTGCTGCTATTGCTATTGTTACTTGTCGCGGTGCTGAGATTGTTGCCTCCACTTCCGTGATTGTCGTCTCTCAAGAAGCTTGGCCCCGTCCCTACTACAGGGGTGGCAAAGTTCAGAGGACTGGGCAGCGTATTGCTGTCGTTTCCGCGAAAATGCCACTCTGGATAAAAGCTGCTGGGACTAGGCAGCAACTCGTTATGGAGGAATCTCGAGGGAAGGGCAGACACGGGTGTCTCGCCATTGACGGTTTGCTGCGGCGGGGGTCGAGCGAATGGATTCCGAGGCCCTGAAGCTCCAGCTGAAAGCAACGCAGATGCAGATGCCGATGGTGATGGCGGCGGAGGCGGCAAAACGACAGAGTTGTGTCTCGGGGCTTGAGTGGGAGTGATGGCGGAGCCATGTGGTGATTTGGACTCAGCACCAGCGCTCCCAGCCTCAGACGCGCCATCGGGAATTTGGACCGTGAGTCGGGGACCCCTCGGCCGAGACGCGGCACCAGGACCCCCGTTTTTGAGACTGTTCGACCTTGACGGGGGGTGAATGGACTATCCGCGCCAGACGATGAAACCGATGCGGCTCGAGTTTTCTCCAGGCTATTCGAAACGCTCGACCTTTTCAGTTGAGGTGACGCTGACGACCCTCCGTGAGCCGTGACATCAACAGACTGTGAGCGGTTGAGTCCTGCAGCAGCAGAGTCTGGTTTTGCTCCTTGCGACTCACTCGCAAATGAGGCTAGATGCTGTGATAAAATAGATCGGTTTTCTTCAATGGGAGTGAATATGCTATGAGATTTCTTCTGGGGCAATTTCTTTATGGCCATATCCGTGTTCAGAAGTGGCCGCTGTGGTCGGTCTGACGGTTCTACCTTGACATCAAAGGGAGGGGCGGCTGCGGATCTTGAGGACGTCGCTCAGGATGCGGAGGGGGGATGTGCTGTCCTGGATGCAGTGGAGGCATTTGGTGGTGACTGTTGGCTTGTGACGGTGGGGGTCTGTTCGCATTATCGTGGGAATGCTCTGAGAAGGCGTTGGTTGTGGCGCATAACCTGGAGGAATTGAAGGTCTGCGATCATCCTCCATGTACGGAGCTTGCTGTGGAGTTGGTTGTTGTTGCTGCTGCTGTTGTTGCTGCTGCTGCTGCTGGTGCGGAGGGGCGGCGGTAGCGGCTGCTGCTGAGGAGGAGGAGGGTACGATGAGTACTGCGAAGGTGGCTGTTGATCAGATACTCCGGGCTGAGCGGATGGTTGATAGATGGGAGGAGTCGGCATGTAGGAGGTTCCAGGATGAGCACCATGAGGTTGAGAAACCATACTTGGCCCCATTCTCCGCACATCATTTCTTGAACCAGGCCGCGATCCCATTGTTGGTTGTGGAGTGTTTCTTCGAGGCCCAGGATGGCCTGGATGAGCTGGATGAGCTGGATGTCCTTGAAATGGCCCGCCGTTGGGGATGGGCGGTGATGCCGAAGCAGAGTGGTGGCGGATTTGGGGAAATGGCGGTTGGGGATGGCCGTGGAACTGAGGAGGCATCATTTGATGATGCTCGAGGCCGTCATGCCCTCTCGGGGAGTACCGTCGCCATCATCGTCATCGTCGTCGTCGTTTCCAGCGTTAAAATCACCCGGCCCTTTGTGTTCGTTTGGACCGCCATGCTGGTATCGGAAGTTAGCGTGTTTCGCTTTGTTGATTCCCACACCCAAGAAAGAAGCAGTCCGATAAACGCCGTGTTTTAGCGCAGTTGTTGCGCACTCACATATTGGTGTCTGCTGATCAGGTCGCGCATGTCCGTGGACGAATATTCGTAGAGTTTCTTGTTATTTCCAAAAATGAAGACCGCGACATCGACGGAGCAGAGGACGGATAGTTCATGCGCCTTCTTGAACAGTCCTCCTTTTCGTTTCAAAAACGTTCTGCAAGCTCTGGTCAGTCGTGCTGTCATTGCGCGCACAAGCATTTTGCAGAAGAAGAGGACGTACACTGATCGATTTCGATCATCTTTGATTGCCTTTATCTCAATCTTTCTTCGACCCATATCGACGTAGTGGCGCGCCTGAGCACGGCTTTGCTCGCGGGTGGTCGTCCGTGTGATGCTGCGCGCGAGCCGGGCAGAGGGCCAGCTCGAATGGCGCCCGTGTCTGAGGCTTATCGTGGCCACGACAAGCTTGACAATTCAAGGTTCGAAGCTGCGCCGCGTTCAGAGAGCTGTCGTGGTGGCGGACTGACGCTCGAGAGTGGTGTGAAAGACGCGTGCGCAAGTCCGTACTGTCCTGGCTGTCGAGGGATGTTTTGTGTCGTTCGCCTTCGCTCGGTTCGTGAGGACAATGCAATCAGTGAAGATGCTGCTTGCAAGCTGCACCCGAGAAATGAGAAGGGAAAGAAAGGAAAAGAAATGTGGCGACGGTGAGACAGGCGGGAGAAGAAGGGCGGCGCCAAGAGAAGGGAACTGACAGAAGCAGGAGGATGTTCTGGCAGAAAAGAAAAACAAGTCGGAGGTCTCGCAGGACAACTCGTATGGAAGCCAGGCTGCATTCGAAGCGCCGTACGGAGTATACGATTGACAATGTGCGTTTGTAGCGGCCGGCCAGCCTCGGGAAAGCTGGCAATGTCGAACCGAGATGGACGACGGAGATCAACGCAGTCTGCGTAGCGCAGCGAGATGACAGCGAGATGACAGCAGACAGATTGGGGGTACCTAGTAGACTACTACAGCAACGCGGATGCGACCACAGCTTCGACTTATCCAGAGGAGCCTTCGAATCGGTTCATGGCAACAACGCAGGTAACGGTGCAGGATGGGGCTGGATCTGGCGTTGGAGGCTTCTAATAATAGACGTGATCATGAAGAGGGGAGGAAAAGAGGAAAAGGCTGGTGGGAGGGGACGAGGACGTGCGTGGGCGACAGCAAGGCAGTGAGTGGAGAAGCCACGACAGGTGCAGCGACTTGCCAAAGTGGAGGCGCGCGCGGAGAACATACCGGCGTGTACCTACAACTTGCAAGTGTTCGACAAGCCCTATCAGAGGCACGATTTAGCGATGGACAGACCCAACAACTGCCATTGTTACCGAGTGATCCTGTTGGCCAGTGCCGTCTTCCACTTTGCTGCCCACCCACTTGTTGGCGCGCCCCCGTTGCCCCCGTTGCCCTGCCCTGAAGTCTCCAACAAAGCGCGCGCTTGCTAGCCAGTACGTAGTAGGTCCATCTAAAAGGATTTAAAGCCAAGGTTGTCGGGTTACTGGGTTACTGGGTTACTGGGTTACTGGCCTGTTGGACGCATCAATTCCACGTGGTTGCTATTTTTACCGCGCCGCACGGCATCACACCACCAGCTCCATCCACTTACCGCTTTTATTTGTCGGCCACGGTCAGCATCTTCAAATGGGTTTAGACTTTAGCTGCCGTCTTGGGATCACAGCTGCGGACGATCAAAAGGACAGGCTGCGTGCGCGTGCCCGTGTACCGAGTATTTCCCCATGCACAACCAAAGACGACTTTCTGCCAGGTGAAACACCGTGGCTTGCCTCCTGCTGCGGGAAAAGTACCAGCAAGAGCACCAGGCGACGCCGCAGCATGCCCGCCGCTTCCGGCAGCCGATCCAAGAGGTATACGGAGTATGTACCACTCATCATTGGCCCCATGTTCAAAGAGTATATCCCGCGTCACACTGGGAGTCTGTCAGGTACGGTTCTTCCATATATTTTAATTATCCCACTGGCTAGATGTCGCTAGTAATACCAATGTTATCATGACCGCGAATCCGGTGCATTCGCCATGACCATCAAGTAAAATCAAACCATCTCCCCGAAACGCCGTTGCGCCTCGCGACCTTCGTGCGCAATCATCATTCACCGCCGCCAATTTAGCCCCCTCCCGTTGGTTAGACATGATGCGAGCGAGGTATTTGACCTCGCCAGCTCGTGGTGAACGGGATATCAGGAGAAAAAAAAATCTTGTGCTGGTGCTGCTACAACTTTCTCATAGCATGCTGTACAAATTAATCGCTGTCCGTACCGCTATCGCCTTCGTTTTTACGCGCTCGGCGATCCTGCAGTCGTCGTGGGCGCGTTGTAGTTACCAAATCCGCCGTGCTCTGCAGCGCCGTTGTCCATCTTCATCGTACCGTTCAGCAGAGGACACAACCTTGAGAAGGAGGAACTTGTTAGCAAAAGACTGGCCATGAAGCAGAGATTTGGAAATCAGGATTGTAAAAGTCCCTTGTGTCGAGCTGTGTCAAAAGTGAGTAAAAGTCTGGTCCACCTTGTGAAAGAGCAATCAAGGCGGCCTGAGACAAGGGTGTCAGAAAACCCAGTGACACTAATCACGCCGGGCAGCTGCCGTAATTGTACCTTGGGCGAGCTTTCGCCTTTTCCTCTCTCTTGCGCTGTTTCTCCTCCTCTAGTTCTAGGCGCCTGAGTCGCCTTGCTTCCCGTTCTTCGAGGGCTCGCCGTCTTTGCTCCTCAGCTTGACGACGCTTTTCGTCTCTAAGCGCATTCTGCTGTGCTCTCTTTTGCTCCCGGAGACGTTCGTCTTCCAACCGCTTCAACTCCTTGAGTTGAGCTTCGTGCTTCTTCTTCTTCAGACGAGCCTGCTCCGCTGCCTGTCTTTGTGTCTCATTTTCGTCCTTCTTCGCCCGCCGAGCAGCAACTCGCTGCCTGGTCACGAGCTGACGATCGGAATCCTGCATCTTTCGACGCAAAGCACTTTTTCTCCTTCTATTATTGCTCTTCTCACCGGGTTCCTCCATTGCAAAAAGAGACCAATCAAAGGGTATGAAAGGAGGTGGGGCAACAAAGGGTTCCATACTTCTTGTTCGTCTTGATGTGCCCGACTTGTCCACAATTGGCACACTTCCGAGTCGTTCCAGTAGGGATTTTGTCGACGGCGCCAGGAGATCCAGCGTCGCCCGTACTGGCCTTATGATGCAGCTCCTTCTGCTGTTCTCGGGCTTGTCGTCGTGCCTTGTTCTTCTCAAGTCGCTCGAGCTCCTTCTTGATCCTAGCAACCAGCATTGTTAGTATTGAACGGGCTGTGAGTTTACAAGGGCTCCGTGAGCTTCTCACCTAAGGTTTGTAAGACGATCGTGGTCGGCATTGCCCGTAGGCCGGGAGCTGTAGATGCTGTGGACAGATATACGTAAGCAGATGCTCTGAGCTCCAACCCAATGAAGTCGATGAAGGAACCCGGAGGCGGCGTCAGCTGTCCCCCAGTGAGTGCAATCATGTCACGTAGGCACGCCCACTTGTGCAGTGCCTGGACAAACTTTGGCAAACGCGCCCAAACTCGTGGGGGTTTCTGCCGGCGTCTGTGGCGGATGCTTTTGGTCACATACTCTTTGATCTCCAAGTCTGCTTCAGTCCGTCGCTTCATATACTGCGAAATGACAACCGGGTCATGTACGACTTCGATTCGTGACTGAGTTGTCCCGTCGGCTAAGCGAACTTCTCTCGTGATCCTTATGGCCTTTTTGAGATGGCGGCTGGACGATGTAAAACCACTAATTTGACTCGCGCCTTCATCGAATTGTGCTGGGGTTGCGGCTGAATGTACATTGAAACGATCATCTTCATCCTCGTTGATAGCAACATCTCTGTCGTCGTGTTCCTGGCCATCGGATAGCGTGGCCTTTTGCTTGTCCCAGATCTCCTTGATACCTTCTTCGTACATGGCCTGTTGCTTCTTGACGTTGTATGCGTGGCCGCCATTAGCGCGTTTCTCACGTTCCATGGCGTCTGCTGATGTGGCTAACGGTCCTTGTACGGCCTCGATGTATCCACCCTTCATCGATGTCCTGATGAAACTGAAACCCAGTCCATGACCTGTTGGGTCACCTTCGCCATGCAATTGAAGCATAGCTTTCTGAGCGCAGGCATCGATGAACGCTTTGGTTGTTTTCCAAGGAGCCATTTTGTCTGCAAGAGTCTCCTCTTGCTTATCTGCTGCCTTCTTGGCTGCCTTTGCGGCTTTGCTCCCACCCTCCTCGTCGTCGTCTTCTTCGCCGTCTACCTCAACGACATCATCGTCAATGTTCGCATTTCTGGGGTCATATCCGGCGTCCTCAAGCTCCTTGATACCGAGCTGCATGGCGTCGAGAAGACTGACTTCTTCGGGTTTGATCATGGCGCGAATGGCGTTCTCGTCTGGCAGAATCTCGCTGGGTTTCAAACGCCACATACCCTTCTCGCCGCTGTCTCTGTCGTACTGTAAAAACTCTTTCAATTTCTGCCTGTTCTGCGTATCGGTCGACTCCGCAATGTGTTTGGTGATATCTGACAGCTGGCAGTTGTCGGTTTTGCTATGTCTTATCATGCGGAAAGCCAACATCTTCATTCTGTTTTTGGACGCGTTCGTAACGCGTCTGCTGTGAGGACCTGGCACATCTACTGATGGAAATGTCTGACCAACTGCATGCAGGTGATCAATTTTGTGCAAATGCCATTTCGAGCCTTCCACACCGGTGGTGCTTCTGACGACTAAGAAGTCGGTCCCCCGGGGGCATGCTTGAAGACGGGAGCGCGATACATCTCGTTGTGCAGGGTCGGAACGGTTTCGCCAGCATCAACAGTGCCAAAAAGAGAGAAAGGCGACCGATCTTCCGGCAGCAACATTCGATATTCTCCTAGCTCCTGCTTGGGCAGCTGCTCATCCTCGTTGTTATCCTTGCGTCGATAGTAGTTGATCAGTTTGCTTCCCATACCGAAATTGTTGAGGACCCGCGGCCGAGGTTCGCAATATTCGAAGAGGACAGCTGTAGAGTTGTCGCTGAGACTTAAATCCTTTGACAAACGATAGACTTCGTGTGATTTGCCCTTCATCAACTTTCGTTTGTGATGCTGAGGCTTGTCGAATTTGATAGCGTGCCCAACAAACTTCTTATAGCGGAAGCGCGGGCGGTGATACTCATCTGTAGTGCCGCCCAATTTGACTTTGTAGTATGGCCACGACAATTTGATGGCGGGCATGCTGTGTTCCACGGAAATATTGCCCAATGTTGCACGGACCTTGCTCTGATGGTTTTCCTTGAGCAGCTCATATGCTTCGTCGTTGGACATGTTGAAGCGTTGGGAGATATCTCGGCCCATATTTCCATTGGCCATTCGCTTCACCTTGGAGTCCAATCGCGGCCGTTTAGTGGGAAGATGCATGTCTGTCTCAAGAAGAAGATGAGGGTCATTCATGTCCAAGTGGACTCGCTTGGCGCCACGGCGCGTGGTATCTTCGAAGTTGTCAAAAGTGGGAGCAGTATAGCGCGGTATATCGGGCAATCCAAAACGAATCGTTCTCTTTTTCTGTGGTCGTCGTTGATTGTCGCCCGTGGTGTCTATGAGGAACTCAGCATCCCATTCATCATCTTGTTCTTCGACACATTTTTTTCGTTTGAGTGTATCCTTCTCGGCCGCCAGCCGTTTCTGAAACTCCTCTTCAAAAGATACAATCTTCATGCCATAGTCCTCGCATGCGAGCTCAATATCTCTCAAAGTGAAACCCGTGATGGTCTCAGAGTCCGATTCCTGATCAAGATCGAATTGTAGAGTGTCTTCAGCCTGTTCGGTCCCTCCCCTTTCACATCGGACAAGGCTGGCAAAAGTCATGTCCGGAGCTCGTTGTTTCGCAGCCGAATTAGCGTTTCCTGGAATGCGAAACGTCTTTTCCTGGTCGGCAGACAACTCCAGAGTGAGTTTACTAGTAACGAGATGCTTGGGCTTTTTCACAGGCCTTTTCTCTTTCCATATTGCTTTTTGGGGGCAAGAGCTCACTCCAAGTCAACACGCGACCTTTTTTGAAGGCAGGCCATGTCGCTTTGAGCAAGTCTTCTACCGTCTCCGCCGGGGCTGGAATATCGGGGTCTTGGTTGGCGACACCATTCATGTGAAAATCGAGGTTCAAATTTAAGGCAGAAAAGCTCAGGCTCGAGTCGACCGGGTGGGAATCGTCGCCGGCATCGGTATCACGAACGCGAGTATCTGGAGAAGGGGCCCAAGAATGGGATCTGTTGGTGAGGACGGGCCTTCTCCAAACAGATCATCTGCATCATTGCTTGTTCCTCCATCGTCAGTAAGTCCTGGCAAGTCTAGAAAAGTGCTAGCGCTGGGTTCTTCCTCGGGAAGGTCGTCATCGCTGATATCCTCGAAATCTTCGGCGTCATCGGCTTTGTTCGTCTGATCGAATGGGGTATCGTCCAGCTTAAGTCCGCCGCTTGCACTGTCTTGACTCTGTTCTAACAAGCGAGCGATTTCGCGATCATCCGCAGCATCTTGTGCCTTCCAGGCCGTCTCGTCCAAGGACGAGAATCCTTCATCTTCGGCCATGGTGTGTTGTAGTTGGGAGTTCACGCAAGCTCGTCTGGGCAGCTTCTACCCAAAGCGTAGCGCGATCGCAGGTGCTTAAATCATGCTTGATTTTGCGCAGGTAGCTGAATGGACCAGTAGAAATCTTGCTTGCGATCAACGGCAAGGATACGAAGTTAGTGGTGACAACTTTCAGTCTGCGGCGTTTATAACAGCAAAGTTGAATGTTTGAATTTAAGTTTGGGGGAGAGGGGGGTGAGAGGAGAAAACTGCTGGTTTTTGCTTAGTCATCCAGCATCAAGCGGGAGAGTGGCATGACTGGAGGCGATGGGGTTGAGTGACCTGTCGCTGACGCAAAACTCAAAAGGGCGATTTCGCGCCAAAAGAGCGTAAATGATTAAGCCGAACGCGTCGGCCAAGTTATTGAGGGGAGGACAAGAAACAGAGAAAGTGAAGTGAGCTCTTCTCCCCCAGCCAACTCATGTGCACAATTGCCGACACATTCAAACACGAGATGCCACAAGATCAATGTAAAAAAATTATATTCATGTGTTTCATGAGTGACTGAACCCTTGAAGATGTTTCCACGAGCAAAAGCATACTCTACACCCGCCACTTGCTTCCGAATTCCCATCATAATCATAATGTCAAGTAACGTCAAGTCTAGTAGAATCTACGCAGAAAACAAATTTTGCGGAGTACAATCGTCTTGTGCCTTTGGGTATCTTCCATCATGACATGCCGTGTTGTTATTGTACAAATGTACACCCAAAGGAGTACCTGTTCACCTCAAATGAATGAAAAGCTGAGAGTGCGTGTATGGTACCTGCGAGGACCGCACCAACCTTGTTATATTTTTAAGCCAAAAAGATGGCAGCCAATACACAGGCCCCGACAGACCACAGGCCAGCAGCCTTAGCAAGGCTCTTCATTCCGACACCCGAGCCTTGTTGGTCAGGACCATCAGCAGTGGTGCCGTTAGGCAACGTGCCGTTGACAAGAAGGGTTTTTCGGCCTTTGTAGTCGCCAACATTGATGAGGGACTTGTTCAGAGCCTGATAAGTACCGTTGCCGACGAGTTCTTTCAGTGTAGTTGGGTTTTCGTTGCAACCGCACACTTCGTACTTGGCGCACCCGCAAACGACAGGCAGTCTTTCGTCTCGCTGAGTGGTGCTATTGTAGAAGGAATAGTCATTGCGATTGGGGTACAGGTACGCCCCATGATGCCACGTACCAGGCCAGAAAGCTAAAGCCCCAGCACCAAGTGCAATGGCACCGAGACCAGCAGCTCTATATGGAACGGCAGCACCTCCCCGTAGAAACCGCCTCCCCGTACGAGCGTGGAGGGCCAGAGCCTCCTCGAGATGTGCCGCCGACATTGGAACCGGAGCCCGTGTTTCCGCGGCTGTTGAAATTAGCTTGGTGTACATGACAAACTATGACTCTGCTTCTCTGAACGGAAAATAGAAGACTTACAATCCGCCGGAGCCAGAGCCAGAGCCTGAGCGAGAGCCAGAGCCGGCTCTGCCACCACCACCTCGAGATCCGCCACTTGATCCACCACCACCGCGGCCTCCTCCGCCTCCACCACCCTTTCTCTTGAACAAGTCGTCATAATCTTGAGCCACAGCATCCATTCTCGCGACATTTCGAGGTTGAGGGTCGATGATACCTGCAGCAGCTGAAGATAGCAGGGTTGCTGCCATAAAAGCAAAATCGAAGCGCATGTTTGATGGGTGGGGTCGCTGGACGCGACGCTCAGGGCGAAGAAAGTCGTGTGTGCGAGAATAGCAAGACTAGTCACTACTCTGTTGGATAAAATGCAGCTTCGATTGAAGCGTTGGCGATGAAGAGGGGCGAAGGTGACCCATGGGATGGAGGAAGGGTAAGTCTTTTATTCTTTGGCAACAGACGGAGATCTCGCACGGGCGGAAAGGAGAAGCGAGGGCGCCAGCTGGAAGGTGTGGTCACTGTACTAGTGTGGTGGGTGCTAGTTGATCCACGTCGTTGTCCATCTGTTCTGCTTCATAGTCCTGCTGCTTAGTCGTTTACGTAGATCTGAGCCATGGCTGTGGCTTCTACGGGGGCGGCGGGGTTGGGGGGGCAAAAGACACGACATACTCCGTAATACACGAGATGGCAGTGCGCCCAGTGGGTGGCTTGATTTTAGCTCAGCGAATGGCTGACTGCAATGTCCAGACGAAGTCGAATTTGTCAAGAACCTACCGAGTCTGGTCGTCCTTCTACTGGAAAAATGTCACTCGAAGCCTCACGGGATAATGAATCCCGGCGCCCGAACATTCTTCGGTGGCCCGCTCATGCGGCTGACAGGCTCCTTTAGCGTCATCTTGGCCGACAGCGGACCAAGGACGGAAATAATCAGTCAGTCCCCTGCCCCCAGATAACCTTTGCAGCGCCGCATTCAGCGCCCAAGTGGGGTGTTCATCGCCTAGCTGCTGCTTGCTGTAGGCTCTCTGGCTGGGCGATGGTGCCTGATACAGCAACCGGCTGAGAGGGGACCTGTGGTGGTGAGGCCCGACCAGCACACGGGCTTGACGAACTTGGGGCGTGATTGGGTGGAGAGAAGCTTGGATCTCTTGGCACATCGTCACTGATGTCCCAAATCCCTTGCCTTGCTTCGACAACATGCCTGTGTCACATCCCAGATTCGGACGGCTTCGATTTAGCTCCCCATTGCAGAGAAGCTGTTTGCGCATCCCCCACAATTTGCATCTTGGGTCTGAGGCGCAGCCAAAGGCAGAGGCGAGAAGAGCCTTACTAATTATCCTGAACACGACAGGCCGAAATGCGGGGCGACTCGTGATGGATTTTCCCTGCGGCTGTGCCAGGCACAGCATGCATCAGCATTGGATACGGCAGTTCCAAAGTCTGGCTTCCTCGCCCTACCACGGCGACCAGTGTGGTTGCCTGGGACTGTGAGGCTCTTTCAAGGCCTTGACTCAGCCTAGCTGCCGTAAGTGCCAGCAGTTGTTGTCTCTGCACCCCATAATCACTCCGTCCGTTGTAGCAACTTCAAAAGGCAGAAAGCTGGAATGACTTCGCTTCTGTGCTTGTGACTGACTGACCTGATGGCACAGAAAGTGATCATATTAATGACGTCATATGTGTCCCCTTGTGCCTGGTAAGCCAATGCGGAAGCATTCGTGATTGCCACATGGGCTAGGACGGATGAGTATCATGTTGTAATGAGAAATGAGATGGCAGCCAGGGACAAGTTTCGGGAGGATGGATTTCAAATACATCAAGGTATTCCCGGAACCCAAGAGTCGTCTGGGGCGATATTTTGGACAAGATTAGGGTGAAGACGGCCCCTCGTTCGTGAGGTACCGCACTCATCACCCCCACCTCGCAACGTAAGTACACGCTCAACCCCAAGTTCTCAACCTCACCTGTTGCATGCCGTCCACCAAAAGTCGCCTTACAAAATTAAACAAAAATAGGCCAACTCACTTGCCTACTACTAGCGCCTTTTACTCACACACTTTGACCCAGCCCTCGTCATGTCAGATGGCATCGACAAGTCCCTCCTGGACCGACTGCAAGCCCTCCGCGGAGCAAGCACCACGCCCGAGAAACCAGCATCGAATCCGTTTGTGTCCCCTTCTCATCTCTCACCCCATCAGTAACTCCCTGCCTCCAAAAGGAACAAAACCACCTAACTTATTCTTTCCTTTCTCGCCACCCCCACAGAATCAAATTCGATGTCATAGAGCGCGCCAAACCCCCACAGGAGGAGACATCCTCGCCGCAAGACTTAAGTCCCTCCGCACCCGAGCAGACTCACCACCACGCATTTCAAAATGCACGCCTACCAAAACCGGCTCCACCGACCTCACGACCCAGTCTCACGGCAATGACACCACCAAGTCGCCCAGCGGGATTGCCCACGACCAGGGAAGCGAAGATGTAGACGCCCTCTTTGAAACAGACGACCAAGCTCTCGAGGAGATGCTCGGAGACGCGCACACCCCCGCAGCCCTCATCGACAGAGCCCAGAGAGGAAGATGTCAAGGCCCTTCTGGAAAGACTCTCCGCGTCGGTTCCCACAGACACGCACCACCATTCAGATGACTCGGACGGCGAGACCATGACCAGAGAGACCAACGGCGTTATTGCGTGGTACAAAGACGAGATGGAACTCGATGCCAGGCCCCAAGACACCGAGACACCCCCTGGAGCTGAACAAGATGAAGCTGCGCGAGACCCCCTCGATAGAGCTTCCTTCAGCCCCCGGGACGGAAGCCTCCACTTCCTCCACGCAAATAGCCGATCTCACGGCGCGGATGGCCGCGCTTCGGCACGCCGCCTCGGCCGAAGCACAAGATCTTCTCCCCTCGGTGCCCACGTCCAAGCCTACCAAGTCTGTGAAGAGACTGACGTCCAAGACGGGCTATACGGACGACGACGTGGACTCTTGGTGTACCGTGTGTTTGGAAGATGCCACGCTGAGGTGTCTGGGGTGCGACGAGGACGTCTACTGCACTAGGTGCTGGACGGAGATGCATGTTGGGCCGGCGGCACATTTCGATGATAGAAGTCACAAGGCCACCCAGTTTACGAGGGACAGGAAGAAGACGGAGAAGAAAGTCGCGTTGGGGGCTTGAAACGTTTACCATGTGGCGGTAGATGTTGCCAATACGCTGAATTTCTGTGCCCACATCACGATGCTGGCCAAAGTTCATCTGGCTGGGTATAGGTGGCAGTACTGACTTATCTCTATTGTATTGAGATATCCTGTGAATTGGGAAATAGACTTTGACGTTGGGAAGAAAAAAACCGATGAATCGGTAAACACCGATGCTTTGAGCTCAAAAAAAAAAAAACCATCCATGCGCCTGCCCAACCATATGCATAAATCAATCCCCGTAGCAACTCATACAACCTATCCTATACTCTGCGTACAATCTTACCAAAGCCCCGGCTTTGTCATTAGATTCCAGCATGTGGTTTTTCAACTTTATGCCCTTGAAGAATCTCCATTCCTCTCCTCTGGGTTTGACCCGTACCCTCGCGGTTTCCCCGCACGTCGTCCCACGTTGCGTTGAATCGGCGACCCGTCGCAGCCAAGAGACTTTCTTCCTCGTCCACCTCGGCATCTTCATCGAGTTCGGCCGTGTTGACCTTGGGACTGCGGACTAAAGCTGTGACAAACACGACGAGGAAGACGCCCAGGAAGGCAAACTGAGCCCAGAAGTCAATGACGCCGAAGAATGGCCATGTGATGGTGATACGGTTGAGGAATGTTGACATGACGGAGGGTGTGCAAATGTCCTTGGCATGCTTGAAGCTCAAGGCTTCGGAGCAGGGCTTGATCAGGTCTTCATGGTTCTTGCACGAAGGTGCCGATCCAGGATGTTCAGGCTCGTTGGAGCAGAACGTCTGGGTGCCATAGATGGAGTACTGGGGGCCACCAGCATGGTGATGGCATAGTTGATGGCGAGGATGGCCAGGGTTAGCATGACTGTGGCAATGAGTAGAGCCTGAGGGCCGTTCGGCCACGTCGAATCTGGAAAATTCGGATCCAGAGGAAGCGAATGCCGACGGTTGCGATGCCGGAAATCGTGCTGCTAAAGAGGAAGAGAATCAACAACGCCATGAGGACATAGTCGACGGGGAACACTCTCGCGAGCTTGACGAAGACCCAGTTCATGGGTTGGAAGATGTGCGTGCTACCCAAAATGTATCCACAGCGTTGCTTGCACACTGAGTTCTTGGCCTTGTCAATGCCTGTGATCAGCATGGACACCCAGATGAGCACGGATATGGCCAAGAGAAGAATGCCACCTAGCATCTTGACGGGTCGCAGCAGAGCGCATATCCTCAGCCAAGCCTGGTAGACCTTGCTCTTGCCTTCTCCTTGGGCTTCAGCTGCCAGGCGCTCCCGTCGCACAAGAGTTTGTTCCTCTCTAACAAGCGCATCAAGCTCTCGACGGTCCTTTCGGGACATGCCCTCCTGGCGGCCAACGTTTCGCATCTCCAGTTGACGTTGACGCTCGCGATTTCGCTCCAACTGTGACGCCGTGGTTGCAGAAAGCTGAGGAGCTGAGATTGACGGCGCCGACTTGATGAAAGACACAGGCATGAGTGCGAGCCCCGAACCAGTGTAGATGACGTACAAGAGCGTTCCCAGTGTCATGAGCAGGCCCAGAGCAAAGGCAAGAGCCTTCTCGGCATGGTTCCGCGCAACAAGATCTTTGAAATAGTCCAAGTCCCAGTGACCGCCCTTGGAGGAGTCACCTGGAGATGGAACGAAGAAGCCCAGCAAGAACAACACAATAACAAAGGCTACGAAGAAGAGAGCATACTTGGCAGCAGCCCAGAACCGACTCTGCCATGTCCTCCCTTCTTCCTCGAACTCGATTTCGTCGTATTCCTCATACCAAAAGTAGGCAAATGGAATGACCACTAGGCACAGTAGCGCATCGACACTGTACAGGCAATAGTAGACAATCTTGAGCGTAAGCAGGATATTGTCGATTCTCTCGGGTGTCGCCCAGTCCTTTTTGGTTCCCTGCGACACCGAGCCAGTCGCTGAGACGAGAGCAATGTCGACGGGCAGCAGAAGGACGGTGGCAAGCAGTGAAGTCAGACTGATGATGGCGACGATGCTGACAACGGCGGAACGGTCTCGCGGCGTCTGCCAGGTGAAGGTTGTGATGATGGCGGCCAGCAGGCAAAAGCCTACGGCTATGGCGTATGTGATCCAGATCAAACTGGTCTGCACCAGACCTGCGTCAGCCATGGCGAGTCAAGTTGGCATGGGCGGGATGAGGCTTCGATTCGTTCGTCGCAATTGGAGAGGTGGGGGGCTTGGTGGAGCTCAGTTTCCACAGGTCGTGAGTGGCGTGTTGCTGACAGCGGAGAGGTGCTCGATAGAATAGACGAGAGGGGACTGGCCTCGTATGAACAGCAGAACAAGAAGCAGCAACTTCGTACAAATGGCTCCTGCGGGCGAGGAGGAGAGTTGACGATGCGGGAAACAGGTGAAAGTAGCTGTGGGAGCCTGAAGTCTTGTAGAAGCTGGAAACCAGTTTGGTGAGCTCTGAAGGGCGGCGTGACGCAATAGCGACGTTGGCGCCTCTGCAAGCTGCACCTGGTCGTCATGGACGCGACTCGACTGGACACGGGGCCGGTTTGGTGGGTCCTGGGTTGTTCGGCGAGCCACTTGCTCAGCGCGCGTCTGCCCCTTACATAAGTGAGACGCGACACCTGGAGCTACTGTTCGTATCGGCGCGGCGGCCAGTTGATCCGCGCTGGCCACTTGTAGTGCTTGTAGTGGAGCTTCAACTTTCCCAAAGTTGCAACTTCCCTTCG
Organism: Epichloe scottii; assembly: GCA_021950295.1. Lineage (NCBI taxonomy): Eukaryota > Fungi > Ascomycota > Sordariomycetes > Hypocreales > Clavicipitaceae > Epichloe > Epichloe scottii. The sequence goes on from CP083245.1 coordinate 469,558, forward strand.
TCTGGTGCTTCACCGGCGTCTGGACAAGCTTTGCGATATTTGCCATTCACCTCCCTTGGCCCCTGGTTCTCGCCTCTCCGTCAGCTCATCCGCTCGTCTTAGCTCGCCGGAGCTCCCCATCGACTTCAATTGTCGCGGATGCAGGGATAATGGTCTTGCGACGATGCAGGTGTACACTGAGCTTGTGGCTCCTTCGGCCGTCACTCATTCGTTAAGCCTGCCGTTGACCTCTGCTACGGCCAACAACCTCGTTGTCGCCAAGGGCTCACTTCTTCAGATCTTCACGACCAAATTCATTTCTGCCGAGCTCGATCCTCAAACCAAGGGTCTGCAATCGTTTGCCAAAAATGACGATCAGCATTTTGATCACCGCATCAACGATGATGACGGCCTTGAGGCCTCCTTCCTCGGAGGCGAGTCGATGATTGTGCGCACCGATCGCACCAATAATACAAAGCTAGTGCTCGTCGCCGAAGTTCCGTTGGCAGGCACTGTCATTGGGCTGGCGCGTGTCAAAATCAGGAACACTGCTTCAGGAGGCGAGGCTTTGCTTCTGGCATACAAGGCCGCCAAGATGTGCTTGACAGAATGGGATCCCCAGAGAAACGCGCTCGAAACGACTTCGATTCACTACTATGAGAAAGATGAGCTGCTAGGTGCGCCTTGGGAGACAGGTTTTGGCGACTACGTCAATTACTTGGAGGCAGATCCTGGCAGCCGATGCGTCGCCTTCAAGTTCGGCAGCAGAAACCTGGCCATCCTGCCTTTTGCCCATAGCGAAGAAGATCTGGAGATGGACGATTGGGACGAAGATCTGGACGGTCCACGCCCAGTCAGGAAACCATCAACGATGACGAACGGAGATGGTGAGAACGACCTCGTCAGGTCGCGTTATACTCCTTCCTTTGTTCTTCGCCTGCCCCTATTGGACCCAACGCTGCTACATCCTGTGCATTTTGCGTTCCTGCATGAGTACCGAGAGCCGACGTTTGGGATTCTATCCTCAACTCAATCACCATCGGCAGCATTGGGCATCAAGGATCACCTCACATACAAAGTGTTCACTCTCGATTTACAACAACGAGCCTCGACAACCATTCTATCGGTTACAGGGTTGCCTCAGGATCTATTCAAAGTGGTCGCTCTGCCAACACCCATGGGTGGCGCTTTGCTGGTAGGAGACAACGAGCTTATACACATTGACCAATCTGGCAAGCCCAACGGTGTGGCAGTCAATGACATGGCAAAACACACGACATCATTTAGTCTAGTTGATCAGGCTGAGCTGGGGTTCAGACTCGAAGGGTGCGCTGTTGAGGTATTGAATGCTGATGTCGGCGAGCTCTTATTAATATTGAACGATGGGAGGTTGGCGATCGTGAGTTTCCGAATTGACGGTCGCACGGTATCGGGAATCAGCGTGAAACTCGTGAGCTCTGAAAATGGCGGCAATCTTATCAAGAGTCGGGTTTCTTGCATATCAAAAGTAGGTAAGAATAATCTGTTTCTGGGCAGCGAAAGCAACGATTCAATTGTGCTTGGCTGGTCTCGAAAACATGGCCAAGAAAAAGGAAGAAGTCACGGTTGCTCGATCCCGATCTAGCGCTGGACGTGGAGGACCTCGACCTCGAGGATGACGAAGATGACGATTTATACGGAAACGACTCTGGCGAAGCCAAACTAGCCCAAGCTACAAATGGCGGCTCAAGACCCGGAGACGCCATTTTCCGCATTCACGATAGACTATTGACTGTTGGCCCAATTCGAGACATTGCTTGTGGCCACCCCGCCTTTGTACCGGGAGGGGAAGAAGATACGTTATCGAAAGGGGTGACGGCTGAATTGGAACTGGCTTGCGCTGTCGGGAAGGATTCGGCTGGCTCAGTTGCGATTCTCAACAGAAATATACAGCCCAAAGTCATTGGGAGATTTGACTTCCCCGAAGCTCGAGGGTTCTGGACCATGTGTGTCAAGAAGCCTATGCCCAAGTCGTTGGGTATGGGGACGGGCGCACCAGTCTCCAACGACTATGACCCAGCTGGACAGTTTGACAAGTACATGATCGTGGCCAAGGTGGATCTGGATGGATACGAGACATCCGACGTTTATGCCTTGACAGGGGCCGGGTTCGAAACACTCAAAGACACCGAGTTTGAGCCAGCGGCAGGGTTTACTGTGGAAGCCGGAACCATGGGCAAGCAAATGCGTATCATCCAAGTGCTCAAGTCAGAAGTGCGATGCTATGACGGAGGTGAGCTATGAGCCCGCGTTCCAACAGTGACTCGTCGGTCATTTATGTACTGAAGTTCGTATGACACAGATTTGGGATTAAGTCAGATCCTGCCCATGCTGGATGAGGAAACCGGAGCTGAGCCACGAATCGCAAGTGCCAGCATAGTCGACCCTTATGTGCTCCTCATTCGGGACGACAGCAGCGTCTTTATCGCTCAGATCGACAACAACAATGAGCTAGAAGAGGTGGCCAAGCCTGATGGAACACTTAAATCCTCCAAATGGTCATCGGGATGCCTCTACAACGACACACAGGGCGCTTTCCAAGCAACCATCTGCGTGCAGCAGCAACCAGACGAATCAAATCGAATCATGATGTTCTTGCTCAGCTCAAATGGTGCCTTGCACGTACGTGTCCCAGCGTCAGTGCATGCGCACTTCTTATATCCAACCCGACTAATTCCAAACAGGTATATTCCCTTCTGGACCTATCCAAACCAGTATTTGTGGCGGAAGCTCTCACGTCGATACCGCCATTTTTGTCAGCAGACTTTGTGGCACGAAAGGGCGCCAGCAAAGAGAGCATCACGGAAATTCTCGTCGCTGATTTAGGCGATGCCATCTCACAAGCACCGTACTTGATTGTAAGTCTTCCCCGTCATTTGGGGAACGTGCCATGCGACTAACTCATCTCAGGTGCGACATGCCACCGACGATTTAACACTCTATGAGCCGGTACGACACCACAAAGAAGGTGTGACTGAGCCGACGCTATCAAAATCTCTGCTCTTTAAAAAGTCAGCAAACGCGTCCCTTGCCACAACTGCCCCCGAGGTCCCAGAGGATGAGACCGAAGAGCCACCCCGGCACGTGCCTCTGCGGATATGTGCCAACGTTCACGGCTACAGTGCCGTTTTCCTGCCCAGTTCGTCCCCCGGCTTCGTCTTAAAAAGCAGCAAAAGCATTGCACGCGTCATCGGCCTACAAGGTTTGGGAGTACGGGGCATGAGCACATTCAACACGGAAGGCTGCGACCGTGGGTTCATCTACGTCGACACCGAGGGGATCGCCAGAGTGTCAGAACTTCCCAGCAACAGCAACTTTACAGAACTGGGCTTGTCAGTCAAGAAGATGCCGCTTGATAGCGATGTGGGCATGATCTCGTATCATCATCCGACGGGCACGTACATCGTTGCCTGCACGAAAACCGAGCCGTTTGAGCTGCCGCGGGACGACGATTATCACAGAGAGTGGGCCAAGGAAACGTTGACATTCCCGCCGACTATGCCGCGGGGTGTCTTGAAGCTGATCAACCCGGTGACATGGACGGTAATTCACACGCTAGAGATGGAGTCGTGTGAGTCGATTGAGTGCATGAAGACGCTTCACCTCGAAGTATCAGAGGAAACCAAAGAACGAAAGATGCTTGTTGGGGTGGGTTCGGCACTCTCCAAGGGAGAGGACCTGCCAACCCGGGGACGGGTGCAGGTGTTTGACATTGTGACGGTCATTCCGGAACCAGGCCGACCAGAGACCAATAAGAAACTCAAACTGATGGCCAGGGAAGAGATCCCCAGGGGGGTCACGGCGCTGTCGGAAATCGGAGCCCAGGGACTGATGCTGGTGTCCCAAGGACAGAAATGCATGGTTCGTGGACTCAAAGAGGACGGGTCCCTGCTGCCCGTGGCGTTCTTGGACATGAGCTGCCATGCTTCGAGTGTCAAGGAGCTTCCAGGAACAGGTCTCTGCGTCATGGCCGATGCATTCAAGGGTCTCTGGTTTGCCGGATACACGGAGGAGCCGTACACATTCAAGGTGCTGGGCAAGAGCAGCGGCAACCTGCCGCTCCTCATAGCAGACTTCTTGCCCGACGGCGAAGACTTGTCCATGGTGGCGGTGGACGCCGAGGGAGACTTGCACGTGATGGAGTTCAACCCGGAGCACCCCAAGTCGCTCCAGGGCCATCTCCTGCTGCACCGGACGTCGTTCTCCGTCACGCCAAACGCACCGACGTCGACGCTTCTTCTGCCGCGCACGTGGGCCCCCGCGCACCACCACCCACAGACGGCGTCACAGTCATCATCACACATGCTGCTGCTGGCCTGTCCATCGGGCCAGCTTGCGGCCCTCGCGCCGCTGGCCGAGTCGACGTATCGGCGGCTCTTGTCGGTAACCAACCAGCTCCACCCGGCGATTGTCCCCCACGGCGGTCTCCACGCCAAGGCACATCGACATGCCAACGAGCAGTCGTCGGTGGCCGTGGGCGTGGAAACAGCAGCAACGTCTGGTCGCGCATTGCTAGATGGCACGGTCCTAGCAAGATGGAGCGAACTGGGAGCGGGAAAGAGGGCCGACGTCGCGGTGAGGGGGGTTACGACAGTCCGGCTGATTTAAGGGATGATTTGGAACGGGTGCTAGGGTGGTCAGGCATGGCGTATTTCTAGGGTGTTTTGTTTGGACCGATGTTGTATATTTGTGATTGCGAGAGGGATTGATTGAAAAGAGTCAGATGTACAAGATCAATTCGCAGACAAAGAATCACCTATGTACAAGCTTTCCCGACGACACAAACGAACAAGTGCCATGATTCAAGTCCCGATGACACAATCTACGGAACTGATACGTCGCGACAGACAGACAGACAGACAGACAGCCTGGCAACGAACCGCTGGATCGGATCAGCAGCAATTCGACGCCGTGGTCGTATACATGTAATCCGTATGGCAATTCCTCTGGCCCATGCTCTTTGCGCACATTGTCATGACGGGCTCCACCACTTGGGTGGCTTTTGCGCATCCGCAGGAGGGTGAGGATGGCTGTGTGTTGCATGGAATTTATTAGACGTGGGTTTCCGCGGCGCTTCTCCCCTGTTGTCGAAGAAAAGAGGCATACGGAGTACGTACCATCGTAAATGCATTTCTCATTGGAGGGATCGTACGGACAGCCCTCCGCCTTGCCCTTGTACCAAGTGTGCGCGGTGGTGACGGCGCACGCGGGGGCGCGGTCGCGGTGGCACAGTCGGGGCGGGAGGTGATCATGGAGGCGGAGCAGAGTGTTCTTTTTTTTTTTTTGTGGGGAGGAGAGAGGTCAGTCAGTTCAACTGCATTTTGTGATGGTTTGGCATGGGCGGGTGGAAGTTACCCGGTTAGGAAGAAGGCGAGGACGGCGGGCGCGAGCATGGTGGGTGAAATGGAGCGAGGCGTGATGAATGAAATCATGGACAACAAGGAGGGGGAATGCCACGGGACATATATACTTGTACTGTTTGATATCAGGAGTTTCCTCACGCGGGGACACCGATTTTTCCTCGCTCGCCCTTGGGCTGGCGAGGAAGGCGCGGCACGGAATTATGCTCGATGTCCTCCGTACGGAGCAGGTTCTGTAATTAGCATCATGTCAGAGGTCGGCGGCTAATTGAGACGGGTGATGGTGAGTTTTTTTATTTTTATCATTTTTATTTTATTTTTAGGCGGTTGGTTGGCGGGCATGGGACAGGCAGAACGACAACGGGCCGTTCTTTCCCCGAGGCACCGACTCCCGAGGAACCCGGAGGAGTGCAGCGTCCGTCGCATCACGGAGTCGAATAAATGTATTCATGGCTCGTGCGTGCCGGGAGGACTTCCTGTCGCGGCTCATGCCTGGGTTCTTGTGAACAGAAGAGATTCAAGGGGGCGGTGGCGTCGAGGTCTCCATCTCTGGAACCTGGTGCTGCGTCCGTCGTATCCGGGAAATTTAATGTATCGAAACAGTTTATTATTAGAACAAGCATGATGTTTTTAATCCCCGACCGCGCCGCGGGCAGCGCGGCCTCATCACGTGGTTGCCCGCAAACCCCCTTTTGTATAATCGTCGTCGACCACAATGATGCCTGCCTGCCTGCCTGCCTGCCCGCCATCCCAGGGTTCAAGCATGCGGCATGCGGCTTGGGTACTCGGGTAGTCCTGGGACGTCGCTGATAATTCGTCAAGATCCTGGGGGAAACGGGGGGGGGCAACAGCACGAATTAGTAGGATTAGAATTACGGAGTGGACAGCACAGCACAACATGACACCTCATCGCCTCCATCGTCTACACTTCGCAAAACGCCAGCAACTCTCTCTGCTGTCCCTACCGACGGCTACTCCTTCCGAGAAGACTCCAGCGTGCCCGTCAGCCCTTTCAACGCCCCCGTGAGACCATTCACCGCGTCCAGCGCCCCTTCTGGCCCTCAGTCTTCGCGGCCGCCTTGTTCACAGGCACCACCGCAGCAGCGGGGTGGTTTCCATTCCCGTTCCCGTTCCCGTTCCCGTTCCCGTTCCCGTTCGACGCCTCGTTGCCGGCAAGGATGCCATTCAGGGCATCCACATTGTGTGTCTGCAGCCCCAGCACATTAACGGGGAATGCCAAATCGCCCGTCTTGATGTCGAGGAGGGGTCCCTTCTTCGCGCGTTAGCCAACACGATTCAACAGACTCGGCGCGCGTTCAAAGCAAGAAGCTTACCGATGAGGTGGGCATGGGTGCTGCCGCCGCCGCGGAGAGACACAGAGAGAGGAGAGCGAGCTTCATTGGTTTTTTTTTTTTTTTGGGGGGGGTGTGAAGAAGCGAGATTTAGACGAGTTTGATTTGGGAATGTGAATGTGAATGTGAAATCAAGGCCAAGTTGAACGGGTGGCTTATTGAAACTCAAAGAGGGCGAGTGCCGCTTCTTTATATAATTCTTGATGTTGATCCATCATGGTTCGTAGATGAAGGCGAGTCTTTGCCCCGTCGGGAAACAACCACTGGTGCAACTCTCACGAATCACCAAAGATGCGCCGACTCCGTTTCCGTAGCCTGGTGCGGTTCCATTTCAGTTCTTATCTGTTCTTGCAAAATGAGCAGGGAGCTCGTGTTTCCCCTTTTGGGGGCGGGCCATGGCATCGTTCAAGCATCGTGGCCGCACAGACACTTTGCACCAGTTCGTCGGTTGAGCTCGGCCGAAACGGCAACTTGATGCCACAAGGCGTGCCGCCGGGGGGGATAAATTGGCAGGGGTATTGTGCGCAAGATGCAAGGTACACGTGTGGACATGTATTACACATCGCCAAACAAATACGAGTCAATACAACCTCGCTACTCATGGTCCTGCCTCGCAAATTTGACGCTCTTCCTGCGCTCCCTATCGCCAGTGCTAATCGTTCGTCCTGGGCTCGAGCTCAATATCCCCCGCCGCTGCCTTTGTTGAGCGCCTCCCGTGCCATGCCGACTGCTTTACTCTGTGGGACGTCGTTTCCATCGCTTCGGACGCTGCGTTCAAAGGGTGCCCCGGGACTCGGTCGTCGGCTGCCGCCCCGGCTGCCAGGTTTGTTGCGTTCCTCTCTTGCTCGGGACGAGTCGAGTGCCGCACGACCCAGTTCGTCTGACCGTGCGGTCGTGGTTTCGCCACGATATTTTCCCGGTAGGCACGCGTGGCCGCATCCGTCCGAGGGACAGCAGCCATCGCTGTATTTGACGCTTGGGTCGGCCAGCGATGCCGTCTCGGATGCGCCATGCCACAGCTGTAGACACGAGGCATGGCCGCCGTGCGCACATCCCGGGCAATACCACCACTCTGATAGCCACATCTCTGACTCGACATCGGATGAGGATGGCGTTATCTCTGCTGGGATGTGAGAAGGGCGCCCGCTTCGCGGTGGCCACATACTGAGCACGGCGCCATGACAGTTCCGCATCGTTCACACGACCACACCGCTTCGGCGCCGGCCCGTGGGTCGACTTCTCTTGGCTTGCGGCACGACGAACAGAACAAGCCAACTTTGCCCCCTTGCTGAGCACCGCTGAATACGGAAGTGTAGTTTTCTCCCCAATCTAGCAATCCGTCTGGCCACCCCTGGACACACATGTTACGAAGAAGGGCTGCTTCCACGAACAGGCTCATTTGCATCAGACGTCGGTGGTGCTGTCGTAGGATGGCGGTTGCACGGTGACTATCGATGACGGAATCAGGCACGAGTGGCTTGAGAAGCAGGATGATGGCGGATGCGTGCAAGGCAGATGTCTTCGATTCAAAGTCCAACACTCGCCGCACGAGACTATAAGGATCCAGAGGGGAGTCGGAAGAGACGGCTCCTCCTCTCCAGTCCTGAGTGCTTAGTGGATGTGGATAAGGCGGATCGTTGCTCCACGGCAGATAGTCCGTTTCTACGATATGAGGTCGTGGGTCCTTTCGGGGTGACATGAGCTCCTTCTTCTTGGGGCTCACGGACCGTCCGTTGTCGATTCCTCGGAAAGAGTTGCGTGGCGAAACGTTGGAATCATCCCCGTCTTTATCCTTTGAAGTCAAGGATTGCTGGGAAGGGTAGCTTTCATCTGTTTTGGTCGTTTGCGAAATCATGAATACTTCCTCTGTGGAGTCGCCAGGTCGATTTGGTCGCCCGTTCTGGTCCGTCAGCGTTTTTGATACGATGGGCGATTCTTGACTCGATGCACCACTTTCCCTCTCCAAGTCGGATTGCTCCCTGATTAGGCCGGGACGTGCAAAGGCATCTCCACTTGATCCCATTCTGCCGGATCTCCTGGTCCCGCTCGATATGGAGAACATCTGTCCCAGGCTTTCATCCGAGTCATGTCTGATTGTCCTGTCCCGGTAAGGAAGTCCTCCGCCGCCGTTTCTTCGCCCTGTCATTGGCACATCGATAGCTTTGGCCAACACTTCAGCATCATAAAAGTCATAGCCTTCAGTATAAGAAGTACCAGACTCTCCTGTTCGGCCACTTCCCACAGAGATGGGCTCCGAGTCAAGCCTTTTCCGTGGGCTCTTGGATTCCCTCAAGGAGCCATGGGCAGCAGGTCCCAGATGTAGGCTTTCGGGCTCCATGATCGGTGATAATCTCTTACCATGAAGATGGGTCATTTCTTCATGGCCAAAATCACCCGTCTTGATATTGCTGCTACTGCTGTCTGCTGGTCGCGCCACAGGAGTGGGCGCATTGGACGTACTCTCAATCTCTTCAGCCAGTAGAGAGCGAATGGAGTGGAAGCGGCTGTCTACGCTACCTCTCTGGGCCGACGGACGTCTCGGGGCATCGTCACCATTGCCATGCATGTCCGAGGGCTTTGACCTGTCTGACCCTCTAGACCCGTCATCCAAGTGCATCTTCTGAAACCGGCCAACCCGAACCTCAAAGTGATATTGTGCTCGCCGCTTCAGGAGAACGTTCATAGCATAAGCCAGAATGCGCCAAGTCTGTGCCAGGCGGTACAGGTTGGCCAGCTCGGAGGTTTTGGCAAACTGCTCCATCATGTCTCCGACTCGTTCAATCAAATGTTTGCCACCTTCAACATACGGAAGATCCGTCTTTATCGTGTCCAGGTACGCGCTGGACATGAACTGGTAGACTTGTACGGATACAGCAGCAGGTATGTGTCCAAAAGACATGGCTTGTTGGGGCTTGAATACCCCCGTGACGTTGATCGATTGCTCCAAGCCGAGAATTTGCTTCAGGTCATCCGGAAACGAGGCTCCCCGGATGGCGGCGTGGTGCTCAATGGCACGCCGCCTCGCCCGCTGAGCCTTCTCTTCCGCGTAACCCTCCTACGGGGGCCTAGAAAGCTGCCTAAAACGTCGTCCTCTGAGTCACTTCGACTCAAGCTCAAACCTGGATTACTAAGGCTCGAGCCGTACGTAGCGCGGTCGCGGTGTGCCATCTCGGTCGGATTTGTTCCGTGAAAACGTGGCCGATACGAGTTCGAACGTTCGTCAAGAAACAAGAAAGCGTCCCCCTGGGTGAAAGTGCCATGACCGATGTGGACTGGCGATCAATAACCTTGCGTGCAAAAGCTACATCACTCTGATGAAAGGCTCCGTCATGCCCAACAGTCCATAACATATCCGGATCCTGCCACCGAATAGCTGATGGAGAGGTCTCAAAGATCTCGAGTTCTTTGTACGGCATTGACGGCCGTGCGAAATCCCAGATATGAACGGCCGAGGTGCCATACTTGCGATTGCTTGTCTCATCGTAAGTGACAGCTACTTGTGCAACTCTTCTCGCTCGGGCGCTTGCCGACCAGAGTCCAGGGCGCCATGCGACGGCCGCGACAGGCGCAGGTGCCGAAATTGTCCATTTAGGCTTTTGTCGTTTGTCTGCCGAATTACCCAGGTCCCATACGTGGATTTTGGTATCCCATCCAGCGCTCAGGAGGTGAAGCCCATCAAGATGCCACGTAATCGTCGAGCATGCCTTTTCATGTGCGTTAATTCTAAGGACCGGTCTCGAGGGTTGTCGAACATCCCACTTCATAACCACACCACTATCTGTACAGCAAGCCATCTCATGGCCCTGCTTCGGGGACCAGCTGACCTGTCTGATTGGATCAATGCATCTCAAAGGCGCAAATCGTTGTCTGAAAGTGACGCCATGTCTCGCTGGCGTCGGAGAGTTGGAATCAAAAACTCTGGCGGTTCCGTCTTGTCCTCCAGTCAACAGCCAGGACTGCAGATGGGGGTTGATGTCTAGGCTGTTCACCTGACGCGAGTCCTCATGCATCAAGATGTAGTCGAGAGGCTCAGCCTCGCCGGCACCGACTCGCGTCAGATCGTAAGAGAAGACCTTGCCGCTGGCGCAAGCTGTATAGATATGGGAACCGCTGTGCCATTTTACATCGCGAATGTTGAGCTGATCTGCGACAACATTCGGACGGGACCCGGTAGATTGCCGTGTTGTGATGGCTGTTCGCACGTCAATTCCGTCGTTGAAAATGAAGCTAGGGCGTGCGGGATCGTCGAGGACCACAGTCTTGAGGATATGAGGGCCGGCGAGGATCACGGCGCGTCGATCGGACGACACGTCGAAGCAGGATATCGGAGCACCAGCAGAGAAGACAGCATCCTGCGACTTGGAGGGGCGAAATGAAGGGGGTATCGGCGTGGTGGTGCCGGCGATGGAAGACAAGTCGCCCGTCGCAGAGTCGGGCGCGGCCTTGCCAAGTAGCTTCCGCATAATCTTAGACTCGCGATTATACATGACGGCAGCGGTAGACACGCAACAGGGGCGCCATTTGGGGCGGCCGAGCCGGCAATGTGCCAATTACATGCAATGCGACGAGCAGTACTAAAGATCCGTGAGTCGAGCGTGAACTGTCGTCGTGGCGATGACGAGGGTTAAAGAGGATCAAGGACGAATAAGATTCCGTAAGTTGGTAATGACTAAGGAGTAAGCTGAAGTGGGGCAATCTGTCCCGGCATCCCTGCCACGGAATCCCTCCTTGGCACGTTTGCAATAGTTGCATTTCAGGTTTGATGCCATGCCATGCCTTTCCTTTCTTTCAAGGCACCAAACGGCACAGCTTCTCGAAATGGGGCTGTTCTAGTCTGCAGACGGAGAAATCTGCAATATAAGAGGGCTGTGCATTTCTCCGGATCCTGCACCCAGATCGCCATCAAGGCCGTCTTTGTATGACTGGTTGTCGGGAAGCCACCTGGTTCCGGGCACGCCAGGATAATATGCGATTATTTGAATAAAGAACCCCGACGATGAGAACGCATGGACCGTAACACTCTTTGCCATGAGCTTTGTTATCGTCCAATCTTCGACCTATGCGATCCCCACAAACAAATTGATCAAGACAGTTTGTTGTCAAATGAACGTCATGTCGGCATACCAGTACCACCCCTACAAAAAGGAGAGATTCGTCTGCTGAATCTCGACGCAAGAAACGATTCCGAACAATTACTCTCCGGCAGCATTATTCACCATAAATTAACCAATCCGACCTATCGACGCCCAGAAGACGGCAGGGCAGCGTACTTGGAATTATCCCTTCCATACGATGCCCTCTCGTATCACTGGGGAAGTGACAACAGAACCCCGTGTGAGCTTCTGATTCGCGATGACGATGGCAAAGACTCCGTCATCAAAATCACCAAAACCTTGCATTCCATCCTTCGCAAGCTAGTCTTGCCAGACCATCATCGAGTGATATGGGCAGATGCAATCTGCATCAATCAAATCAATTCCAGTACAAACACGGAAAAGGGAGAGCAAATTCAGCTCATGCCGGATATTTACCGCACTGCTGCCTGTGTGCAAGTGTACTTGGGAGACGAGTCCAACGACTTGCCAGCCGCTCTTGAATTATTGTCCTCCATAGCAGATTATTCAGAGCACCTGGACGACTTCACGCACGCAGATGGAGAAATCGGGTTGGATCTTGCTTTCCGAAGCGGCTTTGTGCTCCCACCTCCCGACGACAAGAGCTGGTCAGCCCTGAGAGCATTCTTCCGTCGTCCTTGGTTTCGACGTGTATGGGTCATACAAGAATTTGTGTACGCCACGGATGTGCGAGTGCTGTGTGGCGATTTAGAAATAGATTGGCATAGATTGTGGCTGGCTTCCAAGGCGTACGTGTCGAATCGGAACCTCATCTTCCAAGGGTACGGGAAGAACGCGTTCTCTTTCTTCCGTCGTGTCAATGCGCATAGGGAGGCTCACGAGGGAGCGATAGCTCTGCATCGAATTACGGATCTGCGCCTACGTGCAATGGGATATATGTCTGGCCCGTACATGGTGTACAGCATGGGTGACGGCGAACCAGCCAATATCACCGGTCTTTCCATTCGCAAAAATATGGACGCCATCAAGGGTTTCGAAAACTTTGCGCGAAAGTCACTGCTGATGGATCGTGCCCAGGGGAAGACGTTTCCATATGGCAGGCTTACATTGCTGGAATTGCTGCATAGTACGGGCAATTTTGAGGCCTCGAAACCAATCGACCGACTGTATGCTCTCCTGGGATTAGCAGACGATGCCGGTGGATATCAACCCATTTACTCAGCAGATGAAACTGCTACCCTTGTGTCCATCAAGTTTGCTGCCGCGTTTGTCAACAACGGCCATCTTCAACGGATCCTGGCATCGGCCGGTATCAGAGCAAACAAGTCTTCATCAAGTGAGGCGCCATCATGGGTTCCCGACTGGACCAAGGTTCGATACGCACAAGACAAGATTGTCGGTTTCACTCTCACCTCTTTAACTGGTGATGAAGTAGAGCAGCAAGAAAAACGAAGACAGGAGCAGAGGGCCGCAAACGAGGTAAAACAAGTTCTCTCCAACAGTAACGACCCATCGATCACTGATCGGCCAGAGAAGTCGGTGTCGAATGTCGGTACTCCAGCAACACGACAAGGCTTGGTAGCGCAGGATCCTACGAGTGATTCGCCGTCAGGAGAAACAGCAGACACGACACTGAAGCTTTACAAAGCGGCGGGCGATACCGAGCCAGTTTTCAGTAGTAACGTATCCAAGGGACAATTCGTCGTTAGGGCCACGCCTGTGGATCGAGTGATACTGGCGCTTCCAGGCAAGCTGATGCTACCGTGCCAACTATATGAGCAATTTATCCTCAAGTTGGGGACCGAATATACGACAGGAGGGTCCACGGTGGAAGCCGTGTGGCGAACTCTGATTGGGAATCGAACCATGCATGGGGAACTGGCTCCTCCGGAATTTGGCGCGCAGTATGAGAACATGAAGAAATACGACAACATGCTCGTTACCAAATCTTGCATCATTCTGGCCATAGTCTCTCTCATAGCAAGCCCAATATTTGTCCTCGCGGTTCGGTGTCTGCCGATCCTGGTTCACGTGGGCATTCTGACGGGCATGATGTGGAAGCAATACATCCGACTCGCGCCAGGCACAAGTTTTCTGGTTATGTTACCCATTTTCCGCTGGGTCTATATCTGGATTCTGGTCCCGACTCTCCTGGCATTGGCATGGTATTTGTGTGCGCGCTTATACCCGCTAGAGACGCTAGATCTTGTCGCCAAGATGGGTTGCAGCACTGCCGTTCCGACTTCAACTTTGCCAGCGGACTGCGCACCGTATGCGTCTTCTCTGGGAATCACGGCCAATAAACACGCCCTGTGTGTCACGCAACAACGGTTGATTGGGCTGATGCCGCTGTTAACGCAAGACGGAGACGGTGTGGTGATTATCCACGGGTGCGATGTGCCGTACATCGTTCGTCCCACTCGGGAGCAAGGTTACTACCAATTAGTGGGAGAAGCTTATGTGCATGGAGTCATGAACGGCGAGGTGATGCAGAACGGCGGCGCCGATAACTATGTAGATATTGTGCTTATCTAGCATATTGCTATAGTGCGTGGTTGCAGAAACTGGAGGTGAGCATTAACAGTTGGGAAACCCGTGACTTGATGATTTTCAAAGACAGCATGTTTTGCATGAAATATATACATTGGATTGGCCGCTCAAAGCTCATCTTGTGACTATGCAAAACGCGTCCCTCAAGACCTACTCATGAACGCAGTTCGACATGTTATCGACCACGGTGGCATTCTCATGCCAACTTCAATCTGGTTCAAGTCAGCCAGAGTCCCAATCGGCGCTGTTGTGGTGGACTTCACAATACCTCATCACGAATACTGCACGCGCCGACGTTGCTCGATCTCTCGGAATCAGCACATCGGCCACAGGATCTCGATCCTGTCCTCTTCATTCTTCTTCCAACCTCGTATGATCCCCCTTTTTCATTTCACTCATCCCCCTCCCTTGCCACAGGGCTTCTACTCCTACTTCTTTGCCTCCTGCCGCCACCGCCACCACCTGCTCTCCCTCCTCCTCGCCCACCTTTTCCAGGCGGGGGCCGCACAAACGCAAAGTCCACCACGATGGCCTGGTCCAGCAACTTGGTGTCGTGGGCGCCGTCAATGGCCGCCCGGGCTTCTTCCAGCGTGGCATACTCGATCAAAGCGTATCCCTAGACCGTAAAGTTGATCAGTCTCAATTCCCCCCCCAATTCTTGCCATTTCCACCCATTTTCACATTGTGGTTCAACATTCGAAGAGAAAAACCCCGCCCGGCCATTGATGTTAAGCATACCTTGACATAACCACTCCTTCTGTCCAGGTTCAAATGTAGGTTTTTTATCTCCCCATAATCGCCGAACTTGTCTTGGATTGCCTCCTCGTCAGCTTCCTCGTGCACGTTGGTGACCATGATGATCCAGCCTTCGATGGATCGCACAGCGGTGGCTTTGGTGTGCGTTTGCATTTCGGATTCGTTGCGTGGGGGCGGCGCTTGATCGACGTCCATTTCTACGTCGGCCATTATGAGTAGAATTCTGTTTTCTCGACGACTCGGGAGCAAGGAAGGGGAGATTGGTTTTAACTTGTGAGTTTGGGAAGGTCTGATGTCTTGGAGCTGGTGGGATTGTACGTGGGGCTAAGATTGGGTCACGTGATTTGAATGTGTCTGTCAACTGTTTCGCTTCAACATTGTTGTATTTTGTATTTTTACGAACCAACACATTTACAGTATTGTACGGCTTCATGTGTTAGGGGGTCAGATCTGGCAATTCGGGGGTAAGGGGTGGTGTGCGTCGTGGCCACAATTGGCCGCGCATGACAACGTGTTCCGATGGGAGTTTTAGCAGTCGTCGCGTATTTTATTAGGCCAAAACAAAATGTACAGTATGCAAGTGAATCACGCGGCGAGGATACTACAAGCCACATCTGCGGATAAATGTTGTTGTATTGACGAAAGACACCGGACGCCGAGTTAAGCCGTCTCGCTCCGTCACACCCACTCGTGACAGGCGGGGTGCTCAGCCTATCGATCGACTCGACAAAAATGCCATGTTCCTTCCCGGCGATTTTTCGTTGAACCATAAAGGAAAACGGTGTTGCGCCCTGTTCAGCTTTGCCATCCATAATCTACCACATTCTCTCCGACCGATATCAATTTCTTTACGAGCCGGGGTTAGGGTTCATCTGAAGTACCAGAGTCAGCGTCTCCTTTTCCTGTTGTGGTTGTCCGCTAGCGTCAGTTCCTGCTTACCTTTCTCTTGCCACCAGTGAGGACAACGTTGACGAATCGTCGGGTGTACTTGAGGCGCTTGAGGGCACGACCCTTGGGGGTCTTGGGCTTCTCCTGGGCCTCAACCTATTGTTCCAGAAGCAATCCAAGTCAGTTCATCGTCGCTCGTTGAGTGCGAACGGTAAGATCGCTGGGGTGAAGAGTATTCAGACAGATTCGTACTTTGGGGGTCTGAGACTTGACCTTGCCTGGAGAGAAAGAGTCAGTCGGATTTTTTTTTTCAAAAGTCCGTCAAAATTTGAGTCGAAATATTATGTACGTACCGGCACGGGCGAGAGATCCGTGAACTTTACCCATGGTGATGGATTTATTTGGCGATGATGTGGATGAGGGAGTCAGGCAGCAGAGGGTTTTTGCGGAATTTGGCAAATGGTTGTGTGCGGGAGGCGACACTCACGTGAGTGGATCCCACCCGCTTGCCCTTCCGGAAAAACATTGGCGCGAGCTGAATGACCATTGACCCGCAATTGGATTATGTAAGCTGAGTTTGTCTCGATTGATGGATCGGTGTTTGGATCGAGCCAGGCGCTTTTTCGCCAGCGCCACAACGTGGGACGTCTGTAGGATCGAGACATCACTAGTAGAACAGCAAACGCATTTGCCAGTTGATGGTACGAGGTGTTGCCGTCGGAGATATTGTGTTTCAGTGTAAAATTGTCCCCAGTAGGCCAATGCGGCTTAGACAAACGGAAAAAAACCCCGTCTTGACAATATTTTGGTGTGCATGCAATACCAAGATGAAGAATTGTCTCAATCATTCCCGTCTCATCTGATGCATCCGATGCGGCCTGTCTTACTCGGTCTACCGAACTGACGCGACGGGTCGTGTGCTCGGCGCTGCGCAATGCTCCAGTTAAACGTTGACGTCACAGACTCAAAGGGACATTTTTTTCCATTCATCACGATCGCCTTGTACTCCGTATAAGTAAGTCTTTTCGCCTGCCCACCAGAACACCTTCTTCTAAAATTCCAAATACGCCTTTGGTGTGAATCCTCCTGTTCACGGATCACAAAGACCACTTGCATGTTCATGCACTTTCTGCTTCTAGCAAGCACAATTGTCACACCACATCGTCAATATGGCTCACTCGACTACACCCACCGAAACCCCAGTAAGGTCCGCCATAACTCCACACATGACCCTACGGGAACGTCTTCTTCATCGGCTTCCCAACTACACAGGACCGTACAATGTTGGTTTCATGGACATTGAAGTCCCCGCTCGCAATCCGGGGCCGGTTTCCAATTTGAGGCGTTCTGGGAAACCAGTGTTGCGCCTGGACACTGTCTTGATGGGCATCTACTACCCCTGCGATGTGCGAAAAACAATCGATGCCGCAGGTGGCGTACACAAACTCCGTCGTGTGAATTGGATGCCAGGTCCGAGACTAGCCACATCGAAGGGCTATGCCAAATTTCTGAACATTCCTGCAGCGCCAGTCACCGGCTATCTCGCCTGTACCTCGCTCTTCACCAAATTGCCGGCATTTCGAAACGCAGAACTAGCCGATTACTGGGAAACCAAAACGTCTAATAAAGAGGGTGCGTCTTTTGACGAGTCTGGCGACGGAAAGGAGCGACCTGGCTTGGGCAAACCCACATTTCCAGTCATCATCTTCAGTCACGGCTTGGGAGGCTCCAGACTTTGTTACAGCACGATTAGCGGCGAGTTGGCAAGCTTTGGTTTCGTTGTTGTTGCTGTCGAGCATAGAGACGGAAGTGGTGCAAGGACACTGGTCAACTTGCCTAAAAACGTCGATGCAGCCGAGCTCGAGTCGTCAACGGCAGAGATCGTATCGGGAAACGAAGGTCACGATTCTGCCGCCAAGAACAAGAAGGTGCAGAGAAAGGAACAGAACGGCGTTAACCCGTATTACATCATGGACTACATCCTGCCCAAGGACAATGCTCAGGACACGTCCCCCCATAATCCGCGTGGTGTTGACAGTACATTACGCACGGCCCAGATTGAGCTGCGGCTTGAGGAGATCAAAGAGGCATACCATGTGCTCACATTGATCAATGACGGCAAGGGCGATGAGGTCGCACAGCTGAATCTAAGGAAGGGGGAAACATTGGCTCAAGCTCCATGGGTTTAACTGGAATTTCTTGGGACAGTTGGAGAGGGAGCATATTCCTGGATAAAGTAACGGCCATGGGACACTCATTTGGAGGCGCCACGACTGTACAGTTGTGTCGTGATCGATCACTGACGTGGCTCGGGCAAGGAGTCATTCTTGATGCATGGGGTCAAGGCACGCCTCCCCGAGGAGACGATCCCAGCAATATTGTGTCCAAGCCAATCTTGGCCATCGCATCCGAGGCCTTCATGCACTGGAAAGACAACTTCGAACGTGTTGTTGGTTTCTGCCAAGAGGCACGTGAATCTGGAGCGCTATGTTGGATGCTCACAATCGTGGGGTCAACGCATCTCGCCATGACCGACTTTGCCGTCCTATATCCCCACTGGATGTCGTTGTTCATGAAATCCATGGTCAATCCTCTTCGAGCCTGCTACCTGACGACCAGGACGTCGCTTGAGTTTCTGAGCTTGACGCTACCGCGCGAACATGTCAAGCATCAGACCTGGGTCAATGAAGATCTGCTCTTATCAGCAGAGGCTCCGTCCGAACCTGAAGAAGCATTGCGAGAGGACCACGCTCCAGATGATAAGTGGGTAGCCGTGAGGCTCAAGATTCCCAACGAATTTTCCAATCGTTTCAAGGCCTGGTGCAAGCGAGTCTGGAGGGCTGTGATCTGCGCGGCAGTTAAAGGTGATGAGCTAGGAGCGGGATTGCATGACTACACCGAACAAGATGAGTTGTGGACGCACATAAGTCCAGGGCTCAAAAATTACTAGACGAGGGGTATCTTTGGGTGGTGAAGTGGGTTCACTTGCATTTTGTAGGATATGAAAGAACTTCGTACCCTGGAGTCATTTGGAGTTCGATGGGATCGGCTCGGGAAGCATGCATTGCTGTTGGATATCATGGCGTTCACATATTGTGAGGGTAGGGCAGCATTTGAGCTGGTTGCATAGTTATGTTTAGGCGTTAATATGACAAGATGGCGTGCATATTCAAGGCTGGCTGAGCAAGATGCAGCTCGATTTTGTGCATCCGTCACGACCGATCTAGTTTCCCAACCTCTTCTCAGCCGACTCCCAGGTCAAAAAAACATTCATATCGGGATGGATGATCTGATTAAGCAATTTGCATGACTTGTCACACCTTGTCGGGGGCAAGATACGCGCATTTGTACGAGGACGAGCCATGCAATGCAGTGACGAAGAATGGCAAAATTGGCCTCTTCTATCGTTCTAGGGGACGTCGCTTTGGCGGATTTCGGTTCCTGAAAATCCCCAGCCGCGCCTGAAGCTGAGATATGACCCGCCTGGGGGCCTCAACTGATGTTTTTGTCCCAGTGGTAAGTACCCTCCCTGGCTACCCTGGAACAAAAGGCCGTGAGCAACTAACTCACGACTTCCTGGCGCTGAATTGCATGTGGGGGTAATCCGTACATGATTCATTGATATTGACTTCTGATCTTGATTTTGGTCGGAAAAGTACTGGGTTGCGACATGCTGTGAGCGCATCTGCCTTTTTTGTTTTTGCGAGCTCACACATCGGAGGTTGGGAGTCGGCGGCTGGGTCGGCATGAATCCCGCCCTCGCCAGGAGAGAAATTAAGAGGCGGGGTGGGTGGCGGCTGACCAGATGCGAAATTCTTTCCCACGTTCTAGTAGATTCTCACACCTTTGGAGGAGTGTAATTCGTACTCCGAACTCCGTACTTCGTGGTTCGTTTGCAATTCACAGCATGGATCAAACATGGGCATTGATGCACATCATCATCATCTCGTAGCTTGGCGAGAAAATGGCGCGATGCTTGCGCTCCGCCGGCACAGGGATAATACAAATTGGCGAAGGCCTGTTGCTATTTACGGGCACAGACAGCCCTTGCGGGCAGTCGGGCCCGATGTTCGCCAAAGGATTCGTGGAAGAAGCGTGGCTGCGTGGGTGCAGGTGAAAATACACAGGGATTCCCTGTCACATATCGTCCGTCAATTGGGCAGGTTCGTGAAACCTTGGATGAGTGAGCTTCGCGTTGAACAATTTGTATGGACGAGCCGATGCTGCAGAGACTCTTTTCGAGCATGGTGCGGCTGATTGAGATTGCTGTGGGTGTCTTTCCCGGAAGAAGAAAAAACAAAACCCCGACGTTCTGTTTAGCTGTACGAAACGAAGCCTGTGCGTACACAAGGGAGTCACCTCCTCCGGGGCAAATGGCTTGGGCCGAAGCAGGTTCTCGTATGGGTCTGGACGCCACCCGTTGCTGCGTCTCAGGTCAGCGGCGATGATGGGGGCAAGTGACGGAGACGGGTAACTTGATGATATGAGCGGAGCCTCCAGAGGTTCCATGCGGATTGCTGTGAGGCTTCGCCGATGCCGGCGATGATGGTGAAGATGGGCATGTTGCAATATGAGATATTAGCAAGCGTGGACACCAATTACCTCGATTGCAAAGAACTCGCAGCTCGCATGACAAAGCGCATGACAAAGCGCATGACAAAGAGTGCAGGTTGGCATGACTTTCATTGCATCGTGCACTCAACAACAACAAGGCCCTCGTTCGTGCTCGTGGCTACCGCGCATGTAGTACATCGACCCGTGCCAAGGCTCAGGATCACGGCACGCACCACCGACGTTTCTCGTATTCACGATCGTGCGATCGTGCCGGATCCCCGGGTTGGGCTAAACACACGTTTGATGCCAACTTGCAAGTGGCCCCAGTTCATAGCACACGACAACTTCGAGATCCTAGTACATATTTGCTGGGCGCGAGCTGTGAAGCATTCCCGCCCCCCCACCGCTCGCTGCTCTGCTGGCTGCCAGGCGCAGGGGCTTTTCACATATAGCGGAGGGTTTCCCTGCTCGAGAGTTCTTCATTTGCTTTTGGCCAGTCTTTTGGTTTGCTCTGTTTTGCTTCCTGTAACATTTATTGAGTGGTTCTCATCAAGGCTCTGCATGTTCTTGATTCCCACCAAACAAACAAACAGCAAACCAACTCACAGCTCGTCGAAACCTTGGCACAAGTAGCTCGCTCGCTCGCTCACTTTTGCCCCGACCTCGACAATTAATCTGCGGTTTCTCGCATACTTTACTACGAGATTGATAGCAATTGAGTTTGCTGCCTTCTTAATCCTGCCACCCGAGGTTTGAGAGAACCAGAACCTTCGAGCGAGGAGAGGGCCCAACCACCGCTGCGCAGCGGGGTTGCATGTCCCGTACATACTATACGGAGTACTCCGTACGCACAGAAACGACGAGGGCGACATAGAAGGGCAAATACTGTCGCTAGCCAGCCATTCGGAAAAGAGAAACTTTGCGAGTACGGAGTATACGGAGTAGAGAGCCAAATTTATGCTTTGCAGCCACAAAAGCCACTTGGGGCGTAGCGCAGTCTGTTTGCAGCCGCCCGACAGCTGTCTGGTAGGCCTCCCCGCCAGAACAGTACGTGCCCGCAGCGTCTGGTGGCCCGCAGCCCAACCACCGAGCCAGCATTCATCATGGCCGATACCAAGAGTCGATCGGGTCGCTCCAACAGCCTGCAACGGATGTTGGATCTAGAAAAACAGTATATGGTATGGGTCCTGCCCCAATTTGCGTTTTTCTTTTCCTTCATTTTGGACTCGTTCAACTTCTCCGACGATAGCTGTCACTTGCAAGAGAAACTTACTGATTTGCGTTCCTGTCCCACTGACAGTTTGAGCGACTCCATCCCCAGACGAACCAGCCAAACTCAAAGTGTCAAACGACTTCCGCATTCGGCACAAACCATCAAGCTTCCCCAGACCGCACAAGCATTCACGCCTGTCGAGCAGAGGGTGCTCAAAAGTCCAACCAAAGCAGTGGTGACCATCGCCGCTATACCTCTCTTCCTCCCCAACTTCCTCCTCTCATGATCAATACCGACGTGTCTTACACAATGAGTAGATCAGACTTGCTGATGGACAGGGGGCGAGAACTCCCGCCCCAATATGGGCCTACATCAGCGACAGCAACGCCAAATGACAAGTACAAAAAGGTTGTTGCTTTTGAATTTCCCCCAGGAAGTTGCGAAGTGTCAGTCTCCAAGCTGGGAGGCATATGAACGACGCAAGAATGAGAAGAAGATGGAGAAGAAGGAGCGGGAAGAGTCAAAAAAGGATGGCATCAAGCGACTCTCCAAAAAACCGCCGCCCCCTAGCTCCCCGAGATCACTTCAGCAGGCTTTGGCAGAGGCAGATGCGGGCCGAGGACGTGGGCGTGAAAGAGCCGAAACTACAACGGCCGTGGGCGGTTTGAGCAAAGAAAACAAACCCGCCCGAAAGGCTCGCAGTCGATCGGGTTCATTTGCTTCTATGCTCAGGGCCCCCTTTGAGTTCCGACGCTCGTATACAGACCAGGGAAACGATTCAGGATTCATTGGCGGCATCAAGCTGGAGCTTCAGCGCCATGCGGCTCAGCAACAGAATTTGGATAACCATGCTGTGGGAGACGAATCAAATGTACACCCCGCTCTTCGCAAAGGCAACCAGGAACCTAAATCGAATACGCCCCTGAAGTCACCACCACCACCATCAAGGCCAGGAGGTGCCAGTGAAACAGATCAACGTCGATATCCGCCAATCACTAGAGGAAACAACTATCATCAAAACACAGCACCTCTTGTCTCACCTTCCGCGCCTGCTATTCCTGAAATTAGCACGATTGGTAAGTGGCGTACCAAAGTCGACCTCAAAGCGGGTTCGCGGCCACAATCGCGTGCTGGCCATGATGAAGAAACACTGCTCAGCGGAGATGACTCGAATGGACGCAAGCAACAGAGCAACCTGCCACGAGATGCCAAGGGACCCAGAGAGCAACCCAAATCACCAAACCCTTCATCTTCAAAACCAGTGCACATTGCATTTGCTGCAAGTCCTTCCACTCCTCGCCCCCATCGGCCCAGACTGAGCCGAAAAAGCAGCCTGAGAGTAGACGCCCACAGTATCACAGTAATAATGAGTCTGTATCGTCCAACTCATCTGCCACGACCGGATACAAGACGGCTCCTTCTTCGCCGCCTCCTCCAGAACCTCCTCGACGAAGCTCAAAGCGACTCTCGGGATTGAGTTTGGATGAGGCAATACCGCCAGTGCCGCCGTTGACTCTTCATCAAACAATCGGTGCTCAATTGTCTGCAAACGATGCGCAGTCATCTGCTCAGCGGTCTTTCCCTCTCCTCAAGAAAACAGCGAAGCCTCAGGGCACGCAACCCAAGGATGATCGGAACGAAAAAGCAACTTCTTCGTCACGCCAGATGTCACCGTATCTGCCCTCGCATGGTCGCAATGGACATTTGCCAACTAGTTCCTCGGAGGATTCCGGCTCTGAAGATTTCCACTCCGCGTCGTCAGTCAGCACACCCGCAACTTCACGGCCAGGGTCCGAGCGAGGAATGCCCTTGATCAGCAAAGATGAGGCAGCTACTTCAGACCCCAATGTATTCGGGGCTGGGCTTAGCACGACCTACCCGCTTCAAAGCGCATACAATTCCGAAGATGAAGGCGTAGACCCCATTCAAGCTGCAGCCGAGA
The DNA here is from genome assembly GCA_021950295.1 of Epichloe scottii. Classification (NCBI taxonomy): domain Eukaryota; kingdom Fungi; phylum Ascomycota; class Sordariomycetes; order Hypocreales; family Clavicipitaceae; genus Epichloe; species Epichloe scottii. Next base: position 493,266 of record CP083245.1, read on the forward strand.
AAGTACTCGCCGTTTTCAATGGAATTCCAGTACAGAGATCTGATCTCTGCCGACGACGCAATTCCCAATCCAGCTTGGCCACAAATACAAGCTTCGAGCCATCTGCCAGAGAGCGGCCTCTTAACCTACGCTCCAGAGAGAAGGCCACGGAGCCGTCGCAAAATGGCTCTTCGCCTGGCTCTCACCTCCAAGAAGCCCGTTCACAGCCACCAGCTGCTGCACCACCGACCCGTGTGTACAAGCAGCGTTTCGGTCCTCCAGCCTCGTTTGTTCTTCCAGATCAGGTTTCCCCCGAGAGCGACAACCTCAAGCCTGCACTGGCAGTTCCTGACACAGTCGGTCGTCCTCTCTGTCACAAGTCTACACCTCGCCTTGCGACCACACATCGAGATCCTATCGCCAAGACCTTCGTGGAATGCTGCTCCTGCAAGTACTACCACGATATGCCTCGCAACTTGTATCAGGCCATGTCCAACCCTGAAGGGGCGCTCAGCTCCGCTGACAAGTGTGGATTTGTCGGCGCTTTATCCATGACTGTGCGATGTTCTTGGTGCAAGCATGAGATGAGCGTCCGCTGCTGTGCAGCATTATCCACCATGGTACATATCCAAGAGCGACTGTATTGAAAAACATTTCTCATTCTCTTTTACGTCTTACGAACTCGCAGTACGAAACTGTAAAAGGCAACTTCATATACTTAATTCGTGTAATGGGATACAAACCCCTTTATGGACTTTCATTAACGGCATTGTCACACACCGCTCCTTTGTCTTTTGGTTTCATCGAAGTGGTTTGTTTGTTGCTGCTCATGATCTGATGACTTGTTGACTTTCGAAGGCTTTGTTTGGCGTTGGAATTAGTGGTTCATACCCAGTTAGGTAGGAGTTGGTATTTATCACGAGATGTATGCACATCACGATAATGAAAACGTCTGCTATGATACCTACTACTGTTCTCGTGCTTCCTCCACGAAACATCCATCAAATGTAGTACTAACCCATCGTCCCCATTCCTATCTCCGAGTAATACATAAGAGTACCCAACCATATCCAGTACTTCCCCAAAGCCCTAAAGAGGCGAACAAGATATTTCCCCTCTCATGTCCCACATCGACCTCGACAATACAGTTACTCAAAAACTCGAGGGTGAGTGAGTCCTCTCCGTCCAATTATCAAAATAGGAAAACCCAAATCAAACCAGGTTAGCACCACTCTCGACTTTTGCCCCACCAACATATTTCTGAATGAAGTTTTTCCCCTAAACTCGCGGCGAGAATAGCTCTTGAAGAAGTTAAACTGCCCGATAACTTATCCAAGGCACTTTGGCCGAGTGGTCTAAGGCGCCGTGTTCAGGTTCCCATTTCGGTTCGTCCTAGTGGTCCTTCCTCTTCGCGGTCTAGTAATAGGCGAGGGTTCGAATCCCTCAGGTGTCATTCTTTTTTCATTTACGGCATAATATCTTCCTTCCCACCCACACCTTTTTATGGGATTTTTTTAAATTATCAAAGGTCATGTTGTCGAATGGGCGGATACTTTGATTATGTAGTAGGAGGTAGACCGGCCTACTGGTCCTGAGACAGTTCTAAGGCCATAAAGCCGTGCGTGGGGAAACACAAGCATGGCTATCGAAACGTCAAAGTAAGTGATCTCGCTTTTACTACAATAGAATTGCGAACATTTCGCCTCTCTTCTTTCTAGAGCCATGCCATGTCCACGGGGGCTGAGTGAGGTACGGAGTAAGACAACGTGATATGCACGTCGTCATGAGTTCGCTCCCACTTCGCCCATTCAACTCTTTTGACACTTGACACTGAGCGACCAGCTGCTCGATCGCCTCCCCGGTGAGCAGGCTGGCTACCTTACCGCCCGTGGTACGCGTGCAACTGCTTGCCATCGGTATCGTATCGGGCTGATAGGTGTGAGCATGGAGACGTCCTACCTTTTCGCCAGGTCTCGACTGTGGTGGCGTATCTGGAACTTGGAAGATAATCTTGTTCCGGCAAATTGTGTTGAATCGCGCCATGAAAAGGCAAAGAATCAATTTGCCCGCACCCTCGACAGAGTTAGATGAAAGGTGCAGAGACTTGGCTGCTGAAGCTGCCCACGCGACCATCTCATCCATTAGCCAGTCTCTCAGCCAAACGCCAATGACGAGGCCGGTAAATTAGTATGCGACGTGATTGTGCAATTGTGTTCTTGGTCGGACGACGTCGAACGTTTGGGCTCCATCTGGGGAAGTGACGCACGTATTTCCTTCTCCTCTCCATGCCTCTCTATCCTGGGGCAACACAAACTCCCCGCGGAGAGTGCGGTTCATGGCGAGCACCATCTGCGCTGCAAATTGCGCCTGCCTTGATTCCGGGCGTCGGCATGCTGTTCTATCCCGAGACGCCTCGATTCTGCTTACGTGAAGGATACCTCGCCATCAAGGCTGAGTTGCTGAGTTTAGATGGATGTAGTTGGTTTTCGAAATCAGGTTTTCGACCTGAAAGCATTTCTGTAACGAACCGGGTATCTGCCAGGTTCGCCCCTTGACGGCGTACCCATTCAGGAACGCAAGAAGCAGCCCGGCCGATAAAGCTGAATCCTGATACGGAGTACACGATCTGCAAGATGCTGGGCAGTTCACCCCAAGAGAATGTGTGCATTGTGGGTCGACAGACGTGGCTGCGCCCAGACCCCGAGGCTGGGCCAGGTACATCGATCGGCACCAGACCAGACCGTCGCACGGATGTACCCCGAGCCCAATTTCTCTTGCCAAGAGAATGATGCACCCACCACCACATGCATGAGGCGATGCCAAGCCCAGCCGAAACCTCAAGTTGGCCGTGGCCGGTTGGCATGTCATGCCGGTTTCCCACATGCGCAACGACATTTAGAAGACTACATGCACTGCCTCACGCCCCGGCCTGCACCACCAGAGAGAGGCAGACGTATTTCCTACTCGGGACAAATGGGCAACCCAGTTCGGGGACATTCCGAGGAAGAAGCAGACACATGACACTCTTGCCTTTTGGTTTTCTTTCTTGTCTGCGTACTTAAGGGGCGGCATGCCTCGCTGTTTCTGGAGGACATCAGAGGTGTTTTGGAGAGAATACCAGTTTACGGATACTCACTCTGGAATACCAAGTCTACTCTGTCTCGAGAAGTACTCGCATCCATCGCGTACCCGTTCCATACCGTCATAGACTACACTCGAGAAACCTTCATTCGCAAACACGCAACATGACGACCGACTTCATGGGAAGGATCAAAAAGTCCTTTGGCAGCGATTCTCGACCCGAAATCCCCCTTGCCCGCCCCGAATCACGGTCCAACCCCGTCTCTGGTCCCGAGGAGACCAGAACCCAGCCCCGCGTGCACTTCAAGGGATGGACTCCCCGTCAAGGTATGTGGGGGACCGACTCTTGTAAATCTACAAGAGCAAGACTTGTTGCGAGGAAACCCCAATGCTGATGAGCCATGAGAGTTAGTGACGGCGCCCAATGTGCAAGCCAAGACGTCCGCGACGCAGCACACTCTCCGCCATCAGTGCTAGGCCGGCATCTTGGCCCGCCTGTCATCGAGCACAAGTACCCCCAGGATAGCAAGTGGAGGAGACACTCGATCAGTGCGCAGGAGCAGTATTATACGCGATGAGGGGAGGCGAGGGTGAATGAAGGAAGGACGGACCTGAATCGGTGACTGCATCTCTCCATGACGATCCCTCTATCCAGTCCTACGAATGATGGCGAATTGATGCGTGCTGTGAAATGAGCTTCATGTTCCTTCGGCTGGGCATGGGATGCAACTCGTGTATATCTGCGAATGACGGATAAATGTGGTACTAAACATTTATAAAGAAAAAAAATTGAAAAATTAATGAAAAATTAAAATTGAGAAAAAAAGGATGAGTAGTGGTTGTTTTCTGCCGCAGTGAGTGAAAGACGACATGGGGTGAACGTTCATGGTTTCCATAGAAATGGCACCTTGCGTGGCGTGAGATGATGTCGCGTGATGGTGCTCATGTGGTGTTGATCGTGTGGTGGTTGCGCCAAACTTTGGGACGCGCATCCCATTCCAGACTGATATTGCTGGGATTCCACATACGTTTACTTGTAGAAATTTCGCCTCGATAGATTGATAAGCTGGTGTCAAATGATGACGCTTGCCGTGAGCACTGAGTGGTGTGGCTGTGTCTTCTCTACACCGGCCATGCGCGGGATGTCATGGATGCCCGCGGCAAGGAAAAGAAAAGGGCAAAATCTTTGACGATGCCTAAACCCAAAAGAAATTCCCGGCCCACCACGGATGACTCCAGCCCATCTGGATATTTGGCCCCTCGTACCCCGCCGGTGGCGCCCGCTGTGACGGAAACAAAAACGCCCATTTTCCATTCCACATCATCTCAGGTTCGAGCATCCCCGGAACTGACGGACTCTGAATCACCGTGCCAGCACTTTCCAAAATGGCGACTCAAACCCTCAACCGAGACGAGATTAGCGTAAGGCCACTCCTCTCTTCTGCTCTCCCTCTCCCAGTTGATTTGATTCCACGTATGAAACGGGACATTGACCCTCATCGCCCAGAACCTCTCCTTCATCCTCAACAAGCCCTACGACGTCACCTACCGAGAACGGCCCAAGCCAACGCTCCAATCGCCGCACCATGTCATCGTGGCCGTCAACTACACGGGCATCTGCGGCTCAGACGTGCACTACTGGCACCACGGAGCCATCGGGCACTTCGTCGTCAAGGACCCCATGGTCCTGGGCCACGAATCCGCAGGCACCGTCGTCGAAGCCGGTGACCAAGTGACCCATCTCAAGCCCGGTGACCGCGTCGCCATCGAGCCCGGCTATGGCTGTCGACGATGCGCCGAATGCCGCGGGGGCAGGTACAACCTCTGCGACAAGATGATCTTTGCCGCCACGCCCCCTCACGACGGCACCTTGACTGGGTTGTGGGCATCCCCGCCGACTTCTGCTACAAGCTCCCGGAGTCGGTGTCCCTCCAGGAAGGCGCCCTCATCGAGCCCTTGGCCGTCGCCGTCCACATCGTCAAGCAAGCGTCCGTCCAGCCAGGCCAGTCCGTCGTCGTCATGGGCGCCGGCCCAGTCGGCCTGCTCTGCGCAGCCGTGGCCAAGGCCTACGGCGCCTCCAAAGTCATCAGCGTGGACATTGTCCAGTCCAAGCTCGACTTCGCAAAGGGCTTTGCCTCGACGCACACCTATCTCTCGCAGAGAGTCGCGCCAGAGGAGAACGCAGAGGCCATCAAGGAACAGATTGGCTTGCCCAGAGGCGCCGACGTCGTCATCGACGCCAGCGGCGCGGAACCCTCCATCCAGACAAGTCTGCACACGGTCCGCATGGGGGTACCTACGTCCAAGGCGGCATGGGCAAAAGCGACATCACCTTCCCCATCATGTCCCTGTGTCTCAAGGAAGTCACGGCCAAGGGATCGTTCCGCTACGGGCCCGGCGACTATGAACTGGCCATTGAGCTGGTGGCCAGCGGCAAAATCGACATCAAGAAGCTGGTCACGACGGTGGTGCCCTTTGACAAGGCAGAGGAGGCGTTTAAGAAGGTGAAGGAGGGCCAAGTCATCAAGATTTTGATTGCCGGACCCAACGAGAAGATGTAAATTTGGCCATGAGCTAGTAGTGAAGACGGATCGCAGATCAAGCCATGGGGGCAGGCCAGATCATGCAGGGATGGAAAGGAAGAATCAGGAGAAATGGGCGGGTTTGAGCAGGGAGTTCGGAGTGATTGAGTGGAAACAGATATTATGCTTACTCGGTCCAGCCCAACGACGTGTCCCAAGTACCCCGCTCTTTTCGTGTTCGCAAAAAGAAAAAGGAAGAAGAATCATCAATCCATCTATCAAATCAGCCTGCCCCCGTTTGCCATCTGCATCCCGAGCTGAAGTATGCATGTTTGCCAATGGCAGGCGGGCCCTGCCGTGCGGCTGAAGCAGACTAGCGATACGCCTCGCTCCTTTGGAAGAGCGCACGCAGCGTGGCAGGGCAAATATTGGTCTGTCTGCTATTCGCTCTGGGCTCGCAGTCAATGGGCAGATTGCGCCTCAGAGGAAATTGACATGCTGTACTCTGTAGGGGAATATACAAGTGTCTGCGGCTGCGCGCCACCGTCGGCAAAAGGCCGTCGTTGTATTGTCCTCGTTTTAAAAAGGACAGACAGACGACGCTGCTTTCTTTTCAAAACAAGAGGTAGACAAGCGCTGGTAGAATCTTTTCCCATCGTGACATTGCCCAAGATGGAGACTGCTGCCACGGAGAAGCACTCGACGTCGAGCCATGTGCTCGAAACGCCCCTCTGGATCACCATTGTTCGGGGATTCCAATTCTTCCTCTCGCTTGTGGTTCTGGGCCTCGCAGGCCGCTTGATGCACGACTTGTACCTCGATGAGTTTGGTCTCGCCGTCGCAACTGTGAGCTTGCTTCTCCAGACGCACCTCCTTTCTTCTCGGCACAAAGCAAACGAAGACTAACACCGTCTCCAACAGGCCATCATGACCTGGGCGATCCTCTTCTACGTCATCTCCACCGAGAAAATCACCTCCTGGCAGCAAGCACACCATGTCATGGCTGTCCTAGTCCTCGAAGCCTTCCTCGTCATCCTGTGGCTCGCGACCTTTGCTGCCGCAGCCGCCCGACGAGCCACCTTCACTGTCCCGGCCCGCGTGAGCGAGTGTTTCGACGACGGCAGCGCCGTCAACAGCAAGACTTGCCTTAGGAAGAGAGCTCGAGAAGAGAGCGTACTTGTTCAAGAGCGGACAGGCCATGTTCAGTGCCATCGCTGGTCTTGGCGCGCTGGTGTGGTGAGTGAGTTTAGTGCTTCATGATGCCGATTCCTTTTTTTGGGGGGTTGGGGTTGGGGGTTGGTGAATACCTGACTGACGTTTTGGACAACCAGGCTTCTGTTTACTGCTACATTCGTCTACACGCTCGTCATGTTCTTGCGCGGACGAAAGGAGGGCCGCTTCCCCGCTGGAAGCGCCTCGTCTACCGGCAACACGCATCAGATGGAGCCCAAGACGGAACAAGCTGCTCCCGTGATGCAGCAGCAGCAGCAGCATCAGCAGCCCGTTCAACCCCAGCAAACTGGGGAATACCAGCCGACTCCTCTGGGCCAGAACCCGCCTCCAAACGGCCCCCGCCTGCTCAGAGTCCCTTCCAGCAACAGCCTGCGTATCAAGCTCCCCAGGATCAGCAACCGTACAACAACCAGCATCCTCAGCAGTACCGGCAGGACTCGGGGTACCAGCAGCATGTCTACCAGGGAAGTGAGCTGTCCTCGGTCACGCCCCAGCCCCAGCAGCAGTATACTGCGCCTCCTCCGGCGACGGCGTCTCCTCTTCCTGAGCAGTATTATTACCATCAGCAGCATACCCATAGTGCGCAGCAGCAGTAGTTGTGATGGAGGAAGAAGAACCATGACATGTCGGGACTTCCTATTTGGTTGGTTTTCAAGCTTGGCTGCGTTGAAGCCATGGGCGATTTTTAATTCTGCTGGCGCTACTCAACATCATGTCTATACCCTGAGAGCAGTGTGAAATTTCGCGGAACGCAGCGGTTTCCATCCGCAGCCTTCCTCACATTTACTAGCAGTAAAGAGAGTAAAGACAAAGAAATGTTTCTTCTACGATTAACTTCCTCTTTGACCAAAATTACCTTCAGGTCCCTGCATCAGTCAATCGTTAAAAAGTTAGAATGCCTTCCCAACACGGCGGAGCAGCAAAGTCCAAACCGGCAGGCGGTGAAAAAGTTACTGCCACCCATCAAGCCCCAGACCAGCCAAGCTTCTGGTCGAGGGAGCTCAAAGACTGGAATCACGGCAACCGCAAAACTGCCTGCCCATTCCCCAACGCATCACGCCCCGACGCTGACGACGTGCGCTCGCGGCCATCTCCCGAGGTACCCGGGTCTAGTCGTACTTGTACCACACACAGGCCGCGGACCCTCTCCTCGCAGACGCATCGACGGCTCCGGCCAGAGCCAGACCAAGCGTGCTCCGTCTCCCCCGTCTTCCTCACAACAACAGATGATGACAGCCACGGCGACGGACAAACCCGGCGCGCCCCGGAGCGCCTGGGCGTGCCGTCAAGGAACCCCTGCCGCTGTCTGCCTCGCAAGAGTCCCAAGTACGAGACATATACTACGCCCGCGTGCGCAAGCAGTGCGCCGAGGAGATCAAAGGTACGAGGGAAGCCAAGCCCCCACTCACTCACTCACTCACTCACTCACTCACTGACACCGACACCGAATCGCGCGCCCCGGGCAGCCTTCGCAGCATGCGCCCTCGGCCGCACCTTCACCGTCTCGTTTGCCTGCCGCGCCGAACACCGCGCCATGAACAACTGCATGAAACTGCACGCCACGCCCGAGGAGCACGACGCCGCGCGCGAGGAGTGGTTCGCCATGCGCATGGAGCGCCACAGACAGCGGGAGCGCAAGGCCAAGATGGCGGCTGCCCAGGAGGACTTCATTCGCGAGTGGTGGGGTCTGCCCGAGGAGGCGCGCCTGTCCAGGCCGCGGGATATGGAGAAGCTGGGCCGGGCGGAGAGGGTGGGCGGCATGACGGCCGAGGACAGACCGCGTGGACCTGAGGCGTCTAGGTGACGGTCTGATATGGATTCGGCCTGTTGCACGGGGACTCGGGGGCGTTTTTCTGTTGGTACTTTTTTTTTTTTTTTTTTGGTTTCTGCGTGTTGAAGAGGGACTTGTCTTTGTATGGGGGAGGAGGGACCATGCGTGGCATACAGGCCTTTTGATCAGGAAGACGTATTTGGATGGGCGTTTGTACATTATACGCGGCGAAAAGACTTGTACGAGCACACTCGGGGGGGGCGGGTGGTTGATTCGCACCACCAATGGATATGCTCATGACTGCTCGAGTTACTAGAGGCTTTGTTGCACACGGGACAACACATGATTGACGAGAACACCGCAAGTCCCGACGATGATCACGCACGGGAGATATTCTGGAAATATACATTCCCACCCCTTCCTTCCCTGCCTCCCAATCTTCACCAACCCACCGACAGATGCAGACCCTGTGGTCCGTACACATCTCCTCCCATTGGTACGCCTCACACTCCCCACGATTCAATACCACTGGTGCCTGTTGTCGCTCCCCTCCCAGGACGGCGCTTACCCGCAGCTTTCATCTCCACCTCCCCCAGCGGGCCGCGGCGTGATGCCTCCCGTCATTGGTCAGCAGATGCCCCGCCCGCCTCATCCCCGGATTCTAATTTTAGTCCATCTGCATTTCTGGACAGAGAAAGCGCTTAACACGGCGCGTTGGGGGGGGTCGCGCTGAAGAACTTTCTTTGTATGTATATGCCTTGTACCGCCGTTTTCGTGCCATCGCTTCTTAACCCTTTCTTCCTTCTTTTTTACACGACAGGACGAGGAGCATACAGCGATGCCTTCGCCGCAGCCCCAGCAACAAGGCAGCTTCTCGCTGTTCCCGAGCCCGAATGCGTCGAAGCCACCTCGTGCCGTCACCGGACAGCGAGCCGAGCGCGGTTCGGAAACACGGGAGCACCGGGCCTCGACGCCGCAGGAATCTCGGGTCGGTGCGCCGGACCACGCGCAGATACGGGCCCAGACGGCTTCACGAGCATCGCCCGGACACGGACACGGACGACAGACGGCGGTCACGCCGTCCGACAACTGGCCGCCGGGCAATCATGCGCCGATCCGGACGGAGAGCAGCGGCACGCATGCCGGGCCGGCCCCGGTCCAGCAGCCACGGACGATCAGCGAGGTCCCCGGACGCACAGAGACGGCCTTTTCGGAAGCCAACACGCTCGTTCGTGGCAGCAGCGGGCGATCGAGGAGCTCCATTGCCAAACACCCGCTCGGCGACGACACCGGCGCGCCTGCTTCCGGCTCGGGCGCGCCGAGATCCATTTTCCCCACGTATGATCCCGACGTGCCGCTCGGGCAGCAGCAATACGCGCCGACGCAGCTCGGTCCGGCGCATATCCCCCGCGCCGCCATCAGCAGGCTATCCGTCTACGAAGAGCCAGAGTCCCCGAGCGGGGAGCCCGCCCCCGGGGCCGCCGCGAGCCCCCCGTCCAGCGGCTCGCGGGCCATGGCCGCTGAGAATCCAGACACAGCCGCCGCCGCCGCCGTCGACACCCTCACCGTGCAGCACCGCCGCCGATCTGAAAGGCCTGTGGAGAGTGGCAAATGGATGGAAGGCATCCGCATCAGAGGGCCGCATCTTTTGCCTGAGACTCACTCAGCGAAAGGACGCCCCGGTGTATACCCTGTCATCCGGCACATCGCATCCGTTTTGGAACCTCCGGCTCGATCCGACCTCGTCATCAGCCCACGTCGACCTGACGAGGCATGACCCCTCGAAACCGTACAGAGCCCCCGGCCGCATGTTTCGCCGCCCGGCCCCTCTGCCAGCTCCGGGAGGAGCGGCGGCGCGGGCAGTCGATCCTCCGACACCAAGCACTGGCACGAAGCCTTGACGACGACCCTGGAGGAGGGGTCTCGGAAGCACCCTCCGAACGACGGGCTCGTCGCCCTGCTCGTGCCCTCGGCTGCCGCGAGAATGGCGGTTGAAAAGGCCAGCGATGCCGCGTCCGTCGCGGCCGCCGAGAACGAGTGCGCGAGGCTGATCTGGGACCAAGACGCTGCGACGCACTACCTCGTGCACAACGCGCTGGCAAAGCCCTTTTGCCTGACGATTGAGCGCAGCCCGGCGTACTCCAGGACCGAGTACGCGCTCGAGCACGACGAGTCACCCAGGCACATTGCCAAGCTGACCAGGGACGGCACGGGCGGCGGCTGGATCGAGCTAGACACGGGCGTCGCCTCCCAGATCGCCGCCTGCTACATCCTGGACGTGGCCGTCGCGTCCCTCCTGCTCGTCGCGGCCGCCGAGGACAGAAACTCCCCGGCGCTCATGGAAACGTTTGAGCCGCCCCCGCCGGCCTTTCTGGGCGAGCCGAGGCGCGGTTCCCCTGCATCTGGTAGACTGAGCAAGTTGAGCGTGCGGCGGGACGACAAGAAGAAGAAGAAGAAGAAGAAGAAGAAGAAGAAGAAGGAGCAGCGCAAGATGGACGAGTTCGAAATCGATGTCGAGAGTCAGAATGAGAGCCTGGGCAAATGCAGACGGGAGAACCGATCCCCAGAGGATAAACTGCCCTTCTTGATACGCGCGGTGGTGAAGCTGGCAGAGGGGTTGTTTTCCCTGGTGATTTGGATATTGACTGTCCTTTTCATGTGCATGGGCGGAGTGTTCAAGGTTCTGTATAAATGTGTGGGGTCGAAATATTAAAAACAAGCGGATTCTGTATATTGTACCTACCTATTTAGTCTTTTTTTTCCTTCTTCACGTAACGTTCTTGTGGTTTGCTGTTGCATGAGAATTTAATGAGATACGTCGGCCTGTTTGGGAGCTCACCTGCACAATGTCAAACGGTTCCTGAGAAGGCGCAAGTTGTCATGAATTTTCGTCGTGTCCGAGGCAATCTGCCGTCAGAACAGAAGAGCTTTGTTTGAGAGATTGCACCTGTATTTCCGCGTCAAGTCTCGATATACCCAAACGCCGTTGCATATGCTACAAGGAAATCACACCAGCTCCATAACAAGAACATCAGCGCTTTCTCGCTCGCACCATCAGCTTCTTGCCCTTCCTCGTTTGTCCTCCGGACGTAGCTGTCTTGGCCATCTTTGCGCGCTGAACATCAAGCGCCGCCTCTGCATCATTGAATGCCTTCAACTTCGATTTGGCATTGGCGAGCTGTCGCTTTAGCCGGCGCAGGTTCCTGGCTCTTTCAAAATCTTCTTCATCCTGGTCCTTGTCCTTCTTGTCCGCCGAGGCGTCTTCCTTCTCTTCGTTGTCCCTTTGTTCCGCCTCCAATTTTTCCAGCATGGTAGCTTCTCGCTCTTCTTCGTCGTCAAAAAACACAATCTTCCTCGCGGCTTTCGGTCTCGATGGCCTGGCCATGTCATCGCCAGAGTCGGCATCGCCCTCACCCTCGTCGTCCTCGTCATCGTCGAGATGGTCCAATCCTCGCGTCAGAACGACTTGCTGTTCCAGTCGGGCGATTTCCTTGACAACGACTTGCCGCATCGTGCGAATGTAGCCCATGTCCTGTGTTTTCAGCAGGCGAACCGTATCGACAGACATGGCCTTGTTCCCGCGATCGCCCTCGACTGTGCCGGTCCAGCTTTTGCCATTCTTGATCCGCGATCCGGGTCCCTTGCGGGACATCATGCCGAAGTAGAATTCATCTTCGTTGCGTTCAGAGGCTTTCCGTCGCAGCGATTTCAGCTGCGTCTTCTTCTTGCCGAAGTCCTTGGCTCGGAGGGAGTAGTCCTAAGATGCGCTAGTTAGAGATGGGCCTCGCTACCAAGCCCGGGTGCAGGAGCGGACGAGTGCCGTTTACCTTGTGCTTCTCGAGCAGACCCAAGCGGCGCCGCTCGAGTGGCTGGGCACGCTCACGATGCGGCCGCCGAGCGACGGCATTCCGCATAGACGACATGATGCTTCTCGGATGATGTCTGGTAGAAGCGCTGTGTCTTGATCCACGTGAAAATTTCGCAGGGCGATGAAAAATATGTAGAGCAGACAACAGGGGGCAAGAGTGTGGGTGAACTGCGGGAAGAAACTCGGCCAGCGATGGTGGCAGAATTCTCAAGATTTTCTGCGGTGAGGTTGGTTTGGCGGCAAATTGGTGGCAGGGTTGTCGGCGGTGGGATGTGGGGCTTGACATTGACGACCCCCGACGAATGTGGGTTCGCCCGACGGGACAACTCGTCTCGTTGCCAAGAACGATTGATAAAGAGCAGGACGAACGTTGGATCCTTTCGGCATGGACGGCGCAATCACGACGACATTGTCTTGAATTCCGTGTTCGAAGGGGATTTTGGCGCATTATGACATTTGGTATTGAACTTGGCCGAGCAGGGCACTAAGAGTGTACAAGAATTGGATCAAGGCTCTGGTTGGGGCAGAATTGTATGGCCGTCGAAATCATGTTGAAGACCATTGAAGCATTTCACACACCGCGAGGCTTGAGCTCAACTCCTCCATGCAATCTCTGCAACTGATAGCTACTCCACCAAATATACAAACTACTGCGCAATGCTCTCCCTCAACCCCTTCGTCCGCAACGTAAACTTAACATCATCCCCAAACGGTAATCCAACACCACCGTCGTTTCCCCAACCATCTTCCCTCTCTCCATTCACTTTGATCTCGGCATTCCTCAACACATTCCCATGCTGATTCTGATTCATCATCTCGCGGTCTATACTGCCCCGACGACTCCCAGCAGCACTACTGCTGCTCTCGCCATCAGCCAGTGACGCAGGCACTCCCGCCACGCGACCCTTCAGTCTGCCAGCCCATAGACCCCTCACGCCGCCCCTTTTGCGCTCGGGGACTTCTTCTGTGCCTGCACTGCATACGTACAGGAGGTACTTTAGGTTGGGTAGGGAGTGACGAATGTCGACGACTTTGAGGCCCTCGGACGCACAGAGGGCCTCAATGTTCTTGTTGAGCAGGAACCAGCCGTATTCGAAGCGCCATTGGCCGATTGTCGAGCCTCCTCGTGGTAGGTATAGAGGGAACTCGCGCCGCTGCGGTTGGTTCTCTGGAATATGGGAGATGTCGTCGCGGGCGTAGGAGCGGGAACCATGCGCTGACAGGGGATATGGAAGCGGGTAAGAGAGATAGAATTGCAGGTGTCGGACGAGCATGGCGACGAGGCCGAGCGCTGCGGAAAGGACATCCTCGTTGATGACTTTGGCGGTGGCGGCATCGTACAGTGAATTCGGCAAAGGTAGATTACATATTTGGAACGACAATGGTGGTGCGTTCGGGATGGGCGTAATGGGGAACATGTCACACAGTTCGGAGCATATGCGTCGCCTCTGGCCACGGATTCGCTGCTCCGTCTTTTGCACCAGCTCAACAGAGGCAGCCAGCTTCTCGGTATTGTTTGCGATGTCCTCGTCCGCCAGAGCTTGGGCACGTCTGCCTTGGGCTATAGCATCTCGTCTGGTTTGAAGAGACTTTCGCAAGTCATCGCGTCGCTTTTCCGCTGCTCTGTTCGCCCGCCGCTGCGTCGACACCAACTTCTCCGCCAGAGCAACAGTCTCATCGGCAGCAGGAGTCGGATCGGCCGGTGACTTGTCGAGTATCTCATTGATTTGTTGCACTATTCTGTGTCGCGTGTCTATGGCATCTTGAATGGAGCTTTCGAGGTTGGCGAGCTTCATGAGTGCATTGTATGAAGATGTTGCCACCAGAGGAGCTGGCTTTCGGTCTGTGGTTCTCGTGGGAAAGTCAAACGAATACAAGCCATCTTCGAGATGGAATATGAGGGCATTGGGCGGGAATTTGCGGTTGATCAACGTTCCGATGAAGTTGAGTCGTCGTAAATCTATCAATTCTTCTAGTAAAAAGACCCATGATGCTTGCCGTGGACGTTTGCACCAGATGCGAATGGTGAGGATGCACGATCTCGAAATGCAATGTTCCTGGGACGAGAGGTCAAAGAATTGGAAATTAAAGTTCTGACGACGTGTCAGTATCCGCGTTGCCATGAGTCGAGAGCATGCAGCCTCCAAGGGAACAATGCAACATACTGCCGATCGGTTGCGAACTTCACTGATGTAGACGGGCTCGTCGCAGTCGACCACATGCAACGAGAAGAAGACGTCGCCCACGGAGCTTTCCACCAGTGACTCGAGATTCTTCTGCCTCGTCGCTGGATTGGCATGTGCTAGGCTCAAGCTGCTTCTCCGTGGTTGAGCCTTTGGTCGCCTCTTGTCCGCACGGAGACTGTCTAGGCGCAGGCTGTCCGAGGATCGCGAGGCCTGAAGCTGGCCTGTTTCGCGGACCTTGCCGAGTTTGTTCGGGCTTGTGACGATGGCAGCATCGTCCGCAGTCTGTAGATTCGGAGGGGCAAAGGACAAGTTCCGCAGAGAGAGTCCCTTTAGATGGCGAAGCTTGCGATTCTGATGGAGCAAACGCGGTCGGCGGGGCTCAGAGAGCGTGGACATGACGCATGCATGCTGGCGCGACTGCTGGGACGGGATGCCGGGATAATGAAGATGGGAAGCGAGGGTATACGGCCAGGACGTCGAAGCGGGTGCTCGTTGCCTTCAACGGCGGTGCACGGTGCGAAAATGTTCAGCTCGTTCAGTTCCAGGTGGGTTGGGTCCATGGCGTTGTCCACGGCGTTGTCAATGGCGTTGTCATCATTCCGGGAGCTCCCCAGCTGTCCGGTGGGTCGGGCTCATATTAATAATAAGAGTGTCAGGGAGAGCTCCTTGAAGCACTAGATGTGTGGATGCAGCCCACGCATTGACTAGGATCAAACCCTCTGTAAGACAACGGTGGAGATAATGTATTAGAAGTACCTCCGTAGGCTAGTTATTACTATAGCGCACTATATACCTTTTAGGTATAAAAGTTAGGTGCTGTTTATACCTCTAATTAATTAAATTAAACGTTTTCTATTATTTATACTAACCCTTACCTTAATAGTTATAAGCCTAGGAAGCTTTTATTACCCTTTTTAATTATTATTAAAGATATAAGCTTTATTAGATATTATTAATTAACACTTACTAATTATTAAGAGATAATTATCCTTTTATTATAATAATTAGTTAAAATACTTAACCTATGCTTTAATTAACTAGTATATTCCTCCTTTATAATATCTAAAGAAACTCTAAATATAGTGTTATTATTAGAGAAGGACTAGATTAAATAGTATATATAAATTAAGAATTATATAGAATCCTATAGTATCTAGGAGTATATTAACCCTAATAAGGCTAAATTACTTAAAGAACCTATAATACCTATATACCTATAAAGGGGTTAGAGACTAAAGGTCTGTGAGAATAAGGGGATAGCTAGGCAAGAGGTATAGGGGCACTCTGTATATTAACTAAAGCTTGCTAGGTCTAAGTGTGTAGTGTGTGCGGACCACTGTCTTATAGCTAGTGGTTTTGTTACGTGCTAGAATTGACAATTAGCCTGTTACCTAGGATGTGGCTAGCTTCGTGCCACAAGACCTCGGATGTGGCTAGCACGTGACCTAGAACCCCTATATTAGATAATAGCTTTGACCTCTAGCTAGTTAAAGAATAACAACCTTTACACACTTATTATATCTTACATTTTATATCGTAATAAGTGGTAGCAATTGCTCTTTAATCGTTACGCACCTCTAGCGCTTTTACTGCTAAATAAAAGCCACTAAACCAATAAAATCGTTAACTAACACTAAGCCCGTTAAAGCTATCCCTTTTAATAGGCCTGATAGTTCACCCCTAGGCATCGCGCCTATTGTCAGATTCGTTAACCTTTAATTCGAAGACCTTTAAATTGCTTTAATCTTTAACCTTTAATCCGTTAATTTGAAGACCTTTGAAGACCTTCAATTCGTTAACCTTCGAATTGCTTCGATCTTTGACTTTCGATCCGTCAATTTGAAGACCTTCGACCTTCGATTCTTTAACCTTCGAACCGTTGATTTGAAGACCTTTGACCCGACCGTCAATCTGACAAATTCGTCAATTTCGATCGCTAGCCTCCCCGCTAGGCAGCTTCCTTACGAATCTAATAAAGCTCCCTATAATGCTTCCCTTACACCAGCTAGATTAGTGCGAACAATAGCAATTACAGCGGCTTTATAAGCAAGATTATTAGCGCTAAACCTGTGGTATTTATAAGAAGACCTTCTCGTTAAGAAATTAGGTCTTTTAATATCTTAAGGACCTATGCCTAGCTAGTTAGCAATTTTAACAGATTTAATAGCAGCTAGATTAACAACTCTAGCAGCAATTTCAGTAGCAGCAAGAACAGTATTAACAGGACCTTCAGGACCTAAGGACCCGATATCAATGGCAACAGCAGCAATTAAATTAGCAAATTTAGTGGCAGCAGCAACAGATACAGGACCTTTAACGGAAGCTAGCTATTGAAGAGGATGACTTCCAGCAGCTTGAAGACCTCGTTAAGGAAGTCTTCGAAGAACGCGATAACCTTCGAAGGCAGCTAGCTTGTCAGCAAATTCAACAGCCTGGCCCTTTGCAAATTCGTCAGCAGCTAATTTAACAGCCTGACCGAAGCCCTTTACAAAGCTCGTTGCCTGGCCCTCTGCAAAGCTTGTTGCCTTGCTAATCTAGCTATCGTTAGATGTATTAATCCAATGATCAATTTGACCATTAACCTGACCGTTAACCTAACCGTCAACCTGACTATTAATCTAACCATCAACCTGATTGATTTGACATTAGCTAGCTAACCTTAGATAGCTAGGACAGCTATCTCTTTTATCCGTGGTACCCGCACTTATTACGTGCTAGAATTGACAATTGGCCTGTTACCTAGGATGTGGCTAGCTTCGTGCCACAAGACCTCGGATGTGGCTAGCACGTGACCTAGAACCCCTATATTAGATGATAGCTTTGACCTCTAGCTAGTTGAATAACAACAACCTTTACACACTCATTATATCTTACGTTTTATATCGTAACAGGTTTGCTAGCGTTACGTGGACCTAACCCTAGGGCATAGTGTGTCGCGGGGTGCACCTATATTAGGAGCGGGGCCTTATAATTGCCCCCACTTTTAGCTAGGCTCCTAAACAGCTTTAGATTCGTCTGCTATAATATAGCTATTTGCTATCTAGTAGTTATAATAACATTACTAAATTAAAACATTATAATAATAATAACTAGTAATTATCTCCTAGCAATATATATAGCGCTTAGGTATAAAGTTACCTAGGATCCCTTATTACATTGCTTTCTTTTCTCCTTTATAAAGCTAGTTTATTCTTAATTAATCTTTAAACTTTAATTACACTAGCCTTTCTCCTACCTTTTACTACCTCTTTACTATTACTATAGAGGTAATTTACTTTTACCTTTATTTATATATATATTGCTTACACACTAGGTATATAAAGTTTAAGAAAAACCTACTAATTAAGATTAAACTCCTATAGATTATTTATAGTTTCCCTTATATTTTAGTTATAGTAATAGCTAAAATAAAGCTTTCTAAACATTATATATAATATAATAAGCATAGAGATATATATAAGATAGTAAGTTGTCTATTATTCCTATGCTTTATAGTCTCTTATTACTAACTTTTCTATATAGGCTATGGTAACTCTAGCTAGAGATTTTGCTAACCTAATGGTTATTTTTAAATAGGTCTAGGCCTATTAGGAGCACAAAGGCATGAGGGACATTATGAGAGGGCCGCCTCCTAAGCGAGGCGAATCCCTAGATAACTCATGCGCTAGGACCTAGTAGCTAGATAGTCACGTGGGCGTAAGGAGAAGGTATATAATAAGGACCTCTCCTATTTAGGGGGAGGTTAGAGTTTAAAACCTTTATATACCTACCCCTAGCTATTACCTTTATAGTAGTAACCTTATTCTCCTATTATTACTCTATTTATCTCTTCCTATGCCTTTAGTTATAATAAATTAAACTCTTAAACCCTTTAGGGTAAATAAACTATTAGTTATAAATTATAATATTAGAATTAAATAGGATAGCTATATAATTTACTATATATAGTAACTATATAGCTAGTGCACTATACTTAGGTAATAATATAGGACACTAAGATAGTGTAATCCTAGGGTCTAATAGCCTAGATAGGAATAATAAAAATAGCACTCCTAAAGATTAAAATAATAATAAGAAGCCTACTATAGATTAATATAATAATTACAGAGAAATTAAGTATAGTAAAGAAAAGCTAAACTAAATCCTTAAGTAAGCTAAGACTAAGCTATAAAGAGCTTAGAAGAGATAGAAAATTCTATAGCTATAGGAATAGTAGCACGTAATTAAGGCAGGCACCTTATTAGCGAGTACTAGCACTAGACCCACTAACCCCACTAAAGGACCCGCAATTATACCACCTTTAGACCTGCTAAGAAGCTCTAAACCTGCTGCGATCCCGCACCGCTATAGTCTTGCAAAAACGTAACTAAAGACTCTAGTAATGGCTTTGTTCTAGAATAAGGGGGAAAACGATTTTGCAATAGCTAGGGTTACGCAATTATTGCCGTTTGCTGAGTTTAGCATCTGACTGCGAATTAAGTATAAAAGAAACCGAGAGCTGCTCCTTTGGCCTTATGCGCAGCGACTTGCGAGTTAGAAAAAGCAGATACTTAGCTAGGAGTTCCTAGCGACGTGGACCTATTTAGCTAGTTAAGGAAAGAAAGCGGAAGTTATAATAAAAATAGGTTAGAATAGTAACTAAAGCAATAACCATAGATAAGACCGCGGATAGAAAAGGCAATGCTTAAATTTACCTGTAGTAGACACGCTATAATAAAGCGGCGAGGGAGCTATAAGATCCCCTATAGTATGCTTTAAATGTAAATAACCTAGTTATATTACACTAAGATGCAAAGAACTAGATTGTTCTATCTATAAGAGCGTAAGCTATATAATGCTATTACATAGGAATAATAGCAACTAAGCAGCGGGGTAAGATATAAATAAGACACTAATTAGCTTCGCTTAGGCCTAGGATAATGCCCTTACTAATAAATTATCTAAGGATATAAGAATAAAAGTTTAGATATTATTATAGCAAGATTATAAATAGGTAGTAGTGTTTACGCTACTTAATATAGGTATAATAGAATTAATTATTTACTTAAAATTATTATTAAAGGTAAATTAGGCTAACGTATAGAAAGATAACACGCTACTTAAAAGTATAGCTAAGACCCTTATTCTATATTAAGGAATCTTAAATTAGGTTATCTTAGTAAAAGATAGCATAGCCTATGTAAAAATATACTAAGTTTACTACTATATTGCAAATACCCCTAAGAACCTTATCCTAGGAATAGACTAGGCTAGAATATATAAGCCTATAGTTATATCCTAGAAAGAGGGACTATAGAGATACCTTATTATAAAAGATTACCTTAACTTTACATTAGGAATATAGTAAGTAAGAAGAGAAGTAAAACGCTTATTTATAGCGTTTTTACTTTATTTAGCGTTAATTAAGCTTATAAACTTACTAAATAAGGATAAAAAAGATAAGAATATTAGCCTTATAGTAAGTAATACTCTAACTTATAATAGCCTAACTATAATTAAGGTGTAAGATACCTATATAATAGGTAAGAAGAGTTTTATTACCTTAATAGACCCTAATAGTAAGGTAGTAATACTTAACCTAGAAGAGAACTATAAGCCTAAGTTACTAGAGGTATATATAGAGTTTAAAGATATATTTTCTAATAAGCTTATAGGTATACTTCCTAAGTTAGGTAGTTATATATATATAATTAAGTTAGAAGAAGGGAAAACACCCCTTAGGGGCTAATATATAGTTTAGCTAAAAAAGAGCTAGAGGTGCTTAGAGAGTATCTAGCTAGTGTATAGTGTAAAGGATAGATCTAAAGATTAATTAGCCTAGCTAAGGCCCTAATTTTGTTTATTTTAAAGAAAGGAGGCAAATTAAGGCTTTATGTAAATTATAAAGGCTTAAATTAGATTATAATAAAAGATAAGGCACTATTACCTCTAATTACTAAGATCTTAAATTAATTAAAGGGGGTAAAGGTCTATACTAAATTAGATCTTAAAGATATATACTACTAGCTATATATTTATAAGGGAGATAAGTAAAAGATAGCCTTCTAGTGTAAATATAGTTACTTTAAGTATCTTATAATGCTATTTAGGCTTATAAATATGCCTATAACCTTCTAAGAATATATTAATAGTGCCCTTAAGGGCCTTATTAATTTAATTTACGTTATTTACCTAGATAATATTCTGATTTATAGTAGTAATATAAAAGTGTATAAGGGTTATATTAAATAAGTCCTTTATAAGCTTTATAAAGCTAGCCTTTTTATTAACCTTATAAAGTATAAATCTTTATACACTAAGGTTAAGTTCTTAGGATTTATAATTATAAAAGAAGGTATCTTAATAGAGCCTTCTTATATTAAGGCTATTATAACCTAGCTAGTACCTTATAGCATGCTTAATATCTAGTTATTTCTTAGTTTTACTAGATTTTACTAATGCTTTATTAAAAGCTATAGTAAAATTATGATTTTACTAACTAATTAACTTAGGGGAGATTAGCTAGTAACCATTAAGCTAGAGCCTTATAAGTTAGTAGTATTTAGGGAACTCTAGTAGTAGTTCTAAAAAGCGCTAATTTTAGTTTATTTTAATCTACTAGTACCTTTAAGGGTAAAGACTAATGTATTAGGATATGCTATTAGAGTAGTTCTTATAATATTAGTGCTAGGTTACTAGCACCTAGTAGTGTATATATTAAGGAAGTTAAATAATATAGAACTTTATTATATAATACTAGATATAAAGCTTCTAGTAATCTAAGAGGCTTTTTAGGCCTAGAGACACTACCTAGCTTATTTAACGTATTTAATTACTATTATAACTAATTATCTTAACTATAAGTACCTAGCTATAAAGCTAAAGCTAAGTAGTAGGTAGGTTATAGTATTAGATAAGCTCTATCTATTTAATTTTATAATTATATATAGGGTAGGGAAATTAAACCTAGCTAATGCACTATTAAGAAGGTTAGATTATATTAATAAAGAGAAAAAGTAAAGGTAGTGTCCTTATAATTACTAATATTTCTATTAAAGTTTATAGAGGTAAAGTAATAAGGATATAGTAGTAAAACTACTAATACTATAAGGTCTATTTGTTTATTATCTAGTAAGTTAAATATTAAGTTATAGAGGCACTATAATAGAACTACTAATATCTAGTGTTTTAAGAAAATATAACTTAAATATATTTTAAAAGAATATATAAGTCTAGGATTCCTTATAAGAGAAATTAGGGTAGGGATAGCAAATAATAAGCAGTAAGATAGTTATAGTAGAACTACTAATACTTAATAAGGCTTATTATTTAATTATATTTTGCCTATAAGTCTAGGCATGCGAAACAAGCTAATCCCTTATAGAGACATTATAGCTAGGATTTTAATAATTAGGAGAACTTTAGTAAAGTTAAACTTCGCTATATTTAAAGAAGGCTTAGATTCTCTAATTTAAGTTTTATTATTTAAAGTATAATAAAGGGATGCCTTTATTATATAGTAAAAGTTACTACTAGAAAGCAGTAACTTTAAAATATTATAAATATAGTGTATTAGGCCCTCTAAGTTATTAATATTTAAAGACTAAGTTTTTATTTCTATAGGAATAAGAAAAGAGATTTTACTACTAACCTATAATAACCTTACTACTAGATATTAGGGAGTTAGTAAGACACTTTACTAAATTATAAACTAATACTATTAGCTAATAATAAAAAAAGACACTAAGTTATATATAAGCACTTATATAAATTATTAAGTTTTAAAGCCTAGGTTATATAAACCCTATAGTAAGTTAGTAGCTTTACTAGTGCCTAATTACCCTTTTTAGGAACTCTTAATAGACTTTATAATAAGATTACTACTAGTAAAGAATAGAAATTAAACCTATAATATAATCCTAGTTATTATTAATTATTTTATAAAGTATAGTATTTATATCCCTATATTTATATAACTAACTAGTAATAGGCTAGTAATAGTGTTTTTAGAATATATATTTAAAGACTATAGCGCCCTAGAAGGTATTATTATAGACTAAGGGTTAATATTTATTAGTGGGTTTTAGAGAATATTTTACTACCTTATTATAATAAAGTAGTAACTAAGTACTATATTTTACTTATAAATAAATAGATAAATAGAATATTTAAATTAAGTTCTAGAGTATTATCTAAGGGCTTTTACTTATATAAAGTAAATAAATTAGGCTAATAATTTACTAATAGTATAATTTACTTATAATATAAGTAAGTATATAGTATATAGCTATATACTTACTAAGGTACTATAAGGGTATAACCTAAGGGGGCTATATTAAGTAGTTATATAAATTTCTCTAATAAATAATTAGGCTAAGACTAGAGTCTAGGAGCTAAGAGATAAGTATACTATAATTAAGTAACTCCTAAGTAATATATAAGCTTAGTATAAGAAATATTATAATTTAAAGAGAAAGCTAATAAGATTTAATATAGGTAACTATATTTTACTATTAATAAAGAATATTAATTTATAATACCTTAGTAAGAAGCTCTTAGTAAAGTACCTAGGCCCCTATAAGATTAAAAAGGAGGTTAGGAGTTATAGTTTAGTATACTAATTATAGTTACTAGCTAGGATATGCTTATATAATATTTTTAATATTATAAGCCTTAAGCCTTTTTATAAGAACCTAAGTAATATAGTTAATATATCCTTATTATAAGATAATATTAAGAATAATAAAGAAGAATTTAAAGTTAAGAGAATTATTTTATATAGGTATAATAGTAAATACTATAAATATCTAGTAAAATAGAAAGACTATAATAATTTAGAGAATTTATAAGTGCTAAAGAGGGATTTTATCTTAAAAGATATTATTAATAATTATAAGTAATAATTATATAGCTAAATTATAAAGATAAAGTTACTTCTATAAGTTAAAGAGGGTAAAGTCTAATAATAGTATTAATTTTTAAAACTATAATTTAAATAGCTATTTACTTACTACTTCTCTATAGGGATATTAGTAGCTATAATAACTTTAGCTTTATTATTAGAAAATTCCTTATCCCTATAGGTATAAGCCTAAATTTCTTCTAGGATCTCTAAGGGCCTAATATAAATAGGGAGTTAAGTAATAAATAGTATAAACTAGTAGTAAGTTAGTAGGATATAAGCTATAAAAATATTTAAGAAACTTACTATTAGGCTAGTTATAGCTATAAAGTAAAGATAGTTTATAATTTTAATTTAAGTCTTTAAGTTAGTAATATTAAGTTATTATAAGAATATAGCATACTTATTAGCCTTTACCTTATAAGTAGTATTAGTAATAAGATAAGCATATCTAACCTAGCTATATTAAATAGTGTTTTTATAAGATAATAAAGTATTATAAAGTTTATAAAGAGTATAAATAAAGGCCTAGTAGTAAGTTAGTAATTATTAAGTTATATATTAATAAGGGTAAACTTATAATATTAGTATAAAAGTGTGTTTCTTTAGGAATAAACTAAATTAAGTTAAATAGCTTTTTATAAAGCTAGGTAATTTTATTAAGGCACTAGTAGTATATTAGTAAAGAACTTATTTTAAGGGTTAGGATAATATATACTAATATAGAGTTTATTATTTCTTATATAATATATGTATTTTATAGAATTATCTAAGTAAGTTAGCTAAGGATAGTAGTAAGGTAGTAGTATAGTTATACTTAAGGAGTAACTATAGTCTTTTAGAGTAGCTTTTCCTTTAATAATATATTAAGGCTTAGTACTTTTATTATCTTAGGGAGTAATCTTCTAGATAGTTTGTCAAGCGGAAAACAACACCCCAAAAGACACGATGCTAGCCCACACGCGTAGGTAGCTTTGACGTCTACGCACGTTAAAGGGGGTTAAGAAGCTTAACTACAGCGACCCGTTATAAGGCTAGATTATCTCTATAAGATAGAGATAATCTAGATTAAATAGTCTAATGGATTAGAAGTGACCTAATGGTTAAATCGGTGCGGGTAATAATAATCTTATTAATTTATCTTATCTTAAAACACAATAATAAGCTATAGCAAAGCTAGGCATAAAAACTCTATATCTAACGTGCGTAATAAGCTCTAGAAGCCTAGTTAGAAGTAATCCCTTTATAGACCATTTAATCCCTAGCTTATATAACTAATATTATTATCCCTTAGTGTAATAAATATCCCTATAACCCCTAATA
This sequence comes from Epichloe scottii, assembly GCA_021950295.1. NCBI lineage: Eukaryota > Fungi > Ascomycota > Sordariomycetes > Hypocreales > Clavicipitaceae > Epichloe > Epichloe scottii. The sequence goes on from CP083245.1 coordinate 518,110, forward strand.
CTATTATTACAAATGCATGTGTTTCTAGGCGCGTAATTTAGGCTATATAACACCTCCCTAGGTATACACTAGTTAACCCTAACTATATGTAGACTAAAAACAAATAGGATATAAAGCAAGATTAGCGGACTATAGCTTATGTGTAAGGGGAGCTACTATTTAATCTATTTATAGGGAAAGACTTCCTATAGTAAAGGGGAAAGAAAAGAAGAGAAAAATAAGAAAAGAAAGAAAGAAAAACAAAGTAATCCTCCCTAATTATAGTCCTAAGTTCCTTATCTCTCTAGAGAGCTTTAGTGTCTTTAGTGTATATAGATAATTAGTAGGTAATATTAGCAAGGGTATATAAAGAGCTAGGTATTTAGAATATTGCTAAGTAGCCCTCTACTTATGGTTTACCCGCTAATTAATTAATCCTAAGGCTTATTATCTCTCCTACTAATAAGTATCTATAATGCTTGCCTATGTTCCTTAAGAAACTAGCCCTAGTAGCATTACTAACGCATAGGTAAATAATATTAGCAATTAAGCTATGGTTTTCCTTTACACTATATTCTATGCTTTAAGGAAAGAAAGTAGATTAATAGTTATAGCTTATCTAGTATCTCTAAGAGGTTAGTATATAATCTCTTTATCTACTTAATCTATTAAGGCTTAATATCTGCTTACTTAGTTCTGCCTAATAACTCTATAGATTTATACTAACCTTAGCTAGTCCTTAATGTCTATTTAAAATAATTTATAAGTTATAGCTTGCTAAGATTAGGTACTTTATTCTTAGGTACCACGCATTTAATCCTATTATGCCTTATAGAGTGCTTTAAGCTAAGCAACTAAAGACTATAGTATCTTATTATAACTAGAAGTAGAAGATAGTCCTAATAAAGACTCTTATAATACTTAAAATCCTACCTCTTTATTTAATCCTTAGCTACTAGTAGCTCCTTATTATTATTTAGCGTTAAGTTTCTACTATATCTACTATTCCTATTCCTATAGTAATTCTTAAATACTAATATTAAAGACTTTAGGATTATTTATAAAAACGTAAGCTATAGGCTACTAGAAATCCTAAATATAAAGTCTATTAACTTACGCTATCTTAGTATACTATTTAATTAGGTAATTATTATTACTAGTCTTATACTTCTAGGCTATAACTACTATACTTACTAGTAATCCTTTACTAATTATTTAAGTAGTAAAGCAAGGTATCTAGTGTATTATTATATTATGCACTAAATATTAAAGGTTAAAGTCTTTTTAGTAAGATAATTCCCTAGGTAACTAATCCCCTATTATAAGCTTATTTACTACTATATTACATAGGACTTATAGAGTTCTTTTAAGGGCTTTTATATAGCTATATCTTAGGTCTAGGATATTATTAGTTATTATCTAATCCCTAAGATAAAGCTTAAATTAGCGCCTAATATATAAATCCCTACTAAATATATATAGTTATTTAAACTTAATACTATATTAGTTTAGTGTGTTCTAGTTCTCTATAAGGAGATTAAGTGCTTAATAACTAACTTAGTAATAAATTATTTAAAGAAGGAATCCTAGATAGGTATACCTATACTCCTAATTTCCCTTCTACTCTATAGCTAGGACTATAATTACTTTAAAATTATATAGGTAATTTAAAAGTTATATAATTTATCCCTAGCTACCTATTAAGTTAATAAACCGCTTAATTTAGCCTTCTCCTATAGTATTAAAGTAGTAAAGACACCCTTATTTCTAATTAAATAGAAAGTAGGTCTAATAGTTTATAAAGAAAGCAAATCCTACTATAATATATTAATAGCTTATATATAAGTAAAGGTTAACTAGGTTATACTATAAGCTATAAGTAATATTAACTAGCTAGTAGGAGGAATAAAGCCTTCCTACCTTTAAACTAATTAATTACTATAAAGTATCTATATTAAAATTCTCTATAGTATATAGTTTAAATACTTAAGGTAGTATAGCTACTATTACCTCTAGTCCTTATATAATAATCCTCCCTATAGTAAATAGCTTAAAATAATTAAGCTAGTCCTTATTTAGGGTCTTATAGGCCTTTCTTAAGAACCTATAAATATCTATAGAATATTATTACTAAGTTAAGGGTATTTAACTAGGCCTAATTAGTATAACTTTATTAAAGTTATTACTATCTTAGTGTATTTTAAATCTTAGTAAGAGCTATAGCTAGTCCTACCTTAGATAAAATAATAGTGGCTGCTATCTATAGAGATTAACTAGGTTAAGTCTAATAGTGCCTTCTTCCTCTTTCCTAAAGAAAGATCCTTTTATTCTATATATTAAAACATAAATATAGTATATTATTAGGCACCTCTTGTTTATAAAGTATATAATAGTCTTACTATTTACTTTAGTATAGGCATTATTAGATACCTTAGATTCCTTGTATTCTACTATAATAAGGCATAATTAAATAAAATATATAGGTATATATATAAGAGTAGTAAGGGAAAGGATAGTAATTGCTTTTAGGAGATAAAGTAATTATAATAAGAGGAGAGGTAGGATATTAGAAGAACTTAAGAAAGGAAGGCTTTAATAACTAAAGAAAAGCATAATAATATAAGAAGTAAGCAAGATTAAATAGTTCTTATAACCTAAGCCTTATTCTTATAGCTCTTAGTAGTTATATAGTTAGTTAGCGGTAGCTATCTATAGCTATATTCCCTTTTATAACTAATAGTTACTAACACCCGCTATTAGGCAATAGTTATAAGGATTAGATAAATCCTGTAAATTAAACTTCTTTAGCACCCTTATTAGTTATTAGGGCTACCTATCTATTAGTTATTAACACCTATTATTAAGGAATAGTTATAAATTAAGGTATTTAAACCCTCTCTTTTCCTCTCTATCCTATCTTTTATAAACCTTTATTCCTCTTTCCTTTAACTATTTAATTATAGCTAATTCTCTTAATATAACCTATTAAAGGCTTCCTAATATTACCGCTATTATTAGGGCTAGTGTCTTAGAGGCGGAACTTATAGTAACTAAGACTATTAACTAGTCTAATTATATAGAGATCTACCCCTCCTATATTAGTAGAGATTATATAAGCTTAGGCATTATTTAATCTTATACTAGACCACTAGCTAATAGTTTTATTTTTATAGTTTAAGTTTCTCTTTATATTCTAGGTTTATAGTAGCATTAATATTAGTAATAGTAGCGTTCCCTTATACACTAAAATTATCCTCTAACCTATAGATAATATTCTAAAGGAGGCACCTCCCTATCTCCTTAAGGTAATAAAGAAAATAAACTTAGTAAAGGACTTTATTAGAAGCTACACTAAGAAAGAAAGTGTATTAGCTCTAGTAGTTAAAAACGGTTATTAATATTAAGTCCTTATTCTAGCTAAAATAGCTTATCCTAATAGGTATTTTCTATATACTCTTTTATAATATCCTAAGCGTTACTAGGCTTTGCTTATCTCTATATATAGTAAATTAAATAGTATCTTCTATTCTAACTACTTAAACTTATATATATAATATATTAACTTCTTTAATAAGCATATATACTTCCTATTCTATAGTTATATATTAATTCTAGGTATCCTTAAGGGTACCTATAGTAATTATATCTAGAATAGCTTCTATGCTATAAGCTATAAATAGCGCTTTACTTCTAGGTATTAGCCTAGATCCTTAAGAGAGAGGGCTCTAGTACTATTCTTAGGTAAAGAATAGACTACTAAGGTAGCTAAGGTAATTCCCCTTAATCTAACTAGCATTAACTTTAAGAATTCCCCTTACCTAGAAATAGATATACCTCCCCCTTTCTAGATAGTTTATAATAAAGGAAAAATATATAATATCTTTTAATTTAGGGAAATAAATAAGAAAACTAGTAACTTAGCTCCTAGAACTATACTATAATTACTTAATCTATAGTGTTTAAAAATAAAACCTAATCTTTTCTTAAAAATAAAAGCAAAGTATAAATAAAATAAAAGTTAAAATAGCTTCTAGTAGGTATATTATTAAAGAGTTAGGGGATAGACCTTATATTCTTAATACTATTTAATTATTAATTAAGGTAACCTAACTTTAATCTTATAGTATAAGTGCTATTAGGGTAGAAGTTTAACTTTATTATCCTTAAGCGCTAGCCTTTCCTTACTTATCCCTTCCTAATAGTAGGTACTCTTATTATTAATTATTTAATCTAATATATTATATTAAGCTATTAATAGTATAATGCTTAAAACCTCCTTATTATAGTTATTACTAATTACCTCTTCTACCTAGTTATATTAAGGAGCGTAAAGCTATTTATCTATAGTAGAAGTCTACTATCCTTCTAGATCTAGGAGGAATTTCTTAATATAATCCCCTAAGATTATCTTTATAAGTTTAATACTATCTAGTATCTATAAATAGTAGGCTCTAGAGATTAGCATATACTTACAAATTTAAAAGGGTCTATTTTACCTTATTATAAGCTTCTATATTATAGATATATTAATATTCTATTAGATATTATATACTAAGATAAGATCCCTAGGTTTTAATTAATCTTTCCTAATTAAAGTAGCCTAGTTTTTATTAGTTTATTTTATAAGTTACTATCTAAATTTAAATACCTTTATTCTTACTTTTTTAATGTCTTTTGCTTTTTATTTAAGAATCTAAACCTACGCTTTAAATAAGTCTTAACTACCTATAATTATATCCTAATTAATTAGTCTTTAAGTTAGAAATTTAACTTCTAAAGGCAGTATTAGCTCCTATCTATAGATTAAATAAAATGTAGACTTTCTATATAATTTATAAATAGTAGTGTAATCTATAAGAAAAGCCTTATTAAGGCGCTTAAACTATTATCTATCTAATTTACCTAACTTTACTAGGGTAAATATAAGAGACTAATATCTAACTTTAATAGGGGAATTTACCTTTAGGTTATACCTAGATATTTAGATTCTAGTAATACTAATATTTACAAGTACTTCCTTAAGGTTCCTATATATTTTAAGTCCTCTATTATAAATAATAAATTAAAAGAGCCTAAACCTACTAATTAGAGAGAAGAGAAACTTCCTAATTACTAATATAGTAGCATTCTTAACTAGAGTAGCCTCTACCTAACTAGTAAGGTTATACCTAGCTTCTAATAAATACTTATATCTATAATTAATTAGTAAGTGCTAAGTATTAATATAAATCTTACTTATTAGGTTTCTTAGTGTAACTAGTATAGAAAGCTCTTATAGGCGCTATAGTGCGAACTTTTAGCATATTTTATAGTAAGCTATTATCTCCTAGGCTATATTCTATAGTCCCTTTTACTAGTACCTTAATCTTATTACCTAGAAGACTACCTTAATGCCTTTATATCTAAGTTCTTTATAAATAGCCTTAATAATTATCTATTATTACTTAGGTATATTTACTACTAGTATAAGTCTCTTTATAATTCCTATTAGCCTTTTCTAGAGATATCCTTTTTCTAAGTAAAACTTCTTAGCCTTATTATATAGTTTCCTATAGTCCTTTACACTAAGATTAAGTAGTCTTTAAAAAGTTAATAGGAAATTAATTACCTATTATATCTCCTCTAAGTAGCTCTTTTTATTTTCTTTACCTATAGTAATATTATTAAGGTAAAGATTAATAAAATCTTTAATATTCCCTTTAACTACCTAGTCTAATTAATCTAAAGCTCTAGGGCCCTTTCTTAATAGGGTATTAGTAATTTAGTTTTTCTCTCTAGGTATATATTATATAGTAAAATTAAAGAGTAGAATATAGCTAATCTATTAGGTAATAAGTGCCCTAGGTATATTATTAATAGCACTATTAATTTAATATATAAGGACCTATAAATCTATCTCTAAAGTAAATAGAACTCTATATAGATATATTTATAGTTATCTTAATACATAAACTACTGCTTAGTATTCTTGCTTTATAGTATTATACTTAGATTTAGTAGTGTTCTAAGTACTACTTTTATATTAAATAGGATATTATTTACTATTAATAATATATAATAACGCGGCTCCCTATCTAATTAAGCTTATATTAACTATTAGAATAATTTCTCTAAAGCCTAGTCCTAGATTAAGTAAAATAAGAATTAGTGCTATTATTACTACTTTCTTAAGAATATCTATAGCTTCTTACTAATCTAGCCCCTATATCTATTTACTCTCTTTCTTTAGTAAGATTACTAATAGCCTTGCTTTCTATGTATAATATTTTACCTATATATAATAAACTCCTATTAATCTAATAAAAGACTATATATCTAATTAATCTTAATAAACCTCCTAGTCTAAGATCTTAATTATCTTTACTTTAGTTAGTTTCCTTCTATTTATACTATATATAAATCCTATAATTTCTACTAACTTCTAATAAAATTTTAATTTAACTGCTAAGGCTATATAACTAGAGAGCTTAATATTAACTAAGACTTTATTAATATTAATTAAATACTCTATTATATACCTTTACACTCCTAGTATAATTTCCTTATTATTATATATTATAGTTAGACCTTAGATAGTAATATTATCTAGGAAAGGTATGTAAATTTAGGGAATTAAGTTAAATAATACTCTCCTAATAATCCTAATAAACTAAGCCACTAAGTTAGTAGCTCCCTATAGTAGCTAATAGAGTTATAAAAGTCTAACTATAGTTAAAATTATTATTATATCCTAACTTCTCTTAGCTAATTTAACCTAATTATATTCTAATAACAAATTAATAATAGATAGGATCTTATATATTATAAAGCTTTTACTAAATACTTTAGCTCCTTAAGGGCTAAGCGTATCCTATATTATAACTTTATTATATTTTATTACTAATAAGATTAAATAAATTCCACTATCCTTTTTTATAATAAGGAAATATAGATTCCTATAGGAACTATAGCTCTCCTCTAAATAACTATACTTTAGTTTTTCTTTAAAAGATTAACTAGCTTCCCTTATAACCTAAGAGGTATTAGGATTAAACCTACCTACTATGCCTTATATTTAATAACCTTAATAACTTATAGTAGTATAACTAGTAGGTTAACTTTTCTACACTCTAATAAGTCCTATACTAGCGCTACTTCTTAGTTATAGAGAATTTCCTTAAAAATATTAACTTCTTCTAGTATTAAATATTCTTATACCTCTTTAACTATTTAATCTAATTATTCCTAGGTTATTCTAAAACCTTAAGGGTCCTTGCTAAATCTCCTAGTAATATACTTATTATATTTCCTAGATATATTAAGTTATAACTTTGCTTCTTCTTATTTCTTTAACTTTTACTTTAGATCTTCTTTAGGGGTTAATCTATTAAAGGGCATATTATTATAAGGGTAAATCTTCTAGGCTTTTTATTTATATATTATATTAATTATTAGATTAGGTAGTTCTAGCTTTTACTAGGAATAAAAATCCTCTATAATTACCTTAAGTTACTTAGTATAGTTAATTATTATATCTTTAATAACTATATAGAAGATCTTAGTTCCTTCCTTTATTAAGATAGGGATAAGTTCCTTACTATCTTCTAATATCTTCTCTATTCCTTCTTAAAATATTTAATCTTCTTCTAAGGTTCCTAAGGCTTCTAGTTTTACTACTAGGTAGCTAAATATAATAGTGTTAATAGTAGGTTACTATACTAGTGGTTTATTAGTGTATTACTACTAAATGCTTCCTATAACTCTTAATATAATAACTATATTACTAAATTAACACTAGGCATAGAGCTCCCTACTATATAAGTAGTTAAATTATATCTAGTATATCCTAAAGAAAGGCATTCCTAGGATTAAGGTAATATTAACTAAGTCTAGGCTAATGTAAAAAGTGGTAGGTATTTAGATATTCCCTAGGTATAGCCTTATCTAAACCTCCCTAATTATCCTAATCTAGTGTAATAAGTAAGATAAGGTATTTATAGCGTCTATTAGATAGATCTTTAATCTAAGTTATTTTACTATGCTTTCTAAGATTATATTTCCTTATACTCCTATGTTAATAAGTCCTTATAGTAGCTCTCCTTTAGGGTTATCTAGTTAAACCTATAGGTATAGTAACTCCTATATATTATTAATAGTAGCTTATAGTTTTATTATTATATTAAGTATAAAAGTCTTTTTATTTAGATTAATTAGTTCCTAATAGGTCTTAGTAATTAAGCTTCTTATTCCTAGCCTCTCCTAAATTTATTCCTATAAGGCTATATTAATTTCTAGTAGAGGCATTATAGGTAGTAAAGCTTTCTTAATTATGGCTTTGTTCTTCTTATCCTTCTTAATTATCTTCTATATTATCTAAGTAACACTATTAATCTACTAGTTTAGATTAAATAGTCTTAGGTTCTTTCTTAGACTAAATGCTTTTAATAGAGAAGGGACTAGTCCTAATAAGTTCCTATTATAGTATTAGATATCTTTAATGCCTTTTACTCTTATAAGATATTTATTACTAACTACTTTAGCTAACGTTAGTATTATATAGTAAATGTCTTAGAAAGGGATACTAAGCTTCTTTTAGAAGACCTTATTATATAATTAATCTAAAATCTATTACCTAACTTTATTTAACTAATCCTTATTACCTTTACCTATAGCTAGGTTCTCCTAGATAGATTAGCTTTAACTTTAGCGATTTTTAGTGTTATTATTCTTAACTTCCTTAACCCTTAGGTATTTTACTAATCTTTCTCTAATAGCTAATACTTTTATAATAGTGCTTTCTTTGCCTTTATTTTCTATACTTACTTTCTTAAATTAGATAGTTAAGACTATACCTATTAATTCCCTCTTTAGGATTATTACCTTAACTTCTCTCTCTAGTTAGTATATTACTAGATAAAACTAGCCTTCTATTCTCTTAAAGATATCTTATTCTTCTATTATTATTTCCTAACTTATACCTTTGCTTAGTTTATATTTCTTAATCCTAGGTATTATATAGGTAATCTTATAGTCTTTAAAATACTTAACCTAAAACATAGCTAGCCTATGCGTATAGCTACTAATTTAGAGAAATTTTAAGAGTAAGACTAGGGATATAATCTAATACTTTAGATTATCCCTAATTACTAGGATATAGACTACTAGATTATAGACTATAAATTTTAATATCTTATTAAACTTAAGGATCTTATATCTTATAGCTAAATAAGTATTATTATTATAGTAGTAGTATTTATTTAACTAATAGCCCCTTCCTAAAATTATATTTAGATTAAAGATATAGTTATTCTTATTATAATTATATAGTCCTATATAGTTTGTTTAGTAAAGCTACCTTTATTACCACTAGGTAATGCTATATTTAGCCTTAAGCTATTTTATAATATTAATTTCCTTACTTACTTATTTTATAAATATAATCTTTAGGTTAGCTAATTATTTTATTAGGTTATTTATTTAATCTTAATAATCTAACTACTTAGCTACTATCCTATTTCCTATCCCTTTTTTATAGAATCTAGTTTTACTATCCCTTTCTAATAAATTATCCTATACTAAATAATTTCTTTAAGAAGTTTACTACTTATTAAAAACCCTTAGATTAAATAATCTTTAATTTATAAGGCTAGATTCCTAATTATCTAAAGAAAGCTTTACTATATTAAAACCTTCTAAACCCCTATTTTAGAGTTCTAGGCGTATATAAATATATATATTAAGCTCTATTTAGAGAGGTTTATATTTTATAATAAGGACTTCTTTATAGGTAAGCCCTTTATAATCTATAAAGCTTAAGATTAAATAATCTAGGAGTGCTTTATAGATATAGTTTAATTAGCTTATAGTGGTTTTCTATCTAGTTAGGTTAATAATAGATATTAGAGCTTAATACTTCTATAGCTAGTAATAGGTATCCTAAATAGACTTTAGTTATATTAAATTAAGATCTTTAAGCTATTTATAAGCGTTTTCTATTTAATCCTAACTAGTAGTATTATACTAGAGAAGTATCTCCTCCTTAGACTCCTTTTAGGTTTATAATATAGTTAGTATCTTAACTACCTATTAAAGCTTTAGGTTAATATCCTATTTAAGTATCTTATACTAGTCTATCTTAGGTATACCTATTGCCTTTATCTTTACTTTAAAGTCCTTAAGGAAGTTAGATATATTTTCACTAGTAAACTACTAAATATTATATTTATTCTATATAGTAATTAATAAGGTTTACTATGCTATTATTTCTCTAAGGAGCTTTATAAAAGATTTTATATTAAGGCCTCTAAGGGCCTTAGGCATCTTACTAATATTATTAGGGTTTTTCCTAAGCGGTCTTTAAACCTAGTTTAGGTTAGGCTAATTACTATCTTAGGATTAGATAGTCCCTAACTAGTAGTTAGAGTACTTAGTAAAGGAGTGTCCCTAAGGTCTTATTAACTAGTTAATAGCTTACTTAATCCTACTTTACTAGTTTATTAAGAATAAGTTAGGATATAACTAGGTATAGAGTAGGATAAGTGTTCTTTTAATTAATCTTAGAGAGAGATAGCTACTTATATTTAAATAAATATCTTTATAATATCTAGTGCTTTCTTTAGGAAGACTTTTAAAGGGGTAGTATTAGTAGTAATAAATAAACTATAAGTAAAGGCTACTAGAATAACTATATAGCTTTTTATAATTAACTATAAGATCCTAATAATTAGCTAAATAATAGCAAAATAGATAATAGGCCCTAAGATTAAATAGTCTAAAACACTAGACTATGTATCTTACTAGCTTAGAATATTTAGCTATGTTTTCTATATTATAGACTTGTATTCGGAGGTAACTAGCAAGGGATTAATAACTTAGTAAGTATTTGTAAAGTACCCTTCTAAGCTAGCTAGCTTTTCCACCTATATATGCGTGTAATATGCTTTCTTCTGCCTAATCCTCCTTATCTTATTATATTTAGCTAGTTTAGCTACTTTTATTTTAATACCCTAGCTATCTCGTAAGTTAGGTCTAGACTCTTAGTTTATAGCTTATTATAGGGAAAATAAGATAAAGGGATCTTCTTATAGTCTAGGTTAGTAATAGCTAAAGGGTATTAAAGGATTACTTCTAATTAATCTTAACTAAGGCTAAGAAATAACTAAAGCGAAATAGTCCTAGGGGATTAAAAACTTATTTCTCTACTAGTTTTATTAAGCGGAAAACAACACCCTAAAAGACATAATGCTAGCCTATACGCGTAGGTAGTTTTAATGTCTACGTATATTAAAGGGGTTAAGAAGCTTAACTATAGCAACCTATTATAAGGCTAGATTATCTCTATAAGATAGAGATAATCTAGATTAAATAGTCTAACGGATTAGAAGTAACCTAACGGTTAAATTAGTATAGGTGATAATAATCTTATTAATTTATCTTATCTTAAAACATAATAATAAGCCATAGCAAAGCTAGGCATAAAAACTCCATATCTAACGTGCGTGATAAGCTCTAGAAGCCTAGTTAGAAGTGATCCCTTTATAGACTATTTAATCCCTAGCTTATATGACTAATATTATTATCCCTTAGTGTAATAATTATCCCTGTGACCCCTAATGCTATCATCGCGAACGCGTGTGTTTCTAGGCGCGCGATTCAGGCCACACAATATTAAGACATTTTTAAGTAAGAAATAAACTTTATAGCACTATAACCTAAAGAAGCCACTATTCTTTAAAATTAATGCTTATAAAGAGGGATTTAGTCTATATATTTTCTAGCTATAAGAAGAATAGGATAGTTAAAGTATTCCTAGGAGGGAGATTAAAAATAACTAAATATAGCTAATTCTATTCCTTTCTAGAGTAATATTAAGCATTAAAAAACAATATAGTTTAATAGAGGTAGAGGTGGCTATAATTGCGTGGAGTATTAGAAAGCTCTAGAAGATAGTGTAATCTAATAATGCTATAGTTAATATATTAACTAACTATTCTCTAGTAAAGGGCATTATTAAACATACCTTATTATTAATAATAGACCTTAATAAGGTTAATTTAAAACTAGCTAAAGTTATAAATTATTTATTATAATTTAGCCTAAAGGTAATACATATACTAGGAGTGTTAAATATAGTTCTAGATGCGCTCTCTAGATTACTAGTAAAGGTAACCTAACCTATAGGGAAGTAACATAGAAAAGCTAATATAATGAGTTAGATACTAGTGCATATTTTAGCGAAGAATATACTATAATTATAATTATAGATAATAAACTTAAGGCTAGAATTATTAAGGGGTACTAATTTAATTGTAAGTTTAGCTAAATTATTATATTAATAAAAGCTTACTAAGAAAAACAAGTAGCAAAGAACGCTAGAACTAGACTAAAGATCCCTCTATATAGCTAGGATTTACGTGAGAATAGATTATTATACTACTATAGTAAGGATAGATTTTTCCGCCTATATATTCTAATAGCGGAGGTTAAATCTATACTATAATTAGTATATAATAAATAGTAACACTTTAGAATTGTAAGAATAGTAGTAGAATTATAGTTAGTCTATTTTATATAAATAAGTTAATATATTTGCGATTATATAGCCTATTATACAGTGTGTTAGGAGAATGTAATTAATTATACAAAGCCCCTAGAGGAAATGCGGCCCTTATAGTTAAAACTAATGCTATTTTATATAATTTCCCTTGATTTTATAATAGATATACTAGAAGTCTTATTAGTAAATACTATATAGTAAATAGAAGGGTATGTAATATATAACTTACTATGCCCTATAAACTGCCTTTTTAGTAAGAGAATATTATTAATACCTAGATATACTATGTATCCTATAGAAATCTAGGTAAAATTACTTCTTTAGGCACTATATATTATAGATTAGGGGTTACTAAGATAGATTATAAGTAATAGAGACCTAAAGTTTATATCTAATATATAGAAAGCTATATTTAAGTAAGTAGGGGTAAAACTCCTTATAAGTACTATGTATTATCCCTAGATAGATAAAATAGCTAAAAGAAAGAACTAAATAGTAATAATTATAATATAGTATTATATAGTAATAGACCTAGATATAACATAGACATTACTATTACTAGCATTATAATACTAACTAAATAACACTATAGTAATAAGTACTAGCTAGGTACCTAATAAGCTATTATATAGATTTTAGCCTTTAAGTATTATTAACCTTCTTTTACCTAATAATATAACTAACGCAGGAACTAGTATAAATAATATTATAGTACTATAGAAACTATATTAGTATAAAGCTTAATTAGTAATTATAATAGTAGCTATACTAGCGAAAATTTGGTATAATAACCGCTATAAACTAGTTAATATTAATAAAGGTAATATAGTTTACCTATAATTATATAAGGGATATAAACTACCTAGTAAGCTAAAGAAAAAATAGTCCCTATAAAAGGCAAGTCCCTATAAGGTACTAGAGAAGGTAAATCTATTAGCTTATTAGTTAGAATTCCTACTAAATTCGTAAGTATATCTAGTAGTATTAGTAATATAGCTATAGAAGCTAGTATAAGGAAGGGATCTATTTAAGAGAGAAGAACTAGCTTTGCTACTAATTTTATTTAATAATCTAGAGAAAATAGATTATTAGGAAATTAAGTAAATCTATAATTATTAGGTTAAAATTTTAAAGTAGAAAAATAAGGTAGTAAGAGTGGAGTTTCTTATTAGATAGAAAGGATATACTACTAAAGATAACTAATAGGTAGCTAAAAATAAGATATGAATTAATACGTCTAAAATAGTAGAGGAATACCTTAGGAAAAACCTAATTAATTAGGCTAAAGAATATATAAAAAGAGACTAGTAACCTATAAAGAAATAATAGTAGTAAAAGGAGAATTTAAATAATAGGTACTAGATCTAATAAGCTAGTAGGGAGGCAGGAGTTTCTAGGGGCTTACTTATATATATTATTTATTATACTAACTAGGATTATCTTACTATACTTAAACTTTATATTATTATATAATTAAATAATAATTACAGTATAGTTAGATTTAGTATAAGTATAGTTAAATTTAACTAAGTTATTATATTTTACTTTATAGTAATAACTAGTAAGAGCGCTAGCGTAGAATTTAAAGTAGCTAAAGCCTTTATTAGTAAAAATAATAGATCTAGTATTTATAAAGGAAGTAATAAACTTAGTATTAATAATAGAGATTAATAATGTTTATAAGTAATATAAAACTATAAGGACTATAGGAAATATTATATTAAATATAACTATTTTACCCTAGGAGTTAAATACGCGTACTATATACTTAGTGTAAACCTAATTTCTCCTAATTTCCTATATTAAAAGCCTAATCTTATTATATTTAATAATAAGATTAATATCTAAGAATAAACACTATATAAGCAAATCCTAGTAGTGTATCTATATATTTAAGTTCTAGTATTAATATAATAAAATTAACTTTTAGGGGAACTTATATACACTAATTTAGGGAGATAATAAGCTAATACTAAAGAAAAGCAAGCTAAATTTAACTAATAAATAGATAATAAGTTATTTAAATTAGGAATAGCTAGCTATTTTAAGGATAAGAAATTCCTTTATTACTATATATAACTAGTAAAGAGGAGTAATTAATAAAGGGAGTATATACTTTTTATTCTTTAAGTAAAAGAACTATACTATTAGTAGTATCTAGGGGAAATATAAATATTAGTAAAGGAATTTAATAAGTTAGCCTAATAGGTAGGAGATAGTAATAGTAATAATATAGGAGCTACTAGTATTATAAAGGATATAGTTAAATCTAAGGGGCGCTAAGAGAAAATACTAACTAAGGATTTAGAAAAAGAGGTTAAGAATAGTAAGAGTAATAAAATTATACTAACTAATACTAGAAAAGAAAGATAGGAGTATAAAGAAGCACTAAGATAATTACTAAAGAATAACCTTACTAAAGCTATAAAAAGAAAATAACTTATAGAGAGTAAAATAATATAAGGAAATAATAAAATTAGCAATATATTAGATAAAGAAGATAATATAATAATAGTTAACCTTACTAATATAGCTACTAAATCCTCTAACTAGGAATCTAGATTTAAGGATAAACCTTTAGAAACTAAAGTTAAAGATAGGATTTTAGAGAGTAAAATTAATAATAAAGTTAATAAGATACTAGTAGAATTCCTTATTAGACTATTATAAGTCTACGCGTAAATTATAGAGCTTAATTTTAAATTATTATATATTAAATTTAGATAGCCTAGCTCTAGAAAAGACACTCTAAAGCTAATGCCTAAAATTAGAGTAGTAGTGTAAAAAAGAATAATAGAAGCATTTAATATAGAGTATAAAGAAAAAGCTATTAAAGGGATTAATTTTAGTACTTTCTAACACACTATAGTAAGCTAAAAAGGTAGTATATAGGATATATAGTATACTATATAGGCATATATATATAAATTCGCATTAAAAGGCGCTATAATAGTGTTAAATAAATTAGAGGTGTATCTAAATAATATATATTTTATATTATAGTAAAATATAATTATATAGATTTTTACTATTTTTAAAGAATAAAAGGTAATATTAAAAATAAGAAAAGTAATAGTAAAACTAAATAGGAAGCTATTAAATTAAATTACTACTAATCTAATAGAATATAGAGTAATATAATAGGTAAAGAATTAGATAAAGATAGTAATAGTAGCCTTTTATAATAGTATAATAGTTAAATATAGATAGTAAATAGCTATATATAATAGCACTATATCTTTACTACTATAAGTAGATTTATTAGCTCTCTATTTTATAGATAAATATAGAGTAGTAAACACTATAATTACTAGTGTATTAGTTAGTATTAGTAAGGTAGATTTGCTTTGTATTAGTACTAATAAGGAGCTAACCTAGAAATCTACTAAATCCTAAGAGAATAAGAAAAGGGATAGAGAATATAAGCAAAGTAAAATTAATAATATAATAAACTAAATAGATAAGATAAAAGGGGCTTTTAATAATATAAGAGTAAATATAAGCTTAGTATATAACTTAGCTAGAGAGGCATTAGATTAAGTTAAGGAATTAGTAAATTTAATAATAAAGAAGGTAAAAAAAATAAAGGAGAAGTTTATATAAATAGTAAAAATACTAAGAAATTATAAGAAGAAGATTCTAAAGCTTAACCCTAAAGCAATATTAACTAATTTTAGTAAATAACTTATAGAATTTAAGGAGAGTATAGTTAGTAAGAGTAAGCTAGAGAAAAAGCTTATAATGCTAGTAGGGATAATAGTGGAAATAGTATAGTAAATAAATGCCTAGAAAATAATAATAGATAAGCTTATATAAGAATAGAAAGAGCTTAGAGAGGAGATAAAAAAGGCAAAAACCGTAAAACTAAGTCTAGCTAAATCTAGTATAGTATAAAGCAAATCACATAGTAAAACGCTAAATCCTAGTAATAAGTAACCTTAAGGTAAAATACTAGAAAGCCTAAGTAAGAAAACTAGGCTAAATAAAAAACTTAGTCTAATAAAACCAAAGGCTACCTAGGTAATTTTGCAATTAACCCTATTAAAAACGCTAGTAATATAAGCATAGCTAAGAATAATAGGAATACAGAATAAGATAGCGCTACCTCCTAATTAGCCTATAGTTAGACCTACTGTAATATAGGATAATAGGGATAATAAATTTGCTAGATTAATAGATTAAGGATATAGATTTAGATAAAAATAAAATAAAATAAAATAAAAACAGGAATTAGATTCTATTTAGTAATAAGATAATATAGTTTAGGATTAGACTAGGGATATACTAGAAAGGATAATTAATTAGTAGGATTTAATAACTTACTAAAAGGAGGGGATAAAATTAGTAATTATAGGAGAATAAAATTTAGCAATTAAGTAGGAGATTATAATAAAATTAGCATAACTATTATTTAATATAATAATTTTATAAGTACTATTATAAGGCGTGGTTTAGTAAATAGTAATTATAAAGTTAAGTAAACCTATAATACTAAAGCCACTAGTGTAGCGGGGAATGTGCTATATCTGTCTTCTTATAAGATTTAACTTAAGCTATATTTCTTTTGTTTACGTTAATAGTTAAGGACCTAAATCTAGCCACTAGCTAGCTATATCTAACTAGGATAGTCGTTTTTAAGGCACGCCTAGCACTTATTATATAGTAAAATGCCTAGAAGCGGAAGGGACCCTTATAGGGCTAGATTTAGTAACCTAGAGTAAGGGATAACTTAATTCTTATAATATACTTTACTCCTAATAGTAACTTTCCTAAAGTGAACTTAGCACGATTCATGACCTGTTAAATCCGTTAGCCCCTCTAACGGATTTAACCCTTACGTGCCAAATCAGCACGTAACAATTAGCTACTATAGGGAGCTACTAACTTAGTAGCTTAGTTTATTAGGATTATTAGGAGAGTATTATTTAACTTAATTCCCTAAATTTACACACCTTTTCTAGATAATATTGCTATCTAAGGTCTAACTATAACATATAATAATAAGGAAATCATGCTAGGAGTGTAAAGGTATATAATAGAGTATTTAATTAACATTAACAAAGTCTTAGTTAATATTAAGCTCTCTAGTTACATAGCCTTAGTAGTTAAATTAAAATTTTATTAGAAGTTAGTAGAAATTATAGGATTTATATGTAGCATAAATAGAAGGAAACTAACTAAAGTAAAGATAATTAAGATCTTAGACTAGGAGGTTTATTAAGATTAATTAGATATATAGTCTTTTATTAGATTAATAGGAGTTTATTATATATAGGTAAAATATTATATATAGAAAGCAAGGCTATTAGTAATCTTACTAAAGAAAGAGAGTAAATAGGTATAGGGCTTAGATTAGTAAGAAGCTATAGATATCCTTAAGAAAGTAGTAATAATAGCACTAATTCTTATTTTACTTAATTTAAGACTAGGCTTTAGAGAAATTATTCTAATAGTTAATATAAGCTTAATTAAATAGGAAGCTATATTATTATAAATTATTAATAGTAAATAATATCCTATTTAATATAAAAGTAATACTTAAAATACCACTAAATCTAAGTATAATACTATAAAGTAAGAATACTAAGCAGTGGTTTATATATTAAGATAACTATAAATATATCTATATAGAGTTCTATTTACTTTAGAGATAGATTTATAAGTCCTTATATATTAAATTAATAGTGCTATTAATAACATACCTAGGGCACTTATTACCTAATAGATTAGCTATATTCTACTCTTTAATTTCACTATATAATATATACTTAGAGAGAAAAACTAAATTACTAATGCCTTATTAAGGAAGGGCCTTAGAGCTTTAGATTAATTAGACTAGGTAGTTAAAGGGGATATTAAAGATTTTATTAATCTTTATCTTAATAATATTACTATAGGTAAAGAAAATAAAAAGAGCTACTTAAAGGAGATATAATAGGTAATTAATTTTCTATTAACTTTTTAAAGACTACTTAATCTTAGTGTAAAGGACTATAGGAAACTATATAATAGGGCTAAGAAGTTTTACTTAGAAAAAGGATATCTCTAGAAAAGGCTAATAGGAATTATAAAGAGACTTACACTAGTAGTAAATATACCTAAGTAATAATAGGTAATTATTAAGGCTATTTATAAAGAACTTAGATATAAAGGCATTAAGGTAGTCTTCTAGGTAATAAGATTAAGGTACTAGTAAAAGGGACTATAGAATATAGCCTAGGAGATAATAGCTTACTATAAAATATACTAAAAGTTTATACTATAGTGCCTATAAGAGCTTTTTATACTAGTTATACTAGGAAACCTAATAAGTAAGATTTATATTAATACTTAGTACTTACTAATTAATTATAGATATAAGTATTTATTAGAAGCTAGGTATAACCTTACTAGTTAAGTAAAGGCTACTCTAGTTAAACGCTACTATATTAGTAATTAGGAAGTTTCTCTTCTCTCTAATTAGTAGGTTTAGGCTTTTCTAATTTATTATCTATAATAGAGAACCTAAAATACATAGGAACCTTAAGAAAGCACTTATAGATATTAGTATTACTAGAATCTAAATATCTAGGTATAACCTAAAGGCAAATTCCCCTATTAAAGTTAGATATTAGTCTCTTATATTTACCTTAGTAAAGTTAGGTAAATTAGATAGATAATGGTTTAAGCGCCTTAATAAGGCTCTTCTTATAGATTATACTACTATTTATAAATTATATAAAAAGTCTATGTTTTATTTAATTTATAGATAGAAGCTAATACTGCCTTTAGAAGTTAAATTTCTAACTTAGAGACTAATTAATTAAGACGTAATTATAGGTAGTTAAGACTTATTTAAAGTGTAGGTTTAGATACTTAAATAAAAAGCAAAAGATATTAAAAAAGTAAGAATAAAGGTATTTAAATTTAGATAGTAACTTATAAAATAAACTAATAAGAACTAGGCTACTTTAATTAGGAAAGATTAATTAAAACCTAGGGATCTTATCTTAGTATATAATATCTAATAGAATATTAATATATCTATAATATAGAAGCTTATAATAAGGTAAAATAAACTCTTTGAAATTTATAAGCATATGCTAATCTCTAGAGCCTACTATTTATAAACACTAGATAGTATTAAACTTATAAAGATAATCTTAGGGGACTATATTAAGAAATTCCTCCTAGATCTAGAGGGATAATAGACTTCTACTATAGATAAATAGCTTTACGCTCCTTAATATAACTAGGTAGAAGAGGTAATTAGTAATAACTATAATAAGGAGGTTTTAAGCATTATACTATTAATAGCTTAATATAATATATTAGATTAAATAATTAATAATAAGAGCACTTACTATTAGAAAGGGATAAGCAAGGAAAGGCTAGTGCTTAAGGATAATAAAGTTAAACTTTTACCCTAATAGTACCTATACTATAAGATTAAAGTTAGGTTACCTTAATTAATAATTAAATAGTATTAAGAATATAAGGTCTATCCCCTAACTCTTTAATAATACACTTACTAGAAGCTATTTTAACTTTTATTTTATTTATACTTTACTTTTATTTTTAAGATAAGATTAGGTTTTATTTTTAAACACTATAGATTAAGTAATTATAATATAGTTCTAGGAGCTAAGTTACTAGTTTTCTTATTTATTTCTCTAAATTAAAAGATATTATATATTTTTCCTTTATTATAAACTATCTAGAAAGGGGGAGGTATATCTATTTCTAGGTAAGGGGAATTCTTAAAGTTAATACTAGTTAGATTAAGGGGAATTGCCTTAGCTACCTTAGTAGTCTATTCTTTCCCTAAGAATAGTGCTAGAGCCCTCTCTCTAAGAATCTAGGCTAATACCTAGAAGTAAAGCGCTATTTATAGCTTATAGCATAGAAGCTATTCTAGATATAATTACTATAGGCACCCTTAAGAATACTTAGAATTAATATATAACTATAGAATAGGAAGCATATATGCTTATTAAAGAAGTTAATATATTATATATATAAGTTTAAGTAGTTAGAATAGAAAACACTATTTAATTTACTATATATAGAGATAAGCAAAGCCTAGTAACGCTTAGGATATTATAAAAGAGCGTGTAGAAAATACCTATTAGGATAAGCTATTTTAGCTAGAATAAGGACTTAATATTAATAACTATTTTTAATTACTAGAGCTAATACACTTTCTTTCTTAGTATAGCTTCTAATAAAGTCCTTTACTAAGTTTATCTTCTTTATTACCTTAAGGAAATAAGAAGGTGCCCCCTTTAGAATATTATCTATAGGTTAGAGAATAATTTTAGTATATAATAGAACGCTACTATTACTAATATTAATGCTATTATAAACCTAGAATATAAAGAGAAACTTAAACTATAGAAATAAAACTATTAGCTAGTAGTCTAGTATAAGATTAAATAATACCTAGGCCTATATAATCTTTACTAATATAAGAGGGGTAAATCTCTGTATAATTAGACTAGTTAATAGTCTTAGTTACTATAAGTTCCGCCTCTAAGATACTAGCCCTAATAATAGTAGTAACATTAGGAAGCCTTTAATAGGTTATATTAAGAGAATTAGCTATAATTAAATAGTTAAAGGAAAGAGAAATAAAGGTTTATAAAAGATAGGACAAAGAGAAAAAGAGAGGGTTTAAATACCTTAATTTATAACTATTCCTTAATAATAGGTATTAATAACTAATAGACAGGTAGCCCTAATAACTAATAAGGGTGCTAAAGAAGTTTAATTTATAGGATTTATCTAATCCTTATAACCATTGCCTAATAGTAGGTATTAGTAACTATTAGTTATTAAAGGGAATGTAGCCATAGATAGCTACCGCTAACTAACTATATAACCACTAAGAGCTATAAGAATAAGGCTTAGGTTATAAGAACTATTTAATCTTGCTTACTTCTTATATTATTATGCTCTTCTTTAGTTATTAAAGCCTTCCTTTCTTAAGTTTTTCTTATATCCTACCTTTTCTCTTATTATAATTACTTTATCTCCTAAAAGCAACTATTATCCTTTCCCTTACCACTCTTATATACATACCTATATATTCTATTTAATTATACCTTATTATAGCAAAATATAAGGAATCTAAGGTATTTAATAATACCTATACTAAAGTAAATAGTAAGACTATTATATACTTTATAAACAAGAGGTACCTAATAATATACTATATTTATATTTTAATATATAGGATAGAAGGATCTTTCTTTAGGGAAGAGAAAGAAGGCACTATTAGACTTAACCTAGTTAATCTCTATAGATAGTAGCTACTATTATTTTATCTAAGGTAGGACTAGCTATAGCTCTTACTAAGATTTTAAATACACTAAGATAGTAATAACTTTAATAAAGTTACGCTAATTAGGCCTAGTTAAATACCCTTAACTTAGTAATAATATTCTATAGATATTTATAGGTTCTTAAGAAAGGCTTATAAGACCCTAAATAAGGACTAGCTTAATTAGTTTAAGCTATTTACTATAGAGAGGATTATTATATAAGGACTAGAGGTAATAGTAGCTATGCTACCTTAAGTATTTAAACTATATACTATAGAGAATTTTAATATAAATACTTTATAGTAATTAATTAGTTTAAAGGTAGGAAGGCTTTATTCCTCCTACTAGCTAGTTAATATTACTTATAGCTTATAGTATAACCTAGTTAACCTTTACTTATATATAAGCTATTAATATATTATAGTAGGATTTGCTTTCTTTATAAACTATTAGACTTACTTTCTATTTAATTAGAAATAAGGGTGTCTTTACTACTTTAATACTATAGGAAAAGGCTAAATTAAGTAGTTTATTAACTTTATAAGTAGCTAGGGATAAATTATATAACTTTTAAATTACCTATATAATTTTAAAGTAATTATAGTCCTAGTTATAAAGCAAAAGGGAAATTAGGAGTATAAGTATACTTACCTAGGATTCCTTCTTTAAATAATTTATTACTAAGTTAGTTATTAAGCACTTAATCTCCTTATAGAGAACTAGAACACGCTAAACTAATATAGTATTAAGTTTAAATAACTATATATGTTTAGTAAGGATTTATATATTAGGCGCTAATTTAAGCTTTATCTTAGGGACTAGATAATAACTAATAATATCCTAGACCTAAGATATAGCTATATAAAAGCCCTTAAAAGAACTCTATAAGTCCTATATAATATAGTAGTAAATAAGCTTATAATAGGGGATTAGTTACCTAGGGAATTCTCTTACTAAAAAGACTTTAACCTTTTATATTTAGTGTATAATATAATAATACGCTAGATGCTTTACTTTACCACTTAAATAATTAGCAAAGGATTACTAGTAAGTATAGTGGTTATAGCCTAGAAGCATAAGACTAGTAATAATAATTACCTAATTAAATAGTATACTAAGATAGTATAAGTTAATAGACTTTATATTAAGGATTTCTAGTAGCCTATAGCTTATGTTTTTATAAATAATCCTAAAGTCTTTAATATTAGTATTTAAGAATTACTATAGAAATAGAAATAGTAAATATAGTAAGAACTTAATACTAAATAATAATAAGAAGCTACTAGTAGCTAAGAATTAAATAAAGAGATAGGATTTTAAGTATTATAAGAGTCTTTATTAGGACTATCTTCTACTTCTAGTTATAATAAGATACCGCAGTCTTTAGTTACTTAGCTTAAAGTACTCTATAAGGCATAATAGGATTAAATGCGTAATACCCTAGAATAAAGCACCTAATCTTAGTAAGCTATAACTTATAAATTATTTTAAATAGATATTAAGGACTAGCTAAGGTTAGTATAAATCCATAGAGTTATTAGGTAAAACTAAGTAAGCGAATATTAAGCCTTAATAAATTAAGTAAATAAAGAGGTTATGCGCTAACCTCTTAGAGACACTAGATAAGCTATAACTATTAATCTGCTTCCTTTCCTTAAAGCATAGAATATAGCGCAAAGGAAAACTATAGCTTAGTTACTAATATTATTTACCTATGTATTAGTAATGCTACTAGGGCTAGTTTATTAAGAAATATAAGTAAGTATTATTAATACTTATTAGTAAGAGAGATAATAAGCCTTAGGATTAATTAATTAGTAGGTAAACTATAAGTAAAGGGCTACTTAGTAAGATTCTAAACACCTAGCTCTTTATATACCCTTGCTAATATTACCTACTAATTATCTATATATACTAAAGACACTAAAGCTCTCTAGGGAGATAAGGAACTTAGGACTATAATTAGGGAGAATTACTTTGTTTTTCTTTTCTTTCTTTTCTTATTTTTCTTTTCTTTTCTTTCCCTTTACTATAGGAAGTCTTTCCTTATAAATAGATTAAATAGTAGCTCCCCTTATATATAAGCTATAGTCTACTAATCTTGCTTTACGTCCTATTTATTTTTAGTCTATATATAGTTAGGGTTAACTAGTGTATACCTAGGGAGGTGTTATGTAGCCTAAATCGCGCGCCTAGAAACACACGCGTTTGTAATAATAGTATTAGGGGTTATAGGGATAGTTATTATACTAAGGGATAATAACATTAGTTATATAAGCTAGGGATTAAATAGTCTATAAAGGGATCACTTCTAACTAGGCTTCTAGAGCTTATTACACACATTAGATATAGAGTTTTTTATGCCTAGCTTTGCTATGGCTTATTATTGTGTTTTAAGATAAGATAAATTAACAAGATTATTACCACCCACACTGATTTAACCGTTAGGTCACTTCTAATCCGTTAGACTATTTAATCTAGATTATCTCTATCTTATAGAGATAATCTAGCCTTATAATAGGTTACTATAGTTAAGCTTCTTAACCTCCCTTTAACATGCGTAGACGTTAAAGCTACCTACGCGTGTGGGCTAGCATCGTGTCTTTTGGGTTGTTGTTTTCCGCTTAACAAACTAGCTAAGAGATAGGTTTATAATGCCCTTAATACCTAGAATAGCCTAGATATATTGCCTATATATTAGTTACTACTATAAGCTAATATATGTGTGTAAAGGAGAAGGGTAGCTAGTATAGCTCTTATAAGTTAATTATAACTAATAGAGAGACTTATATAGTAAAAATACTATATAGCCTAGTAAAGTTTTACTCTATAGTAGTAAAGCTATACTATATAGACTTATAGTATAAAGATAATAAAAAGGGTGCTAAGGTAAAGCCCTAGGGCATTAGTAATAAGAAAACTACTAGTAAGACTACTAGTAAAGGTAAGAGAGATACTCTTATCTCTATAAAAGGTATAGAGATAAGGGTAGTAAAAGAAAAAAGGTACTAGTAAAGAGAAAGTAAGAAAGGCTAAGAAAAGCCCTTATAGTTTAATTTTACCTTAATAGGCTTAAGGTAGTAAAAGTAAAGAAAAGTAAAGTAAAAGAGTACTATACTAATAAAGACTAAGATAAGGCCTTAATTATAAAGATTATTACTAAGGGATTGCTAAGCATAGTATTCCTTATAGTAAAAGAAAAGGCTAATTAAAACCTTACTCTTTAACTCTACTAGGAAGGGAAGATTATAACCCTAGGTAAGCCCTTTAAGCAATCTAACTAAGCTAAGCTTAATGCCCTCTAAGCTTATAATGTATTTAGATTTATTAAGTATAACCTAGTAAAGTATAGAGGTAATAGAATCTTTAATTCTTATATAGTTAGAGAGATTAAAGGCAAGGGAATAGACTTACTATATAAGAAATCTTGCCTTATTATATAAGGCTATAATAATAAGGGAAAGGAATTTATCTTAATATAGTTACTAATAATATAGTAAGTAAGTTAATAGCTAATTATAGCTATTACTCTATTATTAAGGCAAAGGAGGATTTACCTTTAGATTTATAACATTACATAAGCCTACGTTTAATTATAAATAATACTAATAAGGCTAATTATTATAAGATTGCTAAAACAGATTATATACCTCTTTCTAGAAGGGACTATTATTAAGGTAATTAGACCTCTTTACGGGATCCTAGAGGCTAAAACCCACTAGTAAGTAATATACTTTTATTACCATAGGGATAACCTTAATATAATAACCTTAACCTATAATCCCTGCTTATTAATTATAGCCCTAAATAATAAGAACCTCTATAGTATTATTAGAATATAAATAGATAATACATTAGGCCTAAGCGATAATAACTTCTTTTAAAAGAAGAGGAAGAGCTCTAGAAGGCTAAATTTATAGCTAAGGAGAAGAAATAACTAATAACTAAGGATCCCCTTATTTTTAATAGCTATATCTTAACCTAAAATACTAATAACTTATTAACCTTAACCTAGAAGGGCTAAAGTTAGAAGATTAAGAAAGTTAATCCTTAATCTCTAATAGTAAAATAAGATTATATAAAATAATAAGCCTAAGGGAGTTATATTGTAACTATGTGCTAACTAGAGGCCTTATATAATCTATTAATTATAGCTTAACACTAAGAACCCTTTACTAATAATATTATATAACTTAATAAACGCCTTAAATAGTAGATTAAGAACTAGTAGTAAGGTTTATAATACATTCCTTAACCCTTAAAGAGGCAAAGCTCTTTATGTTTATAAATAGGTTACGTACTAATAATAAGGATCTAAGCTTATAGATTAGGTATGTTATTATAATTAGCAATAAGATAATACAAGATAACAATACCTTTATTATAAAAGGTAATATTATTACATATAGCTTAACAAAAAGCAAGCGGGTTACACATAGCGCGCTTACCTCTAAATTATATAGCATGGTTTAAGGCGTGAATATCACGTACGTAATATCTATAACCCTTAACTAGATTATAGACTAATTAAAGATGCTATAAATTCTAACAATCCTTTGCACTAACTCCTTCTTATTATATAAATACCTAGTAAAGCTAGGCATAATAAAAGAGAAGTGGCTAATAATTAATATTATAGCCCTTTAATAGTTATATAAGAGGAGGGAGATTTACAAAGTTAGATAGATTAATGGCAATAATAATCTAGCTAATTTAATAATAAAGGCATTACTAAATTTATCTCTTTTAACCTTAATCAATTCGAACAAATTAACGATTTGTGTGGAAGGCTAGGTTAAGAGACCTTTAGCGGTAGGAGGAAGAGAGCTTTGACAGAACTAACAGGGGGGAATCTATTATAATCGGATTAATTAAATTAACTAATGCTAACTAAGCTAATTAGGGCTCTGGATTCCTATAAAGGGATTTACTTATAAACACTTTCCTTTAATTTGAATTTTATTACGTTTTTAAGCTTTTTAGCTATAAAGGAAAAAGAGAGATTGCTAGTGTTACTTCCTTTAGGTCTTGTTTAGTTTAATCGTAGCTAAAGGCTAGGACAAGAGTAAGGCCACCAAATAGATGCGCACGATGCAATTAGCTACATCTTTTGCCACCCCTTTTCTGCCCCACTTTCGCGTTTCACCCACTTTCTCTCCTAGCTAGATTCCCCTCTCTTCTCTCTTTCCTAATTAATCTATCATTAACTTCAATACTACGGAATTATCGTATTATTACCTGCGTAGGACCTTGGTGTAACCAACAATTATAGAGAAATTATTAAGATCTTAAGACTTAATAGACTAAGGAGATAATACTATATAAGTTTATTATACCTCTTTAAAGCAAATTTAAATTATTCTAGAAAAAGTAGAATAATTTACTTAATAAAGGAAAGGATTATAGCTTCCTTAAGGTAGTTACTAAGTTTAAAAGAGATTATAAAGCTTTATAAAGCATATTAAAGTTAGCTAATACTCTTATTACTAAGAGATTAAATAGTTAAAGTAAAATAGAAAGAATAAAGTGCCCTTACTCTAGGTATTATATTAAAGAAGCTTTAAAGTAGTAGGAATTATATAATTTATTTAAGGCTATATATAAGCTAGAGGTAGCTCTAAAGGACTAGGAAGTTAGGAAGAACTCTAAAGATAATATTAAGAAATATCTTAAGGAGAATCTATAAGAGAAATTAAAGGCTATAAATTAAAAGCTAGAAAGGAAGGAAAAGAATAGTAATATTATTATTCTATTATAGAATCTAATAAATAACTCTCTTATAGTAACTCTAGGCAAGAAATTAGCTAATATATTATTATTTATATAATTAGAAAGTTCTTAATCTCTAAAAGAAGTTATAACTTTAGCTTTAAATACTATAGATAGCTTGGAAATAAAGCAAAATATAGTGCTTTATAATTCTAGAGCAAATATTCACATTTTTAATAATATTTACTAGTTTAAATAATCTAATTTTAATAAGACTATTATAATAGAAGTTAAGGCTAGAGGCATAATCTATATAGTATTAGGTTAAGGTATAGTTTATATATTAGTTATAGATTCTGTATTATAAAACTAGAGAATAATTATATTAGAAACCGCTTTATTTATTCTAGAATTCTATATAAATCTAGTATTAGCTATAATTCTTATAAGAGTAAGTATTTTCTAGGATTAAAAGAAAGGCATACTAATTAAAGGGAAATATCCTATAGCAAGAATTTATAATATTAATAAGCTTTATGTGTTATTAAGGCTATTAGACAATCTAAAAGAGGCTTATACTACTATAAGCTAACCACTAAAGCCACCTATAAAGGGAGATATAAAGCTTTAGTATTAATAATATAGTTATCTAGGCATAAAGGCTTTTATAGAGCTTATAAACATAACTTTAGGCGTTAAATTAATTAGACCTAAGCTTACGTAATATAAGATATATGCTATAGGCAAAGCTAAGCAATAGAGATTATAGGTTATACCTAAAGGACTTCCTTAAGGACTAGGTTATAAGTTATTAGTTAATTTAGATTACTATAACTCTCCTTATTAAAATAGCAATAGGTATTAGTGTGTATTTATATGCCTTATAACCTTAATGCGTTTCTTTTATTTATTTAAGACTAAAGATAGTATTTATAATAGTTTCTATATAATAATAGGCTTCTTAAGCACTTAATTTAGTATCTAACTATAATTTTTATATAGTAATATTAAAAAAGCCCTCTTTATAGAGAAAATAAAAGATAAGATAGCCTTTACTAGTATTATAGTCTATAATTTAGCTCCCTTAACATTTAGTTAGAATAGTAAGGTAAAGAGATCTAGGGGGTAGTTAAGCAAAAAGCTTATATATTAAGCCTTAAGGCTTAGTTTCTATTAGAACTTAATAATAAGGTGTTTAACACTATAGTTTATCTTCTAAATTAAACACCTTTTAAGTATTATAGGAATTAGATTACACTATATAAACTTTAGTAAAATTAGGCTAGGAAAACTATCCCTACCTACTTATAGATAGTAAAGATCTAAAAACCCTTAATTACTTATCTTTACGCTTATAGATATAAAGCATTTCTAATAATAATAAAGGCTTTAGAGCATATTAAATTATATAACGCAATCTGTTACGTGCTAGAATTGACAATTAGCCTGTGGCCTAGGATGTGGCTAGCTTCGTGCTACAAGACCTTGGATGTGGCTAGCACGTGACCTAGAACCCCTATATTAGATAATAGCTTTAACCTCTAGCTAGTTAAATAACAATAACCTTTACACACTTATTATATCTTACATTTTATATTGTAATAAGTGATAGCAATTGCTCTTTAATTGTTACGCACTGCTAGCGCTTTTACTACTAATAAAAGCCACTAAACTAACAAAATCGTTAACTAACACTAAGCCCATTAAAGCTATCCCTTTTAATAGGCCTAATAGCTCACCCCTAGGCATCGCGCCTATCGTCAGATTCTTTGACCTTTGATTTGAAGACCTTCGATTCTTTGACCTTCGATTAATTCGATCAATTCATTAACCTTTGAATTGCTTCGATCTTCGACCTTCGAATTGCTTCGATCTTTGACCTTCGATCCGTTAATTTAAAGACCTTCGATTCTTTGACCTTTGATCAATTCGATCAATTCGTTGACCTTCGTCCCGACCGTTGATCCGTTAATTTGAAGACCTTCGACCTTCAATCCGTCAATTTGAAGACCTTCGAATTGCTTCGATCTTCGACCTTCGATCCGTCCATTTGAAGACCTTTAACCCGACCGTCAATCTGACAAATTCGTCAATTTCAATCGCTAGCCTCCCCGCTAGGCAGCTTCCTTACGAATCCAATAAAGCTTGCTATAATGCTTCCCTTGCACTAGCTAGATTAGTGCGAGTAATAGCAATTATAGTGGCTTTATAAGCAAGATTATTAGCGCTAAACCTATGGCATCTATAGGAAGACCTTCCTGTCAAGAAATCAGGTCTTTTAACATCTTAAGGACCTATGCCTAGCTAGTTAGCAATTTTAACAGATTTAACAGCAGCTAGATTAATAACTCCAGCAGCAATTTCAGTGGCAGCAAGAACAGCATCAACGGGACCTTCAGGACCTAAGGACCCGATATCAATGGCAGCAGCAACAGATACAGGACCTTTGACGGAAGCTAGCTATTGAAGAGGATGACTTCCAGCAGCTTGAAGACCTTGTTAAGGAAGTCTTCGAAGAACGCGATGACCTTCGAAGGCAGCTAGCTTGTCAGCGAATTCAACAGCCTGACCAAAGCCCTCTGCAAAGCTCGTTGCCTGGCCCTTTGCAAATTCGTCAGCAGCTAATTCAACAGCCTGACCGAAGCCCTCTGCAAAGCTCGTTGCCTAGCCCTCTGCAAAGATTGTTGCCTCAACAATCTAGCTATCGTTAGATGTATCAATCCAATGATCAATTTGACCGTCAACCTGACCGTCAACCTGACCGTTAACCTGACCGTTAACCTAACTGTCAATCTAACCGTTAACCTGATTGATTTGACATTAGCTAGCTGACCTTAGATAGCTAGGACAGCTATCTCTTTTATCTGTGGTGCCTGCACTTATTACGTGCTAGAATTGACAATTAGCCTGTGGCCTAGGATATAGCTAGCTTCGTGCCACAAGACCTCGGATGTGGCTAGCACGTGACCTAGAACCCCTATATTAGATGATAGCTTTAACCTCTAGCTAGTTGAATAACAACAACCTTTACACTCATTTTTATCTTACGTTTTATATCGTAACACAATCCCTTAATTAGAGTAGAAAGCTTATATTAGTTACCTTGTTAGTTATAGAGGCAAATCTTAGTATATTATCTAGGTGCCTATGTTACGTAATTAGAAGGTTATTATATTAGCATGTGTTTAATTTAATAAGAACTCCTTCTTTAAACTAAAAGAAGAGCTAGAATTAGCTTAAAAGGAGAAGATATTAATAATTATACTACTTAAAGAGCTTAAGGCTAAAGATATTAAAGAAGAAATTAGCTAAGACCTTATTAGAATAAAACTTAAAGAGAATAATTAAGCCTCTTTACTATTAACTATAAAATAGGAAAATAAATAGTTTAAAGCAAAAATACTACCTTAAGTATTAGGGTAAGAAGGTAACTATATTAGTGTACTTTTAACCTCTCCTAACTCTTCTTATAAGGTACTAGTTACTATAGAGAATATAAAGATTTAAGTACTAGGTAATAATATATTATTTTGTGAAATTAATAAATTTATGCGTAAGGCAATATTTAAATATATGGATACTACCGTGAAGACTAGTAAAATTACTACTAAAGGTAGTAAGGCAGTAAAGAATTATTATCCCTATAATAATAGTATTAATCTAGATAATATTATAACTAGAAAACGCTAAAGAAAGGAATTAAGAAAAGCTAGGTAAGCATAGTTTTCTTCTACTTTTTTAATAGCATTCTAAGGCACTTAATATGGTTTACGTATTAAAGATATGCCCCTAGAACCTACCTATTATTATTAAGCTATAGCCTTAGCCTATTATAACTACTAGAAGGAAGTAATTATAAAGAAGCTTTTAAAGCTTTTATTCTTAAACTACTAGGAGAATATACTAGATAAATTACTTAATCTAGAATATTATAAGGAGATTATTAACCTTAGCTAGGTTTTTAAATATAAAACTAATAAGAAAGGCATAGTTATAGAGTTTAAAGCTAGAATAGTTATATAAGGCAATTAATAACTAAAAGATAACCTTAATAACTACGTAGCTACGCTTACTTTACAATCTTTACACATGCTACTTATAGTCTATTACGCTAATAATCTTAATACTTATTAATATAATATTTAGAATGCTTTTTATATATAAAACTTAAAGAACCTATCTTTTATAAACCTCTAGAAGGTATAAATATAAGAGATTATCTCTAGAAGATAATATAAGTATTATATAGGCTATAAGAAGCTTCTTAATAATAGTTCTTATATCTAATGTAATTCCTATTAAAGATAGGCTTTATCTAAGGAAAGGAAGACCTATATATCTTTACAAAGGATAGATTTATCCTATTTTTCTATATAGATAATATTATAGTAATATATCCTAATAGATTTAAAGTAAAATTTAAAGAGCTATATAAGTAGTTAATAAACAGTCTAGATATTAAAGACTAAGGAGATTTAAAGTAATTCCTAGGTATTAAAATCTGTTGCTTCCTTCGGGTCCTGTTCGGTTTAATCGTGGCTAAAGACCGGACCAAATGTGGGTCTAGTGGGGTCGCCGAATGGATGCACGCGATGCGATTAGCTACATCATTCACCACCCCTTTTCTACCCTACTTTCGCGTTTCACCCACTTTCTCTTCTAGCTAGATTTCTCTCTCTTCTCTTCTTTCCTAGTCTATTAAAAAATCTATTATAAACTTTAATACTACGGAATTATTATATTATTACCTACGTAGGACCTTAGTGTAACTAACACTAATTAGTGGTTAACTTCACAACCACAGATAAGTTAGGTATTACAAGAAGAGATAATTCTACAGACGCTATAGCCACTTACCTCTTAAGTCCCTAAACTATTTAGGTAAAGAGGCATAACTATAGATTATGCTAAAGGAAAAGACTAGATTTACAGACTTATTAGGCTTCTAAGGGATTAATTTATTAACCCTTAGGCCCACGGGATATTATTATTATAGGATTATTCCTATTATTTATCACAAGAAAACTAACTAAATAACCAAGTCTATTGCTATAAGGCATTTTACTTAAACCTAACGTTAATATAACCTTAGCTAAGCTAGCTAAACACATACACTACCCTCTTTACCTTCATTCCCTTATTCCCTTATTCCCTTTCCCTAGAAAACACGCAATAGGTATAATATTAGAACCTAAGAGACCTTTAGAAGATAAACTGCTAAGATAACTATAACTATACTCTAAGGTACTTACAAGAGACTAGAGAGAGCTTGTGTAGCTAAACCCTAAGACAGCCACGCAATACAAACTAAATAATCGTATTATAAGGTTTATCTATACTAGCAAATATTAAGGCTAGAAGGATAAAGACCTCTAGGAGACCTTTAAAGAGGACTTTAAAGGTTAGTTAAAAGGAACATTTAGAAGGGCTTATTGTTACGATATAAAACGTAAGATAAAAATGAGTGTGTAAAGGTTGTTGTTATTCAACTAGCTAGAGGTCAAAGCTATCATCTAATATAGGGGTTCTAGGTCACGTGCTAGCTATATCCGAGGTCTTGTGGCACGAAGCTAGCCACATCCTAGGTAACAGGCTAATTGTCAATTCTAGCACGTAATAAGTGCGAGCACCACGGATAAAAGAGATAGCTGTCCTAGCTATCTAAGGTTAGCTAGCTAATATCAAATCAATTAGGTTAACGGTCAGATTAACAGTCAGGTTAACGGTTAGGTTGACGGTTAGGTTGACAGTCAGGTTAACGGTCAGGTTGACGGTTAGGTTAACAGTCAGGTTAACAGTCAGGTTGACGGTCAAATTGATCATTGGATTGATACATCTGACGATAGCTAGATTGGCGAGGCAACAATCTTTGCAGAAGGCTAGGCAACGAGCTTTGCAGAGGTCTAGTGTTACGTGCTGATTTGGCACGTAAGGGGTTGAATCCGTCAGAGGGGCCAACGGATTCAACAGGTCATAAATCATGCTAAGTTCACTTTAGGAAAGTTACTATTAGGAGTAAAGTATATTATAAGAATTAAGTTATCCCCTACTCTAGGTTACTAAATCTAGCCCTATAAGGGTCCCTTCCGCTTCTAGGCATTCTACTATGTAATAAGTGCTAGGCATGCCTTAAAAACAACTATCCTAGTCGGATATAGCTAGCTAGTGGCTAGATTTAGGTTCTTAACTATTAACGTAAACAAAAGAAATATAGCTTAAGTTAAATCTTATAAGGAGACAGATATAGCGCGTTCCCTACTATACTAGTAGCTTTAGTGTTATAGGTTTACTTAACTCTATAATTGCTATCTACTAAACTATGCCTTATAATAGTACTTATAAAATCATTATATTAAATAATAGTTATGCTAATTTTATTATAATCTCCTACTTTATTACTAAATTTTGTTCTCCTATAATTACTAATTTTATCCCCTCCTTTTAGTAAGTTATTAAATCCTACTAATTAATTATTCTTTCTAGTATATCCCTAGTCTAATCCTAAACTATATTATCTTATTACTAGATAGAATCTAATTCCTATTTTTCTTTTTTTTTTTTTATTTAAATCTATATCCTTAATCTATTAATCTAGCAAATTTATTATCCCTATTATCCTATATTATAGTAGGTCTAACCATAGGCTAATTAGAAGGTAGCGCTATCTTATTTTATATTCCTATTATTCTTAGCTATGCTTATATTACTAGCGTTTTTAATAGGGTTAATTATAGAATTACCTAGGTAGCCTTTAGTTTTATTAGACTAAGTTTTTTATTTAGCCTAGTTTTCTTACTTAGGCTTTCTAGTGTTTTGCCTTAGGGTTACTTATTACTAGGATTTAGCATTTTACTATGTAATTTACTTTACACTATACTAGATTTAGCTAGACTTAGTTTTATAGTTTTTACCTTTTTTATCTTCTCTCTAAGCTCTTTTTATTCTTATATAAGCTTATTTATTATTATTTTCTAGGTGTCTATTTACTATACTATTTTTACTATTATCCCTACTAGTATTATAAGCTTTTTCTCTAGCTTACTTTTACTAACTATACTCTCCTTAAATTCTATAAGTTATTTACTAAAATTAGTTAATATTACTCTAGGGTTAAGCTTTAGAATCTTCTCCTTATAATTTCTTAGTATTTTTACTATTTATATAAACTTCTCCTTTATTTTTTTTACCTTCTTTATTATTAAATTTACTAATTCCTTAACTTAATCTAATGCCTCTCTAGCTAAGTTATATACTAAGCTTATATCTACTTTTATATTATTAAAAGCCCCTTTTATCTTATTTATTTAGTTTACTATATTATTAATTTTACTTTACTTATATTCTCTATTTCTCTTCTTATTCTCTTAGGATTTAGTAGATTTCTAGGTTAGCTTCTTATTAATGCTAATGCAAAGCAAATTTGCCTTACTAATACTAGCTAATACTCTAGTAATTATAGCATTTATTACTCTATATTTATCTATAAAATAGAGAGCTAATAAATCTGCTTATAGTAGTAAAGACATAGTGCTATTATATATAGCTATTTACTATCTATATTTAACTATTATACTATTATAAAAGGCTACTATTACTATCTTTATCTAATTCTTTATCTATTATATTACTCTATATTCTATTAGATTAGTAGTAATTTAATTTAATAGCTTCCTATTTAGTTTTACTACTGCTTTCCTTATTTTTAATATTACCTTTTATTCTTTAAAAATAGTAAAAATCTATATAATTATATTTTACTATAATATAAAATATATATTATTTAAATATATCTCTAATTCATTTAATACTATTATAGCGCCTTTTAACACAAATTTATATATGTATGCCTATATAGCATATTATATATCCTATATACTACCTTTTTAGCCTACTATAGTGTATTAGAAAGTGCTAAAATTAATCCCTTTTATGCCTTTTCCTTTATACTTTATATTAAATTCTTCTATTATTCTTTTTTACACTACTACTCTAATTTTAGGCATTAGCTTTAGAGTGTCTTTTCTAGAGCTAGGCTATCTAAATCTAATATATAATAATTTAAAATTAAGCTCTATAATTTATATGTAAACCTATAATAGTCTAATAAGGAATTCCGCTAGTATCTTATTAACTTTATTATTAATTTTACTCTCTAAAATCCTATCTTTAACTTTAGTTTCTAAAGGTTTATTCTTAAATCCGGATTCCTAGTTAGAGGATTTAGTAGCTATATTAGTAAGGTTAACTATTATTATATTATTTTCTTTATCTAATATATTGCTAATTTTATTGTTTCCTTATGTTATTTTACTCTCTATAAGTTATTTTCTTTTTATAGCTTTAGTAAGGTTATCCTTTAGTAATTATCTTAGTGCTTCTTTATACTCCTATCTTTCTTTTCTAGCATTAGTTAGTATAATTTTATTACTCCTACTATTCTTAACCTCTTTTCCTAAATCCTTAGTTAGCGTTTCCTCTTAGCGCCCCTTAGATTTAACTATATCCTTTATAATACTAGTAGCTTCTATTTTATTACTATTACTATCTCCTACCTATTAGGCTAACTTATTAAATTCCTTTACTAATATTTATATTTCCCCTAGATATTACTAATAGTATAGTTCTTTTACTTAAAGGATAGGAAGCATATACTCCCTTTATTAATTACTTCTCTTTACTAGTTATATATAGTAATAAAGGAATTTCTTATCCTTAAAATAGCTAGCTATTCCTAATTTAAATAACTTATTATCTATTTATTAGTTAAATTTAGCTTACTCTTCTTTAGTATTAGCTTATTATCTCCCTAAATTAGCATATATAAGTTCCCCTAAAAGTTGATTTTATTATATTAATACTAGAACTTAAATATATAGATACACTACTAGGATCCGCTTATATAGTGTTTATTCTTAGATATTAATCTTATTATTAAATATAATAAGATTAGGCTTTTAATATAGGAAATCAGGAGGAATTAGGTTTATACTAAGCATATAGTATATATATTTAACTCCTAGGGTAAAATAGTTATATTTAATATAATATTTCCTGTAGTCCTTATAGTTTTATATTGCTTATAGACATTATTAATCTCTATTATTAATGCTAAGTTTATTACTTCCTTTATAAATACTAGATCTATTATTTTTACTAATAAAGGCTTTAGCTACTTTAAATTCTATGCTAGCACTCTTACTAGTTATTACTATAAAGTAAAATATAATAACTTAGTTAAATTTAACTATGCTTATACTAAATCTAACTACACTATAATTATTATTTAATTATATAATAATATAAAGTTTAAGTATAGTAAGATAATCCTAGTTAGTATAATAAATAATATATATAAGTAAGCCCCTAGAAACTACTACCTCCCTACTAGCTTATTAGATCTAGTACCTATTATTTAAATTCTCCTTTTACTACTATTATTTCTTTATAGGTTACTAGTCTCTTTTTATATATTCTTTAGCCTAATTAATTAGGTTTTTCCTAAGGTATTCCTCTACTATTTTAGACACATTAATCTATATCTTGTTTTTAGCTACCTATTAGTTATCTTTAGTAGTATATCCTTTTTATCTAATAAGAAACTCTACTCTTATTACCTTATTTTTCTGCTTTAAAATTTTAACCTAATAATTATAGATTTGCTTAATTTCCTAATAATCTATTTCCTCCGGATTATTAAATAAAATTAATAGTAAAGCTAGTTCTTCCCTCTTAAATAGATCCCTTCCTTATACTAGCTTCTATAGCTATACTACTAATACTACTAGATGCACTTATGAATTTAGTGGGAATTCTAACTAATAAACTAATAGATTTACCTTCTTTAGTACCTTATAGGGACTTGCCTTTTATAGGGACTATTTTTTCTTTAGCTTACTAGATAGTTTATATCCCTTATATAATTATAGGTAAACTATATTACCTTTATTAATATTAACTAGTTTATAGTGGTTATTATACTAAATTTTCGCTAGTATAGCTACTATTATAATTACTAATTAAGCTTTATACTAATATAGTTTCTATAGTACTATAATATTATTTACGCTAGTTCCTATGTTAGTTATATTATTAGGTAAAAGAAGGTTAATAATACTTAAAGGCTAAAATCTATATAATAGCTTATTAGGTACCTAGCTAGTACTTATTACTATAGTGTTATTTAGTTAGTATTATAATACTAGTAATAGTAATATCTATGTTATATCTAGGTCTATTACTATATAATACTATATTATAATTATTACTATTTAGTTCTTTCTTTTAGCTATTCTATCTATCTAGGGATAATATATAGTACTTATAAGGAGTTTTACCCCTACTTACTTAAATATAGCTTTCTATATGTTAGATATAAACTTTAGGTCTCTATTACTTATAATCTATCTTAGTAACCCCTAATCTATAATATATAGTGCCTAAAGAAGTAATTCTACCTAGATTTCCGTGGGATATATAGTATATCTAGGTATTAATAATATTCTCTTACTAAAAAGGCAGTTTATAGGGCATAGTAAGTTATATATTATATACCCTTTTATTTACTATATAGTATTTACTAATAAGACCTCTAGTATATCTATTATAAAATTAAGGGAGATTATATAAAATAGCGTTAGTTTTAACTATAAGGGCCGCATTTCCCTTAGGGGCTTTATATAATTAATTACATTCTCCTAACACACTATATAATAGGCTATATAATTATAAATACATTAACTTATTTATATAAAATAGACTAACTATAATTCTACTGCTATCCTTGTGATTCTAAAGTGTTACTATTTATTATATACTAATTATAGTATAGATTTAACCTTTGCTATTAGAATATATAGGCGGAAAAATCTATCCTTACTATAGTAGTATAATAATCTATCCTCACGCAAATCCTAGCTATATAGAGGGATCTTTAGTCTAGTTCTAGCGTTCTTTACTGCTTGTTTTTCTTAGTAGGCTTTTATTAATATAATAATTTAGCTAAACTTATAATTAGATTAGTACCCCTTAATAATTCTAGCCTTAAGTTTATTATCTATAATTATAGTCACAGTATATTCTTTACTAAAATATACACTAGTATCTAACTTATTATATTAGCTTTTCTACGCTACTTCCCTATAGGTTACCTTTACTAGTAATCTAGAGAGTGCGTCTAGAACCACATTTAACACTCCTAGCATATATATTACCTTTAGGCTAAATTATAATAAATAATTTGTAACTTTAGCTAGTTTTAAATTAGCCTTATTAAGGTCTATTATTAATAATAAGGTATATTTAATAATACCCTTTGCTAGAGAATAGTTAGTTAATATATTAACTATAGCATTATTAGATTACACTATCTTCTAGAGCTTTCTAACACTCTATGTAATTATAGCTACCTCTACCTCTATTAAACTATATTATTTTTTAACGCTTAATATTACTCTAGAAAGGAATAGAATTAGCTATATCTAGTTATTTTTAATCTCCCTCCTAGGAATACTTTAACTATCCTATTCTTCTTATAGCTAGAAAACATATAGACTAAATCCCTCTTTATAAGCGTTAATTTTAAAGAATAGCGGCTTCTTTAGGTTATAGTACTATAAAGTTTGTTTCTTACTTAAAAATGTCTTAATATCTTTAAACGCCTTTTCCTTATCTCTAGTTAGTAAAAACATCTTTAGCTACGTTTTTCTCTTTTATATTAGCTTTAAGATACTAGTAATCTTTTTATCCTTTTCTTAAAATTCGTGTAATAACGCTATTTTTTATGCCTATAATAGTTAGATTTGTATATTAAACTATAGGATTCTATTACGTAAAAATCTAGCTATTCTAATAAAAGTCTTAAGACTTAATAAATTGCTTAGAAATATTATCTTTTAAAACGCTTTAAGCTAATTATTAGTATTTATAATTCTATTACTATTAATAATAAATCCTAGTAACTAAATAGTAAGGTAGCTAATAAATAACTTTTTTATAGCAATTATTAATCTATTCTCCTTAAGGATTTTAAGAACTATTTTAAGATAGCTTAAATACTCTTCTAAATTATCTAAAAACATAATAATATTATTAATATATACCTAAATAAAGTGTTTATACTTCTAGAATAGTCTATCTATAAATCTTTAGGCAAAAGCTAGAGAGTTTTTAAACCCTATT
The DNA here is from genome assembly GCA_021950295.1 of Epichloe scottii. Lineage (NCBI taxonomy): Eukaryota > Fungi > Ascomycota > Sordariomycetes > Hypocreales > Clavicipitaceae > Epichloe > Epichloe scottii. The sequence goes on from CP083245.1 coordinate 557,812, forward strand.
AGTGCTATATTTAATACTTCTAAACCTCTATTTAATATTACTACTATACGCGCTTAATAGTCTTATTAAATAGGTAATTAATAGAAAAACCAGTTCTATTAAAAAGAGAAATCACTTTCTTGCTATAGGTATTATTTATAATATTACTTTAGTTAGGTAAAGGGTATATATCTAGTATTACTATATTATTTAGTAGTCTTATATTAACTATAACTCTTCCTTTTCTCTCTTAGCTAGTCTCTTGCTAGACTATAAACGCTAGGTATATAATTACTACTAGTTTATCTAGATATAATATCTTCCCTTTTGTATAAAGTTTATTATATACTTTATTAAGTTTATTAGCATCCTATTTTCTAAGTTTATAAGGCCTAATTAGCCTTATTTAATACTACTATCCCTCTATAAGATTAATTCTTATTTTCTAGTCTTCTAGTATTAGTATAATACCCCTATTATAGTAGATATTATATTTATCTATTAACTTAATAAGTTTATTTATAGCCTTTTTATTAATATTAGCTACCTATACCCTAAATTAATTAGTTATAAATAGAATTTCCTTAGGATATAAGATTTTATAAGAGAGTACTCTTATATTAACTTTCTTTAGATTAAGGTTATCTTCCTCTCCTTTAGTCTCCTTATTAGTTTTAGCCTTCTCTTTACTCTTTTCTATAATATCTTTACTAAAAAAGGCATAATATATAAATAGGTTATTAATTATATAGTTTATAGTAACCTCCCTAGCTACTATTACATATATAACCTTTTAGTGCTTAGAAATAGTAATAGTTTTATTAGTTAGGTTATAAGTAACTATCTATCCCTAGCTAGATTTATATAAGAGTGTGTCTAGGAGAAATATTAAACATAATAGTATATAATAAACGCTTATTTCCTAATTCTTCTATCTTACCTTCTAGGTAACTAGCATATATAACTATGCCTTTAGGGGAATTATTACTATCTATGCTATAATTACTTATTAGTAAGGAACTTTACTTACTAATTAAAATATTTCTACCTACACTATTATACTATATACTAATCTAAATACTACCTTAGGTTATATAAAATCGATTTTTGCCCTAAAATTATATAGGAAATTCGTACTAAGTAGTAATTTAGGCCCTAGATTTAGTATTATATCCGCTATTACTATAAAATATCTAGTTATCTTAGTTTTATACGCTATCCTAGGGATATAAAAGTTAAAAGTAGCGGTTTTAGTAATAAAAAAGGAAGACTAGACTCCTAAGACTAGCTTTAGTTCTTATATTCCCTACTTTATATTTGCTTTATACTACTATAGCTATGCCTTATTTGCTAAGATTAATAATATTCTTATATTAAGATAGACTTAGTGGCTCTTGCCTTTATTATTAAATTTAATTAGAATTTTAAGGAAAGTGTTTGCCTTTTTCCTATTATACTCTACCTCTTATAGTCTTACTATAGCCTTAATAACCTATCCTAGGCTTAGTTATCTAGGTCTAGCTAGACCTGTCTCTATAGTAGGTTTCTTAACTTTCTTTCTATTATTTTTAATAAAATATATCTCTATAAAATTTAAATCTTAACCTTAGCTTTCCTTATTATTATCTTCTAAAACCTCCCCTTCTTTTACTATATAGTATTTATAGTCTTTAAGATAGGTTTTATACTATTCTATATTAGAGTTATCCTTATATACTATAATATATATATATTCCTTTTCCTTTATAGGTGTTTTCTTCTAATGCTAAAACTGCCTTAGTTACTATAATTAGCTTACCTACCCTAATAATAAAGTCTCCTAATATTATTATTTATCTAGTTAGTTTAGTAGATTTTCCTGCCTATTTTAACTAAGTCTAGGGTAATTCCTTACTTTATCTTCTTACTATAATTTATTTTACTAAGGTTTTTAGTTTTACTCCTTAAAGGGCTAATTTTACTAGTATAACCTTAGCTAAAAACCACCTAAAAATCTTTATATATTTTAATTATCCTATTTATACTATTAACTTCCTAGAGGGAATTATATATTAAATAGCCTATTCTAATTAGCTTAGGCTCCTTTTACTTCCCCTTCTAAATTACTACTAGATTTCTCTTATTAGAAATAAACCTTAGTTTTGCCTTTACCTTTTCTATTTATAGTATAACCCTTATTATATAGGTAGTTATATAAGTTATATCTCTTATTATCTACTATTATAATATACGCTAATCTTATATCCTCTTTTATTAGTATTAGACATATTTAATACATTCCTAGGTAGAGTTTATAATATAGGTATAATAATAGCTAATAGTCTATTATCTTACTATTTGCTTTAGTATACTAGAAAATTTTTAATATAAATTTATAAAAAGATACCTCCTTTATAATATCCTCTCTTATATATTTAGCCTTATTAAGCTATACTATTATATCCTAGACTTAAATACTAAATTCCTTTCTAACTACTATAAATATAGTTAATATTCCACTAAATATAGCGTTCCTTTCTCCTAAATTAAGATATTACCTATACTATACTATTATATTTCCTTAGAATAGTATCTAGACTTTCTTCTAAATAATATCTTATTAGCTAGGACTAGTATAATATAAGTAATCTTTAACTACCTATATCTATAATTTAATATTATAAAAAATAGTCTACTTCCTATTATATATAATAAGATTATTACTAGCTTTCTTAGGCTTATATTAAGGCTTAAAGTGTCTAATATCTATGATTTTCTATGTTAAATCTACCTATTACTCTATTATATCTATGTGTTAAGGATTCTAGTCCTAATCTATTGCTAAATCTATCTTACCTTAAATACTTAGATTTATATACTATTCCTAGTTTAGAGGGTATTATCCTTATAAATAACCTTAGTAAGGGTATTACTAAGGTTATAAGTATCCTTACTAATATTATAGTGGTATTAGTTATACTATTAGCACTATTTAGTTTAGGTTAGCATATAGATTACTATTATACTACCCCTAGTCTATAGGTAGATATACTATTCCCTAAGTTATATTCTATAGTTATAGTATTAACCTTACTAAGGCTCCTATACTTTATAAGCTCCTAATTTTAGTTATTAGTTTTATTACTAACTACTCTATTCCTATTACTACTTCTTCTATTATTACTTACTATATAAGCTATTATTAACTAATTACTTCCTAAAGGATCCTAGCTATATTAGATTTAGCTAGCTTAGTATAAAGTTCCCCTAAACCTAGTATACTTCCTAATAGTCCTAGCTATAAGTCTCCTAGGTCTAATTTTAATAAGTAGTTAGGGGTTATAGATATTAAGTAGTAGTATTGTTTTTAGGGTAGTTTTTAATCCCCTTTTCTTTATTAATTTTGCCTTTCTTTATACTATTCCTAATCTTAGTAGTATTAGTATTACTAACTAGACTAGTAGTGCTCTTAGACCTTTTCTTAGACTCCTTACTACCTTTAGATTAACTAGATTTATAAAGAAATCCCTTAGATTTAGCTTTTATAATATAGGACTTAACTTAATTTTATATAAGGCATATAGTTTATAAATCTATAGTGTTTTAATAAATAGGAGGTTCCTAGTATACTAGCTATTTATGTCTTATTACTATTCTATTAATAAATTTATACTAGGTAAGCTTATTTAAATCCTCTTATTTATTAATTCTAATAAGTTTTTATTTCTAATATTTAAATTCTAGATTAGTACTATTAAAAGCTTTAAATTAGTAAATAATTTATAATTTAGTCTTATTTACTAGAAAGTTTAAAAGGGGGTTAAATTAGCGTTATAAATAGTTAGTTTTAGACATAAGGCTATTATTCTTAGATAACTAGAGGTGCGTAATAAAAGAATCTCTAATTGCTACTACTTATTACATGCTAATTTAGCATGTAAGGGGTTAAATCCGTTAGAGGGGCTAACGGATTTAATAGGTTATAAATCGTGCTAAGTTTACTTTAGGAAAGTTACTATTAGGAGTAAAGTATATTATAAGAATTAAGTTATCCCCTACTCTAGGTTACTGAATCTGGCCCTGTAAGGGTCCTTCCGCTTCTGGGCATTCTGCCACGTAACATCTAGGCTGTTAAATTCGCTGACAAGCTAGCTGCCTTCGAAGGTCATCGCGTTCTTCGAAGACTTCCTTAACGAGGTCTTCAAGCTGCTAGAAGTCATCCTCTTCAATAGCTAGCTTCCGTTAAAGGTCCTGTATCTGTTGCTGCTGCCACTGAATTTGCTGCTGCTGCCGTTGAATTTGCTGCTGTAATTGCTGCTGTTGCCATTGATATCGGGTCCTTAGGTCCTAAAGGTCCCGTTAATGCTAGTCTTGTTGCCACTGGAATTACTGCTAGAGTTATTAATCTAGCTGCTGTTAAATCTGTTAAAATTACTAACTAGCTAGGCATAGGTCCTTAAGATATTAAAAGACCTGATTTCTTAATAGGAAGGTCTTCCTATAAATACCATAGGTTTAGCGCTAATAATCTTGCTTATAAAGCTACTATAATTGCTATTACTCGCACTAATCTAGCTAGTGTAAGGGAAGCATTATAAGGAGCTTTGTTAGATTTGTAAGGAAGCTGCCTAGCAGGGAGGCTAGCAATCAAAATTAACGAATTTGTCAGATTGACGGTCGGGTCGAAGGTCTTTAAATTAACGGATCGAAGGTTGAAAAATCGAAGGTCGAAGATTAAAGCAATTCGAAGGTTAACGAATTGAAGGTCTTTAAAGGTCTTCAAATCAACGGATCGAAGGTTAAAGAATCGAAGGTCGAAGGTCTTTAAATTAACGGATCGAAGGTCGAAAAATCGAAGGTCGAAGATCAAAGCAATTCGAAAGTTAACGAATTGAAGGTCTTCAAAGGTCTTCAAATCAACGGATCGAAGGTTGAAGAATCGAAGGTCAAAGGTCTTCAAATCGACGGATCGAAGGTTAAAGATCGAAGTAATTCGAAGGTTAACGAATTGAAGGTCTTTAAAGGTCTTTAAATCAACAGATCAAAGGTTAAAGATTAAAGCAATTTAAAGGTCTTCGAATTAAAGGTTAACGAATCTAACGATAGACGCAATACCTAGGGGTAAACTATTAGGCCTATTAAAAGGGATAGCTTTGACAGGCTTAGTGTTAGTTAACGATTTTGTTAGTTTAGTGGCTTTTATTTAGCAGTAAAAGCGCTAGAGGTACGCAACGATTGAAGAGCAATTGCTACCACTTATTACGATATAAAACGTAAGATAAAAATAAGTGTGTAAAGGTTGTTGTTATTTAACTAGCTAGAGGTTAAAGCTATCATCTAATATAGGGGTTCTAGGTCACGTGCTAGCCACATCCGAGGTCTTGTGGCACGAAGCTAGCCACATCCTAGGTAACAGGCCAATTGTCAATTCTAGCACGTAACACTTATAGTAAGATTATATAGGAACTACGAAACTCTTTACGAGAGAGTGGCGTCTATGTTCCCTAAGGTCTAGGCTTTCTAATCGCGACTGCATTAGAATAAGTGCTTTAAGAAGAGAGAAGATTGCTATGGTTAAGAGAGAGATTAAGACCTTCTTAACCCCTTAACCTCCCTAGTAATCTCTTTATCCCCTGTAAGAACCCCTTAAAGGCTCTCTACCCTAATAAGCTGCTAAAGAGATTATTAAAGATTATTAAGAACTTGAAGATTGCTAAGGGCAATAATAACCCGAAGATTGTTAGGAACTCGAAGATTATTAATAACCTAAAGTGTTACGGTGCAGCCCCAAGGGAGCCATCGCGGATGTCAGCGCGCGCCGTACGGGTGATGTGCCTGATCCAATTGCGCCATAGCAAAAGAATACGCATTGAACAAGTCCCTTTGACTTATGCAATTGACACCTATATTGCTAGGACTAGGCAAAGCCTAGTCTATCACATAAAGATTGCTAAGGGCAACAGCCTAAAGATTGTCAAGAACTCAAAGATTATTAGGACCTTAAAGATCCAATTATGCCCATGAGCAATGCTAAACAATACCTTAATCCTCTAGTAAATAAAAGCCTCACGTACAAGTAAATAATAGGTAATATCTATTAATGCTTTAGAATAGAGGGATTATTCCCGCTATTAACGGTTAATTTCGATTATTAGCAATAAGGAGGCATAAGACCCTTAAGACCTTTATTGACTTAAATAAGGCCACAATCTGGGTTAAGGGTTAGGTAAAGGGACTAATTTAATAACAGAGGCATTACTAAATTCATCCCTTGTGACCTTAGGTGTCACCGAATTTATCTCTTATAACCTTAATTAATTCAAACGAATTAACGATTTGTGTGGAAGGCTAGGTTAAGAGACCTTTAGCAGTAGGAGGAAGAGAGCTTTAATAGAACTAATAGGGGAAATCTATTATAACCGGATTAATTAAATTAACTAATGCTAACTAAGCTAATTAGGGCTCCAAATTCCCATAAAGGGATTCACTTATAAACACTTTCCTTTAATCTGAATTTTATTGCGTTTTTAAGCTTTTTAGCCACGAAGGAAAAGGAGAGATTGCTAGTGTTGCTTCCTTTGGGTTCTGTTCGGTTTAATTGTGGCTAAAGACTAGACTAAATGTGAGTCTAGTGGGGTTGCTAAATAGATGCACGCAATGCGATTAGCTGCATTATTTGCTAACCCCTTTTCTGCCCTACTTCCGCGTTTTACCCACTTTCTCTTCTAGCTAGATTTCCCTCTCTTCTCTTCTTTCCTAGTCTATTAAAAAATCTATTATAAACTTTAATACTACGGAATTATCGTATCATTACCTACGCAGGACCTTGGTGTAACTAACAAAATCATTAGGAATTATAATACTAAAGAGATATAATTATTATAGGAATTATATATTTAAAAGATTATATAGAAGTTTATTCCTAATATTATTAATAATCATTTAAAGAGCTTAATTATAGCTCCTTTTCTAATAGCTATAATCCTTATAAACATAAGTAAAGCTACTAATAAAGAGATTAATTACTATAGAGTAGTTATTAGCTCTTTAGTCTATCTTTATATTATTAGAAAACTAGATATAGCCTTTATAGCTTTAAAGCTTACCTTAGTAATAATCCTAATACTTAAAAGTTAATATAAGATTATATCTTTATTATATATAGTGCTATAATTAATTAGAAGTCTAGTAAGTAATATTATATAATAATCTTAAGTATAAAAGCAAAGCTCTTTACCTTAAATTATAGTATAAAAGAGTGTATATCTCTTAGAAGGCTACTTTATAATATTAAGGTTTATATACTATTACTATTAATTATCTAGTGTAATAATAAGTAAATAATTTATATTATAAAGTATAAGAAAGGAAGGCTTTAAACTAGCCTTAAGCACCTTAATATAAATTAAATATAGATTTAAGAATAATATACCTTAGGTAATATTAAGGTAAATTAGTTAAAGACCTTTAAGATACCTATAAATAGCTTTATAAAGCCTTTATTAAGCTAAATATATAGGGATTTCTATTACTAGATTAGCTTATAGGAGATTCCTATATAATTATAATACTAGGAATTTATTATAATCTTTTCCTATGCTTATTAACTCTAGCTTTAATAGATATCTTAGCTAGGGGGTGTATTAAGGAGAGCTCCTTAAAGCACTAGATATATAGATATAGCCCGCGTATTAACTAGGATTAAACCCTCTATAAGATAATAGTAGAGATAATGTATTAGAAGTACCTCTATAGGCTAGTTATTACTATAGCGCACTGTGTACCTTTTAGGTACAAAAGTCAGGTGCTGTCTGCACCTCTGATTAATTAAATCAAACGTTTTCTATCATCTACACCGACCCCTACCTTAACAAAGAGTCATTATGTCATTTCTTGGCTAGTACGGAGAGGTACAAAGAGCAGAGAAACAACGGGCTGCCACTCCAATGTGCCATCTATCCAGCAGCACCTTCATCCTTCGGCCATATTGGCGAGGCCTTCAGTGGAACTCCGCCCTTGAGGCGATTCTAGTCTGCCGCAGCTCGTTTCCGATCCGCATCCTCCACCTTGTTCAAATCGAATAACTCGCCCAGGTTTTCTTGTTCCTGAGCCATCAAGTTTCGCAATGGCAGGAAGACTTTTTCCTCGTCCATTGCCCTTAGCTCATCCCATGTCATCCACATCCAGCATCTGCACCTGTCGTGCTCGTTTGGCTGACGACAGCGAACTCATCAGTACAATCGGCTCGCACGTGGTTGCAACGAAAGAATTGGAGGGACAATTCTTACCACGGGACCCAGCCTAGCACGGTCTACCTGTGCCGGAAAGTCTGGCTCAGGATCGGTGGACAGGATCTCGAATATCCTCTCCGCCACCTTCATTTTCGCCTTCTCCTTCTCAAGGCACTCTTCTGCCTCTTTGAAGCTTGCCTCTGCCTTTTCGACGTCTGCTGCTGCCCGGCCAGGGTCTGCCTCTGCCCTCTTCAAGTCTGCTTCTGCCCTGTGAAAGCCCACCTCTGTCTTCTCGAGCAAGCGTGCAGGGCTCGTCAGTGTAAGGTCTTTCATTCTGGCGAGCACGAAAATGGTAATGTAGTGCTTCTTCTCTACCTCGAAGAAGTCGTTGGTGATGGTCACAATCCTTTCGGCCGCTACTTCGATGCTCACTTCCCCCTTCACCTCCTGTTCTGCACATTCAAAGGTGCCCTGGTCCCACTCGATGTGGCCTCCCGGTAACTGCCATGTCTCTGTTGCAACCTGTCAACCGTTTTCACTGGTTGGGTACGGTACTATGCTTTGATACGTGGCTGTAACTCACCAGGTCCATGGCTACCAAAACGCTTTCCGACAAGAACCATGCCATCCAACTCGGAGCCATCCTGTCGGATCATGACGGCCGAAGTTCCAACCCCGGGTCTGGGTCCTTTCTGCTTGGTACTGGATGTCATGATGATTTTGATGAGAAATACGTCTTTTTGATTGGCCGAAAATGGATGGACGTTGAAGTAAAGTGTGTTGGAGCAGAGACAAAAATCGCAATGAACCAGAGGGGGGCGGCTTTTGAGTACCCAAGGTGGTGGTTTGAAATATCTGGCCGGCAGGCCTTAAACTGGCAATTCGGATTACAGAAGTGGGCGAAACCCAGCTTTGGGAGTCTATTCACACTAACAACGGGAAGATACTTGCTTTCATGACAAGTTTTTGTACAATTTGGTATATTACACAGGCCCTGCGGCTGATGACAGACACAGCCACATGTTCACCGGCGCTTAACCAAATTTGTGGAGTTTTTGCGCGTAACAATTGTGCGGTGCCATCGGGCCTGTTGAGGTGGGGAATGGCTTAAGTAATCGGAGGTGACATTATTATAGAGGACCACATAGCTAGCTTACTGGAGGAAAAAACCATTATTAATCACCCCACCTTTTTAGTAATATTTCATAGTGATAAGACTAGGACTTTTAGGTCCTTTAGAATGCCCTTAAAATCCGAGATTATTAATACCTAAGCAACTATTTATTACCTCTGAGAGACTATTAAGCTAACCAAATAAATAATTATAATAAGACAGGAATAGGATGGCATTATAAAGTTACTAGAGTATAACTATAGCTAGAAATAAAAAGGGATTTAATTAAAAATAGCTATGGTTATTACATTATCTAAGAAGATCCTCTAGCTATAGTTAGAATTACCTCTATCTAATAATATAAGATTACTAGGGACTGCGGGACCTATCACGATAGACATAGAACTATAGGACTATGTAAATACTTGTAAGATTAATACTAGGGAGTACTAAGAATTAAATATTAAAGGGTATATTAAGATAGGAAAGATAATAGGTGGTTATTACAAAGAACTAATTAGAAATACCCACTTAAACTACCTAGTAATTATAGGGAATGTATAGTATAGATATTAAAGGAATATACTATAAACTAGAATAGACTTAAAGATCCCTAGGAAGGGGAAATAGACAAAGAATACTAACATAGCGATAGCTTAGGCCTAGTAACTTAGATTAAGGGAGAGGGCGAATTTACTTTGCCTAAAGGTATAAAGTTAATTAGGAACTAGATATAGGTAAACAGAGCACCTTAACTTATAGTTCTAAGGAAGGGTAGGAACCCTACCTAACCTAAGGAATCTAATTATAGGAATCTCTATTTTCACACTTAGTAAAATATAAATCTAGCTTATATTACAAAACTACATCTAATTAGGAGATAGATAGGGCTAGACTACTAATGTAAACTTAAGGAATTTTCTAATCCTAGAATCTAAGCTAATCCTTAGAAACCGCGCCTAGAAAAGAGTATTTATATACTTAGTAAAATAGAAATTTCCCTTATATTAGTAACTAATAGGCATATATTATAATAGATAAGATTAGACATAGGCAATAGGCTTAACACTTTAAGGGACCTTAAAATTACACTATAAACCTAGAAAACTACTTATAGAATTTACTATAGGATCTACTAGAAATGCCTAACTAATGCAGTAGCTATATAAAGAGGTAGCAATATTTGCTTAGTATTAGCGTAATAGATACCCTAAGGGACGCACTAGATAAGGTGTGGTCTAAAGACTGCCCTTTACGCTTTAGGGACCTTACTAAGGTATCTCTTAACTTTAAAAACCTTGGTTTATAGGAATAATTAGCTTACTAGAACTAAAGGTATAATGCACAAACCACTGCCCCGCTTTTACCCCGCTTTTGTCTCCACTATATTGCCTACCTAGACCTAGGATTGGCTAGTACTGTGTGGACATGGCAGGCACACTATGCTCCTATTATAGGAAGTATGTAAACTTAGAAGGTCTAAGGGCTAGAAATTAATATTATAATGCGGTAAGCGAGATATAAGAGGAAGGAGTTATTAGGGGGACTAGATAGTATTTATCTTTAATAGTTAGGGAGGTTTCTAACTTTTCTTCTTTCTTTTTTTTTTTAGGTAGATAGAAAGTAATTAATTATATATAATAATTAAGTTTATCCTTATCTTTATTCTCTCTTTAAAAACTTTACTATATTAAAGTTTATAATAATTCTTTATTAAAAACTCTACCTATCTTTACCCCTCTTAGTTAATAGACTAATTACTTTATGTAAAAACTATTCTCTAAGGAGTTAAACCTAAGGACCTAAGAAGACTTAATTCTAAGCTCTAACTTAGAATATAATAGAACCTTATTAGAATTTATCCTAAGCCTAGAGTAATCCCTAAGATAATCCTATCTATTAGAAAATATCTTACTACTATTTCCCTTATTATTAATATAATCTCCTAAACGCACTAAGACTAGAAAGACTAGATAGATAGTTAAAATAAATAGTCCCTTCTTTCCTATAAATACTAGTAGGGGAGGAGGAATTACTTTCTTAGGCTTACTAAGGGATAGGCTAGCTAAAGAATATATAAAATATTATAAAATAATAGCTATAATAGTATAAGTTCTAAATAAGTTTCTTAATACTTTTACCTATTTAACTTTTATCTAAGGCTTATAAGGCAAAGCAGCAATCTAGTATAAAGACCTAGAATACAAAGACTAAACTTAGGAGTAGATATCTTTAAAGTTTCTAGTAAAATTTAAAAAACCAGACCCTTTTACTAAAATTTCTATATAGAGAGAAGTATTTAGTTTTATAAGAGAAAAGGGTAAGACACTAAATAATTATATCTAATAAGCTAAATAACTTGCTTTAAAAGTAAAAGCTAATATATATTAGGTACTCTTTATAAACTTTATTACATACCTAGCTAATAGGGAAGTAAATATAAGACTATAGGAGAGAGTATTAGACTATTTGTTTGCGTTAAATAAATAGATAGAGGGCATGGCCTTAAGGGACTTAATAATATCTAATCTAAAGCTTATTTTATATAACTACTGTTTATCTGCCTCTAAAAAGATAATATAAATATTAGATAACGCGGTTTTAATAGCAGGTATAGCACCTCTTTAAAGATAGATAGAGGAATAGTCTAAGAGAGAGAAATAAGCTTTAGAGCAAATAGCGGAATTAGTGAGATAACTAGAGGCATTTAGAGCTTAGATAGCTAGCAATGTGAATTAAACCGCTAGATAATATAACTAATTAAAATACAATATAAATAATAGGGCCTAGTCTCTAGGAAGACCCTTAGGAAATATTAGAAGTTTATATCCCCCTTATAGTAAAGCATAGAGAGACCTAGACTTCTTTTAGTGCTTCTTATATAGAGAATAGGGGCATATAGGTTATAACTACCCCTTAAAGGACAGATACTTAACTAAAGACTTTAAGAGATATAGAGATTAATAGGTCTATAAAGGACTATAGATAAAAAGAGATTATTAATAAGAACTAGAAAACTCTAACTAGTTAAATTATATTAGCGGATTAGATCTAGATCTAATTCCTCCCTAAGGGTTTATTCCTAACTAAGGACTTTAGTTATTTACTATATCTCTGCTAAACTATCAGCCCCTAAGTTATGTCTAGGAAGAGAATAAGATTAATTATGCTTATATTACTATACCACTAAAGGGAAAGGGTAAAATAAATAAACCAGTATTAACTTAGGGACTAACTAAGAGAATCATAAAATTAACTCCTAGGCAAAAGATAACTATAGATAAACTATCTTAATAGAGAATTAAAGAAATCCTTAATATAGATAACACTCTAGATACTAGAAATAATTCTAGCTAAAGTTTATACTAACCACTCTATAAAATAGCTCCTAAGGAATTTTAGAGGTTACTTCTTATATTAAGACTATATTTATAAAAGGTTATAGTAAATCCCTAGGAACCTACTATAATAATTCCACCTAAAGAGATTGTAATAAACAACATAGCACTAACCGCTTAACCCTATTAAAGACTAGCCCTAGAAAACATTAGAGCCACTAAGGAATATAATATTTTACTATTTAACCTAGGCAAACACCTAAGCAAAACCACGGTTCCTATTAGCATTCTATAGCTCCTTTAGATAGCCCTAATTATTTATTAGTAACTAAGCTATCTAATATAATATTATTAGAAAATAAAAAGTAACGGAGCTAAATCTATTATCTCTTATCTTATAGAACCTTACTAGGAAGTAGTATACCCTAATATAAAACCTAAAAAATTTCTAGGTTTAGTAAATACTATAATTACTTAGAATAATGTCACTAAGCTAGATAGCGAGGTAGTAATAACTCTAGGATATATTATAACCTATATTAAAGGTGTCTAGTGTGACTTAGCTCTAATTAATAGTAGTTCTAGTGTTAAACTAGTTAATAAGAACTACCTAAAAAGACATAGATTCCCTTTAGTTTAGCTACGCAAAAAGATTTATTTAAATAGCTAATAATACAGATTATCTAATTACTTTATGCGCATACCTCTAGATTATAATAGGTAGAATTCTAGCTTTAGTAAAATACTATATTATGCCAGCTTAGCAAGATTAGGATATCTTATTAGGGAAGGTTTAGCTATAATAATTAAACGCTATTAAACATTATAATAAAGAGAAACTTATAATCACAGGAACTAAGGGAGTAATGCAAACGCTGCTAATATATCCTTACCTAGACTTGTTTTAGAAAGATAATATATAAGCTTAGTTACCTTAAAGGATAACCCTAGATAAGATTATAGAGTTTATTAAGGATAATTAAGAAATCCTAGAAGAGGTAGAATAAATCTTAAGAGGACTAAATAATTAGTTATATAGTAAAAAGGAGACTAAGAGTTAAAAAACTAAGCATTATAGGTAATAATGCTAGCAATTATTCGCGTATTCTTAATCCACTATAGCTAGATAAAATTAGAATAAGGAAGTTTAAAGAAATATTAGTAGAGAATACTTAGGGAATTAAGCTAGAATAAAGAGTATATTAGAAGGATAGGAAGACTAAGGGAAGTCTTAATTAGAAGAATAATATTATATTAAATAGGAATAAGTGCGAGGCAGGTGGTTTATTTAGTTTAGGCCTAGATAATACAGCAAAAACAACTAAGGAATAAGTTCTTAGACGCAAACCTAAGTTAAAGTCTACTACTATAGTTATTTAGAAACCACTTTAGAACGTTATTATAGATAGAGCTATTATTAAGTTAACCCCTAAGATAGAAATTAAATTATTTACCTCTTACTACTCTAGAGTTACTTAACTAAAATCTATATTAGCCTGCTAGAAGATTACTTAGAGTTAAATTAAGCGCTATAAGGTATCCTAGGAGAGGGAATTAATTATAAATAGGGGCTATAAGCATTTAAGACTTAGTTAAATTCCTAAGGACATAGGATTATTATAGGGGGATATAATAAAAGATAATTTTAGAGACCTAGATAAGAATAAGAGTAATAAATCAGAATGTAAAGAACTTATAAGTTTAAGGCTAACTAAGGGATAGGATTAGGATAGGCATAATAATCTTAACCTATTTAAAATCCTAGGTAAAACACCTAGTGCTAAAAGATACTAGGAAGAACTTGCCCTAGACGCCTCTAGACAGAACTAAGATATAATTTATATAAGAAACCTAAAAATTAAGGGTACCCCTTTCTAAATTAAATTTACTACCTAAATAACTTAGATTAAGACTTAGGAGGGGAAATAGGGGATAGGATGCGTAATATATTAGACTTAGACATAGTAGATATGCAAGAATAGGGAGTAGACGCGTGCGGATATAATAATAGACTAATTTATATAGGGAAATTAAAAATCAAGACTCTACCCTTAAAAAGTTAAAAAGGCTATATAAATGCGAAAAGTCTAGGTTTACTTAAAGAAACTAAGGATAGGAACTAGTATCCACGTAGATAGTAGTATTAGCCGTAGGAGTTAGTTATAAGAAAAGGTTAATATTCTTGTGTATACGCTCTTAGATATATCTAATAGCTAATTTATATAGGAAATAAGGAAATTAAGGCCTCTCCCTTAAAAATTAAAAATTGCTATATAAATGCTTAAATCAGAGAATTAGTCTATAAAACCGGACATAGCGGCCACTACCTTACAAACTTAGTAATACACTTAGATTACTTAGGTTATATAATAGTTTATAATATAGATAGAAGAAAAGCTACATAGGATAGTATAAGATTAGGTAACTAGGGAATTTATATAGGGAAATCGGAAATTAAGGGTTACCCCTTAAGATTCTAAAATCTACATATAAACTAACTATTAGCTAGCTTACCGCTAGAAACCATTATTTCTTAGTTTAAATAGTCTAATATTAAGCTTAGAGACTATGCAGGGACTATAGAATAATAGATAATAATTATAAGGTTATACTATATATTTAAGGACTATTTTATTAAGAAACTTAAAGATATTTAGATAACTAACCTCCTTTAACACTACATTCCCTTAATTCCTAGCGCATAGCCTAGGAAGAGGAAGTAATTTTAATACTCTAGACTATATTATAAGTTTTTAAAGAAGGTATTTCTAGCTATAGAAAAGGCAGGCATTATTTATTATAGCGAATTAGAATAGGTGGCCCTAATAATATTCGCTCTAAAACTAGGAAAGGATTTTCGCGTGGTTTATAACTATTATAATGTGAATAGTAAAACCATTAAATTAGGTTATCCTTATTATAACATAGAAGCTAACTTAGACTTAATACACTATAGGAGGTTAATAATTTTCTCCTAAATAGACGCTTTAAATAGGTTCTAGGTAATTAGTATTTATCCGCCTAATAAACATAAGATAGCCTTTTTAGGACCTCACGGAATGTATTATTATAATAATATAGCCTAAGGTTTAACTAGATTACTAGTAATATACGTAAGGTTTAGAGACATAGCCTTTAGCTATTTATTCTTTAATAATAGAACTAAAAGCAAGACTATATTAGGGTTTATAGAAGACATCTAAACATTATTCTCTATCTATATAGATAACTATTATTTAGGCTCTAAAACCTAGGAGAATTATTTTAACTTCTTATAGAAATAATACTTCCTAAGGATTATATAGGCACTAATTAGGTTAAGTGGACATAAAATAACTCTCTTTATGTTAGAAGTTAATTATATTAGGTATTCTCTTAAAGACAGAAAGATTAGACTAGCTTAAAGGCATTAGGAAAGGTTTGCTAACTTAGCAAAGTATTTTTAATAATATCCTCTAAAAACCTAGAATAAGATCTTAGTCCTAATTTATCTAATACCTTTCCTATAGAAATTTATCCCTAGATAATTAGACCTAGTGCTAATAATTAAGAAAGTTTTCTTCTAAGATATCTAAAAGACTATAAAGTTAGGCAAACCATCTATATAGAAGGGGAAGTTCTAAGGGAGAAACCTAAATAGACACTAGAAGCGTAAAACGCCTTATTAAAGATCTATTATAGTATTTAGGTAAATACTACTTTTAGGCCTAGCTAGGGATATAATTTTATTTAGTAATAGATGCTTTAGATATAGGTACTAAAGGAGTTCTATTTTAACTAGAAGACACTAAACCTAGTATAAGCATAATAGATTTAAATTTCTTAAAGGTTTAGATTATTATATAGATATTATATAGATTAGGGGATACGGAAAGATAGTACACTATACTAGAGAAAGAAATATTAGCTATTATTATAGGACTAAAGAAGACGCAATAGCTAGTAGATAGATTACCTTATCTATTAAAGGTATACACTAACTATAAAGGGATTATTAACTCTATAGCTAACCTATCTAAGGTTTATAGGAAGGTTACTTAATAGGTTAATATCCTATAGGAATTAAATATGGAATATATACACTGTCCTAATACAACTAAAATTATAAAAATCACTAATAGGATATTATAATTACTAGAGGAACTTAGGTTAGAACTATATAAGGTAAAGAGGAGAATAGGTATTAATGTGTCTCTAGTAACAAAAGACTAACTAGTAATAATCTTAATAAAAAGTGAGATAATTTTACTAGAGGGGGAGAAGCTAGATAGAGAAACCTTAGAGGTAATTGCAAATAAACTCTAAGAATAGTTAAACTCTAAGTAGTATAGAGAAATACTATTATCTATTATTTATAGGCACTATATAATCCCTATTAAATAATAGAAGCTAGTATAATATTAAGCCTTAAAATATTAAATCTTTAACTAAAGACTCTACTATTTAGAACTTAATAAATCTATAGCTAAATGTATAATCTCTAAGGAGGTTCTAATAAAACTTTAATAAGCTTATAATATAGTAGGGCATTTTGGCCTAATTATTATAATATAGAAGTTACATAGGAGGTATTTCTAGCCTAATAGAGCTAAAGATATGGAATCTTACTACTAATCTTGTCTTATATGCTAGTAAATAGGATTAAGACTGCCTAAAGCTATGCCTAAAACCATTATAGTGTTAGAACTATAGACGCTTATTATAATAGATTATCTTAGACCTATTACACCTAGGGTAAAGAATAGAGACTTATATATGCTTATTATTATAGACTATATAATAAGATTTATATTAGGATAGTCTTATAATAAAGCCACTAGGGATTTAGTTACTTAGATATAGGATAAACACTAGAGCTCTATTTTTAGCTAGCTAAGAGGAATATACTATAATAATAGATCCTATTTTAAGAACCTAAACTTTAAATTAACCGCGGGGAAATATAGAATAATAGTTACTTTTAGGCTAGTCTTACATCTAGCTTTAATAGGTCTTACTAAGAGAAATATCTATCTAGTAAAACAGTAATTAATAAAGTGGGTAGTTAAATAAGATAGAGTATTACTTAATTTATAGTATTAAGCTATTCTAAGCATTATAGTTATTCTAAATAATTAGTTTATATTAAGCATAGGGACAACTCTAGCGATATTAATGTTAGGATTTAACCTATTTACTAAGCACATAGGAGTTAGTAAACTAGACAAACTAGAGATAACTAGTTTAGAAGAAGATTCTATCTTAATCTAAGAAACAAACCTATAGCACTCTAATCTAAGGGAGGAGAGAAGGGAATTAGTTTAAATAAGAAAAACTAATAATAATACTAAAGGTTTACTAAAATAGCTATATAACTTTAAAGTTAGAAATCTAGTATAGGAGAAAATAGATAAAGAAAATAAGTTAAAGGGGAAATTCTATAGGACCTAGGGAAAGCTTTTAACTATAAAGAAGAAGTTATTATTAGTATTATATAAGATTAAGCCTTTAGGTAGAGGATAAGGATAGAAAATCTATGTTAACGATCTAAAGATATATATTCCACGCTAGGAAAGGCTATAGCCTCTAAGACTAAACACTTAGGACTTAGCTAATTAGAAAGAGAAGACGTAGAATTATTATAAGCTAGAGAATAATAATTAAGGGAGAGAATAATTTGTGGTATTGTGGTTAACACTATCTCGAAATAGGCTAGCCTGTTAAGGTGGGGAATGGCTTAAGTAATCGGAGGTGACATTATTATAGAGGACCACATAGCTAGCTTACTGGAGGGAAAAACCATCATTAATCACCCCACCTTTTTGGTAACATTTCAGGCCTTGAGCTCAGCCTAGCTCGGCTTCAATGATCAGGCGCCACCATGACAGACGCACACGTCGCGCCGGCATCAACTGTCAAGACAGTACCCGTGATCCATCGCGCTTCATTCCCGGCCAAAAACCGCACTAACCCGGCGCAGTCCCAGGTATTTCCTTCGGCCTGGAGGAGGCTGCGTTTCTTGCGGGCTTCTCGCATCTCGTCTGACATGCCCGCGCCGGCGTTGCACACCATGGGGGTGAAAAGCATGCCTATCGTGACAAAATCGTGCCATTTCCTTAGTACCGATATCACCGCAGAAATCGAAAGTCCACCCAGAAGAATCAACGAAAAAAAAGGCCGTTTTCAACAGAAAGGAAGGGGTCGGTCAGTGGAGCGGAAAGCAACATTCATACCGGGACAAACACAATTCACCCTTATTCCATCTCTCCCATGATGCGCCGCCATAGCTCTCGTCATGTTCACAACGGCCCCTTTGCTCGTAGGATATAAAAACGAGAGATTGCGGTAAATCTGCTCCGGACTGATCGTGGCAAGCTCTGGTTATTTAGTCTCAATATGAGCCTCGGATGTGGCAGGCGTCTTAGGTGTTACGCGGGCCAATACCAGATTCTTGCTGCCCACAAGCTTCTTGACGCAGAACAGTATCCACAGATTCCATTTCTTCTGGAATCAATGGTCATTCAAGAGCATCAGATCAAACCATCCGGCTTGCTCGATACGCGAGCATCTGCCCTACATCAGAGTGCTGAAGAGGCAGTGGCTGTAGCCACTAGCTCCCTGGTTGATTCAAGCAATCGCGCTCAGCGAAAAAGGGATATCGAGCTGCAACTACCCACCACCATATCCTACAGGGCAGGAGACTATCTGGCCATACTGCTCAAAGAAAGCGCGACGAGAGTTCCGAAACCACTCGGGTTGGCACGAGATGCCTACATGAAAATCTCGTTGCATGGCCCCACGAATCTTCCTCCAAATACAAGTCTCCTGTGTCCGCTTAGCTTGGCCAATTCGCCACCAAGCAGGTACGTAATTCGCGCGCCATCTCTTGTGCTATCAACCAAGCAATGTTAACAATGGCAGGATATGCTGAGAATCTGCGAGCTGAATAAGGGTGATGTACAACATGATTGACTGCAAAGGCTGGCAGGTGAAGAGCACAGTTCCACCAGAGAATCAAGAAGTGACGGGAAGAAGCGGCTGCCCACTTCGCTGCTGCATGAATGTATTTGACTGACCGCCGTGTCATCGGTCGATGCTACACGAATAGGCTGCCATTACCTGTCGATCCCCCTGACGGTTGTTCATACGTAGTCTCGCAACGGCTGGGATCCGAGTGATCAGACAGTGTCACAGGGACAGCATTGAGCAAGTATCATTTATGAAAAGCACCCTGGCCGGTCGGTCTGACAGCCGGCCAGACGGCGACAGCTACGGAGTAATACGGAGTAAACGGAGTACGAAGCATCAAAATCCACGAACAAGACCCAGTTTCAGGGGAAACCAGGAAAGTCGTTCGATATGGTGACGATGAGGCGTACGGAGTACATCGGAGGTCATATGGGCCGCTGCCACGCTGTGTGACCTCCCATCCGGGCTGCAAGATGTTGAGAAGATGAAATACCAAAGCAAGCAGGCCTACTATTGGACTTTTGCCTGAGGAACCCCGAGGGATGAGCAGGCGGAAAGGGCAGTTCGACATCATACCAGAGTCAGCGGTTACGCTGGCAGACGTATTTCCAATTCAATAATATGATGGCTCTCATTTCTTCATCCTTTGCTCAGTCTTCGCCCCCATCAGCCAGTTCTCACCGATTCCCGCTAGTCTCGATGACGTTGACGAGCGCGACCGGGAAAAGCACAAGATTCATCCTAGCAGCGGCAATCCGGTGACCCGCGCCAAGACATGTTGGGGAAGACAAGAGATCAGTTAACAATACTCGCGACGGCTCAGCAAACACAGGACGCCAACTTCTTCACTGCATTGGGGCGATGGCAAAGGCGGCGATACTCAGACCCGCGAGATGGACATTTCCGATGCAGGGCTAGCGGTAGGTAATAAGGCTGCGTTGTCTCGATTGGCACCAAACTGGATGGAGGCTTGCCGCCACTGGTCAGGATTGCCGAGATTTACCGTGTGCCCGGATTGCCGTTGATTCGTGGAAAATAAGATGTTTGTGAACCATCCGATTGGGCAGGAGAAACGGCCATAAGCACATGCTCCATAAAGAGTCAAAGTCGCGAAGGCACATCTCTGTCAGTTATAAGAATCGGTTCGGGGAAGACAGGCAAACGTTGGGCGTCCACCGAAATTAGCATGTCGATATTGATGATGTGGCGCGGCTGGGGGTGGATCCAAGAATGCCAAGAATGTGACAGACACTTTGGTGGGCGTCTTAGTAGCGAATAAGGGGAGATCGTTCATCAATCAAAACCATGGCACTTTGGCCGAGTGGTCTAAGGCGCCGTGTTCAGGTTCCCAATCGGAGTTATCCTATTGTCCTTATTCGCGGTCTAGTAATAGGCGAGGGTTCGAATCCCTCAGGTGTCATAATTTTTTTATGGTTCCTTGTTAATTACCGGGCTCACCGCCATCTAAAAATTGTGTGGGATATTTTTTGGCGTGCTTCAACGCAGCATCGCAAGCCATGTCGTGGCCCGGCATCCTTTTTTACAGGCATCCTTATTCTCTCACTTCTCACGTTGCTTTTTTTTCTTCGGCAGGAACTAAAGCGGTAGGGTCCTGGGCAGACAGGGTGGTCTTGTTAAGAACAGACGGGGAACCGATTTCTCGTTCTGGACCTTGGCCAATGCAACTTCTTGTCTGTGCGTCTTCTGTGCGTCGCCAACTCGAGCTCCTACTCCATAAACACGAAGGCAGTCACCGAGGTCACGGAGCCATGTGCTGCTGGTGTCCATATGCGCTTGCAAGGTCTGCGAGATCCAGATGACGACTCTCGAAGGTCTTTCATCCTTGAACACCAAAGGGTCACGCAGGTAAGCCCAATCATGATCAGCTGCGTGGCTGGCTGGCTGGCTGGCTGGCTGAATTGCACTTCTGCGGGAGGACCTGCGGAGCCCGTTGATTTGTATCATGGATTGGAAGCGCTCATGCATCAGCATCGATTCAACAGAAAAGTCATGTCGAGGAGGACCCAGCAGCCGGCCGCCAAGCAACCCAAATCATGACCTCCGCTTGCTGCGGATCGTCATCATCACCAAGTCAGGCCAGTCCATCAACATGTACGTTGGACGGAGCGCTGCGCACGTACAGGTTGCGCAGAGCCTGGCCGGCCCCCAAATCCCGAACGTGTGTGCGACAAGACGGCAGCGTACGAGGCAAAAACTACGACATCACATTTCCCCAAAGATGGGCCATGGCCAAGATGCTCACTCGGCGGCAGACTGTTCTGCCATTGTGACTTGAGCCCAAGTTGTTTTGGTCCTTTGCTCTTCTCTCTGACAGCTTTATTAACAAGTTGGCTCGCCGTCGTGATCGGCAGGAGCCAAGAATCGGAGATCGTTACCGACATCCGCCACCATGGCGTGCCACTAGCCTGATGTTTTGCACACGCTTGTCCTGTCATCAGTGATCATTTCGTTTTGGCGGTTTTGTTTTCTGCTCGACAACCCTATGCGGGCGAGGCCGGGGATGGCGGGCCGGCATCATCGGCAGATGGGCCTCTTACGGACTAATCATTTCTTGGTAAAGTAAGTACTTGCCCCCTTGTCCATCCCCCCATCCCTGCTCTCCCCGTGCATTTGTAGCCCGGCAGAGCTCCTACGGTCGGTCGGGGAGGGGCGTCGGTGTAATGAACAGATCAGAAGAAGCCGCTAACAGAGGGAAGGGGCAATGTGGCTGAATGAAGAATGGATGAATGAATGCCCTGGCAGGCAGATTCATATAAGAGAGCCGGCCGGCACATGCACGACCAATGACATGATGCCCTCGCTCCCACCGACAGCCCGCGTGGCCGTCATGCGAGCCGTGCTTTTGCATATCGGCACAGCTTCAAACGTATGGGGGCATCATCAGTCATCACTCTGTTCTTGTTTTTGTGCCTTGGTTTCGCAGCTGGCCACGGCTTTGGCACGGGACTTGTGACAACGATATCAAGTATGTACGGATTACTTCTTGGCCAAGTTCCCGTGGCTAGCTTTACGACATGCAGTGCATTGGCCTCCCCTCCGGCGATGGCTTTTCCTCTCGTTCCCCAAAGCTGCCGTGACACCTCTTGTTTTTCTGCCGTGCCATCACTCCACGTCTTTCGACGACAAACTATCGTACGAGAAAACACATGGTGTCCAACGATAGACTGTTTATCCTCCGTATTCAGCAAGAGCCAGGCACACAAGCCGTACATGATGGTGTGCACGTGTGACACGAAACCGCGCGGGTCGATGTTCCCAGTCACAAACTATACCACTGACCGTCTTCTTCCCAAAGCCGATGCACCACAGCATACTCTTAGAGCCATGGGCCCGGGGAGGGAGCTGTAGCTTGTCTCGATCTTTCTCTTGCCCCGTTCCTCGCCCAGAGAGGCTTGCTCGGCACGTCCCTCGTGGCTAGGAAAAGGGCTTGGACCCCAGATGCAGGCAGATGGCTATGACGGGTTAAGAGATCCTCACTGTACACTCATTTGGTCACCCTCCCCGGACCGGACCACATGCCATGCATGGGAGGTAGCCAGCTTAGGCAAGAGACTAATCCCAAGAAGCCGATTTACTTTTCCGGAGACAGAACGGAGAGGGCGGGGGGCGGTCGGTTCAGGCCGCAGGGGTGGCACAGCTTGTAGAATTCGGCGTTTCTTTTCACGGCATGACAACCTCAAGAAGGAAGAAAACGACATCAAGCCTTTGTTGGACGAAACATCCAGAAAGGAGTACGATGGCTTTCGCACTAGGTCAAACAGCGTCTGCGGCCGAATCAGCGCTTTCTGCGTGCTCTGTTCCCTTGGGTGGCACTCCGAGAAAAACAGGGGTTCCAACCAAGCCATGTACGTGCGTAGTTGGATATGCAAACGCAAGTTTCTTGGGTGCTTGAAAAGGGGCGAAAACAGAGAGGTGGCACTGCTGCGAGTTCCACTTGCGTACATTCCCACCCCTGCTGGTCCCGGTTGCTGATACAGTTACCTGAACTTGACGTGTGTCGTAGCAACAACCTCTCTTCAGCCCCAGCTCTAGCTGAGGTTCCGGGGTGCAACGTACACGCCATCAGCATGGATGGAGGGGCGTCAAACTATTTGCGTCGGCCCTGCGGGATTCCCTCAAAGGCGAATCGTCATTGGTCGTGAAAAGGCTTGGAGGAGGAGGAAGAGTGTCCTTGGAGCGAGCAACCTGGAAATCTTTCCCTCCCATGAGCGTGAGTGCCGCATGCAAGACGGACGTTGTGATATATCCATTCGGGCATGTATGCTCGTAGCCTAACTGCAATACGCCGTCTGGTCGGCCTTGAAGGAAGGACCAGCTGGAAAAGTCCGTACGGACAAATCTCCCATCTTCAAAAGGCTTCGGGCTTTTGCATCTTTTTCGTTCAGGGGGAGGGGCCGTAAATTTGCGAGACACCCTATGGATATAAAAAGCCCACGATATTCCACCTCGTTCTCACTTCTTTTTCCCTTCCTTCATCCCAAGCGCTCATCCAACTCAAACGGCACTTCTCCAACAACAACAACCCCCTTCTCTCTCTCTCTCTCACCCAAAACTATTCATTCTCTTCTTTTAGCTCCCCGGCTATCCTTTTCCCAACCGCCAATATGAAGTACGCCACTGCCATTGCCGCCCTCGCTGCCGCTGCCATCGCCGCTCCCACCAACGGAGGCGGCATCGTCGACCAGTGCAACAACAAGCCTCACAACGTCTGCTGTGACGGCGTCCTCGGCCTTCTCTCCTGCACCCTCAACGTTCTCGGCAAAACCTGCTCCGGCGGCTCTTACTGCTGCCAGAGTGCTCCTCAGGTATGATCTCCGCTTGCTGCTCCGGACGTGCACGGGAAGCCAGTCCACTGACATTTTTCCCCCTCTTCTTCTCGCCCAAAAAAGCATGGGCTCATCAACGTTGGCCTCGAATGCGTCAAGCTTCTCTAAGCGTGCTTCGATGAAACCCCAATTGCCCGTCCACGTCATCTTGGCGCCACCGGAGTGATGAGATGGGGTTGGTGAGAAATTTGGATATACATACGGGGAAGGGGGAAATAAAGCTCCTGTACATTCCTTTTTTTTTGGTGTGAGCACCTGTTGTTCGATGGACGAATATACAATGTAGATGACAGTTGGCTCCGTGCTCTGGCCGCCGAGGTGGATGCGAGCCTGCTCTGGTCGTGTCCGCGGGGAACTCACCGACTGGTCGACCAAGTAGTTTGTTTTGTTTTACCGCGGCCGACTGTAACGAGGCTTCCTTGCAATATACATCTTGTCCTCGGACAATTGCCCCTTCTTTTCCCAGATGCCGGAATCGTGTGTTTGACTATTCAGGGGATCCCGGTTTTCTGCTTTGTTTCTTGACGTTTCCGTTGTCGTTGGTTGGATGAACTGGTGGATGGTCCCGTGAAAGGAGTTCCCATACACCGGCACTTTATTAAGTTGGGGAGGTTCAAGTGTCTTGGCGCTCGTTTATCATGGCGCCCATCGGAACTGCCTGTGACTTCTATGGAAGCCGTCAGTGCGGTTATCATGGTTCAGACTCGACCGGGCTAGATTGCACAGGCAACGTCCATTCCCAACCACAAAAACTGGGCGTATCCCGACTCTCTGCAATCATCGCAGAAGCCCCTTCATCGACTAACCATCTCCTCATCGGCTGGGTGGACGCTTGATGCTTCAGCAAACAGCCGCTCACGATGCCAATTCCCGAGGCTCGCCCTCCCATGAAACCGCATCCTCGACCGCAATCGCAAGCCTCCTGTTTCCTCCAGGCAACAACGCTCGGTATGAGTCTCAGTCCACCATCTGTAGTAACCCAGTCGACTCATGACGCTCCGTTCTGGGTGCCGGGAACACTTGCCCTTGAAGATGGTACGTCCATCTCGTTCTGCTCGTGAAGCGAGGAGGCTCCAAGCAACTGACCCTGCCATCGTCTTCCCTCTGCGGCAGCAAGCCACTCCAGGGGCCAGATCATTCTTCACCCGCGGCCCTCGGAAGACCCCAATGACCCCCTCTTGTGGCCGGCTTGGCGAAAGAACCTCAACCTCGCCCTCGTCTCCTTCTACGTGCTCCTGACATTCGTGCATCTGGATATCGGCTTCACGGTCGACTTTACCGGCAGCAATATCCTGTCGGGTCTTGGCGGCGCCATCAGCGAGACCGTTGTGCAGATCACCATTGCCGATCTGTACTTTGCGCACTACCACGCCCGAATGAAACGGGTGGTATCTGCTCTGCACCTTGACGGGCGCATACATCGGACCCGTGGTGTCGGGATATGTCGTCGACAGCCAAGAGTGGCGGCGGATGTGGTGGTGGCGTGTCGTTTTCTCTGCCGTCAGTCTTCTAACCAGCTTTTCTTCTCTCGGAAGAGTCCAGGTTTGTCAGCAGTCATGTCTCGCGTAATCATCTGGGGGCGCTCCAGAGACGCACAACAGCCGATGACAAGAACTCTGAGCAGATGGTCACCCACGCCGAGTGGAGTACCGCGCCTCCAGAATGCAACGATACTATACCCTTAAAAACGTATCGGCGGCGAATGGCCTTTGTCACCAACAGCAAGACCGACATTGTGCGTGATCTTCATCAGCCTGCTGTGGTGCTGTTTTCCTTCCCGGCCATCACATACCACTGCCTTGACCTGCGGCGGTTTGTTGGCCTGGTTTGCCATTTTGACCTCGATTCAAGCAACCCACCTGTTCAGCCCGCCCTACAACTTCTCAGCCGCGGGAGTGGGTTTGATGAATCTCGCGCCGTACATTGGCTCGATCCCGGGCGTCTTTCTCGGAGGATATCTCAGTGACAGGTCTATCGTATGGCTTTCGAAGCGCAATGGGGGCATCTATGAACCAGAGATGCGTCTTTGGATGGCCGTTCCCATGGCTGTCACAACGCCGACGGGTACTCTCTTGTGTGGCCTGAGCTTGGCTTATGTACGTCTTGGCCTTTTTTCTCGTTTCCTCCAACTTGTACCTGATGTGATGGCTAACAAAATCCTCGCGTAGGGTTTATCGTGGCCCATTGTTGCTGTCGGGTACGGCTTGTTCGGATTCGGTCTCGTCGTCGCAGGAGATGTCGCCCTCTCATTTGCCATGGATTGCTATCATGATGCCAGTTCTTCTCTTTGACGCCATTGGACCGAGACTGCGTCTCTCTTCTAATTTTTTTTTCCCCAAAAATTATCGGAAATGCTCTCGTCGGTGTCGTGTTTTCTCGCAATGCCATTTCAGTCCTCGTCCTCTTCGACCTTACTCCGTGGATCGATACCATGGGTCTCCGAAACCAGGAAGTTCTCGTCGGTGCACTTTGTTTCGTGCTGCC
Source organism: Epichloe scottii (assembly GCA_021950295.1). Taxonomy (NCBI): domain Eukaryota; kingdom Fungi; phylum Ascomycota; class Sordariomycetes; order Hypocreales; family Clavicipitaceae; genus Epichloe; species Epichloe scottii. The sequence goes on from CP083245.1 coordinate 584,732, forward strand.
ACTCATTCCAATCATTCTGCTAGTTTGGGGCAAGAAATTCAGGGCTAGAACTGCGAGCAGATATATGAGATATGCCAGACGACAGCCAACGTATCGTGAAACATTGGCAGGGTCCCAAGCTCCTTGAGTGGGGTCGCCAGTTTCTCTTGTATATAATGTGCATCATTGTTGGAACAAGCATGATACCCATTGCCCTACGCGATTACAATCGCGGGCCCGCCGGCGTGGCCAGGGAACCGCAGTCATAGATTCCCGGTGTAACGCGAGACATGACCCAACATGGGAGAATAAGCTTCAGGGCTACGGGGGCTGTGAGGTTAGAGTAAAGTTGCTGATAAACTTTGTGGCTGCGTTGGCGTAAGCTTCGCGAATGCAGAAGAGTCATAGTTCGCGACGGCAGTTGGACTTGAATCCGTTCATGTTTTGCTCGCAGCATGAATGAACAATCTGTTGACCGGAAACAATCTGCTTCAGGTGCTCGTTCCCCGCCAAGACTGTTGCACGAGCAATGGATGCGTCCTTGAGGTGAGGAAGCCCGCTGACAAGATGGTCCGCGAAGCATTGCAGATGTTGGTTTCGAAAGCTTGGTCCGATAATGTACTCGTCAACCAAAAAGGATGATACAACAATGAGGGCTAGGCCCCGAACAAAGGGATAATAGAAGATTAATTAATTTCTATTCTCTCCTAGTCTTTAAAGCTAAGAAAAAAGAAAAAGACTTTACCCCCTCTCCTTAGCAAAATTTAAGGAGAGTAGGGGGGAGAGTAGTAGGTTAGCTATACCTTCCCTTATCTCATTTACTACCATATGTTAGTCGCCCTAACCACACTAACTATCTATTAATATCTTTAGCTATAGCTATTAAACCCTAATAGCTAGCCCCTAAGTATATCTATTAATCTAGGTATTATTAAATCCTATTCTAGTGTCCTCTCTTCCTATTTATACTCCTAATAAAGATCCCTATAGAGGCTTAATACCTCTTTAGAAATATGGTTTAACCTTAGAAGGATCTCTAGCCTTACTATCCTATTTTTTACCTCTCTTAATTTCTTAAGTTTTCTAAGACTTACTAAGGAAACTAATTCTCCTATAATTCTATATACACACTTAGTAACCTTAGAGGCAAAGGTAAAGTCCTTAGACTAGTCCTAGCCTAGTATATTAGCCTATATATTTAACTAACTTCTAGATATATTAACCTTATTATCCTCTAGTTATAAGGTTCCTAAATACCCCTTAAAGATATAGGCACTATCCTTACTATTAAGATAATATATTAGAGTTTTACTAATATTTCTTAATCTCTTTAGATCTAGTCTATTATTATTAATAAACTTAATACCCTCTTTATAAATATTAATTAGGTTATATAGCCCTTTTAAAGCCTTACAAAACAGTTAATAAGCTTTTAAGATTACTGTGAGGCCCCGCTCCTAACACGGGTGCACCCCGCGACACACCATGCCCTAGGGCTAGGTCCACGTGACGCTGGCGAACCACTGGCTATAAGACAGCGGTCCGCACACACTACACACTTAGACCTAGCAAGCTTTAGTCAATATACGGAGTGCCCCCATACCTCTTGCCTAGCTATCCCCTTGTTCTCACAATTACCCTAAGTACTTCTATAGCTTTTACCTCTTTCTTTATATATCTTTATAAATTATTTTTAATCTAGGATTTTATATCCTTTATCCTAATAGGCTATAGGGATAGTAGCCTTATACTTTAACCTAGGAATAGTTTTTCTAATATTTTCTTTAATTAACCCTTAGATACCTTAACCTTTAGCTATAGGGTAAGAGACCTCTAAGGAGGTAAGGAAGTTTTATTCTCTTTTAGTTTTACCTTATATTCTTTTACTATCTTACTATATTTCTTAATAGATATAGATTAAACTTTAAATAGGTATAGTGCTTCTCTTAATCTAAGATCTTTATACTTATTAAACATAAAGCTTCCTAGAAGGATTAGGATCTTATAATTATTTACTACTCTTATTAAGTTATATAGGTTATAGATTATATATTATCTAGTAGTAATTCCCACTAAATCACTAAGGGGGTTAGAGTTAATTTTACTTTTCTTAATTTGCTTAAGAATATATAGTATAGGGGGATAGTAAGTAGGTTTAGTAAGATAGTATCTCTATTAGGCCTTCTAACCTTTTTAAATAAAAATATATCCTAAATATAATATAGATACTTAAGATAAGATAAGCTTTATATACTAGCTAAAGTAATTATAAGGGTAAGTAACCCTAGCAAGAAAGGGTATAACTTATCCTATTAATATAATAAAGGTAGTAATAGGACTAATAAAGGGAGTTACTATAGTTGCTTTAGTAAACATTAAATTAGGTTTTCTTTCTATCTCCTACTTAATATAGGGATTAGAGCTAGTAATCTATTTATACCCTTATAGTTAGGTATTAAATTAGCTTCTCTAAATTAAGCCTTAAAGGTATTATTATCTATAATCTCCCTTTTCTATTTTTCCCTAGTATGCTCTTAGCTCCTTAATAATAATAATATAGGTAGTTTTAGCGGAGAAGGGTTATTATTTATAGCATTTGTAATAGAGTTATTTTTACTCTTAAATTCTTCTTTACTATTATAATCCTTATCCTTAGGGCCTTAATCCCTATCTCTATAAGGCTAATTAGAGGACTCCTTACTATTCTCTTTATTCTTAATAATATCCTAAGCTTATTATTTCACTCCCTTAAGGGGGGTTAGAGGGACCTCTATCCTATTCCTAGACTCTTATAGGCTTAACTATAATTTTATTACTCCTTCTAGGATTACTAGGTAGGGTTATAGATAGAGGCTAAACTACCTTCTAGGGGTAGTAAGGTTTATTACTAATATTTAATCCTATAAGGATTAGTTTCTTGCTTTATAGATAGTTAATCTTAGGCACTATATTAAGCAATTTAGCTTTAGTTAGATAATATTATCTTACAAAGTCCCTTAGCATTAAAATATTAAATACTACTATAAATCCCCTATTTAATAGCAGTCTAATTAGGTAGAAAGACCTAAGCGCTTAGAGCCCCTAGACTATTAAAGATAATTTTATCCTAAGGATACTCTAGTTAGGTCTTAGCCCCTTAGGTATACTATAAAGGCTATCTTATAAATAAGTAAGTATTATAGGTAACTAAAAACAGATAGGTAGCCCCTTAATTACTAAGGTTATCTTCTTTAATTTAAGTTAGATTTTCCCACTATCTAAGGCTTAGTTAGGATCTCTTATCTTTGCCCTTAGTAGTAATAGTTTTAAAGTTTTTCCTAATAATAAGGGGATAATCTAAAATAGATAAGGGAATTTAGATAGTTATAAGTTATAACTTAGTCTTAGCTAATGCTAGAAGTATAGGTAAAACTCCTTAGCTTTAACTAGCTTTACTTTAGGGATAGTTTTCTTATTTTTTTCCCTAGTATATAGAGGAACTCCTTTATCTAAAAGGTTAGTAAGCTATTTAAGTCTCCTTATATTATAAGAGCTATAAGCAACCCTATAGTATAAAAAATATCTAGTAAATATGCTTCTATAAAGTCCTTTACTATCTTTAAAATTAAGTTAGGAAATTTTAAGGTAGCTATAAGAGAAAAAGTATAAAAGTAAATTCCTAGGGTATTCTTATTATAAGGGGTAGGCTAGCTTATCCTAGTGGCTCCTAGTGTCCCCTAAGGCTTAGTGTTTAAAATGCTTTCTAGGTTAATAGTCTAATTTCTATAGGCATATAGTAGTATAACTATTTATCCCTCCTTAAGTTAACTCTAAACTAGTTTACACTATCTAGATAACTTCTTAAGCGTTAATAACCCTTATTTTATTAGAGACTTCTAGCTAAACCCTAACTTCTTTAATATCTTAGTTACTAGACTCTATAGAGGATTTTCTAATATTTATATAACTAAGCCCTTAATAGCTTTTAGGTTCCCCTTAACTAGTATATCCTAATGTAAAATAACTAACCTAGGTAAAATACATTTACTAGGTATTAAGTTATAGTAATAACCCGCTATATAATTATTATCTCTATTAAATCTAAGGTTATAATTCTTATTAGGGGTTTAAAGTGCTACTAGGTATAAGCTTTCTAAGTAATAGCTTATAAAGACCTAGGTAGGACCCTTAATTAGAGTATCTCTTCTATTTCTATTTAACTTTACTAGTATAGAATCCTATATATTCCTTTTTCTAACCTATAATAATAGTCTAGTATTATATAGAATAGGGTACCTATTTAGTAATCTAAGGTAACACTACTTCTCTAGTTAAAAACCTATAGCTAAAAATAGGTTAGTCCCTCTTATATTATCTATTATCTTAGTTAATACCTTACTCTTATACTTTATAATAGAAAGGTATCTATTTATCCTTATAGTTATTCCCTTAATCTTAGAATACCCCTATACTTATATACTAGTAGTCTAGCGGATATAAAGAGCCTTTAGTATTAAGCTACCTCCCTAAAAGCCTATCTTATAAAATAGAAGCATTCTTTCTAATACCTTATCTATGTCTTCTTTTTCTAGTTAATATATTTTCTTTTTAGCTAAAGGAGTAACCTCTTATCTTATAAAGTCTAGTAGCTTACTTATTTTTATAATTCTTTAAGTAACTTAATAAGGACTAGAGTAGTTTTCTCTTTTTTTTTTTTTTAGAGGGTTTAATCCTAAGTAAATTACTAAGGGCAAGTAGATAGTTATAAGGGTTATTACTTATCTAAGTAAGTTAGATAGGTATAGATAATATTATAAATCTTAGTTATAGTTATGTTTATAAAGCCTAAAGAAATTCACTAAATAGTAAGGAGTAATCTCCTTGGTTTTTAAGTATAATAATATCTAATAAGCAAACCCTAATATAAGGTAAAAGATAATTTTAAACCTCCCTAATAATAAAATAAATTAGAGTTACCCCTTAGGTAATAGCAAAACTTCTAGGTATAATTTATTAGTAGTAAGTAAAAAGAGAAGAGTATAAGAAGCTAGAATATAAAAGAAAGAAGGAGAAGTGTATAGTATACTCTATTTTATTACTTATTCTTACTTTTAACTTACTTTTTGCCACTTTTATATAACACTAGATAAACCTCTTCTTCTATAGTAAATCTAGCTCTTACTAACTAGATTATTTAATTCTTACTAATATCCTCTCTCTTTATTTTTATCTCTATAACTTTACCCTCCCTAATAATAATCTATCTTATAGAGTTTTTAGGTAGTTAGTTTAGGGTTTATATGCTTTTAAAGTATCTTTATAAAAATCTAGGTTATAACCTCCTTATACCCTTAATCTATCTATATTAACTAGTTAATAGGATGTATATCCTATTTAAGCTTTAATATAAAAAGGTCCTTATTAGCGTGGCTTTAACTTTAGAGGCTTCCCCTTTATTATAACTATTACTATCTTATCTAGTTTAAAGGGTTTAGTCCTTTGCTATTTATAATAATCTCTCTAAGTAATAGCTTCTAGTCCCCTCTAGATTATAACTTCCTCCTAGTAAGACTTAACACTGCTTATCTAGTATATTACTAATTCTCCCTTTAGGGACTTCTCCCTTAGCTAAATTAGAGCTTTATAAAACTTATTACTCTAGCTAATTAAGGTTTAAGTTAAAAGGGCTCCTAGCCCTATCCCTAAAATCCTTATTAATTTATATAAGATCTTAGTAAGAGAATAGCCTATAGACTTTATATATTAATAGTTTAGAGCCTTAGCTACCCTTAGAAGCTATAAGTCCTAGTTTATTAAATTAGTTAATATTTTATTTAAAATACTCTAAAGAACTTAGTTTAATACCTTTACTAATCTAACAATTTTATAAGATTATCTTAGGGCATTAATTATACTTACCCCTTTTCTCCTTAAGAATATAGATAACTTTACTAACCTAAATACTAGTCCTAGATTAGTATAGAAACCCTTAGGGGCTATTAATAATCTATTTATCTAATTCTTTAAATAATTTACTACTTCTATAGCACTAGTTAATTTATAAGGGAATAGCTAAATAAATTAAGAAAAATAATTCACTATAACTAAAATATATTTAATCTATCTCTTAGACTCTAGAAATAGCCTAATATAGTTTATCCTAATAACTTAAAGTAGCTTATTTACTACTATAGGTTAATTTAGCACTTTTTTCTTTTAAAGGGCATATTAAACACATAGTATATATCCTAAGATATACTCTATAATATTAGCTCCTATCCTTAGCTAGAAAATAGTTTAAGTTAGCCTTTTTTAGGTTAGGTTTGCCTTAAAATGTCTAGACTTATTATAAGCCTTATAAAGAGTATACTTTACCTTATCTTTTACTAAGTATTATTATCTATAATATTATCCCTTATACTAGAGAGTTTTACCCTCTAACTTATACTAATATGCTTTTATAGATATTCTCTAAATAGAATATTAATTCTAGTTTCCTTACTATAGGATCTAGTGGTTAAGTATCTTATAACTTTAGTATACTATAGCTTATCTAGATACTTTTTCTATAATATTTTAATTAGTAAAGATACCTTTACTTATCTTACTCCTTAACTTAGTTTTAAGGGTAGCTCTAGGGTTATACTAACTTTAGTAGCTTTTAAAGTTCTTAGTATTTCTTTATACCCTCTAACTCTATCTTTCTAAACCTATTAGTTAAGGGTTATATCCTATAATCTAAACTTAGTTAAATTATTTATATAATAATCTAATAGAAATATTATATAAGATAACCTATTAGTAGCTATATTTTGTTTTCCCTAAATAAAGTATATTTTTATATTTAATAGTCTTAGCTTAGTAACCTATCTAGTATAAATACCCTTATACCTAGTTACTATTATAAATATTATAAGGAGTTTATAATCTATAAAGATTATTAATCTTATCCTTAACTTAAAGAAGTGTTTATATTTCTAATAAAACTTAATAATAGCGTATAATTCTTACTTATAAGTACTATAATTCCTTTAGGTTTTAGTAAATAAAAAGAATTATATAGGATAAGATATAGAATCTTATCCTAAGTTTATAAAATCATATACCCTTTTCTAAACCTACTAGTATTAGAGTATAATTAAGTAAGTAAATTAAATATATACCTATATATACTTAGGGTAGTAGCTACTTTATTTTTTAAGAGAGAAAAGGATAGTACCTTAGAGTCTCCCTATTACTAGTCTATATCTCTAGTTAGTTAATTAAGGGGCTAAGTAATCTTAGTATAATTCTTAATTTATCTTCTATATAGTCTAATAGCTCCTAGGAAAGTATAAATAGTAGTCTAAGTTATAGGTATTAGCTATTTCTTTAATTTTATAGCTTTATTAGGTTTAATAAATATCCTTCCCTTAATCTTATAAATCTAACTAACTATAAGGATTAAACTTATCCCTAAGAATACCTTTTAAAACTTAACTTTAGGAGAGTCTATAGTAGCCTTAGTAATAGATAGTCCTTAATAAATAACTACTATTCCTTAAAGGATATATACTTATAGAATATATTATTTATATAGCTAGTTAATATACTTAAATTACCTTATATCTAAGGAGCTATAATGTTACGTGCTAGAATTGACAATTGGCCTGTTACCTAGGATGTGGCTAGCTTCGTGCCACAAGACCTCGGATGTGGCTAGCACGTGACCTAGAACCCCTATATTAGATGATAGCTTTTACCTCTAGCTAGTTAACAACAACCTGAACACACTCATTTATATCTTACATTTTATATTCTTGTTACGATATAAAATGTAAGATATAAATGAGTGTGTTCAGGTTGTTGTTCAACTAGCTAGAGGTAAAAGCTATCATCTAATATAGGGGTTCTAGGTCACGTGCTAGCCACATCCGAGGTCTTGTGGCACGAAGCTAGCCACATCCTAGGTAACAGGCCAATTGTCAATTCTAGCACGTAACATATAAGAGAAGGTTTTAGGAGAGGTAAGGGAATTAGGCTAAGCATAATCCTTATTACCTTTATTATAGTAAATCCTACTAATTAAGAGCCTTAAGGTATATAAGATAGCTATAGCTAACTAAATCTAGGAATATTAAAAGTAAATATATATTATAATTTAGGGGCTATAGGTATTAACTAGTATATATATTTAAGATTAAACATATAGTAGGATTTAATCTAAGGGTTAGAGAGTTAATTATAAACTTTAGCTAGTAAAGGTAACTAACTACCTAGTATATCCTCCTTAATATAAGAATAGTTAACTATAAGTTACTACTTAGCCTATAGGTTAGACTTATCTTTTAGCACTAGCACTAGTTCTATATACTAGTTAGATATCCTCCTATTTATAGCTATTATATATTTATATATTCTAGAATTAATCCCTTTAGTTACTAATTAATTTAACTAGTATTATTAAGGCTCTAATTACTTTCTCTTTAAGGATTATACCTATAGCTTTATATTTTCCTTTAGTTAAGGTATATATATATAGAGGTCTATAGTAGGGATATTAGTAATAGATAAAGCATTTAAGTCTCTATAGGTATAAAACATTTATATAATCTCTTTTACTATAGGCCTAGGGACTAGAGGACCTAAGGTTACCCTATAACCCTTAAACTAGAATAATACTATTCCTATAGGAGTCTTCTAATTTATTTCTCTTCTCTATACTTATTAATTAGTTAGAAATAGAAATAATAGGGGCTTTTATATAATAGGTCCTAGCTAGTTATCTTTTATCCACTAGGAAGACCTCTTAGGGCTATTAACCCTTAAGTCTATAGATAGATCCTCTTCCTTAAGCAAATTTACTTCTAATAAGTATATAGAGAGACTAAGATAACTTATAAGCTAATATTCCTTACGCACTAATATAGGATAGGTAATTTAAGGTGTATAACTAGAGAACTATACTATAGGTTTACCCTAGAAATAAATAAAAGGGAATTCCTAAAGGTCTTTACTTAGTAATTTACTCTAGGCTATTAGATTTATATTTTATAACTTAACTAGGTTATTCTAGATAACTTAGTTTTCTGAATTATCTAAATTATTATTAGAATCTAATAAGGCTTTATCTAGAGATATACCTATATCTTCCTAACTAGTATACTATTTTAAGATAGTAAGCTTAGTAAGATAAAGCATTACTTTCTATTATTTAGATAATGCTACTAGAGGTCCCTTAATAAATATAGCATTATCCCTATATTCTTTAACCCTAATTAATAATTCTAACTTTTTAATATTAAACTTAGCACCTATGTTATAAAGCTAGGGAGTCCTAAGATTAAAATCGTTTAGTTCTTAGGTTAATAATTAGGTATAATAATAGCCTAGACTAATTAAGTGACTCCATAATAGGTAATCTTTATTATTATAAAGTAAGTAACTATGTTTTCCTACCTATTAGTATTAATTATCTATAACCCTTAAAAGCTAACTAATCCTAAATTATAAATAGGTATATTCTCCTTTAGAATAAAAGCTTAAGATATAATATTAATCTCTGCTCCTTAATCTATAATAGCCTATCTAGCCTTAAAGTTAAATATTTATTCTTTTCGAAATCCTATATAAGCTTAAACAGTAATCCTAAATAGTTTAGCTCTAGATTAATATTCTTAAAGTAACTTAGTATTATGATTATTAGGGATTAGATCCTTCTTAGCTCCTCTAGATAAAGCTTAAACTAAACCTATATCTAGTAAGAATAACACTGCCTTTTTCTTTAGTTACTTTTTTAAGGCTATTACCTTAGAAGATAGCTTTTAGAACTATTTAGATATCTTAGGGCTAATTTGCTATAAGTCTATTAATAAAATTAGGACTAAGATACAATTTACTAAAGCCTTCTAGTTAATAGGGCTAAGACCCTTATATCCCTAGATCTTACTTAGGGCTTTTATATTCTATTTTACTACCTTTTCTCTTACTAGAGAAGTAGCCTTAGGGGTTTAATTATTATTATTAATAATATTACTAATAGCTATTCCCTTTTATTTCTTTAAGGGTAGCTTAGCTTTTAAGATAAGTATTATAACCTAAAGAGCGCCTTAGGCAATAGACTTAAGTGTTTTTATATTAGCCTTTTTAAGGCTCCTTAGTAAGGGCTTTAGAGGCTTATCCTTATTAGTAATATCTTTAACCTATGCTTTTATATTAGCTTATCTAGCTCTAAGATTCTATAGGTTAGTAATTACTAACTACTATAAAGCTAATAGCTTTTGCTTAAGTTAACTAAGGTAATAATCCTTAACTATTTTGTCAAGCGGAAAACAATACCCCAAAAGACACAATGCTAGCCCACACGCATAGGTAGCTTTAACGTCTACGCACGTCAAAGGGGGTTAAGAAGCTTAACTACAGCGACCTATCACAAGGCTAGATTATCTCTATAAGATAGAGATAATCTAGATTAAATAGTCTAACGGATTAGAAGTGACCTAATGGTCAAATCGGTGTAGGTAATAATAATCTTATTAATTTATCTTATCTTAAAACATAATAATAAGCCATAGCAAAGCTAGGCATAAAAACTCTATATCTAGCGTGCGTAATAAGCTCTAGAAGCCTAGTTAGAAGTAATCCCTTTATAGACTATTTAATCCCTAGCTTATATAACTAATATTATTATCCCTTAGTATAATAATTATCCCTATAACCCCTAATACTATTATTACAAACGCGTGTGTTTCTAGGCGCGCGATTTAGGCCATATAATACCTCCCTAGGTATATACTAGTTAACCCTAACTATATATAGACTAAAAATAAATAAGATATAAAGCAAGATTAGTAAACTATAGCTTATATATAAGGGGAGCTACTATTTAATCTATCTATAGGGAAAGACTTCCTATAGTAAAGGGGAAAGAAAAGAAAAGAAAAATAAGAAAAGAAAGAAAGAAAAATAAAGTAATCCTCCCTAATTATAGTCCTAAATTCCTTATCTCTCTAGAGAGCTTTAGTGTCTTTAGTGTATATAGATAATTAGTAAGCAATATTAGTAAGGGTGTATAAAGAGCTAGGTGTTTAGAATCTCACTAAGTAGCCCTTTACTTATAGTTTACTTACTAATTAATTAATCCTAAGGCTTATTATCTCTCCCGCTAATAAGTATTAATTATGCTTACCTATATTCCTTAAGAAACTAGCCCTAGTAGCACTACTAACGTATAGGTAGATAATATTAGTAATTAAGCTATGGTTTTTCTTTACGCTATATTCTATGCTTTAAGGAAAGGAAGCAGATTAATAGTTATAGCTTATCTAGTATCTCTAAGAGGTTAGCATATAATCTCTTTATTTACTTAATCTATTAAGGCTTAATATTTGCTTACTTAGTTTTACCTAATAACTCTATAGATTTATACTAACCTTAGCTAGTCCTTAATATCTATTTAAAATAATTTATAAGTTATAGCTTACTAAGATTAGGTGCTTTATTCTAGGGTACTATATATTTAATCCTATTATACCTTATAGAGTGCTTTAAGCTAAGTAACTAAAGACTATAGTATCTTATTATAACTAGAAGTAGAAGATAGTCCTAATAAAGACTCTTATAATACTTAAAATCCTACCTCTTTATTTAATCCTTAGTTACTAGTGGCTCCTTATTATTATTTAGCGTTAAGTTCCTACTATATTTACTATTCCTATTTCTATAGTAATTCTTAAATACTAATATTAAAGACTTTAGGATTATTTATAAAAACGTAAGCTATAGGCTACTAGAAATCCTAAACATAAAGTCTATTAACTTACACTATCTTAGTATACTATTTAATTAGGTAATTATTATTACTAGTCTTATGCTTCTAGGCTATAACCGCTATACTTACTAGTAATCCTTTGCTAATTATTTAAGTAGTAAAGCAAGGTATCTAGTGTATTATTATATTATGTACTAAATATTAAAGGTTAAAGTCTTTTTAGTAAGATAATTCCCTAGGTAACTAATCCCTTATTATAAGCTTATTTACTACTATATTATATAGGACTTATAGAGTTCTTTTAAGGGCTTTTATATAGCTATATCTTAGGTCTAGGATATTATTAGTTATTATCTAGTCCCTAAGATAAAGCTTAAATTAGCACCTAATATATAAATCCCTACTAAACGCATATAGTTATTTAAACTTAATACTATATTAGTTTAGCGTGTTCTAGTTCTCTATAAGGAGATTAAGTGCTTAATAACTAACTTAGTAATAAATTATTTAAAGAAGGAATCCTAGGTAGTATGTCAGGGAAAAACCCCAACCAAAGACAACAAAACTGACAATAGTGACGGTGACAATGTTAATGCCTGCGCACATTAACGAGGGAGGCAGCGATATTTGCGATCTTCGGCGTAGATCAAATCGGTCAAAAGGGGTAAAAAGGGCTATAGCTAGTAAGCTAGGCAAAACACTATATTAGGATTCATGTCATCTTATTAATTTGAACAATCTAAGCCAAAGGTAACAAAGGGAGAGTTAATTTTCTATAAAAAAGAGAGGAATTCTAGGGGTTTTTATCTAGCTAGGCCACGGACCTAGGGGATTGAATTAACCCGACGGACCTAACAGACCTAATGTGTAATTTCTAACAAAGCCAATGATAGTGGCTGAATTAATCCGACGATGCCGGCGATGCTAATGATATTGATAATTAAGGGGGTATAATTCTAGCCACACAACACCTCCCTAACTATTTTCCCTTCCTAGTCCCTAGGAAGGAAAAATAGTAACAAAGCCCTAGTAGTCAAAGATCTTATCAGACAGTCAGAGACCTCATTAGAAGACCTTCGAACAGTCAGATTCCTCATTAATCGTCAGAGGAATCGTTAGTTAGAGGGGTCTTCAACGGTTAGAGGTCTCGTCAGACAGTCAGAGACCTTATTAGAAGACCTTCTAACAGTCAGATTCCTCGTCAATCGTCAGAGGGATCGTCAGTTAGAGAGGGTCTTCAACGGTCAGAGGTCTCGTCAGCTAGTCAGAGACCTTGTCAGAAGACCTTCTAACAGTCAGATTCCTCATCAATCGTCAGAGGGATCGTCAGTCAGAGAGGTCTTCAACGATCGGAGGTCTCGTCAGACGGCCAGAGCCTAGCCTAGCCTATACCTCCCTAACTATTTTTCCCTTCCTAGACCCTAGGAAGGAAAAATAGTAATAAAACAAGAAGAAGAAAAAAATCGTGAATTTCACCTCCCCATGTCCCTAGCCATCAATCAATCAGAGAGGTTATTAGAGACCTTATTAGAGGTTAGATTAATTAATCCGTGATAAAAGACCTTTATTAACGGTCAGAGACCTCGTTAGAAGACCTTCTAATAGTTAGATTCCTTATTAATTGTTAGAGGAATTGTTAGTCAAAGAGGTCTTCGATAGTCGGAGGTCTCGTCAGACGGTTAGATTAATTGATCTATGACGAAAGACCTAGCTAACAAAGGTTAGGTCAAAGGTCTAATTATAGGAGCCCTGCTTTATTGAAGGTCAGATCGAAGGTTAGGTCAAAGGTCTAGCTGCTTGCCTCCCTAACGGATAGCTAAGCAAAAGCTAGGGTATTGAATCGATCCGAGCTAGCGAGCTAGCTAGGGCAGGTCGGAAGGTTAAAAATCGAAAAGGAAGGTCAATAGTAAAAGGGTCGAAGTCAGAAAAGAAGGTCATAACGGTTAGGATTAATTGATCTGATGAATTCAATAATTTTGATGATATCGGATCCATTAGATGACCTAAATCAATTAATTGGAAATGAACGATTTGATCAGGCTGACCCAGATTAAGGGGAAAAGGTCGTAATGGTCACGATTAATTAGTCTGATAGATTCCGATGATTTTAACGATATCGGGTCCATTAGATCAATTAATCGGGAGGATCCTGCTGGCCTGGATTGAAGGGAAAAGATATAAGAAGTAGCTAACGGTTATAATAACCATAGGGGATGTTTAGAGAGGAATTATTGTTAAATTCAGCTACAGGAGGTCTAATAGGAGCATTCCCCGTTTCTCCACTATTTATGTTAGGGAAAACCCCTAACCAAAGACAACAAAACTAATAATAGTGACGGTAATAATGTTAATGCCTGCGCACATTAACAAGGGAGGCAGTGATATTTGCAATCTTTAGCGTAGATTAAATCGGTTAAAAGGGGTAAAAAGGGCTATAGCTAGTAAGCTAGGCAAAACACTATATTGGGATTTATATTATCTTATTAATTTGAATAATCTAAGCCAAAGGCAATAAAGGGAGAGTTGATTTTCTATGAAAAAGAGAGGAATTCTAGGGGTTTTTATCTAGCTAGGCCACGGACCTAGGGGATTGAATTGACCCGACGGACCTGACAGACCTGATGTGTAATTTCCAACGAAGCCGATGATAGTGGCTGAATTGATCCGACGATGCCGGCGATGCCGATGATATCGATGATTAAGGGGTACAATTCCAGCCACACAGTAGGCATACCTATACTCCTAATTTCCCTTTTACTCTATAGCTAGGACTATAATTGCTTTAAAATTATATAGGTAATTTAAAAGTTATATAATTTGTCCCTAGCTACCTATAAAGTTAATAAACCGCTTAATTTAGCCTTCTCCTATAGTGTTAAAGTAGTAAAGATACCCTTATTTCTAATTAAATAGAAAGTAAGTCTAATAGTTTATAAAGAAAGCAAATCCCACTAGAATATATTAATAGCTTATATATAAGTAAAGGTTAACTAGGTTATACTATAAGCTATAAGTAATATTAACTAGCTAGTAAGAGGAATAAAGCCTTCCTACCTTTAAACTAATTAATTACTATAAAGTATTTATATTAAAATTCTCTATAGCATGCAGTTTAAATGCTTAAGGTAGTATAGCTACTATTACCTCTAGTCCTTATATAATAATCCTCCCTATAGTAAATAGCTTAAACTAATTAAGCTAGTCCTTATTTAGAGTCTTATAGGCCTTTCTTAAGAACCTATAAATGTCTATAGAATATTATTACTAAGTTAAGGGTATCTAACTAGGCCTAATTAGCATAACTTTATTAAAGTTATTACTATCTTAGTGTATTTCGAATCTTAGTAAGAGCTATAGCTAGTCCTGCCTTAGATAGAATAATAGTAGCTACTATCTATAGAGATTAACTAGGTTAAGTCTAATAGTGCCTTCTTTCTCTTCCCTAAAGAAAGATCCTTCTATTCTATATATTAAAATATAAATATAGTATATTATTAGGCACCTCTTGTTTATAGAGTATATAATAGTCTTACTATTTACTTTAGTATAGGTATTATTAAATACCTTAGATTCCTTATATTTTACTATAATAAGGCATAATTAAATAGAATATATAGGTATATATATAAGAGTGGTAAGGGAAAGGATAGTAGTTGCTTTTAGGAGATAAAGTAATTATAATAAGAGGAGAGGTAGGATATAAGAAGAACTTAAGAAAGGAAGGCTTTAATAACTAAAGAAGAGTATAATAATATAAGAAGTAGGCAAGATTAAATAGTTCTTATAACCTAAGCCTTATTCTTATAGCTCTTAGTGGTTATATAGTTAGTTAGCGGCGGCTGTCTATAGCTACGTTCCCTTTTATAACTAATAGTTACTAACACCTGCTATTAGGTAATGGTTATAAGGATTAGATAAATCCTATAAATTAAACTTCTTTAGCATCCTTATTAGTTATTAGGGCTACCTATCTATTAGTTATTAATACCTATTATTAAGAAATAGTTATAAATTAAGGTATTTAAACCCTCTCTTTTCCTCTCTATCCTATCTTTTATAAACCTTTATTTCTCTTTCCTTTAACTATTTAATTATAGCTAATTCTCTTAATATAACCTATTAAAGGCTTTCTAATATTACCGCTATTATTAGGGCTAGTGTCTTAGAGGCAAAACTTATAGTAACTAAGACTATTAACTAGTCTAATTATATAGAGATTTACCCCTCCTATATTAGTAGAGATTATATAGGCTTAGGCATTATTTAATCTTATACTAGACCACTAGCTAATAGTTTTGTTTTTATAGTTTAAGTTTCTCTTTATATTCTAGGTTTATAGTGGTATTAATATTAGTAATAGTAGCATTCCCTTATACACTAAAATTATTCTCTAACCTATAGATAATATTCTAAAGGGGGCACCTCCCTATCTCCTTAAGGTAATAAAGAAAATAAACTTAGTAAAGGACTTTATTAGAAGCTACACTAAGAAAGAAAGTATATTAGCTTTAGTAGTTAAAAACGGTTATTAATATTAAGTCCTTATTCTAGCTAAAATAGCTTATCCTAATAGGTATTTTTTACATACTCTTTTATAATATTCTAAGTGTTACTAGGCTTTGCTTATCTCTATATATAGTAAATTAAATAGTGTCTTCTATTCTAACTACTTAAACTTATATATATAATACATTAACTTCTTTAATAAGCATATATACTTCCTATTCTATAGTTATATATTAATTCTAGGTGTCCTTAAGGGTGCCTATAGTAATTATATCTAGAATAGCTCCTATATTATAAGCTATAAATAGCGCTTTACTTCTAGGTATTAGCCTAAATCCTTAAGAGAGAGGGCTCTAGCACTATTCTTAGGTAAAGAATAAACTACTAAGATAGCTAAGGTAATTCCCCTTAATTTAACTAGTATTAACTTTAAGAATTCCCCTTGCCTAGAAATAGATATGCCTCCCCCTTTCTAGATAGTTTATAATAAAGGAAAAATATATAATATCTTTTAATTTAGGGAAATAAATAAGAAAACTAGTAACTTAGCTCCTAGAACTATACTATAATTACTTAATCTATAGTGTTTAAAAATAAAACCTAATCTTTTCTTAAAAATAAAAGCAAAGTATAAATAAAATAAAAGTTAAAACAGCTTCTAGTAGGTATATTATTAAAGAGTTAGGGGATAGACCTTATATTCTTAATACTATTTAATTATTAATTAAGGTAACCTAACTTTAATCTTATAGTATAGGTACTATTAGGGTAGAAGTTTAACTTTATTATCCTTAAGCACTAGCCTTTCCTTACTTATCCCTTCCTAATAGTAAGTGCTCTTATTATTAATTATTTAATCTAATATATTATATTAAGCTATTAATAGTATAATACTTAAAACCTCCTTATTATGATTATTACTAATTACCTCTTCTACCTAGTTATATTAAGGAGCGTAAAGCTATTTATCTATAGTAAAAGTCTACTATCCCTCTAGATCTAGGAGGAATTTCTTAATATAGTCCCCTAAGATTATCTTTATAAGTTTAATGCTATCTAGTGTTTATAAATAGTAGGCTCTAGAGATTAGCATGCGCTTATAAATTCAAAAGGGTCTATTTTACCTTATTATAAGCTTCTATATTATAGATATATTAATATTCTATTAGATATTATATACTAAGATAAGATCCCTAGGTTTTAATTAATCTTTCCTAATTAAAGTAGCCTAGTTCTTATTAGTTTATTTTATAAGTTACTATCTAAATTTAAATACCTTTATTCTTGCTTTTTTAATGTCTTTTGCTTTTTATTTAAGCATTTAAACCTATGCTTTAAATAAGTCTTAACTACCTATAATTACGTCCTAATTAATTAGTCTTTAAGTTAGAAATTCAACTTCTAAAGGTAGTATTAGCTCCTATCTATAAATTAAATAAAACATAGACTTTCTATGTAATTTATAAACAGCAGTGTAATCTATAAGAAGAGCCTTATTAAGGCGCTTAAACTATTATCTATCTAATCCGCCTAACTTCGCTAGGGCAAATATAAGAGACTAATATCTAACTTTAATAAGGGAATTCGCCTTTAGGTTATACCTAGATATTTAGATTCTAGTAATACTAATATCTATAAGTGCTTCCTTAAGGTTCCTATGCATTTTAGGTCCTTTATTATAGATAATAAATTAGAAGAGCCTAAACTTACTAATTAGAGAGGAGAGAAACTTCCTAATTACTAATATAGTAGCGTTCTTAACTAGAGTAGCCTTTACCTAACTAGTAAGGTTATACCTAGCTTCTAATAGATACTTATATCTATAATTAATTAGTAAGTGCTAAGTATTAATATAAATCTTGCTTATTAGGTTTCCTAGTATAACTAGTATAGAAAGCTTTTATAGGCACTATAGTGTAAATGTTTAGTATATTTTATAGTAAGCTATTATCTCCTAGGCTATATTCTATAGTCCCTTTTACTAGTACCTTAATCTTATTACCTAGAAGACTACCTTAATGCCTTTATATCTAAGTTCTTTATAAATAGCCTTAATAATTATCTATTATTACTTAGGTATATTTACTACTAGTATAGGTCCCTTTATAATTCCTATTAGCCTTTTCTAGAGATATTATTTTTCTAAGTAAAACTTCTTAGCCTTATTATATAGTTTCCTATAGTCCTTTACACTAAGATTAAGTAGTCTTTAAAAAGTTAATAGGAAATTAATTACCTATTATATCTCCTCTAAGTAGCTCTTTTTATTTTCTTTACCTATAGTAATATTATTAAGGTAGAGATTAATAAAATCTTTAATATCCCCTTTAACTACCTAGTCTAATTAATCTAAAGCTCTAGGGCCTTTTCTTAATAAGGTATTAGTAATTTGGTTTTTCTCTCTAGGTATATATTATATAGTAAAATTAAAGAGCAAAATATAGCTAATCTATTAGGTAATAAGTGCCCTAGGTATATTATTAATAGTACTATTAATTTAATATATAAGGACTTATAAATCTATCTCTAAACTAAATAGAACTTTATATAGATATATTTATAGTTATCTTAATATATAAACCACTGCTTAGTATTCTTGCTTTATAGTATTATACTTAGATTTAGCAGTGTTCTAAGTATTACTTTTATATTAAATAGGATATTATTTACTATTAATAATTTATAATAACATAGCTCCCTATCTAATTAAGCTTATATTAACTATTAGAATAATTTCTCTAAAGCCTAGTCCTAGATTAAGTAAAATAAGAATTAGTACTATTATTACTACTTTCTTAAGGATATCTATAGCTTCTTACTAATCTAGCCCCTATATCTATTTACTCTCTTTCTTTAGTAAGATTACTAATAGCCTTGCTTTCTATATATAATGTTTTACCTATATATAATAAACTCTAGTTAATCTAATAAAAGACTATATATCTAATTAATCTTAATAAACCTCCTAGTCTAAGATCTTAATTATCTTTACTTTAGTTAGTTTCCTTCCGTTTATGCCACATATAAATCCTATAATTTCTACTAACTTCTAATAAAACTTTAATTTAACTACTAAGGCTATATAACTAGAGAGCTTAATATTAACTAAGACTTTATTAATATTAATTAAATACTTTATTATATACCTTTGCACTCCTAGTATAATTTCCTTATTATTATATATTATAGTTAAACCTTAGATAGCAATATTATCTAGGAAAGGTATATAAATTTAGGGAATTAAGTTAAATAATACTCTCCTAATAATCCTAATAAACTAAGCTACTAAGTTAGTAGCTCCCTATAATAGCTAATAGAGTTATAAAAGTCTAACTATAGTTAAAATTATTATTATATCCTAACTTCTCTTAGCTAATTTAACCTAATTATATCCTAATAATAAATTAATAATAGATAGGATCTTATATATTACAAAGCTTTTACTAAACGCTTTAGCTCCTTAAGGGCTAAGCGTATCCTATATTATAACTTTATTATATTTTATTACTAATAAGATTAAATAAATTTTACTATCCTTTTTTATAATAAGGTAATATAGATTCCTATAGGAACTATAGCTCTCCTCTAAATAACTATACTTTAGCTTTTTCTTTAAAAGATTAACTAGCTTCCCTTATAACCTAAGAGATATTAGGATTAAACCTACCTACTATGCCTTATGTTTAATAACCTTAATAACTTATAGTAGCGTAACTAGTAGGTTAACTTTTCTATACTCTAATAAGTCCTATGCTAGCACTACTTCTTAGTTATAGAGAATTTCCTTAAAAATATTAACTTCTTCTAATATTAAATATTCTTACACCCCTTTAACTATTTAATCTAATTATTCCTAGGTTATTCTAAAACCTTAAGGATCCGCGCTAAATCTCCTAGTAATATACTTATTATATTTCCTAGATATATTAAGTTATAACTTTACTTCTTCCTATTTCTTTAACTTTTACTTTAGATCTCCTTTAGGGGTTAATCTATTAGAGGGTATATTATTATAAGGGTAAATCTTCTAGGCTTTTTATTTATATATTATATTAATTATTAGATTAGGTAGTTTTAGCTTTTGCTAGGGTTAAAAATCCTCTATAACTGCCTTAAGTTACTTAGCGTAGTTAATTATTATATCTTTAATAACTATATAGAAGATCTTAGTTCCTTCCTTTATTAAGATAGGGATAAGTTCCTTGCTATCTTCTAATATCTTCTCTATTCCTTCTTAAAATATTTAATCTTCTTCTAAGGTTCCTAAGGCTTCTAGTTTTACTACTAGGTAGCTAAATATAATAGCGTTAATAGTAGGTTACTATGCTAGTGGTTTATTGGTATATTACTACTAAATGCTTCCTATAACTCTTAATATAATAACTATATTACTAAATTAACACTAGGCATAAAGCTCCCTACTATATAAGTGGTTAAATTATATCTAGCATATCCTAAAGAAGGGCATTCCTAGGATTAAGGTAATATTAATAAAGTCTAGGCTAATATAAAAAGTAATAGGTATCTAGATATTCCCTAGGTATAGCCTTATCTAAACCTCCCTAATTATCCTAATCTAGTGTAATAAGTAAGATAAGGTATTTATAGTATCTATTAGATAGATCTTTAATCTAAGTTATTTTACTATACTTTCTAAGATTACGTTTTCTTATACTCCTATGTTAATAAGTCCTTATAGTAGCTCTCCTTTAGGGTTATCTAGTTAAACCTATAGGTATAGTAACTCCTATAGATTATTAATAGTAGCTTATAGTTTTATTATTATATTAAGCATAAAAGTCTTCTTATTTAGATTAATTAGTTCCTAATAGGTCTTAGTAATTAAGCTTCTTATTCCTAGCCTCTCCTAAATTTATTCCTATAAGGCTATATTAATTTCTAGTAAAGGCATTATAGGTAGTAAAGCTTTCTTAATTATAGCTTTATTCTTCTTATTCTCCTTAATTATCTTCTATATTATCTAAGTAACACTATTAATCTACTAGTCTAGATTAAATAGTCTTAGGTTCTTTCTTAGACTAAACGCTTTTAATAGAGAAGGGACTAGTCCTAATAAGTTCCTATTATAGTATTAGATATCTTTAATGCCTTTTGCTCTTATAAGACATTTATTACTAACTACTTTAGCTAATATTAGTATTATATAGCAAATATCTTAGAAAGGGATACTAAGCTTCTTTTAGAAGACCTTATTATATAATTAATCTAAAATCTATTACCTAACTTTATTTAACTAATCCTTATTACCTTTGCCTATAGCTAGGTTCTCCTAAATAGGTTAGCTTTAACTTTAGCGATTTTTAGTATTATTATTCTTAACTTCCTTAACCCTTAGGTATTTTACTAATCTTTCTCTAATAGCTAATACTTTTATAATAGCGCTTTCTTTACCTTTATCTTCTATACTTACCTTCTTAAATTAGATAGTTAAGACTATACCTATTAATTCCCTCTTTAGGATTATTACCTTAACTTCTCTTTCTAGTTAGTATATTACTAGATTAAACTAGCCTTTTATTCTCTTAAAAATATCTTATTCTTTTATTATTATTTCCTAACTTATACCTTTACTTAGTCTATATTCCTTAATCCTAGGTATTATATAGGTAATCTTATAATCTTTAAAATACTTAACCTAAAATATAGCTAGCTTATATATATAGCTACTAATTTAGAGAAATTTTAAGAGTAAGACTAGGGGTATAATCTAATACTTTAGATTATCCCTAATTACTAGGATATAGACTACTAGATTATAGACTATAAATTTTAATATCTTATTAAACTTAAGGATCTTATATCTTATAGCTAAATAAGTATTATTATTATAGTAGTAGTATTTATTTAACTAATAGCCCCTTCCTAAAATTATATTTAGATTAAAGATATAGTTATCCTTATTATAATTATATAGTCTTATATAGTTTATTTAGTAAAGCTGCCTTTATTACTACTAGGTAGTGCTATATTTAGCCTTAAGCTATTTTATAATATTAATTTCCTTACTTACTTATTTTATAAATATAATCTTTAGGTTAGCTAATTATTTTATTAGGTTATCTATTTAATCTTAATAATCTAACTACTTAGCTACTATCCTATTTCCTATCCCTTTTTCCTAGAATCTAGGTTTACTATCCCTTCCTAATAAATTACCCTATGCTAAATAATTTCTTTAAGAAGTTTACTACTTATTAAAAACCCTTAGATTAAATAATCTCTAATTTATAAGGCTAGATTCCTAATTATCTAAAGAAAGCTTTACTATATTAAAACCTTCTAGACCCCTATTTTAGAGTTTTAGGCGTATATAAATATATATATTAAGCTCTATCTAGAGAGGTTTATATTCTATAATAAGGACTTCTTTATAGGTAAGCCCTTTATAATCTATAAAGCTTAAGATTAAATAATCTAGGAGTGCTTTATAAATATAGTTTAATTAGCTTATAGTGGTTTTCTATCTAGTTAGGTTAATAATAGATATTAGAGCTTAATGCTTTTATAGCTAGTAATAGGTATTCTAAATAGACTTTAGTTATATTAAATTTAGATCTTTAAGCTATTTATAAGCGTTTTCTATTTAATTCTAACTAGTAGTATTATACTAGAGAAGTATCTTCTCCTTAGACTCCTTCTAGGTTTATAATATAGTTAGTATCTTAACTACCTATTAAAGCTTTAGGTTAATATCCTATTTAAGTATCTTATACTAGTCTATCTTAGGTATACCTATTGCCTTTATCTTTACTTTAAAGTCCTTAAGGAAGTTAAATATATTTTTACTAGTAAACTACTAAATATTATATCTATTCTATATAGTAATTAATAAGGTTTACTATACTATTATTTCTCTAAGGAGCTTTATAAAAGATTTTATATTAAAGCCTCTAAGGGCCTTAGGCATCTTACTAATATTATTAGGGTTTTTCCCTAAGTAGTCTTTAAACCTAGTTTAGGTTAGGCTAATTACTATCTTAGGATTAGATAGTCCCTAACTAGTAGTTAGAGTACTTAGTAAAAAAGTGTCCCTAAGGTCTTATTAACTAGTTAATAGCTTACTTAATCTTACTTTACTAGTTTATTAAGAATAAGTTAGGATATAACTAGGTATAGAGTAGGATAAGTGTTCTTTTAATTAATCTTAGAGAGAGATAGCTACTTATATTTAAATAAATATCTTTATAATATCTAGTGCTTCCTTTAGGAAGACTTTTAAAGGGGTAGTATTAGTAGTAATAAATAAACTATAAGTAAAGGCTACTAGGATAACTATATAGCTTTTTATAATTAACTATAAGATCCTAATAATTAGCTAAATAATAGTAAAATAGATAATAGGCCCTAAGATTAAATAGTCTAAAACACTAGATTATATATCCTACTAGCTTAGAACGTTTAGCTATGTTTTCTATATTATAGACTTATATTTAGAGGTAACTAGCAAGGGATTAATAACTTAGTAAGTGTTTATAGAGTACCCTTCTAAGCTAGCTAGCTTTTCTGCCTATATATGCGTGTAATACGCTTCCTTTTGCCTAATTCTCCTTATCTTATTATATTTAGCTAGTTTAGCTACTTTTATTTTAATACCCTAGCTATCTTATAAGTTAGGTCTAGACTCTTGGTTTATAGCTTATTATAGGGAAAATAAGATAAAGGGATCTTCTTATAGTCTAGGTTAGTAATAGCTAAAGGGTATTAAAGGATTGCTTCTAATTAATCTTAACTAAGGCTAAGAAATAACTAGAGTGGAATAGGCCTAGGGGATTAAAAACTTATTTCTTTACTAGTTTTATTAAGCAGAAAACAATACCCTAAAAGATATAATGCTAGCCTACACGCGTAGGTAGCTTTAACGTCTACGCATATTAAAGGGGTTAAGAAGCTTAACTATAGTAACCTATTATAAGGCTAGATTATCTCTATAAGATAGAGATAATCTAGATTAAATAGTCTAACGGATTAGAAGTGACCTAATGGTTAAATTAGTGCGGGTAATAATAATCTTATTAATTCATCTTATCTTAAAACATAATAATAAGCCATAGCAAAGCTAGGCATAAAAACTCTATATCTAACGTGCGTGATAACCTCTAGAAGCCTAGTTAGAAGTGATCCCTTTATAGACTATTTAATCCCTAGCTTATATAACTAATGTTATTATCCCTTAGTGTAATAATTATCCCTGTGACCCCTGATGCTATCATCGCGAACGCGTGTGTTTCTAGGCGCGCGATTCAGGCCACACACTATTAATATTACTTCTAAGATAAATCTAGGCTTAATTAGGGCATATTAGGCTCTAACCATAGGATTAGAGGTAATATTCTCTATAATCCTAGATATATTAATATTATTATATTTATTACTACTTAAGTATATCTAAGCTAAGTAAGTATAAGCTTATCTAAGGACCTAAGTAGTATTATTTTAGGGGGAAGAGTTATTAACTTTAACTATATAAATTCCTATCTCTATAATAAGTTATTCCTAGTTATAGTATAGGTAGGGGTATAATATCTAGTAATACTATACTTAAAGCAAGCACCCCTATAAGGTAGTAGTATAAAGCTATTAATATATAGATTCTTTAATTTAGTAGCAGGTCTTAGCTCTAAGGTATAACCTCTTAGACTAGCATTCTAGGTTATTAGATTAATGTTTTATAGAGATTATAAGGGTCTAGTAGTAGTAATAGGATATAAGCCTATAGTATTATTCTAATTCTAAGATAGCGTAGCCTAATTTACTTATTAAGTTCCTTAATTAGGTTAATTAAAACCCTTTTAGGCATTAGGGGTCTTATTCTCTAGATTACTAGTATTTCTATTCTAAGTCTAAGGGTAGGAGGTAGAAGCTAGGCCCTAACTAACTGGATTTATAAGGTAATATCTATTAAACTAATAAGAGTAAGAGGGAGGATATGTTTCTAAAAACCTAAAGTATAGCATTAATAGTTAAAGCTAAGCAATTAGAGTATTAATAGGAGTAAATTAGTGCCTTTGCCCTCCTAGAACTTCTATAAATCCTAGAGGCAACTAGTATGCCTAGGATAATACTTTATTAGTAAAACACCTACTCTAGTGTTTAATAAACTCCTTTATTAATATTATCTTTGCATCTCTTATTATTAATTTTATAAGATTTGCCTTAGCTTCTAAGATTACACTAGCTTACTTAATAAGCTCTTAGGCTTCTCTAAGGCTATTAGTAGCTAGGATATTCTAACTAATTACTTCCTATATTAGTAACTTATTATATAGTTTTTAAATAAATCTCTAAATAAAGTTATAGAGAGTATAACTCTTAATTAAGGTAAGTAAATTATCTAATATAATTAGCTTATCTCTACCTCTAGCTTAGTAAAGTATATTTAGGATATAAGAATAGTATATAGTAAGGGCTTTACTTTTTCCTAATATATCTCTATAGTAGTTCTAATATCTATCTCTTTATCTATAACTTTTAGTAAATATCTCTCTCTTAGGGATTATTAGAGTATTATTAAATTATTAGGTAATACTATATCTTATTTAGCATTTAAGACTACCTATCTTAATTATTTAGAACTATTAATAAAGGTAGTAGCTCTTCTATTTAAAGCTATATTAATAGCTTAAATAAAGATACTTAAGGTAATATCTTAACCCTTATTAACTATTTTAAATACTTACTATAGTTAACTTAACTATTAACTAGTAAATATAGACCTATTAAAAGTTCTAATATCTCTTAAGGTGAGGAACTTATAAGTAGCTATTTTAATTTAAATATAAGGGGGTAACTTAGTAATTAAGGGAGACTTTAGTTTCTTAAAGAAACTAGTAAGTTAGATTATAGCCTTATTCTTAGTCTCTATATAAGGTAACTTATCCTCTCCTAAAGGAGTATTACTATATAGTAATAATAACTATAATAAGAATAAATTAGGAGAATATATTTTAGTAGTCTATAAGTTTTATAGGGACCCTTCTTTAATTAGAGAATCTAGGATAATAAAGAAGTAAGGATAGTTAATATAGATAGGGATTAAGAAAATAATAATAATAGGGGGTATAGCCACTGCCTAATAGAAAAGTAGCTTAACACTCCTAGGAATGCTTTAAAAAGCTTTTAATTTACTGTCTCCTAGCGTAGTTACTAAAAAGGATAATATAATAATAAGGGCTAGGCCCTAAACAAAGGGATAATAGAAGATTAATTAATTTCTATTCTCTCCTAGTCTTTAAAGCTAAGAAAAAGAAAAAGACTTCGCCCCCTCTCCTTAGTAAAATTTAAGGAGGGTAGGGGGGAGAGTGGTGGGTTAGCTGCACCTTCCCCATCTCAACCTGCATCATTTCCAGTCTGCTCCGATCTTGACGGTCGATGAACAGTCCCCTCTTTCGATAACTGACTCATCCGCCATTCGCCCGCCATGTGTGCAACTATTGACCCACCTTTTCTGTTGGTGGCTGCACTGGACCCTTCGAATCTTCCAATTTGCATTCACACCGCATTCCCCAACTACCCCACCTGGGTAGGTACAGCAAGAGGGCAATTGATCCTTCTGTATAATGCAAGCGGGCTAGGAACAACTTTCATGGCAAAGTAAAAATTCCACTAACAATACAATGGCTCAATGCTCAGTCCCAAACGCCAAAAATGCCAGCATCATCATCATCATCATCATTCTACAATTCCTTCTTCTTGTCCTTCGGTGTCCAGCTATATTTGACGACGCCGGGGCCAGGCTGCAATCCAAGAAAGTATAACCAGAAACGGTGAACTTCGTTGACAGCAATACGACATCTAACCAGACCCCTTGTTAGTATGATTCGAGGGGAAACAGCCTGACCTGCAACCAAGAAGAGTGATTGGCTTACAATAGGATGGACCCATGCCACCAGCCGTGGAGGGCCACCTTGACGGATTGTCTGAAAAGTGCTATTTCATGGGAGAACTGGTCCGAGATGGCGTCACTTCGAGGTCCCCGTCGCTGCATCTGCATTAGTTCTTCCCACGGCCCCGTCGGGGGTGAGGAACCAGTCTTCCATTCGCCCTCTTCGTCCGTCTTCTCGTCTTCCGTGGCAGGTGAAGCATGTACCGAGGGTTGCTCAGCCGGGGGCAGTGACTCGCCATTCTCCGCGGCAACCATTTCTCTGAACTTTCCGATGGCCCTCATGGACTCGCTCAGGCGAGCATAGGTGTTAAACAGAGCAACCAGCTCTGTTCGTTTGAGCACGGGGATCTGGTCGCTGTTGTTGTCGAATTCGAATAGCACCTTCAATGCGGTGCCGTAGCCATTCGTCTGGATCTTGCCCCAGAGCCTGCATTTGTCGCAACCTACGCAGTCCATGAGTCGGCTGACGTTGCGGAACCGGTTGCGGAAATCCTCCCTAAGAGATGGGCCCTCCCCGTTGGCAAACATCAAGCTCTCATCAAAGATCTGGGGGATGCTTCCGGCGTTCTTGGTAACTTCATCTACCTTGGCTCGCGTGGCCATGTCCTCGCTAGGATCGCCGATGCAAAACGTGTAATCGGAGCCGCGCAGATACGGTCCAAGCTTCGCTACAGCTCTGGTGAGGAGTGCATAGTTGAAGTAGAGGTTGCTGATGCGGTCAGGGTATCCATGGAGGCGATCTTTGTAGCATTGCACGTTGGGCTGCCATAGCCCAGTGCTTTGGTTGAGGAAATCCCAGCATATATGCGTGCTGATGCTTGCGTGCATACCAGACATTACTCGGTAAAAGACGCGCTTCTCGAGACACTCATCATCGACCTCGTACCCTGTGCTCGCCACGAAAGGAATATTAGGGCGGTGCACGCGCTGTACCTGGAGCTGGGCTTGCCGGCCGGCGGCGTTCATGACCTGCTTGAAATCTTGAGCAGCAGGATTGTAGTTGAGCGACATGCCAAGGTCTGCGGAATGAGGGAAAGAGCTCTTCTGGAAGCAGTTTTCGCGGTAGATGGCGTCCCAAACTTGCTTGGCACCCTCTCCCCGTAGCCTGTGAATCGCTCTGGATTGCGAAGCAAGCTCACATAGTCTCCCTTGGAGGTGGAGCTTTCATCTTCGAGAACACAATAGTCTCTCCCATCGCACTCGTCATCATAGTCAACGACACAGCTCTCGCCTACTCTTTCTCCTAGCTCCCCATGCAAGGGTCGTCGGGGGTTCTTCTTTTGTTCGTTTCGGCCGGGATGCTTGGCCAGAGGTCCCTCTAACTTGCCAAGCTCTTTTGCTCTCCAGACCTCGGGTATGTCTTCTTCGTTGTCGAGTGTTTCGACCGCACATCCTATGTTGCCGCAGAAACCATTCTCGTCGTTCCAGAAGGGACACTTTTTGTTGAAGAGGTTGAGGCGATAATGGGAGAAGAAATCGGTTGCTCGGGTGAGGTCGTCGAGGGCGGGCTTGACGCGACTGTTCAGCTTCTCGAGTGTCGCATATGAAGCGCAGGCATCCTGTACGATGGATTTGGGGGTGATCTACATGATTGAGTCGGTTAGATTGCGTAGCGCCCTGATGCTGCTTGTCGGCGATCAACTCACGGCACACTCTGGGCCAGAATCCGCGGCGCAGCTTGCGGGTGATGCCCACAGGGCAAAGACGGAGAGATAAAACAGCCTACTCGCAGTCTTCATCCTGGCGTTGCCGGCAAAGATGCAAATGGTAATTGGCGAGTTACGGCCAGGCAGGAGGTCGAGAGAAACTGAAAGTTTGGCGTAGGAAATGCAAAACGGGCTGAGAGGCCCAGATGACGGCAAGGCGGCCCACCACGTTTGAGCTTGCGGGGCGCCCGAGTGTCAGCTCCCAAGGCGAAAGCTCGACTTTTGAAAAACGCCACGCTGTCTGATGATGATCAATCAAGTCCGCTGGTCAGAAATTGGTTGTTTCCCGTGCTTCTGTGATCTGTACTCGGGACAGGAAACCATGGGAAAGCGTACCACTCTACAATGGAAGCCCACAAGTGACAATATTTATGTCCAACGGAGTTGACAAAACGAAGATGTGGCCACTTCAACAGCCCCCCCCGGTCCCCCTCTGCCAACATCGAAAGGTTCCGGGCCATCAACATGCGGCGAGCCGGTGCTTCGACCCACGTTGGAAATATTCCTACGTCCCTTCCAACGTCGTCTTACGTGTCTACACCGGCAACTCAATGTAACGTCTCGGGCCACTATTAATGTCGCTGATTTCGCATCGAATATTTTGTTTGCCAGCGAAACAGACCAGAAACCTTCACATTACTCATCTTGAGAGGCACTTGCACAAGTCGACAATGGCCGATCCTCACGCACGACTTACCCTACCCCTTACCCGATGGTGGAAGAATTTTGCATCTTGTGTTCGGCTAATCTTTTGCAGCCCGGCAGTTCAGCCTTTAGACTTGGTTGGTTGGTTGGTTGGTCGGGGCCATTGACGGATGGCATGACCACCACGTGTTTGTGGAACCACCATTTGTGCTCCAGCAGTACTCCCTACTCCGTACTCTTCATTACCGTGAAAGCAATGACTACTTCGATGGTAAACCGTACCATCATCTCTCGTATTCATCACCGAGCACATCTTTTGGTGACTCAACCTCGAATCCCTTTCGGTGCTAAAGTTTGGATCCAAACCCAACAGCTTTTGTGATGAGACGTTGCGATGAAGCGAGGCAACTGCTTCACCACAGAGGGCTGCGACAGAAGAGGCACGATTTTCGGCAGGATATCCACATCATACTTGAAATCTTCATCAATTCCATCTACCTTATGCCAGCAACGCCTGTGTAGCCCCATGAAATAAAACTTTAGAGTGCACTCCAACTAGAGCATATAGCGCCGTCTGTCACAAAAGCGCCCCCCTCTCCCGAAGTTGCGCATCAACCACTGTTCCTTAAAAGGTGGATTCAGAAACTCTGCGTATTTCCAACGACCAAAGTCCCTAGAATTGGCTTGTAGTCGCACAGAAGAATAACATTTCCGTGCACAACATCATGTCAGGAAACTGTCCTCAGTCGAGGCACCCGCAGAAACAAACACAGCGCATCAGGCCGGGAAGGTCCCGTTTTAGTACAAGACATGTGCACAAGCCAGAAGAAGAGAGCAACAACCGACCGGGGTGTCGTTGATGAATTGAACAACGCAAATATCGTAATGTGCAGACCGTAATATCGTGAGAGGGCATGAAATAAGACCCATACATTCGTTGAACACCGACGGTGGTGGAAGGGTGGAAATGGGCTATCGTACATGAGAGATCGAGCTCATAGATGATGAGCCGCTCACTGGGGCGCTTGATAATTGAGAGGACGCCTGGTTTGGGCACGGTCAGATGTTGAGTGTCGAATAATACTCTGGAAGCCCACGGCAACACTTACTTGAACAGGAGAATATGGGGCTCGGGCTCGTGGACCTCGTAATGCTCCCAACCAAGACTCTGCGAGCACTGTCAACAAATATCCTGCTCTGACATGATTGTCTCGCGCATTGTTCTCGTTGCACCGCCGTAACTGATGCGGGTTGTTTGGAACAGAGCGCGTTGTCGTACCTGAGTAATACCAATAGCTCGCCATTCCTCCTCCCATAGCAATTTCAGAGTTCCTTTTGACGTGTCATGATAATCCTTTGGGATTGCCTTGAGCATAGCTTTTGGCAGCTGCACGTGCCGGTACTCGTATTCGCTGTCAGAGTATCTGGTTGGACCAACAAATCAGCTCGTTGGCCATACAAGCGGCTTCGCAACATCTTGAAACGCAGAAAAAAGTCCCCGACGAAAGCGGTGAGGGCCCGGAAACTCCGACAAGCCGTGTGTTTACCTTGCAGAATAGTGAATGGAGTCAATGAATTCTTCAAGGCGCGCCCGTTCAGAGTCTGACAGCGACCTGGGAGTCTTGTTCCGGCGACTCATGTCGATATCCATGGGTCAGGCTCCGCGTCTGACCAAGGTGTGTGTGGTTGACCTCGAGTCCAAGGTTGACGATTTTTCTAACCAGGGCTAAAAGGGCTGGGCGGCTTGCCAGCTCCAGACGTGTTGCTGCACTTTTTGATCCTGTGCCCTTCGCCCGCTCGGCAGAACCAGTACGAGGCAACAAAAGGAAAAGGCGGCGATGCGACGTCGTTAGTTCACTCCAGCTTTTCGAGGCAAAGCCAAAGCAACAGAGAAATATTAAAAGGGAAGAAAGCTCAAGAAAACAATCAGGCGCGTGAAGGGCCAGTGCGTGGTGCGGGGAGGGGAGGAGAGGGGCGGAAGTGTTGTCAAGTGGGTTGGCGGACGGACTGGTGGACTGGGTGACTGGATTGTGTTTTTTTTCTTCCTTCCCCTTCTTTGCGTTTAAAAAAGGGTACCCGGGCCAGGGGAATGTTCTCTTTGACGACGATGTATTATATTGACGAATTGGATGGTATGCCGCCAGCCGCGTCGCTGGAGCTAAGCAATTGAGCGAATCGCGTCAGGCTCCTTGACATGTTTGAGAATCAAAGGCGGGCAAAACAAGCACGTCTACAAGTGTTTCTGTATTATGCCCTCTTTTTGGCATTTGGCATTAGGAGAGGAGGAAGGCGCGCAGAGTACCAGGTGAATAAACTGTTTCGGAAGTCAGGTGTTTGGAGGAGAGGTCGAGGAGAGGTCGAGGAGAGGTCGAGGCCCAGCAACCAAAAGAGGCAACGGAATTGAAAAATGGAGCTCGAGCATGTCCGGGATCAACGAGAGCCGGTGGTTCGGGTGGAACGGGACTCCGCCGAAACAAGGTGAGAAAAACATGGGGAAATCAACAACTTGGTGCAAATAAGCGGCTTATCCGGGAAGACGAGTGACGTAATGGGCATCTTGCTCCCGGTTCTTCAAGCTGCCTCAAACCATGGCATCAGATTATCGCCATCGTCCGTCCCTCTTGCTCAAAATCCAAGGCTCCCTCCCCAACGACCACCTCCTCAACTGCACTGCGCATGATTTATTCTGGCTCCCAATGTACGCTATGCTCCGTAAGGTCTGGCGTCAAAGTTCATTACCAAAAAAGTCACTACAAGGTGACATGCAGTGCAGGGTATGAGGGATGTAAAGCGCCCAAGTCTCATTGATTGATTGTATTGCTACTAGCCGCGAACATGGCTACCCATTGTTGCATTTGAAAGTACCACCGGCCCCAGTACGGTACGTGGACTTGGCTCCATTACACGGGCCTATTTAAAGTGGCAAAATTCGCCAAATACTACTACTACTACTACTACTTCTTCTTCTTCTTCTTCTATGCGGAGCACTGTTTTCAAAATCCAAACAATGAGTCCGGCTCTTCGCCACCCTTCTGTCCGTTCCCCCTTCTTGACAATGGTATATGAGTGACGATATTCCCAATCTTGGCCTTGACCCCATCTACATCAATTTTCCAGTCACGAATCTCTCCGAACTGGGCGTCTCTGAAATTTTTGAGTACCATCAAGCAAGTTTCTTCATCAGGAGAACCCATCGTCCAACCTATTGATACATGGAACGCCGTGTCCACCGCATCACCAACACTTTGCTGATACAAAGGTGGCTGTCCAAAATACGCAGCAGCTTTATTACACTTGACGAGAATGGCCATCAGCTCGGGATTGGTCGACAGACGCAACGGTTTCTTCTTGTCGTCGGTGTCCTGGGAGCCGAGTTCTCTCGTCATGGTGACCCGTAATACGAAGAATGTGCGATCTGAATCCGGGGATTTGTACCAAGCTAACCCGGCAGGCTTGACGGAGAAGCGACCGACCCCACTGGTGTAGATGGCATCTTCGATCTTGGAGAAGAAGTCATCCTTTTGGAAGTAGGTAGGCTGAGAGGTTTGGAAAGACTGATATGCAGTGGTAGAGGTGTACCTAGATCGCTGGTGAGGAAGTTGTGGAGATGGATGTCTTCCCCAATCTGGGTCTGCGCCTTCTTCATAAGCGCGTCAAGGGTGTCGTGCTGCGAGGTTGTGGGATGCCCTTGTCCATAAGATTAATACAAACCGAGTTTGTGCAACGTATGCGACGAATCGGAAACATTCGGAGATGGAGCAAGAAAACAAACATACGTACATTCCACGTATATATGGGAAGGCCAGTGCCCAACCACATGGGGGTTCTGCCGCTTCCGCCCTTGATGCAAGCTGGGATCATCCACCACACTCTGCCGCACAGTGGATGCATATAGATCGTGAAATGTGGCGGGTAGCGGTGGCATTGTCGACTCTTGCTCGCCACTTGGCTCTGCCTTGCGCTTATGGCGCTTACACGGCGGAGAATCGGGTAGCACTTCATCGCCAGATGAGGATGAGTAGTCGACGAGCCCCATGACGATTTTGGGATGATGTCACCAGCTGAGATGGCCCATTGACGTGGTGGTGTGGTATCGTTTCCTCCTGCAGGGAAGCGACAGCCCTAGCGAGGGCTCGAGATTACCGGGACGCTATCATTCCGGCTATTGTGGAGGTTATGCTGCAGATATGGCCGTGGGTTCGTCAGACTGATGAAGCACTTGAAGAGCAAGGCCAAAGGTCAGACTCTGGGTAGGGCCTGGGAGGATGAAGTGGGTCCAACCTGCCGTTGGGCGTCCGGCACATCTACACATCCGCACTAAGCCCAGAGCAGCGCAATCGACTTCTTCGGCTGCAGCGCCTTTCGTGACGGAACACAAACGAGGCACCTTGTTATAATCAGCGACATGGGCTGGCGCCCGTGTATGAAGCGCCGTGGTTGGGCTTAGCAGTATGCTTTGCGATGCCACTGTCAACTGGACCCATTGTGAGCCCTAAAAAAGATTTCACGCTTCATGAAATTCCGAATGTCACGATAGAGCACCGCATCCCCAGATTGAAACCTTCCACCCTCTCTTTGCAAAAAAATGACAAGAGAAAAAACCAAATTGATGGCAAAACGGCGAAACTCTGTCGTGACCACTCCCTGCGTTGTTTGTTCCCCCTCCCGCCCTGGCTATGAATCTATGCGTGATGGAGCAAACGCAAGCGCTCCTACACAGCCCTTGTTTGTGCCAGGTCGAGATTCACTGGTAAATCGCTGCAGCTTAACTATACAGCCATCCGTTCCTCTCGAAAAAGGTGCATTCCAAACAAGTTCTTCTTCTGGCACCATATTTAATCTTCGGACTTTCACGACTGATCAATAGTGAAGACGGAGCACTTTTCAACGCACTGCCTTTTTCCATCTTTTGTCTTACATCGGCAAAGTACAGCACGATGCCTCCTCGGGAGATAGCAAGCATCTCGCGCTCGGATCTCCAGCGTCTCAAACCGTCCGGCAACGCATACATCACGAATGTCAAGCACATATCATCCTACAATTGGATCGCCGAAGATACGCCCACCATTGCCGTGCCGGGCAGCCCTCCTCTCTGGAATCCCCAGTCGGTGCCCGGCACGTGAAAAAGGATTCCGGCTTGATCTGCATTGACCAAAATGCAATGCGTCTCTGGGAGAGTTCCTTGGAACCATTGTTTCGGGCATTGTACACCACGGACCCGTCCTTTGACATTCGCCCGATTGATGTTGTCAGTGATCGGAACAATGTTAGAAAGCTCCTATCATTCGTCAGACCTGAAACAGAAAGAAATGCCGGCACAGCATTCTGCATCAAGCTCGAGCTGGTGCGCGGCACGCTGCTCATGTGTCGTCATGAGGTGGCCCCGACAGAGTTTCTGGCACCGCACGAGTTCCGAGGGTACGGCCACGAGTTTGAAAAGATGTACACCACCAGCCAGATCAGTGGCAGCACGGGGCATCACAGAATCATCTCGTATCGATTCTGCGGGATGGAGTTTCTGATCCGTCATGAGACAGACGGATTTGTGAAACCACGAAGCCAGGAAGTCGATGCCAACGAGAGGCTTTCCGACCTGTTGGGGTCTCTGTCCCTCTCTTCCTGCACCCCCGAAAATACATGTTTGGTTGCGGAGAGCGAGGCCACAAAGTTGACGGTACTAGAAAAGGGCGCGCTCGTCCCCCTCGAATCAACCCTCGAGATCAAAACCCGCGCGGCGTGGAATCCCCTAGAATTTCACCAAGTCGCGGCGCAGATATGGGTGTCGCAGACTCCCAAGCTTGTTCGGGCACATCACAACAGGGGACATTTTCAGAGCCCAAGAGTGGAAGATGTCAAGGCGGACATTGATGATTGGGAGCGTGCGTCCCAAAAATCTTTGAGGGCTCTAGGCGCGCTGATCGAAAAGATTGCCGCGGTGATGAAAGGGTGCGGTGGTCGTGCTCTGCTTCAGTATGATACGGCGACGGATAGTCTTGTGATTTCAGAAGTTGAGGCGGGGGGATGCTTCCGAGGGATTTGTACTCTAAGTGGGGGTGGGGAGGAAGTGACTTACTTGAGTAGCTCGATGGATTGAGCTGGCGGTGGAAATAGGGCAATTTGTGTACGGGGATTTTGAGGTGATGGGACCGGTGATTATGAGGTGATGAGCACGATGATTATGCATAAGATAAGGTTCGCACAGAATTATGGAGTTGCGAGTGAAAGGGAGGGGGGGCGTGGCCTTTTTCCATTTTGACGTCATTGAGGAGTCCTTGATTTTCGAGGCATCTCCATATTTGTTGGACTGGCGCATCAACAATCAACAATCATGTTGCCGCCACTTGCAAGCTGGGGACGCTCTTGCAAGAGTCTTGGCTATTCAAGATGACACTTTATATGAAGCGCCCTTCTTGCAGATCCTATCAAGCAGATTTATCTTTTCCAGCCGTACTTTTCCTCTTGTCCTTCTTCTTTCTCTACGAAAGATAAAAAAAAAAAATAGCGTGTGTTATGGATCATGTTCATGGCCAAATCCCTGCTAGTCCTCCCGCCCCCGCAAGATCCTGTCATGCAGCACAAACATCAAGGCACGAGCGCTAGTAACATAACTCTATAACAAAGCAAGGCGATACCGAGTTGGCCCCCCCAAAAAAAGCCAATTTACGACGAAGAAGAGAGAGAAGCGAGAAAAGCTAGACAGCGTAACCTTACCTTGTCCCTGCGGCAGCGGATGCGGGCCGTCGGCAACGCAGAGGTGCAAAACCATACGCTTGACTATCGAAGGCCAAGTTTTATGAAGAGGTACTCCGTATGCTGGCACCAGTTCCTGAATTGCCTATTCTGGCTTTTTTCAATTGCTTGGGACTCATCAGGGCAGGGTTTATTCCGGACATGGACATGGGCACATTTGGCACCGAGTGGCGTCGTCTGATGCATCATGTGTCTGCCACAAAGCCCACAAAGCCAAATGTGTCCGGCGTCTCAACAACCCTAGCCCAGCCTTTTCCTCGGCAACTTCTTTGATGTGCGAGTT
Source organism: Epichloe scottii (assembly GCA_021950295.1). Lineage (NCBI taxonomy): Eukaryota > Fungi > Ascomycota > Sordariomycetes > Hypocreales > Clavicipitaceae > Epichloe > Epichloe scottii. The sequence goes on from CP083245.1 coordinate 621,232, forward strand.
GGTTGGTTTCCTAGCCCCGAGGAAGTTAAATCTTCCTCATTTGGCCCCGCCGCTGCCGCCAGCCACATGCATCTTCCCGTCTGCACTTTTTTCTCTTATACCTCTGCCTGCCCTGCCATGAAATTTTTAGTTTCTTCTAACGCAGAGGGTCCCCTTGAACATGAAGCGAGGCAGCCCGTGCAGACATTAGACGCACCGGGCCGCGCGAAAGTGCCGAGTCGAGTCGGTGCATTGGCAACTGTAAGTTGTAGACTGCGTCTGGATGGGAGATTGGAGTATTAAAATACTTCTGCGCCCTTTTCTCTTTTGTCGTAGACGGTTTCTCCCCCCGGTTCATCGTTCTCGCTCTGACAACTCTTTCGGTTCGATTTTTTGCTTCCTACACCACGGACAAGCCGCGAGCTTCGGCATCAGCCAGCGGGCCCGGACTAACAAGTTGAATCACGACTTGGGAAGCAAACAAGTCGACTCCCGCCAGCCTTGATATGAGACGGCGCCGCAACATATCAAACATGGTCCTCGGTCTCTTTCGCAGCGGCAACCGCAAAAAACAAGGGCACGAAAAGGCAGCGCGAGTGTGAAGAGTACGGCATAACGTATGACAAGCAATGGGTGAGTGATGGCTTCCCCCCCCCACTGTCATTGTTTTACTGCTCCTTCGTTTTCTCCTTCTTTACTCCGGGGTTTTTTTTTTTTTTTTTTTTTGCGCTTCAGTGTTCATCTTTGCAAAACTCGCTGATTTTTTCCCTTCTTCATGCTCTTCTTCCGTTCCCCTCATTCTCAATGGGTCGAGGTGGTCACCACCCATGCGATCTGCACGCAGGGACTGTCCCCCGGACGAGATGATGGGTTCTTGCTCGTTGCTGGGTCCTCCGCTCCGGTCACCCACCAAGCTGTCTTCACGTAGAATTGCGCGTTGCTGACGAAGACTCAGGCCAGAAAGTACCTCCTCGACCCGTTGACTGCGCCTGAGCCCAACCAAGAGACTGGGCTTGGCGCTTCGCACGTCAATCCACTCCACATGGTGAAGCGCGACGTCAAGGCCGTCGACCGGCCCCGTCGCCATCGCAGGCGCATCTCAGACACGGATACAATTGATGCACTTGACACCATCGGTGGCCCGTACCACCACGGTGGCCCATACGACGCCACCTTGGCTAGTCGCAATCTGGACAGGAAGTACTCTCCTGTCGCCGCAGTCGAGGAGTCCAACTTGGAGGCAATTCAGGACATCTGCCTGGGAAAGCATCATGTCACGGCTGCTGAGTATACTCGTCGTCGTCAAGCTGGGAAATAAAAGTGTGAGGCTCTGTTCAAATGTGACGCACTGGTCGTCATGTGTTGACTATTGTATGTTTGATGATTATGCTCTAGGTCTACTATAATACAGTTTTTTTTTTTGACACATCGTACATGCTTTGTTACTTTGTTACATTGGGGGCGCGTCACTTCCCGTTGGCATTATACTTTTGTACTGCCACGAAGCTGCAGTCCATACGGGGCAAGCTGATCATCAGTCAACTTGCTGGGCGACTGCACAAACGGGTCCTCCCCTTCATCGTCTTAGGGAACGCAATGACATCTCGCACCGTCGACGTGTCTGTCAGGAGAGCAGTCAGGCGGTCGAAACCAAGGGCGAAGCCAGCGTGTGGCGGGCAGCCTGCGCGCAGCGCGCCAAAGAGGTGCGAGAAGTCCTTGATTCTTTGCTCCGTCATCTTGAGGACATCGCGCATGACGAATTCCTGGACGTCGGCCACGTGGATACGCTCACTGCCGCCACCGATCTCGACGCCGTTGAGGACGAGGTCGTATGCGGCGCTGCGAGCTTGCAACGGATCGGTGAATAGGGCCTCGAGGTCGGCATCAGACAGCGGCGCGGTGAATGGATGGTGCGCTGCTGAGATACCAGCTGCGCCGCCTTGGCCAGGCTCGCCTTCTTCGACGGGCTTGAACATGGGGAACTCGGTCACCCATACGAATTGGAGGGAGTTGGGCTCGCCTATATTCGGCTTTTCCATGAACCCCTCTTCTACGAGGGCTTTCCAGAGAGCACTGCGAATGTCTCCAATCTTGGTGGATCCTGAGCAGTATTGACCACTGGGCCTCTCGCGCGCTTGAAAAACGACCAAATCGCCGTCGTTTAGTTCCTGGCCTTCAGAGAGTTGGGAAAGTAAGCTTTCGTATTCGAAGCCCAGTGACGAGAAGCCCGATAAAGGCTGGCGGGAGTCGTGGATTAGAATTTGCGGTTTGCCATCGGGGTTATTTGCCAGTGCGGGGGCAGGTTGTCCATGAAATTGACAACGAATTTGCGGGCTTGTGATGGCGAGCAGTCTGTTAGAGGGAACGTGAAGGCCTCTATGAGAGGGTCCGAGAGGTGAGTGATCATGCCGACGAAATTGCGATGAGGGTTGATGTCTGTGATGGCATGAATCTTGGACTTGATCAGTATTGATGGCGATCAAGGCTGTGCAAATGTCAACTCACTCGATTTGGGATCCGCAGGTCTGGCTTGTCGGATCCATACGCTGCGATGCTCTCCGCAAAGGTGAGGGAAGCAAATGTATGGGCAGGGTGCTCGTCTGTGCAGGTGGCATTGTTGCCATCGTTGGGTATGGCGGCTATGTTGGGAATCCTCTCTCCACGGACATCTTGGTAGGTTTTTGCCGGCTGCAGTCGAGACAATGCCGTCAAAATGATGTCGTTTACATCCTCCTGCACTTTGGCAGGACCGGCGAACGCCCATTCCATATCAAGCTGGTGTATCCTCGTCAGCAAGATTGCGTGTGGGTAGGTCAAGCGATGACACTGACTTGAGAGAATTCGGGCTGTCTGTCTGTTCGCAAGTCCTCGTCTCTGTAACACCGTGCCCATTGCATATATCGACTAATACCCCCGGCCATGAGCACTTGCTTATACTGCTGAGGGCTCTGACTCAAGGCATATGCGGTACCTCTCTGCCTTGTCGGAACCAAGAACTCCCGTGCTCCTTCTGATGTAGACTTGAACAAAGTAGGTGTCTCGATATCAGTGAACCCCTTTTCCAGAAGACGTTGATTTAACTGTCCCTTCAGCCATGACCGGAATCTGAGACGGGCATTCAGCTCTGGATGAAACCGGATTTGTAGATGTCGCTTCGATTGGGGGAATTGCACATCCGATGTGACGATGAGCTCCTTTGAAACACTATTTAGAGCTCGAATTTTCTGTAGATATAGCGTTCGCTTGGCTGAAGCCTTGTTGGGTGCTTCTCCAGCTGATTGCGACGGCGGTTCTGCTTTCGCCTGGACAATGACGGGCGCAAACGCGGGTATTTGTCGAAATTGGGAGTGTGCTTCTGTTTGGCCATCAGCGTGGGAACATAGTTGAATTACTTCTCCGGATGCTGTGGTGAGGTCTGCAAAGGAAAGATGTTTCCCAACGTTACGCCGCTTGCCGATGAACCCCGTCAAGACATTATCAGCATGGGATTGCGTCAATGAATTGGAGCCACGAACTATGACGAAGTGTTAGGGAGTAGAGTAGCTATGATGTGGAATTAACAAGAAAGAAAGAATCCTACACTTGTTCCAGAGGTCTAGCAACTCCTTCTGTTTGGGATGCTGTCCCTGCCCTTCACGTGCTGGAATCTGTGTTGCGTATGCTCTTGAGACCACGACGCTGCAGAGATGTGAGGGGGTCCGTATGCGCGCAGGGGTTCCTCGACGCAATGCTAACCCACAGCGGCCCAGCTGGGACATTGTTGCGAGGAATTGAGTCTGGGCCCGAGTGTGAATTCACAATTCTGAATGTCAAGCCTCGAAACTTCCGAGGTCGATTGACGATTGACGAGCCGTTCTATGGTGGACCTTGGCGCCGCACATGCATTAGGCGGGGGCTACGGAACACAGGGAAGGCAACTAATCCGTCAAAGTCCGGCCTTTACGGAGTAGAAGCTCAGCCAGTTCTGCCAGCTGATGCCGCCCGACGACGACCAGGACCCACCGACCCACAGTCTCTTTAAATTTCAGCGCATCCCGACCCAGACTTTTTCTCTTCTTTTTCCTCCTCATGACCCTTCCATTCAAATAAGTGTACGTGCACAGTATCCCCGGTTTTCACGCTGCCGAACCATTAACTGACATGTCTTCGCAGATGATGAGGACCGCGTGTATAATATGATGCAGATGCCGTTCTTCCGACCCTTCGATCTCTCCCCTCGGGGCTTCAGTGGGTCGTTGGTGAGGCAAGAATTGGTATTTTGAAATAGGCGTTCGACACACCGACCTTGTTACAGTATCGGACGCGATGAAAAACAGCTCTGATTTATCATGAATGGAAGGTCTTTTCCTTTTTTTCTTTTTTGCTGTTGTTTTAGGCCCCTGGGGCATACCAACTGCCTCATTCGACATTCTCGAATTTCGAGGTCCGATGGTGCTTCATGACACAGCCAAACGCGTAGTGCGCGGGGGCTGTGAACCTTGCATCGCCTTGGACGTGCCGAGCAGGTCTTGGCGAAAGGCGCTACAGTTTATCCTTTTACCATTGTATAATGATTGTCGTTCAGTAGTTCTGTTCGCGCTCTTGTCGTTTGATCCCTTGCTATATCTAGTTATGACATTTTTCGTCTTCTTGCTAGTACAAGTGTTGGCATTCAATCCTAGCATGAGGATCTCGGTTGAGTGCTGGAGATGGCAGAGAAGGCTGTCTCTAGTCTGAACCCAAGTAATGAAGTCTACTATCCTCAATTTCAGGGTTATTCTTGCTTTTATCACTGAAGAAAATCATGTAGCCCTCAAGCGGGATGGTCGACTCATGCCTACCGGCTTCCAACTAAACGCTAGTCTCCTGAACCGTCTTACCTGTAGTCCATCGACACCGTGAATCATCGCAATATCGAAACATGCTCGAGAAGGGTGACGTCCCTGCACTGTACATAGATCATTTGAGTTGGGTAACGAAACACCACGAACACCACGCATCACCACCCGAATGCGCAGGCAATTGGGGACGCGTGAGACAAAATAATCCCCTCACCATCATCTCACGTCACACGGATCCAGCCAAGTATGTATATCGTCGATTCGGATTCCATGTTACATGCATGACGGAATCCAACAGACCGGGTCCTTTCGGCGCCCCGCCCGCCGCTTCCACATCCACCCCCATGAGCCCCCTGCCCAGAGCTCACGCTCCACCCCCAAATTCCATTTCAGCACCTCCGTCACCCCCCAGCCTTCTCTTTCCATCAACCATTGCCAGAGAAGCATCATTTGCCCCCTCGCCAGAGCACGGAGTAGCGGATCCTGGCGCCAGGGCAAAAGGCTCGCATCATGTCCGGTTCTTTTGAGAAGTCCGTCAAGGGCGCCACCAAGATCAAAGTACGATTGACTCGCATGCGACTGCATGCGTCTCCCCAAAACCCCCAAAACCGCTAACCCCCATGCCGGACCAGTCTGGTTGGTGCCCGAACTGAGCTGACTGGCCTTCTTCCTCCCACAGAATGCGCCACCCAAGACGAAATATATTGAGCATATCCTCATAGCCACTCACTCGGGGAATGCCGGCGTCGGCGAGGTCTTTCGTTCGCTACAATATCGACTGCGCGACTCCACATGGACGGTGGTTCTCAAAAGCTTGCTCACGACGCATCTCATGATACGGGAAGGCTCACCAGACGTAACGCTCGCCTTTCTTTCCAAGCACCGAAGCATCTTGGGCGTTGGTCACTTTGCCGACGGTTTGTCAATCCAGAGAGACCTGACAACGAGCATGAATACATGGCTAACACAGATCCTCCCAGCTCAAACCCAGGGTCGGAACATTCGACACTATGCCAATTACTTGTCCGAACGGGCGCGCGCATACCGCGAAACGAGGACAGATTGGGTTCGCGCCAACGAATCAAGGCTGGAAAGATCGGCTGTCGAAAAAGGTCTGCTCAGAGAGACAGAGTCTGTCCAAAACCAGTTGTCGGCTTTGGTGAAATGCGACGTGAGTGTGTGACGATTGGAGAATTGCCAATACGGGATTGCCTAGTCTGACAAGTCGAGGCACAGGTTCTAGAGAACGAGCCAGAAAACGAAATTACCATCGCCATATTTCGATTACTGGTTCTCGACCTGCTGTCGCTCTTTCAGGTCCTTAACCAAGGTCTCATCAACATCTTAGGTTCGTCGGCCCCGTAGAATTGTCTCAGTTGGACCCTGGCTCACCCACTTATACACAGGTCACTTCTTCGAAATGTCCAAGCCAGATGCTGAAAGAGCGCTCGAGATTTATCGTACCTTTACGCGGCAAACCGATTACGTCGTCCAGTACCTCAGCTCAGCTCGTCTTCATGAACACCGCACTCGCGTCGAGGTGCCCAAGCTCAAACATGCCCCCGTCAACCTGGGCCGCCAACTCGAGGAATATCTTAAAGACGCCGATTTTGAGATCCATCGACGACAATATTTGGCCGAGCAGGACGCGAAAAGAAGGGGCGGACCATCCAGGAGTGCCAAGTTTGACTTTCCGAAGTCGACTACAAAGCCAACATCGTCTGCAACAAACAGCAACAATCCATTCCCCTCAGTTCCAGAGGCCAAGCAGGAAGTGAAGCCGCAACAGAACAAGGGTCCTGACCCTGATCTGATCGACTTCTTCGACTCCATTGAGCAAAATCAGACGACGATGCAGGTCAACTCACAGCCAACGGGAATGCCTAGCGGCGCTGCGCCTTTCCAGCCGCAACAGGCTGGCATGCCGTTTCCTCGAAACGACTTTGCGCCCAACAACATGTTCCAGCAACAGAATATGGCTGGATTTATGTCGCAGCAGCAGCAGCATCAGCAGCCGCCTCAAATACAAATGCAACAGCCACAACAACTACAGCTCAACTTTACCGGAGCAGGATTCGGAGGATTCACGCCGCAGCCCAGCTTCCAACCTGGCACCCTTGGCTCAATTCCGCAAAACACAGAGGCTACTTTCCAGATTCAGAATCAGGCTTTCCAGTATGACCACCAGCAGCAGCCGTTGAAAACGCCAACGGGCCAACCCAACGGTCTGCAACCGACCCCAACTGGGACCAATCCATTCCGGCAATCCATGATGATGCAGCAAACAGGCATGCAGGGCAACTTGTCGGCCTTTTCATCACCGCAGCCACCGGCACAGCAACTGAATCGGCAGTCCACTAATCCCTTCACGCGATCCCCGCCGCAGAACGTCAGCCCTTTCCAGTCCTCGACGCCTCTCCAGGCCCAGCCCACGGGTACCAACCCATTTGCCAAGAACACGTTCCTGCAGCAGCCTGTCCAGTCTCCAGACCAGCAACAGACCCAGAACCCGGCGTCGTTGGCTCCTCAACCCACGGGTACGACGAACCCCTTCCGCCAGGGCGCCTTCGTCAACCACAACACCGGCATGGGATGGCAGCATAACCAGGGTGCCATCGGTGGTGGTCTCGATCAGCTCCCTACGGTTCCGGTGTTTCCACGGCCCGCTCAACAGACGCCATGGCAGCAGTGAGAATGCAAGCCCAGTGATATCGTTTCCGCGAGGCTGTCAAACGGCGGAGGGGGATAGTCGCATTTGTCTTTATACTTGTTTGAAAAGGTATCGGTATACAGTCATGATGAGTAAACTATAAGCTATTTAGTATCGCATCAGCGAGGCGTTGCTTGGGTAAAGAATGGGTGAATCGAACGGAGGAAGGAAGGCAGGGAGCAGAGTACTTTTCATGCCAAATGGTCAAAGACCATGATTGAAGCAATGCCGGGTCCATTGTTACAAGGGCGTCTATGCGTCTACTCACGGCGTAGCAGTCGGGGAATTTCCAAGTAGCGCATTGGCTCTTTTACAAGTACTGATGAAACGTAGCGATGGCTTCCTCGTAGCGGGATTCAAGAGGTTCATGCCCACCACGGGTTTTTCTCCTTATTCATCTTCATTCTGAAATGTACCTGGTACGCCATGAAGTATTTTCCGGGAAGCCAATTTCCCCCTCTGGACGCCAGTAGCATGCTTGTCGAACGCCCGAAGAAAAGATTACCCAAGAGAGTCCGAAAACAGGGCAAAAGTCCATGAAATCGTTGGGACTTCCTCGTTGCCCCTCTTCCTCAGAACACATCATCAGTGTCCATGCTGCCCGCCGTTCTCCCCGTAGCAGCTGCTTCTCTCGCGGCAGCCGTGCCCACGCCGCTGCTCTCGACCTTATCGTCAGCGAGGAAGACGCCCAGTCCTGAAAAGGCCTCGTACAGCGCCCTCGAGATGTACTCATCGGCGCTATACCCGCCGGCGAGGTACTCGTTCTTGGACCTCGTCACATCAATCCACTCGCTATGGTACTCGGCTAACCCATCGGTGGACAAGTCGACCCTCTCGGGAGCGAGCCGCAGCCCTCCAAACGGATCATACGGCTTGTTGTCCTCCACCACACCGCGCGTCTTGTCCCTCAGCCCACGAATCGACAAGCCCTCCCCGTCGCGGAAGCCAGCAAATCTCTCGCCGAGTCCCTCTTCTGCTGCCCCCGCTTCTTGAGCATGATCTTGTCCACCGTCTCGCCGGCGTGGCCCACCTCGGCGCTCTGCAGCGAGTCGAGCATCTCCTCGCGAAACCGCGCGGCGCTCGCCTTCTCCTCCGCCTCGTCCTTCAAGTCCTGCAGTCGCCGCTGCCGCGCAGCGTCCTGCTCCTGCGCCAGGCGCCGCTGCCGGGCATCGTCCGACTCCCGCGCCAGCTTCCTGTTGCGCTCGATGTCCGCCTTGTGCCGGGCCTCCCACTCGGCCAGCTGCCCCTCCGCCTTGCTCTTGGCGTCTGCCGTGCCGTCGACGAGGTCGCTCGTCAGGCACTCCACCATGTACAGGTACTCGTTGTAGTCGTCGAGGGTTTCGAAGTCGTCCTCGACCTTGTTGAACACCTGCGCGACCCGTCTCCGTATGTCCACCTCTCGCTCGACCGACAGGTCCGCGAAGAAGGCCGACTTGAAGCCTCGCAGGCGCAGCGTCTTGTGGCACGTGGCGTACGGGCACTGGTTGGGCCCGTCCCTGAAGATGCGCTCCACGCACGTCTTGCACATCCGGTGGTAGCACTCCGGGTTGATGAGGAACTCCATGTCCCTGTTGAAGTAGCGCGTGGTTTTGCACACGGGGCACGTCTCGTCCTGGTCGGGCGGTGCGGGTGTCGAGTGCCCCGTTCCTGTGGAGGAGGCATGTCGTAATGAGACGGCGCTGGTGCCGTTTCGTGACATTTTTTTGTTTGTTTTCCGTAGGGTGATAATAAGTTAGGATGGGGGATTTGCTCGGAGGGGGCGGAAGGCGGTTAGGAAAACGACCGCCTACGCGAGGCAATTGAGGCCGCGCTGGACAACGCGCGGAGCCGTGTGGAAGGAAGGAAAAGCGGGTTGTGGACGGGATGGAAGGCTCGAGGTTGATGGGAGTTTGACCCCCTTGCAGCCTTGGTTGGCACCAGACGTCGGCGCCAAGAATCAAGATTTGCCCCTCCATCAGCTTCCAGCTTGCTTCTTCGTTCTAAAGTGAGTGGTTTAACACATCCCACCTCCAACATCGCGTTACCGTTTCAACATCATCAACAACAAAGCTTTCAATAGCGCCCATGGCTGACGTCAAAGGTATCTTCGCACTCGGTATACCCCAGCGGTTCGCAATTCGCAAGTCTTCAACAGCCACAGCTAACAGCCTCGTCTTTCCAGACCCCACACCCGCCGAAGAAGCGGTAGCTCGCGCCCAAGAGGCTGCCGAGCAAGATGCTCTCCCTACAAATGGCAGCAGACCATTGCTGAGCTCGACGTCACATTTACCGTGCCCGGAAACACGAAGTCAAGAGATCTCGCTGTAGACATCAAGAAGCAGAGTTTGTCTGCGGGTATCAAGGGTCAAGACCCGGTCATTAAGGTACATCAAGACACAAAACACTCCATTGCCCAAGTCCATTCTCACATGTTCCTACACATTTCCTCCATCAAACGTCCTAAAAGGATCAAACTTCCCCGTTCCCATACAAGCCCCAGGAGTGCGGTTGAACTGACCTTGTTACAAACAGGGCAACCTCCCCACGCAGTCCACGTCGACGATTCTACATGGACACTATCTACCAACAGCGACGGCACAAAGACTGTCGAGATCCACCTCGACAAGGTTAATAAGATGGAATGGTGGGCACATGTCATTACCGCGGACCCCAAGATCGACGTCACCAAGATCCAGCCCGACTCCTCTAAACTCTCTGATTTGGACGGCGAGACGAGAGGCATGGTTGAGAAGATGATGTTTGACCAGAGACAGAAAGAAAAGGGCTGCCTTCTTCTGACGAGCAGAAGAAGATGGATATCTTGAAGAAGTTCCAGGATCAACATCCCGAGATGGACTTTAGCAAAGCCAAGATCCAATAAGAAAGACGAGTGGACGTGAGGAGTGTGGAGAGAGAGGAGGCTTGGCGGATGGACGGCCAAACAAAGGCATATATCGTTCGAACAAAAAGGAAGCCATCATTCATCTTGACTCAAGGGCATTTGCTGCTCGTTCCAGAAACGCATTGAAGTCTCGAACCAGATGAAGGAGCCCGCCCGTAGAACTCAATGAGCTAACTTGGTCTGAGATCTGCGCCAAGACGAGATCGAGGTTGCCCAAATCAGCCGTTCTTTCAGCAGCTTGGGACAGCTCGGGTGCTTCTCTACCTTGCTGAACTGCCAGGTCGATATCATGCATAAGAGCTGAGGCGTTGAGACGAGACTATCACAAAAGAGTTAGAACAGATGGTGGTTCTCAAATCATGCACACACGTCAACCCCAACGCCCTCGTAACTCACTGTGGACTCCTTGCTGTCAGCTTCATGCTTGATGCGAATCGCATCCATTCGCAACGCCACCTGCTCCCGCTCGCTTTTCAAGCGAATGATTTCATCTCGAAGAGCAAGCTTCTCCTTCTGCACGTGTCGTAGACGCCGTCGTAATGAATGCCAGTGGTTCAAGTGGATTGCCTGTGGTCCCGTCAGTCAGCCTTCACCTAGACCATGGTGACATGAAAGTTCCACCCACATGCTGTAGCAATCGAGAGGTGAGTTCCTCTCGATACGCTTCGACCGCCCTCGTTTTAATCCTACACTCCTTCTTCCTGTTCACGTCGTCCGTCGCCCCCGCAACCTTCTGCAGCTGGTCTAGCACCGAAGTGATGACTTCCTCGCATACTTGCGCGAAGACATCCACTACTGTCTCTCCTCCCCTGTTTGCAAACGGAATCTCTTGCTGCAGCTCGTCGTCCTCATCGCGCTGGAAATTGTTGACGAACCTTTGCACGGTGATTTCCACGGCTGCATCGTCATTTTGCTCGCTGCTCGAGCTGTGGCGCTTCTTTGTAGGTCTGGGCTGTTGATTGTGCTGTTTGGGTCGTTTAGCCGGTTGTCTTTGCGCGGCGGGGCTATCGCGTCTCTGCTTGTAAGATGATATTTGCGAGGTGCTGTCTTGCTCGCTGTCGTCGTCGGAGCCCAGTTCGGGTGATGCTGTGATGCTGGGTCGGGGCCGTTTCTGGCCAATGACTGTGGCGGCTTCTCTGGCGGGGACTTCTACTGCTTCTTCGTCGGAAGGCTCCGAATCTTCGGTAACTTCTTCTAGTTCTTCTAGGGAAGACGCTCGTCGTTGTGGTGGGTTGGTCCTGTTTGTGGGCGCTGCTACTCGAGTCGCCCCGTCGCGTAGAGGCAAAGTAGAAGGTCGTGCTGGTCGGGAAGATACCTTGCTTGGGCGAGGTCTTCGCGTGGATGGGGATGAGGATCGTGCCTCGGGTGTCGAGCTAGAGGATATCGAGAGCCTGGGCGGGAGAGGTTGGACTATCTTGGTGACGGAGATGGGTCGTCGCTGTCCGCTTCCAGGTTTCTTTGCCGGACTCTCGGCGACTTCCTCAGTTATTGTCGTGGGAATGCGTTGCTTTGCAGAATATGGCACGCTAGATGGAGGACGTAGAGCCTCTATTTCGTCTGGTTCGTCTGGTTCGTCTGGTCCCGGATCGTTCGGTGTGGGCTCCGCGCTCGATCTGGCGACACTCGAACTGAGCTGCCTAGCTAACTGGTTCTCAGCCCGTGAGGGCCCTGATGGGCGTACGTCCCCGACGCTGATATTTGGACTTGGAGGTTGCAATGATGTTTCAACCGGTCCGGCTGGCGATTCACCTGCGCCACCAGATTGTCGGCCTGGTTGCGCAGTTATAGCGGGAGAACTGGAGTTTTGAGCAGGAGGCACGCTAGCGAGGTCGAAACTGAAGGAGATGTCGTCGCCAACATTGACGCGCCTAAACCATGTCAGATTTGACCAGCCCCTAAGTGTGATTTTTGCCGATATACATACTGCGCGCCTCGGAGTCGTTGGTTGAGACGGTCCTCGCGACCTTCCCTGCCTGTGACTGATGATCAGCAAGAGGGCCAAATTGTAAGCCAGTGTGAGAATAGGAAGGGCTTACCTGTGGCCATTGTATAGGAGTTTTATCTCGAGTCGTCGTGTGTGGTACTCATGGTGCTACGATGCATCCCAGTTGCAGCTGGTGATGTTTGTTGCTTGGTGGTGATTTACGTTTTATCCGGTTTGATGGTGTTTGATTGACTGAGCGCGGGTGGGACGCGTCGGAGCAAGCCACGGTGACGTCGCGGGGCACTTTATTCATTTATTAGAGCCCCACATAACTCGAAGCTGTACATTATCTGACCCGAGTGCCGCGTCCTCAGTTCAAAACCCGCTACATCAAATTTATGGCTGCGAATATCAAAATCAGCTACACTGTATTGAAAGTGCGGCGAGGAACAATGGAAAGTGCATACTCACCTATTGTTCAGCAAAGGTGTATCTTCCAGGAGTCCTTCGTTGAAGATCACTCTTGCGTAACCTGCTTTGACTGCGAGTGAGGAGATATCAACATTTCTGGAGCGGTAGAGAATAGACTCATGTTGTAGCGAAAGGCAGGCTGCATGGAGGTGCTTCAAACGGCCGAGGTTGTATCCGAAGTCAGAACCGTCTGTCTGGTCGGGGATTGGAGATGAAAGAGCGTCAGCGAACTTGGGCTAGATTTGATTTCTTATTCGTTCATTAAAGCTTGGAAGCTACGTCGGGATCTGGATTGAATTCGTTAACCCACGTATTTGTCACTCCAGGCTGCGTGTCACTTGTAGCAGGATGGGTTGGTGCCTGTCAGCCAAGCTTCATCCAATCAAATGACGCAAGCTTCCAGTCCCATCCCTCTCTCAGCCACCTCAAAACACTTGCGACTTATTATTATTTTAGCAAGTCATCGCCAATCCGTCCAGCCTCTTCCATCGCGCCTTCAGCCTCTTTGCCAACTCGAGCATACGCCATCCTTTTCTATCGTGTGCTTTTCTCCTCTCTTGCTGGACAGCTACGAGTCGCCGAGCCCTAGTCGCTCGAAGCTGCAGTCATGGTGGCGTGGAACGTAAGTAGGGCCACCTTTGCCACAACAACGCCCTGCGGCATCACCCAATCCTGCCCCGTCTATTGCCCCGTCTATCCGATCGACGGGCATACAAGAACCAAGCAAATATTCTTGTGAAGCACTGGCCTTGTATGCTAACATGTCTCCTCTAGATCTTTCGCATTCTGGGAGACTTATCCCATCTCGCGTCCAAGGGTATTCTCATCTTGGCCATCCACCGAAATCGCAGCGCCGAGGGTGTATCTCTGATCACGCAAGGGCTGTACGCTCTTGTCTTTTGCACACGATATCTCGATATTTTTCACGAAAAGATAATATGGAACTTGCTGTTCAAGATTGTGTACATCTTCTCCTCGTTCTACACCATTGGTGTGATGCAGTGGCTGTTTCCCGCTCACGGGAACGTGAGTTATCGTGGAAGATGGGTGCAGGCGTTTTGGCCGCTGCTGCGGTCTTGTCACCTTTCATGCTGATGATTTTCGAGGAAAACTGGGCTTTCCGAACGGTTCGTAGGACTTAAAAAATGGGGGTTATCATTACAGGACTAGGCCATACTAACATGATACGCAATAGTGGATGTGGGTGTTTTCCGAGATTCTCGAAGCAGGCTGTATCCTCCCTCAGCTTTTGCTCCTCCGACAAACCACTGTTCCGACCGTCATCAACTCATTTTACCTTCTTGCATTGGGATCCTACCGAGCGCTCTACATCCTCAACTGGTTCGTCCGAGAACTCGACGTCAGCGGGAGACCGCCGGATGCTGTTGCCGTCATATTTGGATGCATCCAGACTGCGCTCTACGCCGACTTCGCTTGGGTATACTACACGCGACAACGCGTCAAGCTCCGCGGCGGTGGTATTGTTGACGCCGATGACATGCGCCGTGGCTGGCTTCTACGTCGCATATTCGGCAAGAAATTCGAATCGAATGACGACGAAGAAAGCGCTCCGGCTCTAGGTGACCATGGCAATGACACTCGACGGCCAGCGCGACCCGGCTGGGGTGCCCGGGGTATCTCTGTCAGCGCTGAGGAAGATGTCTTTGACGAGGGCCGACATCGCGATGATGATGGTCTGGAGGAAGGAGTCGACCCTGATGCCAGGATGCAAGATCCGGACGAACTAGCCAAGGCGCTCGACGACGATGATGACGACGACGACGAGGGCACCCCTACGGCATCGTCTTCATCAAAGCCTCCAAAGGGCGACAGCGTTCCCAAAGGAATGCGAAGCGGTGATGAGTGGAGGATTTAAAGTGTTACAAGTTTAGCATGATTGCAACACCTGAACCTGTTCGATCTAAATCTGGTTGCGAGCCGTCTCATGGTCAATTCAATTTCCCAACCTTTTTTCCCCACACTTATTACAAGTTGCAGAATGCCCCATGTACGCGTGCGCACATGCAGCATTCGACGATACGATTTTCTGTACGAACATATCTGAAGGAGGGGAACAAGAGAGGGCGAGCTTTTCTAGGAACGTTTTGTCTTTCTCGCAATTGTATCTGATTTTCTTGGGGACCCCGTAATGTACAGGCCCAGATGTAGCAGCCAGTGATATTTAGATACCTACCTACTAAATAGCCTACATGGCATGCCTTCATTTCATTAATACCCTATGCCAATGTCTCGACACTGCAAGAGCACTTAACAGTGCGAATGACAGTACAAGCATCACCTTCAACAGTTAAATGTCATCCCCTTGCGAGTAGTGACGTACCGAATCTCGATAGATTGAATCCCATGTAAGTGACGCAGCAAAATCCTGATTCTGGTTCCCGGGTCTCCCCGCGCTTGCACATCAGTGGAGTCAAGGCCGAGTTTCACATCGTCATGTGAAAATAGGCACATACGTCCCCACGATATCAGCATTCATTTGAGACACGAGGTCTTGTGTATTTTTCTTCTCGAGTACATGCACGGCATGGTCGATCGAAATAAAAATCCCAACAATGCTCCTGTTTCGAGGATAACGCCCGTCTTCACGGGTACGTGCCCGTTCCCCCCATCCCTCTAGACTGCAGCTCTTGCAAGTCATTAGACTGAAGCGACAATGCTCCCCGAGGACCAACCATGATAAAGATACCACTAGACAAAGAAATTCCGTACCCAAAATGACGTGTGTAGTTTCCTTATAGTATAGACAAGAAGATAATGGGGTAAAGGTCGAGTATTCAACATGGCTGATTCCGAACTCCGAAAGGAACTAAAAACGATGATGAAAGAATAGGGTTGTGACATAGTATTCCGCTTGTTTCCACATTGATAGTTTAGAAACAAGTGTGCGATGGCTGGTCTGAAATGGCTTCATTCTTACATGACGAAACGCCGCTCAAATTCAGAGTATAATTTGGGGCTGATTTCATCGCTGCTCATGCCTTCGACTTCAAGGAGGACGCCCTTTTTGGCATAGTGCTCTAGGAGGGGCTCGTTGGCTTCCTGGAACTTTTGGAACCGTGCGCGGTAGACGTCGTCTGCGTCGTCGACTCGTTGGACAAGCGGCTCGCCGGTGATGTCGTCGCGGCCGGAAACTTTTGGCGCATTGAAGGTGGTGTTGTAGACGCGGCCGGAGGGCTCGTGGACCCATCGTCCGGCGATGCGATCGAGGAGCACGGAGAAGGGGTCTTGAGAGACACAGCCAGATTGATGGGGATGATGCCGTCAAGAGTGTTGGCCTGGGCTGCGCTGCGGGGGTAGCCGTCAAGGATGAAGGAAGCTGTTGGGTCCTCGGACGGTTGGGCGGAGGACAAGGATCGTCCGGCGGTGAAGGCGGCAAAGGACATGTCGTTGGGGCCGAGGCGCATCTCCGCGGCAGAGATGGCTTCGGACGAGAGCGTCATGACGTCTGGCGGCCCGTGGCTCTGAAGCCAGCCGCGATGACGGAGTTCGCTGGAGATGAGCCGTAGCATCAGATCATCGGCGACGAGGCCGCCTGCTTTCATTGTGCTCTCGGCTTTGATGCCTGCGAGGGAACAAGATTCAGTGTTAGTCGAGGAATGGTGCAAGAGAGTGGAAAGAATTTTCATCGTGTGTTGGGAGAGGAAGAAGGAGGGGGAAGGGTCTCATTTCGTACCGAGAGGTGTCCTGTTCTTGACATTGCTGCGAAGCAAGTCGCCGGTGCTGATGGAGGCTAGTTGGGGGAACCGCTTGAGTAGGCGCTCGCTCTGCGTGCCCTTGCCGACGCCAGGAGCACCTACAAGAATGACTCTGGCGGCTCTTCTCAGTTGCATTCTACTCTACCGTGTGTCGTGTACTCGCGAAAAATGGGCTGGATGACTTGGTCTGTGGTTGAAGGCAATTTCGGGCGAGTGAAACAGATTGGTGGTGAATCGGCAGAAAAAGAAGACTGGTCGTAAGTCGTTTTCGTGATGAAATGGGGTTCAGAAACCTCGACACAAAGCCAAAAGCGAGTGATGCTCAAATAAAGGAGAAATACGGAGTACACGGTGGTGAGAACACGAAGAGAGCGAACAGAATGCGTGGGACAGATGGCAAGCGGAATGTAATGAATGGTAGGTGGGTGGTGGTGTTGCGGGAGGGTTGGCTGCTGAATCCTGATTATGAGTGAGTGTGGGGAAATGGGACGAGCAGCCCACAGTTTATGCATATGTATGCACTGGATCCAGTCACCCAGTCCTTGCTGTCGAGTCGAGTCCCTGATTGGGGCGGGCCAGACCCCAGGCGCTACCCCATCTAGGGTGGGGCATGGCACGAGTACGGACCAGAGCCAGCTGATTCTGATTTCGGGAACGACTGACTCATCAACGCGTGCGTCTCGGCTTTCATCTCGCATCATTCCCGAATTTCGATTTTCCCCTGCTGTGTAGCCACCAGCGTCGCTTCAGCCCCGACGACGGCCAAATCATGCGTTCGAGTATATCGTGCGATGCGTGCAGGCAAGTTGAATTCGTTTCTTCACATGGGTTGACTTTGCGGACAGCGTCGATTAATACAATAGTCTTAAGGAAATCCAAATTGAAATGTTTTCATTCTGGGACCGCTCCATGTCAGAGATGTCGCAAGTCGGGCATCCCACACTGCGTCTTGAGCCGCCCAATGCCAAAACCTCGACCAAGTCGTGCACGTCGCAGAGAAACCATTGATGCAACTGCATCATCACCCTATCAAGATGCCACTACACTGACGGCAACACCTGCCACCCATACAGCGTCAACTTGTCGGCCACACAGTCAAAGCGAATCGCCACCAACTCGCCATCGTGTGGCGGCAAAACAGCAGCAGCCACCGCCTGCAAATTACTCGACGCAGTCCGTTGACGTCCATATCATAAGTCTGGCCAACGGAGTGATACTGAAGGCTGTCAATGTCTTCATCAACGCCTTTCCCGAATTAGCAATCATCCACCTTCCTACTTTTATAGAAGAGTTCCAGACCGAGCGGTCCCCAGAAAGCAGAACTTTGCTCGGGGCTGTCTTGGCAGTGACAAAGGCTCAGCTGTCGGTGCAAAGTGCATCTTGGGCCGACCAACTGTTATCTAGGGACCATTATGCCCTGTATGCCGAGGACATGTTGGGCAAGTACATTCTGCAGCCGCCGAAACTCCAGGTTGTCCAGGCACTGCTCATTATTACCCTTCATGAATGGGGCACGAGAGATTTTCACAAGGCTTGGATGTACTGTGGTAAGTTCAATAACCCCTGATGGCGCAGCCTTGTTTGCTAATCAACAAGCGTCAAGGCATCGCGGTGCGCATCATGCAAGCGCTTCACAGCTCTCGAGTGGCCCCCTATCCACTTGACATAACGTCAAATCGGCAACATAATGTCGTCTCCCTTGCCATCGAGACAAGGACATACTGGGCCTGCTTCGTCATGGACTGTATGGTCAACTCCGGCACGTACAATCCGCCCATGCTTCCCATGTCAGAGATGGAAAAGATGAAGATCGCCAGGCCTCTAAGTGCCGTCGAGTTTGCCTTTGGGCCGGATGCACCACCGCAAGCTGTTGGTGCAGACCGCTCACTCACTGGCCAGTCGACTGGGACGCTAGATGTAACCCAGAGCTTTGAGATATTGGTTGGCGGTTTCGACATTTGGGCACAGGTCATGACCTTCATTTTCAATGATGGACGACGCGCACCGGGTATGTGTGCGCCGCACAACTGCCCTTGGGTACCCGGCTCACCATGGTTTCAATCTCGAAGCCAGCTGGAAGCATGGAGGGCAGGTCAGCACAGGAAGCTACGCTATCCCAGTAATTCAGTCGCGGTTCATATGACGCTTGGTTTCGGCGAAACGTTTGTATATCTTAATCTTCTGTACTATGTGAGGCGAGTCGCAACCCAGAACTATCGTATTAGGCCGAACAATTCACTCATCTCACAGCAGCACTCTTATGCTCCACCGCGAGTATTTTCCCTTTCTACCAACTCTCGAATCCGAGCCTCGAGGTCCTGTAGATCAACCGATGCTGGAAGCGCCCGCCCCTGATGGATGGTGGCATGAAAGTGCACGGCAACTCTTTGGTGCCGCCGAACGCATTGCAATAATTTTACATGAAGCATGCGAGTGCGGTGTCCACCTGATGACTCCCTTTGCCGGCTTCTGCGCCTTTTCGGCCGGGTACCTTAATCTCTACGTGTCCAAGTATCCCCGCATGAATCTTGATCGGAGTCCCAGAGCCGAAGAATGTTTGAAAATGTGCTTGGACTACTTGGATAAATTTCGACATGTCTGGAAGATTGCCGATGGCTGGGTAAGGAGAATTTGCAAAATTCATGGAATTCATTTTGCACTACTTGTTTGCTTATTTGACCGGATAGATCAAGACAATTCGACACGCCTCATTCCTTTACGAACGAGCTACAGAAGACCGCAATCGATTCCAAGGCAGAAGTAGAGCCGACTTTGACACACTTCATCAGTCTGTTCATGAGTTTCGCATTGTGGATCGATCAGACGAACATAGCCGAGAGATTCAAGGAGCAGAAAGACAATCATGGACAAGGACATCACCAAACTCGGCGAGGTCAGTCCCGGAACATGAGCTTGATGCCAACGCATTATTGAACCAGTTGTTTGCCGAAGTGAGCAACAATCTAGATGAACAGGGGGCATGGTCACAGTGGTGGCCTGCTATTGAGCAAGTAGATTTACAGGCAGCCGGGAGTCCCCTGCCAATGGTGCCCTGATATAGTGAGTAGTTCTTTCAAGTCTTCTATCAACATTATCTCCTAGAACGCCTTGGCAATGCTAGTCATGACGCAATACGTTCATGCACCTTCCACTAATGAATGCAATTCAGATATGTGTCGGTCAAATCCCTCATGGGTTCTCCCATTATGCTCGTGTCAGCATAGTCCTGTTATTCATGAATCGAAGAGTGAGCATGAAAAACATGCCGACAAAAGATGCTGCTCCAGCGTAGTACGCAGCTGGCCGATATAATGAAACATCAGACCCAGTGCCGGACAAGGAGTATAGTCGGGCTGCAATTGGAGTGCCCTATTCAACGTTAGAACAAGGATGCAATGCTGAGGGTTGATACGAAAACACTCACCAAGAAATAGCCAAAGACCCACGCCTGCCACAAAACCGGTAAGATGCCCATGATGTTTGGTGCACCAAAGGAGGTGCCCACAGCTAGAGGAAACAAGCTAAAGAACGAGCCGCAGCCAACTCCATTAACGATGGCAAAGAAAATGAGCAGTCCCAGACTGTCGACGAAGGGCCAAATACAAAGACCACTCACACCGCAAAGAAAAAGCGAGATGACGATGCTATTCATTGGACCCAAAAATGAGTCGGCGGAGTAGCCGGCAAATACGCGTCCAAAGGTTGAGGCGATGTTCCAGATTGTCAAGGCGACGATGGCTGTTGATCCAGAGCTGCTTACGGATCGCGCAAAAACGGGAATAAAGTATGGCGGTACAAATAGCGGAAAGCAGGCAATTGCGCCGCCGAGAATCAGCACGATGAATTTGGGTTCTCGCCAACGGTACCTGGGTGTTGTTAGTGAATGATTGGGGTCAGCGGCATCGGACTGACGGGGTACTATACCATTGCAGTTGCGGGACCGAGGACTTGGAGAGCAGAGGCTGCTTTATACAATACGCAGCTGGGAGACAGACTGCCCACAACATGAAGCCTAGGATTCGAAACGTCCATTCAACGCCAACCTCGTCAACCAACTCATTCGCAGCCACGCCCATGACGGCGGCACCTAAACTCCCGCCGCCAAAGACTATCCCCGTCGCAATACCGCGATACTTTCGGAACCATTGCAATGGTGCTGTCGAACAAGGCTTGAAGCGCGTCAGCATATTACGGGGAGTAGGCTGAGCAAATGAAGATCAATGCGTCATACCAGAATGGTCAGTCCACCTCCCACACCGAACAGGATGCCGTGTGTGATGAACAACGCCCATAGGTGTCCCACTACCCAGCTCGACAACAACTCGCCCAACCCCAAAAACACAGCTCCCACGAGAGCCACATTCCTGTATCCATGCTTTCTGACCATCTCACCCACCAGTATGCATAGCGAAACCATGAATGACGTGGCCAGTGATCCCACAAATGTCAGCGTTGTAAGTGAGTAGCCTCTCGTGTCAGCCATTTTCGCCTGCAAGATTCCCCACGAGTAAATCACACCCATGTACATGAACAAAGAGCACGATGCCGCCGTGACAACGATCCATCCTCGCCAGGTATCGAATTGCGCTTCATCCTTGGAAAGGGTGGCCCGAGACCCGAGGCCAGATTCGTCGCCCGTATCCGAAACGAATGATCCGAGTGGTGGAGGCGTGGAGTCTGACTTTTCCGTCGCTGCCATGATGTAGAAGTTATTCTTTTCAAGTAAAGTTTACTTGTAAAGAGTAGCAGAAAGAAAGGAAGTACTAGACTATCAACAGATGAAGAAGCGAGGAGAGGGGAAGAAAAATTGATATTTTTTGTTATTCATCGTCTGCTTGCATCGGCTTTGCTTTACACCTAAGCCGATAGGAAAAAACCGCGAGCTCCATGGCTCCATTGATATCCACTGCGCGGCTACATTGCTTTGGAGGTCCGACGATGGTGGGGCGAGCGTTGCCGATGAAAGGTTAGCGGCGGGTCCGAAGATGTCGGGATGTCGGGAATGAGGAAAATCGCATCAGGGGTGTTCAAAGCCGATGCGAGCTCGGAGGATTTGAGATTGAACTTTTTTCCCCCTCTTTTTTGGCTTGGGTACTGAGATGGATGTGAGATTCAGCAAAAATTGACGTAGGTTTGTCGTGGTTTCTTGCAGACTTCTTTCTCCCCTTGGCATCGCGGAACACATATCCGTCATGAGATAAGGCATGTGCGGCCTCCTCAACCCTAACCTCTTCGATGGCCTGACCCAGCCTCTTCACCGCTGCCATCATCGCCATCAGCGCCAACGTCAGACGGACTGGTCTGCATCAAATCATAAGTCATAGTAGCTCTCGTTTTAGCTCGACCAGCCTGGCTTCGCATGGGATCAAGCTTGCGGAACTGTGCATTGACAAACCACATACGAAACGAGACGCCAACCGTTGTCATTGCCCAGATCCACATCAAGTTATCTTTTTGAATACAGCGCTTAGCCGCGTCAAGTGCTTGTCGCTCAACTTCGCGCACATCACCACTTGGGCGTTTGCATTCAATCCAAAGCAAAGCAGATAGGGTGTCGTTATTCGCGTCGTAACGCATGACCACCATATCTACACGTCGAAGGGTCCCATCGGGCGATGACTCGCTGGTCACGGAGTAAACCTCTGGCTCATTAAAGGCTCGTTGTAGAACAACTTGCCAAAAGGCGGCCGCTGGATACTCGGGGCCTTGTGCTGCCAGTTCGTAGTGCTTGCGCAGCAGGCCTGGTCGCACAATGCTCATGATTGCTACGTCTGGACAATGCTTTGTCGATGGACGAAAACAGGCCAGGCACCTGGATAAGCATACGACAAGGTTATTAGAGTGGTGGTCATTGCCAGGACCGATTGAGTGTCAACTTGCCTGTAAAAGTTTCCGGATAGAGTACAATAACGAGTGGCAAGAATTAATGGTACCCGGTGGCTTTGCTTTAAATCCCTTGCTTGCTTATAGGCAGAAGCAAATGAGATCACTAGTTTTATGTACATGGAACAAGCATGACACGCTTGGTGCCATAGTTCTGGGACTGAGGTACTATAAGAAATGGCAACTTCTTGGCTATCTCGCGAAGCGCCTTCGGCTCTAAATCAACCTAGTTGTGGCCTATCATTTGATATGTGTATTGCATTGTGAAACTAATGGGGTGTCTTCGACTAAGATCGCCAACTCCTGCTACCAAAAGTGGTTCTTCATCCGCCAAAGATAAGTGACAGGTAATAAAACAACCAATCATGTACGTCGTAGACGCGCGCATTAAGAGTTCCAGGTTGATCGGACTAGTTGTCCCTGCAGGTTCAGTCAAGACTAAGTGTCAAGGTAGGGGTCGGTGTAGATGATAGAAAACGTTCGATTTGATCAATCAGAGGTGCAGACGGCACCCGACTTTTGTACCTGAAAGGTACACAGTGCGCTATGGTAATGACTAGTCTACGGAGGTACTTCTAATACATTGTCTCCACTATTGTCTCACAGAGGGTTTAATCCTAGTTAATGCGCGGGCTGCATCCATATATCTAGTGCTTTAAGGAGCTCTCCCTAACACACCCCCTAGCTAAGATATCTATTAAAGCTAGAGTTAATAAGCGTAGGAAGAGATTGCAATGAATTCCTAGTGTTGTAATTACGCGGGAATCTCCTGTAAGCTAATCTAGTGGCAGAAATCCCTATGTATTTAGCTTAATAGAGGCTTTATAAAGCTATCCGTAGGCATCTTAGAGGTCTTTAACTAATTTACCTTAATATTACCTAGGGTATATTGCTCTTAAATCCATATTTGATTTATATTAAGATGCTTAAGGCTGGTTTAAAGCCTTCCTTCCTTATGCTCTATAATGCAAATTATCTATTTATTATTACACTAGATAATTAATAGTAGTGGCACGCAGACCTTAATATTATAAAGCAGCCTTCTAAGAGATATACGCTCTTTTACGCTATAATTTAAGGCAAAGAGCTCTGCTTCTATACTTAAGGTTATTATATAATATTACCTACTAGACTTCTAATTAATCGCAGCGCTATGTATAATAAAGACATAACCTTGCGTTAATTTATGTGTATTAGGGTTATTACTAAGGGAAGCATTAGTGCTAGAAAATAATATATTAAAGCTATTTACTCCTAAGTATTAGATACATAGCTTCTTTATATTCTAGGTATATAAAATTGCTCCTTTTATAAACTTAATATGCTTTGCTAAAGGGTTTGTTATAAAAGAGGCAAGTTTTAATGCTATAAAGGCCACGTTAGGCCTTCTAATAATGCATAGATACACTAAAGAGCTAATAACTGCTCTATAGTAATTAATCTCTTTATTAGTAGCTTTGCTAGTGTTAGTAAGGATTGTAGCTATAGGGAGAGGAGTAGAGATTAAGCTCTTTAAATTACTATTAATAATGTTAGGGATAAATTTCTAAGCGATCTTTTAAATATATAATTCCTATAATAACCATATCTCTTTAGTATCACAACTCCTAATAATTTTAATGCCTAGGAACCACTTTAGGTTGCCTTAGTCTTTAACGTCTAGACTGTTTATTAATTATTTGTAAAGCTCTTTAAATTCTGCTTTAAATCCATTAGGATACATTACTATAATATTATCTACATAGAAAAACAGGATAAAACCGTCTTTTATAAAGATATATAGGTCTTCTTTTCCTTAGATAAAGTCTATCTTTAATAGGAATTGCGTTAGATATAGGAACTATTATTAAGGAGCTTCTCTTAGTCTATACAATGCTTATATTATCTTCTAGAGATAACCTCTTGTATTTATACCTTCTAGAGGTTTGTAAAAGACAGGTTCTTTAAGTTCTACGTGTGGGAAGGTATTCCGAATGTTGTATTAACAAGTATTAAGATCATTAGCGCAATAGACCGCGAGTAGCATACGTAGAGATTGTGAAGCAAGCGTGGCTACGTAGTTATTAAGATTATCTTTTGGTTGTTAATTGCCTTATATAACTATTCTAGCTTTAAACTCTATGACTATGCCTTTCTTATTAGTTTTGTATTTAAAAACCTAGCTAAGGTTAATAATCTTCTTATAGCATTCTAGATTAAATAATTTATCTAATATATCCTCCTAGTAGTTTAAGGATAGAAGCTTTAAAAGCTTCTTTATAATTACTTCCTTCTAGCGGTTATAATAGGCTAAGGCTATAGCTTAATAATAGTAGGTAGGTTCTAGGGGCATATCTTTAATATATAAACTGTGTTAAGTGCCTTAGAATGCCATTAAAAAAGTAGAAGAAAACTATGCCTACCTAGCTTTCCTTAATTCCTTTCTTTAGCGTTTTCTAGTTATAATATTATCTAGATTAATACTATTATCACGGGGATAACGATTCTCTACTGCCTTACTGCCTTTAGTAGCAATTTTACTAGTATCTATAGTAGTATCCGCGTGTTTAGATATTGCTTTACGTATAAATTTATTAATTTTATAAAATAGCGCATTATTACCTAGTATCTAAATCTCTATATTCTCTATAGCAACCAGCGCCTTATAAGAAGAGTTAGGAGGGGTTAAAAGTGCACTAATATAGTTACCTTCTTGCCCTAATACTTAAGGTGGTATTTCTACTTTAAACTACTTATTTTCCTATTCTATGGTTAATAGCTAAAAGGCTTAATTATTCTCTTTAAGTTCTATTCTAATAAGGTCTTAGCTAATTTCTTCTTTAATATCTTTAGCCTTAAGCTCTTTAAGTAGTGTAATTATTAATATCTTCTCCTTTTAAGCTAATTCTAGCTCTTCTTCTAGTTTAAAGAAGGAGTTCTTATTAAATTAAACACATGCTAATATAATAACCTTCTAATTACGTAACGTAGGCACCTAGATAATGTACTAGGATTTGCCTCTATAACTAATAAGGTAACTAATATAAGCTTTCTACTCTAATTAAGGGATTGCGTTATGCGATTTAACGTGCTCTAGAGCCTTTATTATTATTAGAAACGCTTTATATCTATAAGCGTAAAAATAAGTAATTAAGGGTTTTTAGATCTCTACTATCTATAAGTAGGCAGGGATGGTTTTCCTAGCCTAATTCCACTAAAGTTTATATAGTGTAATCTAATTTCTATAATGC
Organism: Epichloe scottii; assembly: GCA_021950295.1. NCBI lineage: Eukaryota > Fungi > Ascomycota > Sordariomycetes > Hypocreales > Clavicipitaceae > Epichloe > Epichloe scottii. The sequence goes on from CP083245.1 coordinate 646,846, forward strand.
TTAAAAGGTATTTAATTTAGGAGATAAACTATAGTATTAAATACCTTATTATTAAGTTCTAATAGAAAGTAAGCCTTAAGGCTTAATGTATAAGCTTTCTACTTAACCACCCCCTAGATCTCTCTGCCTTGCTATTCTAACTAGGTGTTAAGGGAGCTGAATTATAGACTATAATGCTAGTAAAGGCTATCTTGTCTTTTATATTCTCCATAAAGAGGGCTTTTTTAATATTACTATGTAAAAATCATAGTTAAATGCTAAATTAAGTGCTTAGAAAGCCTATTATTATATAGAAGCTATTGTAAATACTATCTTTAGTCTTAAATAAGTAAAAGAAATGCATTAAGGTTATAAGGCATATAAATACACACTAATACCTATCGCTATTCTAATAAGGAGAGTTATAGTAATCTAGATTAACTAATAACCTATAACCTAGTCCTTAAGGAAGTCCTTTAGGTATAACCTATAATCTCTATTGCTTAGCTTTGCCTATGGCACATATCTTATATTACATAAGCTTAGGTCCGATTAATTTAACGCCTAAAGTTATGTTTATAAGTTCTATAAAAGCCTTTATGCCTAGATAACCATATTATTAATGCTAAAGCTCTGTATCTCCCTTTACTAGTAGCTTTAGTAGTTAGCTTATTATAGCGTAAGCTTCTCTTAGATTATCTAACAGCCTTAATAACATATAAAGCTCATTAATATCATAAATCCTCGCTATAGGATGGTTCCCTTTATAGAGAAATCCCTTCTTCTAATTCTAATAGATCCCTGCTTTTATTAGGATTATCGCTAATACTAGATTAACGTAGAATTCAGGAATAAACAGTGCAGTTTCTAATATAATCATCCTTACGCTTTATAATATAGGGTCTATAATAGATATGCGTATAGGACCTTAACCTAAAGCTATATATATTATACCTCTAGCCCTAACCTCTGTTACAATAGTCTTATTAAATTTAGATTAATTAAACCAGCGTATATTATTAAAGATATAAACATTTGCTCTAGAGTTATATAGGACTATGTTCTGCCTTAATTCTATGCTTTCTATAGCGTTAGTAGTTAAATTCGTGACTTCCTTTAACTATTAACCTTGCTTAGAGCGTACAAATGATAATATATTTATAGTCTTATTGCCTAGGGTAACCGCAATTAAGTTATTAGTTAGATTCTATAAAGGTATAAAGATATCGCTACTCTTCTTCTCTGGTTTCTAACTTATTGCCTTAGACTTTTCTTGCGGATTCTCCTTTAGATACTTTTTAATATTATCTTTAGAGTTCTTCCTAACTTCCTAGTCCTTTAGAGCAGCCTCTAGCTTATATATAGCCTTAAATAAATTATATAATTCCCACTACTTTAAAGCTTCTTTAGTGTAATGCCTAGAGCAAGGGCACCTTATTCTTTCTAATTTACTTTAACTATTTAATCTTTTAGTGGTAAGGGCATTAGCTAACTTTAATACGCTCTACGGAGCTTTATAATCTCTTTTAAACTTAGTAACTACCTTAAGGAATTTATAATCCTCTCCTTTATTAAGTAGATTATTCTACTTCTTCTAGAATAATTTAAATTTGCTTTAAAGAGGTATAATAAACTTATATAGCATTATCTCCTTAGTCTATTAAGTCTTAAGATCTTAATAATTCCTCTATAATACCTCTATTATTATAGCCTACTTATACTAATTATAGGTACCTTTAGCTTGTAAATAATTATTAAGGCGTGTTTCTATAAGAATAAGCATCTTCTTTATATTTAGCTTATACTAATCCTAAAAAAGCTTAAGAATCCTTTAAGTATAATATTAAACTAACTCTCTATCCTTAACTTTAGTATTAAAGTTAAGAGAATCTTGTATATTCTTTAATAGAGTCTTACGGATATATTCCCTAATCTTTAGTATCTGCTTTAATAGGGCTATATACTTTATAAGGTTAAATTATAATTCTTTATATTAAAAATTAAATTAATCCTTTATATCTTTATAAGCAATTCTCTAATTCTTAAGGGCATTAGGGTTATCTATTAAGACCTCTAGTCTCTAACCCCTCTATGGGTACGTAGGCATTATAGGTTCTTTAAGCAATTTATCCTTATTAGGATTAATATACTCCTAGACACTATAGGATTCCACGTAATTCTTAATTTGCGTATACTATTTAATCTAGTCCTTCTCTAATAATAATACTATATTTAGAGTTTCTTTAGACATTATAAAGGAGGAACGTACTAGTTAATTAGAGCGTAGGATAAGTGCTTTAACTAATTAGATTAACAAAGGGCGATTATCTCTTAATAATTAGCAAGCATTAATTAATAATATCTAACGGAGCTTATATCTTTAATAATAATTAAAAAGGGCAATAGAAGCCTCCTAGGCTTATAACTGTTAAGGTAGGGGTCGGTGTAGATGATAGAAAACGTTTAATTTAATTAATTAGAGGTACAGACGGCACCTAACTTTTGTACCTAAAAGGTACACAGTGCGCTATAGTAATAACTAGTCTACGGAGGTACTTCTAATACATTATCTCCACCGTTGTCTCACAGAGGTTTGATCCTAGTCAATGCGCGGGCTGCATCCACACATCTAGTGCTTCAAGGAGCTCTCCCTGACACTAAGAGAGAAGCCGCTTTGGCCGACGGTAGCCACGATTGTCACATTTCGGGCGATTCCCTGAGATACAGCAGGTAGGTAGGTTCTTGAACGAAAATTTTTCAAAAATGGCAGGACATTAAGCGCCGGTCCTGAAACATGCCGGGCTGGACATATTAACCAGAGCCTCACATAGCGCCTGACCATTCGTTCAGCGCACAGGATCCATGCCACGCTCGTGCCGGACCTTGTGCTTGACAAACGATAATGAGCAGACCCGCATAGCCTCGAAGCCATTTGGGTTTATCCGATGTCTACGTTCATCATCGTGTGCTGGAGTTTGCGAAGCCGCCCCTCGGAGTTGGCGATGATGCTGTCCACGACCGAACAACCCGGCCGACCTATGTAAATGGCGGCCTCCACGATTAGCTTACAGCCGCCCCCTTGAGGACCGTCGTCTGGTATTGGATAAAAGAGATGATAATAGCCGCAGTCTGTGCGCATCCTGTTTTTGGCCTGGCTGGTCATCTCGTTGTCTGGCATGTAAGCAGAAACGATTTCTTAATGGGCAGCCCATGGTGGTGATTCTAGTTGTTCCAAGACCAACTTCTGTCACCTGATGATGAGAACCTCTCGCCCCACTGGTGAGATTGTCAGGAAATCCAAGTAGGCTACAGAGTTGGCGGGATGGTTTTTTTATCGTGGATTCATGTGAGATGCTGTCAAGCAAGGGACATTACGCAGTACTCTGCGAGTATACGTCGAGTTGACCTTTTGGTCATTACTTTTGACACAAGGATGTTGATCGTCGAGAATTCATGGCATCTTTGGGCACAAGGGCTCTATTTCAACCATCGTCCATAGTAACTTGGACATTGAGGACCCGGCCAAGCTTCGAGTTCATCTAGAAAACCATGGGTCGAGACAATGTATATGAAGCCTGCTTAATGGACTTTGCCTTTGAAGTTCACCTCTATAATCGTTCAATTCCAACAGCAGGTCGAGGGTTTGTCGATGCGATGAGTAATATGCAGCCGACATTAATGAGCGGTTACAGTAGTCGAAGCCAAGTTGCTCCAGGGTAAATTCAAGTTTCCATCTGAACCTTGGTTGTTGAGACGAACACGTGATCTCAACCAATTACGGTCGGGCCTTCGCCGTACATGTAGGAAGGCGAGGGCGGCTCTCCCTGCTGCGCTCCAGCCCTTGTGCTCGCCCATCCCGCCATTGGTGCTCAACCGGGGGATGTGGATGCCCGTCACGGGCACGGCATGGACCCTTTTGCTCTATGGTCGCATTTCTGAGTGTTCGTTTTCTAAACATTCGACATGCTTCGTTTGTTACTTGTCACCCATCAATCTTCATCGACAACATCATCAACAAGTTCCCAGTGCAGGCGCATAGATGTCATTGTAAACTAGCAGCATCAATTTTACTTTCCCCTCATCTCTAGCTGCTTCGTGATGAGCGCATCTGCCACTGTTGCTCGCAGGGCTACTGCGAGACGCCCCTTGTTAAGCAATGGTAAGCATATTTTTCCTGGCCAACTCCAAAGCGCGACCCTGGTTGACGTTACCCGCAGCCCAAGCTTTGTCAAGAGGTGTCACAGCGTCAGCGATGGCCAGACATGTCGGCAGGCAATCACAAGTCTCGGCATTGGCCATCTTGATCCCTATGCGATATGTCAGCACCGATCATCATCGACCGGATTCTCACAATGGCCCTCCCCGGGATTCAACGTCGAACAGGCTAAGAAGCCTTTGCCGAAAGAAAAGTCCGGCGCTGAAGCCAAAGGGAGCGATGCCAGTACCTCATCAGCAGGTGCCGGTCAGCCAGACACAACCAAGGCGGAAGCCGAAATGACTGACTTGGCTGCTAAGAAAGAGACTCTGGCACAGGAGAAGGAGCTCACCAAAGCAGACAAGCAGGAAAAGAAACTCACAATTTGGCAGAAAGTGAAGAAGGAAGCCCAGCACTACTGGGACGGAAGCAAGCTGCTTGCTACCGAGGTCAAGATCAGTTGGAAACTTGCACTCAAAATGGCTGCTGGTTATGATTTGACTCGAAGAGAAAATAAGCAGTTGCGACGAACAGTGCAGGATTTGGGTCGTCTTGTGCCCTTCTCCGTCTTCATCATCGTGCCGTTGGGTGAAGCCCTTCTGCCCTTGGCTCTGAAGTTATTCCCCAACATGCTGCCCAGCACTTTCGAAGGTGAGAAGACCAAAGAGAAGAAGGCGACAGTTCTGCGATCTACTCGCAAAGAAGTGAGCGGCTTCCTTCGACAGACCCTCAAGGAGACGGGTTTGCCTTTGAGCCAGGCTACAGCGCAGAAGGAAGAATTCGCCAACTTCTTCCGCAAGGTCCGATCGACCGGCGAGACCCCAACACACCAGGACGTCATTAAGGTTTGCAAGGTGTTCCGGGACGATATGACCCTCGACAACCTGTCACGACCGCAATTGGTTTCCATGTGCCGATACATGAACCTCAACACATTCGGTACCGACATGATGCTTCGATATCAGATCCGCCATCGAATGAGACAGATCAAGAGAGATGACAAAGCCATCAGCTTTGAAGGTGTCGATAGCCTTACGGTTATGGAATTGCAAATGGCATGTGCTGCCCGTGGCATCAGGACACACAGTGTTTCTCCTGCCCGCATGCGCACCGATCTTCAATCGTGGCTCGACCTCCGTCTCAAGGAAGGCGTTCCCTCCACTCTCCTCGTTCTCAGCAACGCGTACATGTACGGTCAAGGCTCCGGCGAGGGGCTAGTCAAGTTGACGCCCTCGTTGGTGTTCTTTCCTCGATTCCTGAAGAACTGTACCACGAGATCGAGCTCGAGGTCCACAACGCTGAAGGTGCCGCTACCAACAAGCAGCGTCTCGAAGTCTTGAAGGAGCAGCAGGAGCTCATCGAAGAGGAAAATGAGCAAAACCAGGAAAGTCAAAGCACTGGCATGGCCACCCCTCGGGATGTCGAAGACATTGACGAGAAGGAGGAGAGAATTCTGTCTGCCGAAGCCGCTGGTGTTGAGAAGAACCTTGCCAAGGAGATGGTCGACGCTGAGCTCGACCAGGCCAAAGCCGCAGAGCAACAGACCAAGGCACCTGCTGGCAGCGAGCAAAAGTAAAAAGAAAAACAAGACTAAAAAACAGGGGGAAGCGGATGGTGAGCTCTGCTACGCACGTCCAGAGGAAAATCTCATCATCTTCACACTTTGCATGTGTACCATGTTATGGCCGCATCCCGAAAAGGCCAAACCCATTCTACTACTCTACGATTGTTTAATTTCCATATGTACGACTGTCACGGTGAGGGTTTAGCTCTTTCTTTTATTTTTGGACAGGACAGCGCAGGATTGGCTGGCAGTATTGATATGCAATGAGAAAAGGGGAATAAAAAGGCGCCACTGCTGGCCTGCAGGGGATGAATTGAAAGCGGTACATAAACATAGAAATCTTGTCACCAAAGAATTGGATTAGACTGCATTGCTTTTGTAAATTGTCGGTTGCGAACTGTGTCAAACTGTATTGTGAATATTCGAAGGGAGACTGGCGTGGTGAGATGTGTGAGGCGTCTCACCCGACTTTTTTGCCACAGAGTAAATGTTCTTATCTGCACATGTCCTAAACACGAAGGAACATCGCAATCAGATGGAAGCAATTTGTGCTTTGCATGAGGCTTAGTTCTGTGCTGGAAATGGCGAGGAGGCAACTAATCAGATTAGTCGTGGTCTCTCGTTGCGTCATCGTCGCATCCGGTTGTTCCACGCTGCGTGCATGTGCAATGTCACTGGGAAGAGCCAATCCTGTTCCTGGCTTCCTGCGTGCGGCGAAATACAACTGGGAATTCCCAAGTCTGGATGAAGAGTAGCTCGACTTGAAAGAAGACGCTGATTAGCTTTCTTTGGCGTTTGGCTCAAGCGGGCAAAGTGAACCTCCCCGCCCCCACCACAACATCCTCCCCAACAAGCCACACAGCCTCGTAGCTCCCGTCCGTCATGTCACCATTCTCTCTCTGCCTCCTTCCGCGCGCGTCGAACCTAAAACCTAAATCGTGTTGGCACCTGTTGGCACCTGTTGACGATTGGCCACTTTACAACTCACCTCGCGGTCATTTCATTAATACACCTGATTCCCGAGCTGCCAGTCGCCTCCATCTCAGTCAGCATCAAGCTTCGCCCGCCCCCTCACTTTCGAATCTCTCACCACAGCTCGCAAACGCCATCACCAGTAAGCCAACGCCATGGCGGTGGCAGACCCGGACCATGACCAGGATAACTTCTCCAATGTCTCGTGGATAGAACAAGCAGATGATGCTGCCGTGACACCGATCACGCCAACTGGCGATGACGGACACCACGCCGTGGAAGCTTTAGGCGCAGGCAAAACAGGCGATGGACACGATCCTTTCCGGCTGGGCCAGGAGAGGCTGGAGTGCGAAGTTGGTAGCCCGCTCAAGGAGAACGATGGCAGCAAGGATGCTTTCATTTCGTACCTGATTACTACCCATGTGAGTAGCCAGACTATCGGGGAGCGAGAGAGAGAGAGAGAGAGAGAGAGAGAAACGTTTCACTGAAGCAAGCTGATCTGAACATGGCGAAAAGTCCACCTTCCAGTCCTTCCAGAAAGAAACCACCACCATCCGCCGCCGCTTCACAGACTTTGTCTTCCTCTACAAACAACTCATGCGGGACTATCCCGCGACGGCGGTGCCCCCTTGCCCGACAAGCAGCGCATGGAATACGTGCGAGGCGACCGCTTCGGCCCCGACTTCACCTCCCGACGAGCCCATTCCTTCCAGCGCTTCCTGGCCCGTCTCTCCCTCCACCCGATCCTCCGCCGCGCCCCGATCCTTCACAACTTCCTCGAGAGCCCCGACTGGAACGCCACGATGCGCAGCCGCAGCGCCAGGGCCAGCTTGTCCTCGGACCCCAGCGGCTCCAGCGGCGTCTTCGACAACTTCGCCGACACCTTCATCAACGCCTTCACCAAGCTGCACAAGCCGGACCGCCGCTTCCTCGAAGTCAAGGAGAAGTCGGACAAGCTCGACGAGGACCTAGGCCACATTGAAAAGGTCGTCGCGCGGGTGGTCCGCCGCGAAACCGATCTCGAAACAGACCTGAAGGACCTGGCGGAACAGTTTCAAAAACTCATCACCCTGGAGCCCGGCGTCGAGCCGGCCGTCCACGCCTTCGCCGCCTCCATCGAGGACACGGCCCAGCACCTGCACCAGCTGCGCGACGTCACCGACACAGACTACCTAGGCTCCCTCCGCGACATGCAAGCCTTCTCCCTAAGCCTCAAGAACCTCCTGCGCGCGCGGGAGCAAAAGCAGCTCGACTACGAGCAACTCACAGAGTACCTCAACAAGTCAACCACGGAGCGCGACTCCTCCAATCAGGATACGCCTCTTCCGGCGCAGGATCCTTCATCCGCGCCAAGATAGAGGACGTGCGGGGCGTGGACCACGAGCAGGCCCGTCGCGAGCGTCAGCGCAAGCTAGAGCTCCGCGTCGAGGAACTCACAAACGAGGTGGAGCGGGCCAGAGCCACCAGCGACATGTTCGACGACGAGGTCGTCCGCGAGGTGGCTGATTTTGAGAGAATCAAAAAGGCCGAGTTCAAGGCCCAGCTGGGCGGTCTTGCGGACGCCCACGTTTTGTTCTACGGCGACGTCATTGACGTCTGGGAGAGGTACATCGAAGAGATGGACAAGGAGGGCCTAGCCGCCGCTTGATAGTAGGAAGCGGCGGGTGGGCAGGAGCATTGTGTAAAAGTCGCTTACCGACAGGCTGGACGGTTGGCGCTTTCGCAACAACACTTGATTGGTCTGTCTTTTCTCTTGTCAAACTAATGAATGGCGTTGGCGAGCATGCCCCTTTATGAATTTGGAAACTTGATCAAAGTCATGGCAATTTCACCGCGCATAAATTGTGTCTTGTAAATGATGCAATCGCCCATCCAGCAGATGACCGTCTTCACTTCATGCTGCCCGTAAAAGAATTACACTCTGAATGAGTTTTTGCCCAGGCGGTGCTCCGCCCTGCAAGTTGTTCAGTTGTTTGATCAAGGTAAGCATTATATTCTTGTGCGCAGGTTCGCGCGACTTATTCTCTGGGTGGCCGCGCACGAGAAACATCTTGTCGTGACGATACCAACATCATCATCATCCCTCACGAGGCTCAGCAATTTGCCACGGTACTTCTGGTGGAAAGCAATCCCTACATGGTCTGGACCTACTTGCACGTCCACGCTGCTAGATCTGAGCAGACGACAACGTTCTTCAAATTCACACATTGATTGCCTAGGCATGTCGACATCAATAAATGTCCAAGACAAATGTATTCATATGCTAAGCGGACAACGATGCTGCAGTGTACGAGTAAACCCCATCGATCTCATGCATACTGAAATAAGCAATTGATAGTATAGCGCGGTATCCCAAAACGATTGAGCACGCCGGGGCTAGTAACCGACACCATGACAACTGATCAAAAAATTCGCAAAAGTTCAAGTTCCTTTGCGTAATGCCCCCAACGCCACTCGCCTTTATGATCGCTGTCCCTCTCCACCTAGTAACTTCGTCTCTGCATTTCCCGAGTTATCCTCATCGTCACTCTCCGCGCTCACGACATACTGATCGTCTCCATCGTCCTCTTTGTATTCGTTGAATTCTTCCTCATCCTCGCTTCCACCGGCGAAAGCGTCATAGAGCTCTCCGCCGCGGGTACGCCGGCCGCCGGCCGCCTTCTCGCCATTAGTTAAACCGTCACCCTCTTCCTCGTCGAGAAGCTCAAATTCATAGTTGTTGCGAGTATTGTTGCGGAGACGGCGACGACGGGCAACCCATATGTAGATGCCAATTCCGAGGCAGAACACACCAATGAGGCTGGCAGCTCCAATAATCCAGACCTTCTTCGAAGATGCAAATGTGGGGAACTTGTTAATCCAGGAGGATAGAGCTGTAGATGTTGCCGAGGCTGACGCCCCTGGCGTAGTAGGCGTGTCCACTGGTATCGAAGTAGGCTTGGTTGGCCTCCAGGGATGATCGGTGGGCTCGCCGATGGGCGTATTGGTCACTCCCGATGGGCTTCCAACCGCTGAGGTGGCTGCAGGTGCGGAAATTGTTTCAATCTTGTCGTGGTCATCATCATCTTGCTCGGTGGGCAAAGGCAGCTTGGTCGCCTTGCTTGCGTCACGAGCCTCACCCCATAGCTTCAGGTGCCAGTCAATCAAGGTGCCTGAATGTTCGTTCTCATTGGTATCTCTGACCACTAGTGTCCATTTCCCAACTCCCTTCTCACCCCTGCTCATCACATTAGAACCATGCATCATGTCGAAGAAGAGAAGAAATTGGGCTCAGCACAACTCACCAATGAGCCACCGTCATAAATGTCCAATCGACATAACCGGCGTTTTGATTGTCACTTTTGCGGGCAGTGGCAATGTTGCTAACCACGTTGGCAGGGCTGACCAAGTCGACACTGATGTCACCACGCCGGGTGTGGTTCACATTCATCGTGACTGTCACATGCTCCAGTCGCTCAAGGTTGGCCTTGCTGAGCATGTCTTCAGTCACGTCGAAGCTCACAATCAAACCATGGTCTCCCTCTGGGATTCCGTTCTTGACGTGTAGCCAAGGCGAAAAGAACCATGCCTGGGGCTTGACCTTCTTCCACGTCTTGGCTTTTTGTACAAGGTCATATGAATCGATCTTGCCGTAGCCGAAAACATGACTGAATTGCTTGCCAATGGCAGTTTGTTGCCAGCCAGCGTGCCCGTCAGCGACGGGCTTGGCCGTATCCATGGCGAGGTATTGCATGTCTCGCCAACCAAGATCGGGTCGAACCTCCAGTACCAGGGCAAAAATACCAGCGGCAAGAGGCGCCGCGGCCGAAGTACCTCCATGGCCGGTGGCGCACTGGTTCTCCCCAACGTCGGTCGTGTGCTGCATGATGTTAGAAAGACGGAAAGGCAAATGATAAGGCTAGAGCGATGTTGTACATACGATGGAATCACCACTGCCACTGCTATACGTGACGACTAACTGAGCGGAGCAATGTTCGGAGTAGTAGGGATGCTGGCCGGCTCTGTCGACAGCGCCGACCGTAATGCTGTATATTGAATTAGTGTAGCCATCAAAGTTGCAATTATCATCGCTGGCGGCACCGTTACCGCTCGCAAAGACGTAGATCGAGCCTAGCCCATCTCGACCCTCCTGGATCGACTTGAGCATAGCTCTCCTGATCAGTACACCGGGTGCCTCCATTGTGCGACCGTCATCACGCGGTCCCCATGAGCATGAGTATATCTGGTTCTTGTCATACTTGTACATCATAGCTTCCGCTTCATCAGCATCGCTGATAGGCTTACTGAGAATTCGAATTCCAGCAATCTTGGATTCATAAGCAACGCCGAGTCCACAGACATCATTTCGAACGGCCGCAACCTCGCCGGCACATCGAGTGCCGTGGCGATCATCGGAGAGTTCAGGAGCAGGTATGGCATCGCCGTCGTTGAAATCATACGATCCTTCGGCAAAGTAGTTGTCTCTGAGATCAAGGCTGTGCATGTCTAGACCGTCATCAATGATGGCGACTGTTGCGTTTTTTCCTGTGATGCCCTCCAACCAGACACCCGTCACATTCACATCGTGACCAAGCTGGACGGGGTTAAACAGATGCCACTGTTCCGTGAAGATTGGATCCTTGATGCTGAGCTGAGACATCACATGTTGCTGTTGCTTCACGGCAGAAGCTACAAGGAGACTATCAGCGCGGCGTGATATGAACCCCCCGGAGGTGGTGGAATGACTCGTTTGTGCAGGTGTTGTCTTGCTTCCTGTTTTGAGGATAACAGAACGCTGTCAAGAACGTCGGCTTCACCGATATGGCGTTTCCTCTTCCTTCTTTCCACCAAGTGCCCCTTGACAATGTCATGTTCGGCTTTGGGTGATTTGAAAACGTGATGGTCGGATAGGCTGCCCAGTAGTCCCTCATGTACCATCCCAAGGCGCGAGCCGACCTGTTCTGGTGTCGCATCGGCATCGATGTGCAAGACGTAGTAGTCATTATTATCGTAGTCTCGAGAAACATGGCCAGCACACGACAGTGCGGCCAGGCCAAAGAGAGCAGCCCAAGACGCAGCTTTCATGTTGAAGAGTCGAGGTGGCAAGATGGTGATGGTGGAGAAAGCGAGAAAAGCAGGAGGAGAGAAATCGCAAGTCAATCGAATCTAACACATCTGAGATATCGACAGGGTATCTTTGATAGAACGTAGTGAATGCCTGTGACGATCCAGTTAGCCAAAGCTGAAAGTCGCATGTGACGAGCTGCGCGACGACCGCCGACTGGTGATCTATCCACTGGATACGGAGACTAGCTAGGGCAGTCCAAAGGTTGTGGCGTCGACGGAACGATGGCACAGAGAGGGACATACTTTTGGAGTATTCGAACTGAGAAGCGCCGTGAGCCTCAATACAGGTGTGTTCCCCGGGCGGATTGATGACAAAGAGCGTGGACGGCTAAGGAGGTTGAATCGTTGGAAAGAAGTTGAACAGGAGAGGCTGGACGAGACGGTTTGGTTGAACGAGGTGTTGTGGCCGCGCCTTGGCCGGTGGATCGAGACCAGACGGAATTCCTCCGCCTGGTGCCGCCAGCCTGCCACGCCTGCCTGTCACTGGGAGAACATTGAAGGGACCAAGCCCAGCGCCACCGAGCCTGCTGGAGCACTCAAATACTGCACGGAAAAAGAGGCGCAGCCGACTGGCCACTAATTTGTGCATTTATTATCCCTTATTACGTGTGCAACATCAAAGCCTTGGTGCAAAGTGGGTACAGCACATGTACTCCGTTGTCTCAGGAGGTTATTATTTCACTGTAAGGGACGGATTGATGAATGTGCACGCTCCCTCACAGGCAGCCCCTTCAGCAACGCCCGACGCTTTTGTCTCGACTCTACGAAGTAATAAGAAGGAGGAGCTCTTGTGTCTGGTTCCTTCCGTCCAGCCCTGGTACTCCGGCAGTGCAAAACTTCTCGGGAAGGGACCGTTTTTCTTTCAAGGACACGCTAGACATTTTCCAATCGAACGGGTTAATACAAACGCCCACGATGGATTTCTCTTTGGCACGTTCCATTATCAATAGCCGCGCAGGTATTGTGCTGCATTGTCCAATTTCTCTTTTGATTTTTCACCGGCTCGCTTGATCGGTCATTAGTAATTACCCAACGACCGTGTGTTCCATGGAATTGGAGGTTTCTGCACTGCCATGATTCCCGGACGTTGATCATTTGAATCTGACTCGAATCCAAGAACACCGTTACTCCTGCAATGCATCTTTATCTGGAACAGCCGTTTCCAGTACCACATTTCAAGGCTACACGAGCACGTAAATAATACACGCTGAACTACCGTTGTGCCACAGCCAAAGTCACATGAGCGACACTTTCTACAGTGCCTTCTCCTTGTAAATCTCGATTCCCGGCGGAGCGCCAGTCAGCTCTTTGCATTTGGCATAAATGACGAATTGGCCAGACACCAAAGCGCAGGTCATGACAAGACGGGGACCAAGACCTGTCAGAACTAGACGTTTGGGGCCAAATTCTTTGGCAAGTTGGAACATTCTGCTTGTCGCGCTCTGGCTTACATCTCCGGCTCCCTTGTTGATGGCGGAAAGCAAGGTGTCAGCGGGGTGCGATAACACAGCTGCCGCTGCACCAGCGGCCAAGCCAGATGTCAGCTCAACACCGGTCGACTCTAAGCTGGTAAGCTTGGCCTTTCGTTCGGGTCCCATTGCTCGATAGATGATTTCGTTGGCAGCTTCGTGAACCGAGAACTGTCCTACGGCGAAAGGTACTTGCTTGAATAGAAGCGGCACGAATCCCGAATAGAAGCCGCGAAAGCCTTCCTCTCGAGCCATTCGCATGAATCCAGACGTCAGACCCTTGGCATATCCTCGTTGTGATACCAGACGAATTCGGGTTGCCTCTAATGGACAAAGCAGGACGTCGGCAAACAACTCAGCCGTCGCACTAGCACCCAGGTAAACAGCCATGCGACTGTTGACGGCCTTTTCTGGACCACCGACGAGAGAAATATATTGCTTCTTGAAATATTCGTAGCCAGCAAACTTGGCACCGCCCTGAACCAAGTAGCCCACGGCTGTAGGGCCAAAACCCGTCAGCAAGGCCGATGTGCCTTCATTTGCGACGATTGTTCGCGCGGCCTTTACCATGTTAAGACTTTTCATGGCATCATCGACCTGAATTCTCGTCTTCACGACGTCAATTGGCGTTGCGGCCTGCACACAGGGATGGTCAGTTTCGGAGGATCAAGTCGCCGGCGAGTCCAAGTATCACGCGGCGACAGGAGGAATGATAAAGGCGAAACCTACCGCATGCGTTGAGGTGGCAGCCAGTGCGCCGGCTGCGAAGAATTTCACATAGTCGCTGATGGTGAAGTTTGGCAACTCATTGCCTTTGGACGCCATTGCTATCAGTGTATTGCGCTGTCGCGTGGGCAATGATTTTATACAACGAAACGAGGTATTAGCTCAAGGCCGGAATTTTGTCAGCAATATGGAAGGGGGCAGAGCTTGTTTTAAGTAGCTGGGCATGCTCTGGCGCGACTCCGGTATCAACTTGCCATTTTGCTACTGCGTCCGGCCCTTTGAATGACGTCGTTTCCGCCCTTGCCGAGCAAAACGTCCTCTCACGACCCGCTACGGGCCCCGCCGATTGTGGAAATTTGGGGCCTGACGGCGCTCGGTTGGCGTTGTTTCGCTACAATCCTCCTCTGGTACCTTCGCGGAAGCCTGACGGCATGCATATTCGGAAACTAGTATCCCCTCAAAATATCCATGAATACGAACTTTGACGTTGCGAATTTCGTTGCGAGTAGTTTTCATTTGCCGGGTCAAAGTCAAGACTTAGATAATACGACAGCTCTCACCATGACGGAAACCCCAACCTGTCTGTTGCAGATGCATGTGCTCACGGTATACTTTCGGACTTGATTGGTGGCATGTTGTGCGAAAAAGACATATCACATGCAAAAATTCGAAATGCTCTTCTGCTCAAACCGTATGTCGACTATAGACTCTTCATTCGTTGGGAAACTCTGATGACCTGTCGGTGACCCTGAATACTATCTATAGTCGAGGTCATAGCTTAGGAACAAGCTATGTGCCATAAATTAAGAGATAAAGTACAAGGCACATTAAGACGAAAAACACAAATCTAAACGAGCATCATAATATGTAGACTGTGATGACGTTTTGTCAAGCCCATGAACTGACTACGCTTGGTCCATCTTGGTCGACATGTCGACACATCGTTTACTAGTTTGGTTGGAAAAGGTTCGGTTCATTATTATACATTCTCGAATTTCAAGTCTAGGTAAGCCTATTCAACACTGGGCAAGGAGATCAAATGGGTTTGCATTTAATCCAACGCCTACGGGGTACATACAATCTATTGCAGGCAGCCATCCTTCCCCTCATGCTGTGTCGCCGAAATCGAGTGCCATTTTGAGGCTGTGTTTACTTTTCCCTAACAAGGATCATATCGCGTTACTCCGTAACATCGGTGCGATTTGTTTCGGCCTGTCCCCCCCCCGAGTTTTGATGGAATTTGTGCGGTACAAAAAATCAACAACTGCACGAAAAAGGTGTGCGAAACTTGCCACAACGACTATTTAGCAGTTTCATCATGCATCATCGTACTTGATTGAATGCGGACGACTGGCTGTTTTCTTATGCACTTATGCCAAGCCTCGTGGGTCTGAGAGCACCGAGACTCGAGGTGGGCTTTAAAGAGGTGTCTGGGGCAAGTCGCCGCGAGTATCTTGGGGTTTGAAACAAATACGTCCATGGCAGAGATCTTTATTGTTTTTTTTTTCGCAGCAATGAGATCCCTATCGATCAAGGACATTCGTCGTTGAGCGTGGATACTAGCGTGACCTTGAAAGTCTTGGAAAGAGGCGAACTACTTGCCTCTTCCGAGGGCAAGGGCGCAGTTCGCATGGAGCCTGTTGGCAAAGACGGATCCCGGACGGCCAGGCCAAGCCTGACACTGACACCATCGACCCGGGGATTTGGGAGCTCGCAAACCGTACGTACTCGTCATGTTCGTCGAGAGGGGATCAGAGCCAATGGCGTGTGTCCCGACCACCTGGGACACTCAAAATAAGGATCGGGGTGTGTAATTCTGACGTGCAGTGTCCATCCGCACACCTCTCGGCAAATTTTCAAAGGAGAAAACAAAGGAGGCGCATGTCGATCCTGCAGCCGCGAGACAACAAGGCTTTGCGGATACGCCAAAGATGTTCTGGTATCCCCGGCAGGACAAGGATTCGAGAGACCTCGCGCCGCAATGGCGTCTGCAACTGACCCGGCACAATGGTAAAGGCGTCCACGCTTGACCCGCGGGCTCACAAGGCAGCGGACGCCTTTCTTACATCTACCTCCCAGGAGCAGGAGTGTGGTTGGTTTAGATGACTCTTGTCACTTCTTCCCGCTTCTGGTGCGGCTGATGGATTTCACCTCCCCGGGGTCGGTCAAGCAATTCTGGACACATCATCTGGTTGGAGATGAAAGTATATGGTAAGTGAGGAGTGATATCCTCGCACTTGGGGACCCGATGATGTGGTTAGTTCGCATATCGCGCAGGCGCGATGCACCAACCCTTTATTTCCCTTGGCCTGGCGACAGAAACGAGTCGTTGCTTCCTCAGAGTCTCCCATTATTTCCGGAGAGTGGGACTCGACCTGAGATGCGATACGACAAGCTTTAAAAGCAACATCGAGAACGTTGCAAAAATCACCCAAGAGTTCTGAATGCCCTGGCTACCTAATTAAGCAGCTTGAGGTGCGCTCAACAACAAGTTGTTTGCCGGGCCAGCACAGTTGGCACCTCAACATCTTCTCCTCATTGCCTTTCACATCACACCAGTCAAGACTCTTGATATTCGTCTTAAGGTTCCCTTTACTGTACGCATTCGCCTTTTTCGGCGCAAGGTTTTGGACATATGAAATTGCCGAAAATGTCACTTGCAGACAAGAATGAATACCGGCCAGTGAAAGGAGATCATGAAAAGAGGTTCGTCGTTGCTTGTTTTGTGGCACGCGCGCCAAACACTCATGAGATGTTGACCATAGCCGTGATTCAATAGCTCTGGCAGGTATCCTGAAAAAGATTACCAGACTGCATATGCTCCAACTTCTGCAAAGCCTCCGTTATTACCGCTTGTGCCCCAAGAAACACAGGTTGCTGATGAAATTGGAGACTTTGAGCCATGGGTACAAACACCCTTTTCCTTTCCTTCAATTCAAACAAGTCTTGCGTCATCACCACTTGGGGTATCCTTCTCGCTTCAGTCATATCTGAATGATGAGAATGATCTGGAGAAATGCTTAGTCGGCGCTACTAAGGAGCAATCCTCTTCCCAGCACTTTTACACAACCTGGCCGGCGGTGCAACTTGACAAGCGAGAATGTTCGCCAATCGCGGCGACCCCGACGGCTGCCAACACAGCGCCGTCAAGCTCCGACTGGTTGCAGATACTGCCTCACGTCTCAGCCAGTGCCGCCGATGACGGAACGGATCCTCATATCCATGAAGCCTTGTCTCCAGACTCGTGGTCCTCCCGGTCAACCGCACCATCGGCCGTTTCGTCGACGTTTTCCTCTAATCGATCACTGCTGAATGATGGATGCATACGCTTATCTGTATCGGCTCGCCACGCAGCCTTGCACCGCCATCTGGAAGATGCTGGACTGAGTGGACTGGGCGATGGATCAAGTAGCTTGGAGTTATATCATCGGTAAGGTTGATGTGCCACCAATTCTGAGAGGTGTTTGAATGGCTAACGATGACATGAACCCCTTAGAGCTGCTGCGATAAGACCGAATCGAGCGCGCGTGAGAAAACCCAAGAGAACGGTTCGTCGCAAGTGGGCGTGACGAAAGCAAGAGATTTGAGCAATTCCATCGTCATGTTGGATTCTTCATCTTTGGATGGTTTTTCTTTGCAGTCGCTGGATGTTTGTGTGGATAGCTGGGAGGCTGCTTCATGCTTGAATAATAACTGTAGTCCAAATAGTAGCCAACATAACATCTTATGCCTAGACTAGAGACATCTTCCTTAGCTGACTATCCAAAGGCTAGAGCAATGCAGGACCTGGACTCAATTACTATCGAATGAAGAGGTGGTCCATTTTCTTGTTCCGGCTCGCTTACTTACCCTGCCGGGCACCGGTCACCTCACGTGCCCACCCATTTCACGTGCATCGGTAGGAAACGAAAAGAATTTGCAGCACTGTACGGACTATATAGCAAAATAAGATCCAGCTCCTTCAACGAACCAGGACACACCCGGTAGGGGAATTCCTCCTCCGGCCCGGTTAGCTCAATCGGTAGAGCGTGAGACTCTTACGAGTACACGAAATCTCAAGGTTGCGGGTTCGACCCCCGCATCGGGCTATTCCTATAAGTTGTGAGATTGAGATGTGATTCTAGGTTTTCTTTTTCCCCCAGTGACGACACCAATCGATTGTTCTCATCTTCATCATCTTCTTTGACGGACGCCTCGGTTTGAATTTTCCAGTGCACTCACCCTTTCAGAGAGGTCTCATTCTTATTATTTTTTTCGCTTCCTCTCTTTGACCTTACTTGTGCAAGCTGTATGCCTGCCGTGTGACGCGACGAAGCAACTCGCACCGAATGCAGGTCACGAGACATTGACGACGCATCCATTGCTATAGAAATGAAATGGGGATGAACACTTGTCGTCTTGCATTTTGTGGAATATGAATGCCCCGGAGGATTGACAGAAAAGTCGTGGTGCGCCGTCAGTCTACGTGACGCTTCATCGGCATGTCTGCGCTCGGAAATGCCGAGAGTTCTTTCTGCTCGCTGGAAAAAGGTTGACACGGAACAGCGTGAGACGGACGATTCGTTCCGGCTAGCATTGATTGGTACGTCCATGTGCGGTCAAGCGATGATTCGGGCTTCTTCCAACCCTCTTCTTTTCCCATTGTTGGATGATCCGTACACGCCGGCTGAATCACTTCCGGCAACCAAGCTTGAATGCGCTGCCTGCTCGCCAACCGCGTCTTCTCCCTCAAGGAGCAGCAGTCTGTGAACAGAGTCGCGATGACTTTTGCGTGAAATGATGAATGCCCGAAAACGGAGCGAGGACATGCGTTTTTTTCGTAAGAAGTATATATCAATCAACTTGTAGGAAGCAGCGCAGTTTCGAATCTCGCAGAGCTGTGCCGTTCCATGACAGAAGAACCCGGTCGTCAAAATAGGTCACATTGTCCGCCAATCCGCCGCAGACCTACAACACGATGACGGACGGCACAACCCGAGGCTCGATTCTCACCCCCGCACATGTCGTCCCCATCACCTCCTCCCCAAAATGACCACCCCTTCAAGCCCGCCCTCATAATAGTCGACTTCCAAGAAGACTTCTGCCCGCCCGTACGAGAAGAAACCCCCCCCTTTTTCTTCCCCTTCGCTCCTAACAAAGAACAACAGAATGGCTCCCTCGCTGTCCCCCAAGGCCGCACCATCGCCTCCCCCATCAACACGCTCCTCACCCTCCCGTTCGCTCTCAAAATCGCCACGAGAGACTGGCATCCCCGCGACCACGTCTCCTTCGCCACCAACCACCCTGGCTGCAAGCCATTCACGTCCTCGACCAGCATCGTCCACCCTTCTGATTCTTCGAAATCCTACACGACAACCCTGTGGCCCGTCCACTGCGTGCGGGATACAGAGGGCGCAGAGCTGGTTCCCGAACTGGATGCTCGGAGAATAGACCTGGTGATTGACAAGGGGGTGGACGCGGGCGTGGACATGTACTCTGCTTTTCATGATCCCTTTCACGGAAGTGATAGTGGGTTGGCCGGGAGGTTGAAGAGAGACGGCGTGACGGATGTGTTTGTGGTAGGGCTGGCGGCTGATTTCTGTGTCAAAGCTACGGCGGAGCATGCCATCGAGCAAGGTTTTAGATCGTACGTTGTCGAGGAGGCTACAAAGCCTGTCATGCCGGAGCAGTGGGATGAATGCAGACGAGGGATTATGGACAAGGGTGTCGAAATGATTTCCATGGATGGACAAGAGATTGCACGAGTCAAGGCGCTGGTGTGAGGGACAGTTGCAGACAGACAGACAGACAGACATGTACAGGAGACATCGAAGCTGTACAGAATTGTAGCAGTGAAACAAAGTAATGATTACAATGACGGTCGAGGTCTAGATATACTGGAATCCCACCCTTCGGCCTTATATGTAGCAGTATATCGTCTATGTAGGTAGGTGCTATTGCACGTCAGGCCCTGCGCGTAGTCAATAATGAACTCCCGGAATGCGAAATCTGAACTCCAGCACCCTCTCTTCTATTATCTTTATTCCCGCCCCTTGCCTTTAGTGGCATCTTGATACTGTTTTTTACCGCTTTGACCGCTGTTGGGCCGCAGCGCTTTTGCTCGACTTGTCTTGAGCATTGGTCATGGCCAGTGAGACGTGCGCCATGGGAGGAGGAGCGGGTGTAGTGCTTCTTGATGGGGCGGCGCTTCGGTTGTGCTGCATGTGCGCTTTGACGAGGTGACCGGCCTGGAGAGCACTGCAAAGAGACAGCTCACCAGCCAAGACCGAAGCACCAATGATGCGTGCAAGTCGTCGAGCATTGTCTCCTGGATTGGTTGGATGTGATCCTCGCACACCAAGCATATCCAGCATAGCGCTCTGAGGTTCCAAGATGGTGCCGCCGCCGAGGGTGCCGACCTCGAGAGACGGCATGGAAACGGCAATCTGGAGCGATCCGTGAAGGCTAGAGCAAAGATCGTCGTTAGTACATTTCATGCTTTCAAGGAACGGGAGAAAAAAGGCTGGCACTCACTTCTTCATGGTGGTGATGCAGTTGCAGCTCTCTACTACCTGGGCGGGGTCTTGGCCGGTGGCGAGGAATATGGCCGCTACAATGTTGGCAGCGTGGGCGTTGAAGCCACCGATCGAACCGGCCATGGCAGACCCGATCAGGTTCTTAGCAATATTGAGCTCTACCAAAGCATCAACATCACTCTTCAACACAGATCTGACCACGTCAGCAGGAATGATGGCCTCAGCAACAATGCCCTTGCCGCGACCGTCGATCCAGTTCATAGCGGCGGGTTTCTTATCAATACAGAAGTTACCAGAGACAGTGATGATGTTCATGTCATCAAAGCCACCGTCGGTGGCCATGACGTTGAGCGCATGCTCAACACCCTTTGAAATCATGTTCATGCCCATGGCGTCTCCGGTGGTGGTCTTGAATCGAATATACAAGTTGGTGCCGGCCAAAGCAGTCTTCATGTGCTGCAGACGAGCGAACCGACTGGTCGAGTTGAAAGCCTTCTTCATGGTGTTCTGACCTGCCTCAGAATCCAGCCAGAGCTTGGCGGCACCGGCACGCTCCAAAGTCTCAAAACTAACGCAAGGTCCACGGGTCATGCCATCGCTTGTCAAGACAGTAATGGCACCGCCACCAGAGTTGATCGCTTTGCAGCCACGACTAGTGCTGGCAACCAAGACACCTTCCGTCGTGGCCATAGGAATGAAATAGCTCTGCCCATCAATAACGAGCGGGCCGGCGACGCCAACGGGAAGGGGCAGGTAACCAATGACGTTCTCGCAGCAGGCACCAAACACCCTTTCCCAGTTGTAGTTTTCGAAGGGAAGCTTAGATCGGTCGAGTCCATTGGTGATTTCGGAAGTGGCTTTGGTGCGAGAAATGATAGTACGACGGATCTTGACGGCCCGAGTAAAGTCCTTCAGGGCCTTTTCGAGTGCATAACCGGGAACCTTTCCACGCATAGACATAGTTACAACTTCCTCGTCATTGAGCTCATGGGTTCGCTTCTCCACGATCAACTTCTCCAGCTCCTCAATTGATCGATGCTCAAACCGAGACCGAGATTGCGAGGACCTGAGCTTTGACATGGACAAACCATCACCTTCGTCATCAGTCAATGCAGGCGTAGCAGGCTCGGTACAACTGGGTGTTGGGGGAACATATTCACCCAGGGGTAGGGTAGCGCATTCGGTCTCGTTGAAGCGTTGAGCCCGGGCTAGCTCTTTGCGGTCAATGTTGTGGTCCGGAACGTTAGGGTCCTTGATGCTCCATCTAGCGACATTGAAGAGGTATCCATTGAGGCCAACACTTAGGGCCAGGGCGATGACTATCCATTTTGAAAGCACGGGGTCCTCGAGGCTCTTCAAGAGGCTCCCAACCATTCGGCCGCCAACCCCATAATTGTCAAACTGAACGGCAGAACTTACGACACCGGCTGAGCCGTCTCCCAACGAGGATGACAGCGCGTAGTGAACAGAGGGGTACTCGAGCTCGTATTTGATGGGCGTAAGAACAGTGACCAGGGTTGCCTTCCCACTTGCTTTGGCGGCGGTCAGAATGGCGTCAAGACCCTTGCCAGCAACCTTGACAGGGTCAACCGGAGGAGCAGACACAACACCACCCAGACCACCAGCCCACGATCTAAGGGTTGATAGAGAGCTTGCGCTGCGGAAAGGGATCGTGCAAATGTTGACTACGTTGATGAGAACAAATCCAGAAATCATAAGCACCTTGAACTTTGGAACGCTACTACTCCGCATGCGACCAAACAAGGTTGTGTTCTTAGATTCAGATCCACTGGACTGGGTCCAGTCATCGTTGCTCTTGGCCACCTTCTCGGCTACGCGCCGACTAACACCATCCGCTTCGAGGGCCATGCGCATCTCGTAGTGTCGCTTGATGCGGTTGATTTCGAGTTTGATACTGAGGATTGCAGTGTAGAAGGTAAACAAGAGAATGCAGTCAAAGAACAAGATCCACGCAGCCAGGAAGCAGAACTGCTGGAGACCTCCCTGAACACCTGAGGCTGCGCCCAATGATAGGATCGAAATTTCGATGGCATAGTCGCGCAGAATTTCGTAACCTTTGTCCTTGATGGCAGCTTGAATGGCGTAGGAAATGATGTTTTGTGACTTGTCCCCACCGGACTTGTTGCCGGGCTGGACCTCACGGCCTTGCGTTCGACGATGCTCAACGGCATGGCTGAGGACAGCTCTGGTGAGGACAATGTTCTTCTCAAAACCAATCGTTACAACAAGGAAAGGCAGGCCCTCAGACAAGAGAATAACACTGATCGGTACGCCGAGCTTAGTAGTCACCGCTAGACCGAAAAGAAAGGCAAAGACGGACGAGAAAAGGGTGCTCATGCCCAGCCAGAAGTTGGAGCCCATTCGTCTCATGGAGAGGAAGAGAGACACAAAGGTCAGATGCATGGAGAGATAGCCAAGCACCATGATGACGATGTCGAGGGTTTCGGCGTTCTTGAGAAGGTCAATGAATTCCACCCACCCGTTGCTGAGCCAGTGGGTGATGCAACTTCGAGAGTTGACCTTGGCAGCCTTCATAATCCACGTCTTCTTCTCTCGCCCATGTTGAGTTGTGATCTCTTCAGCATTCTCATCGGGAATTTCCTGAGCCGCTGAAATAAACTCCGGTGCCTGGGTGTAAGGAATGGAATAGGCAAGAATGCTATCCTGGGTATAGGTCGTGAACGAGTTCTCAGTGGCAGGGATAGGGGTGATCGAAAGGTTCTGGGGAGTCGGGACGACGTGGGATCGAGGAGCAGAGCTGGCTGATTCAGACGAGAGAGTATCGGGGAAGACGAATGTCAGAAGAGCAAGGTGAGTGCTGTCCTTGACGGAGGCAGAATCTTGCTCAACCTTTGACCACTGCCATTTGGTATCAGCACTGGCAATAAGATCTCTGCTACCATCCACCAGAGATGACCAGTCAGCCTTGCCGAGCCTCGCAGGGCCTTCGAACAGGCTGTCCTGGATCAGGCCAACATAGGATGTGCTGGCTAGAACGGCGATGGTAACGACGGTGTGGATGGGGTGCGAGCAAGCCACTTTAGCTAGGAATTGCAGCAGAGGCGAGAGCTTTTGCCGATGCGCGACGGAGCGGCTGAGGTTCGGGAGCGGTCCGGTTCACCGCGAAAGCGGTTCGGTAGGAATGAAGAAGATATCATGTCGACTTGATCGGAGAAAGTAACTCGGCGGTCCGGTTTACGACATCGGGTCTTGAGTGGATCCTCGTTCTCGGCGACGGCTCTGTCCAAGTAAAGAGCTGAATGCGTGTAAGTAGACGACGCAGGTAGGGGTAAACGTTGTGATGGGGTTGATGGGGACTGATTATGATTATCGTGATGTGGCTGACTCTGAATCATCCTGTGTAAAGCAAGAGATGGGGCAGCCAAGGTGTTGCACCAGATGAAGGCATTGATGTCGTATGGAGGGATTTTTCGGGCGTCGTGGTGCAGCGCAGCGTCTTGACAATCCGTCGAGTGAGGCAAGACCAGACCACGACGCAGCAAGACGTAAGAGCAAATAACAGGTTTACTGACCTCGGGTGTAGAGAGCACCGCCGTGCACTTAATAGCAATTGGCAGGCGCGAAGATTGCGATGACGGATGACGGATGACGGATGACGGGAGACAGATGTCGCGTGTTGAAAAGTGGCGGACAATCAATCGATTGTGGTCGTGAAAGGAGAGATCGCGGGGCCAATCAAGCAAAAGCGGGTGCGTGACGCAGAACTGGACCCCGAATTGAAAACTACAGAACAATAGCAACCACGAACACAGTTGATGTACAGCACAATAAGGCAGCGAGGGAAGTTGCACGCTTTTTCTGGACGCGTTGAACGTTGTTGAATAATCGATCACGAGGAGGGGAAAAGGAAAAAGGAGGAAGAAGAGAACGAGGAGGAAACACGGTCTTGTTGAACGGGTCGTGCACTGATGTGGAAATCCTGGGTCTGTCACGGTCGACTTGGAGTCGGTCAGGGGATCTCAGGAGATCTCAGGGGATCTAGGGGTTTTGCTAGGGGTTGCTCGGGGCACTGACCACTAGACTAGCCCGTCGACAACACCGACGAAGCACTAGCGCGTGTGGTCTTGAAAAGCCACCGACGGTCCTATTAATGAATACTATCCTAGCACCAGTTGATGATGCACTCCACTATGCTCCTCAACGAGAGCCCAAAGCCTTGTACGTATACAATTATCAAAATATAGGTGCCTAGGTATTGTCTGAGCATCAAGGTAGGTACCTATGTATACTACGGAGTACTCGGCATACGGATCATTGCCCCCTGTCTCTGTGGAGCTTGCGAAATTGCTAAACTGGCAGAAAGATGATGTCCGATCTGCCCGGATCTAGAAAGCGGTGAAATGACTAACCCAAGTCACCAAGTTGTCAGGCACGATCCGTCCGTCAACTGGTCTGATGCGTCTGATACCCCCAACCCATTTCGCACCTGTGAGCGGGCAGATAATATTGTCCGCCATCAGTCATTCCTCCTCTCGTGGCAAACTAATGGCGTTGATCATTACCGACGCGACGCCAGGATACAAGTCTTCGAGTCTTGGTGCGTCCATCTGCTTCTACTTCACATCCCTCACGACGCTCCTTCTCTATTGTGGCATTTTCGATGAATATGAAATATGGCGTCACCGCGCGGCCTTCGTGTCGCAGCCTCGTCCACCTACTCTCACTGCTAACAACTAACACATTGATGTTTAAGCCATTGAAGAATTTTTTATAATTAATGTGTCTTTGATTCTAATCATATTGTCAAACTGTCGGCGCGCGGCCGACAGAAACATCCAGAACCCGACACGACCCACGGGCAAGAGTGGAAGAAAAATATGTGCTGTGTGGTCTCCCACGATTGTTATGCCGCCATGTCGCTTCGAAGTTCATCTTGTTCTAACATTAAACACCGACCTTCGTCTAACAACTTCCTGGTGGAGATGCGGTCGGGGTAGTTTCGCAAAGTCATGTTCGTGAAATACGTCCCATAATGGATACCACCAGCTGGCTTTTGCCCCGCGTCAAAGCCAGGAAGCGGTGACACCACGGCTTTGAAGTTGGGTTCGTGGAAGTATGCGAAAGCAAAGCGCTCGCGGACATTCAATCCAACCTTGTGCGGCGTGGACCGAAGAAAACTGTTTGTCACATATTGCATCATATCACCTGAGGGAGTTGATGAATCAGTCGAACAGCGCCTACAGTTGTCTGGGGCAGAACATCATGATATCACTCACCGGGAAATACTGTGAACACGCCAGGCGTGGGTGCTACATATACCCAGCCAGAATCGTCCCCTCTCGATACCGCAGTGTCACTCCGTTCATGCTTGCAGGGCTCTGCCTGACCGGGTGGGCGCACGAATAGACCTGTATGAAAGAGGGGAAGGTATCAACGAATGATTCGGGCTTAGCAGGTCATGGAAGCAAACTTACCTCCGACTTCGTCTTGAGCCGCCATGACTAATAGCCCGTAATCTGTGTGGGATCCAATGCCTCGGTCCGCTGCCCCCTTTCCATTTGTTCGATCTCGAGAAGGGAATCTGATATTTTGAGGAACAGATGTAAGTAAGTCAGTGGTTGGCAGAACTTGGAATCGTTGCATCACGCATACCTGAGAACTCGCATATGGTGCCAGCCATCTTGTGTATACTTGGTCAAGGATCCAGGTGGCACATCAAGTCCAAGCTCAATCATTTGAAGAAGCTTCTCTCCGTTGGATCCCAATTCGGACACATAGTCCATGATGCCACGCTCCATGAGCTTGTCCGGCCAAGGACACGGGCCGTGAAATGGCCACTCCGCGAGCACCCTGTGATCTTCTGGCTGTAAGTTCTTACTGACGGTGAAGATTTCCGAATAGTCTGCGATGCCGGAAGTGATCTCCTCTCCCGAGGCGACGTATCCGCAAAAGCTAGAGTCATTGACACAAGCGTGTTTTTGCGCTGGTGTTTTTGGAAGAAGTTTTTGCTGGCTTTACTGGCCTGGCTGAACAAGCGTTCTTGCCTTGGTGACATGGCAATCTGCAGAATGCCATCCTTCCTCCAGGCGTTGATCATGGCTTTTGCCATAATCGTATCTGACGAAGTTCCCAAGATCTTGTCAGGAAGCACGAATGTTTCAAAGTTCCCCACCGTAGCTACGAAGCCAGGTGGGATAAAGACCTTTGAAACACATTGGCCGGCGCCTTGATGCGTTGCAATGGAAGCAGCCGCTGTTGCGAAATGTCTAGCCCTTTTGGCCGAGGAGTGTGTGCTTCTACGCACAATCTGTGCTGCAAAGGTGGCCATGATGGTCCAAAACAGCAGTTTTGAGATGAGTGCGGTGTGGTGTGTGTTTGTGTGAAGTGATGAGGTTGGTATATGTCGAGAGCATCTTCGGCAGAGAAACCTGCTCACTATATATAGTGACTCGCCATGTGATCCTAGTTGGGTTGAACGAAACTTGTTTCCTCCGTGTTCGCTTCTTCCTGACTCCCCAGCCCGTGACGTTTTCATAGAGTTGAAGTCATCAGGCTACAATATGAGAAGAAGCCAACCAATAATACGCAGCTCTTCTCGTGCAGCATCTGCATTACCCTGCCTGCACGTCCGTCGCCAAGAAATGATGTGTCACGAAGGCGATAAGATCCCAGATTTTTGAAAACCTCAGTTCATCTACATCCTCCTATGCAAGTATGGCCGGATTGTTGAGACGCCAGCACCCTTGAGAGAGTTGCACAAGGTTTTTGCGGCGGCCCTCATCCCGATCAGTATTGCCGCGGGAAAGGAAACCCAGGGATTATGGACCAGATGGCAGCGTCGAAAATACCGGAAATTTTGTCTTGGCCATGGAGAGATGAACCAAATCTGGCAAAATTGCGTATTAAATTGCATACGAGATACTGAGAAGTGCTGTTCTATGAACTGAACCATATACTGAGAAGCACCGTCAAACCACAGGAAATAAAAATTCCATCTAAACGCAACAACGAAAAATCTTCCGACTGATTTATTTCACAGTGATTCCATGCATAACCTGCAGACAGCGACTGACGGGTTTCCCAAATCAACCAAGAGCATCTGCCGAGGAGGTCGTGCGCAAGGGCAAAAATTACGATCCCAACGCAAATTTCAAGATTTCCAAGTTGAAACTATTGAAACACTTACATGGAAGCAGTATGCAAAATTTCCTCAAGGTGCTTGCCCGACTCCGAAGTGTTCTTGCGGCGTTGATCGAAATTACTACTGCAGGATGGAGGCTGCGCCACGTGTGCGAGCTCGAATTAGTTAGGCCTCCCGTCAACAGATGCTCCTTGATTTACTTTGCGACGCCGGAATGAAAATCTGGAAGCAAGGGATGAGATTTCCCCACTCATGGACAGTCCCGTGGGACGTATCACGGCATGTTTCCCAGGCGTGTTTGGGCTTGAAAATGGTCTGGAATCCTGGATGTCCGGCTTGCCAACAGAATGGGTGCACCGATGATCATGGAAACCACGCCCAGTCACTTTAACCGGATATTTGCGACTAGAGCGAATGGGGTCGGCAAGTCATGCAACGTGTAATGAGTGACAATGGAGCGGGCCAAGCGGTTCCCTTGGTTTTTGTTGCTGCCGCATCTTTGTGAAACGATTTTGTTTTCGGCGTAACATTGGCTTTCCTTGCTCCCCGTCCCTCGTTCGGGGTTTTGGGTTAGACCCTGATCGTCCTTTGGTCATACCAAGGCTGTAGTATTCGCAATTTACTACCAAGGCTTGAAGCAAAAACAACGCATTGAGTCGTCATTAAGTCGTCATCAGTGTGCGCATCATCCTACCACTCGCCGGATCACGTCAATCTTAAAAAAGATAAGCAGGGAGTGACTAAACGCGCAGTAATAAAAAGTCCAATGCGTAGTCATAACTAGGCCTAAAACGAAAGACGTACCCCGCACCCTGTAATATAGGGAAAGGGAAATGTACCTCCTCTACTTCCTCCTCTACTTCGCGCATTAGTCTAAATAAACCAACACTACGGAGTATAAACACGTTTTTTAGCATTATGGCCGCTATACTGCTAGTAACACGGACAAAACCCTGAAGACGTTAATAATCTTGCAAGGCCATAACTACATCTTCCAATCAGTAGTATAAGCACTTGATATAAGAATAAGATATCGGCTTAATGTACTGTGTTAGGGGCGGTTCTAATGCTATAGCGAGAGCATAAGTTGTGACGTGTGTGTGATAATTCGCAGCAAAGCGCGAGATTACGGAGATTACCTTTCCTTATATTATGGGGTGCGGGGTATGGCTTTCCTTTTAGGCCTAGTGACTGCTGCGCGTTTAGTTACTCTCCTTTTCTACCAAGACAAATATGCTCAGTCCCAGGACCCCCTCCCTATTATCAAGATAGCAGGAGAGTGAGTGGCTACATAATCCAAAGTGTTCATGACGCAACCTTTCTTATGCCAAACGCCGCGAAGCTGTAACGCGGGGTGGGAAAACAAACGGACTGACTGCCACGCCAAGCCGCTTCTGGGGGAGAAAAGCACGCATCCCCCATTCGCAGGAACTGATCCCGGCTGCTCGAATCCCCTTCACGATATCCAGGGCGCACCCATCTGAAATCTACGCTCTTCCCATCTCATGCGCCAGCCCCGCCTCCTTGGCTTTCCCATCCGCAATCTCACACAAAGCCCCCACTCCTCTTTGCTCACCCTACTCACACTCAACCTCGACTGTTTCAGCATCTGCATGTTCTCCAGCGGACCGCCGGGGCCGCCCAGTTCCCGCAACTCCTTGAGCGAGATGGGCACGGCGAACTTCTTGCGAAATTCGACGTGGACGAGGCTCCATCGTGGATTCTCCTCGGTGGATTTAGGATCGTAGTATGGTGCTCCGGGCTCGCGAGCCGATGCTATTCACATCAGGAACGACGATGAACACGCAAGACGAGGAGGAGAGGAGAGAAGAGAGGGCGCACCATCTTCGGAATATTCCTTCACAATCTCCATGACGCCTGCTATGCCGGGCTCTTTGCAATTGGAGTGGTAAAAGAAGGCTTTGTCGCCGGCGTTCATGCTGCGCAAGTGGTTTCTCGCTGTGGGATTTCTCTCAAGGGATTGATTAGTCTGCCGCGGAGGAACACGGGCGTCGGAGCGGGTGGATGGGGAGCGAGGTACCTGCGTACGCGCGGATGCCTGGCCAAGGTTCAATATTTACGACCAAGGGGTGCTTTGATGGAGGACGAGAAGAGGCAACAACATACCATCCCATCCTTCGGGTTTCGTCTTGGCCCTCAGATCGTCAATGGAGAAACTGACGTCGACGCCGTTCTCGAGACGCGTCTCTGGCTCAGCCTTCATCAGCCAGTACCATTCTCCGTCATGTCTGGGGGCCTCTGGGTTGGTCGTAGGAACGGAGTCCACGTCCGAGGTTCCCCATGTGGGCGCGTCCGAGGAGGTCTCCTGGGCAGATTTTGCGGCAGTGCCGGTTTCTGGTTTGGCGACCGCTCGCACTGGTTTCACGGGAGGGGTTCTGGGAATGTTGAGCGTCAGCACCGAGGGGCTCGAGGGAACACGGCGTCTTGTGTACGTACTCGTTTCTGGGTGTTGATGCGGCGGCTGCTTGGCGGGAGGATCTCCTCTTGGGAGCCGGATCCGGGTCGGTGTCGGCTGGGTCGGTGATGAGTCGCTTTCTAGGAGGCATTGCTTCGGTCTCGCTGCCGATGGTGTCGCGCTGTCGAATAAATGGTCAAATGCCAGCTGAGATGGGGCCCGATGGCGCGCGCCTGGCGCGTGTGGAAGACAAAGACGAGACGAGACCCCTGCACTCGTCCCGCAGCGGGTGGGAGAAAAAGCCCAATCAGGAGTGATGTCACTATTTTTATCCAAAGCTATGTACTCCCCACACGTTGACATGTTTAGTTCTGGCGAGTCAGGACAGCCATGTCTCACAATCACATGTACATTTTCTAGCTGGATTCTCGATATCCAGGACGTCCTGACAGATGACGCGGAACCACTCTGCCTTCGTGGCTGACTTTGCTTGATTCAGCATCTGTGCAAACCCGCAGTCGGCTCGTCTCTGCACAAACATGTCCGTTTACATGTCAAATCTAGTGCTACTACATACGGTATCTGCCGGTCTCATCTTACACCATCGTCTGCACCATGCTCCTCAAAGCTTTGGCCTCGAGGTGTCACCCCTTTCATTCGTAAACGTGGCAAGCCTGTTTCTTTTGCTATCTCCGCCGTGGGAAACCCGGGTGGGAGCACCGAAGAATCCGCTGTCGGACGACTGTCTGCCCTCCACCTCGACGTAGTCTCTCTCGCCTTTGCCAAGGTACAGCTGCCTCGGCCGCCAGATCTTGACACCCGATGGGTTGAGCATCTGTTGGCGCCAGTGGGCTAGCCAGCCCACGCAACGGGGGACTGCGAACAGGACGGGGTAGAAGCTGTGCGTTTGTCAATTACCATCGGCATGTGGGGAGGGGAAGGGGGGATTTTCTGTACGTACTCCAGAGGGAAGCCCATTGCTTGATAGATCAAGCCCGAGTAGAAATCCACGTTGGGATACAGGTTCCGGCTGCGCATGAAGTCGCTCTCGCTGGCGTACTTGGCGAGGGTCAGAGCGGTATCGAGGAGCTTGTTTCGGCCAGTGACTCGGAAGACTTGCTCGGCCAGCTGGCGGATCGCCTTGGACCGCGGGTCAACGTTTTTGTAGACCCGATGGCCGAACCCGACCAGGACGCGTTCCCGCCTCTCGACCTTTTTCATGAAGGCGGGGACGTTTTCGGGCGAAGCAATCTCCATGAGCATGCGGATGGCGCTCTCGGAGGCGCCGCCGTGGGATGGGCCGTAGAGGGCCGCGCAGCCGGATGCTACGGCGCTGTAGGGATCTACCAGGGAGCTGCCGACCTGGAGGACGGTGGCAGTGGAGCAGTTGACTTCGTGGTCGGCGTGGATGATGAACAGGGCATCGAGGGCCTTCTCGAGAACGGGATGCGGCTGGTAGTCGCGCCCGGACAAGTGGTCGAGCAGATACAGGAAGTTGCCGGTGTAGGAGAGACCCTGGGCCGGACGGTTGAAGGGCCGGCCCTGGCGCATGCGATAAGACGCGGCGGCGAGCGTGGGCGCCTTGCCGATGATGCGGAGGATCTGCTTGTCGAGAACCCGGAGCGATGCGACGTCGCCGCCTGCGGCGCCGGTGTAGAGCTTCTGGCCCTGCAGGGAGGGGTTCGCCTCGGGCGCGAACGCGCCCAGAGTGGCAAAGGCCGACGTCATCATGGACATGGGGTGCGAGTCGTATCGGAACGACTTGAACATGCCCTCAATGTCGCTGTGGATGTAGGTGTGACGGGTGATCTCATCCTGCCACGAGCCGAGCTGGGCGCTGGTCGGCAGCTCTCCGTAGATGAGCAGGTATGCCGTCTCCAGGAAGCTGCTCTTGCCGACCAGCTGCTCGATGGGATAGCCGCGGTAGCGGAGAATGCCATCCTGCCCGTTGATGTAGGTGATGCTGCTCTCCACAACGGCCGTGTTCATGTAGGCCGGGTCGTAGACCCGGAGGCCCTGGCTGGTCTCGTCCTCTGGCCGGTCTTGCTGCGACTCTGCCTTGATCTTCTTGATGTCGGTTGCCAGCACCGAGTTGTTGGTGATGGGGAGGTCATAGGTCTTGCCGGTGCGGTTGTCAATCACCGTCAGGGACTGCTTGGAGACGACTTTTCGGGTCATGCTTGCCGATGGGCGCCAGTGGAACCACAGAGCTGGTTGTGTTGAGAGATGAGCGCTCTTGTCGCCTTGTCTTGTCGTCGGAACATGATGTGGATGTGGCGGCCTGACGAGACCAGCCGAGGCCGAGGCACCAATCGCGGAGAACAAAGGGCCGCGGGTGCCCCACGCATGTGATGCAGTCAATCGAACCAGACCAGGAAACATTTCTCATTTCACCATCATCTACTCTAGCCAGACATGAGTCTCGGTGCGCAACTCGTCAAATCGTCATTGCATACAGCACTATTTTGGGATCCAATCCCCGCCAGATGAACGGCGCCCCGTCGCAAAGACCATCTTTGTCGAAACCTCTGCCCGCAATCTCGGCACTCAGTTTCTCCATGGCTGCCTCAAACCGCGCCGCAGCCGCCTTCGTTTCATTATTCAGGCTGGAATAAAAGTCTCTGTCGCTAAACACCTTCAACAGCGTCCTCTTTGAATCGACAAACTCGGGACGAGAAAACCCCGCTGCCAGAGACAGCTGCCCCAGGATTTGCGTCTCGTTGGGGAGCAAGGAGACCAGCTCGCCCTCCGAGAGGCCCTTTTCGGTCGGCAACGGCTTGTAGAGGGCCGCTGGGCTCAGCGGCACCTGCGCGTTGATGAACTGGTCATTGTTGTTCATGGCCTGGTGCTGCACGCTGTTCAGGTAGCCGACGTGGGCGAGCGCGTCGATGAGCTCCGACGCCGAGATGTCTTGGCCGCCGGGGAAGTCGGCAGATCCCGCCCTTCTCACCTCGCCGAGCCAGCAGGCCAGCTCCTGGTCCTGCCTCATCGATGCCGGTCCGTCGTAGTAGGAGTGAACCAAGGTGCCCATGAAGGATTTCCACGCCGCGACTATTCTGGCCGCATCCTCGGCGAATGGAAAATGCCTGATGGGCGGGCCAAAACTGCTGTTGAGGAGTCCGTTCCTCTCGAGTCTCCCGGGGAAGTCTGGCAGAGTCATGAAGTCATTAGCGCCGACACGCCAACGGAACGGGGGGGTTGCAACTGGGGGAGGTGCGCAAAGCATACAATTGGCCCGGAAATTCTTCTCGCCCGTCTCGTACAGATCCATTGTGTAATTCAATGCGGCCTTGCCGTCGAACACGTATAGTTGATCTACGTTTCCCCGGGCGCGTAAAGCGCGGACTGGACGAACTGGC
Organism: Epichloe scottii; assembly: GCA_021950295.1. Classification (NCBI taxonomy): domain Eukaryota; kingdom Fungi; phylum Ascomycota; class Sordariomycetes; order Hypocreales; family Clavicipitaceae; genus Epichloe; species Epichloe scottii. The sequence goes on from CP083245.1 coordinate 680,270, forward strand.
GAGCCGCAAAAGCATTCAACATGACTGAGAGATGGGGGTGGGGGAGGGGGGAGGAGGGTATTATTAGTACGAGTACCTACTCCTTCTCTTGGCGGGATGATGGCTCACGTTTTTGTAAATGGCAAGAATGGGGTGGGAATCGCCCATGCACCGCTGTGCCGCCATGTACGGCAGCTCAACGACGAGGTGGGTGCTGGCGAAATGTCTCCAGGGCGTGTCCCACACATCATTCTGCCCGAAGAGGATTTTGGCAAATAGCCAATCGACGGGTGCATCGGCTGGCGTGTACACCAGATCGGCGCCCTCGTTCGTCTTGATGGCCAGAGGCAACCACTTGTCGTCCTGGGCGCTGATGTAGAAATATGCTTCACAGGCGGCTGAGAAACGACCCCCTTGACGGGGGATCTTGGAGAGGGCTCGGTGGTCGACGTAGAACAATCTGCCTTGTCTGAGTAGTTGCTTGGTTGTCATGTTGGACACCTTTCGCGCGACGGCGTCATCGACGCTGAACGGGAGGCAGCGCTCATGGGGCTTCAGTCGCCGGACAGCGAGAGGGTTCACCGTGAGGCGCTGCATGGAGAAGAACAGATCATTCGTGTAATTGGCGTAAGAGCCCAAGTCCACGACGTTTCCCATCGAGTTCTTCCACTGCTGATCGTACAGCTTGGAATAGTCGGCCAGTGATTGTATGCCCCCGTCTACATCAATGGCTTAGCTGAGAGCGCACGTCAAGGAAGGCAACACCGGACCGCATCACCTTTTGCAGCACTGCAGATAGTATTCCTGCATCCTTTTTCACCAATTCGTCATGTCTGTCCTGCTCCGCTTTGAGAGATGCAGTGTCCGTGTCCCAGATGATGTCCCCAAGCGGACCAGCTGGATATGCCGTAATGTTTTGGTCCGGCCCAGGGCCGTAGATGATACCCTCTCTCTTGGATCGGATACGCGCAGCTCGCGCTCTGGGGTCGTCATCGTGGGCCGGAAGCGAGAACCGCTCCGCGGGACGGTGTGACGGGCTGCAGCCAGCCAGCACGGCGGCCAGTGACAAGAGGAGCAAAGTCGACTGCATGTCCGATGTTTTCTGCCTTTTGCCCGGGACGGAGAAGTTGCGTTTCCAAGTTAACCAACGGCAAACGGCTTGCGGGGGGACTTGAGCGGGATTTAAGAGCAAAAAAGGAACAAAGCACTCAAAGATGACGCTGGCCATACGGTCTAGGACTCTAGAGCTCTTTTATTCTCAATGACTGCATCTGACTGGCGCGTGTACCGCCGTATACACGGGGTACATAAAAAACGCATTCTCCATCGTGCATGCATGTTGGAGCCTCGAGCGAGTTGCCGGGGGCCGACCTGGACTGTGCCGCACATGCCGAAGTTTCATCCCCCGGCTGGCTAATTATAGGTCACAGGTCACATAGGACCTCTCGGTCCACATCTTAAAATACGGAAGAAGCAGGCTGACGCTGAACGCCGAGCTCCTGGCGGGCGCCGGGACGAGGCTGTATTGTGGAGTTGTTGTTATCCAGTCGGGTTGTTGCGACTTGCCAATTGGTGATACGCAGTCACAGCTCGCGATCCACCGCGTGTTGCCGTAACGGCTGGTTTTCCCCGAAGCGTGCTTCCCGGCTCGCCCGGGCTGCGCGGCGGCGATCAAAGCACGGCACCGGCTTCTCCACGAGCTAAGCCCGCATGTGCGTCAACTGGTCGTCTGCGCCAATCATTCGTTGACCGGTTTCTCGGTGTCCTCATCGGGAACCAACATGCGTATGCCCTGTCCCGAGGCAACTACGGATGACTCCGTGCTGCGTCTTCAGGCGCGCGCGGGATTCATCCACTTTCGCATTTGTCGGGCTCTTCTTTTTCGCCGACACTGCATTTTCCCCGGGCGTCGTAACACGTTGAACAGATGAGAGAGCCTCTGCCGTGCCACTGTGTCGGAACACCGAGGAAACAAGGCGGCCATGAGGCTTTTCTCCCGCAACGCACAGCCGACTATATTTGGGAACCAGCTAAACACGGCTAACCACGTGCCTCTTCCCGGACACACAGTCAATCTCGGCTCCAGCAAAGTTCGTCTCGTATTAGGGTGGAGCCTTTTGACTGGCAGAATAGTATGTGGCAGCCATATACGGAGTACTCCGTAGAAGACGTATGCAATCGTATGGATTACTGCTTATAGCTCCTACAGCTCCTCAACTTCCCTAACTTCCTAGCCAACCGACTGACTAACTGACTGACTGACTTCCTAACTGTGAGTGTGACTTCGTGTCAATTTGCACTAATACACTGTGGCCTTTGGCAGATTCTCACCATGTACAGCGATTTTTCACCGCCTACTTAATTAGGATTTAGAGGCTTCACCCTGGATACAAGATGAACTTTGCTAGAGCCAAGATTTAGTGTGTGCTCGGGAAATACCTGCATGCGTGTATACATCCTGCTGCGTTGCTGTATTCGTTTTTTACAATGCCAGCTATAGTGTACAGATGAAATACATGAAGACTGAAAATTGAAAAAAAAACCCAAATCCCCGCCTCCCAATGTCCCCAAGGGTCAGTCTATGCAAATAAATCCACGTAATGCGTCGGCAATCTTGTAAGTACGTCAAAACTACCGGTTCCTAGATTGCCCAAGCGGCCCATGACCAGGCGGCTGCTTGGGCTGGACAAATTATCCCAATCTCCATCAAGCACCGAGTCCTTCAAGAAGGCCAGTGTCGTCTCAAAACTCATTTTGGTGAATGGGCTGACACTGCCTCGCAAGCCCGTACGACTGAAGGCTGTATAGCCGCCGTTTCTTGTCATGTAGTCCGCAATCAGATTCAAATGTCTGATATCCACCTGGATACCGTGAGATCCGAATACGCCTGCAAGTTCTTTGACGATATTGCTTCGACACGCCTCCACACCATATACAGATAGCACAGCGGCAATATCATTGGTCTGGATATGGTGCGGGTCGATGTAATCGCTGTACTTCGTCATCGCTTGAATGTTGACACCACTGACATGGATAACATGCTTCTTCGCCTCACCACCAACGGAACGCTCTTCGGACACGTTGCAAGTCCCGATGCCGCGTATTTCTCTGATCAAAGTTTTCTTGACGGCCTTCTGCACAATATTGAGCATCAATAATTTGGGCACGGCCGCGTCGAACTCGAGCGTCATGTTACACCACTCTCCACCTTTTTCATCATATTCGAGGCCTGTTACCTCGTCAAAGTCCTGCTGAGCGAGCGCCAGCAGAGACTTGTCCGACTGTGACACCTCGTGTTCTGTGTCATCTCCGGCATCGTTCTTGTTCGACATGTCTTCCATAGGACTGCCGTCGGCGGCCTCCGTATCCTCCATTTCCATAGCCTTCTCAGCGTTGTCCAAATCTCGCTGGACTTCGTCATCGGCATCATCATTAGGTCCGTATGACACGGCCTCGACATTTCGGGCTCGCTGCTTGACAGTAGTGTTGTCGTCGTCGTCGTCATCGCTGCCGAGCCCTTCCCCATCGCCAAGGTCGGCAGTAGCGTTAGTGGCAGCCATTTCAACAACCCCAACCTTCGCTCCGATGTCAGGCACGGCTGGTGTCGCCTCCGCAGACCGCTTCTTCAATTCAGCTTTGGCAAGTGCGAGGATCTGGCGCAGGAGTTTTCTAGCTAAAGCGTGCATAACCTCGGACACGCTGACGTGATATGTTTCCAAGTATTCGTGCGAAGGAAACAACTTGAACTTGATCTTGTATATCTTGGCCAGGCCGTGCATTTTTCCGCGGCCAATCTTCTCTTCCACTGCCACGCTGTCCAAGATGTAGGATAGAGGCAGAGCACTGATTGACTTTGCAAAGCGTTCGACTTCATCTGCAGAAAGCTCATTATTGGGGTAGAGGGACATTGACGGCGTGGATATCTCCACCGAGGCCGTCATCAATATTTCTCTCAGCCGAGGAATACCTTGAGTGACATTGTTGGCGGAGTGTCCGGCCAAGTGGAAGGTGTTCAGGGTCATCTGTGTCGAAGGCTCACCCACGGATTGACCTGCGACAACGCCGACTGCCTCACCTGGCTCTACCATGGACTGTAAATACTTCATCGCAAAGATGACCTCGGCGTTCTTGCGGGTAAGCACAGATTTGGTCGAGTCTTTGTCGCTTTGCTTATCATGAACAAGACCCTCTACATTATCCTTCAGATAGGACGTCATGGCATCGTAAAAAAGCTCAGACGATACAAACAGATTGGTGGCAGGGTTGAAGGCGCTCAGTAGCGGATCCTTCCCTTTGAGACTGCCTGCCCTGAGGTGTTTTACTGTGCTCTTCATGTATTTGGTGAAGAAGCTTCGCTCGGACCCAAGCCGCGCAACCACGTCCGGTTCGTATCGCAGCTGGGCAACTTCTGATGTCAAGTTTTGTAGCAGAAAACTGAAATCGGCGAGATATTTTTGTTTGGTAACGTCAAGCCCGTCCTCTCCATAGAGAAATTGGATTATGGAACCATCTGCGTCGCGAACTGTCGTGTCATAGGCAACCCTAAGCCCCTCTAGGCCTTTAATGACGCATCTTTGGAGGTAACCGGACCGTGATGTCTTGACGGCTGTGTCAATCAAGCCTTCTCTGCCTGCCATGAGATGAAAGAAGTACTCCTGCGGTCGGATGCCGGTAAGAAATCGGCTGCGAATATAACCGTTGGCGGTGATATTCGTCTCGAAGGGCTTAAAACAAGGCAGCGATTTGCCGCTGACCATAAGAGGCACACGTCTACTCTCCAAGACTTGTTGCCCAAGATTGCAGGAGATAAGCGAAGCATTAACCCTCGAGCCCTTCGCGCCAGATGTCGTCATGACCTGCATTTGGTTTCGTGGGAATGGCTTCTCAAGACCATGGGGAACACAAGCCTTTTGAACCGCATCTGTGATATGCCTAGTTCCCGCATTCATCAGGAGATCAAGCCCTTCTTGCTTGGTATCGTCGCGAAGGACTTCCTCCAGGCGCTCCAACAGCAACGGATTATTGGGATCGGAGTTTTCCTTGAGAGAAACGTAGGCCGAAGCGATCTCTAAACCTTTTTGATTGACGGCCTCCAACTCTTTTCGCCGAGATAGTTCACCTTCCTGAGTAAGCTTCAAGTCATCCATACCGCAGGAGAATGCCCTGGTGTTGAGATACCGAGTCAACAGTCGGCTGAAAGCGTTGAGAAGCTGGCCGGCGCTGGCCGGGCCATAGATTTCGTGGATAGCATGAATGAGCCCTCCTGAGCTTTGGCCTATTTGAGACTTGTCGAGAATGCCAGTGATGAGCTCACCATTTTGGAATAGGATGGAACCTTCTTCCGATTTCGGGCCCCATTGATCAGCCCTGACCTGTGCCTCTCCTCTCATATTCAGAGGTCCATGATTTGGCGGCTGGATGTTCTTTAGTAATGTGGTGATGATTTGCTTTCCCGTCCACCGTGGTACTGGTCTAATAATCGCGGGTGGCACAAGCTGAATCCTATCCCCAAAAATGTGACCGCTTTCTGGTCGTACTGCGCTGTAAACCATTGTCTGATAGTCATCCCGGCTGAAGAAGGTATCACGACTACATAATAAGGTCGAAATAGAAAGATGGTCTTGAATCAGACCACGTAATGGCTTGCCTTGCGTCCCGGACAAGTATTGGTGGTCCGTATCAGCAATCTGAAGCGCTTCGGCACGAGCGACCTCGTTCTGGGGAAAGTGCATATTCATCTCATCTCCGTCAAAGTCAGCGTTGTAGGTGTTGCAGTTTGCGTAATGCATTCGAATGGTTTTCTCGCCAGGTAGAACCCGCACTCGATGTCCCATCATAGACGGTTTATGCAATGTAGGCTGACGGTTCATCAACACGGCATCACCATTTGTCATATGGCGATGCACCTTCTTGTTCTTGATCGTGACTGAGTTGAGATTTGTTGGTGCAAGAAGCTGGTTAGCTAGTGATATGCGATCATCAGTTGATTTGTTCTTGAGGTGTAGAATTTGTCCATTCTCATCCTCAATGGCAACAGCACCTGGCCATGTATTAACACCGTTCATCACAGCTTGCTGCATATCTCTGAAGTTATGACTTGTTACTGGCTCCGGATATGTGAGTTTCCGGGCAAAGACCGGGGAACGCCAATCTCATTCGTTTCAATATTTGGGTCTGGTGATATGACACTCCGGGCTGCGTAATTAACACGCTTACCCATCATGTTTTTGCGAAATAATCCCTCCTTTTTTTCTAATTTTTGTTTGATACCATCCTCATTGCGTTTTGCAGCTGCACCTGTACAGGATTCTTGCTCTTGTCAATCAATGAATTGACACCCTCTTGAAGCTCTCCCCAAACCTGATGCAGTTGTGCGATATCCATTGTTCCCTCATTGACTGCAGTGTATTTTTGAGCCATCTTCGCGCAAGCTCGTAAGATGAGCTTGTAGAGTGAGTTCTGCTGCGCTTCGGCGATTTGGGAGTCTCCCGTGCGTGCCTCGGGTCTATAGCGGTTCGGCGGCACAAGAATGGTTTTTACGAAAAACATGTCCGGATCGATCTTTGGCGAGCTTCGTGTAGGTGGTTTCGCGTTGTACAAGAGGGAGATAATATCTTGTTCTTTCTCAAACAGTTCAATCAAGCGAGCCCGTACCTCCATTGGACTGATGTATCTCTGCGACGCTGGGCTCGACCTTTCAGCATGTAAATCTATATTCTCGTCGCTTGACAACTCGGCCGCGGCACCATCGCGTGTTTTGGAGTTTCCCTGGTAAACTCGCGTCATTGCGTCCTGCCGTTTGAAGTTCCGCTGGGCCATTTTGGCTTTCTCCTTCGCTGAAAGGGACTTCTCAAAAACATTGACAAATCGATCTTTGCGATAAGTAGGCGAGATTCCTCCGCAGCTAGCGCATATTCGCTTCTTGGTGACCTCGGAGAGAAATTCTTTGATAACATGGTGGCGGCTCTGGGACATGCCCTCGTGTTTCATCTTCTTGACGTCACTAATTCGCAGCTTGACGCGACGAAGGCACTCTCGGACATACTTATCCCTTTTACGCATGGCCAAATCGCTCGACGCGCCCTCTTCCTCCGCCTCGCTCCCTCCCGAGTCAATGCCTTCCCTAGTAGACCGTCGCCAAGAGTACCGACGGTGTGTGCGTCATAAATGAGACCGTGTTGAAGAAGACGAAGCTTGCATAGATACTTGTGTAGGTCTCCTGCAGGCAGTCGAAAACCCTTGCAGTATACACAAGTGGCTCGGAGCAAATGATAGGCCTGGTCCATAAAGACTGGATGGTAGACAGGCACAGGCAGTTGGATGTGTCCTGGGTGGCCTGGACAAGACAGCTGATTCAGGTTGCATGTCGCGCATCTAGGTTTGTTCAAGTTAGTAAATACCAAGTGGCAACGTCCAAATGCGCGAGACTCACGGTGAGTCGCCCCAAGACCCAAGTGCTGGGTCGTAGAGACCACTGGGGACGGGGTGAAGCAAGCTGTCGAAGGTGTTGTCATTTTCGATACGTTTGACGGAGATGGCTTCGATCTCCCGAGGGGACAAGAACCTAAATTCAACTGAGTCGATCTCGGAAGACACGGGTTGCGCGGTATTCATATTGCCAACGGGCAAGGCTCTGGCTTGCCGTCACCTTCATGAACTCTGTGCGAGATGATATGATGGCCAAAGAATGCCTTTCAGAGCTCTAGATTTTTTAAGCGGTGATTTTGGGCAGAATTCCCGCCAAACTGTGAAAGGTCTGTACTCCGTACTGTGCGAATAATTTTCTCTCAAAGTGGGCGTGGCCCCTCTCTCTGCCTTGCCAGGGCGTACGGTTGCTGTTTCCGCATTGATAACAAATCGCGCTCATGAACTAAAATCTCGATATTGTGTGTCTGCGCGCCACATGTCATGTTGCCAGCCATCCTGACCAAATTCAACCAGAACGCTCGGCGGCTCTGGATACCGTAGCTTGGACTGGACGCTCGGGAAAGCGCCTTCGCCGTTGCTGATGGAATGGCTAATGTTGCACGAAAAAATAGGCGCAGCCGACTGGCTACTTGATTTTGCGTTTAATTATCCCTTGTACTCCGTATGCCTTGCAACAGCTAATCAAGGTCCACTTGTTCTTAGGACAGCAGGGTGTTGAATCGTTGTGTTGAATCGTTGATAGCCATGGACAAACCAGCCCATTGGTCAACATAATGTCTTGAGTTCTAGCCATGTTGGTGATGATGTCGACCATTCCATATTTGTTGAGTGTGCCACATTTCTATGTTTCCTGCCAGGGCGGCAATTTCACGCTCAATATCACCCATGCTGACGACATTGCTCTAGCCTGACTTGGATTCACTGCTGGTGGCGGTTTGCAGAAGTACAATGACCAAACCTCAGCCAGCTAGGAACGTCTTTTGACAATCACTTGGCCACCTGAAACCTACGACCCTCCTCGCCTCATATGTGTGAATGCGTCGTTTTGACCCTACAGGCCACTAGGACAAGTGGCACAGTCGGGATAAGATCAACTTCATTCCCCATCCGCCCTGCGTTGGTTCACATAATATTGTTGCGTTCGGCGCAGAGTCTCCGGACGACAAACGCTGTGGCGGGTCTTCATGAGTACATCTCGAGAATCCCGACTTCAGCACCCTGCCTCCACGAGGACGAGGTGGCAACGAGATCTGAGACAGGTTTGAGTCATGACAAGTGACAGTGCAGTCGGGAGGAAAAGACAAACCGCGGGTCCCCGCCGGCCGGCGCAAGGCACTTTATCAGGCTCAAGTCGCTTCTACAGCCATCATCAAATAGGTAACTAGGAGCAGCACCAATACGAGGTAATGTAACAGAAGTTCATCCCTGAAGATAGAAAGTCAAGAACTCTTCCTTGCTGAATCTTCTGTAATGCGCCAACAGTTCTCAGTCTCCTTGGGCAAAGACGTTCCGGCCATCCTGTGACTGCTACACTGATTGAAACAGCCGTTCAGTGCGGTTGGTAGCCAACGTGATATTCTGTCACTCTTCAGTTGTATTCGTTTGAAGCTGAAGATATATTCTTGATTACATATGTGCCACGGCGAACGTGTGGTATCTTGCAGCTATTTTCATCTTTTTCTAGGCTAGCCATATATATCATAGGGTTAGTTAATGTCCCCTAGTCAAGTGTAGCTAGTATTTCTCTTATATAAAGAGTACTCTCTATCAAACAATGTTTCAAGAATGACTTCTCTGGATCCCTAAAAACAAAACTTCAAATTCATCAATTACACATGTAGTCCGTTCTGTGGATAGACCTCCGTGTGGATGAAGTGGCGAGAAATCCAGTCTTGCGTAGCCTATATAAAAAATCACGGGTATCCAAATTCGATGAAAGCCTTACAATTATCATCGTCAAAAAGCCTAGTGTGCTCGAAAAGGTAGTTGTTACCCGTCAGAAAGAATAGCTATCTTTGTTCGATTGGACTAATCTTTGTGCACTGGACATTGTGAAGACTAGGCAAGTATCCTGCTCACAGCTTCAAAAGCCAAAGGCAGAATAAGGATTCTTAGTACATCTGTAGGTGCCGCTCCAATGAACACTGCGCCGAGAACCATGTAGTTGATTTCGTCGCGTCACCTTGTTCTCTATCCCAACTTCTTAGTCAAACGGAATCTCATCACTGCGCGTCACTAAGCGTCGCTCGGAGTTGTGTTGCTAGACAAGTTCAACGCTTATGCCCATCCTGCAGTATTGTCGTTCGGGTGGCGGAAACCATCACGGGAAGACACATTCCTGCTAGAATTGTGTGACGATGTACGCCTTTAGTGTGAGGCTAGGCTTGACTGGGATGTAAACGCTCCCTTCCTTGCTGAAATTCAAAGAAACACGGACAACGTCCAGGGGTGACTTAGGGATCGAGGACCTATGACGACCATCCAGTAGTTGACTGCCGCTCGATAGGCGATATGGCAATGAGTTCATAGCAATAAAGAGTGTTGACATTCTGTTACTATGAGCTACAGAATGTAAATCTAGTATCACTCTATACAAGAAGATTCTCTTGAATTTCTCGGCCGAAACCCGACGGCGTACTAAATATTCTGAGAGTTGATGTCGGGAGGCTGTATGTCTCTTGACTCTGGATCTTGGAGGAAGTGAGTTGAGACGAAGGGGTTGGTGACGTCGGGGTGGTCACTGGTGGGTCTGATGGCGGGTAGCTGCAAAGCTTACTTATTGATCTGACAATCGTCTTACTGTTTTTGGTATTAACGCGGACAATATGGTTTCGGAATAGTCGATTTGACAGGCTCCGCAGAGATCATGGCTAGCTAGCGTTTGTCATGAATCTGCAAGTCCGCAATCAAGCTACGCAAGAAGCTCAATTAGATCGATTGTATTACAAGAAGGGCCAACAACGTGGCTGGAAAGCAGTTGTGTCTGCGCAGGGACTATTGTCACAGTTTCGAGCTTGAACTAACAGCAGTGGGTGGGTGTAGACGGTAAGGGGTCTTGGTGATCAAATTATACAGACAAAGAGTCTCGGCTCCATGACCGCAGAAAGCATCTTCTTAAGCCCATGGCGAGAACCTACCAGATGACCAGCCTTATCGCCTTCTAAACGATCAACCGATTTTCCGCGAGAGATTTAAAATTGTAGGCAGCAGCAATTTTTGTAGCGTCAGCTGCCCATCAAAGAAGCAAGCAAGTGCTCTCCCCAACAAGTCATTCGTAACACCCAGCCCGGCAACAACCATCTCGATGCTTGATCGAACGACGGGTCGATTCGTGGTTTCTGGTTCCTTCCTGGGCCTCTCGGACAAAAGAGTCCGATGAGTTCTGCCAGGATGGACTAGTACTAGTCTTGGTGAGCTTGTCTTTATGTGGCCGCGGAAGACGTCGCCGTGCCCTCGGAGCGGGTTCCGGCACTGTGAAACATATTTCGGAGCATGGACCTTGTATCAGAGCTGTCACGCAGTCTTTGCAAAAATGTCTCTGTGGTCAGCGATGACCAGTCGTTTGTGACGGATATTTGCCAACGGACTTTTTGCCGCCCGGGACATTTTATCTTCCTTCTGCTCCTTTTGCCAAGCTTTCATTAAAGTGCGTACCGCCGGCCGCACATGGCCACAAGGATGCTGGCGGCGGCGCAGGTGATTATCCCTCCCCGACTAAGCTCGTCTCGTGGTCGCGATCTTATACTCCGTAGTACGTCAAAAAGGTCAAAGAACCCAGATCGGCCACATACCAACAAGGTTTCAAAGCGGGGTCCACTTCTATACCAGAGGTTCGGAAAACGCACTGGGCAGGTCACCTGTCAGGTCACCTGCCGTCCCCGTCCCCGCTCCATTGAGCCCATCGAACATTCCATTCACGAGACAAGTGCCATCCATGCCATCCATGCCATCCATGCCATCCCTCCAGGCCCCCTTGAGTGCTTGCTTCATTGACACTTTGGGGGCTCTCCGCTGCCGAATATGCATCTGTGGCGCAATCAAATCCGGAAAGAGGCGTACCAATTAGTGGGTGGCCGACCTACTCTTCTCCTCAATCGCCGTCTTAGCGCGGAACCCTGAACCCAGATTCCAGACAAAGATGTTCTAATTGGAAGATGCTTAGTAGTCAGTCTACGCACGAATGAATTGGCAGGTTTGGGACAAAATCTTGAAGGAGTTCCAGGAATGAGAAGCCACATTCGTCATGCGTCGACCTGCAGGACATGATCGCAGACATCTTTGGCTCGGTTCAGCATCGCAGATCTTGGTACTCACAGACAGAGGAGTCAGGAGCCGGACTTCATTGATTTTCCGGCTTTGCACAAAGGAATCCCGACAGAATGGGGCGCGTTGGTTGTTTAAGTAAAGGCAAGTCCTCTTGGCATACTTGTTTAATGCAGAATATCCCGGGACCCTGGGTCAGTCATTCCTCTTTCTAACCAACAACTCAGACTACTAATCACTGATTAAGCAACCGTGGATGGTTGCTCCCGTTATGGAATGGTTTTCAGAAGCTTCCGCCGAGGTGGCGGCGCTGTTTTCTCGGCTCTACGGGATACCTTTGCCAGAAGTGAGGAACAACTCCAGTTTCCATGCGTTGACCGAAAGGAGAATCTCCAAGCCAATCATCTTGGCCTCGATACCTTCACACCCTATCGATCCCTATCGGCCCGTTCACATTTTGTATCTCGTTCTCACCGAGCTCTCGGGTCCATGGCCCCCTTCCTCTCTATTTTATCATTTCACTCGATTAACCAAAGGACTCCCACCTGCCACTTATGCATCCCAGCAAGGTGACGCGGTGAGACTGTTGCAGTCCACTGAGATTATCGTCAAGCAATCGTACAGTTCTTTTCATGGGTTCCTCGCCAACACGGATCTACCTGCACTCTACTCTGATCGTCGCCGGGACTTCATCACACATCGTCAACTCAACGAGTTTGTGTCCAAGTTTTCGCTACCCATCAAACACGATGACAGGAGGCCGGTGGTTGCAATACTTCTTCCGGATGGACCGCTCCTGACGGCGCTTTCTCTAGCCGTTGCAACGTACTACGTTGCAGTTCCAATCACGCCAGGCCAGTCACAATCTCAGCTCCAGTCCGATCTCAGCAGAGTGAAGGCGAACTGTGTTATCAAGCCAGGGGTGAGAATCAGATACTCGATGGTATGCGTGACTGGATTCAACAACACAATATCAAGGTGATCACCGCCGAGCTTGGCGCGAAATCGTGGCTTCGAGATGAGAAGGGCCGGGACGTGGATGCCTCGGTTCTACCACGGCCAAAGGCGAACAGAGCCGACCAAGTCTGCATGATGATATTCAACAACAGTCCTTGGTTGGACAGGGAGCTGGTCAAGATTAGAGTACATGATCTGCTAAAGGAAGCATATGCTGCTGCCGAATCGTGGAAATTGACCTCCGATGACAGAGGGCTCAGCATGGCCTCGGTGCGCGACACGTAAGTTCACCGGACGAGTTTGCTATTGATGCAGAACCTAACAAACTTCCGTCAATAGGGGTTTAAGTAGAGTATTCTTGGCACCCATCGTCTCCGGTGGCTCTGTCGTCTGCTGCTCTCCGACAAACATGGCTAGCTTCTGGAGTAGCGTCCGAACCGTGGAACCTTCCTGGTACATAGCTTCGCAGGCAACTCATCGAAGCATCCTGGCCAATGCTCCATTTCAACCCGAGCTGGTTGCGAGTAGCAACTTCCGCCTGGCTTGTGGAGCGGACGGGTACATCTCGCCTCACCTTGCCGGCCTGATTCATGACGTTTTTGGTTGCGCATCGGTTACTGATCCGCTTGAGCCCGAGTAAGCACCAGAATCCTACCTTGATCGCCTCGCATATTGAAAGCTGACCACAGAATAATAGATTGGAAGTAACGTCACCATCACCTGTCGCCAGAAAACATTCGGAACCATCCGAAAAGACCACCACCACCACTGCTACTGAGGCTTGGGAGCAAGATTTGCACAATTGGCGGCGCGGGTCCGAACCGAGGAGAACGGGTTCTTTCTCAAGACGAAACAGCAATCGTCGTACATCACAGAATCACATAGCTCCTGGAAGACGCAAGAGTAGTAAATTCTCTACCCTCAGTGGCAAGACGCTAGCACCACAGAGTGAAGATGCGGACAAGTCAGACAACGACGGCTTCCTGGGTGCTATCGGTGCCAATGACTACAGTATTCAATGCGACGGAACCAAAATTATGCCCCATGAGATCGAGGAAGCGATCATGGCGGCAACAGAGACGGAAGACTCGCCCATTTATCGACGGATTGCCCAGGTTCTTGCTTTCCCGACCTCACACAACATCCTTGTTCAAGACGTGGCTGTTATTCTGGTATGCAGACCAGAGGCCCCTCGTGTTGGATTACGGACACTGCACGATGCCTTGATAGAGTCGGATCTGGATCGAGTGAAATGGCCAATGGCCATAGTGTACATGGATTCTCTCCCTCTGAGGAACGGAGAACCCATCCGCACACGATTACAGCAGCGGTTTCACCTGCCCTCCTGTCAAGCGACACAACGTATCTGGCCAGGCATTGGGAGGCTACTTGTCCTCCGCCGGATACCTCCTTCATGAAGCCGATCGATCGACGTCAGTGTCACATTGATGGCGAAGCTCTCACAAACATCATCAACTCCACCATACCGACCAACTTTCGAGCTTATCTGCGGAAAGACAGATATGACACTTATGAAGCGTTTCTCGCCCCGGAGATTGCTCTCGCGTCTTTGCGATCCATGAGGGATGACTGGGAAGAATACATTCGCCGACTGATGACCATATCCACTCACGGATACATGGTGCCCAACAACATCTACATGCTGTCCGTTGCGCTACCGAAAAACGAGGATGGGTCGGTGAACGAGGCAGAGTTACAGGAACTGAGAAAGCAACTCCGGAAACGGTCTCACGAAAACCCACGGCAATCCATCCGAGATCAGGTAAGAGATGCATTTGCAAACATTTTATCATGCGACTCTGAGAAAATCGACACCGAGAGCAACTTTTACCATCTTGGGGGTACCTCGGATCAGGCTGAGAAACTGATGTGCCGGTTGAGAGCCGAATTCAACATCGACCTGACACGCACCGCGTTGGCAAAAAATGCCACAGTCGAAGCAATCGCAAGGTTCATCGAGCCTCAGATGTTGAGAAACGCCGAGGAAGACGTTCGAGTCGACACAAGCGAGCTTCTGAGTTCCACAAGGTGGCCGCTTATGCTCCTGCAGCTACTGCCTGTGCTCATTTTGTATCCAGCTCGACGATCTGCGCAGTGGACTATTCAGCTGTGGCTCCTGAGCAGGACGAGATTCTGGGAAAACAACAGTGTTTTTCCGGGGAGAATATCCAATCTCATTCTGTCGATTCTCGGTGCATCGGCTTCTGTCACGGTCCTCTTCCCCTCATCGGCATTGCATTGAAATGGATCATCGTCGGACGACTCAAGGAAGGCCAGTATCCCATGTGGGGAGCATATCACACTCGTTGGTGGATGGTTCAGAAGATCACCAGCTTATGCGGTATGGGTTATTTCGACCTCAACAACTTTGGCAGGAGCTGGTACTGTCGCCTCATGGGGGCCAAGATTGGCAAGGGCGTCGAGATGAACGACGTTGTCCTGGGCGAATGGGATCTCCTAGACATCCGCGATGGAGTCAGCTTGACGAAGTGTGAGTGTCGACCTTTTGCTGCGGAAAGGAACTCCACCATGTACCTTGCTCGCATCGTCATCGGAGAGCGATCAACCATCGGAGTGTTTTCCATCGTGGCGCCAGGAACCGAGGTGCTACCTGACACCTGCCTGGGAGCGAACTCGTCGAGTTGGGAGCAGCAAGACTCAGCAAGGGCCCCGGCGTCCGAGTCCGACAAGGCTGGTCCTCGAATCCAGGATACTCATTGGACTTATTCGGTGCTCCTGACATGGCCGATATACGGGCTCGGGCTACTCATTTCGCTGACGCCCTGGCTGGGCGCACAAGTTCCCGTGCAGTACAAGGCGCCTCAAGGAAGCAGCACGCCTCTCCGAGTCATAATCGACTGGTATCAGGAAATCCTGCAATTGCCTTCCACTACGTTGCGGTCATGGGCAGGGTTCTCATAACTCCAGTGTTGTTTTTTGGCTTCACCGTTGCGTTCCGGTACTTGTTCGTTCTCTTCTGGGGCGACCTGCCGACAGACACTTCGCAGGCCAAGGGTGGTTTCCCATCGTGGAGGTCCACATTCATGAAAACACTGTATCCCGAAGACCAACTTGTAGAGATGAACGAGCTTCTGGGCCAACATCACGGCGCACGATCTCTGGTATTGCGGTTGTTGGGTGCCAAGATAGGCAAAAGAGTCTGCTGGCCCAACGTCGGTCCCTCCGTGGCCGACTACCACCTCCTGGACATTGGAAACGACGTGACCTTTGGCTCCAACTGCCAATTGCTGACCTCTGATGAAAAAAGTTCCGGGGTGATAACTATCCGTGACGAGGCTGTGCTCGGAGACCACGCCTGCCTGCTTCCCGGTGTCACCGTGGGCGAACGAACAATGATCGGTTTCGGGACCCTCACACGACGAGGCAAGGAATATGCTCCGGACAAAACTTTTGTCGGCGCCAAGAATGGCGATGTGGCGAACTCCGACAGTCTAGCACACCGTCTTTGGGATGGCCCGACACTGCCCTCCACGGCCGAGGAAGCTGAAATGACGGGTAGCAACAGCGACGGCGACGGCGACGGCGACGGCGACGGTCGGAAGAACAGTGACATCACGCTGGTGGACTTGAGCCATCATTCTGCTTCTCGAATGGAACAAGGCGAAGCCGGGCCGCATCAAAACAGGCACCCGGCTAAAGACGATGCCCGGATCCGAGCGCGAAAAGGATCCCGACATGACCGCCCGTTTCACAGAGCACATCACTTGAGAAAAGCACCATACTTCATGCTATCTCCGCTCGGGACGCTTGGATTCTCCATGTTCATGACTGCCTTCACCGAGTTCTATTGGAACGTCCCCGCCCTGTCATCCATGAAGTTCGCAGCATGGGTCTTCACCATGCATTTCACGCAGTTGGAAACCAAATACGACCCGGTCGTCTTTTACCTCTTCAACACCGTGGGCACCATCTTCCTGACTCTTCTATCTGCCCTCATGGCGCTCGGTTTCGTCTACTTGATGAAGAAGGCCCTGATTGGGACGTACAAGCCCGGCATCTACGACTGGGACAAGTCATCGTACTGCCAGCGATGGCAGATACTCATCGCGGTGGAGAAGCTGATCCAGCACTGCTACGTCGACAAGGGCGGCATCGTCAGCCTCTTGACAGGCACCCAGTGGCTCGTTCTGTACTACCGAGCACTGGGCGCCAGGATCGGCAACGACTGCGCGCTCTTCGCAAGCGGCAACCCGAGCCTCATGCTCACGGAGCCGGATCTGATTGAGATGGGAGACCGCGTTGTGGTGGACAACGCCGCCATCATCTCGCATCTGGACAGGAGGGGCAGCATCCAATTGGACAGTATCAAGATTGGAAACCGCTGCGTCCTCCGATCGAACAGCAATATATTGATGGGCTGCGTCATGGAGGACGACAGCTGTCTGATGGAGCATACACTCATTTTGCCGGGAACGACGGTCAAGAAGGGCTGGTCTATGCATCGCCGTCCGGGCGAGAGGTTCTTGGGAAACAGAAAGGGCACTCTTTCCCCAGGCAAGCATTCAACGGAGTGAGGGGTTTTAAAAAGCGAGCGTATTATTGCATCAAATGGACATTTTTTTTTCTTTCATGGCAAGTTTAGACTAAACAGTTGGCTAGATTAAAAATGCCTTAATGGAAAAGAAGAATTCTCATTAAATAGTTTCCAGTCTATTGCTTTGCTCTGTCTACATTAAAAGCAACATGCTGCCACATCTATCTTATTAGCGTTTTTAAGCAAAGAAAAGTGGTTTAAAAACTTGTGGGCTGTTGCTTGCTGCCACGATCCAGAGTTGCAGCTCCATGGTGTTAATATCTAGGCATATGTATATATATATATATACGTTGCGACTGTTAGTCGCCTTGTCTACTCCTCCAGCCTCCCAGCTAGCAATGTCTCATCTCTCGACGTCTGCAAGAACGGAATTAACTGCGTGCCCCCGGTCCCCATTAAACCCTCTTCACCTTTGCGCGCCGACGACGACGAGCTGGCCAGGTTCCTGCGCGAGCCGCCTTTCCATGGCTGCCTAGAGGGCAGGATGATGTATCTCGTCACGATCCTGACATGCTTGTCGCGGAACACGCTCAGCGCGTTGGTCGCGGCCGTGTATGCCTCTCGCAGGCGATGCTGCTCAGCCGTGCCGGGCTCCGCCAGAGCAAGCTCCCGGATGCTGCCCATCCGAGCAACTTGCACGAGAAAACGGCGGTGGGGGCCGGGCATGTAGTCCCTGACTTCTGCGTGGAAGCTCTGTTGTCCCGGGCTCCCGTGGGTGCGGTGCTCCACGCCCAGGATAACGTCGAAGAACTGGATGAGGGAGCTCTGGCCGTTGCTGCCCCCGCGGTACTGCCTCCACTCTCCCTCCCCGTCTCCTCGGTCGTAGAAGAGGCCCCTCGGGAGGCCGGCGGCCTCCATGTTCATGCTGCCGGCGAGGAACGGTCTGATCTGATGGTAGAACACCATGGGGTCGCACTTCTCGTGCATGCGGTCCAGCAAGGCGGCGACCCCGTCGATGCACCGGCGGAGCTCGCCGAGGGCGAGAGTGATTGTGTCGTATTCCCGGGTCCGGACGGCTCCCAGGGCCGCCGTCATGGTTTGCAGGATACCCGCCGCTCTGGCTTCCATGGCCACGCTGATGAGGAGGAACCAAGACTCCGACTCGCTGCCTGTGAAGGAGACGGAGAGCCGTAGCTCGTCAATGTCGGAGAAGTCGTCTCCATCTGAGAGGAAGTTCCACAGATTGGCTCCGGCATATGTCAAAGCAGGCGGGACCTCTAGATGGCTCGATACTCTTAGGAAAGGAACAGTGATTTGCGGCGGGAGGACCTAGGAGGGAATCGAAAAAAAATCGTTAGCGGGGGCCTGCCTCCTCGGTTCGTGAGAAACTTGGTGAAGGAAGCTCAAGCCAGCTTACTTGTTCGGGCTCATGACCGCCCCATACGTAAGCATGTGTCATGAATGCGAGTATAACGTATGCTCTCCGCCATTCCGCCTCTGATCGCAACCGAGAGGTTGACAGGATAGGGAGTTGTCCGACGGAGGATCGGATGCGATTTCTTTCCATCAGCCATGGCAGACGCTGCGCAATGAGCTCCCATGGCTGGTAGTACGGGTCCGATAGGGAGGCCGGCGGGCTCGTCGCGGGCAAAAACGCATTTTGCGTGACGGCAAATTTGCGCAGATCGACAGATGATTGTCCATCTTCAGTCATGCCAGGGAGGACTGCGTGTGGTGACATGTCTGCGTAGAAGATGTAGGGTACGCCGTCGAAGTGAAAGGAGTAGGACGAACATAACTGCGGCAGACTTGTCGAGCATGCATGGCCACTATGAAGTAAAGTCTAAAAATGTCGACTACTCCGTCATCCATGCTAGCAAGGTTCCGTTCCGCAGTCAGGCGCCTCTGTCTTGCGTGGTTTGAACTGAACTCGGCTTGCAGCGGCGCTCGGATGGCGGATGGCGGATGGCGGATGGCGGATGGCGGAAGGCGGAAGGCGCGGATGGCTGCACTGCACTTGTGACTTCCACCAACCACCAGGAGGGGGGACCAAGTTCGGTTCTCGACGGCGCTTTGAGGTGAAACATAAAGTGGTTTGTTTCCATCATCCATCCTCCAGTACACCACGCCCGATCGTAGAAGGAACTTGTTGTCATCGTCAGCACCCTCGCCCTGATTTCCAGCCACCCGTCACACATCCCACCCCCGTCATGGATTTCTCAGCATTCGTCGACCGGCTGCGGAGCGGCGCGAGCCCCGAATTCCCCGCGGATGCCAACACCCTGGCATTTGCCCGGAAGCTCGATTCCCAGGATCAGCTGAAGCACTTGCGGGATGAATTTGTGCTGCCCACCAAGGCATCGCTGAAGAAGAAGGCCTTGGACGGCTCCCTTCCCGGTAAGATTCTCGTCCGCTCGTTCCCCGCGTCAGACTTGTCGCGTAGAATCAGAATTCCTGAATGAACTAACCATTCATTGCCACCGGTAGGTCAAGTGGCCCACAATGGCATAAACAGCACAAAGTCGAGTGATGCGACGAAGCCATGCTTGTACTTTGTCGGCAACTCCCTGGGAGCTCAGCCAAAGGCTGTCCGGGAATACGTCAATGCCCAGCTTGAAACGTGGGCATCCGTTGGCGTCAACGGCCACTTCACCACCATGGCAAACTCACCCCTGACCCAGTGGCAGGACATGGCCGAGCAATGTTCCAGACAGTTCGCAGACATTGTGGGCGCCTCGCCGCACGAGATCGTCGTCATGAACACCCTCACAATCAACCTCCATCTCATGATGGCCAGCTTTTACAAGCCCGACGCCAAGAGGCACAAAATCATCCTCGAGTGGAAGCCCTTCCCCAGTGACCACTACGCAATCGAGAGCCAGATTGTGTGGCGTGGCCTGGACCCTGGCAAGAGCATGGTCAAGATCGAGCCCGACGACAACGGCATCATCCCCACCGAGAAGATCCTGAGGACAATCGACGAGCACGCTGATGACACTGCTCTCCTGATGCTCCCCGGTATCCAGTACTACTCCGGTCAGCTGTTCGACATGCCAAGGATCACCGCCCACGCCAAGGCGCGCGGCATCGTCGTCGGATGGGATCTCGCACACGCCGCCGGAAACGTCGAGCTGAAGCTGCACGAGTGGGACGTCGACTTCGCGTGCTGGTGCACGTACAAGTACATCAATGCTGGCCCCGGCGCCATCGGAGGGGTCTACGTCCACGAGAGGCACGGCAAGGTCGAGTGGGAGGACGGGGCCGACAAGCCCTCGTACCAGCCTCGGCTGATGGGCTGGTACGGCGGTGACAAGAGCGTCCGTTTCAACATGGACAACAAGTTTGTTCCCACGCCCGGTGCGGCAGGCTTCCAGCTCTCCAACCCTTCTGCCATGGACCTCGCCGTCCTTTCCGGCGCGCTCTCGGTATTCGCCAAGACGACCATGCGCGACATCCGATCCAAGGCGCTGGTTCTGACGGCATATGCCGAATTCCTGCTCGATCAGATGCTGGAGGAGACCAAGGGTGACACCACGGCCTTGTTCACCATCCTGACGCCAAGGGACCCGTTGCAGCGCGGAGCCCAGCTGAGTATTCTGCTGCGAGACGAGGGTCTGCTCGACAAGGTCACGGTGGCATTGGAAGAGAATGGCGCCATTTGCGACAAGCGCAAGCCAAATGTCATCCGGGTCGCACCCGCGCCTTTGTACACGAGATTCGAGGACGTATTGGCATATGTACAAATTTTGAGAAGCGCCCTTTCCTCCCATGTACCGTTTAGAAATCAGCGGAACAACTGCCTGGTTGTGAGGATGACCCCGTCGTCAGATAGATGATTGACGTGTGGCCAGATGACTAGGGGTTATGACTCGTATGACCAAGCGTCCCATGAACAACGACTTATTCTCAATTTTCATCAGGCTTTGAATACAACTCAAACGTTGCATCCATCTTTATAAATCGCTATACCACGTCTACTTTTCTCCCCATCATTTAACACATTACAATACGCTGGCATTAGGGAGCTGTTCGCAGAATTTGCCCCCCTTACGAACTCACGGAGTGCACGATTTCTTCTTCACTGCACTTCATTCCGACCTTTGCCCAAATATGAATACGCGTGAAACACGGGCAATGATTCACCATGCCTCGATCAGACCGCCACCAGATTGCCCAAACAAGGGCTCAACACCAAGAGCACATTCTAGCTAAATCACCACAATACCCGCGCCTGACCGAGCGCAGCATCCTGCTCTGCCGACGTCGCCAACAAGACAAAAGCCATTCATTCTGTACGGTCTCTTCGCCCCCAAGGGCCTCTTTGGGGGAACCATCCTGATTCCTCAACATAAACCTCGTCATCGGATCAATCGGGTTACCCCTGTACGTCGGACCCTGTGGTACTTTGACCGGACCTGGAAAAAATTGTTACAAATCCCTTTCAATGAAAAAGGCTTGCTGTCCGAGACCTTTTTCGGAACTTACGTTCCTACGCGAGGGGTGGTGATCGATACATTATTTGTGTAATGTTAGATCTCCACATAAATCGGCTGACTAGTTGGCATTGTTACATCTTCCCTGTCTGATATCGGTTGTGATATCTGGTGCAAGACTTGCATTCTCCACATGTGGAAGATTCCATAATATTACGTCAAACCGTGTTCTAAGAATGTGGTTTGTGTAGATGTGCTTACAGTGGTGATTGTACAGAATTGCATATACAAAACGAGCGCTCGCTATCGTTTACAATGGAACAACCAGGACTGCTTCAAATCAACAAGATGCCGTGGCCCAGCACATTCAAGCAGCGGGCCACATCCCAGGACTCATCAATCTGGCCGCGCATGTACCACACTCTCTCCATGACCTCCATAGCCTCCTTCACGGTCCCAAACACTTGCAACGCTCCGAGTCGGTGAGCGAGATCCCGATAAACCGGCTCATCTTCAGGAGGCGAGAGGCATCCGCACACACACATTGGCCATGCAAGGGCTCTCAGCCAGGTTCCCTTTGGGAGTTTCGATAGTAGACGTGTTGCTTTTGACACTGACCACCTCGTCTCGGGGCTCGAGGGTTGCCATCCTGAAATCACGACATTCAGATAACTGAGTGTCGCCAACAACCAAATCATCTGGAATATGGGCTGCTCATCTGCGTGAGATCCCGTCACAGGATCCGCAACCAAGAGCGGAAAGGCCGTTTGAGTCGGACACCTGAAGTTGGGATGCTTCTCCAGCACCTCTAGACCAGTCTTGATCCCATCCGATAGAACCTTGCCCCGCGACACAAGCTCGTTTGCGGACAGAGAGCCCATCTGCTTTTGCAACCGCTTCCACGACTCCAAGGCCGCCACGTTGCCCAGAAGCTGGACCACCCAGTTTGGCAGGCCGAAGAACTCGTCCATGGCCAGCGGTCCGGCAGGCACGGGTTCGATGCTCCTGTTGAATATTCCACGATAAGGCATGACATCATCTTGATAGTGCGTCAGTCGTGGTGCGCTGCCCAAGGTTACGCTAGAGATGATGTCAAAGTAAAGGAGTGTCGCCGTGAAGAACCGGAAAGCTGCTTGGTTTGTACTCCACGGTCGTCTCACACCAAGCTCTGGTGGTGGCCACTTCGGGCTGTAGAATGCGTGCAGTGTTTCGGTCCAGTCACTGGGATTGGGAACAATCTGAACAAATAGAGCAATCGCCGCATCCAGATGCATCCGCCAATTGTCCTTGTTTGATGTCGCCACTTCGAAGAAGAGCATTTGAACAATGCTCTGCATCACGATGAGGCCCTTTCTCTTGTCAAACCCAGTCTTGCTGGCATTAAGAACGCACATTTCCCTTTGCAGTTCTTTCAGACCCAGTTCGAGCTGGCTTTCGAGTCTTTCCTCCACCCTCCGCGTGCACGAAGCATGCGCTATTTCGCCGTTGGCCAGAACGATGGCAAAAAATGAGCTCGCCAGCGAAACCGCCGTGTGGTAAACCGACTTGTTGCTTTGCAAAACATCCAGGATCCAGCCACGACCACCTGCAAGAACTGGAGGGCGGTAATGGGGGAAAAGATAGGGAAAGACGTAGTCGAGGTAGATCATGAGAAAATGAAGATCAGTGTCAGGTGCGCCGTCATTGTCTCGGTGCCGAACAAAGACCTGGTCGTGCCATGGCATCTCTGGTGACGATGCGCCGTTGGTCTTGCCAGATTCCGGCGAGGAGACCATTCCGTGACTGCGCGGTGAGGGATCCGTGTCCGAGGCCCCGGAGAGACGGTCTCTGCCGCGGCGACCCGCGGGAGATGCGTCGCCGGCATCGCCTATGGAGACGTGCCTCGTCCCCGTCTCCAGCAGGTCGAGGAATTTGCGATCCCGTCTCTGGCTGGCTTGCTTCTTCACCTGGGCCTTGATCCTGCCAGCCATGTCTTTTGCTTCGGCCCTCCGTCCATCCAACCTGGCTTCTCTTGCTCAAAGTAGCAGGTGATCTCGAGGGCCTTGCAGGTGTCGCATTCTGGGCGGTTTCCAGCGCATTTCTTGCGCCTGACTCGGCACGTCCAGCAGCCGCCCGACGAGCGGGTTTTGCTGGACGACATGAGCTGCCTCAAGAGCGACATGGTGGACGTTGAGCCGGACATTGCTCCTTGCTTTTTTTTTTTTTTTTTTTTTTGAGAAGGGTAAAGGGCGACACCATGAACACGACTTCTGCTGATGGGACGAGACGAGACGAGACGGGGATGAAGATGTGGGCCAAGTTTTGCGGCAGCGAGAGCCGACGTTGGGAAATCAATTTGGGGGCTGTTTGCGGGCTTGCCGATGCTGTTGCGCGGGAAGTGGGGCGGGGTTGCGGTAAATCTCGGCTCCAGCATGCCCAAGTGGGGCAATGTTATCAGATGTCTTGCTTCAAACGATGGCTACCTCGTTATCGGCCAGCCCCTTTTGCTTGTCGAATTGGCGGAGTACTGTGCTCCGTACGTGCCGAGCAGACATTTGAAGTTTATGAAAAAAGGGAAGGGGGCGTTGCTGTTCGGAGCTGTGTTTTCCAACTTGGTTCCTCCTCTGAGCCATGTCCACGTTGAAATATACGTATTCTAGCTCTGCATTTACTCCGTACGGAGCAGTCAAGTGGTTTGACGGCCACCCCCCCCCTTGCCGCGAAATACACGGGGCGCGGGATGTGGGATGTGGCCCTATCACGTGGGGATGCAGCCGAGGGGGTTACAGTAAATCTCGGCTATAACAAAGTTAATCTCGTGTCTAGGGTAGAGCCTTAGAATTCTAATTAGGCAGGCAGTGAAAACTTTTAGCATATACGCTACATATACTAAACCTTATAGTATATAAGTGTAAAAGCATACCTATATTATAGTATATACGCTATATATACTATACCTTACTATATAATTAGTAGGAAAGCTTACTAATAGCATAGTATATACTTTACCTTACTATATATTAGTAAGAAAGCCTACCTATAGCATAGTATATATACTATATATACTTTATAAAATACTTCTAAAGTACCTCTATTTATTTAATATACCTTAGGTAAGCATATTTTATAAATATAAAACTATATATGCTTATATTATAGAGAATATAATTAATACTACTAGTATTATAATTATAAAGAGTAGTATAAATATAATTAATATATAGTATACTATTTATTATATTACCTTACCTAGTTATCCTAAGGCTTATATAAAAGGTATTCTTTATATAATCCTAGCACTTAATTATAATACTAATATTATAAGTAAGGAGAATATAAAGGTAATTATTTAGAAGTAAGTAAGTATTATAAGTATATAGGTTTATAATTTATTTATAACTTAAGCTAAGTATATACTAGATTTAATTTTATCTTACTTACTTAGGGAAAATAAATAAAACCACTCTAAAACTACTATTTATATATAATATATATATTATATCTATATATTAGTTTACTAATTTACCTAGGAGCTATTTCCTTATAACTAAAAAGGAGGGTTACTTTTAGTATATAACTTATATATATACTAGGATTAAGATATACCTATCTATTAACCCTATACTTATTAAGTATAATAAGTAGTAAAATAATAAGTTTAATATAAAGCTTATTAGTAATATAAGAAAGGAATATACTAGCTATCTAAAAACCATAGATATTAATAAGAAGCTAAAAAGAAAGATAAAAGAGTAAGTTATATAAAGTCCCTATATATATTATTTAATAATATCTCTATAATAGCACTTATTATAGTTATATTAAAGCTTAGAATTATTATAAGCTATATTAGCTAATTATAAATAATTCTAAGGATTAGGGGCTAGTATATTATAAAGACTAGTAAATAGCGTGGTTTAGTTTAGAAGAGGTAAGTAATAAGCTATATATATAAAGCTTATATACTAATTCTATATAGGAGTTCTTTATTAGGTGCCTCTATAACCTTAATACTAGATTATATATAAAATTTTAAGTTAATAGGTATTCTTTAAATATTATATATCTTAAATATATAGTAGTCTATAGTACTAGCCTAGATAAGACTAATAGTAAAGAGTGCTACTCTTTTAGGATATCTCCTAGTTAAAGTAAAAGTAATATAGTCTATATATATACTATATATATAGTAAGTATATACTAATAAAATATAGTCTTTTATTATATAAAGTAATTAAACCTTAAGACTAAAAAATATAAGGTTAAATATAACTTTTTTATTCCTTTTAATATAAAAAGGTTTCCTTTTCTTATACTTACTATATATAAAATATATACTTATATACCTTTACCTTTAAAGAGTATTTTATAGGATATTAAAGAGGTATTATCTTTAGCCCTTAAAAAGTATAATAATCTTTTATTATTAATATCTTATATATATATAATTACTATATAGCCCTTAGCTTATATATTAAACTAATAATTATATAGGGAGGCTATATCTTAGCCTAATACTATTCTCCTTCCTATAATAATATAAGAAAGACTCCCTAAGGTAACTTTATCTAGCCCTTAATTATAAGGATAAGGTATAAGCCTTAATCCTTTAAGCCTAGTTTCTAAAATACCTAGTAAGGGCATAGCTTATAGGTAAGTTTATATATAAAGTATATTTTCTATATACTAACTAGATATAGGCATAGTATATAAATAGTACTTTAATTAACTTTAGGACCTAGATAAATAGTAAATTCACTATGTTTATATATAAGGACTAAATAATTTCTTTATTATTTTATACCTATAGGAATAGGCAAAAGCTTTTATAAGAGTATAATACCTTTAAATTAACCTCTCCTTTTAATAGATTAAGGGAATAGCTAATATTCTTATATATTCCTTATATAATAAGGAGAAGTTAAGTATATATATACTATTCCTTTTAATATATAAAGCTAATATACCTTAGTGTAAGAAATATATATATATATTATTATAACTTAGTTAATAGCTCTTAGCTATAAAAAGGTATATATATAATAGAGTCTATATATATGCCTATTATAACTAATCTATAATAGATATTTTTTACTATATTTAAGTAGCTTAGTATAATTAGTAAGAGTATTATAAGATAGTATTATATTAAATATATATATACTAGTATAATAAGTGTAATCTAGGCTATTATATATAATATAAATAGCAAGTAAGTAAGAGGTATATATAGTTTTTCTAAATATTATATATATACTAATTATATTATAGTCTTAAGAGAGTAATAGTTAATAAATACCTTAAGGCGTAAGTTACTACTAATAAGGGTGTTTAATATACCTAGAGAGATGCTTTATATAAGAATTGCATAAGTAATACACTTATTAGGAAGAATATAATAAACTAATAATAAGCTATAAGAAGGGAATAAGATACTAGTCTTCCCTAAAACCCTTAGAATCCCTATAATTCGCCTATGCTAGGTATAAGTAAATCTACTATATATAGCCTAAGTACCCTGCCTAATGCGTAATATATATAATAAAGCCTAAGCCCTTTCCTAATGCTAATTCCTATTTAACTTAGATATTTATAATAAGAATAAGAGCCTTATATAAAAGATAATAAGGAAGATAATAGGGAAATAAATAATAAGAGTAATAATAACGTTATTTATATTAGCTCTTACTAGCGCATGCTAGTAGTTAGCTCCTACCTACGTATGCTATTAGTAATAGATAATTATAATATTAAGGATAAGTTTTAAGTAAGTTTATATTAGTCTTATATTAATATTATATACTAACTCTTCTAGGATAACTTTAACTTAGATATATAGAATAATAATACTTAATTTTACATAGGTAATAATAATATAGAATCCTATAAATAATAATAATTAGCTACTAGAAGTAGTAGTAACACATATGTATTAATTAATTTAGATATGTATTACCTTAAAATTAAGAAAAAGAGATTAAAAAAAACCATAGAGAAGCAAAATCTTAAGATATAAATTAAAGTCCTAATAGAGAAAAGTAGCAAATTAGAAAAGGTATATATATAATTATTATAGCTAAAACGTTATGCTAATAATATAAAGGAGATTTTAAAATTAAGAGATAATAAGTTAGCACGTTTAGAAGCTAAGATTACTAAGTATAAAAGGTAATATATAGCAAGCTATATATTTCTATTTACCTTTTATATTCTATTACTTTTCTATACCTTCTATAAAGTTAGCTCTTATAATATAGAAACTTTCTCTTATAATATAGAATTATTCTCTTATAACGTAAAAGATAAAGTATTCTATATATTTCCTTAGCATATATATTAGGTTATGAGAACAAGGGGATAGCTAGGTAAGAGGTATAGGGGCACTCCGTATATTAACTAAAGCTTGCTATGTCTAAGTGTGTAGTGTGTGCAAACCACTGTCTTATAGCTAGTAGTTTACTAGCATTACATAGACCTAGCCCTAGGGCATAGTGTGTTATAGGGTATACCTATATTAGGAGCGGGGCCTTATAATTACCCCCTTACTTTTAGCTAGGCTCCTAAATAGCTTTAGATTTATTTACCATAATATAGCTATTTACTATCTAGTAGTTATAATAATATTACTAAATTAAAACATTATAATAATAATAACTAGTAATTATCTCCTAGTAATATATATAGCGCTTAGGTATAAAGTTACCTAGGATCCCCTATTATATTACTTTCTTTTCTCCTTTATAAAGCTAGTTTCTTTTTAATTTATCTTTAAACTTTAATTACACTAGCCTTTCTCCTACCTTTTACTACCTCTTTGCTATTACTATAAAGGTAATTTACTTTTATCTTTATTTATATATATATTACTTATACACTAGGTATATAGAGTTTAAGAAAAACCTACTAATTAAGATTAAACTCCTATAGATTATTTATAGTTTCCCTTATATTTTAGTTATAATAATAGCTAAAATAAAGCTTTCTAAATATTATATATAATATAATAAGCATAGAGATATATATAAGATAGTAAGTTACCTAT
Source organism: Epichloe scottii (assembly GCA_021950295.1). Classification (NCBI taxonomy): domain Eukaryota; kingdom Fungi; phylum Ascomycota; class Sordariomycetes; order Hypocreales; family Clavicipitaceae; genus Epichloe; species Epichloe scottii. The sequence goes on from CP083245.1 coordinate 708,867, forward strand.
TATTCTTATACTTTATAGTCTCTTATTACTAACTTTTCTATATAGGCTATAGTAACTTTAGCTAGAGATTTTACTAACCTAATAGTTATTTTTAAATAAGTCTAGGCCCTTATAGATACTACCTTTAATGTAAGGGAAGAAAAGAGTATCCTAGTATTTTTAGCGATAACTTACTAATAGCTTACTAAGTATATCTATAGTTTAGTTATAGGGTTTAACTATACTAATATAGTGTATTATATAGCCTTTAGATTAATAGGTACTATAAAGGCATATTAGGTCTATTAATCTCTAAGCTATTTGCCTATTCTTTGCTTATATTTCTATATAGGCTATATCTATTATTGTGTGGCTGGAATTGTACCCCTCAATCATCGATATCATCGGCATCGCCGGCATCGTCGGATCAATTCAGCCACTATCATCGGCTTCGTCGGAAATTACACATCAGGTCTGTCAGGTCCGTCGGGTCAATTCAATCCCCTAGGTCCGTGGCCTAGCTAGATAAAAACCCCTAGAATTCCTCTTTTTTTCATAGAAAATCAACTCTCCCTTTATTACCTTTGGCTTAGATTGTTTAAATTAATAAGATAACATAAATCCCAATATAGTGTTTTGCCTAGCTTACTAGCTATGGCCCTTTTTACCCCTTTTAACTAATTTAATCTACACTAAAGATTACAAATATCGCTACCTCCCTCATTAATGTGCGTAGGCATTAACATCGTTACCATTACTATTATTAGTTTTGTTGTCTTTGGTTAGGGGTTTTCCCTAATATAAATAGTGGAGAAACGGGGAATACTCCTGTTAGACCTCCCATAGCTAAATTTAACAATAATTCCTCTCTAAACATCCCCTACGGTTATTATAACCGTTAGCTACTTCTTACATCTTTTCCCTTTGATCTAGGCTAGTAGGATCCTCCTGATTAATTAATCCGATAGACCCGATATCATTAAAATCATCGGAATCTATCAGACTAATTAATCGCGACTATTACGACCTTTTCCCCTTAATCCGGGTTAGCCTGATTAATCGTTCATTTCCGATCAATTGATTCAGGTCATCTAATGGATCCGATATCATCAAAATCATCGAATTCGTCAGATCAATTGATCCTAACCGTTATGACCTTCTTTTCTGACTTCGACCTTCGACCTAACCTTCGATCCAACCTTTAATAAATCAGGGCTCCTATAATCAGACCTTTGACCTAACCTTCGTTAGCTAGGTCTTTCATCATAGATTAATTAATCTGACCGTCGAAGACCTCTTTAACTAACGATTCCTCTAACGATTGATGAGGAATCTGACTGTTAGGTCTTCTGACGAGGTCTCTGACTGTTAATAAGGTCTTTCATCACGGATTAATTGATCTAACCTCTGACAAGGTCTCTAATGACCTCTCTAATTAATTAATAGCTAGGGACATAGGGAGGTGAAATTCACGATTTTTTTTTCTTCTTCCTATTTTATTACTATTTTTCCTTCCTAGGGTCTAGGAAGGGAAAAATAGTTAGGGAGGTATAGGCTAGGCTAGGCTCTGGCCGTCTGACAAGACCTCTGATTGTTAAAGACCTCTCTGACTGACAATCCCTCTGACGATTAATAAGGAATCTGACTGTTAGAAGGTCTTCTAACAAGGTCTCTAACTATCTGACGAGACCTCCGACCGTTGAAGATCTCTCTGACTAACGATCCCTCTAACGATTGACAAGGAATCTAACTGTTAGATAGGTCTTCTAACAAGGTCTCTGCATCTGACAAGGTCTCTAGCTGTCTGACGAGACCTCCGACCGTTAAAGACCCTCTCTGACTAATGATTCCTCTGACGATTAACGAGGAATCTAACTGTTAGATAGGTCTTCTAACGAGGTCTCTACCGTTGACGATCCTGATAACCGTTGAAAAGGTCCTCTGTCATGGATTAATTAGTTAATCAATCAGACCTTCGGTTATTATGCCTCTGACCGTTAATCAGATTAATCACTGACAATCCCTCTAACTAGCTAATAAGACCTCTAACCGTTAAAGACCCCTCTAACTAACGATTCCTCTGACGATTAACAAGGAATCTGACTGTTTAAAGGTCTTCTAATAAGGTCTTTGACTGTCTAATAAGATCTTTAACTACTAGGGCTTTGTTACTATTTTTCCTTCCTAGGGACTAGGAAGGGAAAATAGTTAGGGAGGTGTTATGTGGCTGGAATTGTACCCCTTAATCATTAATATTATTAGCATCACTAGCATCGTCGGATTAATTCAGCCACTATTATCGGCTTTATCGGAAATTACACATTAGGTCTGTCAGGTCTGTCGGGTTAATTTAATCCCTAGGTCCATAGCCTAGCTAGATAAAAACCCCTAGAATTCCTCTCTTTTTCATAGAAAATCAACTCTCCCTTTGTTGCCTTTGGCTTGGATTGTTTAAATTAATAAGATAACATGAATCCCGATATGGTGTTTTGCCTAGCTTACTAGCTATGGCCCTTTTTACCCCTTTTAACTGATTTGATCTACGCCGAAGATCGCAAATATCGCTGCCTCCCTCGTTGATATGCGCAGGCATTAACATCGTCACCGTCACTATCATCAGTTTTGTTGTCTTTGGTTGGGGGTTTTCCCTGACATATTATATACTAGTAATATATAGTCTCCTACTAGTAACTTTAAGTTGCTATAGTTTCTACTACTCTAGCCCCTTTAGCTATAGTTTATATATAACTCTTTATTATATTTTTACTAGTTTTTTACTAACTCTTTTATAGGGAGACCTAGAGGATATTATAAGTGCCTAGGAGGTAAAGATAGTCCTTTAGCTCTAGCCCTCTAACCTAGGCTACGTAGCCTAGGCTATAGTAATATATTAGTTTTACTATGCTATAGAGAAGGTAATTAAGGCAGATAAGAATAGCGCTAAGTTTACCTTTATTAATAGTATACTTTCTACCTATAGGGGTATAACTATTAAGAGTTTTCTAGTTATTTTACCCTTCCTTTAGGGTAGCTTTCCTTTATTTTTTAGTAGTTTATCCTAGACCCTTAATTAGAGTTTTAATAGTAGCTAGAGATACTAGCCTTTTTCTATAGTAAACTTATATCTTTTTTCCTATAATTCTATTATATCTTACCACTAACTTTCCCCCTTTTATTTAGTAATACATATAAATTATATATTAAGCGCTTTCTATATCCTTTACTAGGATTTACTAGTTATATTTACTAGGCTAGCCCTTTTATTTTACTAGGTATTTATTACCTTTATAAGTCCTTTTATAATTCTTAACTTCTTTAACTTTATACTTATTATCTTTATCTTTAAGGTTTAGCATTAGTATATCCTTATCCTTTACGTTTCCCTAGCGTTTCTATAGCTTTAGTAAGCTAATATAGAAGATATTATATAATTAACTATATTTTTTAGGTAGTGTAAGCTAGTAAGCCTATTTTCCTATAGCATTAAGTATTTAAAATAGCCTAATAAACCTAGTAATTAGCTTATATTTTATATCTTTAAGTCTAATATTCTTAGCTAATAGAAGTACTAAGTCTTCCCTTTTTAGGGTTAATAGCTAGTAGTGCTAGTTATAGTACTTTGCCTATATTTTAGTGGCTTTTCCCTAGCTTTACTTAAGTTATTTTCTAACTTTATATAGCTTTATAATATATATATATGCTTCTAGCACCTTCCCTTTAGTAATCTTACCCTTAAGAGCTAGGTAAAACTTAGGCAAATAGCCTATAAGTATATAATTTAGGGAGTAGCTAGTTATTTTATTAACTATATTATTATAAGTAAATTAAGCTATTAGAAGTAGTTTTAGCTATATTTATTAATTCTCTCTAATAAAGTATTAAAGGTAATGCTTAAGTACCTAGTTTATTTGCTTTATTTACCTATCTATTTAAGGGTAAAACACTATAAATAGCTTATGTTTAACGTAAGATAAGTAGCATAAGTCTAACTAGAACTAGCTTATAAAGATAGATTCTCTATCTAATATAATGCCTTTTAGTAGTCTAAATTATAATTTAATCTCTTAATAAAATAGCTTCACTAGTTTAGCTATATTAATTATAGTTAATACTAGGAGAAAAACGGAGTACTTAGTGAATTAGTCTATAATTACTAGGATTATATTAGTTACTTAATTAGTTATTTATAATATAGGTAAGCCTATAATAAAATCTATTAAGATTTTTACCTATAGTTACCTTAGTATTAGTAAGGATTTAAGAGATTTATATAGGCAATGTCTTTATACTACTACCTATTAGTATATACTATAACTTATAATATAGTCTAATATAGACTTACTTATTACTAGCTACTAGAAGTAGTGCTTTAAGAGCTTAAGAGTATATTTAGTCCTAAAGTAACCTACTAGTAAATTATTATAGTATAGCTATAGGAGCTCCTATTATAAGATAGGCTCCTAGGGAATAACTACCTAGTCTTAGTATATTAGGAGGCCCTTCTTACTATATAACTATAGACTAGCTTTTCCCTTTCCTTTTACTAGGGAGTTTACCTTATTACTTTGCCTTTATAAATCTAGATCTTAGTCTTATGCCTTCTATAGTAATTACACTAAAGGTTTATTTAGCTTAGATTAGTAAGGATCTAGTAATGCAATAGCCCCTAAATCTCTTATATATTAATGCCTTAAATATATACTACTTTCTCCTTAAAATTACCCTTATTTAGCTAATCTTTTACTAGATCCTTAGTAGTGTGTGGCCTGAATCGCGCGCCTAGAAACACACGCGTTCGCAATGATAGCATCAGGGGTCACAGGGATAGTTATTACACTAAGGGATAATAACATTAGTTATATAAGCCAGGGATTAAATAGTCTATAAAGGGATTACTTCTAACTAGGCTTCTAGAGCTTATTATACACGTTAGATATAGAGTTTTTATGCCTAGCTTTACTATGGCTTATTATTGTGTTTTAAGATAAGATAAATTAACAAGATTATTATTACCTATACTAATTTAACCGTTAGGTTACTTCTAATTTATTAGACTATTTAATCTAAATTATCTCTATCTTATAGAGATAATCTAGCCTTATAATAGGTTACTATAGTTAAGCTTCTTAACCCCCTTTAACGTGTGTAGATATTAAAGCTACCTATGCGTGTGGGCTAGTATTATGTCTTTTAGGGTATTATTTTTTACTTAATAAAACTAGTAGAGAAACGAGTTTTTTATCCCTTAGGACTATTTTACTCTAGTTATTTCTTAGCCTTAGTTAAGATTAATTAGAAGCAATCCTTTAATACCCTTTAGCTATTACTAACCTAGACTATAAGAAGATCCCTTTATCTTATTTTCCCTATAATAAGCTATAAACTAAGAGTCTAGACCTAACTTATAAGATAGCTAGGGTATTAAAATAAAAGTAGCTAAACTAGCTAAACATAATAAGATAAGGAGAATTAGGCAAAAGGAAGTGTATTATACATATATATAAGTAGAAAAGCTAGCTAGCTTAGAAGGGTACTCTATAAACACTTGCTAAGTTATTAATCCCTTACTAGTTACCTCTAAATACAAGTTTATAATATAGAAAACATAGCTAAACATTCTAAGCTAGTAAGACACATAGTCTAGTGTTTTAGACTATTTAATCTTAGGGCCTATTATCTATTTTACTATTATTTAGCTAATTATTAGGATCTTATAGCTAATTATAAAAAGCTATATAGTTATTCTAGTAGCCTTTACTTATAGTTTATTTATTATTACTAATACTACCCCTTTAAAACTCTTCCTAAAGGAAGCACTAGATATTATAAAGATATTTATTTAAATATAAGTAACTATCTCTCTCTAAGATTAATTAAAAGAATACTTATCTTACTCTATACCTAGTTATATCCTAACTTATTCTTAATAAACTAGTAAAGTAGGATTAAGTAAGCTATTAACTAGTTAATAAGACCTTAGGGACACTCCTTTACTAAGTACTCTAACTATTAGTTAGGGATTATCTAATCCTAAGATAGTAATTAGCCTAACCTAAACTAGGTTTAAAGACTACTTAAGGAAAAACCTAATAATATTAGTAAGATACCTAAGGCCCTTAGAGGCCTTAATATAGAATCTTTTATAAAGCTCCTTAGAGAAATAATAGTATAGTAAACCTTATTAATTACTATATAGAATAGATATAATATTTAGTAGTTTACTAGTAAAAATATATCTAACTTCCTTAAGGACTTTAAAGTAAAAATAAAGGTAATAGGTATACCTAAGATAAACTAGTATAAGATACTTAAATAAAATATTAACCTAAAGCTTTAATAGGTAGTTAAGATACTAACTATATTATAAACCTAAAAGGAGTCTAAGGAGAAGATACTTCTCTAGTATAATACTACTAGTTAGGATTAAATAGAAAACACTTATAAATAGCTTAAAGATCTTAATTTAATATAACTAAAGTTTATTTAGAATACCTATTACTAGCTATAAAAGTATTAAGCTTTAATATCTATTATTAACTTAACTAGATAGAAAACCACTATAAGCTAATTAAACTATATCTATAAAGCACTCCTAGATTATTTAATCTTAAGCTTTATAGATTATAAAGGGCTTACCTATAAAAAAGTCCTTATTATAGAATATAAACCTCTCTAAATAAAGCTTAATATATATATTTATACATGCCTAGAACTCTAAAATAGGGGTTTAGAAGGTTTTAATATAGTAAAGCTTTCTTTAGATAATTAGGAATCTAGCCTTATAAATTAGAGATTATTTAATCTAAGGGTTTTTAATAAGTAGTAAACTTCTTAAAGAAATTATTTAGTATAGGATAATTTATTAGGAAGGGATAGTAAACCTAGATTCTATAAAAAAGAGATAGAAAATAGGATAGTAGCTAAGTAATTAGATTATTAAGATTAAATAGATAACCTAATAAAATAATTAGCTAACCTAAAGATTATATTTATAAAATAAGTAAGTAAGGAAATTAATATTATAAAATAGCTTAAGGCTAAATATAGTATTACCTAGTAGTAATAAAGGTAGCTTTACTAAATAAACTATATAGGACTATATAATTATAATAAGGATAACTATATCTTTAATCTAAATATAATTTTAGGAAGAGGCTATTAGTTAAATAAATACTACTATTATAATAATAATGCTTATTTAGCTATAAGATATAAGATCCTTAAGTTTAATAAGATATTAAAATTTATAGTCTATAATCTAGTAGTCTATATTCTAGTAATTAGGAATAATCTAAAGGATTAGATTATACCCCTAGTCTTACTCTTAAAATTTCTCTAAATTAGTAGCTATATATATAAGCTAGCTATATTTTAGGTTAAGTATTTTAAAGATTATAAGATTACCTATATAATACCTAGGATTAAGGAATATAGACTAAGTAAAGGTATAAGTTAGGAAATAATAATAGAAGAATAAAATATCTTTAAGAGAATAAAAGGCTAGTTTAATCTAGTAATATACTAACTAGAGAGAGAAGTTAAGGTAATAATCCTAAAGAGAGAATTAATAGGTATAGTCTTAACTATTTAATTTAAGAAAGTAAGCATAGAAAATAAAGATAAAGAAAGTGCTATTATAAAAGTATTAGCTATTAGAGAAAGATTAGTAAAATACCTAAGGGTTAAGAAAGTTAAGAATAATAATACTAAAAATTACTAAAGTTAAAGCTAACCTATCTAGGAAAACCTAGCTATAGGTAAAGGTAATAAGAATTAGTTAAATAAAGTTAGGTAATAGATTCTAGATTAATTATATAATAAAGTCTTCTAAAAAAGCTTAGTATCCCTTTCTAAGATATTTACTATATAATACTAATATTAGCTAAAGTAATTAGTAATAAATATCTTATAAGAGTAAAAGGCATTAAAGATATCTAATACTATAATAGGAACTTATTAGGACTAGTCCCTTCTCTATTAAAAGCGTTTAGTTTAAGAAAAAACCTAAGACTATTAATTTAGACTAGTAAATTAATAGTATTACTTAGATAATATAGAAGATAATTAAGGAGAATAAGAAAAATAAAGCTATAATTAAGAAAGCTTTACTACCTATAATACCTCTACTAGAAATTAATATAGCCTTATAGGAATAAATTTAGGAGAGGCTAGGAATAAGAAGCTTAATTACTAAGACCTATTAGAAACTAATTAATCTAAATAAGAAGACTTTTATACTTAATATAATAATAAAACTATAAGCTACTATTAATAATCTATAGGAGTTACTATGCCTATAGGTTTAACTAGATAACCCTAAAGGAAAGCTACTATAAGGACTTATTAATATAGAAGTATAAGGAAATATAATCTTAGAAAGCATAGTAAAATAACTTAGATTAAAGATCTATTTAATAGACACTATAAATACCTTATCTTACTTATTATACTAGATTAGGATAATTAGGGAGGTTTAGATAAGGCTATACCTAGGGAATATCTAGATACCTACTACTTTCTATATTAGCCTAGACTTAGTTAATATTACCTTAATCCTAGGAATACCCTTCTTTAGGATATACTAGATATAATTTAACCACTTATATAGTAAGGAGCTCTATACCTAGTATTAATTTAGTAATATAGTTATTATATTAAGAGTTATAGGAAGTATTTAGTAGTAATATACTAATAAACCACTAGTATAGTAACCTACTATTAACACTATTATATTTAGCTATCTAGTAGTAAAACTAGAAGCCTTAGGAACCTTAGAAGAAAATTAAATATTTTAAGAAGGAATAGAGAAAATATTAGAAAATAGTAAGGAACTTATCCCTATCTTAATAAAGGAAGGAACTAAGATCTTCTATGTAGTTATTAAAGATATAATAATTAATTATACTAAGTAACTTAAGGTAGTTATAGAGGATTTTTAACCCTAGTAAAAGCTAGAACTACTGAATCTAATAATTAATATAATATATAAATAAAAAGCCTAGAAGATTTACCCTTATAATAATATACTCTCTAATAGATTAACCCCTAAAGGAGATCTAAAGTAAAAGTTAAAGAAATAAAAAGAAGCAAAGTTATAACTTAATATATCTAGGAAATATAATAAGTATATTACTAGGAGATTTAGTATAGACCCTTAAGGTTTTAGAATAACCTAGGAATAATTAGATTAAATAGTTAAAGGGATATAAGAATATTTAATACTAGAAGAAGTTAATATTTTTAAGGAAATTCTCTATAACTAAGAAGTAGCGCTAGCATAGGACTTATTAGAGTGTAAAAAAGTTAACTTACTAGTTATATTACTATAAGTTATTAAGGTTATTAAATATAAGGCATAGTAAGTAGGTTTAATTCTAATACCTCTTAGGTTATAAGGGAAGCTAGTTAATCTTTTTAAAAAAAGCTAAAGTATAGTTATTTAAAGAAGAGCTATAGTTCCTATAGAAATCTATATTTCCTTATTATAAAAAAGAATAGTAGAATTTATTTAATCTTATTAGCAATAAAATATAATAAAGTTATAATATAGGATATACTTAGCCCTTAAGGAGCTAAAGCATTTAGCAAAAGCTTTGTAATATATAAGATCCTATCTATTATTAATTTATTATTAGGATATAATTAGGAGAGTATTATTTAACTTAATTCCCTAAATTTATATACCTTTCCTAGATAATATTACTATCTAAGGTCTAACTATAATATATAATAATAAGGAAATTATACTAGGAGTGTAAAGGTATATAATAGAGTATTTAATTAATATTAATAAAGTCTTAGTTAATATTAAGCTCTCTAGTTATATAGCCTTAGTAGTTAAATTAAAGTTTTATTAGAAGTTAGTAAAAATTATAGGATTTATATATAGCATAAATAGAAGGAAACTAACTAAAGTAAAGATAATTAAGATCTTAGACTAGGAGGTTTATTAAGATTAATTAGATATATAGTCTTTTATTAGATTAATAGGAGTTTATTATATATATGTAAAATATTATATATAGAAAGTAAGGCTATTAGTAATCTTACTAAAGAAAGAGAGTAAATAGATATAGGGGCTAGATTAGTAAGAAGCTATAGATATTCTTAAGAAAGTAGTAATAATAGCACTAATTCTTATTTTACTTAATCTAGGACTAGGCTTTAGAGAAATTATTCTAATAGTTAATATAAGCTTAATTAGATAGGGAGCTATATTATTATAAATTATTAATAGTAAATAACATTCTATTTAATATAAAAGTAGTACTTAAAACACTATAAAATCTAAGTATAATACTATAAAGTAAGAATACTAAGTAGTAGTTTATATATTAAGATAACTATAAATATATTTATATAGAGTTTTATTTACTTTAAAGATAAATTTATAAGTCCTTATATATTAAATTAATAGTGCTATTAATAATATACCTAAGGCACTTATTACCTAATAGATTAGCTATATTTTACTCTTTAATTTTACTATATAATATATACTTAGAGAGAAAAACTAAATTACTAATGCCTTATTAAGAAAGGGCCTTAAAGCTTTAAATTAATTAGACTAGGTAGTTAAAGGGGATATTAAAGATTTTATTAATCTTTACCTTAATAATATTACTATAGGTAAAGAAAATAAAAAAAGCTACTTAGAGGAGATATAATAGGTAATTAATTTTCTATTAACTTTTTAAAAACCACTTAATCTTAGTGTAAAGGACTATAGGAAACTATATAATAAGGCTAAGAAGTTTTACTTAAAAAAAGGATATCTTTAGAAAAGGCTAATAGGAATTATAAAGGGACTTATACTAGTAGTAAATATACCTAAGTAATAATAGATAATTATTAAGGCTATTTATAAAGAACTTAGATATAAAGGCATTAAGGTAGTCTTCTAAGTAATAAGATTAAGGTACTAGTAAAAGGGACTATAGAATATAGCTTAGGAGATAATAGCTTACTATAAAATATACTAAAAGTTTACACTATAGTGCCTATAAAAGCTTTCTATACTAGTTATACTAGGAAACCTAATAAGTAAGATTTATATTAATACTTAGCACTTACTAATTAATTATAAATATAAGTATTTATTAGAAGCTAAGTATAACCTTACTAGTTAAGTAAAGGCTACTCTAGTTAAGAATATTACTATATTAGTAATTAGGAAGTTTCTCTTCTCTCTAATTAGTAAGTTTAGGCTCTTCTAATTTATTATCTATAATAGAGAACCTAAAATATATAGGAACCTTAAGAAAGCACTTATAGATATTAGCATTACTAGAATCTAAATATCTAGGTATAACCTAAAGGCAAATTCCCCTATTAAAGTTAGATATTAGTCTCTTATATTTACCTTAGTAAAGTTAGGTAAATTAGATAGATAATAGTTTAAGCGCCTTAATAAGGCTTTTCTTATAAATTATACTACTATTTATAAATTATATAGAAAGTCTATGTTTTATTTAATTTATAAATAGAAGCTAATACTGCCTTTAGAAGTTAAATTTCTAACTTAAAGACTAATTAATTAGGATATAATTATAGGTAGTTAAGACTTATTTAAAGCATAGGTTTAGATACTTAAATAAAAAGTAAAAGATATTAAAAAAGCAAGAATAAAGGTATTTAAATTTAGATAATAACTTATAAAACAAACTAATAAGAACTAGGCTACTTTAATTAGGAAAGATTAATTAAAACCTAGGGATTTTATCTTAGTATATAATATCTAATAGAATATTAATATATATATAATATAGAAGCTTATAATAAGGTAAAATAAACCCTTTTAAATTCGTAAGCATATGCTAATCTCTAGAGCTTACTATTTATAGATACTAGATAGCATTAAACTTATAAAGATAATCTTAGGGGACTATATTAAGAAATTCCTCCTAGATTTAGAGGGATAGTAGACTTTTACTATAAATAAATAGCTTTACGCTCCTTAATATAACTAGGCAAAAGAGGTAATTAGTAATAACTATAATAAGGAGGTTTTAAGTATTATACTATTAATAGCTTAATATAATATATTAGATTAAATAATTAATAATAAGGGCACTTACTATTAGGAAAGGATAAGTAAGGAAAGGCTAGTGCTTAAGGATAATAAAGTTAAACTTCTACCCTAATAGTACCTATACTATAAGATTAAAGTTAGGTTACCTTAATTAATAATTAAATAGCGTTAAGAATATAAGGTCTATCCCTTAACTCTTTAATAATATACCTACTAGAAGCTATTTTAACTTTTATTTTATTTATACTTTACTTTTATTTTTAAGAAAAGATTAGGTTTTATTTTTAAATACTATAGATTAAGTAATTATAGTATAGTTCTAGGAGCTAAGTTACTAGTTTTCTTATTTATTTCCCTAAATTAAAAGATATTATATATTTTTCCTTTATTATAAACTATTGTAAAGGGCTTGGGCTTTGCCTAAGCATTAGTTATAGCTCGGAAGGACAGGTGGCTAACAGGAACCAGCAAGGGTTTAGGAAGGAGGCTAACATAAGATAGCTAGGGGATATAAGGGGCATAAAGGGGGATGGACTAGCTCTCTTCCTTTCTTCCCTCCTTAAGTTTCTTAATATTATATTAACGCCTAATAGCAGTTACCTAGGGGCTAGTCTATAATATTTAAGAAACTTCCTTTAGCCTTAATAGAGGGCTACTAAAAATAATAGCACTACTATAAATAAACAAACAAATTAACACAATAGAAGAAGATAACGCAATAAATACACTATAACTATAGGTTAAAGGAAACCTAGGGATAAGAACCCTATTAATAGATACTACATTACTACTATTAGCTTATAATACATAAATTAACACACTTTAACTTATAATTAAGCAGTAGGTAAGAGAGATTAAGACTTTATAACACTAAGTTTATATAAACCCACTACCACTATTCTAGTTAGCCCCTCTAGCGAATACCCCTATTTAACCCCTAGCATTAGACCTATACCCTCCTATATAATATACTGCCCCTACTATATTACCTACTATGTAATAACTGCGTTAAAAACCAATCCCTATGGGTAATCTATATAATAGTAATAAGACTATATTTGCCATATAGAGGTTCCTTATGTAATATAAGTTAGAAATAGATAAGGACTTTATTAGAGGTAATAAGGACTAATAGATATTTATCTACTAAAACTTAGCGCTAAAGGTCTAGTCCTATATAGCTATATACTTTAAGGTAGGTTACTTATATAACTACTCCCTATTAGCTTCCTTAGCTACCTAAAGAGCATATTCTCTAACCCTTATAGATAGGAGATAGCCCTTATAGAACTTAACTAGATTAAGTAAGGGTCTAGGAGTTATTTACTATATTCTTTATTTACTTTAAATAGAAACTCTCTATAGTAAGGGAAGGATAGTAGGTAGGTAATATTAAGCTAGCAAAGTTATAACACGCTCTTAATAAGTGGCTAAGAGAGGTTAGCATTAGTAGAGGAATTAGTTATATAGATTACCCTCTTATAGTCTTATAGTACTATAGCGTTATAGTTAATATTAAGGCCCTAGCCTTAGAGGATAAGTATTAAACCTAACATAGACCCTAACTAGCATAACCTACACCCTAATAAACTGACTAAGATAGCAACACACTAATAACTAGAGTCTAGGCTATGTTAACCTACTCTAGTAAATAAGCTAATATAGAGAGGAAAGGGAAGCCTTAAAAGACTAATAGTAGGAGGCTAAGGGCCTAATAGGTTATAATAGATAAAATAATAAGATACTATAAGGAGGAATACTACTTATATTATAGCTTAATAGAATACTAGATCTAAGAGTGTACCCTCCTTCCCGCCTACTAACCTTATCTAAAGGTTACTATTAATATATATAAGGTAGATAAGGAGAGCGCTAATAAGGAGGTTAATACTTAACCCTAGGAAAATAAGTAGCCCCTAAGTAGAGTCTTATATAGGGGCATAGAGGCTAGTTATTACCTATAGATAAGGATAAGTATAGCTAGTGTATAGATATAGAGGAAAATATAGAATACTATATAGATTAACTACTATTCTTAGTTCCTATACTCTTTAATATATATTTATACCTTAATATCTAAATTAATAGTAAGTGTAACTGCTATAGCGCTATTAGCAAATTAGTAGCATAATAACTAGGCCTAGAGCTTATATAATTACTAAAGCGGAGGTAGGTCCGCATAGCAGTGGAAATAAGAAGAAGGGGGTCCGTACCTAGGAAGACATATCTTTAATTACACATATAGTATATATAAGGATTGATATTAATAGGTAGGAATTATTAGTATATCTATATATTATATTAGGTCTCACTTAAGACGTAATCTTTAGGATGCTATAGTTAGAATAGTAAGATATTATTATTTATATAGCTAAGCGACAGTTAGTAATTAGGGCGGCTAAGGGTCTATGCGTTTCTAAGGCTATAGAATGTGGTATAAGCAAACTAGTTTAGGGAATTATTAGGTCCTTATATATAGCGGAAGCCTAACAAGCCTAACGCAAGAAGGATGCAACTATAAGGTTTATTGCTATAAGTCTAAAGGAAATTATAATAGTATTATAGGTTACTAGCCTAAAGTTAAAACCTACCTACCCTAACACTTTAATATTACTAGATAAACTAGTAGACTTTAAGGACCTATTTAATAAAGTAAAAGCAGATAGCTTGCCTCCTTATAGGGGGTCTCTTAATTACCATATATATATACGTAAGAACCTAGATAGGTCTAAACTAGCACTTCTATAGGGTCTATTATATAACATGCTAAGGGACTAACTCTTAGAGATTAGACGCTAGATCATAGACTTAATAGATAAGGGATAGATTTAAGCAAGCTTCTTGTTAGCAGTAGCCCCTATTCTTCTAGTTAAGAAGGCTAGAGGTGGTTAGCGTTTTTACATAAACTACTGCGCACTTAATAAGATAATAGCCTAGGATTATTACCCTCTCCTATTAATTAAGGAAACGCTATGCTTACTCTCCTAGGTATAATAGTTTATAAAGGTTAATATCCACGTAGCATTCTATAAACTATAGATAGCTAAAGGTAAGGAGCACTTAATAGCGTTTTAAACTAGGTTTAGGTTATTTAAATAGCTAGTCTACCTATTTAGCCTAGCAAGAGCACTAGCTACCTTTTAATATTACATTAATAAGTCCTTAGGGGATGTGTTAGGGGATTTTATTATAGCATATTTAGATAATATCTTAGTCTATTTAGGGGGATTAAAGAAAGACTATATAGCTAAGGTTTAGCTAATATTAGGCTAATTAAGGGCGGCGGGCCTTTACCTAGATCTTAATAAGTCTATGTTTGCTATAAAGGAGGTCTAGTACCTAGGCTATATTATCACGGCAGGTCGCTCTATTTGCCCTAATCCCGCAAAGGTTATAGCTATTAGGGAATAGGTAGCCCCTATAAAGTTATAGGGGGTTTATAGTTTCCTTAGGTTTACGAATTTTTACCGCGATTTTATCCAGGATTTTTTAGAGCTAGCTACTCTACTTATATGCCTTACTAAGAGGGATATCCTGTTTTAATAGGGAGCTAAGGAAAGCACTACCTTTAAAAGGCTTAAAGAGGCTTTTATTAAATACCTAGTCCTAGCATAGTAGGACCTAGACTAGCTAATAGTAGTTAAAGCGGATTATTTAGGGATAGCCCTAGGAGGGTGCCTCTTATAGGAGGGTTAGGATCGCGTCCTATATCCTATTATATACTATTCCATAAGCCTTATAGCCTTATAGAGAAATTATACTATTTATAATAAGAAGCTTCTAGCTATTGTCTCTTATCTTAAGGCATAGTTAGCAGAATTATAGGGAGTGTCCTGCCTATTTATAATCTATATAAATTATAAGAATTTAGAATACTTTATAATACCTTAGCTAATATTAGAATAGCAGGCCTAGTAGGCGGATACACTTGCTTTATTTAACTTTCACCTCTAATATAGGCCTAGCACGTAGGCTTACTGCCTAGATACTCTTTTATAAAGGGACTAGGATAGGTTAGGACCTAGCATAAGAATAGGATAAATACTATAGCCTATTACTATTTTAGGACTCTTATAGTTACTATTAGAGTTAGGGGCAGGTTATAGCTAGAGTCTACTATTATTACATATAGCACCGCCGCTAACTAGGGAAGCTCTCTTTACTATAAGGTACCTATAGACTTTATAGGATTAGGTAGTTTAATTAGATCTAATATACTATATCTAGCTTTAGGTAATTTAAGAAGGGGTAAGGAAGTTTCCACTAGAAGTAATAATAAGGGAATAGGTTATGGATTACTTACTAAGTGCCTATAGGGCGCTCTAGTTTTAGGGCTAGACCTAGGTCCTAGCCTAGGAACCTCTTATAATAACGCTTATCTAATAATGTTATAATTCGCTAGTAGTAGGGCACCTAGGACATAATATAACGTTTTAGATCTTATAGTAGCAGTTTTATTAGGATAGGATATTATAGGATATTATAAGGTTTATCTATAACTACCACTACTTTAGTAGTTATAAAAGTTATTAATAATATTAGGGCTTATTAAAACTATTACTAATCCCTAACTAGTTCTAGTTATAAATCTCTATTAACTTTATAATAAACTTACTAGTATTATCCCTAGAATAGCCCTAGTTTCTTATAGTTATTACTAATAGGCTTTCTAAGTTTATTTAATTAGAGGCAATAACCTCTATTATAGCTAAGGAGTGCGCGGAATAGTTTAAGATAGTATAGTGGAGATTTTAAGGTTTTCCTTAGTTAATTATTATAGACTAAGGGTTAGATTAGTTAGGAAACTTCTAGATAATATTATGCTTAAGAGTTAGGATTAACTAACTTCTTTCTACATTATATTACCCATAGATAGACAGCGGCATAGAATAGGCAAATTAGGAGGTGTAAGCAATACTACGTATATCTATCTCCTTCTTATAGTATAATTAGCCTAAATACTTAGCTACTTATTAGCTTATAATTAATAATAGGATATCCTTAGTTATAGGGGTAAGTCCTAATAGATTACTATATAGCTATAATTTAGAACCTATTTAGTTATAGCTAGACCTAGCACTATCTACTATAACCTCTAAGGGAAGGGCAGTTTAGTTCCTAGAATACCTCTAGGAGGGGACTTATTTAGCTTAGGCCATGATAGCATATATATAATAATATTAATAGGATGTAATATTAGTGTTATATTGCCTAGTGGAATGTTTCTAGGTTAGGGATAAAGTATAGCTCTTACTTAGGAACATTAAAACTAATTACCCTTTATAGAAGCTTAATTAGGTTACTACAAAATACACTATTATAGAAGTTCTAACACCGCTTATAGTCTGATTAGATATACTAAGAGGCATTTACCTAGTCTTCTATATAGATCTTATAGAGCAAGTAGTAATAGACCCCTTTCTAAGTTAGAAGCTCTAAGACTCTAGACTAGATCTAGAATAGATATTATTAGAGGATAATAATAAACTTATTAAGGAATACTATATAGAGTAAATCCTTATAGCCTAGAATACACTAGGTAGAGGTAATAAACGTAATATACTAGTTAAATAGGCGGGTTACTTATAACTAATATAGGAACCGCTAAAGAATGTGGTAAACATAGGGGCACTAGATAACTTTAAATAGGAATAGGGGGATATATAATATAATAATAGACTAAGTTAATTAAGTAAAAGTTATCTACTAAGAGAGACTATATATAGGACTAGAGGTATACTTATACTACTACCTATAATAAATTATTTAGCATAACTAAGATATGCTCCTACTATAGCTATTTTAGCTACTAAATCCTTATTAATCTTACTAGAGGCACTATTAAACTCCATTTCGCTCCTATTAATAGGGGCAATATATTAAAAGGGGACAAACTATATCTAGCTTAGGGGCAATAGATATCTATATAGTGGTTATTATAGCTCTATCCCTAATACTAAATAATAGGAGAGGTATATTACCTAGAGGGTAGAAGATAGGAGTATATAGGTAGGGGCTTAGTTCCTATATAGTTACTAGAGGCAATAGAAAGACATTTAGACTTAGTATAGGGGTAACTAGTCCTATTAGGGAGGGTAAGCTATATTTAACATAGATTAGTAGGGGGACACTAGAAGAGCGCTAGGATTAATACTAATAGTAATAGGAAGGCAATTTATTATATAGCTTAATATATTAAGGATTAGTCTTAGGACTAATATAGCAATAACTAGGGAGAGCGCGCTAATTATAGCGGCGGACTACTTATAGAAATCCTATTATATAGTAACTATACTATTTATAAGCTACTAGTTTTACTAAAATAGGGCGCTAGTAACTTAGTGTAGCAAGTTATTTATTCTATAACTAGCTAAGGGACTACTACTAATAAAGGGGATAATATTAAGTCTAGTTATATTTAAGGTAGGAGTATTAGTTAAGGGGGATAGCCTAAGGGCTAAATAGATAGGTACTAGATTAAACTAGGCCTAATTAAGGAGAGAGTTCTAGTAGGTAATAAGGGACTAGTATTTCTAGGATAGAATAGGTAATTTTTGCTTTATAGTTACTAACTTAGCGACACTAGGTTCTATAATATACTAGCCTATAGCGATTTTAGCTTTAAGATCTTTTAGGGCATAATAGAGGTAAGGGTTAGTAAATAGGTACCTAGTTAGCTAGATATAGGTAATATAATTATATTAATAAGGAGGGCAGGACTCACTGCTCTTAGGTAGGTAATAATCTATAATACCTATAGTTAGGGCCTGTTTTATATAGGGACTATAGGGATAAAAAACTAAGGAGGGCGCGGCATACTACTTATTATCTAAGTTACCTTCTATAAGATATTTGCCTATAGAATAGGTAGAAGGTATAGTAGGCATAGTAGGGCTATAGGGAGGAGGATTATAAGGGCATAGTATATTAATAAGCGTTTATATAGGATATAATTAAGGTTTAATAAGGGAATAGGAAGGATCTAAGATAGGATTATAATATATAAAAGGTAAAGTTAGAAAAAGGGAAGTTAGGGGGAAAGGGAGGGTAGGTAAAATGTTTTTATATATAATATAAAAGTAAAGGTAAGGTAATAAACTAGTGGGGGCGGGGTTAGGGGGTTATTATAATAATATAAGGGGCTAGTAGGGCTACGCGTAAGCCGCGTTACATACGCCATATAATAATAATAACACAACGCGATAGGTAGAGATAACTCTATACCCGCTACCGGGATATGCATAACACGTGCGCGTACTATATTTAAGGCAATAATAACAAACTATAATAGGTAGAGACAACCCTATAACCTAATACTAGGACGTGTATAACATAGGGGCGTACTATATTTAAGTTAAGGGGAGCAGAGAGGGGTAAGAAGGTTTTAAAGGGAATAGGGGATAATTTATACTCTTAGGAGATATTACTAGGATAGGTGAGTAGGGAGGTATGTAAAGGGCTTAGGCTTTACCTAAGTATTAGTTATAGCTTAGAAGGATAGGTAGCTAATAGGAACTAGCAAGGGTTTAGGAAGGAGGCTAATATAAGATAGCTAGGGGATATAAGGGGCATAAAGGGGGATAGACTAGCTCTCTTCCTTTCTTCCCTCCTTAAGTTTCTTAATATTATATTGACGCCTAACAGTAGTTGCCTAGGGGCTAGTCCATAACAACTATCTAGAAAGGGGGAGGTATATCTATTTCTAAGTAAGGGGAATTCTTAAAGTTAATACTAGTTAGATTAAGGGGAATTACCTTAGCTATCTTAGTAGTCTATTCTTTACCTAAGAATAGTGCTAAAGCCCTCTCTCTTAAGGATCTAGGCTAATACCTAGAAGTAAAGCACTATTTATAGCTTATAGTATAGGAGCTATTCTAGATATAATTACTATAGGTACCCTTAAGGATACCTAGAATTAATATATAACTATAGAATAGGAAGTATATATACTTATTAAAGAAGTTAATGTGTTATATATATAAGTTTAAGTAATTAAAATAGAAGACACTATTTAATTTACTATATATAGAGATAAGCAAAGCCTAGTAATACTTAGGATATTATAAAAGAGTATATAGAAAATACCTATTAGGATAAGCTATTTTAGCTAGAATAAGGACTTAATATTAATAACTATTTTTAACTACTAAAGCTAATACACTTTCTTTCTTAGTGTAGCTTTTAATAAAGTCCTTTACTAAGTTTATCTTCTTTATTACCTTAAGGAGATAGGGAGGTGCTCTCTTTAAAATATTATCTATAGATTAGAGGATAATTTTAGTGTATAAGGGAACGCTACTATTACTAATATTAATGCCACTATAAACCTAGAATATAAAGAGAAATTTAAACTATAAAAACAAAACTATTAGCTAGTAGTCTAGTATAAGATTAAATAATACCTAAGCCTATATAATCTTTACTAATATAGGAGAGGTAAATCTCTATATAATTAGACTAGTTAATAGTCTTAGTTATTATAAGTTTTGCCTCTAAGACACTAGCCCTAATAATAGTAGTGATATTAGGAAGCCTTTAATAGGTTATATTAAGAGAATTAGCTATAATTAAATAGTTAAAGGAAAGAGAAATAAAGGTTTATAAAAGATAGGATAGAGAGGAAAAGAGAGGGTTTAAATACCTTAATTTATAACTATTCCTTAATAATAGGTGTTAATAACTAATAGATAGGTAGCCCTAATAACCATTAAGGGTGCTAAAGAAGTCTAATTTATAGGATTTATCTAATCCTTATAACTATTACCTAATAGTAGGTATTAGTAACTATTAGTTATAAAAGGGAATATAGCTATAGATAGCTACTACTAACTAACTATATAACCACTAAGAGCTATAAAAACAAGGCTTAGGTTATAAAAACTATTTAATCTTACTTACTTCTTATATTATTATGCTTTTCTTTAGTTATTAAAGCCTTCCTTTCTTAAGTTCTTCTTATATCCTACCTCTCTTAATATAATTACTTTACCTCCTAAAAGTAACTACTATCCTTTCCCTTACCACTCTTATATACATACCTACACGTTCTATTTAATTATACCTTATTATAGCAAAATATAAGGAATCTAAGGTGTCTAAGAATGCTTATACTAAAGTGAATAGCAAGACTATTATATACTTTATAAATAAGAGGTGCCTAATAATATACTATATTTATATTTTAATATATAGAATAAAAGGATCTTTCTTTAAGGAAGAGAAAGAAGGCACTATTAGACTTAACCTAGTTAATTACTATAGATAGTAGCTACTATTATTCTATCTAAGGTAAGACTAGCTATAGCTCTTACTAAGATTTAAAATACACTAAGATAGTAATAACTTTAATAAAGTCACGCTAATTAGGCCTAGTTAGATACCCTTAACTTAGTAATAATATTCTATAGATATTTATAGGTTCTTAAGAAAGGCCTATAAGACCCTAAATAAGGACTAGCTTAATTAGTTTAAGCTATTTACTATAGGGAGAATTATTATATAAGGACTAGAGGTAATAGTAGCTATACTACCTTAAGCATTTAAACTATATACTATAGAGAATTTTAATATAAATACTTTATAGTAATTAATTAGTTTAAAGGTAGGAAGGCTTTATTCCTCCTACTAGCTAGTTAATATTACTTATAGCTTATAGTATAACCTAGTTAACCTTTACTTATATATAAGCTATTAATATATTATAATAGGATTTGTTTTCTTTATAAATAATTAGACTTACTTTTTATTTAATTAGAAATAAGGGTATCTTTACTACTTTAATACTATAGGAGAAGGCTAAATTAAGTAGTTTATTAACTTTATAAGTAGCTAGGGATAAATTATATAACTTTTAAATTACCTATATAATTTTAAAGTAATTATAGTCCTAGCTATAGAATAAAAGGGGAATTAGGAGTATAGGTATAGTTACCTAGGATTCCTTCTTTAAATAATTTATTACTAAGTTAGTTATTAAGTACTTAATCTCCTTATAGAGAACTAAAACACACTAAACTAATATAGTATTAAGTTTAAATAACTATATATATTTAGTAGGGATTTATATATTAAGCGCTAATTTAAGCTTTATCTTAGGGACTAGATAATAACTAATAATATCCTAGATCTAAGATATAGCTATGTAAAAGCCCTTAAAAGAACTCTATAAGTCCTATATAATATAGTAGTAAATAAGCTTATAATAGGGGATTAGTTACCTAGGGAATTATCTTACTAAAAAGACTTTAACCTTTAATATTTAGTATATAATATAATAATACGCTAGATACCTTACTTTACTACTTAAATAATTAGCGGAGGATTACTAGTAAGTATAGTAGTTATAGCCTAGAAGTATAAGACTAGTAATAATAATTACCTAATTAAATAGTACACTAAGATAGCGTAAGTTAATAAACTTTATATTTAGGATTTCTAGTAGCCTATAGCTTATATTTTTATAAATAATCCTAAAGTCTTTAATATTAGTATTTAAGAATTACTATAGAAATAGGAATAGTAAATATAGTAGGAACTTAATACTAAATAATAATAAGAAGCTACTAGTAGCTAAGGATTAAATAAAGAGATAGGATTTTAAGCATTATAAGAGTCTTTATTAGGACTATCTTTTGCTTCTAGTTATAATAAGATACTATAGTCTTTAGTTACTTAGCTTAAAGCACTCTATAAGGCATAATAGGATTAAATACATAGTACCTTAGAATAAAGCACTTAATCTTAGTAAGCTATAACTTATAAATTATTTTAAATAGATATTAAGGACTAGCTAAGGTTAGCATAAATCCATAGAGTTATTAGGTAAAACTAAGTAAGTGGATATTAAGCCTTAATAGATTAAGTAAATAAAGAGATTATATGCTAATCTCTTAGAGACACTAGATAAGCTATAACTATTAATTTACTTCCTTTCCTTAAAGTATAAAACATAGTGTAAAGGAAAACCATAGCTTAATTACTAATATTATTTACCTATGTATTAGTAATGCTACTAGGGCTAGTTTCTTAAGGAATATAGGCAAGTATTATTAATGCTTATTAGTAGGAGAGATAATAAGCCTTAGGATTAATTAATTAGTAGGTAAACTATAAGTAAAGGGCTACTTAGTAAGATTCTAAACGCCTAGCTCTTTATATACCCTTACTAATATTACCTACTAATTATCTATATATACTAAAGACACTAAAGCTCTCTAGAGAGATAAGGAACTTAGGACTATAATTAGGGAGGATTACTTTGTTTTTCTTTCTTTCTTTTCTTATTTTTCTCTTCTTTTCTTTCCCTTTACTATAGGAAGTCTTTCCTTATAGATAGATTAAATAGTAGCTCCCCTTATATATAAGCTATAGTTTACTAATCTTACTTTATATCCTATTTATTTTTAGTCTATATATAGTTAGGGTTAACTAGTGCATACCTAGGGAGGTGTTATATAGCCTAAATCGCGCGCTTAGAAACACACGCGTTTGCAATAATAGTATTAGGGGTTATAGGGATAGTTATTACACTAAGGGATAATAATATTAGTTATATAAGCTAGGGATTAAATAGTCTATAAAGGGATTACTTCTAACTAGGCTTCTAGAGCTTATCACGCACGTTAGATATAGAGTTTTTATGCCTAGCTTTGCTATGGCTTATTATTATGTTTTAAGATAAGATAAATTAACAAGATTATTATTACCCACACTAATTTAACCGTTAGGTTACTTCTAATCTATTAGACCATTTAATCTAGATTATCTCTATCTTATAGAGATAATTTAGCCTTATAACGGGTCGCTGTAGTTAAGCTTCTTAACCCCTTTAACGTGCGCAGACGTCAAAGCTACCTACGCATGTGGGCTAGCATTGTGTCTTTTAGGGTGTTGTTTTCCGCTTGACAAAGTAGCTAACTAGCTTATATGCTTTATAGCACTATCTAACTAGGCTACTCTAGCCTCTATAGGTTTCTCTCTTATAACTAGGATATTTTCCTTCCCTAAAGGCATCTTACTAGGTTACTTCTCTTATAAGACTAGGATATTTTCCTTCCCTAAAGGTATCTTACTATATCTTCCATAATATATTAGTATCTCTTTTACTAGTTCTTTAGTAATTACTATCTTTCTCTAAAGTTCTAGTAAGAGTGCCTTATTTATAATAGGTTTACCCTTATAATTAGACCTTCTTAATAGTGTATTTATATAGTTACTTTTCCCTAGTCTATACTTAATTATAAAGTAAAAGGGGCAGAGAAATATATACTATCTTACCTACCTCCTATTTAACTTTAGCTACTTTATAAAGGTTTATAGATTATAGTAATCTAATAAAACCTCCACTAGGCTTACTATGCCTTTAATATAGTATTACTAGTGTTTAAATAACTTTACTATAGTAAGTAGCTTTTAATTAGCTATACTATAGTTATATTTAGTATCTATAAACTTCCTTAACTAAAAGGCTACTAAATACTAATAGCTCTTATTATCCTACTAGGATAGGATCCCTACTATTATAAAGATTAAAGTATTTATCTTAATACACACTAGTTAACTTAGGTTATAATAATAAAGTAAAGGCACTTACTAAAATATATCCTTTAGCTAGTTAAACACTAGCTATTTCTTTACTTTAAATATAAACTTTCTAGTCTAAATACTATTTTAACTACCTTTTATTAATATATATAGGGGTGCTATAATCCTAGAGTATTTATAGATAAACTATTAGTAAAAGTTATAAAACCTAAGGAATAACTATATATCCTTAAAGCTTATTAGCTTCTTCTAGTCCTAAATTATATTAACTTAACTTATATCTATTAAAATCCTATTAACTAATAGAATAAACCTAAGAAACTTTATAGATTCCTAATAGAAAAAGCACTTAGAGGGCTTAGTATATAGCTTTACTAGTTATATATGCTCTAGGACTTTCTTAATATATATAGTGTGCTTCTCCTATGTTTTTAAGAAGATAAGGATATTATCTAGATATACTATATAAATTATATTAACTAGCCCTTAAAGCGCTTTATAAATATAACTTTAAAAGGTAGCTAGGGTATTTATTAGCCTAAAAGGTATAATAAGATATTTATAATACCTATAGTGTATATAAAAGGCAGTCTTTTATTTATTACCCCCTTTAATATAGATTTAGTAGTAAGTATCTTTAATATTAATTTTTAAAAAGAAGTAAGCCCCTTAGTATTAATCTAAGATCTCTAAAATTAGGGAGAGAGTATAGTAATTCTTCTATATAACCCTATTAAGTCCCTAATAATTTACATATAGTTAAAGCATTCTATTCTTCTTTAGTATAAATAGGATTAGCGCCCCTATAGGACTCTTTAAAGGTTTTATCTAGCCCTTTACTAAGTTATCCTTAATATACTCTTAGAGTTCCTATAGTTTACTTTAGAAGAGAGGGTAAATAGGTCTATATAGTAGTGTAGTATTAGGTACTAAATTAATTATATAGTCTATTAACTTTCTTAATAGTAAGCTTCCTACCTTATCTAATATAAATATATCTTTAAACTTATATAGTTCTTTAGGGATATTACTAACTATTCTATAGGCTTTTACCTCCTTATTATCTTTAAGGGTAATAAACTTATCCTTTATAACTCCTATAATAGTATATATAATTATCTTATTATATATTACTTTAGTAAACTTATAAGAAGTTATTAATAAAAAGGCTTTTCTCTTTTTCTTAAACTACTATTTTTATAAGTATAAATAGAGGTATATATGCTCTTTTACTAGTATATATATTCTAATTAATATAGGACTTCCCCTTACTCTTAGGTCTTTATCTATAGCTATATATAGTAGCTTAAGATCCTTTTCTTCCTTCCTTAAATCTTTAATTATAATAGGTACCTTATAAATACTATATTAGGGAACTATAAGGGCCCCTATTACCTTAAGAATAGGAATAGTAATCTTAGCTTTATCTAGCTTATAGGTTTTTATAAATTTAGTACTAATAATATTAACCTTAGTATAACTATTTAGATTTACTACTATTTAAATATCTTTATACCTATAAATAATAACTAGTGTATAAAAGTAATACCTTACTAGTACCTTAGCTTAGGAGATAAAAGTAAGGGCATTTACTTTTACCTCTAGTAGTTTCCCTAGTCCCTTTTATACTCTCTCTTTAGCTTATTATAAAAGTATACTATATATTTAGTGCTATTATAGTTATAGTAATATCTTTTCCCTTTAACTTCCTTATTATTTAGAGCTATAGCTAGGGTTTTTTCTTTCTCTTTATCTTTCTAATCTCTATTAGGTTTATAGCTATATAGGGAGTTATATCTATAGTATTAGGGGTTCTTAAAAAACCCCTTATTCTTAGAATACTTATATCTTTACTTACTCCTTAGTATTACCTCCTAGAACTACTAGGTAAGTTATATAACCTTCTCTTTAGTCTTTTTAATAATAAAGGTATATAGGTTAATATAGTTTTATAGGTTAGGGAGTAGTTTTATAAAGAATATAAGTATATAGGACTTTTAGAGGCTTTTTTAGGTATTTCTCTAGTAAATCTAAGTAAATACTAAACTTAATAGGGCTTTAGCCCTTATATTACTTTATATTTTCTAATTACTTAGTAATCTATATATTATAGTTTATAAAGTCTTTAAGTAATATAAGTATCTAAGTCTAGAATTTATTCTAGTTATCTTTAAGTTCTTTATAGCTACTAGCTAACTATTTCTTAAGATATTAGTCTTATCTTACCCTATAATTAGTATATATATAGTTAAGTATAAAGAAAATCTTTTAGTAATTATATATATACTTATATCTTACTTTATTAAAGGTATAGTTAAGGTTATTAATCTATATCTTATATTTCTATAGGTTAGTAAGGTAAGTAAGCTTAGTAATATTCTAGACTTTAACTTCCTTATTACTTTTACTTAAGGATAAGCTTAATCTTTATAGCTTTTTTACTTATCCTTTCCTTATATTTAAATAAAGCTTACTAGGTCTAAGTGTGTAGTGTGTGTAAACCACTATCTTATAGCTAGTGGTTTGCTAGCGTTATATAGACCTAGCCCTAGGGTATAGTGTGTTGCAGGGTGCACCCGTGTTAGGAGCGGGGCCTCACATATTTATTATTCTAAGTTCTAGTAGTAAGCGCTTATTAGCTAGTTTCTAACTTAGTAATAGATCTTTCACCGCTTACTAGACTAAATTAATATAAAAGATAGGATATAGGCCCCTTAGTATATCTAACCTAATAGTTAGCGGTATAGGGACCTTAAGCACCTTATACTTAGCTATTACCTAATCTAACTTCTTATAGGGATAATTTATCTTAATATTCCTAAGACTTAACTATATATAGTTACTAACTTAGAAACATTCCACTAGTTTATAACTACTATTTATATCCTCCTATTATTATTATTAAATAAAAGCTATAGTAGCTTATATAAGGTCTATTTTATTCTTTAAATATTATAGGAAAGCTTAAGCCTATCCTTTTGCTAAAGTGGTTAATAACTATATTTAAGTTACCTTCTAAACCATTAATATATTATAACTATGTAGGGCTATGTTTACACTTACACCTATTACTAATAAGTCCTAATTATTTAATACTAGTTAGTAGGTAAGTAAATAGTTAGGCTATTTAAATTAAGAAAAGGATAGTATTACCTATAAGATAGCCTACACTTCCTAATTTGCCCTCTCTATTCTGCTATCTATCTATAGATAGTATAATATTAATAGTAATTATTATATACTAACCTTTTTATAAAGGAAAGTCTAGAAATTACTTAGCTAATCTAATTTATAGTCTATAATTATCTACGTAGGGAACCTATAGAATTACTACTAATAATATTTAAAGCGTTTTGCATATGCCTTAGCTATTATTAATATTATAGCCTTAAGCTATATATATTTAGAAAGTCTATCTATAATAACTATAAGGAACTATAGGTTATCCTATCCCTTAGTAGGGAGATTAGTTATAAAGTTAATAGAAATCTATAACTAGTACCTATTAGGAGGGGGATTAGCTTTAGTAAGCCTTACTATAATTATTAGCTTTTCTACCCTTTATAGTAGTAATAGTTCTATATAAAATAGGCTATATCCTATAATATTCTATCCTAATAGAAGTCTCTTTAAAGCGCTTTAAAAGTTATATTCCTCCCTAGGTGCCCTAATAAGGGTAAGTTATAAGTCTATTAAATTAGTATTATAGTTAATAGCTCTTACTTTAGAATCTATATCTATCCTTAAAACTATAATATGCCTTTTACACTAATTTAGTAATTTACTATCTATTCTCTTATACCTATAGTATTAGGAAACTTCTAGGCCCTTACCTTTACTATATTAAGCTAAACCCTATAAGCCTTATCCTAGAGTATAGATTAATCCTTTAGGAATTAAAGGTATTTATCTATAAATAGCGCTTTTCTAGCTAGGGGTCCCTAAGTATACCTAGGTTACCTCCCTAACTATCCCCTTTTACTAGTATAATAGGCTAAATGCTTATAATTACTTTTCTATATTAAAACTAGAACTTAGTAGGAGATATTACTAAATATATAAGTAGCTCTTTTAGCTTTTTTACTTACACTTCCTCCTAATAGTGTCTTAATAATATATCTAGTTAAGCTACTTATATGCCTAGCCTATAATATAAATAGAAGTTAAAAAGTGCTAGTATCTTTACTTACCTTGCTTACTATTCTAATATTTCCCTTAGTACTATAAAGTACTCTAAGTTCTTATAGTCTATAAGGATTATAAATAGCTTACTAATACTCTATAGTTTTACTAACTATGCTTTAAGGTAAGAGATAACTACTAGTAGCTCCTTATTATATATTATATAATTCTATTAAGTAGGCTATAATTATATAGAGTAGTAAGCTACTAGATATAAAACTCCTTTATTATTAACCTAGGAAAGGTAACCCCTAATACTATCCTAGAATAATTTACCTTAACTAATATATCCTTCTTAGGGTCCTACTAGGTTAGGATAAGGTATAATATAAAAGCTAACTTTAATATATTAAAGGCCTTATTATACTCCTTTATCTATATAAATAGGGCTTCCTTTTTAGTTAAGTTAAGTAAGGGCACTATAATCTCTAAGAATTATAGTATAAAGTTATAATAAAAGTTAGTAAAACTAAGAAATCTACATACTCCCTAGACCTATATTAGGGCCTCCTAATCCTATATAGCTATAATCTTTTCCTTATCTAGGCGAATTTGTTTTCTAGTATAAATAATAAACCCTAAGTACTTTACCTCTTTAGTTATAAAAACACACTTCTTAATATCTAAGTTTAGTCCTACCTAGCAAAGCTTATCTAAGACTACCTAAACTTTTTATATATAGTCCTTTTATAAACCGCCTAAATAAACTAGAATATTATTAAGGTATACTATAATATAGTCCCCTAGGATTTTGCTTAATATACTATTAATATATCTCTAAAAGGTAGTAGGTATACTTGCTAATATAAAGGGGTATATAAGCTATTTAAATAAACTAAACCTTATTTAGAATGCTATTTAGTGTTCTTTACCTTTAGTAATATATATATAATAAAACGCTACTTATATATCTAGTTTTATAAACCACTTTACCTCTAATAATAATTATAGTATTTCCTTAACTAGTAATAAAGGATAATAGTCCTATTTTATAATCTTATTAAGTGTGTAGTAATTTATATAAAACCTCTAGCCTCCCCTAGTTTCTTTACTAATAGTATAGGCACTATAGCTAAACATAAACTTACCTTAATCTAGCCCTTATCTATTAAGTCTATTACCTATTTCTAAATTTCTAGTAAGTAATAATAAGGTATATTATATAAGGGTGCCTAAGGTAACTCTAGTTTATTACCCTCTATATCCTATTTTAACTAAATATAGTGATTAGACTTACCCTAGTATAGTAGTAAAGCATTTGCCTTATTTTCTAAGAAAAGGTCCTTAAAATCCTATAGTGTCTCTAGTAAGGAGGCTAGGAGCTCCTATTCTATAGGCTTTAGTGCTATATTAATTTATAAGATAGATATGATTTCTTGTAAACTTATTATATAAAGCTAGATATATTCCTTTTATCTCTTTATTTAATATACTATTCCTATAAATATAAAACCTAGGATAGCTACTATAGGTTAGTCTACCTTCCTATTAATTATAGCCTATATTTATAGGTTATTTACTAACCCTATAAGTACTTATTATTATACTATATTTAAATTAATTTTATTTTATTCTATCTAAGGTATCCCTAGGATAAGTTACCTTATTAATCCTAGGATTATATATGTAATAATTAGTGTCTCCTATCTATCTAAATCCACTTAAAAACAAATAATATATATTATATATAAATGTTTTTTATGCTTCTCTTCTCCCCCTTATTTTACACTAACTACTATATAAACTAACCTCTTAGTTAGAAAAGGGAGGTATTTTAGTTAAAGCTTCTAGATAAGGCATTTACTTATAGTAATATAGTAGTTATAGCCTATATTAATTTAAGTATCTATAAAGGTAGTCTTATTAATTAAGGTAGGAACTAAAAAAGGTAATAAATCTATATTATCCTAGATTTATTTAAAATCCTTATTAGTAATAACTATATACTATAAAGCCTCCTTATACTTACTTCCCTTTTCCCTTATTAAATAACTTAATAAAGGGGTTATTCTTTTCCTAACTACTCTATGCTTTCTCCCTCTAAGTTACTATTATTAGAGTTACCTATATTATAAGTATTTACTAATAACTTTCCTTATAGGTATAGGGCAGGATATAGCGGATATTTACTAATAAAGTGCTAGCTAAAACCACATTAGAGGTATTTGCCCTTCGTATAGTAAGCGTTTATAATATCTTAGGTAATCTATTTAGCCTATTTTCCTTCTAACCTATTTCCTAATTTTTACTATATCTATAACTTCCTAGGTCCCTTATAGTTCCCTATTATACCTATAACTTAAATATCTATTATTAGTATATCCCTATCCTACTATTTAGCCTTATTTACATTCTAAGCTAGTTATATATGCTTTTATACCTAGTGCTTTTCCTCTAATTAATAGGATTTAATATCTAAGGTAATGCTATAGTAGTAAGCTATAGCTATTATATAATCTATTTAGGGTATATCTCTTTTAATACTATAGTCCCTTATTTACTTATTAATTACTATACGTAACTTAGCTAGCTTTATAGCGTTATCCTATTCTAATCCTCTAGCTAATATAAGCTTTTATTTAAATTAAATATAGAAGTTACTAAACTATTTATTAGGTTACTAAGCTATCTAGTTAAGTTTTATAATAGCTAATTCCTATTAATAAGGGTTATTAAGAATATCCCCTAAGTATATAAGAAAATAAGTAGGTTTATAATTAAGAATATATCCTTTTTTAAAGAATAAAGTAATTTAAGCCTATACCTTTACTAATAAATTTTAGTAAATAAAGTACTATTAATCCTTCTAGTCTCTAATAAATGCCTTATCTATGTAAAGCTTATATATTATAAGATTCTTCTATAATATAAATAGTGCCCTATTACTATTAAATAGCTATCCTATAGGTAATAGCTTTTGCTTTATTAGTTTACTCTTTATTAGCATATTAAAGTCTAACTATTCTTTATTAGCAAGCTCTTTAATTTATTATAACTATTTCTTAACTAGCTCCTATAGCATTATAAGTTTATTTATTTCTATTTTATCCCCTAAGGAAATACCTATAGGTAATAACTTTAATAGTAATCTAACTATAGTAAAGAATAAGATATATTATAAACTAGCCTTAGGGTAGCTATATATAAGTGTTTAAAGTGCGAATCTTATTCTTATAGAAGAAGAAGAGAACTAAATAAAGGGGTAGTAATAGGTCCCCCCTTATAGCAGGTCTGTATAGTCTATGCATAAACCGCCCCCTTTCTAGACCTAGTCTTGCTCCGGACTTAACCCAAGCTTACAGCTCGAGTCTATAACACCTTCTAGTTAAAATATTCTAAAATAATATAAGTAAGGTTAGTATAGCCTAAGGTACTAGATCTTAGATTAATATATATATAGTATATAAGCTTAATATATACTTACCTAAAGGGTTCTTTAATAAATAGTATCTTATACTATTTATAATATAAGATTATATAAATTAAGCCCCTAAAATTATATTAGTATTATTCTCATATATATCCTATATATATATACTAGTAACCTATAAAGATTTTATCTTTATTAACCTAGAATTAGCTATTAGTATTAACTATAAACTATTAGCATATATTTAATAAATACTATATATATTAAAAGAATATATACCCTTAATACTATACTTCTCCTTAAGGTATTATTATATCTAGATAAGTAAGAAGATATATTATATATATATATAATATATAATATACCTAGCTAGACTTACTATTTATAATAGTATAATTATAAAGGTAGCTATTTAATTTCTTAATGCTATAACTATATATTATTAATATAGTATATATATATATAAGAAAAGGGAATATATATATTAGCTCTAAACTTTAAGAGATTAAAGCCTACTATTAATAAAATATTAGTTATATTATATATATATGTAAAATGCTTTACTTATAGCTAGTAAGCTTATATTTAGCTATAGGAATTATACTATATTAGCAAATCTATAATATATATTTTAAATATAGTAACTTACCTTTAAATAAATCTTTAATATAGGGAACCTATTCTCTTACTATTTATAAGTTATTATATTTATATAAGATATATAAACTATATACTATAAATATATCTAGTAGACTTATCTCTATATATATCCTAGGTATTAGTTTCTATATTTATAATTTTAATTATAAATAAAAGCCCTATATATAATTAGTATATAGTAATAAAAAAGAATATATATATTAATTACCTTTACCTTTTAGTAGTTAGTAGTAGTAAGGTATAGTAATAGTCTATAAATATAATTAGTATATATATAAAGGAGTAAAGATATTATTTACTATCTAAATAACTATAGGAATTTTTTCTTTAGTAAACTATATAAAAGTAATTAGTATTATTAGAATATTAAACAAATATAATACCTATATATTGATTTTTATATTTTTTTTGGGCGCATTGTGGCTAATGCATCTGATTTTCAACAGACATAATTGCTAGCAATACCTAGCTAGTATAATAATTAACATATAAGTTAAAAAGTCTATAGAAATAGATTTAACCTAAGATAGAAATAAGCTTTAAGGTTACAAATACAGGGGGCTACGAGGTTAGATTAAAGTTAGCAATAAACTTTGTGGCTGTAATAGCACAAGATATAGTTATAGTTTGTGACTATAGTTAAACTTAAATCCGTTTAAGTTTTACTTATAGCATAAATTAACATAATTCCCCCTTCCTTTATAACTATGTTTGTTTCCTCTCTTTATCTCTTCTATCTTCTCACACCTTACTACTTATACTTTAAAGCTCTAAGGCAAACTTAAACGCTCACACTAACTATAACTCATTCCCACTTGCCACACAACCTAATTCGCAGGTAAGTCCTACCTTTCTAATTAACTAATTTACCTATAACTAATCAGACTGTAGTATGGCCAAGGGTGACCCAAAGCCAGGGGCTATAACCACTAGGCTAGGTAATACCTATATATAAAGTAAGAGAATAATAGGGTTATATACTAAGGGTATAGAGGTAGGAGTAATAATAAAAGAGGAAGAAAGTAAGAAAAGAGCTTATAGTAGTAGGTGCCTAGTATATATAAGGTAAATGCATATAATCTAACCCACTTTTATTTTTTTCTTTATTAGCTTAGGATTTGCACTTTATAGTAGCATATACTATGCATATACTAGGCATATACTATTCTGCCACTTAAAAGGCTCTACCCTAGACATAAGATTAACTTTGTTACAGCTAAGATTTACTGTGTGCCTGGCCACCTCAAGTATGTGATTGTACAATGCCCCCTGAATTATTTTACAAATCTACAAGCCCCAGTTTCTTGTTCCTCGCTAACAGCTGCGATTAGCTGGCAAGTGCACTAACCCCTGAACAATTTTAGAGCGCTACAAGGAAAATGCGCAGGGTATTAAGCGCCACCAAAAGGTACATCATTTTCCATGTAAATCGTCCACAATGTAAGGTACCTGTCTATCCTAGCCCCCGTCTCCTTCATTTCCTAGCTGCCGTCTGATTCGTTCAATTGCCCCTGTCATGTAGATGTGTAAAATAACTCACGGGGGCATTGTACACTCTAACCCCTAAATTATTTTACAAATCTACATGACAAGGGGGACTGTTCCTTGCTAACAGCTGCGATTAGCTAGCAAGTGCACTAACCCCTGAAGAATTTCAGAGCGCTACGAGGAAAATATACAGGGTATATAACGCCACAAAAAGATACATTATTTCCTTCGTAAAGTGTTCAGAGATCTAGGTACTTGCTAGTCCTAGCCCTGGCATCTGATTCGCTCAATTCCCCTGTCATATAGATTTGTAAAATAACTCAGGGGTTGGAGTGTACGTGCTCGATTGCGGGTGAATGAAAGATTTTCCATGAAAACGGAGAAAAAATGTCTAGTATACTATTACACAATCGTCTCCGAAAAACAAACAAAAC
The DNA here is from genome assembly GCA_021950295.1 of Epichloe scottii. Lineage (NCBI taxonomy): Eukaryota > Fungi > Ascomycota > Sordariomycetes > Hypocreales > Clavicipitaceae > Epichloe > Epichloe scottii. The sequence continues at coordinate 743,554 of CP083245.1, forward strand.
AAGCCCTGGCATTCCATTCTCTACACCTTCCAGTACACAATCTGAAGCTTCGCATGATGAACATGGAATGCCATCCGACCCAAAAAAAAAAAATAGGAATCAATCTCATGAATGGTGTTTTCCAAAAAGAGTCTGCCTCTTTTCTAACAATCCCAAGTCCCACCAACCATTGATTTGTTCAAAGATGGTCTTGCGCTTGGGCTTCTCCATCGCTGCAGGAAGAGGACTCAACAGGCCCAAGCCCACCGGGGACTTTGGCAAAGGCACAACGGCGGGGGCAGGCGGCAGAGGGGGAATGTCTTCAAGCGGTCGTGGCGGTGGTCGAATGCGAGCTCTCTTCTCGCGGATCGTCGCCGTGGGGGCGGCGGGGAAAACGAAGGACAGACGTGTTGTCGAACGGGACGAGAGATGCTCGCCTTGAGGAGGTCGTCGTCGTGGCTAGAGTCACTGTCATATCTCTTGTCCGGCTCCTGAATCATTGCCATTGTGCCAAGGCTCCGGGCCTTCTGTAGCTTCCGCGGAGCGGCGGCAGCCGCCGGCGGTGCCCATCTCCCCGCTGGAACCCCACGGCCGTACCCTCATTCGACATCCTTGGGGGCGCGGGGCGAGCGTCCCCCTTGAGGCGTTTCCAGAGGCAGGCGGAAGTGACGGCGGACATGAAGTAGAAGACGCAGAGGCTGATGCTCAGGCCCCAGATGGCCTTGATCTCGAAACAGGTGGCCTTGTCTGGGTCGACCCACTCGAAGTAGTTCTTGCGGGCGAGGTTCATGAAGAGGAGTGGATGAAGTTGGCCGTGTTTCCGTCATCAGGGAGGGCAGGGCAGGTGAGGTAGCTGACGGGCCGGCCGACCACGCAAGCGACGACGATGGTGGCAACGAGGCAGAGGCCATCGGCGGCGGTGGAAATGAGCAGAGGCAGCATGGAATCCCAGTAGAGAATGTACGTGATGACGGTGTAGACGGCCGTGATACACGCCTGCAAAAACGGACATGGTTCTGTCAATAGCCGATTCTGATGAAAGCCAAGACAGAAGTGCTGTCGACTGCATTTTACTCACAACAACAAGAGTGCCGACCAAAGCAGACGGCGGCACATAACTCGCAGCCACCATTTCCGAGATGAAGTTGGCAGACAATCCAATAATGGTAATCAGTGCAACAGCTTGCAAAGCCCTCATGGCCGTAAAAGTCATGCCCAAGGCACCGAGAGCAGGAGGAGCACCCATTCTGAGAGAAGAAGATGTGGGAGCAACAGCTGCGGCGGAGATGTCTAAGGAGAGTCGAGGTCTAGAAGCACAACCTGCCGTATGGAGGGGAAACGCTTCGAATAGAACGGCAGAAGAGCCGGCAAAGAAGTGGAAGACGGAACTGTGAGTCGCGCGAATGCAGCGAACGCAGCAAAGAATCGAAAGAAGGGACGTGGGGACGTTTTCGACTCTGTCGGATAACGTGAGTGGTTCAATCTTTGATATTGGAACAAAAGAATGGATCGGGGCTCGGAGTCTTGTGCAGTTGGTTGGCCAGAGGGAAGGCTATCTTGGTTTGGAAAGACAAACAAAAGTGAAGGTGGGAGATGAAGAAAAGACACAAACGAAATGTCACAAAGGAAAAAGATGGGATTTTCGTTCGAGGTTGGAGTTGTTTAGATTGGAGAGGAGAGGAAAAGCTAATGCAGTGCGGGAGGTTTGCGTCTTATATACAGCATCGACATTTCAACCAGACGGACGGACGTCTTGGCCATCCATGTCTGATTCCATCCATGGCCCGGTGGTGGTAGGTGGTGGCAGGTGGTGGCAGGTGGTGGCAGGTAGCGCCAGGTGCCGAGATCCCAGAATCCCACCCAGCACGCTCGTCGCATGCCAATAGGATGCTTGCCATTCGGCTTTCATGTGGTGACGCTGAAGAGAAAGAATTGAACGTCTGCCACTCACGTGCTGGCGATGCAAGCCACGGCAGGCATTTCTGAGACGGAGGCCGGTGTGGGCAGCCGCCAGGCCATCCAATCATGTGCTGCCCTCACCGCACCGGGCAACCCCAGCGCTTACCAACTTGCCCGACGCGTCCGATGCGTCCGATGCATGCGCGATGGTCTAAAAATAATATAAAAATAATAATAAGCGCGGCGACTGGGTGATTGGACTTGATTCCATGTCAATTTCATGCGCCTTTACGCCTGTCTAGGGTCAAAACTTCAAGCATGCTTGCTCAACATGTGCCCTGCTCGCCCCCATCATCATCGACTACTTTCGACTCATACCCACATTCCTACTAGGTTATTACGATGCGTTTTCATTGCTGCCGTCTTCATTCAATCAAGACTGCAGAGCAGCACAAAAGTACAGCGCATTATTTGCTTAGCCAAGCAGGTCGCCCGATGCTGAGCCGCTGTTTCCAGCGGGAGCGCCTCCAAAGCTGGACTGAGAGTTTGAGGCGGGTGCTCCCCAGATGCCAGCGCTGCTCTTCTCCTTCGCCAATTGACTCATGGCTGGCCCTCCCGAGGATTTGTCCGTCTTCTTTATGCCCACACTAGCCTTGCCCCAAAGCGCACCAAAGGCATCGCCGCCTGCGCTGGTTGCTGCAGCTTTGGCACCCGGGCTAGTGACTGGCTTCATGTTTGCCATGGTTGTTGGCCCACTCGATGTCGTACTCGACATGGTCGACATGCTATGCTGGGCGGGGTTGGAAGCATTGGCCTGAATGCCGCCGAAATAGTTGGGTCCTGACGGTTGAAAGCTCGTTGGCTTGGGAGGTTGAGCTTGTGCAACCGGTGCTGAAAATGCAGAATAGTCTACACTTGGAGTAGCACTCGCGCTTGGGGCCGGTGACATGGAAGACGCGCTGACCATCTGATTGAGGTTGGCAGTCTGAGGGGCTGAGACTGGCTTAGGGGCAGCGATGTGTGCCGTCGACGAAGCCGTAGAAGTGAGGGGTGCAGCAAGAGGCTGTGCTGGATGCTGAGGAGCTGGAGCTGCAGACTGGAAGTCGTCAAATTCGTCATCGTCATTGGACGAAACACCATTACCACCAGACGGCCCAGCCAAATTAGCCAGACCTGAGCTCTGAGCAGCTGTAGGAGCCGCAGAGCCAGTCGTCTGAATGGGATCGTCGAAAGAGAATAGATCGACCTCTGGCTCTTTCTTCTTTGCGGATTCGGCAGCGACCTTCTTGGATAGCTCTGTTCTGCGGGCAGCTCTAGAAGAACTTGAGGGTCCTTTTCCATCGAACTCGTCGTACTCTTCGAACTGATCAGATCGGCCACCACCGCTGCCACCACCAAACTCGCGAAATCCATCGGTCTCGCCGCCGAAACCGCCGCCATCTCCGTAGACGCCACCTGAGAAGCCGCCGTAATGTGCTGACTCGCTGCCGAAGCCGCCGTATCTGCTCCCGCTCCCGCTCCCGCTCCCGCTCCCGCTCCCTCCTGAGAAGCCACCCCCGAGGCCGTATCCACCTTCAACTCCGGTATACTTGTTTTTGGTTGCTCTTGCCTTCTTGCGCTCAGAACGAATACGCTCGACATCGCCGAGAAGTTCGGCCAATTCCTTAGCTCGGTTCCGTACATTGATGCCTTGGTCTTTGCCATTCTGATCGATGAAGTGGAATTGACGTAGCATCTTGAGAAGAGTTATGTGGCCACGAGCATCGTCGATGACTCTCTCGGAGCCATGTTTGATGAGAAACTCGAGCAATTGCAAAGCCTTGTAAATTTGCCGCCATTCCTCGGCCGACTTTTCGGTGAATCGACGATAGATTATCGGCATAATCTCATTGAGTGTTTGACTAGAATGCGTTAGATAGGTTCACTTGACATCTGAATCGCTGGCGTACTAGCTGAAGGTGCCATTAGCAATTTCTTGCATCAATGTCGATGAAGAGCCCCATGGCTCGTTGTTCGTAGCTTCTCGGACCTGCGGCGACGGTGTTAGACTCGCCCTGACCGCAATTGGGATTCACAATGCAGTACCTTCGCCTCCATCTCCGTAAAGTTCATAAAAGCTACAATGCGATCATGTGAGAAACAGTATCTTGATCGCGAGATGGCGATTCCTACCATTTTGAGCTTTGCGGAAGCCCGCCTTGAGATCGTACAAGGTCAGGTTGGAGACGGTGCTTTTCAGATCGTTGAGATCCATTTTGAAACCTAAGCGGACAATCTGCAATCTCTGAGGCGATTATGGTGTCGTGTTCGGGCAGGATGCCGTGTCGTGCACAAGATGAACTGGTCTTCATCGAGTCAGTCGGCGTCGCAGTTGAAGGAGAACCCAACTGGGCCAGGCTGGTCGCTCGGGCTGCGTCGCGATGGGGCCATCACGTGAGGGGCGTACGGGCCGTCGACTTGAGTAGCCTGTTCACTCAGTAGACAAACGCGATGGATATTGTATGCGCTGGAAGAGAAAAAATTACGCGATGGTAATATTCTGGGCACAAGTCATTGAGAGATCTTCCAGAGCCCAAATGATCACCAGAGAGCAGTTGTCGCGTGCATGACGTATCTTTTAATCGTGCCTCCAAGAACCTAGGCAGACACCGGATTTTAATTACTGGGTACCTAGGTACCTAGGTTCCTGAGACCTCAGGCTGGCAGCTCCACTACACCCGGAACTTACCCCAAAAATTTTCCCCTTTCTAGCGAGCCTGCAGCTTGGACGACGACATCAACTGAACCATCAAACAAACCCAATCTAATTCCATCTTTGTATTACTACTTTCATCCTTCGTCAAGGCCACGTTCTCGTCAGGTACGTTCAAGTAATCTTTTATGAGTTCACGTGGTGCCATTCCATCGCTGTCTGCAGAAGATGCATCACAAGACTACCAGCATGCACGCATCCCCGATCAACTTGCCTATCGACTTTACGGCAGTTCTGTCATGCCTCTGCTCGGCACGGCTTCGGCTTTTGGCGTGCAGAACATGGTAAAACCGCGGAGCCCGACGCGCTCCTAGCATTGCCGCTTCATTTATCCCGATACGCGGCAAGACGTCGTCGTTGCTGTTGAGGAGCTTCTGGGTGGGCTGGTGTTGCGAATCCATTGGTTCTCACGATAGTATCCACATGCTCGGCGCAACCAAGCCCGCATTGACAGATCACGATAACGGACGTGGTCGGAGAGCCATGATGGGCATTTTCTTGCGAGTGCAAGGGCAGCAGTGTCCCCGGCCTGAATGGGCGAACGATGTTGAATGCTTGCCATCAGATGGAAAACCTGACATATCGAGTCCAGCCAGGAGGTTTCAATAGATTCTGTTGGCAGAATCCGCTCTGCCGCGCTGGCGTTGAGGGGAGCTCCTGGAGTGTGGTGCACTCCAGCAGCAGCCTCCCGCACCTCGGCGAAGCTCCCAGGTGCTGTTTTGCCATGTCGAGGCTGCTGTGGCATCCATTGCCCCCTTCTGGAGCCCCTTTCATTGGTCGCGACTGCCAAATGCACCACGACTAACAATTCAACCCTCCAGCGACCTCAAAATGCGATCAACATTGACGCTTCTTCGACCCCTCCTACCCCGCTACAGCCTCTGCGCTCCTGGGCCGCGATTTTTTCTCTTCCCCTACTAGCATCTGCTTCTGGCAAATTCCAAGCTACCCGTCAATTCTCCGTTACTTCAGCAGTTATGATCAAGAAGGTGTATGTTCTCGCCAATGCTTTTCCATCTTACCATTTCGCACTGGTCCAAGTCTCAGCTAACAGTCGATGGAAGCTTCTTCGATGTGAGCTGGGAGGGTCCCGTCTTCCAGGGCGGTAAACCTACCTCTACTGTCAAGGGTTAGTACCACCAGCTACTTTGATTGATTTTACCTCGTCATCACTTGGTTGGGGGGTTTTGAGGTTTCAGAGCTATGGGATAGCAGGCCCCTTTGACTCAGCGGGCATATTCCATTGTCAAAGTTCACTCTTGCAGCCTGGCCAGCTGCCTATGCCCCTCTTGCCACAACTGGTGTTACAAGGCACGAATACAAGCATCAAATGCTGACTACTGTTGTGCAACAGAACAACAAGCCCGTATCAATTTCAACCTGTTTGACGACGTCGTTCCCAAGACCGCCGAAAATTTCCGTGCCCTCTGCACTGGCGAGAAAGGCTTTGGTTATGAGGGCTCCTCGTTTCACCGTATCATCCCCGACTTCATGCTTCAGGGTGGAGATTTTACCCGCGGCAACGTAAGTCGATATTGAACGAACCAACATCAGAATATAGAGAGTGGCTACTTACAAAGTCCACAGGGCACTGGTGGCAGATCAATCTACGGTGAGAAGTTCGCCGATGAGAATTTCAAGCTAGAGCACGACCGCCCCGGTCTGTTGTCCATGGCCAACGCCGGTCCGAACACGTAAGTGAATGCCTACTGGCATGATCAACAATTACGATGCTGGCGAAAATATAGTGTTGGGCACAATTCCCCGATATCGCAGCTGACTCTTTGACTGACCAGAAACGGCTCCCAATTCTTCGTCACCACTGTTGTCACCTCCTGGCTCAACGGCCGACACGTCGTTTTCGGCGAGGTTGCCGACGAGGAGTCCCTAAATGTCGTCAAAGCCCTCGAGGCTACTGGGTCCCAAAGCGGCACCGTCAAATACAACAAACGCCCCACCATCGTCAAATCTGGCGAGCTGTAAACTGTCTATTAGCCTTGCATTTTGCTTCTGATTTGAAAACGGATATACAATACATTGGTAGCGGTGGCATGCGAATGCTAGGTATTTCGTGTTACTAGTATGATGTCTGATAGGAATAGAAATGTTGAACACACTTAACGATGAAACCTCTCGCGTGAGGGGCAGACCATCTCGGGGCAACGCGAAATGGGACCTGATTAATTTTCAAGACACTTGGTCTCCGTACACGAGGACTCTTTCAGGGGTTGCTTTTTCTCTCAAGTCCGACAAAACCTGTTCCGGTCTGAAAGAATTTTGTTTCGTTCCTATACGCCTAATAAGCTATGCTTTTTCCTTTCCACCAGGTCTGACGGACCTCTGTAAAATAAGTCGAGACTAAAAACTCCAAAGCCATGCATGCCGATCCAACAAGATGTGGGTATTCATTCTCTGGTGAGAATTAAAGAAGGAAGAAATCTAACAAACAACCGCCACCGTCTAGTTTATATCCCACACGTTGAACCAACAATCGGGGGGGGAAGGTATAGTGAAACTCTGGCCGTACTGCGACTAGTCCAATTCGATGCCGAGCCATCTTTTGAAATATTCGCAATTGCTTGGTCCCACGGGCCCTCCTTCTTCGCAAAGGTCAAAGACGGGACATTTGCCACAGGGCGCCTCCGTGTAGGGACTGATGTACGGCTCTGGTCCTCCGTCTCGTCCACTCGGATCATCTCGTCCGGCCCAACTCTCGGTAGATTGCTTCGCGATGCGGGGCACGCGGTATCCCATCTTGCCAGCTACTTTGATCGGCTCAATGAGGTTGTCCCACACCAGAACATCCACCAATTTCTTGACGTCATCCTCGGACAGAATGGTATTGTTCGTGATACCACTGCTCGACAGCAGCCGAGCAATGTCTCTTACCGTCGGATACCCAGTGTACCCAGCCGGCAAGGGCAGCCGCACCGCCCCCTCCTCGCCGTCGCGCCCGCGGCCGTCTTGACAGCCTTGGAGGGCGATTTGCTCATCTCACTTGCGTCTCTCTTCTTGCCCCTTTCCCTTCCGCCCTTGACGACGCCCTTCCTGGGCACCTGGCTTACCGCCGCGGCGCTGCCGCCGTGCGTGCTCAAGTATCCGCTCTGGCGCTTGACGAAATCAAACACCACGCGCTGCAGTTCCTCGATGAACGCCTCGTCGAGGTTCTGGTCCGTGTACCAGGGTCCTCCGGTCGCGCGATCGCTCGGCCGTATGGACGCCTTGATGAACATCTTCTTATTGGGGTGTTCGACATTCTTGAACGGCGCAATGAGACCCTTCGTCTGCAGCTGCTTGAGAGCATTCTTCAGGACCGAATCGTGCATGTTGAGACGCTTCTGGAGTGTTTGCGACCATATCCCGTCGCCGCCAGAGTCGTCAATTAATGAATACACCATGACTTGTTCGTCGGTCGAGCATTGCTTGTACCTAAAGAGCGGTAGAAAACAGAAACCATGCTTTGTTAGCCGAACGCCGCTTCTGTAAAACGCTCGCAGACGGATCGCAAACAAAACAAGAAGAGGTTTGGAAGGCCAGACAGAACCCAGGGATGAAGAAAAAGGGAAAGAAAATTAGAATTGGGAGGAAATCTCACTTGTGAGCTTCTTGCGCGTCTCTCCATTTCCAAAGAACCTGCCCGCTCGCCTCCCTCATCGTGATGAACAGCTTGTCATCACTGAGCGACTGCACCACGCGCGCCAACAGCAGCAGGTCCTTGTTTGGAATGACGTCGAGTCGCAAGAGGTCATCCTGCGAAAACAAGTCGTTGCCCGGTCCGAATTCTTTGCATCGTTCGTAGAGGGCTTCTTTCCACACGGCAAATTTCGCAGCTTCGGACTCGCTGTCGCCAGCGGCGGGTGCCGCTGAGGCAGGCATGGGGGTGGTTTGTGACTCAACGGCTTCTCGAGTGTCGCGGGCAAGACCAAAGAGCGGGTGTGTCAAGCCAAGCAGTAGAAACAAAGAAAAAATTTATTGCTCCATGGATGGGCGCGGCAAAGCGTGGTCTCAGCGGTCAAGCTAGAGGAGGCCATTCAATTGCAAGGTGGGTGTCGGACCTTGTCAGCCCCCGCATATGATAGTCGTGGGGAAAAAAGAAAACAGGGCTGTTGGAGAGAGTTCGGCCCAGCAGCCAAATGTCAGTCACAGCTAGCTCGGAAGAATACCAGTGCCTATTGATTGCACTGCATTGACATGCCTGGCCAGTGTCTGCATATGCATTTCAAAGTTGGCATCACTCTTTAAACCATACATCTTGGCAAGTTGACTTGTTTGTTCGCTTCTATTTAATCCATGCGTTTCGCGCAAAGAAGAGTAAAAATACAACCATTGCTCGAACAACGAAAAAAAACCCGTTTTTTTGCACGGAAATGAACCCTCCAATGGTTCATGTTCACCCAAGCTAATAGTGTTCCTTACGCCTAAAACGCCATATCTGGCCAATTCTTCCACGAGTTACCGTACACCTTGTCCAGCCTAGTTCCAACGCATTCAAGCTTGCAGAATAATCATTGACAGATAACGATCAGCAGCAGCAGCGAGGCCTGAAGACAAGCGAACCGGTCCGAGTCGATGACGCTTCATCACTTGCCTACTTGGATGACTCATCCTCGGCTTTACCTTCTTTCTTCGCCTGTGTATCCACCTCCATATCTTCTGTTCCTTGCTCGACGCTCTCTGTCTCTGCAGGCTTGTCGACTTCCTTCTCAGCGGCGCGCTCGTCAGTTTTGCCTTCTTTGGGATCATCTGCATCGGAAGCGGGCTTCGCAAGCTCCGTGTCAACAGGTGCCTCTCCAGCAGTCTTTTCTCCCTCACTAGCCGCCTCTGGAGCTGGCACAGGTTCCACGTCCTCCTTCTTGATGGCTGCTTCCTCCGTCGTGCTGGCAGTGTCGGTCATACCGACATCGCCATCAGCGTCAACCTTTTTCGAATCAGACTCTTCGTTATCTTCTTCCAGAGCATCGTTCACAGGTTCTTGAGTAGCACCAACATCTTCGATCGTGTCGTCATTGATATCATGAGTTTCGGCTTCGGCTAGATCCTTGTTGTTGTCATCTTGCTTGCTCTTTGGCGATTTGCTGCCGCTCGTCTCTGCCTCTTCAGCGTTCTTGAAGTCGGTGAGAATACGCTTGTTACTGCTGCTTCGAGTAGCCCCGTTGGCAGATGCCATCTCGTCGTCATCGCTTGGTTCGAATTCGGCTCCATTCTCCACATGCTTGTCCCAGCGGTGTTCAGTCATTCGAGCATCCTTGTTCTCGTCATCGTCCAAGTCATCCAACTCAGCTTCTTCTTCGTCTGTCATACCACCGAAAGGCTTTCTTGGTACGTCTTGCATCTGTACAGATGGAGCTGGCCCTGTCTGACGGAGGTTGTCAATGACAGCCGCAGTGATTTTGTCCAGATACTCTCTGCTGTTTGAGTTTTCCATATTGGAGGATCGCACGTTCAACTCGAAATCAGGCGCGTAGTACTTCACGACAAGTTAGTGGATACTGTCTTGGGTGTGGATGCACAGCAAATGACTCACTTCGTAGTATTCATTGTACGGGAGTGTTCGGTCCATGTCTTGCCCGACCAAAACACCAGTCTCGTAGGCCCAAGTTCGGGCAACATTCCTCATGGTGTAACCACCGCCGCCTAGAACCAAAGTCGGCAGACCGAAGCTCTTGACGTAACTCACGCAATTAGCGTGGCCGTCCATGCTCAGGTTGAAACACCCGAGACGGTCGCCGGAAAGACTGTCACCTCCGCATTGGAGAACAACAGCATCGGGCTGGTAGTATTTCATGACGTTCTCAATGACGGGCTCAAAGATGGATTTGTATGACTCGTCCGTGATGCCGTCGCGCAGAGGGAAGTTTACCGAATAGTTCTTGCCTTGGCCAATTCCGATGTCGCGAAGTTCTCCGGTTCCGGGAAAGTATTCGCCATATTTGTGGAACGATACCGTCATAACGCGGTCGGTGGTGTAAAATGCTTCTTCGACGCCGTCGCCATGGTGAACATCAATGTCGATGTAGAGTACACGCTTCATGAACCGGAGAAGCTCGAGGATTCCCAGTACAATATCTGTGGAATGGTAAGATGGAGGCAGAAAGTATTATTAAAACAACGAGCTGAGAACACTTACCGTTGACATAACAGAAACCACTAGCTTCACACTTCTTGGCGTGATGCAAGCCACCAGCCCAGTTGACCGCAATGTCGCATTTTTGCCGATTCAGCCGAGCAGCGCCTTCCATGCTTCCACCAGCACTGATGCCACAGAACTCGAAGAGCCCATCAAATACGGGGCAATCATCACCGACGTTGTACTTGCCCTGCTCGCGCACATAACTGTCCATGTTATCTGGGGTAACTTTTTGTAAGAAATCAATGTAGTCATCGGTGTGAAACTGTGTCATTTCTCCTCGACTTGCGGGTTTGGCACGCTTGGAGACAGTCAGCGGGAACTATTCTAAATTCAATACGGGCCGTGACGGGCAAGGATGCTCACGTAAATCTCCATTTTCAGATATAAGTTGTACTGCATAATCAAGCTATGAGCAAGGCGAATTCTGTGAGGCTTCATAGGATGACCAGTAACATAAGCATAGTTTCCAATATCTGAATCGTAAAAGTAGGCAACTTTCTTCGGCGAAGACTCATTGAGAGCCACAGAGCCCAGCTGGGCCTTGTTGGAGTCTCCCATCGCGAATCAGGAGGCAGAACGTCTCGATCGTCAAGGACTCTGTGGTGCACAATGAGTTGATACTTCGCAAGTTCAAGTGGCGGAAAAGATCAGAAAACTTCCTCAGAAGGAAAAATTCATGGTTGTAGAGGTGAGGAGAGGAGGGGGTCGTGGTCGTAAGAAAAGAGTCGCGAGGAAATCGCGACAACCACGACTAGCCGCACCTGCACCAGCCGCGGACAAGGCGGGTTATTAAAGTTGTGGCGGCAATGGTAGGTTTAGCAAGATGGATGTGACAAGCCAGGTGCCACTTTCTTTCATGGGTGGCTGGCTATGAAGCGAAGTACGGAGTAGCCAATGCCATGGAGGAGGGAGGCACAGTCGAGCTACACGTGACCGGAGCTCCTTACTCAGCTTGTCACTCTGACCAGGCTGCCAATGCTGGCGTCAACGCGAGCCAAAGCTTCCACTAGGCCAAACCTCACGCACGACCGGTCGACCACCTTTCGTCGAGAAATATTGTATTTGACTTCCCGACCGTCGTCACTCTTTCGAATTTTAAAACTGAATCGTTCCATCCTGCAGAGTCTCAACAATGGAAAGATTCAGAAATATGCTCGGTGGCGGTGGCATGAGCATGGGAGGAGCTGCCCCCGGCACGGTAAGTGAAGCTCCGAGGTTGACCATTGTGGCTGCAACAAGAAGCTGGCATGCTGAATCAAACTCGCCTTAGGATAACACGAATCTCATCGACAACTCCGAAACTGTTTACATCTCATCGTTGGCATTGTTGAAGATGTTGCGACACGGCCGCGCCGGCGTGCCCATGGAAGTCATGGGTCTCATGCTGGGAGAATTTGTGGATGACTTCACTGTGAAGGTTATGGACGTCTTCGCCATGCCTCAGAGTGGCACGGAAGTCAGCGTTGAAGCTGTCGACCCTGTTTTCCAGACTAAGATGATGGATATGTTGCGGCAAACAGGACGGTAAGCATCTGATGGACATGGATCAATTGGTGCAAACCGAGACTGATTATCATACTGGGCAGACCTGAAGCAGTAGTGGGCTGGTACCACTCGCATCCCGGATTTGGCTGCTGGCTCTCTTCGGTTGACATCAACACCCAACAGTCGTTCGAGCAGCTGAACCCTCGTGCTGTCGCCGTCGTCGTCGACCCAATCCAGTCTGTCAAGGGCAAGGTTGTAATCGATGCCTTCCGCCTAATCAACCCACAGCTCTTGATGATGGGACAGGAACCGCGTCAGAGCACCAGCAATCTGGGCCACCTGAACAAACCCTCAATTCAAGCGTTGATCCATGGGCTGAACCGACACTACTACTCTATCGCCATCAACTACCGAAAGACGGCTCTCGAAGAGAACATGCTGATGAACCTCCACAAGCACGTGTGGACTGAGGCATTGGAGATGAACGATTTCCGGTCAGAAGGCGACAAGAACAAGGAACGGTTGCAAAGACTAGTCAGCTTAGCTGACGGTTACGAGAAGCGAGTCAAGGAGGAGACTGAGTTGACAAAGGACCAACTCAAGACACGCTACGTCGGCAAGCTTGACCCAAAGAAGCACTTGGAAGATGTCGGTCGGGAGTTGATTGAGGACAACATTGTTGCTGTATCTAGGCAGTTGATCGACAAGGAGGCTACTATGCCTAAGAAGGAGGGCCAGTCCGGACATGCTAACGGCGAAGGGATGGACATTGAGGAGTTATAAAGCACTTTCCAAAATCTGACCCCACATTTCACCGACGGGGGTGGACCATATACTGTAAGATTATCAGGCGTTGGGGTCAATGGGATCAGGCGGCTTGGAGGCCTGCGATCTTTACAATTGCAAGGGTCAGTCAAGCTACATGAGGCGTTCCGTGCCTTCTACGTCCCACATTGTGCCTGTCTAAAGCCGTTTCCTTCTGGTACAATTCAGTTTCTATACCCCTTACTTTGCCGACACTCGACACGGAAAGCAAAACGGTATACTGTAAATTGTGACCGGTGATATAAGGACTGGTCCTCCCCTTTCTGTTTTCATTGGAGATGCGAGGGAATGTTTTCCATCGAATCGAATATTAACATTTAATCTGCTTATTTCTCCTCATGATTTTCACAAATTACAACTTCTCATGCGTGAACTGTCTGCATGTGTCCTGACTGCCAGCATGATTTACACATCCGAGTGATGTCAGTCTTCTACAACGCGGGTCGTGATGCTCAAATACCCAAAACTCCAGGTATTCATCTTCCAATTTAACTATTGTCCATTTCACATCGTCGGTGGTAATGTCTTGCGTCATTTACGTGGTCATCCTGATGCGTTTCCGACCTACCCTATAACAAGCGATTTTTCGAGCATTCCTGCAAAGACCGACGGGGAACCAGACGACATTTCTTTCTGTTTGACTGATGCGGATATCCACCATAAAGAACAGCAAGTCCTCGACATGTTTATCTAGGATGCCGCAGCTAGCTGTGAGATGAGAAGCGAGTACTTCAATCCCTCCTAGTCAAGGTCCTGGGAACAATCTGCATAGCCACCAAGTCCGTACAAGACTAGTCTTGTCCTTTACCCCTGTTAGTGCAGTTTACCCAAGCCAAGTCAGCCGCAGCTTTCATGTACATTTTCACTCGGCAACCCAACGTATGTGCCGTGTCTGTGACACCAACAAGACGTTCGTCGTCATTTACCACCAACGTGAATGGCCCAAGGCTGACGCGGTGCGTAGGACTTGTCCTGGTGCCAGTTTCAAGTGGTGTCATACAATTCAAGGTTTGCGCCTGCCCTCGTGAAGGCCGTGATGTGCATTAATCTCTGCATGTCCGTTGGCAGTTTCTTTGTCGCCGTTCTGGGCAACATGAGGCGCCGAGTGACATGACGGAATGGGCAATGAGGCGCACTTTGGACGCCAACTGTCAGGGACCACGGCGAAGCGCGGATAGTACATGTGATAGGGGAGACTTCACGATGGCATTGTATGTACATATGTACATGCGTGCATCGGAGGGCCCCTCAAATAAGAAACGCGCGGATAATTATGGATCTAACCAGGATGCAATGACCAGAATAGCTGCTCGTTTGCATGTTGCAGAGCGATGGTTCGCAAGGTGGCCTATTTGGAGGATCAACCCTCTTGTCCTTGTTGAATGTGTATCATCCATTATAATCCCTCTTGCCGAAAAGGCGCCACGTGTTCAATGCTGCATTACCTGACCGACCTCCTCTGTTAAGAAGCGGCCATTTTGTTGAGCAGTGACGTTTCCTAACCTCGTCACCCGGAGACATGCAGCCATCTCTTCTTCAACAATGGAAGCCTTGTGTGCGTAGAGTTTGGGGAACGCGAAGTTGTGGCTTTGTGAGCGATTAGCGGGTCGCATCACTAGCCGAGCCTATCATCTGCCTTTCTAGTGCAAACCCAGACCAAAGGCTATATTTCCAGGCTTTTAGGAGCACGGGTGTAGTCCCAGTTCTCATGCAGAAAGGGTCCCCGGCAAAAGCCTGTTGTTTATACAGCCGCTTGGGCTTGATTGGCTCTTAGCAGGTGAACGGAAGTTGCGGGAAGCGAGAACGACGCGGATGCTTTGTAGAATAAAGCATTTGGGGGACATTGACTGGTAGCTGATGCACCCGACAAAGATGTCTCATCAATAATACAAATTTGGCGAATGGAAGTCAACCCGAGACCGATGAGGCATTGCGTTTATCGTTTGCAGATTTGGAGTCGCCATTCCCTGTACCGAGACCGAGGGCCTAGACTTTCTTCCCACGTTGACGTCCAACATGGACAGTGTCAGTGGGTCCAGACCCAGCCTTCTTGTCGCTCAATGCGTCGCCGCAAGGTGTGATTGGCGAGGATTGACGGGGGCGACTGGACCATGACGTATGCCAGTCCGTCATCCTGGTTTGCCAAGACGCCAGGTAGAACATGGAGGATCTTTTCCTCCGACCTTGAACACTCTCTGTAATTATTTCCGTCACCATGTCGGCTCGCTAGTCTGTACATGGAGCTCAGGGGCAAGAGACATTTCAGCTGCGCAGTTGGACACAGAAATTACATCTGCTGTGATTACCTAGATGATTGGCACCAGATCATGATGTCAGTCGGCGGCGGCCCCAGATGGCTGCCCCCTCCATCCCGCTTGTCATGTCGTCAAGCGGCTCTCAACAAGATGGCTTGATTCAGTTTGGCCACCTTTTGGTGCCTTGCAATTCTTCTCTGCCGGCACTGCCTCAACGAGCTTGATAGCCCGACCCATTCTGTTGGGCTCTCCGCGTGCGGATGGATGCCCCCATGCTTTAAGCTCTGGTAATCTCGTGCCCCGGTCCTGTAGCAAGCCTCTTGCTGACCGGCCGGTTGAACTAACTTAAAGTTGCTGCCTCCGTCATCGCCGTGCGGCTCCCTCGCCCCGATGATGAAACCGCGGGGATGATCAGGAGTCTTCATCGCCGGATGTGTATCTGCCCATGACGAGGAGTGGCGAGGAAGTTGGCGTCAGGCCAATGTCAATCACGTAGAATGCTCTCGCGTGATGGAGCAAAGGGAGGGACGTTTCCTTCGTCAGCCCGAGGACGGGGACCAGGGACTGGGGTCCTGGGTCCTGGACAAGGTGACCTCATTTCCAAAAGTCAAGCTTGCATCTGCATCTGCCCCACCATCGCCTTTCCACTGGCATCTGGCAGCACGAGACCAGAAAAAAGCCGCTGAGTCTGAGAGCCCAGTTTCGACGTTGCTCGCCCGCTCCGCTCGCCCGCCTGCCAGCGACGAGACGTAAGAATCAAGAAGGAGGGGGGGAAATGTCCAGCTTTGCGTTTGTGCTATGTACGGTGCCCATCTGCTCCATACATCCATACGTGCACGTATGTAATCCGTACGTGCTCCAAAAAGAACGCCTTGTGGCTGGATCCGTAAGCAGCTCGTTTCGTAGTTTGAAATCCACATCAGCTTGGCCCAGACGCCTCCCGTTTATTTCTTTCCCACCCACACTTTTGCTCTGTTGCTCTTGTCGCATCACCGAACCTCACCACCGCACCGTTGGCAAATTTGTTCTGTTTTCATTTGCTCAAACAAATATATTTCTTCTATCACAAACCAGCCATCCAGCATATTCGAACGAAGAATTCAGTACGAACCACGGTGTTCTGTCTCGCGCCGCCCGACGTAATTTCCGCAAACCCCCGCCGCACCCTTTGCGAGCCCTCAACTGCCTGCGCCTCACATCGCCTGAGTGTCTGGTGGTGATATTCGACTTTTATTCTTGTCCAGTCTTCGTACACGCCCCAGGACGCCTCAAGACGCCCCAAGACGCCCCGGGCTGCCGACACTGCAAATCTCCTGCTCCAGGCCCTCGAAAATAAAACACGCATTTGCAAAAGTGGTCTGACGAGTCGCTTGCTAGCGATTTCTTTCACGGCAGCTATGTCGACAATCCAGCAGCTCAAGAACTTTATCCGCCATGGTATGTTTCTGTCGCATTGTGCCGCCCACTAAAACACTCAACTGCCCATCGCCACACACACAGCCAGCCAACCCACCCCCACGTCTCCCGGCTCCAAGCCATGACGGCATATGACCCGCTCGTACTTGAAATCATCCAACTGGCTGTCATTTGAGTTACGGCTGTTTATTCTGACCCTTCTCGATCTTTAGGCAAACAAGCGCGTAGCGTCCATTTGAACGACGAGACTCTTCGCAAGGATGACTTCGCGGCTGCTCATCCCCCAGCACAACCTACCAACGATAAGAAGATGAACCTCTCAGACCCTTCACTGAACCAGCATATTCCTCCCAAGGAGCCTCAGGAAGCCTACTCTGAGGCCCCGGGAGATGGTGCTAACCGAGCCGCCCAAGCAGGCCACGCCGCCGCCCACCGCGCTGAGGCGGCCCAACATGTTCAAGACAAATCAAGAACCACCTCCAACAAGCGTGTCGATGACGCCAGCCTCGCCAAACTGGTTGCTGAAGAAAACGCAAGCAAAAGCAAATTCCCACGATATCCCGGCTTGGAACGATGGGAGTTGATTGAAAAGATGGGCGATGGTGCGTTCAGTAACGTATATCGTGCCCGTGACTTGCAAGGCGACGCTGGCGAAGTTGCCATCAAAGTCGTTCGCAAATATGAAATGAACAATGTACAAGTAAGTGTTTTCTGCCCAACGAGCGTTCTCAAGCCGCTCGATTCCTTTGTTTTTCTCCAGCCTTTTTTTTTGTTTTGTTTTGCCCCTCTCCTGGTTTCACTTGTCCCCGCGTGCAATTTAATTCATTGCCCGTCTCTGTTTGTGCTTTGCCATTGTCTTACTGCTTTCCACCGCGCGAGTCGTTCTACGTTCAATACCGACCGGTTACCAACCAACGGGGCTCACACACCCGGATAGGGAGATAAGCATTTACATCCGGATTTCAAAAAGGTTCCGAAAGCAGCAGAGGTGCGCAAAAAATCACTCTCCATTGCTTACTTGGCGTTGTTCTAGTCGCTTGTCGTGTTCATGTTTGTGCTGTTTTGTTTTGTGGTTGCTGCCCAACAACGCCGAGTGCGAGACAAGACTGAGTACGCCTGCTAACAGATATGTCTTCTTCCCCGTCTTTCTAGCGATCCAATATCTTGAAAGAGGTTCAGATTATGCGCCAACTGGACCATCCCAATATCGTTAAACTCATTGACTTCTCCGAGTCCAAACAATATTACTACATCGTTTTGGAACTCGCCCCCGGTGGTGAATTGTTTCACCAGATTGTGCGCCTCACATACTTCAGCGAAGAGCTATCTCGACATGTCATCATTCGAGTTGCCAGGGCTTTGGAATACTTACACGAGGAGAAGGGTGTTGTGCATCGGTGAGTACCCACACCCTTCATATCGCAATTACGTCATCACATAACCTAATTCTACCATAGCGACATTAAACCGGAGAACATACTCTTTTATCCCATACCATTTGTTCCTTCTGGAGTCCCAAAGCCTAAGCAGCCTGGCGACGAAGACAAGGTAGACGAGGGCGAGTTTCTTGCTGGACAGGGCGCAGGAGGCATTGGCGAAATCAAGATTGCTGATTTCGGTTTGTCAAAAATTGTTTGGGAAAGTTCAACCATGACACCTTGCGGAACTGTCGGCTACACTGCCCCTGAAATCGTCAAGGATGAGCGCTACTCCAAGTCCGTCGACATGTGGGCTTTAGGATGCGTGCTGTATACTCTTCTCTGCGGCTTCCCGCCTTTCTACGACGAGAGTATAGAAGTACTAACTGAGAAGGTCGCTCGGGGACAATACACCTTCTTGTCACCGTGGTGGGATGACATTTCGAAGTCAGCAAAAGACCTGATTACTCATCTACTCACCGTTGACCCCGAGAAGCGCTTTACGATCCGAGAGTTTCTTGCCCACCCATGGGTGCAGGGTACGGGACCAACACCGCAGGAAGAGAAGAAGAAGTCAGAAGGCGTTCTCCGAGCCTTTGATCCCAGCAAGTTTGACGCAAGAAGATACGATTTCAGATCACCTGGCGCCGTCAACTTGCGCGAAGTCTTCGATGTTAGTTATGCTGTTCATCGTCAGGAGGAAGAAGGCCAACGGCGGGCCAAGGCGGGATCCAGAGCTGGCGGCATGGGCAAGCCACTTGGTGGATTAGATGAAGAAGATGAAGGGGGCGAGGATGAGATGGAAGTTGATCAACAGTCTACCAACAAAGGTCACACTGGAACGCAAACGTTGGAGAAGAGCATGCGAAATACCAACATCCGCGACCAAGACGCCCAGGCTCGTGGCCGAGAGCGAGAGAGAATCAACGATAAGGGTTACGGCCAGCACTCGGCAGCCGTGACTGCCGCAGCTAGACAACAGGTCAGGGATCGAAACCGACAAAAAGGCCCCTTCGAGTTGAACTTGGAGAACGCGACACTCCTTGGCAAGCGAGGCAAGAAGATTCCAGCCCTGGGTGCATAAAAACCGAAGCAGTGAGCGTGGTCAGACGTTTGGGCCTGAAAGAAACAACGATGGGCAGTCAGGAGCGCAAGGTACTTTTTCTCTCTCTTTTCTTTTTATCCTGGTGGTCATGAAACGCTCGAATATGCACTTATGGGAGGCTGTCGCTCGTGCAGTACTCATTACGGGGGTACATAATGGAGATCTCAAAGGCAGGTTGGTTTTTTCCTTGTCAAGTATTGGAGTTTGTGGATGAGGTATCCGATGTTTGTGTGTTTGGTTTTCATATTATCGCTTTTTCTTACCAGAGTCATTTGGACTAGAGATTGGTTGGGATCGGAATAACGATGGGGTGTTCATGAAGCGTCACATTTTGGACTCGGGCTGATCTTTTCTTTTCATTTGCAAGTGGCTGGCCTCATGTCCTTGAGCTGAAGGTCCTGAAGGTCCTGCAGGGGGTTCTTGTGTTCGTTCTGCACTCTGCATGATGTGCATTCTTTGTCGGTAACAGCGGCACTGGGATTCATTTATACTGGAGTTTGCTTGGCAGCACTGTGTATACTTTGTTTGTTTGCACTTTTCATAGAAACAATGAGTCATGTGGTGGGGCCGGCCGGCTGCTTCTTCGCCGGGTTCTCATTCGCCATGAACTTCGGGATTCGGACCCAGGTTGATGTTATCGATGACGAGGTATTGGTGGGTGTTCTTCATGTACATGTCTCCTCGTATGCACCGACGTTGCTCATTTATTGATACAAATATTTGTGCCATTGATCTACATCTAGCTGTTGCTAAAACGCATACTTGGATAAAATAATCTGCCTTGAACATTGCAGCATATTAGCTATTAGCTCTCGTCTTCTTCGGCCGGCCAAAAGACCCAACCGATCACCATGAGCGACTTCATCACGGCAGCCACCCACAGTGCGCCTTGAACCCCGAATGAGCTATGGGACAGCAAACCACCTGCGGCAGCTCCCGCCAGTAACAAGACTGGCGCCGCTGCCCTTCGGTTTCTTTCTACGTTTTCAAGCTTGAACAGATGCGGATCTGAAAACAAATCACAGTAGATGCTGGTCAAAACAACACTCGTCAGTGCGTTGTACCCCAAAGCGCGAGAAGTGACTGCCTGTCCGCAGGACTGAAGTGCAACCAGTGCCAGCGGCAGTAGCACTGCCCAGCCCACAGCGTTGCCGTCCTCTGGCGTTGGCTTCACTGTGACAATGACAGCTGCAGCGATGGTCAGCGCCGCCTGGGCGGCAAACGAAGCGCACAGGACCCAGCGTCTCTTGGGGAGAAGCAGCGGTGGAAGCATGCGAAGAAGAATGAGCCAATGCAGAAAGAGAGCAGTGAGATGCCCGATTTGTAGAGACGCGCGTTGGCGGGTGGGTTGACGAGTGAAGCGAGACCTAGACCAACATAGATGGTGTTTCCTAAAAGCATGTCAACGCCTCTGAGCCGGCCGACGTACGGGAAATGCCCAGGTCCCTCCTGTCTGCGGGATCCGCGGGGTGAAGCAGTTTTGGCTTCTTACCGGTCTGCATGGAAACGAAAGCTCCCCAGACTTGTGTCGAGGCACTGTCCAGTAAACCCGTCACGACGTAGCATAGCAGCAAGACCAAGTCGGCGTATGAGCGCGACACCTCGGAGGTCATTTGCTTCCGGAATCTTGCCAGGCGAGACGGCGAGCCTGTATGCAGTTTCCGACCGAGAAGAGGCTGTTGGTCATGATTCCCGTGCGTGCCATTTGTTCCTCGGCTGGGGTGGGAGGCATCTCTGGTCGTGCCGTATCCGCCCATCGCGGAGGCAATTGAAGCCGGCTTGTTCCGTCCGCGACTGTGGTTGTTGAGCCGTGGACTAGCGATTGATGCTGAGATTGCATATAGAGAGCGACAAGGAACTGTGAAGATGCAGAAGCGCAGAAGTGTAGGAGAAAGCGACGAGCGCTGTCTTGGTCAAGGACCAAAAAAAACTCGGTTGATGTCGTAGTCACTTGTGTCCAGTCCTCTGCAGGTACCTTTTGGCCCAGTACAATTATCCGCCCGAGACGGCCTAGAAGTGGCAGAGTGGGCCGGTTGTCGGCGTCATTAGCGAGTACGTGGACTGAGCGTCCGAGTCTGTAGCGTTGATTGCGACATCGGGACTTGTTAGGGTTATGAGACGATTGTGGAGAAAGGCGTGTTCGAGAAGACACCAAACAGAAGGGAGGTACGGAGGCACCAATTATCCGTCCCAATTTTTGGGAGCACACCCAGCCGTCTCAACCGAGCCCCAGTCTTTCTGCATTCGGCGCGGTCGGACTTGGCTCGGCAAGTGAGCTCTGGACAGGGAATTATGTACGATGCTGGATGCAGCTGGCTGGCCGCGCCACGAATAGTCATAATCGCCCCGTGCCCAATGCCATGACGCACTTGTACCACGGGGCTTCATTCTTCATTCTCTTGTTCTCACAACTCTGCCCTCTCTTTCCATTGTATTCAACAAGTGCATCCATCCTCCTCGAACCAATTGCGTGGGACGAGGGCTGCCTATTACGCGGAACAGTGCTGCATCGACATCTCCAGAATCTCCTTCCACCATTCATCTTACCCAGCCCGCCCATCATTGGCTCAAAACTCTCAAGATGAAGCTCTCTGCAGCTCAACTGCTTCTCGCCGGGGCTTTCACGAACCTCTGTGGTGCGCTGCCTCACCACGACTCACCTCAGCAGCGTCTCGCCAAAGGCCTCGAGCTTGCGGGCAAATTCGCCAAAACGGAGCCATATACACCGGGCCATCGCGATCCTCATGATCACGCCATCGACCCTATCCGAGAGGATATCGATCCGCGGCCGTGGCGCAACGGCAACGGCGCCTCTGTCCTTGGTCCATACAACCGTGATCGTTCGCGACAGAGCCCTGATCTTGTCCGCCCACCCAGCACGGATCATGGGCAGATTGCCAACATGAGATGGAGTTACGCCGACTCTCACGTCAGAATTGAGGTACGCGACTCCTATGCTATGTGTCTTGCTTGTGTGTCCTTCTTACCAAAATCCCCTCTCGTGGCGGCACGTGCTGACGCCGTTGCAGGAAGGCGGCTGGACTCGGCAAACCACCATTCGCGAGCTGCCCACTAGTGTAGAGCTTGCGGGTGTCAACATGCGGCTCGACAAGGGAGTTATTCGTGAACTCCATTGGCACAAGGAGGCTGAATGGGCCTACGTGCTTGAAGGCGAAGTCCGCGTGACAGCCCTTGACTACGAAGGCGGCAACTTTATGGACGATCTGAAGAAGGGTGATTTGTGGTATTTCCCCAGTGGGATACCTCACTCGCTACAAGGTCTAGGGGAGAACGGCACCGAATTTCTGCTCATCTTTGACGACGGACGATTCTCAGAGGAGTCTACCTTCATCCTGACCGATTGGCTAGGTACGTTTATTTCTTCATGAATGCACCAACCGTTTCCAGACTCAAGCTAAGCTGACCAACCTTGTTACAAGCCCACACCCCCAAGTCGGTCATCGCCAAGAACTTCAAGCTTGCGCCCCAAGTGTTCGCCCACCTCCCCGCAGGCGAGAAATACATCTTTCGAGGATCTACCCCGGGTTCTATCCAAGACGAGCGGCCTACGGGGAAACACGTCAAGAAGTCAAAGTACCAGTTCACGCATAAAATGCTCCAACAGGAACCCAAAGAAACATCCGGTGGTCTGGTCCGCATCACTGATTCAACAAACTTTCCCATTTCGAAGACTGTGGCCGCGGCCCACGTCATCATCGAGCCTGGCGCCATGCGCGAGATGCACTGGCATCCCGTGGCTGACGAGTGGTCGTTCTTCATCCGCGGCCGCGCCAGGGTGACCATCTTTGCTGCCGAGGGCAACGCTCGAACATTCGACTACGTCCCAGGTGACGTGGGCATCGTGCCCAAGAACATGGGCCACTTTGTCGAAAACATTGGCGATGAGCCGGTGGAAATGCTGGAAGTGTTCAGATCAGACCATTTCAGAGACTTTTCCCTCTTCCAGTGGATGGGCGAGACGCCTCAGAGAATGGTGGTCGACCACTTGTTTGCCGGAGATGAGGAGAATGGCAGAAAGTTCTGGAACTCGGTCAAGGATGCCAAGAAGGACGAGGTCAAGCAGGCGGGCAATGTTGATAAGGACGAAGATGAAGACAGGGGCGAATTATAGACGTCGTCAAATTGTGACGCAAGAACAACAGTTCCACGGCATTATGACGAGTGTCAAGGACGATGATGAACGGATTTGGCCAGGAAGCTCCCCAGAAAGGATTTTTCAAAATCATTTGTCACACCAATCTAGTACATATGACACGATCAAGCGCATACGCACATGTACATGCATGGCTTCTCCCTCATGCTGAGACGAGTGAAATTCCGCTGGGTGATGCGTTCAACAAAAATGGCCACAATGTTTGGCAGGGCCGCACTCCCTGGGAAAGTCTCCATTGTCAGATCCCAAATCAATTATTGCAAGGAATACTCCGTACAAGGGACAATACTCCGTAAACGCACAATTAAGAGGCCAGTCGGCTGCGCCTCTTCTTTTGTGCAACAGTCATGAGCCCGGAGGTCTACCGCGGTGACGTATAACTTTTTAAGTTTTAAAACCTACAAAAGTCTATTTAAAAACCCACCATAAACCCTTGATAAGCGCCGAGATAGAGATACATAGCTCTCGGTCACACTGCATGCTAGCAGCTAGGGGTATGGTGCGTTGCAAGGCATACAAGGGATTGATAAACGCACAATCAAGAGGCCAAGTCGGCTGCGCCTCTTTTCTCGTGCAATACTCCGTATTCCATGCACTTCCTCCATACTCCGTACATGCGTATATTTAGCCGCAGGGAACTCGGCCTCAAGAAGTAGACCCGGCGGCCTCAAATCAAGGCGCCGAAAGTGGCCGAGCGATGAAGGGCGCGTTCTCGTACTACATTCGGAGTGCAGAAAGCCGTGAGAAGAACTGAAGGTTTTTGTATCAGGAATCCATGTGCCCAGCTCATCGACATTCTGGCCGAGTCGCGGAAGCTCGAGTTCCCTGTCATCGGCATCCTGTTCTGGGCCCCGTGCTCTCCACGTCTGCCGCCATGCTTCGACAGCCGCGTCACGGAATCCTCGCTTCTGCCTTGATACATGCGCTAACGGTTCGGTCTTAATTCGCATTCTTCTCACACACCCCGTTTATAAACATGATCGATGAAGTCAAAGAGGAGATGGTGGCGCTGAACGAGATGGAGAGAGGTCTCGACCAGCTCATCGATCGGATCCCTTTTGTTCTGAACCATCTGGACTTGCGGGCTGCCAATATCACTGTGAACCAGACGTTGCAGATTCAGGGCATGATGGACTGGGAGTTTACAAGTACGGTTCCTCGCCCCCCCATCTTCTACAGGCCATGAATCAATAGACACGAACGAGCAGATGCACGCCGAGTTCCGTGCCATATTGGATGAGAGATGCAACACAACAAAGTTGGAAGAGGTGCTCGCAAAGGCGGAAGAGCTGAAGGTGAAACTTACTACTTTGCAGCTCTCTTCTGCTTTGCCTCGTATTGTTTTCTCTCGTCTTTGGCGTCCGGCGTCCTCGGCAAATCCAGATCCAGCCTTGCCTCTCCTGTTGTTTCTGCGCTAGAACCACCTTTTCAGCATCTGTTGTAGATTTCTGTCATCAATGGAGTCAATGAGTAACACGATTCCTCGGAGCTCATTTTCTTCCTCGCCTAATCTTTGAATTTCCTCGCGCAGTCTCTTGTCGATGTTCCGCAATAGAGTCCATGGCAGCCGCCGCCCGGCCAAGGGGATGGCGTGGTATCCGAGAGCAGGTTCCAAGAAGATTCCATGCATGGCTCGGTGGCACTTGACTTGTCTAGCTACCATGGGGCGTTTACTTTGGTGACGGGGAGTATCTTTTGGAGTGGCGGGGTGTGCGTTTGATTATTTTACAAATCTACGGAGTACTCGATAGGGAGACGGGGAATTGGGATTAATAAAATCATTGACGTCTGCTCCGTACATTGGGAAAAGACATCCCCCTCAAGCATTATCTTAATAACGCGCCAATAATATAATTATAGGTAGCCAGATCTGCAGCCCTTGGGCTCTTTTTTTCCCTCATCTGTTCGACTTCCTGCCCCATCACATTTACACATTTACCCGCCGACGGGGCATCGTCGTCTTTTATTATTAAACCCCGGAGCCCAAATATAGCTGCGCCCCAATGACGTGCGGGCTCAGTGCAGCCCTTTTGCCGCTTTGGGAGGGGCCGGCATCTGCGGCCCCCGTCGGGCTCGGCTCGGCGCCGGGGTTCTGGAGTTCCAACATGCACCTTCGCCGAGCAATGCGAGAATGGGAATGGGAACAGATTACACATATCCAGAGCTTCTCAACAGAAGAGGGGTTATTTGGGACGACCCGGAATAAAAGCCAATCTGAATACGGAGTATTGGGGGCCCAAGACGTGAGGCTGTTGTGCGCTGTGCTTAAATACATCGAGCTATTACTCCGTGGTAAACCTTTTGGCGAGCTGGCGAGGTACCGACTTTCTCACCTGCTTCCCCCAGGCTCTCCGTGTCGCTTGAAAATTCGAGGGTGGCAGAGATAAGCTGCATTGCAGAAACGATTGATTGGATGGATGGTTTTCTCTCGCCGTGAGAACGAACCCCCCCCCCTCTTTGTTGAAAAGTCACATGTTTTGCACGCACGCAGTTCGCATTTTCGTCATCCGGCCTGCGTGCAACACACCTTGTTCGGATAATGGGCGAATCGTAGAAAAGGAGACATTTCCGGTACCCGGATGAGCCGAACTGTCCCTTGGCAAGGCTAGAGAAGCAGAATCTTGGGAAAGTTGTGAGGATGCCTCTCTTGTGAGCTGTCCCTTGAGAAATTCTGTCACTTTCTCTTCTGACAAGTATGTACATTCGCCTCCCGTCCGATGCTTCCCGTCTTCCATTCAGTTGCATGACTCCGACGGAGAACATCCCTCCCATTATGCCATCTCATGCCACTTGATGCAAGTGCAATGTGGTGGTACTATTTCGTGTCCCCGTCTACAGCGTCCCTCCATTTCAGCGTGGGGGTTTGCGTTGCAGGCCACGATGAGGAGTTTGTTTAAATACCGTCCGTTTTGCATCTTCTGTAGACAAAGTCGTGTGGCATACGACTCGGCAAGCTCAGAATAGTTCATTCGCATCCTGTCGTACTTGATCGTCTTGGACTTGATTCGCAATCCCGGAAGAGGCCATTTCATGATCTCTCAGACCCGCGGAGTCTCTCTCCCCACCACCTAGTCTCCTTCCGTAGCGTCCGAGGTGCTGATCCAGCAACGGAGCCGTGCTGATAACGCTCGCCGTCCCATCATGGAGAGAGTTCGAGAGGCCGGGGAAAGCATAGGCACTGCGTACCGAACTGATCCGAACATCAACAGAGCTCGAAGCTGGGTCGGCCCCCTCTGCAGGCGTCTTCCATCTGCAGCGGCAGAATATCTGGCTGAGAAGCTACCGGTTGCGCAGTGGCTGCCCCATTATGACTACAGATTGATCGGTCGGGATGCCATCGCGGGCATCACAGTGGGAGTCATGCTCATCCCACAAGGTGAGTTTGATAAGACAACAATGTCTCTCTCCTCTCGGGTTTTTTGTGTTGTGAGAGGGTATACTTCTCTTGCTGACAATGAAATGTTTCTGGCAACAGGGCTTGCTTATGCCAAGATTGCAAACATTGACATCGTAAATGGCTTGTACAGCAGCTTCTTGCCACCGGCTCTGTACTTCTTTCTCGGAACGTCAAAAGGTTTTTCTTCTTCTCTTCTTCTTCTTCGTTTGAACTTTTCACATGAAGCAATCAGCGTCAGGGACTAGACTAACCCAGGCTTCTTTACCATCTTGACAGAAATATCTACCGGTCCCACATCAATCCTGGGGCTCCTGACTGCGGAAGCAGTAGAGAGCTTGACCAAAGAGGGCTTTGAAGCCACCGAGATTGCCTCAGCAATCGCCTTCATGGTCGGCATCTATTCTCTGGCCATTGGACTTCTCAAGCTCGGCTTCCTGCTCGACTTTGTGTCGGCCCCCGTGCTCACGGGCTGGATCTCCGCCGTTGCTCTGGTCATTGGCCTCGGCCAGGTTGGCTCCCTCGTCGGCCTCGACACCCCTGCCGGCACAGCGCAGATTATACATGGCGTCCTCGAAAACTTGGGCCGCATAAAGCCACTAACTCTGTGCATCGGCTTCACCAGCATCGCCGTCCTCGTGACCCTTGACCAAGTAGGCAAGAGATGGGGCACGAAGAACAAGTACTTCAAGTTCATTGCCACGAGCCGCGCCGTCATTGTCCTCGTCATCTTCACCCTCATCTCGTATTTGTGCAACAACACTCGCGGCAAAAATCAACTCCTCTGGGATGTGACCAAGGTCGATGCCAACGGCTTGCCGGCCCCGAAGAACCACGATGCCACGCTGCTGCAGAAAGTCGTGTCCAAGTCGTTTGCGCCGCTGATTGCCATGTCTGTGGAGCATCTGGGCGTCGGCAAGGCCTTTGGTCTGAGGAACAACTACAACATCGACAAGAGTCAGGAGTTGGTGTTTCTGGGAGTCAACAACATGGTCAATAGCTTCTTTGGGGCCATGACGACGGGTGGTGCCATGTCCAGAACTGCGGTCAACTCGGACTGTAATGTTCACAGCCCCGTCAACTTCATTTTCACGTCTGGCTTCATCGTCTTGGTGCTGTACAAGCTTGCGCCGGCTTTGTACTGGATTCCCAAGGCAACTCTGTCGGCCATCATTGTGAGTTTTTCCGGTCTAGATTGGGGAGTAACGTATGGGCTGATTACTAACTCGACAAACATCTCCAGATCATGGCAGTAGTTCATCTTATAGCGCACCCGCGCCAGTTCTACCGCTTCTGGAAAATATCCTTCGCCGACTTCGTCGGCTCCATGCTCGGCTTCTGGGTCACCCTTTTCACCTCGACAGAAATCGGCCTGGCCACCGCCGTGGATTCAGCATAGTCTACACACTCTTGCGTCTCGCATTCCCCGCTGGATAGGCCTCTCCCACGTAGAAACAGGAAACAATCACCTCTCCATCCCATCCCGTCGTCCCTCCCTGACCAATGTCGACGTCCCATCCGAGGCTTTCCTTGTCCAGTACACCAACGACATCCTCTTCCCCAACGCAGAACGAGTTAAAATCTCCATCATACAATCCGTAAAAGTCCACTTCGACCCTCCCACGGATGCCACCGTGGACATGGACAAGAACAGTCACACGTGGAACCCATCTACCAAGAAGCAAATTGTCAAACTGCGCAAGCGCATGGGCATCACGACTCTAAACGGTGATGAAAAGCCTCTCAAGAGGATCATTCTGGACTTTGGACGCATTTCGTTTATTGATACTACAGGGATGTTTTCTCTGATCGAGTTGAAGATGGAGCTGCGAAGGTATATGGGACAGGATCTGGAATTTCGATTCGTCGGCATGGTGGATGAAGTGAGGGAGCGCTTCGACAGGTGTGGGTGGGAGTTTGCGTCTCCGGGACAGCAGCGTGGAGGAGAGTCAGGAGACGTCGATGTGATTTACTCTTCGCTCGAGTTGGCGTTGTGCCATGACGGGGGTGATGACATAGAAGAGCAGGTCAAGGAGAAGACACTGGATGTTTGAATCTCATTACCTTTCAGACATGGAATCTGTCCGCTCATATGTATGTTCCTGATGCGATGCTTCTTTCCTAATTCGGAAACGCGCCCCACCTGTCCCCCGCTCTCACCAACTGCCAGCGGGCGGCGGCCTTATGTAATCTCGCCAGCTCCTCGTCCGGCGTCTCCATACTTCTTCCATGCTTTCTGGCTCTGCTCTTTCCAACTAGCATTGCTCTTCCCCCACTTTCTCATTTCCACGAGGGTTTGCCATCAGGAAGAAGAGCAGAAACATGGCAGCTGGACTGCCAGAGAAGATCCCTCTGATGGACGAGGACAAGTCCGGCCAGCCCCACGTCGAATCTCTTGAAGCTGCCCGCGACCCGCAGCGACACAAAAGTTGTGCGTGGCTCATCTTCAAGATCGTGTGCATCATCACCATTGGCTCGTGGTTGCTCAAGCTGCCGCAGTGGCCATGGCCTCATCGTGGCTGCCACCGCCATCCCCGCCCGCATCCCCCTACGGCAGATTCCCGCAAAAGGACGATCCCTTCCATTTCATCCCATGTACCGAGGATGCTCTTCCACCTGATCTGGAAGACCCTCATCCCGAACGCACTTGGGCGAAACGTTTCGATCCCAATCCACGACACTGGAGCTGGGGCAACGCCACTGTGAGAGAGGGGAAGGGGGAGCGAAAGTTTTCTGAAGATTTCCGCCCGTTTGGCGAACCAGAGCAACCCCAATATCCTCATGCTCCTCATGCTCCCCACGGGCCTCACGAACCTCACAAACCTCATGGCTCACACCCTCCTCATGGCCCCCATGGCCCCCATGGACCTCAACGCGACCCGTATGCTGGTCGTGGCATCTACCTTTGTGGGTATCTCGACGTCCCATTGGATTACACAAACAAGTCTGATGCACGAATCGCCCGACTTGCCGTGACCAAATACCAGGTATCTGGACTAGCCCGGCGGGGTCCCAGCGGCCGTCATGACAAGCAACATCCTCGTGCTGGTGCGAAAAGTGAACGCACCATTGTCGTTGAGCCCGGCGGTCCTGGTGGTAGCGGCACATTCATGGCCTGGAGATCCTCCGAGGAGCTAACAAAGCGCTTTTCTGACGGCAAGTACGATGTCTTGGGATGGGATCCTCGCGGGGTAAATGCTTCTCTACCAGCCGTTGCCTGCTTTCCTCATGATGTCGACAGAGACCACTGGTCCGTACGAATGTCTCAATATCGTGAGACCTCGCCGTCACCTCGCGCACAGTTGGAGTTTACAGATGCGATGAGTCAGTCTGTTTTTTCGGCTTGCAAAAATATCCACGGCGACATCCCGCGATTCGTGAGCACCGCATTTGTTGCTCGCGATCTGGAGGAAATACGCAAAGCTTTGGACGAAAATGAACTCACAGGTTATCTGGTCAGCTATGGCACTGGTATTGGCCAGACGTACTCCAGCATGTTCCCCAATAGTGTAGGGCGTGTGATTCTCGATGGCACCGAATACGTACGCGACCAACGAATGCTTGGCGGATTTGGCTGGGTAAGTCTTTTGCTATTTCCTTTGACATTTGCAGGCACTTGCACGCTGTAGCAAGACTAACTCTTTAAAAAGGCTGCCCTAGACAATGGAACCAACGCATGGCACGATGGATTTCTCGGCGAGTGTGTGAACGCTGGCCCGGACCACTGTGCCCTAGCAAAGCTGCATAATGGGGAAGCCGTCAAGCTCGCTGATCTCAACAAACGGATGGAAAAACTGATCAAGTCTCTTATCGAGAAACCAATGATCGGATACACAGATTCCAGTGGTCCTACTGTCATCACCTACTCAGCGCTCGTCAACACACTGTACGGCTCCATGTACAATGCCAAGGGCTGGCCGGCGCTTGCTCAAATGCTGGCAGAGCTCGAAACAGGCAACTCAACCCTTGCAGCACGAATGCTTGAGCGCAACAGCTGGGAATACGATCCCACAAAGCCCGCTCCATTGAGCAAACGTCCCAGAACAGACGAGCTCGGAATGATAGTCATCTGCGCCGACCAGTACGATGCGCCACAGCCAGAAGATGGCATTACCTGGTATGATTCCCTGTGGGCCAACATGACGGAAAAGTCCTGGATTGCAGGCAACTCGCGGTTTTTGGACATATTCACCTGTAGGCACTTCAGCGACTACTGGCCCAAGCCGGCCGAAGTATACCGGGGCGATCTGAACATGACTCTAAATAATCCAATTCTTCTCATCGCCGAGACCTACGACCCAGCTACCCCCTTGCGCAACGGAAGGCGCCTTCTCAAGGAAATGGGCAAAAATGCTCGACTCATCGCGCATCATGGGTACGGCCACTCATCACGAGACGCCTCTGCCTGCACTGACGCCATCGCCAAGGCCTACATCCTGGACGGCAAGCTTCCCCATGAGCAAGAGACGGCGTGCTACGCAGATGAGAAACCATACTTGTATGGCACAAAGAAGGATGGCGTCGAGCAAGGGCAGAGAGACCCGTTGGAGCTATGGGATGAGCACATCAGGGAACTCGCTATCCTCAACCCCAGATTTTTGGCCTAATCTCACCCATATCTCATGCAAATATATGTCCTCGTTCATAACACAGCGCGCAAAACTCAAGATCCGTAAAAGCTGAGTTTCGAAACCAAGTCAATACCCGATCAATCGTACAAATAGAGTACCTTTTTACCGTCTGGCAAAGTGCAGCCAATTAAACCACCGTAAAAAGGTTCATGCTCGCGCTCTTGAATTTTCCAAGTGAGGAATGGAAAAAAAGCCCGCATGAACGATTGCCAAAGATAATCACCAAGGTCACTTGCATGTGGAATCTACATGAAGCGCCTGGCTTGTGAACGATTCTGAAACAGCGCTTGATAGCCAAGGTGTCTCAAAACGACAGAGCTAAAACGTTACTCGAGAGGATCCGTTCTGGGAGACATGAAACTTATGGTCTTTTTTTATCTCAGCATTGGCTTCCAACTCCGCTTGATGACTACGCTGTTTGCTTTCATTGATCATTCTTCGATGACCGAGACGTCATGCACTTCATCGACGCATACGTGGGCTACCATGTACATTTGTAGTATACACAACCTGATGCCCACGTGTGAAGCTAGGCACTGAAGAAGCGTGGGCCCCACCTCACCCGCGTCTCATTCACGTCGCATCACCTGTCCTTCCGCGTGGCGAAAGACCCCTTGCGGAACAGCGACGGGAACGGGAACGGAAATGAAAACGGCAGGATGAGGATGCAGCAGTGCTGGAAGAAGTTCATGTTCGCCAATCGCAACTATTGACATGTGTATTTCGACTATCCCGATTTACCAAGGCTGTACCTGTACTGTACATGTGCCATCTTGGTCAGCCAGCAATGGTTTGTTTGTTTGTGCCAAGCGGATAGCCAGGCTGGGCGAAAGACGGACTACCGCTCCCCACCTTTTGGCACTTACACGAGAGTCACATCCGTCACGAGCATCAAGAATGAGGGAACAGAAGCAATGAAAGAAACCACTATTATTATTAACGCTAAACACTTGCAAATAGACAGACAGGCTTCCTCAACTAGACATGAGAAGCTGTGGTGGGGGCGGGGGCAAATTAAAAATAAGAAACAAAAAGGGAAAGGGAAAGAGTTCATGTGATGCCAGATCGCAAGAATAGTCCTCCTTCCCTTGGGGAAAGCATCATGCGCCAGTGTTCTTCCCTTTCATCGTAAGTTGTTGGTGGTTCATCATGGCGTATATGGGTGATATTAAGTCGTATCTGGTAAATGCTATCCGTCCATTTATGCGGTGAACTCAACGGCCCGGCTCTCCTCATCAATGCGCTTGATGAAGGCGCCGTTGTTGCTGCGCTTGTTTTGGTTTTGGCGGTTAGCCTTGCCACCTCGCTTGCCACCTCGCTTGCCGGCACGCTTTCCACCTCGGGTGCCAGCGTTGCCAGCGTTGCCAGCGGGAGCCTTGGTGCCAGCGTTTCCGGCGGGGGCCTTGGTGCCAGCGTTTCCGGCGGGGGCCTTGGTGCCAGCATTGCCGGCGGGAGCCTTGGTTCCAGCGTTACCGGCAGGGGCATCGCCAGCGCCAGCGCCAGCAGCCTGGACCATCTGAACAGGAACGACGCCACCGAAGGGACCAGCACGGGCTGGGTTCTGGCAGCGGACCATGCAGACGTTGTCCTGGCCAGAAACGGAACCAGTGCACTGCTGGTTGGCGGGGATGGCGGCCTTGAGAGGGATGTCGGAGGCATTGCCCTGGTTGTTGCGGCCACGCTGGTTGCCAGGAACGTTCTGGGTGACCTGGATGTTCTCCCAAGTCTGGGCAGTGCCGTCACCGTTGATCATGCAGGTGTAAGGACCGGCACCGTCAGCGTTGACCTGATGCAAAGTCATGGTGAGCTCGCCACCTTGAGTGACCTGGGGGAGAGAGTCACCAGTCTCGGCCATGATCTTGCTAGTACCAGACTCGACGCTGTTGGTACCGGCGCCAACAGTCTCACCAACGCTGCTGGCAGACTGGCCACGGAAGCGAGTGGCATCCTGCTGGAAGGGGTTGCGGCGAGTTCCGTCACGAGGAGTGGAGGAGTCGACTCCGAGAGCCATGCCGGAGCCACCAGCATTTCCAACGGCATTGATGATAGCGGCGTGGCCAGCGACAAGCTGTGCAGCCAGGATGACAGAGGTAGCGACGACGGCCTTGAAAGACATGTTGATGATTATTTGTAAGTTGCGAAGAAGAAGTAAAGTAGAAGAAAGATATTAGAAACCTGACCGGCAGGAAGAAAAACTTGAGGGGATGATAGGGAAAAGAAGCACGTTTGTAAGTGTTGAGAGCTGGAAGTGGTTGATGAGGATGGAGGAGAAAAAGAAAGATGGAAGTGAGTCCATCACGATATCTTTATACTTGAGATGCGATACCACAAACCCGCGTCAACAGCGCAAGACGATATCCAGGCTGGTTTCTCGTTTTGCCTTGGCCATGTAGTTTCCCGTGCTGTTCCGTGCTCTGCGGATCACACAGACAACGGAGCTTTGCATATCGAAACGCTTTCAAGCTTCAGCTTCACCCTGTTGCCAGACAAACAAGTTGAGCAACATCAGCTTCATGCTTGGCCTCCTCGGTAGACCGAAGCACCCAGCCCCTCCTTCGTCTAGCACGCCCGCAAATATAATTGCCCCGCAAGTGCTCGACATGGAACACACTCTTCCCGAGATTGACTGTTGGCCAGCGTGGTAGTATCCCCATCAGCTCTCGACAACTCGGGTCCAAAGACAAACTTGTTGCGTTCGTGAATCCGTCAAGTCTCAATTTCCACAACCATGATTGGCTCGAATGATTGTCAAAAGATCAGTCAAAACAACAAACAACCCCACGAGAGCTCTTCATCGTGGCAGGATGCGTTTCACAGAGCCACAGAGCTCACCGTAAAAGTAGTCCCGTCCCAAGTGATGGTTTGGAATTGATGCTGGAACCAAGAAGGGTCTGTGTGGTTCAACAGTCATGGACGCGCCCCTCCAGGGCCGGCTTTTGGGCCGGCTTTTGTGCCACGGGCTTCCTCGATGGAGCTCAACTCTGCAGGGCTCGGCATGACTTGTTGCGATGCGGGGGTCCAGAGGAAGGATCTACCCCGACGAGACGAAACTAAATCGGCGCCCAGGAATGGTGGCGCAGCTGCAGCACAGGCGGTCATCGTGTTCCGAAATAATTTATAGCGCGCAAACACAGAAACCCAGATCCATGTTTGCGAGGTGGCGAGACACAGAGGCCAAGATCTAAAGAGGTTTAGACGCAGGAACCGTCCCGGATGAATAGTTGAAGGGGTTGAAAAGTTTTGCGTTTTGGCGTTTTGGACTTTGCCCGCGTGGGGAACGCACCAACCAACCAACGTCGACCGCACCCGCCTCGCCTCACACCGCACCTGCCTCACAGCACCCTCACAGCAACCTGCCTCACAGCACCACGCAGGGCCGTGCTCACGTGTCACCCTCAAACTCACCGTCCCTCACTCCATCTGACACACATAACAGCCTCTCCAGACAGGCTAAGGCTAGTAATAATACTCCGTGGTTTATGTCATCTACACAATACCGACAATGAATTACTTTCTCGGATACAGCCCGGCTACCAGACGCATCATTCCAGAGCTCCGCAATGTGCCCCGATGTCCGAGCCTATCAGACCCGCATGTTCTTCATTTCCAGACATGAAGAATCTACCGTGTTTTGCTTTGTAACAATTGGCTTCAACTCCGTACTTGAAGGAGTCAATTGTTAAAGTGGAGAAAAACTAGTTCTGTACCATTCTTGTCCAAAGCTTTCGGCCGATTTCAACATCCGTTGGGGATCCTCTTAAAATGTCTTTGCCATCAACTACCTCCTCTTTACACATCGATATCTGCGTTTCCCGCCCTGAACATCCCCGCTCAACAAGCCGCAGGCTCGGAGATTTTGATTCCACGTGCGACACTCATCTTCATGGAGCAATTAGCGTCCGTCGCGTCCCAAGCACAGTCCTGTTTGGCTAACTGAGCGAGGCGACTTTCCGTGTCAGAGGTTCCCAAGTTTCAACTTGCCCACCTTTTTTTGTCCCGCGCTCAGTTCGCCAGGAAACCGGGGATGATCATCCTGCGGAACGATAATGAATGATCAGTACTTTCGGGTGGGAAACGCCAAGCCTGATCTAAATCACTTCAAGGTTCACCGACGGGCCATGAATCGCATGAACTGGTAGCATTCTCATGCCATGATGATCAGATTGATGTAATCTATTCGCAAATCATGTCAATCCCAATATCTCGTGCAAAGTACTTCATTGCCCATCTACTGCATGGGAACACGAATGGTTCCGAACGCGGTAAAACGAGACAACAGGGACATTTTCCCCTTACATGTCTCCTTTTCCCGACACGAAAAAAAAGGCCGTCGGGACTTATTCATCCAAAAGAACCAGTCTCCACCAGCGGAGCTCTGTCCTGTCCGAACAATTCGTGTCTGAAGATGCCTACATGAAACGCGGGTGCGCACCGAAAACTGAAGCTGAATACTTATACAGGGTCCAGAAGAGGTTCACGCTCGGTCCACGGAGGCCTTCCCGTCATCGGACTACACATCTGGCAGAATGACCAAAAGGCCAATGCCCGTTTCGACTTTGAAAGCGAGGATCATCGTCTCTGTCAAAGAGACCACCGGGCTTATCATGATTCTCCCATAGCGGCGGTCAAGTGGCCTCGCATGATGATGCAAAAGGCTCCGAGATCGATACACACAAAACTGTCAAGCTGCAGTATCTGAATCAAGGGGAAACAACGGCCAAAACAATTCGTGCCTGCACTGCATGTTGCGTCAAGGATATCAGCGTCGACGTAGTTTTGTCCGACTGCCAGAAATCCACACATGCAAACAGGCCACGGAATTGTCATTTTTCAGTGGTGATTTATGTTTTTATTTCCCGTC
This sequence comes from Epichloe scottii, assembly GCA_021950295.1. Lineage (NCBI taxonomy): Eukaryota > Fungi > Ascomycota > Sordariomycetes > Hypocreales > Clavicipitaceae > Epichloe > Epichloe scottii. The sequence goes on from CP083245.1 coordinate 779,878, forward strand.
ACCGGTCGTAACTAATATTAATATGTAGAATAATGCGAAGTTAGTCAATGTTCCCGGCTGGGTATAGCCGGAATCCCTTGTGTATGAACAATACTTTGTATTGAATCCAACGTGTCGATACTGGCCGTTGAAAGAAGACCTCAAAAAACCCAAATTCAAACGGTCGGTACAAGGTTCATGGCCGCACAATGCTGCGAATGTTGCCACGAAATTACGAAATTACGAAATTCCTTTCCGTTGGAACAGGCATGACATCAATTTCGCGGGCCCGCCGGCGCGGTTGCCCAAAGTGACTCTACTCACGTGACCACCACAGCCCCTTTCCTCATCTATCGCGCATCAGGCTTCCTTCCTTTTCCCCCTTTACCTCCCTTCTTCCGTAGACCAAATAGAGAATATATAGAATATATTGCTGTTCTCCTTGGGGAAAAAAAAGGAAAGAAAGAAGAGCCACACAAGCCAAGTGTGAGCCTGTGGTGGGATAAGCGGGGTCCTGAATATCCTCATTCCCGTTGGTTATGTAATTTTGCCCACTATGCGCGGGTAGCCTATCCTTCCATCCTGACTTGTCGCCGAGTGGTTGGTGACAAAGTGTTCAAAGGCCTTATTAGAAGGATGAGTTGGTTACCCGCGCGCAACAGGCTAAAAATTACTCCGTACGTAACAAGAGGAATGAGGATATTCGGTGCCCCATTTATCCCGTCATGGGCTTACACTTGGCTTGTGTGCCTTTTTCTTTCCTTTCCTTTTCTTTTCCCTTATACAACTCTTTTCTCTAGCCTGTATAGCTAGCCGACCGCAAGGAAACACAAAGCGATACAAACAACACCGTCTGCTTACCGTGATGCTGGACAGTCCGTCGTCCAGGAAGGGAGCCTCGAAATTACAGCAAGAACGCCACAACGTGCGTCGTCCGTACCATGACGTCAGGAACTTACATTTTCCAATCCATCCTTTGCATTGGTTCATTCTGCTTCGTTAATTCCATTCATCAATCACCTGTAAGAGTCGCTCCTGTCCACGTGAGCTGCAATGAGCTGCAAGGAAGCTGCATGGGGCCGGGTCCTTCCGCCCGTGACCTGCATTGGTGCCGATGTCGGGTCACACCCTAGTGCAGCCACCTGACCGCCTCGTCCGTCGTGATGGCTGTCAGGGGCCGTCGCTACTGGTCATGTTGCCCGCGAATGTACATTTTCAACAAGAAGAAGAGGTGGTCGCTTCAGTCTAAAAACAGGTCTTTCGGTTTGGGGGACTTACCTGAGATGGTAGTAGTTGTTGACAGCCCCGTATCACAAGGCTGGTGGTGCATACATGCATGATCCAGGGACTATACCTGACGTATGACATCACAATATTTTACAACTGCACCAGTCGGTTCTGAGCATGTGTTTCGTGGTCCCTAGTGTCATGATCATACAAGATATGTACATGTGTTCCATATATATACATGTGTGTGTGTGTATATATACACAGCGGGCGATGGCCCCCATTGTTCTAGTCAATCCTTCTTCGCGGCTTTGGCCGTTTCTTTGTGAAGTCCTGTACAATCTTTTGGATCTTACTAGACGACTCCTCCGGGCTTCTCCGTACTTCTCGCGACGGAGATCCAGCTCCTCGATTAGCCAAGAACGACTTGGGCGACGATGAACGTTGGTGTATTGATGATGGGGTTTTCTTCGAAATGATAGACCGAAACTCCATGTGTGATGCAAAAGACACTTCTGGTCGAGGTGTGGGGGTATCGGAAGCTGGGGTATCGTGCGTAGGAGGGTTATGGACAAAGTCAAGGTAATCGAACTCATCATCAGGGTACTGTGCAGTAGGAAACTCTTCATCTTCGTCGAAGCCAAAGTCTTCACCAGCTTTACGCTGGGTGAGACTGGGTTCATTCATCTCATCAATAGCTGAGGGGCTTTCAACCGACTCGCAGACAGAGGTGATGGCCGTACCACAGTCATCAGATTGTGACGTCTGCTCGTAATCCTCCTCAATATATCGTTGGTGCATTAGACTGGAAACGAGATGTCCGGATTCTGATCCAGAAAACGACATAGATCGAGAAGGAGGATTCGTCGGGTAGTCGTTGGAATCTGCGACTGATGGGGGAGATGATACAGACGGCTCTGACTGTGCAGCTTCAGAGGGCGGAGGTGATAAGGGCTCGCAAAGATGGTGCTCATGACGAGCTTTGTTCTTCATCGAGCAGGGTTCGGAGGTCATGACGGAACCATTGGGGAAGAACTCATCGTCCGCAAAAGGGGAAGGAACATCGTCGACGCAGCTGGCCGCGGTGCTAATAGTGTCGGTTTCGGAGAAGGATGATGATGAGGTGGAGTGCGTGTCATGATGGTCAAGATAGTCATCAGGGATATAGCTTGCAAAATAGCGAACGATGGAGTCAAAAGACTTGGTTCGAAATAACTGCAGGGCATGGGCCCACTGCTCGGTACCCATGAGCTTCGGGTTGGCAATGATCTCAACGGCCAGCGTCTCCAGAGACTCGTTCAGCTCACGGAGACGCATTTGCCGTCGGTCAGCCATCATCCGATGAAACTCATCGACAGTGTCGGCGTCGCGGGAGATTTCGTAGACGTCGTGATGAAAGGCTTCGGGGTCTTGGAGGGTATATGAGAAGGTGTTGTACTGATCGTGTAGCGTAGTGAAGAGGTCATCTCTCTTCATGCCAAACTTCCAGGCTGGCCAGGACCTAGCCGGGTCTTCCATCGCGGGTGATGTAGAGGTCGATGCGGAAACCAATAGACAAGAGGGAGTGAGGCCCGTCAAAAGCAGTTGAGTGTCAACGCCTTATGTGCAGTCGGCACATAGGGCACATTCAGATCTTGGGTGAAGCGCCTGGATCCATGGCGACAATTTGATGACGACTATTCGTGAAATACGGTGTGTTTTGGTCGTGCTTGTTGAGGATTGTGTATCGTGGAGAATGAGATTTGCCGGGGGAATTCGAGATGGGTCGCTCTGGGCACGGTGACGAAAACAGTTGGAGCAGCCAGCTGGGGATCGCGTACTAGCAACATATTCGAGACCGTGTTCACGGAATGGCGAAGTGTGGGCATTGCGGCCTGAGGCAACAGACAGCAAAAGATTTTATTGGACGCCATGTTTGACAATGCATATCACCCCCAATTTGCTGGACCAATGAATTTGGCGCTTCAGGTCGAGCAGGCCAATGACCAGAGAGCTAGTGGGCTTCTGGCGCTCGATAGCGGGCCAGTCGGCCCCCCTCATGCGCGGGACAGTACGGAGTATGCACACACACTGCTCTAGGCCTGTGGCTGAACCGGTGGGGCTGAATGTGAAAGACTGAATTTTAATTGGCGTACGCGGGACAGGAGAGTTTCTGACAGGGCAACGTGTGCATCAATCAGCAAACTTGCCAGAGATACGAAGTGGCTGTGCAGTTCAGCGTCGGGACGAGCGGTCAGTAACGTCTCTTTTGAAGCCAAGGAGCACGAGAACAGGGCACCTGACTGTCTTTGAATTAGGCTTGAGAGGTTCAAGTGCATCACGGATTATACGGGAGGGACATGCTTAATGTGTCACAGCTTGGTAGGTAATCTTCGCCCAGGAAATGGCAGTGGGTTGGCCATGAAGAAGAAAGCAGTCATGAAGCGGCTTCAAGAAGCAATGAATCTGTGATGGCTTCAAACCATACTAGCACCACCACCACAACAGCGGTTCTATTTATATTGCCCCCGGGTCTGGTAGGGCTGACCGAAGGAGCGCGCCGCCACAACTGGCACGGGTTGTAATTACTCACTTCCAAGATGACTGGGCCTCCTGAGGCTGAGGCTGCACATGGCGGACCTATGAGGGCAGGCACATTCTCATCTCACTTCGCATCGAATCCCATCAGCAGGCCTCCCAGACGTCCCAGACGACCCGTTTCCTCACCTGCGCACCTCACGTTGACCTCGCGTTGACGGGGTTTCTGTTGCCTCATCGAGCTATTGTGTTCCTGCATTTATGGCATGCAGCAGCCCGCCATGATCGTAGTTGGCTGTCCGCACTTTACACTCCTTATTTTTCGACGATTCTCGAGCGCTTTCCTGTTGGACAACTCACCCCATCAACCATCAACCCCATCGAGCTGACATCCATCTCGGGAAAGCCACCCCGGCTGGAGCCAAGTATCCCGGTACATCTTCCAAACCGCCAACCGTTCTTTGTGAGCCCCGAGCACGAGGTACCCGCTACCTCCGCCCCTCTGTCGACCCGTGCTTCTGCCTGGCCGGGCCCTAACAAGCCGCCCGTTTGCCCACGCTGGAGTCACTAGGATCCAGCGAGCAGCCCTGCTCCAGCGCCAGCGCCAGCGCCAGCTCCAGGTCCCGCCCGCCAAACACCACGGCTTTCTCTCGTTTTCGCATTGCCAGCGGCCCGCTTGCTGCCTTCATATATCGTCGCCTCCCCAACGCCACATGGGCTCGTCCAACAAGGCATCGCCAGCGACGACCTCTCCCCATGGCGGCCGAGCATAGGCCCGAGGCCGCCTCAGAGGACGTCTCGGAGGAACGGACTGAGCCTTTTTCCCAGTCCGAGATCGATGCTCGCTTCAAGGGCATCCGTGTCGAGGAGCCCAGCGCCGTCTCCAGTGACGAGCATGTCCCGCTCGATGTCTTGCAGCTCGAGGACCACCACCACAGACAGGGCATCCGCATTCTTGTACGGCCTCTCACCAACTTGAACAGCGCGCGCTCTGTCAGCCCGGGGAGCGATAATTGCCAGTGGCTCGCTCTTCGCGCCGAAGTTGCCTCGTCTGAGCAGCCCGAGCACAAGGTGCTAGCTGTGACTCAGACGTCCAAAGATATCAAATTCTCCGTTCGCATCCCAGGAGAGTGTCAAGATGACTCCCTCGTCCACCATTGTGGTGCGAGCTGTATTATGATCCGGCCAGTGACAAGGTCATCTTCCTCAACAAGTCCGACGTCCCGCTCTCGCTGCGCAAATTGTCGCAAGCTCCGTTGGGCAGCCCGCCTTCAGGCGAGGGCCACATCATCAATCCGGGCCTCATCAAGGCATTGCGTCCCGGCACATGGCGCATCAGGGTTCGCGACGTTGCCGTCTTGGACTTTCGAATTCTGGAAAAGAGACCCGTCACATTGTATCAGGCGCGACCCGCCCTTCCCCATCAGGCATCGTCTTTGACCAGCTCCAACAGCAACTCGAGCATGAAGCGAGCTCTGAGTCCAGATGCAGATGAGAAGCGAGCCAAGCGTCGCATTTCAGATGCCTCTCACCAAGCAGACGACGGGGTCATCGTTTTCCTACGCCCAGCTGCGGATCCGTTGGTGTTTCCTTTACCGAATGGGAGGGAGAGCAAGGAGCTCTCCGTGTCCAACGGCCATGCGCTCCTGGACACCGAACAGGGCGAGACGGTTGCCGTCCCTGGCGTATGCGAACTAGATGAGTACCAGTTGACAAAGAGAGATCCGATAGCGTCTACAGCCTTGTCAGCTGTCTACACCGCAGACCACTCCCACGTTCCCGATAACATTGTCACGGTCAAGGTCCTCAAAACCCGTGTGGCGAACGCGGGCGATAAACCATATGTGCATGAACGGAATGTCATACGTCAGGCCGATATGTGGCTTCGTGAATGTCAGAGCCAAGAAGACTTGCAACACGAATCCATAGTGCGCTACTACGGCGGAGATGCGAGATATCTGTCCTTGTACATGGAGCACGTTGATGCACCGGATCTGACAGCTGCGAATCGATGGAGAAGCAGGCAGAACGACTACTTCTTGGGGAGTCGAGACGATGCACAGCGGATCCTGCGCGACATTGCCGGCGCTCTCGGTTATATCCATGGCCGAAAACTAGTGCACAACGACATCAAACCGGCCAACATTCTGTACTCGCCTGAACGCGGCGCCGTTCTTTGCGACTTTGGCCTGTCGACGCCAGCCGCCAATTCACCGTCTGGCGGAGGAACCCCATACTACGTGCCCCCGAGTTCATAGGAACCAAGTCGCGAGGTCCCGCCTCGGACGTGTGGGCCTTGGGTGTCACGATGCTGTATGTGCTCCGCAAGATTGCTTTCCCCGACAGCCGAGCAAGACGGCATCATCCAAAGCCCCTATATTGGCAAATTGCTGGCATCAACAATCCCAATGCGCCGTATAAGCAGTATGGGAATGGACACCCGGCCGTGAGTCAGATGCGGTCTTGGCTTGAGGAGATGTACGAGGCTAGGGAGAACCTGAACACCAAGGACCGCCTGGAGCGTCTGGTAAAGGAGATGTTGACCGCGAACCCGAATAACCGCATCACCATGAAGAAGCTCTTACAAGAGCTACTGTCGGTTCCAGCCCGAGCCGGATAACCTCACCAATCTCTGGCGTTGTGTATATTGAACAGCGCTCATCATTTGTTGGCCGTGCACATTATTGGCGTAGCTTTTGTTTCTTGTTTAAATAATGGGTTATTTGCTCTGATTTCGGGAATTCCATCACTCAGCGGGCGCAGAGTTGGTTGCCTTTCGACGGAGCGGGGTCTGTCCGCGGGCCGTTGCCCAAGACGAGTTTCACGATATGGTAAGTCGAGCGAGCACCGAATCTACTACGCCAACTCCCCTGACTAACAAGTGCTGCGCAGGACGAAGCAATTTATTTTATCATGGTGATTTAGTTTTCTATACCCTTTCGCATATATTGACCCTGTGTTCTGTTATTTACTTTCATGTTTTTTTCTCTGTTCACAAATCATTCACCCATGTATATATATGTACACGACGCTACATTTGACACATCCAACCGCACATTTAGCCTAGCGTGGCATTGTACTCAATGCTCGCGCAAAGAATATTAGAACTCTCATCTCATCATAATCAAAAACGTCTTGGGACACTTTTCTCTCCAGAATCCGGCGGTGCTTTTGTCTCCCACAGAAGGGCCCTACCTCAAAGGCCCAATGCAAGCCCAGACGCCAATCCCACGGCCGTCAGCAATGCCACCATGTTGGCACCCACAGCGATGCCAGCACTTCCCTTGGCGTCGTTGCCCGCGGTCCCGTTGGTGGACGAGTTTCCGGCCGCGCCCCCATTGCCCCTCTGCTGCTTGACGCTCTGAATCACCAGGCCCTTTGAGCTCGCGCAGTCGCCGGGGCCCTTGGCATCCCTCCTGAACCGGATGTCGGCGCAGTTGTACAGCGCGGAGCCGCTCTCGCCCACGGTGACGACCTGGAGAGAGGCCAGCGCGCGGTCCTGCGCGTCAACGGGGACGGGGAGCTTGTCCACGCAGAGCGTTCCCTTGCCGGAGACGTTCCAGAACTCGGGGTCAGGGAAACGTTGAAGTTGGTCGCATTCTCGCCCATGGCCAGGTTGACGAAGACGTAGGTCCAGGCGTGGTGGAGGTCGAGCTGGAGAGAGCCGCCGCCGATGGGCCAATCCGTCACATTGCCAGTTTTGTAGGCGACACCGGCGCCTGTTGCAAGTCAGAAGAAGTCGCGCGTGCGGGCGCGCCGTGCCGTGCCGTCGCCGTGCCACTTACAGGGATACGTCCACTGGCTGTACTTGGCCTCGCCTGCTTCCGAGAGGGTATCGGATCGCCAAGCCGGGTACGTGAGGCCGAAGTGGGCGGCTGCGACGTGGGCGGATGCCAGGGCGAGGACGAGCTTGTTGGAGAGCATGGTCGGATGAGCGCTCATGCAAGAGAAGAGGAAGACTTGAGAGAAGAAGCAGATGCAGAGTCGGCGCAATGAGTCGCCGTCTTATTATCCACGAAGGATGAATCCAAGTCTTGAATGCATGCGTGTGCTTGCATGAATCGTGGCTTTATTATTCTGCAGTCCGTGTGTGCCTTTCTGCCGTGTACGTCAACGCAATGAATGCCCTCAGTCCCCCCCAATGCATGCAAGAAACTTGCTCAAACGCTCTCAGCCAATCCCTGCGTCCAAGTCGGAATGGGTCCAGACTACTCCGTATTACTTACCAAGATTTCCGGTGTCTCTCCTTCCAATGGCCCGTCACGCGTCACAAATTCCCCGATCAAGTGCCCACGAGCCAATCGGCTGCGTCTCCCACCAAAACCGAAACCCAAACCAGTCCGACCAAGTCGACTTTCTTATACCTTGGCCTCACTCCTCCTCCTCCTCTGCTCCCCCAAGACCTCGTCCCTCGTCCTAATCTCCACGTCAGACGGACCCCCCTACCGAACTTGACCAGCGCGACGCGTTCCCAATCGCCGCCCCTGCCGCTCCCCTCCAGCTCAGGCCCCGGCTTGTCCAGCGCCAACACCACCCTGCTGTCCTGCTCTCGGAACAGAATCGTGTACGGACAGATGACCTTCTCTGCCCACGGAATCCGCGCCGTAGCATGCTGCCCTCCCCTCCCGTGGTGTTGTCCGCAGTGACCTTGCTCCTCAGGAACGACACGAGCCTCCTCCGCTGGCCCGCGTAGTGCAGCGGCCCTGCTTCGACATCGGTCGTCGGCCCCGTGAGGAACCGGGCGAGCAGCTCCAGCAGGTAGACCTGCGGGGGAACAGGATGATGGAGTTTTCCGCGGCCCTGGCGAGGAAGGATTGCGCGGGCGCGAACTGCGCCGCCGTGTGCTCGATGCCCCCGTCCGTCGTGGGGATGAGCATCTCCGAGGGGACCGAGTTTCCGGAAACGGGGAGGACGTAGACGTACATCTGGGTCGTGAACCGCTTGGGGACATTATTGGGCGGTGTGATCCAGCGGGTGAAGGGCATGAGGCCGGCTGTTTTTTTTTTCAAGCGGTGAAAAACACGGGTTAGCAATTTAAGAAAAAATTGGGGGGAAGCAGCCCGCAGCAAGTCGTCGGTATACACACCCGTGTCAGCAACAGCCCCAATTGATACCAAGAAATCCCCGAATCGAACCCTGTTGTTGTGAATATTCGTCCTCGCCTCGTCCTTCTCCTCAACAGACAGATTCGCCAGCGCCCCGTCCCTGGTCGCCAGCAAAATCCCCGTCTCCTCAAACGTCTCTCTGATGGCGCCCATGCGGTACGCCGGACCGTCCCTATGTCTTTCCGGGGTCCCCGGCGCAGGAACCCGGCCGTCATGGAACGGGTCGAGGTTGCCCCCGGGAAGACGTGCGCCGACGCAACGGACGTCGACGTCTTGACCCGGTGTAGCAGCAGGACCTCGTTGGTGGCGGAGAGGAGAAGAACAGACGAGCTGGGACGCGGGTCCTGCACTTCTCGTTTGGAGCTGGAGCTGGAGCTGGCTTCGCGTTTCGAAGACGCCATTTCGAGACTGGGCTTGCGTCGTGATCTGGCGTGTCGTGAGCTGCGGCGGTGGTGTTGGTGGAGCGCGAGCGCGAGCACGACGGTGATGATGCTTGGGCTGTTCCTTGTGGGACCGAGGATAACACAACGGGCAGGTTGCCTCCAGATGTGATGCAGTGGCCAAGTCATGGGGTCATGAATCTAGAGTCAGACCTGCTTGAAGTGACCACGCCGACCGACTAATTGAGCAGATTTTTCGCTTTGCCTGCTGGTGTCACGCAGCTAGGCCAAATGGCCGAAACCCGGGACCGGAACGTGGGGTCGGCGCTAGGGAAATAGCCCGGGTATACCAACCCATGGGCCGCTGAGGGCAGACGAAGCACATTCAACCATGGACGAGTGACATGATTTGCATATTGATCATGTTAATGTTAGTTATAGCGTCCAGAAGATTCAGTAATGGTGATAATAATACTAGTGTTACAGTCACAGCGCACAACAATATATATCGAAAAATGTCGTCTCATCGTCACTGCGTAGTCCGTGCCCCATATCGTACAATCAGTCACTCAGTACCGCTTCCGTTCTTTCCCCCTCAGGTTCACCTTCCACAAACAGCATATGCTTTTGGATTCGCACCATTTTTTGACATCGACAGGGTTAATCTCCTCATCGAAACCAACCCGAGTGAGCTGCCCGCTGTTCAACCAAGTAGCAAAGTCCTCCAGCACGATTGGATCATATAGAAGTATCTTCTCGTGCCATGACGGCTCAGCGGCGACAGTGGTTCGAGGCGCCGTTGTGACTGCCCTCGTGATGTAATCAAACAAGTTACTCTCTGAATCCGTGGATACCATGGTAAGAGAAAGCTCGGTATCTTCGCCAAGCGACATTGCCAAGTCGACCTTTTGAGGCGAAGAGGAACTTGAGGAAGACGACGATGGAGATGAGTTGAGGCTACCGGCCAAGTCTGATTCGGAATCCGCTATCTCAATCACCTTTGCCACCTGGGAGTTTTGAGACGTCGCCTTCCTCTTCTTATCCACCGGCTTCGGCGTTGCCCTTTCGGAGACTTTGGGCACGCTTGGACTTGCCTCTGCACTCTTTCTGGGTCGTCCGCGAGGTCGCTTCGGCGTTTCTGGTGCCTGCGCAGACGGTGGGGGATCCTGTGCTGGGCTTTCATCTGTGGAGCTTTTCCGTGGCCGGCCTCGGGGTCGCTTTGTAGGTGACGATGAGATTGTCGACTTTGACGCCGTGGCAACGGTAGACTTCATTCTAACATGATGTCCACTGGCACCCATCCTTTGCTGCCAGCATTGAGCAAGAAGAGTGATCATCGCAGATCGTCTTTTTATCGGCTTGAAGCCGTACCGAGAAACCTCTTTGGAAAGTTGCGTATCCGTGAAATTTTCGAAGGCTGGTCGCGGGAGATGATTTGCATCTGGTGCCGAGGCCGACGTTGCCGGAAGTTTCACACTAGCTTGGGGTCGAGGCTCTCCCTGACATTCGGGTGAAAGCGAGCGGGAGCGAGACATATTTATCTCGGGCGCGGGAAGAAGGGTCTTCGAACCAGCAGGGAGTATATCTGAAAGATCGGTAAACCCATCACCGTCCTTTGAAGCGTCGGCGCTGTGTTTGGCGCTGGGAAGTTGTGGGCTGAGACTAATGTCACCCTTGAAATATCCAAATGGGTCGCCAAGCGTTTGTGCTGGACAAGAATCACCCTCTGTGAGGTTAATGACCTCGACATCGAACAAGTCTCCATCTGCGTCTCGAGCTGCGGCATCCCATAGTTTTGGTCGACACTCTAGTGGCTCAATGGAATCACTGTTCAAAGGTGTGGTAAGGTCAACTTGGTCTAGTTGATTCGAAGATTTCATGGCTCTTTGTAAATCTTTTAGGAATGTTGGCGACTGTTCTCCTGCCAACTGGCTCGAGGTCCCGAAGACAAAATCCTGCTGCGCAACTTGCTTCAAGGCAGTTTCAGGGGAGAATAATATGGGTTTTGGGGGCTCAATCCTCTTCTTTGATTTGGTAGGCCGCTTTCGTGGGTTCACTTTCGCTTTGTTTTGTCCCGTTTGAGGTGGATTTGGTACTGACGCATCGTTCGTGTTCTGGGCAACATTCGCACTTTCAACTTGGGTCGCCTGCTTATAAGCAGCCGTGGCGAGGGCAGTTATGGTCCTTGGTCTCTTTCGAGGCGCCTTTGTCTTAGCAACGATTCTTGTCGTAGGAATTGCTGGTGCCAGGAGTGCTTTATCGTACTGGACACCCAACAACTTCCTTTTCTTCGATGCCGAACCATCACTCTGATGCGATACGGTTTCATCGACAGCGCCATCATCACACTTGTAAGTAGCGAGAAGGGTCTCAAAAGAGTTCGTGTTCTCGTCGTCTTCCAATTTTGTTGGTTCGGCTGCTGCTGGAGACTCGCCGAGATCGGCACATGTCGTCGTCTGTTTAGGAGGAGTCCAATCTTTTCTGCGTACCATGGCAAGTTCTAGTTGTAGGGACTCATTTGGGTCCCATATTTTGACCCCAGGTTGTGCTGACGGTAACGATTCCTGTATCGGTGAAGATGTGCGGTTTGCATCATCGGCGAGGCTTGTGTCCGCAGCTAGAGGCATCACGTTCAAGCACCCTGATTCTGAAATTTCGGTAGTTTTGATTGCATCTTTTTCGGGCGTCTTGGGCTTGAATCTTTTCCATGGGTGTAGGGTCGTGGGTGCTGCCTCCTCTATTTGGAACTGTTGTGGACCAGATTGCCTACGGGGCGGAGTCTTGCCTTTTGAAGTAGGTTCGATGGAATCTGTTGCTGTATCGTTGTCGTCAATTACGATGAGTTGATCCGGGGCTTGTGAGGGGCTGATCTGATTGACTTCGGCAGCTTGCGCCGACTTCCACAGGTCGCGAGCACTAGTAAACGTGGAAGTCGCAGTGTCTGGGATTGATGTCGCCTTGCTACCGCTCTTTATGGCTGGCCGCCTTGAATTTTGAAGAAGCATGTCCTGGATGGATGGCAAGTCCGGAGAAGAGGACGGAACGATGTACTGTTTCGACCTGCGTGCAGGGGACGATAAGAATGCATCGGGAGAAGCCATCGTCCCATAGAGCCGGGTCTGAGTGCGCAAAGCGCATCTCAGGACCCTAGAGAGCGGCAGAATGGTTTAAATCGAGGCCTTTTGCGACAAGAACAAACTCTGGCGCGCCGATCTAGTAAACCTTGAAGCCATACGCCGAAACACGGTGCGGCGTGAATCAAGAAAGAGGTGGCCAATTGCCACCCCGCGTCAGCCACGATACATCCGTGGAGGCTGCCTGCGCGAAACTAGCACGACATCAGGTGATGCGTCACATGACGCACAGGGAGCCCTCCCTGCCACAAAATTATTGAGCTATGTCAAATTTGTAGGGTATTTTGCAAACGAAATTTTGGCTACCACATCGACGCCGGACAACTCCTTCAATCCAACTCCAAAAAAAATCCACACACCGACACAATGGAGAACGACCGTGGCGAGATCGTGGACCTGTATGACTTCCAACGATAAATCATGCTACGTCATAAAAATCTCAAGGCTCCCGAATTACTAACTTGATGCTTCCTCCGCAGCTACGTCCCCCGCAAGTGCTCTGCTACCAACCGCATTATCAAGGCAAAGGACCACGGCTCCGTCCAAATTTCAATCGCCAAGGTTGACGAGCAAGGTCACGCCGTTCCTGGAGAGAACCACGTTTACGCCCTATGTGGATTCGTCCGCGCCATGGGCGAGTCTGACGACGCCATGAACCGCCTCGCTCAGCGTGACGGCCTGTTGAAGAGCGTCTGGAGCGCCCAGCGATAAAATCGATACTTTACGCGTTCACGACAAAGAGAGTAAAAAGGAAGCGTTGCGCAAATATCCGGGTCAAATGGTGAATGAAGGGAGACGACGGACGGAGAGCACAAAACAAAGATATTGCAACTTGACGATTCTTATTGGCATTTCCTGACGGATTGGGTCGGGATTGAGTCGGGCATGAAGGAACACTCTGCTTGTGGATCTTAGAGTTGGCTGCAAATATCACATCCAACTCACAAAGGCGTTTGGGCTCGATTCCGAGACAAGCTAAATTCACAAAAAAAACTCGCCCTTTTTTTAAGAATCCGATCGTACGTTCCGATGGGATATTATATCAAGAGTTGGTGCATTCTGTATTGTGTTTTGCCTTTGTGACTCCGGCTAGTAAAGTGTCCTCGGCTTGGTGCTCCGTCACCTAGCTCTCTTTGACCGAGGATTCTAAGGCTACGTCGATAGCCTTCGCGCCGCAGATTGAATTTCTGGCCTTCAAAAAGCCGTGGTGATTTGAGTCTAGCACCATGGTACAGATACGGGTCGGACATGGTGCAATTATGTGACATGATGTCATTTCTGAATCCATCTTTCTCACTTGAGTTTGCCAAGATGTAATATGGTTATTTCTCTACTGACCAGATTGCTACGATTCCCTATTAAGGTCAGTCTCTATCCTACATGCCATTTGCAATGCCCTCTTTGTATGCGCTCAGTGCACGATCTCTGCAAGCCTTATGATCGACGATTGGCTCTGGATAGCCATTTTTCTTTGCTTTGTTGCCAGCACCACGGCCATATGGCTCATGGATCTCTTTGTTATTGAGATCCTTTAGTTCCGGTACCCATTTGCGAATATATTCGCCATCGGGGTCGAACTTTTCGCTTTGTAACAGCGGATTAAATATCCGGAAGTAAGGCTGTGGATCAACTCCAACGCTGGCACTGAAACCCCAGCCTCCGTTGTTGCTGGCGAAGTCGCCATCTATCAAGTTCTCCATGAAGTAGCGTTCGCCTTTGCGCCAGTCAATGAGAAGATCCTTGGCTAAGAACGACGCGACAATCATGCGGCAACGGTTATGCATATAGCCAACGTTTTTGACTTGGCGCATGGCCGCATCAACGATCGGAAAGCCGGTCCGGCCATTGCACCATGCCTTAAAATGTTCTTCATCGTATGACCAGCTTATGTTGGAATATTCAGGCTTGAAGGGCTTGTTCATGCTAAATGAGAGCTTTCGTCAGTAAAAATGTCGTCAGGAAGAAGGGCCCGGGAGTGTATTGACTTACCAGACATAGGGCCAATGAACGAGAACGTGCTTATAAAAATCACGCCAAGCTACTTCGCTGACCCATACCCGGATCCCTTCATTACCACCATCCAGCCTCTTTGTCTTGTTCCTATCTCGTGCTGTACGCACGCACGTACGACTGCTTAGAGTTCCGCTTGCTAGATGAACTGAAAGACATGATGTGCCGTCATCAGAGGGGATGTTTCTTCGGTTACTGTAACTTCCGATCGTCTCGTCGCAGAATTTGTGTAGCCTCTCCCTGGCAGCATGCTCTCCAGCTGGCCAGAGGGATTGATATTTCTTCTTTTCGTCTTTTCCGAGCTGCTTGTTGGGCGGAGCGTCAGGTATGCTGCACTCAAAAAGGTCTTTGTAATTCTTTCTTGCTGAACTTGGATTCTTGTGTGGCGGCCCGAAAAGCTCAAGTAGATCAAGATTGGCATGAACGTGAGCAACCCAAGTCCGATACCACGGCGTGTACACGGCATATTGATTTCCAGATCCACTCTGTAACTCTCCAGGAGGGACGACGCAGGTATCATGAACAACCTCAAATGCTTTACCGTTTTCGGATAGATCTCGAACCATCGCTGATTCTCGGCGCAGCTCGTCCACCTCGTATTCCATGTTGGCGAACAAATGCCGGCTTCCCCACTGCTCCAGAAGCTCCAAGATCCTATCGGGGACTTTCTTCCTCTTTTCCACAGTCTCGACGTATAAAGGTATGTCGAGCTTTGCTAGATCTTGCTTGAGAATTTCTAGAGTTCTCAACATGAAGTCCACGCGAATCGGGGCGCTCAGGTGAGCCTCGAAGTCTTGCGGGCTGACGATGTACATGCATATGAGCGGTACTCCGGCTTCTTTTGCCTTTTCGCTGGCCAAAGCAAGAGCTCTGTTATCGTGACAGCGCAAGTCCATCTTGAACCAATGGACCACGGCATCTTTTACTTGAATCGTCTTGCGATCGTCTGCTGTGTCCTCTAATGCGGAAACTAGATCCTCAATAGGTCGTGGAAGCTCATTATTGTTGTACGCGCGAGCCCGGCCGTTGCTCATTTCTGGCGGGTAGTAGTTTCGAAGAACAATGCCATGCCTCTCAGCTTCTCCTGCCAGAGGATGTGGTTCTCGCAGGCCAGTGCCATTGGAAGTCCTGGCTCGTTTCGCGTTGGCGCCATTGGCGACGATGGGTGGGCTCTTCGACTTGCGTTTGGATGTTCTCGCAGGCATTGTAAAGGCGGCGCAGTGGCGCAACGACGTGTGGAAAGTGCGATGGTTTGTTCGCGATAACTCACTCTGGACTGACAATTGTCTGCGACAGAGCACAAGGCGAATTGCAGGCGGTATCGATTTAAACCGGAGCATTTAACGCAGGCTCTGGTCGTGCATGGGATAACGTAGATCGGACGTTGGTGTGGAAACTGCGGGCCACGTCAATGATATGGCAAGAGCCATCACTACGACGCGGCATTCTGCCCACAATGTTCCAAACGCGTGGTCGATGATGATGATGGCATGGCGTGAGTTAGTTCGATGTGGAGCGCACGGAAATGGGCGTTGAGATCGGGCTCTTCTATTCAATCTACCGATCCGGATCGGGCCAATACATTGTCACTCTTGGCTAACCAATGCAGTCAGTCTCTATGCTTGTGGAAACGGTGCCATTGGCCATCTAAGTATGTTGATGATCCGTCCGAACCAAGCCAGAGAGAGTGCTTCTTCTCGAGCCCGTTGTGCATAGCTTAATCATACCACCTCTAAAAATCTGGCTAACGCCGTTCAAGGAGGAGTGAAATGCAATGCATAGGTTCGTCCCACGCGGCCTGACAGCTGTCTTATGCAGCTGACAGCTGGCGCCAGCTGCCACATTTTCGAGGCTGCCATGCCAGGGTGTGTGCATGGATGCCTAGACGACGACGCGCTGCTCACTTTTCGCTTCGAAAAAGACAAGGTGCGGCTCCATCTCTAGAATTCTAGTGTGAAGCGTTTCGCAAGCTCACTGGGATCATATATCCCGTGCGGCATTTTCGCTCTGGTGTCGCTCATAGGGAAGTCAAAGAACATACTCCCTGCCTTTCACCCATCTCAGCTTCGCAGAAAGCCACGAGAGACAACCCACTCTCCACTTCATAGGCGAGAGAGCACGCTCGCTCATGGAACGAGGGCCAAGGCTCGCAAACCCCGGCTTTAGCCACAACAACATTCATTTCGATAGAGTGCGTCGTGCGCCAGTCCTTCATCATTTGCAACCGCGCCTTCCTTACTTTATCAATATTTTGCGGGGCACACCTTTACAACGGCTTTCTTGTGTAATTCGGCAAACTTCCACAACAATTGTCTCACCTCAGAAGCTCTCAGCTTGTAATCGCCGAGACTCGATCCTCATAATACGTCGTCCAGTCATATCTCGCGGATGGGTTTCCGGGGTGTCAAGGATTTCTCCCAGAGATCTCGTTATCAACTTTACGGATGGAGAAGGTTGTCTTCATCTGAAGCATCGGCGCCCGCTTTCTTGTTTGGGGTTTTTGTTCAACATCATGTCCACAGTCAAGCCTGAAACTTGGCGTCCTCTACCGCTGCCAGTTTCATCTGGTCTACCTGTGCTCCTGGTGTCCGTGGACGTGGGTCCTTCTTCCTATGTCGTCAGCATCAGCGACATGGCAAACATTTGGTCAGAAAATCTGGATAGAAAAGCCATATGTATGAGGGGTTGGAGTGAGAATACTAGTATCGATCCAAGTGACACGGCAGAGAATATGACCAAATTCTTGTCCTGCCTGAAAGCAGCCCTGGATCCTGCACAAAACGGTCACAATACCACGAGCCTCACCTTGTCTCCGGCAGCCCGATCTGATGCCGGCGAAGACGGCCTCACCATCAAATTGACATGCCGGCTTTCTGGTTTGGATCCTCTGAGATGGCCGATGCATTTGAAGAAGCAACCACCCTCCACTATCGCAACAGAACTTGTCCTGCCTTTGATTCAATTACAATCTGACAAGATCAAAGAAGTAGATTCTCTGATGGAAATTATAAAGCGCAAAGATGCGGTGATTACGAAGCTTTCCGACAAGCTTGAAGCCATGGGCGCCGGGCTGGAGCATGTTTTTACGGCACTATCTGGCCGAAAAAAGTTACACGAGCTGCTGCTGAGGACCGGGTGAAGGGCGTTGCGTTATTCGACGAACTCAAATGGAAGGACGAGCTTGATACACATGCTCTGGGTTCAAGGAGCGTGAAGGAACTTGTGCAAGGCGTGTTCGGAAAGAAGGGACTGGAATCTCGAACCAGTCTCGAAATCGATAAGTCACCGGAGCTGGGCAAGTGGTGGCACGATTTTCAACCAACTACCCAAATCTCACAACAAAAGCAAACAGAATCAACCCTGTCCAAGGACGGCCCACCTTCGATTCCATTACAATCGACCAATGGCGACGACGACGACGATTTTCAAATCCAGTCCACGCCTCCTCATCTTAAGTCGACTGAAGAAACCTCCCGCACCACAAACAGATCGTACAAAGCCGACGTGATAGTGGAGGAGGAGCAAGACTCTATAACTCCGGATGCTGGCCCGCCACCCGTTCGGTCCGACCGCAGACGGCAACCTGAAACTACGACGACAAGTTCACGGTTAGGGGCCATCGGGGGTAAGAAGCAGCCGGCGCAACCTCGGTCTCCATTGCCACCAGCAGACGGCTACACCGCAAAGCCATCACTAGATGACAACGAAGAAACGGCTTCTGAGGCATCGGATGAAGATAATGTAACAGCCTCTCTGCCGAACACTTCCCCAGTATCGTCACCCAAGAATCTAGCCCCAAAACAAGCTCAGAAGAAAGGGGGTCTGGGCACGATCGGAGGCGGAGCCAAAGAAGCTGACTCCTTAGCGAAAGAGCCAGAGGTTACAATAGTAAAGGACACAAATCGTCAGAATTTGGGAACAATTAGAAGCAAGCTAGCAAGTCCAGTCAAGCAAGAAGACAATGAAAGCCGCGGCCGGACCAAAGAACGCAATGAGGGCTCACCGTTGGAGCAGATGTTAAGGGAGACATCGCAAGAGCGAGCAGATCGCAAGAGAGAGGAGCTCAAGCGGGAGCTGGAGAAGAAAGCTGCCGCTGGGCCGGCAAAGAAGAAACGCCGGTTTTAAGTGAGAAGAAGCGCATCATGGGACTTGACAGCATATTTTTGGGCACCGCTTTTGATGACTCACAAAGTTGTGTCTCGCGATCTAATTCATCACGAACAACATTACATACTTCGAAAGAAGTTCTACTTGGATACTTTCTGCAACGTTGTCGCTTTCAGACTTGGTGTGCATCGAAAAATAGTTTGTCTTATAAAGGTGTAACTTTCTAACACAGCACGAATATCGATCTCTCTGTACCTCAGCCAGGCGATCGCCACTGTGAGAAAGCTTTGAAGAGTTAGATCTATATTTTGTGCATATACTCTGAAATACACTCTGCAAGTACCAGTCGTCGACGGAGATTGATCCTCAATTGTCAAGGTACATCAAATAGGGGGTGTAAAGTGCGTCTGGTCTAATTCCACGATGCCTTGTGCACCCAGCTCCTTCAAAACAGTTTACAATTCACACAACGACAACGACAACGACAACATTGCGTCACTTCTACCGAGCATATGTTTTCTCGTGAGCAAGTAAGGCGTAAGCATCTGCACTTGGCCGTGATCTCTGCGCGGTGGCGGTGGATTGTACGTTTCAAGGCGTGAGCAGGGCCATGAGTGATCAGCAATCATACAATACAAGGCACAGAAGGAGTATAGTGCGAGTATCAGCGGAGAAATTGGTATCTCCTGTCGAACGGACGACACCCTGAAGGACCTGCATGTAGTCCGTACGGTTCAAGAACCATCTTTGAAGATCAGGTTGCCAAGGACCAGTCCAGCGCTTTCAGTGTAGCTGCCCGATCAAACTTGGCATCAATCCCCAGCTTCCCGAAAGACCAGCCTTACTAAAGGTTACACATGGCAGCTAGAATTGAGGCGAGTGCCAAGACAAAGCAGAGCGGCCGTCGCTGCAATCTCCGTCAGACATGGCGGCGCCAGCAACGGCGACATGCTTTCCGACCTTGCTTGAATCAGTTACGCCTGCTTTACCTGCATTGAGGATCGACCAATCCGTTGTCTGCTATTGCACGTGTGTCAATAAGGGGATTTCAGAGCAGGGGTGTGGGAGGCTCTCACGTCATGGCATATCTATCCTCGTCTGCTTCGTCAATCCAGGACTCAGACTCCCCTTTCTAACTTATGCCATCTTCTAACCTAAATGACGATGCCTTTATCAGAAGGTCTTCATTTTAAAATCGGCGACCGCGACCGCGTGAGACGAGCAACATCGCTCTGTGGAGACGGCTGAGGAGAGAACAACGCGAAACATCGATCCATGCCTTCCAGCTTCACACAAAAGGCCTGACTCGGCAGTTCCGGAGATTTGCGGGAGAAAATGTTGGCACCAGGTGGAGAAAACGAATCTCTCTGCCTGAGAACATATGCCCCTCTTCTTCAGCAATTCAGGCAGCATGTACGAAGTACGGAATAGATGGAATCATGCATGGCTTGCCAGTTGTTGAAAGGAAGGGTGCGAGCCGACGTGTACGAAACCTGGCTTCTTTTCTCGCGGCACAGCAGTGTTGTCATGGTGGGTGGTACGACACTCAGATGCTACGATCGGGCTCTCCATAATCCGAGGCTCATCGCTGGCGGTTTTGGTCCCTTGACTTGCGTATTTGATCTCCATGTCACGCTGCCAGGACCTGACATTTATCATAGCAGCGGGAAGCAGGTCGCGTGTCGTGTGTCGCGTGTCGCAGGGTCTGAATTGGCTCCCGCTTTTTTGACACCTTTTCGGAGAGGTTCTCTTCCTATTTGAGGCGTTTGGCTACGGCTGAATGCCCCTCTCGAAATGGCGGCCCGACTTTCAGCAAAGAAACGCTGGACTGAGACGCACGCGTATACGCAACATAGGGCGCCGTAGTATTCTCACACATGTCTACGGAGTACTCCGTAGCCAGTGTGCAATTAGCAGGCGACGTATTTGGGTCATGGCTGAGGTCAACAAGTCTTGCGGATCCTCATCTAAGCTTCCGAGCTGCACGCACGCCACAGCAGCCGAGCCTGACTGATGCTCGCCTAGCGGCTCTGTCATTGGCAATATGGCAGTAAAAATGGTAAATGAAACCTGTTTCAGTAGCTTCAGGGAAATCTTTTGGGGCAGTTGTGGGCTCCTGCCCTCGCCTGAGAGACTGGAAGAGCCAATCCTTGCGCTCTGATGAGAGCAATGTCTCCCATCAGCACCAGGCTTTTAGCGTGCGCGCAGGAAGGCAAAGCTATTTTGGCGGCAGCAGTCTTCTCGGTTCAGTTTCCAGGGCGTCGGGATGAACAGATTAGGCGGCCCCAGAATAGTTTCGTCCCGAGTTCTCGTTGAGATGTTTGTTTTTGAGGAGCGTGAGGCAGGCGTACATGATCATGGGTGATGGGGTTCTACTGCTTCGTATTACAGAGTACGAAAAAGAGAGGAAAAGTTGTGCAGCCCGCAAAGCCTTATTACCCTACTCCGTCCAAGACAATGGGAAGTTGTCATTGGACCCGTTTTTGGAGGGAAAATAGGCAACTTACCGAGTATAATAAGCATAACAACGAGGGGACGCGGTGGTTGGGCCAAAGCACAATCAATACTTGCAGCTCAACGCTTGCAGTCAAGCATGCATGTAAAGAGACGCCATGGAGCTCGAGTTGCACGCACACAGCGTTGTCTTGCTGGAAACAGATGAAGGGACTCCTGAATCTTTCTGCTCATCGGGCTCGAATTGGCGACTGAGTCAGTCCCGTCCTACCTACACCAAGTCAACTACTCCGCAAGGCGCGGTTGAACAACAGTTCGGAAATGTCGCAGACCAACCCATCTAAGACACCTCTGCGCCTTTCTGCTGCTGCATGATCAAGAAATCTAACGCAAGAAGGTCTGTTCCACGACTCTCTCTACCAATGACGTTTGCAACACAGCATGGCGAGCACAGCCAAGGCCATGCTGGATTGACGTGACGTGCTCAAAAGAGTCAAAGACTGAGAAACGAGGACAAGAGGGAGAATGGGCGCATGATTTGAAATTCGTTCTCCGTACAAGAGCTTCAATTCTCTTTACGGCTTCCCTGACATCTAGATCGGGACGAATGCATGCATCCAGCGTACGGAGTACAGACGCAACGGACGTAACCGCCTCGGTCCCCGCCTCCGCGATGGCCGCATACAGAGCGGCACTTGGGTCGCGGTGCAACAAGCCACCCCCCTTCTCCTCCGAGGACGTGTGCTGCGATATCACTACGCACAAGAGGCGCCAGGAGAGAAGGTGTCCCCCAGGGAAACCCCCAAGGGCAAGGGCATCTTCTTGACAGGGCACACACATGGACGTCCAACGGGGGCCACCCGGAACGCCAGCCACGGCACTTGCGCCCTGTTAACCCGTGCCGAGCCAAGGTGTTCATGAAACGCACGACTACATGTAGATCCAAGCCAGCCGCTTCCTCCGTCGAGCATCAGAAGCTGATCCCTACCCTCAGGCACATGGTGGTGTCCTAAAACGGGTGCTCATGTCTCCGTGCGGGCAGCGGAATGGCCCGTGATATCCCTGATCACGTCCAGGGTGCATTAGCACCTTGAGCTCCTTGGGCCTCTATGAGAAGAGACGGGAAAAAAATTAACCCCCCTCCTCCTCTCTCTCTCTGAAAGTACCTATTTACCGATAAACCTGGGGACACGGGCTGCATCTAGACACGCACCACACCGTCAATTCCGAGATGAACATTTCCAAGAATATCCAAAATAGAAACGTTTGCCCTCGTAACCGCGATACTAGCCGAATAATCTTTTCCCCAATATCAACTGCAGAGAATCCTTCAAAGCACAAGTGTCAGTCAGTCAGTCACTCACTCGCTCACCAATGACGAAGTCTTGTCCGTACGGACTACATATTACGCCTCGGAACCAAATTACCCGCTTTCGGCCGAGAAAGGAGCCCGCCCATTCATTCACCCCACGTCATCCATGCGCCCCCCTTTTTGCCGTTGAACGTTGAACAATAGACTTGGGAGAAATTCATCTTGATAGTCCGTAGAAACCAACCCATCTATCTGACCCTGACCTGCCGCATTGGGGGTCCCGCGTGCTTGGGATCCAATCCGACCAACACGTCAAGGACCGGATTGTTTCCGCGACGCGACGCGACGTGACGTGATGGGAGTTGATGGGAGGTGCATCTAATTTTTTCCCTCCCCCGGTGCGGAGTACTCCGTAGATAATGTACGCCCATTGTTGGCGGGCCTGTGCAGCCAACAAACATGCCACGCCTCTTGACCTGCCTGGCGCTGCTTCTTCCTTCGTCTTGTCAACGGTCGCTGCTGCACCACCTACGCAACGCAGTGCAGCACGCAGTACATACGTCACCTCATGTCGATGTAGCTTGGGTAGATCCATCTTGTTTTATTTAATTGGCCATGCATGGTACGGAGTATCATTGCCTTTCCCTTTGCTCCCTTTAGCCGATGTGAAAAATGTTGCCGTTGCCAGCTGAGTCTTGTTGAGCCCAACGAGAAGCGAAGAAAGAAAATAAAAACAAAACACACAGAAAGCCATTGGACAAGTTGCTGATCCTCTTCCGTCGGATTGCAAACGTGAAATGACATGGTGAAAAGAAGGGGGAGGAAAGAAGTAAGGAAAACAACAGGTCTCATCACAGGAATAATACAACAACAACAACAGAAACAACGAAAACAACACCATCTGGGCCTTGAACTGATGAGCATGGCAGCCAGCCATGTCTATCATGCCCAGCCTGTCTTGAATTGCGGTATCACGGCAGCCGTGATCCATATGTACTCACTCAGCCTGGGGAGGGGCAACAAAGTCAGTCACCGGGCTGAGCGAGTCTCCAGGAAAACGTAGCGTCAGATCAGCATCCAGTTTCAGTTTCTGCCTCACCTTGACCCCCGTTCATTCATCATTCCTTGTCCCCCATCTCATACCACCCCGTATTCTCCGTATAAGCCCAGGCTTTTGCCCTGGTCAGCCGGAGCCGAGCTCGACTCCACCGCTCCGGACAGTCGGATTCCCATCGGACCGGCCTCGAGCATTTTCTGATGTTCGGTTCCACGGTCTGCTGGGAATTTGCGAGGCGCTGAAGCAGAAGAGCTGCGGGCACACACGGAGAGAAGAAAAATTACACGTCGCAATTTCGATCGTCAAGATGAAGGAGACCCAGATCACTGGGAACCTGGTCGGCCCTATCTTGGCCAACCAAACATGCATCTGCCATCGTACAAAGGCCACCTCTCTCACTTCTCACGTCTCACAGACAACGGACGGGGTGCATTCAGGCTCATTTCCAATTCGTTGCTCTGCCCAAGGGTGGCTGAATGGTTCTTCCAAGCGCTGTCAGGGTGGCTCGTCGCGCTTGTTTGATGAGGTCAAATTGTCTCCCCCTGTTAGAAGGAATGCATGTCTCAAAGGTTGGGCACCTCTCAACGCGCGTGCCACAACTTGCGGCAATCTTTTGCCTCGACTCTCCGATGCGTAACTCCCCAGCCATCCATCCACCTCCATTTTTTTCCACGTCCTTCAAGACTTCCGGGTATCCGATCCAATATCCGGTCCCATATCCGTAAATAAACTCAAGAGGTAGTCGATGTGATGTGACCGTGCATTCATCATCCAGGCCAACCTGACCCCTCCGAGGCCTCGTGGCAAATGAGCAAATCCAAACCACATCAGCCGAAAAGGCGCCCCTCCCTCCTTCTTCCCAAACCATTCGAGAGGCCTGCCAAGAAGGCATCGTGGCCAGACCCAAAGCTATGTCCAGCTATAGGTACTGGCTGTTGTGCCACCAAGCATGTGAGCCGTCCCTTGGGAGTTCGAACGGCCGGGAGGTGGACGGGGAAGGCGAGGAAGACGTGCAGGCCAATGGCGCTCGGTACTTGACGCACAACTTTCTCCCTTCTTCGGGCCCGAAATCCAAGTCCCTCGGCGCTATTTGATGGTACGTGCCAGCGGTGTCATGGGCACGAAGCAGGTTACTGTTGTTG
The DNA here is from genome assembly GCA_021950295.1 of Epichloe scottii. Classification (NCBI taxonomy): domain Eukaryota; kingdom Fungi; phylum Ascomycota; class Sordariomycetes; order Hypocreales; family Clavicipitaceae; genus Epichloe; species Epichloe scottii. The sequence goes on from CP083245.1 coordinate 804,302, forward strand.
GTCGTGTGCTGTGGGAAATTGGAGCCCAGTAGTTCAAAGTGTCGCGACCCCAATGCTGCTTCGTCTCCACAGCTGCCTGCTAGTCCCTCTTGGTAGGCTTGACGCAATGCTAAGTAATGCATTGTTTCGATATGGGCTCCAGAGTAGTCATAGCCATATACGTCCGCGGATGGTGGAAGTGGAGAATATGCCCGTCTGAAGTCAAGCGAGGGCTGAGACGTGGTGTCCAGCGACATTCCTTGGCCGTAGTTCCGCATTCGTCGCCTTGACGCTCTTGTCGCGCAGCCTCCTTTGCGGCCAGATAGTGCTCTCTTGGCAGAGTGCTCAGGGGCCCATGGGTTGGTGGTGGCGGCGGCGGCTCTTCCAGACGCCGGACGCCTCGCATAGTTGCTCTTCCGATATCTTGTCGTGCTCTGAACACCATTGCAAATGGCCCAATCCTCCAGGACCCACTCGTTCACTCGTTTAGAGTCTTCGGAGCTGGATGCAGCCTTGGCAGCCTTGCAGAGGGGTTTCTCTTTTTCCTGAAGGCCTGTATGTGCGGGGAGCAGAAAGAGAGGAAAACAAGTCAGGTTCGTATAATGTGGCAGAGAAAGGTTGTCTTGGGACTGTGGCTCATACGTACCGCATTCATGCTCAGATTGTGACGGATACTGTTTTGCCAGCCCCTAGTCTCTGTGACTGCCTTGTTCGTATTGTCCCGGAACCATTGATAAATCTCCTGTAGCGTCATGGAATGATCAGATCGACTCATGATGGCTTTGTAGATTAGTTTTGCGTATGGCTCGTCGGCTTTTTCACCATCTGCAGGCTCGCTCGAGTCGGCGTTGGATTCTGGAGGCGGAGATGCAGATGCGGATGCAGATGCGGATGCGGATTTTGACATGGACGACGGCGCCGATCGAGCTTCGACGAGTTGCGCGGGAGCCACGTCTTTAGGAGTACCCGCCGATGGAGGAGAATCCACAACAGAATCCGACCAAGCTATTGGGCTTGCCTCGAGCGTGTTCAGCGGTGAGATGACATCTATCCCCCATATGTAATCAGTGGCAATTCCCTTTTCCCCGCCCAGTGAGAGAAAAATCCATTGGTGCTATCCCAACCCAGTTCCCCCGGCGAGGTAGGAGTGCAGGTATCGAACAGAGGTTGGCAAAAAGATGACTTCTCGGCGTTATATCGTGCAGTAGCTGAACACACGGCTGGAGCAGCCGCATACCACCCACTAGGGGACGCTGGTGTGTAAGTGCACTCCGATTTCAGACCACCCAAGGGGTTTGGGTTTGAAGAGTCCTGAAGGCAGTAGTTCAAGTCAAGGTCGCCCGGAGCCAGGGGAGGTGACGGCCATGCGTCCTGGCTAGCGTCGCTTGAATGGCTGGAGGATGTCATCGTGCTGCATGTATCATGGGATGAGGAGGAGGAGGAGGAAGCCGGGACAGTATTGTAACTGTAAGATAGCGTGTTGTCGAGTGGACGGGGAGGAAGGCGAGACTCAGGTTCATATGGGAGTTCCTGGAAGGCAGAGATGGGCTTGTAGACACCCCGTGTGCTAGCAAACTCCGACATTGTGCTTGACTGTTGCCGCTGTCCACCCGTTGGAGAAGAACTCGTGTAGCTCACGGGATGCACCCCGTCAGAGGAATGTGGCCCCATTTTCTGCTCAAGCAGGAAATACTGGTGCGCGGGCGGCTGTGTTTCCGTCCTCGTTCTGAGAAGGGACATAGGCTCAGGTTCCGCTTGTGTATCCGATCAGTAGTCCAGACGATACAAGATGACTGTTATTTGTGTCCTCATTGGGGCAAATCGGATTGCTGAGAGAACGTTCAAGACCGTCACTTGTGGTAGTGAGACGCCACACGAGTAGATCGAGGTGTAAGCAAAGTTTTTGGACGCGGACAAATGTGATGAGAGTTGAAGGCCCTTGAGGGTGCAGGAGAAATGAACGTCTTCTCGAAATTCTGACGTTCGATCCACCTTCTCCAGATGATGGAGTACAGGAGGCTATTTCTCAAACGAGAGGACAGTAAGTCGCATTATATCAAGCCAGTTGAAGGCCTATACCAAGCCAGCATTAAACACATGCCGTCAAGCCCGGTCTGGTTAATGGCACACCCTTTCGGGCGTGGCCTAAGCAGTCGAATTGCCAAAGCCTGTGAGTTACAAGGCACAGATTACTTGTGAACGGAGACGTGAAACAGGTCAAGAGACCAGACTATGCCACAATGTATTGTAACATCTGCACGTGGACCTCTGCTTGTGCTCGCATCCCGATACAAATTAATGGGCAGGATTTGATGACCGCTCATTGATCATAGCAGAGACACCGCAGACCAGCCGGAGAGCCCTTTCTAACTATTGAATCGAGGTGGGAAAACCAGGGCCTGCCGTTGACTGGCAGGGGGGCGTGCGAATCGTAGGACAAAACGGGAGGACAGGGATTTGGTGATGTGTTACGATACCCCCCATGGCCTGGACTGCCATGTTCCACGAGGCCGACCAGACAGACATTTTCATGGCTGTACGGAGTACTCCTCTGCTGAAGCGTACATGGGCATAAAAAACAGAAACATTGACGGAGGAGAAGAGGGGGAGGAAGGGGGGGGTGTTGGATGTTTGATCTCCTGCCGATGGGTACCGAGATTGAAACATCCCATCGTCTTCATCTTCACTGACATCCCGGGAAGCTGGAACTGCACCATCTTTTTTTTTCGGAAGCCAATAGCGTGGAGATCCAATAATCTGAGAATCGCGATGCAATGCGAATGAGGTAAGCTTCTGGAAGGTGGCGGGCGGTCCTATCCATGAAGGCTGCAAAAGCTCAACCCTGTGGAGTGAGGTGAGCATTGTCAGCATGTATTTGTGGCACATGAACTACCGAAAGAAAGGCTTCGTAAATGTATTCCAGCCTTTCCGCCGACGAAAGTATCATATCATCTTCGGGTAAGGCCGTCTGTTTGTCTGTAGAAAACCGGATCAATATGCATACAGAGCGCGCTCCAGACGAATAACGGCAACGCCTTCGTGCCACTCTCCACAGGTCAAAATAGTAGCGTATCTCCCTACGCTAGATTATCGGGATCTCAGTCGAGGAAAACATGGATGTAATTCTTACTGAAAAATTGCAAGGGTTCATGGATGGCTTGCTTGGGGAGAGGATTTTTCAGCCCCCTGCCAGTCAGATGATGACCCATGCAAATCGATACTGTTCAAAAACACTTCTGACATATGAACGAGAAAAGAAGACTTTTTTGTGTACATGAGGCACACTGCCGTTGCTAGGATATGGAACAAGAAAGCGTCGCATGGAGTAAGTAGCCGACGAGCCGTCTCGAACAGCTTTCGGAGACGTAATTTCTGGTCCACGCGACTTGCGGGTGTGAGGCGTATCGTTCTATGCGATGTCTCCTCCGCGGAGTGCTATCAAGGTCTTCTATAGCCTCTAATCCTCCGGGGCTTTGGTCTCTTTCCTCCCTTCCCTGGTAACTCCACATATTGGTCAAGGAGCACGGATACAGTTTCGAGCCCACGGCTTGGTGGAGAAGACTAGGAAATCAGGCAAACAAGCCTTCTCGTAATTGAACCTATTTGCGATAGAAGATCTGCAGAGAATATGTCAGTGTTCTTGTCTCTTCCAAGTTTGGATAATCGGCTCGCGAGCACATACCTTTTTAAATTGGAAGTGCAGTTGCAGAATACCCTGCCAGAAGAGACAAAATAGAAGTTAGTCTCAAGGGATTGACCTGGGAAGAAGATGGAATTGCTGTTTGCTATTGACACCATGGCATACCTTCTCGAAGGAGCTCCGGAATCCACGCTCTCGTTTAGCACTGTAATCCCACTCTCGATCGACAATTCGAAATGCAATGTCTTTGTATGGTGGCCCTGCAATGAATCGAATGAGACATGTGTCTTCTTCGCCAGCTGCTGCAAAGGATTCTCCTCGCCTCCTTCCATGCTCCCGAATAATTTTGAAAGTCGGCGCCTTGGTTTTGTCAATAAGATCAGGATAGAATATGTTGAATCTGTATCCTTGAACCACCTTGGGGGCGGATTGTCATGATCGTAGTGGGTCTGGTTGTATTTGTTCCATTCATAACCCATCTGCACCCTGTTGAAGTATCGAGGTTTTCGTGCCGTGTACTTTTCCGCCCACTGAGGCTTCGAGCTTGAAGGTACTTCCTCTTCTGCAGTGAAGATTTCCTCGTTTTCGGAGATGCCTCTTGCGGCTTCACGATCGTACAGGGCATTTGTGACATGGGAGGCGTCTTCGCTACTATTGGTCAAGTTCGGCACAGCCGAAGCTGCTCCTGCTTCAGCCAATTGAACCGTCGTTGTGGAGGCCTGATTGGTTGTTGCAGTCGATTTCCGGGCTTTCAGCATCTCTTCGCGGTTCTCCAGGATTTCGTCGTATATCCGTGCAAGTATCGCCTTGGATTTCCAAACCAATAGATGCCGCAACAGTTGCTCCCAGTAGTCTGTATCGATATCTTCGTCTGACCGCAGCTTGGCTTTAATCTGTCTCTCTAACGCTTCTAATTGGTCGTACGTCTTGGGGCTCAAGATTTTATCAATATCGTCCACAACGCTATTTACTACACGGCCATCCCGCATGTCGGCTTCGATCTTAGATTGCAAGTCGACACAAAGCGTCCGCAGAGCCTCCCAGTATCGTCGATTTCGTTTCTCTGTCTCGAGGACATGGTATGATGTTATGTCTGATTCCAGTTCCTTCAGCTGTGCCAATTTTAGATCATTGACAATTTTCGTGGGTGCATCGACTACGATATCAATATCAGCGTCGTCGTCGTCGAAGACGTCTCTCTGGATCGATATAGCGCAAGTTGAATGCCAGGCGATCAATAGGTTTGGCTCGTCCCTCCCTCACCCTAATGTTTGCCTTCATCTTAGACTGCTTCAGGACGAATTTGTCTTCATCTGCCACGAATTTCCGCGATTGCTCCTCTTCGGTTAGATATGTAGCTACACTCTGCGCGGCTTTCGAGCGCCCTGGCCGTGATGGTTTCGATATCCTGTTATTGGAGTCCATCCTGGCCACGGTAGGGTCTCGTCTGCGCGGAGACCTTTGACCGTCGATCATCGCTTGACGGTCAGGGTTCATTTTTATCGAAGATGTGTTGATAATGTCCTCTCGGTTTCTAGAGCAGGATGGGCTGTAAGATTCGTGGTTGATGCTTGAAAGAGAAACAAGAATGGAAAGAGTCGACGTTGTTGAGTTCGAGAATAAAGTGGGCCCGACGAACGTCCCACTTTGCGATTACCAGAGTGATAGTGATATGAGGGAAGGAATTTCCAGAACCATTGAAGAGAAATGTAGAACGACAACGCATGAGTAAAATGATTCATGTTTACTTTCAATCGAACTGTCTCGTAAATTTGCAGAGTGGCATTCGTTCGTGTGCACACTTGTGGCTCAAATCAGACGCCATAAGGGTATCGTAAAAATCGTGGAGATGGCTAAAATTGTCGCAAGGCATATAGGCGATAATGTACGCACAAATTAGTGGCCGGTTGGCCGCGCCGCTTTTTTGTGCATTATCCCCTATATGCCTTGCGACAAAAATTGCCTGCCCAGTTACTTATATTCAAAGCACGGCAGTTCCATTTCAATATTGATACTAATTAATAGTACCACCCCTGTTGAGTCTGCAAGTTACCCATATCCAATCCTTTTATGCTTTGGCTCCAGTCTTGCCAATTAAAATCATCTCCCAGCATATCTGCGTCTTCAATAGGTCCAAAATTCTTGGAAGTGATCGGATCAGACCATAGATATGGAGGCAAGTTGTCATTCTTGGAATTCTGTGCCTGCAATGAGTCCAGGGCGTGTCCTCTCGGGGCATCCTGGCTGCCAAGTAGATTCTGCGTAAACATTTGAGGAGCAGGAGCCGGCGAAGTCGCAGTGACGCTTCCATCGTTCAAATTATTAAGATGCCATAACTCGGCCATGATGGGGTTTGGTTGGGCCATGATTTCATCCATGTATTCCATTACAGCGGAAGACATATCAACTTGGGTTGGGATAGTGCCACTTGAAGACCGTAAGGCGTCGCCTCCAGTTTGGCTTGTTGGGGACTTGTCCAGGGATGTTGTCGAGTGACGAGCGCTAAAGGGTGACGAAGTGGCCTCTCGAGGACAGACAAGAGACCACCATTTCTCCCTCATCAATTCCATCCTATTCTCAGCGCCAGGGACGGGCCCAAAGTATACCTGTGCAGGGTTCATGCGCTCTGCAAAATCAAGGCGTCGGGCTTCGTCTTGATTGGATCGCAATCTTGTTGATTCCAATTCGCGGTGTTTGCGTGCTTTCGTAAAAGCTTCCGCAGAGGTAAGAAGACAGCAGCATGAACAGCCTTTTCGGCAAGTTCAAGAGGGTCAATATCAAAGCCGGTGACAGCATCCCAGCCACGTTCGACCAGGGCGGTCCATGGTCGTCTGCCAGTCTCGATGAGTATATAGGCAATCGCATGCCAGCTTGCATAAGTCTTGGACAGCCAACGGTATTTTTTACACCGAGGGTCGATGTTGAATACATGGGTGTACTCGATGACTTCAATGGCAGCAACATAGATGCGCTGCCGAATCTCGTCCGAGAGTTCAAAATCGGAACCCGGGAACAGCACCGGTTGGTAGATGACCAGATACATCTTGCCTACAACAATTCGGGCAATCATGGCTGCCACCCAATATAATGGATCCGTCTCATGGAGAACGTGTTGGAGGAACTTGTGCTCCACGCGCTGGTACACGTCGATGAGCATACGCTCCCTTTCTGCCATGCTGGAGTGATCGGTGGAGGGACATAGAGAAGACATCGCAGATGCAGCCGTGAAGAGCCTCCTGACGAGTACGCACATTTCGTATCTTACAAGAGCCACTGCGCAGTCAGATTTTCCTTCACGGGGTACGGGAGCCTCTGTACTCTCCGGTCCGATGTCAGCATCGTTGATATTGCTCGGCTTCAGCGTATCATAGGAATCATCGCTAATGGTCATGTCGGCGCCCAACTCATCGACAGAGCGCAGATCTAGAACCAAAATGGCCCACCAAAGTCGTCGTCGCATTTCTGTCTCAAAGGGCGACAGCTTTAGGTGGCTTCCGTCTCGATGGAGCCCCACGCCCTGAGCGATGCGAATGACCAAACCCGTTAAAGCCCAGCAGAATCGACTGTCGTCGTGACGTCTCACCATTACGAGAAATATGGTAAATGCCTGCAGCACTACGAGATCTGAAGAGTCAAGGAAGTTCGCTTTTGCTAGAGCCTGCTCCACCGCGAAGCGGTACTGTGCCACCAGGTCGTCCATGTTTGCATCAAAATTGGTTTGTGCCTAGATGAACTTTGTGATTAGTTTGTCTCTCTTCCCGTGCTCTGTGCAAAAGCCGCCGCCGCGGGGTTCGGATGGCAAACAGAGGAAGGGTCTGGATGCTCACCTCGTCAGGTTCCAGAGACGTGATTGCAGCGAAGTAAATGGCAAATACCAGTGCCTTGTTTCCGGGGCTCAGCTCATTGCAATTTCTCCTCGCATCACGCAGAATCAGGTCGACGGATGGTACGTGCACGACTTTTATGATAGGCTCGACATTTTCCTGGTAAGCTGACCATAAGAAGGTGGATTGGGAAGGAAGTGGATGCAACTTTTGGAGGTCTACGTCAGCAGACCGATATCCCAAAATGAAAGCATGGTGATCACTGATGCTGCTCAGTGCGGTAGCTGGTGAGTACGTTGGTGTTCCGTCAAAGTCTGAGTCGTCATTCTCGTCAGTCAGTCGTTGAGTTTCTTCCCGAATCGCATCAAGCTATCGGTACAATTGTCAGTGCTGTTCGGTGCGTTTTCCGGAGCGTTTTGCTCACTACGATCTCTTGCAGCTCTTTCCACGTACCTCATCGTTCAGCTTGGACCAAAATTCACTGCTTACATAGTGAGATGTGCCTCGTCCTTCGTCGGAAACGATGCGGCCAAAGTTAGGCTGCTTCTTATTGACCCTCGCGCCGTCGCTGCTACTACCTGCAGATGACTCTGTACCCTTTGGACTGACATCTTGTCCTATACGCTCATCCAAATTGCCAGACATGCGCCGCTGAGACAGACACTCATTTCCAGGGGTAAGATCTGGCGACCCAGCTGATGAAGGCAACCTCGTGCCAGTGGCAGCAGGCTCGTCAATTTGACCGCTGAGTTCTTCCACAATACCCTCGAGCTTCCTGAGTCGTTTAAAGAGCTCCACCTCTCTGTGACTCGACGTCTTTGGCGGCGCGTTGGGATCCCTGGGTCGAGATTGGCGGGGTGCACGACCCGGCGCGGGGAAGACACATGAGATCTGTGTACGGCGACAATTCGAGCATGGCATTTGCTTGTCACAACGAACCTTGCGACGGCGGCAGGTAACGCAGGATCGCGGGTTCGAGGCCGGTGTTCCAGAGCCGCCCGGGGCCAAGATCGGGCTGGTGTAGGCATCAGGGCCAGTGGTGGGATATACCGTGATATTGCCAGACGAGTGATGGGATGAGGCAGTGGCCGTGGCCGTGGCCGTGCCATCATTGTGCAGCGCAGGCGACGACGGTGATAATGACGGCGACGGCATGCTGGCGTTGTCGACACCGCCGTGTTGAGGGCCAATTTTGTTGAACTTGAGGGTGTTTGTCATGGCCAGCTGTGAGAAACAAGCGACAAGCCCCAAGACGGCTAAATAAAAGTGTGAGGGTTCACATAATAACCTGACCATGCCCCGTCTCTTTGGTGACGATAAGGCCTCGCAAAGTCACTCGACCCACAACACCCTTGATCTCCACAAGTGACATCTAGAGCATAGGGAAACCCACTAAATACTGGGTATCTTCCTAAGATATAGGGACTTATAGCTCTACAGATTACATAGGCATGTAAATTTAGCTTTGATTAATGGTTGTTGATTGCACACAAGCCCATGTAGTGACCGCCGCGAGGCCTTACCGTCCGTCACAAAAGAGATAAAGGGGAAAATGTCGCAGACGAGCGAGCCTATCAGACGCCGCATTTCTTAACCCTGATGCCGCGAACCGAGAAAGCGCATTGCACTACTCCGTACTTATTACTAAGCGGACCCTGTTAATCTATTTCAAGGAGCATGAAGCATGCAAGTACACAGTATTACTATAAATACAAATTACCCAGAGTCTTGCTATTCGCGCGGTCAGAAATTGCTGCGCGGCTGCCCTAACAAAATACTCCGCAGAAATTTCACTTTCAATGAAGCAATGTACATACATCGACTAGTAATTAGCTTTGTTTGAAATGACGAAGAAAGAAACTTTGTTCGCCTGAAAAATTGAACGGATGGAGTCGCTCGCCTAAACGGTCAAAAACAGAATGCCAATCGAGGAATGGAACTATAGGAAAAGCCCAGTGCGGGGGTCGAACCCGCAACCTTGAGATTTCGTGTTCTCGTAAGAGTCTCACGCTCTACCTGAGCTAACCGGGCCAACGCACAGTTAGAGGAGGTTCTAGTTACTGACCCCATTGCGCACTATACGGTGTTTTTGAGTCAATTGGTTGTCGATAGCAATTTCCCGCTCTTGTCATTCATTACATCTGGTCATAGTTTCCACTCCTACTCCTGCTTAAATCGCGCAGACAATCTACTTACCCCCAGAATCGAATTTAAACCTGGAGATTGGTTCCTCCATGTGTCTAACATCTGCCGTTGCTGCCGCGACTCGGACGCTCCCTGTATTCACGCAAATCTGCAAATACCTGGACTGAGAAAAAGGCGGGCACGTGGCAAGGCCATCGAAGGATAGATCGGTATTCCACTTGATTGTAGGCTTCGCAGTACGGCTAAATTGACTTCTTGTTCTGGCGGACTGCCGGTTTGTGACTCTAACTTCGTGTTGGGAAAGGAATCCTGGAAAATGAGCGATAGCCTCAAAGAGAAGATCGTATCGCTACGTATCTGCTTTCCACTTTGACATAAGAGTCATACTATAATCAAATGATGAAATCATGCTCTAAAGAACTAAAAGACCTCGAGGCGGAGCCTCTTATTCACCTGCGCATGGTTAACATGATTGCAAAAGTCATATGGATCGGTTGAGCACGCATATTAGCCAACTTTAAAACCTGAAGAAGCGAACTTTTTCGAGAACATATTCTTGATTGTTATGTGTGACATGAAAATATTGAACCAAATGATTGGTCATATGGGTTTCCTGTACTCTGTATAAAGAGTCCAGTAGCGCAACGAATGTTTACAGCCTAAAGCCATGCATTCCCCTGTCTAATATAGGGGAAAGCGAGAGCTGCTACGTTAACCAGGCGGTTTGACGATAACTTTGGATCCTGGAATATATGGCTACAGCTCACGTCGTGAGGTCAATTACCCGGCAAGTGAGCTGAAAATTTGGAAAACTTCCTAGGATATAAATGAAAAGGATGTCAATAGTGGAGGGTTTCGTTGATTGTGTTGGAGAGTATTCGCGGGCATCGCCGCAAGCATTGCCACGACCGTTCCCCAGAGCCATGCGCGGCACTTCAGTGAGCGTTATTGCTATGTAAGTGGACGCTCTCGCTCAGATACTCTTTGAAAAGTGGCAACTCAGTCAAACTAGTCATCCGATTAATGAGAGAGGCCATGGATCATCGTAGTGCCAGAAATCATAGTGCCAGAAAGTACGAGGTACCCTCGTTTATCGATTGTGTTTTCGCCCTCTTCTCCTCAACAGAAGAGTCTCAAGACAGGACAAGAAGGACCAGTGCCCTCAAAAAGAACAACACCCCTGCCTGATGTGGGGGGTTCTTTTCTCGGTTTTTCAGATTTTGAACCTGCCCCGCTATTACATACTTTCAGCTGAGGACCGCCGATAAGTCGCTATCATCACGTGAGCGTGGACTCGCTTGCCGTAGGGTTTCTCACCCCACAGAATGACCAGGTTTTTCTCGCCTGGAAAGACTACATACAGCTTCACGACGGCAGCCGAGACTCAGGCAGATTGTCTAACGAATTAACGCCACACCCAAACCGACACAATGGCCAAGATCTCGTAAGTGATGCTTCACCCGCCTACTGCTCTCGAGTGTCTCGAAAAAACAGCGATGTGGAAGACGAGGACTTTTTCCTGTTCCGGACGCCTACCAACCATGACAACCTGCGACGACTTGCGGCGTATTCCGAGACGATAGGTGATGGGAATGCATCGCAAGTGATGGGAGTGTGTGCCATAAGATGGACTTGCGGTTTATAACTGGACGAATCTTCTCTTCACCATCGTTCAATATTTTTCTTCGAATTTCGCAAACTGGCGACGTTGACTATATTTTTCGAGGCACCGGAGAGACAACGGCGTACAAACCCTCAAATTTGGACGTCCAACTGACTGGATTTCCGTGTGTAGGCGTGGTGCCCCTGGTGGCAAGCTTAAGATGACCCTGGGTCTCCCTGTGTACGTTCTACCTCGGCCCTACCGCATGGACTAGATCTGGAACGAATCACAACTGTTACGGTCGTCGAGCTAACAAGTCACGGATAGTGGGGCAGTCATGAACTGCGCCGACAACTCGGGAGCCCGTAACCTGTACATCATCTCCGTCAAGGGTATCGGTGCTCGCCTGAACCGTCTGCCCGCTGGCGGTGTCGGTGACATGGTCATGGCTACCGTCAAGAAGGGAAAGCCCGAACTACGAAAGAAGGTCCACCCCGCCGTTATCGTCAGACAATCCAAGCCCTGGAAGCGATTCGACGGTGTTTTCCTGTATTTCGAGGACAATGCTGGTGTTGTACGTGGACATTCTTGAATCCGTGAGGAGCGCGCGAGGGACAAAGGGGAGGGGGAGGTTTGCGAGCCAGTCTTTCAGAAAGATCGAAACGTTGCGACGAAACGATTTGCTCCAGCCACGACGACTCTTCCCAACCCCGCATTTGCGACTCTCCTCCACTCAACAATCAATGAGAAAAGCTGACAAATGACAGATCGTCAACCCCAAGGGTGAGATGAAGGGCTCTGCCATCACCGGCCCCGTCGGCAAGGAAGCTGCTGAACTGTGGCCCGTAAGTCTTGAGCCCAACACTACCACGAAGAACCTCGTACGTCTTCCCATGACACAATGACTAACAATCGTGCAGCGTATCGCCTCCAACTCAGGTGTCGTCATGTAAAGGGTTCTTTCTCGGAAAATGAAAGCACGAAATCAGAGCGGAGCGGGGGTGAATGACAAGCGAAAGCGGAAGGTGTTGAAAGGAAAGAAAAACGCAACGGTCATGTCCCACCTAGGCGATCTATAGAGCATCGATGACCCTCCTTGCTTCCCTTCGATAAATCCTCCACGAGGGAGAAGGATCGGGGGAAACGATGGAACAGGTTCGCTGGAATTGGCAGGCTCTGCAATTTTTAATTTTTTTCCGTTTTCTTTTCGGTTGCGGCGTGTAAAAGGATGACTTTCATACCAGGTATCGCATCATGGGGCAAGCAGGGCCAAAAAAAAAATGGAGTAACTGCTAGACTGGGCTTGACACTGTGGCTTGTGACTTGTTATACCCTGCCTTTTGCCAGCTTAGACAGACCTTGCCTGCCCTTGGACAAGAATCAAAAGGGACGAGAACGCGTGGGATTCATGATCCAAAAGACGCGCAGTCTGTCATCGATTGGCAGACTGGACGACACACAAATTATTCGTGGTATGGATGTGATACCCTAGACTCGGAGATGGAATTCATGGGAGCGCATGTAGCCACTCACCGGCACGAGCAAGTGTTTCCATTGCAAGTAGGTAAATTGAGCTCTGCAGCTATTTTTTGAGCGTACTTGTGTTTCTCATTCCTTCTCACGCAGGTAAGCACAACGCCTGTGTCTCACAGTCTGCAAAGGGTCGAAAACGATTTCCCCACATCTTGTTGTCGGAGCGAAGAATGAACCCCTCCTACAAAAAAAAAACCACTTTGAGCACACGTCCAAGACTCACAGCAGTCGCATCACAGCATGAGGAGCAGAATAATGAGGTATACCATATATTTGGAAAATTCATACATCGCTAAATCCACAAGACTGCTTACATGATGTTTTGATGGTATTACAAATGCCAATGACCGTATTCCCCGCCCTGCCCCACCTCGTGCACGAAAGCTGTCGAAGGGTATTAAAGTCGCGCCAAAACTCCATGTAGATAGATGACTGTAGCCGCACGCGTGGGGTCCAAGTCCCCGATGCCGAAAAGAAGAGGAGGAAAACATAGGAAAGTGAACAGAATAATGAGGAACTCATGGGAGCGTAGGCCGGGAAGCGCGAAGCAGAAGGGGACGAAAAAAAAAAAGACGAACAGATCCTCCACATTAGACATAACAAGCTCCGTCTGGTCTTGGCATGACGTGCCTGGGTATCGAGCAAAGCAAGCCTCGCATCCCAGGGGTTGCGATGACTGATGACACGAGCTCCGTTAAGGGTCGCCCGCACGAGCTTGCCGGATTCCCCATCTTCCTGGATGACGTGGGATTTGAAAGAAAAGAAGGACCTATTTTGCGCATGCGAGTGCTCCTGTGAAGGCACGGAAACGTTGCGAGATTGAGCTGTGGGAAAGTCTCACTGATTCGCAGAGAACGGATAGCCGATACCTGGCATGGCCGGAACATGGCCCGCGGAGGGATGCCCCTGAGAAGGCCCTTCCTTTTTGTGAGGCTTGACCTTTGGCTTGGGAGCAATGGCGCCAACTTTGGAATCGGCCACAGCTTGGGCTGCTTTCTTGGCGGCGAGCGTAGCTTTTCGTTTCTCGACGGCGCCGGCCATGTTTCCGTTTGCCCAACGACCTGGAGCAAGAGTATTAGCGCTTGAATCCATATCAACATCTCCAGCAAGAGCCAGACCCTTTCCGCTTGGCACGGAGCCAAACTTACTTTTCATGGAAGCCGACATCTTTTCCGACTTGGTCATGCTCTTGTAATCCTTTGGTTTCTCGTCACCGTCACCGCCGGCCGTCGATGATGGGGTTTCATGGCGGACGTCTTGAGCTGGGCGCACGATTTTGATCTTGTGCAACTTGCGGACATTATGCGGAGCATCTGGCATATGCTGGTCGAGCATGAATGATGACTCGACGCCTCCCATGGAATGCGGCACGCTTCGCTTGCCTCGCTTGCGAGGAGGCGCCTGCGTCGCCTCCTCACTCTCATCAGCATCATCCCGGAATCTTTTCTGACGCTTAGGGCGGAAGGAATACGAGGACTCTGCCGTATGCGAAGTTGAATCAGACGACGCAGTGGACGGTCTCGAGTCCCCATTGTCGGTGATGGCTGAAGAAGGTTCACTAAAATTCTTCGACCTTGGGATTTTGAGCGTCAGCAAATGGCGCCTCCGTTGTTGATGTTGCTGCGGCGGCTGCTTGGGCTCGGGTTGAGAATCGTCATCCATGAATTCGGCATACGTTTCGTCATATCTGACAGGTTGTCTGGCCGCACGGCGACGCCCAGACCTGCCGTTTTCTTCGTTCTCCGTGGCACCAGAGCTTCGAGGCGTGGCAAATTCCTCAGCGGCCTGGGCGGCGTTACTAGCCCGCGGGCCGCGTCGTCTTCTGCCTCTGGGCGCCACGCTCTCTGCATCCGAGTTCCCATCTCCATTGAAACTTGATGTAAAGTTGACCTGGGTATCCTCGTCGGCGTTGACGTTCCTGCGTCTTCTGCCCCGCGCCGGGACGGGCGTGGAGCTGCGACTGACGTCCTGAGTCGCAGGGTCGAAGAGCTGAACAGGCTTCCTTTGTCGCTTGCCCGTAACCTCGTCGGCTTCAGATGCCTTAACAGTCTGCCTTGGCTGGTTGCGTAGCGAGCGTCCTCTTGTCATGATACCCACCTGCTGAGTCTCTGGATTCTGGCGTCCAATCTTGGATGGATGAGGATCGTACTCAAAGCCGTACGTGGAAGCCATGATACGGTCCTGGCCTTGAAGATAGCGAGTTTCGCTCATCAGTTCGCGTTCTTTGGCCTTGTAGCCCTTGACTGCAAAGTCTGGCTCCTCGTGATTGACTCCATGCTGGGTGACGTTCCTAGTCCGCGCCTCGTACTTGGCATCGGCCACGCGTCGGCGAAGCGAGTTTTCGTAGTCGTCCACGACTTTTCCCAAGTCGGTCCATTCGCCCTGCCATTGCACGAGCGAGACATTGATCGCCTCAAGTACCTCATATAACTCTGTCGTAGACATGTCCTCGTAGTTCTCGATGGCCGTAATGTACTCATCGGCATGTCGAAGTTTGCGATACTTGAAATAGCGTCTTCTCTCCGGTTGCTCTTGTGAATCAGACATGTCTCCCTCGTCCGCATCTTCTCCAGCCGGAGCCGGAGAGTTATTCGCAGTAGGATCCATAGAATCTGGGACGGGAGAGCCGCGCAAGGGAGTGTTGAGCGCTGGCGTCTGCGCCTCAAGTCCTACTGGGTCAGGCGCATCATCGTTATCCTCAACCATGGGTTCCATGTCATTGCCATCTTTGTCGGCATCCTTGTCTTCCGGTGTCACTTCATCAACGCCTGTCTCGTCGTCGGAACGGGATTTCTTCTCAGGGTAAGATACATACTCTCCATCGATGTAAGGAGTTAAGTGGGACCAGCGACCAGCAGGCGCTGGCTGAGGCTTGCTTGGTCCCAATTGCGATGGTCGTCTGGTTTTCAGGGAGTCCTTATTTCCAAGAGCCGTCATGTCTGATTCCTCGGAAATTTTGTCCTTTCCGTCCATTTCCGTAGAGATGGGTGATATTTTGGACTCTTCCGACGCGACATCACCCTCCTCCTCCTCTTCTGTCAACTGCTCTTCTTTGCCTTCCCCAGCATCTGCTTCGTCGAATCCGGCAACTTGCTCTATAGATATGGATGGTATTGTCGTTGTATGCAGTTCACGAACAGGACTCTGCCTCGTATCTGCCGTCTCAACATCGTTTGTAGTACCCTCAGCTGTATCGTGTATAGCTGCTGTCTCATCAGAAGCATCTGTCGACGATGATGGCATTGCGGAAGATGCATCCATCGCTTCTGGGTCATCCTCAAGTTGCGATGACGATTTCTCGGCCAATTTTGGCGAGCCAGCTGACTCTCCAATGTTGGTCGCTTCTGGGGGCTCAGAGACAGCAGCTTCAGCTGCGGTTAGCTGATGCCGAGTTTTATCAGAGACGGAGGTTTCAGGGACTGGAGAGCCCTGTTCGCCTGCGGCTGGCTCTGTTGGTATAGTAGCAACATTTTTGCTCACATCTCGTACGGCCTCTGACTGCGCCGCGGATGTTGGAGGCTGAGCGTCCTCGCTAGTGGCAGCAGCTTTGCCATCTGTTGCTTGCCCAGCAGAGGGCCTCCGTTGGCGGTTGTCTTGGGCGATTTGAGTCTCGGCGTCGCCTGGCAGTGCTTTCCCTGGCTCAAAAGCGACAGCTGGTCGTTTAGGTGAGGCGGGGGACTTGCACGGAGTTGCGGATCAATGTTTTCTTCCTCATTATCGTCGACTGCGCCTTCGTTTTCGGCGAAATGTTTCTCATTGGGATAGAGAGTGCCAAAATGTGAAGCTGCTGGCGCCGATTTCCATGAGCCATTGAGAGAGTGATCCGCAGACGAAGCGCTTGAGTGGCTTCCTCGACGGATTTCGGAGTCTCCCATATCGGAATATGACACACCAACCTCGATGGTATCCTTAACATCCTCATCGTCGCCAGGGTCGGCGCCTCCGGCTATTGACTTGTGGGCTGCATCTTTGCGCATGCCGGCAGCAGTGTCTGCGCCGAGTGAAGCCCCCGTCTCTTGGCACCAGAGCCATGGATGTCTTCCGGATCACAGCCATGGTCAGGTCTGCGTTTCTTTGCGCGGGACGAGGTCGAGTTGGGAACAACAACTTCGTCATCGACATGCTCAAATGTGTAATCCACGCGAGCTCTTTTGCGAAGAGTGTGACCGCCTTTCCTGGGGCTATCTTGATCAAAATCGTCATCGGGATTACCGTAGCCGTCCATTGTCCTGGATCGCCTCTTGATCCCCTGGACACGTGTGCCAGGGGCTGGTGCTGAGAAGGCGAAGGCTTGCTGAAGACTTTTGCTCCCACGCCTGCTCCGGGTCCCGGCTTGTGGGCTATTCGCAGCAGACGCATGCGCCATTACCGGGCTGCCAACGGCTGGACGATCCGACAAGCCCTCAGGAGGAGGAGAGCGAGGAGATGCTGAATCGCCCAAAGTTTTGCGACGTGTGGTGGCTGCAGTCCGTCGAGCGCGGTCCATCTCGAGCCGGACCAGCCAGCGTGTTGCGGAGAGCAAGCGTGTAAGAAGAAGGGGGACAGGTGTAAGAGGCAGACCATTCGAAAGAGTGCTATGGGGCTGGGAAATCACGCAATGAACAGATGCCCCGACCGCGAGGAGCGTCTGGATGATGCGTGCGAGGTGACCAGAAGTCGCCAGGCCTCGTGATGGGCAGAAGAGGAAGCGAGGAAGTGAGGAAGCGAGGAAGCGAGACTTTTGGTATGAGCCAGCCAGAGAGGATGGATGAGTTGAGCCAGGACAGGACAGGACAGGACAAGGCACAAGGCGAGGGGAGAATGTTTGAAAGAGAAGCACGGCAAAACGGCAGCAGCTTCGAGTCAACAAAAAGAATTGGTTAGGACAAAGGGCAAAGGGAAGATTGTGAACAAGCGCCCCGATAGCCACGGCGATGATGGACCTTTGCAGTATCAGAGACTTTTCAGATGCATTTCGCCCGCGTCGTCGTTCAACGAGCCGGACTGCTGGCCATCGTTTTTCTCTAGGTGTCGTGGTCCGAATAAGCCAAGACCCAGTTTCCTGACAAGGCCAAATGTGGGTCCCCAGGCGAGGCACGCCCTGTACTCCTTGGTGCTGTGGGAGCCTGTGGGAGCCTGTGGGAGCCTGTGGGAGCCTGTCAGGGGTCGTCCAGTGGCCGATGCCTGCTGTATTTGCAGTCTAGTGGTGGTGAGGTGGTGATTTCGGGGGCGTCTGCAGCGAGCTTCCAGAGTGCCAGTTTTCCGGGGTTCCTCCGCGAGCATCTTGCTCAGCCAATCACCATGGCTGGGAGCGGGAGGGATGGGTCACATGCTAGTCCCTTCTGGGCTGGGCGACGATGGATGGATGGATGGGTCCCGTCGTGATGCTGTACTAATAAGACGGCAGTGATTGTGGCACTAACGACATTCAAAATGACTTCAAAACACCATCCGCTATCTGAATCATCTGTCTAATACTCCGTGTACTGAGTCCGTATGCATAAGATCTAAGATCCAGGGGCCAGCCAGCTGAGGACCTCGACCTGCACGTGTCATGTGCCGTGCCCGGTCAGCCCCAGCCCCAGCCCCAGCCTCAGCCACAGCCACAGCCCCAGTCCCGTGTGTTATTCACCCATTCACCACCTCCCCTTGAGCCCAAAGCGTACAGGTACAGTGGTGGGTTGTACCTCCACCTCCAACGCTCCAGTTTGTAACTCCCACTGGCAAGTTGCAACCAACCGTTTCTGGTTCTCCTGGCTAGTAAAGCCAAGCAAACTTCCAAGCTGCATCCAAGAGCATCCAAGAGCATCCAAGAGCATCCAAGAGCAAGCTCCTCCCTCCGCATTCCCGATCTTATCTTAGCCCACCGCATCATGGCTTCCAGGAAAACCCAGCCGGCTGCTGCCGACGACAACCTCGATGAACTCTTCCAGGGCATTGATGCCAAGTCCAAGAAGTCAGCCAACACAAAGGCGACCAAGCCTGGCAACGCATCATCGAAATCGATGGGTGACAATGATATACTCGCCGATTTAGAGTCCCAGCTTGCTTCAGAAAAGGCGTCATCCCGACCACACACTCCTCGACTCAAGGAAGGCGGCCCTAGAAGGCCCCCAGGTACGCCTTCGGTCGGCGAAGACAGGACGACTGCAGCTGCCGCCCGCAAGTCGACCGACAGTGCCAGAAGCTTGAGGGCCAGCTTCACCCCGAGTGCCACCAGCTCTGAGCTGCACGAGGCCGAAAAGAAGGGCACTGTCGAGCAGGTTCAACAACAACAACAACAAGCTGGCGGGGGTGGTGGGGTGGCATCTTATCTACAGCTACCGGTGTCATGAAGCAGGCCGAGGCGGCTTACAAAGAAATTCAACACAATGAAGAGGCCAAGAAATGGGCTGAACAGGTCCGTGGGCTTTCTGGAGGCATTGATGTCGGGGCTCTTCGCAGTTACGGTTAGTATGAGCTCAACTTGCAATGCGAACCAGCAGCCTTCCGATTGAGGCACAATGCTGATGAACCGATCCAGGAGACGAACTCAGAAGCCGAGCTCTACCTACCTTCACTAATATCCTCCATACTATTGCGCCACCAATCAGCTCACACGAGAGACTGATGATTCACATTACTCACGATCTTGTCGGATACCCTTCCATGGACCCCCTCATCCACGGCGTGTTCGCCCGTGTCATGTCCCAAGTCGAAGGCGGCGACCTGCTAGTCGTTCAGCGCGGTCATGAGAGCGGCTCTCGGCACCACATTGATGGAAACGCTGGTTGGCGCGATGGACCATGGTGGCGACAGACAGACAGCCCTCGAGAGCTCGGACTCGTCAAGGGCATGATCGAGGGAACTAAGCTGTGCCGTGCTGGAGCCGAATCCTACGCGAACGAATACTTCACAGCCAACGGAGGCTTTGAGCAGGCCAAGATCCGAGCAACCGAAGATTTGAGCGAGGATAACCCGGTGCGCACATCTGACATCTTCCTGTCCGTGCAAGCCATTTTGGTGGACGCCGATAAGACGCTGTTTGCCGGCTCTACCTCTTCAGAAAAAGAAAGGAGTCTTCCGCCGTAAAGGAACAGGATGAATCAGACGAACTTGTTTGCTTTGCCATCTACGTACTTGACCCTATCCACGAAATCCATTTTTCCACAATCAGCCAGAGCATGCCTCTGACATGGGCTCGTTGGCTCGACGCCGCCACCCCTCTGACTCCTCGCTCCATCGACGAAAGCCAAGACACGGCGTTCGACGCCGGAATCCCCGATGATGTCAGAGAAATTCTCGACAGCGGCGGTGTAGACCCCCGTGAGTGGGTTGCCGAATGGCTGGAGGACACGCTGAACTTGTCCGTCGGCGTGGTAGCACAGCGCTACGTCGCTCGGCGAATGGGTGTTGGTGAGGCTGGCCTCGGCAGAGGTAAGAAGCCGGTCGAGGAGCTCATTGCGGCCAACGCAGGCGAGGTTGCCCGAGCTGGAATCATCTAGGCAGGATGAACTTGACGTCAATTCTCTCGCGGGTGTCCTTGCCGGTTCCAGGGACTGATGAAGGAGCTGGGAACATTTGGAAGCACAGCACAGACTTGTAGTTGACTATGCCATGAAGCTGAAAATTAAGTCTGTAGGACCAAGGTCCAAGGGTGCTCGACGGTGTATTTCTTCCTTCTTGATACCTCGGCGCGTAATTTCTCAACCGCAAAACGGTCTGTTCTCTTGAATCTTTTCATGTTTCTATTCAAAGAGTGTTTTAAAAAAAAACTTGATCAAGCAAATGCCACAGCCAATTGAACCGGTGTGGCTCACGGAACCCTGTCGACCGTCCCAGCTTTCCTCAACTCCCCCTTGCCGCCCTGGACGACTCCTCCAAACTGACCTTTTTCAAAGGCCGGTACTCTGCATCCCACATCTGCACCCTGATCCACTCCTCGAGGTCTCCATCATCCGAAGGAATGACTGGCTGCGTGGCGACACCCTCTTCTATAGCTGCCTTGATGATCTGCTTCGCTACCTGGAGACTGACTGCCCTCACCTGGTCCACGTCTGGCAGCAACGGAGCCGTGGAATCTTGAAGCGCCGGACTCATGGAAGCCACCGCCCGGACTGCCGCGACCAGCATCTTATCCGTAAGAAGCCTGGCCCGAGAGAGAATGCATCCCAGACCGATCCCTGGGAATACCACCGAGTTATTGCACTCTGCGACCTCGATGGTGATGTCTTCGCCGCTGCTTCCCCATGGGCCAGTGACGGGATCAAAGGGCGATCCCGTGGCGCAGAGAGCCTTTCCGTCGGTCCAATGCAGGATGTCATGCGGCTTGGCTTCATGTAGTCTGGTAGGATTGGACAGCGGCATGATGATGGGTCGAGATGTGCCTTTTGCCATGGCCGTGACAATCTCCTGCGTGAATGCGCCTGGAACGGTGGACGTTCCGATGAGAACGTTCGGCTTGACTCCCTGGATGACGGCAAGGAGGTCCGTCCTCTTGTCGAACCAGTTGGATGCGTCCTTGATGAACGGTTCCTGGGCCCCGGAGACATCGGTCGCGGTGGTGAGTAGGCCATATCGGTCGATGAGCCTTGACTTTCATTTAGCTTTGGGAAGAAGCCCGGGGGGGGCAGAAGATGTGAGTAACCATACCATATTTGCTTGGAAGCCTCTTCGTGAGAGATGTTTCCCTCTGTGGCAATGGCGTGTCTGACCTGGTCTGCGATGCCGACGCCCGCGCTGCCCGCACCGAATATCACCAGGCGTACGTCGGAGAGCTTCTGGCCAGAAACATGGAGGCCTGCCATGATGGCCGCCAGGGTGACGCACCCTGTGCCTTGGACGTCGTCGTTGAAGCACGCCATCTTGGGACGATACGTGTCTAGAAGTCGTCTTGCTGTTGTGACGGAACGAGATGTTGGCGAAAGTACCACAACAATTGTGTTTTAAAAAAATTTAAAAAAAAGGAAAATGGAGAATATTGTTACCGTTGGGGAGACCAAAGTCCTCAAAGTGTATGTAAGCCTTGGGATAGAAATTCCGCGCCGCTCGTACAAATTTGTCGACAAAATCATCGTATTGCTTCCCACGAATACGCTTGTGCCTCAAACCGAGATATAGATCATCGCGTAGGAGGTCCTCGTTGTCCGTCCCGCAATCCAACACGACAGGCAGGCATCGATTAGGATGGATGCCCGCGCAAAGGGTCGCCAGGACAAGTTTGGCCACGGATATGAGGATCCCGCCGACACCCTGGTCACCGATGCCTAGGATTTCCTCGCCGTCTATCGAAGAATTAGTATTTCGTCGGTAGGACACGACGAAACGCAGACGGAGTCGCAAACGAGTGAAGACACAGCAGAGTCCAGACAGAGGGTGCAAAGCGAACCTGTTACCACGATATAATCAACATCATCTGCATGGCCCCAAGCAGCAATGTCGTGATCCACGCGCTCTTGATCCTGGATATTCAAGAAACAGCCTTCTGGGCGCCGAAAGAGTCCTGAGAAGTGCTGGATGGCATCGCCCTCGGTTGGGGTATAAACTACGCTGAACATTTCCTTGAGATGCTCGTGCAGAAGCTACGTACATGATTTGTTAACCGGAGACCCCGATCCTCCCCCCGAAGACACGAACGAGGGTTGAAGGAAAGGGTGGAATGCACACACTTTGTAGTATAGAACTTCGTTCTGCTCCTTGAGCGAAGCAAGGAACGTGTTCTTGGCCAAGTCATCCGTCTGGCTCAGGTATTGCTGATGCGCCCGCTTGACCTGCTCCTCGAGCGTCTGTACATTCTGGGGCAGCAGGCCCGTCAGGTTAAATTGGCGACGTTCCTGGGCCGGAAATGCAGATCCTTTATTCAGATACGGTGTGTTTAGGAGCGCAGCGCCAGACAAGGCGCACTCTACGGGACCTTCCGTGCTGAGGGGTAGATGGGCGAACTCGGAGGGTTTGTCGTGGGAAGCCATGTCGGGTTGGCACGATGGACATGTGAATGGCTCGCGAGGGCAAAGACGAAACTTGTTGATCTGATGAAGAGGGTTTTATTCTTGCTTTCATTCTTCATCAGAAGAGGTGGTTGCGACTGGTGGGACGTGGGACGCAGTTGAGACGACGGATGACGTATTTGCCGATAATGAAGTTCACCCGGGTTTCTGATACCACCACGGCGGAGCTAGCGGCGGCCCTCGAACCATGGTGGATTCCTATGCCTGTCCATGATATGCCATGATATCAAGCACTGTGTCGGTCAGACATCGCGCAGTTTGCTTTCCTTTTCACCCTTCCTTCGATACTCGCGCGCTGACGCGGCAACATCATGTCCGACAGCCATGGCAACACGAACAAGCTCTACGAGATGTGACGAGAGTAAGACAACGTCCAGAAATGTCGGCGCTCTAGGAGCCACGCCCGTGTAGAGCCAAAAATCACCATCCATCGAGAGACAATGACAGGCCGACGGGCGCGGACTATGATGGTCCAGTCTATCTGGCAGCACGAGAAACAAAGACTCTCGTCAGAAAACGAGCATCTTGCCCAGTGGACCAGCCCACTTCGTTCAAGCAGCACAAAACGTGCCAATCGAGGAAGACTTCCGGGGAAGACTCGTGTGCGGAAACAGGAGTGGCTGGCCATGGCGTGCTGCGGGTGAGGAGAAGAGAGAGACAAGGAAATAAGAAAATCTTACGAGGACCTACCGTTCCTGTCCGAGCCACTGCGATTCCATCGTGATGTAGCGTGCACGACTAGCAATGGTGGTGTTGTTGATGTCGCGATTGACTGACTGGAAAGGTGGGAAGGAAAGAGAAAGTCAAAACGGGCGGCCGAAATTCTGTGCGACCGATCCGACCCAGAAGTGGAGACCATGGGGGGTGGGGATCAAAGCAAGGTCACGCTGTTCACGACTCCGCATGTTGACTAACGTGTATCACTTAGCGTGGTGCAAGCTCTGCCGATCAATCAACTAGCGATTAGCGTCCGACTTGACACACAGGGGAATGACCAGTTCTTGATAATGTCCAACAATATAAAAGGGACTCTCTGCACATTTCCATGTCCATGCAGCAATCGTTGACTGTTCCCTCAGTATCAGTGTCGTTTCGGTGGGAAAAGCAGCTTGACTGAGGAGAAAGAGGAGATTGGGCAGAGATATTGCAAGTTCCCTCAGCCGTGGCCTCAGAATCGTCATAATAGGGAAGGCCCAAAGTGGTAAGTATACCACGACTTTCTGAATCTTGGCTGAAATAATTGACAATATCGCGAGAAGCTGCATCTATACCATAAGATAGTACTCCTTAGTCGGTTGACTCAAAAACTATGTTGGGTTTCATGTCCTTACCAGAAGTCACAATTTCTTCTCTGGAACTCTTGATCCGGTCCTCGATTCCGCTGGGATCTCCAATAGCTCTCTTTGGTGCCGGAGACTGATTTCAAGTGTTTGTTTAAATGATTGAGTTCCTTGAAATAGAACATCGAAACTGTCGAAAATACAAATGTGATTCTTCTGACTGGTTGTCCAGTCAGCTATTTTAAGTTTATATCAATTGCAAGTCCGATCATACCAAGTTTTTCAGTGTTCCTTGTCAAAGAGGGACCGCAGCTCTGCCTGATACCTTTCTTCATCGTCTACTTTGGCTTTCACAACTTGTCCGACGTCCTCTTGCCAAAATGTCGAGACCTGCTTCAGGTCATCAACCAGTTCTCTATTAGCGGAGAATTTGGGAAGAATATGGTCTTCGAACACGAAAAGCCAGGCATTTATAGACCTCACGCAGGCCCAAAACCACACTCCTTTCGAGTCCCAAGTATTTCTCATCGTGCTTGTGATATCGATGCCATGGTCCATCCGTATAGTTCTACGTTCTGCATCCATGATTGTTAGGAATGCCTTCCGCTCTTGGTCAAAAGTATCATACTCCTCGTCAATGATGCCATCAATGCTGCAATTCGTAAGCCAGTATGGTACAGAGAGCATTTCTAATGGAAGTGCGCAGATCCACTCAAGATCAATCAAACAAGTGATATTCCAATCATCATCCACAAAAATGTTGCTTTGGTGAAAATCGGTTAACTGTAGGAAGAAAGGCCCGTGTCTGCGATCTGGCGAGATAAAATGGTGCATTACTGTTCGGAGCAACGTCCTGATTGTCATTCGTTCTCGGGCATCATCTGCATGCCGCACGGCGTGGGGGTCGTGAAGGAAGTGATTATCATACAGCGTCAGCAAATCGGAGGTGAAACTATCGGAGGTTTGATAAAATTGGCAAGGCTGGATTGTTCGCGGCGTCCCGCTATTCTCAAAGATCATCATTGTGCATGTCAGAGGGCGATTAGAAAGCTGAATTGTGCTGTCACTGGCATTGAATCTAAAGGAGCCAATATGTGGTTGTGGAAGCCGAGCAAGTGAGAGCATAATCCGCGAAATGCCCTGGAATAGGCGAGTCCGCCGACTTGCATCGCGTAAGTGTTGTGTCCATGTATGTGAAAGAATCTTTCCGGTCTCCGGGCCGATATGTTCCAAAAGCATATAGGCAGTACCAACCGCTGGTGCAGATTGGTTACAGGTGTAATCTGAGAGCAGGGGATAGCGAAAGAGGCGATAAATCCACTGCCAGAATCGGCGGCAGGCCCTGACATAAAGTGGTTGCTGCCTGATGTGGGTCAACTATTAAAACTGTAAGTATTAATACTATTTAGGCGACATAAAGATTAGGAGAACGAACATGACCAGCGTTAGCGAAACCAAAGGCATGAAGTTTTGGTATTCGAATATTGGCGCAATGCTCTTGCATCCACACATATGTGGCCACTTCGCAGCTCATCTTTTCATTAATCGTGCCAGGATATCGTTGCTCAGCAAGCTTATGAGGCATAGGACACCGAAAAACCAACCTTCCAGTGAAACTGGAGGACTCTACTTCAAGGATCACACAAACATTGAAGCCGCCTTGCACCCACGAGTCCGGCGGTAGAACGGTGCAGATAGCATCTTTGTGTAGGCGAAGATGGTGCCTGACTGAAGCTTGAATCAACTCCTTCTGATCCCATAGTTGATGCCTGAAATGCGTAGCATCACTTTGGTGTCGGACAGAAAGAAGAAAATTAGTCTCTTCTTTCGCAGCTGATTCGAATGAGCGAAATTTGTTGTGTACGAAGATGTTTCGAGGCATGGCAAATTTTACATTGTTAATAGAAAGCAAGGCTTGGAACTTCGTCCCAATCCATCAAAGGGGAAAACACTAGTCACGTGGCAAGCTCAACTACTCTTGGCCTAGAGAGGCCCCACAAACGGAAATCTAACAGCAAGCCTGATCGGGGTGGAGGCTGCAGCTTTGCCAAGTTCTTCTGCCTAATAACAATGTGCCAAAACCAACCTGGCACGTGAGCTACGCCTAATATCCAATCGAGTATCCAATTGAATAGTGAGGAGAGAACTATTATGGCAACACCTAAACATGCAGTAGTGATTTTTCAATCATGCAGTAGTAACTAGGCCCAAAACGGAAGAGGTACCTTTCCGCGCAAATTTGTAAGAGGAGTGACCTTGCGTAATTTATGCATTCCACTCTATTTTATTAAAAATGCATATAATAAGGTGTTAGGAGCACAAAGGCATGAGGGATATTATAAGAGGGCCGCCTCTCTAAGCGAGGCAGATCCCTAGATAACTCGTGCGCTAGGACCTAGTAGCTAGATAGTCACGTAAGCGCAAGGAGAAGGTATATAATAAGGACCTCTCCTATTTAGGGGAGAGGTTAGAGTTTAAAACCTTTATATACCTACCCCTAGCTATTACCTTTATAGTAGTAACCTTATTCTCTTATTATTACTTTATTTATCTCTTTCTATACCTTTTGTTACGTGCTAGAATTGACAATTAGCCTGTGGCCTAGGATGTGGCTAGCTTCGTGCCACAAGACCTCGGATGTGGCTAGCACGTGACCTAGAACCCCTATATTAGATGATAGCTTTAACCTCTAGCTAGTTGAAGAACAACAACCTTAACACACTTATTTTATCTTATATTTTATATCGTAACACCTTTAGTTATAATAAATTAAACTCTTAAACCCTTTAGGGCAAATAAACCATTAGTTATAGATTATAATATTAGAATTAAATAGGATAGCTATATAATTTACTATATATAGTAACTATATAGCTAGTGCGCTATACTTAGGTAATAATATAGGATACTAAGATAGTGTAATCCTAGGGTTTAATAGCCTAGATAGGAATAATAAAAATAGCACTCCTAAAGATTAAAATAATAATAAAGAGCTTACTATAGACTAATATAATAATTATAGAGAAATTAAGTATAGTAAAGAGAAGCTAAACTAAATCCTTAAGTAAGCTAAGACTAAGCTATAAAGAGCCTAAAAGAGATAGAAAATTCTATAACTATAGGAATAGTAGTGTATAATTAAGGTAAGTATCTTATTAGTAAGTACTAGTACTAGACTTACTAAACTTACTAAAGAACCTATAATTATACTACTTTTAGACTTACTAAGAAGCTTTAAACTTACTATAACCCTATACTACTATAGTCTTATAAAAATATAACTAAAGACTCTAGTATATAAAGGAGATTTATATAAAAGTCTTTAATATTTCTTAGTAAACCTTAATATAGCTTTTACCCTAGACTATAAGATATTTATTAATAATATTACTAAGGTAGCCTATACTAGTAGCTACCTAGTAAAGGATATAAAGTAATAATAGATATATTATATAGCTATAAATAGTTATATAGATTACTAGGACTATACCTAGGCTAGGTTTATAAATTAGCTAAAACCTAAAATAATAGATAAGAATATATAGTGCTTAGAAGCTATAAGGATATTACTAACCCTTAGATAGTTATTCTAGGGATTTATAAGAATATAAATAAAAGCTAAGGCTAAACTCCCTAAAGTAATCCCTATAAGACTTTATATTTATATATTTATTAATAGTCTAAATAATACTATAAAGAAGCAAATACTTAGCTAGGAGTTCCTAGTAATATAAACCTATTTAGTAGGTTAAGGAAAGAAAGCAAAAGTTATAATAAAAATAGGTTAAAATAGTAACTAAAGTAATAACTATAGATAAGACTATAAATAGAAAAGGTAATGCTTAAATTTACCTATAGTAAATATACTATAATAAAGTAGTAAGGGAGCTATAAGATCCCCTATAGTATGCTTTAAATATAAATAACCTAGTTATATTATACTAAGATATAAAGAACTAGATTATTTTATCTATAAGAGTATAAGCTATATAATACTATTATATAGGAATAATAGTAACTAAGTAATAAGGCAAGATATAAATAAAACACTAATTAGCTTTACTTAGGCCTAGGATAATACCCTTACTAATAAATTATCTAGGGATATAAGAATAAAAGTCTAGATATTATTATAGTAAGATTATAAATAGGTAGTAGTGCTTATACTACTTAACACAAGCATAATAGAATTAATTATTTACCTAAAATTATTATTAAAGGTAAATTAAGCTAATATATAGAAAGATAACACATTACTTAAAAGTATAGCTAAGACCCTTATTTTATATTAAGGAATCTTAAATTAAGTTATCTTAGTAAAAGATAGCATAGGCTATATAAAAATATACTAAGTTTACTACTATATTATAAATACCCCTAAGAACCTTATCCTAGGAATAAACTAGGCTAGAGTGTATAAACCTATAGTTATATCCTAGAAAGAGGGACTATAAAGATACCCTATTTGTTACGATATAAAATGTATGATAAAAATGAGTGTGTAAAGGTTGTTGTTATTCAACTAGCTAGAGGTCAAAGCTATCATCTAATATAGGGGTTCTAGGTCACGTGCTAGCCACATCCTAGGTAACAGGCCAATTGTCAATTCTAGCACGTAACACTATTATAAAAGATTACCTTAACTTTATATTAGGAATATAGTAAGTAAGAAAAGAAGTAAAACACTTATCTATAGTGTTTTTACTTTATTTAGTATTAATTAAGCTTATAAACCCGCTAAATAAAGATAAAAAAGATAAGAATATTAGCCCTATAGTAAGCAATGCCTTAACTTATAATAGTGTTATAGACTGGCCCCTAGGCAACTGCTGTTGGGCGTTGATATAATATTAAGAAACTTAAGGAGGGAAGAAAGGAAGAGAGCTAGTCTATCCCCCTTTATGCCCCTTATATCCCCTAGCTATCTTATATTAGCCTCCTTCCTAAACCCTTGCTAGTTCCTATTAGCTACCTATCCTTCTACGCTATAACTAATGCTTAGGTAAAGCCTAAGCCCTTTATATACCTCCCTACTTACCTATTCTAGTAATATCTCCTAAGAGTATAAATTATTCCCTATTCCCTTTAAAACCTTCTTACCCCCTTATCCTATCTATATTATTACCCTTCTGCTAATATTAATATCCCTTATATAAGTAATCCCCTCTCTACTCCCCTTAACTTAAATATAGTATGCCTCTATATTATGCATGTCCTAGTATTAGGTTATAGGGTTATCTCTACCTATTATAGTTTATTATTATTACCTTAAATATAGTATATACACGCGTTATATATATCCTAGTAGTGGGTGTAGAGTTATCTCTACCTATTACATTATATTATTATTATTATGTAGCGTATATAACATAGCTTACGCGTAGCCTTACTAGCCCCTTATATTATTATAATAACCCCCTAACCCTACCCTTACTAGTTTATTACCTTACCTTTACTTTTATATTATATATAAAAACATTTTACCTACCCTCCCTTTCCCCCTAACTTCCCTTTTCCTAACTTTACCTTCTATATATTATAATCCTATCTTAGATCCTTCCTACTCCCTTATTAAACCTTAATTATATTCTATATAAACGCTTATTAATATACTATGCCCTTATAATCCTCCTCCCTATAGCCCTACTATACTTACTATGCCTCCTACCTATTCTATAGGTAAATATCTTATAAAAGGTAACTTAGATAATAAGTAGTATACTATGCCTGCCTTATTTTTTTATCCCTATAGTCCCTATATAAAATAGGCCCTAACTATAGGTATTATAGACTATTACCTACCTAAGAGTAGCAAGTCCTACCCTTCTTATTAATATAATTATATTACCTATATCTAGCTAACTAGGTACCTATCTACTAACCCTTGCCTCTATTATGCCCTAAAAGATCTTAAAGCTAAAATTACTATAGGCTAGTATATTATAGAACCTAGTATTACTAAGTTAGTAACTATAAAGCAAAAATTACCTATTCTATCCTAGAAATACTAGTCCCTTATTACTTACTAGAACTCTCTCCTTAATTAGGCCTAGTTTAATCTAGTACCTATCTATTTAGCCCTTAGGCTATCCCCTTAACTAATACTCCTACCTTAAATATAACTAGACTTAATATTATTCCCTTTATTAGTAGTAGTTTCTTAGCTAGTTATAGAATAAATAACTTACTATACTAAGTTACTAGTGCCTTATTTTAGTAAAACTAGTAGCTTATAAATAGTATAGTTACTATATAATAGGATTTCTATAAGCATTCTACTGCTATAATTAGCGCACTCTCCCTAGTTATTACTATATTAGTCCTAAGACTAATCCTTAATATATTAAGCTATATAATAAATTACCTTCTTATTACTATTAGTATTAATCCTAGTGCTCTTCTAGTGTCTCCCCTACTAATCTACGTTAAATATAGCTTACCCTCCCTAATAAGACTAGTTACCCCTATACTAAGTCTAAATATCTTTCTATTACCTCTAGTAACTATATAAAAACTAAGCCCCTACCTATATACTCCTATCTTTTACTCTCTAGGTAATATACCTCTCCTATTATTTAGTGTTAGGGATAGAGCTATAATAACTACTATATAGATATCTATTACCCCTAAGCTAGATATAGTTTATCCCCTTTTTAATATATTACCCCTATTAATAGGAGTAAAATAGAGTTTAATAGTGCCTTTAGTAAGATTAATAAGGATTTAGTGGCTAAAATAGCTATAGTAAGAGCGTATCTTAGTTACACTAAATAATTTATTATAGGTAGTAGTATAAGTATACCCCTAGTCCTATATATAGTCTCTCTTAGTAGATAACTTTTACTTAATTAACTTAGTTTATTATTATATTATATATCCCCCTATTCCTATTTAAAGTTATCTAGCGCCCCTATATTTACTATATTCTCTAGTGGTTCCTATATTAGTTATAAGTAACCTGCCTATTTAACTAGTATATTATATTTATTACCTTTACCTAGTGTATTCTAGGCTATAAGGATTTGCTCTATATAGTATTCCTTAATAAGTTTATTATTATTCTCTAATAATATCTATTCTAGATCTAGTCTAGAGTCTTAGAGCTTCTAACTTAGAAGGGGGTCTATTACTACTTACTCTATAAGATCTATATAAAAGACTAGGTAAATATCTCTTAGTATATCTAATTAGACTATAAGCGGTATTAGAACTTCTATAATAGTGTATTTTATAGTAACCTAATTAAGCTTCTATAAAGGGTAATTAGTTTTAATATTCCTAAGTAAGAGCTACACTTTATCCCTAACCTAGAAATATTCTACTAGGTAATATAATACTAATATTACATCCTATTAATATTATTATATATATGCTATTATAGCCTAAGCTAAATAAGTCCCCTCCTAGAGGTATTCTAGGAACTAAACTGCCCTTCCCTTAGAGGTTATAGTAAATAGTGCTAGGTCTAGCTATAACTAAATAGGTTCTAAATTATAGCTATATAGTAATCTATTAGGACTTACCTCTATAACTAAGGATATCCTATTATTAATTATAAGCTAATAAGTAGCTAAGTGTTTAGGCTAATTATACTATAAGAAGGAGATAAATATATATAGTATTGCTTATACCTCCTAATTTGCCTATTCTATGCCGCTGTCTATCTATAGGTAATATAATATAGAAAGAAGTTAGTTAATCCTAACTCTTAAGCATAATATTATCTAGAAGTTTCCTAATTAATCTAACCCTTAGTCTATAATAATTAACTAAGGAAAACCTTAAAATCTCTACTATACTATCTTAAACTATTCTACACACTCCTTAGCTATAATAAAGGTTATTACCTCTAATTAAATAAACTTAGAAAGCCTATTAGTAATAACTATAAGAAACTAGGGCTATTCTAGGGATAATACTAGTAAGTTTATTATAAAGTTAATAGAGATTTATAACTAGAACTAGTTAGGGATTAGTAATGGTTTTAATAAGCCCTAATATTATTAATAACTTTTATAATTACTAAAGTAGTAGTAATTATAGATAAACCTTATAATATCCTATAATATCCTATCCTAATAAAACTACTACTATAAGATCTAAAATATTATATTATATCCTAGGTACCCTACTACTAGCAAATTATAATATTATTAGATAAGTATTATTATAAGAGGTTCCTAGGCTAGGACCTAGGTCTAGCCCTAAAACTAGAGCGCCTTATAGGCACTTAGTAAGTAATCTATAACCTATTCCCTTATTATTACTTCTAGTGGAAACTTCCTTACCCCTTCTTAAATTACCTAAAGCTAGATATAGTATATTAAATCTAATTAAACTACCTAATCCTATAAAGTCTATAGGTACCTTATAGTAAAGAGAGCTTCCCTAGTTAGTAGCAGTGCTATATATAATAATAGTAGACTCTAGCTATAACCTACCCCTAACTCTAATAGTAACTATAAGAGTCCTAAAATAGTAATAGGCTATAGTATTTATCCTATTCTTATACTAGGTCCTAACCTATCCTAGTCCCTTTGTAAAAGAGTATCTAGGTGGTAAGCCTATGTGCTAGGCCTATATTAGAGGTAAAAGTTAAATAAAGTAAGTATATCCGCCTACTAGGCCTGCTATTCTAATATTAGCTAAGGTATTATAAAGTATTCTAAATTCTTATAATCTATATAGATTATAAATAGGTAGAACACTCCCTATAGTTTTACTAACTATGCCTTAAGATAAGAGATAATAGCTAGAAGCTCCTTATTATAAATAGTATAATTCCTCTATAAGGCTATAAGGCTTATAGAATAGTATATAATAGGGTATAGGATATAATCCTAACCCTCCTATAAGAGGCACCCTCCTAAGGCTATCCCTAAATAATCCACTTTAACTACTATTAGCTAGTCTAGGTCCTACTATACTAGGACTAGGTATTTAATAAAAGCCTCTTTAAGCCTTTTAAAGGCAGTGCTTTTCTTAGCTCCCTATTAAAACAGGACATCCCTCTTAGTAAGGCATATAAGTAAAGTAGCTAGCTCTAAAAATCCTAGATAAAATTATAGTAAAAATTTATAAACCTAAGGAAACTATAAACCCCCTATAACTTTATAGGGGCTACCTATTCCCTAATAGCTATAACCTTTATGGGATTAGGGCAAATAGAGTAACCTACTATAATAATATAGCCTAGGTACTAGACCTCCTTTATAGTAAATATAGACTTATTAAGATCTAGGTAAAGGCCCGCTACCCTTAATTAGCCTAATATTAGCTAAACCTTAGCTATATAGTTTTTCTTTAATCCCCCTAAATAGACTAAGATATTATCTAAATATACTATAATAAAATCCCCTAACGTATCCCCTAAGGACTTATTAATATAATATTAAAAGGTAGCTAGTGCTCCTACTAGGCTAAATAGGCAGACTAGCTATTTAAATAACCTAAACCTAGTTTAAAACGCTATTAAGTGCTCCTTACCTTTAGCTATCTATAGTTTATAGAACACTATATAGATATTAACCTTTATAAACTATTATGCTTAGGAGAGTAAGCGTAGCGTTTCCTTAATTAATAGGAGAGGGTAATAATCCTAGGCTATTATCTTATTAAGTGTGTAGTAGTCTATATAAAAACGCTAACTATCTCTAGCCTTCTTAACTAGAAGAATAGGGGCTACTACTAATAAGGAGCTTACTTAAATCTATCCCTTATCTATTAAGTCTATAATCTAGCGTCTAATCTCTAAGAGTTAGTCCCTTAGTATATTATATAATAGACCCTATAGAAGTGCTAGTTTAGACCTATCTAGGTTCTTATATATATATATATAGTGATTAAGAGACCCCTATAAGGAGGCAAGCTATCTGCTTTTGCTTTATTAAATAGGTCCTTAAAGTCTACTAGTTTATCTAGTAATATTAAAGTATTAGGGTAGGTAGGTTTTAACTTTAGGGCAGTAACCTATAATACTATTATAATTTCCTTTAGACTTATAGCAATAAACCTTATAGTTATATTCTTCTTACGTTAGGCTTATTAGGCTTCTGCTATATATAAGGACCTAATAATTCCCTAAACTAGTTTGCTTATATTATATTCTATAGCCTTAGAAACGCATAGACCCTTAGCTACCCTAATCACTAACTATTGCTTAGCTATATAAATAATAATATCTTACTATTCTAACTATAGCATCCTAAAGATCACGTCTTAAGTAAGACCTAATATAATATATAGATATACTAATAATTCCTACCTATTAATATTAATCCTTATATATACTATATATATAATTAAAGATATGTCTTCCTAGGTATAGACCCCTTTCTTCTTATTTCTACTACTATATAAACCTACCTCCGCTTTAGTAATTATATAAGCTCTAGGCCTAGTTATTATGCTACTGATTTACTAATAGCGCTATAGCAATTATACCTACTATTAATTTAGATATTAAGGTATAAATATATATTAAAGAGTATAGGAACTAAGAATAGTAATTAATCTATATAGCATTCTATATTTTCCTCTATATCTATATACTAGCTATACTTATCCTTATCTATAGGTAATAACTAGCCTCTATGCCCCTATATAAGACTCTACTTAGGGGCTACTTATTTTCCTAGGGTTAAGTGTTAACCTCCTTATTAGCGCTCTCCTTATCTACCTTATATATATTGTGTGGCCTGAATCGCGCGCCCAGAAACACACGCGTTTGCGATGATAGCATTAGGGGTCACAGGGATATTCATCACACTAAGGGATAATGACATTAGTTATATAAGCCAGGGATTAAATAGTCTATAAAGGGATTACTTCTAACTAGGCTTCTAGAGCTTATCACGCACGTTAGATATAGAGTTTTTATGCCTAGCTTTGCTATAGCTTATTATTATGTTTTGAGATAAGATAAATTAACAAGATTATTATTACCCGCACTAATTTAACCATTAGGTTACTTCTAATCCGTTAGACTATTTAATCTAGATTATCTCTATCTTATAGAGATAATCTAGCCTTATAATAGGTTGCTATAGTTAAGCTTCTTAACCCCCTTTAACGTGCGTAGACGTTAAAGCTACCTATGCGTATGGGCTAGTATTATATCTTTTAGGGTGTTATTTTCTGCTTAATAAAACTAGTAGAGAAACAGGTTTTTAATCCCCTAGGACTATTCTGCTCTAGTTATTTCTTAGCCTTAGTTAAGATTAATTAGAAGCAATCCTTTAATACCCTTTAGCTATTACTAACCTAGACTATAAGAAGATCCCTTTATCTTATTTTCCCTATAATAAGCTATAAACCAAGAGTCTAGACCTAACTTACAAGATAGCTAGGGTATTAAAATAAAAGTAGCTAAACTAGCTAAATATAATAAGATAAGGAGGATTAGGTAGAAGGAAGCGCGTTATACGTATATATAGGTAGAAAAGCTAGCTAGCTTAAAAGGGTACTCTGCGAACACTTACCAAGTTATTAATCCCTTACTAGTCACCTCTAAATACAAGTCTATAATATAGAAAACATAGCTAAATATTCTAAGCTAGTAGGACACATAGTCTAGTGTTTTAGGCCATTTAATCTTAGGGCCTATTATCTATTTTACTATTATTTAGCTAATTATTAGGATCTTATAGTTAATTACAAAAAGCTATATAGTTATCCTAGTAGCCTTTACTTATAGTTTATTTATTACTACTAATACTACCCCTTTAAAAGTCTTCCTAAAGGAAGCACTAGATATTATAAAGATATTTATTTAAACATAAGTAGCTATCTCTCTCTAAGATTAATTAAAAGAATACTTATCCTACTCTATGCCTAGTTATATCCTAACTTATTCTTAATAAACTAGTAAAGCAGGATTAAGCAAGCTATTAACTAGTTAATAAGACCTTAGGGACACTCCTTTACTAAGTACTCTAACTACTAGTTAGGGACTATCTAATCCTAAGATAGTAATTAGCCTAACCTAAACTAGGTTTAAAGACCACTTAGGGAAAACCCTAATAATATTAGTAAGATACCTAAGGCCCTTAGAGGCCTTAATATAGAATCTTTTACAAAGCTCCTTAGAGAAATAATAGCATAGTAAACCTTATTAATTACTATATAGAATAGATATAATGTTTAGTAGTTTACTAGTGAAAATATATCTAACTTCCTTAAGGACTTTAAAGTAAAGATAAAGGTAATAGGCATACCTAAGATAAACTAGCGTAAGATACTTAAATAGGATGTTAACCTAAAGCTTTAATAGGTAGTTAAGATACTAACTATATTACAAACCTAGAAGGAGTCTAAGGAGGAGATGCTTCTCTAGTATAATACTACTAGTTAGGATTAAATAGAAAACGCTTATAGATAGCTTAAAGATCTTAATTTAATATAACTAAAGTCTATTTAGGATACCTATTACTAGCTATAGAAGCATTAAGCTCTAATATCTATTATTAACCTAACTAGATAGAAAACTACTATAAGCTAATTAAACTATATCTATAAAGCACTCCTAGATTATTTAATCTTAAGCTTTATAGATTATAAAGGGCTTACCTATAAAGAAGTCCTTATTATAGAATACAAACCTCTCTAGATAGAGCTTAATGCACACATTTACACGTGCCTAGAACTCTAAAATAGGGGTCTAGAAGGTTTTA
The DNA here is from genome assembly GCA_021950295.1 of Epichloe scottii. Lineage (NCBI taxonomy): Eukaryota > Fungi > Ascomycota > Sordariomycetes > Hypocreales > Clavicipitaceae > Epichloe > Epichloe scottii. The sequence continues at coordinate 840,942 of CP083245.1, forward strand.
ATATAGTAAAGCTTTCTTTAGATAATTAGGAATCTAGCCTTATAAATTAGAGATTATTTAATCTAAGGGTTTTTAATAAGTAGTAAACTTCTTAAAGAAATTATTTAGTATAGAATAATTTATTAGGAAGGGATAGTAAACTTAGATTCTATAAAAAAGGGATAGGAAATAGGATAGTGGCTAAGTAGTTAGATTATTAAGATTAAATAGATAACCTAATAAAATAATTAGCTAACCTAAAGATTATATTTATAAAATAAGTAGGTAAGGAAATTAATATTATAAAATAGCTTAAGGCTAAATATAGCACTACCTAGCGGTAATAAAGGCAGCTTTACTAAATAAACTACATAGGACTATATAATTATAATAAGGATAACTATATCTTTAATCTAAATACGATTTTAGGAAGGGGCTATTAGTTAAATAAATGCCACTACTATAATAATAATGCTTATTTAGCTATAAGATATAAGATCCTTAAGTTTAATAAGATATTAAAATTTGTAGTCTATAATCTAGTAGTCTATATCCTAGTAATTAGGGATAATCTAAAGTATTAGATTATATCCCTAGTCTTGCTCTTAAAATTTCTCTAAATTAGTAGCTATACGCGTAAGCTAGCTATATTTTAGGTTAAGTATTTTAAAGACTATAAGATTACCTATATAATACCTAGGATTAAGGAATATAGACTAAGTAGAGGTATAAGTTAGGAAATAATAATAGAAGAATAAGATATCTTTAAGAGAATAAAAGGCTAGTTTAATCTAGTAATATACTAACTAGAGAGAGAAGTTAAGGTAATAATCCTAAAGAGGGAATTAATAGGTATAGTCTTAACTATCTAATTTAAGAAGGTAAGTATAGAAAATAAAGGTAAAGAAAGCGCTATTATAAAAGTATTAGCTATTAGAGAAAGATTAGCAAAATACCTAAGGGTTAAGGAAGTTAAGAATAATAACACTAAAAATCACTAAAGTTAAAGCTAACCTATCTAGGAGAACCTAGCTATAGGCAAAGGTAATAAGGATTAGTTAAATAAAGTTAGGTAATAGATTCTAGATTAATTATATAATAAGGTTTTCTAAAATAAGCTTAGTATCCCTTTCTAAGACATTTGCTATATAATACTAACATTAGCTAAAGCAGTTAGTAATAAATATCTTATAAGAGCAAAAGGCATTAAAGATATCTAATACTATAACAGGGACTTATTAGGACTAGTCCCTCCTCTATTAAAAGCGTTTAGTCTAAGAAAGAACCTAAGACTATTTAATCTAGACTAGTAGATTAATAGTATTACTTAGATAATATAGAAGATAATTAAGGAGAATAAGAAGAATAAAGCTATAATTAAGAAAGCTTTACTACCTATAACGCCTCCACTAGAAATTAATATAGCCTTATAGGAATAAATTTAGGAGAGGCTAGGAATAAGAAGCTTAATTACTAAGACCTATTAGGAACTAATTAATCTAAATAAGAAGACTTTTATGCTTAATGTAATAATAGAACTATAAGCTACTATTAATAATCTATAGGAGTTACTATGCCTATAGGTTTAACTAGATAACCCTAAAGGAGAGCTACTATAAGGACTTATTAACACAGGAGCATAAGGAAATATAATCTTAGAAAGCATAGTAAAATAACTTAGATTAAAGATCTATCTAATAGACGCTATAAATACCTTGTCTTACTTATTACATTAGATTAGGATAATTAGGGAGGTTTAGATAAGGCTATACCTAGGGAATATCTAAATACCCACCACTTTCTACATTAGCCTAGACTTAGTTAATATTACCTTAATCCTAGGAATGCCCTTCTTTAGGATATACTAGATATAATTTAACTACTTATATAGCAGGGAGCTCTATGCCTAGTGTTAATTTAGTAATATAGTTATTATATTAAGAGTTATAGGAAGCATTTAGTGGTAATACACTAATAAACCACTAGCATAGTAACCTACTATTAATGCTATTATATTTAGCTGCCTAGTAGTAAAACTAGAAGCCTTAGGAACCTTAGAAGAAGATTAAATATTTTAAGAAGAAATAGAGAAGATATTAGAAGATAGTAAGGAACTTATCCCTATCTTAATAAAGGAAGGGACTAAGATCTTCCATATAGTTATTAAAGATATAATAATTAACTATACTAAGTAACTTAAGGCAGTTATAAAGGATTTTTAATCCTAGCAAAAGCTAGAACTACCTAATCTAATAATTAACATAATATATAAATAAAAAGCCTAGAAGATTTACCCTTATAATAACATGCCCTCTAATAGATTAACCCCTAAAGGAGATCTAAAGTAGAAGTTAAAAAAATAGGAAGAAGTAAAGTTATAACTTAATATATCTAGGAAATATAATAAGTATATTACTAGGAGATTTAGCGCGGACCCTTAAGGTTTTAGAATAACCTAGGAATAATTAGATTAAATAGTTAAAGGGGTGTAAGAACATTTAATACTAGAAGAAGTTAATATTTTTAAGGAAATTCTCTATAACTAAGAAGTAGCGCTAGCATAGGACTTATTAGAGTATAGAAAAGTTAACCTACTAGTTATGCCACTATAAGTTATTAAGGTTATTAAATATAAGGCATAGTAGGTAGGTTTAATCCTAATACCTCTTAGGTTATAAGGGAAGCTAGTTAATCTTTTAAAGAAAAAGCTAAAGTATAGTTATTTAGAGGAGAGCTATAGTTCCTATAGGAATCTATATTTCCTTATTATAAAAAAGGATAGTGGAATTTATTTAATCTTATTAGCAATAAAATATAATAAAGTTATAATATAGGATGCGCTTAGCCCTTAAGGAGCTAAAGCATTTAGTAAAAGCTTTGCAATATATAAGATCCTATCTATTATTAATTTATTATTAGGATATAATTAGGTTAAATTAGCTAAGAGAAGTTAGGATATAATAATAATTTTAACCGTAGTTAGACTTTTATAACTCTATTAGCTACTATAGGGAGTTACTAACTTAGTGGCTTAGTTTATTAGGATTATTAGGAGAGTATTATTTAACTTAATTCCCTAAATTTATATACCTTTCCTAGATAATATTGCTATCTAAGGTCTAACTATAACGTATAATAATAAGGAAATTATGCTAGGAGTGTAAAGGTATGTAATAGAGTATTTAATTAATATTAATAAAGTCTTAGTTAATATTAAGCTCTCTAGTTACATAGCTTTAGCAGTTAAATTAAAGTTTTATTAGAAATTAGCAGAAATTATAGGATTTATATATGGCATAAATGGAAGGAAACTAACTAAAGTAAAGATAATTAAGATCTTAGACTAGGAGGTATGTTAAGATTAATTAGATATATAGTCTTTTATTAGATTAATAGGAGTTTATTATATATAGGTAGAATATTATGCGTAGAAAGCAAGGCTATTAGTAATCTTACTAAAGAAAGAGAGTAAATAGATATAGGGGCTGGATTAGTAAGAAGCCATAGATATCCTTAAGAAAGCAGTAATAATAGCACTAATTCTTGTTTTACTTAATCTAGGACTAGGCTTTAGAGAAATTATTCTAATAGTTAATGCAAGCTTAATTAGATAGGGAGCCGCGTTATTATAAATTATTAATAGCAAATAATATCCTATTTACTATAAAAGTAGTACTTAGAATACCGCTAAATCTAAGTATAACGCTATAAAGTAAGAATACTAAGTAGTGGTTTATATATTAAGATAACTGTAAATATATCTATATAGAGTTTTATTTACTTTAGAGACAGATTTGTAGGTCCTTATGTATTAAATTAATAGTGCTATTAATAATATGCCTAGGGTACTTATTACCTAATAGATTAGCTATATTCTACTCTTTAATTTTACTATATAATATATACCTAGAGAGAAAAACCAAATTACTAATGCCTTATTAAGAAAGGGCCCTAGAGCTTTAGATTAATTAGACTAGGTAGTTAAAGGGGATATTAAAGATTTTATTAATCTCTATCTTAATAATATTACTATAGGTAAAGAAAATAAAAAGAGCTACTTAGAGGAGATATAATAGGTAATTAATTTCCTATTAACTTTTTAAAGACTACTTAATCTTAGTGTAAAGGACTATAGAAAACTATGTAATAAGGCTAAGAAGTTCTACTTAGAAAAAGAATATCTCTAGAAAAGGCTAATAGGAATTATAAAGGGACCTGCACTAGTAGTGGACGTACCTAAGTAATAATAGATAATTATTAAGGCTATTTATAAAGAACTTAGATATAAAGGCATTAAGGTAGTCTTCTAGGTAATAAGATTAAGGTACTAGTAGAAGGGACTATAGAATATAGCCTAGGAGATAATAGCTTACTATAAAACATGCTAAAAGTTTACACTATAGCGCCTATAAGAGCTTTCTATACTAGTTACACTAGGAAACCTAATAAGTAAGATTTACATTAACACTTAGCACCTACTAATTAATTATAGATATAAGTATCTATTAGAAGCTAGGTATAACCTTACTAGTTAGGTAGAGGCTACTCTAGTTAGGAACACTACTATATTAGTAATTAGGAAGTTTCTTTTCTCTCTAATTAGCAGGTTTAGGCTCTTCTAATTTATTATCTATAATAGAGGACCTAAAATGCGCAGGAACCTTAAGGAAGCACTTATAGATATTAGCATTACTAGAATCTAAACATCTAGGTATAACCTAAAGGCGAATTCCCCTATTAAAGTTAGATATTAGTCTCTTATATCTACCCTAGCGAAGTTAGGCGGATTAGATAGATAATGGTTTAAGCGCCTTAACAAGGCTTTTCTTATAGATTACACTACTATTTGTAAATTGCATAGAAAGTCCGCGTTTTATTTAATCTATAGATAGGAGCTAATACTACCTTTAGAAGTTAAATTTCTAACTTAGAGACTAATTAATTAGGATGTAATTATAGGCAGTTAAGACTTATTTAAAGCGTAGGTTTAGATACTTAAATAAAAAGCAGAAGATATTAAAAAAGCAAGAATAAAGGTATTTAAATTTAGATAGTAACTTACAAAATAAACTAATAAGAACTAGGCTGCTTTAATTAGGAAAGATTAATTAAAACCTAGGGATCTTATCTTAATATATAATATCTAATAGAATATTAATATATCCATAATATAGAAGCTTATAATAAGGTAAAATAGACCCTTTTAAATTTATAAGCGCGCGCTAATCTCTAGAGCCTACTATTTATAGACACTAGATAGCATTAAACTTATAAAGATAATCTTAGGGGACTATATTAAGAAATTCCTCCTAGATCTAGAAGGATAGTAGACTTCTACTATAGATAAATAGCTTTACGCTCCTTAACATAACTAGGCAGAAGAGGTAATTAGTAATAACCATAATAAGGAGGTTTTAAGCATTATACTATTAATAGCTTAACATAATATATTAGATTAAATAATTAATAATAAGAGCACCTACTATTAGGAAGGGATAAGTAAGGAAAGGCTAGTGCTTAAGGATAATAAAGTTAAACTTCTACCCTAATAGTACCTATACTATAAGATTAAAGTTAGGTTACCTTAATTAATAATTAAATAGTATTAAGAATATAAGGTCTATTCCCTAACTCTTTAATAATATACCTACTAGAAGCTATTTTAACTTTTATTTTATTTATACTTTGCTTTTATTTTTAAGAAAAGATTAGGTTTTATTTTTAAACACTATAGATTAAGTAATCGCAGTATAGTTCTAGGAGCTAAGTTACTAGTTTTCTTATTTATTTCCCTAAATTAAAAGACATAGCATATTTTTCCTTTATTATAAACTATCTAGAAAGGGGGAGGCATATCTATTTCTAGGCAAGGGGAATTCTTAAAGTTAATGCTAGTTAGATTAAGGGAATTACCTTAGCTACCTTAGTAGTCTATTCTTTACCTAAGAATAGTGCTAGAGCCCTCTCTTAAGGATCTAGGCTAATACCTAGAAGTAAAGCGCTATTTGTAGCTTATAGTATAGGAGCTATTCTAGATATAATTACTATAGGTACCCTTAAGGACACCTAGAATTAACATATAACTATAGAATAGGAAGTATATATGCTTATTAAAGAAGTTAATATATTATATATATAAGTTTAAGTAGTTAGAATAGAAGATACTATTTAATTTACTATACATAGAGATAAGCAAAGCCTGGCAATGCTTAGGATATTATAAAAGAGCGTGTAGAAAATACCTATTAGGATAAGCTATTTTAGCTAGAATAAGGACTTAATATTAATAATTGTTTTTAACTGCTAAAGCTAATATACTTTCTTTCTTAGTATAGCTTCTAATAAAGTCCTTTACTAAGTTTATCTTCTTTATTACCTTAAGGAGATAGGGAGGTGCCCCCTTTAGAATATTATCTATAGGTTAGAGGATAATTTTAGTGTATAAAGGAACGCTACTATTACTAATATTAATGCCACTGCGAACCTAGAACGTAAAGAGAAACTTAAACTATAAAAACAAAACTATTAGCTAGTGGTCTAATATAAGATTAAATAATACCTAAGCCTATATAATCTCTACTAATATAGGAGGGGTAGATCTCTACACAATTAGACTAGTTAATAGTCTTAGTTACTATAAGTTTTGCCTCTAAGACACTAGCCCTAACGATAGTAGTAATATTAGGAAGCCTTTAATAGGTTATATTAAGAGAATTAGCTATAATTAAATAGTTAAAGGAAAGAGGAATAAAGGTTTGTAAAAGACAGGATAGAGAGGAAAAGAGAGGGTTTAAATACCTTAATTCATAACTATTCCTTAATAATAGGTGTTAACAACTAATAGACAGGTAGCCCTAATAACCAATAAGGGTGCTAAAGAAGTTTAATTTATAGGATTTATCTAATCCTTACAACCATTACCTAATAGCGGGTATTAGCAACCGTTAGTTATAAAAGGGAACGCAGCTATAGATAGCCGCCGCTAACTAACTATATAACTATTAAGAGCTATAAGAATAAGGCTTAGGTTATAAGAACCATTTAATCTTGCCTACTTCTTACATTATTATGCTCTTCTTTAGTTATTAAAGCCTTCCTTTCTTAAGTTCTTCTTATATCCTATCTCTCCTTATATTATAATTGCTTTATCTCCTAAAAGCAACTACTATCCTTTCCCTTACTACTCTTATATACATACCTACACATTCTATTTAATTATACCTTATTATAGCGGAATATAAGGAATCTAAGGTATCTAATAATACCTACACTAAAGTAAATAGTAAGACTATTATATACTTTATAAATAAGAGGTGCCTAATAATATACTATATTTATGTTTTAATATATAGAATAGAAGGATCTTTCTTTAGGGAAGAGAAAGAAGGCACTATTAGACTTAACCTAGTTAATCTCTATAGATAGTAGCTACTATTATTCTATCTAAGGCAAGACTAGCCATAGCTCTTACTAAGATTTAAAATACACTAAGATAGTAATAACTTTAACAAAGTCACGCTAATTAGGCCTGGTTAGATACCCTTAACTTAGTAATAACATTCTATAGATATTTATAGGTTCTTAAGAAAGGCCTATAAGACCCTAAATAAGGACTAGCTTAATTAGTTTAAGCTATTTACTATAGGGAGGATTATTATATAAGGACTAGAGGCAATAGTAGCTATGCTACCTTAAGTATTTAAACTGTATACTATAGAGAATTTTAATATAGATACTTTATAGTAATTAATTAGTTTAAAGGCAGGAAGGCTTTATTCCTCCTACTAGCTAGTTAATATTACTTATAGCTTATAGTATAACCTAGTTAACCTTTACTTATATATAAGCTATTAACGCATTATAGTGGGATTTGCTTTCTTTATAAACTATTAGACCTGCTTTCTATTTAATTAGAAATAAGGGTATCTTTACTACTTTAATACTATAGGAGAAGGCTAAATTAAGCGGTTTATTAACTTTATAAGTGGCTAGGGATAAATTATATAACTTTTAAATTACCTATATAATTTTAAAGTAATTATAGTCCTAGCTATAGAGCAGAAGGAAATTAGGAGTGTAGGTATGCCTACCTAGGATTCCTTCTTTAAATAATTTATTACTAAGTTAGTTATTAAGCACTTAATCTCCTTATAGAGAACTAGAACACGCTAAACTAATATAGCATTAAGTTTAAATAACTATATGTGTTTAGTAGGGATTCACGCATTAGGCACTAATTTAAGCTTTATCTTAGGGACTAGATAATAACTAATAATATCCTAGACCTAAGATATAGCTATATAAAAGCCCTTAAAAGAACTCTATAAGTCCTATATAATATAGTAGTAAATAAGCTTGTGATAGGGGATTAGTTACCTAGGGAATTGTCTTACTAAAAAGACTTTAACCTTTAATATTTAGTGCATAATATAATAATATGCTAGATGCCTTGCTTTACCACTTAAATAATTAGCAGAGGATTACTAGTAAGTGTAGTAGTTATAGCCTAGAAGTATAAGACTAGCAATAATAATTACCTAATTAAATAGTACACTAAGATAGCGTAAGTTAATAGACTTTATGTTTAGGATTTCTAGTAGCCTATAGCTTATGTTTTTATAAATAATCCTAAAGTCTTTAATATTAGTATTTAAGAATTACTATAGGAATAGAAATAGTAGATATAGTAGGAACTTAACGCTAAATAATAATAAGAAGCCACTAGTAGCTAAGGATTAAATAAAGAGGTAGGATTTTAAGCATTATAAGAGTCTTTATTAGGACTATCTTTTGCTTCTAGTTATAATAAGATACTATAGTCTTTAGTTACTTAGCTTAAAGTACTCTATAAGGCATAATAGGATTAAATACGTAGTACCTAAGAATAAAGCACCTAATCTTAGTAAGCTATAACTTATAAATTATTTTAAATAGATATTAAGGACTAGCTAAGGTTAGTATAAATCTATAGAGTTATTAGGCAGAACTAAGTAAGTAGATATTAAGCCTTAATAGATTAAGCAGACAAAGAGGTTATACACTAACCTCTTAGAGACACTAGATAAGCTATAACTATTAATCTACTTCCTTTCCTTAAAGCATAGAATATAGCGCAAAGGAAAACTATAGCTTAATTGCTAATATTATCTACCTATACATTAGTAGTGCCACTAGGGCTAGTTTCTTAAGGAATATAGGCAAGCATTATTAACACTTATTAGTAGGAGAGATAACGCGCCTTAGGATTAATTAATTAGTAGGCAAACTATAAGTAGAGGGCTACTTAGTAAGATTCTAAATACCTAGCTCTTTATACACCCTTACTAATATTGCCTACTAATTATCTACGTATACTAAAGATACTAAAGCTCTCTAGAGAGATAAGGAACTTAGGACTATAATTAGGGAGGATTACTTTGTTTTTCTTTCTTTCTTTCCTTATTTTTCTCTTCTTTTTTTCCCCTCTACTATAGGAAGTCTTTCCCTATAAGATAGATTAAATAGTAGCTCCCCTTATATATAAGCTATAGTCCGCTAATCTTACTTTACGTCCTGTTTATTTTTGGTTTACATATAGTTAGGGTTAACTAGTGCACACCTAGGGAGGTATTATATAGCCTAAATTACGCGCCTAGAAACACACGCATTTATAATAATAGCATTAGGGGTTATAGGGATATTTATTATACTAAGGGATAATAACATTAGTTATATAAGCCAGGGATTAAATAGTCTATAAAGGGATTACTTCTAACTAGGCTTCTAGAGCTCGTCACGCACGTTAGATATGGAGTTTTTATGCCTAGCTTTGCTATGGCTTATTATTATGTTTTAAGATAAGATAAATTAATAAGATTATTATCACCCGCACCAATTTAACCGTTAGGTCACTTCCGATCCGTTAGACCATTTAATCTAGATTATCTCTATCTTATAGAGATAATCTAGCCTTATGACAGGTCGCTACAGTCAAGCTTCTTAACCCCCCTTTAACGTGCGCAGACGTTAAAGCTACCTACGCGTGTGGGCTAGCATCGTGTCTTTTAGGGTGTTGTTTTCCGCTTGACAAAATATTAATAGTAACCTTTAGATAAGGTTAGCGGGCAGGAAGGAGGGTGTACTCTTAGATCTAGTGTTCTATTAAGCTATAATATAAGTAGCATTCCTCCTTATAGTATCTTATTATTTTATCTATTATAACCTATTAGGCCCTTAGCCTCCTACTATTAGTCTTTTAAGGCTTCCCTTTCCTCTCTATATTAGCTTATTTACTAGAGTAGGTTAATATAGCCTAGACTCTAGTTATTAGCGTGTTACTATCTTAGTTAGTTTATTAGGGTGTGGGTTATACTAGTTAGGGTCTATATTAGGTTTAATACTTATCCTCTAAGGCTAGGGCCTTAATATTAACTATAACGCTATAGTATTATAAGACTATAAAAGGGTAATCTATATAACTAATTCCTCTACTAATACTAACCTCTCTTAGCTACTTATTAAGAGCGTATTATAACTTTACTAGCTTAATATTACCTACCTACTATCCTCCCCCTACTATAGAGAGTTTCTATTTAAAGTAAATAACTCCCTAGACCCTTACTTAATCTAGTTAAGTTCTATAAGGGCTATCTCCTATCTATAAGGGTTAGAGAATATGCTCTCTAGGTAGCTAAGGAAGCTAATAGGGGAGTAGTTATATAAGTAACCTACCTTAAAGTATATAGCTATATAGGACTAGACCTTTAGCGCTAAGTTTTAGTAGATAAATATCTATTAGTCCTTATTACCTCTAATAAAGTCCTTATTTACTTCTAACTTATATTATATAAGGAACCTCTATATAGCAAATATAGTCTTATTACTATTATATAGATTACCTATAGGGATTAGTTTTTAACGCAGTTATTACATAGTAGGTAATATAGTAGGGGTAGTATATTATATAGGAGGGTATAGGTTTAATGCTAGGGGTTAAATAGGGGCATTCGCTAGGGGGCTAACTAGAATAGTGGTAGTGGGTTTATATAAACTTAGTGTTATAGAGTCTTAATCTCTCTTACCTACTGCTTAATTATAAGTTAAAGTGTATTAATTTACGCATTATAAGCTAATAGTAGTAATATAGTATCTATTAATAGGGTTCTTATCCCTAGGTTTCCTTTAACCTATAGTTATAGTGTATCTATTGCATTATCTTCTTCTATTATATTAATTTATTTATTTATTTGTGGTAATGCTATTATTTTTAGTAGCCCTCTATTAAGGCTAAAGGAAGTTTCTTAAATATTATAGACTAGCCCCTAGGTAACTACTGTTAGGCGTTAATATAATATTAAGAAACTTAAGGAGGAAGAAAGGAAGAGAGCTAGTCCATCCCCCTTTGTGCCCCTTATATCCCCTAGCTATCTTATGTTAGCCTCCTTCCTAAACCCTTGCTAGTTCCTGTTAGCCACCTATCCTTCCGCGCTATGACTAATGCTTAGGCAAAGCCCAAGCCCTTTACAAATAGCCTAACTATAATTAAGGTATAAGATACCTATATAATAGGGAAGAAAAGTTTTATTACCTTAATAAACCCTAATAGTAAGGTAATAATACTTAACCTAGAAGAGAACTATAAGCCTAAATTACTAGAGGTATATATAAAGTTTAAAGATATATTTTCTAATAAGCTTATAGGTATACTTTCTAAGTTAGGTAGTTATATATATATAATTAAGTTAGAAAAAGGGAAAACACCCCCTTAGGGGCTAATATATAGTTTAGCTAAAAAAAGCTAGAAGTGCTTAGAGAGTACCTAGCTAGTGTATAGCGTAAAGGATAGATCTAAAGATTAATTAGCCTAGCTAAGGCCCTAATTTTATTTATTCAAAAGAAAGGAGGCAAATTAAGGCTCTATATAAATTATAAAGGCTTAAATTAGATTATAATAAAAGATAAGGCACTATTACCTCTAATTACTAAGATCTTAAATTAATTAAAGAGGGCCAAGGTTTACACTAAATTAGATCTTAAAGATACATACTACTAGCTATATATTTATAAGGGAGATAAGTAAAAGATAGCCTTCTAGTGTAAATATAGTTACTTTAAGTATCTTATAATACTATTCAGGCTTATAAATATGCCTATAACCTTCTAAGAATATATTAATAGTGCCTTTAAGGGCCTTATTAATTTAATTTACGTTATTTACTTAGATAATATTCTAATTTATAGTAGTAATATAGAAGCGTATAAGGGTTATATTAAATAGGTCCTTTATAAGCTTTCTAAAGCTAGCCTTTTTATTAACCTTATAAAGTGTAAATTTTTATATACTAAGGTTAAATTCTTAGGATTTATAATTATAGAAAAAGGTATCTTAATAAAGCCTTCTTATATTAAGGCTATTATAACCTAGCTAGTACCTTATAGCGTGCTTAATATCTAGTTATTTCTTAGTTTTACTAGATTTTACTAACGCTTTATTAAAAGCTATAGTAAAATTATAATTTTACTAACTAATTAACTTAGGGAGATTAGCTAGTAACCTTTAAGCTAGAGCCCTATAAGTTAGTAGTGTTTAGGGAACTCTAGTAGTAATTCTAAGAAGCACTAATTTTAGTTTATTTTAATTTACTAGTACCTTTAAGGATAAAGACTAATATATTAGAATACGCTATTAAAGCAGTCCTTATAATATTAGTGCTAGGTTACTAGCACCTAGTAGTGTATATATTAAGAAAGTTAAATAATATAGAACTTTATTATATAATACTAGATATAAAGCTTCTAGTAATCTAAGAGGCTTTTTAGGCCTAGAGACACTATCTAGCTTATTTAACATATCTAATTACTATTATAAGTACCTAGCTATAAAGCTAAAGCTAAGTAATAAGTAAGTTATAGCGTTAGACAAGCTTTATCTATTTAATTTTATAATTATATATAGGGTAAGGAAATTAAACCTAGCTAACGCACTATTAAGAAGGTTAGATTATATTAATAAAGAGAAAAAGCAGAGGTAGCATTCTTATAATTACTAATATTTCTATTAAAGTTTATAGAGGCAAAGTAGTAAGAATATAGCGGTGGAATTTCTAACGCTATAAGGTCTATTTGTTTGTTATCTAGTAAGTTAAATGTTAAGTTATAGAGGCACTATAATAGAACTACTAATATCTAGCGTTTTAAGAAAACATAACTTAAATATATTCTAAAAGAGCCTATAAGTCTAGGATCCCTTATAGGAGGGATTATAGTAGGGATTTTAGATAGTTTATAGCAAGAATATTATAGTAAAACTACTAATACCTAGCGTTTAGAATTATTATATAGCTAACTAGACCCTATAAGTCTAGGATTCCTTATAGGAGGAATTATAGCAAGGATTTTAAATAGTTTGCAGTAAGAACATTATAGTAAAACTACTAACACCTAGCGTTTAGAATTATTATATAGCTAACTAGACCCCGTAAGTCTAGGATTCCTTATAGGAGGAATTATAGTAGGGATAGCAGATAATAAGTAGTAAGATAGTGTGTGGCCTGAATCGCGCGCCTAGAAACACACGCGTTCGCGATGATAGCATCAGGGGTCATAGGGATAATTATCACACTAAGGGATAATAATATTAGTTATATAAGCTAGGGATTAAATAGTCTATAAAGGGATCACTTCTAACTAGGCTTCTAGAGCTTGTCACGCACGTTAGATATAGAGTTTTTATGCCTAGCTTTGCTATAGCTTATTATTGTGTTTTAAGATAAGATAAATTAACAAGATTATTATTACCCGCACTGATTTAACCGTTAGGTCACTTCTAATCTATTAGACTATTTAATCTAGATTATCTCTATCTTATAGAGATAATCTAGCCTTATAATAGGTTACTATAGTTAAGCTTCTTAACCCCCTTTAACATGCATAGATATTAAAGCTACCTATATATATAGGCTAGTATTATGTCTTTTAGGGTGTTATTTTCTGCTTAATAAAACTAGTAAAGAAATGAATTTTTAATTCCCTAGGACTATTTTACTCTAGTTATTTCTTAGCCTTAGTTAAGATTAATTAGAAGTAATCCTTTAATACCCTTTAGCTATTACTAACCTAGACTATAAGAAGATCCCTTTATCTTATTTTCCCTATAATAAGCTATAAACTAAGAGTCTAGACCTAACTTATAAGATAGCTAGGGTATTAAAATAAAAGCAGCTAAACTAGCTAAATATAATAAGATAAGAAGGATTAGGCAAAAGGAAGCGTATTATATATATATATAGGCAGAAAAGCTAGCTAGCTTAGAAGGGTACTCTATAAACACTTGCTAAGTTATTAATCCCTTACTAGTTACCTCTAAATATAAGTCTATAATATAGAAAATATAGCTAAACATTCTAAGCTAGTAGGACATATAGTCTAGTATTTTAGGCTATTTAATCTTAGGGCCTATTATTTATTTTGCTATTATTTAGCTAATTATTAGGATCTTATAGTTAATTATAAAAAGCTATATAGTTATCCTAGTAGCCTTTACTTATAGTTTATTTATTACTACTAATACTATCCCTTTAAAAGTCTTCCTAAAGGAAGCACTAGATATTATAAAGATATTTATTTAAATATAAGTAGCTATCTCTCTCTAAGATTAATTAAAAAAACACTTATCTTACTCTATGCCTAATTATATCCTAACTTATTCTTAATAAACTAGTAAAGTAAGATTAAGTAAGCTATTAACTAATTAATAAGACCTTAGGGACACTCCTTTACTAAGTACTCTAACTACTAGTTAGGGACTATCTAATCCTAAGATAGTAATTAGCCTAACCTAAACTAGGTTTAAAAACTACTTAGGGAAAAACCCTAATAATATTAGTAAGATACCTAAGGCTCATAAAGGCCTTAATATAGAATCTTTTATAAAGCTCCTTAGAGAAATAATAGTATAGTAAACCTTATTAATTACTATATAAAATAGATATAATATTTAGTAGTTTACTAGTAAAAATATATCTAACTTTCTTAAGGACTTTAAAGTAAAGATAAAGGTAATAGGTATACCTAAGATAGACTAGTATAAGATACTTAAATAGAATATTAACCTAAAGCTTTAATAGGTAGTTAAGATACTAACTATATTATAAACCTAGAAGGAGTCTAAGGAAAAGATACTTCTCTAGTATAACGCTACTAGTTAGAATTAAATAGAAAACACTTATAAATAGCTTAAAGATCTTAATTTAATATAACTAAAGTCTATTTAAAATACCTATTACTAGCTATAGAAGTATTAAGCTCTAATATATATTATTAACCTAACTAGATAGAAAACCACTATAAGCTAATTAAACTATATTTATAAAGCACTCCTAGATTATTTAATCTTAAGCTTTATAAATTATAAAGGGCTTACCTATAAAGAAGTCCTTATTATAGAATATAAACCTCTCTAGATAAAGCTTAATATATATATTTATATATACCTAGAACTCTAAAATAGGGGTCTAGAAGGTTTTAATATAGTAAAGCTTTCTTTAGATAATTAGGAATCTAGCCTTATAAATTAGAGATTATTTAATCTAAGGGTTTTTAATAAGTAATAAACTTCTTAAAGAAATTATTTAGTATAGGATAATTTATTAGAAAGGGATAGTAAACCTAGATTCTATAAAAAAGGGATAGGAAATAAAATAGTAGCTAAGTAGTTAGATTATTAAGATTAAATAGATAACCTAATAAAATAATTAGCTAATCTAAAGATTATATTTATAAAATAAGTAAGTAAGGAAATTAATATTATAAAATAGCTTAAGGCTAAATATAGCACTACTTAGTAGTAATAAAGGTAGCTTTACTAAATAAACTATATAAGACTATATAATTATAATAAGAATAACTATATCTTTAATCTAAATATAATTTTAGGAAGGGGCTATTAGTTAAATAAATACTATTACTATAATAATAATACTTATTTAGCTATAAGATATAAGATCCTTAAGTTTAATAAGATATTAAAATTTATAGTCTATAATCTAGTAGTCTATATTCTAGTAATTAGGGATAATCTAAAGTATTAGATTATACCCCTAGTCTTACTCTTAAAATTTCTCTAAATTAGTAACTATATATATAAGCTAGCTATATTTTAGGTTAAGTATTTTAAAGATTATAAGATTACCTATATAATACCTAGGATTAAGGAATATAGACTAAGTAAAGGTATAAGTTAGGAAATAATAATAGAAGAATAAGATATCTTTAAGAGAATAAAAGGCTAGTTTAATCTAGTAATATACTAACTAGAGAGAGAAGTTAAGGTAATAATCCTAAAGAGGGAATTAATAGGTATAGTCTTAACTATCTAATTTAAGAAGGTAAGTATAGAAGATAAAGATAAAGAAAGCGCTATTATAAAAGTATTAGCTATTAGAGAAAGATTAGTAAAATACCTAAGGGTTAAGGAAGTTAAGAATAATAATACTAAAAATTACTAAAGTTAAAGCTAACCTATCTAGGAGAACCTAGCTATAGGTAAAGGTAATAAGGATTAGTTAAATAAAGTTAGGTAATAGATTCTAGATTAATTATATAATAAGGTTTTCTAAAAGAAGCTTAGTATCCCTTTCTAAGATATTTACTATATATACTAATATTAGCTAAAGTAGTTAGTAATAAATATCTTATAAGAGCAAAAGGCATTAAAGATATCTAATACTATAATAGGAACTTATTAGGACTAGTCCCTTTTCTATTAAAAGCGTTTAGTCTAAGAAAGAACCTAAGACTATTTAATCTAAACTAGTAGATTAATAGTATTACTTAGATAATATAGAAGATAATTAAGGAGAATAAGAAGAATAAAGCTATAATTAAGAAAGCTTTACTACCTATAATACCTTTACTAGAAATTAATACAGCCTTATAGGAACAAATTTAGGAGAGGCTAGAAATAAGAAGCTTAATTACTAAGACTTATTAGGAACTAATTAATCTAAATAAGAAGACTTTTATGCTTAATATAATAATAAAACTATAAGCTACTATTAATAATCTATAGGAGTTACTATGCCTATAGGTTTAACTAGATAACCCTAAAGGAGAGCTACTATAAGGACTTATTAATATAGAAGTATAAGGAAATATAATCTTAGAAAGTATAGTAAAATAACTTAGATTAAAGATCTATCTAATAGACACTATAAATACCTTATCTTACTTATTATACTAGATTAGGATAATTAGGGAGGTTTAAATAAGGCTATACCTAGGGAATATCTAGATACCTACCACTTTCTATATTAGCCTAGACTTAGTTAATATTACCTTAATCCTAGGAATGCCTTTCTTTAGGATATACTAGATATAATTTAACTACTTATATAGTAAGGAGCTCTATACTTAGTGTTAATTTAGTAATATAGTTATTATATTAAGAGTTATAGGAAGTATTTAGTAGTAATATACTAATAAACCACTAGTATAGTAACTTACTATTAATACTATTATATTTAGCTACCTAGTAGTAAAACTAAAAGCCTTAGAAACCTTAGAAGAAGATTAAATATTTTAAGAAAAAATAGAGAAAATATTAGAAGATAGTAAGGAACTTATTCCTATCTTAATAAAGGAAGGAACTAAGATCTTTTACGTAGTTATTAAAGATATAATAATTAACTATACTAAGTGACTTAAGGTAGTTATAGAGAATTTTTAACCCTAGTAAAAGCTAGAACTACCTAATTTAATAATTAATATAATATATAAATAAAAAGCCTAGAAGATTTACCCTTATAATAATATACTCTCTAATAGATTAATCCCTAAAAGAGATCTAAAGTAAAAGTTAAAGAAATAGAAAAAAGCAAAGTTATAACTTAATATATCTAGGAAATATAATAAGTATATTACTAGGAGATTTAGCGTAAACCCTTAAGGTTTTAGAATAACCTAGAAATAATTAGATTAAATAGTTAAAGGGGTATAAGAATATTTAACACTAGAAGAAGTTAATATTTTTAAGGAAATTCTCTATAACTAAGAAGTAGCACTAGTATAGGACTTATTAGAGTATAGAAAAGTTAACCTACTAGTTACACTACTATAAGTTATTAAGGTTATTAAATATAAGGCATAGTAAGCAGGTTTAATCCTAATACCTCTTAGGTTATAAGGGAAGCTAGTGTGTGGCCTGAATCGCGCGCCCAGAAACACACGCGTTCGCGATAATAGCATTAGGGGTCACAGGGATAATTATTACACTAAGGGATAATAACATTAGTTATATAAGCTATGGATTAAATAGTCTATAAAGGGATCACTTCTAACTAGGCTTCTAGAGCTTGTTACGCACGTTAGATATGGAGTTTTTATGCCTAGCTTTGCTATAGCTTATTATTGTGTTTTAAGATAAGATGAATTAATAAGATTATTATTACCCGCACTAATTTAACCATTAGGTCACTTCCAAGCTATTAGACCATTTAATCTAGATTATCTCTATCTTATAGAGATAATCTAGCCTTATAATAGGTCACTATAGTTAAGCTTCTTAACCCCTTTAATATATATAAACGTTAAAGCTACTTACGCGTGTAGGCTAGTATTATGTCTTTTAGGGTATTATTTTCTACTTAATAAAACTAGTAGAGAAATAAGTTTTTAATCCCCTAGGACTATTCTGCTCTAGTTATTTCTTAGCCTTAGTTAAGATTAATTAGAAGCAATCCTTTAATACCCTTTAGCTATTACTAACCTAGACTATAAGAAGATCCCTTTATCTTATTTTCCCTATAATAAGCTATAAACTAAGAGTCTAGACCTAACTTATAAGATAGCTAGGGTATTAAAATAAAAGCGGCTAAACTAGCTAAATATAATAAGATAAGGAGGATTAGGTAGAAGGAAGCATATTATACGCATATATAGGCAGAAAAGCTAGCTAGCTTAGAAGGGTACTCTATAAACACTTGCTAAGTTATTAATCCCTTACTAGTTACCTCTAAATATAAGTCTATAATATAGAAAACATAGCTAAACATTCTAAGCTAGTAGGATATATAGTCTAGTGTTTTAGGCTATTTAATCTTAGGGCCTATTATCTATTTTACTATTATTTAGCTAATTATTAGGATCTTATAGTTAATTATAAAAAGCTATATAGTTATCCTAGTAGCCTTTACTTATAGTTTATTTATTACTACTAATACTACCCCTTTAAAAGTCTTCCTAAAGGAAGCACTAGATATTATAAAGATATTTATTTAAATATAAGTAGCTATCTCTCTCTAAGATTAATTAAAAGAATACTTATCCTACTCTATACCTAGTTATATCCTAACTTATTCTTAATAAACTAGTAAAGTAGGATTAAGTAAGCTATTAACTAGTTAATAAGACCTTAGGGACACTCCTTTGCTAAGTACTCTAACTACTAGTTAGGGACTATCTAATCCTAAGATAGTAATTAGCCTAACCTAAACTAGGTTTAAAGACCGCTTAGGGAAAACCCTAATAATATTAGTAAGATACCTAAGGCTCTTAGAGGCCTTAATATAAAATCTTTTATAAAGCTTCTTAGAGAAATAATAGTATAGTAAACCTTATTAATTACTATATAGAATAAATATAATATTTAGTAGTTTACTAGTAAAAATATATCTAACTTTCTTAAGGACTTTAAAGTAAAAATAAAGGTAATAGGTATACCTAAGATAGACTAGTATAAGATGCTTAAATAGGATATTAACCTAAAGCTTTAATAGGTAGTTAAAATACTAACTATATTATAAACCTAGAAGGAGTCTAAGGAGGAGATACTTCTCTAGTATAACACTACTAGTTAGGATTAAATAGAAAACGCTTATAGATAGCTTAAAGATCTTAATTTAATATAACTAAAGTCTATTTAGGATACCTATTACTAGCTATAGAAGCATTAAGCTCTAATATCTATTATTAACCTAACTAGATAGAAAACCACTATAAGCTAATTAAACTATATCTATAAAGCACTCCTAGATTATTTAATCTTAAGCTTTATAGATTATAAAGGGCTTACTTATAAAGAAGTCCTTATTATAAAATATAAACCTCTCTAGATAAAGCTTAATATATATATTTATATGCACCTAAAACTCTAAAATAGGGGTCTAGAAGGTTTTAATATAGTAAAGCTTTCTTTAGATAATTAGGAATCTAGCCTTATAAATTAGAGATTATTTAATCTAAGGGTTTTTAATAAGTAGTAAACTTCTTAAAGAAATTATTTAGTATAGGATAATTTATTAGGAAGGGATAGTAAAACTAGATTCTATAAAAAAGGGATAGGAAATAGGATAGTAACTAAGTAGTTAGATTATTAAGATTAAATAGATAACCTAATAAAATAATTAGCTAACCTAAAGATTATATTTATAAAATAAATAAGTAAGGAAATTAATATTATAAAATAGCTTAAGGCTAAATATAGCACTACCTAGTAGTAATAAAGGTAGCTTTACTAAATAAACTATATAGGACTATATAATTATAATAAGGATAACTATATCTTTAATCTAAATATAATTTTAGGAAGAGGCTATTAGTTAAATAAATGCCACTACTATAATAATAATACTTATTTAGCTATAAGATATAAGATCCTTAAGTTTAATAAGATATTAAAATTTATAGTCTATAATCTAGTAGTCTATATCCTAGTAATTAGGGATAATCTAAAGTATTAGATTATACCCCTAGTCTTACTCTTAAAATTTCTCTAAATTAGTAGCTATATATATAGGCTAGCTATATTTTAGGTTAAGTATTTTAAAGACTATAAGATTACCTATATAATACCTAGGATTAAGGAATATAAACTAAGTAAAGGTATAAGTTAGGAAATAATAATAGAAGAATAAGATATCTTTAAGAGAATAAAAGGCTAGTTTAATCTAGTAATATACTAACTAGAGAGAGAAGTTAAGGTAATAATCCTAAAGAGGGAATTAATAGGTATAGTCTTAACTATCTAATTTAAGAAGGTAAGTATAGAAAATAAAGGTAAAGAAAGCGCTATTATAAAAGTATTAGCTATTAGAGAAAGATTAGTAAAATACCTAAGGGTTAAGGAAGTTAAGAATAATAATACTAAAAATCGCTAAAGTTAAAGCTAACCTATCTAGGAGAACCTAGCTATAGGTAAAGGTAATAAGGATTAGTTAAATAAAGTTAGGTAATAGATTCTAGATTAATTATATAATAAGGTTTTCTAAAAGAAGCTTAGTATCCCTTTCTAAGATATTTACTATATAATACTAATATTAGCTAAAGTAGTTAGTAATAAATATCTTATAAGAGCAAAAGGTATTAAAGATATCTAATACTATAATAGGAACTTATTAGGACTAGTCCCTTCTTTATTAAAAGTATTTAGTCTAAGAAAGAACCTAAGACTATTTAATCTAAACTAGTAGATTAATAGTATTACTTAGATAATATAGAAGATAATTAAGGAGGATAAGAAGAATAAAGCTATAATTAAGAAAGCTTTGCTACCTATAATACCTCCGCTAGAAATTAATATAGCCTTATAGGAATAAATTTAGGAGAGGCTAGGAATAAGAAGCTTAATTACTAAGACCTATTAGGAACTAATTAATCTAAATAAGAAGACTTTTATACTTAATATAATAATAAAACTATAAGCTACTATTAATAATCTATAGGAGTTACTATACCTATAGGTTTAACTAGATAACCCTAAAGGAGAGCTACTATAAGGACTTATTAATATAGGAGTATAAGGAAATATAATCTTAGAAAGCATAGTAAAATAACTTAGATTAAAGATCTATCTAATAGACACTATAAATACCTTATCTTACTTATTACACTAGATTAGGATAATTAGGGAGGTTTAAATAAGGCTATACCTAGGGAATATCTAAATACCCACTACTTTCTATATTAGCCTAGACTTAGTTAATATTACCTTAATCCTAGGAATACCCTTCTTTAGGATATACTAGATATAATTTAACTACTTATATAGTAGGGAGCTCTATGCCTAGTGTTAATTTAGTAATATAGTTATTATATTAAGAGTTATAGGAAGCATTTAGTAGTAATATACTAATAAACCACTAGTATAGTAACCTATTATTAATACTATTATATTTAGCTACCTAGTAGTAAAACTAGAACCCTTAGAAACCTTAGAAGAAGATTAAATATTTTAAGAAGAAATAGAGAAGATATTAGAAGATAGTAAGGAACTTATCCCTATCTTAATAAAGGAAGGAACTAAGATCTTTTACATAGTTATTAAAGATATAATAATTAACTACGCTAAGTAACTTAAGGTAGTTAAAGAGGATTTTTAACCCTAGTAAAAGCTAGAACTACCTAATCTAATAATTAACATAATATATAAATAAAAAGCCTAGAAGATTTACCCTTATAATAATATACCCTCTAATAGATTAACCCCTAAAGGAGATCTAAAGTAAAAGTTAAAGAAATAGAAAGAAGTAAAGTTATAACTTAATATATCTAGGAAATATAATAAGTATATTACTAGGAGATTTAGCGCGGACCCTTAAGGTTTTAGAATAACCTAGGAATAATTAGATTAAATAGTTAAAGGGGTGTAAGAATATTTAATACTAGAAGAAGTTAATATTTTTAAGGAAATTCTCTATAACTAAGAAGCAGTGCTAGTATAGGACTTATTAGAGTATAGAAAAGTTAACCTACTAGTTACGCTACTATAAGTTATTAAGGTTATTAAATATAAGGTATAGTAAGCAGGTTTAATCCTAATACCTCTTAGGTTATAAGGGAAGCTAGTTAATCTTTTAAAGAAAAAGCTAAAGTATAGTTATTTAGAGGAGAGCTATGGTTTCTATAGGAATCTATATTTCCTTATTATAAAAAAGGATAGTGGAATTTATTTAATCTTATTAGTAATAAAATATAATAAAGTTATAATATAGGATATACTTAGCCCTTAAGGAGCTAAAGCATTTAGTAAAAGCTTTATAATATATAAGATCCTATCTATTATTAATTTATTATTAGGATATAATTAGGTTAAATTAGCTAAGAGAAGTTAGAATATAATAATAATTTTAACTATAGTTAGACTTTTATAACTCTATTAGCTACTATAGGAAGCTACTAACTTAGTGGCTTAGTTTATTAGGATTATTAGGAGAGTATTATTTAACTTAATTCCCTAAATTTGCGTACCTTTCCTAGATAATATTGCTATCTAAGGTCTAACTATAATATATAATAATAAGGAAATTATGCTAGGAGTGCGAAGGTATGTAATAGAGTATTTAATTAATATTAATAAAGTCTTAGTTAATATTAAGCTCTCCAGTTATATAGCCTTAGTAGTTTGTCAAGCGGAAAACAACACCCCAAAAGACACGATGCTAGCCCACACGCGTAGGTAGCTTTGACGTCTACGCACGTCAAAGGGGTTAAGAAGCTTAACTACAGCAACCCGTTATAAGGCTAGATTATCTCTATAAGATAGAGATAATCTAGATTAAATAGTCTAATAGATCGGAAGTAACCTAACGGTTAAATCAGTGCGAGTGATAATAATCTTATTAATTTATCTTATCTTAAAACACAATAATAAGCCATAGCAAAGCTAGGCATAAAAACTCTATATCTAATGTGCGTGACAAGCTCTAGAAGCCTAGTTAGAAGTAATCCCTTTATAGACTATTTAATCCCTAGCTTATATAACTAATGTTATTATCCCTTAGTGTAATAAATATCCCTATAACCCCTAATACTATTATTACAAACGCGTGTGTTTCTAGGCGCGTAATTTAGGCTATATAATACCTCCCTAGGTGTATACTAGTTAACCCTAACTATATGTAGACTAAAAATAAATAGGATATAAAGCAAGATTAGCGGACTATAGCTTATATATAAGGGGAGCTACTATTTAATTTATCTATAGGGAAAGACTTCCTATAGTAAAGGGGAAAGAAAAGAAGAGAAAAATAAGAAAAGAAAGAAAGAAAAATAAAGTAATCCTCCCTAATTATAGTTCTAAGTTCCTTATCTCTCTAGAGAGCTTTAGTGTCTTTAGCATACGTAGATAATTAGTAGGCAATATTAGCAAGGGTATATAAAGAGCTAGGCATTTAGAATCTTGCTAAGTAGCCCTCTACTTATGGTTTGCCCGCTAATTAATTAATCCTAAGGCTTATTATCTCTCCTACTAATAAGCGTTAATAATGCTTACCTATATTCCTTAAGAAACTAGCCCTAGTGGCACTACTAATGTATAGGTAGATAATATTAGTAATTAAGCTATGGTTTTCCTTTGCGCTATATTCTATACTTTAAGGAAAGGAAGTAAATTAATAGTTATAGCTTATCTAGTGTCTCTAAGAGGTTAGCGCATAACCTCTTTATCTACTTAATCTATTAAGGCTTAATATCCGCTTACTTAGTTCTACCTAATAACTCTATAGATTTATGCTAACCTTAGCTAGTCCTTAATGTCTATTTAAAACAATTTATAAGTTATAGCTTGCTAAGATTAGGTGCTTTATTCTTAGGTACTACACATTTAATCCTATTATGCCTTATAGAGTGCTTTAAGCTAAGTAACTAAAGACTATAGTATCTTATTATAACTAGAAGCAGAAGATAGTCCTAATAAAGACTCTTATAACGCTTAAAATCCTATCTCTTTATTTAATCCTTAGCTACTAGTAGCTCCTTATTATTATTTAGCGTTAAGTTCCTACTATATTTACTATTCCTATTCCTATAGTAATTCTTAAATGCTAATATTAAAGACTTTAGGATTATTTATAAAAACATAAGCTATAGGCTACTAGAAATCCTAAATATAAAGTCTATTAACTTACACTATCTTAGTGTACTATTTAATTAGGTAATTATTATTACTAGTCTTATACTTCTAGGCTATAACCACTACACTTACTAGCAACCCTTCGCTAATTATTTAAGTGGTAAAGTAAGGCATCTAGTGTATTAGTATATTATACACTAAATATTAAAGGTTAAAGTCTTTTTAGTAAGATAATTCCCTAGGTAACTAATCCCCTATTATAAGCTTATTCGCTACTATATTACGCAGGACTTATAGAGTTCTTTTAAGGGCTTTTACATAGCTATATCTTAGGTCTAGGATATTATTAGTTATTATCTAGTCCCTAAGATAAAGCTTAAATTAGTGCCTAATATATAAATCCCTGCTAAACGCATATAGTTATTTAAACTTAATACTATATTAGTTTAGTGTGTTCTAGTTCTCTATAAGGAGATTAAGTGCTTAATAACTAACTTAGTAATAAATTATTTAAAGAAGGAATCCTAGGTAGGCATACCTACACTCCTAATTTCCCTTCTACTCTATAGCTAGGACTATAATCGCTTTAAAATTATATAGGTAATTTAAAAGTTATATAATTTATCCCTAGCTACCTATAAAGTTAATAAACCGCTTAATTTAGCCTTCTCCTATAGTATTAAAGTAGTAAAGATACCCTTATTTCTAATTAAATAGAAAGTAGGTCTAATAGTTTATAAAGAAAGTAAATCCCACTATAATATATTAATAGCTTATATATAAGTAAAGGTTAACTAGGTTATACTATAAGCTATAAGTAATATTAACTAGCTAGTAGGAGGAATAAAGCCTTCCTACCTTTAAACTAATTAATTGCTATAAAGTATCTATATTAAAATTCTCTATAGCATATAGTTTAAATGCTTAAGGTAGCATAGCTACTATTGCCTCTAGTCCTTGTATAATAATCCTCCCTATAGTAAATAGCTTAAACTAATTAAGCTAGTTCTTATTTAGGGTCTTATAGGCCTTTCTTAAGAACCTATAAATGTCTATAGAATATTATTACTAAGTTAAGGGTATCTAACCAGGCCTAATTAGCGTGACTTTATTAAAGTTATTACTATCTTAGTGTATTTTAAATCTTAGTAAGAGCTATAGCTAGTCCTGCCTTAGATAGAATAATAGTAGCTACTATCTATAGAGATTAACTAGGTTAAGTCTAATAGTGCCTTCTTTCTCTTCCCTAAAGAAAGATCCTTCTATTCTATATATTAAAACATAAATATAGTATATTATTAGGCACCTCTTATTTATAAAGTATACAATAGTCTTACTATCTACTTTAGTGTAGGCATTATTAGATACCTTAGATTCCTTATATTCCGCTATAATAAGGTATAATTAAATAGAATGTGTAGGTATATATATAAGAGTAGTAAGGGAAAGGATAGTAGTTGCTTTTAGGAGATAAAGTAATTATAATAAGAGGAGAGGTAGGATATAAGAAGAACTTAAGAAAGGAAGGCTTTAATAACTAAAGAAGAGTATAATAATATAAGAAGTAGGTAAGATTAAATAGTTCTTATAACCTAAGCCTTATTCTTATAGTTCTTAGTGGTTATGTAGTTAGTTAGCAGCGGCTATCTATAGCTATATTCCCTTTTATAACTAATAGTTGCCAACACCTACTATTAGGCAACGGTTGCAAGGATTAGATAAATCCTATAAATTAAACTTCTTTAGCACTCTTATTAGTTATTAGGGCTGCCTATCTATTAGTTATTAACACCCGTTATTAAGGAATAGTTATGAATTAAGGTATTTAAACCCTCTCTTTTCCTCTCTATCCTATCTTTTATAAACCTTTATTCCTCTTTCCTTTAACTATTTAATTATAGCTAATTCTCTTAATATAACCTATTAAAGGCTTCCTAATATCACCGCTATTATTAGGACTAGTGTCTTAGAGGTGGAACTTATAGTAACTAAGACTATTAACTAGTCTAATTATATAGAGATCTACCCCTCCTACATTAGTAGAGATTATATAGGCTTAGGCATTATTTAATCTTATACTAGACTACTAGCTAATAGTTTTGTTTTTATAGTTTAAGTTTCTCTTTGCGTTCTAGGTTCGCAGTAGTATTAATATTAGCAATAGTAGCGTTCCCTTATACACTAAAATTATCCTCTAACCTATAGATAATATTCTAAAGGGGGCACCTCCCTATCTCCTTAAGGTAATAAAGAAGATAAACTTAGTAAAGGACTTTATTAGAAGCTACACTAAGAAAGAAAGTATATTAGCTCTAGTAGTTAAAAACGGTTATTAATATTAAGTCCTTATTCTGGCTAAAATAGCTTATCCTAATGGGTATTTTCTACATGCTCTTTTATAACGTCCTAAGCGTCGCTAGGCTTTGCTTCTAGGTATTAGCCTAGATCCTTAAGAGAAAGGGCTCTAGCACTGTTCTTAGGTAAAGAATAGACTACTAAGGCGGCTAAGGCAATTCCCCTTAATCTAACTAGCATTAACTTTAAGAATTCCCCTTGCCTAGAAATAGATATGCCTCCCCCTTTCTAGATAGTTTATAATAAAGGAAAAATATATAATATCTTTTAATTTAGGGAAATAAATAAGAAAACTAGTAACTTAGCTTCTAGAACTATACTATAATTACTTAATCTATAGCGTTTAAAAATAAAACCTAATCTTTTCTTAAAAATAAAAGCAAAGTATAAATAAAATAAAAGTTAAAATAGCTTCTAGCAGGTATATTATTAAAGAGTTAGGGGATAGACCTTGTATTCTTAACGCTGTTTAATTATTAATTAAGGTAACCTAACTTTAATCTTATAGTATAGGTACTATTAGGGTAGAAGTTTAACTTTATTATCCTTAAGCACTAGCCTTTCCTTGCTTATCCCTTCCTAATAGTAAGTGCTCTTATTATTAATTATTTAATCTAATATATTATATTAAGCTATTAATAGCATAATGCTTAAAACCTCCTTATTATGGTTATTACTAATTACCTCTTTTGCCTAGTTATGTTAAGGAGCGTGAAGCTATTTATCTATAGTAGAAGTCTACTATCCTTCTAGATCTAGGAGGAATTTCTTAATATAGTCCCCTAAGATTATCTTTATAAGTTTAATGCTATCTAGCGTTTACAAATAGTAGGCTCTAGAGATTAGCACGTACTTATAAATTCAAAAGGGTCTATTCTACCTTATTATAAGCTTCTATATTATAGACATATTAATATTCTATTAGACATTATATACTAAGACAAGATCCCTAGGTTTTAATTAATCTTTTCTAATTAAAGTAGCCTAGTTCTTATTAGTTTATTTTATAAGTTACTATCTAAATTTAAACACCTTTATTCTTGCTTTTTTAATATCTTTTACTTTTTATTTAAGCATCTAAACCTATGTTTTAAATAAGTCTTAACTACCTATAATTATATCCTAATTAATTAGTCTCTAAGTTAGAAATTTAACTTCTAAAGGTAGTATTAGCTCCTATCTATAGATTAAATAAAACATAGACTTTCTATGTAATTTATAAATAGCAGTATAATCTATAAGAAAAGCCTTATTAAGGTGCTTAAACTATTATCTATCTAATTTACCTAACTTTACTAGGGTAAATATAAGAGACTAATATCTAACTTTAATAGGGAGTTTACCTTTAGGTTATACCTAGATATTTAGATTCTAGTAATACTAATATCTATAAGTGCTTCCTTAAGGTTCCTATATATTTTAGGTTCTCTATTATAGATAATAAATTAGAAGAGCCTAAACCTACTAATTAGAGAGGAGAGAAACTTCCTAATTACTAATATAGTAGTGTTCTTAACTAGAGTAGCCTCTACCTAACTAGTAAGGTTATACCTAGCTTCTAATAAATACTTATATCTATAATTAATTAGTAGGTACTAAGTATTAATATAAATCTTACTTATTAGGTTTCCTAGTATAACTAGTATAGAAAGCTCTTATAGGCGCTATAGTGCGAACTTTTAGTATATTTTATAGTAAGCTATTATCTCCTAGGCTATATTCTATAGTCCCTTCTACTAGTACCTTAATCTTATTACCTAGAAGACTACCTTAATGCCTTTATATCTAAGTTCTTTATAAATAGCCTTAATAATTATCTATTATTACTTAGGTATATTTACTACTAGTATAGGTCCCTTTATAATTCCTATTAGCCTTTTCTAGAGATATTCTTTTTCTAAGTAAAACTTCTTAGCCTTATTACATAGTTTCCTATAGTCCTTTACACTAAGATTAAGTAGTCTTTAAAAAGTTAATAGGAAATTAATTACCTATTATATCTCCTCTAAGTAGCTCTTTTTATTTTCTTTACCTATAGTAATATTATTAAGGTAAAGATTAATAAAATCTTTAATATTCCCTTTAACTACCTAGTCTAATTAATCTAAAGCTCTAGGGCCCTTTCTTAATAAGGCGTTAGTAATTTGGTTTTTCTCTCTAGGTATATATTATATAGTAAAATTAAAGAGTAGAATATAGCTAATCTATTAGGTAATAAGTGCCCTAGGCATATTATTAATAGTACTATTAATTTAATATATAAGGACCTATAAATCTATCTCTAAAGTAAATAGAACTCTATATAGATATATTTATAGTTATCTTAATATATAAACTACTACTTAGTATTCTTGCTTTATAGTATTATACTTAGATTTAGTAGTGTTCTAAGTACTACTTTTATATTAAATAGGATATTATTTACTATTAATAATTTGTAATAACGCGGCTCCCTATCTAATTAAGCTTATATTAACTATTAGAATAATTTCTCTAAAGCCTAGTCCTAGATTAAGTAAAATAAGAATTAGTGCTATTATTACTACTTTCTTAAGGATATCTATAGCTTCTTACTAATCCAGCCCCTATATCTATTTACTCTCTTTCTTTAGTAAGATTACTAATAGCCTTGCTTTTTACATATAATATTCTACCTATATATAATAAACTCCTATTAATCTAATAAAAGACTATATATCTAATTAATCTTAACATACCTCCTAGTCTAAGATCTTAATTATCTTTACTTTAGTCAGTTTTCTTCCATTTATACTACATATAAATCCTATAATTTCTACTAACTTCTAACAAAACTTTAATTTAACTACTAAGGCTATGTAACTAGAGAGCTTAATATTAACTAAGACTTTGTTAATATTAATTAAATACTCTATTATATACCTTTATACTCCTAGCATAATTTCCTTATTATTATATATTATAGTTAAACCTTAGATAGCAATATTATCTAGGAAAGGTATGTAAATTTAGGGAATTAAGTTAAATAATACTCTCCTAATAATCCTAATAAACTAAGCCACTAAGTTAGTAGCTCCCTACAGTAGCTAATAGAGTTATAAAAGTCTAACCATAGTTAAAATTATTATTATATCCTAACTTCTCTTAGCTAATTTAACCTAATTATATCCTAATAATAAATTAATAATAGATAGGATCTTATATATTATAAAGCTTTTGCTAAACGCTTTAGCTCCTTAAGGGCTAAGCGCATCCTATATTATAACTTTATTATATTTTATTGCTAATAAGATTAAATAAATTCCACTATTCTTTTTTATAATAAGGAAATATAGATTCCTATAGGAACTATAGCTCTCCTCTAAATAACTATACTTTAGCTTTTTCTTTAAAAGATTAACTAGCTTCCCTTATAACCTAAGAGGTATTAGGATTAAACCTGCCTACTATGCCTTATATTTAATAACCTTAATAACTTATAGTAGCATAACTAGTGGGTTAACTTTTCTACACTCTAATAAGTCCTATACTAGCGCTGCTTCTTAGTTATAGAGAATTTCCTTAAAAACATTAACTTCTTCTAGTGTTAAATATTCTTATACCCCTTTAACTATTTAATCTAATTATTCCTAGGTTATTCTAAAACCTTAAGGGTTTACACTAAATCTCCTAGTAATATACTTATTATATTTCCTAGATATATTAAGTTATAACTTTACTTCTTCCTATTTCTTTAACTTTTACTTTAGATCTCCTTTAGGGGTTAATCTATTAGAGGGCATATTATTATAAGGGTAAATCTTCTAGGCTTTTTATTTATATATTATATTAATTATTAGATTAGGTGGTTCTAGCTTTTACTAGGGTTAAAAATCCTCTATAACCGCCTTAAGTTACTTAGTATAGTTAATTATTATATCTTTAATAACTATATAGAAGATCTTAGTCCCTTCCTTTATTAAGATAGGGATAAGTTCCTTACTATCTTCTAATATCTTCTCTATCCCTTCTTAAAATATTTAATCTTCTTCTAAGGTTCCTAAGGCTTCTAGTTCTACTACTAGGTAGCTAAATATAATAGCGTTAATAGTGGGTTACTATGCTAGTGGTTTATTAGTGTATTACTACTAAATGCTTTCTATAACTCTTAATATAATAACCACATTACTAAATTAATACTAGGTATAGAGCTCCCTGCTATATAAGTGGTTAAATTATATCTAGTATATCCTAAAGAAGGGCATTCCTAGGATTAAGGTAATATTAACTAAGTCTAGGCTAATATAGAAAGTAGTAGGTATCTAGACATTCCCTAGGTATAGCCTTATCTAAACCTCCCTAATTATCCTAATCTAGTATAATAAGTAAGATAAGGTATTTATAGTGTCTATTAGATAGATCTTTAATCTAAGTTATTTTGCTATACTTTCTAAGATTATGTTTCCTTATGCTCCTATGTTAATAAGTCCTTATAGTAGCTCTCCTTTAGGGTTATCTAGTTAAACCTATAGGTATAGTAACTCCTATAGATTATTAATAGTAGCTTATAGTTCTATTATTATATTAAGTATAAAAGTCTTCTTATTTAGATTAATTAGTTCCTAATAAGTCTTAGTAATTAAGCTTCTTATTCCTAGCCTCTCCTAAATTTATTCCTATAAGGCTATATTAATTTCTAGTAGAGGCATTATAGGTAGTAAAGCTTTCTTAATTATAGCTTTATTCTTCTTATTCTCCTTAATTATCTTCTATATTATCTAAGTAATACTATTAATCTACTAGTCTGGATTAAATAGTCTTAGGTTCTTTCTTAGACTAAACGCTTTTAATAGAGAAGAGACTAGTCCTAATAAGTTCCTATTATAGTATTAGATATCTTTAATGCCTTTTACTCTTATAAGACATTTATTACTAACTGCTTTAGCTAATATTAGTATTATATAGTAAATATCTTAGAAAGGGATACTAAGCTTCTTTTAGAAAACCTTATTATATAATTAATCTAGAATCTATTACCTAACTTTATTTAACTAATCCTTATTACCTTTACCTATAGCTAGGTTCTCCTAGATAGGTTAGCTTTAACTTTAGCGATTTTTAGTGTTATTATTCTTAACTTCCTTAACCC
The DNA here is from genome assembly GCA_021950295.1 of Epichloe scottii. Taxonomy (NCBI): domain Eukaryota; kingdom Fungi; phylum Ascomycota; class Sordariomycetes; order Hypocreales; family Clavicipitaceae; genus Epichloe; species Epichloe scottii. The sequence continues at coordinate 873,206 of CP083245.1, forward strand.
TTAGGCGTTTTACTAATCTTTCTCTAATAGCTAACACTTTTATAATAGTGCTTTCTTTGCCTTTATCTTCTACCTTACCTTCTTAAATTAGATAGTTAAGACTATACCTATTAATTCCCTCTTTAGGATTATTACCTTAACTTCTCTCTCTAGTTAGTATATTACTAAATTAAACTAGCCTTCTATTCTCTTAAAGATATCTTATTCTTCTATTATTATTTCCTAACTTATACCTCTACTTAGTCTATATTCCTTAATCCTAGGTATTATATAGGTAATCTTATAGTCTTTAAAATACTTAACCTAAAATATAGCTAGCTTATACGTATAGCTACTAATTTAGAGAAATTTTAAGAGTAAGACTAGGGGTATAATCTAATACTTTAGATTATCCCTAATTACTAGGATATAGACTATTAGATTATAGACTATAAATTTTAATATCTTATTAAACTTAAGGATCTTATATCTTATAGCTAAATAAGCATTATTATTATAGTAGTAGCATTTATTTAACTAATAGCCCCTTCCTAAAATCGCATTTAGATTAAAGATATAGTTATTCTTATTATAATTATATAGTCCTATATAGTTTATTTAGTAAAGCTACCTTTATTACCACTAGGTAGTGCTATATTTAGCCTTAAGCTATTTTATAATATTAATTTCCTTACCTACTTATTTTATAAATATAATCTTTAGGTTAGCTAATTATTTTATTAGGTTATCTATTTAATCTTAATAATCTAACTACTTAGCCACTATCCTATTTTCTATCCCTTTTTTATAGAATCTAGGTTTACTATCCCTTCCTAAAGAATTATCCTATGCTAAATAATTTCTTTAAGAAGTTTACTGCTTATTAAAAACCCTTAGATTAAATAATCTCTAATTTATAAGGCTAGATTCCTAATTATCTAAAGAAAGCTTTACTATATTAAAACCTTCTAGACCCCTATTTTAGAGTTCTAGGCGCGTGTAAACATATATATTAAGCTCTATCTAGAGAGGTTTATATTCTATAATAAGGACTTCTTTATAGGTAAGCCCTTTATAATCTATAAAGCTTAAGATTAAATAATCTAGGAGTGCTTTATAGATATAGTTTAATTAGCTTATAGTGGTTTTCTATCTAGTTAGGTTAATAATAGATATTAGAGCTTAATGCTTCTATAGCTAGTAATAGGTGTCCTAAATAGACTTTAGTTACATTAAATTAAGATCTTTAAGCTATCTATAAGCGTTTTCTATTTAATCCTAACTAGTAGTATTATACTAGAGAAGCATCTCCTCCTTAGACTCCTTCTAGGTTTATAATATAGTTAGCATCTTAACCACCTATTTGTTATGGACTAGCCCCTAGGCAACTGCTGTTAGGCGTCAATATGATATTAAGAAACTTAAGGAGGGAAGAAAGGAAGAGAGCTAGTCTATCCCCCTTTATGCCCCTTATATCCCCTAGCTATCTTATATTAGCCTCCTTCCTAAACCCTTGCTAGTTCCTATTAGCTACCTATCCTTCTAAGCTATAACTAATGCTTAGGCAAAGCCTAAGCCCTTTATATACCTCCCTACTTACCTATCCTAGTAATATCTCCTAAGAGTATAAATTATTCCCTATTCCCTTTAAAACCTTCTTACCCCCTCTCTGCTCCCCTTAACTTAAATATAGTACACCCCTATGTTATATATATCCTAGTGTTAGGTTATAGGGTTATCTCTACCTATTATGGTTTATTGTTATTGCCTTAAATATAGTATACGCACGTGTTATGCATATCCTAGTGGCGGGTGTGGAGTTATCTCTACCTATTGTGTTGTGTTATAGTTATTATATAGCATATATAACGTGGCTTATATATAGCCCTACTAGCCCCTTATATTATTATAATAACCCCCTAACCCTACCCTTACTAGTTTTTTACCTTACCTTTACTTTTATATTATATATAAAAACATTTTACCTACCCTCCCTTTCCCCCTAACTTCCCTTTTTCTAACTTTACCTTCTATATATTATAATCCTATCTTAGATCCTTCCTACTCCCTTATTAAACCTTAATTATATCCTATATAAATGCTTATTAATATACTATGCCCTTATAATCCTCCTCCCTATAGCCCTACTATGCCTACTATGCCTCCTACCTATTCTATAGGTAAATATCTTATAGAAGGTAACTTAGATAATAAGCAGTATGCTATGCCTACCTTAGTTTTTTATCCCTATAGTCCCTATATAAAACAGGCCCTAACTATAGGTATTATAGACTATTGCCTACCTAAGAGTAGTAAGTCCTACCCTTCTTATTAATATAATTACATTACCTATATCTAGCTAACTAGGTACCTATTTACTAACCCTTGCCTCTATTATGCCCTAAAAGATCTTAAAGCTAAAATTACTATAGGCTAGTATATTATAGAACCTAGTGTTACTAAGTTAGTAACTATAAAGCAAAAATTACCTATTCTATCCTAGAAATACTAGTCCCTTATTACCTACTAGAACTCTCTTCTTAATTAGGCCTAGTTTAATCTAGTACCTATCTATTTAGCCCTTAGGCTATCCCCCTTAACTAATACTCCTACCTTAAATATAACTAGACTTAATATTATCCCCTTTATTAGTAGTAGTCCCTTAGCTAGTTATAGAATAAATAACTTACTATACTAAGTCACTAGCGCCCTATTTTAGTAAAACTAGTAGCTTATAAATAGTATAGTTACTATATAATAGGATTTCTATAAGTAGTCTACTACTATAATTAGCACACTCTCCCCTAGTTATTACTATATTAGTCCTAAGACTAATCCTTAATATATTAAGCTATATAATAAATTACCTTCCTATTACTATTAGTATTAATCCTAGCGCTCTTCTAGTGTCCCCCTACTAATCTATATTAAATATAGCTTACCCTTCCTAATAGGACTAGTTACCCCTATACTAAGTCTAAATATCTTCCTATTACCTCTAGTAACTATATAGGAACTAAGCCCCTGCCTATATACTCCTATCTTCTGCCCTCTAGGTAATATACCTCTTCTATTATTTAGCATTAGGGATAGAGCTATAATAACTACTATATAGATATCTATTACCCCTAAGCTAGATATAGTTTATCCCCTCTTTAATATATTACCCCTATTAATAGGAGTAAAATAGAGTTTAATAGCGCCTCTAGCAAGATTAATAAGGATTTAGTGGCTAAAATAGCTATAGTAGGAGCGTATCTTAGTTATACTAAATAATTTATTATAGGTAGTAGTATAAGTGCACCCCTAGTTCTATATATAGTCTCTCTTAGTAAATAACTTTTGCTTAATTAACTTAGTCTATTATTATATTACATATCCCCCTATTCCTATTTAAAGTTATTTAGTGCCCCTATATTTACTACATTCTCTAGTGGTTCCTATATTAGTTATAAGTAACCTACCTATTTAACTAGTATATTATATTTATTACCTCTACCTAGTGTATTCTAGGCTATAAGGATCTACTCTATATAGTATTCCTTAATAAGTTTATTATTATTCTCTAATAATATCTATTCTAGATCTAGTCTAGAGTCTTAGAGCTTCTAACTTAGAAGGGGTCTATTACTACTCACTCTATAAGATCTATATAGAAGACTAGGTAAATACCTCTTAGTATATCTAATTAGACTATAAGCGGTGTTAGAACTTCTATAATAGTGTATTTTATAGTAACCTAATTAAGCTTCTATAAAGGGCAATTAGTTTTAATATTCCTAAGTAAGAGCTATACTTTATCCCTAACCTAGAAACATTCCACTAGGTAATATAATACTAATATTATATCCTATTAATATTATTATATATATACTATTATAGCCTAAGCTAAATAAGTCCCCTCCTAGAGGTATTCTAGGAACTAAACTACCCTTCCCTTAGAGGTTATAGTAGATAATACTAGGTCTAGCTATAACTAAATAGGTTCTAAATTATAGCTATATAGCAATCTATTAGGACTTACCCCTGTGACTAAGGATATCCTATTATTAATTATAAGCTAATAAGTAGCTAAGTATTTAGGCTAATTATACTATAAGAAGGAGATAGATATGTGTAGTATTACTTATACCTCCTAATTTGCCTATTCTATGCCGCTATCTATCTATAGGTAATATAATATAGAAAGAAGTTAGTTAATCCTAACTCTTAAGTATAATATTATCTAGAAGTTTCCTAACTAATCTAACCCTTAGTCTATAATAATTAACTAAGGAAAACCTTAAAATCTCTACTATACTATCTTAAACCATTCTACGCACTCCTTAGCTATAATAGAGGTTATTGCCTCTAATTAAATAAACTTAGAAAGCCTATTAGTAATAACTATAAGGAACTAAGGCTATTCTAGGGATAATACTAGTAAGTTTATTATAAAGTTAATAGAGATTTGTAACTAGAACTAGTTAGGGATTAGTAATGGTTTTAATAAGCCCTAATATTATTAATAACTTATATAACTACTAAAGTAGTAGTAGTTATAGACAAACCTTATAATATCCTATAATATCCTATCCTAATAAAACTGCCGCTATAAGATCTAAAATGTTATATTATATCCTAGGTGCCTTGCTACTAGCGAATTATAATATTATTAGATAAGCGTTATTATAAGAGGTTCCTAGGCTAGGACCTAGGTCTAGCCCTAAAACTAGAGCGCCCTATAGGCACTTAGTAAGTAATCTATAACCTATTTCCTTATTATTACTTCTAGTAGAAACTTCCTTACCCCTTCTTAAATTACCTAAAGCTAGATATAGTATATTAGATCTAATTAAACTACCTAATCCTATAAAGTCTATAGGTACCTTATAGTAAAGAGAGCTTCCCTAGTTAGTAGCGGTGCTATATATAATAATAGTAGACTCTAGCTATAACCCGCCCCTAACTCTAATAGTAACTATAAGAGTCCTAAAATAGTAATAGGCTATAGTATTTATCCTATTCTTATACTAGGTCCTAACCTATCCTAGTCCCTTTACAAAAGAGCATTTAGGTAGTAAGCCTATATGCTAGGCCTATATTAGAGGTAAAAGTTAAATAAAGTAAGTATATCCGCCCACTAGGCCTACTATTCTAATATTAGCTAAGGTATTATAAAGTATTCTAAATTCTTATAATCTATATAGATTATAAATAGGCAGGACACTCCCTATAGTTCTACTAACTATGCCTTAAGATAAGAGATAATAGCTAGAAGCTTCTTATTATAAATAGTATAATTCCTTTATAAGGCTATAAGGCTTATAGAATAGTATATAATAGGATATAGGACGTAATCCTAACCCTCCTATAAGAGGCACCCTCCTAGGGCTATCCCTAAATAATCCGCTTTAACTACTATTAGCTAGTCTAGGTCTTACTATGCTAGGACTAGGTATTTAATAAAAGCCTCTTTAAGCCTTTTAAAGGTAGTGCTTTTCTTAGCTCCCTATTAAAACAGGATATCCCTCTTAGTAAGGCGTATAAGTGGAGTAGCTAGCTCTAAAAAATCCTAAATAAAATCGCGGTAAAAATTCGTAAACCTAAGGAAACTATAAACCCCCTATAACTTTATAGGGGCTGCCTATTCCCTAATAGCTATAACCTTTATGGGATTAGGGCAAATAGAGTAACCTACTATAATAATATAGCCTAGGTACTAGACTTCCTTTATAGCAAACATAGACTTATTAAGATCTAGGTAAAGGCCCGCTACCCTTAATTAGCCTAATATTAGCTAAACCTTAGCTATATAGTCTTTCTTTAATCCCCCTAAATAGACTAAGATATTATCTAAATATACTATAATAAAATCCCCTAATACATCCCCTAAGGACTTATTAATATAATATTAAAAGGTAGCTAGTGCTCCTACTAGGCTAAATAGGTAGACTAGCTATTTAAATAACCTAAATCTAGTTTAAAACGCTATTAAGTGCTCCTTACCTTTAGCTATCTATAGTTTATAGAATACTATATAGATATTAACCTTTATAAACTATTATGCTTAGGAGAGTAAGCATAGCGTTTCCTTAATTAATAGGAGAGGGTAATAATCCTAGGCTATTATCTTATTAAGTGTATAGTAGTCCACGTAAAAACGCTAACCATCTCTAGCCTTCTTAACTAGAAGAATAGGGGCTACTACTAATAAGAAGCTTGCTTAAATCTATCCCTTATCTATTAAGTCTGTAATCTAGTATCTAATCTCTAAGAGTTAGTCCCTTAGTATATTATATAATAAACCCTATAGAAGTGCTAGTTTAGACCTATCTAGGTTCTTATATATATATATATAGTGATTAAGAGACCCCCTATAAGGAGGCAAGCTATCTGCTTTTGCTTTATTAAATAGGTCCTTAAAGTCTACTAGTTTATTTAGTAATATTAAAGTGTTAGGGTAGGTAGGTTTTAACTTTAGGGCAGTAACCTATAATACTATTATAATTTCCTTTAGACTTATAGTAATAAACCTTATAATTATATCCTTCTTACATTAGGCTTATTAGGCTTTTACTATATATAAGAACCTAATGATTCCCTAAACTAGTTTGCTTATACTATGTTCCGCCGCCTTAGAAACATATAGACCCTTAGCCGCCCTAATTACTAACTATTACTTAGCTATATAAATAATAATATCTTACTATTCTAACTATAGCATCCTAAAGATTATATCTTAAGTAAGACCTAATATAATATATAGATATACTAATAATTCCTACCTATTAATATTAATCCTTATATATACTATATATATAATTAAAGACATGTCTTCCTAGGTATAGACCCCCTTCTTCTTATTTCCACTACTATATAGACCTACCTCCGCTTTAGTAATTATATAAGCTCTAGGCCTAGTTATTATGCTACTAATTTGCTAATAGTGCTATAGTAATTATACCTACTATTAATTTAAATATTAAGGTATAAATATATATTAAAGAGTATAGGAACTAAGAATAGTGGTTAATCTATATAGTATTCTATATTTTCCTCTATATCTATATACTAGCTATACTTATCCTTATCTATAGGCAATAACTAGCCTCTATACCCCTATATAAGACTCTGCTTAGGGGCTACTTGTTTTCCTAGGGTTAAGTGTTAACCTTCTTATTAGCGCTCTCCTTATCTACCTTATATATATTAATAGTAATCTTTAGATAAGGTTAGTAGGCAGGAAGAAGGGTACACTCTTAGATCTAGTGTTCTATTAAGCTATAATATAAGTAGCATTCCTCCTTATAGTGTCTTATTATTTTATTTATTATAACCTATTATACCCTTAGCCTCCTACTATTAGTCTTTTAAGGCTTCCCTTTCCTCTCTATATTAGCTTATTTGCTAGAGTGGGTTAATATAGCCTAGACTCTAGTTATTAGCGTGTCACTATCTTAGTTAGTTTATTAGGGTGTGGGTTATGCTAGTTAGGGTCTATATTAGGTTTAATACTTATCCTCTAAGGCTAAGGCCTTAATATTAACTATAATACTATAGTATTATAAGACTATAAGAGGGTAATCTATATAACTAATTCCTCTGCTAATACTAACCTCTCTTAGCTACTTATTAAGAGCGTATTATAACTTCACTAGCTTAATATTACCTACCTACTATTCTCCCCTTACTATAGAGAGTTTTTATTTAAAGTAAATAAAGAATATAGTAAATAACTCCCTAAACCCTTACTTAATCTAGTTAAGTTCTATAAGGGCTATCTCCTATCTATAAGGGTTAGAGAATATGCTCTCTAGGTAGCTAAGGAAGCTAATAAGGGAGTAGTTATATAAGTAACCTACCTTAAAGTATATAGCTATATAGGACTAGACCTTTAGTACTAAGTTTTAATAGATAAATATCTATTAGTCCTTATTACCTCTAATAAAGTCCCTATCTACTTCTAACTTATATTATATAAGGAACCTCTATATAGCAAATATAGTCTTATTACTATTATATAGATTACCTATAGGGATTAGTTTTTAATATAGTTATTATATAGTAAGTAATATAGTAGGGGTAGTATATTATATAGGAGGGTATAGGTCTAATGCTAGGGGTTAAATAAGGGCATTTGCTAGGGGGCTAACTAGAATAGTAGTAGTGGGTTTATATAAACTTAGTGTTATAGAGTCTTAATCTCTTTTACCTGCTGCTTAATTATAAGTTAAAGTGTATTAATTTACGCATTATAAGCTAATAGTAGTAACATAGTATCTATTAATAGGGTTCTTATCCCTAGGTTTCCTTTAACCTATAGTTATAGTGTATCTATTACGTTATCTTTTTCTATTGTATTAATTTATTTATTTATTTATAGTAGTGCTATTATTTTTAGTAGCCCTCTATTAAGGCTAAAGGAAGTTTCTTAAATATTATAGACTAGCCCCTAGGTAACTACTATTAGGCGTTAATATAATATTAAGAAACTTAAGGAGGGAAGAAAGGAAGAGAGCTAGTCTATCCCCTTTTATGCCCCTTATATCCCCTAGCTATCTTATATCAGCCTCCTTCCTAAACCCTTGCTAGTTCCTATTAGCCACCTGTCCTTCCAAGCTATAACTAATGCTTAGGCAAAGCCCAAGCCCTTTACACTATTAAAGCTTTAGGTTAATGTCCTGTTTAAGTATCTTACGCTAGTCTATCTTAGGTACGCCTATTACCTTTATCTTTGCTTTAAAGTCCTTAAGGAAGTTAGATATATTTTTACTAGTAAACTACTAAACATTATATCTATTCTATATAGTAATTAATAAGGTTTACTATGCTATTATTTCTCTAAGGAGCTTCGCAAAAGATTCCGCATTAAGGCCTCTAAGGGCCTTAGGTATCTTACTAATATTATTAGGGTTTTCCTAAGCGGTCTTTAAACCTAGTTTAGGTTAGGCTAATTACTATCTTAGGATTAGATAGTCCCTAACTAGTAGTTAGAGTACTTAGCAAAGGAGTGTCCCTAAGGTCTTATTAACTAGTTAATAGCTTGCTTAATCCTACTTTACTAGTTTATTAAGAATAAGTTAGGATATAACTAGGCATAGAGTAGGATAAGTATTCTTTTAATTAATCTTAGAGAGAGATAGCTACTTATGTTTAAATGAATATCTTTGTAATATCTAGTGCTTCCTTTAGGAAGACTTTTAAAGGGGTAGTATTAGTAGTAATAAATAAACTATAAGTAAAGGCTGCTAGGATAACTACATAGCTTTTTGTAATTAACTATAAGATCCTAATAATTAGCTAAATAATAGCAAAATGGATAATAGGCCCTAAGATTAAATAGCCTAAAACACTAGACTATGTGTCCTACTAGCTTAGAATATTCAGCTACGTTTTCTATATTATAGACTTATATTTGGAGGTAACTAGTAAGGGATTAATAACTTAGTAAGTGTTTGTAGAGTACCCTTCTAAGCTAGCTAGCTTTTCCGCCTATATATGCGTATAATGCGCTTCCTTCTGCCTAATCCTTCTTATCTTATTATGTTTAGCTAGTTTAGCTGCTTTTATTTTAATACCCTAGCTATCTTGTAAGTTAGGTCTAGACTCTTAGTTTATAGCTTATTATAGGGAAAATAAGATAAAGGGATCTTCTTATAGTCTAGGTTAGTAATAGCTTAAGGGTATTAAAGGATTGCTTCTAATTAATCTTAACTAAGGCTAAAAAATAACTAGAGCGGAATAGTCCTAGGGAATTAAAAACCCGTTTCTTTACTAGTTTTATTAAGCAGAAAATAATACCCTAAAAGACATAATACTAGCCCACACGCGTAGGTAGCTTTAATGTCTACACACGTTAAAGGGGGTTAAGAAGCTTAACTATAGTAACCTATTATAAGGCTAGATTATCTCTATAAGATAGAGATAATCTAGATTAAATAGTCTAATAGATTAGAAGTGACCTAACGGTTGAATCGGTGCGGGTGATAATAATCTTGTTAATTTATCTTATCTTAAAATATAATAACAAGCCATAGCAAAGCTAGGCATAAAAACTCTATATCTAACGTGCGTGACGAGCTCTAGAAGCCTAGTTAGAAGTAATCCCTTTATAGACCATTTAATCCCTAGCTTATATAACTAATGTTATCATCCCTTAGTGTGATGAATATCCCTGTGACCCCTGATGCTATCATTGCGAACGCGTGTGTTTCTGGGCGCGCGATTCAGGCCACACAGTAGTTAAATTAAAGTTTTGTTAGAAGTTAGTAGAAATTATAGGATTTATATATAGCATAAATAGAAGGAAACTAACTAAAGTAAAGATAATTAAGATCTTAGACTAGGAGGTATGTTAAGATTAATTAGATATATGGTCTTTTATTAGATTAATAGGAGTTTATTATATATAGGTAGAATATTATATATAAAAAGTAAGGCTATTAGTAATCTTACTAAAGAAAGAGAGTAAATATATATAGGGGCTAGATTAGTAAGAAGCTATAGATATCCTTAAGAAAGCGGTAATAATAGTACTAATTCTTATTTTACTTAATCTAGGACTAGGCTTTAGAGAAATTATTCTAATAGTTAATATAAGCTTAATTAGATAGGGAGCTACATTATTATAAATTATTAATAGTAAATAATATCCTATTTAATATAAAAGTAGTACTTAAAACACTGCTAAATCTAAGTATAATACTATAAAGTAAGAATACTAAGCAGTGGTTTATATATTAAGATAACTATAAATATATCTATATAGAGTTTTATTTACTTTAGAGATAGATTTATAAGTCCTTATATATTAAATTAATAGTGCTATTAATAATATACCTAGGGCACTTATTACCTAATAGATTAGCTATATTCTACTCTTTGATTTTACTATATAATATATACCTAGAGAGAAAAACTAAATTACTAATGCCTTATTAAGAAAGGGCCCTAGAGCTTTAGATTAATTAGACTAGGTAATTAAAAGGGATATTAAAGATTTTATTAATCTTTATCTTAATAATATTACTATAGGTAAAGAAAATAAAAAGAGCTACTTAAAGAAGATATAATAGGTAATTAATTTCCTATTAACTTTTTAAAGACTACTTAATCTTAGTGTAAAGGACTATAGGAAACTATATAATAAGGCTAAGAAGTTTTACTTAGAAAAAGGATATCTCTAGAAAAGGCTAATAGAAATTATAAAGGGACCTATACTAGTAGTAGATATACCTAAGTAATAATAGATAATTATTAAGGCTATTTATAAAGAACTTAGATATAAAGGTATTAAGGTAGTCTTTTAGGTAATAAGATTAAGGTACTAGTAGAAGGGACTATAGAATATAGCCTAGGAGATAATAGCTTACTATAAAATATACTAAAAGTTTATACTATAGCGCCTATAAGAGCTTTCTATACTAGTTATACTAGGAAACCTAATAAGTAAGATTTATATTAATACTTAGTACTTACTAATTAATTATAGATATAAGTATTTATTAGAAGCTAGGTATAACCTTACTAGTTAGGTAAAGGCTACTCTAGTTAAGAACGCTACTATATTAGTAATTAGGAAGTTTCTCTTCTCTCTAATTAGTAGGTTTAGGCTCTTCTAATTTATTATCTATAATAGAGGACCTAAAATATATAGGAACCTTAAGGAAGCACTTATAGATATTAGTATTACTAGAATCTAAATATCTAGGTATAACCTAAAGGCAAACTCCCTATTAAAGTTAGATATTAGTCTCTTATATTTACCCTAGTAAAGTTAGGCGGATTAGATAGATAATGGTTTAAGCGCCTTAATAAGGCTTTTCTTGTAGATTACACTGCTATTTATAAATTACATAGAAAGTCTATGTTTTATTTAATCTATAGATAGGAGCTAATACTACCTTTAGAAGTTAAATTTCTAACTTAGAGACTAATTAATTAGGATATAATTATAGGTAGTTAAGACTTATTTAAAACATAGGTTTAGATGCTTAAATAAAAAGTAAAAGATATTAAAAAAGCAAGAATAAAGGTGTTTAAATTTAGATAGTAACTTATAAAACAAACTAATAAGAACTAGGCTACTTTAATTAGAAAAGATTAATTAAAACCTAGGGATCTTATCTTAGTATATAATGTCTAATAGAATATTAATATATCTATAATATAGAAGCTTATAATAAGGTAAAATAAACCCTTTTAAATTCATAAGTACATGCTAATCTCTAGAGCCTACTATTTATAAACACTAGATAGCATTAAACTTATAAAGATAATCTTAGGGGACTATATTAAGAAATTCCTCCTAGATCTAGAAGGTAGTAGACTTTTACTATAGATAAATAGCTTTACGCTCCTTAATATAACTAGGTAAAAGAGGTAATTAGTAATAACTATAATAAGGAGGTTTTAAGCATTATACTATTAATAGCTTAATATAATATATTAGATTAAATAATTAATAATAAGAGCACCTACTATTAGGAAGGGATAAGTAAGAAAAGGCTAGTGCTTAAGGATAATAAAGTTAAACTTCTACCCTAATAGTACCTATACTATAAGATTAAAGTTAGGTTACCTTAATTAATAATTAAATAGTATTAAGAATATAAGGTTAATCCCTAGACTCTTTAATAATATACCTACTAGAAGCTATTTTAACTTTTATTTTATTTATACTTTACTTTTATTTTTAAGAAAAGATTAGGTTTTATTTTTAAACTCTATAGATAAAGTAATTATAGTATAGTTCTAGAAGCTAAGTTACTAGTTTTCTTATTTATTTCCCTAAATTAAAAGATATTATGTATTTTTCCTTTATTATAAACTATCTAGAAAGGGGGAGGTATATTTATTACTAGGTAAGGGGAATTCTTAAAGTTAATACTAGTTAGATTAAGGGGAATTGCCTTAGCTACCTTAGTAGTCTATTCTTTACCTAAGAATAGTGCTAGAGCCCTCTCTCTTAAGGATCTAGGCTAATACCTAGAAGTAAAGCGCTATTTATAGCTTATAGTATAGGAGCTATTCTAAATATAATTACTATAGGCACCCTTAAGGACACCTAGAATTAACATATAACTATAGAATAGGAAGTATATATGCTTATTAAAGAAGTTAATATGTTATATATATAAGTTTAAGTAGTTAGAATAGAAGACACTATTTAATCTACTATATATAGAGATAAGCAAAGCCTAGTAACGCTTAGGATATTATAAAAGAGTATATAGAAAATACCTATTAGGATAAGCTATTTTAGCTAGAATAAGGACTTAATATTAATAACTAGTTTTAACTACTAGAGCTAATACACTTTCTTTCTTAGTGTAGCTTCTAATAAAGTCCTTTACTAAGTTTACCTTCTTTATTACCTTAAGGAGATAGGGAGATGCTCTCTTTAGAATATTATCTATAGGTTAGAGAATAATTTTAGTGTATAAGGGAACGCCACTATTACTAATATTAATGCCACGATAAACCTAGAATATAAAGAGAAACTTAAACTATAAAAATAAAACTATTAGCTAGTAGTTTAGTATAAGATTAAATAATGCCTAAGCCTATATAATCTCTACTAATATAGGAGGGGTAAATCTCTGTATAATTAGACTAGTTAATAGTCTTAGTTACTATAAGTTCTGCCTCTAAGACACTAGCCCTAATAATAGTAGTAATATTAGGAAGCCTTTAATAGGTTATATTAAGAGAATTAGCTATAATTAAATAGTTAAAGGAAAGAGGAATAAAGGTTTATAAAAGATAGGATAGAGAGGAAAAGAGAGGGTTTAAATACCTTAATTTATAACTATTCCTTAATAATAGGTATTAATAACTAATAGATAGGTAGCCCTAATAACTAGTAAGGGTGCTAAAGAAGTTTAATTTATAGGATTTATCTAATCCTTGCGACTATTGCCTAATAGTAGGTATTAGTAACTATTAGTTATAAAAGGGAATATAGCTATAGATAGCCGCCACTAACTAACTATACAACTACTAAGAGCTATAAGAATAAGGCTTAGGTTATAAGAACTATTTAATCTTGCCTACTTCTTACATTATTATGCTCTTCTTTAGTTATTAAAGCCTTCCTTTCTTAAGTTCTTCTTATATCCTACCTCTCCTCTTATTATAATTACTTTATCTCCTAAAAGTAACTACTATCCTTTCCCTTACCACTCTTATATACACACCTATATATTCTATTTAATTATGCCTTATTATAGCGGAATATAAGGAATCTAAGGTATCTAATAATGCCTATACTAATGTAAATAGTAAGACTATTATATACTTTATAAATAAGAGGTGCCTAATAATATACTATGTTTATATTTTAATATATAGAATAAAAGGATCTTTCTTTAGGGAAGAGAAAGAAGGCACTATTAGACTTAACCTAGTTAATCTCTATAAATAGTAGCCACTATTATTTTATCTAAGGCAGGACTAGCTATAGCTCTTACTAAGATTTAAAATATACTAAGATAGTAATAACTTTAATAAAGTTACACTAATTAGGCCTAGTTAGATACCCTTAACTTAGTAATAATATTCTATAGATATTTATAGGTTCTTAAGAAAGGCCTATAAGACCCTAAATAAGGACTAGCTTAATTAGTTTAAGCTATTTACTATAGGGAGGATTATTATATAAGGACTAGAGGTAATAGTAGCTATGCTACCTTAAGCATTTAAACTATACGCTATAGAGAATTTTAATATAGATACTTTATAGTAATTAATTAGTTTAAAGGCAGGAAGGCTTTATTCCTCTTACTAGCTAGTTAATATTACTTATAGCTTATAGTATAACCTAGTTAACCTTTACTTATATATAAGCTATTAATATATTATAGTAGGATTTGCTTTCTTTATAAACTATTAGACCTACTTTCTATTTAATTAGAAATAAGGGTATCTTTACTACTTTAATACTATAGGAGAAGGCTAAATTAAGTAGTTTATTAACTTTATAGGTAGCTAGGGATAAATTATATAACTTTTAAATTACCTATATAATTTTAAAGTAATTATAGTCCTAGCTATAGAGTAAAAGGGAAATTAGGAGTATAGGTATACTTACCTAGGATTCCTTCTTTAAATAATTTATTACTAAGTTAGTTATTAAGCACTTAATCTCCTTATAGAGAACTAGAATATACTAAACTAATATAGTATTAAGTTTAAATAACTATATGTGTTTAGTAGGGATTTATATATTAGGCACTAATTTAAGCTTTATCTTAGGGACTAGATAGTAACTAATAATATCCTAGACCTAAGATATAGCTATATAAAAGCCCTTAAAAGAACTCTATAAGTCCTATATAATATAGTAGTAAATAAGCTTATAATAAGGGATTAGTTACCTAGGGAATTATCTTACTAAAAAGACTTTAACCTTTAATATTTAGTGTATAATATAATAATACACTAGATGCCTTGCTTTACTACTTAAATAATTAGCAGAGGATTGCTAGTAAGTATAGTAGTTATAGCCTAGAAGCATAAGACTAGTAATAATAATTACCTAATTAAATAGTATACTAAGATAGTATAAGTTAATAGACTTTATATTTAGGATTTCTAGTAGCCTATAGCTTATATTTTTATAAATAATCCTAAAGTCTTTAATATTAGTATTTAAGAATTACTATAGGAATAGGAATAGTAAATATAGTAAGAACTTAATGCTAAATAATAATAAGGAGCTACTAGTAGCTAAGGATTAAATAAAGAGGTAGGATTTTAAGCATTATAAGAGTCTTTATTAGGACTATCTTCTACTTCTAGTTATAATAAGATACTATAGTCTTTAGTTACTTAGCTTAAAGCACTCTATAAGGTATAATAGGATTAAATACGTAGTACCCTAGAATAAAGCACCTAATCTTAGCAAGCTATAACTTATAAATTATTTTAAATAGATATTAAGGACTAGCTAAGGTTAGCATAAATCTATAGAGTTATTAGGTAAAACTAAGTAAGCGGATATTAAGCCTTAATAAATTAAGTAAATAAAGAGGTTATATACTAACCTCTTAGAGACACTAGATAAGCTATAACTATTAATCTACTTCCTTTCCTTAAAGTATAGAATATAGTATAAAGGAAAACCATAGCTTAATTACTAATATTATTTACCTATGCGTTAGTAGTGCTACTAGGGCTAGTTTCTTAAGGAATATAGGTAAGCATTATTAATGCTTATTAGTAGGAGAGATAATAAGCCTTAGGATTAATTAATTAGCAGGTAAACTATAAGTAGAGGGCTACTTAGTAAGATTCTAAATGCCTAGCTCTTTATATACCCTTACTAATATTACTTACTAATTATCCATATACACTAAAGACACTAAAGCTCTCTAGAGAGATAAGAAACTTAGGACTATAATTAGGGAGGATTGCTTTATTTTTCTTTCTTTCTTTTCTTATTTTTCTCTTCTTTTCTTTCCCCTTTACTATAGGAAGTCTTTCCCTATAGATAGATTAAATAGTAGCTTCCCTTATATATAAGCTATAGTCTACTAATCTTACTTTATATCCTATTTGTTTTTAGTCTATATATAGTTAGGGTTAACTAGTATATACCTAGGGAGGTGTTATATAGCCTAAATCGCGCGCCTAGAAACACACGTGTTTATAATAATAGCATTAGGGGTTATAGGGATAATTATTATACTAAGGGATAATAATATTAGTTATATAAGCTAGGGATTAAATAGTCTATAAAGGGATTACTTCTAACTAGGCTTCTAGAGCTTATTACACATATTAGATATAGAGTTTTTATGCCTAGCTTTACTATAGCTTATTATTGTGTTTTAAGATAAGATAAATTAATAAGATTATTATCACCTATACTAATTTAATCGTTAGGTTACTTCTAAGCTATTAGACTATTTAATCTAGATTATCTCTATCTTATAGAGATAATCTAGCCTTATAACGGGTCGCTATAGTTAAGCTTCTTGACCCCTTTAACATGCGTAGACGTTAAAGCTACCTACGCGTGTGGGCTAGCATCGTGTCTTTTAGGGTGTTGTTTTCCGCTTGACAAACTAGTTAATCTTTTAAAGAAAAAGCTAAAGTATAGTTATTTAGAGAAGAGCTATAGTTCCTATAGGAATCTATATTTCCTTATTATAAAAAAGAATAGTGAAATTTATTTAATCTTATTAGTAATAAAATATAATAAAGTTATAATATAGGATACGCTTAGCCCTTAAGGAGCTAAAGCGTTTAGCAAAAGCTTTATAATATATAAGATCCTATCTATTATTAATTTATTATTAGGATATAATTAGGTTAAATTAGCTAAGAGAAGTTAGGATATAATAATGATTTTAACTATAGTTAGACTTTTATAACTCTATTAGCTACTATAGGAAGCTACTAACTTAGTAGCTTAGTTTATTAGGATTATTAGGAGAGTATTATTTAACTTAATTCCCTAAATTTATATACCTTTCCTAGATAATATTGCTATCTAAGGTCTAACTATAATATATAATAACAAGGAAATTATACTAGGAGTGCAAAGGTATATAATAGAGTATTTAATTAATATTAATA
This sequence comes from Epichloe scottii, assembly GCA_021950295.1. Taxonomy (NCBI): domain Eukaryota; kingdom Fungi; phylum Ascomycota; class Sordariomycetes; order Hypocreales; family Clavicipitaceae; genus Epichloe; species Epichloe scottii. Next base: position 890,750 of record CP083245.1, read on the forward strand.
AAGTCTTAGTTAATATTAAGCTTTCTAGTTATATAGCCTTAGCAGTTAAATTAAAGTTTTATTAGAAGTTAGTAGAAATTATAGGATTTATATATAGCATAAATAGAAGAAAACTAACTAAAGTAAAGATAATTAAGATCTTAGACTAGGAGGTTTATTAAGATTAATTAGATATATAGTCTTTTATTAGATTAATAGGAGTTTATTATATATAGGTAAAATATTATATATAGAAAGTAAGGCTATTAGTAATCTTACTAAAGAAAGAAAGTAAATAGTGTGTGGCTAGAATTGTACCCCCTCAATCATCGATATCATTGGCATCGCTAGCATCGTCGGATCAATTCAGCCACTATCATCGGCTTCGTCGGAAATTACATATCAGGTCTGTCAGGTCCGTCGGGTTAATTCAATCCCCTAGGTCCGTGGCCTAACTAGATAAAAACCCCTAGAATTCCTCTCTTTTTCATAGAAAATCAACTCTCCCTTTGTTGCCTTTGGCTTGGATTATTTAAATTAATAAGATAACATGAATTCCGATATAGTGTTTTGCCTAGCTTACTAGCTATGGCCCTTTTTACCCCTTTTAACTAATTTAATTTACGCTAAAGATCGTAAATATCGCTGCCTCCCTTATTAATGTGTGTAGGCATTAACATTATTACTATTACTATCGTTAGTTTTGTTGTCTTTAGTTAGGGGTTTTCCCTAATATAAATAGTGGAGAAACAGGGAATGCTCCTATTAGACCTCCCGTAGCTAAATTTAATAATAATTCCTCTCTAAACATCCCCTATAGTTATTATAACTATTAGCTACTTCTTATATCTTTTCCCTTTAATCTAGGCTAGCAGGATCCTCCTAATTAATTAATCCGATAGACCTAATATTATTAAAATCATTAGCATCTATTAGACTAATTAATCGCGACTATTACGACCTTTTCCCCTTGATCCGGGTTAGCCTAATTAAATCGTTCATTTCCGATCAATTAATTCAGGTCATCTGATGGATCCGATATCATTAAAATCATCGGAATCTATTAGACTAATTAATCGCGACCATTACAACCTTTTCCCCTTAATCCGGGTCAGCCTGATCAAATCGTTTATTTCCGATCAATTGATTTAGGTCATCTGATGGATCCGATATTATTAAAATCATCGAATTCGTCAGATTAATTAATCCCAACCGTTATGACCTTCTTTTCTAACTTTGACCTTCGACCCGACCTTCGATCCGACCTTCAATAAATCAGGGCTCCTATAATTAGACCTTTGACCTAACCTTCGTTAGCTAGGTCTTTCGTTATAGATTAATTAATCTGACTGTCTGACGAGACCTCTGACCATTGAAGACCTCTTTGACTAACGATTCCTCTGACGATTGATAAGAAATCTAACTGTTAGGTCTTCTAACGAGGTCTCTGACCGTTAATAAGGTCTTTTATCACGGATTAATTGATCTGACCTCTGATAAGGTCTCTAATGACCTCTCTGATTAATTAATGGCTAGGGACATGGGGAGGTGAAATTCACGATTTTTTTTTTCTTCTTCCTATTTTGTTACTATTTTTCCTTCCTAGGGTCTAGGAAGGGAAAAATAGTTAGGGAGGTATAGGCTAGGCTAGGCTCTGGCCGTCTGACAAGACCTCCGATTGTTAAAGACCTCTCTGACTGACGATCCCTCTGACGATTAATGAGGAATCTGACTGTTAGAAGGTCTTCTGACGAGGTCTCTGACCATCTAACGAGACCTCCGACCATTGAAGATCTCTCTGACTGACGATCCCTCTGACGATTGACGAGGAATCTGACTATTAGATAGGTCTTCTGACGAGGTCTCTGCATCTAACAAGGTCTCTAGCCGTCTGACGAAACCTCCGACCGTTGAAGACCCTCTCTAACTAATGATTCCTCTGACGATTGACGAGGAATCTGACTGTTAGATAGGTCTTCTGACAAGGTCTCTACCGTTGATGATCCTGATGACCGTTGAAAAGGTCCTCTGTCATGGATTAATTAGTTAATCAATTAGACCTTCGGTTATTATGCCTCTGACCGTTGATTAGATTGATCACTGACGATCCCTCTGACTAGCTGACGAGACCTCTAACCGTTGAAGACCCCTCTAACTGACGATTCCTCTGACGATTGACGAGGAATCTGACTGTTCAAAGGTCTTCTAATAAGGTCTCTAACTGTCTGATAAGATCTTTAACTACTAGGGCTTTGTTACTATTTTTCCTTCCTAGGGACTAGGAAGGGAAAATAGTTAGGGAGGTGTTGTGTGGCTGGAATTGTACCCCCTCAATCATTGATATCATTGGCATCGCTGGCATCGTCGGATTAATTCAGCCACTATCATTGGCTTCGTCGGAAATTACACATTAGGTCTGTCAGGTCCGTCGGGTTAATTCAATCCCCTAGGTCCGTGGCCTAGCTAGATAAAAACCCCTAGAATTCCTCTCTTTTTTATAGAAAATTAACTCTCCCTTTGTTACCTTTAGCTTAGATTATTTAAATTAATAAGATAATATGAATCCTAATATGGTGTTTTGCCTAGCTTACTAGCTATGGCCCTTTTTACCCCTTTTAACCAATTTAATCTACGCTAAAGATCGCAAATATCGCTGCCTCCCTTGTTAATGTGCGCAGGCATTAACATCGTTACCATCACTATCGTCAGTTTTGTTGTCTTTGGTTGGGGGTTTTTCCCTGACATAATAGATATAGAGGCTAGATTAGTAAGAAGCTATAGATATCCTTAAGAAAGTAGTAATAATAGCATTAATTCTTATTTTACTTAATCTAGGACTAGGCTTTAGAGAAATTATTCTAATAGTTAATGCAAGCTTAATTAGATAGGGAGCTATGTTATTATAAATTATTAATAGTAAATAATATCCTATTTAATATAAAAGTAATACTTAAAACACCACTAAATCTAAGTATAATACTATAAAGTAAGAATACTAAGTAGTAGTTTATATATTAAGATAACTATAAATATATTTATATAGAGTTTTATTTACTTTAGAGATAGATTTATAAGTCCTTATATATTAAATTAATAGTGCTATTAATAACGTGCCTAGGGCACTTATTACCTAATAGATTAGCTATATTTTACTCTTTAATTTTACTATATAATATATACCTAGAGAGAAAAATTAAATTACTAATACCTTATTAAGGAAGGGCCCTAGAGCTTTAGATTAATTAGACTAGGTAGTTAAAGGGGATATTAAAGATTTTATTAATCTTTACCTTAATAATATTACTATAGGTAAAGAAAATAAAAAGAGCTACTTAGAGGAGATATAATAGGTAATTAATTTCCTATTAACTTTTTAAAGACTACTTTATCTTAGTATAAAGGACTATAGGAAACTATATAATAAGGCTAAGAAGTTTTACTTAGAAAAAGAATATCTTTAGAAAAGGCTAATAGGAATTATAAAGGGACCTACACTAGTAGTAAATATACCTAAGTAATAATAAATAATTATTAAGGCTATTTATAAAGAACTTAGATATAAAGGCATTAAGGTAGTCTTCTAGGTAATAAGATTAAGGTACTAGTAAAAGGGACTATAAAATATAGCCTAGGAGATAATAGCTTACTATAAAATATACTAAAAGTTTATACTATAGCGCCTATAAGAGCTTTCTATACTAGTTATACTAGGAAACCTAATAAGTAAGATTTATATTAATACTTAGTACCTACTAATTAATTATAGATATAAGTATTTATTAGAAGCTAGGTATAACCTTACTAGTTAGGTAAAGGCTACTCTAGTTAAGAATACTACTATATTAGTAATTAGGAAGTTTCTCTTCTCTTTAATTAGTAAGTTTAGGCTCTTCTAATTTATTATCTATAATAGAGGACCTAAAATATATAGGAACCTTAAGGAAGCACTTATAAATATTAGCATTACTAGAATCTAAATATCTAGGTATAACCTAAAGGCAAATTCCCTTATTAAAGTTAGACATTAGTCTCTTATATTTACCCTAGCAAAGTTAGGTAAATTAGATAGATAATAGTTTAAGCGCCTTAATAAGGCTTTTCTTATAGATTATACTACTATTTATAAATTATATAGAAAGTCTATGTTTTATTTAATTTAAAAATAGGAGCTAATACTACCTTTAGAAGTTAAATTTCTAACTTAGAGACTAATTAATTAGGACGTAATTATAGGTAGTTAAGACTTATTTAAAGCATAGGTTTAGATGCTTAAATAAAAAGTAAAAGATATTAAAAAAGTAAGAATAAAGGTATTTAAATTTAGATAGTAACTTATAAAATAAATTAATAAGAACTAGGCTACTTTAATTAGGAAAGATTAATTAAAACCCAGGGATTTTATCTTAGTATATAATATCTAATAGAATATTAATATATCTATAATATAGAAGCTTATAATAAGGTAAAATAAACCCTTTTAAATTCATAAGCACGCGCTAATCTCTAAAGCCTACTATTTATAGACGCTAGATAGCATTAAACTTATAAAGATAATCTTAGGGGACTATATTAAGAAATTCCTCCTAGATCTAGAGGGATAGTGGACTTTTACTATAGATAAATAGCTTTAAGCTCCTTAATATAACTAGGTAAAAGAGGTAATTAGTAATAACTATAATAAGGAGGTTTTAAGTATTATACTATTAATAGCTTAATACAATATATTAGATTAAATAATTAATAATAAGAGCACTTACTATTAGGAAGGGATAAGCAAGGAAAGGCTAGTGCTTAAGAATAATAAAGTTAAACTTTTACCCTAATAGCACTTATACTATAAGATTAAAGTTAGGTTACCTTAATTAATAATTAAATAGTGTTAAGAATATAAGGTTTATCCCCTAACTCTTTAATAATACACCTACTAAAAGCTATTTTAACTTTTATTTTATTTATACTTTGCTTTTATTTTTAAGAAAAGATTAGGTTTTATTTTTAAATACTATAGATTAAGTAATTATAGCATAGTTCTAGGAGCTAAGTTACTAGTTTTCTTATTTAATTCCCTAAATTAAAAGATATTATATATTTTTCCTTTATTATAAACTATCTAGAAAGAGGGGAGGTATATTTATTTCTAGGCAAGGGGAATTCTTAAAGTTAATACTAGTTAGATTAAGGGGAATTACCTTAGCTACCTTAGTAGTTTATTCTTTACCTAAGAATAGTACTAGAGCCCTCTCTCTTAAGGATTTAGGCTAATACCTAGAAGTAAAGCGCTATTTATAGCTTATAGTATAGGAGCTATTCTAAATATAATTACTATAGGTACCCTTAAGGATACCTAGAATTAATATATAACTATAGAATAGGAAGTATATATGCTTATTAAAGAAGTTAATGTGTTATATATATAAGTTTAAGTAGTTAGAATAGAAGATACTATTTAATTTACTATATATAGAGATAAGCAAAGCCTAGTAATACTTAGGATATTATAAAAGAGCATGTAGAAAATACCTATTAGGATAAGCTATTTTAGCTAGAATAAGGACTTAATATTAATAACTATTTTTAACTACTAGAGCTAATACACTTTCTTTCTTAGTATAGCTTCTAATAAAGTCCTTTACTAAGTTTATCTTCTTTATTACCTTAAGGAGATAAGAAAGTGCCCCCTTTAGAATATTATCTATAGATTAGAGGATAATTTTAGTATATAAGGGAATGCTACTATTACTAATATTAATACTACTATAAACTTAGAACGCAAAGAGAAACTTAAACTATAAAAATAAAACTATTAGCTAGTAGTTTAGTATAAGATTAAATAATGCCTAAGCCTATATAATCTCTACTAATATAGGAGGGGTAAATCTCTGCATAATTAGACTAGTTAATAGTCTTAGTTACTATAAGTTCTACCTCTAAGACACTAGCCCTAATAATAGTAGTAATATTAGGAAGCCTTTAATAGGTTATATTAAGAGAATTAGCTATAATTAAATAGTTAAAGGAAAGAGGAATAAAGGTTTATAAAAGATAGGATAGAGAGGAAAAGAGAGGGTTTAAATACCTTAATTTATAACTATTCCTTAATAATAGGTATTAATAACTAATAGATAGGTAGCCCTAATAACTAATAAGGGTGCTAAAGAAGTTTAATTTATAGGATTTATATAATCCTTATAACTATTGCCTAATAGCAGGTATTAGTAACTATTAGTTATAAAAGGGAATATAGCTATAGATAGCTACTACTAACTAACTATATAACTACTAAGAGCTATAAGAATAAGGCTTAGGTTATAAGAACTATTTAATCTTGCCTACTTCTTATATTATTATACTCTTCTTTAGTTATTAAAGCCTTCCTTTCTTAAGTTCTTCTTATATCCTACCTCTTCTCTTATTATAATTACTTTATCTCCTAAAAGCAACTACTATCCTTTCCCTTACTACTCTTATATACATACTTACATATTCTATTTAATTATGCCTTATTATAGTAAAATACAAGGAATCTAAGGTATTTAATAATACTTATACTAAAGTAAATAGTAAGACTATTATATACTTTATAAATAAGAGGTGCCTAATAATATACTATATTTATGTTTTAATATATAGAATAGAAGGATCTTTCTTTAAGGAAGAGAAAGAAGGCACTATTAGACTTAACCTAGTTAATCTCTATAAATAGTAGTTACTATTATTCTATCTAAGGTAAGACTAGCTATAGCTCTTACTAAGATTTAAAATACACTAAGATAGTAATAACTTTAATAAAGTTATACTAATTAGGCCTAGTTAGATACCCTTAACTTAGTAATAATATTCTATAGATATTTATAGGTTCTTAAGAAAGGCCTATAAGACCCTAAATAAGGACTAGCTTAATTAGTTTAAGCTATTTACTATAGGGAGGATTATTATATAAGGACTAGAGGTAATAGTAGCTATACTACCTTAAGTATTTAAACTATATACTATAGAGAATTTTAATATAGATACTTTATAGTAATTAATTAGTTTAAAGGTAGGAAGGCTTTATTTCTCTTACTAGCTAGTTAATATTACTTATAGCTTATAGTATAACCTAGTTAACCTTTACTTATATATAAGCTATTAATATATTATAGTAGGATTTACTTTCTTTATAAACTATTAGACTTACTTTCTATTTAATTAGAAATAAGGGTATCTTTACTACTTTAATACTATAGAAGAAGGCTAAATTAAGTGGTTTATTAACTTTATAGGTAACTAGGGATAAATTATATAACTTTTAAATTACCTATATAATTTTAAAGTAATTATAGTCCTAGCTATAAAGTAAAAGGGAAATTAGGAGTATAGGTATACTTACCTAGGATTCCTTCTTTAAATAATTTATTACTAAGTTAGTTATTAAGCACTTAATCTCCTTATAGAGAACTAGAATATACTAAACTAATATAGCATTAAGTTTAAATAACTATATATATTTAGTAGGGATTTATATATTAGGCACTAATTTAAGCTTTATCTTAGGGACTAGATAATAACTAATAATATCCTAGACCTAAGGTATAGCTATATAAAAGCCCTTAAAAAAACTTTATAAGTCCTATATAATATAGTAGTAAATAAGCTTATAATAGGGGATTAGTTACCTAGGGAATTATCTTACTAAAAAGGCTTTAACCTTTAATATTTAGTGTATAATATAATAATACACTAGATACCTTACTTTACCACTTAAATAATTAGTAAAGGATTACTAGTAAGTATAGTAATTATAGCCTAGAAGTATAAGACTAGTAATAATAATTACCTAATTAAATAGTATACTAAGATAGTGTAAGTTAATAGACTTTATATTTAGGATTTCTAGTAGCCTATAGCTTATATTTTTATAAATAATCCTAAAGTCTTTAATATTAGTATTTAAGAATTACTATAGGAATAGGAATAGTAAATATAGTAGGAACTTAATACTAAATAATAATAAGGAGCTACTAATAGCTAAGGATTAAATAAAGAGGTAGGATTTTAAGTATTATAAGAGTCTTTATTAGGACTATCTTCTACTTCTAGTTATAATAAGATACTATAGTCTTTAGTTACTTAGCTTAAAGCACTCTATAAGGCATAATAGGATTAAATATATAATACCTTAGAATAAAGCACTTAATCTTAGTAAGCTATAACTTATAAATTATTTTAAATAGATATTAAGGACTAGCTAAGGTTAGCATAAATCTATAGAGTTATTAGGTAAAACTAAGTAAGTAGATATTAAGCCTTAATAAATTAAGTAAATAAAGAGGTTATACACTAATCTCTTAGAGATACTAGATAAGCTATAACTATTAATTTACTTCCTTTCCTTAAAGCATAGAATATAGTGTAAAGGAAAACCATAGCTTAATTACTAATATTATTTACCTATACGTTAGTAGTGCTACTAAGGCTAGTTTCTTAAGGAATATAGGTAAGCATTATTAATACTTATTAGTAGGAGAGATAATAAGCCTTAGGATTAATTAATTAGTAGGCAAACTATAAGTAGAGGGCTACTTAGTAAGATTCTAAACGCCTAGCTCTTTATATACCCTTGCTAATATTACTTACTAATTATCTATATACACTAAAGACACTAAAGCTCTTTAGAGAGATAAGAAACTTAGGACTATAATTAGGGAGAATTACTTTGTTTTTCTTTCTTTCTTTTCTTATTTTTCTCTTCTTTTTTTCCCTTTACTATAGGAAGTCTTTCCCTATAGATAGATTAAATAGTAGCTCCCCTTATATATAAGCTATAGTTTACTAATCTTGCTTTATATCCTATTTGTTTTTAGTCTATATATAGTTAGGGTTAACTAGTGTATACCTAGGGAGGTGTTATATAGCCTAAATTACGCGCCTAGAAACATATGTGTTTATAATAATAGTATTAGGGGTTATAGGGATAATTATTATACTAAGGGATAATAATATTAGTTATATAAGCTAGGGATTAAATAGTCTATAAAGGGATTACTTCTAACTAGGCTTCTAGAGCTTATTACACACGTTAGATATAGAGTTTTTATGCCTAGCTTTGCTATAGCTTATTATTATGTTTTAAGATAAGATAAATTAATAAGATTATTATTACCTATACTAATTTAACCGTTAGGTTACTTCTAATCTGTTAGACTATTTAATCTAGATTATCTCTATAAGATAGAGATAATCTAGCCTTATGATAGGTTGCTGTAGTTAAGCTTCTTAACCCCTTTGACGTGCGTAGACGTTAAAGCTACCTACGCGTGTGGGCTAGTATTGTGTCTTTTGGGGTGTTGTTTTCCGCTTAACAAAATAGTTATAGTAAAACTACTAATACTTAACATGGCTTATTATTTAATTATATTTTGCCTATAAGTCTAGGCATACAAAACAAGCTAATCCCTTATAGAGACGTTATAGCTAGGATTTTAATAGTTAGGAGAACTTTAGTAAAGTTAAACTCCGCTGTATTTAAAGAAGGCTTAGATTCTTTAATTTAAGTTTTATTATTTAAAGTATAATAAAGGGACGCCTTTATTATATAGTAAAAGTCATTACTAAAAAGCAGTAACTTTAGAATATTATAGATATAGTCTATTAGGCTCTCTAAGCTATTAATATTTAAAGACTAAGTTTTTATTCCTATAGGAATAAGAAAAGAGATTTTATTACTAACTTATAATAACCCTATTACTAGATATTAAGGAGTTAGTAGGATACTTTACTAAATTATAAACTAATACTATTAGTTAATAAAAAAAAAGACACTAAGTTATATATAAGCACTTATGTAAATTATTAAGTTTTAAAGCCTAGGTTATATAAACCCTATAGTAAGTTAGTAGCTTTACTAGTGCCTAATTACCCCTTCTAAGAACTCTTAATAGACTTTATAATAGAATTACTACTAGTAAAGAATAGAAATTAGACCTATAATATAATCCTAGTTATTATTAATTATTTTATAAAGTATAGTATTTATATCCCTATATCTATATAACTAACTAGTAATAGGCTAGTAATAGTGTTTTTAGAATATATATTTAAAGACTATAGCGCCCTAGAAAGTATTATTATAGACTAAGGGTTAATATTTATTAGTAGGTTTTAGATAATATTTTACTACCTTATTATAATAAAGTAGTAACTAAGCACTGTGTTTTACCTATAGATAAATAGATAAATAAAGCATTTAAATTAAGTTTTAGAGTATTATCTAAGGGCTTTTACTTACATAAAGTAAACAGATTAGGCTAATAATTTACTAATAGTATAATTCGCTTATAACACAAGCAAGCATATAGTATATAGCTACACACTTACTAAGGCACTATAAGGGTATAACCTAAGGGGCTATATTAAGTAATTACATAAATTCCTCTAATAAATAATTAAGCTAAGACTAGAGTCTAGGAGCTAAGAGATAAGCACACTGCGATTAAGTAGCTCCTAAGTAACGTGCAAGCTTAGTATAAGAAACATTATGATTTAAAGAGGGATTTTATCTCGAAAGACATTATTGACAATTACGAGTGGCAATTGCGTAGCTAAATCACAGAGATAAAGTCACTTCCATAGGTTAAAGGGGGCAAAATCTAATAATAGTGTTAATTTTTAAAACTATAATCTAAATAGCTATTTACTTACTACTCCTCTATAGGGATATTAGTAGCTATAATAACTTTAGCTTTATTATTAGAAGATTCCTTATCCCTATAAGTATAGGCCTAAATTTCTTCTAGGACTTCTAAGGGCCTAATGTAAATAGGGAGTTAAGTAATAAATAGTATAAACTAGTAGTAAGTTAGTAAGATATAAGCTATATAAATATTTAAAAAACCTACTATTAAGCTAGTTATAGCTATAAAGTAAAGATAGTTTATAATTTTAATTTAAGTCTCTAAGTTAGTAATATTAAGTTATTATAAGAATATAGTATACTTATTAGCCTTTACCTTATAAGTAGTATTAGTAGTAAAATAAGTATATTTAACCTAGCTATATTAATTAGCGTTTTTATAAGATAATAAAGTATTATAAAGTTTATAAAGAGTATAGATAAAAGCCTAGTAATAAGTTAGTAATTATTAAGTTATATATTAATAAGGGTAAACTTATAATATTAGTATAAAAGTGTATTCCTTTAGAAATAAACTAAATTAAGTTAAATAGCTTTTTATAAAGCTAGGTAATTCTATTAGGGTACTAGTAATATATTAGTAAAGAACTTATTTTAAGGGTTAGAATAATATACACTAATATAAAGTTTATTATTTCTTATATAATATATATATTTTATAGAATTATCTAAGTAAGTTAGCTAAGGATAGTAATAAGGTAGTAGTATAGTTATACTTAAAGAGTAACTATAGTTTTTTAAAGTAGCTTTTTCTTTAATAATATATTAAGGCTTAGTACTTTTATTATCTTAGGGAGTAATCTTCTAAATAGTAGCTTACTAAGTATAATATAAATAAGGTATCTTAGTATTACTAGTACTAAGTTAGTAGTAAGATCTTTATACTTAAGTAATAAACTTATATAGTTAATTTACTTATTTTTATATATTTATAAGGGGATTTCTTAAAAACCTTAGTAGTAAAAGTAAGTATAAGACTAGTAAAGATAAATATAGTAGTAAATATAGTAAGCTAGTAAATAGTTAGTAGTACTAAAGTAATAAAGAAATTTAAGGGAAGAAAGGATTATTTAAAGACTACTAAATAATAGTAGTATAAAAGCTACTATTAAGCTAGTAAGGGTAACTTATAAATTTAAGATAAGGATATTAAAGAAAGAAATAATAAGAAAAGAGAGAAAACTAGCCTCTTTTATAAGGAATAGCTAACCCTTAAGTAATTTATAAGCCCTTAAGTAATATATAAGCTACATATAATAAATTAATAAATTAGAAAAATCATAGTTATAGCTACTACTATTAGAAATATAGGCTAGCTATATGTATATAGTAAAGTTAGGATAAATTCGCTATAATTTATAAATAAAGCTATTTAAATTATTAGGACTAGGGACCTTATCTATTTAACCTAATTATAAAAATTAATATAAGTTATCTAATAGGGGGATTTAGCTATATAAAAGCTAGATATAGTTAGGTCTTAGTATTAAAGCTATAAAGTAATAGTAATTAATAGTAAGCTAGCTATATAAGAAAATAATTAGGACCTAATATTATTAAGGTTTTATTTTTTTACTAATGCGTTAGGGTATAAGGGATTATAATAATCCTATATTATACTATAAGGTTAAAGAATAGTCTTAGAAGCTTCTAAGTAGTATACTTACCCCTAGGTAGTAGTTTATTATATAATTAAGAATAATTATATATAGGGGGTATTATATTAGGAGTATAAAGGTATAAGGGATATTATAAAAGGGCTACCTCTTTAAGTAAGGTAAATCCCTAGATAACTTATACACTAGGACCTAGTAGCTAGATAGTTATATAGGTATAAGGAGAAGGTATATAATAAGGACCTCTCCTATTTAGGGGAGAGGTTAGAGTTTAAAACCTTCACATACCCACCCCTAGCTATCACCTTTATAGTAGTAACCTTATTCTCCTATTATCACTCTGTTTATCTCTTCCCACGCCTTTAGTCGTGACATAAGGGCAAACGCGTTTTTAGACTTCTTTTGCAGATAAATTGTGATATAAAATGCGAGGCAAGTTAGTGTGGAATGTATAAATTACGCGAGGTCGCTCCTCTTACAGATTTACATAGAACGGTACCTCTTCTGTTTTAGGAATGCATAAATTACGCGAGGTTACTGTTGCTTTCTCCGGACCTTCGGGTCTTGTTCGGTTCAATCGTGGCCAAAGGTCGGGGCCACGAATTGGGCCGCCGGATGGATGCACGCGATGCGATTGGTCGCATCGCGCACCGCCCCACCGCCCGCACTGCCCCTGCACTGCGGCGCCACTGCGAGGACCCATTTTCTCCACCTTTCCCTTCTAGCTAGATTCCTCTCCTTCTCCCTCTTCTAGATATCATCAATCAATCATTATAACCTCGTTGAATTCAACCTCGTTGCACTAGTGCATTATCCTTTGGTGAAACCAACAGTTACTCCTCTTATAAATTTGCGTGATATAGTACCTCTTCCGTTTTAGGCCTAGTTACTACTCCGTACTGCATGATTGAAAAATCACTACTACATGTTTAGGTGTTGCTATTATGGAGCTAGAAGAAAAATGAGCTTACAATATCGAGCATATCCGCCCACATACTGATTCACAAAAATCCTCTTCTTCCCCTGCTGAGCTTCACGAAACTCTCGCAAATTTTCCTCCTTCTTCGTGTTGCACATCCTGCCGGACCAATCCATATGAGCGGGAACGCACCCCTCGTTACGATAGCCTCGTCCCCTGTTTGTGTGCCCGCATCAGATGATGTGTACTGTGAGCTCACCGCCTGTCGCCTGGCGAGGATAACAGGCGCAGCTCGCCTTTTGTCTCGCTGATAGACCACGTCCACGCCGGTGGAGAAGAGAAGGGTTGTCCCCGTCGGAACAAGAATGAATAGTTCCGCTGGTGGAACTCGTTGCTGGTGTGATTTGCGTGATGCTGCGCGCAATCGTTAATCAACGTCCACGGCATTTTGATCTCACGGAATCTGACCGCGGTCGAGTTCTAATAGCTATGATTATTAGCGCCAATTCGAATCCCGATTCGGCATTGCAGCTTTGAAACGAATTATTTCGACGATCCTGGTGTGACGAGATGCAGTACCTTTTTCTGTTGTTGAAACTTGTGGCTGCTTTTGGACTGAGTGAATAGAACATTTACCTGAAGTCGCATCAACACTGGGCTCCGCTCCGCTCGTTAGGAACATCTTGTTCTATGAGAACGAGGGAGGGCCGCATATAGGTAGTTTGTCCATTTCATTGAAACCCATGTATACGATGACTATGTTGACACGTCTCAGCGATCACGTCGCGTCTTTACGTACAATTTAGTCCAGCATATTTAGATATCGCGTCGTCAACTTTGTCTCCTTCGTCGCACCTCGAACGCCAATTGAGACTACCTCACCAGGCACAATATCAATGAGGTTATCGTCAAACTTGACATTGTCGTCGGCACAATCCACTGCAAGCCCTTTAACTGGACAATCTGCGCTCAGCTGAAGAGACTTGCTGTCGGCAGCCAGTTCGACCTTCAGCTGCTTGGGTTTCTGCAAGTGCAGGTACTTGAGAGGCTCGGGCCAGTTCACGTAACGGGCGATCTGCTTGCCATCCTGAAACAGATATGCTGCGACAACGGTGCGGCCCTCTTCTCCCGTGCCCTTCTTGCCAACAGGGACGTTCATCGAGATGATTTCCGTGGAGGCGTTGCCGGGAAGTTGGTGCTGTGAAGAGACGGTTTCTGAGTAAGTTTCCTTGCCAGTCTCTACGTCCCACGCCTTGACAAGACAGTCGACGTTTAAGTCCTCCAGATCGAGGTTGGATCCCCAAATCTCAATCTTGACTTCTGTCTTAACATGAACACGAGTGTACTTGTCCTTGGCATGGGTGTGCTCACGGCGAGCCATGCCAATCGAGATCGGCGCCATCTCTCTCTTGACGGTGTAGTAAGCGTGTTTTGGTCTTAAGTAGTAATCACAGATGGCCCACGAAGTTACAGGCCAACAATCATTGATCTGCCACACGAGTGCGCCAGCACAGTACTCTCGGCCAGGGCCTCTCCACTCTCGCTTCCACAGGCGATATGCTGACGCAATACACTCAGCCTGCATCAACTGTGTGCAGTAGACATAGTGTTCCAGGGGATCTGGGGCGTAGCGAATATTTTCTACCAAGTATAGGGCCAAACGTCGTTCATGGCCTGCAGCTTTATTGTGAAAGTCCACCGTGGATGACTGTGCGAACTTTTCTGCATCATCTTTGCCTTTGGGTAAATATGCCTCGATGGTTTTGATGGACGGGAACGCCTCCATGCCAAATTCCGAAACGAATCGCCCAACAAGCTTGTCGAAATTTTGATACTTTTCTTGCGAGCCGTGCCAGACGTTCCATTGATGAATGTCACCAACGGTTGGATCGTTCGAGGTCTTGCCGCCCCATGGACTGCCGGGGTGGTAGTAAGTTCCGGGGATCAAGTCCTTGCACACGTCTGACAAAACTTTTTCGTAAATATACCGAGCTGGGAAATTCGTCTTGAGCCAATTGTCAGGATTGCGGTCTTTTGGATCATAATTCAATTTTTCACTCTCAGCAAACGGGTAATCCTCATTATTGCCAGCCCAAATAACGATCGAGGGATGGTGGCGAAGTCTCTTCACGTTCTCACAAGCCTCACGCTCAACTGATTGCAGAAAGCTCGGGTTGCCTGGATAGTTTCCGCAGCCAAACATGAAGTCTTGCCACACCAAGATGCCAAGCTCATCGCAGGCGTCATACAGGACCTGCTCCTCGTAAATGCCTCCGCCCCAAACACGCAACATGAATTGGTTTCCGTTGGCCACCATCTTGACCCAATCGTAGTAACGCTCCTTCGATATGCGAGGAATGAAATTATCTGCAGGAATCCAGTTGCTGCCTCCACAGAAGATTGGGATGTTGTTGACCTGGAAGAAGAAGCTAGTCCCTGGCTGATCGACCAGAGGGCGTTGAATGAGCTCGACTTTGCGGAGACCAATCTTCTTGACAGAAGCATCAATCTCTGCACTTCCATTGTCTAATAGGGTGGCCTTGATTGTGTACAGAGGTTGCCTGCCGTAACGGATGGGGTACCAAAGCTCGGGATTCTGTACCTTGAAGGTAGCCGACGCCCTGCCATCCTCGACGCTTACAGTCTCCGAAGAAACGCTCTTGTCGCCCAGTGAGATATTGAACCGCAACTTTGGCGCGTTGCCTTCTACTGCAGCATGTGCAACGACTTTCGCACCCTTAAGTGAGTCCTCTACATCAACCTCAACGAACAGATCAGTCACTCTTGACTCGTACACCTCCAAGTTAATTGGTCTCCAGGGACCACATGTCATCAGCGTAGGACCCCAATCCCAGCCCTTCAGCACAACGAATTAGCAGCTTGCCAGACATCATTGACAAAACTTGTTCGGCCACTCACCCAGTGGTATTGCGACTTCCGCACACCAAGTCGGGAGTTGTCCCCGTTCCAGCAACCCCACTTGTGATTTGGTTGCTTTTCGACTTCCCTCCAACCTCTTAAGTAGGCGGCATCAAAGGTAATGACTAGCTCATTGTCGCCGCTCTTGTTCAGTAACGCAGTAACCTCCGCTCTTTCAGAAACAAACATGTTGTCTGTCTCTAAGATGGTATGTCCATTCAAAACCACTGTCGCAAACGTGTCTAGCCCATCGAAGGCTAGCACAGCCCTCGTATTGCTCTTGATCTCTGGCGCGGGAAAAATGGTCTTATAAACCCAAACGGTCTCACCGATCCACTGAACGGCCTTCTCGTTCTGGCCCATGTACGGGTCTGGTATGATCTCGTGGTGCAGGAGATCTAGATGAATATGAGTAGGAAACTGAGCAACTGGCAAATACGAACTGTCATCTCTGTCGGCCTGTTTGAACTGCCAGTTCGTATTGATTGGAATGATGGCCCGGACAGACATGATGGCGGCCTGTGATCCTCTTGGGAATATTTTCTGTCAGATGAATGAGCGTGATAGAAAGGGATGGAATTCTCTTTTCTTCCGTCTGGAAAAAGGCGAGACAGGCCAAGTCTGAGGGCACCGACTTCAAAATAGCCTTACGGGTTGTTGAATGGAGGGGTAGTGAGGGGGTAGTGAGGGGCAAAAAGTTGGAGAAGGAGCGTCCCACGTTGCTGAAGTCGTGACACCCTGACCGGCAATCGTCTTGGTGACACAGCATGTGGAATGGGATTGATTGCCTGGCGACACAAAAATCCGACATGTTAGATTCCGACAGAGTAACTTTAGCGTACCCCAGCCATGTCCGCAATCCAGACTTCTTTGCCGTCCCTGGACGAATGAGAAGTCAGGCGGGAATGCCCGCGGTGGAGGGAGGGTGGAATTTGGAAAAGACCTCAAGAGTCAAGAGTCAAGACGTACCGAACAAACGCCCCATACTCCGGACACGAGGCGGCTATGCTGGGCTTGCGCAAATTAGCGAGGGGCTGGGTTCAATTACTATGCTCTTCCGTGGGATATCATAATTAGAGCCAAGTATGCGGGATGTGTCAGGACTGGACGCAAAGGTAAACAGGACAAACATGGCCGCAACGTCTCAAAGTACTTTCTCGCGAGGGCTACCGCACTTCTTTCTTTAGGCAATGATTCCCCCTCCCCCAACGCCGGGCGACGCTAAAATTGACAAAACAGACGCTTCTAAACCACATGTAGTCATCAACGACAGAATCATTGGCGAGAATGCTCGCAAAGTGTATCTTTCGACAACCCCCGCCCCTTCCTTTCCTTGCCTGCTGCGTCACGGATGTTTTGAGAATCAGCAGCATCCTCCACCTCTTCTATTGCGGCCGCTCAAAGTAAACACCTCCTCCCATTCTCTCAAACCCCAGTTCTGATTTCTAGTTTTGCCTCGCTTGCGACGCCGTGGCCCGCTTATTCCGTCGTCAATGGTAGCAGCAGTCATGGAACTTTTGACACTGCCGCCATCGCTAGCCGTGTTCCATCCACCGTCACCGTACTGTATGCCGCTCATGGGATCGTCGGGGTCGATGTCCCCAAGCTCGATTTTGGTCAGAATCATGCGCGCAAGACGGTTGAATATTTCATCAACCCCCTCTCCGTTCAAAGCGCTGACTTCCGTGACCACTGAGATACCGGCTGTGCTTGCCCACCTTGTAACTTCTGAAGTACTGGCTTCACGGCCATCTGGTGCAATCGTCGCTCTCTGATGTGTCCCAGCACTGATAGAACCGCCCCAGTCTCGACTCGTGACAGTCCCCGTTGTGGAGAGCGAAAGCGAACTGGCGCCTGCGGCAGTCATAGTTGAGGTCGAACCGACACTGCTGGGTGTTGGAGGCGGAATACTCGCACCTGTTGAGGACTCGGAAGCCAGGTCAAGCTTGTTTCCAACCAACATCAAACTCACGTTTGGCGATGCCAGCGCCCGCGCGTCGTTGAGAAATGGCTGAATGCCTCGGAAGGAAGCATGTGATGTGATGTCGTAGACGAGGATGGCACCGGCCGCGCCGCGATAGTAGGATCTCGAGACGGACCGAAACCGTTCAGTGCCTGCCGTGTCCCAAAGCTGTGCTTTCATTAGCTTGTAGTTTATGGTTTGCGGGTGAGCCGGAACGCACCTGAAGCTTGATTCGCTTGCGGCGTGCTCCCGTGCCAACTTTGATAATTTTGCTTGCGAACTCGACGCCGATGGTTTGTGATGATAGAACACGCCACTCGTTCTTTACGAATCGATGTAGGAGGCAAGATCTGTCGAGAGAAGAAAAAAACGATCAGATACTGTTCTTGCCTGAAAGCAACCTAGTCGAGAAAGATGAAGATGCGTACTTTCCGGTTCCACTGGGACCAAGGAGGATAATCTTGGCCAGGTAATCGTACATGCTCCCAAGCTCCTACGGTCGCAGTCAGCATCATCAACGACCAAGCCGGATCAACCGTAGCAAGCTGTCGGCATACCTGATCGCGAGCCGTGTCGGCACTGTCATCGCTGGTGCCCGACGAACCTCTCGGCCTCGTCATGACGGGCGATGCGGATTTGTACAGCAAGTACGGAGCGGTTCTAGGTCAGGTCGCATCCGCAAAGTGAGGTCTGATGAGGTCTTGACGGTCGAAGGGATTTTCTGTTTGCCCAGGATGGACTAGTTAACGAGATGGAGAAGGAACGGGACAATGTGATGCGACCGCCTTCTCGTTTCTTGCGTATGACTAAGCAGCCGTTGGAGGGTGGCACCAAACGCGCTGCAAGTTGGAATGTTGTCGTTGCTGTTTGGTCCGAGGAGGCTCTTAAAAATGAGAAGGAATCCAAGAATGAAATAGAAGATGAAATCAAAATAATGAAACGTGCGCCGCAATACCGAGCAATGCCATGCACGAAACCGCCACCTATGCTGGGCAATTCGGCTGCCCGTTTATGCCGTCGTGGCGGAAGTCGGTCGGTCCACTGAGAGCACCCAGACGAGCCAAGCCGAGGTTCCAGCCAAAAACAGTCCAATACCAAGAGAGAGATGATGATTCCAACGTTGCTTCTTCATTTAAATCCACCCAAAACCATCCGCATTTATTAGCTGCCGCGAGACACAGAGTCACTCGCCATGAAGATCGAGAAACGCACGTTTCTTATTTCCGGCAGGTAAGAAAGAGTCCCAGTCTCACTCTCACTCACCAGGGCAGTGAGCAGCCTCCCTTGAGTCTCTTCACATGCCATGCTGACTTGGTTCACAGCGCCTCTGGTCTGGGCAAGGCATGCGCGCTTGAGATTGTCAAGGGCGGCGGCAACGTGGCCATCCTGGACATGAACGACGACGGGCATGAACTCGCCAAGGAAATCGGGTCATCCGCCAAGTTCTTCGTCTGCGATGTGCTGAACACCGAGAGCATCACCAAGGCCGTGCAAGGGACGACTGAGTGGGCCAAGCAGGTGAATAAACCCATTGGAGGTGTCATTCCTGCTGCTGGAGTGTCTACGCCCGCCACTGTATGTTGATTTTTCTACCTTGCTTCTATTTCTGATTTCTTTTGTCTCCTTTCTCGTCACCCATTGACTCCCTTTTTTCGGATTCAGATCTTAGATCGAGATGGAGCCCCATTCAGCCTCGACGATGTAGATTTTGTTCTCGGCGTCAATCTCCGCGGTGTTCTGGACCTGGTCCGTCAGGGTGTCGCGGAGATTGCCAAGGTCCCAGAGGGCCCCGATGGGGAGCGTGGCATTGTTGTCATGGTGGCCAGTTCCGCCGCCTTTGATGGCCAAAAGGGCCAGATCTCATACTCGGCGAGCAAAGGTGCGGTGGCGGCCATGACTCTTCCCATGGCGAGAGATTTGGCCCGCTTCGGCATTCGCTGCGTTACCATCGCACCCTCGCTTTTTGAAACTCGCATGACCAGTATGATGAGCGACAAGGTTCGAAAGTCTCTGGAAGCGACGTATGAATTCCCCAAGCGACCCGGTCAGCCTGAAGAATTTGCTGGGTTAGTCAAGCATTCGATTGAGAACACTATGCTTAATGGTACTGTTATTCGGTTGGATGGCGGCTCAAGGCCGAGCAAGATCTAAGGGCGGCGAATGAGCAAGACTGGTGGTACTGCATTGAAACCGACGACACACGCACAGTACAGAAATCTACGTCATACTATCATTTCGAGATGTATTAAATTGTGCCACGATTAATCAACACGCTTCGAGAGTGCCAAGGTGAAGACGCATTCGCGGGAGGGAGGTCATGTGAAATTATTCTTATTGATTGCACCCAATCCTGTTTGCCTGGAGAGTCCTATCTCGTATTAGAAATGAAGGGGAAGATAAAAAGCACCGCACTCAGCTTTCTACCTTGAGAACGTGGTTTCTCGTCTATACGTTTATACGGTGGCAGCCGAGTCGGCAGCAGACCCCTCCCCTCCCCTCCCCCACCATTTGACCGACGTCGCACATCCGATCGCACCATCGGATACGTCAGTCATCGGAAAATCCAATGCAGGGTTTCCGCTCCTTTGTCCATCATCCATTCAAGAACGAAACTTCAGGTACTCCATGCGCGAGCTTCTAGTTCTTTCACGCCTGTGCATTGCCGAGAATTGCCAATTTATCAGAAGCCATGGTGATCAGCATAGCTGTGCTTGATGACTACCAAGGCCTCGCGCCTACTTACTTCGACAAGCTGGACCCTTCTAGCTTCCATGTCAAATATTTTCCCGACACGCTGCGGCCCTATAACCATGCGGAGACCCCGGAAACTACTAAGAATGCCTTGATTAAAAGACTGGATTCATTCGACGTTATTGGTGCGTACTACTCCGTACTCCCATCTGGATTACCGGTCCTGTTCATGGCTAAACAAACGCAGCCACAATGAGAGAACGAACCCCATTTCCCAGAGAACTAATAGATCGCCTTCCACGCCTCAAGCTCCTGCTGAGCTGTGGCCACCGCAACAAGGCCATCGACATGGAGATCTGCCGGGACCGTGGTATTCCCGTAACAGCCACTGTAGATCGGAAGATAGGACCCGTGGACAGCACCTCGGAACACGCCGTGGCCATGGTCCTCGCGGGGTGTCGCAACATCCCGCAAAATGATGCAGCTGTCAAAGCCGGCCAGTGACAGACCAGTTTTGTGACGGCAATTTCTGGCAAAACCCTCGGTCTAGTCGGACTCGGCCGACTCGGCGGATCTGTCGCCCGCATCATGAGTGTAGCATTTGGGATGAAGATCATCGCTTGGAGCTCCAATCTCACTCAAGATGCTGCTGATGAGCAGGCCAAAGCACAAGGACTGCCCGTGGAATCGGCCGGTGGCGAAAAGACGTTCAAGGCTGTAAGCCGCGAAGAGCTATTCCGCACCGCAGACGTAGTCAGCGTTCATATAGTCTTGTCAGACAGGTCAAGGGGCTTGGTCACCGCAAATGACTTGTGCAAGATGAAGCCGTCGTCATTTTTTGTCAATACCTCGCGCGGGCCCCTGGTGGTGGAGCAGGATCTGTTGGGTATCCTTAGAGCAGGGAAAATCAGGGGTGCAGCCCTGGATGTGTTTGATCTGGAACCATTGCCTGCGAACAGCGAATGGCGGAGCACAGAATGGGGGCAAAACGGAAAGAGTCAGGTCTTGGTGACGCCGCATGTTGCGTATGTGGAAGAGGATACGATCAAGGGCTTTTATAGGGCAGGTGGAAGACGTGTTGAGATGGTCGGAGGGGAAGGAATTGAAAAGGACCATGTACTGAATGCCGTTTGGCAAAACGTAGGTTGACGAGAAGTGACTGGATTTCACTGCATAAGGACATTGAAGGTGAGTTAGAAACTGTGGCGGTGTGCTCTTACCCTGGCATTCGTGGTTTCTCAAAGGTATACAAAGAGTTCGAAGTAGACTGTCTCAGCTATGTGATCATGAGAGTGCTGAAGGAAGTAGCACTGCTTACACTGTGAATGAGGTCGATAAATCGGGTGAGGAGAGTGGCCAGTCGGCTGCGCCTCTTTTCTCGTGCAACAGGACCAGGCCAATAATGTAGGGATCCAATCTGCAGGTTGACCAAAAGCGGCAGAGCAGTAAAAGCCTTTTTTATACTGATAGACTTGAGTTTTCGTCGGTATGTTTGAATCACGAGATGAGGTTTATTCGTCTGTTCCTTGATGTACATGATGATCCACAAAGACTTTTTTGTGCTCGAGGCGGTGCCGTGGAAAGTTGAAACGGTGTGGGGTACGGAGTAGTCATCGATCTTATCAGATAAGATAACCTCGTCGCTCCCGAACTTCGACACCAAACTCGAAGGAACTCACACGCACGCAGCCCTCCAGTCTGTTCATCCCCAAAGCCTCACCTCCGCCACCGATGCGATGAGCCCAATGCATCGGCTGGCATCGGTGCTGGGCTGGTGCCTGCTCTGCTGGCACGTCGCGGCCAAGGCACCAGCAAAGCTGTCCGACGTGTGTCTTCAATCCTGCCAGAGTTCGATCGTGAGACTGCGGTTCAACGACTCGGATGTGTCGGCAACGGCGGCGCAACTGTGCCTGAGCCGATTGACGATAAAATCCATGTTGCTCTGTCTGACTGTCTACTGCGACAGACACGAGCGAGAGGCGGAGTGGACTGCGCTGAACGATATGTGCATCGACGCCGGAGGAACGGGGATCCCACCATGGTCCATCATATCCAATTATACGGCTGGGGACATCGAACGGCTGCGACATATCCAGCTACATGAGGAGTTCCCCCGAGCAGGTCCTCAATGATGTAGTGGTTCCCTCCGCTGAACTCCATCGCGCGTGGACCGACACACTGGTAAGCGTGCATATGCCAGCCAAACAACCATCAGTGCTAGTGCTGATGCTGATGCTGTTACAAAGGATGCCTATCGCTACGTATCACGCCATCACTTCCTCTATGGACTTGCCATGATCGTATTCTGGGTAGCTGTCGTGGCCGTTGGCGCCGCCAACCGACTGATGCTGGCGTTCTCTCGCTTCCTCCACAGCCATCGCCTGTACAAAGGCACATACAGATCCGAGACATTGATGTGGCTGAAGCGCAAAATCATGATACCTGCCACCTTCGGTCACAGGTCCGCCGCGGAAGTATGGTGCGGGACGATTCCGCTTCGCATACAGACATTTACGCTTGTGGCATTTGCATCGATCAACATTCTATTTAGCATATATGGCTACAGGATCACGCTTGTCAACCTGTAGTATGTACGCCTCATTACATTCATGCGGGAGCGGTGGCACTAACCTGATCTACAGTTTTCCCGGCAAGACCAAGCAGATTCTTCGATATGTCTCTGATCGAACAGGCATTATTTCTTTTGCAAATTTTCCAATTATATGGCTTTTTGGCATGCGCAACAACTTCGCCATCTGGCTTACGGGTTGGGACTTTGGTACATATAACAAATTTCACCGGTGGGTTGCCAGGATTGCGACACTGCAGGTAGTTGTGCATTCAGTTGGTTTCACCGTGCTCTCATTCCAGGGTTAGTATATGATGTGATTCTCTTCGCGTCCAAGACATGAAGTGTGTTTGATCTGACTGGCCTGCAGAAGGAGGATGGACCTACTTTGCGTGGTGGTGGACTCGCAAGTTCTGGGTTGTCGGTGAAGTGGTAAGTGGACGGAATTTGCCGATGATGCTTGAACAGCCCTGCTAACTTTTTTGCAAGGCAACGGTGGTAATGTGCGCGCTGGTAGCATGCTCCGTATATTGGTTACGTCGAAGAAACTACGAATTATTTCTCATTCTCCACATTGTCATGTCCATCGTCATCCTGGTCACTATGCGTGGGTAAGTATTGCCTGTCAAATTGACATTCGGAGAGAAAAAAAGCTTGTCACTTGCTAACTACTTCTGAGCCACGTCTCGGTATTCAATGGCGAATACGACAGCTTGATTTGGGTCCCTGTCTTTGTCTGGGTGTTTGACCGAGCATTTCGTCTACTACGCATTTTCTCCCTCAACCCTACTTTAAAACCTACAGTCGCGACTGCGCTATACAGCTCGTCGGCCAACATGGTACGACTGGGGATTCCCTGCCGATCTGGAGCCTACAAAGTAAAGCCCGGAACGTACTACTATCTTTCCATAATCGAGGACAAACGGTTCTGGGAGAGTCATCCGTTCACAGTGGCCTCTGTCGTGGATGGCAATGCTTCCAGTACAAAGACACTCGGCGAACAAATCCCTCTACTAGAAACGGACGGCACGTCGGCCGAGGAGCAACAAGAGACGGAGACGGTGAAGACAACAACAAGTTCCAAATTCCTTACTTTCCTCATCCGGCCGTATGATAGTTTCACCGGTCGACTTCGAGATTTAGCTGCGTCAGAATGGCCGCGCCCAGCATCGATGCGTGTTCTAGTGGACGGGCCATACGGACACAGTCAGCCGCTACACATGTTTGATCGCGTCGTTTTTGTCGTTGGCGGCAGCGGAATTGTTGTTCCAATGTCATACATGACAACATTAACCGGTAATAACATACAGGCCAAGTCGATTCAGCTTCATTGGGCCATCCGCGAGCCAGGGTTTGCAGCAGAAGTGATTGCAAATGACATGAGCGACGCAGTAGCGGACGGAAATTTCCACATTGATATATACTTTTCTACAGAAACAGAACGCAGCACCAATATCGAATTACCGGCGCAGGTCTCCTGTCATTATCAGCGCCCTAGTGCGCGGCAAATTGTCATGGCGGCAGCAGAATGCGCCGGTCAAGGCAGTTTGGCCGTAGTGGCGTGTGGGCCGGCAAGATTGGCGGACGATGCTCGGCGGTCGGTGATAGAAGCCATGGATAGAGGCTTGTGCGAAATAGAATATTTTGAAGAGAGTTTCAGATGGTGACTTTAGACATAGTACAGCTGCATAATAGCATTGGGTAATTGGTATCAACTTATCAACGCATCTGTGGCCGTTGTGGAGAAGAAGCGATTTCTATTCATACATACTATGCGTAATAAACAGGGGGTATTTATAACACTAGGTTTATTTTCCATCCATGTTCACTTCTCATACCCGAAGCTATTAATAGTAGGACTCTCGTTCAGAACAGCACCTCGGAAGCCTACAACACGATCCCACTCCATGGTCCTTACGCCATTGCCTCCTCGGCCCTCTTCACAGCCAAGCCGCTCAGCTTCTCGGCTGCCGCACCAAGCAACTTCGGGTCAGCGCCCTGGATTGCAGCCTGGCCATTCACAGCGACTTGTTTCCCTCCTTGAAGAACATGAACGTCGGCATGGCGGAAATGCGGTACGTTGATGCCAAACTTTGCACCTCGTCGACATTGACTTTTGCAAAGGCCAAATGATAGGGCGTGCTGTGCTTGGTAGCTAGTTGCTCAAAGATGGGGGCTATGGTCTTGCAGGAGGGCACCAGTCGGCGAAGAAGTCGACGACGACGTAAGTGGTTGATGCGAGGAGGGTCTGCAGCTCTTCTGCAGAGTTGATGTGACGCACAGAGTGAGCCATTTTGCTGCTGCGATGATTTGTTGTGGGGGCTGTTATGAGTGGAATGTCCGTCGGCTCTGTGTACGGAGTACGGAGTACGTTAGGGTGCTCGCTCTTTTTGACAGCCGATGATTCGAAAGTGGACCGGCAAGGCAGATGAGATAGATGGGGATGGCGTAACCTTGACAGCTGCCGATGACGATTTATCGAAAGATGAGTCGCTCCTTCCTAGAATATTATCGAATTGCTTGCATGAAATATGGATTACCGGTGGTCCGGTGGAAGGAAGCTTCTGGCGCAGACTTGGGGTAGGTGGGGCTTTGTAACGCGCACGAGCCAATAAGTGTTGCCCTGCTGATATTAAACGCTTAATAGGTGGATCTTTGCCACGTGGCTGTGAGAACTCTTCGGTTATAATGTACTCATCTGCAGCGCCCAAGTTGTAGGTGTCGGACCCGATTGATCCGATATAGCAATTTGGTCACAGGGAATTCGGTCATAGATAACTAACGATCAAGGGCATTTACGATCTCTTCTAACAATGACCGATTCCAAGGTTCTAAGATGAAAGCACGTGATGGTATCAGCCGTCGGATAAGGCCGGCGGCTTCGAATTTATGCAAGTAAAGCTTTTTGGATACGAAGTCAGCCACGGTCCTCGACTGCGCAGATTTCTAAACGAGGTACCCGCGTTGCATCGAAGTACTCGGGATGGATGGAGTGAGGGGTGGATGATTTTGGAGACGGCGTATACCGGCCACTGGCTAGCTTCCAGGTTCTTGCATCTGCCACGCTATTTTATCCTATTATCCCTCACAGCAAAGCGGCAGTTGGCGCCGGAATGGCGGCTTGCATTAGCCCAGATCCTGCGGCCTCGGTGCAGCCATTAGCCGCGTGGGATCCGAGCGGCCCGAAGAGAGCATAGACGAAATTACAAAACCAGCCACCACCTCGCATGTATAAATCTTGCTGTGCTCGTGAAAGACCAAGGCTGAGCTGTGTCGTTCCCAAAGCACCATTCTCATTCAGTCCAAGATGAGAGCCGTCCTAGTTCAGCAAGTCCTCGCCGCAGGGTTTCTCGCCGCCACGGCCACGGCCGTAACGACCGTCTCGGATGCCGACATGACCAAGTTGCTCAACAACGGTGGCGTCTGTCTCGCAATGAAGGCCCAGCCCATGTTTTTCTTTGGTCAAGCGTTGAAACGTCCGCCGTGTATTCCAACGTCGGTCTTGACAAACGGCCAGCGAACCCCCCTCGAAACTCTGCAACTGGCCCGACGTCGGCTGTGACTGTAGAAATCCCGGGGTCGGAGTCGGAAACCCTAGCCCATCATTTCCCGTCTACTTTTCTTACAAAAAGTGCTCCGAGACTTCCGTGAGGGTAGCTTACAATCTGTTCTGGACCAAGGACGGGGCCAAGGACGACACCAATTTTCCCAATGTGCCTCTTGGTCATGCGTAGTAAGTGCCAGGAAATATTCGACTTGCTTCCAGCCATCAAGCTAATGATTTTGCCTCTTTTTTCTTCGGAATAAAAAGCGACTGGGAGCGTGTCATTGTTGTCTGGAAGAAATCCAAGGATGGTCACTGGCAGCCTGGAGAGTTGCTCCTTTCGCAGCACAGTGATTACGGCCGGCTTAGGTGGTCAAACATTCATAACACTTTCAACGAGGAAGATGGCGGCAAGCCACGGGGAGGCGCCGATGGCCGCACAAATCTTGACCATCCCAAGGTAAGAGAGAAAGCATTTATTGGTGTAGCTTTTGCCACGAGATGACTGCTTTGCAACATGTTCACTTACACGGTTCATGACCGAACTCTAGGTATACGTAGAATGGTTCAAGCATGCCATGAGGGACACGATACAAACGGCAAGCAATCCTCCAGATGCGGCGGCGAGAGATAGCCATGGGACCAAGCTAATATTCTTCTAGACCAACACCGACGAAATATCCCAACTACTGGATAATGCGTTCCGATCTGATGACTGGTGGTATTTCCCTAAGAAAGGTAAGCCATGCGTCCAACCCCCCTCCACCATCAACCTGCGATCTTTTCCGAACAAAGGTTCGCGCGGTCATCCTTGCCGGTGGTCATGATGATCTGACTGTGTGTACCAGAGGACTATGTTCTTGCCGACAGGTCTTCGAAGGTGGGCAAGTTTATAGCGAGCTTTGACTGGGGCGAAGCAGACTCGACGCCGCCGCGGGTTGCGGACGGTCTTTGCAACGCATAATGTCAATTGGCTTGCAATGTGGTAATTTCCTGGGGAAACTGGTACGCCGATGATCGTTGGTGTAGATGATGTACACTCTACCCCTGAATTATTTCACAAATCTATATAACAGGGGAATTGAGCGAATTAGGTGTTATCATAAGCTACAGACGAGAGGAAAGAACAGATTAAATGAAAGCATAGCAGGTGCACTAGTTACAAGGAAAAGGGGCTGTAGGAGCAACGTAATAAGAGGCCATGATGACCGCGATCGCGGCCAAGGTTAAGCATGTGAGCCTGTGGGCCCGCAATGCATCGCGCGCAGCCAATTGAAGGGCGCGCAGCCCGGTTAATATCATGCTTGTTCCAACACTCTCTAACAGCCACTCTCTAACAGCTATAACTAGCTGCAAGTAAGTAATACTATTATTGGAGAGCCACAATGAAAATGTATAGCTGTCAGGGAGAGCTCCTTGAAGCACTAGATGTGTGGATGCAGCCCGCGCATTAACTAGGATCAAACCCTCTATAAGACAACGGTGGAGATAATATATTAGAAGTACCTCCGTAGACTAGTTATTACTATAGCGCACTATATACCTTTTAGGTATAAAAGTTAGGTACTATCTATACCTCTAATTAATTAAATTAAATGTTTTCTATTATCTATACTAACCCCTACCTTAATAGTTATAAGCCTAGGAGGCTTCTATTACCCTTTTTAATTATTATTAAAGATATAAGCTCTATTAGATATTATTAATTAACGCTTACTAATTATTAAGAGATAATCACCCTTTATTATTCTAATTAGTTAAAATACTTAACCTACGCTCTAATTAACTAGTATATTTCTCCTTTATAATATCTAAAGAAACTCTAAATATAGTATTATTATTAGAGAAGGACTAGATTAAATAGTATATATAAATTAAGAATTATATAGAATCCTATAGTATTTAGGAGTATATTAACCCTAATAAGGCTAAATTACTTAAAGAACTTATAATACCTATATACCTATAGAGAGATTAGAGACTAGAGGTCTTACTAGATAACCCTAATACTCTTAAGAATTAGAGAATTACTTATAAAGATATAAAGGATTAATTTAATTTTTAATATAAAGAATTATAATTTAACCTTATAAAGTATATAGCCTTATTAAAGTAAATACTAAAGATTAGGGAATATATCTATAAGACTCTATTAAAGAATATATAAGATTCTCTTAACTTTAACACTAAAGTTAAGGATAAAGAGTTAGTTTAATATTATACTTAAAGGATTCTTAAGCTTCTTTAGGATTAGTATAAGCTAAATATAAAGAAGATACTTATTCTTATAAAAATATACCTTAATAATTATTTATAAGCTAAAGGTACCTATAATTAGTATAAGTAAGCTATAATAATAGAGGTATTATAAAGGAATTATTAAGATCTTAAGACTTAATAAACTAAGGAGATAATACTATATAAGTTTATTATACCTTTTTAAAGCAAATTTAAATTATTTTAGAAAAAGTAAAATAATTTACTTAATAAAGGAAAGGATTATAAATTCCTTAAGGTAATTACTAAGTTTAAAAGAGATTATAAAGCTTTATAGAGTGTATTAAAGTTAGCTAATACCCTTACTACTAAGAGATTAAATAGTTAAAGTAAATTAGAAAAAATAAGATACCCTTACTCTAGGTATTATACTAAAGAAGCTTTAAAGTAGTAGGAATTATATAATTTATTTAAGGCTATATATAAGCTAGAGGCTACTCTAAAGGACTAGGAAGTTAGAAAGAACTTTAAAGATAATATTAAAAAGTATCTAAAGGAGAATCTATAAGAAAAGTCTAAGGTAATAAGTTAGAAACTAGAGAAAAAGAGTAGTAATATCTTTATACCTTTATAGAATCTAACTAATAACTTAATAGTAATTACCCTAGGTAATAAGACTATAAATATATTATTATTTATACGCTTTAAGTAAGGTTAATAGTTAAAGGAAGCTATAAATTTAACTACTAATACTATAGAAAGCATAGAGTTAAGGTAGAATATAGTCCTATATAACTCTAAAGCAAATATTTATATCTTTAATAATATTTACTAGTTTAATTAATCTAAATTTAATAAGACTATTATAATAAAGATTAGGGCTAGAGGTATAATATATATAGCTTTAGGTTAAGGGCCTATATATATATTTATTATAGACCCTATATTATAAAGTATAAGGATAATTATATTAGAGACTACACTATTTATTCCTAAATTCTATATTAATCTAGTATTAGTAATAATCCTAATAAAAGTAAGAATCTATTAGAATTAGAAGAAGGGATTTCTCTATAAAGAGAACTATCCTATAGTAAGAATTTATAATATTAATAAGCTTTATATATTATTAAGGCTATTAGATAATCTAAGAGAAGCTTACACTATAATAAGCTAACTACTAAAGCTACCTATAAAGGGAGATATAAAGCTTTAGTATTAATAATATAGTTATCTAGGTATAAAGGCTTTTATAAAACTTATAAATATAACTTTAGGTATTAAATTAATTAGACCTAAGCTTATATAATATAAGATATATGCCATAGGTAAAGCTAAGTAATAGAGATTATAGGTTATACCTAAAGGACTTTCTTAAGGACTAGGTTATAGGTTATTAGTTAATCTAGATTACTATAACTCTCCTTATTAGAATAGTAATAGGTATTAGTATATATTTATATGCCTTATAACCTTAATGCATTTCTTTTACTTATTTAAGACTAAAGATAGTATTTATAATAGCTTCTATATAATAATAGGCTTTTTAAGCACTTAATTTAGCATTTAACTATAATTTTTATATAGTAATATTAAAAAAGCTCTCTTTATAGAGAATATAAAAGATAAGATAGCCTTTACTAGTATTATAGTATATAATTTAGCTCCCTTAATACCTAGTTAGAATAGTAAGGTAAAGAGATCTAAGGGGGTAGTTAAGTAAAAAGCTTATATATTAAGCCTTAAGGCTTAGTTTCTATTAGAACTTAATAATAAGGTATTTAATACTATAGTTTATCTTCTAAATTAAATACCTTTTAAGTATTATAGGAATTAGATTATACTATATAAACTTTAGTAAAATTAGGCTAGGAAAACCATCCCTACTTACTTATAGATAGTAAAGATCTAAAAACCCTTAATTGCTTATCTTTATGCTTATAGATATAAAGCGTTTCTAATAATAATAAAGGCTTTAGAGTATATTAAATTATATAACGTAATCCCTTAATTAAAGCAAAAAGCTTATATTAGTTACCTTATTAGTTATAGAGGCAAATCCTAGTATATTATCTAGGTGCCTATATTATATAATTAGAAGGTTATTATATTAGTATATGTTTAATTTAATAAGAACTCCTTCTTTAAACTAGAAGAAAAGCTAGAATTAGCTTAAAAGGAGAAGATATTAATAATCACACTGCTTAAAGAGCTTAAGGCTAAAGATATTAAAGAAGAAATTAGCTAAGACCTTATTAGAATAGAACTTAAAGAGGATAATTAAGCCTTTTTACTATTAACTATAGAATAGGAAAACAAGCAGTTTAAAGTAAAAATACTATTAGAAGTACCTCCATAGACTAGTCATTACCATAGCGCACTGTGTACCTTTCAGGTACAAAAGTCGGGTGCCGTCTGCACCTCTGATTGATCAAATCGAACGTTTTCTATCATCTACACCGACCCCTACCTTGACAATAGCCTATACTCTGTATAGTGCTAGAAAAGAATATATCTATTTTTATACAGGTTACTACTAATAAAAGGTACAGGCTAATTAGAACACACTAATTTACGCCACTGAGACCCACAGTGCACTCAGGTCATGTTATTAGGGGTCGATAACCTCAGCTCATCTGCTCCGTACATCCGCGTTGGCAACCATCTGTTGAATAAAAGAGATCGTAGCCGCAGTCCTTCAGAGGGTGCGCATCCTGTTCTTGGCCTAGCTTTTTCTCTTCGCCATCCATTCCTTGGTCTTATTCCCCGTGTGTTGACGTAGCACAGACTGCAAAGCCTCCACGAGTACGGGGGCGGAGTAAAAGGCGATTAATGAACAAGAGCAAGAAGTCGACCGAGCAAGCCGGATCCAACATGAGAATCACAGCATCGCTTCGGGCCGTCGCCGCCGTGGCTGTCTTGGTGGCTGGCCTCGCCGCCGGCGCCCAGGTCCAGGCTGCGTCTTGGCAAAATTACGAGGCCAAGAGCCGAACACCGTCCTCGTGCCCCGACTACGCGGATTATTCGCAGAAGAGACATGAGCCGTATTCCAGCGGCCGGCTGAAGCTCCCTTTCATGCGGCCGAGCGAGGAGTGCCGCACCTTTAAGAGTCCTGCTGTAGAGGTACGTCGAGCACTCCCATCATGTCACCATCTAACGTGCCTGTAGAAAGTCATCCAGGATATGAAGTCGCGGATCAAGGATCCCGACTTGGCGAGACTTTTGAAAACACCTTTCCCTCCACGCTGGACACGACTGTCAAGTATTTTGACCCGAAGATCAATTTGGCTTTCATCGTAACGGGTGTGAGTTGTTGATGATGAACTTGATACGAAAACACCACATGAGTCCAAATTTCTGACGCACGCTTTGTTCTCTCTCTCTAGGACATTACGTGCGTGTGCTCCCTTCTGAGAAACTGGTGTCGTACTAAAGGACAGATGTTTCTAGCGCTCAATGGCTTCGCGACACTGGCAATCAATTTGCTCATCTCTACAAGCTGCTCCCCAAGATGACAATCTCCGGGCCCTTGTCAAGGCAGTCATCAACACGGAGTCGAGATACATTGCAGAGTATCCCTACTGCGGTATGACATGACATGAAATGATATGATACTCCCTGACATGGAGTGCGCTCGCGTATCTGACAACGTCTAGGGTCTTTCCAGCCCCTCCCGAATCTGGACTCAAGCCGACCGTGAATGACTACGCCCTCAAGGTCAACGTCAACCCGTGAGTTGCTTCTCTGCGACCGACATGCACAACTCTTCTGATGACATGACTAGGCCCGTTGACAACCAAAAGGTGTTTGAGTGCAAGGTATGCTTCCAAGACTGTACTCTTTTCCCTTTTATTCGGGCGCCGCTAATGCACTGCCCAGTACGAACTAGACTCGCTGGCTGGCTTTCTCAAGATTTCTCGATCTTACTACCAGAACACAAAGGACACGTCCTTCATCAACAGAAACTGTGAGAAAAAGCTCCACCGTGTTTCAGTTTGGTGCCAATTCTCTGACCACGTCAACAGGGGAGAATGCCATGAGCAAAATCTTGCAAACAATCGAGGAACAATCTCAGAGCTCTTGGTCCAACGACTGGGAGTTTATCAGCTACTTCAATTGGACAGGAACGACCGGTTCCTTGTCACCGCCCGTTCCGAACGGCGGAAATGGAGAGCCCAAGCTCGGCAACGGCCTCGTTGCTTCCAGCCACCGACCCTCTGATGATCTATGTGTTTTCAGCAAGTTCCCCTCTCTTCCCTATGAAGGCATGAGCTTCTCTGACCGCGGATTCCATAGACTTCATCACGTCCGATAATGCCATGTTGGCGGTGGAACTCGGTCACATAGCTGACATGCTTGACAAGGAACACAAATTAAGCCAAGTCTCGCGCAAAGTGCGACAACACGCGGGAGTCGTTCGAAAGGCCGTTCTCGAGAACACCAAGACGGCCAACGGAATATTCGCGTACGAAACGAATGGCTATGGCGGGCAGTACATCATGGACGATGCCAATGTCCCCAGTCTCGTGTCACTGCCATATCTAGGCTTCTTACCCCGAAATGATGGCGTCTACAAAAGACAAAGGACGCCATGTTTTCGCGCGCCAACCCGTACTTTGCTGCGGGCAAGAAATTCCAAGGCATCGGGTGAGTTTTCCCGTGACGGAATCGATCCAGACACTCGCTAATAAGAATTTACTTTCTTCTCTCTTCTAGCGGTCCTCACGTGAACGCAACGTACCCGTGGCCCATGTCGCAGGTCTCAGGTATATTCGGGACCGATGACGACGAGGAGATCAAGGGCCGATTGGCGCTCATTCTGGAGAACACCTCTGGCTTGGGCCTCATCCATGAGAGCGTCCACATCTACAACGCGAGCGACTTTACGCGGCCGTGGTTCGCGTGGGCGAATAGCTACTTTGCGGAAATGATGTTGGACCTGGCGGAAAGGAAGCCGGAGCTCATTTTCAAGGACAAGACGCCTTATGTTGTTGGGAAATCGGGAAATTGACTCGGCGGTGGCTTGCGGCCAATTCACAACACGTGATGGGAAGGTTTCGTTGGTCAATGATGGATGTTGGATCTGATGACGATGCGATGTGTCATTAAGGTCGGATAGTGTGCTCGAACTGTTTGCTTTGTGCATCTGTACATGTCTTCATGTTCTGCCAAGAATGCTTTTCATCTCGAAGTGGAATCTGAATCTGCACACTAGGCGCCACGACAGACAGGTGGTGCATCGCGTTCCAACGGGTGCAGCAGGCCGTCGATCAGTACGGTTCAAGTGCATGTGGCATGTGTTGGCTGGCGCTGCTCGAAACCTCGTCGAGGCCACAATGCAGGCAGAGTGAGGATGCAAGTACATTGTACACGTGAGTAAAATGTGTCGCTGTCAAGTCGTCTCGTGCTTGTACAAGCCCATCTCCCGCCCAGCCAGCCCCCAGTGCCCCCCACCCAACCTTGACTTTTCGGAACCCATCCAGTGGCATCATCCACCACGGAATAAATCACCACGCCCCCCTCCCCCACGGACAAGGCGTGCAACTATCAAGTCTGGAGGTCTGACTCACAGCTAGCACGACCCGACGCGCTATTGATCCTGGAAGGAAACATGAAGCTTACGGCCAAGCATGCAAGACTGCGAGGAGCTTTGACGCCACCAACAACTGCCTCATCTGGAGAGATTGTCACGGCAGTTGAAACTTCCGCTCGAGAGCCAAAAGCGTCACAATCGAGTCGTCGCTTGTGCCCCTGACGGCCCCGACGCCTCCCGGGTTAATGCATTATAATTATTAATTATTATTACTTTTTGATTTGATCAGATGACCCAGCCGCTTGTTTCGTTCCGCATTACAAAGGTCCCAGCCGGCTGGTTGGCCATTCATTCACCTTTCCGTACCTGCCAGGCAGCAGTGGCGTTGTTGAATTTCGTTAGGTGGGAACACCAGAGATCACTGACATAATACCATGACTGCAGGATTCAGAGTCAGCTTAGTGCCAGCCAACCAAGCCACTTTCACGGTCCCGGTCAGGACTCTCTTTGTCTCTCTGGCCGGCCGGCTGTTTCTCCGGGGTGGGGGTGGCGCCTTCCTACACAGGAACCGCCTTTCAATCAGGAAAGAGGCGCAGAGCAATTCAGGAATCAATCAGCACGCGGGGTCCTCTTCAGGCCAGTTACAGTAGTTTCTGTGCTCCATAGACCCTGTCCTCACCACCATCTTCAAGGCTCGGATTTGACTCTCCTGATCTTTGCCAAGCGTCTCCAAGTTTTTACCTTCTTTTCCATTCACGCCGATGGCTGGTTTCGCACTTCGTCCCACAGTCCCAAACTGTTCCAGGACCTGTCAGGACCAACGTATATCTTTTGACCATCTCATACTTGCCTTAATGTAGTTGGGCTGCGCTATTGTGCCATCACGCGGGGGCTGCTCTAATTGACATCCCGTCCTCTCCATCATGTCTACGGCAAAGGCCACAAAGAAGAGCGCCTTCTCCTGTGAGCCGTGTCGCCGGCGCAAGGTACGTCTGAGACCCGTTGGGAAAACAGTTCACTGTAATATCGACGGATCTTGACCGAGCACGCCTTGCATTCGAATTTCGGACAAAAGAAGCCCACATGTCGTGCCATGGTGGCCTTGTTGTGGAGGGCCATGCCATATGCCTCGTCTCTATATTGCGTATGGAGTTGCTCACCACGTGCTTCTTTCTGTAGGTGAAATGTGGAGGTGAACAACCTATTTGCCAGCGATGTGCTGCTCGTAACGACGAGTGTATATACAAGCTGTTTGTTCACCAATCTTGCCTTCCCCACTGTGCCACTATGGGAGCCGATGTTCTGACCATCACCTTTTAGCAATCCAACCTTGTCCTACACTCAACGGCTTGAAGAACGCATCAAGGAGCTCGAACAGCAAGTTAGAAACCTTGCGAGCTCACCGCCATCTGTTCCTGGATCTTCTCATCCAAGCCCCCCACCCAAGTAACCCAGATGGATCGACACAACTCTCGCACCATGCCTCTGATGAAGCCGGCATCAATCGCAGTTTCAGGGGTCTGGAGGTTGACGACAGAGGAAGCATCACGTATCACGGAGCTACCAGTTTTTTTAATCTTCCCAGCGACCGAAATGGTAATGCTGTTTCGGATATTTCATACCTGGGAAGCTCTTCCTCGGATACCGACAGCCAACGACGAGACCGTCTCATTAGCAACGCATGGCATCAAAGGGCCATGGAAAACTTGTCAGAAATCCCTGTACGATATGAAATTGATCTCCGGTTGGAGCCGGATCGCATGCTGCCATGTATCACTTAAGAAACCTCTACTGATATGCCGTACAGGAGCCATTTCAATACCTTCTTAATGTACACTGGTGCTGGATTCAGCCTCTATTTAATTTCATCTACCGACCCGTTTTCACCCGTACGTACTAGGGATACAATATATGCACCTGTCGCAACACGCTTTCAATTTTACTGAACGCGCCCTATCTAACGAATTGCAGGCGACATGCAGTCCATGGGCCCTTATTATTCTCATACGCTCTTGAACGCTGTGATATCGCATTCCATCCGGTGGGCACGAAGTAATTCATCAACGAGGAGAATCCTTGATGAGTCATATCAAGGAGGCATCGTATTTGGAAAACAAGCTCGAGCCATGCTCTTCCAGGAACTCAGTACCGGGGTTTGCACAATCCCCACGATACAAGCCCTTCTCTTGCTCAGCGCTCAAGAATGCAGTCAGGGAAACTCTACTCAGGCATGGACGTACAGTGGCATTGCTTTCCGTTTGATCGACCACCTTGGAATTTGCGTCGATAGCCAGCGTTTCCCAGGCTCTGTCCCTCTGAGCGACGAGGAGCTAGAGATTCGACGCCGCATTTATTGGGGCTGTTACTTTTGGGATAAGATGATCTGTCTTTATCTCGGCCGTTCCCCTTCTTTGCAGCATACCAGTATCTCGCCTTCACATATCATGTGTAAGCTCTTTTTCCCAAGCGAACAGTATTCATTTGAACGAACTTCTGACTTTCTAACACGAAAAAAAAATTGACAGTTGACGACTCAGCCGAGAATGATCTGTGGGTCCCGTTCGGTATTCCTCAAACAGACCCGACATGGAAATACCCCCTAAAACTGCACACTCAGCTTCTTGCTTCATGAGCATGTGCCGCCTTTCGGTCATTTTTAACGAGATTCTCATTCATATGTACGATCCGCTGTCACAAAACACCGATGCTGAAATACAAGCGTGTCTTGACTCTCAGGAGCCGTTGTTGCAACAATGGTGGGATCAACTTCCAGTGCATCTGAAAATTGATCCGGTCTCACTGCCAGCTCTGGCGCCCCCTCTCACATCGTGACTCTCAAGTAAGATTTCCCCATTTAGTTCAAGAGAAAGAATTGTTGCAATCACCATCAACAAGCCCATAGCGTGTTAGTATCATGTCGATGCTAACCAAAACTCCCAGCTGTTTATATCATGCCTTCAAAATCTTACTCTATCGGCCCATGCTCACTGGAAGGGGCCAATGCGAAGTTGAAGGTACCTCGCCCATTCAACGATATCTGGTTGAGAGTGTTACATCGGCAACGTCAATCATTGCCATCTTCGACCTTTTCTGCAGAACATTCACCATGAACTATTGCGTCTTGTCTCTCGCGTATTGTGTATACATCTCTTCTTCCATATTCCTTCTTCAGGTGCAGGCTGCTCCAGATGACCACCAAGCCATGCGCAAACTTACCTATTGTATTCAATGCCTGCAACAAGTGAGGCAGATTAGTCCAGGTATGCCGCTTAATTCCACCCTTTCCTCTATTTCCCGGGGATCTATGCTTAAATTTTTTTTATCACAGTCATTGCTTCTGCTCTGAACAACATTAATAAGGAACTGACAGCTATTGGGATACCGCTTGAGGCTTCCCCCAAATGACCTCTCAAGCGCAGTCGTCACCGCCTGCTGGTTCCGCGGCTTCTGGTTCAGGTTCTGTCTACCAAACTTCCCCAGAGCCCAATAGGCCATTGCCTGCAATCTCGCATCCTGTGTTCCAACCTTCCTTCAGCCACAACTTTGGACCTGATGCCATGTCGATCGAGCCTGGAGTATTCGAAACAATGTCGACTTTGCAGCCACTCAGTATTCGGGTCGGAGCTATTCAAGGATCCGAAAATCGAGCACCTAATGGCTGAGCAATGGCGCTGCCCAAGTGCCCCGAGCTTTGGAGAAGAAACACACCCAACCAGCGAATATGTGCAAGTAAGCGCGGGGCCATCCGACAATGCATCTTTCAAGGCCACGCGCCTTGAGAGCAAGACAGGCTCCGCCTGATGGCCGTTCGATACCACAGTATCTCAATCTGGGTGTCCCATCCAGAAACCCCAGAAGATTCGATGACAATTGAGCTTGGCATGTCTGGTATCGCATATGTCATGGTTGACCTGGTTGACTTGGTTGGCTTCGGTGATAATCAGTCGTTATTTGGGGTCTCCTCGTGCAGACCACTGCTTTGTTAACGATGATTGGAAACATTCCGTGAGGCGCGCCAGGTGATGAGACAGTTAGCGGTTCAAATGGGTGCGTGAGAGCGCCTATTCTAACAAGTACGCATGTCTGCCTCGCGCTCAGAATGTTGAGGGCAGTCTTCCAACCCTGAAATTTTTTGGGTGGATGTTATGAGGACTGCCAAGCCCAGAGCATCTTTGGAAAGCCTTCTCTAGATGTTGCGCCGGCAGGACTAACCCTAGTTCTTGGAGAACGGTCTCGGTCCGTGTCGTGACACACGGCTGGGCAGAGGGGAAAGCGAGGGACAGCTATAATTTTATAGAGTGTAAATTCGCATCTTGGACTAGGAGCGACAAGTATTGCATAATGGGCGAAACATCAAGGAAACGATACCCAGAAGAATCGTCAACTATCCGGAGAGGGTCCGAGATGACGTTGAATTACATGGCAGTACGGCACATAAGCAAGGACAATCGAGACGGAACTTGTCCGTTGAGCGCCAATCTTGGAAGAATATATCTGATCTGAGAAGTTGATAGACTGTATGGAGAAGCCTCAGGCCAAAAGGATTTTGTGACAGATGATTCATTTCCGGGCTCATCGTTGTACTGACGCTGCATCCGTTGTAAGCTCTTTACCTCGAAGCCCAAGAATTTGGCTATTCTGTCTACTTATTTCCCAGTGCTGCAGTTGCAGCACACGCACGGTACGCACCAACCAAGTAAGAGTGTCAGGCTGACGAGAGACAAACTGTAATTACGGAGCCTACCACACCACACACCACACCACACCCCCAGTCAAATTAAATTATCATATCATATGGATTATGATAAGCTGACTTGACCGCCCGGCAGCCAGCCGGTCAAATGGCCCCACCAGGATGCTTTGGCAAGTTGCTGCAGCCCACCGATGGGGATGGTCCTTCGAACAGATGGATGGATTCGCGAAGCACGAAGGGGGAGCCGTCTTGTGCGAACCAACAAATGCTTGCTGTCCGAGAACGGTTCGTTCCTTGATCGTCCCGCGCCGCTAATAGAGTCATCATCGGCACCAACTATCGCCTCGCTGTTCACTCCTTGAATTGAGTCCCATTTTGTTTCTGAGCTCGTTGGACTACTCACGAGAATGGAGTGAGCCAGAATTAGGACTCTCTGATGACCAATCAATTCCCCGAAGTCGAGTGCGAGGTCGAGTGTGAGGTCTCGGCCTCATCTTCTGCATCCGCCGACATGCGCTCCGTCACAACCAACTGGTTTTATGTATTCTCTGTTGTTGTCATATCCTGTGGGTCAATCCCCAAGGGATACGATGAAGGGGGCTTCGCTTCTGCATCAGGACTCAAGTCCTTCATGGATGACTTTGGACTAGTTCGGGGTCGATGGACAGATGATCCGTCCCTACTGGCTACTCGTCGCGCAACTGTCTCGTCGCTGGGTGTGCTCGGTGCCGCCATGGGAGCCGGCATGGCCATCTATATCACTGATGTGGTGGGCCGGCTTCGCACTTGGCAGATCTTCACCCTGCTATGGATGACGGGCTTCTTCACCGTCGCCTTTGCCGCGGGGAACATTGGCTTGTTGCTGTTTGCCAGAATATGGGGTGGTGTCGGCGCAGGTGGATTGACAGTCGTTGCGCCCTTGTATCTATCTGAAATCGCAAGAGCAAGGAACAGAGGCATGATCGTGTCGGTGTACATGGTTGTTTTACTAACCACATTGATGATGGGTAAGAAGTCTTTCTCCTGTTTGTCATCTGTTCAACTCGGTGCCTTGTTGGAGAATGTTTTTAAACACACACTGACTTGGGTGTAATCCCGAAATCAGGTTTCTTGATCAGCTACGCTGCCCGCAAAACCATGGGCCAAAATCGAGAACAGTACCGCGTTGTTCTGGCAGTGCCGCAAATCCCAGTGGGCATCTCCCTTGCCTGCTCCACGTTCCTCTACGACACGCCTCGCTGGCTCGCTTCCAAGAACCGCCATGAAGAGGCTCTCGTAGCGTTGGCCAAGCTGCGCAACGCAGCCACCGACGACCAAAACGTCCAGCGCGAGTTTCGAGAGATGCAGGAAGAAGTCGTGAGCAAAAATCTTATCCTCGCCAACACGTCCACATGGGCCATCATCAAGGAGGTAGCCACAGTGCCGACCTACCGCAGCCGGTTCCTCCTCGGCCTCGCCATGCAGACATTTGCCCAGTGGAGCGGCGGCAATGGCATCACCTACTACATCCCCGAAATCTTCCGGTACGCCGGCATCACGAGCAATCGCGCCCTCATCAACGCCGGCGGCTACGGAGCCACGAAGCTCGTCTTCACCATGATCTTCATGTGGGGACTCATAGACTACTTTGGCCGCCGCCGATGCTTCATGGCCGGACTGGCCATTCAATGCGTCACGCACATCTACATGGCCGTCTATATGGCTCTGTGGCGCCGCGACCACAACCCAGCTGCATCGGGAGCCGCCATCGCCTCCGTCTTCGTCTATGCCATGGGTTGGTCCATCGGTCTCTGCACGGTCCAGTACCTCTACGGCACCGAGATCCTGCCGACCCGTGTCCGCGGCGTCTGCTACGCCGTCAACATGATGGTCCACTGGCTTTTCCAGTTCGCCGTCGTCCGTACCACCCCACAGCTCCTTCGCGAATTCGATGTCTGGGGCGCGTATGTCTTCTGGGCACTGGTCTGCTTCATTGGTCTCTTCGTCCTTGGCGTATGGGCCCCCGAGACAAAGGGCATTGCCCTGGAGAGAATGGGCGAGCTGTTCGAAGGTCCCTGGTATAAGTGCGGGAAGGCAAAGATCCGATACCACCCGTGATGCCGAGTCGTTGCACTTGCAACACACCTTCAACCAGTGATTACGCAATGGTCGAGCGGACGAGAATACGAAAGACTAGGCAGAACATGAGAATACACGTTGCTTTTCCCAGCAATTCCCCCCTCCCCCTCGTTGGAAACCCATCTTGTTTCTGCATACGATTAGCCATTCAAAGCACTCATCTTGATACCACGCGTCATGACAAAAATGATGTGGTTGCTTCATGAAACTGATGTAACGTGATTCTTGATCTTTTGATGAGAGATAGAGATGAATGGAAACGGAGATGGCGTTGACAAGTCAAAAATTCAATCTTGTATTCGACACATGATTAACTGAAGTTTATTATGTATGGCGACATGACCACTTTTACCTTACAAGGGGCTGCCTGCAACCCAATTCTCGCAAGCTCTTGCTATTGCGTCGCAGACGAAGATCGGATTCTTTGCGCACCAGCAGTATCTGCAATTTCGCAAAACAACCACACAGCCATCAAACCACGCGTCCAAGAAGAAGTTGGGCGTTTACTCCAGCGATCGTTGGGTCAGCGAAGACGGAATTGTCTAATCAGACTACTTGTCGGATAACTGCGATTCGCGATTCACAACATCACATCTTCCATATCTTCCACAGGACTATCTGCTAAGCTAACGGGAGGTCTTACCACAATTGGCCCTAGTTAGCTCGATCCACAGAAGCGTGAAGTTTTTTTTTTTTTTTTTTTAGCCTCCATCTTCCAACGATGATAAATGTATACGTATCGCCTGACAATTATTATGACCAGTTCTATCTGATCCTTGGCTGTATCAGGACCAAACCTTTACAGCTACATCGCCCAAACCTGCCGCGGGAATGGCACTCCGAATAACATCATCCATTGGCTTTTGACTACGCAAGGAAACAGGCATTGAATGCTTGTTCTCAGTTTGTTCCTCCGATGGAACTCCCTCAGTCGATGCACCATGCAAGCCATATCCAGTGTCGCTGGAATCAACGAATGCGTCTAGACCGTTGCCTTGGCGCGGGAATCCAGCAACCATGTTCTTGTGCATCTCGAGAACTTTGCACATTTCCTCGTGTGAAACATCGTTTACGAAGACGCACTCGCCGATCGGGCTGACCGGGACGGCAAGTCGAAGCTTGCCGTCTCGTGTCCTCAAGATGGCAGCAGTGGCTTTGCCTAATAGCGGTCCGTCGAACTGGTGGTGGTCCATGGAGAGCCCGGCGCGTGAGAATAGGCGTAGCAGGCGGAGATGGTCTTCGGGGAGAGCAGACCGCGCATGCGACTCAATGTGGCAGAGTAGGCCATGTCGATAGAGATGGCATGTCCGTGGCGCAGCGGCGGATTGGGAATAAGCTCATGGAGCGGCGACCAACTACTGCCGTTTAGCAATGGGCAGTAGGATGGAAGAGAAGCGACTCACGTGTGACCATATGCGATTACTCTGTCAAGCATAATCTCATGCAAATTCGGCGACTCAAGTTTCAGCATCTCATGGATTCCTGCCTTGCAAATCTTGTCTGCAGCGACCTTGACCTCGTCAGAGCTTTCGAGTCTTCCGAAGGCGGTCGTGATCATCTGCTCGCAGTATTTGTCAAGCAGATCAAAAGTTGACTTGTCGGCGCACGATGAGATCT
Source organism: Epichloe scottii (assembly GCA_021950295.1). Classification (NCBI taxonomy): domain Eukaryota; kingdom Fungi; phylum Ascomycota; class Sordariomycetes; order Hypocreales; family Clavicipitaceae; genus Epichloe; species Epichloe scottii. The sequence continues at coordinate 933,800 of CP083245.1, forward strand.
TTATCAGCTCGGCGAAGCCGTTACGGACTTGTCCAACAGGCAGAGTGCGAAGGAAAGTGAAGTCGAGAAAGGTGTGCTGGGGAGCATGATAAGCACCAAGTCGGTTCTTGTATCCGCCGTAGTTCACGGCCACTTTGATGGAGACGGAGGCGTCGATGAGTCCGATGACGGTCGTGGGAACGCGAATGTAGTTTGTGTTGCGGCGGTAGGACGCACATGCGAAGCTATGAGCTTGGCTTGTCAGCAGCGATACACGACAAATTTCCATGTACGAAGAGATGATGAATGATGACGAACCCAGCAACATCAGTCACCAACCCGCCACCAACGACCAGCACGGGTTCCTTGCGGAAGATGCCAAAGTCGTTCATGGAGTCGACGATGCTCAACAGCGTGTCCATTGTCTTGGCCTTCTCCCCAATCATGGTCTTGTGGATAGTAAGCCTGATTTGGTAGTGGTCGAAGTACTTTTGGACATGGTCTCCGTAGAGAGTAAAGATGTTGTAGTCCATGACGGCGAGACAACGCTGCCACTTGCTGTAGCACTTGGACAGCTGGGGGTTTTGACGTCGAACACCCCGTCGAGGAACTCGAATCCGTACTCGATCTTTTCGTAGCCGCATACCGCGAAGCCGTTGGAGACTGGCTCCACGGTGGCTTTCATGTCAGACATTTTGGGAACGAGGCAATGTGATGACCGAGGACTGTGAAGAGGTGAAGAGGTGGAGAGATGAAGAGATGAAGAGATGGGGAGGGACACGCCGCCTTAATATTCTTGAGGGTGCACATTGTACACAACAACGGGACGTGAAGCGCAAAACTGGATGATTTATGACGTGATGTCATTGCGCTGCAGTAATGCTTGCTCAACGCCCTCCCAGACCACATCTAGACGCAACTCACGCAGGTGGACAAATGGGGTTGCAGAATGCCATCGGCAAGTGATTGCGAACTAGCGCCCAACGGTTTCACGGTTTCACGGTTTACGAGATGGTGCATGGCTGCGAGCAACAGCGGTGAGAGCAGATTCCTCGACTTGTGGTTGGAATCGGAAGCCGGAGTGACGCCAAAGCATGGCGAGGTGCGGCACATGATATCATGATAGCATGATGTGATAGAATCTCATTTCGAAATGCCAAGGCTCAAGAGCGCTTGGAAGAAGATGGCATTTCTGTAATGATCGATCTATGATCCGCATACTTTTGCGCAGACGCCATCACAGCGATCGGCAGGCCCTGGGCTCGGATCCGGCCGGCCTTGGATGAGTCGTCCTCTGCAAGTTGAGGTTTTGGAGTTGAACCCTTGAGGCCCCTCCGAATGGCCGGATATCTGGCCTGAAACCCGCCTCCCCCTGGCCCTGCATCTGTTATTTAAAGAGAAGGGTTGCTGTCGATGTGAAAATCGTGTCTTTGGCATCTGGATCAAGAAGTTTTATTTTTGTACCTTTCAACTTCCCCCAGCACGGCAATCTCATCGAGCATCATCATGGGCGACGGGCAGAAATTCGATGACGCAAGGGCGTATGCTGAACAGGAGGAGATTTACTTTGGTGACGGGAGAGAGGCCGAGCTGTTGAGCCATGTTCTCGCCCGAGATGACATTGACGACATCCGAGGGTCTCCCCGGAAAGTTCTCGAAGCCATCGATGCCTTCGGGACGAAGAGGTATCTCATGAACGTGGGGCGAGACAAGGGCGCCATTGTCACGGAGCTGATTGCTTCCGCGAAGCCCACCGTCATGGTAAGACTCCTGCAGGAAGCTGTTTCCCCCCCCGTCCCGTCCCGTCCCGTCTCCGTCCATCTCCGTCCCCATCCTCGTCCCCTGGCAATGGGGGGGGGGTTCAAGTCACTGAAAAAAAGCGAGTCTCGCATCGTACAGGTAGAGCTCGGCGGCTACGTGGGCTACTCAGCCATCCTATTCGCCGACGCCGTGCGAGCCGCAGGGGGCAGGCAGTATTTCTGCCTCGAGCACAACGCGGAATTCGCCTCGATAATACGCGCGCTGTCCGACCTCGCGGGCTTGGCCGATGTCGTCACCGTCATGACCGGGGACAGCGGCGATTCCCTTCGCCAGCTGAAGGCGCGGGGGCTTTTCCCGCAGATAGACTTGCTCTTCCTGGACCACCACAAGCCGCTGTACCTGAGAGACTTGAGGCTGTGCGAGCGTCTCGGCTTCATCCGGCCCGGCAGCACTCTTGCGGCGGACAATGTCATCAAGCCGGGGAACCCCCTTACCTGGAGTACGTCAGATGCACGGCTGAGCAGAAGAGGAAGCATCTCGTGCCAGACGGCCAGGCATCGTCGGGAGGGGACGAATCGCGCGAGACCGGGGGAGACGGGGGAGACGGGGGAGACGGGGGCAACCCATCCTTAATCTACGAAAGCTCTCTCATTGCGAGTTTTGAGCCGACCGGTGTCCCGGTAAGTTTTGTTTCCTCACATGGATGCGGGGGAAAAAAAGGGGGGGGGGGGCATGCACAAATGGGGTGAATAATGGCTGACAGATGAAAACAAATGAAAGGATGGGGTCGAGATTTCTCGTTGTGTTGGGCTGCAGCAGAAATGATCGATCAAAGCCGCCTTTTGATGCGTCATGACTCATGGACGCGCAGAAGGGATCGAAATGTCGAAATGGGCTGCTTTCACCGCGCAGCACGGCAGCCACTTGAACGATGTAATTATGTACGTCACGCACAATTAATTACATTTAAAAAAATAGAAAAAAAACTCCAACGCAGCTATTAGACAAACCCCAAACCTGTAACTTGCTCGACATTCCTTTGCTCCAGCGAATCCCAACCCATCGTTGCTGGTAAATGTAATGGCCGAGTCACCAACATGGCACATGTTCAAGAATCTCTGTCTCTTCACTCTTGGCGTCATTTCCCTGCCCCTCGGGACAATTTCCCTGGTAGTTGCCACGTTTCTGTCGACTTTCCAGAATGATGTTCGAATCAATGCCGCGCAATCGGAAAAGAAAAGGATCCTCGTGACTGGCGTGTCCATGTCCAAGGGCCTGGCCATCGCGCGCATCTTGCATCGACAAGGCCACACCGTGATTGGCGCAGATGGCCATCGTTTGTCTTGCGGCCGAGTCTCCAAGGCCATCCACAGGTTCCATCTGCTGCCGAAACACACGCGCAGCGGTGCTCGTCGCGACGAGGCGCAAGACGACGCGTACATAGCCCGGCTGCTCGAGATTGTTCGCTCCGAGGGCATCCATCTCTGGATCCCGGCATCGGACGTGGGCGGCGCACTGCACGATGGCTTGGCGAAAGAAGTCATCGAGGCGCACACGTCCGCCAAGGTGATCCAGCTGGGATACGATCACGTCGCTGCCGTGGACAACAAGGCCACATTCATGGAGCTCGTCGGGTCTCTTGGGCTCGCCGTGCCGGACACGCAGCGCGTCGGCAGCGCATCGGAACTGCGGGCCTTTTTGAAAACGAGACGGGGTCTGTCGTTGAGCCCGGGCGGAACACGGTACATTGTCAAGCCGACTGGTGTCGACGACGTTGCGAGATATGACATGGCGCTTCTCCCGCTTGGCACCGAGGAGGAAACGAGGGCCCGGATCAGCGCGATTCCGTTTGGCCGCGGGACCGATTTCATCGCGCAGGAGTACATCGGGGGTGACGAGTACTGCACGCACGCTCTGGTGGTTCGGGGCAAGGTGAGGGCCTTTGTCGCGTGTCCGTCGTCGGAGCTGTTGATGCACTACGTCGCGCTTCCCGCCGGATCGGCGCTGAGCGACTCCATGCTGGACTTTACCGAGCGGGTGGCTGACGCGGGAGGCAAGTCTTGGACGGGTCATGTCAGCTTCGACTTCCTCGTCCGCCATGTGCGCGGCGGCGACGGAGACGGAGACGGATTGGCGGAGAAGCCTGTCGTGTATCCCATCGAGTGCAATCCGAGAGTTCACACGGCCGTGTTGCTGTTCAACCAAACACCGCGGTTGGTGGACGAGTATCTCTCCGTCTTGGAGCCGGGCACGGGAGGCAAGCACAAGGCGCTCTATCCGCTCCGGTCTCATCGCATCTACTGGATGGGGCAAGACCTCGTCGAGAGCGTCTTGTATCCCGCCTACGAGACGTTTGTTCTCGGTACCATGGGACTCGGCCAGTTGGCAAAGAGCATCGGGTCGTTCATGGGACGTGTCCGCCACTGGAAGGACGGAATCTTCGAAATCTGGGATCCTTTGCCCTTCTGGTGGACCTATCATGTGCAATGGCCTCTGCTATTCTTGCGATATCTCTTCAAGGGACGGTGGCACAAGGCGAATGTCAGCACGGGCAAGTTATTCGAAGCCGCTTTATAATAATCAGTAGACCGTTCGGAACATGGCTGGTGGCTGCAATTTGTCGGTTCTCCGTCGGTTCTCCGTCGGTTCTCTGTCGGTTCACACAAAATTAGCCACAAGCAGGTCCCTCCCGTGAATCTGATCCTCCAAGACGCAAATCTTCCATGGTGAAATCCCAATGCTGACGGACCGTGTGCGCATGCGACCCGGCCGATTCCGCTCTGGTACATGCATCGGGCACCCATGCTTCCATCTCCTGACAAGACTTGTCGATCTTTCGGTGGCGGTGACTGTTCCCGCACCGGAGCGAGTGGGTGGGGGAGGGGGTGGTGACCTTGCCTGCTGTGCCTTTTTTTTTTTTTTTTTTTTTTTTTTAATAACCAACTCAAGCACACCACCCCATCACTCCATCACTCCATCGCCCACCCCGTCATCAAATCGCCAATTCCCCAACGCTCTGTGCGCGTCGCCACGAATCCTCCCCCTTTCCTTTATTTGAGCCTTTTTCGAAAATGCCTTCTCTTCTAGTGCACGCCGAAACCAACGGGGCTGCCGCAGAGGCCAATGGCCATCACAGACCCGAAACGCCGGCTGGGCGCATGGCCCTGACGGATTACAGCATCAACCCCTCGCCGGCATCGGAGGAGAAGAGGGCGAAACTGCGACAAGCTGTTCCCGAAGACTTGTTGCTCCCCAATGGATTTCCCGACGTACGCATCACACAATCCAGCTCTTGTTCATCCAACCGCCAGTGTTTTCCTCTCACTCGAGAAATCGTTGCAAACTAATTCATCATGCTTGTGCCCACAGTACCTGCGCATGATTGCGAGCGCTACATCCAGAGTCTACGAAGCCTGCAATGTTACTCCCCTGACCCCCGCCGTCAATCTCAGCAACCGACTCGAATGCAATGTCCTGCTCAAGCGAGAAGATACACAGCCCGTCTTCAGCTTCAAGCTGCGCGGGGCTTACAATAAAATGGCACACTTGGATCCCGCCGTGAGCTGGAAAGGCGTCGTTTGCTGCTCCGCCGGAAACCACGCCCAGGGAGTGGCCTACTCGGCGAGAAAGCTCAAGATCCCTGCCACCATCATCATGCCCGAGGGGACACCCAGCATCAAGCATATGAATGTCGCTAGACTGGGCGGTCACGTTGTTCTTCATGGGGCCGACTTTGACGCTGCCAAAGAAGAGTGCGCTCGGCGGGAGAAACAAGATGGCCTCATCAATATCCCCCTTTTGATGATCCCTACGTGATTGCAGGTCAGGGCACCATTGGCAATGAGCTATTCGGACAGGTCAACATGTCCAAGGTGGAGGCCATCTTTTGCTGCGCGGGCGGGGTGGCCTCATCGCCGGCATCGGCTTCTACGTGAAGCGCATGGCGCCCCATGTCAAGATCATCGCCGTCGAGGCCCGCGATGCAAACGCCTTGGCCCAATCGTTGCGGAAAGGAGATCGGGTCGTTCTCAGCGAAGTCGGCTTGTTTGCAGATGGCGCGGCCGTCAAGACTCTCGGCGAGGAGACTTTCCGTATTTGCCAGGAAGTGGTGGACGACGTGGTGGAGGTGACGACGGATGAGATTTGCGCCGCCATCAAGGACATGTACGACGACACTCGCTCCGGCCTGGAGCCCGCGGGGGCCTTGTCCATTGCCGGCTTGAAGAAATACGTCTCTCAGCATCCGTCTCACGACTCGAAACGCACTCTGGTCGCCGTCACATCGGGAGCCAACATGAATTTCGATCGCCTGCGATTCGTTGCCGAGCGCGCCGCCGTGGGCGAGGGCAAGGAGGTCCTCCTCGCAGTGTCTATTCCCGAGCGACCAGGAGCATTCGCGAAACTAATCGACACCATCATGCCGTATGCGGTGACCGAATTCAGTTACAGATATGCCGACAACGACGTCGCCAACGTCATGATCGGTCTGTCCCTGACAGCCCCGGCCGCGGAGCGCACCCAAGAGCTTCACGTGCTTCTCGAGCGCATTCGGCACGAAGAAATGGCCGTGGCTGACCTTTCTGGCGACGAGCTTGCCAAGAGCCATCTGCGATACCTGGTCGGCGGTCGCTCAGCCGTTGCCAATGAGAAGCTCTACATGTTCAGCTTCCCAGAGCGGCCCGGTGCCTTGGAGCGCTTCCTCAAGACGCTCCGCCCCCGCTTCACCATCAGTTTGTTCCACTACCGAAACTACGGCGGCGATATTGCCAAGGTCCTCGCCGGTATTTCGTGTCCCGACCAGGATAGTGGAGAGCTGGTCCAGTTCCTCAAAGACGTGGATTACCCATTTGAGGAGTGCACGAACTCGGATGTATTCAAGACTTTCCTGAGAACATAGTGGGCATCAGACTGGCCGAAGGCGAAGACGCAAAAGAAATATACTGAAAAGAACGAGCTTGCATGATTGTTCCTCTGAGGCGCTGGCGTTTTGGGGGGTTTGGATATTTTGAGGGTTACCACCTGACTCTTCTTATTGGATGTCGCAATGATTGATGGCAACGAACTCCAAAAAACTGTATTTAGTGATGCAATTTGACATGGTCCATGGAGAGTACCCGCGGTACTTTATTTCATAGGATGCGTTGAACTTGAGGGACAGTGTTTCGTTTTGGGAACCCCGAGTTTGCAGCAAGGCAACGTCCCTCCCCGCCGCGTTTCCAAATATCACAGCAGGGACTCTACTCCGTACATGGCGGATTTATCCAAATGGCCGAGGTTAGGGCAATTGACGCGACATCGGCAATCGTGCGGTTGGTTTCTGTAGGATCATTTTGCGGTCTGTGCGGTTCATCATCCATGCATCTCAAAATATATCTGGCCGACGCGCCGGCGGCACGAGATCAACCAGGCGACAAAAGACCGATGCACGCGTATTATCTCTCCCGTCTGTTTGTGAAAGGAAAAGCCTTGAATCCATGGCATTACGTTCTATTCCACTCGGCGCAATCAGAAGCCTTGTGGCTGCATCCGGGTAGCTTGTTAGTGCGCATCATCGGACCCGCCGAATGGGGAGATGATGAACGAGGTTGCTTTAAACTTATTTCCGAGTTGTCTCCGCAAGACAAAACAGACCCCCCCAACGGAGTACCGCCAGAGTTTCTGCGCACGACGGCCGAAAACAGCACCCGGCTCGAACTCAACTGATCAATGTCGCCTGGCCTTTCCTCATCCAGATGATTCTCTGGGCGCAACGAAATTCCGACCTCGGCTCGTCTCAATGTCCGTACTGTGCGACGGCATGTTTGGCCGAGCCCCTTGACCGCGACTCCGTAGATTCTGAAAGTGTTTCCAACGTTTCTCCTTTTCGCGCCTTGCATGGATGTGCTCCACAATACTCCGCTGATGACCCCTGCTTCCTGATGCCGGAGCGATTTGATATATGAATAGGGAAGACGGACGGGATTAAATGTCGAGAACAAGCTGGCAACTTTTTGACCTGCATGTAGGGGAGTAATCCGTACGATTGAATCTACTTCAATGTGTACAGCAGCCTTCTTCTTCAAGGCTTCTACTGACAGGTGCTGAGAGGTGCTGAGAGGTGCTGGCAGGTGGCTGGGAGCAAGCAGCCTGGCAGGGAGGGCAATAATAACACGCCGAAGCTGGCACAGGCACACAGGCACACAGGCTCCCTCCCCTGCACCACGCGCCCTGTGCCGCCACCAGGACCCTAACTTATAACGTGTTCTGGCCCAGCTAGCGTCCTAGTGTCAAGATCTCCGTTGACACCCCCAGAAAGGTGGCAGTTGGTGCTCCGTGCGTCAACGGTCATCTTCTGCGGCGCGGGCCACTGGACACCATCAATTGATCTCAGCGAAGATTGAAATTCGGCGGCAGGAGTTGACTATACAGGAGGATTGTCGAACGTAGAGACCAAGGGTCAACTACGGCGCCAAGCTGCAACAGCTGAGGCAGGCACACAATGCGCTGCACAACCGAGTACAGACTTCGTTATCCTCCCCGCAAAACGCATTAACACTGCCATCGTAATCCTCCGTCTACTCCGTACGAAGGGCCGGCATCTGGTGCGAGCCAAACAGCACACAGCCTGGAGCACCAGGGGTCTTCTGTTTCTGGAACATGCGGGCGTCTGGTAGTGTTTCGGCCGAACTTGTCTAATCTGCACGTGTACTCCGTACCAAAGTACATACGCACGAACCCCTGGCCATGTCGAGCTCAGAACGCCTGGTGGAAACTCTTGTCCGAGGGAAGGCGGTGCGGTGCGGTGCGGTGCGGTGCGGTGCGGTGCGGTGGACCGTGATGCTTGTCCCCTGATTGCTGCATCTCGCGTCAGTTCGGATGGTTGTATTGTGTATTGTGCATTGTCTGGTGTCAAAGACGCGGGCTATTAACGACTTGCGTCAATGTCTGGTGTCTGATGTGTGGCCGGCCGCCGGTGGAAGGTGGGAAGGTGGGAAGGTGGGAAGGTGGGAAGTGGGAGGTGGGAAGGTGCCGGGTGCCCATGTTGATCCCTACAATCTCTCACCGGGGCGTGCCCCTATGTACATACACATGCGCTGAATAAGCTTGGAGCAACCCGTCGTCGCCTTTGCCCTCTGTTCGTTTCTGTTTATTTCCATCAGATAGGCAGACACGTGGACATACTGGACGGCCAAACATGCGTTGTTTTTCCAGTCTTGTTTCGGTTGCTGTGTGTGTCCGACAAACCCTGTTTCCATCGCTTTTGCCCTCTCTCTGAACCAGCACCGGTTTTCACGATATCCTCGACGAGGGCATCAATCAATGGATTCCACCCACCGAGACCCATCGAAAGCTTCAGCCGAGCTTTGCTGGTCTTTCTAAATTTGGCAAGGCTTGAGTTTGCCGCTTCCCTGCCCACACCGGCTCCACGCTGGCCGTTGCTGTCTATGTGTCTGTGTGGTCTGGCAGTCTGGTCTGGCAGTCTGGTCTGGTACTCCCATGGACGATTCCGTACATACTTGGTGCAGCGCAATGCGGTTCGGTGACGTTGACGCCACCAACCCCGTCTGCTGCAACAGCTCCAACTCCCGCTAGCCTGCCTGGCAGTCCTGATGAACAGGCCCAAAACCAAAACCCCGGCCAGGACCCTCACCCCCCCTCCCGAACCCGTCAGGTAATATTATTGCCTGCGTTTCTGGTTCCATTCTGCTCAACCTTCCAACATGCACACCTTCCTGTCTTCGCTCCCGCTCATTCTGTAGTATGCCTGCCTTTGCTTTCTGCATTATCGCCTGATGCCATTTTGCATGCTGGGGATGCTTCTCGTTGGATTGGTGTGCCCATCTCCGCGCATCATTCTCTTCTCGACCACCTAGATACCTACTTCGTCCTACAGTTGGCCCTTGTCGTCATTCGGAGCAAGATCTGTCTGCCGTTGCAACTGTTGCAACCCGGCCACGAGACATCTGCCCGCACTTCTACTTCCAACACCCATTAGTGCTTCTTCGTCGGAGTGAGGCCGACAATATCATATTACGGCCGCTTCACCTCCGTTTGAAAGCCTGCCGCACAGGGGATCGCCACCTTGTAGCGTGACAAACTGCCGCAGAAGAGCTCATTTGACATCACAGCGCCGAACTCTCGCACGATATAGTCCAAAAATAATCGACGCTAATATCCCATCTTATTCAACTCTTACATCGCGCCGATCACACAACTTAGAGATACTCGCGTGTGTTGGTTGGCGTTATTAGAACAAGCCAGGGTCTCGCATCCATCCATACTTTGGATCTCGACCAACAACAACTAGAGCATGCCGCAGCCCTGCAGCATCCATATTGCTCCCTCCATCCGAATTATTACGAGCTCCTAATATCCCCAAGTCCCCCAAGGTCCTCGTCTCTGTCGCAGACTACTGGCAACTTTCACGGCGCAGCGGCCGCAGCGGCCGGACTGTGTAGACAGAAACCTGGCTTCAACGCCAGGCGGCAGCAGTGTACGGGGGCTGAAGTGCCAAAAGGAATCCGAGAATCCGAGCAGTCGCCCCTTGATTGACGTCGGCGGAGCATCCAGCGCTTGCGAAACGTTTGACCGCCATGCGTCGCGGTCGGTCTTCCAGCTCGGCTTCGCCGTATCGGGCGCTGGCGCACCACCAACAGGCCGCCTCCCCTTCAGCATCCACTGATCCGAGCTCCGTTATTCGGTCTTTCAATGTCGACTCAAATCCAGCCCGCCCGGTGCGGCCATCCCCCTGACCGCGTCGACTATCAGAGATATGCCCTTGGATCTAGTAGAACGAATACGGTCCTTTCCTCTCTTCCTGTCGGCCCCCGAGGACTTCCTTGTTGCCATTGGGAACCATCTCAAACCCCAGATCAATGGGCCCAATGACCACATAATTACCGAAGGTGATGACGCAAAGGCCATGTACTGGCTGGTGCGCGGTGTCGTGGCCGTCACATCCCGTGACGGAGAGGCAGTTTATGCCGAACTAAAGCCAGGTGCTTTCTTTGGCGAAATTGGCGTTCTCATGGACATGCCACGTACTGCCACCATTGTAGCGCGTACAAAATGCCTCCTGCTCGTACTGAAGAAGGAAGATTTACAACTCGTCATCCCCGAATTCTCTGAGATGGAGAAAGCGATTCGAGAAGAAGCTCAAGAAAGGCTCAGCTTGCTCAAGAAACAGCGACATGAGCGCGGTGCCAGTCTCAAATCCTCAAAAAGTGATTTTGCTCCTCGAACAACCGTCCCGGGTGAGGTTTCGACTGGCGAGAGCGGGGCGATCAAGGACGGGGCCGTGGTCAACACAAAGAAGCGCAAGTCTCCGAGCCCCGGCGTCATTGAGGATCCCGCAGCTGGCAGTGCTATCGCTAGCGGATTCGTGAGCATTCGGAAGACACTGAAGGAGTTGCCGTTGTTCTCGACCTTGCCCCCGAGATCTTGCACTTTCTAGGCTTGAGTGTGCAGCCGAAAACCTATCACCCATTCATGGATATAATCTGTCAGGGCACATCTGGCAACGAAATCTACTTCATTGTACAAGGCGAGGCCGAGGTCATACACGACCAGCCGCGAGGGACGCAGCACGCACAACCGACGGCAGGTTCGGTACAGTCGAGACCACGGCTGAAAGCTGGGCAATACTTTGGCGAGGTGACAAGCCTGGGACTTTCACCAGGCCGTACCGCGACCGTTAGGTCCATTACAACGGTGGAATGTTTGATGATTACCGGAGAGGTGCTCGGTGAATTATGGCGACGATGTCCGCCAGGTATCAAGTATCAAGTAGAAGAGACGGCCAGGTTACGATTCAAGACCCAAGATGAGGATACCAAGATGACGGACATCATCAACAACAACGTACACGCCTCCAGACCGGACCCCTCAATCCCGTCCACTCCCGCCAAAGGACCATTGCCCAACTTGACGTCGTTTACTACGTCTCCCAGTCAAGCTTCACCGAGTAAGGATGACATCGAAGTCATGGAACCAAAGGATCCAGATCCGTTCTTGAGTGTCAACATGGAGAACTTGAAAAATCGGAGGCGACACTCGTTGGCCCCGCCAAATCCTGCGATCGAAAGTGCGACAACTGGCCGACCGAACAGTCATCGACCATCTCTGATCGACCCTGGTGCGATTCGATTCAACTCCAGTGAGACGTCATCTGAATCTGGGGCACCGGCAAAACGAGCTAGAACTGCCACGAACCGCCGCTTGTCTCCTTCGATACCGGCTCTGAATGACGAGGTGCTCGTACAAATATTCAAACACCTCGATATCAAAGAGCTCATGCGGCTGCAGCTCGTCAGCAGTCGTTGGCGTCTCCTCCTCTCCACGTCCCCCAAGGTTTGCAACGATGTCGACTTGTCGCATTATAACCGCTTTGTCACGGATCATTCGCTCATACATATTCTGGCCCCCTTCATCGGAAGTCGTGCAACGTCTATGGACTTGAACAACTGCTTTCATGTCACGGATGTAGGATTCTCTGCTCTGTGGCGCCAGTGTGGTAAGAACATCAAGGCATGGCGCATGCGATCGGTATGGGATGTGTCTGCCCACCAAATTCTCGAAATGAGCGAAAATGCCAAGCAGTTGGAGGAGATAGACTTGAGTAACTGTCGAAAAGTTGGGGACAATCTCCTCGGTCGGATTGTTGGATGGGTTGTGGCCGAATCCCCTACCGCCAAGAAGAGCACGATCATCACGAGCTCGGCAAAGAAGAGGCAAGAAGAGGCAAAAAGAAGGCTTATAGTGCGAACAACCCTCCACCTGGGACGGTGATCGGGTGTCCTAAGCTTAGCAAACTTGATTTATCCTATTGCAAGCACATTACTGACAGATCAATGGCTCATCTGGCCGCCCATGCATCAGCCAGATTACGCTCAATATCTCTCACCCGATGTACATCCATCACGGACGCCGGGTTCCAGTCGTGGGCGCAGTACAGATTCGAAAAGCTCACTCACCTTTGCCTAGCCGATTGCACGTACTTGTCTGACAACGCAGTTGTGGCTCTCGTGAACGCGGCCAAAAACCTCACGCACCTGGACTTGTCGTTTTGCTGTGCCCTGTCCGACACGTCAACAGAGGTTGTGGCCCTCGGGCTTCCCATGCTTCGAGAGCTCAGGATGGCTTTTTGCGGTAGCGCCGTGAGTGATGCGAGCCTGGAGAGCATCGCTTTACACCTCAACGAGCTAGAAGGTCTTAGCGTTCGTGGATGTGTACGGGTCACGGGCAAAGGGCTGGAGAACATACTGCGAGGCTGTACGCGCCTCAAATGGACCGATGTGAGTCAGTGTCGCAACCTCGAGTATTGGCTCCGAGCTGGCAGCATTGCCAAATGGGGGTTTGATGACCGAACGAGCAAACCAATTATGCCCACCGGTCTATGGGCAGCGACAGCCAGCGAAGGTATTGGGGAGATCCCGCCGCCAAAAACCATGAGTGTGGCCATGTTGACCACGCCGAATTTCCTCCCCGATCAGGACTTGGGTTCTTGAGCAAGCGAGCGAGGCAACCAGTACGATTCATTATTGAGAAAGGCGTTCATGGGCTTAGGTAGCAACGTGTGGTGGTGACAGATGGCGCGCTTGAGGAGTTTTGCCATGGGATTAATGCTATTCGGCTTGGGACGCTATATTAGGTAAAGCAAGCTTGATTGAATGACACTTGCATGGACGAATCATCGGCGTTGGGTCTGCAACTCTACTTAAAAGGAACGGTATATTGATTGCAGCCATTTTCTATCCCCCTCGAGTGTGTTGTAATGTACAACCTTGCTCACCGCAGACTGAGCAAACCACGAATGCTTGGTGCCAACGAAGAAGCCCTCTCTACCCCTTGTGACGAAGGACTGCTCTCCCGGGTAGTCGGATGTTTGAATCAACCAGTCAGGTGCAGGCAGTGGCGGTGTTTCATCAGAACGTTCCACCGTCTTCCAGATGCCCCACGTGACTTCGCAGTTACAACTGACGTGCATGGCACGTCACTGCCCGCAGACGCTGTTTGTTGGCGGTACATATTGCCGTCGCTCAGCACCGCTGGCTTTCCATCTTTCCTCACCCCCTCTCCTCAAATTCAACATCCTGTCAACCCTCAAACCTCGCAGCAATTGTTTTCCAAGCGTTGCCCGCAATGTCGTTCACTCTAAGCGCTCGGCAGAGCCTCTGCGCCTGGCGCAAAGGCTGCCCGAGCTGTCAAAGTCTGTTATGCGATGCACTGCCCCGATCCGAAACTTCCATCACCAACCTGCCAAGCCTACAAACAACGTCTTTATATCGCGCGTGCCATCGATGGCCACCCGAAATGCCTTCGCCCGGGGCGGTAGCCGCTCATACCACCAGGGAGCCACACAGCAAGCTACCAGTGGCTCTGGTACAAGAAAACTGCTCGTGGGTGGTGCCATCTTTGGCGGTACTCTAGTGGCAATCAACGCCGTATTCAACCGCGAAACAAGAGAAGATGGTGGCTTGCCCTTGTACGAGAGGGAATACTTGAACAACACGTTCTTGCACACTGGCTTGGGTATCGGAATCATTGGATTGACGGCAAGGCAAATGGTTCAGAGCGGCTTCGTCTACCGCTTGATGGTGACGAATCCTTGGGTTGTGGGACTAGGTGGTTTGGCATTGAGTTTCGCCACCATGATTGGCACTCGATCCATCAGCCCTGACAAGTAAGCAGCCGAGAAGACCTTGACAAACATGACCGTGCGTGACTAACATGATGACATCTATAGCTATATCCCCAAGTATGCGCTCTGGACTGCCTTCAACGCCACGCAGGCCGCCTTTGTCGCTCCCCTGCTGGCCTTTGTTCCCGCTCCTCTTCTCGCCCGCGCTGGTCTCTACACGATAGCCATGATGGGAGCCCTTTCCATCGTTGGCGCTACTGCGAAGCAGGAGAAGTACCTGTACATTGGCGGTCCTCTTCTTGCGGGTGCCGCTATCGTCGCTGTCTCGGGCCTGGCCCCGCTCATTATACCTGCCACGGCCGTCCGAACGCTCGCTTTCACGGACGGCATTTGGCTGTACGGTGGTCTGGCCGTCTTTGGTGGCTTCACCCTTTATGATGTGCAAAAGGTGCTGTACCATGCTCGCATGGCTCAGGCCGGTGTCATGAAGCGTGATCCTGTGAACGAGAGTATCTCACTGGAACTGGACTTTTTGAACATCTTTGTTCGCATGGTTCAGATTCTCATGATGCAGCAAAACCGCCGAAAGTAGATTGGATATGAATAACAATGGAAAGCCGGGACATTATCGTTGAAAGCAAAGACAACAATTTCTTCTTTTTTCCTATGTGAAGGTGTATGGGGTCAATTGTATGAATTATTTACTTTGTGATGGGGTGCAGAGGCAAACTCCTCTCTCTTGGCACTGCCCTGCCGTGTTGTTACAGTAGGCAGAAAATAACCCAAAAAAAAAAAAAAAAAGTGTTCAGTCATTTCATAAAAAGCGTATGCCATGCATGTATGAAACTAGCATATATGCTCAGCAGACATCATCAACAGCTTCATTCAAAGTATCATAGATTCAAGCATTCGAGCAGCATGTATAATTTATCTTATCCCACCAACTAACTACTACCCATCACCACTCACTGCAGAGGGGAAACGGTCTCAGGAAATGACTAGGACACTCGTATCCACCCGGGTTTCTTTCCAAGTATTCCTGGTGGTACTCCTCTGCGGTCCACCACTTCCCAGCGGGCGCGACCTCGGTCACGATGGCGCCCTTCCACCACTGCTCGTTGGCGAGACGCGTCACGTCCCTGGCGATCTTCTCCTGCTCCGCGCCGTGGAAGTAAACGGCCGACCGGTACTGGGGGCCCGTATCTGGGCCCTGGGCATTGAGGGAGGTGGGATCATGCATTCTGTAGAAGAACTCCAGGAGAGTGCGGTACGAGAGCTGGCTTGGATCGAAGATGATTTGGGCTGCTTCGGCGTCTGAGAGAACACGATGGGTTAGTTGAGCCGCGGTAAAAAAAACCCCCGAATGATCTAAATGCCGTGGTGGGGAGGGGGAATCTGGTTTTTTTTTTCTTTTTTTTTCTTTTTTTCAAAAAGACTCACGGCCGGTTTTGCCCCCGCAGACGGCCCTGTAGGAGGGATCCTCGAGGTTGCCCCCGATGTAGCCCACTTTGGCATCGACGAGGCCCTTGCCCGCAAAGTGTCGGCGGTACAGGTGCTCGGTGCCCCAGAAGCAGCCTGCCGCGACGGTGCATCTCTGCGCGCCGTCGGGGATGGCGCCTGGTGCGGCGGAGGGTCAGCCATGGAGAGGCGGGAGGATTGGGTGAAGGGTCTGGCGAGGCGGGTGATGAAGTTGGGGAGGTGGTTCATGTTTGATCCCCCTTTTTATTTTATATTTTATTTACAAATGTGTGTGTGTGGTTGCGTGTACTACGTCGGTGATTTTCGTGCGCATGCGCATGCGAGATGATGATGATGTGGGTGTTTTTTTATGAGGAAGAGGGTGATCGATCGATGTCTGGTCTGTCGCGGCTTCGTTGACGTGATGCTTTTTTGCCCCCCGGCAAAATAAAAAAATGACAAATCTTCCGGCTGATGATGTGCGTTGGAGGAGAATTTGCCTGTTCCGCTTTTTGGCTTGGCGGGGGCAGGGGGCAGGGGGCTTGCGCTAGCCCACATTGAGCAAAATCTTCTTTTTTTTTTTTTTTTTTTTTTTTTTTCGGGGAGGAACTCTTTCTTTTTATTGGATCATCGGGGCCCATCGCAGCATCACAGCATCACAGGCGGCCGAGTTGGCCCACGTACGTTGGTTGCAATGACGGAAGTGTTGAGAGGCTAGTATACATTCTCGTGGCATTTGGATCCGGCTGAGCTCGTCGGCAAGATGAACGGAACAACAGGTTGTGATTCGCTGCAAGTGGCGTGGCACCCGGCGCCGCTTCAAAGGGGCTTGCTGAGACTTCGTTTCTTGGCAGCCCGTCGCTCGCTCCGAAGGCCCACGAACAGATGTTGTGCTATTCGTACGGATGGCCGAGCACAGCTTTGGCAAGCGAGACATAGCCGAGCCGCCTTTCTGACGCTCAAAGCCGAGCCGCCTTATGACGATCCCAGAACTCTCGACGACGAGAATTATATAATGGACGCGTCCTCTGACAAGGACTCACCTCTTCTCCTCCCGTTTCGACAAGGCAACTTCGGGAGAAACACGGCCGGTAGCATTTCCCAAACCAGGTGCTCATCTACACACGAGATAAAAAAAAAAAAGCCCACTCTAGCTGCCGTCATTCCGCTCCTCTCCCTCCTCTCCGTCGAGGCGAGCCCGACTTCTCGCGCCGCCAACGCCTCCGCGGTCGCCATCACAGCCGACCTTCCTGGCTCGCCCGTCCACAACCGACCTCTCGCGGCCAGCGGTGGCAAGTTCTGGATTGGAAAGCCGACGAGCACGTACTGCCCCTCGAGTGTGGAGAAGCTGGGCGCATGTCCCAAGGGCAATGACACGACCATCTGGGTCGGCAACGAGTACACCACTTGCGCAATGGTGAGTGAGCTTCCTTCGCGGGCTGGGCTTCTCATGGCCCCCAACTAACATGTGTGCAACCATCGCATCTAGAACGTCGTCGTCCCCGGCGGCCAGCAGGTCTATGTTGCACCCGACGGGTCCTTGTCCTATACACAGGCTCACTCCGCTTACGTGCCTCCGGGGTCAACCGTCGACGGCTTCTGTCTGCTTCCAGAGCGGCGTGACGGACTGCGCGAGCTCGTGACACCCTCGCACCAAGTTTTCGCGTGTCCCGAGAAGACAATGGCCAATGTTTGGCAGATCTTTGCTGGTGCTGACGACCAGGACGTGCCGGGTCAAAGCACTGCGCATTGCCTGAAGTTTACGGCTTTGACTTCTCCCGCCAAGGATCCTGCTTGGCAGTACGCTTGAAGCGCGTGACGCCCATCTTTGTGGCACGCGACTATTTCGCATCATTTGCTTGATATTAGTTTGGGGAAGGAACACAAGGGGAAGGGGTTCTTTACATGCATATATACAACATTGACAAGTCGTACACACAGAAAATGTATTTAGGGAGATGGTGACGAAGAGAAAGAACGTTTCGTCATGTTAGTCTGATAGTAGTAACTAGTTTCGAGGGATGTGCATGCTGCAGTAGATAGTAGTAGAAACGTGCCAGAGCGGCACTCATCATCAAGCCTTTGATCGCACGCCCTATTTTAGGCCTAGCAAAATCCGGTGAATACAGTCAACTCCGTACCCTTCCTTACCCGAGCACATGACTAGGGGCAGCAGGCCAATGAAAGATCTTTCCGTGGCTTAGTGTGGTACCAAGTGGGATAAGAAGTACCTTGTATTGTATGTACTTTACATACTAGGACTATATAGTACCTCTTTACTAGCATAAATACCCCTACAGTATAGCGTCCCTAATAGCTCCACATATTTTCATACTTTGGCCACTGAGAGCTAATAGTGGCCGCCCCGGGTAGACTGTACGTCCCGATTTCAAATCTTCGCGTCTCAATCACGTCCTATAACTTATAAGTAATGAGATGTCTGATTCTTTCCCTCGAGAAGCATCTGCGGGGCTCGTGGCATGAGCGTGACCAAATGCAAAGGGGTGCTCAGCTGAGGTTCCGTCAATTAGCAAGTGGATGACAGACAGACTGCACTCTACCCATCCCCGAAAGAAACATCGAGTCAGCTGTGGACTCTTCCATGTTTCTTGCCGATATCATGCGCTATACGCTTTTGAGTTTCCCGACATGTTCTCAATGGCCCGGGACGGTTTCAGGTTGAATTGGGTCCTAGGGCGGAAACTCCCGCAACTTGCTCTCCGTCGGGTCCTGCACCGCCTCCGCAAACCACAACCTGTTCTGCTCCAAGTCAAACACCGTATACACAGACGAGAG
The DNA here is from genome assembly GCA_021950295.1 of Epichloe scottii. Lineage (NCBI taxonomy): Eukaryota > Fungi > Ascomycota > Sordariomycetes > Hypocreales > Clavicipitaceae > Epichloe > Epichloe scottii. The sequence goes on from CP083245.1 coordinate 952,413, forward strand.
GAACGGGTAGCCCAAATTATTCAAAGGGTCGTGCCGATGCTTGGCTGCAATGACCAACCTGCACCTGCCTTCCCGCAACTCCGTATCGGTTAGATACTCGTCGGAAATCGCGATCCGGCTCAGCGGCACGGCGACTTTGAGCTTGTCGTCATTGAAGCCGAACACGAGCTTGTTTCGGGGTCCCTGACGACCTCGCAGTCGACGGTATCCAGTCCGCCGCGCTCCGGCGTTGTCGTATCGAGGGCTCTGGCGATGTTCTGTAAAACGCCAAAGGGCAAGGTGAGACCGATGCCGCCCGAGTTGACATGAGTCCAGCGGTCCTCTTTCTTGAGGCCAAGGTTGATGGTGTTGCCGTGGCCAAGGCCCAGATAGCCACACTTTCCCCCATCGTTATTCATGTCGTTCTGCCCGTCGTGTTCTTTGCCTCCATGCAAGTCTCCGTATTTTCTGCCCTCGCCACTGCCGCGTCCAGGACACTCCTCCTCGACCGATCGACGGGCCCTACCCGGCCACCGCCCATTCATCTGCAAATGAACAGACGACATTTGGATTATATAAAGGAGGACCTCGCCCGAGAGGTCCTGTTGGATGGGCACCGCCTGCAATTCGCCCTTATATCTGGCCGTGTCGACGCCGCCAAAGACGACGGATCCTTTGCCGAAAGCTGGTACGTTTTTGTTCAAGGGTTACCAAATTTGCTCCGAGCTTTGTTTCGCCCCATTGATCGGGGTAGTCGGGGGAAAGAAAAAGAAAGAGAGAGAAAAAGAAGGGGTGTACTCACGCGTAGGATTCAATACCACACCAAACGAATTCCTTTTGATCACTCCAACGGCCTTCATCCTCGCCACCAAACCATCATAATGCTTTTTCGTCTGTTGCGCGCCCTTCGGCCCAAATCCGAAGATGGGAAACTGCATAGTGCGATCCGGGACACTTCCATTCACCACCAGGGCGACTTGCGTCTCGGGGACAGCGACCATCGGAACGGGTTCGCTGCCCAGGCTGACAGTCAATTTTATGTAGGGACCGTCGTAGATCTCCTCGCCGTCGAATTTGCCAACGAATGGGGACCATTTTACCTCGAGAACGTGACTGGACTTGAGAGGGTCAAAGTCCCCGAGGTTAATGGCGCGCGAATCCCTGCACTGTTGGTTCTTGAGTTTGCATACCGAACTGCCGGTCTTTGGTATCACGATGTCGGAACTACCGGTGTCGAAGATGCCTATGATGGGTTGCGGGGGCGTGCCGAAGTTCATCTGTACGAGGGGCAGGAACGGAAGGGATCGACGGGATTGGAAGTGCAAAACATCGACTTGGAGGACCTTTGCGTCCTGGCAACGGTCTAGGCCTATGCTGAGGACAGATATCAACCAACAAGGCCACATCTTGAGAGACTTTTGTGCTCATGATGATGGATAAGAAAGGGACCCCGTGGGAGTTGAACAGTGTTTTTATAATTTTCCACTCAAAATTTTCCACAGACAAGGTATCCCGAGACAGCCACAGCTTTGCAGATAATAGCTCACATATGGTCCCTCATCTCCGGAAGTTCTTGGCCGGGTACAAGGGGCAGCCGTGGAACCCGTCAGTACAAATAAACCCACAGACCCTACACACCGGCCCAAGTCCCCAACGCCAAGAATCCAGGCTCAAGTTCTTTGCAATCCCAACCACAAATTTTCAGGATCAGCCAAGGAAAAGAGGGCACATGCCGCAGGACCCAGGAGCCCGGCTGCCTTTCACAGTTGAGTCAATGCCGCAGTCAATGCCGCCTGGCGCCAGACGGCAACGACGACTGCTCGCGGTGGGAAGACCTCTGATCATGATGGGGAAATGAGATGCGGTGCATCATCGACTCCGAGATAACTCCCAATATGCCCGCAAGAGAGCCAGCCCTCCAGTCTGTGTTTCTACTGTTCTTCCCCTACCGCGATCATTTGCATCCTCGCCAGCTCCAGCACGTGCGCCCGCTCGACCGAGAAGCTTTGGAAAAGCTTGATCCGGCACCTGCGGTGGATGATCAGCGACCCGCAGCATCGGCTCAGGCCTTGACGGTAGATCTTGGCAGCTGCCGACCAGGGTTTTGGAGCCAGGCTGCCAACTTTCGCCGAGACCCCAGGTGCGGTCCAGCGGCGTGCCTTTGTTTCGATAATCGGTGGCATTCATCGGTGTCGTGTATTTCGTGCCGTCCAGCGCTAAGTTGGCAGCGAAACTGTGAAAGATGCTGGCTCCCCACCACATGCCGAACCGGCCTGCAGCGTCTCGCGTTTCCAACGCTGCGTCTACATTATGCTTTACCCAACCCACGTATGCAAGACATGCCTTGTCATGAGCGGCCCGGACCTTGTTCAGTTCGGTTTGGTTGATGTTGGCGTGGCGTTCAAGCTCCGATGCGTCAATGGGAGCACAGAACGCGGTGAGGTGATGGAAAAAGATGCCCTTGAAAGTTTGAGCATCTTGCGAGCATGTGCCTGACGCATCGCATTGCTCTTCTAGAATACCGTAGCGGCCGACTCCTCGTTGACGCGCTTTCCCAACATCGTCGATGGGCACGTTTCGGCCAAGATCCCACCCGGTCGCTTTGATGACGTTTTGTACAAGCGTGTGACCATCTTCGAGATAGGACGGGCTGCCCGTCACCGTGGAGAGACCTCGCTGGCTCGACAAAATCACACCCTGGTTGTACGTGTAGACCATCTCGTCACGCTGATCGCATTCCACGTTGCCCGGCTTGCTCATGTCGACATGGAATCCATCGACGTACAATCCCTGGCTGTTGGTCATGTTGACGTCCTTGAGCCACTTGTAGCCCACAATGGCAGCAGCCAGATAGGCAGGGTCGTTGGTCGAAAGTCCCTTGCTCACGGCCCAGCTCTGGTTGAATCTGTCGTCGGGGAAATGCTCGTACATGGAGATGGATGCCGAAATCCAAAGCTCGTTCGTTATGGCATTCTTGTAGGGCAAAAGCCTTGGGTTCCAGATCATGCCGCCGTGACACAGCTTGGTGTCCCATCCTTTGGTGGCAAAGTCCCAGAACGCACGAGCTCGCTGCGCAAATGTACAGACCCAGTGATTGCCATGCCATGAAACGGTGCGTATGGCCGAGTCGAGCGTCGTAGGCACGCTCAAACAGGTTTCCCCTCGCTCTGGATGGTGCAACGTCGAATGAAGGTGTATAAACTTGATGGTTTCTAGCCAGCCAAGCACAACCCATAAAACGTCATCGTATGCCTGGTGGTTGTGTCAGTCACCAAGGGTCGCTTCGCCTAGAATGATGCAAAGGGGCCTGCCGCCTTTATCCTCGTACCTCACCCAAGATTGCAACGGCATTTTGACCAAAGAAGGAGTGCGTAACCTGAGCAAATATGGAGGAGATCAGCTGCTCCTTTTGATTCCAGTCGCGGTCCCGCTCCACCGAATCGAGAGATCTGGTCAAGGTGCTAAGCGTGCCTGAAATGATGGTCCCGACGACTGCTCCCGTCCAGTCAATAGATTTGGGCCATGTGCCGTTGACCGGGTCGAAGTAGGTGTTTTGCAGGACAGCCAGGGCGTTGAACACGTCTTCCAGCACCGCGAGATTACCTCGTCCACCTGGAGGGACCTCATTTCGAACATGAACAAAGTCTCTGGCGACAGGTCGGCAGTCGTACGGTGCCTGTTGTTGAAACACAGAACACGGGGCGACTTGCTTTGGGGGGTTGATGCTTGGCACACTGGAAGAGGCCAAAGAGGCAAAGGCGCCCAGTCCGGCCAGGAAGTGATGCCGGCGCATTTGGTCTCGCTCCGATGATCGATGATTGATGATCGAGGATCGAGGATCGCAAATGCTTGCAGGTTGGAATAGGCGGCAGGTTTCCCGTTCCAGCAGCATCCGGTATGCTTCACGGCGCAGGCAGAGACGGCGTTCTCACATTCTTATGGAAGAGCTTGATTCTCTTTTCTTGGGGATCACGTCTGGCTAAAATGGATGAATGACATGATCAGGTGCATGCAGCGGGTAGCCGGTGAGCCAGCCAGCCCAAAAGGCAGGCGCCATCCGTCATCCCCGTCCGTCCGCGTTGATTGAACCAGGCAGACAGACAGACAGACAGACAGACAGACAGGCAGACATCCACATATATCCTTGACTCCGTACAATGATTGCGCGACTATACAAATATACCATGCCCGGGGATCGCTCACTCACCAGTCGCGACTTGGAAGATGGGTCATGCAAGCGATACATTTGTATGGCATTTGATAACCCTGCATACGGGGTGCTCCGTGCGGAGTACATAACAACATGCTGACGCCAACGAATGGCTGCCCGCCCTGTGGGTCTCTCCCGCTCGTGTTTCGGTTTGTTTACTTCCATCCCCAAAACAGCAGCCCATCCACCAATCAGAGCGCGCCCACCCAGACCAGACCAGACTTGATCTTGAATTGACCTTTGCTTGCTGCCCGTTGCACGCCCACTTCTTGGTACCTCCAACCACAACGCCAAGCGCCAGCTCTTGCTTCAACCACCCCTTCCCAGTCATTCTCGACTCTACATACAACTCTATTCACCATGAATTGAAAAGAGCAAGGCCCTCTTAAGAGCATTGATTCTTTGCCTGCCCCTTGCATCTGTGCATTTGCTTTACGCGTCGGACAAGCACAAACGCCGTTGCGCGAGCCTTTGACGCTCCGCAGCTATTCGCATCTATAATTTCCACAACCATCAGTCGAATCCCACACTCGAGCACCGCGTCTCTCGCGTACCTGAGCCATGGAGACCGACGCCGTGCATCGGTATCGCTCGCGCATCCTTAGAGAAATGAATGCCAACCGCGCAAATCCCTTCAACTCTCCTCCTTCTTCTACTGGCTCTCATGGCACCGTCACCGCCTCTTCGCTCTTTTCCGATCCAGATGGCGAGTCGACGCGAAGGCTCAACGAAGACATTACTCGAGTTACTGCCCCCAAGAAGCTTCCCGTGAACTTCGACGCTGCTCACCGCAAGTGGCCGGAATACTTTTCCAAACCCAAGTCCAGCAACGTGCCCAGGCTCGATGATGATGCCACGACCGACACCCGACCCTGGAAATCACAAATGAAAGAAAACAAACCGCCCGTTGAAAACGTCAAATTCACCGTTGACGATTCAACTCGGGACATGTGGCCTGGCACAGCCAAAACGCGCGCCGAAATGCAGGCCCGTGTGGATAATGAGTCCGACATTTCATCCATCCTCGATCAATCTCCCGCCCGGCCCACGGCGTATTATGGCGCGCCCAAATCTCAGCAACACAAAAGTCCTCTTTCCAAGACGCATTACCGAACCCCTTCAGAGCCTGCGCCGAACCACCAACGTCGCTCGTCAATAACAGACGCCCTCAACCGCCTACAAAGAGCCTCTCTCAGCCCACGGAATAGCGATCAAGAGTCTCCCAACATGTCTTCGGCCAAATCAAGCTTGACCGCCGTACCTCCATCCCCAGCTTCAATGGCTAGTCCGGGTCAGAATACGTCCAACGTACGATCGTTTTTCATGCCCGACGTGTCTCACCTCGGCGACTTTGTCACGGGTACCCTCAAGTTCAGCGGCTCCATGAAGAATGGTGTCCCGATCTTTGTGAAGCATGGCAAAGTTCATGATAGCGAGGAAAGACCCAGAGCTAGTGCTCACGCACAGGTCGATGCTATCAAAGTTCCCGAGGATGAAGAGAAGATCTTTGTCTCCATGGATATGATCCGCGATGAGATTGTTTCTCTGCAGGCTGCACACGACAAGGTACAAGAATATGCAGAGGGCCTGCAGCTTCAAGTGGAAAGACTTGAAGCTCAGCTTCGACATGGAAAATTTGACGGTGGATACGATGAGAGTGCCAAGTTCAGAGCGCAGAAGAAGAGTAAGTCAAGATCTTAAACAAACATGGCGTATTGAAAACAAGCTCCACATTGACACCTCATTCTTTCTAGGACTGGAGCTAGAGGTTGCAACACTGCAAGCCCGCTTGGATGAAGCGTCAAGAAAGCTTAGCACCAACGCAATAGAAAACGAATCTATCGCACATGAGCGTGACAGGGCGATTGCTAGGCTCCAGGAAGCTTGCGAGGACATTAGCAAGCTGACGAGGAAACTGGGTGTCAGAGAAAAGGAGCTCTCTACTTCACAGAAGCAGCTTGAGTCCTCGGACCAGATGCGTCATGACAACGACACTTTACGTCGTGATCTTGTGTCGCTCAAGCATAGTCGTGACGCACTAGAGCTCGACAATTCGTCCCTCCGAGCTGATAACGAGAATCTCCGCAAAGAGCATAAGCGCCTGCGAGATGAGGTTGACGCTCTGCGCTCTGACAAGAGCGTTCGTGGCGATGACTCCGACTCCCTCGCAACCGAGAACAAGTCTCTTCGCTTGACCAATGACAAGTTGACAGAGGAGAACGAAGATCTTCGCGAAAACCTTGAAGGAGCCCAACACGAGCTTGACGCTGCGCGCGAAGAGATGGAAACCCTTCGGGCCAAGGTTGACGTGGTCGTGCAGGAAAAATCAGCGCTTGAGAACGACAACAAGTCTCTTATCCGCCACAATGAAAAGTATTTCAATGAGAATAAGCTCTTACGCCGCGAGAACTCGGGCTTCGAGCGTAGCGTTCACGATCTGCATGAAGAGAACTTGAAGATGAAGGACGAGGTTGTTTTCCTCAAGCAGCAGCTTGATAACGACAGGCCGCTGCACAAGGATGACGTTTCTGGCACCGTTGAGGAGGAAACGGAGGAGAATATGACGTCGGCTTATTTCGTGCCCGACATCACTGTCAAGACAAATGAGTCTCGCCCCGCAGAAGGCACTGAGACGAAGGATATGCCCACCTTGCCGGAGGTGACATCTCATGGTTATACAATCGAGCAAGAAACGCGGGAGGTCTCTCGACGAGTCAGCAGTAGTAGACAGCGTTCCAGGAGCAGACCCCGAGCAGCGTCCAAGGGTGTCGCCTTTTCTATCCCCGAGAAGTCGGCGCTCCGGAATAAGAACCGCAGCAATGTGGCAAACCAGGGCAGCAAGCGCAAGCAGACTACTACTACTACTGCTGCTGCTGCTGCTGCTGCTGCTGCTGCTGACCAGCGCTCAACCAAGTGCCCTCCAACTGCGGAGCTGGATCTGACCACCGAAAATGACGAAACAACCGGGGATTTCAATCTGAGGATTTCACGAACCAAGACGCCGCAATCTCACTAGACTTCTCGTTGAAAGGCGCCAACTTCCATCCGTACAATCGAGACACGACTGTACAGAGCAACAAATCTCGTCGTGGAAGCAGTTCGCGGCCAGCACAAAAGCATACCTTCTTGGAGGTGGACGTTAGCAGCGGGACCAACAAGACAACCAACCCCGAGTCCTGCCCTGTCCTATCAACCGATGCACGTCGTGTGCTGGATGGCTTGTGCAAGCACAGCTGTCGTAACTGCATAGTGTGCGCACGCATCACCTCTCACCGCGGAGTTGTTTCATCATCCGAGGCTGCTTCAGGCAAAAAGCGCGTTAGTGTACCGCGTCCTGTGCCTGTCACGGATCGCAACCTGACGGGAGACGATCTCACGATGCGCCCATCGCAGGCGCCCGGCTATGCCTTGGCCTTGGTCATCAAAGGACTAGAGGACGAAGCAGAGCATCTTCAGCTGGAGCTCACCCGCCTACAAGCAGAGTATAACAGCAGGGACAAGGCCATTGGCCGGCGCGATCGACTGATTATGGCCGAATCCATTCGAACGCTCTTGAAGCGCATGGAAGTCAAGAACGATCAGATCTACAGCCTGTACGATGTTCTAGAGGGACAAAAGGCTGCCGGACAAGCCATGACGGAGGAAGAGGTCGAAATGACTGTTCTCAACATCACGGGCATGACAGTGCGCGATGTCACTGGCGGAAGCGAACAATTCACATGGGAGGGCATTCAGGAAACAGTGCAAGTGTGAAGACGAATATTCTTTGTTGGATTTTGAAACAGCACCATCCCATATTCTTGCCAGTCATGAGCGAACGAGCATTACCTCTTTACGTGCATAATAAGAACTCATGGGGGACCCGGCGCGGTCACAAACGGAGTTTTTGGAATAACACTGATGTCAAGAGGGACGGACGGACGGACGTCATCTGCGGCGTTTCTGTCTCTATTTTCCCCTCCTTCTTTGCGATTCAGTCTTGGCATAATGGTTTTTCTTGTCGTGGCGTTTTTGGGCAAAAAGGGCTTGGATTGATTTGCGGTACACTTTGTTTGTATGTTGTTAGGTTGTGCGCTCGAGTAGTGGACAATGAACATGATCATGAAGGGATTGCGTCTTCTGCCTCTGCCTCCTGGGTCACTCACTATGAGCATGTTCCTGCACGCTTTCTGCCGTCATTCATGAAGTGTAATGGTGAGACTGTTGAGAAGCAAGGTATCCGTGATTTGCCATTTAATGCACCGTGTGACTATCCATTCTATTCGCTATCCTCGTCCTCTTCACCATCCACTTCCACTTCCACTTCCTCATCCCCGTCTTCATCTTCATCTTCATCCACCTGCATCTCCTCATCAGTCATATCCTCGGCCCCAGAGCCACTCTCACTCTCCTCCTTCCTCTTACGATCATCTTCCCTCCTCGCCTCCTCGAGCATCTTTGTCCTCTCCTCCTTCACCTTCCTCTGGGCGACGACAAAAGCACCCAGCGGCGTCTTGGCGACTTCGAAATCCTTGAGGAAAGCCGCGACTTGGGAGCGATCCCTTGGCGCAAAGTCAACTTTTGCGCGACGCTCCTCGATGAACTTGGCGTTGGCCTCGAGTTTTTGAACGAGCAGGACGAGCTGCGACATGAGTTTGGCGTTCTTGTTGCCTTGGGCCTTGGAGCGGGCCTGCTTCATCCACCGCTTCAGCTGGATGATGACGGGGAGGGCGAGCTCGGGGAAGGCGATGGATGTGGACCAGAGGAGGAAGAACTCGCCGAGGAGCTCGACAACCTGTTCGCCAACGCCGTCCTGGTAGACGCGCGTGCGGAGGTACGACTTGGGAGCCTTGTAGGCGACTGTGAAGTCGAAGGCCTTGAGGGTGGATGCCTTGGGGGCCTTCTTCATCTCCGCCGAGGAGAGGACCTCGAGCATCGGGGAGGCGAGCGGGATGTAGGTGCCTGTGGCGCGGGAGGTTCGCAGCAGGGACCGGACGAGGTGGAAGCGGAGCGGGAAGTAGATGGCTGTGGGGATGAGGCGCATCGCGCCGAGGGTGACCTGCACGAGCGGGTAGATGAGGAGCTTGAGCTGGTTCTCCTTACCGGCTTCGGCTTCCTTGAGCGGGGAGCAGTGCTCGACGAGGACGCAGGACCAAAAGTCGAGCGAGTGCGTGAACTGCCAGTTGTAGACCATGCGGAACGAGTCGTTCTTGTTGTTGACGATGCTGTTGCGCAGGTGGATGGCGAGTTGGCGGATAAAGGTAAAGGCAGTGGTGTATCCGACCGAAGGGTCGATGCCCCAGAGCTCGGCGGCCGAGTTCTTCATCAGGTTGATGCCCTGGATGGTGTTGTGGTTTGTGACGCGACATCCCTGCACGAGACCCTGATACACGGCCTTGAGGACGGTCTCGCGGATCCCCTTGTCACCGATGACGACGAGCTTGCGGAGCACCAGGAAGGCCGTGATGCGCGTGGTCTCTGAACTGGCGGGTTGCGCCCAAAAGTTGACAACGGCCTTGGCTAGGGCTTTCATGAGTTTCTTAAAGGACAAGAGATAGGGAAGAATCGGCGTGATGGACGACAGTGTCAGCTTCAGGGTCTTGTCGTCGGACAGCGTGCCGAGCAGGTGCATGATGGACGAGGTGTAGGACTTGAGAAGCAGGGAGAGCGTCTTGAATTTCTTGGTCTCGGTTTGGACGTAGACTCTGCCAGAAGCGGACTCCTTGACAGGCAGATGGTGGTTCATCACCACGGGGATGTGTTTGAGAGCCAAAACCAAGACGTCGTTGTAGACTTCGGGGCTGTTGATCGTCCATCGCTGTTGAGTCTCGCCATCCTCGTCATCTTCGTTCAAGTGGGCGGCGCTTCGGAAAGCGAGGACAACTTGTCGAGCAGCGCGCAAGGAATTGGTCTCCTCAATTGCTTTGCGCCACTTGGCGACCGTTGGCCGGGTCAGTTCGTTGCTCTGAGAATCCTCCGGTTCCACGTCGTCTTCGTCCTCATCCTGTGCTTCTTTGGCAGCCTTTCCCTTCTTTCTCTTCTTCTTCGGCTGCTCATCTTGGGCTTCATCGTCTTCCTCGCCGGCGCTCAGTTCGTCCACCTCTGCCAGGTCTGCATTGCCGTCAAAGTCGAGGGCTTCTGGGTCGTTTTCTTTCAAAAACTTGTAGAATTCCGGATCCTTCTCTGCCAGCTTATCCATGGTGTCTTTACTCATGCCGCCTTCGTCGTCCCCACCCTCGCTGCCCTCGTCACTGTCACTGTCACCGTCACCAGGCTGTTGACCGAGATTCACGCCAGAGCCGCTACCGTCACTCAACTCGGCATCCTCCTCTCCGCCCCCCGGCCTCGGGCCCATTTCTCTTTCTTTTGCCGAGTTTCCCGGCCTTGGCCTTGGCGTCCTTGTTGTCGATGATCTCGTCGAATCCCCCTGGAAAAAGTCATCCACAGTCATCTCGCCGCTCTTCTTGTTTCTGAATAAGCCATTAGGCTTCTTGGCGGTGTCCGCGCCATCTTCCGCTGGCTTGCTCTTGAAGAATTCAGAGTCCTTGGTCCGTCGGGTCTGCTTTTTCTCTTTGATCTGATGACGCTGTTTAACCTTGGCGGCTTCCTTTCTTTTGTCGAGCGTACCGCGGAGGTGGTTCTTTTCGAACTTTTTCGTTGCCTTGAGGTTTTTCTTCCCGGGACCCATGATTGGCAATTCGTTGCACCACGGCAGCGTGGTGGTGAGAATGGTTTCACGGATCGTACTGAAGGAAGGGTGGTTAAGACGAAAGGGTAAAGGATTGCTGAACCTCGCAAACTTGTCGCTAGGCCCGGCCCAATTGGCGATCCTGCTGCCAAAGAAAAAGAAAAAGAAAAAAGGACGACGTTATCGATAGTAACTTGCCCCGCAGATCAGGCAGGCGGTGGGCGCCATTCTGCCCGCGACCCCTGCTGCTTGGGAAACCCCATATTCACGGCTTCTTCCCTTCAGCTTGCTCGTCGGACTTGCCTGACGACCGGATCTCTCGCATCCCGTCCGCAGTCGAGCTTCAATGCGCCGCCCCCTTCACCCGCCGCCATGATTCCCCGACAAGGTTATGCGCCGACACCGCATAGTTATGTTCCAAACTCGACTTTCTCGGCAACAATCAACCTGGATGAGGTAGATAGATGCACGCTAGCCTCGGATATGTCCATACCGTGCATGTCTGCGCCCGCTTACCTGCTCGATGCTAGGAAGTCAAGCTCACCGACACACGAGCCGAGCGCGACCTTCAAGACTCCCTCGCCGAACTTTTCAGCATCATCGTGACACTTGACGAGCTCGAGAAGGCGTTTCTGAAAGATGCGATTCCCGAACACGAGTACACCGAAATATGCGAACGATCCCTCCGCCAGTACAAAGCGCTCCTGGCAGACGCGACAATCGCCAATGAATTTCAGGGCTTGGAAGAGTTCAAGGCCAAATGGGACGTATGTCAATTCAAACGAGAACCCTTGCCATTTTCACGCCATACAACTTCCGTAGCTTACACAGCGTAGCTCCAAGCTCCGCGTGCAACGGAGCGTCTGCGAGTCGGCATGCCGTCGACCACCGTAACAGCCTCGTCTTCCGCCACCGGCCCGCAAGCCTCATCAGGTAGCAACAACAACACCAGCGGTGTCCTCATTCTGGAGGCCACTCAGGAATTCATCACGTTCCTTGACGCCGTCAAGCTGGGAATGCTATCCAAGGATCAGCTGCACCCGCTGCTCTCCGACGTGATTCAATCCGTGAACCGCGTGACGGACCAGGACTTTGAAAGCAGGGGCAAGATTGTGCAGTGGCTCATCACACTCAATCAGATGAAGGCATCGGATGAGTTGAGTGAACAGCAAGCGAGAGAGTTGGAGCTGGATATTCAGCAGGCCTACCAGGGGTTCAGAAGGACTTTAACATGACATGATAGTCGACTTTTGTTGCCTCATTTGCTCGTGATTTCTTTTTTTTTCACTCATTTCTGAGCCATCTTGTCATTCTCCCTTTAACCTTGCAAGGACACACACCCCAAACACTCATTTATACCAAAAATGTCCAGAAACTTGGATACACAAACTCCTCTTCAAATATTCTCCTCACCTGCTCCAACACAAATCTTTCTACCTTGCCTACATTTTTCAGACTCTGCTTCCCCCATCTCGCTCCCCAATTTCACTTTCCACCTTGATCTCCTGCAGTAGACCTCCAAGTCTGCCTCCTTCCTTCTTGCCCCCATTCTTCTCCTCCTCGCCCTGCACATTCTCCTCGTCGTTCACAGAACCAACTGCCGCCAAGGCATCCTCGGGACTAAGAAAGCAAAAATGCACTCGTTTTCGTATCTTGGCCAACAAGCCTACCCCGTCGAACGATAGCCCTGTTATGTTCAGCTTCAGCGGGATGCCGACAAAGCTAGGCATGGGATAATCCAGCAAGATCTCCGCTGTCAGATTCAATCGGACATCCCCAGCGTAGCGTATCCTGAACACGGCTTGAACATCTTCTACCCTCGGTTCTCTCCTTTGTTGAGAAGCCAGACCATCACCATCTACCGGGTTCTCTTCTTCGTCCTCGTCCTCGTCTTCGTCTGCCTCTTCCACAGCCGAGCCCGTGAGATGCGTATCTCTCGTGGGCGGCCGAGACGTGCTCACACTACTAGGCGCGAGTGTAGACACGCTTGATTTCTCTCGCAGAGACGGGGCCGTCGCCGCGTCCCTGGTCTCGGAGAAATTGTCCACGGAGATGCTGCTCGTGGAAGGGTTTCGATGGTGACTTGCCCCATGATGGTAGTTGTGATGATGTTGTTGGTGAAAATCGGAGTGGTCCAGCACTCCTCCGGGTCCCATCCAGTTGTTGTTGCCTAGGTGGGCGCCTGCCACGGCCGCCAGCGGTGTATGCGTTCCTGTTCCCAGATGGCTTTGGAAATAGTTTAGCCCCGGGCCACCGAGTATACCCGGTGCAGATGTGCCCAGAAATAAGCTGCCCAAGTCGTGACCAAACGTGTCATGTCGCAAAGCTGGCCTGATGCCGCTAGGTCGTTTGTCGTGGCTGCCCGCCAGCGCATGCTTGGCCCGCTCGGCTGCAAGATGGGTTGCTGCCTCATCGTCGCTTCCAAACTCATCATCGCTCTCGTCGTCTGCTATCTCTTGGTCGTAAAAGTCAGATAACGGATCTGTGATGTCTTTGAGGTCCAGCTCAGGTGGTATGCTGCCAAAGTCGAAGTCATGCACGTTGACGGATCTGATGAACCGGGGTAGTGGCACTGTTTGGAACTTGTCATGGATGAAGGACCTGATGCGCTCAGCCAAAGCGTCGCCGTCGGGACCACTAGTGAGCGTCTCCCAGTCGAGATCAATGGACATGGCGATGCATCGGGACGGCAAGTCTGGAAATGCAAGGGTAGGATGTTTAAAAGAGCAGGTTTAGCTTGAGCTTGAGCTTGAGCCAATCCGGCGTTAATTTCAGGTCCAGCCAGGTCCACACCTAAAGAGATTCCAACTCACGCCGCACTGTGCTAACAATGCAAGCAGCAGCATCAACAGCATAATTTGGCACGACAGGGTCTATTCCTCTCATGGATGCAATCAAATTGTCCATGGTCGTCATATCATTAGCAACTTCTAAAGGAGAAGGATAATTATTTCATGCGTATGCTATAATGAAATCCTGTGACATCGCTTTCCCCTCTAACTCCAAAACATCTCAAGCAGGTACTTCAGCCGTTCACAAGCTGCATACATCTCAAAGAACAACAGTTTCGGGCTCTTCGAATCGAGCGTGGCCATAGTTTGTCGACAGTTGTGGATTGTTGAACAGATGCCAGCAATTAGGGGCTTGCAAAATGTACCTGTCTGGAATTAGCATCCACCATTACGTCAAGACCGGAGGAAAGCTCACCTAGCCATGGCCTCTCTGAATCGGGACTTGTATTCTTTCGGACTCGTCACGGTGGGTCGGTTCCGACCACCACCAGCAAAGCCACGATCCTTGATCCAACTTTCCAGCTTCTTGTCCCAGGTATACGTTCTAATGCAGTCAATGATGCCAACCACCAGCTCCTTTTTCTCCTCGTCGACGGCAATCATCAAGGAGTAGTCCATGACATTTTGTCGGGCCAAGAAAAGCGTGTCATTCCAAACGGACGCTCTAAGAAGTTTCTTGGAATGTTCTCTCGTAAACAGGGGTGATTCGTATATGTATTCCACCATATTTTCGTCCAACAATACTTCGTTCTGCTCTCCAGTCGACTGGATCTTGCGGTTCCGCATGGATCCCTTCAGGTCGAAGATTCGTGTCGGGGAGCGGTCGTAGAATAGATTTTCGGTAATCAGAAGATCGAGTTTAATATCAATGCCAGTGGTTGGGTTCTTTATGATGACTTGGAAGAAGCCCAACATCTTGGCAATCACTGATGGCAAATCGTGGAATAAGGCTTCGGCCATGATACTAAAGTAGCTAGGAGCAAACCGCAGAAAGGCCGAAGTTTCCACTGGAGATAAGCTCTGCCGCGATATTAGCAATGCACTACGATTCAAATCAATGTAATAGATCCGCATGATTCTTACCTTGAGAACAAGTCTGTCGTCCAATGTTTTGAGAAATACGGACTTGGTCTTGCCCCCTCTCGAATCCCATTTGAGGCAGCGAGACAGGCACTCGATGATTCGCTCAGCTACGCCACACTTGCGCCGCAATGCGTCGAATTGTTCGGCGTAGAAGATCTTGCATGTCATCATTGCTGCACCCTCTTTGAACTGGTACTTGAGATGAGTGCCGGTGGCCCGCAGCAAGCTCTTTTCCAACTCTGTTTCGTTGACCATGATGTCGCCAGTATCAGACGCTGGAATAGACTTGGGTTCTTCGTCGCTGTTTCCTTCTACCTCTCGCTTCATCACCTCTTGAGCCTCTCTCCTAATCGTTGAGAGCTTGTTCTTATAGTCGTCACTATTCAAGGCGAGCGCAATGACGGAGCTAGGCTCATCCTCTCGCACGATAATGTCTGAGTCAACGAAGATGTGGTCAGTTGAATTGACAGGATATTCCAATGGTGGCCATCCACTAGCTGAGGTCTCTGCCCAAAAGTTGGTAAGATACTTCATCAAGCTGGTCTTCTGGTGTTTTGGAAGCTCCAACGGAATTTCGGTGCTTGGCTCCAAGGCCTCTGCTAGCTCCTGGATATCTGGCAAGAATTCATCCGCAATACATGACTCCACGTCACTAGTGGCACCCTCATCGTCCGAGTTCACCTGGCTTGTTTCACTTTCGGGCGCAAGGTTACGTTCAGGCTTTGAGACCTGATCCTCAGGCCTGACAATTGCTTCCAGGGGGTAAGGAGTTGGGTGACAGGCTCAGATTTTGAGAGGCCGACTTCATTGTTAGCCGATGTTCTGGTTTGGCCATGATCGCCATCTCGTCCAGCCAGCTGCTCATTGGAGAGACTATGCTCTTCGAACGCTTCGGCAACGTCATCATAAACCTGCACAATAGCCTTTGTGACCGCTCTGGGAAGCCTTGCTCGAGGTTGTCGAAGGTTCGCGGCTCTCTCCTTGCGATCCCGAATGCGTTCCCTCTCAAACTCTCGGCTCAACTGCTCAAAGTGTCGCGCCAGTGTCGACACTTTGGATTCCCTTTTCTTGTGAGTTAAGCGCGGTATGCTAGATGCGGCATTCTTGCCGCGGTTTTTCAGCGCAGTCAGCCCCAGTCGATCCGACAACTTCTTGTCCACCTTGATGGACCCTTCCGGGGTGCTTCTGTTGCGGCATCAGGAGCTGGAGAAGGTCTAGCTTCCTTTATTGCTTGGGATTTGGCGGCAGCGGAGTGCGATTTGGACAGTAGCCGAGCAGGCTGAGATATTGCTCTCACCAGAGGCGGCGAGATGTTGGATCCTGACCTGCGGCTAGGGCCGCGATCCGGTACTGGTTTGGATGTTATCGCCAAATGTTCGTTTCCTTGCAACGCTTGCTCCCTGCGCATTTGATCAACTTTCTCCGATAGAGATTGGCCAGATATCGAGGAATCAGTTGGGCCCCGAGCCGCTCCTGCGGGCGAAATTGGTGGTCGTCCTATTGTCGGATTGAGAGCAATGGGGATCCTGGATGCTGTTTCGGGGACTGTGAACTCCTGAGGTGCCGCTGCTGGTGTAGCTATCAACTCTGGTGACCCGGCCAAGTCCAGTCCTTCGACTCGCTCAATAGCTCCCTCAGCAGGAACATAGACCTTCTCTTCTTCTTCTTCTTCTTCTTCTTCTTCTTCTTCACCATGCTTTTCAACCAGAGCTCCCGATGAAGCCACACTAGTCTCCATTCCAGTGCCAGTATATTCGGTGGGTGGAGTAGTCTTCTCAGCAGCCTCAGTAAATGTTTGAGAAGGTCGCTCATCGCTATCCACAGCTGACCCAGTTCCGTCATTTGAGGCCAGCGATTCTTTAGACTCATTATCGGTAAATATCTTCTTGAGCTGCATCATCGTAATTTGACGCATGTCGCGATCTCCGAGAAAGTCGGCTTCGAACTTTGCAAAGGCTTGGTCCCATTCCCCCGCCTTTTCCAGCATTTCGCGTACAAGTTTGTTGAACGGAACGACCTCGTAGTATTTAGACTCGACGTAGGTGCGTTGCATCTGGCGGATGATGGCCGGTTGCTCGTCTTGAGTTTTCTTTATTAATCTTTCCACTTCTGCCTTGCATGACTCCGCCTTTTCGGGCAACAGGCTCTCCGTTCGGATACTTTTTAGCCTAGCTCTCACCGAGGACATGAACTTGCCCCAGCGTTCTTCCATTTTGTTGTAAATTTCATTCTTGAGCTTCAGATCATTCGCTACCTTCCAAGTAATCCTGGCTCGTGGAACGACAATCTCGAGAAGATCAATAGGGTCCCAGTGGATTCGGACTCTAGAATCTCGCACACTGAAATACCGAACATGATCACGGTGGAGATCGTGAGGACAGTCCTCGACGTTCTTGATTCTCAAGCCTCGACCCCAGTAAAGTAGCTCCAAGTATTTCCCGAACGAGTACTTGAAAGTCGCATCAGACATGGCAACCTCTTCCGAGTCCTTCTTACAAAGCTTGCAGTAGGTCCACATCGTGATGCCATCGCCAAGTTCTGGTCGTCGTGGAGGGGATTGGCGACATGCTCGACAAATACAGTAATTCGATACTCGTCGTGCACATAAGTTCTATGATGGTCGACCAATTTTTTTCGCAACCATTGGAGTTGCAAACATCATTTTTGCTGTACGCGAGGTCTTCAATGTATTGGCCCAGTGCACAGTCTGCATCCATGCCTGTGTCCACATGTTGCTCGTCATAAAAGTTTATGGCAACCAAGCCAGGCTCTATGCAAGGAATCTTCGTGTCCGTGCAAATGACAGAGTACAGGACGACAATGTTTTGATGAGAGTAAGGATCGAATAAGTCCAAATTGCCTTGAATATATGTCTCCCATTGACGGGTTTGTGTCTGATAATTGAAGAGGGCTTTGTCATATTCTGCATCATGGACAGCGTGCAGGACTTCCATGACTTGCCGCTGTGCCTTCTGTCCAATCTTTTCGACCATTTCCGGCTTGATGAGTTGGAATTTGTGGCGGCCAGCTTTCTCTGAGTCTTCCTCCACTGCATCCTGGTCGCGCAGCCGGCGAAGATACAAGAGTCTCCTCTCTTGTTCTCGCGTCCTCATCAGAAGATATGGTTGCTTGAACTTGACATAGGGGGATGCAGATAAGATCTTGGTCTCGTACTTGGCGACCATGTCGCTGTAAAAGGTTGGCATCGGAACATCATCAGGCACTTGACTATCGGGAGAGGCATGCGTATGGTTCGCATGGAGGCGCACCCGTTGGGCTGGTTCTATGCTTTGTATCGCCGATTGTGCCGAAGTGTCAGCTTCGTCAGTTCCCGTACTGATGCTGTCCACCGTAACTTGTGATGGTGGTTCGCTTTCATTTGATGGATGGTTGATGACCATGGTAGGACCACCTTTGGCGTATTCCCCGCCCGAGCTCATGGATCTGAGGCTGTCATTCAATCCCTGCAGTGAGTTTGACAAGGAAGTCTCGCTGTCTTCAGGAGGTTCCACAGATTCGTCGCGAAGTAAGCTTGACTCCAGCTTCAGGTTGTAAACCACGTACACCATAAATTCCATGATGTGCTTGATGTGTTTAAGCAACTCGCCGGTAGCTCCACGCAAGGCTATTGTGCATCCCAAATCGGGACGACAGCCGGACAGAAAGATGTACGATTTCTTTCGGCCAGGATAATCGTTGTTCACAAACGTCCGGACCTCAAATGCGGAGCAGCGTCCCACGCGTACAGGAAGGGCCAACATGTCCAAGGATTCAATAATCTCAGCCTCGGCACATCTCGCAACAGCTTCAATCACAGTATCTTTGACGTTGTACGCCACAGATATGTTCGCCTCAGACAGATACTGCAAGGCAACCCCAGAGACGCCTTTCTGGGCAAGTAATATTTGTGGTCGGAGATTCGTAATTCGTTGCACTACGACTCGTAGAAACTCTTTTTCTTGCTCGATCACAGGTTGCAGGCTCATAAAATGCTGTTGATGTCGCTGATACTCGATTGGAAAAGTAACAAGCACGACTCGAGGGTTTGTAATTCGTCGTGGCATGCTCTTCAAGGCTAAGTTTTTGGTGAACACTACTCCAGAGACATAGCAAGTATCACCAGGCCGTCCACCAGGTATCTTCTTCAGCTTGACATAATGTCGTAGGTCCATATCTTCGCCCTTTGCAACGTCCGGTGTCACATCGTCCGTCAGCTGCAAGAGCATCGGTACAAGCGCCTTTTGCCATGCCCCCGGGTTAGGGATTTCAGAATCGTTCAGGAGTTGATGTAAAAGCTTGTCAACATGTTTCAAGCTGTATCTGTTCAGCTCCCTCTTTGGTGACATTTTCTTATGCAGCGAGTCGCTCCTGGTAAGTTGAGTTCCTGAGTAACCCAGACCTGAGTGATCGATGCCACAGAGCATCTCAGCGGAGGCTGACGGGCCTTTGTATACAGCTGACTTGGGTCGAGGTGACCCGTGATGATGGGCATTCCCACTGACATTACTGAGATTTCTACGTCTGGTCGACCTTCGGTGGTTCAAGAAACTGATTGGCCCGCTTGTGTCATCAAGTACTCCTCTGCTGACATAACTCATCCCGCTGATACTTTTTTCATGCCGATGACGATGTTTCCTCGTTTGATTCATATAAGAAGGGAATCCGGATCTATCCTGTTCATAGCTTGTGGATTGTACGTCTGGCCCAGCCATGGTTGCAAAAAGTCCCATCTGCTCATCACCACTCGAGTCTTCAGACATGTAGTCTGCCAGATCTGGATCAATAATGTTGTCATCATGAAAGGCGGGAAATTTTGGCTTCTTGGCATTTTCGTCACCGATTCCCTTCCTGAAAGGGGCTTGTAGCTCTGGGGCAGGTTTGAATCGACCAAGAAACCCATGTTTTGAGTGATGCCTTTTGTGTCCAGCAGAGGATTGAGGCCGACCCGACATCGTAAGGGATTTCAGTGAACGTGATGAACCAGGACGGCTCAGTTGAGGAGCATCAATTTCCAGCACTGCTGACGCTCTATTCGCGGAATCCCTCACTCGACGAGTTGCTGGGATAGCCATCATGGGCGTGGTGAGCGAGCGAGAGTCCTCTGAGCCCTCAGAGCCCGCAGCGACACTCGAAGGTTTCGATTTGCTGATTACGGTCTCGGAAGAATCCTTTGGGTTGTTGGGGCCAAATATCTTGGGCAAAAAGGACCGCTCATCGCCCGAATCATCCGAGCCACTCCCATCGAATCGGCGGGTGATGACATCGAAACAATTTTTGCACACCCTCAGCGACCCTTGAACACCGAACTTTTCGCCCGACACTACTGTTGTACATTTGGAGTCAAAGATGCAACCGCAGGTGCGACAGTGGTGTTTTCGGCGGAAGGCCGTGAAAGGCGTCTGGCAGAGGAAACATTCTTTGACAGTGTCGTCCTTCATCCAGAATTCTTTGCTCAAGACTTGCCGCCGCATTTTGTCAAGCTGAGCACTCATCTGATCAGAGGCTCGTTCGTGGCCACGCGTCGTACCTGGGATCCGACCCGAGCCGGGATGCAAGTGTCTGGGGTGAAGTTCTTGATTAAAGGAGTCGTGATGTACCGAGCCGTGAGCAGAGGTGTTGACAGCACTGGCAGCAGCTGTGCCTCTGTCGACGGACGAGTCTCTCGAACCAACATACCTTGGTGATCGAGAATGACTGATTCTGTCGATAACCGCGGGTGTTCTTCTGTAGTCATCCATTTGGAGTGCCGAGGAGGTACCTGAAGGATTCCGTACATGATGACGACTTGGCACCGTTGATGTGGCTGAAGGGGCAGACGTTTTCGTTTGGACAGGGCTGAAGGGGGCATCCAGGCTGCCTTCAACACTTGACGCATCATCTCTGCCAGCTCGAGGGGGCAGTCTACTATCATGTGCATCGTACAGCCCGGCATGTTCCACCTGAAGCTCTGCCCTGCTAAGGCTTCTTCTGCTAGATGCTTGCCCTGCGCTGTCCTCGGTTCGAATCGTACTACGACTTGCATCGCGTTTCAAAGCTACAGGTGGTGCTATGGTAGGGTCGGCGACAACAGAGCTTGTAGCTTTTGTCGGTAGGCTCTGTCTGCTCGAAGAGCTTGATTTTGGTCCAGTCATTAAGCTAATACTGGTCGACTTGACGGACTGCTGCCCCAGTGAGCGGGCATCTGCGGATACAGACAAGGCTGCAGTAGAAGACGCTTCTGTCATCGGAAGACCGCCGGTAGAGTGTGTAGTGATGGTTGCATTGGTGTCAACTCGGGTCAGTGATGACACAGATGGCCTAGATGCGTGGCTAGGTGTCACCGAAGATCGCTTGGACGTGGCCTCTAGAGCTTGCATCGAGCTCTCTTTGATATCCTTTGCTTCCTTGACGGCTGTCTTGGTAGGGCTTACGCCACCCACGGCTTCACGAAACCGATTATACAAGCCGCTGAGGCCATTCTGTACCAACTCTCCCGCTCCCTGTCTACTCTCGGATGCGGGGATCCCCTCCGGTGGGGGCGCATAATCGTTAAACGTGGTCAAGGATTCGCAACGACTCGCTGATGTATGTATTTCGTCGAGGGCATGCGCAAGACGCTCTTTATCTATAGTTGACGATATGGAATGTGTCGAGCCACGGCGGTTCCGGAAGGTTATGGGCGAGCTGAGGCCGACGGAAGTAGCTGGCGAGACAGGACGCCTTGGCTTAGAGGTGGAATTACTCGCCATGGTGCTGACAAAAGTGGTATTGAAGAATTTCGAAGACTACTACGTTCGTCATGGGCCAGAAAATTCTTGATCGAGCGGTTCGTCCCATGGGAGGTGTGTTGTATTCGCGTATCGATATCAAGTCTGCAAGAGCTCGGTACGTATTTCTTGACAAGTTCGACGCATGGTGTGTGCACTGCAAACAAACAAAGCAGGTTACTGGTGACAGTTGGCGAGACAAGCTGAGCAAGACGAGCAAGACGATATTTGGAGGCAGTACAAGTCGTGGATTCGCGAGAAGGATTTCCGATTATCAAAACCTAGTGGCCTTTTTGCCAGAGGCTACACCGCTGGCAAATCTGACGCGCCGGCAACGAAAGCGTTCGCCGGATTTGAGACACCAGACTAGGGATGACAAAACAGCTTGTCAGATGCAAAGTTGGAGTTGCACGAAAAGAATGCGGCCGGCGGTCTGCAAGCCACGAAGACTTGCTCTGATTCGGCGGCGGGGCCTTCGAGATCACGCCGGTGAGTGACAGAGCACACAGATGTAGCTCATTTCCGACTGACTAACCAGACTGGCTGCCTTTGATCCTACGGTGTAGTAGATGTTGGAAATGCAAGCTGCACGACGCGGCGTCGAAGCTGGGATCAATTGGTAGTCGGGAGCTGTTGCGTCAGGGCCCACGGCGGGGTTTGGTGCCTCGCTTGGCGTTTTACTGGCTCGCGCTAGCGCCATCCATACCGGATTTCAAACGCGTACAGTGGGTAGATAAGTACGTAGAGCCCAATCAATCCACCCGGAGCTGCCCAAGCTTCATCGTTTGTTGTTGACAACTGGTATGTACTCCGTATAGTGTGGTAGTTGTATCGACACGGACCAGACCCCACGAGGAAGTTTTAAGGACAGTATCGTTGCGCGGCATTAAAAATCGGCCAACATTGCCCACCCAACAAACGTCTATCTATCTTGGGCACACAGCGATTGACATGGCACCACGTTCGTCCTGGACTACGTTTCTAAGGTAGCCAGCATGTCTCCCAGCTCGTCGCCTCAGCAGACCGTCCAGGTGCAGCTGGGGCGGCGATTTGCAACCATACCGAAAGACCAGCTTCAAATTCTAGATCACAATGGCGCGTGGGCTATCGATCCGAGTGACCGCCAGGGTGTGCCTCAAATTCCAGATCACATCTTGCAAGGTATAATCTCATACCATTCGATGCAAATCCAACCTGCAGGAGAAGTCGCACACCGGGCCTTGTCTACTGCTGATGACGTTAAGCCCGAAAAAGAGTCGCACGGACTGGCTAATGAGGGCAATGACGATGGGACCGGCGAAGATAAAAATGTCGGCGAAGCCAGTAGTCAAGAGGAAGACGACGGCGAAGAGAGCGTGATCTCTGGGTGGTCTGTTTCTCCGCCTCGGGCATCAGCGAAATCCATCCCGTCACCACAATTTCAATCTCAAATTGTTCAAGAGACGCCTCAGGTCGACCACCCGGATGACGATGTATCTGTATCCCAGCATTTAGTGCCACGGCTACCGCGGCGCCGTTCTCTGCACCATGCCGAACCCATTGAGGAGGAGGAGGAGGAGGATGAAGAAGAAATGGAAGTAGATCTGCCTAGAGCTCATCAGAGCTTTCAAGCTCGAGTGAATCTTGTATCAGCACGCATGCAGGTGACATCTACCCCGGCTGATGGCATCATTACGCAAACCGCCAGCAATGGAACGCCGTCCTGTGCTCAGCCTGACCAACGGGTTATCCCTGGAACTGTACTTCCGAAACAATATGTCGTGCCGCGTGTAGACGGACCAGAACGTAGGAAGCATCGCAGAATGCAACCTATTCAATTCAAAGGAACCACGCCGGTCAAGAGGGCGAACCCCTCGGCCTTCGAGAGGCTGCCTACTACATCACGACTTGCCGAGGTGGACAGCTCCCTGTCTACTTGGTCCAGCTCACTTATACCAGCTACCTGTGCGACAAACTCAACTCAAAACTCGATAGCAGGCCATGCACCTGCCGCCCAGCAATCCACCGCCGAACACGCTTCTGGGCTGAATCCTCTCCATCAATCCTACGACACTACTTCACACCCTAGGCCGTCCATCGAGAATCTCACACTCCAATCGAAACGTGAAACACCCTCCTCCAAAGGTATATACAGCCTTTTTAAAACAGCATATCCTTCCTACGCGACTTCCCACGCGGGTACCCTCAAAAACTTCATCAAAGCCGTGCTTTGTCTTGAATATCTCCAAGCAGAAAGAGCCCTTCGCGAATTTCTCTACGACGATTTTATTCGTGCCTTCTCGAGTGGATATCTCGATTACGTACGAAACGCCGGCGCAGGCCGAGAAGCCCTCCCCGCGATTGAGTGGTTCAGCCTGCTTGATGGGCGACCCGAATACTTTCAGATGATCATCAACAAGAAGAATGTGAAGGAAATTTTGGAAGCATACCCGGAGGAAGTTGCTCTCGCAAGACAGTGCATCTCTGGCAAGTCACAGAAAGAAGAGGCACCACATCGAGAAACCAAACAGCTGGAGGCGAACGAAAGAATGGACATGGATATGCACACGAGCCAAACACCGGAGGGTTCTCCCCAGGGACAGCAAGACATCCTCGCAGGTCATCGATTCCGTCTCCGGAACTAGGGATCGACGGCCCTGAGCTACCTAGACTCGGGCCGACGTCTTCGGCAAGGCTTTCCGGAACACTCAGCGCTTCGCATTACTTTGAAAGAATGAGGTCAGAGAGTAGGAGCAAGCCGGCAAGACCGAGAGCAGTGGACCACCAAGCTCGGCTGCGCGAGCACTTCAGAAGAGCCAGGGCCAAAAATACATGCAGTTCAGGGAGCCGACATGGGTCAGCGCAGCTCAATTAATTCGTTGTCGGCTGAATGTGCAGGCTATTACGCTGTATTTTTATTCGATGAGCGCTTGCAACAGACTCGAGCCAAGGCTCAGCCGGATGCCGTAAGAAATCGCATTGCGTGAAATCATTTCCCCTGAGATATATCTTCATCACGGATCGGAAAATTCCAGTGTAAATATTAGGCAGATGTGTGTCTTTTGAACTGTGCGTGGGCTTTTGTTCTGTCCTCTAAATACCTAGGTAGGCGTGGTCAATAACACGACCCAAGTAATATGTACATGTTTTTGTAGTAAGAAGAAAAAAAGAAGAAAAAAGTTTTTCATCATAATGGCTCCTTGGGGAGTCCAATTTCGTTACATCTAAGGCTGGTTTTTTTTTTTTTGCGTCCCATGTCAATCTCTTTTTTTCATTGACCATCCCTCCCCCTTGGCGCAGCCATGTAGCTCTCATCCGACACAGACGGAGGGAAAGGGGGTAAAGGTTCAGCGACGACTTCTTCTCCCTGGTGGTTGAAATATTTTGTCGTTACAGATTCCCGGTTCATTTCTTCGCGTGTACTTCATTAATCTCATTGCGTGGCTTTCTTGCTGGTTGCTTTCAAGATGTGCTTGGCGGCGTATCCTCCTTGTCTTTGGCTTCAGCTTCGGCAGCCTTCTTCTTGCTCTGACGCTCCTCTTCCTCGGGAGTAAGTGTCTTGAGCTGAAGAGCGTGGATGCCGCCCTCGAGGGCCATTTCATCACGGAGAAGGGCGTAGACCATTCTGTGGCGGGCGGACTGCATTTTGGACTTGAACGCGTCGGATGTGATGACGAGTCTAGAGGGGGGTGGGAGGTTATCATGGTGAGTCAAGGGGCATTCCAGATTGCATTTTTGGGGTCCGCGATGTAGAAGAGAATAAAATGACATGGGAGCAATGGAGATGCAGGCTGAATACATACCTGAAGTGAGTCTCCTTGGATGAGCTGCCCTGCATGGCCTTGTGGTGAGAGTGCAGATGAGAGTCGTTGTAAATTTCAAAGGTCAGCGGATTGAAAGCAGCTGTGACCTGCGTTTGTCCAAAATTGAGATGGTTAGCTAGTCGGGCAAGATGGAAAGAATTCGGGAGAAATGACCTACCTTGGCACGAATGGCATCCTCCACGGGAGTAGCAGAAGTCATGGTGGAGAGTTGTCTTCCGGCATTTGAAAATCCCAATGCGTATCGTCGCAACATACGGGGCAACAGGAGAGGTGACGTTGAATCGACGATGAAGTGAAAGCAAAGCGCTTGTCGTCGTCGTCTGTCCGATGGGTCCGGTTGTCGGAGAAAGGGGACAGCAAGGCTGGTTGTTGGTGGTTGTTGGTGGTGGTTGGAAAGAAGAGAGAGAGGAAGAGGGGGGACAAGAACGTTGGAAATGATGAGGAGCTCAAGAAGAAATAAATCCTCACACAAGATAAATAGACAAGACAGCTTAGAGTGATGCGATTTTTTTCTTGTTCTCTCTCTCTTCTTCGTTGCCTTCGGTCTACAGAGTAGTCGGTGAAGGAACAAGCGGCTTGCATGCACAGTCCCACAAATCATTTTTGGGGGGCAAGGCGAGGTCCAATTGTCCAATGACACACGATTGAGCGATCCAGCGGTGACGGGGCTGCCACTTGCTGCAGCCGTTGTGGGCCGCCAGGCACGTTTTCTGGGTTGCATCGAGGGTTCCGGGAGTTCGAGTTGCTGCTCTCACGGCCCGCTCAACACTTGTCTCAAGCAAGGCGACCTGGTGCATGGAGGCGTTCTGCAAGGTGCATAACTTCTGGTAAGGCTCGAAGAGCTCGAAGAGAGGGCGCGGCAGCTCGGGAAAGCCAAGTATTTCCTTCTTCACGAGTGCGAGATGACACAAGAAAAGAAGAAGAGCCTTGCTGCATGATCCTGCATGAGGGCCAAGAGCAAAAAGCGACGAGAAACAGCGAGACAACAAGCGGCAAGTGGGAGCAGACGACAACGGTGGGGGAGGGGAAGAAGCAAACATCAAAGGACCCTGACGATGCAAGAACTGTGGTGTGGCCGGATGTCGAAGTCTTGCATTTTTAGCTTCTGCGGAAGCGCCCATCCGAGGAACCAAGAGAGGCGTCTTCGCAATCAAGTGCCGACAGAACGGACGTGCGCCCCAGGACGATAAAGTATCAGAAAGCCTATAGTATATATGTATGTTGTAACTTGTTTGTGCATTCATGGCCCACGCAACGCCCGCTGACTGACTGTTTCCTCGCCGCCTTTTCGTCCGCTTCTCCAACCCGGCTTTTGCTCCGCACAAGATCAGCCCAACTGTGAGGGACTCGGTGCAAAAGACCATTTCGATTGCCGTTTTTTTTGGAGGCCATCCTCCGTACTACCAAACCCTGAAAGATGCTGCCCCGCCAATTCTACATAGTTTCACTTCATCGGCGCCACATCTGAACTCCGTAACTGAGTATAGCCGTCAAAAATGGCGCCGTCCCGATTCTGCTCGTTGTCGGATATTACGTCGTTCCCTTCCATGCGGCCAGAGCAGAGGTGATCAGATAAACACCATTCGTCGGCGCCTGTTATTGCGCCGGGTTTTGCCCATGACGGTCCGTCCTACCCTTCCACCGGATTTCCGGACTTTGGCTTCATCTTCGCCCTCTTCACTCCTGTCTGCCGTCTCCGAATCCTGCCGTCGGTCCTCCTCTCGTCGCCGCGCGCTCCTCGTCTCATCATCCATGCCGTCTTCATGTCTCTTTTCCTCCAAGATGCACACAGCGTCCTTGCCGCGGCTGCCCATCTTTGAGGCCATCGCGAGGCACGAACCCGAGTCGACTGCCGTGATTCATTCTGTGTCGGGGAGACGGTTCACATACGGCGAGCTTCTAGGCGATGTGCGCCGAGCGAAGGAGCGGTTCCTGGAAGCTAGTGGCAGGAAGGACTTGCAAGGAGAGAGGATAGCTTTTCTGGTCGAAAATAGCTATGATTACGTGGGTGAGTTTTCGCGAAGCTTCATGCTCTGTCTGTGTTTCTCTTTGACTGCGTTTCTCACTCGATTCGATGTTAGTACTAACAAGATTCCTCAGTGACTTTCCTCGCAATTCTTGCTGCGCGATCAATCGCAGTCCCCATGTCTCCTGCATTCCCAGCTCCAGAGCTGCAATACATCTTGGATCACAGCGAAGCTTCACTCCTTGTGTCCTCTTCCAAATTTGCGTTCAGGGCACACGAAGTTCTCACTACCGAGTTGAAAGCCAGACCACTGCATCTAAAGTTACCAAAGCATGTTGGCAGCCAAGGTGGAACGAGAGACGCTATCACGCTGGAAGGCTCCGACCCAGGAAGAGCCGGGCTCATGCTCTACACCTCGGGAACTACAAACAGGCCCGTAGGTCAAGCCGAACACTGCCTACCTCGGAAAACACGCAACTAGCTGTCGTTAAATGCTAACCAAGACTCGTAGAAAGGAGTATTGATACCGCACTCCGCACTCACAGTTCAGTCTCATTCTCTCATCGAAGCATGGGACTACACTCCATCAGACCACCTCCTCCACGTCCTGCCGCTGCACCACATCCATGGAACCGTCAACGCCGTCATCACGCCCCTTTTTGCCGGTTCCTCCATCGAGTTCATGTTTCCTTTCAATGCAGACGCCGTATGGAAGCGCCTCGCTGCCCCCTATCTTCCCACACACGATACCAACGGCACCATCAACGGCACGAATGGCCACACAAACGGTGTCAAATCCACCAAACCAAAAGTCACATTCTTCACCGCCGTGCCCACAGTATACAGCCGCCTCTTGTCCAGCCACAAGAGCCTCTCCGCGGATCTCCAACAAGCAGCCCGGGAAGCCATTTCCCCGCAAAACATGCGCGTCAATATCTCGGGATCCGCCGCCCTCCCCACACCCATAAAATCCGCATGGCACGACCTCTCCCATGGCAACGTCCTCCTCGAGCGATACGGCATGACAGAAGTCGGCATGGCACTCTCCTGTGGACTCGATTTTTCCGACCGTGTCGATGCCAGCGTCGGCTGGGCTCTGCCGTCTGTCCAAGCACGTCTCATGGACGTGGACACCGGCGAAATCATCCTTCCCGGCCAAGAAGTCGACTCCAACGGCCGCGAACGATCCGGCGAGATTCAACTGCGCAGTCCAACCATCTTCCAAGAATACTGGCGTAATCCCGAAGCAACATCCAAGGAATTCATCTCCGACCCAGATAACCAGGGACGATGGTTCAAAACCGGCGACGTCGCCGTCCGTCGTGCCGTTCCATCCGCTTCACACAGTCAATCCTGGACCAGTGGACCACTGTACTTCATACAAGGTCGTCTCACGGCCGACATTATCAAGACTGGCGGAGAGAAGGTATCCGCTCTCGAAGTCGAGCGCGAGCTTCTTTCTCTGCCTGAAGTTTCGGAGGCTGCCGTCGTGGCTGTCCCCAGTGGGAACTGGGGCCAGAAGGTCGGTGCTGTCATCATCCTCGATAAAGACGTCGTTGAGAAATGGACACCATTGGAGATGCGGCGCGCCCTGAAGAGCAGATTGGTCAACTACAAGATTCCGCAGGTCATGAAGATTGTGGACCACATTCCTAGGAATGCTATGGGCAAGATAAACAAGAAGCAACTTGTGAAGCAAATCTTTGCGGACGAACAGAGCGGGAATGAGATGTGAGGGGCGATGTCATCATGGCTTTCGAATGTCTTGGACGGGCAGGCGTCTGGGAGGAGGAGTAGTTGTTACTCTCTTCAATCGGGAAAGGGGGTTCCCTTTCGGCTGGTACCTTGGTGAGAACCCGTGCACGATCTGCATGTGGGAGCCAGGTGTAAAGCCTGTGAGCTTCACACAGCAACGATGCGCGTGACTATCATCATAGGCAGCTGCGAGCGAATTCCATGTAAAATATGAGAAGCATGTGTATATATATTAGGACACTGGCCAGATGACGGAGTCTAAATTTTTGTACGGCCAAACAAGGTCAGAGTGCGTGGGCATACCTACACGAGGTTGCCCATCCGAGCAAAATCATCATGGAGCTTCCTCGCAAAACGCCACCGTGCAAACATAGACAAATGGGTTTTTTGGGGTTTTTTCGTAGTGCGCAATGTGGGCTCGCCTGAAAGGCCCCGCCGCTAATGATGAAGCATCTCATGAGATGCTTGACAAGGACGCAGCACACCAACACCAACCTCGCCAATAAATGTCGTCAATCGTCAAGACTGTTGAGCTCAACGCAACGACAGAACAAAGGGAACCAGACGTTTGTCGGCGGACACCATGTTTCAAATGTCCCCCTCTCAATCTCCTATCAAAGCCGTGAAACTCGTCCACCCAGGCGACCCTCATTTACACGGTATGCTTGGCCTTGGCTCTTGTGCTTCCAGCATGTGCACTATCCGTGTGCCCGGAGAACTCGACCTGTTCGTTGCCGGGAAGCTCAAGAACTTCTTTGAAGCGTTGCCCAATGGACATGAGAATGTCTTTCCCTTTCTCAGGGCTGCGACCCTTGCCGCCAGCAACGTCACCATCACCACGACCAGGAATGCTCTTGCCAATGGTTCGGGTCCAGACGCCGATACGGTAAAAGCCTTTGCGAACGTTGACGACAACACCCATGACTTCCCCGTCATCCTCCTCCTCCAAAGTCTCGCCAATAGCACCCATCATGACTTGCAACCATAGGCGGTCGACGTCGACACTTCGCTTCTCCTTGTACTGGTAGGACCATTTTCCACCATGCTTGTTTTGGGGATCTTCCCATTCAGGTCGCACACCAGCCTTGAACAGGTGGTAGTCGGACTTTAAGGCAAGTTCGGAAACCGGAGCAACATTGTTCTGCGAGGTATTAGACTGTTTTCGAGTGCTGTTTTACACAGACAGGTAGCCCAACTCACGTATACTCCCCAAAACTCCTCCACGGAATCGAAAGTGATGACCTCCTTGAGCAAGTCATTCCAGTTATCGCCCTATCAAGCTGATTAGTCCTCAATCCGGGAGACACTGGTATGCCCATGCCATGACTCTCTCACCTTTCCACTTGGGGGTTTGGTGAACCACAGGGTCCACTTGTTCTGAAGAGGGTGCTTGACGTTGAAGTTGTCCCTGTCGTGGAAAACGGTGACGGGCTTATCGCTGTCCTTGGCATCGGTGACTTCGCTCTTACCGTTGGGGGAGATAGGAATTGTCGACAGGTCGACTTGTCGATCCATTTTTGGGACTTCAATAGCAGTGGCCATCGTGTGTAGCTGTTCGTTGGGTTTGTCCCAAATCAAATTCGACCAGGAGTAGGGAGCAGGTGTGAGGTCTGGGTGAGGCGATCGAATCGTTTTGATGGTGGGGCTCGCGACTTGTGTTGTCGTTCCAGCTCAACGGTGAGGCTAGGTGGAATAGAAAATAGATCGACTATTTCCTACCTGTGAAGAGGAATGTGCAAGATGCAACTTTGCGCCAGGCAAAGCAATGCTCGTCTTGCGGGTTGTGGTATGGGATGGTAAAATGTGCGATGGAAGTTGCGAGCTACTATTCGGCAAACACGTAACAAAAAAAGTCCTAGAGTCAGGAGCGGTCGGCGAGGCTCCGTGCTGAAGTGGTTGGTGCCTTAACAATAGGGCAGGAACGTCAGATTGGGCCTGAGCTTTGATCATGGTCCTACCCTGCACGACTCCCGGAAACTGCGATCAAACAAGATTTTGGACTCGTCTTTTGACTCGACAATATCTGGCAATATGTTGTCTTTCTTCCAACATTAGCTTTTCGCGGTGATGTTGGCAACAGCCGCCAGCGACTTCTACAACTACCTGGACATTGTTGCACAATTCTCTGTTTCTTGTTTTTTTCATCATCATGGCTTTCATATTTACATCGCGCCGCTCTCGACATCCCATACTTCACTCCATACTAAGAGCCTCAAACACGGTAAAAGTCATACTGGCTGCGAGCACGCTTGGCCTGACCAACAGTGAAGCGTGTGCGGCACATGCCGTAGCCCATGAAGTTATGGACAGCATCCTTTCCGGGGACCTCGGGGCAGGTGTCGGTCTTCTCATCGCAGGCCCAGGTCTTCTCGCAAGCAGGGGTGTCGTCAATCTGGTCACCGCCGCCCGTGCAACCACCCTCAAAGGTGTGGAAGAGTCCCAGCCAGTGGCCGACTTCGTGGGTGGTGGTCTGGCCGTTGTTCAAGAGATCACGTCGGATGGTGCAACCGTCTCGGGTGAGAATATCGCCGCCCTTGCCGCCATATGTGGGGTAGTGACACATGCCGTTGATCTGTAAAATTAAGGAGGAAAAAGGCACGGAGTTGACATAGTAAAGGTTGAGGGTCCTGTAGTCGCCCTTGCGGAGCTTCTTCTTCATGGCCATTTCGTTTTTACCGCTGGACCAATCCGCATTTACGGTATAGTCAACGCTCTTCAAGGCGAACTGGAAGCCCATGTTGTGGTAGTCCTTGGTCATGTCGGTAATCATGGTACGAACGTCTTCATCCTGTGTGCAGTGTAAGCGTTTCTGATGGTGCCGATTTATGATACGCTTTATGAAGGCAGGGCTTGCCTTGGGATGTTCATTGTTGCTCCTAGAGACAACATGAACGTAAACAGGAACGTTGATATTGGCGAGAGCAGCAAACTCGCTGGTAGAGATCATGGAATCGTTCAGAGCCATCTCTTTGGCGATGGCAATGTGCTCATCAGTAGGCTCGGGAGCTCCGCATTCGCCATTGGACACAGCCGCGCCCATGACCATGACCATGAAGGTCATGGAGCCTTCGAGGAGAATAAGGAGGAGAATAGTCTTGAGCGTCATTTTGATAGTTGAGACAAGGAAAAAGTAAGCTGGAGCTACAGATTATTGAGGATGAGTCTGTTGCTTGCCTCTAGTTCATCATTGACGAGAAATCAACCGCTTATATGATGGAAGTCAGCATACAATCGCAGCATGAGACGGCATTCGTCATGAGGCCAATCCTAACTGCACCCATGGAGCCCAGCAGGATCCCCAGGCCGGCAAGATCTGGCTCGAATTGGCTTGATGTAGCTAGAGAAAATAAACGCATCCTTCATTTCGGGGAAGGTCCTCTCCTCAACTGTGGTGGGCACTCCCTTGATGGCTGCCGCTGGCTAATCAGACTTATACTGTCAGCTAGTCCGAGATTGCATCCATAGCCAAGTCACCCCGGGGCCCCGTGTTAGGAAGCAGTGCGATGTGTGCGATGCGGACTGACTCTACAGCAGCCTGTTCACCAACGTACCTCGGAGGCCGTCCAGCTGAAGGCCTGGGGGAAACCAGGAGCATGGAAGTGCCTACTGGAGCAAAGCCATCCCGTTGTGTTTTGCCAAATTGTATGCCAGGTTGACGATATCATTGGCCGTCAGCCGAATAAGCTTATAGGAAGGCTGCATTAACAACGCGAAAGCCACCCGATGCATGGAATCGAACAACATACATCGCAATGTGACAGCCTCGGGCAATATAACCAATGCTCTTCTTCTTTACGACTTCTGCAACGCCACATGTGAGCCAATTGTTTGTTGGAATCCGAATGATTGCCCCTGGCCGGCACATCATGATACTTTAAGTCGCCCCTTGCCACTAACCCTCTTGGCCGGCGAAAGACGGCTCTCCCATGCTCATGCTGACATCGGTGCGATTGGGTCGGTAATCCTTCTTACTCTCGGCTTCTGGCTTCTGGCCGGCATCTGCCCTCTTTGAGAAGGTCCTAGATTGGCTTTGGTTTCCTTCGAAAGCCAGGCTCACGTTAATGCACCAAGCTGAATCACTTGCCGGGGAAGATTTTTTGGCCACATCGAATCGGAACAAAGCGACCCAAGTTGTGAAATTTCTTGTTGAGCAGGTCGCAGTGCGAAGTCGTCCCATCAGCCTCGAATAGGAATGCAGAATTTTGCGCAAGCAAATAAAATCTCTGGAGGCGAGCGATTAATTACACGTGCATAAACGATGTGATAAGCGAGTCGATAAACGACGTTTAGAGGCAGGGCCTGGAGCATCATCAAAGAGGAGACTACAACGCACCCCCTTAATTGTTTTACAAATTTACTTGACAGGAGGGGAATTGAGCCAATTAGCTATTAGCAAGGAAATAAGGGAGACAGGGACTGGCTTAGCATTACATATGACAATATCCTTATGGCTGCCCGAATATATTAGCATTATAGATAGGCACAGCGAAAGCGTTAGTATCCGTTTGGGCTAAATACTATAGGTCTTTAATGCAAGGGATCTAATAAGTCTAATAATGCGAGGGCAGGTCCTTCGATCTTTGACCTTTGATCTGCTGATTCGTTGTATTGAGCATATATATGCACATTTATCGCAGCTACTATTAGTGATGCGCACTCCGTTTTTGGCCCGTTTGGCCTAGCTGCTTGTCACGTTGATTCTTAACCTTAGATTCGACCGTCAGATCTATTCACCTTCGCTCTGCTTGACGCATCACATTATACCTATCAGTAGCTTGCACAAGCGAATCGAGTACGACATATAATCTGTTAAATCTGTTAGCCCCGCTGACGGAATCGACCCCCTTTCGTGCAAATCCGACAGGTAACCTCAAGTCTCATAACACTACGGTCGTAGGATCACATACTCGAGTATATTTAAAAAGAATTATGAACTAGTAACTCAAGAGTATTTTAAGAAAGGGAAAGCAGAAAGCCGCCGTGCAGCTCCTCCCTTGATCTCCGCTATGGCTTTAATCAAAGCGGAGGCTTTCCGTGACAATGCGAGAAAAAAACAGAGGTTTTGCTGCCTTGCCAACAGGCCGTACGGCGTTCATCGCTTGTCTCGCTTTAACTGACATCAAGGCTTTTCGCATTGTTGCCAACCTGAAATTGACGGAAGAGCACCACTAGGGGTGGAGCCTGCGGCTTAATTTGACACTCGAAGGAAACGCGATATCTAGCCTAGTAATAAGTCGATTTCACAAAGCAAGTGTTTTGCTAGCTATATAACATTCAATACTTTCGTGAATATTATCAACAAGGAAAGCTTCCGTAGCTCAGTTGGTTAGAGCTTCGTACTAATAAACGTTAGTGATGCGGAGGCCGCAGGTTCAAGCCCTGCCGGGAGCAAAAGTCGTTCCACGATGCTTTCCTCGATTGGTATCTTTTTTTTGCGCGCTGTCCAAAAATGTCTGGCAAAGACCTTTTTTTCACTTGTTCCCCGATTACATGTTCAATCAAGTTAGCTAGAGAATACATTTTGAGCGCTTAGTGTGGAGTATGCTGTAGGTGTTTAAATTACAAGACTATCCTTGCAAAAGGAGAAGGAGTGTACCTCTAGGAGATGGGGACATTCATTCTTAAAACCTATTAGGAAGAGCCAGGGACGCTTGGGGTGTGAATCACTCACTGCCCGTTCGTCCACCTAGAAGCACTCTTTTGCCCGAAGATATGGACATAGATATGCCGTGGAGGAATTTCACCTCAGAATTGCCTGCCCCTTTTGTCTGTTTGCCGGGGGAATTCATGTTCGTTCCTAATTCACGACTTGATCAGCTAGCTGTTGGTTTGGAAGCTCCGTGGAACCGAAAGTGCTGAGCTACAACACATGTAAAAATACACATGTACATGAACATATGTCCGCGTATCAATTATGCAACCCCTCTCTCGTCGCCACCAGAAAAGAACAGGGGAAAAAAGAAAGCTCATCAGAATCGAATCAATATGAGGAGACACTCACGGATATGATTAATGTACACACGGTCAGTGTAGACTCTATCCAGGTTGCCCATCATTTCCCCAAATGACATCCAGCTGACCAAACCAACTCCAGTAATTCCTGCACTTGGGCGCAGCAGTTGCCTGAGCCACGGATACACAGCGTTGTCTTTCTGGCAGAAGCAGCGAGCAAGCCACTTTCTCAGGAAAGCCCGATACAGATAATTGGTTGACGATAGGTTAGGGACGCTGCGGCTCCACACCAGCCTCCTGCCGCCTTGCCGCTTGTTACCCGCTACCCGCTACCCGCTACCAGCCACCGCGTTGTCTGGCTGATTTTTTCGGTGCATTGTCAATGCGTTATTGTTTGACTCCCAAATGTCCCCACCCTTGATTCCAGTTTGAACGGCCATTTAAACGGTTATTCGGGGTTTTTACGGATTATTTGTAGTCAATTCTTTGTACTTCGTAGGTTTTCTTTTTCTGTCAACCTGTCCCCTCTTTTCCTGTGGGTGCTACTCAATCTCCACGCCCTTTTGCTCGCCACACACCAGACACAATCTGTCGACAGACGACCCTCCGGCCTGCCTCCATGGCGGCACAGCGGCACCAATGGGCCCAAGTCCCTGATTCGCAGGGGCTGGGAGACGAGTACGACGAGTACACGTATCAGGCCCATGACTACGGCCGTTCTGTGTCGCTTGATGCCCAGCCTCCACGCAGGTCCCGGTCGAATCGCGCCTCTGTCCAGACGTCAAACACGGATGCTCTCACAGAGTCCACCTTCAGCCCCCACTCGCCTACATGTACAGCTTCAACTTTTGCTGGAGCTACCCATGGCCTAGCTCCCAGACCGCCTTCTTACCAGCATCCGATATTCTCAACGACGTCTTCTTCTTCTTCTTCTTCTTCTTCTTCTTCTTCTTCTTCTTCTTTCCCATTCGGCGCCGCTCATTTTCCACAAGAACCCGTCTTGGAATTGTCCAAAGCCATGTCTCGCCGACAGAGATACCCATCGGCTGAGCGATACCAGGAAGAAGCTTTCGAATCCACTGCGGCGACCCCCTGCAGCTCCAGACGTTCCTCCAGTCCCACCCGTAAGCTATCGTCAGCCACACGGCCATCATCCATCGCTGCCTCATAACCACCGACAGCATCAGTTTATGCCTTCTGTCCAGCTTGTTGAGGACGAAGAAATGGATCCCGAGAGCCATTACACCACGCGACGTCAAGAGCACTCGGATCTCGCTGCGCATCACACACGTGATGTCACCGACAGAAAAGGCATTGTTGCGACGCACAGCCTATCTCAAGATGTTGCTACTGGATCGCCACGACAAGAATCGCTCAATGGCCCATCA
Organism: Epichloe scottii; assembly: GCA_021950295.1. Taxonomy (NCBI): domain Eukaryota; kingdom Fungi; phylum Ascomycota; class Sordariomycetes; order Hypocreales; family Clavicipitaceae; genus Epichloe; species Epichloe scottii. The sequence continues at coordinate 988,754 of CP083245.1, forward strand.
GAGCGCCGCAAGAAGTTTGCAAACGACCGTTCACCCCTCCAAAGGCTTGAGCTGACGCTCGACAGCATGACAAAAGAGGAAAAGCGAGCAAGAGTACAAGCCGCCGAGCAACGAGCTAGGGAAAGGGCTGCCAGAAGAGCAGCAGAGGCTTCTGCGATCCCGCCGGGGGACGTACATAGTCCAAATAGATCTTCCAAACATCAGACCTATCGTCCGACGCCCATTACGCAGTTTCCAACAGCGTTCAAACGTGAATCACCGCCGCAGCAATCTGAGCGACGAGAGCAGCCCTACTTGCAACACCAGACACAGCATCAACCACGTTCCCAGCAAGACGTTTTACGCCCCAGTGTTGTCGAGCGCAGTCACGCTACTGCTTCACCCCCAGCCCTTCTGCGTCCCGAAGATGATGAGGAGCTGGAGCAACCACGTTCCAATCTGCCCAAGCGTAACTTGAGTTTTAGAGAGCGTGCAGCGAGAAATGAACAGGAACCTCAAGTCAAAGACAGAAGCCCCACGAGTCAACCAACTGCTTTCTTCACGGGCGGTAACACTGGTGGTCTGTCCCTGGCTCGGAACGGGAGCAACGAGCTACGAAAGAACCCTTCTCCTGATCGACTGAGTCCGCAAAGAGCTCAGTCGGATGAGGAGTATGTCCCGCGTCAAATGCATGGCAAAATCCCCAGTGCTGCAGTCCGTGGTCCAAATGGGGAGTTCGGAGATGTTGCAGCTGCTCGGAGACAGCTGGAGCGACAAGACAGCGATCATTCAATGGAGAGCGCACCTCAACATCGGATTTCCAGAATGATTTTCAACCCCCGAAAGTCTCCATCCCGGCGAGGGCTTGTACAAGTCGCCAGTCTGGTTGGACGAGTACGAGAAAGCTACAGTTGGGTTCTTGGGCGGAAACTTGCTGGATCTGACTGAAAGTCAGCCGTCGGGCCAGCGGGCTGACAAGGGCAAGGCTTGGTGGGAAAGTGGAGGCCGAAACAAGAATACCTCATACTCATCCCGACCACGCAAAGCTGAAGCATTCGACGGAGAGTATGACGACACGAAGGGTATGTAATTCACGCGACCTGCTCTGGCGTATTCCTTTGCTCACCACTCTTCAATCTCTAGCGCCCACACGCTTCAAGCCTTCGCTGTACCTCAAATGCGGGCCGCTCTTGAGGTACTCTGGTATTCGTCAGGAAAAACCCCTGCCAGGGCTCAAACCAACAGTGCCGCGTCCGACCGCGAGATTTGGCGTGGCAGTGTGATGATTGTAACACAGGATGCGGCATCTTCTTATGATATAGCTCCCATGCTCCGTCTTTTCGTGCAAGACATTGGTCTTCTTCCCCTCCGCCTCACCACGTCAATGGGGATCTGCCAGCGGAATATGTAGATCCGATCGCCGGTCACCCAAAATTGGGTCGCAGGGGAGAAACTCTCTATGTTCGCCCCGTCGAGCACCTCGAAGAAGCCAAAGACCTCTCACTCGATGAGACTGACGAAGGTCTTTTCGAAAGATTGAGAAGTCCGTCTGACGTCGCTCTCCCCCAAACAGCGCCGCAGAGCTGCCGCAGTCATTTGCTGGACGTCGGAAGCGCATTGAGACTGATGGCGAAAAGCTGCAGAGATACAAGGATGTACGAGGCTTCCGGCTTCACGCCGAGCGTGGCTGTACTTTTTGGAGGTTCAACATCGAGGTTGAGCTGCGCGAAAAGCAGCAGCGCATTGCTTACCGCATCAATCGAGGTCCCTGCATGGCGTTCTGGGTTCCTGCGCAGGCACATGCTATGAACATGATGTTTCACAGCTGCAATGGGTTCAGTGCTAGTGTCAACCCAGACGATCTGAGCGGCCCGGACCCAATGTGGCGGGATGTTCTCAACAATCATCAATCGCAGCCGTTCCATGTCATGATTGGTGGAGGCGATCAGATATACAACGACTCGGTGGCTCACAAGTGTGAATTATTTGACGAATGGCTTGATACAAGGAATCCTCAGCACAAGCACGGCGCTGCCTTTACTGCCGAGATGCAGGATGAGATGGAGGAGTTCTATCTGGGCCGCTACTGTATGTGGTTTTCCCGGGGACTTTTTAGTTTGGCAGCATCTCAGATTCCCATGGTCAACATGTATGATGACCATGACATTTTCGACGGATACGGATCATACCCTGAGCATTATATGAAGTCACCCGTGTTTACCGGTCTGGGGGCTGTTGCGTTTAAATATTACATGCTGTTCCAGCAACAGGCCGTTCTCACCGAGACGGAGAATACGGAGCCCAGCTGGATTCTTGGTGTGGAGCCAGGGCCCTACATAAAGGAGCTCAGTCGGAGCGTCTATGTCTCCATGGGCGGGAAAGTTGCGTTGCTGGCTGTAGACTGTCGGACGGAAAGGACTGAACATGAGGTTATCAATGACAAGACGTGGGAGAAGATCATGAATAGGCTGTACGCCGAAGTGCGCCGTGGTCAAGTGGAGCATCTCCTGGTTCTTTTGGGTGTTCCTATTGCCTACCCCCGGCTGGTATGGCTCGAAAACATGTAAGCCACTCTTTGCCACTGCAAGCAGCCGTTCCGCGTAAGCATCCTACTGATTCATCTACAGCTTGACTTCAAGATTCATGGGTCCAGTCAAGGCACTGGGGCGAACTGGCATGCTTGGCAAAGCTCTCAATAATATCGACGGCGGCGTAGAGGTCTTGGATGACTTGAATGATCATTGGACTGCCAAAAATCACAAACAGGAGAGAAGTATCGTTATTGAAGACTTGCAAGACTTGGCTATTGACAAGTCCCTGCGTGTCACGATGCTAAGGTTAGTCTTTGCTCAATTTGTGCTACCCGCAATCCAAAGTCAATTGTTGACAAGTCTCCAATAGTGGCGACGTACATTTGGCGGCCATTGGCCAGTTCTACTCAAACCCGAAACTCGGGGTTGCAAAGCACAAGGACCCAAGGTACATGGTCAACGTAATTTCATCGGCGATAGCCAACACACCACCATCCAACATGTTGGCCGACGTGCTCAATAAACGAAACAAGGTACATCATTTCGATGACAAGACCGATGAGAGCATGGTTCCTTTATTCCAGCACGGTGTGGATGGCAAAGCGAGAAATAACAAGCACCTGTTGCCACACAGAAACTGGTGCTCTATTCGGTCATGGAGTCCAGGGATGACGCCTCCGCCAACACCACCTTTGTCGGCTTACGATAGGAGCCCTAGCCCACCGTCAGTGATGAATGGCAACTCTGGTCGTGGTGGCGGTCTTTTCCGACGACTCTCACTGGGAGGAGGAAGTGGTGGTGGTGGCGGCGGCGGCGCAGGTGGGCGCTCAACGTCAAGTCGCTTTGATGGATCACGTACTTCTGTCCGAGGCAGTAAACCCCCGTTTCCGGTGGCGTGGGGGCTTGTTCCGCAGCCTCTCCCGCCGAAACTCTTCTGACGCCCCTCGGCCGGCAAAGCTTACCCGCACCCTTTCCCTTGGCAGCGGCGAAAGCAAGAAGAAGGGCCTTTTCAATTTCGGACGGCGCGAAGTCAATGCCAGACCTGACGATGGAGGGATCAATGGACGATGGGGTGAAGACAGCGAAGAAGGTGACTACTTTACTGCAAGCCACCAGTCACATGGTACAGGACCCTCTGGACTGCGAGGCGGTGGCACGTATGAGTACAACGAGTTCTCGGAGGACGACGAGTCTCACTTCACTGCTAGATCCCCACATAGGGCTCAAGCCTGGGGAAATCAGCCAGCAAGGGTTGATAGAAACGACGCAGAGAAGGACCCCATGGTGCGTCCTCGTCCGTTCCATCGAACGCCAACAGGGCTGTCGGTGAAACAGATGCGCAAAGCCGAGCAGTTCCAAGTCGATGTAGAAGGGGTCTCGACATCTGTTTCAACGTGGAAGTCAGCGCCAAGGATCCAGCAGGCATCACAGTTCCATATCGATTGTTGGTCCCGCGACTGCATTATGAGTACAACCCAGCCGATGATGAGCTGCAGCAACCAACACAGTCCAAATCACAGCAACCAAGTGGATTCAAGAGATTCTTAAGCTTCCGCAAAAAACCCGAGATACCCAAGCCACAATCGCGGCAACAAGCGGAGTATGATGAGGAAACGGACAATGACGAGGATTACCCCAGTGATGCCAGCTCGGATATAGTGCCACGACGCGGAACCAGGGCAGCAGGCTGATGGTGGACAAGGCCCGATGGAGTTTCATGTAAATACCAGTCGCAATCATGGCCTGGGAACATATCCGAGGCACATCTGTACATTTTGAGACGGTGCATACCGTTGAACGGTTTCGGGAGGCGAGAGCATAATTTTGACATTAGCAGACCAAGCGTGATTCAACATTGGCACCTAGTATGCATCCAATGGCGTTTGGGGACGGAACCTTTGGAAGTAGTGCTTGGGTGTATGGCTTGAATACAAATCTGTTGGCATGCTGCATGATGAACAGATGCCGACACGACGGAGCGCTCGTGATGTACTCGTGATGTACTCGTGATGTACTTGTTGAAGTTGCTTTTGTTTGTTCAATGCAGCCCCACTGGGTGGAGCAAAACTGGGGCAAGATGCCAGGCTGGCTGGAACCGGACACGCTCTGGTCAGCCAACTTCCTGGCACTGTGCGCGCTTCATCTACACACAACCACTTCCGCCGAAACTTGAACCATTTCCTCTTTCCTGCTACTTGCGCCTGAGGGGAACAGTGATGGCGTCGGGATGTTTCGTAGCTTGACCATGCCCAAACCGCCAAAGGATGGCCGTTTGCGCACCCCGACACAAGCTGTCCTCGCCTGGCTTTGCGGACCAGGCAAGCAGGCGATGACAGCTTTCGCAGCGCGCACGGCTCATCAGATTCAGAGAAACTTGGTCCCAAGACGCCTCCTGAGCTTTCCTCATTTCTTGTTCTTGTTCTGGATGGTGATTCTGCTGTGGGGAGAAAGATGGGTGTTTGAAACCAAGGTGCAAAAGTGCGACTGGGAAAATTGGGAGCAATGGGTAAGTGAAGCGCCGATATTGGGGACTCTCCCATGGATGGATTGATCAGCGCTCCAGGGAGACTTGTACACTGACTGATATACTTGCAGCCCAAGCAAGCCAATCCCCATCACCTCGTTTTCGTCGCCGATCCCCAAATCATCGACCCGCACTCGTATCCTGGTCGTCCATGGCCTCTTAACCCCTTGACAGTCCTCGTCACGGACAACTATTTGCGGAGAGGCTACCTCGCTGTACAGCGTCGACTGCAACCGGACAGCGTGTTCTTCCTGGGCGACCTGTTTGATGGAGGACGAGAGTGGAAGACGAGCAACGGAACACAGTTTGTCGACCCGAAATGGGGCGGCAGTCGAGACGAGACGGAGAAGAAATGGGTCAAGACGTGGCATAATAAATATGGCCAAGACTTCTGGCTTCGCGAGTACAAGCGTTTCAGCGACATCTTCTTCAAACCATTCAATGAGGGGGCCGAGTCCCTGGGCCTTACCAGAGAGGAAGGAAACTGGTGGCAAGTTTGCCTGGAAACCATGACCTGGGGTTCGGCGCTCAAGTTCAAGTCCCCGTTCGCGACAGATTCAGTGCGTATTTCGGAGACACAAACCGGGTCGATGTCGTCGGAAACCACACAATTGTGTCCGTGGATACTGTGTCTCTAAGCGCAGATACGTCCTCATACAAGGATTCCCACGATTTAAAGCCCATCTACGGGCCGGTCCACGAATTCTTGGACGAAGTACAAGCAGCCAAGAGGAAAGCGGCCCAGGAAGAATTGGCAGTCTGGCACGGCGTGGATCGCGGCCTGAAGCCTCACCACAAGATCGAAGATGTCAACAACGCCGACCTGACAAGGTCACCGAGGGATCCGGGCCCTGGAGCGGCAGATTTTCCCACGATTCTGCTGACCCATGTGCCTCTATTTAGATCTCCTGGTACACCCTGTGGACCGCATCGCGAACATTGGCCACCGAGCAGAGCAACCTTGAGAAAGGATGGGACAGTTGATCCGACGGTGCGTGATGACCGCAACGCCATCAGTGTGTCGGCGGGATATCAATATCAGAACGTTCTCAGTGAAGCCGATTCTGTAAACCTGGTCAACAAGGTGGGCAATGTGGTCCACGTCTTTTCCGGCGATGACCACGACTACTGTGAGCTCGTCCACTCGCCATCCAAGGGCCACGTTCGCGAAATCACGGTGAAGAGTTTCAGCATGGCCATGGGCGTGCCAACACCGGGATTTGTCATGGTCAGTCTGTACAACCCCATTGACGCATCTGGCAGACGGATCACAGGGTCGCCCGAAACAACGCTCCAAACACATCTGTGCTTGTTACCGAATCAATTCCACACGTACATGAAGTACGTGACATTTTCCATCGTCTCTCTCGTTCTACTATCCATCCGCGCACTCCTCGTGCCCGTTTTGAACCTCACTCCATTCGCGCTCGAGGCAGAGACTTCCGGCCCATCATCCGTGCTCCCAATCTACAAGGACAAAGCCAAGGCAGAGCCGCCCGAGTACACACCTTTAGGATCGTCGGCCGGCGCGGCATCAGGGACAAGAGGCCAGTCGAGTGCCACCAACGGCAGCAACGCCAGATGGACCTCGAAGAAGAGTCGGAACAGCCAGCGATGGGGCCGGGGCCCCGAAAGTGGCAGCGGCCCTCGCATCAATCTCAAGGATCCATTCTACAACGGCGCCAAGTCTTGGAAGTCGGGCAAGGGAAGGGGAGAGCTGCACCTCCTGGGTCGGGAATTGTGGACAACAACATGGCGACTGGCGTGGATGACGGTTCTATTTTGGGCATATTTGGGAAGAAAGGGATAAGGTTGTAGTAGCCTTGGCCATGGGAGCGGCGTTTTCTTATTTCCTCAGACAGGCCATCTTAGAGAGCCGTGTACATGATATTTTGTTGCTGGAAAATGTCCCGTTGGCATGCACGCGCGAATGGAAAACAAGTCAAGAAATGGGGTTGGGGGTTTTTTTTCTTTTCTTTCTAAAACGCTGTTTCCCGGTCGATGAGTTGTCAGGAACCTGCTTGCGAAACAGCGCCATGATAGTCTCGATGAAGGTCCTCGTTAAGCGCGTCCTTTTCAGGATTCCCATACGCAGTTGAACTATTAATAATACTGATGAATCTCACACGACGCGGCAAGAAAAAAAAAGCACAATCGTCAAGACGCAGCCCACGCCAGTGATGATGCCATGGCCATGCATTGTCCCGTTTGGCCCAAACCCGCCGAAAATCCATCCCAATGCATCCATCCCATCAGAGGTTATCGAGTCCGAAACGCCTTCCCACCTCATCTCCTCCTCGCCACCCCGATCCTCTCGTCCCTCACCCGCCTGGCCGCCCCAGGGCTCTCCTGCACGCCCTCCATGTGCTGAGCCTGCGCCTGGGCTTCCGCCTCTGCGGCCCGCTGCTGCTGCTGCGCGACGAGAGCCTCGTTTGCGCGACGGTCTTCGTACGCGGCGATGTCCTCGGGTGTGATTTGGAGGGTTGTGGCGGGGCGGCGGAGCATTTTAATTTTAATTTTTAATCTTTTTTGGGTGTTGATGTTTGTTTTTGCTGTGTATGTGTGATATCTGCACGTTTGGCAGGTGATGGATGGGGGAGACGCGTTGGTGCCGTATGCGGACTGGATGTGGGGGTGGGCGACGTGGACGGTGCGTTTTTTAACGTGTGCATACGGAGTAGAGATGGTATCTTCTTCCTGTAATGTAACCCGTTTGGAATTGGTGGGTGTGCCTTACATATTCAGTGCATCATTGCACACACATCACGATTCGCAGGTATCGAGTGCGTGTCATTTAATCATTCAGGCTTCGTTAGCTTGTTTCTACTCCATACGTGGTATCATATCCTCCTATCCATTCAGTAATCATTCGCCCAAATTTTTGAAAAATCACGCAGCAACTTCGAATTCGTCGCACTCAATGGGGGCCTATCTCTCGCATAATCATTTACACACGCATCGTGCTGCCCGCAAGTTTACAAGATGTTTTGAAATCGCGCAGGTTGTATTGAACGGGTGGCTGACCACCAGATATCCACGTTCGTGGCGGCCCTTGTGTTGTCAAGAAACGAATAGGCGCGGACAATGAGTTGCGAGGCGTTTCAGCCGTCGAGTAGCCAGCAGCTTGCAGTTCTGAAGCGACAGTCGATGGCATTGTCGACGCGATGCTCTGTGCGGATGTTTGGCCCGACGAGGATGCAGATCTCACAGTCAACGGATCGCCGCAGCTCTTGGATGCTACACCGTCTTGGATTAGTTGACCGTGAGATTCGAACCCAAAGGCTTGAAACCAGGAAGCCATGTCGCTGGCAATGAAATCGTCGTCTTGTTCATAAAGTGCCGTTCTCAAACCATTGTCTTCATCTTGGCAAGGTGCATCTTCACTCCTGTGGTTCGAGGACCCAATTTTATCGAGTACCAGCTCATGTTCCTGACAGAGTGCGTGGGCATGTTGGAGGGAAGAGCTTGCTGCAGGACACGGAGTCGCGTCGACACTGTTCTGGGAAACCCGAGATTGAAGGCTATCGTCTTTGCTCTTCCGACCGACTGTTCCCTCATACTTTTCAGACTCTGCTTCGGGTATGGTTGAGAGTCTTTTCAGTCGTTTGTTGCCTCTTTCGGGGTTTTTAGGGGTGGCTCGGGATGCCCGGCGCTTTGATTCCTTTGTTCTTCGAGCAGCGTGACGCCATCGCCGTCTTTCAAGCTGTCTTGCGGGACCGAGAAATCTTTGTGTACGACAGCGTGGTCCATGGGCGAGATAGCAGGATACGATAACAGATGGTCGCCAGACAGAACCGTGCTTGCGCTCGCCTTGGACGACCTCGAAGACTCGCTCTCAGCAGAATCGATTGATTGCCGCCTTTCAAGCGTACAGTGTCCTTTTGGGATTTCAGGCGCTCCGCGCGTATCTGTTGAATCTGTTCGGGTGTGAGCATCTCATCCACTTCGACGCGCATGAAGCGAGTGCCCCTGAGAATCTCTGTGACGGACAGGGTCCACTTGGAATACTTTTTCCCTTGAAACCCTTTCAACATTGATGGTAGTTTCTTTGATCTCTCTTTTCGAGCCTTTTTGGTTTTCATTGGCACCTTTTGCTGCTCCTCTTGCTCTTCCTTGGGGTGGGGTGGGAGTGGTTTGTCGTGGGGAGATGGGACACGTTCGAGGACAGGGAGTGGACTTGCAAGTTGCCTTTCTTGACAATACGCTGCTTGTGACTGAACTGACTCCGGGTAGAACTCTGAGGATGGTGCAAATATTCGAGCATGGGGGCCGTCCACGAGCCACGACTTGATGTCTGCGTCATCTTCTGCGTCATGCTGGAAAAAATCGCGAACAGCCTGGAATGCTTCCTCTGTCTCCTCAATAAGAATATGCACTGATTCCGCCCAGCGCAGTTGATGTGAATTGTCTGCTGTCGCAGGGCGCTCAATGGACCCCTTTGATGTCACGGCAGTGCCCCAGCCCACGACAGGGGAGGTCACGATTTGAACAAGTCTGTCACTGCTACCGCTAGCTTGGCCAAGCATGCCACTCCTGTTCTGTGAAGATGGCTTTTTCTTTGTCCATCATGACCTTCGGGGTGCCCCTTGCCATAATTCGACACTCCAATAGAGTCTCCAGGTGCACATCGTTCTTGAACTTCAGTCCCAGAACGGCCGGCCTGAATGGGCAGCGGCTTCGCTGTTAAAGTTTGGGCGTGTCTTTTCTTGACAAGATGAATTGGGGACGCCGCCTGGTAGTTGTCTCCGTCTCGCCGGATCGGAATAGGAGACTCCGGCCGCTGGCTCTTGACGCTTGTTAGCCATGACAGTGGTCGTGACGACATCTTAATCTCATCCCCATATCCTTGCAGCTCGCCAGAAGATTTCGTTGATTTGTGACCTCGTTTATGCAAACTTCCATTTGTTTCGGGACTAGATGTGCTCAGCCACAATGAGAGGTTGACTGCTGACAGATTCTGCATGGCGCTGACCAAGGCCCTCGTGCTGAGGTGTATGGTTTAAGACGTCCGAGTACAATGTTACGGAGTTGGATGATTAGGCTTCTCATTGACGTTTAGAAACAAATCGTTTCGACAACTGAAACAATGATGGAATAGAACGTGGCAGCTCGATTGTTGTTGGTTGAGAGACGGAACAAGGAATACATCCGAAGCTGAACGTTGGGGACGGCTTATGGATGAAGAATGGTTGTCACAAAGAAGCGAACAAGAACGCAGAAGTCCTACTATTCGGAGGAATGAATCAATCAGTGCTGGAAAGCGGAAAGACAGAGTACCACGTCACTCGCGAGCGTCCAGGAGCCGAATCACATTGATACAGGCGAACAAGTGCTGGCAGTGACGAAACTGGAGTAAGGCTTGTCGAAGAAGGATCTGATTTCCTTGAGCCCGGTATATAATAGGATGTCAATATGCTGTGGAACACAGCCCTTTCAAGGATTACACGGCAGCATCCTTCTTACCGGGCGAGAGACTGATGGTCAGGGTGGTTCGGCACACCCACACATGCCCGGAAACAGACAAGGAGTCTGAATTGGTCACGCTCGGGATGTGCCGGAATAAAGATGCCTCGCCGATTGTCCCTAGCAAAGGCGCTTCACAATCAGTTTGCTATTCTCGTCAAAAGGTGTGGACAGAGGCCCAGTTGAAGCTGAGGCCGATGCGAACTTACCCATGCCAGTATGTAAGTCTGTTAATAAATAAGCCGGGATGGACGCAGCAGGGGCCATTCTGGCACCAGGCCACAACGAACCCCTGTTCATCAGTCGCAGCAGCTGCTTTAGTTCGTTATAAATGTGTAATTTTGGCTCTTCGGCCCGTGGTGCACTTGACATGTTCTCGCCTGGCGGTGGCTGGTGCGCTCGCTAGACATTGCTGGCTCATTGCTGGCCCAGACTTGCCATTGACTCGGGCTCCAAGCGATGATGATGCAGTCGCCAACCGGCCGGCGGGGAGCAGACCGCCCGGTCACGCATGACTGGGTCTACTCCGTACAAGCTCTACAAGCTCTTTCATGGATGGACAACATTCCGTACTATGAGGCAGTCGTCCCCAGCGCGCCCATTCTACCAGCCGGTTCAACTGTATAGGTGGATACATGACCGAGCTGATGAGAGAAATGTTTGTACTCCGTAAGGAAAAAGGCAGAATGCAGAAGCGAGCAGATCCGGCGTGCCATTGGTCTGGTGAAACAGTCCGTATGCCAGTGGGTGGTGCAAGTCCGATAGATTGATATAGATTGGAACACAAGATGGCATTCGAGCATCTAGGTGGCATCTGGTTGGCCGAAGCTAGAATTCGGTTGCCCATGTCGCTGGGCGTAGCCCCAAGCCACTGTGATGGTGTTTCAAATGCCAACCTTTCAACCTGGAAGGTATGTACGATTTTCCCAGGCACCGAATGGCTTCAACTGCTGCCAGCCAGCCCATCGTGTGGGCCAGGTGAGTGGTTTCGGATGTCGGTACTCAGCCCTGCCTGCCTTTTGGTCACATCGACTCCCACGCACGCAGAAGTTGGAGGCGAAGGGCATGAGGCCATGAGACCATGAGGCCATGAAACAAAGACCTGCAGCCTGGTGCAAGACCAGAAGTCATGTCATGGCAGGATGCGTGGGCGGAGGATGCAGCAGAGACGTCGTGTGAGTGGTGGAAATCAGCAATACGTACATAAGGATTTTCAAATGTACGGAAGGTGCGAGGTGCCCCTGCTGGATGTCATCTCCTCTCATCACCTCCTCATCCGTCCGTCGAGCGCGACAACACGCGTCGTGGCCACCGCGCTGGAAACTCCCAAAAAGCCACCTTGTGTTCGGGACAAAGACACGACGACAATTTTTGCCCCAATTCTCGATTCAGTTTTCGGCAACCCCCATTCATTGTCATGCACGCCCGTGTGCCATTGTGCTTTTCACGATCCAACCCAAGCATCACTACTTAACAGCGTCATCACCTCTCCCAGTTTTGTTCACGAGTCGTCTTCTTTGCTTGCTTTTGATCACCGTGCTCACTCGGCTATCATAGTTTTCAACTCCAATACCCGACGAATCGCCATGCAAACATCCGTCGGGCGCTGGGCACAGACCTCTTTGTGTCCATTTGCCAGGCCAGCTAATAATAATTATACGGATTACGGATTATTACGACTAGAAAAGCCAGGGTCGCATTGGGAAAGCCCCTCCCAACACAACACTGCCGGCAGCAAAGCCTCTTCATTCTTGGTGCGATCGGGTTTCGCCATGTGGCAACCCAAACTCATCTGTCCGTCCCACTTAGTTGCCTCAAGGATCGTACTTCCAACAGTGGTCAAGTCGACTCGGACAGTAAGCATTACTCCGTACTATGAACCTGAATTGGCAACAAGCCCGTGCTCCAAATCCCCAGGCAAGCGTCGGGTGTCCCAAAACCAACTCCCAGTCCGTTCTCAATATGCCACTAGGACTTGTCGACCGTGGCACAACATGTCCTGGATGTTTCCTTTGCCCAAATCCTCTTCACCGTAACTCGGGAACTTCCCGGACTACTCATCTGCGGCCGCAGCTGCGAATTTTGTAGCACAATACGGGAGTCCAGATGGAAGTCCGTCTCAACAACGCCGAGGTCGGGGGCTCTGATCGAGTGGCTGACATGTTTCTTGTTTTCTTCCCCCATCTTGCTCATCGGATCCTATTTCCGAAAGTGCAAAGACGGCGAGCTGCTGTTGGTATTGATATCACAAGACATGAGAAAATTGCGGTGCGAATTCAAGGGTCTTGCTTCGTAAACGCCAAAATCGATCTTGTGACTTTGTCGTTGTCCTCCTTAGTATCATAGAACATTGTTTGCCTCGCGCATTCTCCGTGGTGTCCCTGTTTTCAAGAATGACGAAGCAGCGTGTGTGGGAAAGCGCACCGGTCGTCCATGGAGTAGTTTTCGGCAATCCTCCTCGACTTCGTCGTCGTCGTCGTAGAAATCGCCGCCTGCGTGTCTCACACTGCAACATGAAATGAAGCAGCTTGCAACAGATGTAAAAAATTTCCCAGGGAAAGAGAAGAACCTGGTCAAGGAGCTTCCCCGTCTTTCCTTCTCGCCCTCATCCTCAAGTCTGATGCACTTGGAAAGGAGCATACTGGTGGTTGGCGGCGGCGGCGATGCAGATCACTTGTGCTTTGTTGGTTTCAAATGATGGCAGATTACACGCGCAAATCAGACTTCGAGCAGCAGTAAGCAGCCTCGTACGATTTCCGCTTGTGAGAAAAATTGAAATCCCGAAGTCTTGCTCGAGCAAATGCAAACAGTGCCGATGGCCCGATATTAAGTATGGCTTCTTGCAACCAAATACGTCGTCGTCCTCCCTCGCAGACTCCCTTCAACAAGCCCACGCAACTTATGCTCCCCCTCATTCCAAGGTCAGACAGGTCTCACTCGGTTGTCCACCTCGTGGCTCGGCTTCCTCTCTACATTCAGCAGCTGGAGGATGCGTGCCTCGTACTATGCCATGCCCAGCCTCTGCGGCAAACCTGCCATTTCCATCAATGCTGATGAAAATGCCACGGCTCAACTGCCCTCCCATGTGATTTCAGCTCAGTACGAGTCGTTTACTACGGGCGAAATACCCAACATGAGAACAGTTTTGGACTAGAATGCTGATTTCACATGGTGCATGCATTTTCCGGACATGTTTTCTCTTTTCAGCGCGTGCATCCTCCCTCGAACGCCGGCCATTGTACATTAAAGTTTCCGCCCGTTTCCGCCCTGCATGTCACTATCGAGACAGAGGGAGGGCCCACCATGCTAGTCTTCATCAAACCCAACGTGACGACCGTCTTCTTCATCGTCCTCGTCGTACAAGACGTACGGTACAAATCGAAAGTCCAGAAAACTTCGCTTCCCACCATCCATCTCGACCATGAACTGCAAGCTCAGCACCCCTGATCATCTCCCCGGAGACTAATCTTGTTTGCGATGCGCATGGCCTCTGTAGAGTTCTTGACAAAGTCGAACTTGTAGGTCTGCGACCAGCGGTCGGCAATCGTGAACGTCTCTAGTAGATCTCTGCCTCTAGCGAAATCAACTGCAGAACTTCCTAGATCACCTGCGCCGGCCAATGATAAGAAGGGGGCGCTTTGGTCGCCATGATGGTGAGCTTGTCTGGCGCGGTTGGGGAGATCTCGGCCAGAGCGTCGAGCAACGACCGCGACGGCATGATGATCTTGAACGACAGCTCCTCTCTGTTGAACGGAATATCTTCAGGCAGTTCCGGGACATAAGTTGTGAGGCCTGCCGTTGTTTTCACCCCGGATTCTTCAATGGTAATCTTGAAAGGGTCACCCTGTTCGTTATACAGAAGTGTGCAGGTCCCAGATATCCCCAACGTCTGATTGCTGAACGCATCTGCCCGGTAGTTTCTCAAGTTGCTTCGATACGGATCCTGCTCCGCCTTTTGGGCCTTGGCAGCTACATCCACGGCGCCAAAAATCTGAAGGACCTCCAAAAGCGAGGCCAATGAAATTTGAAAATTTGGTAGTTCAGAGGCTTCGCCTTCATCAGCCGGCGGTAATTTGAGGCTGTACGACGAGAAAAGTGCCTTGTCAAGGAATGCAACTCCTGTTACGCGAATTAGCCATGCCGAGCCGGATCCGGTCTCAATACATATTTCACGAACCTTGCATGACCCTGGAGTGATCAGCAGCAAACCTGATGCCTTCTTCTGTAATCTGAACATGGACTCGCGGTGCAAAATTAATACACCGTAGGAGCTGAAACAGCGGTCTCGTAGACGTGGCTACGGCTCGAAAAATAGGGGGTTATCAGGTGCCATTTTTTCCCCCTTGTGGCAAAAGGGTGCTGTTTGTATGGGTTTTTCTGCGGCAAAAATAGTTCAAATGCAAGAAACTCTTTTTTCTCTCTTTAGAATGAAACTCGAAACAGTAATATCAGACAACAGTCGCTCCACTGGGCTTTTTTCTTCTTCTTTTCTGCGTACTCCCAACTAATATACACTGTAAATGCTGGTTCGCGGACCAGCTGGTTTGGTTAAAAAGAGGTTGGGGGTATCTCAAACGTAGACGCCGACCGCGCAGAACATGTAAACGGTGCCAAAACTGTATCCCTGGGTCAGCCTCTTGGTCATTTTGTCGACTCGGAAACGATGGTATCGACATACGCAAAAGCCAGGGACGCGGGAATGCCGAGCGTAGTGAGGTTCACCAGGGATCGATCTAGCAATGGGTTAGCAAGCATCGAATTGTTGAACCTTGCATGCGGGGATAGACTCACTCAGCGCAAATAAAACGGTTATGAATATTCCCAGGAGCATCAATAGAAATGCAACGAGGAATTGACTGTTCTTGCCGACGGTGGGGAGGAATGGACTGCCTGCAGCAGCTTGCCAAACCTCATGCAGCGAGGAATCCATGTGCCGGGTAGTGTATATCAAAGAACAGGGCCCAGAAGTGCGAGCGATGCGCTGAGTCGAACGGGCTCGCAGGTTGATGTCGGCGCAGCGGCAGCGAGAGACGGACTGTGGTTGAGAGGCAGGTCGTGATGGTTGGCGAGTTCACAAGCTGTTCCTGACGACCTGCTGGCCTAGAGACATGGTGGCCAGAAGCACGAACCGAACGGGCTTAGCGGGAGTGGGATCCTCCTGGAGCTTCCCCGGCCCGCTAACGTAAGCCGTGCACGGGCCACTCCAGGCAGCTCCGTAAGTACATGTGTACAATCATCTTTTTGGAACGGTCGGGGAAGCGAACTTGGGTCTCCCTGTATGTACTGTCGCATCAACCTTATTGCATCACATCTCTTGTGGGAAATCGCGATGTTGGGGGACGTCATCAAAGAGGAAAACGGTGAGCATTGGCTCCAAAACGCATGATTTTTTTGGTCATCAAGCGTCCGGCTTTTGTCGCGACTAACAGCGTCGTAAGGCGCGAAGCGCAAGGCTTCGGAGGATCCGACCTCGCCCTCGGTATCCAAGCGAGTTAAGCACGATGAAGAAACCGAGTCAGTAGAGGAGAAAAGACCAGCGGCCATGAAGCCAATCCCATTCCCCGAGAAGGTATGTGCATACTCGTCAAGCCTGCATCATGTGCAAACTGCAAGGCTGAACAAGAAACTACCCCGCAGCCTGCTGTGATTGAAGAGCGCAATGGCGAGATCGAGTTCCGAGTAGTCAATAATGACAACGAACGCGAATCCCTCATCATTCTGACCGGTTTGAAATGCATCTTCCAAAAGCAACTCCCCAAGATGCCCAAAGACTACATTGCGCGACTAGTCTACGACCGAACCCACCTGTCGATTGCGATTGTCAAGAAGCCGTTGGAGGTCGTCGGCGGCATCACATATCGTCCGTTCAAGGGTCGGCAGTTTGCTGAGATTGTGTTTTGCGCCATCAGTTCGGATCAACAAGTCAAGGGATACGGCGCGCATCTCATGTCCCATCTAAAGGACTATGTCAAAGCCACCAGCGACGTAATGCACTTCTTGACCTACGCCGACAACTACGCCATAGGCTACTTTAAGAAACAGGGCTTTACCAAGGAAATCACGCTCGACAGGAGAGTATGGATGGGATATATCAAGGACTACGAAGGCGGCACAATCATGCAATGTTCCATGCTCCCGCGGATACGATACCTGGAAATGGGCCGCATGCTCCTCAAGCAAAAGGAATGCGTGCAGGCCAAGATCCGCGCCTACTCAAAGTCACACACGGTTCACGCTCCACCCAAGGATTGGAAGAGCGGGATCAAGGAAATCAATCCTTTGGATATCCCTGCCATTCGCGCGTCCGGCTGGTCCCCCGACATGGACGAGCTCGCCCGCCAGCCCCGTCACGGGCCCAACTACAACCAGCTTCTCCATCTGCTCAACGACCTCCAAAACCACCAGTCCGCATGGCCGTTCCTCGTCCCCGTCAACCGCGATGACGTCGCCGACTACTACGAAGTCATCAAGGAGCCCATGGACCTCAGCACCATGGAGAGCAAACTCGAGGCAGACCAGTACGTCACGCCCGAAGACTTCACCCGAGACGCCAAGCTCGTCTTCGACAACTGCCGCAAGTACAACAACGAGAACACGCCCTACGCCAAGTCTGCCAATAAGCTCGAGAAATTCATGTGGCAGCAGATCAAGGTCATTCCAGAGTGGTCGCATCTCGAGCCGGAGAAATAGTGTTTGCCTCCGACTTCGACACGCAAGATCCGTCTCGTTTCTTCGTGGAGAGGACATGCTCGCAAGCTGTCGCCTGGGTCATGGTGATGATGAGCCTTGTTCAATCCTGCCCCTCTTTTTCTTTTGTCATTCATACTCTGCTACCTTGTGAAGATTTTGCTCTTGCTCCTAGCGCGGCGTTTTCGTGGGCATCGTGCAAACAGCACGGGAGGGGATTACTCCAAAGGAATTGGAATGATGTTAGATAGGCCCCTGAATTACTAGTCATGAATTGGAAACAAGTCTTTTGCAGCGCGTAGCATATGGTGCGTTTCTGTCCAAGAACGCAACGGGGGCGCGCGTACCGATCAGCTGTGTTATCCGATTCAATATTGGATTCCATCAGTCTTCTCAACGTCGAGGCGTATGATCTGAGCATGCCACAACCCCACCAGACATCAGATACGTGGTCCATAAAGAAGAGCGGTCACTGATTGCAAAGCTCAAACGTGCAAACAACCACAGTCATTTTTGTATTCTTCTCCCCAGTATGATACATGCAGAGGAATCAAACGCCACAAGTCTCGACGCGCGTGTTTCAGTTCAAAAACTCCCCATTGTCGAGCAAGTATTCAGAGTGGCTTCCCTTCCACAAGACAGTTCAGCTCTGCTTGTTCTCATGAAAAAAAAAAAAAGGAAGAAAAAACGCGGTCGGTTGTGCAGGCAAACGAGAGAAAAGAAAGGAAAGGAGTGCGTTTTCTAGTATTAACACCTGCATATCGTCAAGACCTGGCAGGCGTGAAGAGCAAATCTGTCAGCGATCAAACGTATAGAAAGTAATGCTATATCTCGGATATCGCAAAGAAGGATCCGGCTTGCCGAATTCCAGAAAATCGTGAAAATCATAATGTGTATATGCCCCTCTTCCCTCATTTTGTCCACCTCGTGTGTTCAGTCCATAGTCCTTTTGGCCCAGATTTGTCTTGCTGGGGACAAGTTTTATTTCCTTCTTGATGCGAGCGAGCGCCTTGTGTCTATTTTTAAAATGCATTTTGTGCGCTCGGGAGGCGGATTGTAGGACGAGCCACCCGTGGCAAAGCCGATGTCGTCGTAGTTGAATCGGGGCCGGTGAGCCTTCTTCGTGGTTCGTTGCGGGTGTTTGGGCTCTCGGCTTCCAGCGTCCGAAGGAGCATCGGGTGCAGAGGCTCGGGGATCTCTGACCATTGACCAGATCTGGCTGCGCTGAGCATGCCCGGAGGGATGAGCGCGGCTGGGAACAAGGTTGTGCTGGATGCGCGGCGAAACATCTGCTCAGTCATTTGTTCGGTAAGCAGAGTCAATTCTCCAGAGTCGATGGCGTTCTTCAACCATTGCTCCCATTCTTCGTCAAGTACCACGGATGTATCCCCAGCCTCACGTAGGGTAGCCCGATCACGAAGACGCTCGTTCAAATCAACACCGACACTTTCGAATTCGTCGTCACTCTCTTCTTGATTGGAGTCTCCTTCTTCGTCCCTCACGAGGCGTTCTCCTAGATTCCGCAGACTGCGAATCAGAGATTGCTCTCGCTCTTGTTCGGTCTGTAGGGAAATGCGCGGTGTCCGAGGGACGTGAAGCTCGGTTGACGGGACCCAGTCGGACACCTCGTCTGCCGTCGTGTCCTTGATGGTGACCCCTTGCTCTTTTTCGAATTTTTCCTTGGCCCATTTCGTGCCCTCCCATTTGGTCAGGCTGCAGATTTCGGCCTTGGTCAGGTGAAGAGCGTCAAAGGCACGGAAGAGACGTCGATGCCATGGCCATCTGGAGAGGCGAATCCTGTGCGTTTGGTGGGAGTAGTCAAGACCGGGGTACTTGGCCTCCTGGGTATCGAGATGACCGTAAAAGGCGTGTGTCTCCTGGCGTACCTCGGGGATGAGATTGCGCTGGAGAAACGTCTGGAAGTTTTGCGGATCATTTGCCTTGGGCTTGGCGTAGATTTGGTCGTAGACGACATCTTCCACGAGGCGACCCTTCATTTTGACGATCGATCGATGCGTCACGTTTCTTTGCTGGGTAATTTCTGATATGCGAGAGGCTCAAAGGAAACTCGTCGAATCGTTCTGGCGTCGCCCCAAGTCGATTATGCGTTGACGATGTGGCCATAGGCAGTTGGCGACAAACGGGGCAAAGGCGAAGGGCGAAGTGAAGAGGGCCAACCGCTGGGCATGTGCGAGCGGGCACGAAGTTGCAGCAAGTCGTCTGCGCGGAGGAAGCAGGCGGGCAATGTGTCGAGAGGAGGGCGGGCCCACAAGAAGCGTTGGAGCATTCCAAGATGTACCGAGTAGATGCAAGTTGGAAGTGAGTGTCGCGTCGGCGGCCGGTGAGGCTGGTGAGGCTCGTCTCAAAACGGAGGGGGCCGCTTGCTAGTGGCTGGGTCAGGCGCAGGCGGGTCCAAGTCCGGTGCATGCAAAGTTTGAACTGCTGCCCGAAAGCAGACACGCCGGTCCGCACGTGGCAAGACACAACAACAAAGGCCATCAATGCTTCCCTCCATTCCATCTCGTAGTCTGCGTCTGCCACTTCATCCAACCTGGTCCGGGCAAAACATGTCGCATGTTGTGAGGCGATGCACCACCAAGGGATCGGCTGACGAGACTTGCGGATAGACGGATCACAGTGCTTCTTCCAGCATTGTGGCGCCGGCGCAGAAAACACACAGGACACGGGGTTGACGGGAAATGCGTAAAATATGAATATTATGAAAAAAGAAATGTACAGGGGGGATTGCGGCGGAAAGTCCTTCGGTGGTCTTGATCTTGTCAGCATTATCTCATGCTTCTCACTCATGTTGATCTGTTTCCTCTTATCGTGGAGGATATTGGTAACGTCGAGATATTTATGCATCTCTATGCATCTCTATGCATCTCGCTATGTACCTACACCCTGACTCCCATGTAAGTGAACGAGGTAACCCCCACCACTGTGCAAATGAGACCATGAATACAAGGGTCTTGAGCTCATCATCTCCAGCACTCGGCAATTTCGTCGCACATTTCAACTCAAAAAGAGGACACCATTTTTATCTCATAACAAAGTCTGTTGTGTATAGCAGAGCGAGGTTGACGGGTAATGGCCCTTGGCTCCTTCCTTTTCTAAACTTCAACTACAAAGCACGCATGGTCGTAAACATCTCAAGTATTCTTGTGGCTAGCATGAATTAATTATTTATTCTTCGGGAATAATCAAATCATGACGTCGTTCAAGCGGTGACTTGACAAGCCAGAATCTCGTGTGGCTGCCTCATTGGTCTCCCCACCCCCTGACGTCGACTGGGCTGCGGTTAGCTATAAGCCGCTTCGGGATGCATCTGTCGGCTTGCCATGGCAGCAGCAGGGCTCGTCAAATCGTTCTCTGGTGAAGGTCGTCTTCCCCATTTCCTCCTTTCATCTCTCAATCGTTCTCGGTCTCGGTCGCGATCGCGAGGATTCCATTCAGGTGAGTTTCGCTGTCTGTCGATGTCGGCATGACTGCTGGTTCTCCTTTGCGTATCTGGCCGCCTCAGATAGCTTTTTTCTCGTTTCAGTTCGGGCTCTCTTTCGTCGTCCCAATCATCCCGGCCTCTACCCCTGTGGTAACGCTCCCTCTCTCGTTCTCTCTCCCTTTCCTTGTCTCTCTCGCGCTCTTCCCGGAGCCGGCGCCTTCTCCGTGCGTCACCTTCCGAGGTTACAGGGTCCTCAGAGCCTTCCGTCTCGATATCCGAATAACTTCGATTGAGGCGTGACGGGCGAACTTGTTCACGGCTTCTTCGTGATCGGACAGCCCCAGTGCCAGAGTTCTGTCTTGAACCCGGCCGAGGACGCTCAGATGTCAAACCATTCGGTAAGATGCTGCTTACAGTCTCTGACAACTTATCACGAAGGGTCCCCAATGGACTGGGCCCGCTGCGCCTCTTGGTATCGTCTACTCGGGCGTCTACACGAGGGGCCGTGTACTGCTCGATCCGTTCGACGGACCTTGCGCTTGCGAATTGCCTGAATTGCGGACAACTCTTCGTATGGACGGTGGAGGCGGCGAGTTGGGATGTCGGCGACGCTTCTCGCGATGATCCTGTACAGGCTCTTCTTCGGATGATGCTGATGATTGTTGTCGGGGGTGGCTGTGTCGGCGAGCTTGGCTTGTTCTCTTCACGTTGGGGTTCAGGTAGGTCGGAGAATATCCCCGCGGCGGCGTGTGGTCCGCATCCGGGGGGGTTCGCATAATCAGAAAAGCTTTTTCGTCTCCCTCGATCTTCCGCGGACATATCCCGACGATGATGATCAGGGGATCGCTCAGCTTTGCGTTGGCTGGCATATCGTCGGGGAATTTGAGAAAATCTTGACGCTCCAAAGTATTCGGCCCCGGCATGCCTTGGGTTTGGCGAAGATGTGGGTGAGAAGGGCTCTCGAACACGGACGTACGTAAATCTCGACTCAGATTGCTCATTCGACGGAGATGGTCTTGGCGCCGTCCCTTCATCGTGGGAGGAGGATGCTGCTGCCGTCCACAACTTGGTTGCACAGGTCTTGTGCCAACGATCAACCTCTTTATCCGCTTGCGGGGAAACAAAGGACAGGAAGATCGGTGGGAAAGTCTTCACCAGTTTCCGGGTGTTTCAAGTTCCAGTTCTTCACGGCATACTGCAAGAATGGGACATGCTCCTCTGGTCCTAGCAAAACCTCGAGCGACTCCCATCTTGAGAAACCACGAAAGGTGAGGGCCGGTATTGATGGCGCCTCAAAGTCGTTGCCCGTCGGTTGAAGCGTATGCTGACATCCGGTAACTTGCCAAATATACGAAATGGAGGAATGTGGCATGTCTACGAACAGAGCTGCAACGGTGGCAGGTTTAGTTAGCACCGAGTATCTGAGAGTGTTCTGCTCCGGCCAGTTCTCGAATTACACACAATCATAGTTGCCACCAACTGCTTCGTAAAAAGCAGCCAGTTTGCTTGGTGTCAGATGTGTGTCGGACTTTTCCCCGATTTCCAGCATCTACAGGAGTCAAAGGGTTAGGTTTCATGGCTAATGTTTGTGCGACCAAAGATGGACCCTCGCAGCAAGACTGGACACTGCGTGCGCTACAAAAGCGGGCAACTCTCACCACATGTCGGGCGATAGCCCTGAGGAGCGCGTCGAACTGTTTAGTAGGACCTTTGTCTTTCTCGAACATATAAGCATATTGGACCGCCGAGCCGGAGCCGGAGCCGGGCGTCGTATCAGAGTAAGGTGACGACGGCATGGCAAAGCCGCCACTTTCCTTTGGTTCAGGGCGGTGAGTGATCGACTTTGCAAGGTGTGATGTGATGAAACGGCTGTGGGAGCACAGCAGATCATTCGAAAGGCGAGCGAGATCAGACGGAGGAATAAACGATGTTCGCTGGCAGCTAGCAGCATCAAGTCGTCACAGTGCCAGCGTTGCTGCGTGAAGGTAACCTTGGCCGGAGAACGAAAGTCTGGGGAAGTTCGGGTGGGATCGCTGGTGGGGGCCTTGCCGCAAGATGGACATCAAGCGGGCGGGCCGGCGCCTGCCAAATGGTCCTCCTGCCTCCTTCCCGTCATCCGCCTTGTTGTTGTTGGCACCTGATGGGCTGACTACTACGGAGTACTGACACGTGCATCCATCCTTGTCCATCCCATGCCCGTTCGCAATCCACATCGGTGAGTACTACGGAGTACGGAGTAGATACCTGTGCTGGACTTTGGCCTTTTAATTCCCGAGTGTCATCCGCGGGTACGGAGTAGTCGGCGAGATTCATGAGCATCGAGTGGTGCGGGTGCAGGTCGACTGTGCTCTAGGGTAGCCACAGCGTCACAATTCCGTCTGACGTCCGCAAAACGTCTGGAAAGGGTTTGACACGTTTTCTTCTTCAACACGGTGGGTCGCGCCAACATCATTTATTCACTGTCCAATACTCAAAGCTTCACACACACACCATGGACGCCCTACGATCCGCTGTTCAGCCCATTACGCACAACC
Organism: Epichloe scottii; assembly: GCA_021950295.1. Lineage (NCBI taxonomy): Eukaryota > Fungi > Ascomycota > Sordariomycetes > Hypocreales > Clavicipitaceae > Epichloe > Epichloe scottii. The sequence continues at coordinate 1,011,914 of CP083245.1, forward strand.
TTCCCACGCCGATTCGCGACCTCGGTGTCTCCATCATTGGCGAGAAATGCTACAAAGCGCTGCTGCTCGACGTCGACATCGAGGATACCGAGTGCATCAAATATGCGGTCAGCAAAGGTCTCGGAATCGGCATCATCGCCGCCTCGTCCATCGTCAAGGTGCCACAAATCTTGAAGCTCATCAACTCCAAGTCCTCCGAGGGTGTCTCTTTCCTCTCGTACCTCCTCGAAACGAGCGCATACCTCATCACGCTGGCATATAATGTGCGCAACGGCTTCCCCTTTAGCACGTTTGGCGAGACGGCTTTGATTCTGGGCCAGAATGTCATCATCTCCGTCCTGGTCTTGAACTATAGCGGTAGAGCTAGCACGGCTGCTGTGCTCATCGCCGCGCTGGCCGGTAGTCTTGCTGCTCTGTTTGCCGAGAATGTCTTGGACGGGAAAGCTCTGAGCTACCTCCAGGCCGGTGCCGGTGTTCTTGGTGTCGCCAGCAAGCTTCCTCAGATTATGGCCATCTACCAGCAGGGCGGAACTGGCCAGCTTAGTGCGTTTGCGGTACGAATATTACCCCCCCGTTGCGAATTGTGGAATCGAACATGTGCTGATTTCGTCAAAGGTCTTCAACTACCTCGCGGGCTCTCTCTCCCGTATCTTCACCACGCTGCAGGAGGTTGATGACAAGCTGATCCTGTACGGCTTCATTTCGGGCTTCCTACTGAACGCCATCCTTGCGCTGCAGATGATCTACTACTGGAACGCCCCGTCGCCAAAGGCCCAAGGTAAGCGCAAGATCACGGCCGCGCCGACCGAGGCTAAGTCCTCTTCTTCTGGAACTCCCAAAAGGGACCTACCACCCGTCGCCGCGGTTGAGAAGAGCCTGTTCGGAATCAACTCTGCCTCGTTTCCGGCGCGCCACGTTCAACGCACCGCTTTTAGATTTAGTACGACATTTGTAATGTGAGAAAATTCCTCGTGGTTGGTTGAGGCACATCCAAAATTCATCGATGATGCCATGCTTGATTTTCATAAACTGTACACATTACAATCATAAAAAGTTTAAGAAACCCAATTCGTCATGTTTTCATCCTGAATCCTCTGAATCTGACAGGCCGCGCCGCCTGTCGCCTACCGACACCAGAACGCCGTAGCAAGACCCTTGCAATTCGTGGTAAATGTATCAAAATACGACCCAAAGCGCCAAACGACCCGACATCCGCCACACCATAGTCTAGCAGGCGGACATGCCAGCGTCGGTCCAGCCCGCACCCACGGCCCCAACCCAGACTTTCCTCCCCGCGCATTGCAGGCACCTCTTCTCATCACCAAGATTGCTGACCGAACAACTGAAACAAACATGTTTTCCGCAAGCACCGCACGCCGTGTTCCCCATCGCGAAGTCGTCGTCCACGTCAACGTCCATGCCATCGCCCCCACCGCTGCTGCCCAGCCTCGCACCGCAGTCATCGCAAGCACAGGGCGCCAGGGTCGAGGACCGTTGAAGATGCATCTGCGGCGCTGCTGGCGCGGAACTGATGCTCCAGAACCGGTGTAGGGATTGCTGCCTGCTCGGCTGGGCTGCGACGACAGCCCGCTGATCTGGCTGTGAAGGTGCGCCTCGAACATCTTGCGCAGACTGCTGCTGGGCAGAGTACAACAGATTCAACGTATGTTCTGCAGATGAATCGTGAGCTTCTGATCGGGCCCGAAGCATGAATGCGCAAAGACGATTGGGGGCACGGCATGACGTACGGTGGACTTGCTCTTCAGAGGGCCGGTTGTCGCGATACCGCTTGAATGTGCGGCTGTGCAGGTGCGCGGCGGGCATGTTGCTGAAGGCCTGGGGATTGACGTCCAACAGACCGTTGCTCGGCGGTGAGCCGAAGACCGAGGAGGACGAGGGAGGTGAGGAGCAGGGGTCGGGGTCGGAACGCTTGCGCTTGAGAGTCATTGTGGGTGAGAGAGTACGCGATGAAGATGTTAGAGTAGGGCGCAGGTGTGCGCGCCTGTGGTATTCTGGAGGGATGGACGGTGTTCTAAGGGAGATGCCGAGGCCCTCTCGTTGATTCACCGAATAGCAATGAAATTAGCATTGGGTGTTTTGTAGAGTCTAGATTTCGTTCTTGGTAATCTCCGCGAGTGACGAGTTGCGGGCTGCGGGATTGGACAGAGAGGGAGGGAAAGGGGGCGCGACGCGACGGATTTGGCTGGTGGCAGGATGGGGTTCGCGTCGGCGCGTAAATAAGTAAATGGGTGGGTCGGGCAGATCTGACAAAAGCCTTGTCCGTATGAAGTACTCCGTACTCCGTAATGAGAGCATTTTAATCATCGACGCAGCCTCTTCACGAGGTCACGTCGGGGTGCAACCGCTCATGAAGACGGTCATTTTGCTCCTTGGACGATACAATCTCCAACATGTCCAACGTGAAATGTACACGACTCGAAATGCGCTGCAACAAGGTTTCAACCGAAAAGTAGCATTGCAAGGACATGATTGTGTTTGGAACGAGCGCTTTTTGTATTCGCCAGTCTATTGCTATGCAGAAAAAATAGCAGAGGGTGCTCCGCCCATAACTCCCCATCTTCGTGAGCCATCCATCCATGCATGGGATTATTACCAGTGCCCCCGTCTCTTTGCCGCGTTGTCCTCCTTGTCTTAGTCATGGCGTAGGAGAATGAAACCCCCAACGCCTTCGAGGGCGGTGAACGTATGCAATTTTAGAAAACAATGCCGCAAAGGTGCTTCCAGCCTTGCTGCTCTGGCTCATTTCGCTCCTGTCCATCCCGGTACGCCTTCCGTTCACCTGCCCCATTATGTACCCAAGCAACAAAAGAAATGTGAGAAAATCGAGATTGGACGACAAGGTCATATGTTAGAAATAAAGGTACAGGCCGCCACGTCAACCCAGCAACTTTTTCCAAGTCATGCCGAAGAGGACGCGTCGGGGAATTGAATGATATATAAATTTAGGGAAATGGCACGCCAGTACGTTCACATATAGGAGGGGTGCGATGATGCGTGTGTATGTGTGCAGCCGAATGCGAATTCGACAAATGACTGCTAGAAAGTTGATGTTAGAGAAGAGGATGATGAGCTGTCGAAACTCGAGGACAATGATACGCTTCGTCATAGATAATTCAATTCGATGGTCAACGTTCGTGTAGACGTAACAAGGTTGTCATTGTAAGGATTCGTCAAGATATCACCATGACTGATATTGAGTCAGGCTTTGGGCGGAGTGTCATGAAGAAGTCCACTCCCGAGATTGAGGGTGCCAATGTGATTTTCGTGTCACTGCAGGACACGCTCTCACATCAGGTAACCCTTACTGCTGCTGCTGCTGCTGATGATGATGATGGTCGCGTGGTGGAAATTGCTGGTTGCGGGCCTGTTGTTGAGCCATCAACCAAGCAACAGAGCCCGCCTGTTGAGGGAGCTGTTCGGCGGGGACTTTGACGTCTTGGCCATGGCTGGGCACCATGCGTCCACTGCTGGAAGAGCTGGAGGCGCCCGGTACTATGTCTGTGACAGCCTGGGCTATCGATGCAACAACGTAGCCTCGAAGTTCTTCATCCTCGCGCTGGTCTTCTTTTTCGAGACGAAACCGCTCGTCCTTGCCCACGTTGCCTCGTCGCATGTTCTTGATCTCTTGCATAATGTAGAGCATAACTTCTTCGGGGCATCGGTTGCGTTCGGCGGCGGCCTCGTTCGTTCGCACATATCGACGTGTAACATCGGTAGCACCGTCAATAGAGAACGCTACACAATATGACATCTTCTTGCCCCAACCTTCGGTGTACAGGCGAGGGCTGTCCCAGGCTTCCTCACAAGCGTCGACGTGGACCCATCGTCGCTGGTGTTCAGAGTAGACCTCGGTCCAGACATGGTCTTCGGCGTTCCACACCCATCTGACCCGGCCACCGACAGCACGGCACAACATGCTGAAACAGTTTGCCCACTCGCCAACACGGCCTCTTCGGGTCTGAAGCAGGCGCCAGACGTCGCCGTACCGAGGGAATCGCTCGTAAGCACCGCAGTTCTGCGCAGAGCATCGGTACAACTCCACACGCAGAGCACCGCAAGCGCTCTCCTCGGGTGTTGGCGCCGTCATACCTTGTGCGATGGTCGGTGACAGGCAGACTGGGCAGGGAGGATTGTTGACCCATGTGAAGAATGAACGTTTGAACCATCTATAAAAGACCAGTCAGTTAGTTCTATGTTGGCCCCAGCTCAGAAGTTGACGGAGCCGTGACATACCGAAGAAGAGCTCGGATGACACAATCTTGATATCCCCACTCAGCGCGACGACCATCACCCATACTCTCTGCTTCTGCTTGCAGCACTTGACTTTCTTCCTCGGCCTCGCCGTAAATGCGATCGAGAGGAATGGTTTGTAGGGCCTCGTCTAGCAAACCTGGATTCTCATATTTTGTGGGCGTCAACGACAAGCTAATCATCAGATTTCGGAACTTTTGTGAGTCGCGATCGCCAGCAGTTGGCGCGGTAGGGATCTTGGGGAGGTGTCGAATGCATGAATACGATGGGGGTGTTGACGGGGCTTCTCTGCCATGGGCATCCGCTGGTCTGTTGCTCGTAAATGAAGTCTGAGCGGTATGGTTGGCGTTCGATGGTCGCTCCGTCACAGTCGGAGAGTGGTGGCTAGGGAGTGGCTTCGAGTGCATGAGCGCAGGTCGTTCATGCGCTTATCCCTCAGTAACCCCTCGAACTTGAGGCGAAGGTCGCGGGCCCATTCCTCGCCATACTGGGCATCGGAGGTCGAGTCGCGGGGGCTGAAGGGGTGCCTCGGTCCTTCATGGCGAAGTAGTGAAGTCAAGATGTCGGTATCGTCCCTTCGTCGAGCTGTCGTTCGTCGAGGCGCCAATCTGGCTCGGAGCCGGGTTGAGTGAAGCGTTTCTCGTGACCAGTGCAACAGGGGAAGTCGAGACGATATATGCCCAAGAAAGAGAAGAATTGCGTGTTGAGTTGAGGTTGCTTGTGGTATGGCAACTTGGGCCAAGGGTCACTAGGCAAGACGTGGACGTGGTCGCTGTCGTCAGCTGGATGGATTCGTATGCTTCGCTTCGCGAGTCGCCACTTGGTAACGAAACCACCTAGACAGCCCGCAGACGCTTCAAACCTAGAGTCGTTGCAGTTCCTCAGGTAAGGTATAGTTCGGATGCACAGGAGGTGGTGCCCTGATTAGACCTTGTCAATGCAATGAAGAGAGCAACGACAAGATGAGATGTAATGAGAGGGAGAGCAGATGGCAACACACGTACATACGCAACACCACGCAGCCAAAAACGGACGCTAGCAAAGACCTCCCAGACCAGCAGACCGGGGGTGGCCACGGTGGACAGGTGGGCACCGTGGCACCGTGAGATTCAGATGGCGCTGCTGAACGGGAGCGAGCTTGAGAGTTTGCGTCGTCCGTCCCTCCTTTTGGAGGCGGTTTACGCGTCAGCCTGCCCCTTCTGGCCAATCATACGTCACAAATTCCAGGCGTGCACGGAATAGCAGTTGGTGGCTCAATCGGAGTCAAGTACCGGTACCTTCAAATGTCGTCTTCGCGGCAGTGCCGAGAGGAAAGGGAAGTGGCAGCCACCACTGATGAAGCAGAACATCTGGTGCCTTGTCTCCAGGCTCTTTTCGGGGCACTTGACAAACCTCTGTCTGGCCTTGTCCCTCCGTACACAACCAATTTTCGTCCGTCAGCGTACCTGAGAGAACGACTACTGGTAATGATGGAGAAGCCCTTTGACTCGTCGGCCGACGGGCAAATGAGTACCGGTACCTGAGGGTGGGGAGGCTTGCAATCCTCCACCCACCCGACAGGGGTCCAAGGAGGCGATGACGAGGCCCGAAAGACATGCACGAGATGGGTTCGTTGGAAGCATCCAATTCAAACAGGCTTCGGCCAACTTCCTTGAAGTTGTCTAGGTGTTTTGGTGAGCGAATTTGCAGTTTTTTCCTGCTCCGGTATTCACAACCCATCATTTGGTCCGGTTCTGATATTGGGTGATGCCGGCCGTCAGGTCATCATCAGCCCTGGTGCGTGTGGCGCATGCATCAGAAAGCTTGATGGACAAGGTTGGGTTGTCAAAGCCATCCATCCCACGCGTGGCCAACGGCCAACTGGGTTGTATTGCGAAACACTTTGTTTGACCACCACCGAGGACAAATAAGGACACACGTGACCTTCCCGGAAGAGTGTCTTCACTTCCCCAACGCTAGTCGAATGAGCACTTCGTGGTGTCTCTAGCATTCATGAGCTCCAGACTTTCGATTGGTTGTGCTCTCCGCCTCCGATGTGAGTCAAAATCGGTGGCGGGACGCGCGTCACCTTTTCCCGATGGTCCTCTGATCACGAATTTACTGATGTGTTCTCGGAGGAATTTTGTTGAATAGATCCAGCCAACAGCATGCCACAGTTAGGGTGTAGCGGTATTCACGACTCCAAGTAGTATCTCTTTGGATCCAGAATGCTTTTGAATATAGATATACGCCGAGCCTCTATTTGGTAATCCATAGATGTTCGAGCTTTGACCCGCTCCTGACCATCCCACACATATGTACCCAAGGGCGTCATCATCATCATACACCCATTGCCAATTGTCGAAACCCCCGTTCATAGATGGCCGTGGATACGGATGTCCACCTTCATGAACCAATTTGCATGAAGCTAGAGTGAAGGTGTGACGAAACAGCTTACTCTCCAATGCATGTATACGACCCCTCTCTGTCTGCTAATCCAATAGCTCAATTTTCATCTTCAAAGGTGGCACTTTATCAGCCTTTACCTCTCCCATTCCTCTCCGCCAAAGAAACTTTCTGCCATGTCCACCTCCCAGGTTGGCCGCTCAACGACGGCGACTTCTAAATCTTTGCTTGTAGTGGCGAGAGGAACGATGCCGAGAATAGGGCGGTACTTGTATGTAATCCACCACTTCTTTGGTCCGTCCGTGGCCGACTCTATAGTCTGAACGATGGTGTCATTGCCATTTGTTAAGGGAAGCTGCTTAGACAGCCCATCAACTGCGTCTGGCATATCGTCGTCACTTTCGCTTTCATCGGCCTGTGGCCCCTCGACTATGTCAATGTCCTCGCACTCGTTGTTGGCACCATGCTTTCGAACTTGATGAGGAGCAAGGATGCCTCGCTCCGTCTTGCCTCCAGCACCAGTCCTGAGTCCCACTCTCTTACGCTTGATGCCGTGCGTGAGTTGCGTGTTACCGCCCTCAACATCTGATGACAAAGGAAGATTTTGTCCCATATCAAGCATCAAGAGGAACGACACGCCGTACAACCACATGCGAGACCCCTGCCACATGACTCCTTTGGGCAAGTCTAAGAGATCCTGCACTGGTCCTGGTAGGGCTTTGCGTGGATGCCGGCGGGACCACGGAGTAAGCGCACCATGACGGGGATGGAAGACCAGAATGTTCCATGAAGAGGTGACAGCAGCAAGAATGTAATCATCAGAAGCATCTGCTTTGACAGACGACCCAATTGCGGGTCCATCGTCCGAGAAGGATAGTACAACTGGTGATGTTGGAAGTTTCGGCAATAGCTTTGCATTAGGATTGCGGACCCAGCGGTCTTGTGGATCAGCAATCACATTGTCTTCGCCTTCTGATGACGAAGAATCGCTGTCAGATGCATCCTCGGCCGCGTCAGCTTCCATGCTAGCCTCCTGACTGCCGTTGTGCAGAGTCTGTTCTCGGCCGCGCGAGATCCAAGTATCGATATACCCAGCTAGGTCAGCGACTGCTATCATGTTGGAGTCGGCGCTGAAAGCAATATGTGTGATGTTCCTGTCGTAGCTACCTAGACCGCCATTCAATATGTACCGCGGGATCTGACGCCGCAGCCGCGACAATCTTTGAAGCTTGACTGACAGAGCAGGTGATTCGACAAGTTTGCTTTCAAGACTGGCCATTAGAACGCGAGAGCCTTCTTGAATGACGCACAGCCAGCGGCCATCAGGAGAAAGTTTGACGTGCGAAGCGCCCAGCTGTGAAAGCTTCGCAGGCAAGCTGATGCTCGAGAGCTTCACATCCGAACCTTTGACAGGGTCCTGGTGCTGAAGTTGGAAGGCCTTGACGTCTGTACCTGTGGAAACAAGCAGCAAGGTCCCCTCTTGGTTGATCGTGGCAGATGAAATATTAGAGTCCCCCTTTACTACAATTGTCTTCAGTAATTTTCGGTTTTGATTTAAATCAGCAGCTTCACCGGCGGACTCGTGAAGATCGGCGACTGATTTGCGCAATACCCAGACATGAATCTCTCTCTCCCACCAACTTACGATGAATCTCGCCTTGGAAGCGCTTGTGATTGGAGGCTGTTGTGGCAAGTTGCTCATCATTCTGTGATTTTCGCGACCCATTTCTTTCAGAGGCACGATGTTTAAATTGGCATCGGGCCCTGTAATCCTGTTAGTGAGCCGTGTTGCAAGATGAGACGATGAGTCGGTGGGCTTTTACCTCCAGAAACCACGACACTAATACGTCCCTGTTCAAAACTGGCCATTGTCTTGACATCGTGATCGTGATAGCGCCGTCCCCAGACTTTGCCCCATCGCTGCCCAGAGCCAGCATTTTGTTTGTAAAGATTCGTTCGGCGATCCATGCCTCCGCTCATGATGGCCAGTCCATCGGCGCTTGTTGTTAGGCTGAGAACATCTGACTTGTGACTTTGAATCCTCTGTGCCTGAGTATACGTCTTGCCGTCCCATATACATACTTGGCCTGTAGAATCGCCGGACACAATGTTGCCGTTGGGCAGACACTTGACACACCAAACAATGATATCCTTGGAGCCCCCATGAGGTCAGAGCCCAGAGTCATTCGGCGGAGCATATGCCCGTTTTTGATGTCGTAGGCTCTAATAGTGCTGTCTGAACAGCCCACGATGACAACTTTGCGGGACTGGAAAGTCATACTCACCATTTGAGCTTTCTTGGTGGGGGATTTGACAAGAACTCGCTGGAATCTCAGATCGTCGTCTTCAAGAGAGTACATGACGAGTTCTCCATCGATTGTGCCAGCAATCAGTTTGTTGGAGTTCTGTCCCTCTTGGAGGCTGCTGGCTCCCGCAGGCTGTGGTTTGTCGCCTTGAGGTTGGGCGGCAATGCACCAGATATCGCCGTGCTGGCCGCTGGCATGACGCTTCGGTTTGCCCTTTTCGAGGTCCCATTCCGTGACAGTAGATGTATAACCAATGCTGAACAGCCGCGACTTTCCAATGACGGTGCGACCGTCGCCTAGATCCTGATCGGGCTCATTGACCCAAACCAAGCCATCCACACTCCGATCCTTACCACCTCGAATGACGAGTTCTTGAAGCCAAGCTCCGCTGGATGGGTTCCATATTTCAATGTCGCCGTTTGCTCGACCGATGGCTAATCTTGCCACAGCACTATGCTTGGCTGATCTGGTCTTGGATTGCGAGAATGCAACAGCATTAATCGCCGAGGGCCGGTAAGGCACGAAGCGGCAGCGATGCACGTCCATTGTGCTTGCCGAAATGGATGAGCTGGATGAGCACACCACGTTGTCAAATCTTTGAAGTTTGATAGGGCGACTTATTGAGCATCTGAGTTGCCTTTTCCCATCGTTGTAGAGATATGGGAATGCGGTGGTGAGCTGATCGTGCCGCTTGTTTCGCGATGCACCGATTCTGCAGAGGATCAAAATAAAAAAGGTCCGGCCTTGCCTATTTTTTTCTGCCGCCACCCCAAGCCTGGTGCAGCGCGGGTTGGCGGCCAGTAGCTCACCGCCCAGCCAGCCGCGGTAAACGCCGAAGCCGACGATTTACTAACAAAGATGCGGCCCAAGCCCCTCCACCCCACCAATGCGACGAGTTCGTTGCCGTTGCAGCCGTCGTCGCTATGCCCTCGTCTTGCGCCAATGCGATACATTCAAGCTCCTCCTTGCGACCGTTCTACATTTTTTCCCGCTGATCATCTGCGATGCTGATGGGCTGAGTTACGGCAACCAAACACGCCTCTATCTGACCCTTTAACCAGCCAACAGAGCTCACAATACACCGCTAGAATGGACTTTAACAGCTCGTCGCCTTTTCCAGAGGGCGTCATATCGTTCCTGGATACTGACTTGTACAAGCTGACAATGCAATGTGCCGTGTACAAATTCTTCAAACATGTTCCTGTCACCTACGCATTCACAAATCGTACACCTGAAAAGAAGCTGTCCAGGACCGCCTTCGAATGGCTGGACGAACAGATCCGAAGTGAGCCAGCAGCCCCCTTCTTGAGCTGTCGTCGTTAGTCTAAAACTTGTCAATTAGAGCTTGGAAACATTTCTTTATCCGATGAGGAGTATAGTTTCTTGCAGACGCATTGCAAGTACTTGACAGACGACTATCTGAATTACCTCAAGGAATTTCAGCTTCGCCCGAGAGAGCAAGTTTCTGTCACGTTCACAACAGATGGCGCGGATACCGGGGCCGACTCGGACGTGGGTCACATCGACATCAAGATTAAAGGAACCTGGTCGGATACAATCCTGTACGAGATTCCAATTCTTGCCCTTACCTCTGAAGCATACTTCCGCTTCATGGACACAGATTGGAACTACGACGGACAGGAAGAGCTTGCTTTCGACAAGGGAATGCGACTTCTAGAGGCGGGCTGCATCACGTCCGAATTCGGCACACGGAGAAGACGAGACTACCATACGCAGGCTCTGGTTTTCCGCGGCTTAGTCAAGGCCTCCAAAGCCGCCGAGGAGAAAGGATATCCCGGAAAGTTGTCAGGGACATCAAACGTGCACTTGGCCATGCGATTCGGCATCACTCCAGTAGGCACGGTCGCTCACGAGTGGTTTATGGGAACAGCAGCCGTTTTCAATGACTACAAGAAGGCTACTGAGCAGGCCCTTCGTCATTGGGTCGGCTGCTTTGGCTCAAATTTGGCAGTCGCGCTTACCGACACATTTGGCACTCGTGAATTCCTCAATTCATTCAGTCTTCCAGTTCAGACTGTCGAAGGCGGTCTCTCTGCTGAGGCCTTCAAGAAGCCAGATGGAACAACGAAGACGTACGCTGAGCTATTCACAGGTGTTCGGCAAGATTCAGGAGATCCTGCGGAGTATACCAGAATGATGCGAAATTACTACGACGAACAAGGAATCAAGGAAAAGAAAACAATTGTGTTCTCAGACTCCTTGAACATTGAGCGCTGTCTAGAGTACAAGGAAATTTCCGAAGAACTCGGGTTCCAACCCACATTTGGTGTTGGAACGTTCTTAACAAATGACTTTGTCCACTTGAAAACAGGCACCAAGTCCGTCCCCATGAATATCGTCATCAAACTCAGCTCGGCTGCAGGCCGCCCAGCCATCAAGATTAGGTCAGTGATTGTGCGTCGCAGATTTCACGTGCAGCTGCTAACGAAACATAGTGATAATGCTGGCAAGAACACGGGAGACAAGGAGCTTGTCGAGCGGGTGAAGAAGGAACTTGGATATATCGAGCGTGAATGGAAGGAAGGTGATGAAACATCACGCTGGGGCAAGGAAGAGAGTACGCAAGCTTAGAAAAATCACATAGACTCTGATCACACCATCAACTCTTGTCATCTTGTCATTGGGTAGGCAACTTGTCGCATAGAATCTTTGTACCGTCCATAGCTGAACAATAGAGTTTTTGGCAATCCGTTGAACCGCAATCCAAGAAGAGGTCTACTTCAGATGAGGTCTGCGCTCGTACCTTTGTGGAGAGAACTGGAAAGAAGAAGCATAACATTGCAATTTTTGGCCAGCCTTCCTTGGGAAGAAGGCGCGTGCAGTAATTATGACGACGGCAGCCAGCCACTTGGTAATCGAGGCTCAGCCGGGAAGTCGCGCACCCTCCCTGCCGTTTGAGAATATGTCGACATTTGCTCCAGGCCGGGACAAATTGTGTCTTTTCTCCTCCTCTCCTCCTCAACTTTTCGCATTCGCTCGCACTCGATTAACAATTTTGGTGTTGCTTTTTTGGACGTCCTTTTTGGAACCGTTGTTTTGGAGTGTATGTTACTTCGAACATTGTACAAGATCCAGCTCAACACATCGTTTTCACAATTATGACAATGATGTCAGGATGGACGGCAAGCTCCTCCTCATTCTGGACCCGGCGGTATTGCATGCTACGAAATAGTTGCCTCTCGATTCTAGGAGTCTTCTTATCACTCTTGTCTTCACCGTCGTTACCATCCAGTTGGCTGTCAAATCTCATGACACGAAAGAGAAGACATTAGAATCTCGTCAATTTCAGCTTGGGGGGCTCTTGGTGGGAATTTTCTGCAGGTATTTGAGGTATTCATGCGCCCATCGTAATGATATTGGACTAACATCATAAAGGCGTTGAGACTTGAACAAGGTGGACATTCTGCTGCAGCCCAAAATTCTGGAAGCTCTACGTCGACATCGAATAGTTACATCCCAGAGGCAGCTTCTGTGGACGTTGTCACTTCTGCATCAAGTTCACCGACTTCTAAATCTGGTACCGTCATGCAGGAAACAGGCCACGATACAACGAACACGAAGATGTCATATACAACAATGGCAGCTACCGACTTACTCTCTGCTTTAGTCAAAGATCTCACTCCAATCCTTGGATTGCACAATACTTTGCCCACTTCGGATTTTGGAAGACGGATGGTCTTGACGATGGCGGATGCCGTGCCAACTGCAACAGGACAAACCCTCATACTGGCTCCCAGTAGCTCAACAAACGCCGGAGCTCACCACATTCGAGACGAGTCCCTCGCTGCATCAGTATGGGCAGAGACTCTGCAGAAACATGCCCCTTATACCCTTTCAGAAATTGTCGCCCCTAAAAAGCGTGATGTAGACTCAAACGACCAAGAGGCAGAATTGGCCTTGTTTTTGCTCGACCACATGTCGATTTTGATTGTCAACGTCGCCATGACCAGCGTCAGTCTCGCCGCAAAGCTCACTGATGCTACACTCGCTGCACTCCCTGTGAATGCAACAGCCATTTCTTCGGTTCTTTCTGCAGTGGCTGGCCAAGGTTCAGCCTCAATTGAGTCCATAATCCCTCTAATTCTCCCTGCAGTTGCGGCAATTCTTGGGAAACAGGTCAAGCTTCCTACCTCGAATACAAAGGCACAAAATTCGACGGGGACATACGACACTATAGTCACGAGGGGCTCATTGATCATCAATCAAATTGTAGCCGCTTCGGTTTTCGCCCAAACGCCTCTCATGCAGGATGTCTTATCACAAGTCGTCGACATCGTTTATGCCACCTCTACCAAGTTGAATCAGACTATTTGTGCACTCAAACTAGCTGGTATTGAATTTCCATGGGAAGTGGTCCTTCCGTGTGCATCAATAGACGCGAAATCAGCCTCATCGGCCACCGTACTGACATTCAATCCAACCGGTGTTACTTCAAGAGGATCAAATGCACCGTCTGCTGAAACAGCTGGTTGGAATATTAATCCTGGTGCAAGAGCAGAGCTGGATACCTTACTATCTTACATGATAACACCCGCCTATCACTCCGATGCAGTCTCTGTCCCCGATGGCACTACTTCCCATGCACAAGAGGCTTCGTCGAGACTTGTCATAGCCACTTGCGACGTGATGGAAGTTCCAACTTCAAGTTCGTCGGTCACGTCTGTTGACAGTATGGCCTGCAGTACGTCGACCGTCACTCAAACATTGAACACACCACTGGAAGTAGGACCATGCCCGAAAAGGGGTTATCTCTGTAAGGATTGTCTAAATGGCTGGTTCTGCCCTCCACAAGAAACACCACCGCAGGTTGTTCCTTGTGGTCTTGGTTGGCCATGTTATCATTGCACAAGCGGCTATTTTTGCTCCTCGACCAGCTTGCAAGGTACTGCGCGTACTTTGGGGACTTCTACAAGCTGTCCAAGTCGGACGGGGACCTTGAAGCCTGGCTCTGAAATCACCATGTCCACGTTTCTACCTCAGCCCGATGGTAAAGCGCATACCGGAATTCCTGGCTGGACATACCTGGGCTGCTTCCAAGACGACATCTCACGCGTACTTGTTGGCTCAAAGCCGCTGGACTACCTGCGTGGGCCGATGTCTCGCTCCAAGTGCATCAGTCATTGTCAGGCTGGTGGCTACTCGTTTGCGGGAACCGAATATGGGTGCGAGTGCTGGTGTGGCTCGTCCATTCGCGACAATGCTGTACGGCTACCAGAAAGTTCCTGTAACGTGTCTTGCCAAGACACAGGCGACGACGTCTGTGGTGGTTCTTGGGTCATTTCTGTCTTCAGATGTTCAGACGAAGGGGCTCTACCAAAAGATGATGGTGGTCTTACTCCATCGACTATTGGAGCACGCTCAGCATATCAATTCCCGAGCCTGACATCTACAATCGCCTCGACACAAAGCGCCCAACCCAGCGAAGCAGCACTGTCGTCAATTGCCGATGCCAGGCTGTACACATCATCCTGTACAAATGGTGTTGGGGGTAGAGAAACAGCCCAGGTGACATATCACGGACCCGTAGCACAACTCTTGGCAGAGGCGAGACACCCGTGGTAGGCGGAATGACATAGCACCATGACCACAATTGGTGTTGAGAGATTACTTTCAGACTTGCTGATTCATCGTACGGCACGTTATTTTATCTGACGTTTTCGATAATAGAATGCGAACAACAAATACATGATATAGGAGGAGCAGGCTTGAGGAGGATAAGCAGGCTGCTGACTGTATTTCCACGCAAAAACAAGCTGTAAATACTTATGACAATGAATGAGAAATGGAAATGCCGAATTTCACAGCAAGACAAAAGCGAGTCCCGCTGAGGTAGTACAAACACAAGCCGAGGAGTAACAGTCTTACAATGGAATTGGCACAGACTGAGATTTTGTGGCCGATCCACCAGTCACGAAGCCATGTTATCCAGCAAGCCTGCCACAAGATGTCGCTATTACATCGGCTAGCCTCATTAATCCACAGGTTGTGCAATAAGATGAGAGAGGTCCATGGCGCGCCCGATAAGAAAAGGAGAGAGGTGCTGTCCAAGCCGAGTCCACGAATCGCATCTACTAGCACGGAGTAAGAACGAGGTCCGTTTTCGTGACCGGCAAAGACGGACCAATATGCAGTCAATTAGGCGGCGGGTTTGTGGGAAATCCTGACAGCTTGCTGGCATTCAGCGTTCTGTACGGAGTAAAGACCTTGTTGCTTGTACGGAGTACTACTACCGTTTCACCGAGGCTCCCCCTCTGGGCCGGGGTGCTATGTAGAGGGGAAAGAGGAAAAGCGATTGATTGATGGAGAAATCTGAAACCCTTGGGGCGGTGAAAGAGGAAGAACCCGTGGTTTGCAGGGCTTGACGATATCCACAACGGAAGCATTCACTCGGCTCGACTAGAAAATATCCATGAGCAGTGGGGATATCACCCATTCACCCGGGACAAGGGAGTTGGTCGTCGGACAGTTTGCCCGGGCCATGAGACACTGCAGGGGGTCTTGCCCGGTCGACACGTACCATGTACGGAGTACTCCGTATGGGAGTTATGTTCCATGAAGAGGAGGATGAGGTGTTTCATTCCCACGACAGATTGTATGATGACGCCCGTCGGCAAAATAGCATGGCTTCGCCGCCGCACGGCGTTCGGAGGAACGAGGAAAAAGAAAAGAAGGAAAAAAATTTACGCCACTGGCGGTCGCAGAGTCGCCCGACATGGCCTGGTTTCTTCGGACATTGTTTTTCTTCTTCTTTGAGACTTGCCAGCGGGGCCGTCGCCCTGGACGCCACATCGAGGGTTGTCGTAGTCCGTACGGAGTACGTGGACAAGACTCTTTGTGATGTCTGTTGTCGCTTTTTTGGGCTTACTTGAGCAAGCTTCGGGGAAGGAATGGAATTGTTTCTGCGTAATCCGTACTCCGTATGTACTCCAATGGAGACGGGTGATTTGGACACGTCTTGCATTGGCTACCGCAGTAACCCGGGTCCGGTATTCCATGAGTACAACGGCCTTACGGCCTACTACGGCCTGCTATGGGCCCCTCGGCTAATACTTGGCCCAATACGGAGTAGAAAAATGCAACCTCGCTCCACCTTGTCGTTGCGTGTCGTCCTTGTTCATGGCGGCATTCGGATCCGTCTCCACTGATAGGATTCAGGAACGGACCCCTTGCCCCAGAAGCTCGCATGAATGGAAAGACAGTGTGGGCAAATCATTCCTCCACAAGAGAAACAAATAAAAACAAGGGATCGAGAGGAGCAGAAGAATGTGGCAAGCGAGCTCTCGGCTGTGCCTGAACGTCGACATGAACCTTGGGTCACGCGTTTCACCTCGCTGCCCTCTGGACCCCAAGAAGATTGGGTCTGCTCGAAGCGTTTGTCCCTGCACTCAGCAAGTGAAGGCTGAGAATGTCATCGAGGGTTGCTCTCCACGGCCGCCGCATCTCTTGCCCCACGTCGTACACGCTCGTCCATGTACAGGTAGTCATCTTCGACGCCCGCCAGATCGTCCTACCTCGGCTGCTTAGGTTGTAGCGCGACTCGGGATTTGCACCTAGATGAGACCTGCACTTCCTCGATCCCTTCCCCATCTTCCCCCAGGTTTTGGGGGTCAAAGAGCCCGATGAGGGTAGTACGGAGTACAACCCACGGAGGAGATGACGCTGTGATGCCGTCTAGTCCCACGGCCACAGCACGGTAGCGCTGCGCCGCTCGCTCTAGTTCCCCCTCCATCTGGGATGGCTAAACCCCAAATATTGACATGGATTGAAATCGGCGATGAAATCTACTGATTGGTTGTTGAGAGGGGGTCGCATTGGCCGGCTGCGATGCCACCCATGTATTTTTTGAGCGGAAAATGAACACGGCACTTGGTTCCAGGGGACGGAAAGACATTGTGTCAGATGGGAGGTCACCAGACAAGGCGAACTATTATCAACATCGTGAGAATGTTTTGAATTTGGTCGCCGTCATGTCATATGCCCCAACTCGTTCTTGAGCTCGAGTTCTGGTATACCGAAAACAACTGCGCGAACAGACGACAAATTAGCCTCATTCCAACTAGTGCATCGTGGCATTTGCCGGCCACTGACTCTCAATCCGGCCAGCCCGGCAGCATGAACATCTGCCGTGCGCGGTCCATTGAGCAAGTCAATCTGCCGTTCATGGCCATGTCGGGATGGATGCCACCCATGATACCCGGCTTACCACTGTAACCTGTAACTGCAGGTCATCAAGGACGCTGTGGAGTCGGAGAACGGGTAGACCCTTTGCTCCCCATTCGATTACTGAAGGAAAACCTTCCCTTCGTCCAGGATGCCAGGCTAGGTAGGCCAGCACCGAAATGGCCGACGGTGGACGTGGACGTGGACGCGTCCACCCGCTGCAACCTCGACATCCCAGTCAGTCGGTCGAGGTCAAATCCGCTGGCCCACTTCCTAAATCTGCACAGCTTCCCCGCCGTAGGGTACCAAGTCTAATGCCCACCGAAAAAATCGAGAAGAGACCAAAAAGATGAAGAAGAACCCCCACACCGGACTGATCTCTTGCCGCGTCTCGAGTATGTCATCGGTTGGGGTCCCCAGAGCGAGAGGGGAGAGAATGAGAGCTTGTCTGGCCTGCACAAAAGGCAGTGGCGACCTAGTAACATAGGTACCTAGGTAGGAACTCCCGTAGGTACCTGCCTCCATCCTGGTCAATGTCGCTTTGTACCAGCCCCGGACTGCTGCTTCAACATGTCCAGACACACACAAGACATCAGACCCCAGACATCATCCATCATCCATCATTCAACCTTCACCCCCATCCTCAATTCCACGTTTCCTTTTCTCCCATCTTCACACCCTCGGGACCCATCTTTGCTGACGGGTGGTGGTAGACCCCGCACCCCCCAATGTGCGTCTCAGACGTTGGCGCATCGCCGTTTTCCCCGTTCAGCTGGGAAAGCTTATAATGAGAATGGTCCCACCATCTCATGTTGAGGCTTTCTTGATTCCTTTCTCTTCTTTGTACTACTTTCATCGTGACACCGGAACTCGAGAGAGGAACGAAAAGCGGTGTTCGCGCGTTGAGATCCCACAGAGATCTCACTTTACACACATATCTCAAATCTGAGCTTGTGTCAGCTCAACCGTCTCACTCGCAAATCGCAATGGCAACTGACAACGCCAACAACGCCGCACAGCCACCCCTGGCCACCACCGCCTTGGAGAAGGAATCCAATGGCGTCCATGCGACCAACGGTGAGCAACGCCGGTGGCACTACCATGGTGACAATACCAACATCACCAACGGCTACGCGCAGGCCTCGGGTGGTTCGCTGAACCCTGGTCTCTGGAAACCATATGAGCATCGAAAGTTGGCCAACCCTGCTCCTCTTGGCCTCTGCGCCTTCGCCCTCACTACTTTCGTGCTGTCTGCTGTGAACACGCACACTCGTGGTGTCAAGGAGCCTAATATCGTCGTTCCCCTGGCGTTTGGCTATGGTGGTCTGGTTCAGCTCCTCGCTGGCATGTGGTGAGTGGAACCGCGATCCCCGATATATACCCCCGAACTTCGTTGGGGTGCGTGAGGAGACTTGTACACAACTAAGCGGTGGCTGACTATTTCTCCTCAAAATAGGGAAATCGCATGCGGCAACACCTTTGGCGCCACGGCTCTATCCTCATATGGTGGTTTCTGGATCTCCTATGCCATTCTCCTGACTCCCAATTGGGGCATCACTGCCGCCGACGGTCCCTATGCAGGTAACGCAGCGAGTCCGCTGGGCTTCTTCCTCACCGGCTGGTTCATCTTCACTACGCTGTTGCTCATTTGCACGCTGCGATCGACCGTCATGTTCTTCTCCCTGTTCTTCACCCTAGATCTCGCGTTCCTGTTCCTCGCATGTGAGCAATATGCCAACGACATGGGCAACAAGTCTGCTGCGATCGCTCTCCAGAAGACAGGTGGTGTGTTTGGATTCATAGCCGCGTTTTTGGCCTGGTACTGCGCTTTGGCTGGTCTCCAGGACAGCAGGTTCGTATACGCCCTTTGAACTCTTGATTCTTTGCAAATGCATCATCAGCAGGCTGCTAACTATTCTGTCTTAGCAACTCCTTCTTCCAGGTCCCCGTCTTCCACTTCCCATGGTCTGACAAGGGTCGTGAGGACCGCAAAAAGAGCGACCGCGCTCAGGCATAGACTTGGACTCGACGCCACGCTCGAATGATGAATGAGAAGTAAATATGATACCAATTGGGAATGCGATCCGTCACACTGATGACTTGGGATACTCTGTAAACGTTGAGAATGTAGGGACTTTATGCGCAGCGTTGTGTAGTTGTGTGGGAGTCCTTGACATAGTAATCATGGATTTAATGACTACACCGCCTTTGAATAATAGCTCTTGCGAAATGTTTGCACTCTGCCGCCTGCCTTGCAGTTCTGACTGGATGTCGGAAGAAATATTCAATGATGTGTGGACGAGTCTAATTCACTGACATTGTCATAATCTGAGAGATCATGTCAGGCTCATGTTGGATCAGTTAGCTAACATGGTTCTTGTGCATTTGCAGGTTTCGTCAAGCTGTGCATCAAACGCGATTATTTTTCGACATACAGTGGGTCCCAGTAATTCCGAAGCAGCAGCAACGGCGACTCTGGTGGAAATTCTTCGGAATTACTGGGACCCCACTGTACATGTACGGCATGACTGATCTCCCCACTGTTGAGCCCACTTGAGCTTACTTACTCATCGTGCAGCATAAAGATCTTGAAAAAAAAAAAAAGGATTAAAAGAGTTAAGTCTACGCTCAGCCGAATAGATAGGATTTCCCGCCTGTGAGAAATAGGATTTGTTCATTCGGGAGCTTCCCGATGCGGGCGCTTGAACCCGTCCGGCGTTGAAACCAACACCCTGTTTTTCTCGGCGGTGCGCACCGTTGCCCAGCAGGCTGTTTGCCAGGGCCAGAGAAAGGGGGAGGGGTCACCGGCTAAGGAGGGCGATGCTATTCCCGGAGCATTCCCGGGGTGGGGGTTGAATGCCCGTTGGTTGCTAGTGCCAAAGGACGGACATTGAAAATTTGTGATTCGGAAGAGGAAGCGGAACTGGGAGCCGCCTAGTCATAGTCACGAGTTGCGGTGCCTTGTGACCCGATCATTTCCCTTCTCTTGATTCAACTCTCAATCTTAAAAACAAACAATGCCATCCACCACACAGCCGCCTACGCCTACGGCAGGGCGGGCTGCTCTGAGTCGAGACGATCCCACGACCGAGAGCTCGGCGAGCTCGGCTAATCAAAACAGTTCACAAGGAGATGCAATTTCTGAAAAGCAGGATTCTCCGTCATCGATAGAAGTTCAATCTGCGGCCACGGTGGACTATGCGCCGCCGCCACCACCACCAAACGGCGGATACGGTTGGGTTTGCACGGCTTGTGTCTCGCTGGTGAATGCACACACATGGGGGCTCAACTCGAGTTACGGCGTCTTCCTCGCTCACTACCTCGCGAATGAAACTTTCCCGGGAGCGACGCCTCTCGAATATGCATTCGTAGGCTCCCTGAGCATTAGCTGTGCTCTGCTCGTTTCGCCCATTGCCACAATTTGCGTCAGAGAACTGGGAACGAAGCCCACCATGTTTGCTGGTGTCATCATGGAATCGGCCAGCTTGATCTGTGCTAGTTTTGCCCACAAGATTTGGCATCTTTTCCTGACGCAGGGTCTTCTTTTCGGCTTTGGCATGGGCTTTCTGTTTACTCCATCTGTCGGTATCGTCCCGCAGTGGTTCAGTACCAAGCGCTCTTTGGCGAATGGGTTTTCTGCGTGCGGCTCTGGTCTTGGAGGTCTGCTGTACTCGTTTGCGTCCGGGGCGATGATTCGAAACCTCAGCCTGGGATGGGCCTTTCGAATCCTTGGGATCCTCGCCTTTGTTGTCAACACGGCTTGCATCATCCTCGTCAAGGACCGCAACAAGATTATTGGATCTAGCCAACTGGCCTTTGACACGACACTGCTGAAACGACCCGAGTTTCTGTTGCTGCTTGGCTTCGGCTGGTTCAGCATGCTCGGCTATGTGGTGCTCATCTTCAGTCTGGCAAACTATGCCAATGAGATTGGCCTCGGCGCCTCAGAGGCTGCCCTCATCAGTGCTTTTTTCAATCTCGGGCAGGCATTGGGCCGTCCCATTGTCGGCTACTTTAGTGACCGGACCGGCCGCATCAACATGTCTGGATTCATGACGTTCCTCGCTGGTCTGTTTGCCTTGGCCATCTGGATCAACGCAAAGGTGTACGGTGTCCTTATCTTCTTTGCCATTATTTGCGGAAGTGTCGCGGGCACATTCTGGACCACCATTGGACCAGTGACGGCGGAAGTCGTGGGCCTCAGAAATGTACCGTCGGGGTTGTGCCTCACATGGATCATCATCGCGATGCCTTGTTTGTTCAGTGAGCCCATCGCGCTGCAAATTGCCCAGGGCACCGGGAGCTACTTGGGCACTCAGCTGTTCACGGGCCTAATGTATATCGTGGCGGCCATCTGTTTGATTGCTATCCGGGGCTGGAAGATTGGTGAAGTGGATGAGATTGCTCGGACACTCAACGAGTCTCCTGACAATATTGACCGCGTCAAGGTTGAAAATGACGAGGACTTGACTCGCGTTGGTAGGGAAGCTGGAAGGAAAAGATTGATGGCCGATTGCTGCCGGCTCGAGAGGGTTTGATGAGTCAATGTTTGGATGGAAAAATAAAATTTAGAACTCGCGACATTCGAAAGCATAGGACTTTTTTTTTTTTTTGGCGGCTGAATTTTCTTTCCTTCTCCTCTCACAGCATCAGCATAGCGTTTGGAAGGGAACTTGAGATAGAATTCAATCGTTTGCGAGGACTGAGCTCGGCGGGGGCGTGGAAGCTTTTAAAGTAGTGAAAAGACCCGAGAAGAAACCAAGATCAATGGTCAATGACAAAATGAAGACGATAATTATTGCATTGTAAAGGGCCCAAGTACGGACGGAATACGTATAATGCAATGGACTTCTTCGTCGCGCACGTGAACAGGCGTTTGGCTGCCAACGCGGTCCGCGCCCCACCATACTTCACACTTTACAGATGCGACTTTGGACCTCCATACTCCCGTCCTTTAGCTGGATTCGAGGTCGGCAAACTTCACACGGTAGCCCTCCTTTTACTATGCACCCGCCAAGGATTTGAGCCTCTGAAATGTGGCTCATGGAAAGTGAGGACGCCTTCGAAGGTGAGTGCCAGAGCGAAAACCGTGATTCACTCTCTGCCTCGGCACTAGCTGATGATGAACTTCTAGGCCGGCGCATGTGGCTTCGACCTGGCAAGACGTATTTGTTTGGAAGAACAGCATCGGAGCGTGAGTTGAATCATGCCAATCCTATCATTCCGGGCCCATGATTAACCTGATGAGCCTGTTAGCCGGACAGCTGGCGATATCTCACTCCACCATATCTAGAAAGCATCTGACCATAACCGTCGACAACGTTCGAGACGGGCATGCGCATCACCTTACTGATCGATCGAGGCTGACTGTTGAGGACCTGGCTACCAAGATAGGTACAGTCGTCAATGGAAAGAAAATAAGGGGTAGCAAATATGTCTCCAATGGCGAAGAACTGGAAGTTGCTATGGGCAAATGCCCAAGCAAGTTCAGGTGAGTCACTCAAGCTTGTTTCAGAGAATGAGGCCAGCGCTGAAAGTTGCGGTAGAGTAATTTGGTTCCCGGTCGTCTTCACATTCTCTTTTACCAATAAAGAACTCCAGACTGACCCCCTGACGAACCTACGGCACCAGTTCGAGCAAAATGATATCAAGCTCTCGGCCGATTACGAGATACAGCATACGACACATGTCGTGTCCAGAAAACGAAACACGGCGAAAGGACTACAGGCTTTGATCAATGGAAAATTCGTCATCACGGACACTTTCTTGGATGCTATATCTCAAGCCGCAGAAGTTGGCGCAGAATCCCAACCCAGTGCACTGGAGCAAGACTTTGATCGGAACTGGCCGGATGCTCTCAACCATCTGCCACCTCGAGGCGGCGAGCCCGTTCAGCACCCGGATTCTATATACGCCCCCGATGTGGGTAGGAAGGACGTGTTTGATGGCTACACATTCATATTCTACGACAATACCCAGTACAGCAATCTGATGGCACCAATAAACAACGGCGGTGGAAAGGCCATCATGAAGGCCATCACACCTAAAGAGACCCAAATAAATGACTTTGTGCGCCATGTGAAAGAAGTCGCGGGGAAAAGGGCCTAGGGTCGTTTGAGGACGGAAGCGAGGGGACAGGTGTTGTTCTCGTCAGATATTTGCCAGCCAAAGGAGACCATATCAGCTGGTATGCGGAGTTCATCACGGAGGTATCCTTGCGATTAGACCATAGGCCTATAGAACAGAACGAGTTCTTGGAGGCTATCTTGATCAAAGATGCGAGCATGTTGCGACGGCCATTAGAGGTGGAAACAACTGCGGGCAGCCAGGCACTGGCTAGAAGTGAAGTCTCACCCGCTGAAGATGTTCCTCGCGAGCAATCTGACCAGCCGACTGGCAAATTGCCACAGCCAAATCTGAGAAGGGCTAGGCGGCCAATCAAGCGACGCTTTGCCGGCTTTGATGATGATGCCGACATCGACATGGACGAACCACTGCCGACATCTACAACACAAGATTCGGCGCCGAACCGTTTGCAAGAAGATGAGGGTGGTTTGTTCGTATCACAAGAGCAGGATGTGGCTGCATCACAACCCGAACCTGATGCACGGGATACTTCATCTAGAAAAAGACGTGCAGCTGTCGCAGATGATCTCATGGATGGCATGGCACCCGCGGCCGCCATGTTCAAACGACAACGCTTGGAAAGAGGTGATCAATTCGCGTCTCCTTCGCCGGAACCCGAACCACAGGCCAAGAAAGCAGCAATCAAGCCCAAGAAGGAGAAGATTGATGTTCTGACTATGGCAGCGCGTAACCGCGAAGAGGCGGAAGCTCGAGCACGTGCTGAGCGAGAAGATCTGGCCAATCTTCCGGACGACATTGACCTGGCAGAAATTCGGCGGCTCAACATTGTAGAGGAGTTGGAGGTTCGCCTACCTGATCGCGAAGCACGAGGCAGAGGCCGCGATACCACCGACGGCAGGTGGGATCCAAAATGGAATGGCCTGAAGAACTTCAAGAAGTTTCGCAGACGGGGCGAAGCAACCGGCAGACAACCCGTCAGGACCATTGTTGCGCTCCAAGAGGTCAAGACGAAAGAATATGGCATTGGCGACAACTATTGGCTTGAGGATGAGGGTTCCGAGCGGCAAAAGTCCCTCAAGAGTCTTCACTCTGGCCAAAACACGCAAATCTCGGCCTGTTCTACAGTCGAGGGGTCATCGCGAAAGGGAGCCGCCCACCTTGTTGACTCGGGGGAGGAGGATGCGGGTGAAGAGGAAGAGGACAGGGAAGAACCAGACACGAGGCCCGATAGCGTGCAAAGCGGACGAAGAGTTGGTCCTACTGGAACGAGCAGCACGAAGATTACGGCTACTCCGTCACAGATGCAGTCGACAATGTCATCTTCGAGACAGAGCAGGAGAACCCAGGAGAAGAGACCTGCGCCGTCCGACGCGACCTCTGATCAGAGAGCCAAAAGGCCAAGACCGAACCTGCAAGCCCTTGAGCTTCCGGACAGCGATGAGAGCGAGGATGAGCTTACATTCAGATTCGGCAAGCGACGTTGAAATGGGAAAAGGGCCTGGCGTGCGTTTAGCCTGGCGTGCGTTTAGTGGAGCAAAACATGTGTAAGAATAAAAAAAGCTGGTATAGTTCCTCTACATCTATCATGGGGGGTATCTCATCAAGTTGTATAGTCAAGGGGACAACCCGGCGTCTAGTCCATCTGATCCATCTCGCTCTCTTGTGAAGCTTCACTAGGCTCTTCCACCAACAGCCCGACCAGACATGCCGATAGCATGGTCTCGTAGTTGACCCAGGGATGAATTTCACCGAATAACTTGGTGCCGTCCCTGGCAGCTCCTCGCATGAGTTCGGGGATGCCACCGGGGTGGAACTCGGCGTACGGCGTAATGTTGTACACTTTCCCGTTGAGCGCCATCCAGGCATCCCTGCCCTTCCGCCCCGTCCGCCTCTTCAGCATGGAGGGCGTCACACGCAAGTACGAAGTGGACGGGTCTACACCACGGAGGTCGGCATCGGGACCTGAGATGCGCGCCCAGTCCAGCGGCGAATGGCCCGGATCCAAAACCACCTTGCGACTCGGCTTTTGTGGCTTGGACGAATGCGTGGGAGGGGAGCGAGCCCCCGACAGAGAGACACGGGGGCCGCGATCAGGAACGGGCCCGCGAGCACGTTGCGCGGAATTCGGAGCCGGGAACGGAGGGAGGGTAGGGAGTCGGCCTGCCGAAGGAAGGCGTCCGGGTGGAACGGGCGGTGGCAGCATCGACGAGGAGGGCACGGACGGGGTGGATGTCGTGGGCGATTCATCTGATGATGTGAAGCTCGGCGCTGTCTGGGACCATGTCGTTGCCGAGGCTTTTGGCGTGGTTGGGCTATCGGGTTCTTGGACGGTAGGTGGGAGAGGCGGCGGCGGCGGCGGCGCATCTTTGGCGTTGTTCGTGGCGGATGAGGTCGAGAGTTTCGACGGGTCGATGGAGGACGTATCCGTTCTGCTTTCAAGATGTCCGCCTTCTTGTATCCTTGGCGTGGTGTCGTCGTCGTCGTCGTCGTCGTCGTCGTCGTCATGTTGTGTCTTGTCCTGTTGGGAGACGTCGGTGATGGCCCCTCCGAGAGTACCTCGCCATTGGAACAGGAACAGTCTCTGCGCCAGCCAGCCGGGTGGTCGGATTGCAATGTAGACGACGGAAGCGACGAGGAGGAGATGCCCAGGAGGCCCATGGTCGCGATGGGGTGAGCGCGTGGAAGCGCTCGCGAGGAGAGGCGGTGGTTTGGGCTTGCTTTTAAGTTGGCGTCATGCACAAAAATTGCATGGGCAAGTCAATCAATTGGTCTGGGCGGCGTGTCTTTCCAGGGTCCCCTTCTACAACCCACTGTACTACTAGTAGAGGCTAGTGGCCCCCTTGCTAGACAGCACCGATGGACAAGTCCCCCAACCAGTCCCCGCTGAGGTGGTGGGTTTGTGGCGACGCGGAAGCGAAAGCGAAAGTAAACAAAACAAAACAAGGCGGAACCGAACTGCCGCTTTGAAGACTGTGAGCCAGCTGCACTTGACTCAGCTGACGCTGCCGAGTGCATGCATGTCGACAGCGTGTCTCGAAATATGCTTGTCCTTAATCTGCAAACAACCGACCAAGCTGCGGTCAAGACAATGCGACCTTTCGACCTTTCACCCAGCTGGCATAAGCCGAGCCCCAAGACAGCATCCTCGGTGTCATCGCACATCAGCTCGAGGTCCTCCCGGCCTGCACAGCCTGCACCGCCTGTTCGTGGCGGCGTTGGCGGGCTGTGGAGGACGTCGACCCAGACAAAGCCGCCGCACCACCCGCTGCGACCTCTGGTGCCGGCGCGCTGCACCCCACTGTACAAGAGTGCTGCACCCCCGCCGGCAACGGCAACAGAGGCCGCAGCAGCCGCACCATCTCCACCTCTGCATCTCAACACTACAGACAACATGTTGCTCCCGTAGCAATCAAGACGCGCCCCTTATCTGCGAGCGTCTCGAAAATGCCAGTCGGCGACAGGCCACGACAGCCACAGCTGAGTGCTGCTGCGGCCAGATCCATCAACCGAGCCCCTCTGACTCCCAAGATCGCGGCCAAGGGAACCCCGTGACCCCTCTGACCAGACGACCTCATTCTTCGACGCCGGTACTCGCCAGCACCGCCATCCCGCGAGACGACTCTTCTACTCCAGGAAACGTCTTCCCGGCCAACATCACTCCTCGCTCTGGTCCACGACAGATCCGCGTCGATAGTGCCACTTCCACCCCGAGCGGCACCCCCAACCTCGAGAAAACAAGTGAGCAGTGGGAAACCCACAGCAACAACAACAACAACATCAGCAATACCAACCGCACGGGCTTGGGCACATCGCCGCTTGCCAACGATCTTCCCAGACACACAGTCTCCCAAACGGACTTGACCGCTGATTTCAATGATTCGAGCAAGTTCTTTTATGCGAGCGACGCCAAGTCGGCCCATCCTGCACCGTTGCCAAGGCCAGCATCCGTACCTCAAAAGCCGTCAAACACCTTCTTCTATGCAAATGGGACTACAATAGACGGCGGGCGCAACATCAGCCCGCCTTCCAACTCTACGTCCATGACCACGATGGACCCAAACTTGGATCCTGTGTCGTCCAAATTCTTCTTCGCCAATGGTGCCCCCGAAATGTCCTCGAGACCAAATCTCGTGGCATCCGCTTCCGCATCTGTGTTATCATCAACTTCTAGACTGGCCTCTTCTCGGCCGATCACGAGCAGCTCCAACCTTGGGCCAACTGCTTCGTTACAAAGACCAGCATCACCAATCAAAACAACGTCGACACCAATGGCACAGACTCTCAGAAGCAGTGCCGCCTCGCCCACGTCACCAAAACGACCATGCTTGATTTCATCTCCTCCAACATCACAGCAGCAATCCTCATCATCATACACTGTTCCCAAACGAAAAGTGAGCATCGACGCAGCGCCAAGGGAGATGGGTGGTCACAGGAGAACTGGAAGCGCTGTTACGATTGAGCCTTTGTCACTCCCTCGACTCACCTTGTCACCCAACTCATCGGAGATGGCCCTACACTCTCCTCCATTGAGCCCTGGGCTCTCACAACCTGCCATGACCATGGCATCGATCATGCAAGCGGCAGACGACTCAAGGGACAACGACGAATGGAGAGATGAAGACGCGCAACCCGAGGCGCATAGTCCGACTAAATGCACACAGCTACGTGATTCTGTCAGCGAACTGGTTGCCAATGCGCGTCGCGAGCGCAAGGTCCAAGATTTGGAGATCACAAATGCCTCACTCGAAGCCATAAACCGCACTCTTGAGAGACAGCTCCGGAAACAAACGGCTGACCTTCGACGATATCGCCGACTGTCGAGATCGGGGGCGCTGTCCGCAGCCTCGAGCCGGGTGACTTCACTGGCCCTCACCGAGCCGCCCACAGACATGTCCAATGTTGAAGAGGCGGATGAGACGGAAGTGCGAGAGGACGAAGACGTAAACTCCCTGTATGAGTCAGATCTGTCAAGCATTGACAGCATGAGCACGGAAGATGTTTTGCTGCCGGGCGCGAAAATCGAGGCTCGGAGGAGGCAAGACGAAAAGCGGCTCCAGTTGGATCTCACCAAACACCAGGAAATGCTGATTGACAGCCAAAAGATGAATCAGAGTCTGAAGCGGTGCCTCGACTTTTCAGAAGCGTTAATCAAGGAGGGTCACAAGGCGCTCGAATACCGCGTGCGAGTCTCGGATATCAAATTAGGCGGACGGGTCCTCGCTCCGCCGGATGAGGACGACGAAGATGCTGTTTCGTTTAGCAAAGAAGACACAACAATACGAACCGACGATCCCGGACTGGAGCCGCCCTGGCCGAGGAGTAGCCAGGATCGAGACAGTGGGATCGAGCTCCCGTCCGAGGAAGCTAACACGCGGTCCATATCGCACCACAGTTGCTGGAACCAAAATTACCCCCACAAGCCATCACCACTCACTCACTCTATACTCTCTTTGACTACACTGTCGCTGCATTTTTCATCAACTCCTCTTCAATTAATCCAATTGCCCATTGCGCGCGCACATGGTCGCAGCAGCAGGCACCCGTTTCCATACATGGCGCAGACCATTTTCGGCATCGACACGGCGTTATCAAGCGTACAGACCTGTTTTGCTGCTTTGCTTTGCATATCCATTCATTTCCACCACCTATGCCTATACCATCTCGCATATCACGATATTCCCATCTCTGACCGTCCATCTCGCAACCTGCAAAGCAAGCACCTTCAGAACAAGACATGTTGCGTACACGCTGCTCCGAAACCCCGAGTTTGCACTCCATCGCGCCACCTGACCTCGACTCCTTTTTTACCATCAAGAGGTCGTCGTTCTTTCTGCTCCGTCCTGTAATATTGTCCTTTTCTGTCATCAAGTTCCAATGTACTTTACCAGATACCCAGATGGATTTCAGTCATGCCTGTTTCTCCTTTGTTTTTGTTCAAAATCATGCGGTTCGTGCAAGTGACGCGCGATAGACAATGGGGCATAGAGATTCGTGTCATATGGTTTTTATACTGGAAATGGAATTGCTATTCAAACTCAACAAGCAGCTTCAGTAAAGAAAGCCATGTTCATGGACCACCACGTATTCTTCCGAGACTTTGAACCATGTTACGAACTACTACACAGACAAAAAAAGGTCCTTGGAATGTGAATATCATGACTGCATATCTCATCAAGTTGCATTATAAGCCCGGAAACATGTATGAGCTACTTTGCATCCACCGCCCCAACCATGTCATCGCCGAAAACAAAGAAGATCTATACGCTGACCCCACTCCCCTCGATGTTCCAAGACGTTTGTGACAGCATCTTGCCAACTCTCCAGTACACCACTATGTCTTGCCTTGTTCATATTTCTCTTCCACTCTGTTGCCTTCGGCGCCGTTAAATCTTGCCCATTCACGAATATATACGGGTTCCCATCCTACTTTGCTTCGGTCCACGGTCAATCTCATGTCTTGGGCACATTGGGCACATGATCCACCACCTCCTCCGCATGACGGTGGTGCTTGTCTTTTTATCTTTTCGCTTCTTGTCTTCGTCCTTGTCCTTCTTGATGGCTGCTTCGGCGACGAGCTGCTCGAAGACGAGGTAATCGCCTTCTTCTTCGGGGGATCTCTGGGCCTATTATTTTTCGGGTTCGGTCAGAGGTTGTTGCTTCTTGGGCAGCAGGGGGACGTGAACGTGGATGGGGAGGGACCCAAGGAGAAGAAGGATGGGATAAGAAGGCAGAAAAAGGGAGGCAGGGAAGGAAAAAAAAAAAAGGGGGGTTGAAACATGCCTTGAGGAAGATGTCACCAATGAGGACGAGCGCCTGCGCACGCTCCAGCCTCTTCTGGAGAGGCACCTTTTTATCGTAGAGCACGGAATCACATACTTCGCGCAAGACGCTCTGGATCTCGAATTTGCTGCCGCGCCATGCGGCCGTGAGGATCTTGCCCGTGACGCGACGCTCGTACTCGACGCGCTTCTCCTCGGTCCAGTCGTCGCCGCCTTTGGCTTCCATCTTGGCCATGTCCTCGACGGTTTGTTGCGCGTCGAGAGCGCTGCTGATGGTGTTCCAGGTGTCTTTGACGAGGGTGCCCTTGTCCTTGAGGCGGCTGAAGAAGCCGCCTATTCCGAGGTACTTTTGACTTCGCAATAACCCGGATGCTTTGGACATGTACGTCTGGCCGATGGCGTGGAGGATATCGAGTCCAAACGACTCCATTTTGAGGTTTTCGACTTCGAGGCGCATCTTTTCTTGGAAAGCCTTGGTGACGTCGGAACCCTTGTCTGTCTCGGCCCAGACGCTCACGCGGTCGAGGAGCTTCTGCGCTAGGGTGTCGACTCGTTCTTTGCGGATGCGCGCCCGCTCGGCCTCGTACGCGGCGAGCTGTTCGCGCTGCTCCTTGCTCAAGCCGCTCTTCTTCTTTTCCTTTTGGCGGAGTTCCTCTTCGGCTGCCGACTGGACGGCATCGTCATGGGCCTTGCCGGCGAGGGCTGGTCGTAGGGGGATTTGCGTCCGGCTGCGGGAGCTGAATGACGGGGCTGGCGAGGTTGCGTTTGATCGGGGAGGAGGTGCTGGTGCCGCTTGGGGTGCAGAGTCATGAGCGGGAGCACATGTTGCAGCAGTCTTGTCTTGTTCAACAACGACGACCGGGGGTGGCGGAGGGGCAGACGGTGTTCCGTGCTGGTGGGCAGAGTCACCAGTACCAGGGACAGTCGAGGCACCGGCGTGGGGTTCCGATTGCTCTTGTTCGCGCTGCTTCTTGGCTTTGGCGGTGCCGGTGATTTCAGAGTTGTCTCCCTCTGCAGCCACGGCCGCGGCTTCTTCCTCCTCACCCTCGGCCATGGTGATGTCCATTGTCGCAGTTAGATCCTTCATCAGGCTGATCTCGCCGATCCAGTCGGCGAATGCCTCGCCTCCAAAGATGGACGTGAAGAATTCGGCTGGGTCGGCGAAGCCTTCTTGTGGCTTCGCGTGGTCCTTGCCAAATTTGTCATATGCCTTGCGGAGGTCGGTATCGGAAAGGACTTGGTATGCCTCGCCGATGGCTTGAAACTTTTCGTGGGCCGTAGGATCATTGGGGTTCTTGTCTGGAACGGGTATTTTCTTTGTTAGCGCGAGATGAGATGAAAAAAACAACAGGAGGTTCATGTAACAGAAGAACAACGGGGCCGTTGATGAGGCGCAGGACTCACCAGGATGGTGGATGATGGCCATTTTGCGGTAAGCCTTTTTTATCTCGAGCTCGGTGGCGGTGGGCTGCACCCCCAGGGCGTCATAGTATGCGGTGTCGACAACCATGATGGTATGGGCGAGACGTATCAGTCGCCAACGTTGAAAGCGGGAGAGGATGTCCAGGATATAGAGAGTCGCGCGTAAGAGGGAGTTTTTGGCAGAAGAAGCGGGTTTCAGAGCGACTCTGCGCGCAAAGCGGGCCGGTGATGGGGAAATTTACGGAAGACTATAGCGACATCTGTGCCAAAACCCTTGGCGTGTGCGCGTTATTAGACTTAACCTGGGCCCACAGCTGCACTCCCGTCTGTTCGGCTTATTACTTATTACTCAGCGGAACTAAGCTATCTAACATGGAGCGACCTCTTCTCACGTTTCTTCTCCCTGACGAAACAGCATTCTCTGATTGTCGTATTGATCTCACATGCCACCAATGACATTCTGCCGTTTTTAGTTGCCTATAGAATGGCTCACCTTACTCGAGAAGAGCGCGAGTCCATAGACGAAAATCCACTTGGCGACTCGCTCAGCGGCGTTCGCGAGGCATTGCGCGAGGCAGAACAAAACACTGGCCGCGATGGTTCTCAATCAGACGACAGCACGGGTGCGCCACAACGACCACGTTCGTTCGTGGCAGCCATAGGGAAACTACTCTCGATATTGTCTGCCTCCGATGTTTCGCTCACACTTGCTTCAAGAACGGGAAGAGATGCCCTTGGGTCTGATCTCATGGCAGTTCGTCAACGCGTACAGAAACTGGATTTTGAGTACCAGCATTTTCGGCCATTATCGCAGCTTGTGGTCAGGCAGGCACCAGATGTCGACATCTGGACTGCCGTCGTAGCCCTTGTCCGGTCAGTTTCTTACTCGACTCCGCCGCCGAGCCTCCCGCCATCCCTCCCGCCATCCTTCGAAACCCCAATAACCCATTCATCTGAACAGACCCGGCGAAAGATCGAACCTCGCGTATTCGAGGAGATTCGTCACTGTACGTACCGTGCGGTTAAAGGATTCCACGAGAAATATTTTGAAGGACACAAATGGAATAGGCGAGCCAAACGAATCTGGCAGAGCGTCAAGAGTCGCTATAGCGATAATGATAAGAGGTGGACGCAATTACCCGTCGCGGCCACCGAGGATGAGGTATGTGGCTGGTTACTCAACTTACAGGAAGAGCTGCTAGCGGCTGAACGAGCTGCATACTTTAGAAGCAACGGAAGCCAAAAAGTTGGAGCTGAGGCGGCACAGCAACTGGATCTCTTTGTCAAAATGAGAAGAGATAATGAGGCATTGGACGCAAAGCACGAATGGAGACACGTGTTAGTCGTTGGCGAGCTTAAACAGTCCGACCAGAAAAACAAGAGCCTATGGCTTCAGGTCGGCAGCGCTGTGCGAAACGTGTTCGCTTACCAGCCTACGCGATTATTCGTGCACGCCTTCACTCTAACCGGGACTGAGATGGAGACATGGATATTTGACCGGTCTGGGCCGTACAGCGGGGCTACATTTGATATCCACAAGGAGCCTGAGAAGTTCATTCAGGTTATGTGTGCATATTTGATGATGAGTGACGAGGAGCTGGGCTTGGACACCTTTACCAAAGCAAAAGATGATAAGTTGTTTGTCACTATACCTGTTAAAGCTCACGGGAAGACGCGGAAACATCAACTAGAACTCAACCCCAATCCAATCGCTCATCAGCGAGCCATAGTCTGCCGTGGAACGTCTTGCTTCCTCGCCAAGGCTACTGGCACAGCAGATTTTAACATGGTCGTAAAATACTCTTGGACTTCTAGCATGCGACCACCAGAGGCTGATCTTCTTAACAAGGCAAACGAGCGCGGCGTCAAAGGTCTTGCGAAAGTGGTTGGCCACCTCGAAGAAGCCACTAGCATAAGCAGGTTGCGTGAAGGTCTGGTCTTCTCGACTCCGCATAAGTTTCGTGGTGTGCCTCGCAGTGCCAGTACATCCTTTTCGCAATCGCAATCGCAACCCCCGCTGAGCCACTCTTTCAGCCAGTTTCCAGGTCTCAGCATTGTCAGCAGTGGACAAAGAAAGAGGAAGTCAGCAGATTCGACAAGCAATGCGTTCAAGGGATCTCGATCGAACAGCCAGCTGGCAGAGACAGAAAATCAAGAGAACCTCGCAACTTACCCTGTTCAAGAACCGCAGGGCACTAGTCTCGTTCAACAAGATCAAGATCAGACACCTTATGCCAATCGCATCTTTCGCGTATTAGCCATCTCGCCGGCGGGACGATCCATTAGCCAGTTCAAGGCTGTTATCGAGCTTCTCGAAAGTCTTCGTGACGCTATCAAAGTACATCAGTCACTCTATATAGAAGGAAAAATTCTGCACCGAGATATTTCCGAGAATAATATCATCATCACTGATCCAGGAAATGCCGATGGCTTCAAGGGCATGCTTATTGACCTCGAGTTAGGGAAAGAAGAAGGTAAAGGTCCCAGTGGGGCCCGGCATCGGACGGGCACGATGGAATTTATGGCGATTGAAGTTCTTCTAGGAATTTCGCATACGTATCGCCACGATCTCGAAGCATTCTTCTACGTTCTCATATGGCTCTGCGCTCGTCGAGGCTGGGCATTGTCAAGAGCGTCAGGCCGGCGCCCGAAAAAGCATGCTATCGCGGTGGTATACTGGAGGTTACGAAGACATCGCGCAAAGCAAGCGTGGGGATATGGATAAAAATGGACTAGAAGTCATTCTGAGAGAATTCCCGGAAGTCTTTGATTGTGTCAAGCCTTTGTGCAGGGCAATAAGAGATGTCTTGTTCCCTCATAAAGATGGTCTCTTCACTGGCACTCCACAGGATCCGAATACTCTGTACGATCCAATCATCAAGGCATTCAATGATACTATAGCGGGGAGTAGGCCGAGAGAGGCAAACACGTGATATATCCCGCGGAAACATGATGGTTGAATCCCACTAATATCGCTTGTTGTTAGAGTGTTTGCAACCGTGAGGCGACTTGAACTTGAGAGGAGAAGGAGAAGAAGAAAAGGACTCGGGTTCTTGGCGTCGACTTAAGCTTAAATTCATCGGCGGTTCTCATTGGGCACACACACACACACACACACCTGCTAGGGCCGAGATGAGATGGATGGAGCGGCAGACCCGTACGGAAGACTATAGCTACATCTGTGCCTAAACCCAAAATCCAAAATTTTTCGTAACTAGAGCTACCCTAGCGTGTCTATACATTTTATTTATTAAATATACATATTTGTATAATATCTAATTTTTTTATTAAAGTAACTTTTTTCCTCCTATATATTACTATAATATTAATTAATAGTATAAAGCTTCTAATAGTCCCTATAGCATTTAAATAACCCTAAAGTAATCTAGAATTAACTACTTAGGCGCTTATAAAGATATCTCTTCTTTAAATAGCATAACTTTAAGATATAAAGCACTTATATAAACCCTAGTAGCTCCTATAACTAAATAACTAGTTATAATAAGGGAGATTATAAACTCCCTAATTAAATATATTATAATTCTAAAATTCTAATATAATACTAATTTATATCTTTAGCTATAAATATAATTAGCCTTATAATAAATATTTATAAGGAAAAGAAGTCTTTAAAGAATATATTAAGCTAGATTTAATTACATTAGGATTATATATAAATTATATATATACCTTATAGGGTTTTAACTATGCTTATAATAGTATATACACTACCTCTAATCTTAATCTATACTAATATCCTATAGATAAAGCTAAATAGTAGTATACTACCCTATTTAAGAATTAACTACTAAGTAATAAGATTTTATAGACTATTATACCTTTATAATAGAATATAATTAGTAATATATTATAGTAATAAGCCTATAATAGGGAGTATTAGTAAAGTAGTAAAGTAAAGTTTATATATATAAAAATTAACTTTTCTTAGCGTTTTATAGAAAAAACTTAGATTACTTTATTCCTTATTATATAGTATTATTACATAGCCTATATAATAGATTCTAATATATATAAACTAAGGGGATTTTCCTATAGAGTCTTATACTATCTTAATCTAAACTAAACCCTTTATTTATTTTATAAAACTTATCTTATAAATCTAAACATAGCTAATCTAGTTAAAACATAATTATTAACACTTATAACTATAAATAATAACTTAGAGATAATTAATTTAACTAGTAATAGTCCTTAAATAATAAAGGTTAAAAGAAAACTAATATAAGTGCTTATTTCTCTATCTTTAAATACTAGTATATATAGGTAATTACTTTAATAAGCTATTATAAAAGGAAATAGCTATTAATTAGCTAGTATAATTAAAAACTAAAGAAGGCTTACTATATAGCTATATAAACTTATAATTTTCTTTTACTATATTACTATATAAATAGGTAATAAACTTAGTTTCTTTATTATATAATATAATCCTTTATTTTTAAAGATAGTATTTAAAGTTATAATACTTTTTAAGCATTATCTAGCACTATAGTATAAAGATTATCTTACTATACTATAATACCTAGCTAAATAGGCTAGAGACTAGGAATTATTCTATAGTATTAAATAGTAAGTTATTACTAGTTATATATATAAAGCACTAAATTAAATTTCTTTTTACCCTTCTAGTATACTCTAAATAAAGTCTATATTAGATTTACTTAAGGCATATAGTATAAAGATTAACCCTTTATATAAGTATATGCTTATATTCTTCTAGGTAAAAAAGAAAAAGAAAGATAATAACCTATTTAGTATTAAAGAAAAGAAGCTAAAGAAATACATAAATATTAAAGCATATATAATTAAGGAGGAGAAGAAAGTAAAAATAAAACTAGCTATAATAAAAAGAAAAAGGTAAATAACTAACCCTTTATCCCCTTAGCCTATTAAAAGGGAGTATTTATTAAAGAAGGAGGCTAGTATAGATTTATTAATATATATAGTAGCTTATATAGGAAATATTAAAGATAATTTCCCTAATTTCTCTAATATTAAGGATAATATAGTAAGTCCTAGTATGCTTATTAAAGATATACTTAAAGAATAGTCTATATAAGAAGATATAACTAAAACCACTATAGCTAAATAGGTATATAGGAAGGTATAAGCTACTAAAATATTAGCTATATATCCTATTATTATATATAGTTATATATAGGAAAATATAATTATAAAGTAATATAAAATAGATTATAGTTATATAACACTTTTACTTCTCTAGCTTCTTATCTAGCTTCTTTTATAGTTTATTAATTTTAATTCCTTAGTCCTATAGTATTTAAATAAGCTTATCTTACCTATTAAGAGTAGGATTAAGTAGACTAAGCTCTAGTTATATTTTTTTAAGCTTATACTTAAATAACTTTAACTATAATAACTAGTACTTATCTAGCTAAGAATAATTAGGGTTTTTAGATATTCTAGTAAGCTACTAATTAATTCCTAAATTAGATATTAATATACTTATATTATAGTATCTAGTAAAAACTTATTAATATTCTTAATATTACATTTAAGTAAGTTAAAGCAAGTCTAAAAGCAATCTATAAGTATCTCTTTTATATAGTTAGTAGTAGCTATATTATTAAGGTTATAATATAGTACTATAGGCTAACCGCTCTTTATATAGGGTTAATTTGCTTAATAATAGATATAATATAAGTTTTATATATATATAAACTTAATAAGCTTTTATTAGATAATATATATATAGATAAAAAGGATTATAATATAATTAGCCTTTAAACCACAATTAAAATAGCTATTATCTAATAGCTACTAAAAGTATTTCTAGAATATATTAGTAAGAGAATAAAATAGAAGTAAATAGGCTATTATAATACTAACTTACTAAAAAATAGCTTATCCTTTACTTAATTAAAGCCACTAGCTCTTAATTTAGGTATTATAAACACTTTTACTAAAGAATTAATAGTCTAAGAAGCTAATAGGCACTTATTTATTATTATATATCTTTATATAAGTCCTAGATAAAAAGTAGTATAAGCTATAGAGTAGTAATATCTCTTTACTATAATTAGATTAAAGGATATAAGGCATATAACTATATTATTAAAGTATATTAATATACTAAATAATAGTGCTTTAGCTTATATTAGCAGATATTCTATAGTAAAACTATATAATATATTATAAGTAAGTATTAATACCTATATAGATCTTAAAACCCTAGTGTTTAAGTTTATTATATATGTTAATTAACTATAGCTAGTTAGGCCCTAAAATAGTAAAATCTTATTAAGGAATCTAAGATTTACCCTAGCACTTAAGAATATTATTAGGTATAATCTTATAATATAAGGAGTATAGCGTATCTTATAAGATAATATAATACTACTATTTTATATATATATATAGATAATTTTAACTATAGCCTTTTAAGATTAATAATACTTAAAGATAGCTATTAAAAAAAGTATAGGCATAAGAAATTACTAGATTAATTATTTCTAGGCTTTACTAGTAATAAATCCCTACTTCCTTCTATAGCTTAATAAGCTATTATAAATTAATTATAAATCCCTTATTTTAAAGCTATAAAAAATATACTTATCTTTTAAGTACTTATAAAAAAATAAATAATAAATATAGGTATATAATTCTTTAGTAATAATGCTTCTTTTCTAGCGTATTAATCCCTATACTTATAAGGATTTATATAGTATTTAGGTGCTAATATTTATATTATATTATAATTTTAATTCTTATATAATTCTTATAACTTTACTTCTAGATATATATAAAGTATATATCTTATTATATAAAGGCTTAAGGTTTGCTTTTAGTTATAGTATTTTTATTATAGTATATAGAAAGAAGAGAAATTACTTATAATATTCTATAGAAGTAAATAAATATATATACATACCCCTTATTATTTATATAGTTAGTTATATTATAATTATATATAATAAAACACCTTTATAGATATATTTAAATAAGTATATATAACTAGAATATTATTTCTATATAAAGATTTATAAGCATATTTATGCCTTTATATAGGCTTTAATATAAAAAAAACATTTCCTAAAGCTTAAGCTAAAGTTACCCTCCTAAAAACCTATATATAGCTATATATAGATTAGTTTTAAACTATATTAATATAGTTAGTAAGCTATTTAAGTAAGTCTACTATTTATTAAAGCTAAGTAGGCTTAAAAGTAGTTATATAGTCTAGTATATTCTTACCTAAGCTTATACCTATATTATCTCTAGCTTTACATTTTATATATTTTAATTAACTACTACTTTTATTAGTAAATAGGTTATTATCTAATAACTTATGTTTTTTTATTAGGGTTAGAGCTATAATAATTAGTATAAATCTATAAAGCTTTATATAGGTACTTACTAGGGCTAGGAGTAATAAGAAAGCACTTTAATATATACCTAGTATTATAATAGTTTATATAGCTAGGGAAATGCTATTATAGGATATATAATTTATAAAAACACTATTACCCTTACTATAGCTTATATACTTATCTTAACTAGTATATATAGTCCTATATAAGTATTTAATAAGAGTATTAGCTAATTATATATATTTATATTTAAGCTTTAAAGTAACTATCTTATCTTACTTAAAAACTTTTTAAAACTTAAGTAAATATTTTAACTATAACTTATAAGTATTTATAATAGTCTATAGATAGCTATTGTTACGTGCTGATTTGGCACGTAAGGGTTGAATCCGTTAGAGGGGCTAACGGATTTAATAGGTTATGAATCGTGCTAAGTTTACTTCAGGAAAGTTACTATTAGGAGTAAAGTATATTATAAGAATTAAGTTATCCCCTACTCTAGGTTACTAAATCTAGCCCTATAAGGGTCCCTTCCGCTACTAGGCATTTTGCTATGTAATAAGTGCTAGGCGCGCCTTAAAAATAACTATCCTAGTTAGATATAGCTAGCTAGTGGCTAGATTTAGGTCCTTAACTATTAATATAAACAAAAGAAATATAGCTTAAGTTAAATCTTATAAGGAGATAGATATAGCGCGTTCCCTGCTATACTAGTGGCTTTAGTGTTATAGGTTTACTTAACTCTATAATTGCTATTTACTAAA
Source organism: Epichloe scottii (assembly GCA_021950295.1). NCBI lineage: Eukaryota > Fungi > Ascomycota > Sordariomycetes > Hypocreales > Clavicipitaceae > Epichloe > Epichloe scottii. The sequence continues at coordinate 1,051,462 of CP083245.1, forward strand.
CCATGCCTTATAATAGTACTTATAAAATTATTATATTAAATAATAGTTATGCTAATTTTATTATAATCTCCCACTTTATTGCTAAATTTTATTCTCCTATAATTACTAATTTTATCCCCTCCTTTTAGCAAGTTATTAAATCCTACTAATTAATTATCCTTTCTAGTATATCCCTAGTCTAATCCTAAACTATATTATCTTATTACTAGATAGAATCTAATTCCTATTTTTTTTTTTTTGTTTTATCTAAATCTATATCCTTAATCTATTAATCTAGCAAATTTATTATCCCTATTATCCTACGTTATAGTAGGTCTAACTATAGGCTAATTAGGAGGTAGCGCTATCTTATTCTACGTTCCTATTATTCTTAGCTATGCTTATATTACTAGTGTTTTTAATAGGGTTAATTATAGAATTACCTAGGTAGTCTTTAGTTTTATTAGACTAAGTTTTTTATTTAGCCTAGTTTTCTTACTTAGGCTTTCTAGTGTTTTACCTTAGGATTACTTATTACTAGGATTTAGCGTTTTACTATGTAATTTACTTTATACTATACTAGATTTAGCTAAACTTAGTTTTATAGTTTTTACCTTTTTTATCTCCCCTCTAAGCTCTTTCTATTCTTATATAAGCTTATTTATTATTATTTTCTAGGTATTTATTTACTATACTATTTTTACTATTATCCCTACTAGTATTATAAGCTTTTTCTCTAGCTTACTCTTACTAACTATACTCTCCTTAAATTCTATAAGTTATTTACTAAAATTAGTTAATATTACTCTAGGGTTAAGCTTTAGAATCTTCTCCTTATAATTTCTTAGTATTTCTACTATTTATATAAACTTCTCCTTTATTTTTTCTACCTCCTTTATTATTAAATTTACTAATTCCTTAACTTAATCTAATACCTCTCTAGCTAAGTTATATACTAAGCTTATATCTACTCTTATATTATTAAAAGCCCCTTTTATCTTATCTATTTAGTCTACTATATTATTAATTTTACTTTACTTATATTCTCTATCCCTTTTCTTATCCTTTTAGGATTTAGTAGATTTCTAGGTTAGCTCCTTATTAGTGCTAATATAAAGCAAATCCGCCCTACTAACACTAGCTAATATACTAGTAATTATAGCGTTTACTACTCTATATTTATTTATAAAATAGAGAGCTAATAAATCTACTTATAGTAGTAAAGATATAGTGCTATTATATATAGCTATTTACTATCTATATTTAACTATTATACTATTATAGAAGGCTACTACTACTATCTTTATCTAATTCTTTACCTATTATATTACTTTATATTTTATTAGATTAGTAGTAATTTAATTTAATAGCTTCCTATTTAGTTTTATTACTACTTTCCTTATTTTTAATATTACCTTTTATTCTTTAAAAATAGTAAAAATCTATATAATTATATTTTACTATAATATAAAATATATATTATTTAGATATACCTTTAATCTATTTAATACTATTATAGCGCCTTTTAATATAAATTTATATATATATGCCTATATAGTATACTACACATCCTATATACTACCTTTTTAGCCTACTATAGTATATTAGAAAGTGCTAAAATTAATCCCTTTAATACCTTTTCCTTTATACTCTATATTAAATTCTTCTATTATTTTTTTACGCCACTGCTCTAATTTTAGGCATTAGCTTTAGAGCGTTCTTTCTAAAGCTAGGCTATCTAAATCTAATATATAATAATTTAAAATCAAGCTTTATGATTTACATGTGGACCTATAATAGTTTAATAAGGAATTCCGCTAGCATCTTATTAACTTTATTATTAATTTTACTCTCTAAAATCCTATCTTTAACTTTAGTTTCTAAAGGTTTATCCTTAAATCTAGATTCCTAGTTAGAGGATTTAATAGCTATATTAGTAAGGTTAACTATTATTATATTGTCTTCTTTATCTAATATATTACTAATTTTATTATTTTCTTATGTTATTTTACTCTTTATAAGTTATTTTCTTTTTATAGCTCTAGTAAGGTTATTCTTTAGTAATTATCTTAGTGCTTCTTTACGCTTCTATCTTTCTTTTTTAGTGTTAGTTAGTATAATTTTATTACTCCTACTATTTTTAACCTTTTTTCCTAAATCCTTAGTTAGTGTTTTCTCTTAGCACCCCTTAGATTTAACTATATCCTTTATAATACTAGTAGCTCCTATATTATTACTATTACTATCTCCTACCTATTAGGCTAACTTATTAAATTCCTTTGCTAATATTTATATTTCCCCTAGATACTACTAATAGTATAGTTCTTTTACTTAAAGGATAGGAAGTATATACTCCCTTTATTAATTACTTCTCTTTACTAGTTATATATAGTAATAAAGGAATTTCTTATCCTTAAAATAGCTAGCTATTCCTAATTTAAATAACTTATTATCTATTTATTAGTTAAATTTTACTTACTCTTCTTTAGTATTAGCTTATTATCTCCCTAAATTAGCGCATATAAGTTCCCCTAAAAGTTAATTTTATTATATTAATACTAGAACTTAAATATATAGATACACTACTAGGATTCGCTTATATAGTGTTTATTCTTAGATATTAATCTTATTATTAAATATAATAAGATTAGGCTTTTAATGTGGGAAATTAGGAGGAATTAGGTTTATACTAAGTATATAGTACGCGTATTTAACTCTAGGGGTAAAATAGTTATATTTAATATAATATTTCCTATAGTCCTTATAGTTTTATATTACTTATAAATATTATTAATCTCTATTATTAATACTAAGTTTATTACTTCCTTTATAAATACTAGATCCATTATTTCTACTAATAAAGGCTTTAGCTACTTTGAATTCTATGCTAGCACTCTTGCTAGTTATTACTATAAAGCAAAATGTAATAACTTAGTTAAATTTAACTATGCTTATACTAAATCTAACTACACTATAATTATTATTTAATTATGTAATAATGTAAAGTTTAAGTATAGTAAGATAATCCTAGTTAGTATAATAAATAATATGTGTAAGTAGGCCCCTAGAAACTCCTACCTCCCTACTAGCTTATTAGATCTAGTACCTATTATTTAAATTCTCCTTTTACTACTATTATTTCTTTATAGGTTACTAGTCTCTTTTTATATATTCTTTAGCCTAATTAATTAGGTTCTTTATAAGGTATTTCTCTACTATTTTAGACACATTAATCCGTATCTTGTTTTTAGTTACCTATTAGTTATCTTTAGCAGTATATCCTTTCTATCTAATAAGAAACTCTACTCTTACTACCTTATTTTTCTACTTTAAAATTTTAACCTAATAATTATAGATTCGCTTAATTTCCTAATAATTTATTTCCTCTAGATTATTAAATAAAATTAGTAATAAAGCTAGTTCTTCCCTCTTAAACAGATCCCTTCCTTATACTAGCTTCTATAGCTATACTACTAATACCACTGGATATACTTACAAATTTAGTGGGAATTCTAACTAATAAGCTAATAGATTTACCTTCTCTAGTACCTTATAGGGACCTGCCTTTTATAGGGACTATTTTTTCTTTAGCTTACTAGGTAGTTTATATCCCTTATATAATTATAGGTAGACTATATTACCTTTATTAATATTAACTAGTTTATAGTGGTTATTATACTAAATTTTCGCTAGTGTAGCTACTATTATAATTACTAATTAAGCTTTGTGCTAATATAGTTTCTATAGTACTATAATGTTATTTACGCTAGTCCCTGCGTTAGTTATATTATTAGGTAAAAGAAGGTTAATAATACTTAAAGGCTAAAATCCATATAATAGCTTATTAGGTGCCTAGCTAGTACTTATTACTATAGTGTTATTTAGTTAGTGTTATAATGCTAGTAATAGCAATATCTATATTATATCTAGGTCTATTACTATGTAATACTATATTATAATTATTACCATTTAGTTCTTTCTTTTAGCTATTCTATCTATCTAGGGATAATACATAGTACTTATAAGGAGTTTTACCCCTACTTGCTTAAATATAGCTTTCTATATATTAGATATAAACTTCAGGTCTCTATTACTTATAATCTATCTTAGTAACCCCTAATCTATAATATATAGTGCCTAAAGAAGTAATTCTACCTAGATTTCCATAGGATATATAGTATGTCTAGGTATTAATAATATTCTCTTACTAAAAGGCAGTTTATAGGGCATAGTAAGTTATATATTACATACCCTTCTATTTGCTATATAGTATTTGCTAATAAGACCTCTAGTATATCCGTTATAAAATTAAGGGAAATTGTATAAAATAGCGTTAGTTTTAACTATGTGAGGCCCCGCTCCCAACACGGGTGCACCCCGCGACACACCATGCCCTAGGGCTAGGTCCACGTGACGCTAGCGAACCACTAGCTATAAGACAGCGGTCTACATATACTATACACTTAGACCTAGTAAGCTTTAGTTAATATATAGAGTGCCCTATACCTCTTACCTAGCTATCCTCTTATTCTTATAATTCTAAAGCTTTAACACTAGCTACCTAAGAGTAATATAGGGGGAAGAACTATATAATCTAATAGGGTAACACTAGCGAATAACTAAGACTAACCTTCTAAGGGTAATAGCACTATAGCTATAGGTATAACCTCTACCCCTAGCACTACTAATACCCTAACTAAAGGAGGGGAAACCCCTTTAGACCTCTTACCCTTACTACCTATTAAGTAGTAATAATAGAACGAATTACCTAGCTAGAAGAACTAAAGAAGCTATAAGATAAGGAATAAGAACTTATTAAGTTACTCTATCTAAATATAGGGAAAGAATAAGTAAAAAGGCTATAAAGGTTAAGCTTATTCTTAAGTAAGAGTAATAAGAAAGTTAAAGTCTAGAATATTATTAAGCTTACTTACCTTACTAACCTATAGAAATATAAGATATAGATTAATAACCTTAACTATGCCTTTAATAGAGTAAGATATAAGTATATATATAATTACTAAAAGATTCTCTTTATACTTAACTATATACACACTAATTATAAGGTAAGATAGGACTAATACCTTAAGAAATAGCTAGCTAGTAGCTATAAAGAACTTAAAGATAACTAGGATAAATTCTAGACTTAGACACTTATATTACTTAGAGACTCTATAAACTATAATATATAGATTACTAAGTAATTAGAAAATATAAAGTAGTATAAGGGCTAGAGCCCTATTAAGTTTAGTATTTACTTAGATTTACTAGAGAAATACCTAGAAAGAGCCTCTAAAAAGTCCTATATACTTATATTCTTTATAAAACTACTCCCTAACCTATAGAACTATATTAACCTATATACCTTTATTATTAGAAAGACTAGAGAGAAGGTTATATAACTTACCTAGTGGTTCTAGAAGGTAATACTAAGGAGTAAGTAAAGATATAAGTATTCTAAGAATAAGGGGTTTTCTAAGAACCCCTAATACTATAGATATAACTCCCTACGCGGCTATAGACCTAATAGAGATTAAAAGAGAAAGAGAAAGAAAAAACCCTAGCTATAGCTCTAAATAATAAGGAAGTTAGAGGGAAAAGATATTACTATAACTATAATAGTACTAAATATATAGTATACTTTTATAATAAGCTAAAGAGGGAGTATAAAAAGGACTAGGGAAACTACTAGAGGTAGAAGTAAATGCCTTTACTTCTATCTCCTAAGCTAAGGTGCTAGTAGGGTATTACTTCCACACACTAGTTACTATTTATAGGCATAAAGACATTTAAATAGCGGCGGATCTAGATAGTTATGCTAAGGTTAATATTATTAGTGCTAAATTTATAAAAACCTATAAGCTAGATAGGGCTAAGATTACTATACCTATCCTTAAGGTAATAGGGGCCCTTATAGTTCCCTAATATAGTGTCTATAAGGTACCTATTATAATTAAAGATTTAAGAAAGGAAGAAAAGGATCTTAAGCTACTATATATAGCTATAGATAGAGACCTAAGAGTAAGGGGAAGTCCTATATTAATTAGAATATATACACTAGTAGAAGAGCGTATATACCTCTATTTATACTTATAAGAATAGTGGTTTAAGAAAAAGAGGAAAGCCTTTTTATTAATAACTCCCTATAAATTTGCTAAAGTAATATATAATAAGATAATTATATATACTATTATAGGAGTTATAGAGGATAAGTTTATTACCCTTAAAGATAATAAGAAGGCAAAAGCCTATAGAATAGTTAGTAATATCCCTAAAGAACTATATAAGTTTAAAGACATATTTATATTAGATAAGGTAGGAAGCCTCCTATTAAGAAAGTTAATAAACTATGCAATTAATTTAGTACCTAATGCCACGCTACTATATAGACTTATCTACCCTCTCTCCTAAAGTAAACTATAGGAACTCTAAGAGTATATTAAGGATAACCTAGTAAAGGGCTAGATAAGACCTTTAAAGAGTCCTATAGGGGCGCTAATCCTATTTATACTAAAGAAGGATAAAATACTCTAACTATATGTAGATTATTAGGGACTTAATAGGGTTATATAGAAGAATTACTATGCTCTCCCCTAATTTTAGAGATCTTAGATTAATACTAAGGGGCCCGCTTCTTCTTAAAAATTAATATTAAAGATACTTACTACTAAATCTATATTAAAGGGGGTAATAAATAGAAGACTGCCTTCTATACACGCTATAGGCACTATAAATATCTTATTATGCCTTTTAGGCTAATAAATACCCTAGCTACCTTTTAAAGTTATATCTATAAAGCGCTTTAGGGGTTAGTTAATATAATTTGCGTGGTATATCTAGATAATATCCTTATCTTCTTAAAAACATAGGAGGAGCATACTATATATATTAAGGAAGTCCTAGAGCGTATATAACTAGTAGAGCTATACACTAAGCTCTCTAAGTACTTCTTCTATTAGGAATCTATAGAGTTCCTTAGGTTTATCTTATTAGTTAATAGGATTTTAATAGATATAAGTTAAGTTAATATAATTTAAGACTAGAAGGAGCTAATAAGCTTTAAGGATATATAGTTATTCCTTAGGTTCTATAACTTCTACTAATAGTTTATCTATAGATACTCTAGGATTATAGCACCCCTATATGTGTTAATAAAAGGTAGTTAAAATAGCATTTAGACTAGGAAGTTTATATTTAAAGTAAAGGAATAGCTAGCATTTAACTAGCTAAAGGATATATTTTAGTAAGTGCCTTTGCTTTATTATTATAACCTAAGTTAACTAGTATATATTAAGATAGATGCTTTAATCTTTATAATAGTAGGAATCCTATCCTAGTAGGATAATAAGGGCTATTAGTATTTAGTAGCCTTTTAGTTAAGGAAGTTTATAGACGCTAAATATAACTATAGCATAGCTAATTAAGAGCTACTTACTATAGTAGAGTTATTTAAATACTAGTAACACTATATTAAAGGCATAGTAAGCCTAGTGGAGGTTCTATTAGATTACTATAATCTATAAACCTTTATAAAGTAGCTAAAGTTAAATAGGAGGCAGGTAAGATAGTATATATTTCTCTACCCCTTTTACTTTATAATTAAGCATAGACTAGGGAAAAGTAACCCTATAGATATACTATTAAGAAGGTCTAATTATAAGGGTAAACCTATTATAAATAGGGCGCTCCTACTAGAACTTTAGAGGAAGATAGTAACTACTAAAGAACTAGTAGAAGAGATACTAATATATTAAGGAAGATATAGTAAGATGCCTTTAGGGAAGGAAAATATCCTAGTCTTATAAGAGAAGTAACCTAGTAAGATGCCTTTAGGGAAGGAAAATATCCTAGTTATAAGAGAGAAACCTATAGAGGCTAGAGTAGCCTAGTTAAATAGTGCTATAAAGCACGTAGACTAGTTAGCTACTAAGGATCTAGTAAAAGATTAGCTAAATAAGGGTGATTTTAAGGAGAAAGTAGTGTGTGTTTAAGGTATTAATATATAAGAGATTTAGGGGCTATTACATTACTAGATCCCTACTAATCTAAGCTAAATAAACCTTTAGTATAATTACTATAGAAGGCATAAGACTAAGATCTAGATCTATAAAGGTAGAGTAGTAAGGTAGACTCCCTAGTAAAAGGAAAGGGAAAAGCTAGTCTATAGTTATATAGTAAGAAGGGCCTTCTAATATACTAAGACTAGGTAGTTATTCCCTAGGAGCCTATCTTATAATAGGAGCTCCTATAGTTATACTATAATAATCTACTAGCGGGTTACTTTAGGACTAAATGCACTCTTAAGCTCTTAAAGCGCTACTTCTAGTAGCTAGTAATAAGTAAGTCTGTGTTAGACTATGTTATAAGTTATAGTATATACTAATAGGTAGTAGCGTAAAGACATTACCTATATAGATCTCTTAAATCCCTACTAATACTAAGGTAACTATAGGTAGAAATCTTAATAGATTTTATTATAGGCTTACCTATATTATAGATAACTAATTAAGTAACTAATATAATCCTAGTAATTATAAACTAATTTACTAAGTACTCTGTTTTCCTCCTAGTATTAACTATAATTAACGTAGCTAAACTAGCGGAGCTATTTTATTAAGAGATTAAATTATAATTTAGACCGCTAGAAGGCATTATATTAGATAGAGAATCCGTCTTTATAAGCTAGTTCTAGTTAGACTTATGCTACCTATCCTACATTAAATAAAGGCTATTTATAGTGTTTTACCCTTAAATAGATAGGTAGATAGAGCGGATAAACCAGGTACTTAAGCACTACCTTTAATGCTTTATTAGAGAGAATTAATAAATATAGCTAAAACTACTTCTAATAGCTTAATTTACTTATAATAATATAGTTAATAGAATAACTAGCTACTCCCTAAATTACGCGCTTATAGGCTATTTACCTAAGTTTTACCTAGCTCTTAAGGGTAAGATTACTAAAGGGGAGGTGCTAGAAGCATATATATATATTATAAAGCTATATAAAGTTAGAAAATAACTTAAGTAAAGCTAGGGAAAAGCTACTAAAACATAGGTAAAGTACTATAACTAGCGTTACTAGCTATTAACCCTAAAAAGGGGAGACCTAGTACTTCTATTAGCTAAGAATATTAGACTTAAAGACGCGAAACGTAAGCTAACTACTAGGTTTATTAGGCTATTTTAAATACTTAATGCTATAGGAAAATAGGCTTACTAGCTTATACTACCTAAAAAATATAGTTAATTATATAATATCTTCTATATTAGCCTACTAGAGCTATAGAAACGCTAGGGAAACGCAGAGAATAAGGATATACTAATACTAAACCTTAAAGATAAAGATAATAAGTATAAAGTTAAAGAAGTTAAGAATTATAAAAAAACCTATAAAGGCAATAAATACCTAGTAAAATAGAAGGGCTAGCCTAGCAAATATAACTAGTAAATCCTAGCAAAGGATATAGAAGGCGCTTAATATATAATTTATATATATTACTAGATAAAAGTAAAGAAAGTTAGTGGTAAGATATAATAGAATTATAGGGAAAAAGATATAAGTTTACTATAGAAAAAGGCTAGTATCTCTAGCTACTATTAAAACTCTAATTAAGGGTCTAGGATAAACTACTAAAAAATAAAGGAAAGCTACCTTAAAGGAAGGGTAAAATAACTAGAAAACTCTTAATAGTTATATCCCTATAGGTAGAAAGCGCGCTATTAATAAAGGTAAACTTAGCGCTATTCTTATCTGCCTTAATTACCTCCTCTATAGTATAGTAAAACTAATATATTACTATAGCCTAGGCTATATAGCCTAGGTTAGAGGGCTAGAGCTAAAGGACTATCTTTGCCTCCTAGGCGCTTATAATATCCTTTAGGTCTCCCTATAAAAGAGTTAGTAAAAGATTAGTAAAAATATAATAAAGAGTTATATATAAACTATAGCTAGAGGGGCTAGAGTAGTAGAAACTATAGTAACTTAAAGTTACTAGTAGGAGACTATATACTACTAGTATATAATAGATATAGCCTATATAGAAATATAAGTAAAGAATAGGCAAATAGCTTATAGATTAATAAACCTAATATGCCTTTATAGTACCTATTAATCTAAAGGCTATATAGTGCGCTATATTAGCATAGTTAAACCCTATAACTAAACTATAGACACACTTAGCAAGCTATTAGTAAGTTACCTCTAAAAATACTAGGACACTATCTTCTTCCCCTATATTAAAGGCAGTATCTATAAGGGCCTAGACCTATTTAAAAATAACCATTAGGTTAGCAAAATCTCTAGCTAGAGTTACTATAGCTTATATAGAAAAGTTAGTAATAAGAGACTATAAAGTATAGGAATAATAGGTAACTTACTATCTTATATATATCTCTATGCTTATTATACTATATATAATATTTAGAAAGCTTTATTTTAGCTATTACTATAACTAAAACGTAAGGGAAACTATAGATAATCTATAGGAGTTTAATCTTAATTAGCAGGTTCTTCTTAAACTCTACACACCTAGTGTATAGGTAATATATATATAAATAAAGGTAAAAGCAAATTACCTCTATAGTAATAGTAAAAAGGTAGTAAAAGGTAGGAGAAGGGCTAGTATAATTAAAGTTTAAAGATTAATTAAAAATAAACTAGCTTTATAAAGGAGAAAAGGAAGTAATATAATAGGGGATCCTAGGTAACTTTATACCTAAGCGCTATATATATTACTAGGAGATAATTACTAGTTATTATTATTATAATATTTTAATTTAGTAATAATTATTATAACTACTAGATAGTAAATAGCTATATTATAGTAAATAAATCTAAAGCTATTTAGGAGCCTAGCTAAAAGTAGGGGGTAATTATAAGGCCCTACTCCTAATATAGGTGCACCCTGCGACATACTATGCCCTAGGGCTAGGTCTACGTAACGCTGGCAAACCACTGGCTATAAGACAGCGGTCCGCATACACTATACACTTAGACCTAGCAAGCTTTAGTCAATATACAGAGTGCCCCATACCTCTTGCCTAGCTATCCTCTTGGTCTCACAAACTATAAGGGCCGCATTTCCCCTAGGGGCTTTGTATAATTAATTATATTCTCCTAACACACTATATAATAGGCTATATAATCGCGAATATATTAACTTATTTATATAAAATAAACTAACTGTAATTCTGCTACTATCCTTGTAATTCTAAAGTGTTGCTATTTATTATATACTAATTATAGTATAGATTTAATCTCTACTATTAGAATATATAGGCAGAAAAATCTATCCCTACTATAGTAGTATAATAATCTATTCTTATGCAAATCCTAGCTATATAGAGGGATCTTTGGTTTAGTTCTAGCGTTCTTTACTGCTTGTCTTTCTTAGTAGGCTTTTATTAATATAATAATTTGGCTAAACTTATAATTAGATTAGTACCCCTTAATAATTCTAGCCTTAAGTTTATTATCTATAATTATGGTTATAGTATATTCTTCGCTAAAATATACACTAGTATCTAACTTATTATATTGGCTTTTCTACGCTGCTTCCCTGTAGGTTACCTCTACTAGTAATCTAGAGAGCGTGTCTAGAACTATATTTAACACTCCTAGCATATGTGTTACCTTTAGGCTAAATTATAATAAATAATTCGTAACTTTAGCTAGTTTTAAATTAGCCTTATTAAGGTCTATTATTAATAATAAGGTATATTTAATAATACCCTTTGCTAGAGAATAGTTAGTTAATATATTAACTATAGCGTTATTAGATTGCACTATCTTCTAGAGCTTTCTAACGCTCTATGCAATCATAGCTACCTCTGCCTCTATTAAACTATATTGTTTTTTAATGCTTAATATTGCTTTAAAAAGGAATAGAATTAGCTATATCTAGTTATTTTTAATCTCCCTCCTAGGAATGCTTTAACTATCCTATTCTTCTTATAGCTAGAAAATATATAGACTAAATCCCTCTTTATAAGCGTTAATTTTAAAGAATAGTGGCTTCTTTAAGTTATAATACTATAAAGTTTGTTTCTTGCTTAAAAATATCTTAATATCTTTAAATGCCTTTTCCTTATCTCTAGTTAGCAAAAACATCTTTAGTTACGTTTTTCTCTTTTACATTAGCTTTAAGATGCTAGTAATCTTTTTATTCTTTTCTTAAAATTTACATAATAACGCCGTTTTTTGTGCCTATAATAGTTAGATTTATATATTAAACCATAGGATTCTATTACGTAGAAATCTAGCTATTCTAATAAAAGTCTTAAGACTTAATAAATTGCTTAGAAACGTTATCTTTTAAAACGCTTTAAGCTAATTATTAGTATTTATAATTCTATTGCTATTAATAATAAATCCTAGTAACTAAATAGTAGGGTAGCTAATAAATGACTTTTTTATGGTGATTATTAATCTATTCTCCTTAAGGATTTTAAGAACCATTTTAAGATAGCTTAAATGCTCTTCTAAATTGTCTAAAAACATAATAATATTATTAATATATACCTAAATAAAGTATTTATACTTCTAGAATAGTCTATCTATAAATCTTTAGGCAAAAGCTAGAGAGTTTTTAAACCCTATTAGTGCCATATTTAACGCTTCTAGACCTCTATTTAATATTACTACTATGCGCGCTTAATAGTCTTATTAAATAGGTAATTAATAGAAAAAACTAGTTTTATTAAAAAGAGAAATTACTTTCTTACTATAGGTATTATTTATAATATCACTTTAGTTAGGTAAAGGGTATATATCTAGCATTACTATATTATTTAGTAGTCTTATATTAACTATAACTCTTCCTTTCCTCTCTTAGCTAGTCTCTTACTAGACTATAAACGCTAGGCACGTAATTGCTACTAGTTTATCTAGATATAATATCTTCCCTTTTATATAGAGTTTATTATATACTTTATTAAGTTTATTAGCATCCTATTTTCTAAGTTTATAAGGCCTAATTAGCCTTATTTAATACTACTATCCCTCTACAAGATTAATTCTTATTTTCTAGTCTTCTAGCATTAGTATAATACCCTTATTATAGTAAATATTATATTTGTCTGTTAACTTAATAAGTTTATTTATAGCCTTTTTATTAATATTAGCTACCTATACCCTAAATTAATTAGTTATAAATAGAATTTCCTTAGGATATAAGATTCTATAAGAGAGTACTCCTATATTAACTTTCTTTAGATTAAGGTTATCTTCCTCTCCTTTAGTCTCCTTATTAGTTTTAGCCTTCTCTTTACTCTTTTCTATAATATCTTTGCTAAAAAAGGTATAATATATGAACAGGTTATTAATTATATAGTTTATAGTAACCTCCCTAGCTACTATTAGACATATAACCTTCTAGTGCTTAGAAATAGTAATGGTTTTGTTAGTTAGGTTATAAGTAACTATCTATCCCTAGCTAGATTTGTATAAGAGTGCGTCTAGGAGAAATATTAAATATAATAGTGTATAATAAATGCTTATTTCCTAATTCTTCTATCCTACCTTCTAGGTAACTAGTGTTACGTGCTGATTTGGCACGTAAGGGGTTGAATCCGTCAGAGGGGCCAATGGATTCAACAGGTCATGAATCGTGCTAAGTTCACTTTAGGAAAGTTACTATTAGGAGTAAAGTATGTTATAAGAATTAAGTTATCCCCTACTCTAGGTTACTAAATCTAGCCCTATAAGGGTCCCTTCCGCTTCTAGGCATTCTACTATATAATAAGTGCTAGGCGCGCCTTAAAAACAACTATCCTAGTTAGATATAGCTAGCTAGTGGCTAGATTTAGGTCCTTAACTATTAACGCAAATAAAAGAAATATAGCTTAAGTTAAATCTCATAAGGAGATAGATATAGCGCGTTCCCCGCCACACTAGTGGCTTTAGTGTTGTAGGTTTACTTAACTCTATAATTGCTATCTACTAAACCACGCCTTATAATAATACTTACAAAATTGTTATGTTAAATAACGGTTATGCCGATTTTGTTATAATCTCCCACTTTATTACTAAATTTTATTCTCCTATAATTACTAATTTTATCCCCTCCTTTTAGTAAGTTATTAAATCCTACTAATTAATTATCCTTTCTAGTATATCCCTAGTCTAATCCTAAACTATGTTATCTTATTGCCAGATAGAATCTAATTCCTGTTTTTTATTTTTATTTTTATTTTTATTTTTATTTTTTTGTTTTATCTAAATCTATGTCCTTAATCTATTAATCTAGCAAATTTATCATCCCTATTATCCTACATTGCGGTAGGTCTAACCATAGGCTAATTAGGAGGTAGCGCTATCTTATTCTACGTTCCTATTATTCTTAGCTATGCTTATATTACTAGCGTTTTTAATAGGGTTAATTGCGGAATTACCTAGGTAGCCTTTGGTTTTATTAGACTAAGTTTTTTATTTAGCCTAGTTTTCTTGCTTAGGCTTCCTAGTATTTTGCCTTAGGGTTACTTATTACTAGGATTTAGCATTTTACTGTGTAATTTGCTTTACACTATACTAGATTTAGCTAGACTTAGTTTTATAGTTTTTGCCTTTTTTATCTCCCCTCTAAGCTCTTTTTATTCTTATATAAGCTTATCTATTATTATTTTCTAGGTATCTATTTACTATACTATTTCTACTATTATCCCTACTAGTATTATAAGCTTTTTCTCTAGCTTACTCTTACTAACTATACTCTCCTTAAATTCTATAAGTTATTTACTAAAGTTAGTTAATATTGCTCTAGGGTTAAGCTTTAGAATCTTCTTCTTGTAATTTCTTAGTATTTCTACTATTTATATAAACTTCTCCTTTATTTTTTCTACCTCCTTTATTATTAAATTTGCTAATTCCTTAACTTAATCTAATGCCTCTATAGCTAAGTTATATACTAAGCTTATATCTACTCTTATATTATTAAAAGCCCCTTCTATCTTATCTATTTAGTCTACTATATTATTAATTTTACTTTACTTATATTCTCTATCCCTCTTCTTATTCTCTTAGGATCTAGTAGATTTCTAGGTTAGCTTCTTATTAGTGCTAATATAAAGTAAATCCACCTTACTAACACTAGCTAATACACTAGTAATTATAGCGTTTACTACTCTATATTTATCTATAAAATAGAGAGCTAATAAATCTACTTATAGTAGTAAAGATATAGTGCTATTATATATAGCTATTTACTATCTATATTTAACTATTATACTATTATAGAAGGCTACTACTACTATCTTTATCTAATTCTTTGCCTATTGCGTTACTTTATATTCTATTAGATTAGCGGTAATTTAATTTAATAGCTTTCTATTTAGTTTTACTACTGCTTTCCTTATTCTTAATATTACCTTTTATTCTTTAAAAATAGTAAAAATCTATATAATTATATTTTACTATAATATAAAATATATATTATTTAGATATACCTCTAATCTATTTAATACTATTATAGCGCCTTTTAATGCAAATTTATATACGTATGCCTATATAGTATACTACATATCCTATATGCTACCTTTTTAGCCTACTATAGTGTGTTAGAAAGTGCTAAAATTAATCCCTTTAATACCTTTTCCTTTATACTTTATATTAAATTCTTCTATTATTCTTTTTTACGCTACTGCTCTAATTTTAGGCATTAGCTTTAGAGTATCTTTTCTAGAGCTAGGCTATCTAAATCTAATATATAATAATTTAAAATCAAGCTTTATAATTCGCGCGTGGACCTGCGATAGTCTAATAAGGAATTCCGCTAGTATCTTATTAACTTTATTATTAATTTTGCTCTCTAAAATCCTATCTTTAACTTTAGTTTCTAAAGGTTTATCCTTAAATCTAGATTCCTAGTTAGAGGATTTAGTAGCTATATTAGTAAGGTTAACTATTATTATATTATCTTCTTTATCTAATATATTGCTAATTTTATTATTTCCTTGTGTTATTTTGCTCTCTATAAGTTATTTTCTTTTTATAGCTTTAGTAAGGTTATTCTTTAGTAATTATCTTAGTGCTTCTTTACGCTCCTATCTTTCTTTTTTAGCGTTAGTTAGCATAATTTTATTGCTCCTACTATTCTTAACTTCTTTTCCTAAATCCTTAGTTAGCGTTTTCTCTTAGCGCCCCTTAGATTTAACTATATCCTTTATAACACTAGTAGCTCCTATATTATTACTATTACTATCTCCTGCCTATTAGGCTAACTTATTAAATTCCTCTACTAATATTTGTATTTCCCCTAGATACTACTAATAGCGTAGTTTTTCTACTTAAAGGATAGGAAGCATATACTCCCTTTATTAATTACTCCTCTCTACTAGTTATATATAGTAATAAAGGAATTTCTTATCCTTAAAATAGCTAGCTATTCCTAATTTAAATAACTTATTATCTATTTATTAGTTAAATTTAGCTTGCTCTTCTTTAGTATTAGCTTATTATCTCCCTAAATTAGTGTATATAAGTTCCCCTAAAAGTTAATTTTATTATATTAACACTAGAACTTAAATATATAGATATACTGCTAGGATCCGCTTATATAGTGTTTATTCTTAGATATTAATCTTATTATTAAATATAATAAGATTAGGCTTTTAATATAGGAAATTAGGAGGAATTAGGTTTACACTAAGCATATAGTACGTGTATTTAACTCCTAGGGTAAAATAGTTATATTTAATATAATATTTCCTATAGTCCTTATAGTTCTATATTGCTTATAGATGTTATTAATCTCTATTATTAATGCTAAGTTTATTACTTCCTTTATAAATACTAGATCCATTATTTCTACTAATAAAGGCTTTAGCTACTTTGAATTCTATGCTAGCACTCTTACTAGTTATTACTATAAAGTAAAATGCAATAACTTAGTTAAATTTAACTATGCTTATACTAAATCTAACTACGCTATAATTATTGTTTAATTATGTAATAATATAAAGTTTAAGTATAGTAAGATAATCCTAGTTAGCATAATAAATAATATATAAGAGTAGGCCCCTAGAAACTCCTGCCTCCCTGCTAGCTTATTAGATCTAGTACCTATTATTTAAATTCTCCTTTTACTACTATTATTTCTTTATAGGTTACTAGTCTCTTTTTGCATATTCTTTAGCCTAATTAATTAGGTTCTTCCTAAGGTATTCCTCTACTATTTTAGACATATTAATCTATATCTTATTTTTAGCTACCTATTAGTTATCTTTAGTAGTATATCCTTTCTATCTAATAAGAAACTCCACTCTTACTACCTTATTTTTCTGCTTTAAAATTTTAACCTAATAATTATAGATTTGCTTAATTTCCTAATAATCTATTTTCTCTAGATTATTAAATAAAATTAGTAGTAAAGCTAGTTCTTCTCTCTTAAATGGATCCCTTCCTTATACTAGCTTCTATAGCTATGCTACTAATACTACTAGATACACTTACGAATTTAGTAGGAATTCTAACTAATAAGCTAATAGATTTACCTTCTCTAGTACCTTATAGGGACCTGCCTTTTGCAGGGACTATTTTTTCTTTAGCTTACTAGGTAGTTTATATCCCTTATATAATTGTAAGTAGACTATATTACCTTTGTTAATATTAACTGGTTTATAGCGGTTATTATACTAAATTTTCGCTAGTATAGCTACTATTATAATTGCTAATTAAGCTTTATGCTAATATAGTTTCTATAGTACTATAATATTATTTACGCTAGTCCCTGCGTTAGTTATATTATTAGGTAAAAGAAGGTTAATAATACTTAAAGGCTAAAATCTATATAATAGCTTATTAGGTGCCTAGCTAGTACTTGTTACTATAGTGTTATTTAGTTAGTGTTATAATGCTAGTAATAGTAATATCTATATTATATCTAGGTCTATTACTATATAATACTATATTATAATTATTACTATTTAGTTCTTTCTTTTAGCTATTCTATCTATCTAGGGATAATATATAGTACTTATAAGGAGTTTTACCCCTACTTGCTTAAATATAGCTTTCCACATATTAGATATAAACTTTAGGTCTCTATTACTTATAATCTATCTTAGTAACCCCTAATCTATAATATATAGTGCCTAAAGAAGTAATTCTACCTAGATTTCTATGGGATATGTAGTATATCTAGGTATTAATAATATTCTCTTGCTAAAAGGTAGTTTATAGGGCATAGTAAGTTATACATTACATACCCTTCTATTTGCTATATAGTATTTGCTAATAAGACCTCTAGCATATCTATTATAAAATCAAGGGAAATTATATAAAATAGCGTTAGTTTTAACTATAAGGGCCGCATTTCCCCTGGGGGCTTTGCATAATTAATTACATTCTCCTAACACACCGCATAATAGGCTATATAATTGCGAATATGTTAACTTATTTGTGTAAAATAGACTAACTGTAATTCTACTACTATTCTTGCGATTCTAAAGTGTTACTATTTATTATATACTAATTATAGTATAGATTTAACCTCTACTATTAGAATATATAGGTGGAAAAATCTATCCCTACTATAGTAGTATAATAATCTATCCTTACGCAAATCCTAGCTATATAGAGGGATCTTTAGTCTAGTTCTAGCGTTCTTTACTGCTTGTCTTTCTTAGTAGGCTTTTATTAATATAATAATTTAGCTAAACTTATAATTAGATTAGTACCCCTTAATAATTCTAGCCTTAAGTTTATTATCTATAATTACGGTTATAGTATATTCTTTGCTAAAATATACACTAGCATCTAACTTATTATATTAGCTTTTCTACGCTGCTTCCCTATAGGTTACCTTTACTAGTAATCTAGAGAGCGCGTCTAGAACCACATTTAACACTCCTAGTATATATATTACCTTTAGGCTAAATTATAATAAATAATTCGTAACTTTAGCTAGTTTTAAATTAGCCTTATTAAGGTCTATTATTAATAATAAGGTATATTTAATAATGCCCTTTACTAGAGAATAGTTAGTTAATATATTAACTATAGCGTTATTAGATTACACTATCTTCCGGAGCTTTCTAACGCTCTATGTAATTATAGCTACCTCTGCCTCTGTTAAACTATATTGTTTTTTAACGCTTAATATTGCTCTAGAAAGGAATAGAATTAGCTATATCTAGTTATTTTAGATCTCCCTCCTAGGAATACTTTAACTATCCTATTCTTCTTATAGCTAGAAAATATATAGACTAAATCCCTCTTTATAAGCATTAATTTTAAAGAATAGTAGCTTCTTTAGGTTATAGTACTATAAAGTTTATTTCTTACTTAAAAATGTCTTAATATCTTTAAACGCCTTTTCCTTATCTCTAGTTAGTAAAAACGTCTTTAGTTATGTTTTTCTCTTTTATATTAGCTTTAAGATACTAGTAATCTTTTTATCCTTTTCTTAAAATTCGCGCAATAATGCCGTTTTTTATGCCTATAATAGTTAGATTTGTATATTAAACTATAGGATTCTATTACGTAGAAATCCAGCTATTCTAATAAAAGTCTTAAGACTTAATAAATCGCTTAGAAATGTTATCTTTTAAAATGCTTTAAGCTAATTATTAGTATTTATAATTCTATTACTATTAATAATAAATCCTAGTAACTAAATAGCAAGGTAGCTAATAAATGACTTTTTTACGGCGATTATTAATCTATTCTCCTTAAGGATTTTAAGAACCATTTTAAGATAGCTTAAATGCTCTTCTAAATTGTCTAAAAACATAATAATATTATTAATATATACCTAAATAAAGTGTTTATGCTTCTAGAATAGTCTATCTATAAATCTTTAGGTAAAAGCTAGAGAGTTTTTAAACCCTATTAGTGCTATATTTAACGCTTCTAGACCTCTATTTAATATTACTACTATGCGCGCTTAATAGTCTTATTAAATAGGTAATTAATAGAAAAAACCAGTTTTATTAAAAAGAGAAATCACTTTCTTACCGTAGGTATTGTTTATAATATTGCTTTAGTTAGGTAAAGGGTATATATCTAGCATTGCTATATTATTTAGTAGTCTTATATTAACTATAACTCTTCCTTTCCTCTCTTAGCTAGTCTCTCGCTAGACTATAAACACTAGGCATGCAATTACTACTAGTTTGTCTAGATATAATATCTTCCCTTTTATATAGAGTTTATTATATACTTTATTAAGTTTATTAGCATCCTATTTTCTAAGTTTATAAGGCCTAATTAGCCTTGTTTAATACTACTATCCCTCTATAAGATTAATTCTTATTTTCTAGTCTTCTAGTATTAGTATAATACCCCTATTATAGTAGATATTATATTTATCTATTAACTTAATAAGTTTATTTATAGCCTCTTTATTAATATTAGCTACCTATACCCTAAATTAATTAGTTATAAATAGAATTTCCTTAGGATATAAGATTCTATAAGAGGGTACTCCTGCATTAACTTTCTTTAGATTAAGGTTATCTTTCTCTCCTTTAGTCTCCTTATTAGTTTTAGCCTTCTCTTTACTCTTTTCTATAATATCTTTACTAAAAAAGGTATAATATATAAATAGGTTATTAATCACATAGTTTATAGTAACCTCCCTAGCTACTATTAGACATATAACCTTCTAGTGCTTAGAAATAGTAATAGTTTTGTTAGTTAGGTTATAAGTAACTATCTATCCCTAGCTAGATCTATATAAGAGTGTGTCTAGGAGAAATATTAAATATAATAATATGTAATAAACGCTTATTTCCTAATTCTTCTATCCTGCCTTCTAGGTAACTAGTATATATAACTATGCCTTTAGGGGAATTATTACTATCTATGCTATAATTACTTATTAGTAAGGAACTTTGCTTACTAGTTAAAATATTTCTGCCTATACTATTATACTATACACTAATCTAAATACTACCTTAGGTTATATAAAATTGATTTTTGCCCTAAAATTATATAGGAAATTTATACTAAGTAGTAATTTAGGCCCTAGATTTAGCATTATATCCGCTATTACTGTAAAATGTCCGGTTATCTTAGTTCTACACGCTATTCTAGGGATATAAAAGTTAAAAGTAGTGGTTTTAGTAATAAAAAAGGAAGACTAGACTCCTAAGACTAGCTTTAGTTCCTATATTCCTTACTTTACATTTGCTTTATACTACTATAGCTATGCCTTATCCGCTAAGATTAATAATATTCCTATGTTAAGATAGACTTAGTAGCTCTTGCCTTTATTATTAAATTTAATTAGAATTTTAAGGAAAGTATTTGCCTTTTTCCTATTATACTCTACCTCTTATAGTCTTACTATAGCCTTAATAACCTATCCTAGGCTTAGTTATCTAGGTCTAGCTAGACCTGTCTCTATAGTGGGTTTCTTAACTTTCTTTCTATTATTTTTAATAAAATATATCTCTATAAAATTCGAATCTTAACCTTAGCTTTCCTTATTATTATCTTCTAAAACCTTCCCTTCTTCTACTATATAGTATCTATAGTCTTTAAGATAGGTTTTATGCTATTCTACATTAGAGTTATCCTTATATACTATAATATATACATATTCCTTCTCCTTTATAGGTGTTTTCTCCTAACGCTAAAACTGCCTTAGCTGCCACAATTAGCTTGCCTGCCCTAATAATAAAGTCTCCTAATATTATTATTTATCTAGTTAGTTTAGTAGATTTTCCTGCCTATTTTAACTAGGTCTAGGGCAATTCCTTACTTTATCTTCTTGCTATAATTTATTCTACTAAGGTTTCTAGTTTTACTCCTTAAAGAGCTAATTTTACTAGTATAACCTTAGCTAAAAACTACCTAAAAATCTTTATGTATTTTAATTATCCTATCTATACTATTAACTTCCTAGAGAGAATTACGTATTAAATAGCCTATTCTAATTAGCTTAGGCTCCTTTTGCTTCCCCTTCTAAATTACTACTAGATTCCTCTTATTAGAAATAGACCTTAGTTTTGCCTTTACCTTTTCTATTTATAGTATAACCCTTATTACGTAGGTAGTTATGTAAGTTATATCTCTTATTATCCACTATTGTAATATATGCTAATCTTATGTCCTCTTTTATTAGTATTAGACATATTTAATATAATCCTAGGTAGAGTTTATAACATAGGCGTAATAATAGCTAATAGTCTATTATCTTACTATTTACTCTAGTATACTAGAAAATTTTTAATATAAATTTATAAAAAGATACCTCCTTTATAATGTCCTCTCTTATATATTTAGCCTTATTAAGCTATGCTATTATGTCCTAGACTTAAATACTAAATTCCTTTCTAACTACTATAAATATAGTTAATATTCTACTAAATATAGCATTCCTTTCTCCTAAATTAAGATATTGCCTATACTATACTATTACATCTCCTTAGAATAGTATCTAGACTTTCTTCTAAATAATATCTTATTAGCTAGGACTAGCGCAATATAAGTAATCTTTAATTGCCTATATCTATAATTTAATGTTATAAAAAATGGTCTGCTTCCTATTATATATAATAAGATTATTACTAGCTTCCTTAGGCTTATATTAAGGCTTAAAGTGTCTAATATCTATGATTTTCTACGTTAAATCTACCTATTACTCTATTATGTCTGTGCGTTAAGGATTCTAGTCCTAATCTATTACTAAATCTATCTTACCTTAAATACTTAGATCTATATACTATTCCTAGTTTAGAGGGTATTATCCTTATAGATAACCTTAGTAAGGGTACTACTAAGGTTATAGGTATCCCTACTAATATTATAGTGGTATTAGTTATACTATTAGCACTATTTAGTTTAGGTTAGTATATAGATTGCTATTATACTACCCCTAGTCTATAGGTAGATATGCTATTCCCTAAGTTATATTCTATAGTTATAGTGTTAACCTTACTAAGGCTCCTGCACTTTATAAGCTCCTAATTTTAGTTATTAGTTTTATTACTAATTGCTCTATTCCTATTACTACTTCTTCTATTATTACCCGCTATATAAGCTATTATTAACTAATTACTTCCTAAAGGATTCTAGCTATATTAGATTTAGCTAGCTTAGCGCGAAGTTCCCCTAAACCTAGTATGCTTCCTAATAGTCCTAGCTATAGGTCTCCTAGGTCTAATTTTAATAAGTAGTTAGGGGGTTATAGATATTAAGTAGTAGTATTGTTTTTAGGGTAGTTTTTAATCCCCTTTTCTTTATTAATTTTGCCCTTCTCTATGCTATTCCTAGTCTTAGTGGTATTAGTATTACTAACTAGACTAGTAGTGCTCTTAGACCTTTTCTTAGACTCCTTACTACCTTTAGATTAACTAGATTTATAAAGAAATCCCTTAGATTTAGCTTTTATAATATAGGACTTAACTTAATTCCACATAAGGCATATGGTTTATAAATCTATAGCGTTTTAATAAATAGGAGGTTCCTAGTATACTAGCTATTTGTGTCTTATTACTATTCTATTAATAAATTTATACTAGGTAAGCTTATTTAAATCCTCTTATTTATTAATTCTAACAAGTTTTTGTTTCTAATATTTAAATTCCGGATTAGTACTATTAAAAGCTCTAAATTAGTAAATAAGTTATAATTTAGTCTTGTTTACTAGAAAGTTTAAAAGGGGTTAAATTAGCGTTATAAACAGTTAGTTTTAGATATAAGGCTATTATTCTATTATTCTTAGATAACTAGAGGTGCGCAACGAAAGAATCTCTAATTACTACCACTTATTACGTGCTAATTTAGCATATAAGGGGTTAAATCCGTTAGAGGGGCTAACAGATTTAATAGGTTATAAATCGTGCTAAGTTCACTTTAGGAAAGTTACTGTTAGGAGTAAAGTATGTTATAAGAATTAAGTTGTCCCCTACTCTAGGTTGCTAAATCTGGCCCTGTAAGGGTCCTTCCGCTTCTGGGCATTCTGCCACGTAACAACTAGCATATATAACTATGCCTTTAGGGGAATTATTACTATTTATGCTATAATTACTTATTAGTAAGGAACTTTACTTACTAGTTAAAATATTTCTACCTACACTATTATACTATGCACTAATCTAAATACTACCTTAGGTTATATAAAATCGATTTTTGCCCTAAAATTATATAGGAAATTCGTACTAAGTAGTAATTTAGGCCTTAGATTTAGCATTATATCCGCTGTTACTGTAAAATATCTAGTTATCTTAGTTTTACATGCTATCCTAGGGATATAAAAGTTAAAAGTAGTGGTTTTAGTAATAAAAAAGGAAGACTAGACTCCTAAGACTAGCTTTAGTTCCTATGTTCCTTATTTTACATTTGCTCCGTACTACTATAGCCATGCCTTATTTACTAAGATTAATAACGTTCCTGTGTTAAGATAGACTTAGTGGCTCTTGCCTTTATTATTAAATTTAATTAGAATTTTAAGGAAAGTGTTTGCCTTTTTCCTATTATACTTGTTACGGAATTTTTAGGCCTATAATCTAGTGCTTAACCCACTAGACTAAAGGTCAGCTACAACCATAGTTGTAGGTTGTAGCAATATCAAGCCCTATAAAGCGTATTCTAGCACGTAACATATGCCGCGGCATAGCATATTTATTAGCTAACCTCAGCTAATAGAGGGACCTTCAAGCCCTAAGAGCGTTATAGCTAGATCCTCAAGTCTAGTACTAAACCTAGTATATATAACTAGTAGGGAATTGCACTCCTATAGTATCTCGACATTCCTAGCCTACCCTATAGCTTGTGGCTATTAAGGTTATAACTAACCCTAGACCTAAAAAATCCGCACGCCGCACGTCTCGAACACAGGAGCAATTGCTACCACATGTTACGGAATTTTTAGGCCTATAATCTAGTGCTTAACCCACTAGACTAAAAGGTCAGCTACAACCATAGTTGTAGGTTGTAGCAATATCAAGCCCTATAAAGCGTATTCTAGCACGTAACAATACTCTACCTCTTATAGTCTTACTATAGCCTTAATAACCTATCCTAGGCTTAGTTATCTAGGTCTAGCTAGACCTATCTCTATAGTAGGTTTCTTAACTTTCTTTCTATTATTTTTAATAAAATATATCTCTATAAAATTTAAATCTTAACCTTAGCTTTCCTTATTATTGTCTTCTAAAACCTCCCCTTCTTTTACTATATAGTATTTATAGTCTTTAAGATAGGTTTTATGCTATTTTATATTAGAGTTATCCTTATATACTATAATATATGTATATTCCTTTTCCTTTATAGGTATTTTCTCCTAACGCTAGAACTGCCTTAGCTACTATAATTAGCTTGCCTACCCTAATAATAAAGTCTCCTAATATTGTTATTTATCTAGTTAGTTTAGTAGATTTTCCTACCTATTTTAACTAAGTCTAGGGCAATTCCTTGCTTTATCTTCTTGCTATGATTTATTCTACTAAGGTTTCTAGTTTTACTCCTTAAAGGGCTAATTTTACTAGTATAACCTTAGCTAAAAACCACCTAAAAATCTTTATATATTTTAATTATCCTATTTATACTATTAACTTCCTAGAGGGAATTATATATTAAATAGCCTATTCTAATTAGCTTAGGCTCCTTTTGCTTCCCTTTCTAAATTATTACTAGATTTCTCTTATTAGAAATAAACCTTAGTTTTGCCTTTACCTTTTCTATTTATAGTATAACCCTTATTACATAGGTGGTTATATAAGTCATATCTCTTATTATTTACTATTATAATATATGCTAATCTTATATCCTCTTTTATTAGCATTAGATATATTTAACACAATCCTAGGTAGAGTTTATAACATAGGTATAATAATAGCTAATAGTCTATTATCTTACTATTTACTCTAGTATACTAGAAAATTTTTAATATAAATTTATAAAAAGATACCTCCTTTATAATATCCTCTCTTATATATTTAGCCTTATTAAGCTATACTATTATATCCTAGACTTAAATACTAAATTCCTTTCTAATAACTATAAATATAGTTAATATTCCGCTAAATATAGCATTCCTTTCTCCTAAATTAAGATATTACCTATACTATACTATTATATCTCCTTAGAATAGCGTCTAGACTTTCTTCTAAATAATATCTTATTAGCTAGGACTAGTATAATATAAGTAATCTTTAACCGCCTATATCTATAATTTAATATTATAAAAAATAGTCTACTTCCTATTATATATAATAAGATTATTACTAGCTTTCTTAGGCTTATATTAAGGCTTAAAGTGTCTAATATCTATGATTTTCTATATTAAATCTGCCTATTACTCTATTATATCTATATATTAAGGATTCTAGTCCTAATCTATTACTAAATCTATCTTACCTTAAATACTTAGATTTATATACTATTTCTAGTTTAGAGGGTATTATCCTTATAAATAACCTTAGTAAGAGTACTACTAAGGTTATAGGTATCCCTACTAATATTATAGTGGTATTAGTTATACTATTAGTATTATTTAGTTTAGGTTAGCATATAGATTGCTATTATACTACCCCTAGTCTATAGGTAGATATACTATTCCCTAAGTTATATTCTATAGTTATAGTATTAACCTTACTAAGGCTCCTATACTTTATAAGCTCTTAATTTTAGTTATTAGTTTTATTACTAACCGCTTTATTCCTATTACTACTTCTTCTATTATTACCTATTATATAAGCTATTATTAACTAATTACTTCCTAAAGGATTCTAGCTATATTAGATTTAGCTAGCTTAGCGTAAAGTTCCCCTAAACCTAGTATACTTCCTAATAGTCCTAGCTATAGGTCTCCTAGGTCTAATTTTAATAAGTAGTTAGGGGTTATAAATATTAAGTAATAGTATTATTTTTAGGGTAGTTTTTAATCCCCTTTCCTTTATTAATTTTACCCTTCTCTATGCTATTCCTAGTCTTAGTAGTATTAGCATTACTAACTAGACTAGTAGTGCTCTTAGACCTCTTCTTAGACTCCTTACTACCTTTAGATTAACTAGATTTATAAAGAAATCCCTTAGATTTAGCTTTTATAATATAGGACTTAACTTAATTCTATATAAGGTATATAGTTTATAAATCTATAGTATTTTAATAAATAGGAGGTTTCTAGTATACTAGCTATTTATATCTTATTATTATTTTATTAATAAATTTATACTAGGTAAGCTTATTTAAATCCTCTTATTTATTAATTCTAATAAGTTTTTGTTTTTAATATTTAAATTCTAGATTAGTACTATTAAAAGCTTTAAATTAGTAAATAAGTTATAATTTAGTCTTATTTACTAGAAAGTTTAAAAGGGGTTAAATTAGCGTTATAAGTAGTTAGTTTTAGATATAAGGCTATTATTCTTAGATAACTAGAGGTGCGTAATAAAAGAATCTCTAATTACTACCACTTATTACGTGCTAATTTAGCATATAAGGGGTTAAATCCGTTAGAGGGGCTAATGGATTTAATAGGTTATAAATTGTGCTAAGTTCACTTTAGGAAAGTTACTATTAGGAGTAAAGTATGTTATAAGAATTAAGTTGTCCCCTACTCTAGGTTGCTAAATCTAGCCCTGTAAGGGTCCCTTCCGCTGCTAGGCATTCTGCCACGTAACAGCTATAATATATAGTAAGAGGTATTTTAAGGAATAGTATAGTAGCTTTTCTTATTATATACTCTCTTATAATTAAAAAAACTATATAGTCTTACCCTTATTTATAGTATTATATTTAAGAGTTATTATATTTATAGGAAGATTAATATTATTAAATTTTATTAGAAGCGTGATTTTAAACGTAATTTTATTTATAAATATTATATAAATATTTATATAGGGGTATAATAGGGGAGTAAAGGGTTATATAAGCACTAACTTAAAAAACATTAGTAAATAGATATAAACCTATATAAAGCTATATAGCTTTACTCTATATGTTTTTTAAGTATAAAAATATTTAAATATAAAAATTTAATATTCTTATACCAAAAAAACAGTAAAATATAGTAAAAAAGAAGAGTAGGAAATTATATAAGTCTATATAGGCATATATATATGCTTAAGGATTACTAAAGAAAAAAGAAAAGAAGAATTAACTATAGTAGGATTTGTTTTTATTAATTAGGCTATTTAGTAATTAACTATTTTAGATATATACATACACTAGCTCTTTAGCGGATAACTATATAGTCTATTATTATATCGCTTAATTATATCTATAACTATATCGGGTCTAACGCATACACGCCTCGTAGGGTTAACATATCGATTTTTGGGTTTAGGCACAGATGTAGCTATAGTCTTCCGTAACCCGTGACACAATGGCGGCGACGTCGGCTGGCCCAGCGAGGCTTGTTCTACTGGGTTCCAGCCCCCTCCACCCCTGTAGTACGCTGTAGTACGAGGGCGCGCTGCTGCTCAGGCGGTCTTTGCTCAATTTACAGGTGTTAGCCGGTGGCTTGGCGTGGGCGTGGGCGTTGGCGTTGGCGTTGGCGTCGCTGGAGTCATGGGCACTTGCTTGTCCATTGCTTGACGCCTCTGAGAAAAAGGTTAAACCCCTCGAGCCGTCGTCAGCTTCATCCATTTTGCCATCTGCATTTGTGTTTGTGAGGTGGCCATCAATTGATCATGTCGAGCGTCTCATCGATTGTCTCAGCTGCCACGAGGGCAGCGTCGTCGGCCGCACCTGCCTCGACGTTGCGCGCCCAAGGGCAGGGTGGCGTCATCGATGGCCTGAACCCGTCAAGATACGACCCTAACAATCCCATCATTTTGTTCATCATACAGGCATGTACCCCGTAGTGCCTTCATCCACGTTTGAATCTAACGAATCCATCTGTCCGTCTCCAAAAAGACTGGATTGATCATCATAGTATGTCACCTTCTGCACTGGCCGCTGGCCATGATCCGCCAGCCTCGAGTCATCTCAGAAGTCATCGGCGGCATTATTCTCGGCCCCTCGGTCATGGGCCGAATTCCAGGTTTCAAAGACGCCATATTTCCTGACGCCTCGATTCCTAATCTGAACAACGTCGCGATTCTCGGCTTGATCTTGTATCTGTTCCTCATCGGTCTGGAGACGGATGTGCGCTTTTTGGTCGGCAACTGGCGCGTTGCCACTTCGGTCGCTGTTGCCGGATTGGCCCTTCCTTTTGGCGTGGGCTGTGCTTTGGCCTATGGTGTTTATCATGCGTTTCGCGACGAGGAAGGGTTGAAACCCATAGACTTCAGCATTTACATGCTCTTCATTGGTATCGCTTTTGCCATCACGGTAAGTCAGACCCGGCTAGCGGTCTAGAAAGCATCTGCTCATTGACCAATCCATAGGCCTTCCCGATTTTGTGCCGTATTTTGACAGAACTGAAGCTTCTTGATACCGGCGTGGGTGTGGTGACTCTGTCAGCCGGTGTTGCAAATGATGTTGTCGGTAAGTTTCCCCAGCTCTACAGTCGTCGCTAGCAACAACAACAATGCAGGCTGACTCGGAGCCAGGATGGATTCTACTTGCTCTTTGCGTGGCGCTTGTCAATGCAGGCACTGGCTTCAATGCACTTTGGATCTTGCTTGCCTCTGTCGGATTTATCCTTGCCTTGCTGATTGCTGTGAAACCCGCCTTGTATTGGATATTGCGTCGCACTGGAAGTATTGAAAATGGACCGTCGCAGAGCATCATCTCATTCATCCTCCTCATCGCTCTCGCTGCGTCCTTGTTCACTGGCATCATCGGAATTCACCCCATTTTTGGTGCATTCATGGCCGGTCTCATTGTCCCCCGTGAAGAGCGCTTCAACATTCAAGTAACAGAAAAACTGGAAGACTTAATCGGCGCATTATTCCTGCCGCTCTACTTCACCCTCTCTGGCCTCAAAACCAACCTAGGACTGCTCGACACTGGCACTGCTTGGGGTTACGTGTTTGCTGTCACCTTTGCAGCCTTCTTCTCCAAGATTTTCGGTGCCTCATTGGCTGCGCGATTCAGCGGATTAGTTTGGCGAGAGTCGTTCACCATTGGTGTGCTCATGAGCTGTAAAGGCCTCGTCGAGCTCATTGTTTTGGTAAGACACGGCTCGAAAGCATGTTCTCAATGGCGGCATCATGTGACTAACCATATGCCGCAGAACATAGGTTTACAAGCCAAGATTCTAAGCACCAGAACCTTCACCATCTTCGTCGTCATGGCTCTTTTGACGACGTTTGCAACTACACCCATCGTGTCAGGTCTGTATCCACCATGGTACCAAAAGAAGATTGCGGCGTGGAAGCGTGGAGAAATCGACTGGGAAACCGGAGCCCCGATTTCTCCTTCATCAAGCTCCTGCGACCCAAAAGAAGCTCATCAAGCTTTGGAAAGAGTAAACCGCCTGCTTGTCTATCTCAGACTGGACAACATGCCATCTCTTCTTCAACTGCTGTCCATGTTTGGCGATCCATCTTCATCACAGCCTGCTGCCGCCGCAGACACAGACGATGCATCTGACGAGAATGCCGACGCTTCCGCCATCAGCCAGCCCCGGCACAAGGCAGTATGGGCTCATGGTATCCGGTTGTTGCAACTCACAGATCGCGACTCTTCTGTCATGACTGTCGCCCAAGTTGATGACTATACCCGTCGCGACCCGGTTGTCAACACCTTCCGAACGGTCGGACAGCTACACAACCTTGCAGCATCCGGAGAGGTTGCTATTATGCCCGAGACACGGTTCGCCGAAGCTTTGGCTATGAAATCATCCAAGATGTCGTCTGATCTTATGCTCGTTCCCTGGACCGAAACCGGCGCCATGGGCGATGCCCAGATTCTGTCCTCCGCCACGGTCGACGACAAGATTGGTCCCTCCTACGGCACGTTTGTCAAATCTGTTTTCGACTCGACTGATCGTAATGTGGCGGTTTTCTTCTCCCGCAGTGATTCCGCCTGGGAAGGCAAGAGCAATGAGCATGCTCAGCTTATGCGAACATACTCCTTCGGCGCTCTCAGGGAAGATGTCCCTGCTGCACCATCGCCAAACGAACCCTATCACATCTTTTTGGTATACTTTGGCGATGAAGACGATAGGCTGGCTCTACGCTTGGTTCTTCAGCTATGCGAAAAGTCCAAGGCCACCGCGACCATTCTCCGGGCGCAAGTATCAGCTACTGAGGCTTCCTCTTCCACTCCTAAAAATGACTTGTTCGAAAGCGCTTCCACGCATCTATCAGAGAGCATGGCATCGCGTGTGAAATTCGAAACTGCCACTGGCGATTCAAGTGTCGAGGAGCTCTTGCAATATGCTACCTCGGAAACGAAATCTGATGTTTCAGAAGTTGGCGCTGGGCCCAAATTGGTGGTCATTGGTCGGCGGGAAGGCGCTTCTCTAGATGAGGGCAAATTAGCATACAGATCAAGAGAAGACTTGCGCACATGTTTGGGTAGCTTAGCAGGCAACTTTGTTGCTGGTGGTGTACGAGCTGATTTGTTGGTTGTACAAGCCAAGAACCTCGGCCTCGGCCAAGTGAGCTGAGAATTTGGTAACTCATGACTCATGATGAAGTACATTGTTTTGTTATTCAATTTGGCAACATTTCATGCGCGACGTTCTATATCCTTTTCTTCCAAATTTTGACTGCACTAGTTGGAGCCAAAAAACACCTAGCCTGACATTGTTTTGATGCAATTCGCGTTACGCTGGCTGGTCTTGATGTATGCCATGTGTGGTGACCGCGTCTCATGTAATGATTCATTCAGAATCATGGCATCTCGTCCCAAGAGGGTTACGCAGAGATTTGGTCATGTCAACATCACATGCGGTGGTATCGCCAGGAGACCGGGAACAATTCAAAACATATGCTCTCATTCATGCTACTGAATTCATTGTTGCCAAACCACTTCAAGCAGACCTGGTGGCTTCATCCTCATCGTGAGAATCCTTGGCACTATTCGAAGCGCGGCTTTCATGAGCAACAGCATAGTCGTCCTCGCCGCAAAGTTCCTCGAGGGTCTTCCCATTAGTCTCGGGAATAAGAAGCGTAGTAAAGCAGCCCAATAACATGAATAGAGCGTAAACCACCAAGACGTGGTCCATCCAGGGGCTTGCGTTGTCATTAGTGGCGCCTCTGGTGCGGAGAGTGGAAATGGCACCCTGGCCGATGATGGAACCGATCTTGCCGGAGGCGGCAGAGATACCGTGGGATGTCGAACGGTATCGAGTTGGGAAGACTTCACCGGGGACGACGAAAGTCGTAGTATTTGGGCCTGCATGGTGTTTTCATTTGTCAGTAGGACGTAAGAAATAGCAGCGGGGAATTGCATTCTGTAAGCGAGTTGACTTACCAAAGTTGAAGAAGAACTGGGCAAGGACGTAAATAGCCAGCAAACCATTCTTGCCGATATGATTGTAGGCGAAGCTCATTACAATGAAGAGAATGGTCAGGATGACGAAACCTCCCATTTGGATGGTCTTGCGACCGAGGGTGTCGATTGTGGCGACGGACACCCAGTATCCCGGGACGGCACCGGCCAGGACGATGATCAAGTTGCCCACGGCAGTGTTGTGCAGAAGCTGGTGGACACTGGTGAGAGATTTGGAGTTTGTAGTGTAGCCGATGGCTTCGAGAATAACGGCGTTATTCAACGAGAGACCGTAGAAAGCTACATCAAGAGCAAACCATGATCCAGCCGTGCCGACAAGGAGGCCAAAGTTCTTGGGCTTCGAGTAGTGTTTGCAGAAGTCCCACCAGCTGGCTTTAGGTACTTCGAGGGTCCCCTTGGCAGACTGGGCAGTAGTGGCGGGAGCTACGGAATCGGGACCACCCTCTTTCTCGCCACTGATGTACGCATTCACGTCGTCGTGGGCCTTCTCGACATCGCGAGCTACATCAAAGGTGTATCGGGGCGTTTCGGGGATGGTCAAACGGACTATGGAACCAGTCAGTTGATCATGAATCGGGGCGCTTTACAAGCTTCAACGGATAGACTTGCAATAGAGCGCAGTGCAAGCAGGCACAGCGCCAAACCCAATTAAAGTACGCCACATTTTGTCAACGGCAATTTGACAGTCACCGTTGCACTTCGACACATCCTTGGCCTCGGACAGAATGGCTTTGAATCCGAATGTAACGAAGAGCATGACAAAGGCAGCACAGAGTTGGCCTAGACCCTGCATGGCAAAGACGGCGGCCATCATGGCACCTCTCCATCGAGTGGTGGCGAATCTTGCATTTGGAAAATTAGTTTGAAGTAAGGCATAGCAAGTCTTTCGAGAATCCCAAACTCACTCAGATGTAATGATTGAAGAAAGAGGATAATCACCACCAATGCCAATACCCATGATGACACGCCAGAAAATAATGAGCCCAACGATATCGCAAGAAGGGGAAGCGCTGGTCAGGGCCTGGCCAATAGTAGCAAAGATGATGACGATGAGTTCAAAGCCGTACATCTTCTTGCGGCCAACAAGATCGGCCAGGATACCGAAGCCAAGCTGGCCTACAACGGTGCCGGCAGAGGTTGCCAACTTGATAGCATTGTCGGAGCTGGCGGGCATTTTTCCCACACCGGGGTAATAGACGATGCCCAGCATAAGAGTCAAGAGCGAGGCCGTGAAGATGTCGTAGGAATCGGTGAAGAAACCAACACCAGCGACGCAACAGGCACGAACATGGGACCAGCCGAACGGGGCCTTGTCGACCTCAGCAAGAGCTAGACGACGACGCTCATTGAGGTCAGCGATGTGTAGGAAGTCATTATGGAAGTTGTGATAGGCACTGTTGCCTCCAGATGTCTTGGAGATGGGCCCTGCTGGCTGGTCAATTTTGTTTCCAGCCATGGTATAGTACTTTCTGGGAGGTCCTTTGTTCCTCGGAATGAATCCACTCGATGTTGTGAGAGATACTGAGGCTATTAGAGGCAGACACAAAGGAAAAGATGAGGTGAATGAGAGATTGTATTATAAGGCGAGGCGAAAGGAAGAAGAAACAAGGGCACAAATGAAGGGCACCAAAGAAGGGGACCCGAAAGTAAAATCTTGGATTATATCGTGTTTCCTGTGCAATTCTGTGAGACAATCAACAACTTGTCTCTTCAGCGAACAGAACGATGCTAGGGAGATTCATCTCGCCCTGTCTACGGAGTACTGGGGTTTGACCGTATGATCGGTGGGCAGAAAAAAGTGTCTGGTTCGATTTTGCATCCTTTTGGTCGAATTCGCGGCGACGCACCCTGCTCCCGGGCGCCCACTGGTCCCTTGCACACAACGGCATTTCCAATATGCAACTATTAACGACCATTGAGAAAGTCACGCCGGAATGGGTGTGCCTGGCGTTGATGTCGCATGACATGGCAGAAATCTTTGGTATCCAGGAGTCCGGTACTGACTTCTGATGATGATATGATGAGAGAACCGCTCGGCCAAACACGGGATAATTACTCCGTACTCCGTAGTATTAGTAGGACTGCGGCTACGGAGTACGGAGTATAATATCTCCTATATTCAACAACTTACACGGAATATCGTCGAAGTTGGACCAATCAGAGAACATGACTGCGACACGTTGTACCATATCGCCACTGGCAAGGCATATTAGCCCACTGGCCAATGCATGCATGATTCTGACCCCTTAATCAAGTTGGTGGGCGTGGGTGGAAGGGTAGCGTTGCCCAGCGTTGCCGTGCCAGCTTGGCACCGGGCATGGGCATTGTGAGCAGTTGGGAATGGATGGTTGTTTTGGAACTCGTGAGGCTGCCAGGCTGCCCGATTTGGCAACCGAAGAGCTTTTCATATCAGTTGTTGTTGCAAGAAGATGAAGACTTGTTGTGTACATTAAAGTTTCGTGTGTTCAGATGCGCATAACCCCGCGTTGAATTGGATTGAATTGTCTCAAGTGAAATGGGCTGGCCAGTCCGTCGCTCTTTCCGCCGCGTGCACATCAGCCGCGCGTCATGGTCTGCTTCCTTATTTCCAGCCATCCTGGTCGGTCCTCCGCACCACGCTGTCAAACTTGCAGCTCTGCAAGTTCATATGTACATAGCTCGTCGATAATATCAGGGTCTTCCGGCAACAGCTTCCCCCGATATCCGTCCTGCGTCGTCTCACTACATTTGATGTGAGCCGATCTTTCCGAGATCGGATGCACCGTTGATTGGTGTGTCAAGTCTTCCATTAATGATTGGCCTGTATTTAATTTAATTTTCTTTTCAAAAAGAATTGCATCGAGCAGCACCGTTCCATCATTGGTACGTTGCCAGTTGAATCTGCCATGTTCCTTGATGTATTTTTTCTCAACTAATATTTTGGCCGTTGCACGCAAGCAAAGATGTCGGTACCATGGCCGTTCAAGCGCAAGCAAAGCCAGAATCATCACCGCCCATAGCTGTACCAAAACATGATGACGACAAGCAACGGATTCCTTCTTTGACATTCAGCGTGCTCACAAAAGAGGTTGAGAAGCAAGATGCCATGAGATTGGTCACAGACAGTATTGCGCAACAACGCCAGGTTGCTTCCTTCTCGGTCATCGTTCACCCAGCTTGTCTGACGGGCTTGGTCGCAGGCTGCGCATTGATATACCGCCTCAATGCAAATCGTGACTTTGGCACAGCTCTGATCATGATGTGCGGTCTTGCTATTGCGTACCTGGCTGCGGTTCGACTCCTGACAGCCAACTATATCCGGCTAGCTGAGAACTTGAAGTGGAAGCAATGGGTTGCCAATCCCGAGGGGAATGATGACTATGTCCTCGCAGCTCGGTTTGGCGAGGAAATTATTGCCACGGTGGTTTTGCGAATAAAGGCGCCCGCTGCCTCAACCAAGAAGACGAGGCCATCTTCGTTCAAGGGTGGGAGCGGCGTCATTCGCGCTTGGACTACCAAATATAAATATCGCAACAAGGGCATCGGGGCCGACATGCTGCGTCTGGCTGTCCTCACAACTCGAAGCAAGTGTGATGATGACGCACCGGTGACTTTTGACCCTGAACACGCCAATAGCGCACGACCTCTTCATGAGATGTTCAACGGGCCATTTATCAAGAGAGCGGAGCGAGCCTCTGTGGCATTGGAACATGCCGTTACTGCTTGTGATCGAGGGGAGAGCAGTTTCCAAGCCGTTTGAGTCGTCCGAGGACGGGCTAGACTATTTCTGGTTCGTCCCAATATAGAAAGAAAGATCGGACATTGATAGAAGTCCCATGTGGAAATACTCTGTGCATCCGTGTGGAACCCTCTGCAATTGGCAGGATCTAAAGAGCCGGTAACACTACCTCAAGAATGATATCCAACCACTTGCTTCAGATAGTCACAAAAATACTTTTAAGAGCCTCACAACTCAGACTTCTCCTCATCCTTCGCACCGACTCTGAAAACGTACAACTCTCTCGGCCTCCCGCCCGCATCACAGCTCGCAAACTTCCACCGCAACTCATGCCACATACCCATCAAGTTAACCATGCATGCTCCAGCGGATCGGCTCCGGCATCCTCGGCCACTTCCTCCAAACGCCCTCCTCAAACGTCTTGTCCGTGTTGAGCGAGAAAAGGGGCAGCACGTCGCCGTACCCCTGCTTTCGCGACGGTGTTTTCGCCCCATGCCTTGAGCATATCTGATGCGGGGCCGCCGCTGAGGACCGTCTTCCAACCCATGATTTGAGCATGCTGCAAGTAACGCCAATACCCAGCAAGCAAATCAACATGCAGTAAATTACAGCACAAATATACATACAATTACGAATTCGCAGACTTGACGGCAGAATGCTGATTCTATGCTCACGCAAACGCGCCCACTATGGCCATCAACAGAGCACCAGCCACAACGCACGAGTATGCGAGGAGCCTCTTCTTGCCCTTGAGCACACGGTAGCTTTTTTCCGTCAGAAAGTCTTCTGCCAAGAGCTGGACAAGACCAGCGTACAGCAAGAGACCAGAAGATATGGCGTTCATGAACCCCACCACCAAAAGACCGCCCATTGACGCTGGATCGTACATCTTGTGCACAACAAGCCCGATCGCCTGTCCGATGGGAGTTGTGAGGCCATACGCGAGGACCATCAGCCATGGACGGATAGAGTTCTTGGGGAACTGGATGGCAGCAATGCGGCTACCCAATGCGAGACCCTCAAACGACTGATGGAAGCTGATGGCGATAAGGAAGACAACGAATGCTGGACCCGTGGCGACAGAGATGGCCATGCCGATGAACACACTATGGAAAAGAATACCAGCTTCGAGCAACAGGCACTGTAACAGCTGGCGCCTGACCTCCTCTGGCGACTGCGGCGGCATCGTGGGATCCGACGCCTCCGTTCGAGTACCTGGTTTCGTCAGAGATACATATACTCCATCGCGGTTGTTGTCGGACGGCGCTGGATCCAGCTCATCCATGTCGAGGTCGAGGTCAGAGTCCCCGTCGTCAAAGTCATTCTCAGTGGACTTGCGTATCTGTGTAGCCGCTGTTGGTGTCGATTCCGGCAGTGGTGACACTCCAGCAACGAGACCCTGAGAAGCCTCTGCATCATCAAGAGAAAGGTGGTTCGGTCGATGACTTCTTTTTCGTCGTCCCGATGTTTCAGGATGGTGATGGTCATGCAAGGGGACGGTCTGGAGCTCGCCATCCCCATCGCTGTCATCGTGGTCGAAGAAACCATGAGAGTGAGAATGTGAATGTCCCGCGCCCCGCGCCGTCAAGTACGATTCGACGCCAACCACGATGATTGCCGACACCATGGCCACAAAACCAGGCAACGGCGTATACCCTTTGCTGAAAAAATACGGCAAACACGGGTCGGTCAAAGATTCGAACGCCATCGGCAGCAAATGGACAAAGGCGGTTGCGAGGAGCACACCCGTTCCAATGTGTTGGCAGTAGAAGATGATGTTCTTTTGTTGTTTCCCCGTCGTCGCTCGTCGTGATACCAATGGAATTCCACATGCTGTTCGCGCTACTGTTAGCATTTTTTTCAGATTGCACAGGTGCAAAGCAGGTAGCTTCTGTGAGTGCTGGCCCGTACCTAATGTGCTCAATGCCAGGATCAACAGCAACGCAAAGACGTGTGCCACTGTGTCATACCATCCTTGTTGTCTTCCGCCGCACTCTGGTTTCTCGCCATCTTCTTTGCGCCTTTGCAGCTCTGCGAGCAGCAGCTTCGTAGGCAGGGAGGACCACTGCGTATCTGATGCATATGCTGTTAGAACTCGTCGTAGAGTATTTCCAGCCGGGACAGAGGGGCCTACCATCCATGGCTGCCTCTTGGATGTCACCCAACATGGCCATTGTGGTGGAAGGGCTATGTGTTCAGATGCGATGCATCGGTTCGCCTCATGACCAAGAAAAACAGATTCGGATGGGAAGTGATGAAGTGATGAGTTGTAAGAGCGCCCAAAACAAGGGTAAGGGCGTGTTGAGGTTGGCCTTTGGTGGTGGTGGTGGTGTGGTGGTGGTAGCAAAGCATTGGTACGGAGTACTTTGCGCAGCCTTGCACGGAGTAGGTCCAGTGTCTCCTGGTCGGTTTCAGATTGTGTAGCGACCCACCATTTCATGCTTGCCAACTTTTTGGTGGCTTGTCAGCTACTCCGTACAACCATGAAATAGTCTTACGCCAGAGTGCACTCGGGTCATCATTTCAGTAGTGTTGACGTGCCATTAATAAATCGAGTCAGCCATCTTGGGAACCAACTAAATCATGCCTGCACACACGGGGAATTTATCATTAACGTCATAAATACTCGCGCCACAATGGTATCTATACAAGTCAAGTCAATCTACCTCCCTCACACTTAGCGACCACCGACTCGAATGACACCAGCAGCCATGAGCTTCTGGAGCTTTGACCTGACACCAGGATTTCTCATGTGCTCTTGGAGAGCCATCGGGTCTGACTGTGCCTGCTGCAAGATGGTCTGCATCACAGGATCTTGCATGATGCTCATGATCTACATCCAAAAACAAATTAGCATACTGTGTGCATTACTTACTTGTGTTGACTTGATAATAAGGTGGAAAAAAGTGTTGTTGGCAAGGCAGTGCACTTACGTCAGGGTCCTTCTGCAATCTCTCCCGAGTCTGCTCCTCAGTTTCGTTATCACGGGCCGAGTACATGGCACCAAACGCCTTCTGCTGCTGCTGCTCGATCTCGCGAGCATTGGCACCGTTGTGGTGTTCCGCATCAACCTGCTGGGCTTCGGTGCAGGCATCAACACACTCGGAATACTTGCGCATGCCGAAGTAGGCCTGGGCCTTGCGAATGTATGCACGGATGAACTTGGGATCCTTTTTAATGGCTTTGTTGCAATCATCGACGGCGCTGGGGAACTCGAACAGCTTGACAAAGGCAGCGGCGCGATTGCTGTACCCACGGGCATCCTCTGGTGCTCTTTTGATCATCTCTGTGTAGGCAGCGACAGCCCCAGGGAAATCGTTTTCCTTGAACTTTTTGTTGCCCTCCTCGCGAGCCTCTTCGGCTTTGGCAGGATCGATGTAGGCCTTCTTGTCGGCTTCTGCCTTGGTACGCTCCGCATTTCGCAGCTTGTTCAGGACGTCGGGCGTTCGGTGTTCAGTCAGAGATCGTCTGTAGTTCTCCAGAGCCTGCTCGAAATCACCCTTTTTCTCATACGCGGAACCGATGCGAGCATAACTCTTTGCAATCAGCTTGAAATCGGCATAGATCACGCGGCCCTCCTCGACGGCCTTGGTACAGGTCTCGATGCACTTATCATAGTCACCTTTCTCGTAATAGGCAGCTCCCAAATTATTGAGATAGGTGATGTCTTGGAAGATGTCCCAAGCTTTGCTGTAGTGCTCAATGGCTTCGTCAAACTGACGCTTCTTGTAGTTTTCAGTACCCAGAGCTTTCTCCTTATCGGCCAATTCTTTGTTTTTCTTCTTCTCCAAAGCCTCCTCATCGACGGGCTCGGGCTCGGGCTCGGGCTCGGGAGCCTTCTTAGCAGCAGGCTCAGTTTTCTTTGGCTCCGGAGCATCAGTCATGTTAGTGTCTCGAGGGTCTGAATCTCGCATCTCCATGTCGACACCCATCAAGACACCGAGAACCTGGATCATGCGAGGGTCGCTGAAAAGATCCTGGGGGTTTCCAGGGTTTTGTTGCATTTGCTGCAGTTTCGCCATGAATGAAGGATCAGCGAGGAATGCGCTCGTTTTGGGGTTTTTGGCAAGTTTCTCGACCATTTTCGGATCGTTGAACATCTGACCGAGCCCGCCAGTAGGGTCGCCGCCGAAGCCGCCTCCCATTCCGCCTAGACAGCCAATGTTAGCTTTCTAGATCATTCAAGACACTCAAAGGTAATATATCATATACCTGCTTCGTGCTGCATCGCCTTCTCAACAGAGGCAAGACCACTCTTGAGCTGAGCGTTGTTCGCATCATGTTTCAAACCTTCTTCATATGCATCATTGGCACCAAGAAGATCGCCCTTGCCATGCAAGGCAGCTCCTTTTCTACCCCAACCCTTGGCCCAGTCAGGCTTGATTTGGATCGTCTTGTCGGCATCTTGCAGAGCATTGTCCCATTCCTTCTTGGAAGCATACGCAGCTGATCGGTTACTGTAGAGGATGTGGTTCTCGGGCTGGAGAGCGATTGCCTGGGTGAATTTGTCTCTATAAATCGACAGGTCGAGTCAGCCGCCAATAGCTCATGGGGAGAAGAGCAAAGGAAGGAATACGCAGTCAATGGCTAGGAGCGTGAACATACATGGCATCGTCAAAGTTCTTTTCGGCAATGGCCTTGTTGCCAAGAGCTTTGAGCTCGTCTGCGGAAGCCATGGTAGATCGGGTAGGTAAATAAGCAGTCGAATTTGCGCCTGTTCAGGAAATGTTGAGGTTGTTGCGATATAACGGGGTCGAAGCTTTTGGGTAACTCGTACTTGAATGTTCGGGGCAGGGCAGTCAGGTGGGGACAGAAAAAGATGGAAGAGCTCGGGTTGCTTGGACCAGCCTTCTAGGTCCTTCGATGGCAAACTGCCAACCGTCAGCCTCATTGGCCGTTCTCAAGTAGCTGGTGTGGAGCCGCAGAGCCTTTGTTCGGTCAACCCAAAAGTGGCAACGACAACACGTCTCTCGAACTTTTGTTGCGGCCGACAATCGTAGGCAGATACCAAAGTCCAGTTCGAATTCGAATGCAGGCACTGAATGTATTTCGTGTAATCCAGCAGACTCATCTCCTCATCGAGCCGGGTCTTACCCTGCAGTCACTTGGATCCCTCTGGTTTGTGATTTCATGGCCAGCACAACGACAAATGCAGCAATGTTGGGAGATGCAATTCATCAATGAGTAACTAACTGACCCTGTGCACTGCAGCCCACGAGTGATCATAGTACATTGGAAAACGGGAAGGCTCCATATAATGGGATACAGAGTGAGTACATTACGAGAGACACAATGTCTCCGATTATGGACTTGCACTTACACTAGCGTAAAGCACATGTACAACAGCAACTGTAGCTGCAACTTGGACTCGCTATATTTCGAATGTGTGGTCTATTTCTTCGTCAATACAAAAATGGTTGAAAAGTTTCCCCACATGAAAGACTTCAGAAGAACCAAACTTCGGTACTCTCGTCGCTATGACAAGTCCATTTCCTCATCCTCAGTCTGATCTGGCCTTACAGGCGTAGTCCCGAGGCTGTCGAGCCCTCGCTCCCTAGCTAATTTGGCATCTAATCCTGCACCAGCCGCAGCAATTGGCTCCATGCTCCCTTGACCCATAGCCTCTTGATATCTCTTGCCAGTCTCATCCAGTAGTGACTGAACCTCTGTTTTCCTCTTGTCGATGTTTTCCCTTTCCTGACGCAAATGCTCCAAGTGAGCGTCCTTGGCTCTGAGGTCACTCTCCATGGCTTTCAGAGTCGTCTGTAGGCGTGCCAGACATTCAGACAGGCTCGGTAACGGTGTGATCTTGGGTGGGATTTGGAGCAGCTCTTGGGAGGCATCCTCCCGGGGTTTCTTCAAGCCGTCCAACCCGGCTTTGCTCTGGGATGCTTCGTAGGCTATTCGCCGTTCAGCGTCACTGTCTGATGAGTCGTCTGAGCTGTGCCCCTCGGCGGCGGTGATGAGTTCGGCCATTTGCTGTCTGTCCTTTGTTCGACGCTCTCTTTCCGCTCGCTTGCCAAGCGAGAGGCCCCCGTCCTCTACGTAGTTGTCGCATCCCTCCCCAAGGTCCTCATCTTCAGCTTGTAATCGACCATCGTCCTCCTTCTTGCGGTTGAAGACAGTAGAATCATCGTCCTCCACCGACAGGAAGTCTTGCTCTTTAGCCAATCGAGCTCGTCGTTCCTTCTTCTCGCGTATTTCAGCCTCAGAAAGTATTCGCGTGCCGTGCTTTGAGGGTGATGTTCCCGCGTATTCGACCACTAATGCTCCGTCAAGCTCTGAAGGGTCTAGTTCCATGTCGTCCCTATCACTGGCGTGAATTGTTGACATGTCTTGTGGCGTACTTGGCGTTGATGACTGCAACTCCTCCAGATATTCCTTGCTGTATTTTGGCCGGTCATCTTCCTCCTCATCCGGCGACCTCGTACGAAGTGTTCGTAAAGCAATGCCACGCTTCACTGCGCTATTCTCAAGCGCGCGTTTTCCCAGGCCGGGCTTTTGCGGCGTTGCTGAATTCTCGGCATCGCCATTGCCCGCATTACCGCCAAAAGATAACCGCGATTTGGAGGCTTTCTTCTTTTGCTTCGCAGATCCTGTTCGATTGATGTTAGGTCGAACGACGACTGGCCCGTCATCTTCTTCGTCCTCATCTACCTTGCCG
Organism: Epichloe scottii; assembly: GCA_021950295.1. Classification (NCBI taxonomy): domain Eukaryota; kingdom Fungi; phylum Ascomycota; class Sordariomycetes; order Hypocreales; family Clavicipitaceae; genus Epichloe; species Epichloe scottii. The sequence goes on from CP083245.1 coordinate 1,094,122, forward strand.
CTGGCGATGTCAGCGCCATCCTCGTCAGCGGCATTGAAGGCTTTCCGGAGGCCGGATTGCCTGAGCGGCTTGCGTGTCGACTTATTGCCAAACACTGGCTTGCTTGATTCTGTCTCGATTCTACCAGTCAGCCTCCCGTATTTCTCATCAGCAATCAATTCCTCGCTGAAGCAGCAAAAGAGGACGTACCGTTTTGAGAAACAGATGGGTCTAGACCCGAAAACGCGCTGTCGTTGGATTTCTCCTCATCATCGACCTTGATCACTCTGGCTTTGCGCTTCGCCGCAGATGAGAACATTTTCCAACCATGATTTTGTACAACGAGGATTTGATAAGTCTGGTCTTCCTCCAAAAAAAAACGAGTAGCGTCAACGGTCGCGGAAGCTCACGACACAAGGCGCCAGCTATCTTATCAGCACGTGACTGGAAATTTGGGCCGGGGCGCATGCTAGTTCTCGCAGGTGAGCGGTAGCGACAGAAGCATGAGCACGCACTCGGCACATCGGAAACGTAATAATCGCATAGCTCAAGATGGCGCCCGCGCAACCTGAGCTCAAGAAGGTATTCCTCGCCTACCACAGAACCCAAAAACACAGTTGTGAAGCCAAACTGGGCATGTCTCTTGGGAAAATGATTACGCACTGTGGACTACTCGCACGAGAACTCGATCTGGTTCTAACAAACTTATTAGTACCTCGAGAAGAGACTCTTCGTGCAATTGAACGGCAGTCGCAAGGTCATTGGAGTCTTGCGTGGCTACGACGTGAGTTGCATCAAGCTTCGAACTATAAACTGGCCTGGACTGACCCCTCGCAACAGGTCTTTTTGAACATTGTCCTCGACGAAGCTGTCGAAGAGAAAGAGGGCGGCGAGAAGGTCAAGATTGGAATGGTAGTAAGTTGCTTCTAGCGAGATTCACTTTTAGACGCCATAGACGAGACTAAATATTCTCGCAGGTCATTCGCGGCAACTCAGTCGTCATGATGGAAGCTCTAGACCGAATCGGCGGTGACGACCGACGAGGAGACCACCACCACCGATGAGCAAAAGGACACTCAACAAAAATTGAAATGGAAAATCTAGGCAAGAAAAGAAAAAGAAGACAACTTTGTCTGTCTGGCGTTCTCGGATGATGAATGGTGACTCGGAATCGGGATTGGTTTTGTCTATGCATAGTATTTATTCATGTGTCCTCTTGCGAGATGTGTCGCAGTCGGGCAGGAGGGACCGCAACAGAAAAGAAGAGACACCAAATTACGCATTTTGCTGCGCCCAAAACTTTCCATCGTACCAGTCCATCATTTTACCATCATATGTACTCTGCCAGCCCTTGATGCCTCCTTTCAGAATGGCTGATGACATGCTTGCTTCGCCGACTTCGTTGAGATAGTCTTGCATCCAGCCGGCGCATCTGGGGCCGCGACCATTTGAGCTTCCTAACATGATAGAATGAGATTCACGTCAAGTTGTTGCCTTTGCTCTCTTCAAAGCGCAATGGGGTTGAACACGGGCGCTGCTCTTACCGCAGTAGAATATGATTGTCTCCACGCCAGCTTGCTTGCACAGCTGATAGACCATCGGTCTTGTCTGATAGAGTGTGTGAGCAGGAAGATTGATCGACGATGCGATAGTGCCGCCCTCCCAGTCTGTGCGACGGACATCGACGAGAAGAAAGCTCTTGTTGCTGCCGGTTCAGTGGCTTTCAAGGAGCTGCGCAACGTCTGATGGCTCCAGGGCGTGGACGGGAGCTTTTGGCTCGGGAAAGGATGTCCACCATGGCGGGGTATCTTGGCTCTGAGCAGCCGCCATGTCTGAACATGAATGATAACTGTCTTTCTTTGAGAGACTGAACGAAAGGGTCCCTCGGTTGTGTCTCTGGGAAATCATTTCGCGCGGCCTGTGAAGCGTAATGCGGATGTAGCAGCAGAACGTGGCGCGGCTGGGGTTGAATGAATTAGAGCTCAGTCGCGTGCCCCGCTCAGTGGCATTCATGATACTTCGGGATAGCGTCATTCTCCTCTTGCCTCAATTCTATATGAAACGTTGTATCTCAGATACATCATATTAAAGGGAGTAGATGTTTGCTTCATACAATCTATCGTCATCGCTTGTTCGTCCTACAATTGTTTTAAATCCCTGTCCAAGAGCGCTCATCATTATTGCAATCATTTTCTCACTTACACCTGTTGGGGAGGTTCCCCTGGCCCCAGTGGGTTAGCCATGGAGTTCATCACCAGCGTACCCCAGTCCAAATAGCCATCAAACCAGATAGTAGGGTCAATGCCGTCCAGCAAGTCGGATGTCCATGGTGTGCTGCCCAAGACGTTCTGGATCTGGGTCTGGTCCTGTTCAAAGCCATTGCTGACGAGACCGCCAGCAGGCTGACCCATGTTTCCAGTTGCATCCGATGTCTGCGGGTATGAACCTCGCCAATGCTGGACATTTCCCACCTTGCCTACTCGATATGAGCCCTCAGCGGCGGCAGCGACAGTTTCAGCCCATTTCTCCAACTTCACGCGGGTTATGCGAACTTTGAGGGCACTGAATGTCCATACGTTATTTTCTGTCTTTTCATCTTCGGGCGAAGTTTGTTGGAAGAGGTTGTTGACTTGTTCGCATCTCGTGCACACTGTGGAAAGAATCTCGGGAATGTTGATGATCAAACCTGGCTGTGACTGGAGCTGGAGCTGTAGGGCAGCCACGGCCTGAATAAGTTCTTGATCACCACATTGTTGCTTTGGATCACCACCCTGGTTGTGCTTCTGTGGTGGCCTGTTCTCAGCCAAGCTTTCGGTCGGAATTTGAGAGTCTGAGCTGTACATCGAATTGCCGTCGCCAACTGGCATCGGCGTGGCTCCCTCATACACTGTTCTAGGTGTTGCCAATTGCGCCCACCTCCCGAGCATTGTCATCGCGTACACAAGCTGAGACATGCTGGAGAGTGGTTGTCGGAAATATGAAGAGGCAGGAACGAGCGCCCAGTTATCGAACCAGTTTCGAAGCGCTGCACTTGATTGGTACAGTTTGTCAAGTGGCGTGCCACGACCAATTTGACCAGCAGTCATGGATTCCACGAGGGATTTGACCAAGGTAATGTCGACGGCAGGCGGCTCGTAGAGGCGCAGTTTTGCGGTATTAACATAGGTCATGAACACGCCTAGTACAAAGTCAGCGCCATCCAGTCGAGAAGCGAAGCTCAACAGCAGAAGGGATGTTCCACATACTATCGTTCTGAAGCCTTGCGGGCAGGCTATCGCGTATACTATCAATTTCGTTCTGGAAAGCCGCTATGTAGGCCGACATGGGGGCGGACGGAATACTAGGAGTATCTTCCTCAGCCCTGTCCTTGGATGTGAACTCGAATATTCGCTCCGTTAATCTCTGTATCCGAATGAGATACATCAGAGTAATGTCAGACTCGTATTCTCTCCCGTTTTCGAGAACCTTCAAGCATTCCTGAACATATGGCGTATATTTCATTGATTCTATTCGATTGAAGCTGACGGAGACACTTGCTTGGTGTTAGTTGAGCGCCCTTGCGTAATTTTTGCAAGTTTGCAAAAACTCACTTGCATGTTAGAAACCACACGCCGAGAAGGGCTCTTCTTTCTTCGTTTGTACGACCAGCTGGCTCATCTGGCCGGGCCACCATCAGCCGAGCTTGCTCGCGCACCCCGGGAGGATAGTTTAGCGATAGATCTGACACCATGCTCATGGCCAGTGAAAGAAGGTTGTTCAGTTGAGCATGCATCAAGCAGTGATATTGATGCCAAGCGATCATGACCAAGATGCCTTGAAGAAGTTCCAGCGACCGAGCCGACCGCAAGAGAACATGATCCGCAACGTGGCTCATGAGCCGGAACAGTTGAGCGCTCATTGACCTGGGGCTTCTGAACGAGGTGACCATCCTAATGGCAGACATCAAGAATGGTCTACTGGCTTGTAATTTAGAAGCACTGATCGATGGTGGAATAATGACGAACGGAAACAAAGGTTGCATCTGGGTCCTAAAGAGCTCCAACAGCACATCGTCAGAATCTGGGGAGGAGGTGCACTCCCGGGTTCTGGTCGGCAGATGCACGACGGAATTGCGTTCGAGTTGTAAGTTTCCGGGATCGTCCAAGCATTTGAATATGGTTGATACGATGTCGTGGAGCTCGCTGACGGTGTGTCTTGGGTCATGGCCGATTGTTCCCTGGCAGCGGCATCGCTAAGAGTATTGAGCGGAGTGTGGTTGCTGGATAATTCTCCAGAAGCCTGAAGAAGATTGACTAGGCCATTGAGTCTTTCCTCAATCTGTGCCGTCCGGCTATTTCTCGAATATCAGCGCATTGTGACGATTTTGGACTAAATCAAAAGCCAGCCCGCTCGCTTGAATTGAGACGAGCCGAGGTCCAATCGCGTAGGCAATGCACCGCCGCGGGACCTCCTCTAATTTGAAAATCGGCTGAGAAATCGACTTACGAAGGCTTGGCTTGTCTCTTCTTGCGTGGCCGATGAACTTGTCCCGTGCATTCTTTCAAAAGTCTTTGGCACCTTCATGTCAACATTTTGTGTTAGCCAACAACAATACCCACATAGTGGCTGATGAGGCGACAGTTGGGAACCAATAACGCCATTGTCAGCAAAGACTAACAAGGTTATCGGCAAGTCTTATGTACCTGTCGCACTTTGCGTTTTGGTCAGGATTTGACCGAATGCATTTTGCTTTTGCCGTGGCACACGCAGCGCATGCCGCTCCCCATTTCGCCGTTGGAAGCTTGCTCGTGTCTGCTTTATCGTCACCAGCTCGGTTCGCCATGGCGGTCAGTTCTATCACATGACCTCGCCGCGTCTAAGCTCGCTTGCAGTCTGGCGGCGTCTCAGTCGAGTTGTTTCCGGCTGTATTGGTATGAACTCCGGCGGGCTTTTTTCCGTAAAAAGAAAATAGAAGCTTTGAGATGTGGATTGGAAAGTGTGACGACGATGAGCCGGCAAGTCGACGGAAAAGTCCGCCCCTGGTTTCATCAGTCGACCCCACTGCGTAATTGGTCAAGCCTGGCCCTTGCGGGCAGTGCCAAAAACGCCGCGTTGTCGTAATGACGCTGGTCCTGATCCGCCCATATCACAACCAAACTACATCATCACAGCTTAGCAATATGCTGACGTTGCATCTTATTTTGACCAATTTTCTTGTGCGTGTATATCATGAGCGTATATTCTGATCATTTGCACTGATCAGATGGTGGAGTGGTGTGGACACATCACAACCCGGAAAAGAGATGGAAGGCATGGCTCTAAAGCCCAGGAATGCGCACACTGCCGAGTTGAAACGCACATGTAATATTTATATGATGGATCTGGGATCACTCAATGTACTGAAAAAAAGATAAGGGTTGCACTCTGTGGACGTTAAGTAGCGATTGACGCCGTGTGATACACCTATGTTACAATTCTTCCTCGTTTATTGAACAGCAGGAACTCCAAACCAGACAAAGAAAGCTTCTCCTTTAGCATTAATTTCCCCATCTATTTGTTTCGCGAGACACCGGCTCCAATCACACCGGGAAGCTTCTCCTCCCCAACACTGTACAGTAAGCCAACGGACATGGACAGAATGCCAACCATGGCCAATGTAAATCCGGCAAATAGCCAGAAGGGCACACTGACGTCTTGTTTGGCACATGACGAACCGCCCCAGTGTGTTAGCGATGCATTTTTATTTCTCGTTGCTTGACAGTGGCAAGCAAAGCACGAGGCAGCAGTCTTGGCCCCATCACCACTCGCATACTTGTCTTTGCATGCTCCGTGGCCGGTGCAGTTACGCGTTGCCTCGTTACAGGCTGACTCAGTATCGTAGCACGAAGCAATGCGACCAGTAGGGGCGAATATCACGGGTTCCGGCGTAGACAGCGAGGTTATTTGAGGTTCCGCTTCAGGCTTGTCGATTGCTGACATGACCTGCTCTGCTTGTCGACGACGCAGTTCCTGCTGCTCTTCCGACCACTTGCTGGAACTTCTAGAAGCAGGCAGCGCAATGATGGTTGTTTCAAGGTCTCCAGACTTGGCGAGCTGGACAAGCTGCGTGACCTTCTTGGCAACGTGCTTGAATATCTCCGAATCCTGAGTAGTCGTTAGTTCAAACCAAATGTATCACTCTGCGGTGGAGTGTGTTTGACACGCGTTTTGTGAAGGAAAATTACCTTATTCATGCTATATTTCGCCACTGCAGAAGACTTGCCGTTCCAGCAATCCTCCATAGGGTTTGCGATTTGCTGAATGGAGCACTTATTGCCATCAGCCACGCCCAATCTGTGAATCAACTCCAGCTCTATCAGCTCCTTATGTGCTCTGTCGGCAGGTGGATCCGCGATTGTAAATGATGGGCTAATGCTGAGTGCTTTGCGAAGTTCTTTCATGTGCGAGTCACTCATGACGTCTAGCATCAAGACGAGCTGATTTGGCAGCTTGGTTTCGCCGGCCGAGAAGAGCGGCGGGATCGACTTTCCAAAACGATTCAGGAAAGAGATAGCTTTCTCGGTATCGACGCCGTTGGGGATGTCATGTTGAAGGAATCCCCAACCGTTCGAGGCTAATCGTTGCAGCATCAGCAGTCTGGCGAGACTAGGAGTGACAGCAGGTGGCGACGACGCATCTCCTCTGGAAACAATGTAGACTTCGGCTGATTGCTGCGCTGCCGTAGCGCAACCGGCGAGGGCGGCAATGAGCCCAGCAATGAGCTTCATGATGAGTGGGTGAACCGTGAACCGTGAACCGTGAACCGTGAAGCTTCTTGGTTGTTGTTAGGCTGAGAGCTTGAGACGTCACCTCATGGCTGGTGTGGTCCACCCACGCTGGTGTTGAGGAGGCAGGCGGCGGCAACGTGTCGGAGCTGCGGCGCCAAATACTCCGGTGCTTCTACATGGGAGGAGACCCACCCCATGGTAGCCAAGCATCGCATAATCTGAAGTCTTGCCTCATCCCGCCTTGCGTTTCCGTTTCCGTTTCCGTTTCCTATATTTATTCTCTCATTCATCGCGCGGTGCTTTGCTCCTTGATCTCCAGATTCATCATCTGGTCAACTCGCAAGGAGACTTGCTGTCCCGTTGTGTCTTCAGCCGCTCGTGTTGCTGTGCGCCGCGAGTGATAACGGACAGACATGCTGCCTCGTGCGGCGGCCGCTTTTAGGCGCCCTTCCATACTCACCTCGTTGACGTCAAATACAGTCGCGCGCCGAGGGCCTCAAATCAGTCGACAGCTCTCTCTATGGCCTTTCAGACGGAACAAACTACCCCACGACCTCCCCGTCTATTTCCCTCAACCGACGACTGCGCCCAAGTTACATGCTTTTCGAAGACGGTTAGGGTATGTCAAGTATTATGTATTCGCCACTTTTCGCATAGCTTCGCCGTACTGATCGCAAACTCTGCAGCCGCATCGCGTTCACGACGATCTCCTTCTACATATGCTGGCAGATATTTGCCACCGTCGTTTTCGATCCGCTGCTGGACTGGGCCGACCATGAGTGGGAAAATTTATCAGAAAAGGAGAAACGAGAGATGGAAGAGCTCGCGGAAGAAGAAGACGAGCCGTTGTTATTTCTTCCGTTTCCTTTCACAACAAACGAAGTAAAGCAGCCGCCGTATAAAGGATCTGACCCAGAATGGCTGGCCTTTTTGGTCGTAAACAAGGACCAGCAGGCGCAAAAGGACATTAAATGTACGAAATTTGCCAAAAACCTGACTCAATACATTTTTTTGCAAGCTCATGAGCTAAACTTTCATGACAGTCGGATTGGCCGAAATTATAAGACGTGGGGTCGAAAAGAACCCTGGTTATGTCAGGTTATTAGGAGGGAAAGATATTAAGCTGAAGAAGATGTGGCTCGATATCCTATATCCTCCTGCTCCACCGCCAAAACATTACGTATCTGGGTAAGTTGAGAACAGGCACAAACCAATGAAGTCACCGTGATCGTTATGCTAACCAATTTGAAGGATCATCATTGACGATGATGGAATTTCCTGGGGCGACCGCCCGATCGACTCCCTCGCCGCAAGCCATCTTGACATGGCAATCTATCCCAAAGCAGTAGCCCTCACAGTCTGGACCTTTGTCAACTCCCTGTGTAGACAAACAGCTCACGATGTAGCCAAAACACTTGGCCTCAGCACAGAACCACCCCAAGACACGTCCTGGCAAACCGTCGCGATCAATCGTATGAGGGAACAAGGCGGGCTGGGCACCCCGGGAAACAAGCTGTGAAAGTCTCGGGCCGCGCCGAAAAACCGACCGATATCCCAGTCCCGACCAGCACTGTTGATTTGTTCGGATCTCCATTCGGGAATGATGGTCAACTCGACCCTCGGATTCAAGGCGCCTTGCACGACGCATCCATGACATTCAGTAAGAATTGGCAGCCGGTGAAGCAGCCCCCGAGCCGCGGTTGCATCCGTGTGGACGGCCTAGTGGAGCTTCAAGGGAAGAATGCACTTATGGCCGTGTACGTTATGGGCTGGTATGATCCCAAGCAGAAGACTTACATGGCTATACAGACGGGCCTCAAACACTTGGTTCACCTGAAGCAGAGGCCAGCTTCTGGCTAAGAAGATGAAAAGATGAAAACCGGGATCACCTCTTTTCTATTCCTGTACAATATTGTCGACAATGTAAATTGGAGCAAGTGTATCAGGCATGGCTACGGCGCCCGGACGGTTTACAAAATGATACCATAGATCGTCATAGGGATGCATTGGAAGTCAGTTCTGTTTACAGCGTCTTCACTCCAACTTGTGAGTCCTTGGCGATTGAATATGCATCGTTTTTTTTTCTTTTTCATTCCAAAAAACTATAGTATCAAGATGCACCATCTTCCATACAATTACTAGTACGCCCTCGCGAGCTACGATGGTCCAGCATGGTGAGAAAAAGTGAGAGTGGAAAAGGAGAAAAGGATAAAACAATTTTCAACGCATGCCCAGCGTACGATAATCAACCACACTGAACTCCGAATATTTTTCCTTCATCCAACACAGATCAGGCGTTATTGGTCCCCATTTACGCCCCCGCCCCCACTGCAGCCGCTAATGTCGAAGAACATTGACAAAGGTCGTAAACACTTCTAATTCAACTTCTGCACCAACTTGCTCGCGCTCATGCTTGGGCACAGCAGCAATAAGATGCGCTTCAATGACGTTGACGCCTGGATGGAGCATGATGTCAAAGGCGCGCTCCTGTGGTAGCTGGTTTGGAATGGGTTGGTGGCATGGCTTGAGAGGCTGCTTGTCGATGAGGACCCAGAGGCTGTATTGGCGATCTTGCAGGAAGTCAGGGAGGAGGGGGAGGATGATGACGCGGTTGAGGCTTGGCGGGAGGTTGACGGTGCCGGATTGTTGCATTTCTCGGGGAAGAGGGTGGACATCGAGAAGAACAGGGTTGTCGGCTTGCATTCCCGGATGAAGTTGGATTCGTAGTCTGGACATGAGCGCATCTTTGATACCTTATTAGAAGGGTAAGAGAATGAATTGTCAGTAATGTTTAGCAGGAGTAATAGGGGTTTACAGTGTCTGTACACACCTTTCCCAGCGGCACGCAACCTCTTGGGTTCAACATAGCCTGGGGCCATTGGGTTCGTCGATTGTATTTGAGGTGGCCCAGGCGGTGGTGGCGGTGGTGGCGGTGGTGGTGGTGGAGGTGGAGGTGGTTGAGTAGGTGCCGCCGCGAGAGGCCCTGGTACAGCTCCAGGGGTTTGCGCCAGAATTGCCGGCGACATTCTTGAAGCATCTTCTGCGTTGAGACCGACATGCGTGGAAGGACTCGGCGAAGGAGCTGAGGCGGAAGCACCTCGTGCTGCATCCAGTGCCGGCTGCCGTATCGTGCCGTTGACGGGAGGGACACCAGCAGACGTTTCGGTAGACTGTGCTGTCTGTGGCGCTGGTGAGTCAACAGAATTGGTTCGGCCACCAACGTGAATGGTCACTCTTTTCGACGAGTTCGGGGTGTCAGTAGATTGTCCAACCTTCAATTTGATCTTGGCCTGTGTCGGTTCTTGAACAGCTGCTCGCGCCTTCGTTATTAGGTCATGAAATGCTTTCTAGTTCCAAATATTAGTCGTTTGAAGATTTCCGTGACGGACGAGTTGGCACTTACCTCGAGCTCTTGGGCCAGATCGTGGATTTCACTGCCTTCTTCATTATAGAAGTACGCATTCGACCATAATAGTTTTGCTCGTTCCTCGAAGGCATTCCAGTTTTTGAAATCACTTGTGCCAGTGGGATCGCCACGACCTTGAATGCCCAGGACCTCTTTCTGCAGCTTCTTCAATGACAAAGGATCCGCAACAACCCGATAATAGTCTCTCAACGAGCGGGGCGGTAGGTTGACAAATGGTTCGAAGTATCCTTCGTATCTAAAAAAACCAAGTCAGCTTCCTTTCCTATAAAGAACCCCCGACGGATGCCACATACTCAGGCTCCTTGTATCGCAGGAGTTCTTCCACAATTTTCTCCTGGGCTTGCTGAAAGGTCAATCCTTTGAAAGGGACGTTGTAGTATTCGTGGTCGGGGCGGCTACTCGCTTTGGCTCGCCGTGGGCTGTCGGCATAAGAAGTCGAATTTCTTGACGGCCGCCCAGAACCTGTTCTTTTCAATATGATCGACCTTCGCCTAGAAGCAGGCTCTTCTTCCTCTTCTTCCTCCTCCCCCTCCTCCTGCTCTGCCTCCTCCCCCTCCGCATCTTCGTCGTCATCCTCTTCTTCCTCCTCCTCCGCCTCCTCGCCGTTCTCGGGAGGAAGGGGAGTCGGAACTGCTTGATAACCACGTGTCTGATAAGCAGGATTGTTCTTGGTCATGTAATTGCTCAACGCTTTCCGCACACGCTCTGCATCATCGAATACTGCGGATGAGCGAGGGTAAAATTCCTTGGCGTTGGCTATCATTCGCTTGAAGTAGCTTTCCAATTGTGCAAGATTCTTAAATTGGCCATTGTTGAGATTCTCTTCGATGGTTTCGAGAGAAATCGGCATTCGCGTGCGTTTGTAATAGTCCGCGTTTCCTTCTCGGGGAGAAGCTTCTCAAAATACGTTGCAACAAGTCGCCCACTGCAATTCAAACCTTGTCAGTCCTACTTGGCCGCTGCAGAATGTGAAATTTCCGACTTGAGAAATAATACCTTTTGTCTTGTGTGCGCCGAATTTGTTCAAGAAATGCTTGACCGTAAGCTGTTGTCGATTCGCGAGACTCGCCTTTGGACAAGTCGAATTCCTTTGAAAGATCATCTCGTGTTAGACAGAATTTGGACACAGAATCGTGCTACGCTACAATGCCATAAGTCACGTAGCAAATTCAGAACTTACGGCCAGTTTACGTCGTTTCGCGGATCGATCTTCCACCTCGACAGCAGCATGGCCGTTTGCCTTGCGCTTGCTGTCCATTGTCAGAGGATTTACGTAGGCTGCGACCAGATCATCGAGTAATCACGACTCGAAAGGGACTTTGATGCTGTCGCCCGGGGAGATTATGCCCAGCTTTCTTGACAAGACGCTACTGAGGCTGGAGATGATAGTTTGACAATGCGCTTGACGCGTGATCGTAGTATCGCGTTACATTCAGCTGGAGGAAGTGCGCAGCAGACGTGCTAATATCGGTCGCGTGTTGAAGCGCTGAATCGGCTGGAGCACAGTCGCCAATTTCGACGCAGAATCTCGGATCGTGATCGCCTCCAAACTGACCTGATGGAGCAGTTCAGAGTATTGCTTTCGCGATAGACCTGTTCGACGGGGATCAAACAGACCAGCATTAGCTTTTCCAATCGCGCGAGGTACACGGGAACAGGGTACGTACCGACGGCTGGTGCCACTGAGCGCTAGTCCACTTTCGGTGGTGAGGCCACAAGGCAGAGAACGCAGGTCTTCGAGAGGACCCTCAATTGTAAGAATTGGTGAACATGAAATAAGAATGATTGGCAAAATCTGCATAGCCAAGACTGATTATTTCCTGAGATGATTTGCTAGAGCTTAAAGATAACCCGCCGAGAACTGGCTGCTGAACCCTCGTAGTCTTTTTACACGAGTCTTCATGTCTATCATACTGTTCATATGCCATAAAAGAGTTGCCAAGGACGCAACAGGCGTGCATCAATGATTATTGTAGCGCCATGCTAAAAGCCAAGAAGACAGTACGCATACCTTCCAACTTCGTTTGATCACATCAACGAGTGAAAGCCAACATGGAATTTCCAATGTAGGCGGGGCATGCTTCATTCACCCCACCACCCATGGTCATGTCATCGACTCTACGACTCATCGGTGAGCCACTGAGCCGTGAGCCACTGAGCCGTGAGCCGCGAGCCGGCGCAAAAGTTTCCCGACTTCATGATTCTGCATCATCACACCTACCGACATAATGACAGATTCAAAGATGCCGAGCAGCCCCCACCCGACTATACGCAAGCCGCCTCGGAGCATGGCATTGGCAACGCTCCCGCCCCCAAGCCAACAGGACCCGTGCGAAGGCCTCTGCAATCCCTTAACCTGCCAATCATAAATCATCTAAACTCAAAAAGAGTAGTGCTTGCGTCTGCCTCACCGCGACGCAAAGCCTTGCTTCAGCAGGTAGAAATCCCCCCGCTTCAGTCGGGTCCAATCGCGCTCGTCACAATACTAATCACGGGTTAGGTTGGCCTCAACAATCTGGAAATCACACCGTCCGCCAAGCCGGAGGACCTGGACAAGGCAGCATATGGACCTTACGAATATGTGGCCGAGACTTCTCGGAGGAAATGCCTGGATGTCTACGAGACTTGCCTAAAGACTCAGCTCAAGTCGATTCCTGATCCAGATCTTGTCATCTCTGCCGATACCGTCATCGTTACACGTGACGGCCGCATACTAGAAAAGCCTCGCAGCGAGGCTGATCACGTCAGAATGCTGAAGCACATGCGAGACACGGAAATGCACCGAGTTCTGACGGCTGTCACTGTCCTAGCACCCCGGGACGACGCCCGGCACCCCGGATACTGTATAACAACTCATACCGAGGAGACCAAGGTTTATTTTTTCAGCGAGAGCAACGGGCTTCCAGACGACGTCATCGAGGCCTACGTCAAGACACGTGAAGGCGTTGACAAAGCCGGCGGATATGCAATTCAGGGGATTGGTGGCATGATTCTGGCCGAGAAAATTGATGGGAGTGTTGATAATGTTGTGGGCCTTCCCATCAAAAGATGTCTAACCATGGCGGAGAAAGTCATCTTTCAACAGGGCACAGACGAGTTTGATGCCGAAGATTCTGACCATGAAGAAGTCTTGATTTAAGAAAGCTCACAGGTCAAGCCCAAAACTCTTGACGCCATTCGAGCCTCGTTCAACTGGGGAGGATGAAAAAAACCCACTGTTTCCTACCCTTGCCAATGGCTATGACCTTGGGAGAATTTATCGACACAAGGAAGAGAGATGGATATATGACATGTCGTGCAATCAAGTGTAAACAGACGAGCAAAAATACATGATCCAAGGCACAACACATGGAGGGGACACCAAAAGGTGCGCCGAGGTCTACGAGTTTCACACATTTCTTGCCAGCCTTTGATTCAAATTATTGGAATATTGTCATTGCAAGTGCTAGCTGAATTTTGCGTCCGCCATTTAACCTATACTGGATATGATCTGCAACGCAGGCGGGACGATGCTAGTGACACGACACATCTCGACGGAATACAACGGCGCAATAAAGTATGACATGGAAAACCCGACTTTCAATAGGCTGGGCGGTGGCATCCGTGCACACTAAAATTAGGCAGTCACTGGCGCCAACGGTTGCTTCAGCGGGATAGTGCATCATCGGATCGGCTATGTCTGGCAATAAAAGAAAGAGAAAACGTCAAAGTCAACCGATGCTCGTAGCCTCATATCCGTCCGCGTGAGATACACATCAACAGCAGCCCAGTCAAAGACAACCCGTCAGCGCCCGAATGAAGATGGTCAACTCGCCGGGATTGCTTGATACGGCGAGAACGTGAACGGGTGGATGCGACAGGCTGCAAGTATTCGGAACCGAGGTCGTGCATTAGGTCTGCAAGATGCAATGTGACGCATGCCACGCAACCTTTTCTGACGTAGTCCAAACATGCAGAGACTTTAGGGACCAACTGGGCCTCCTCCGAGTCGGTCTGTACACTGACCGATGTTGCTAGGTTCGCAGGATTGTCAGATGCTCCAGTCCCGTCTTGCGGTCCGTCATGAATTGTTGGGCGTCATGCCGGGGGCGAGCGAATGATATTATTGAACACCCAGACCAGACTGAACGCTGAGCAGGGGGCCAGGCACGTACGAAAAAGGCAGCAAAACCCCACGCCAGGACCCGGCCGAGATATCGTGGATGCTTCTAGCGGACCTCAGTGCAACGAACGCATGTGGTGCATGTGATAATACTGTGCCTGAGCTGGAGACTACGGAGACGGCTGGGCTGGGGTCGGTGCTTCTCCAACAATCCCCCACATGGTGGCACGCCTCTCTTTTGCCTTGGTTCGTTCGTTCCCGAACGGCGAAGACACAAAAAGGCTGACCATTCCTCCACTCCTCCCCCTCCCTTCCGAATCGACGCCTGGCAGACTTCCACAAGACAGGACAAGGACAAGGCTCCCAAATACCCAAAAAGGCAACCCAGCACACACGCGCACACACGCGCATACACGACCACCACTCCTCACGGCCATGTCATCCCCCAACGATGCATCAACTTCCTCGCGGGATGGTGCTGCTGGCGCGGAAGAGAAGCCTCGACTGACCGAAGAGGAGAAGAAGCAGAACCACATTGCTTCAGGTATGTCCGTCCCGTCCTGTCCTGTCTTGAATTGAGTCTGGTGTTTTGTGTCAATCTGTTTCTTCTCATGGGATGTTGGTCGACGTAAAAGATGGGAAATATTGGCATCATCATTGCAAATGCAAATTCAGCTTTCGTCACTTGAAACAAGTCGCTTTCCTGCTTCCTATTCTCTCCTTCTCGGTGGCGTAAATTACTAATACCACTCGGCGCATTTCCTAGAACAAAAGCGCAGGCAAGCCATCCGCGAAGGCTTCGATCGTCTAACTGAGCTTGTACCCGGGCTAGAAGGTCAAGGCCGATCCGAAGGCCTGGTGCTCAAACGCACTGTCGAATACATGCGCCAGCAAATCCAGGAGCGTCGCGCCCTCATTGAACGCATTGAACAGTCCGGAGGCCATGTTGACGATGATCTCAAAAAGTAAGTCCTGCTTCGCTCCCTTGTCTGCTTTCTCATAGCCTTCATTCCCGTTGCTGCCCCGCCTCAAATCTCTCCTTGCCTCGACCTTTAAACAAGACACTGCATGAAACGAAACAAACCGAAATGGCACTATTACCCCCTTTCTTCTTCGTGTTGCGCTGCCTCGGTAGCAGTCTAACAGGCCTTCTCGCACAAACCAGGGTGCTAAATGAACAGAATCACGGCCGCTCAAAGGGGTGAATCCAAGTTATTCGCATAACCACTGCATCGACCCCCTACAATATGGGCGATAAACCCAAAGTCAACTGCCGGCGCCGGCACCACAGAATTGTTTCCCTCTCTTTTGCCTTTGCACATGTTACTTTGTGCTGGGGGAGGGTGGAATCTGGGTTGTCGAGTTGCGACTTGTCGTAACGAGGTTGAATGCGGCTGTTTCATACGAACTTCCGACCACGCTAACTCCATGGCAATCAATCTATCGGAGCCGAGGCACTTTTCCCTCTTCTCTTGACGATTCAGCAGGTTGTCCACAACTTTGGCTAAACTCACCCACGCTATTTGGGGTTTATCCATGGCTTGGGTCATGTACGGACAGCGTCGTGGTTTCCCTTGTCTTTCTTTTTGTGGGCTCCCTTTTTGCCGATCAGCTTTTCGGCAGTTGCTAAACTTTCTACTTCAAACCGAATTGATGCGGCACAGAACAAGGATTGGAGTCAAGGTCAAGGAGAAAAAAGATAACAGTACGGAGTAGTTACAACAAGACGAAGGCGTAGGATGATGTTTGCTGCCCCGCGCGACCGAGCTCTGGAGACTCGATTCATTCTAGGCCAAGGTAACGCATTGATACATATTTTGTACACACAAAGTATATCCAGCATCATATAGTCTATTCGTATGCATCCGCCAGGTTGCGCATGCGCTGGCGCAATTCCGAGGGGTCCATTCTCTCTCTCCTAAACTCACTTGGTGACTTTTCACATCTTCTTCCCCAATGACTATGATTTGGCTGTATCCATTTACCCGGGCGTGTCGAATTTTGGACCCCAGTGAACGCGCCGTGTAATCGACATCGACTGCCAGACCCGTCGGATTTACAAGCTCACCGGTAGTTGGTTCGCCTGCCGTCCTTTTTAACCCCAGAAGCACATCCTTTACTTCGTCGGCCCAGTCCAGAACAGGTTGGGACGTATTGATGGTGAGAATGATGGCTTGGCGTGGGTTTAGCCAAAAAGGCCACTTGCCATTGTAAGATTCGATGAGCAATGCCATCAATCGTTCAACTGAGCCCAGCACGGCTCGGTGGATCATGACCGGTCGCACCGGACCAAACTCCGCCAGCAGCGCAGGGTCAGCGGTAGTCTCGCCTCGTGCTTCGTACTCTGGAGCGGGAGCCTGGTACTCGAGCTCAAATCGTTTGGGCAACTGAAAATCCAACTGTATTGTCGCCGTTTGGTGCTCTTTCCCATCCGAGTCTTTGATCACAATGTCAATCTTGGGCCCGTAGAAGGCACCGTCGCCTTCATTGACGCTCCATTCCATCCCGGACGAGTCCAGTGCTCGTTTGAGACGGTCCTCTGCTCTGTCCCACTCTTCCTTGGTCCCGATGAAATGGTCCCTCGGTCGCGTGGACAAAGCCAGCCTGTAGCTCACACCCAGCCTCAGCACATTATACACCGCTTTGACGAAATCCAGCGTCTTCGTGATCTCCTCCTCCACTTGGCACGGTCGGCAAAAGATGTGTCCGTCGTCCTGGTGGAATCGCCGCACACGCGTTAAGCCAGATAGAGCGCCCGAGATCTCGTTCCTATGCAGGGGACTGAAATCGGCATATCGTACGGGCAGCTCTCGATAACCATGGACCTTGGACGCGAAGATGAGGCAATGACCTGGGCAGTTCATGGGTTTCAAGCCATATTCATCGTCCGCCTCCGTGTCCTGCGTTCGTGTGGCACCACGGTCGCTACCGCAGCAAGCGGAAGATTGTTCCTTCTCTGCTTTTTCTTTTACTTGATGGGTGTTGCCCTTGACGGAATACATGTCGCCGGCGTAGTTCTCCAGGTGGCCTGATTTGGCCCATAGTGCCTTCTTATATATCGTCGGCGTGATGACCTCTTGGAAGCCGTATCGTACGTACTGCTTGCGCAGAAAATCAACCAGCCGGTTGAAGATCCTAGCTCCGTTTGGTAGGAAAATGGGCGAGCCGGGGCTGTACACGGAGGTGATGAACAGCTCTTGTTGTTGGCCCAGCTTTCGGTGGTCCGGCGGTTCGGCCTTGTCGTTCTGTTTCTGCGAGTATGGGCGGCGCGAAAGGCACGCTGGACAGGTCCATTGGGCGCGTGCTATGCGTAGGACTGCTTGGCGAGAGGCTCGTGGGCGTATCATGGCGATGGTGGCTTTCAATGGCAGCCGGGGCTGCATAGTTGAAGGTTGTCGACGATGGAGGACATCAAAAATCGACCTTCTCAGCTCATTGCTGAAGATGGCACTGGCCCCACCCCGTGCGCCGTGGTGTACGTACGTAATAGCACTGGTAGCAGTCCAGCAGCATGCTGTCCAGCGCATGTACACCCCACTGTGGTGCTCTGCGACCCCCTCTAAAACTCTATATCGCGGGAAACAGAACCCCCACCAAACTTGCTGGCGGGACAACTTCTTTTCGAGCCTGTTCGCCCTTTCGCCTTGCCATCTGTACTCCGTCGGGGCTTGGATGCCATCTCTGCTGTTCGCTTCAGAGGCCAGTCATCGCACAAGAAGCGGGCAAAGCAGACCGACGGCCCCGAAGCCGCGAAAGCACAGCAGACATGAGCTTCGCCATCGAGGTCCCTGGCGAGGCCAATCCTCTTACTCTCGAGACTCTTTGTCGAACACTGCAGTCCGCCACTGGCAACGATCACGCCCAGAGACAAACCGCCGGCCAGCAACTTGCGGCATGGGAGCAGACACCCGGCTACTACTCCTCGCTGCAGGTGAATCGATTCCTCCGAGAAATGCGCTGCTCAAACGCCAACTGACCATCTCCCAGGCCGTTTACCTCGATAAAGCAGCCCCCAGTGACGTTCGCTTCTTGGCCGTGATTCAGCTGAAAAATGGAATCGACAAGTACTGGAGATTATTTGCTCAAACAAAAAACGGCATCAAACAAGACGAAAAGAATCTGATACGGTCTCGACTATTCCAAGGCACCATCGACGAGGAGGAACGAAACCTTGCCATGCACAATGCTTTTGTTGTGGCCAAGGTCGTTCGAATTGATTATCCGACAGACTGGCCCGATGCTCTCTCCAGCATAATAGGCCTCTTGCGGTCTAGCAAAGATGTGGATCAGCAACGGCTTTACGGCACTCTTCAAGTACTGCTTCGGGTCGTCAAGGAGTTGGGTACAGCGCGGTTAAAGAAGTCACAGACAGCTCTGCAGTCGGTGACGCCCGAGATTGTCTACGTGCTGAACGAGATCTACGCCGAGAAGTCCGCTTCGTGGTTGTCGTTCCTTGGCAGTAGCCAGGGCTCAGAGAGTGACGCCAACGTCGCCATGTTCAATAGCTTACTAGCTCTCAAGATCCTTCGACGACTCGTTGTTGTTGGCTACGAACGGCCACATACGGATAACTCGGTGGAGCGGTTTTGGTCTCTGTCTCAGAATCAATTCGGTCAACTACTTGGTGGCTTTGTCGGTCAAGATTCGACGCTGCCCTCGAATTATCAGGGCGTCGTCGGCAAGCATCTTCTTCAATTCACGAAACTACACATTGACATGGCCGAGAAACATGCCGCTAGCTTCTCCATTTTGCCAAACTCCCTTCCACTTGTACATGCGTACTGGGATCTGGTGTCGAGGTTTGCCGACGTCTTCGACACGTCTGGCGGGATTCGTCAGGGAACAGGAAATGCCAGCACACCTAAAGCCAAAGTCGAAGGCCCTCTGCAGGAGAGATTGGCGTTGAAGGGCTTACTGCTACTTCGAGCCTGCATCAGAATAGCCTTCCAGCCTGTCCAGACGTTCAAGTACCGTACACCTGAGGTCAAGGCAAAACAGGACCAGGCGAGAAACATGATCAAAACTGAATTGTTCAAGGACGATCTGGTCATTCAGATGGTAAATTCCATCATATCGCACCTATTTGTCTTTCGGCGTTCAGATCTCGAGCTATGGGAGGAGGACCCTGAGGAATGGGAGCATCAAGAGCAAAGTGAGGGCGACGCCTACGAGTGGGAGGTTCGCCCTTGTGCTGAAAAGTTGTTTTTGGATCTGCTTACAAATTTCAAGCAGCTCATAATACCCCCTTTGCTTTCATACTTCCAGACCGCGCAGTCCCCCCAATCTGACATGGCCACGAAGGAAGCCGTGTATACGGCGATGGGTCTGGCGGCCGCCCATGTTTCCGACGTTTTTGACTTTGACGGTATTCTGTCATCGACGATTGTTCATGATGCTCGGCAGCAAGGCGGCTTGTACAAAGTATTGAGAAGACGTATAGCCATTCTCCTAAGTCAGTGGGCACCTGTTAAACTTGCAGATGAGAGTAGGCCGTTGGTGTATCAAGTTTTCCAGCATTTCTTGAACCCCAACGACGAAACCAACGACTTGGTGGTACGAATTACTGCAGCGAGGCAGCTCCGATGGATTGCCGACGAACTTGGGTTCGTCGTGGAGGCCTTCCTGCCTTATACGGCGGACGTGCTATCTCAACTCATGCAACTTGTTCAGAGCGTCGATGTGGACGAGACAAAACTCGCCATTCTGGAGTCGGTTCGCATTTTGGTGACTCGAATGGAGGAAGAGGTTTCTCAGTTCGGCGACCAGTTGATGGCAGCACTTCCCGGCGTGTGGCAGGGTTCCGGCACGGAGGAGTACATGATCAAGCAGGCTGTCATTGCCATCTTTGCTGCGCTCGTCATGAGCATGGGAGACAGGTCCCAACGATATCAGAACTTCATGATACCCTTGATCTCCGAGGCAGCGCGGCCGGGATCTGATCTTCACATACACCTCATCGACGAGTCACTGGAGCTGTGGAACGCAATCCTCATGCAAAGCAAGGCACCGCTGGCCCCTGAGGTGATTGGGCTGGCGGACTTGGCTCTTCCCCTCCTCGAATATCAATCAGACACCGCATCTCAAGCCCTTACTGCCATAGAATCTTACATCCTTGTTGCCCCCTTGGCCATGCTCGAAGACGGCTTGCGCCGCCACACCCTGGCAGCACTGTCGGGCACACTTGACTCCAAGAGTCGCGAACAAGTCCGCCTGGGCACCGTCTGCATAGAATACCTGATCCGTGCCGCTACAGAGCTCGGCGGCTCCGGCGGCATCTCCGTCATTGTCCAAGACATGCTCGAAACAGGCTTCATGAACAAGATCATGACCAACCTCCACGACGCATGGGAAGCGCATCAGACCACCGGCCCCAACAGGAAGATTAGCAAACTCAACACCATCACCGAGGGGGACTACTTTGCCATTCTTGCGCGCATAACACTGGCTGAGCCCAACATGTTTGTGCAAATGCTCACTGCCTTTGGTGGCTTGGACCAAGTCTGGCCCTGGCTCGCAGCAGAGTGGTTCTCCCACCTATCCAGCATGGACCACCCGGAACGACAGAAACTGTACCTCCTTGGCCTGACGAGACTACTGGAGGTTTCGTCGCCGATGCAAGAGCACACACTGGCCATGCTGCAAGACTACTTTGACATGTGGACCCTCGTTACGGTTGAAGTCCAAGAGGGCAATGCCAGCGGGCCAGATACTCTTGTCTGGGGCGACCTGGAAACCACAGAGTACGACACCCCAAAGAGCATCTTGGAGCAGCAGACCATGGCGAAGGACCCGGTCCATTGCGTACCTACCTTTGAGTTCGTAGCCACCAGGCTGCAGGATATGGTGGCCAGGGTGGGCGGCGAGGCTGCGTTTGAAGAACATTGGGCTGCAAATGTGGACAAGGATGTACTGGGGAGATTCAGGGAGCTTGCGAGTGCGGCGGGGCAGTTGTACCTGTGAAGACGTGATGAATGCCATGATTGAATAGAATGAATAGAATGAAATGCAAGTCTGCATCGCTTCCTTCGGCAGCCGCGTGAATGTTGTTGTGATGTGATGGGTTTTGTTGCCACCGCAAATCTACCTAGGTAGCTAGTGATCGATCAGTCCCTGCCGCCAAAATTCGAATGTTTGTACGACATAGATGAGCCGTCTCTGTTATTGTAACAGATTCACTTGTCGACGTCAGCCCTGGTCACGGGCCAGCCGCGTTTGCAAGTTGCCGCGTTTCCGCCGCGTTTCCGTTTGCCAAAGACAATTGTATAAGAATGAATAAATCTGCCACATCTTTGTCTCCCGCTCCTCATTCCCCCATCAACAAGCCTACTAATCATGATGAATTCCCTAGTTTATTCTCAACAGAGTTCATCACCCATCCTACCACGTCCCACATCCCACATCCCACATCCCACATCCAAAGACCACATCGGGGCACACAGTCTTGCCGTACAAGATTGCTGCTGACCGACAGTCGACCTACGACGAGGACGTGAGCAATCTGGTGGAAAATGCTTCAGGCTGCCATGTACTCGGCCTACGCCCCCGGGATTGTGAGTTTGCGCATGGCTCACCATTCGTGGCGTTCTCGCCCATCTCCCGCTGACTTTTCTGCGGGAAATTTTTACGACGAAGCCATGGTCGCCTAGGAGGCGAGAATGGGTTTGCGTTTCCGGCGCTCCGACCCAGGGTACCTCGCCTGGGCCATGGCGAAGCGCGCCGAGGAGGTTATCAAGGGCCGGCGAGAATGCTTTCGTCCCCTCTCCTCTCTTCTTATCGTCATCATTCAACGGTAGGCACTGGGTGACTAACATCCCGATCCTTGAATAACTTGCATTTCCTCGACAAGAACGGCCGCCAGGCTCCTGCTGCTCAATGCTGACACCACGGCGTCCTACAGTTCAACGATCCAGAAGACCTACCCAGTGGGGCTGTCGAAAGTGTCGCAAGGCATATAAAGGATAATGTATATGGAAAGGTGCCGATAGGAGACGGACCAGTCATGCGCGAAAATAAGGTAGGCCGGCCTCCCAGTTTCCTTCTTTTTCTCTCCTACCCTTTCCCCTTCATCCCCTTTTCTTTTGCACTACAGAGCGTGAGTACTCGAATATCTCCTTCTACGTCTTCGTATTCACTGGGGATTCTCGTCTTCCGACTTTTCTCCACTGTCTGTTCGGGTGGCGGTTGGCGGAGGCGATGGAAGGAACTCCATGGTGGGGATGGACGGCTGGGAACGAAAGCATGAAGCAGAGGAGGTCTCGAACGAAGCAATCGAAATCAACATGTACTCAGCTACTTCATCATCATGAGACAATGAGACTTTTCTGCATCCAATCCTGTTTAGTCTTTCCACGTACACAACGCCATGTAAGTCTGGACAAGTTGACAACGTTTTACAGTGGGTTCGGTAAGTCCGAAAACGCCGCCCGCGACTGTGTATACCAGATAATTTTCGGAATTACACAAGACCCACTGTACTACAGTCATTCGGTCACAACCCACTGTACTACAGTCATCCGGTCACAACCCCACTGTATTACAGTCATCCGGACACAGTGCCATTCCTTGTGCATTGCGGAGAATTTGCCGGGGCCCCTTGCCAATCAATATGAGGGGCAGACACGGCAGGCAGGGAGGCGGGCAGGCTGACTGGCCAATCAAGACGCTTGCTTATATGGATGACTCGCCTCCGTAAGAGCTACTCTTGTCTTTGCTGTTGCACTTGCGCCTCGGACAAGCAACGACTGGACTAGCTGATACATGGAGATGACGACAGTGCCCCAGACCTCGACTCATCGATTGTGACGGAAACAGTACCGAACCCAGGGGAATCTTGAAAGACCACAGAGAGATCTGGATCGATCTGGATCGATCTTGCTTGGGGATCGGTTTCCTGAGAGTTGCGTTGCATTTGAAATTAAAAATCTGGATCCTCTCGGGCACCAACCCTCCAATGTAGTCGGTGTCGACGGTATCGGGCTCTTAAAAGTCCCCGGAGACGGGCCTACGGAAAGTTGTTTAGGCGATTCGGCCGAGAGGGTGGCGAGCGCGGGCGCTATTCCACGAAAAAAGGAACTTTTGCCCGTCTACGACATCACATAGCTCACAAGACTCTTCCTCAGCCTGATGGTACTCTTTCGTACGAGTTAGCTCTCGTACAAGTATATAGGAAGTAGCCTCTGCTCCTCTCCCTCCTCCATTTCCGACGACAAGTCCTCCCTACACCCACAAAGCTGAACACATTTGTTTGCCCATCATGGACATGTGTTCAAGCACCAACACGACGTCCGCATGGGCGAACATGGACTTTTCAGATTCCCAAAAGAGGACATATTACACGTCTTCCCTACTCCTGCTGATCGTCAGCATCGTGGCATTTCGCGTCTTGACCAGGCCCAAGACAAATGCGCCGATTGTCGACCCGCCCAAGTTCTTCGACATCACCGGCACCAGACAGAGGCTAGAGGCGGTCAACGGCGCGCGAAGCATGCTTCAGCGCGCATACAAGGCATTTCCAGGCAAGAGTTTCCGCATCATGGCGGATTTTGCAGAGTTAATTGTGCTGCCCGCCAAGTTTGCAAACGACATTCGAAACGACGACCGGTTTGACTTCACTGGGTTCACCAGACAAGCTGTATGTTTGCACTCTTTTTTTCTGATATGTTCCCCGTCGGCAACAGCAACAGAGACAATTGGCACTGACAGAGAGGATTAGATTCTTCCACGCGAGGTACTTGGATTGGACCCATTCCATTCAAATGATAGACTTGTGAGGGCTGTTGTGCAGCAATATTTGACGAAATACCTAAGTAGGCTCTCCCTTGGCGCTTCACCTTGTACCATTGGCCTACGGGCCAAGTTGCTGACTTGTTCCATTTGTTGTGCCGTGCTCTAGACAGAGTCACCCAGCCACTTAGTGAAGAAACAGCACTCGCCATCTCAGATGTCCTCACAGAAGCCGAAGGTACGCCATGATACTACCAACCATGTCAATTAAAAATGCGAAACAATGACCCATGGGGCGAAGAAACACATCATGCCACGCATCATTCACCGGCTAACAAGAAAACCCAACTCCAGACTGGCACACACTCAACCTCAAAGACGCAGCTCTTCGCCTCATCGCCCGTATCTCATCCAGAGTCTTCCTCGGCGAAGAGCTATGTCGCAACGAGAAATGGCTCACAGTCACCCGCGAGTACACCCTCGTCGCCTTCGGCTCCGCCGAGAAAATGCGAGTCTATCCCAAGCTTATCCGAGGCCTCATTTCCCGCTTCCACCCGGGCTGTCGCCGCGCAGCATCCCTAATTAAAGACGCCCGCGCGTGCATGGCACCTGTATTGGAGAGAAGGCGTCGTGAGAAAGCATCGGGCAACTACGTCCCCTACAACGACTCCATAGAGTGGTTTGAGATGGTGGCCAACGGGCAACAATATGATCCCGTTCTCGTGCAGATCCTTATGTCAGCGGCAGCCATCCACACTTCCACCGATCTTCTGAGCCAGGTGATTGGAGATTTGGCGCAGAATCAGGACTTCATCGACCCCCTGCGAGAGGAAATCGCCCAGTGCTTGTCGGATGGAGGCTGGAAGAAGACGACGCTGTACAACATGAAGCTGCTGGATAGCTGTATCAAGGAGAGTCAGCGGATGAAGCCTCTAAGTCTACGTAAGCCACCCAGGAACTCTCATGCTATGCCCATCATCTGAGCAGCTAATGTTGACTTTGATCATCAAAAAGTCACCATGCACCGCCTCGCAGACGCCGCCGTCACCCTCTCCGACGGCACATTCATCCCCAAGGGCAGCCTAACCGCCATCTCGGGCGACCGCATGTGGGATCCAAGCGTGTACGAGAACCCCTTGCAATGGGACGGCGCCCGCTCGTTCAACAAGCGCAAACAAGCGGGCCGCGAGAACGCCGCGCAGCTCGTCACCACGGGGCCCGACCATTTGGCCTTTGGGCACGGTCAGCACGCCTGCCCCGGGCGATTTTTCGCAGCAAACGAGATCAAGATGGTGCTGGCGCATCTCCTGATGAAGTACGACGTTAGGCTGCATGATAAGAATCCGCAGGTTTTCTACCACGGTTTCTCGATGAACACAGATCCGCTTCTAAAGGTGGATGTGAGGAGGCGAAGGGAAGAGATTGATCTGGGTTCGTTTTAAGTCCCCACCTGGGCGGGAGATCTGAACTACTCCGTATCTCCGTAGTTGATGGAGAATGAGACAAGGCGGGGTAATTTTGTGCTTCTCTGACTCAGCTGAGGGGCAATACCGGGGGTGGGGTGATGTAGCGTTGAGTTGGTTCACGTATGTAAAAGTGTTTCAGCATTCTGCCGGTAGAGTAACGAATAATTCGCATCGTCAAATTCGTCTTATAGTTTTCTCCGCGAGATTGTCACCTGTTGCATTTGCTGACGACACATGTCAGATGATTGCTGCAGCCGTATCAAGCAGTTGTTCGCGCCCCCACTTCAGTTCAGTCTGACACGTACTCCGTGCCAAGAGCCAAGAACCTCGTGCTCCTCACACAGCTCAGATTTTTGGAAGCTCTCACTTTACAAGCCTCTAGATTTGCAAGACCCAGACGGCCATCTAAAAGATATCTGCTACTTCAAGACACGCAACCCACCCAGATGTGACAATTCTTCGCTCCGTGTATCCATCCGCCGCCCCAAGTAGACCAAGCCAGGAGACGGCTTTCTCCCACGCATTGCATTGCATCGAGTTGTCTTTCCAAGGAAAAAGAGAAAAAGGAAAATGCGCCAACGCCAAAAAAAATTAAATTTATCGAATGAAACCCGCCCATGGACACAAAGGATCCATGTTGAACGACGGAAGAAAAAGGCCATGCGAATTTTATATACCCAGAATCAATTTCATGCGCTCGTAAGTGTAGAAGCTCGCGGCCGCCATGGGGATCACCTTGACATAACCGATTGTCAGGCCGACGAAGAAACCGCGGAGCCCACGCTCCTGAAGGATAAGACGAGCCGTCTCGCCAAGACGCATTCTGTGGCCATCGCCCACAGCGCCGCTGACCTGCATGCGCCGACGGATGACTTCGAGAGGATATGAGCAGGTTTGCGAGATGAGGCCTGCAATCCCACCGCTCGTCAGCTCAGCCCACGACCGCAGCGGCGCTGGCTTGTCCGACGCTTGGCTCTGTCGTTTCGGCAGCGTGGTGTATTTGGCGACGGAGGGATGGCGCAGCAAGTCAGATACGGTATCGTGGGTCAAGAAGGACATGCCCGCGTAGGGGAGCATGCCCAGCAGCGTCGGGTAAAAGCCGCGATAGAAATTCATCACTCCCTTCCGGGGCACAATGGAACTGGCCGCGGCGGCCGCTACCGGGGCCGGCGCCGGCGCATGGGGAAGTCTCGCCGTCGCCGACGTTCGAACAGGACTCTCGTTGTATATCTGTCTGCAGATCGAGGTCAAGGAGGAGCGGCCCTCTCGTTTCGTCTCGAAGGCGAGGCGAACTCGAACGACCTCCAGTGGGTACGTGAAGAAGACGGAAGTGATTCCTGCCAGACTGCCGCTGAGGAGCCGTCGCAGAGACGTCTCGTACTCTTTTTGGGGAATGATTCTGGAGCGCATCTGCTCATAGGCTAGAAACTTGATACCTGCGTAGGGGAAAATCCGCAAGAGTGTGGCAGAGTGGCCGCGGAACAGGCCCATGGCGCCTTCTGAGTGCAAGATGTCTTTGATGGCGGTGGCGACGCCGAACGAGGATCCCGTGTACTTTGCGAACTGGGGATTGCTGGCCTGGAACAGAATCTTGACTCGGTCGAGAGGCGCAACCATCGTCTTCGCCTGCAGGAATGACAACATCATTTAGCAAGCCGAGCTGCTTGCCGTGTGGGCATTTGACAGACGCCAGGGTTGAAGGAGAGGGAGGAAAACTGTACTCACGGCGCAGCCAGCCACGCCACCTGCGACGCCGGACCTCCAAACGTAATCCCAGGATCGCGTCTTGTTCTTGGGTGTTGTCGCTTCTTCGTCGGTCGGGCACACGGCCGGCTCTTTTCTCTGTTTAGGAAACGTACTGCCCGCAGGAGCGGCGGCGGTGGCCACCCCGACATGCTGTCGGACTTTGTCGCGCGCAATCTCAGTCATGGAGGCATGGTCCGCGAGGGTCGAGGACGCGGGCATTCCGGATGCCGACAGCGCGGTGGGTTGAGCGGGACGTAGGAAGTTGAGGATCACCGAAGCCGCATGCCGGCGTGGGTAGGCAGACGGTAGGACGGATGAGGTCGTGCAGGCGGGGCGAAGATGGGGAGTCTGTGGAATGTGAACGAGATGCCTGGCTTCCGTGAACAAGGCGTGTTTGATGCTGGAGAAAGACACACAAAATGAGTGCTTCGGCTCAAGATTAATTCCGGCACAGCACGGGACCTGGCTGGCTGGGCGGGGTTGCCGGCAAACCCAGACGTCATCCGAATCACCTCAGGTGTGGGTGTGTGGGTGGACTCGCTGGCCTTCAGCCGAGGATTGCCGAGACGGAGATGCCTTTCTGCCTTTTCGGATGGAACGAACCACTTTGGCATTTTCCCTGCCGTCCGTCGCTCTTCAAGCATGTCGGAACCCGACGAATGGACCGGCAGCGCCACATCTCGCAGCGTGCTCTTCCAAAGTGAGGACGAAACCATCGTCCTGCTCGACATCCCGCGGTCCCTCGAAGAAGGGCAAGTCCTGCCTGGACACCGTCCACCGCGCCGGATCTACTCGGACTCACCGCCGCGCGAGGCCTTCCCGACGCCGGATCCGAAGAGGAGTCGACGCCGCCATGCATCGTCATCTCGTTCTCGACATGGAGCAGCGGCACACGACTGGCCGGCCCAGTCCCCTGCAGCCCGAATCAACGACTTGATGACGACGGCTTCTGTCGAGGAAGCCCTGAGGTTGCTCCAGGACACGCACAGCGGGCCATATCATCTGCCTCGCATCTCGTCGCCCGTAGACCAGAGCGACGGCGACGAGGACCCTTCCGGCACAGTCACCGTCCAGGATGCAACGCCTCTGCATGGGTCCGTCCAAGACCTGAGAGACACCTTTCATGACACCGCGCCCGTCTTCAGACTCATCGTGCTTGATCCGCCGTGGCCGAACCGCTCCGCCAGGCGGCGAGCCAGCAAGTACGCAACGGCCAGCAATCTCGCCCAAATGCGAACCCTACTGACCAGCATACCCGTCGCGGCGCATCTCGCCGACAACGGCCTCGTGGCCGTCTGGATCACCAACAAGGCCGCCATACCAGATTTCCTGGCGGCGCCCACCGGCGTCTTCGCTTCCTGGGGCGTGGAACTGGCCGCCGAGTGGACTTGGCTCAAGATCACGGCCACAGGCGAGCCCGTCTACGACTTGGCTTCTGTTTGGAGAAGGCCGTGGGAGAAGATCCTCATTGCTAAGCGTATTGGGGCCCCGACGCCTCCTCATCTACAGTCGAAAGTCATTGTTGCTGCGCCAGATGTTCACTCCCGAAAACCCAGTCTACGAGATTTGTTTGCCGGGATTCTCGGCAACACACGTTATTGCGGACTGGAAATATTTGCCCGCAATCTGACGGCTGGATGGTGGAGCTGGGGAGATGAGGTCCTTCGCTTCCAGAACAAGCTTTACTGGACACCCGAGTAGACCCCAGGTCATCATGTCGCCGGCAGCGTCTTCGTGTATGATATATTCAAGCTATCGTTGGGTGAAGGTCAACTTCTCTTGTCCTCTGTAGTGCAACTTGTCCCGGTCCGCCATGCCGTGGCTCCGAGTGATATACAACCGTGCCCCCAATGTATCGTACAATCCTACTGGACATGAACCTGCCGAACCCCGTTGTACCATCTGCCCGAGATTGCATGAGCCCATGGGCGACCGCCTGACTCTAATTCGTGGTCTTGGACTCCGCTGCCTTGTCCTTCGCCAGCAGCGCATCCCACTTGGGATCCAACACGACATCGTTGGACCACTTGACCTCTCCCTCGGCCATCTTCTTGGCCAAACTAGCCAGCTCTTTCCTCTCCTTGGACAAAGGCTCCTTGCTCTTCATTGAAATCTGGAACTTGTGCTGGTTGATCTGGTCCTCGTCGCGCTTCTCCATCAGGTCCTCCTCATCCTCCACAGCTCGTGATTCCACGGCTCCAAGTTGCTCGGCAGTTCAGGCCACTGGAAGGGCTTGGCCAGCTCGACCGTCATGATCTTGAGCGGCCGCGGCCTGTACCATGATCGCGACTGCGAGTTCCGTTGCGTCAGTGGTTGCTGCTTCACGAATGATCGGACCTTGGTGACCTCCACGTCGTACAGATTCCACAGGTAGTCGCGCAGATCGAACTTGGTGAATCGTAGGGGTACTTGGAAGCAGGCCTCGTTGGGCGGGAGGTGCTCCTTTCGGAGGAAAGTGATGACATGATTGGGCCTGGCGGTCGGGGGTTAGCAAGCTGGATTGAAACAAATTGGTAGATGTGGACTGGACTGGGCAGACAACGACGTACAGAAAAACCTGCTTCTGCCCGAGCCTGAAGCCCGGCAATTGACGGGCTGCTGCCTTGACCGCTTCCGCCATGGTTCTGCGATGGTTGCTGACGTGCTTCTTCCGACGAATTGGCAGAAGCTCCGAAATATTTCACGGGGGTGTTCAGAGGGTGGATTGCGACGGAAAAGTGTCTTTACGTAAGCAACTTGCCCCGCGCTTCGGGAGCGAGCGACCTGACCAAGAAGTTTATAGTTTAGACAAAGACAATACGTTATGATGCATCACGCCAACAATCATGCTTCGTAGAACTCATGAGACGCTAGGGTTTCTATGATTGACTGGGGCCAGAGGCAATCAAGACGAACGCTACGATGGCATGTTCACCATTTCATCCTCATATCGCGTGCATCTGAGCCGCAGCCTCGCCAGCGACGACCTCTCCGCATTCAACTCCTTGAATTCCCCGAGCCAATATTTTCTTTCTGCATCGCAAACTGAATCGTCCACGAATTCAATCAAGATCTACACATCACCTCCCGGATCTAATCCTGCACAGCTCCTCGCACCAAAAAAGACCACACACCCACAATTCACAACTGTGGCACCCGCCGTTCTCATTCTCATCTCACCTCTTTGTTCACCATGCATACAACCCATCCGACCAACCCGCCTGTCTACCTCGCCATCCCATTGTTGAAGCCTTTGTGAATTCGCCCATTTGCGCACGAACAAGAGAAGGACAAGATCACAGCCCCCCTTTTTTTTCCCCGAATCCAAAACTCGCCATTTCGAGAACCGCCGTCATGGACGCAACACCTTCTCACAATCCCTCCACACCACCAGGGTCCACACCACGACCGGCCCATCGCATACCCTCCAACAGACTCCCCCGCGACCGGCAAAGCCAAAGCAATGCCCATCAAGGAAGAAGATGACGAGACGTCGATCCTGGATTCCCTCGACACAGGCTACGAGAGCGACGCCCCATTAGCTCTGCAAACGGAAACACGGCTGGAACTCGAGTTCGAAAAGGAACGATACCCCGGCGCCAGCACATGGGCCCCAGACGAAGAGCAGCTCTTCGAGATCCTCTTCCAGAGAGCAGAGCGGGCCATCCTCCCCGGCCACTGGGAAGTAGACTTCAGGGGCATCCCCATGCTCGACACCGTCTTCTCAGTCAACGACGACGTCCGGCCGATCGTGCACAGCCGATCTGGGAAGGACTTCAAGGTATTGAAGCATCTCGCCTCGAACATCAACCGCAAGACTAACACCCCCTCTTCAAAAGCAACCATGGCTCTCCTCCGCCTCATAGACCTGACCTCCTCCGTCAGAACAACCGTCCAATCCGGCCTCCGTCAGAAAGCACCCCCGCTGATCAAGAGATGCCTGGACAGATACCTGTCGTGGGCTGCCGAGGACGGCGGCTACTCTCACCTGCGCTACGTGCCCAACATCATCACCGCAGAGCTGGATGCCAGCTTGGGAGAATCCGAAATCACGAGCATGATGGAGCAGCGCATGCGGGCGCTCGCTCTGCTTCAGCGGGAGTTTCTACGCGTTGACCGCGACGACGACTTTTGGGCCGTCGAGGAGAGCAATGCCACGCTGGTAGATGGATATATTGGGAGAGTAGCGAATGGAGACGAGGACGCGGACGCGGACGACGAGCTCGTGTTTAGGAGGAAACCACCCGTCGTATATGGGCTGTTCATCCTTCGCTCCAGCGTGTTTCTCTTGACGGTGGACAGTGCAAAGGGGGCCGACGCATATGTCAGTTTCCACGTGGACGTGCATTTCATGGACAGGCATCAGAGCGTGTGGAATGCGTTGACGATAGCTATAGCTGTTTGCTTGGCCAGGGACCAGCTCGTGCGGCGCGTCGAGGACTTTGAGGAGTCGCCGGATGTCCAGGGGAGTGAGAGTGATTAATGAGGTGGTGCGTGCGGCAGCCCGAACCAGCCATGTCGTTGGTCTAGAGAGAGGATGATTTATTTGGTGTTGGTTGTGCAGAGGCGATGCTTCAAGATACCCATTTAGAATTCGATTGATGCCATAGGGGAGATGGATAGGTGCGAATCGTGCCACGCAAGTTTGACCTACGCTGTGATGATACATGACCTCGGGCCAAGATCCGCGTGGAATTCGTGTGTATTTTGGTTTGGAGAGAGTTGGCGCGAATTGAGCCATAACCGTTCTAATACAATAACAAAGAAACCATGGGACTTGGTACAAGTGTTCCCATCCCTCATCCGCAAACGCCAAGCAATGATGTGGCCATCTATGTTGATTTCTCCGCATCCCATCCACGCTGTCTACATGCCAATGTGTTTTCCCCATCTTCAATATAATAATCATACATTTTCCTCTCTCTTTCGGGTTCTCTGTACATGCCTTTCAGAATTGACGTCGCGCCTTCCAACAAAAATGTGATGAGGACGTGCTTTGTTGCTTTGCCCATCTTGTGCCATCTTGGAGCACACTTCTCGCTCATGGCCGGCAAACCAGTCGCAAGAAGCCGCGGTTATACGTCCTCGCGCTCTACTGGTATGAAGACTGCAAGTTGGTGCAATAATCGCTGGTACAAGAACAGCATGCAGCCGCTCTGGATAAACGTCCACACACCTCGGGGACCAACGCCTCGGAACCAGCCGGCGATGCCTTCAGTGCGGTAAATGACCTTCAGGCCAGTGATGACAGATGATGTATGTAGGGAAATGGCGCCGGGCTGCGGTCGATGAGTGCTCGGAGATGAGGTGGATATGTGTCGTTTCTGCGCGATACCGACTTCTTTCAGTTTACTCGACTGGTCGGCTGGAGGGTTCACTTGGGTCTGTAGCCTGGTTTTCACCACGTCGAGCGGGCAGGTGATGACTCCGGCCAAGCCGCCTGCTGCGGCACCAGTAAGGAGCTCGAGTGGCACGCCGATTTCCCGACTCTGCTTGTAGACCCTCGCCCAGGCGTTGAACTGCTCCCAGAACATGAACTGCAGTGCTGAAAACGGCAGGTCTCGATAGAGCGTGGCCTTGTACCCATGGAACAGCGCTGCCGCACCTTCGGTCCGGACAATCGTGCGCGCGGCGTCTACGGTGCCCCGATAGTTGTAGCCGGATTTGAAATGGGGGTTGTTGTGGCGACCCTGCAGTTGTAACCGGGTCTTGAGGACTTCGGACGGAACGTAGACGATGGATGCAGCGAGATCGCCAAGAAACCCTGCCAGGATGTCAGCGACGTGTCTCGCACGGTCAGGGAGATGACCCAAAACACGTCGACAATAAGTTCTTACCTGCTGACAGATACGCCAAATGCTGCTGCAGCCCACATTCTATCAAAAATCGCTTGCTCCATTCGTATGTGCCGAAAAACAAGACTGTGCCAGGAAAGGAGCCTCCCAGCGCGGGTATCCAACCTCCATATAAGCCACGCCGAACGCCCTCTTGTCTCCATATTGTGTAGTACGACCGCCCCAATGACGTGTATTTCGATGGCGAATTCGGATCACCTTGTTGTCTCGTCTTCACGGTATCGAGAGAGTGCATGAGCAAATCTCCAGTTGAGCCGCCAATGCCACCAGCAATCATGGCCTTGGGCAAGAACATTCGTTAGTCAACCATGACCTTCAATCCATCAAATGATGCAAAGCATCGTATGCGCCCATTGACACCTGTCATCCAGCAGCCAAATATCAAAACATACATGGAGATAAGGCGGCCGGCCTTCAGCCTCGACATCGTCGCCTTTCATGGTATGGCCGTCGTCGGGCACTATGACGTTTCTTGTATTTGACGGTCGGTTGGGGCATATACCAGCATCGCGATGTGGCTCCGGTATTTCAAGCACGTCCACGTCGCTCCTCCCGCTTGCAGATGCAGTAGACGAAGACGAGGTGGCGACGAAGAAGTTGGACACTTGAGAGGCAAGGGTCATGGCCCCGCGAGGACCGTCGAAGAAATCGCAGGTTCAAAGGAGTCGATCTGCCAATGGCCGTGAGGTACGGGGTATATAATAGGAGAAAAGCCAATAAATACAAAGTGCAACGTATTTAAAAGCAACGGACAGTTTAAATGAGTGGAAGTGGCTGTGCTTCTCTATTCCCGCGTCGCTGTGTTGTAATGAGCATTGACCTTAGATTGGGCGATGATGAAGCGAGAGGAAAAAAAAAGAATGACGCTCCGTTTCTGATGGTTTGTCGCGTGGTGGTCAATTCGAGGTACCCGAGCTGGAACTTTTCTCGCCCGCGGTCGACATTATCCCCGAGCCACTTTTTGCTACGTCGGTGCTTTGCGCAGTGTCATGGCCGATTGGTCCGTGCGACGATTGTAATTTGTGCCAGCAATAACTGAGCCAGCAATAACTGAGCCAGCAATAACTGAGCCAGCAATAACTGAGCCAGCTTCTTGAAACTCACAAAGACGTGACGTGACGTATGAGCAACCTGTTTCGCCATAAATGGCGTCAATTGGATGAGAATCCACGTAGTCGGGTATTGTACAATCTTCTGTAATCGCTAGACCCTGGTCTAGAAAAAGTCTTCCCTCCCCAATATAGTACAACAAAATCATCAATGCTTGCAACTCGCCTCACTCAACCAGCCTTCTCTCATGCTCCCACCAGCGCACCGGCCCAAATTTCCTGAACGGATACACAATATGCGTCACCCTCCCCGTCAACAGCCTCCTTGACACAGGTCCGTACGTGTTGCTGTCCAAGCTTGATCCCGGCGGTCCATCCCCTCCACCCAGACATGTCCCTGGGGTATCTTGACTGTTGAAATTGGATATGGTTGTTTTGTTTTCACAACATCTCCTTCAAGAGCGACTACTCGCTTGACTGCTATGACTTCAGGATGAATCGGACTCCTGTAGAAAAGCACTTGATCAGAGGGCTGGCTCTCGTGAAAAGGTCAACGCGCCAAGAGCTGCAGGCAAAGACTCGCCTCAATGTGACAATCATGCCTCTCTCCAAACTCTCTTGCGGCGACCACTTGTAATTGAGTATGACATCTCTCCGCAACGTGGAATCT
The DNA here is from genome assembly GCA_021950295.1 of Epichloe scottii. Lineage (NCBI taxonomy): Eukaryota > Fungi > Ascomycota > Sordariomycetes > Hypocreales > Clavicipitaceae > Epichloe > Epichloe scottii. The sequence goes on from CP083245.1 coordinate 1,128,864, forward strand.
TTATCCTCATTCATGAATGGATACATGGACGCTCCATCGACGAGCGTCAACTCAGCAACATGGAGATTAAACCATGCTATGACAGGCATCCATGTCGCGAACCCGACGAGATTGAGGGCTGCAATTCTGGCAGTACTTGATTGTTGTCCCCTCAATCGCGCCCATATGGACCCGAGAGCCATTGGCGCGAGCTGATGGTGCTGCGAAACGCAGGATCCGCGACAAATCAAGACAAGAAAGAGGGTTCGAGGTTTACAGTGGGGGTGCAGATGTAACTTGAAGATTACGGCCTGTGCTGCCTGTCGGCCGTGTGACGTTCAAGGAACACGGCCGCTAAATACGGGTGTGGCAGCCCCTGCGGTTCACCAGAGCTCCCCGTAACACCGCATGAAGACTGCCAGTGCGTGACGACTTCTACCAGCGTCATCATCATTTATGCTCTCGGCCACAGTAATCTACGCACAAGTACGGACCATCAACGCTTCGACTTTGGTCTTGAAAATTGATGCTTGGTCATTTGAATGAAGCCTCTTCATGTCTCCAACGACGTTTTCAAGGCGTCGCGCGCTACATCACATAGCTAGCTACATGACATGCTAACATTGACCAGCTCCTCAATCGATGCCATCCTCATCATCATGCAGTCTTCTCTCCATACTTTGTTTTGAATAAAAAGAAAGAAAAAAGCCAGCATCAAAGTAAGGTCTAACTCGGATACTTCTCCGTATTCCATTTCCAGCTTCGTGAAATGGCAGGGTGTCTTCGTCCTTCGCTTTCAGCCCATCACTTTATTGTTGCCATCAGGGCATCAATCCGTTGACATTGATTTCCGCGTCCCGTTTTCGTTCCGTCGCGTCCTTTTCTCGTCGGCAACTCAGATGGTCTCAGGGATATTGTCATCACTCTCGCTTAAGCTCTCATCACCGCTAACTTCGGCGTTCTCACGCTCTCTCTTCTCCATCAACGCCTGCAATTCGGCATCGTCGCTCTCCGTAACCGCCTTGGGCTCCATCTTGACAGTCAGGTTGCCGCCGGCACCCTCGATACTTTTTCTGATTCCCTCGATAGCTCCTCGCAGAAGTACGATGCCCTGGTTCTTGTCGAATGAGGTGCAGGTAAGCACATACAATGGTGGCGAGACCAGCTTAACCTTGACTTGAGTATCGGCGTTGGCGCCTTCGGCAGTGTTGCCAGCCTCGGCAGTTCTCAAGGCAGTCTTGACAGCGTCGATGCCCTCGTAGCCGAAGCAAGTGACCTCCACATCAGCTCGGACCTTGGTTCGCTGAGGAGTAAGTCTCTTGCTGATATAGAGCTTCAGCTCGTCCTCGACAGGCTTGCTTGGGAAAGTGACATCATTCCATACTTCGGCATTACTTATGAGGTTGTGTGGTTAGTTGATGTCTTGCGACATCAGGACAGCATGGACGACAAAAGGTGAAAAACATACGTGATGGACAGCTTAAAGGCGTCGATAGCATGACCGTATTTCTTGTTCAGGGGCCAAGAAATGGTCTCGTACAGAGTCTCGATAGGAGTCTGAGTCTTCTCGGCAACGTGTCGCATAATCAGGTGAACAGTCTTGCTCTTGTTGTATCGATCCTCGCACTTGACCATATCCTCAGGAGACACACGTCGCTTGGACAAATCAATGTAACCTGGCCAGCTTTTGTCAGCTTCTTGAAGTTTCCAATGGTCCTTTTATTGAGCATGTGGCCTGCGCCAGCAGCTCATTAGGAAGCTCATGGGCACCCAAGTATGAATCTCACGCACCCTTCTCCTTGTCCACACGAAGCACGACGACAACCTCGTTGCGCCCGACTCTAATGAGCTTCTGGATACTTCGGATACGTCGTCGCGACAATTCGGAGAGAAGAATCATGCCATCGATGTTGTCGTATTCGAGCAGCTTGACGTAAGCACCCATTTCGGCGATCTATACGACACTGTCAGATCCGAACCAAGAGAAACCCGATGCTCGCCAAAGCACAGCCCAATCTCTTTATGCACCAACCTGCTTCACGTTGACCATGACGAAGCTATCGATCTCCGGGAACTTCTCCTCGTAAAAACGACAGTTTGTCAACGACATCTTGGCGGTGTTGATTTGTTATCAAATTCGAGATGTAATCGTTCGGGTTCCTGCAACGGGGAGGGGGAAAGGGAATATATATGAAGGTGGGGGTCGGGGCCCAGGATATCGTCACAACTTCGCACGTAGGAATTGCCAGGCGTGTCTCGTTTGAGCAGGGTTTCCGGATTTCGGGTGCTGAGTGAAAATTTCCGCAGGATCGCGAGACCTGTTCAGTGGCTGGTGGAATAAGTCGCGGTTCGATACGTTCGTGGCAGGAGGATTTGGTGGTTGTTTAAGTCATAATTTTGACATTTTGCTGTGCTGCGAATGGATGGTGGGGTGTGGCGGGGTGTGGCTAGTTTGCGGAAGCGGTATTCTTGGGCAGAAACCGGCCCCCGAGAAGCTCTCCAGCACCAAGCCGTTTATTTTTAGTGGCCGGCCGGAAATCTTGGAGAGCCTGGGTGACCGCTGTCACCACGTGACCGCAAAAGTAAACAACTTGAGACCAGAGACGGACAACTTCCACATCCATTGACGAAGATTGCCTGGAACAGCAACAACACGTTTCCTCGCGATGGCTCCAGGTGAGGCTTCTCCGACTCATTGGCAGTACTCCCAATGACTTCCTGCCGCATTGGGGAAAAAAACTTTGCTAACCGCAAATATAGCAACACAATTCGAGCTCTCCCCGCCCCCAGCCGACGCAGTATCAGCTGTCGCATTCGCGCCAACCGATTCCAGCAAGCTCCTCGTCTCATCATGGGACAAGAATGTATACTGCTATAAAATCGCAAGCGGCGCGTCAGAAGGCACTTTAACAAACACATACGCGCACCGAGCTCCCGTTCTGGATGTATGCTTTGGCGCCAACGACAATGAAGCTTTTACGGCCTGCATGGACTGGACCGTGAGCAGGTGAGTAGCAGCTCTCCTAGCTCCGAATCGTCCTTGCCTCAGCTAATCATGGTTAGATTGGACTTGGAAACTGGAAACAAGACATCATTGAGTAAACACGCCGCACCTGTTCGGTGCGTCGTTTACAGCAGGGACCATAGTAGGTTCAATGGCGCCACTCCCGGCATCGGCAGGAGTTTGTAATTAGCATGCCATGTTGACCAGAACTCTGCAGACATTCTTGTATCCGCCTCGTGGGACTGCACTCTCAACCTGCACAACCTCTCCTCCCCAACAAGCGCACCAATACGAATCACACTCCCAGCCAAACCCCACGCCGTCTCCGCCAGCCCTACCAAAGTCGTCGTCGCCATGACCGGCCGCATCATTCACATCTACGATTTCGACGCCGTAGCACAACTGTTTGCTTCGGGTGGAACAGAATTGAAACCCTGGCAGCAACGAGAATCTTCCCTCCGCTATCTCACCCGCGCAGTGGCTTGTATGCCAAATGATGCTGGGTATGCTACGTCCAGTATCGAAGGTCGTGTGGCAGTAGAATGGTTCGAGGACACGGCAGAGTCACAAGCGCGAAAGTATGCGTTCAAATGCCACAGACAGGCGGCGCCTGATGGCGACGGTGATGTCGTGTATCCCGTCAATGCGCTAGCTTTCCATCCTGTTCATGGAACGTTTGCATCAGGAGGTGGAGATGGCGCAGTGGCATTGTGGGATGCGGAAGCCAAGAGACGGTTAAAGCAGTATCAAAAGTTCCCTAATAGTGTGGCGTCTCTGGACTTCTCCAAGGACGGTAAATATTTGGCTATTGGCGTGTGTCCTGGATTTGAGACTGGGCAGGAAGATTACTCGGGGGCTGGTGCGACTGCAGTTCTTATCCGAGAGCTTGGCGACAATGAAGCGAAGGGAAAGGGTGCTAAATAACGAAGTGAAGCATAAAGATATCATGTACTCTCACATGTTCGATAAATGTGATATGAACTGGCCTGGACTTGGGGGCGTTTGGGTGGATGAATGGAAACGCTGGGTGCTGTAGCAATTAGGTAGCGGTTTACTCTGCCAATCTGTAGAATACTCACACCATGAAGTATTGGGCTTGCATCATAAGAATACTACATAGGTTGTGTGCCAAGAAGGTGTCGCTTATTTTCAACTTCTTCTATTAATTCAGCAATCGAATTGTAAACTAGGTATGCTGTCAATACGAGGCTGAATACATCCATGCGTTGCTGCTAATCGACTTGTTCCCACTTCTTTGATGAAGAAACAAGAGACCATGATTGCATCAAGACCAGGGATATCGCAGGTGGGACATGTCTCGATTCTCACAAGTATCTGTGCTTGGTTTGTAGGGTAGCCATCGCTAGCTAAACGTTCTGAATGAGGGACTCTATTCTCCATTCGTCTTGGGTCGTATGGGCTAAGACAGGGTGAATTGGTCAGAGACTTTTCATTCATGAAGTCATCTACACGTACCTTGACTTCCGCGACATGATCGAAAGTACCTGCTGTTGAAAGCAGCCAGATATCTTGAAGCGACTCTTTGGGAAGCTGTTTACCCCACAAGAAATTGTGTGGAAATCCAAGATCAAAAGGTAAGGCGCCTTCGATCTCTTGGATGTCCTGATCGGAAAGCTCGATTGTGAGTGCCTCGACATTGGCCTTGAGATGCTCGACCTTGCGGCCCCCTACGATGGGAAAGACGTATGGTGTTTTGTGCATCACGTAGGCCAAAGCAACACTAGTAATGGCAGTGTTCTTGCGGTGCGCAATAGCTTCCAGCGCCAAGCTGATCTTGATATCGGTATCACTAGCCTCCGATTTGCGCCCATCGTTCAACCGTCGAGCTTCTTCTGATTTGAAGTTTCCGCCCCCGAGTGATCCCCATGGAGCAATTCCCATGCCTTCGGCCTTGCACATTGGTATGATGTCGCGCTGGAGATCACGACAAGCAGCAGACCACCTGCCCTGATAGACGGAGAACTGGCGAAGACCATGATTACGAGCATATTCATTCGCCTTGCTAAAACCAAAAAAAAAAAAAAAAAATCACGTTACTGGATGATTCACCTAAAGAATGGTTTGGCCAGCACTCACCTCACAATCCACGCAGGGGCATCACTGATACCAAGGTACAGTACCTTGCCACTCGCAACAAGCTGGTTCAGGGATTGCATGACTTCTGGGATCGAAGCACTGTAGTCCCACCAGTGGACATACAAGATATCGATATAGTCGGTCTGTAGCTTCTGCAAGCTGGCGTTCACGGATATTTGCAGACTTTTGGTCCCGTTTCCAACAAAGTTGGCCATGACCCGCGGCTGGTTGGGGCCAGCTTTGAAGTTCGTCGTGTATTTGGTAGCAATAACTTGATTTCCAAATTCAGTTTCAGATCACGCAGCTATTTCCACCATGTATATTGGGTGAATCTTGAACTCACCCATCTCGTCGCGATTTCCACGTTTCTTCATCCACTCGCCAATCCATGCTTCTGACTGTTCAAATTGGTAGCTATTGGCGGTGTCTATGAAGTTTCCTGATACAGAAACCTCGAGTCAGCATAGTTGTGGCCAACCGAAAGATTTTACAGCAATGCCGAAGTCGGTTACCTCCCTACCAACCGCGTATTAATGATGTATTCGTAAAGGGATTTCTTTGACAGCCCTTCTTGTTTTGGTTTGTTGGGCTTCCCTTTCTCGTAAAACAATCCGACATCATGAAAACTTACAAGCTCATAGAAAAAGTCGAGAATTTTTTCCGTGTTTTCTTGGTTGCATTCTCCCATCCAGCCAGCCCTGAATGCATCGATATGTTTAGTGTTTATTCGCAGTCCGTGTTCATGCAACCCTCGTTGATTTCAACGGGGGACATTTCGCATACCAAGCATCGCCAAAGTTCATGGAACCGAGGCATAGCGGGCTCACTCGAACGGAAGCGGTCGGAGACAGCAGTCGATAGATTGACAGCGGTGAAGCAGGCGACTCAGCCTGAGGGATTGCGACATTCATGGCAGCAACCGTAGGCGAATGGCAAAAGGGGGAAAGGAAGATTCTAGCTGGCTTGGTGAAGTGAACAAACAAGCGTCCAGGAGCACGGCGCAGTACAATTACGCAAGCGACTCGTTTCAGAGGAAAGGCACGATGTTTGGGAAGCGCTTGCCTGGCATGTTTGTTGATCATGGACTAGAACAGATCTACGGCAAGCGCCCCCACCGCTTTCTACCTTTCTACCCGCCGTCCAGCAAAGCGCACTTACGATAAGCCGCGTGGCCAAAGTAACTTTGAGGGGGAGATCAAGGTGGATTGATTAGGCGGCAATTTAGGCCGGCGTGAGACGCGTCGGCCGATCGATCTACGGAGTGCAGTTGACTTCTCTTCTATTCCGTGCGGAGTACGTACCGTACCCTGGTGCTACCCATCCAGGCCTGGCATTTCGACGGGAGGCTACGGGAGGCTACCGAAGTGTATCCGTGCGGCTCTACCAGACAGCTTTTTGCACTTGGGCAAAGTCATCAACCGCGACGCTTTGCAGTAACCACATCATCCATCCATCCTTTGCGTACGACGCCGTTTCTACAGCCGTTTCGTCATACTCGCTCAGGATGGGCCCTTCCAATGGCCTCCAATACACCCGTCCCCTCTAGAGTTGCGCTCAATGCTCTTCGAGGCGTGATCCTGACTACCTCCTGTTCCGTTGTTCTACTCGCCGAGGAACGTCGGCGCCGGTTGCAAATTGCCCGAGCCGCCATCGACAATGCTCGAAAACTGCACATGGTCCAAAGCAACCGTGGACCAATCGCTCTGGCAGAGAGTCACGGATCCTGGGACGGCCGTTTCGCCGAGATTGACGACCATGTTCTGTCCATGGCATCTCTTCCGCGACCCAGGACCTCAACTCGTCGTAGGGGCCGCACGCATCTGATAGGAACCGATCATCTAAAAGGGAGTCCCGTGAACATGATGGTCGGCGAACGCAATCACCCGGTCGAGCTGAGAGCCACAACGCACCCTCCAAACCTAGCCGCGCTATCAACTTCCTCGGCAACGGTCTGGACATGGTCGGTTTCGACGGGTTGAAACTGAACTCTTCGAGATCGAACAAAAAACAAGCTTTGGAATGGAATGCTCCGCAAAAAGTTGTTTGCCCGCTTTTGCCGATTCCTACGGTCAACTCTGCGGTTCCGAGTACCATTGCCATCGAAAACCAAGTTCATGTTGCCCCAGCCGATATCAATGAGTACGAAACGATCACGGACGAGGAACTTGGCAAGAGCCTCGAATCTATTGAAGCGGCACATCTTTATTTGAAAAAGACTGAGCGCGGCAGTTTGGTCCCGAGGCCTTATTACGACGACGTTGTACCAGTTTTAGAGCGGCTGCTGAGAGATTTGGAAACACCGAACATTGATAAAGATTTGCATACTGAACTACTCAGTCTTGTCAAGAGCATATTTGACAGGGTAGCATCCTTTGGTCCACCTCTCCCCAAGGCTGCTAACCCTCTTCGATCCCAAGCTATCCGCCTTTTCCGGATTATCTCTCATTCTTACCCCGAAGATATCACTGCTACGTTATCGGTCCTGCTCCCATTGAGTAAAGATCCGCTGGAACTTCTCATACCATTCATCACAATTCTGCAAAACAGCAATCAACGCAAGTCCCTCCAAGTGGCTCTTCTTTTCTTGTCCCACAACTCTACGTCGTGTCAATGGGCTCGTGGAATGTTAGTATGCCACTTGTTGGCTCGGCATGCGAAAGTTTACAAAAGTTTCTTCCAGACAAAGCAGTTCTATTTGACACTTCAAGAGTCTGGGCTGTTTCGCGACATTGAAGTCCCACTGAAATCAGAATACAAAATCCGCAGGTTAATGATAATTCAAGCCTTGGAGGCTGGAGAAGATGGCTTCGCAAATGCAGAGCTCCGAAACCTTGAGAAAGTTGGCTCTGGGGCCAGCATGTCTGATATCCGCCTGCAAAAACACATCATCGCCAGGAAAGCCAGTAGCGGCAAATGGAATGATGTCTTGTCCGAGATTGGTGTGCTACGAGAGAGGACAAATCCTCGATGCGTCGAATATCAGAGCCTGCTCACGAAAATCACTGATATTGTGGCGCAAACACGCGATAACAAGGAACTTGAAGCATTCCTTCGAAAGGCTGTGACAGACTTCGATCTTAAACTTAAGCATAGGTGGATATATGCTGTGTTGGACGGGTACGCCAGTCGTCGTCAAGCAGAGTCGGTTTTCTCATGGCTTCAATTCTGTGTCAACAATGGACTGCAGATGGACATTTCGTTCAGTCAACGATTCTTTGCCAGGTGTCGCAAGTATTGGAGCTTCCCAGACAAGACTATTCAGCGTCTTGAAGAAAGACTACTCGTCGCCGGCCGTTTGACACGGGACAAGCCCGCAAATTCGAATAATGATGCTGCTCCCAATCTCTGCAAAAGCCCAGCTGATACCTTGAGGCAGGCAGTGCTGGAACAACTGAATTGTGAATCCCCAGATGTGCAACGCGCGAGAGTGTTGATTCGCTCAGCCCATGATGAGGGATGTGACGTAAGCGAAGCACTTACACCCCTACTCATGGCCCAACTTGCGCGAGGCGACGACCCAAGTAGGTTGATCAACGAGGCTCTCCAGATGGGCGTTCGTCTTCATGATAGCACATACAACAGGGCGGCCCAGGCACTCTCGGCTGAGGGCAATCATAGAGCGGCTGCAGACATGTGCGAGACCGCTGCACGAGAGAACGGCAAAGGCCAGCTTCTGTATAACGAATACAACTTTGCAAATCTGGTATTCGCCTACACAGGTTCTGCGAGTTACAGGGCTTTGCAGTCAGTGCTGTCCGGTTTCACATCGGAAATGCAATGGTGGCACGGTAGTCGAACGTGTAAAGAGAGCATCAAACTGGCCATGAAGGCCACTGCCATGAGAACAGTCGCTCATTCAGAAGACAGTGAGCCGCATCGACAGGCTTTGGACCAACTAGATAACGCGTTGCTGCATGTCAAGAAATGCCGATCTACAAAGGAGGAACGGCGCGCTGTATCAGAAGCCTATGTGCGTCTCGCGAGAGCTCCATCGTCGAAGGCTTCCAACAAGACTCATGGACGATCAACCAAGAACAAAGTTGGCGGTGTGGTGCGCGATTCATGTGTGCCAAATTCTCAAACCCAAGTCGATCACTCTGTGCCTGCTGCAGCCAGTGGGGCGGCGTGATTGTAAACAAGTCATATGTGTGCAAGTAGCTAGCGATATATATATATATATTAGAAAGACCAAAGGGAACAAGTGTTAAGCCTAACTTACTTTTCTCTTATTCCCCGACTTAGATACCTATTTCCCTCCAAATCGACATCATAAGAAGACATCGGGACAATCAAGCCCCATCCACACAAGGAACGACTCATTGTTGTAGGAGCGCACAGGCAGGCATGAGCGTAAAAAGGGGAGGCAGTCTGGCAGGGTAGATTCCGAGAAGACCATTTTCCCTGTGTTTCTGGGTAATGTCGGGCTTGTCAGAAAACAATAGCTGATGTTCGCCACTCGCGTACTCGCGGTGGCCTGGAGCAGCGGCACAACATTCGAACGAACGAACGAGGTGGGTGAGTGGTTCGATTTCTGGGCAGGTGCCACGGCTGTTGGGGAACTTTGATTGGCTGGTGGGTGGTCGAAGGTGTTCCGCATTGGCGTCGGACCCACACCAATGCAATGACCCCTGGCGTCAAATTTCGAATGGAACCAACGCAATTCCAAGCATGTGCTTGCCGACTGATACGGAAGACTATAGCTACATCTGTGCCTAAACCCAAAAATCGATATGTTGACCCTACGAGGCGTGTACGCGTTAGACCCGATATGGTCATAGATGTAATTAAGCAATATAATAATAGACCACATAGTTATCCGCTAAAGAGCTAGCGCATGCACATATCTAAAATAGTTAATTACTAAATAGCCTAATTAATAAAAACAAATCCTACTATAGTTAATTCTTCTCTTCTTCTTTTCTTTAGTAACCCTTAAGCATATACATATGCCTATATAGACCTATATAATTTCCTACTCTTCTTTTTTGCTATATTCTACTATTTTTTTAGCATAAGAATATTAAATATTTACATTTAAACATTTTTATGCTTAAAAAACATATAGAGTGGAGCTATATAGCTTTACATAGGTTTATGTCTATTTACTAACGTTTTTTAAGTTAATGCCTATGTAACCCTTTACTCCCCTATTACACCCCTATACAAACGTTTACGCAATATCTATAAATAAAATCGCGTTTAAAATCGCGCTTCTAATAAAATTTAATAATATTAATCTTCCTATAGATATAATAACTCTTAAATATAATACTATAAATAAGGGCAGGACTATATAGTTTTTTTAATTATAAGAGAGTATATAATAGAAAAAGCTACTACACTATTCCTTAAAACGCCTCCTACTATATATTATAGCTATCTATAGACTATTATAGATACTTATAGGTTATAGTTAAAATATTTACTTAAGTTCTAAAAAGTTTTTAAGTAAGGCAAGATAGTTACTTTAAAGCTTAAATATAAATGCATGTAATTAGCTAACACTCTTATTAAATACTTATATAAGACTATATATACTAGTTAAGATAAGTGTATAAGCTATAGTAAGGGTAATAGTGTTTTTACGGATTATATATCCTATAATAGCATTTCCCCTAGCTATATAAACTATTATAGCGCTAGGCATATATTAAAGTGCTCTCTTATTACTCCTAGCCCTAGTAAGTACCTATATAGAGCTTTATAGATTTATACTAATTATTATAGCTCTAACCCTAATAAAAAAACACAAGTTATTAAATAATAACCTATTTACTAATAAAAGTAGTAGTTAATTAAAACATATAAAATATAAAGCTAGAGATAATATAGGTGTAAGCTTAGGTAAGAATGTACTAGACTATGTAACTGCTTTTAAGCCTACTTAGCTCTAATAAATAGCGGACCTGCTTAGATAGCTCGCTAACTATATTAATATAGTTTAGAACTAATCTATATATAGCTATACGCGGGTTCTTAGGAGGGTAACTTTAGCTTAAGCTTTAGGAAATGTTTTTTTTGTATTAAAGCCTGCGTAAAGGCATGAATATGCTTATAAATCTTTATATAGAAATAATATTCTAGTTACATATACTTATTTAAATATACCTATAAATACTTATAAATATCTATAAAGGTGTTTTATTATATATAATTATAATATAACTAACTATATAAATAATAAGGGGTATATATATATATTTGTTTGCTTCTATAGAATATTATAAGTAATTTCTCTTCTTTCTATACACTATAATAAAAATGCTATAACTAAAAGCAGACCTTAAGCCTCTATATAATAAGATATATGCTTTACATGCGTCTAGAAGTAAAGTTATAATAATTATATAAGAATTAAAATTATAATATAATATAAATATTAGCACCTAAACACTATACAAATCCTTATAAGCATAGGGATTAATACGCTAGAAAAGAAGCATTATTACTAAAGAATTACATACCTATATTTATTATTTATTTTTTTATAAGTGCTTAAAAGATAAGTATATTCTTTTATAGCTTTAAAATAAGGGATTTATAATTAATTTATAACGGCTTATTAAGCTATAGAAGGAAGCAGGGATTTATTACTAGTAAAGCCTAGAAATAATTAACCTAGCAATTTCTCGCGCCTATACTTTTTTTAATAGCTATCTTTAAGTATTATTAATCTTAAAAGGCTATGGTTAAAATTATCTATATATATACATAAAATAGTAGCATTATGTTATCTTATAAGATACGCTATACTCCTTATATCGCAAGATTACGCCTAATAATATTCTTAAGCGCTAGGGTAAATCTTAGATTCCTTAATAAGATTTCACTATTTTAGGGCCTAACTAGCTATAGTTAATTAACGCATATAATAAGCTTAAATACTAGGGTTTTAAGATCTATACAGGTATTAACACTTACTTATAATACATTACATGGTTCTACTGTGGAATATCCGCTAATATAAGCTAGAGCACTACTATTTAGTATATTAATATGCTTTAATAACGCGGTTATATGCCCTATATCCTTTAATCTAATTATAGCGGAGAGACATTACTACTCTATAGCTTATACTACTTTTTATCCAGGACCTATATAAAGATATATAATAATAAACAAGTGCCTATTAGCTTCTTAGACTATTAGTTCTTTAGTAAAAGTGTTTATAACACCTAAATTAAGAGCTAGTGGCTTTAATTAAGTAAAGGACAAGCTATTTTTTAGTAGGTTAGTGTTATAATAGCCTATTTGCTTTTATTTTATTCTCTTACTAATATATTCTAGAAATACTTTTAGTAGCTATTAGATAATAGCTATTTTAATCGCGGTTTAAAGGCTAATTGCATTATAATCCTTTTTATCTATATAGATATTATCTAATAAGAGCTTATTAAGTTTATACACATATAGAACTTATATTATATCTATTATTAAGCAAATTAACCCTATATAAAGAGCGGTTAGCCTATAGTACTATATTATAACCTTAATAATATAGCCACTACTAACTATATAGAAGAGATACCTATGGATTGCTTTTAGACTTACTTTAACTTACTTAAATATAATATTAAGGACATTAATAAGTTTCTACTAGACACTATAATGCAAGTATATTAACGTCTAATTCAGGAATTAATTAGTAGCCTGCTAGAATATCTAAAAACCCTAATTATCCTTAGCTAGATAAGTACTAGTTATTATAGTTAAAGTTATTTAAGTATAAGCTTAAAAAAACGTAACTAGAGCTTAGTCTACTTAATCCCACTCTTAATAGGTAAGATAAGCTTATTTAAATACTATAGGACTAAGGAATTAAAATTAATAAACTATAAAAGGAGCTAGATAAGGAGCTAGAGAAGTAAAAGTATTATATAACTATAATCTATTCTATATTACTCTATAATTATATCTTCCTATACATAACTACACATAATAATAGGATACATAGCTAATATTTTAGTAGCCTATACCTTCCTATACACCTATTTAGCTATAGTGGTTTTAGTTATATCTTCTTATATAGACTATTCTTTAAGTATATCTTTAATAAGCGCACTAGGACTTACTATATTATCCTTAATATCAGAGAAATTAGGGAAATTATCTTTAATATTTCCTATATAAGCTACTATACGTGTTAATAAATCTATACTAGCCTCCTTCTTTAATAGATACTCCCTTTTAATAGGCTAAGGGGATAAAGGGTTAGTTATCTACCTTTTTCTTTTTATTATAGCTAGTTTTACTTTTACTTTCTTCTCCTCCTTAATTATATATACTTTAATATTTATATATTTCTTTAGCTTCTCTTCTTTAATACTAAATAGGTTATTATCTTCCTTCTCCTCTTCTACCTAGAAGAATATAAGCATATACTTATATAGAGAGTTAATTTTTATACTATATACCTTAAGCAGATCTAATATAGACTTTGTTTAGAGTATACTAGAAGGGTAAAAAGAAATTAAATTTAGTGCTCTATATATATAACTAGTAATAACTTACTATTTAATACTATAGAATAATTCCTAGTCTCTAGCCTATTTAGCTAGGTATTATAGTATAGTAAGATAATCTTTATGCTATAGCGCTAGATAATGCTTAAAAAGTATTATAACTTTAAATACTATCTTTAGAAATAAAGGATTATATTATATAATAGAGAAACCAAGTTTATTACCTATCTATATAGTAATATAGTAGAAGAAAATTATAAGTTTATATAGCTATATAGTAGGCCTCCTTTAGTTTTTAATTATACTAGCTAATTAATAGCTATTTCCTTCTATAATAGCTTATTAAAGTAATTACCTATATATACTAGCATTTAAAGATAGAGAAATAAGTGCCTGTGTTAGTTTTCTTTTAATCTTTATTATTTAAGGACTATTACTAGTTAAATTAATTATCTCTAAGTTATTATTTATAGTTATAGGTGTTAATAATTATGTTTTAACTAGATTAGCTATGTTTAGATTTGTAAGATAAGTTCTATAAAATAAACAGAGGGTCTAGTCTAGATTAAGATAGTATAAGACTCTATAGGAAAATCCCCTTAGTTTATATATATTAGAATCTATTATATAGGCTATGTAATAATACTATATAATAAGGAATAAAGTAATCTAAGTTTTTTCTATAAAACGCTAAAAAAGTTAATTTTTATGCATATAAACTCCACTCTACTACTTTACTAATGCCCCCTATTATAGGCCCACTACTATAATATATTACTAATTATATTCTATTATAAAGGCATAATAGTCTATAAAATCTTATTACTTAGCAGTTAATTCTTAGATAGGGCAGTATACTACTATTTAGCTTTATCTATAGGATATTAGTATAGATTAAGATTAGAGGTAGTATATATACTATTATAAGTATAGTTAAAACCCTATAAGGCATACGCATAATTTACGCATAATCCTAACGTAATTAAATCTAGCTTAATATATCCTTTAAAGACTCCTTTTCCTTATAAATATTTATTATAAGGCTAATTATATTTATAGCTAAAGATATAAATTAGTATTACATTAGAATTTTAGGATTATAATATATTTAATTAGGGAGTTTATAATCTCCCTTATTATAACTAGTTATTTAGTTATAAGAGCCACTAGGGTTTGTATAAGTGCTCTATATCTTAAAGTTATACTATTTAAAGGAGAGATATCTTTATAAGCGCCTAAGCAGTTAATTCTAGATTACTTTAGGGTTATTTAGATGCCACAGGGACTATTAGAAGCTCTACACTATTAATTAATATTATAGTAATATGTAGGAGGAAAAAAGTTGCTTTAGCAAAAAAATTAGATATTGTATAAATATGTATATTCAATAAACGAAATGTACAGACACGCTAGGGTGGCTCTAGTTACGAAAAATTTTGGATTTTGGGTTTAGGCACAGATGTAGCTATAGTCTTCCGTAACTGACCTATGTATACTTGGATCCTACCTAATAATACTCCGTCATTGCTTGTTCTTGTTCTTCGTTCTACGGAGTACTTCGCTGCAGTGCTGGGAATCCTGACTTCGCATCTAGAACTAACCTTCCCAGCGGTCTTGGTTGGAGTTGGCCAACTGTTCCAACTTCCAAGGCTCGTCGTCCCAAAAGAGAATAGATGTTGGTTGGGGGTTTTTGCAGCGCCGCCCGATTCACCAGATCCGTTCCTCTCTAGTTCCCCTTTACCCACCCCCCTCCCCCAAAAACCCCCCTCTCCTCGCCACGCCGACGTTTCTTGATCCCTTCACATTTTGACAACTCTTGAACATTGACAACCAACGAGTCTTGGAGTCGACGGAGAAATACGGCGCCAAACGACCTTTCAAACAAATGACCACGAACTTCACCCCCGCGACGGGCGATGCCCGTAGACGTCGGGAGCAGTACCACGAAGCCGAAGTCGTTGTTGTTGGCGCAGGCATATTTGGATGCGCCATTGCCTTTGCCCTCGCCAACCAGGGCCGTTCTGTCATCTTACTCGAGCGTTGGATGAAGGAACCGAATCGCATCGTTGGCGAGTTGCTACAACCTGGTGGCATTGCCGCTCTGAAGCGCCTAGGCTTGGGACACTGCGTCGAGGGCATTGATGCCATTCCCTGCAAAGGCTACAACGTTATTCTCAACTCTTGGCCCACCTTGATTCCGTACCCGACCATCGATGATGACGGCGAGGTTATATATGCCTGGAGTGGATCGGGCAAGGAGGAAAGCGACCAGAGGGCAGATCTTTTCACCACGGAAGATTTATCATGCAGTTGAGAAGATCATGTCTTGCGCACGAGAACATCACTGTTGTGGAAACCGAGGTCGTCAAGACAGTTCAGGGCGAGGTCACGGAACAGATCTTGGGAGTAGAAACACGAACGGCGGACGGGGAGACGGGGAAGAAAAAGTCCGACTATTTCTTCGGTCACTTGACAATCATTGCAGACGGCTACAAGTCCACCTTTCGAAAGCAAGTCCTCAACAACAATAAGCCCGTGGTTAAGAGTAAATTTTACGCTCTGGAGCTTATCGACACCGAGCTGCCACAGGAGAACTTCGGACACGTCATCATTGGAAACAATAGTTTCCCCACCTTGTTATACCAGATTGGCACTCATGAGACTCGAGCCCTCTTTGACGTACCAAAGGGTATCCCGGAAGCGTCGCCTGCCGCCGGTGGTGTACGCGGCTACATCAAGAATGTGGCCATCCCAGCGCTGCCGGCGTCAGTCAGGCCAGCTGCTCTGAGGGCCTTGGAGGACGGAAAGATACCACGAAGCATGCCCAACAGTTGGCTGCCTCCGAGCAAGCAAAAGGCAAATGGTGTTGTTCTACTTGGAGACGCATTCAACATGCGACATCCTCTCACGGGAGGCGGTATGACGGTCGCATTCAACGATGCACTGCTTCTCTCACAACTGATTGACCCCTCGCGCGTCCCAAACCTGGAGGATTCCAAGGCTATCAACGGCGCCCTCAATGTTTTCTACTGGCGCCGCAAGAACATGACTTCCATCATCAACGTTCTCGCACAGGCGCTATACTCGCTCTTTGCAGCGAACGACCGTCAGTTGTGCGCTCTCCAACGTGGTTGCTTCGAGTATTTCCAACGTGGCATGACCGACGGACCCTGCGGACTGTTGGGTGGCGTTATTCAGCAACCAGCTGTGCTGGCCTACCACTTCTTCTCAGTTGCCTTTCTGTCACTCTGGCTCAACGCACTTGCCGTCATGGGGTCCGGTCCTTTCGGAATATTGAAGGCTCCTTTGGCGCTCATTGATGCTGTGCTCATTCTCTGGAAGGCTAGCTGTGTTTTTCTACCATTGGTGTGGCGTGAAGGTTTTCGATAGGATGGTCTTGTCCGGTTCCATCATGATGTTGGAGGCAAACCCGGAATGATGGGTTCGAATCCACACCAGTCTCACACTGGGAAGGCGTTTTTGATCATTTTGCTCAGATGATTGGACATTGTGCACATGTTTTCATCGCACCCAGCTTCGTCTTGTCGACATGTCAAGAGACGCTTGTATACATGTGCCATTCTGAGGCGTTTGCTCACATGAGGGGCTATAAACTGTGGGAAAGAATTCATGGGACACGCGTCGAGCAGCCTTTGGGCTGTCATATCATATAACAGCATGTGTTACGGAGTAGGCTGATAGTAAATGACATGAAGCTATTTCTGTTGTCGGCCAATAACAGACCACCATGACCCCGGTACTCGTGGACATCATGGATACAAAGGCAGGCAGTGCGCCCGACGATCCAACGTAAGCAGGCGGGCGATGGCGCTCGTCAGAATAAGCATGACTCGAGCGAGGCAAGTTTTTGGGCATTCCGTGACACCCTGGTCAAGCACTTTTGGCAATCTCCCTCTCCTCTTCAAGATGGGCGCTCGATGCAGTCAGATTGGTAATGTCGGAAAACCGACCAAGCTACAAGCCGCCAAGCCCACTGACGATGCCGTCAGCCCCCGTGCTGCGAGTCCAGTACACGCCGAGTATGAAAAGGGGTGGCGAGTCCTGTTCCATCTCGTCCCAACTCCAGTGCATCGCAAGCCCGACGCGAACAAACAACCGAGTACCCCCATAGAGTTAATCCGCCTACCCAGGATGCACGTCTCCCTCCTCCTCCTCTGCGCCTCCGGCGCCGCAGCAACGGAGACCATCATTGTATGTTTCCCAGTCCCGGCAAGGCCAACCCCGGCTAATTCATCTCGTCGAGGGCAATCGGCACACCGACGGGAAGTGTCTCGACAAGATCTACCAGCCCGTCAAGCTGAACACCTGTGCGCCGCTCACGAACCGGTCAGTCCAGTCCGGCCCCGTGGGGAAAGAGTATTTGCTAACCCTGCTGTGCTCGCGAGGTAGTGGGGGATCTGTCAAGCTCTACAGGAAGAGCAATTGCTTCGCGTACTCGTGCGTATCACACACACCCTTCCTTGTTCGGCCAACGGTGGGAGAAACTGACCGCCGTGCAGTGACGCCGGTTGCGGTGCTGGTCGTAGACGAGTCGACGGGTCGGTCGGGTGTCACTCCGTCGCGGGCTGGGGGCATCCAAAGAGTCTTCTTTGCAAGTAGGGCTCTTTGGCGGGGGCTTTTTGTGGCGGCACTTTTCGCCGCGGTCTTGTTCTGATTTTCGAGATGCAGGTGCTGAGTAGTCTTGAAGTTGTCCGGTGGGAGTCTTATGCTTGCCTCTGCCCGTTGAACAGTACCACGCCCGTTACTGTCGCGCCTCGAGATGCTAAAAATAGGCCCCGAGCCCAGAACCCCAATTGGAAATCATCGTCACAGAACTGCATTATCTGAGCTTTCTGGATTCTAGAATACGCCCTCTGTTCCCACTGGACTGGCGAGATGCCAATTCACGTGCACATCAGGTCAACCGCCGCCTGTACACTCCCATCATCCAACTAGCTCTCAAGACCGCCAGCCCCAGAGCCATCTTGATACTGTCCTGTATGACATTTAATTTGCTCCCCCAACCTCGTGCCACTCGATGGGCACTTCAGCAACCTTGATACCGGGGCTGGTGCCAATAACAGTGCCATCGCCACCGAGTACAGGTGTGGCTGGTGCCGACTCCGCAAGCATCAACATTTCGATGTCGAAGATCCAGCCCTCGGTGTGCATATATGGTACAATATGCGGCAGCGATTCACGTGTGAATAACTTGAAGCCGCACTGGGTGTCGCGAATGCGTGATGTAGCGGGGGCGTGAGGATGGTGAGCACAAGATGAAATGAGCGCATGAGGAAATTGCGTAGAGCAGAGCGCTACAGCACAACATGTCAGTACTATGATGTGTGTGTTGGGGGGGGGCTCTCGACTTGCCTTGACTACCGCTTCGCTGCCGACCAAGTGGGCTCGGCTTCCTATCGCAACACCGCGAAGAGAGCCATCGACGACCTCCTCACAGCCCTCTATCAGCTTGCTCACGTCGCTGAACCTAGAGGCTCCGTCTGCATCCGCGAACAAAACATATTCACCCCTGACGTGGCGTAGGCCATGGGTCACACCACCGCCTTTCCCTCTGTTCTTAACCAGGGTCACCACTCTCAAGATGTCATGAAGACCACGCTCCTTGGCAAATTCCAACACGACATCCACAGTCTTGTCGCCGCTGCCATCGTTGACGATCAGCATCTCGTACCCTCCCACGTCTCGACTCGCCGGGGCTGATGAGGAGTTGACGCAATGAAGTCGTCTAGCTCCTTGAGTAAGAGAGCCCTTGGAATTCTTGTCTCGGCCGATATGCTCGTCTAGATAATCCACAGCCTCCTGCAGTGTAGGAATGATTCGCTTCTCTTCGTTGTATGCTGGAAACACCACGCTCAAGCGTACTTCGGCCGGTTCGATACTGCCCGCATCGGGTGTGGCAAAGGCCTCATGGGGACGGATCTGCGCCTGTTTCTGGAGGCGGCGCTCAGCCAGCCAGCGGTCATACCAACATGGCAGCTGTTGAGGCGACGTTGGCTTTCCCGAAGGGCTGGAGGTAATGTACGTCTTCTCGGACGAGGTCGCTGGTCGTGGTATGGGGGCAACGAGATGAAGAAGAGCAAATAGCTAGGTAAAGCCATTATTGTCAGCTCAATGTACGTCTGCGCCACGCGACATCCGCACCTCGGGAGGCTCAAGGGCATACCGAGACAAGGCCTAGCAGGACCGACAAAATGAAGCTGACCAGCAGGACATGAACGGGTGTTGCCTGTGCCCAGGTCCATAGGGGCCGCACAGAGCGAGACACGAGCTCTGGTGTTCCCATGACCGTCAATTGCGCTTGCGGGATGGGCAAAGAGGAGTGAATCCTGCAGTGCCAGAGCTGGTTCCGACTGGGTCGAGGAGAATCGAGTGCGTGTTCGTGATGCAGCGATGCGCCGTCATCGGAGAGGTAAAGAAGCACCAGAATACAAGCGCAAGGAACAGCAGAAATGATGATTTTAAGAAAAATGTGGCAAACGAGTGAACCAGAGCCGGGTGGCGGGTTGGCGGGTGGCGGGTGGCAGTGGCAGGTCGTCACCAGCTGTCAACAGAAAACAGTTGCAAGTTGCAATGCAGCAACGGAGGGAGCTCTGAATCTGACGTCGTGCGAGTGCGCACGCCAGACACAAGTACATGTAGACGTGTCAGGGAGAGCTCCTTGAAGCACTAGATATGTGGATGCAGCCCGCGCATTAACTAGGATCAAACCCTCTGTGAGACAATAGTGGAGATAATGTATTAGAAGTACCTCCGTAGACTAGTTATTACTATAGCGCACTATGTACCTTTTAGGTATAAAAGTTAGGTACTATCTGCACCTCTAATTAATTAAATTAAATGTTTTCTATTATCTACACTAACCCCTACCTTAATAGTTATAAGCCTAGGAGGCTTCTATTACCCTTTTTAATTATTATTAAAGATATAAGCTCTATTAGATATTATTAATTAACGCTTGCTAATTATTAAGAGATAATCGCCCTTTATTATTCTAATTAGTTAAAATACTTATCCTATGCTCTAATTAACTAGTATATTCCTCCTTTATAATATCTAAAGAAACTCTAAATATAGTGTTATTATTAGAGAAAGACTAGATTAAATAGTATACATAAATTAAGAATTATATAGAATCCTATAGTGTCTAGGAGTATATTAATCCTAATAAGGATAAATTACTTAAAGAACCTATAATGCCTATATACCTATAGAGGGGTTAGAGACTAGAGGTCTTACTAAATAACCCTAATACTCTTAAGAATTAGAGAATTACTTATAAAGATATAAAGGATTAATTTAATTTTTAATATAAAGAATTGTAATTTAACCTTATAAAGTATATAGCCCTATTAAAGCAAATGCTAAAGATTAGGGAATATATCTATAAGACTCTATTAAAGAATATATAAGATTCTCTTAACTTTAATACTAAAGTTAAGGATAGAGAGTTAGTTTAATATTATACTTAAAGGATTCTTAAGCTTCTTTAGGATTAGTATAAGCTAAATATAAAGAAGATGCTTATTCTTATAGAAACACGCCTTAATAATTATTTATAAGCTAAAGGTACCTATAATTAGTATAAGTAGGCTATAATAATAGAGGTATTATAGAGGAATTATTAAGATCTTAAGACTTAATAGACTAAGGAGATAATACTATATAAGTTTATTATACCTCTTTAAAGCAAATTTAAATTATTCTAGAAAAAGTAGAATAATCTACTTAATAAAGGAGAGGATTATAAATTCCTTAAGGTAGTTACTAAGTTTAAAAGAGATTATAAAGCTCTATAGAGTGTATTAAAGTTAGCTAATACCCTTACTACTAAAAGATTAAATAGTTAAAGCAAATTAGAAAGAATAAGATACCCTTACTCTAGGTATTACACTAAAGAAGCTTTAAAGTAGTAGGAATTATATAATTTATTTAAGGCTATATATAAGCTAGAGGCTACTCTAAAGGACTAGGAAGTTAGGAAGAACTCTAAAGATAATATTAAAAAGTATCTAAAAGAGAATTTATAAGAAAAGTCTAAGGTAATAAGTTAGAAACTAGAGAAGAAGAGTAGTAATATCTTTATACCTTTATAGAGTCTAACTAATAAATTAATTATAGTTACCCTAGGTAATAAGACTACAAATATATTATTATTTATACGCTCTAAGTAAGGTTAATAGTTAAAGGAAGTTATAAATTTAACTACTAATACTATAGAAAGCATAGAATTAAGGCAGAATATAGTCCTATATAACTCTAGAGCGAATATTTATATCTTTAATAATATACACTAGTTTAATTAATCTAAATTTAATAAGACTATTATAATAGAGGTTAGGGCTAGAGGTATAATATATATAGCTTTAGGTTAAGGTCCTATATATATATCTATTATAGACCCTATATTATAAAGCATAAGGATAATTATTTTAGAGACTATACTATTTATTCCTAAATTCTATGTTAATCTAGTATTAGTAATAATCCTAATAAAAGCAGGGATCTATTAGAATTAGAAGAAGGGATTTCTCTATAAAGGGAACTATCCTATAGCAAGAATTTATAATATTAATAAGCTTTATATGTTATTAAGGCTATTAGATAATCTAAGAGAAGCTTACGCTATAATAAGCTAACTACTAAAGCCACCTATAAAGGGAGATATAAAGCTTTAGTATTAATAATATAGTTATCTAGGCATAAAGGCTTTTATAGAACTTATAAATGTAACTTTAGGTATTAAATTAATTAGACCTAAGCTTATATAATATAAGATATATGCTATAGGCAAAGCTAAGTAATAGAGATTATAGGTTATACCTAAAGGACTTCCTTAAGGACTAGGTTATAGGTTATTAGTTAATCTAGATTACTATAACTCTCCTTATTAGAATAGTAATAGGTATTAGTGTGTATTTACATGCCTTATAACCTTAATATATTTCTTTTACTTATTTAAGACTAAAGATAGCATTTATAATAGCTTCTATATAATAATAGGCTTTTTAAGCACTTAATTTAGCATTTAACTATGATTTTTATATAGTAATATTAAAAAAGCCCTCTTTATAGAGAATATAAAAGATAAGATAGCCTTTACTAGTATTATAGTCTATAATTTAGCTCCCTTAATACCTAGTTAGAATAGTAAGGCAGAGAGATCTAGGGGGTAGTTAAGTAAAAAGCTTATATATTAAGCCTTAAGGCTTACTTTCTATTAGAACTTAATAATAAGGTATTTAATACTATAGTTTATCTCCTAAATTAAATACCTTTTAAGTATTATAGAAATTAGATTATACTATATAAACTTTAGTAAAATTAGGCTAGGAAAACTATCCCTACCTACTTATAGATAGTAGAGATCTAAAAACCCTTAATTACTTATCTTCACGCTTATAAATATAAAGCGTTTCTAATAATAATAAAGGCTTTAGAGCACATTAAATCACATAATATAATCCCTTAATTAGAGTAGAAAGCTTATATTAGTTACCTTATTAGTTATAGAGGCAAATCCTAGTATATTATCTAGGTGCCTACGTTACGTAATTAGAAGGTTATTCTATTAGCGTGTGTTTAATTTAATAAGAACTCCTTCTTTAAACTAGAAGAAGAGCTAGAATTAGCTTAAAAGGAGAAGATATTAATAATTATACTACTTAAAGAGCTTAAGGCTAAAGATATTAAAGAAGAAATTAGCTAAGACCTTATTAAAATAGAACTTAAAGAGGATAATTAAGCCTTTTAGCTATTAACCATAGAATAGGAAAATAAGTAGTTTAAAGTAAAAACACTACCTTAAGTATTAGGGTAAGAAGGTAACTATATTAGTATACTTTTAACCCCTCCTAACTCTTCTTATAAGGCACTGGTTACTATAGAGAATATAGAGATTTAGATACTAGGTAATAATATACTATTTTATAAAATTAATAAATTTATATATAAAGCAATATCTAAATACACGGATACTACTATAGATACTAGTAAAATTACTACTAAAGGCGGTAAGGTAGTAGAGAATTATTATCCCTATAATAATAGTATTAATCTAGATAATATTATAACTAGAAAATACTAAAGAAAGGAATTAAGGAAAGCTAGGTAAGTATAGTTCTTTTCTACTTTTTTAATAGTATTTTAAGGCACTTAATATAGTTTATATATTAAAGATATGCCCCTAGAACCTACCCACTATTATTAAGCTATAGCCTTAGCCTATTATAATCACTAGAAGGAAGTAATTATAAAGGAGCTTTTAAAGCTTCTATCCTTAAACTACTAGGAGGATATACTAGATAAATTATTTAATCTAGAATGCTATAAGGAGATTATTAACCTTAGCTAGGTTTTTAAATACAAAACTAATAAGAAAGGCATAGTTATAGAGTTTAAAGCTAGAATAGTTATATAAGGCAATTAATAACTAAAAGATAATCTTAATAACTACATAGCCACGCTTACTTTATAATCTCTATATATACTACTTATAGTCTATTACGCTAATAATCTTAATACTTATTAATATAATATTTAGAATACCTTCCTATACATAGAACTTAAAGAACCTATCTTTTACAAACCTCTAGAAGGTATAAATATAAGAGATTATCTCTAGAAGATAATATAAGCATTATATAGACTAAGAGAAGCTCCTTAATAATGGTTCCTATATCTAATATAATTCCTATTAAAGATAGGCTTTATCTAAGGAAAAGAAGACCTATATATCTTTATAAAAGATAGTTTTATCCTGTTTTTCTATATAGATAATATTATAGTAATATATCCTAATAGATTTAAAGTAGAATTTAAAGAGCTTTATAAATAATTAATAAATAGTCTAGATATTAAAGACTAAGGTAACCTAAAGTAGTTCCTAGGCATTAAAATTATTAGGAGTTATAATACTAAAGAGATATAGTTATTATAGGAATTATATATTTAAAAGATTACTTAGAAATTTATCCCTAATATTATTAATAGTAATTTAAAGAGCTTAATCTCTGCTCCTCTCCCTATAGCTATAATCCTTACTAACACTAGTAAAGCTACTAATAAAGAGATTAATTACTATAGAGTAGTTATTAGCTCTTTAGTGTATCTATGTATTATTAGAAGGCCTAACGTGGCCTTTATAGCATTAAAACTTACCTCTTTTATAATAAATCCTTTAGTAAAGTATATTAAGTTTACAAAAGGAGCAATTTTATACGCCTAGAATACAAAGAAGCTATATATCTAATACTTAGGAGCAAATAGCTTTAATATATTATTTTCTAGCACTAATACTTCCCTTAGTAATAACCCTAATATATATAAATTAATATAAGGTTATATCTTTATTATATATAGCGCTATAATTAATTAGAAGTCTAGTAGGTAATATTATATAATAACCTTAAGCATAAAAGCAGAGCTCTTTGCCTTAAATTATAGCGTAAAAAAGCGTATATCTCTTAGAAGGCTGCTTTATAATATTAAGGTCTATATACTACCACTATTAATTATCTAGTGTAATAATAAGTAAATAATCTATATTATAGAGTATAAGGAAGGAAGGCTTTAAACTAGCCTTAAGTATCTTAATATAAATTAAATATAGATTTAAGAGTAATATGCCCTAGGCAATATTAAGGTAAATTAGTTAAAGACCTCTAAGATGCCTATAGATAGCTTTATAAAGCCTCTATTAAGCCAAATACACAGGGATTTCTATCACTAGATTAGCTTATAGGAGATTCCTATATAATTATAACACTAGGAATTTATTATAATCTCTTCCTACGCTTATTAACTCTAGCTTTAATAGATATCTTAGCTAGGGGGTATGTTAGGGAGAGCTCCTTAAAGCACTAGATATGTAAATATAGCCCGCGCATTAACTAGGATTAAACCCTCTATAAGATAACAGTGGAGACAATGTATTAGAAGTACCTCCGTAGACTAGTTATTACCATAGCGCACTGTGTACCTTTCAGGTACAAAAGTCAGGTGCCGTCTGCACCTCTGATTAATCAAATTGAACGTTTTCTATCATCTACACCGACCCCTACCTTGACAAGACGTGTCAAGTTCCGTGCTGTGGCTGCGGCTGCGGCTGCGGCGCATCCAAGTGGACTCTCCTGGCCAGCCAATGGCGACGGGCATGCTCGACAAAACGAGCCCGTGTGGGCAGCGATCCAATATCAAGCTTCGATTGCTTCCTGTCTTGCAGCTATCTTCGCATCTCCACATTCCCCAATTTGACCCTTTTTCAAACGTTCAACCAAAAAAATTCCATCTATGCCGCGCCACTACAAAATATTTACACACAGCTCAAGAGACATAGTGGATCAGTTTCACCAATGATTGAATAAGCCAATTCCCAACACCGCTCGACTCTATACATGTAGTCGTAAATTCGTAAAGAGGTTTTTAAGTCCAGAAAACCAGAAAGAAATGGAAAATCAAAATGACAAAGAAAAGGTGGCTGAGAGAGATTGGCGGAAGCTCACGGTAAGCTGCATGAGCTTTTCGGTGCTCGTTCCTAGGTTCGCCAGGGCCCTAATAACACAGAACGAAGCAAATATCGAGAATGCCACATGTAGAAACCTCAAAAGCTGGCCAGCCGCATCTCGGAAACGAAACACCTCGCCAGCCGTTTGCGCGCAGACTAGACCGAAACGGCAGGCGCCTTAGAACTCGACCATCGGTTCTTTTTCAGCTTGCCCGCACCTCCCTTGGACAGCTTTTTACCTTTGCCTGGCTTTTTTGTGAATCAGGCATAGCCATTTCGGGAAATACGTTGACGAGGTGTTCATGGGCAACGGGAGGTGGAGCGCGACTTCGATCCATCATGCGTTGCTGAGAACCAGCAGCCTGTGACTCCCATGCGTTGTGCTGCGAGAGATCTGGTTCCGGACTTGGATTGACCTCGGTGGGCGGTCTTTCGCTATAGGTTGTTTGAGGGGCCCGAGGAGAAGCCATGGCTCGGTCAGTTCCAAAGGACGGCCCCGCAGCGATTCCAACAGGGGGAACATGGACGTCCAGGTCGGGCTCGGGCAATGACAACCAATTCAGTCCATGCTCATTCTTTTCAAATGTCGGTGCGTGGTGAGAAGTGGCCGAAGCCACGGCTGTTTGTTTCACGGGTCCATACGAGAGACCAGAAAGGGACGTTGCTGAGCCCTGACGCGATGGCGGCGCGAGAGTGTTAGATGGCGACGACGTATGAGAGCTGCCAGAACCGACATGTCCCTGAGCGAAATAACTCGAGATCCCTCCCACGTTGGTTGGCGGCATGGCGGCGACGGCTGGTATGGAGCCGAAGCCTCTCTTCGATGGTGGAGGGCGAAAGTCTCGAAGGTGACTCGTGTGCGGAGATTTGGCAGTACTGGGCAAAGTGTACTGATTTACAGAAGCGTCCGACTTGCTCCGAGCATGGCTTGGGTGTAAACGATGAGTCGTGGCAGCTTCAGCCTCCGCTGGTCTTGTCTTGGGCTTGAAGGCTTTCATCTCCAGATCATCTTGCGAGGTTATAGACGCATCCGAACTGTCCACGGGAGAAGGTCCGCCTGTGATGATGGATCAGTCTTTGATACATTGATGACTGGGTGACTCGCAACTTCCAAGAGACAAACCTTTGCTTGGAGCAGGACTAATTCGCTGCGAGTCATAGGCTCGAGAAACCTCCTTGCCCTTGAGCGATACCTGCATACAGGGAATTTCTGGGAGAGGTTGATGAACAATGTCCCTGCTTTCGCGCGCACTTGCGTTGTAAGGAGAAACACTGGTGTAGCTGTAAGCCCCTGGTACGCGGACGACAGGCGCAACGTCGTCTCCTGGAAAGGAAACTCGAGAGAGGCTGCTCCCAATACGAGGCACACCGGGCATGTTCATGTGGTGACCACTTGCCGCCATGGCACTTCGTCTGCGGTTCTGCTCGACAACTCGGGGCCGATCAGCTTCTCTCCAGCTTGGTGGCGCACTGGTAAAGGCGTCGGTGGCGGCGTGGGTTGGGACATGTTTGTACGGGATGTGTGCGTCTTCCTTCTTCTTCATCTCGGCCAGCTTGGCGTTGTGCTCCCTGGCCTGCTGGCGACTTTTCCTGAGCGAAGAGAAGATGGACATGATGAAAGACGGACGACTCTGGAAATTCCAATGACGGTTCCGGTTCAGAGGTCAAGAAGAGATGAGATGGTTGTGTTGGGCCTTGAGTGGCACCGGCCGAGATGGCGCACGATTATAAAAGGAAACGACGGGTCGGCCCTGGACCCCCCTGGTTAAAAAATCAAATAGCAGCGAAGCGGTGCGGCGTGAGCAGTGGTCAGTGGTCGGTGGTCGGTGGTCGGTGGTCGTGAAGGGGCAGGGCAGGGGCGATGTCTGGGGAAGGCGGAGGAAGGCCATCTGGAAGGAATCCAGAGGGGTCGCGTACTTTTTAGGCTTTAATACAAAATGCTGTGTGCAGTGATGGAAGGCTCGGGATTCTCGAGTCCCTTGCAATAATGCAAAGCGCTGGTGCGTGAGTGGACCGGTGGATCTGAGTACGAGTTGGGGGGCGGGGGGTGGACGGACTTTCAGCCAGCAAGAACCAACACTGCAGGCGACAGCCCCCCTTTCAGCCGCAAGGAGGGCTGCCGTGTCCGAGAACAAGAACAGCAAGGATCTCAGGTCTTTGGACCGCTTACCGCAGATAAGCTTCGTGATCAGGCTCATGTCAGAAGATCAGACATGGTGGCCGATGCGACCAACGACCTGGAGTTTTTTTTTTTTTTTCCTTTTTTTTCCTTTTTTTTTTTTGCAGACTTGAACAGAACAGATGGGTCACAATGCCAAAATGCACGAAAAAGGTCCGCCTTGTCGGGTATTGTCTGTCACTTGACCTTGCTGAATATTCGAGTGCTTTTGAGTGTGCCGTACCAGATACCTGGCAGCTCAGGAAGCAGGACACGTGCGTACCGACTTGCCAACTGCCAAGATGTCCAGGAAGAGAAGCTAAAACGTGCTCCACGGATCCGAGTTTCACAGCGTCGCCCGTCGCCCGCCGCCCCCGCCAACGCTTGGCCGCTCTGATGGAATCCGCAAGACGAAGACGTCTGGTCACTCACTCACTGGTGGCTGTTGCCAGCCGCCACCGCGAGCCACGCACCCACGGCCGTCAGAGCTCCACAACTGCTAGATGAATTATTAGATGATGCCTCCGACACCTTGGTTCACTATTCACCTGAAACGTGCAGGCTCGAGCCTGTAGTGTCGAATGCTCTGGCGGGGGATGCTTCATCTTTGTACTCCGGAAGTGCCTCGTATTATTTTCTAACCCCTCCCCGTCCAGTCACCCCAGTGAGGCGTGCTAGCTTCACTCTGGGCGCTGACTTGCGTCGGGCCTGTCATTAGTCCATCTGCGGGTTTCGGCACAATCGGCGCCAGAAGTGATTGCTGGGCCGTGTTGGCGTCGAGTGAAGGGACCGGAACGTCCCAGATCAGCAGATTTGCACCAAACGTCTGCTTATGGTGGTCGTACTTCGGGCAGCCAAAAAGTGCTGGTGACCAATAGCAGCGGCTGTTCCATGATGACATCGGATCTGTTCAGCGCCTTACTAATGACGGTGTCTCGTAACTAATTATCTGTGGATGGAAGGGTAGATGCCGCACCGCTCATATCGACACGCCCATTCATCCCAAGGAGGGAGAGAAAAGAAGGAAAAGCCTGTTCGACTCTGAAATCGATCAAGGTCTCGACCTGGATGCAGCCATGATAAAACCAGCACGCCATGTCATCTTGGCCAGATGCCGTGTATGGACCCCTCTCCCCACATTTTGGATCAGTGATATCTTGTGTGTGTGAAATCTTGTCGCCATAAATGCCGTGATACGCATCTCGTGTTGCCATGACCGCGCCACAGTTCCACTTCAATCATCCATTGAGCTTACGATACCCCCGGGGTACATCACGACAAGTTCAAAGCATCCATCTCGCTATCCACATCATCCGGTCAAGAGTTGAAAGCTCCCAGCTTTCCTTCTACGACGACGGTCGTGAGTAAGGTTCCCGGTGAAGAAAAGTGGAGGCCGGCGAAGACTACAACTTTCGGTTGATCCTCCCGAAGACGAGCAACAACTACTAATTTTTTCAAGTCGTGCCAAGCAGGCTTTTTCTCGTCGTCACGATGTAGCATTCTCGTTCAACGTGCCCCCTCATCCTTGCGCTTCGTGGCACGTAGCATTGCGAAAATGAGTGACGCGTAATATCAATATCCGCGCATGCAAGATTGGGCACACGAAGTCTCCATGATGGAGGTCTCGGATGATGTGTGTCTTGGGATTCGACAAACGCCTGCGAGGGCAACGGGTTCAAGCCCAAGAAAGAGGCTGAGGCAGACC
Organism: Epichloe scottii; assembly: GCA_021950295.1. Classification (NCBI taxonomy): domain Eukaryota; kingdom Fungi; phylum Ascomycota; class Sordariomycetes; order Hypocreales; family Clavicipitaceae; genus Epichloe; species Epichloe scottii. Next base: position 1,158,792 of record CP083245.1, read on the forward strand.
TAGACTAAATCGTCACTCAAGTTGCCTTCTCCCAGACATGCTACTGGCTCCGGGTCCTATGCGCGTCATTGATGTTGAACACATCAATATTTTGCTTTACATCAGCCTTTTCGTCTTCTTCTTTATTCTCACGCACTGCGTATTGCATGGACACAAGACAGCTCACTCGAATTTACTGCATCTGCCAGAAACAGAAATGGAACGAAATGGACAGCTTAGCGGGGCCGCATCTGTTGCACGAAAAAGCGGCGCAGCCGACTGGCCACTAAGTTGTGCGTACATGATCCCTTATATGCCTTGTGACAGCATCGCGGGGGAGATCTGGGCCGGGGCAAGAAGCGGACACAATCCCGAACCCTTCGGCCTCTATTCCCGAGTCCCGACGATCTGGCTCGAACTGTACCGAGACGCCGTTCTGTTCCACTCCTGTTGCCCTGAAGTCAGACTCGGAGTCGACATGCATGTTCTCATCACTGGCGCCGCAGGCTTCATCGGCCAACTCGTGGCAAAGACACTGCTGAACGATGAAGAGGGCTCTTACAAGCTCACACTCACGGATATTATAGAGCCGCCGATCCCAGAGGGCGTCACGTTCCCAGATAGAGCCAAGTCCATCAAGACTAATCTTCTTACGGGGTCGCAGGCCGTGATGAATAAGGACTTGGATGCGGCGTTTGTATTCCACGGCATCATGTCTGCTGGGGCGGAGGCCGACTTTGAACTGGGTAAGACGTGATCTTGTTTTTTTTTTCTCTTTCCCTTCGGACAACTCTGCAGCAGAGTCCTCCATCGAAACAGTGTCTTATCAAGTTCAAAGGCATGGCAGTCAACTTTGACGCAACTCGAGCGCTGCTTGACACGCTTCGCAAAACCTGTCCTGGCGTGCGCGTCATCTTCACCTCTAGCCTGGCCGTTTACGGCGGCAACTTCATAGAGCCGGTAGACGAGTCCCAGCACCCGACACCTCAATCATCCTACGGTGCCGAGAAGATGATGTGCGAATACCTCATCAACGAATATACCCGCCTCGGCTTCATCGACGGCCTCGTCCTCCGCCTTCCCACCATCTCCGTGCGGCCCGGGAGGCCCACGGCCGCGGCATCCTCTTTCCTCTCTGGCATGATCCGCGAGCCCATGCAGGGTCTAGAGTGCGTCTTGCCGCTGAGAGATCGCGGGTTCAGTCACTGGCTATGCTCGCCGAAGACGCTTGTGCAAAATCTGTTGCGTGCGCTGGCGTTGGAGTGTAACGCCCTGCCCGCGTACGACAGAGTGCTCAATGCGCCGGGGTTGGGGGTCACGGTGCGAGACATGATGGATTCGTTGGCAAGGGTGGGGGAAGGGACAAGTTGAAGCTGTTGAGGGAGGAGGATGACGAGGCGATCAAGTCAATCTTGTACTCGTGGCCGACGAGGTTCGACAACAGCAAGGCGTTGGGGCTGGGTTTCAAGCGCGATGAGAGCTTTGATGAGATTGTCGGGGATTTCAAGAAAGAGCTTCAGGTGCAGGAGGAGAACTGTAATTGACATCTGGGAGCTTTGAGGATTTGGCGGCGCGGACCGTAGCGGGGACCCCTTTAAGATTGAAACCTTTTGTGTTTTGAATTGAAGATGGAGATGTCGTGCATTGGTCATGGGTCAGAGACGGGATGACTTGGTCGAGGTCACGTGGTAGGATGATGTGCTTCTGGAAAGACGAAAAAAATTAAAATTGCACCAGCCACAGCCACGGCCGGTGATGGGAACGGTTGGCCCAGGCTGCCGGCTCGTCGCCCCTTTGGCTTCCCTGCAAGCGCGGTCTGGCACCTGCGTCTGGCTCGTTGGGTACCCATCAGCCCTCTGTGGCACGCTGTGGTACCCCAGTCCATTCACCTTGTCAGCCACGTCAGCCACCCACCCGCTCACCTTCTTGACCTTCTTGACCAGACGTCTGTCTGCACCTTCCTTGCCCGTCCGTGCCCGTGGCTTGTGCTTGTCCTGCCTGCCCTCCATCCTCGCTAATAACCCTCTCTCGCATCATCGACGCTGCCGCTCACATCAACCCAACTCGTTCACCGCGGCTTCCTCCCCCCCAGCCTGCGCCTGTCCCGCGCCCATCCTCACGCGCCATCCCCGTCGCCTGTTGCGCATTCTTCTCATCGACGACCGTTGCGCCGCTCTTCCGCTCGTTTTCATCGCTCTTGATTACAGCTCGGCCCCGACCCGAGTCCCCGACCCGAGGTCCCCCGACCGCTGGTCGCCCGCGGCGGCATTTGCGTGGCGCAAGCTCGCACACCGTGTCTTCACACTTTTTCGAGGTCATCGCATCCGCTATCGCCTCCTCTCCGTTTGGTCCCGGCCTTGCGGCACGCCGACATCGTCGATACCCCTGCCCAACCAGTTGCGCCTGCGCCCCTCTTGTCGGGCGCAACACAAGAGAACCGTGGCGGCGCTCACCATCTTGAGCCACGAGACATCCGTGTCTGAACTATCCCTCCAACAACACCTGGAAATTGCCCCCGACCTGGGTGCTTGTGGTAACATTGATACAGAGGCGGAATCTGAGCCGTTGATGATGGCACAGCCGGTGCCTCATCAGGCGACGGACAAGAAGCGCGTCAAAGTCTACGAACTCCGCGACAATGACTGGTATGATCGCGGGACGGGCTTTTGTACCGCCAGTTTCGCTGCGGTATGTGAATCCATATGTTCTCGGACTGCTTCCAATGTCATGTCATTCGGCTGCTGGGTTTCAACATGCTAATTCTTGTATTTTTGCTCTTCCAAAGACGGAAGATGGCCGCAAAGACCCTCGAGTCATTGTGGAATCCGAGGAACGTCCACAACTACTTCTCTTGGAGACCAAAATCCAGAAAGAAGATGGCTTTCAAAAGCAGCAAGGTAATTCCTCACCCAACTCTCTACCCTTAGTTGCCTAGACGTGCCTAAAATTGATTGTCGTCTCTCTCCAGAAACCCTCATTGTGTGGCAAGAGCCTGGAAGTGGAGTGGACATGGCCCTCAGCTTCCAAGAAGCTGAAGGATGCGCTTTAATCTGGTTCGGAATAGATGCTGATCTTGTATTCTCTCGTCCACGCTGGCTGACGTGATCCATTATTGCAGGCGATTCGTGAGCAATGTGCAGCAAACTCTTTCCAGCAATCTTGGAGGAGACGACGGCCTATCAGACGACTTGGCCATTGAGGTACCCGCGACGATCAATCTTCCCGCTGCCGAACTGGGAAACTTGCACGAAGTAGAGACAAGCATGCGGATCATGAGCTCAAGCGCCAACGGACGCGACGCCCTAGCCAAGTTCATCATGGCCGACGACTACATCGGTAAACTGATTCCATTGGTCGAAATGGCTGAAGATCTAGAGAGCCTGCCTGATCTCCACCGCCTCTGCAACATCATGAAAACGATCATTCTCCTCAACGACACCACCATCATTGAGCATGCCGTGTCCGACGAGTGCGTTCTCGGTGTAGTAGGAGCCCTGGAATACGATCCAGACTTTCCCAGCCACAAAGCCAATCACAGACAGTGGCTCGATGATCAAGGTCGTTTCAAGGAGGTTGTCCGGATCGAGGATGATCAGACGCGGCAGAAGATTCACCAGACCTATCGTCTCCAATACCTGAAAGATGTGGTTCTTGCTCGAATTCTCGACGATCCCACGTTTTCCGTTCTCAATTCATTGATCTTCTTCAACCAGGTGGATGTCCTCCAACATTTGCAGTCAAACCAGGATTTCCTGGGCGAGCTTTTCGGCATATTCAATACCCGTCGCCGCGACCAGAAGAAGAAGAAGGAGGCCGTCTTATTCATTCAGCAGTGTTGCGCTATTGCTAAGAACATTCAGCCACCCGCAAGACAGTCGCTTTACAACAACTTTATTGCTCATGGATTGCTCCAAGTCGTTCACTTTGGACTCCGACACAGAGATGTTGGGGTCAGGGTTGGTGCCGCGGACATATTGGGTTCCGTCATTGATCACGACGCGCAAATGATTCGACAAACCATCTACCGTCAGATGCACGAGAACCAACCCTCATTAGTAGACACATTAGTTGAGCTTCTGCTCGTCGAGGTTGATCTGGGGGCCAAGGCACAAGTTTCTGATGCTCTGAAAGTGCTACTAGATCAGGGCATCACCCATCCCCAGGGGCCAGAATTTGCACGCATGAATGCCGAGTACCCGAGTCGAATGCGCCCGCAGCCCACATCAGACCCCCAGCAAGAACTGTTTCTCACAAGATTCTACGAGCGGTCGGCTTCCAGGCTGTTCAAACCGCTGCTCGACCTTGATCACCAAACCAAATTGCATTTTGCAGTTCAGGAAGCCTCCATGTTTACCTACCTTGTTGAGGTCTTGTCATTTTTCATTCGACAGCACCACCGATTTAGCAGGTATTTTGTCATGAATAACAATGTCATTCAGCGAGTTTCTCAGTTGCTGAAAAGTTCCGAGAAGTACTTGCGAATGGGTAAGTGTTCAATCATATGTTGCTTCTTTGCCCCCCCTTCAAGCATGATGCTAATCATCCCCCTCCTCCTCCCTTTCAGTTACTATACGATTTTTCCGCGGCCTCATCGGCATGCAGGAGGACTTTTACATCAAGCAGATCATAGAGAAGCAAGCCTTGGGCCCCGCGCTTGATATTCTTATAGAAGCCATGCCTAGGGACAACTTGCTCAGCTCCGCGTGCCTCGAGCTGTTCGAGTTCATCAAGAAGGAGAATATTAAGGATTTGGTCAAGTATCTCGTTGCGAGCCACCGAGAGAGTCTTGCTAGTTTGAGCTACATGACCACCTTTCGAGATCTCATCCTGCGATATGACCAGACTCAGGGGTTCACGGCAAATATGGACTATTTCCTGGAAGGCGACGACGACATGACCCGCAAACGACCCCCAATGCGAGATTGATGGAGCATATACCTGTGGATCCGACCGAAGAGGAGTACTGGAATACCTCAGACCCCGAGGATGAGGATGAGGATCATCGCAATGAACTGCCCCCCAACACCAATATCTTGCCGAGCAACGGTCCCTTGACGCCGTCTAAGCCTTTGGTTGACTATCCATCCGACGAAGAAAGTGATGAGAATGCCAGCCCCGAAAGCGCCCCCACCACCAAAACCAACACCGATTCTGAGGCCTCGGCTGCCTCTGAAGCTTCCTCGTTACCGACTGTTTCTCCGCCCTTGGAGCGCCTCTCTGAGAAACGTCGACGTGAAGAGGATGAAGAGGACGAGCTCGGCAAGCTGATGCAGAACAAACGCCGAAACAGCAGTTCATCTGAATCGAATTCGACGGCCAGCCCGCGCGTGACGCCAAAGCGAAAGTCCTTTGGCGGCGGGTCTGGCAATGGCAAGATTTCCATTAGCCTTTCATCAACAGCGGTCAGAACGGGGGCGGAGCCAGGTCAGAGGAAGAGCCTTGAGCGTCTTGCCATTTTTTTGTTCTTGTCCTTTATTGGCGACGGCGTACAGGAACAGCAGTTGGCTTGCTTTCTTTCGCTCGCTTTTTTGCTCACACGAGAGAGTGAACTGGTATCAACTTCTCCTGGCTGAGAATGGCAGGCATGGACAATTAGGAAAGGGGAGAACCACGGCGGCGTTATATGATGTTTTCTCAGCACCACCATTCTCTATATCTATCGAGCAATCATGAAAGCTTCGCTGCTCAGGGCTCGCTATTTGCTTCCTTACTACTCGACTACGATGATGGCTTTGGTAGAGAGGGGGCCATAGAATGGACAAGTGTTGCTAATAAAGTAGAAATGGCCAAAGAAACGAGGTGGCAACGACCATGTTTGAGGATACTATGCTGATTTTGCAGCTCGATGTTCAGTTGTTGCCCATGAAATTTGGGGCACAAGGGAAGCAAGGCTTGAGAAGGGATGACCAGGAACGACCTGTGGAAACGGCCGGCCCATGACAGAACGCATTTGGTCAGAGACAGATGGAGGAAACCATGTTCTGGTTGTCCTATTTTGAAGAGAGCCAAGACAATCTGGAGGAGAGGATGTGCGAGGGTCAGGCAATGGGGAAGCTCGAGTGTATCATATTGACGTGCAGAAACAAGCAGGCTGGCTGGCTGGCTGCTAGAGGAGCAAGCCGAGGGACGCGTCTTGGGAATACCGACGACCCCCGCATGGCTACGAGATAACGGACTACGTTTTGTTCATGCTCAAATGCGGTGCTTGACTTGACACGTGTGTGTTTGCCTCTGCCGACATTGGCGTTCCAACCCCCTCTCACAACGACCTGCCTGTACGTGCTGTGTGCATGCGTGATTGATGACCTGACACCCGGTTCTGTTTCTGTTGCTGTTTCCTAATACATCTAAACTGCTTGGACCACGCCTTATGGCCATTGATCGTGGATTTGATACTCGTTTCTGTAGCACAAGTGGTAGGGCGCGAGAAGATGGAAGAGATGGAGAGAGAGGGAACAAACACGGTCGCAGAGGAAGGGGGAATCCCGATAATTTCTGCTATGAGTACAACTCGAACGGGTTTGAGTTTGACTGCGGTCGCCAACTATAACTGTGTCTTCTGCATTTGCAAAGCTTGCGCCATCGCAGCCACAAAATTTATCGCCGACTTTGATCTAACCTCGCAGTGCCCCCGTATTTGTAACTTTTAAAGCTTGTTTCTGTCTTGGATTACATCTATTTCCGTGGTCTATTTTGACTTGTATGTTTATCGTTGCACTGGCTGGGTATTGCTAGCAATCGTGTCTTTCGAAAATTAGATGCATTGGCCACAATGCGCCCCCCAAAAAAAAAAATCAATATTTGTTTCTGTTTTTGTTTCTATTTCCTGATACGTCTAAACTACTTAGACCACGCCTTATAGCCATTGATCATGGACTTGATACTCGTTTCTGTTTCTGTTTCTATTTCTACTTTAAAACGCGTCTAAATTGCTTGGACCACGCCTCGTAGCCATCAATCATGGAACTCGTAATCTTTCGCGGCGTCCAATCCATGGCAGCCACCAGGTCAGCCATGGCGATTTCCGGCTTTTCCAATCCCGTCTCGTCGTCATTGTGGCGATCCCACACGTCATAACCAGCTTCAAAACAGATGGCCTTGATTTCCGCCCCAGAGTACCCGTCCGCCAGTCTCGCTAGTTCCCCAATGTCTACGTCCGGGGCGACGCTCAGCTTCCTGAGGTAGGCGGTGAAGATGGCCTCCCGGGCGGCCTCGTTCGGGGGTCCCACGTAGAGGATCTGGTCGAAGCGGCCGGGGCGCATGAGCGCCGGGTCCATGGCCTCGGGGCGGTTTGTTGCCGCGAGGACGAGCACGCCGTTGAGGGTCTCGAAGCCATCCATTTCGGTGAGCAGCGTGGTGAGCACGTTGACGGCGCCGGTGCTCCCGGCGGGACCGCGCTGGCCCCCTATCGAGTCGATCTCGTCGAAGAAGATGATGGAGGGGTGGCGGCGCGCGCGCGCTCAAACAACCTGCGTACGGCGCGCTCGGATTCGCCGACGTACATGTTGAGGAGCTCGGCGCCCTTGACGGAGAAGAAGTTGAAGCCTGATTCTGTGGCCATGGCTTGGGCGGAGAGGGTTTTGGAACAGCCGGGGGCCGTATAGGAGGAGGCCCTTTGGGAGGTCGAGCAGGAGGTTGCAGCCGCTTTCGGGGTTCTTGTGATTTGTTAGCTTTCATTATTATTCAAAGAGAAAGGGGGGGAAGGATACGAACCTTTGTGATTCTGATCATCCGATTCATGACCCTTTTGAGGCTTTCTTGTCCACCTACGTCCTGCCAATTGATCGTCGGCGGCTTCAGGTTGATGTCGTGCATGGCGGTAGGTCGTGTCATCTTCAAGGCCTGCTCCATGTCGTTTTTGGAGAGGAAATGCACTCCTGGCGGGGAGGATGCCTCATTAGCAGCGCCTTGCTCGTGTAGTCTGTTTCCCAGAATCTCCTTGGCGTTGAACACGAGGTTGGCCAGGTCGTCCCCGTTGAAGGCATGCGTCTTCTGTGCCACGCTCACCAGACACTCCGCTTTTTGGTCGGGCTGGATCGGCGGGTCGATAAACTCGAGGATCTCCAGCCGTTCGGTGGCGCGTGGGATGGGCAGCGCAATGTTCCTGCGGAAGCGGGAGCGCTTCTGGAGCTTGGCTGGCACGTCGGTCATGTAGTCGTCGCATGTGGCGAGGACGACGACCTTGGGAAGAGCGCTGGCGGTTTTTGCTTCTAGGGATAGGGCGTCTAGCTCCTCGGCGATGGCTGCTATGACGGCCTCGCTGTTGGGACGGTCCTTGGAGATGAGCTCTCCGAGGCCGTCTATAAGGACCATGCAGGGCTGGAGGCTACGGGCCTGTTTGAACGTCTCTCGGATGGTGGTAGATTTGTCCGAGGGCTTGATCCAGAAGGGCCTGCCCCATTGGGAGTCGGCGATGCGTTGTAGGATAAAGGTCTTGCCAGTGCCGTGGCCGCCGTGGATGACGAAGCCGCATGATGCTCGCTCGCCCTCGATGAAGAATGAACGAGTGAAGCCCTGGAGGAACTGGTTGATGGTGCGGACTTGCGAGGTGAGGCCTGGCACGCCCGTGACGGCGAGTTCGCCTCCTGTGAAGGCCGCGGCATCGGCGGCTGCGTCATTTTGCTCATCTTCGCTCACGATGCGGATGGCCGTAGACGATAGTATGAACTTAGCAATGCTGTTGGAGCGCGAGTTGACAGAGAGGACTTTGAAGTTTCGGCGTACTTTGCAGATGTTGACCCCGTCAAAGATCATTCCGGGGAATACCAGATCCGCACGTTCTACATATATACCGTGTCAGTTTCATTTCCTGGGGCGCTCCCTCTGGCCAGAAAAAGAAGACCATGATGAGAAGAACAATACAGCAAGTCAACTCACCCATCGACAGACTCAGTGGAACCTCCCAACGAACGGGATACCTTGCCTCTTTCGCCTTCGTCCCTGACTCCTCGCTCACGTCCTGCACGACCACCTCTTCCGCATCAGACATGTTCCCCAGCAGCGATATCCTCACCTGGTCGCCGATCTTGAACCCCGTCGCTTCCTGAAACGTCCTCGTCATCATGACAATGTTGGGACTGAGATTCTTCTCCGGCAAGATCCATAGCGAGGCCTCCCTCCTGGGCAAGCCCTCGTGGTCCTCCAACTTCTCGACGACACATGGCTTCCCGTTCTCGAGGCCGTTGGTCAGCGCAATGAGCGTCTCCTTGCTGACGTAGATGCGCGCGGCGCCGAAAAGACTGGCTTTTTCGAGGGCCGGGTTGGCGAGCGGACGCACCTTGGCGTCGACGCTTCTCTTCACCATGATTCTATCTATGCTGTTTGTTGCTGCAGAGCGTGGAGGATTGGAATTTTCCCTGGGGCGGGTATGTCAGGCGATGGATGAAATTTTATACTGGAAGAAAAAAATCAGGGAAAAAACAGAGAAAAAACAGAGAAAAAACTAGGGAATTAAAAAAAAGAGTCATAATTAGCAGAAACTTGTTGCCACCAAGCTACTAAAAATAAAAGCCCACGCCTGATTCACTCGTCAGACTCACTAATAAGAGTAAACAACCATAGCGGGGTCCTTGACACGGTTGGGGAGAAAAAAAAAAGAAATGACGTCCCTGGAAAACCAGGGTCCACGCGACAACACCACGTCACAACCTCCAGCTTCCAAACAAGCCTCCATCTCACCAACACCAATAGCATTTTCCTCCGCGCCCCCAAACGACCAAATGCCTCATCCATCCTGATGCTCCGCCCCCAACACTTCCGCAGCGCAACCGCGCTCGTGGCCACACCCCACCCAGCCCGCTCCCTGTCCACCTCGTCCCCCAGACAAGCCGACAACAGCCCATCATGGCCGCTTCTCAAGAGAAGGGACCGTCCCGACCACGACACCTTCCACGCCGGCGGCGCCTCTCTCATTGAATCCTTGAAAAGCCGCCGAGACACATTGCCGACCGAAATGGCGTCGTCCACGGCAGAACCGGGTGCCAAGCACGACGCTCACGTCATGCTCATCGTCCAGGGGCTCAGTCCGAGCCTCAACGCCAGCGACTTTTACCGCCTCGCGCCGAGCGATTTGTCCAGCTGGCAGAGCGTCATCAAGAAAGGTATGGACTCCAAGCAAAGGGAAGAAATCTAGATGCATCGGCTAAAGCAAAGAACATAGTCCAGCAGCAGCGTGATCCGGCTACCCTCGAACCGCTCGGCCGCTACCACATATCCTTTGCCACGGCCACAGCAGCAATGTCGTACCGCGACCGCCTTTTGCGCCTCCATAAGCTCGCCCACCAAAAACTCGACAATGCAAACGGTCTGTGGGAAAGCTGTGTGCCCGCGCACCTCAGGTCCGCTGCGGGCGATGACCCGGCTTCGGAGCTGGAAAGCTTCACCGTCACGTCTGGATCGCCCGAGGCCGTGGACGTTCGGAGGCGGCGCGTGGTTGTGACACATAAATGGGAAAAGGGCTTGAAGGAGATTGCGGACAGGTTCGAGTATGGGGAGAAGCCCCGGTTGTGCTCGTTCATGTCTACCCGCCTACGGTCACGGCGAGCGATTTCGGCAGATGGATACGGGAGGATGGTGTTGCGAGAGGGTGCGAGTGGAAGGTGTGCCCGCCGCAGGAGCTACGTCAACCCATTCTGAAAGCTGAAGATGGAGGAGGGCTCGACGGGGATGGTGCGCTGGACAAGATGGCGACTGCACACAAGATGATTGATACCCAGGAAAAATTAAGGAGTCGGTTCGTGGTGATTTGCGCCAACGACGTCGAGGCACGGCGGTTTCACCGGCACTGGAATCAAAGGACACTCACGGCTGCACCAGAGGATACAGTGGGAATGAGAAATATAGTCCATGCGTCAATAATAAACTGGTAACCGCCCAAATACTCTTTCGACAAGAGGCCCCGTCCTCTTCCTGTTTAACTAGTCTGCCCTCCGTAATCATGCATCCTCCATGTAGTCAGTCATTTCCTCACTCGCCCCTTCACGAATCGCGAATCCCACTCCACGGTGGTTTCGAAACCAGCCGGAGGAAACAACAGCACATGTCCACGATACAAGAAGGCGCACCGATGTCTTCCGTCCATCACAGGCCACTCCATACAGGTAGCGACGTTCCAGGCCACATCAAACCCCATGAAACAGCCTCGGCGGGGGCGAGAAACCCTTTCATTAGAACCCAGATCAATAATACCAAAAGAACTCCAGACCACATTTGCTCTTCTAAAACGGATGGGTAATGAAAAAGGCACAGCACGGGGAATGTTGCAAACAAGAAAACGAAAAAAATCGCCAAATGAGGCCATTGCCTTTAAGCAACAAGCTCCTCAAGAACATGTCGTCCCCACGTCGCACGCGCGTAAATCCTAGACTGTCCGAAAGGCGTGAGTTGCGGCGACTTTCCTCCTCCAACTTCTCCGCATCTGGTCTCAACAGGTTGTTGTTGAACCTTTATGCGTTCACGCCACCAGTCGTGATGCAAGCAGTGCTCCTAAGCGGTGAGGTGATTAACAGCACTTGCTACCGCCGCTGTCGCTCTTGTCGTTGACATTGATTCCAGAGCCGCTTGCTGGGTCGTTCTTGGAGCTGTCGATGAGACGCTTCTTAATATCGGCAGCCAGGCTGTAAAAGGCCTTGTCGATGTTAATGTTGCTCTTTGCGGAAACCTCAAGGAATGGGATGCCGAGTTCGTCTGCCAAAGCTTGACCTTGTTCTGTAGACACAACACGCTTGTCCTCCCAGTCACACTTGTTGCCAATCAAGATCTTGTTGACGCCTTCCGTAGCATGCTGTTCGACGTTTTGGAACCAAGTTCGAATGTCTGTGTTTTCTCGTGTTAGTATTGCTCTTTGCGCAGTTGCGCACCGGGGCGGGTGGCCAAGAGCAATGGGCTGCAGGAGATGTTCGATTGATGTGGATGAAATTTCGTGTGAAGCGAAATGAAGAGCGATCAACATATTGCAGGGGCCAACGTACTATTAAACGATCGTTCGTCAGTGACGTCGTAAACCAGCAGAATTCCCATGGCACCGCGATAGTAGGCCGTGGTGATGGTACGGAAACGCTCCTGGCCGGCGGTATCCCAAATCTGCAGCTTCACGCGCTTGCCATCGAGCTCGATAGTACGGATCTTGAAGTCGATGCCGATGGTGGTGATAAAGGACGGGGTGAAAGAGTCCTCGCTGAAGCGCAACAGACAGCAGGACTTGCCAACACCAGAGTCGCCTATTAGCAGCAGCTTGATCTATTCCCGAGAGTGGTGAGATTAGCATGCAATCAACGGGTACCTGCCTTCATCCTTGCTGAGACTTGGAGTACAATGCAACCCAGAAATGCGATATCGGATGCGACATGAGGCCAAGGATGAATGCGACGAGAAACGACGTGTTTGGGGGAGTCGTACCAAGAAATCGTAGTTACGATTGTTGCTCGGCATCGTGACGGATATGAGCGGTGAAGGGTATGCAGAGTAAAGCGATAAAAGGGCGAAGCAGTCTGGTGCAGGTTCGCAAAACTGGAGGGAAGTTCGTTGGCCACTGGGGAAGTCAGAATGTCGAGAGAAAAAGCACGGGCTGCAGGTGGGAAGAAAGGGGAAGAATGGTGGCCGTGACGAGGCAGCGGCGTTTGGCGGGCGGCGATGGTTCAAGATGGTGGACCGTGGTGGTGGACCGTGGTGGTGGCCAGCGGCAGCAGCAGCGGTCTCGGCGGGCGTCAAATGTGGCTCAGCACTCATCAGGTGCTACAGGACAGGGGTCTCACACTCTGAATGGACACTTTCCAGATGGGCAGTCTTCCGTATTAGGCGTATTAGGCAGAGGATGACGGGTGCTCCTTCCTTGACAGACAGGCTAGTCTTCCCGAACTCCACCAGGTGCTTCTTATTATTAGCCTTCTTAGCGCAGCTCTCCAGAGGCAGAATCGGGATCGCGTGAATCATGTTTCAATTCCGAGGCAAAAAGTTTCACTTCAATGTACTCTGGCCCAGCCTCGGAGCGCTCCTCATAACGCCAGCGGGTTTACTAACTTATTAGACGGCCCTCCACGACCCTCCACGGCCCCCGTCGTCGAAGTCGCCGTTCTTGCACCAGATCAAACACATCGTTCCAAGGCCGAGGAATCTCACCAAGCAATTTCACAGTTGCCGGCTTCTCAGCCATCTCGGGCGGCCCGCTCCTGGCCCCCGAATGGCAGCTCCGCTGAATCTGTTCGCAGTACCTCTCCCACGTCTTGCAGCCGGAGTTCCCGCTCGGGGGCGCGGCAGCCCAGCAGTTCTCGCCCTGAGCCCAGCAGTCCTTGGCCGAAGCCCAGCAGCTCTCCTCGTCTGAGATGCTGGGAACGGGCTTCGCGCACCAGTTTGCGTTCTTGACGATGCAGTCCTTCGGAACGGCGCCCTCGACTTTGCTGGCAGACGGCTTCCCGGAGACCTGGCCCGTGGGGATAAAGACTCCGGGGCCGGGCATCTTATACTCGGCTTGGTTCTTCTGATACAGGCTGTATTTGAGACCTGCGTCACTCGCCGATACATGTCCCGGAATACTAACGCTCTTCCCTTCTGGAACAATGAGAGCCACGTCGGGTCCCTGCTCGACATGTATCTGCGCGCAACCCGCGTAGAACTGCGCATCTCCAATGGCGGCATTGTGCAGGGCGAGGATCTCAGGACGCGCCAGATATGTTCCCCTTGGAAGTCCCGTGGGCAATTTGACCGACAGAAGACCATTCTTCTCAATCAGCGTGTCAACGCACCATTTCCGGGTCCGGTTGTTGTATCCGTCCTCCCAGATCTTGAACCATCCCGGCCCCGACGCAGCATTGTCGGCCTGCATGTCGTCCACCTTCTTCAAATACACGGCGCAAGGACCCTTGTGTGATTTATCAATGACTCCCTTCCCTCTCTTATCCGCATGCAGCCGTAGTTCGAACGTCAGCGTCGCCCTGTGCGGTGCCGGGCATGTAAAAGCAACTGGTTTATTGCCGTCTCGCCCTAACTGCACGTCAGAACAAGTCTTCATCTTCTTGCTGCAAAATTTCCTGCGTAATGAAAATGGAGAGAGATTTTCCCCCTTTCCTCCACTCACCACAAGCCATGTCGTTCCCCGTGATGGGATATATCGGCCCATTAGCCGTCCCCGCATCGCGCGGCATCCGCACACAAGTCCCGTCTCCCTGGTCTTTGCCGTTGATGAACAAGGTTGTAAAGAGCGTATGAGCACTGGCGGTGCATGCAAAGGAAAGTAAAGAGAGCTTCATCTTATTTCCCCTAGAAACGAAAAAAATAAAAATAAAAAATAAAAATAAAAATCCGAGAAGCGTATACTCCTAGTGACAGCACCTCATTGAGCATGAAAAAAAAGCCCGGTCCACGGAACTGATTTCTACCACATCCACACCACACGCACCCAATATATACATACAATTTCTACTCTCCTCCCCGGGCAGAAAATAAAGAAACGTACCCGCCAAACGAAAGTAAGCCTCCCCTATGAGAAGAGACATAGATTAAGCGCCTCCAAAATAAACCAGGAACGCCCCATAAAACCCGGCCCGTTACATGTTTTTAGCCATGGATGGTGGTCCAATGGCTAAGCGCCGCCGAGGAGGGCGCCGGCGCCAAAACCGAGACTGATCCGCAAAGGGTCGACGCCTGGCGGATCATCATGCACGCGAAGTGTGAGATGGCCGGTGCAACGAAGCCGCTTGTAGCAGGATATGCGGTGGATTGCTGAAGGCCTCGCTGATACCCAATTGATTGATGGGAGTCTATGGCTTTCTCTTGGCCTTTCCTGCAGCTTGTTTTGAAACACGGGAGGGTAAAAGGGCGCCAATTCCTTCCATGTAGGCGATGCAAGCGGCTCGTTTCAACATTGGCATTGGTCCTATCATCATCGAATGTGGAGCAATTGATCCCATCTTGGCAAGGAAGCAACCGGACGCGTATAAACAACATGTCATCACGTCGAACGAGAACGCGCGTGGTACGTCATGAGTGGAGATTGAATGTAATCTGCAGAGACCGGACACTTCTCCTTCGAATATCCCGCTCCATGAAGTGGTCATTACACCATTCCAAGGCAATATACGTCCCTTCTTAGCCTCTCACAACCCTCTTCCGTATGGTACATGTATGGTACATTATTTTGCTTGGCAGTTATTCTCGACGCAAGCATTTTACTCGTTGATCTTGGCGAGGATTCTGAACAGAAAGAGAAGACCCAGTTAGTTTGGTACAGGGCCCAGTGAACAAGGGACTAGGAAACTTACTCGCTGTCCCGGAACAGCTGATACTCCTCCTCACCAGCCTTGACAGGCGAGCCGCCATACTGCCCAATCCTCATTAGCACGCCATCATACGCACATGCGCAACATTGCCCGGCCTCGTCTCCCGAAGCTCGGGACCGGCACGGAGGGAGAATAAAAGGCCTACCGAAGGAATCAAAACACGGTCACCGATCGCAACACCCATAGGCATTCGGTTTCCCTTCTTATCCAACGCACCAGGCCCCACGGCAAGAACCTTTCCTTCGTTTAGTTTCTCCACGCTAGATTCGGGCAGAAAGATACCGCTGGCGGTCTTGGTCTCAGCCTTGATGCGCTGGACGAGGACTCGGTCCAGGAGGGGGCGAGGGAGCGGATGGATCGAATTGAAGTGGCCTGTTTCAATGGATCATCATTGGTCAGTCAAGATTTTTGTTTCTTCTTCTTCTTGTCGTGCTGCCCTTCCTCGAAGCAGAGAGATGGCCAACATGGACAGATGACCTGCGGCATCGCGAGGCTTGCCATGCTATGCAGGGATGGAAAGAGAAGTGGTGTTTCGTGAACCTACCATTGTGATCAGGATATGATAAAATGGACAAGAAGGGATTGCGCCGAGTTCGTGGCAGAAATGCAATTGACGGTGATGAAAGGGGGTTTCAAGACGGAGCTGACTTCCAACAGCTTCGAGAAGGTCAGCAATTTTTTTCTACCTATGCCGAGCTCGACCACCGGCCGGCTCCTGATTTCCCCGGTTCCGGAGCCCCCACCACGCCCTAAACCGAGTCAACCCAGCAACGACTCCGTCAAAAGAAAGAATCAGTCAAGTGACGCAGGCATGCATGAAATTGTTTATCTGTTGAGCTATTGATGTTTTTGATCTCATTATTACGCTTCATTTCTATTGTAAATTTTATCGCTGTCGGCTTGAACAAATGCCCCGCGGCATACCTGTAAAACCGTATATACTACTCGCATGGTCCATGTCCATTGCTACCTCCCTCTCCGTAGGAATATGCAACACTTGAACTCAAACCCGTCTTAATTACCAGAGATCCAGCCCCTGTTCTTCAAACGCCTCCAAGCACACATCAAAGGGGAAAAACTTGGTCGTCCGCACAAAATAAAAATCTATATATCAATAGGTCCCCATACATCTCAAGTCTTAGATGTCTGCTGCTGGGAAGCAGGAGGTTCAAGCACGTGGGTATGATCTTCTGCTGGAATGACCTCGCCGTTCTCTAGTTGTTGGCAGATTATCGTATCCGCTACCCAGGTTTCATCCAATATCTCGTCCATTTTGGCGCGAGTCTTTGGATTAAGGTCCAGCATGCGATGCACAATGTGGCGACTCTCTCTTGGCAGAAGGCGAAGAATTCTCCAAGGGCCACGAATAACTTCCTTGCGCTCTCCAGTGCCGTTCCCACCCTGAGAGGCTTGTGAGTCGGCTCCCGTGTTGGTTTCTGAACCTTCTCTGTCGCTGTGTCCGTCATGGTGCGAGTGGTGCGAGTGATACGAGTGTCTACGCTGGTGATCCTTTGCATTCACTTCCTCTTCGGAAAGAAATTCTCGTGGAACAGTGGTCGACAAACTGTTGGTCGATTTTGAATGGCCGATGAGCTTCGACGGGTCATGTCCGGGGTGGGGTCAGAAGCAAAGAGCTTGTATGAGTTGTCGGTCATCCTTGGAATTTTCCATGGAAAGCGCCTGAGGGTCATGCAGCAGAAGATGATGGCCAGAGACCAAATATCTACGGCAGCTGCATCGTACTCTTTAGAATCATATACCTCAGGCGCCAAATACGGATCAGAACCGACGATTCCTACGCCATAATGTTAGCTACTGAGGAGAAGTGCAAATTTGCGCGGATGAATCAGCAGTCAGACTTACCCTTGGCAGAGACGGTGTCGTTTTCGAACGGATACTTGAACACATGAGCACTGCCGAAGTCGATGATTTTCATGATGCCCTTGTCGCTGACGACCACATTATCCAGCTTGAGGTCTCGATGCGCCAATCCAACGCTGTGCAAGTACGTCACTCCGTTTAGGATTTGCAAGAAACAGCACCGAACTTCTTCCCGGCTCATTCTGCCTGTCATGACAATGGCGAACAAATCGAATGGTGCATACTCCATCACTTCAAACCACCGACCCTTCTCCTGAAGAATATCCAGCGTTTCAATGATATTGCCGTGGTGTAGTGTCGAACCGACACAAAACTCGGCCGTGACCTTCTTATTGTATTCCCTTTCCGTCTCGTAGCTATGCCTGGCCCGGAATTCCTTCACTGCGAAGACCGTGTTGTCCTCCTTGCGGCGCATCAGTCTGACCGAACCTCCAGCACCAGCGCCAAGTACTTTGCCCAGCTTGCCATATTTCGACGTTAAACCATGGTCATCGCCGAAAGGAAGTTGCTGAGTAGAGGATCGCGACGCGGGTGGCGTTTTCGTACCAGGAGCAGGCGAGGATACTCTCTTCTTGTGTTGATGACCGTGGTGTTGATTGTGACCGGACATCCGGAAAAAGCGCTTCAAATCAGCCATGGAACCCTGTGGAGCATGACCTGGGCCTCCGTCGCCTCCAAGGTGCTCGTCACCTTTACTGAATAAGCCTGATCCGCGTTTTTCAGTCAAGTTGGACTTGGAGCTACTGGGTGACCCATGCTTCTTCTTTCGGGAGAAGACAAAGCGAGGGTCAATAGAGTGGCGCGTAGGATGCTGTTGCTGGGGTGGTCGTTTTCCTTTAGCGTAGGGGTCATTAGCATCACCACCAGGTGTAATTGGCTTCGAGTAAAATTGGGACGCAGAGCCTCGTGAAGGACTTGATTCGCGGGATGCAGGTACTGAGCCAGGACCAAGACCAAACATGCCCCTCCTGTGAGGTTTGTGGTCCTCCGCTGATGATGATCGTCTCAAAGCATGATCAGAAGAAGAGGCCGGTCGATGTTGAGGTGTCTGTTGTTCTCGATGTGCCGACGGCTTTTCGTGTGAGGTAGAAGCCTGCGGTGTAATAATTTGTGGATCGCTCGAGTTGCGTTGCTTGTCTTCGGTTCCTCTAGAAAGTTTCTTTTCGGCCCAGGCAGGCGGGCCTGATCCGGCGGGCGTGAGCGGCGGCGACGCGAGTGCAGATAGCCTCGGGCTGCCATGGGGGGATTGAAACCCAGACGAGTTGGGTGTTGGAAGTCTAGTAGACTCCCCAGATTGATCGTCCCGAGATGGAACCTTGATACGCGCAAATATCAGAGCCGTGGAACATGGGAGGTGAATTCGCAACAGCAGATAGGATGGTCATCATCGACTTACTCTAGATGGTGGGAGGGAAAAGGCTTCGTAATTGTACGTGTTCAAGCGCCTCTCTTGAAGATGGCGGCCGTGGAGAGAATTTGTGAAAGCCTTGAGCTGGTCTGTAGCAACCTCGGAGAAGCTGAAGTCTTCATCGTCTTCATCTTGCTTAGGGGCGGTTGTGGTGGCCGACGGAGATATCTCTTCTGTGGCAGACGCAAATCGAACTGCGGGGATATCGCTCTTGATTTTCGACTTCTCGCCGGCAGCATGTGTGGGAATCGATGAATGATCAGGAGCTGTGGAGTCCATCGTGTATCGTTAGCCAATTGCTTGAGCAACACATTCAGAACGAGCTGAAAGAATAACGGTTTCAAGGGGACAACGAGGGCGTGAAGATGGCGTGAAGATGATCGTGCTGCCCGGCCGGTAGTGTTGCATCTGCAGCTGTAATAACTCTGGACAGCGCGGGGGCAAAGTGATTGACAGAGGGGTACAGCACTGATGAATGCTGAATGCGGACGAGTCGGGGGTGGAGGGGATATGAACGTACCGACAGCATCTTGATCCTGAAGATGCCCATCTGAGGGCGTGGAGGGCGCCATGAGAAGAATCGTCTCGCACAAAGGCGGCGAGGCAAGCTAAAGATATTCCAAAATTTGTGCCTGTTTGCCGCTGGACGCTGGAGGGGTTTTGGAGGAGACAAAGAAAGGGAGGCGAGCGCCAGTTAGTTGTGAGTTTGATGTTTGCCAGGATCTTGGTCCGCCGTTGGGGACCGCTCGGCGGCGATGCCTCAGTTAGCGCGGGTGGAAAGAGGCCGGTGGTGGGGCTGAAGGCTAAGTGGATTGAGTGGCAGGTAGGCACGAGCCATCCCAGAACGTCACCGAGATACAGAGTGCAAAGCACGAGGCGAAACGTTGCAGCGTTGCAGAGGCCGAATTACCATTGGGGCAGGCTGTTTCCGTAGCTGCACTCCGTACGGAGTATGTACATATGTATTGGGGGGCATGGCGCATGCACCTATTTGGCAACGCAGTCTGCTGGACGTTGTACACAAGTCCGGAGTACGTGACACAACTAGTTACCGACTTGCTGTCTGTCTGGCAAGCACAAGCCTCGACGGAGCGCTGGACCGAGTGTTGTATCATCTGTTGATTTAAAATGCTACTAAGCTACCGGCTTTACAATTAGTCGTCCATCGCTGTCGCCGTCACTGTCACTGTCACCGCCACAAGGCCTTAGGCCCACACACGGAAGAACTTTCCCGGTCGATGACGCCGCAAATTTTTCGTTGCCAAAAAGAAAAAATTTGGGCTTCTTCTCTCCATCTTCCCTCGTCCTCTTCTATGTCTGACGATTCGGTGGTATCCCTGGACCGAATCCGTGCATCATGCCATCATGGAAACCAAGTTCAGTCACGCAATTGCTCGTGGCCAAACTCTGAGTGTAAAAATTCTTCATGTTCAACTTAACAACAGCTGACAGCGCATCCTTTGCTTCTCCATATCCGGTGCGCCATAATAACTACGTACAAGCTGCTGTACGACATTGCGCCCGAAAAATTTCACCATTTTGCTTTTCTCCTTTTCCGCAGTTTGCCTCAAGCCTTGACTGCTCTTTGCGGACCGCTTGCCGAAATCTGCCCAGCCCTTGTGACATGGCGCTTGTCCAGGGCGGCTGGCCACGAACCTGTCTGTCAAGCTTCTGAAGCTGTCACACGGCGGACTCTTGTTGTGGTTGGTCAGACATGTTCATGCCATCCGCATGGAACATCTGGTGCGACATCAAGAGATGGGCTCTGACGGACAGACAAGTCACATGTCACACAACCAGAGTCAACTGTGGCTGGTGGCTGAGCATTCATCGATGCCACGGCTCCGATCAACCAGCTATTAGATAAGTACATAGTGAGACTGGTCCACAGTGGATTCTTCCGCCCGGCGCTCGCCTCTTTGCTTGTCTTGTGAAACGGGTGCCAGCTCAGGGCGGGATTGCTCAATGTTTATTCCTAGCTTTGTGGCTAATTAGCTTTTTGGCACCAGAAACCAGGATCAGTGTCGTCCAATTATTTACAGTCGGAATAAATGGCCATCTACGGAGTAAGGAAAGAAGAAACGTTGTCCTGTTCCGCCATGCGAGCTCGTGTTCGTCTGATGGGAACACGTGTTTGACGTGTTGTGTTTGCAGGTCGAGGTGGACTCGCCAGAATCAATTCCGTTGTCAAAAGATTTCACCCATCCTCATCTACGTCTATTGTGATAGCAAGTACGGATTATGCGAGGATGCTTACACAACTTCTCTCCCTGCTTCGGATATACAAGGTTCCGATCCCCTCTGTCTAATAGTGAGCAGCCAACTACAAGCTTGGAATAGTCATTGTTTCATTCCAAAAGCGCGGCTGATGCCAAGATTCGCAAAAGAGTTGAAGAAGCAGTTTCCTGTTCACAATCTAGCAGGATGATGTCCTCGAGATAGTTGACGACGCATTTGGTCGCGTCATCTTGCATTGTCTCTATGTAATTCGCATGGCTCTACTGCCGCCTCCACGAAAGTAGTGGCGTCCACATACAGGATTGGCTGTATTAGGTATCATGTTGCTTCTTCGTTCACTCTAGAAGACGACAACTTGGATACGCAAATGTCCTGGTCTTTATTCGAGTCCCCAATTATACGGGGAAGTAACCCATATTACTATACACTGGCTGGACCGTTCGCCATTCTATTTGTACATTTCCACACCGGCTGAGTCTCAATATGCAGCCCCCATGGTGCGTCGACATTCAATATTTCTTTCAACCCTGGTAACGCCGCTTCTGTCCAAATTCTATGACACCACATTGATTCCGATTGACTTGGCTTGGAAAATAATCGACCTGCACAATCCCTCTAGCGACAACCCAGAGAGTCGTAGCTCTGACTGCTTGATTTTGGCAATCTCGTAAACGTGTTTCAAACTGATGGTTCCGACTGACTCGTGTCCGGGCTTACTAGCACCCTTTCGATTCCCTTTCTTGTTCTTTGGTGCATCAACCGCATTCAACAGGAGCCACGATGTTTGCGGTGTCCTCAAGTCGAAGTGGAAAGATCGGTCTGGTCGTACGGTCACCCGACAGGGCATCGGCGTGCCTGGCGTAACGTGTGCGGTCCTGGCATTGAACTCCTGCGCGAAAATGGAAGAAACAAGGTCAGTGAATGCTTTTTAAAGTCTCGAAGATTTCGATTGAACGTGTTGAGAGTCGGCACAACGGTTGTTGAGTTCGGCCATACCTTGCAAAAGTCCATCGACTTCACACCCTTACTTCCCAGTGCAGGACCAACCGGAGGGCTAGGACTCGCTTGACCAGCTCCGACAATCAACTTGACCACCTGATCCACGGCGCCAGCAGCGCCCTTTGCTTTCGACATGTTTTATGTGGTCGTGGCCTTTGGTTTCGGTGTTTTCGCGTGTCAGTTGTGGTCGTTGCAGCTCAGAAGGAAGTCGCTTGGAAGATTTCATGAAGTTTTGGCTAGTGTAACATACACGGCGGGGGTGCGCATATCTTTTTTTTTTTTTTTTGACCCTCGCCGCCTGCCCCACAGACGGGCTGCCAGACACCCAAATTTTCTGGAACAGAGGCAAAGCATCACGTTTTTGATCACCAACGTTGCAACAAGCGATTTGGGGTTTCTCCAATTGCTAGCGGTTTAGCGTCTTGTAGTGACGCGTATTGAGCATTTTATCCTCTCGCAACCACAAGGATCTCTTTAACAATCCAATCGAACGATGCCCTCTACACATAAAAAAGAGAAGCCGTGGGATACGGACGACATCGACAAGTGGAAGGTCGATGCCTTCACAGCAAAGGACAATGCGGGCGGCACTTTCACAGAAGAGTCGTCATTTGTGACACTATTCCCTAAATATCGCGAAGTGTACCTGAAAGAAGCATGGCCGCTCGTCACCAAGTCGCTCGAGAAATACGGCATCGCCTGCACATTGGATTTGGTTGAAGGCTCAATGACCGTCAAGACGACCCGAAAGACTTTTGACCCTGCCGCCATCCTGAACGCGCGTGATCTCATCAAACTCTTGGCTCGAAGCGTGCCTGCCCCACAGGCGGTGAAGATTCTGGAAGACGGCGTAGCTTGCGATGTGATCAAGATTCGAAACTTGGTTGGCAGCAAAGACAGATTCGTCAAGCGAAGACAAAGAATACTCGGACCCAACGGATCGACCCTCAAAGCCCTGGAACTCCTAACCGAGACGTACATCCTCGTTCACGGCAACACTGTCTGCGCCATGGGCGGGTACAAGGGTCTCAAGGAAATTCGAAGAATCGTCGAGGACTGCATGAACAACTTGCATCCCATCTACCATATCAAGGAACTAATGATCAAAAAAGAACTCGCCAAGGACCCCGAACTCGTCAACGAAAGCTGGGATCGTTTCCTGCCCAACTTCAAGAGGAAAACACTCAGCCGTCGCCGTGTTCCCCACAAAGTCACTGACAAGGCCAAGAAGGTGTACACACCGTTCCCACCTGCGCCTGAGAAGAGCAAGATTGACATGCAGATTGAGAGTGGCGAGTATTTCCTGGGCAAGCAGGCCAAGGAGAGGGCAGTCAAAGAGGAGCGCAAGGAGAAGCAAAAGGTGCGGAAGGAGGAGAAGGCCAAGGAGAGAGAAGCAGAGTTTGTGCCTCCCGAGGAGGACAGACCTAAGAAGAAGCGGAAGAAGTCTTTAGACTAACTGGAACGTACTTGGGGGCTTTGTTATGTTTTTTTTACCAATATTCTTGTTTATTTGACGGGCCTGCATGTTGGGAGTCATTACTGAAAGTGTCTTAGGGCAGGAGATCTATATTGGCGGCGCCCGTGAGCGTTCTGATATCCTGGCAATTTTAAATAAAAAAATTTCACATGAATATTATTCCAGAAACCCTAAAATCAAAGAAAAGAACAGATGCTCATTATTCCAAATCAATGTTCATTTACCCTGACATGTCGCGAGAAGCCTTTTCATCTGATTTTGATTTTGATTTTGATGAATTCGATTCGTACGGCGTCGTGCCTGACATTTTGCATTCTCCTCTTACAACTTCGGCGAAGGGGGTGGTCATCAATCTCGATGACCAGCTTTCCAAACTGCGCACCGGCATCCATATCCTTGAACAACTCCTCAATGCCGTCCAGATTGCCCAGGCCCTTGACGGTTCTGCTCACAACGGGCCGTATCTTGTTCTTGTCCACAAACGCCACCATGTCCCTGAACTCCCTCTTGGACCCCATGGTCGATCCACGCAGCTCGACGTTCATCAGGACAGCCTGCATGGACCACTCCATCTTGGGGCCGACCGTCATGCCGTACTGCGAAATGACGCCACCCTGCTTCAGGACCTTGCACGACTTGGACACGATGTTGCCGCCGGCGCCGTCAATCACGGCGTCGACATAGGGCCTGTCGTCGGGCAACAGCCTCCCGAGGTCCTTCTCCCAGCCGTCCCTGCTGTAGACGACGCCCCCTTGGCTCCCATCTTCTTGGCCCTCTCGATCTTGGCCTCGTCCCCGGACGTGACGTAGACGTTGCAGCCCATGGCGACGGCGAACTGGAGCACCTGGAGGGCCACGCCGCCCCCGATGCCCGTGACGAGTATGTTCCTCCCGGCCTCTGCGTTGCCGCTCTTGGTCACCAGCGCGCGCCACCCCGTCAGGCCGGCGAGGGGAGGGCCGCGCCCTCGGCGGGCGTGAGGTGAGCCGGCGCGGGGACGACATCGTCCTCGTGGAGCAGCGCGTAGTCTTGCGCGCAGCCCGCCTCCGTCATGGACGAGGCGCCAATGATCAACACGGCGCCCCTTTCGGGACCTACCGGGTCGGACTCCCACATGCTCATGGGGTTGACGAGCACGGGCTTGTTCACCAGGTTCAGGTTCTCCTGCCTGACGGATGGTCCGGCCCGCACCACTGTCCCGTAGCCGTCTGCCAGGAGGGGTTCTCAAAGGAGATGGCAGGGTAGAGATGCCTGCGGATGAAGAGGTCCTTGTGGTTGAGGGCGGCGGCGTCCATGCGAACCAGGATTTGGTTGGGGCCAACTTGTGGCATGGGCACTTCTTTAATCTTGATGCTGTTTTTTTTTTAAAATTTGTTCTGTTAACGTCATGAAAACTGGTGGGATCCGGGATCTGGGGAAGGTATAGGCGGGATTCAATGACGCAGGTGGTGAGCTTACGGGTAGTAGACTTGGCCGGGCTTGCCGTCAATCTTCTCAACGTGAAGAACACGAGGCATTGTGATTGATTGTACACCTACCTACCTAGTTTAGGTATCAACTCATTGCTCCTTTGTGTACCTGGGAAATCAAGAGGTCTTAATCGGGACGGTTTTCTGATCGCGGGGTCAAGGGGTGGGCAGGGCGGAGGGGAAGGTGCGGTACGCATCGAGCAAGTGGCTGATTTATGATCGCGTACGTGCTTCCCGTCGCCGACGAGTAAAAATGAACCCCGATAGCGCAGACAAGTTTTGTGCAACCAATACTCCGTACATGCTTCTACGTTCAACTTGCCTATACAATTACCAGAAAGGGAAGTCTCGCCTTATCAACATGGCCAAATCCCCGATTCTTCATAAGTGTCGACCAACACCACTTGGCCGCACATTGAAAGCTGTCCCGGCTCGCCCGACGAGGGTCCACGTCATGGTCCCCGACGAATGCCAAAACCCGCCTGGCACCATCACGAATTCACACTAGCCATTCAATTCCCCCCTCAAGTCTTCGCCGACTCTACACCCCCGATTCAACCTGCGCGGTCTTGAGTCGCCGACAGAATGGTTCTAGCATTCCGTTCCGTCATGAAGGGCGTGTGGCTTGATGGGGGACTCAGCCAGAACGGGCAGTGGTGTTCTCGACATTGCCATAACGGACCCCGAAAAAAAAAAAGAGTAAAAAGCATGTCACTGCCGTTCCGCGCCATATGCAGATCCCCGAAATCAGGGAGCGCACATAATTCGCGCTACTCATCAACTTCGGTAGTTTGTTCCGGGAGGGCGGCAGCGTTGTTATATATATAATCAGAACGCACGGCACCTTTCTGGCCTCTTTTCCTATCGCACACCGGTCGAGGCCATCTCCTACCCAAGCAGTGCCCTTTTGGAAATCTTTCTCGTATGCCTCCCCGCCAAAGAAGGCAAGCCTCTTTCGATCAGGGTGTCAAGACTCCTCCGGCGGTAGTTTGGCCAATATGGCCGCAACGGCGATATCAGGCGCCGCATTCGGTGCCGCCATGGCAGCCGCGGGCTTCCATGACCCAAGTGTGGTAATTTCGCAGCTCAAGTTTGAGAATTGGCACATGTTCCAGGCTTTCCTCGCTGCTACTGCCACGAGCGCGTAAGTGGTGATATTCCTCGTACACTTGCAAATGGCCGTATAAGAGCAAAAAGATGGCTTCTCTCAAGGACCTTGAAGACTATCAACACAGCCGTGTGCATGCGCCATGACAACCAAATACTGACTCAGCCCTTGCTCAGAGCGATTTACACAGTCGCCGAGAGACTAGCCTTCGTCAAGATCTCTCCGCGGACTTCCTCCCCGCTGGGCTTCTTCTCCAAATACGACGGCAACATCATCGGAGGTGGTCTTCTCGGAGCGGGGATGGCCCTCGCGGGATCCTGTCCCGGCACCTTGTACGCGCAGCTCGCCGCTGGGGTGCGGACGGGATTCTATGCCCTGGAAGGGGCCATCATCGGAGGCATCCTGTGGTCTGGCATCGTCAGCAGAGTGGTGAAGAGGCTACGGGAGGACAACGCTGCGAAGCCCGAGCCAGGGGCTGTGAACGAGCAATTGGGGCTCTCCAAGACGGCCACGTTACTTCTCCTTGAGACGGCATGCATTGGCGTCGTTGCCGCAACAGCCCTGTACACGCCTGCAAATCCTACGGCCAAAATCTCCGGTGCCCTGGGCGGTCTGCTCATCGGCGGTGCCCAGTTGGTGTCGATACTGAGCCGCAGATCCATGGTCGGCGTCTCAGGATCATACGAGGAAGTGGGAAATTTCTTCTGGTGGCTCGCGAGGGGCGCCGACCCGAACGCCAAGCCTGCTTCGCACATCAACATCCTCTTTGCGTCGGGTGTTGGGGCCGGCGCATGGGGTCTTTTGAAACTGGGTCCCGAGCTGGCGTTTGCCCCTGTACACGAAGTATCTCCTTGGTTGGCAACGGCCGGAGGCGTGTTGATGGCTATCGGGTCTAGACTGGCCGGAGGGTGTACTTCAGGGCATGGCATCAGTGGCATCTCATTACTGTCTGCGTCGAGTGTCGTCAGCATCGCGAGCGCCTTTGTCGTAGGAGGTCTTGTGGCGCCTCTTGCTCATTGACGATGCGTGATGCGTAGCGAAGTAAATCACATAACGTTGAGGAATGAGCTCTCCTGACAAAACAATGCATACCAAAGATCGATGTTGCGTGTCCTACTGATTTATCTCACACCCCTTCTTGGCCGTCACTTCAATCTCAATCTTCATCTCCTCCTTCATCAACGCCGACTGTGTCATCGTGGCCGCGGGCCTGACGTGACCAAACCACTTCCTCAGCACAGGCCACGTCCTAGGAAAATCATCTCTGTTGGGCAAAATGTAATGAACGCGAACCACGTCAGCCATGGACGAACCAGCTTCTCGCAATGCCTTGTCGACATTGACGAGGATTTGCTCAGTCTGCTGCGCTACATCTTCTGGTATTTCTCCCGTTTCGTAGTCGTAACTGCTTATAGTTGGTCATCCGTAGGTAGGGTTGGGAAAGAACATGGCAGACCTGCCTACCCTGTGGTTCCGGACACCATGACCCAGTCGTCGACGACGACGGCGCGAGAATATCCAATCTCGGCTTCAAAGGTTGAGCCGGAGCTGATATTGATCCGGGACATGATTGAACTCTTGGAACACTCTTGTCAGATCAGCTTCACAGGTCATTTCACGCCTCGAAAAGGGGCATTGTTCGAGATAATGACGCACGTGGTGGGTGAACGGCAAAGAGAGAGATTGTCTGACGACAAGGCGTGCTTGACATATTCCGGGCAGACGTGATAGCGCAAGTGAGTCACCGGCAGCCTGGTCAATCCTATACGTCAACAAGTATGATTTCCACCCCTCTTCAGCTGTGCACATACTCCGTAGTAGCAATGGGAGTTCTGGCGAGCCGCTGGTGGGGTTCAACTGCAAATTCACCCCTATTACTTACACGCCACTTGTAGTTGGGAACGTTCACCGTGCCCAGAAAACTATTTGGCTGTGCGGAGAGTGAGTACGGCTGCATCTATCCATATGTACATGCTACTATACACTTAAACCATCGGTTTCCTCATCATACCTCTTTCTTCTTCTAGGCAGCCTGCATCGTGGCCAGCGTCCTGCTGGCTTCTTTGAAACAAATTGTACACGAGCCGGCCGCAGCCAGCTGGCAAAGTAGTTGGCGAGACCGACGACAGTTTTTTCTGGTTCAAGGGATCGTTGGTTTTGGCCGGCTCAGACTCATACACTCGAAGCTCGAGAGTACCAATTGAAGCCGGCAAAGTACGCTTCTCGCGCCGTAAAAAAAAAAAGGCCACCGCTAATCACCGTCTGCTCCATCGAGAACATCTCATCGTACAAGCCGTGCGTCATCGTCCCGTCAGCTCCTTGACAAAACCGGCAACAGCCTTTTTATCCACGTCCTTGCCCTCCAGAGCACCGGCCAAACGCTTCATTACGTCACCCACGAGGGATTTGGTAGCCGTCCCCGCGTTTTCGGATGCCTCAATGGCATCCTGTATCAAAGTCTTCAGTTCTGCTTCGCCCATCGTCTGGACACCACTCCCTGCGAGATATTCGTCCAGAATACGGATCTGCTCGTTTTCCTTGTCGACGAGATCTTCGCGCCCCGCAGCCTTTGCATCCGACACAGCATCTTGTGAAGTCTTTTGAATCCGTCGTACCAAGGCAACGAGCTGCCCGTCGGTCCGAATCGGGTTGGACGTCTTGGAGGCATTGAGGCTGGCTGACATGATTGCGCGTAGAACAGACAGTCGTGGTGCGTCCTTGGCTCGCATGGCGGTCTTTAGATCAGCCTTGATCCTTTGCATGAATGGCGGCGGAGCGTCCTCGGTGGCTGTGGAATGGCATCGGTGAGCCCGTTGCGCGAGCTTTGAGGAAAACGGTACACACGGCATGCGGCCATTTTGCGACCAGCGCAGTGCCGACAGTACCGACATTGTGGGTTTCGACGCCATTGGAAGCCGGCTGATGGATATGTGATGAGAGAGTCGATCGAGGCACCGAGGGTTGTGTATCGTTGTCTTAGGCCTATACCCTTGTGTGTCTGGAGGGCGGTGCAGCAGATGCATGAAGTGACAGCAAGTGAGGTTCGCGAGCGTGCTCAAGATGCAGCACGAACCAGGACAGCAGCTGTAAAGTTGAGAGCTTGGGGCTCCACTGTTGCGTGAAGCTGGCTGGCTATTGGCTATAGTGGAGACACCAGACGCAGCCCTCCACGCGGTGGACGAATTAGCTGAGCCATTGAGCTCGCAGTCATTGGCTTCCAGTCTGTCGGTACGGATTCCTGGTGTGCCCACCTATAATAATACTGTCAAGGTAGGGGTCGGTGTAGATGATAGAAAACGTTCGATTTGATCAATCAGAGGTGCAGACGGCACCCGACTTTTGTACCTAAAAGGTACATAGTGCGCTATAGTAATAACTAGTCTACGGAGGTACTTCTAATATATTATCTCTACTATTATCTTATAGAGGGTTTAATCCTAGTTAATGCGCGGGCTATATTTACATATCTAGTGCTTTAAGGAGCTCTCCCTAATACACCCCCTAGCTAAGATATCTATTAAAGCTAGAGTTAATAAGCATAGGAAGAGATTATAATAAATTCCTAGTATTATAGTTACATAGGAATCTCCTATAAGCTAATCTAGTGATAGAAATCCCTATATATTTAGCTTAATAGAGGCTTTATAAAGCTATTTATAGGCATCTTAGAGATCTTTAACTAATTTATCTTAATATTACCTAGGGTATATTACTCTTAAATCTATATTTAATTTATATTAAGATACTTAAGGCTAGTTTAAAGCCTTCCTTTCTTATACTTTATAATATAAATTATTTACTTATTATTATACTAGATAATTAATAGTAGTAGTATATAGACCTTAATATTATAAAGTAGCCTTCTAAGAGATATACGCTCTTTTATACTATAATTTAAGGTAAAGAGCTTTACTTCTATGCTTAAGGTTATTATATAATATTAC
Organism: Epichloe scottii; assembly: GCA_021950295.1. NCBI lineage: Eukaryota > Fungi > Ascomycota > Sordariomycetes > Hypocreales > Clavicipitaceae > Epichloe > Epichloe scottii. The sequence continues at coordinate 1,188,564 of CP083245.1, forward strand.
TTACTAGACTTCTAATTAATTATAGCACTATATATAATAAAGACATAACCTTATATTAATTTATATATATTAGGGTTATTACTAAGGGAAGTATTAGTGCTAGAAAATAATATATTAAAGCTATTTACTCCTAAGTATTAGATATATAGCTTCTTTGTGTTTTAGGCATATAAAATCGCTTCTTTTATAAACTTAATATACTTTACTAAAGGGTTTATTATAAAAGAGGTAAGTTTTAATACTATAAAGGCTATATTAGGCCTTTTAATAATATATAAATACACTAAAGAGCTAATAACTACTTTATAGTAATTAATCTCTTTATTAGTAGCTTTACTAGTATTAGTAAGGATTATAGCTATAAGGAGAGGAGCAGAGATTAAGCTCTTTAAATTGCTATTAATAATATTAGGGATAAATTTCTAAGTAATCTTTTAAATATATAATTCCTATAATAACTATATCTCTTTAGTATTGTAATTCCTAATAATTTTAATGCCTAGGAATCACTTTAGGTTGCCTTAGTCTTTAATATCTAGACTGTTTATTAATTATTTATAAAGCTCTTTAAATTTTGCTTTAAATCTATTAGGATATATTATTATAATATTATCTATATAGAAAAATAGGATAAAACCGTCTTTTATAAAGATACATAGGTCTTCTTTTCCTTAGATAAAGCCTATCTTTAATAGGAATTATATTAGATATAGGAACTATTATTAAGGAGCTTCTCTTAGTCTATATAATACTTATATTATCTTCTAGAGATAACCTCTTATATTTATACCTTCTAGAGGTTTATAAAAGATAGGTTATTTAAGTTCTATATATAGGAAGGCATTTTGAATATTATATTAATAAGTATTAAGATTATTAGCGTAATAGACTATGAGTAGTATATATAAAGATTATAAAGCAAGCATAGCTATGTAATTATTAAGGTTATCTTTTAGTTATTAATTGCCTTATATAACTATTCTAGCTTTAAACTCTATAACTATGCCTTTCTTATTAGTTTTGTATTTAAAAACCTAGCTAAGGTTAATAATCTCCTTATAGCATTCTAGATTAAATAATTTATCTAGTATATCCTCCTAGTAGTTTAAGGATAGAAGCTTTAAAAGCTCCTTTATAATCGCTTCCTTTTAGTGGTTATAATAGGCTAAGGCTATAGCTTAATAATAGTAGGTAGGTTTTAGGGGTATATCTTTAATATATAAACTATGTTAAGTGCCTTAGAATACTATTAAAAAAGCAGAAGAAAACTATGCTTACCTAGCTTTCCTTAATTCCTTTCTTTAGCATTTTCTAGTTATAATATTATCTAGATTAATACTATTATTATAGGGATAATAATTCTCTACTGCCTTACTACCTTTAGCAGTAATTTTACTAGTATCCACGGTAGTATCCACGTGTTTAGATATTACTTTACATATAAATTTATTAATTTCACAAAATAGCGTATTATTACCTAGTGTAAAGGGCTTGGGCTTTGCCTAAGCATTAGTCATAGCGCGGAAGGACAGGTGGCTAACAGGAACTAGCAAGGGTTTAGAAAGGAGGCTAATATAAGATAGCTAGGGGATATAAGGGGCATAAAGGGGGATGGACTAGCTCTCTTCCTTTCTTCCCTCCTTAAGTTTCTTAATATTATATTAATGCCTAATAGTAATTACCTAGGGGCTAGTCTATAATATTTAAGAAACTTCCTTTAGCCTTAATAGAGGGCTACTAAAAATAATAGCATTACTATAAATAAATAAACAAATTAATGTAATAGAAGAAGATAATATAATAGATACACTATAACTATAGGTTAAAGGAAACCTAGGGATAAGAACCCTATTAATAGATACTATATTACCCCTATTAGCTTATAATGCATAAATTAATACACTTTAACTTATAATTAAGCAGTAGGTAAGAGAGATTAAGACTCTATAACACTAAGTTTATATAAACCTACTACCACTATTCTAGTTAGCCCCCTAGCAAATGCCCCTATTTAACCCCTAGCATTAGACTTATACCCTCTTATATAATATACTGCCCCTATTATATTACTTACTATATAATAACTATATTAAAAACTAATCCCTATAGGTAATCTATATAATAGTAATAAGACTATATTTACTATATAGAGGTTTCTTATATAATATAAGTTAGAAGTAAATAAGGACTTTATTAGAGATAATAAGGACTAATAGATATTTATCTACTAAAACTTAGCACTAAAGGTCTAGTCCTATATAGCTATATACTTTAAGGTAGGTTACTTATATAACTACTCCCTTATTAGCTTCCTTAGCTACCTAGAAAGTATATTCTCTAATCCTTATAGATAGGAGATAGCCCTTATAGAACTTAACTAGATTAAGCAAGGGTCTAGGGAGTTATTTACTATATTTTTTATTTACTTTAAATAGAAACTCTCTATAGTAAGGGAAGAATAGTAAGTAGGTAATATTAAGCTAGTAAAGTTATAATACACTCTTAATAAGTAGCTAAGAGAGGTTAGTATTAGCAGAGGAATTAGTTATATAGATTACCCTCTTATAGTCTTATAATACTATAGTATTATAGTTAATATTAAGGCCCTAGCCTTAGAGGATAAGTATTAAACCTAACATAGACCCTAACTAGCATAACCTATACCCTAATAAACTAACTAAGATAGTAATATACTAATAACTAGAGTCTAGGCTATATTAACCTACTCTAGTAAATAAGCTAATATAGAGAGGAAAGGGAAGCCTTAAAAGACTAATAGTAAGAGGCTAAGGGCCTAATAGGTTATAATAAATAAAATAATAAAATACTATAAGAAGGAATACTACTTATATTATAGCTTAATAAAATACTAGATCTAAGAGTGCACCCTCCTTCCCGCCTACTAACCTTATCTAAAGGTTACTATTAATATATATAAGGTAGATAAGGAGAGCGCTAATAAGGAGGTTAATACTTAACCCTAGGAAAATAAGTAGCCCCTAAGTAAAGTCTTATATAGGGGCATAAAGGCTAGTTATTACCTATAGATAAGGATAAGTATAGCTAGTGTATAGATATAGAGGAAAATATAGAATACTATATAGATTAACTACTATTCTTAGTTCCTATACTCTTTAATATATATTTATACCTTAATATCTAAATTAATAGTAGGTATAATTACTATAGTGCTATTAGCGAATTAGTAGTATAATAACTAGGCCTAGAGCTTATATAATTACTAAAGCGGAGATAGGTCTACATAGTAGTAGAAATAAGAAGAAGGGGGTTTATACCTAGGAAGATATATCTTTAATTATGTATATAGTATATATAAGGATTAATATTAATAGGTAGGAATTATTAGTATATCTATATATTATATTAGGTCTTACTTAAGATATAATCTTTAGGATACTATAGTTAGAATAGTAAGATATTATTATTTATATAGCTAAGCAATAGTTAGTAATTAGGGCAGCTAAGGGTCTATGTGTTTCTAAGGCTATAGAATATAGTATAAGCAAACTAGTTTAGGGAATTATTAGGTCCTTATATATAGTAAAAGCCTAATAAGCCTAATATAAGAAGGATATAACTATAAGGTTTATTACTATAAGTCTAAAGGAAATTACTATAGTGCTATAGGTTACTACCCTAAAGTTAAAACCTACCTACCCTAATACTTTAATATTACTAGATAAACTAGTAGACTTTAAGGACTTATTTAATAAAGTAAAAGCAAATAGCTTATCTCCTTATAGGGGGTCTCTTAATTACTATATATGTGTATATAAAAACCTAGATAGGTCTAAACTAGCACTTCTATAGGGTTTATTATATAATATGCTAAGGGACTAACTCTTAGAGATTAGACACTAGATTATAGACTTAATAAATAAGGGATGGATTTAAGCAAGCTCCTTATTAGTAATAGCCCCTATTCTTCTAGTTAAGAAGGCTAGAGGTAGTTAGCGTTTTTATATAGACTATTACACACTTAATAAGATAATAGCCTAGGATTATTACCCTCTCTTATTAATTAAGGAAACACTATACTTACTCTCCTAAGTATAATAGTTTATAAAGGTTAATATCTATATAGCGTTTTATAAACTATAGATAGCTAAAGGTAAGGAGCACTTAATAGCATTTTAAACTAGGTTTAGGCTATTTAAATAGCTAGTCTGCCTATTTAGCCTAGTAGGAGCACTAGCTACCTTTTAATATTATATTAATAAGTCCTTAGGGGATGTGTTAGGGGATTTTATTATAGTATATTTAGATAATATCTTAGTCTATTTAGGGGGATTAAAGAAAGACTATATAGCTAAGGTTTAGCTAATATTAGGCTAATTAAGGGCAGTGGGCCTTTACCTAGATCTTAATAAGTCTATGTTTGCTATAAAGGAGGTCTAGTACCTAGGCTATATTATTATAGTAGGTTACTCTATTTACCCTAATCCTATAAAGGTTATAGCTATTAGGGAATAAGTAGCCCCTATAAAGTTATAGGGGGTTTATAGTTTCCTTAGGTTTACAAATTTTTACTATAATTTTATCTAGGATTTTTTAGAGCTAGCTACTCTACTTATACGCCTTACTAAGAGGGATATCCTATTTTAATAAGGAGCTAAGGAAAATACTACCTTTAAAAGGCTTAAAGAGGCTTTTATTAAATACCTAGTCCTAGTATAGTAAGACCTAGACTAGCTAATAGTAGTTAAAGCAAATTATTTAGGGATAGCCCTAGGAGGGTGCCTCTTATAGGAGGGTTAGGATTATATCCTATACCCTATTATATACTATTCTATAAGCCTTATAGCCTTATAGAGGAATTATACTATTTATAATAAGAAGCTTCTAGCTATTATCTCTTATCTTAGGGCATAGTTAGCAAAACTATAGGGAGTGTCCTACCTATTTATAATCTATATAGATTATAAGAATTTAGAATACTTTATAATACCTTAGCTAATATTAAAATAGTAAGCCTAGTAGGCAAATATACTTACTTTATTTAACTTTTACCTCTAATATAGGCCTAGCATATAGGCTTACTACCTAGATACTCTTTTATAAAGGGACTAGGATAGGTTAGGACCTAGTATAAGAATAGGATAAATACTATAGCCTATTACTATTTTAGGACTCTTATAGTTACTATTAGAGTTAGGGGTAGGTTATAGCTAGAGTTTACTATTATTATATATAGCACTGCTGCTAACTAGGGAAGCTTTCTTTGCTATAAGATACCTGTTACGATATAAAATGTATGATATAATGAGTGTAAAGGTTGTTGTTCATTTAACTAGCTAGAGGTCAAAGCTATCATCTAATATAGGGGTTCTAGGTCACGTGCTAGCCACATCCGAGGTCTTGTGGCACGAAGCTAGCCACATCCGAGGTCTTGTGGCACGAAGCTAGCCACATCCTAGGTAATAGGCCAATTGTCAATTCTAGCACGTAACAAGTGCGGGCACCACGGATAAAAGAGATAGCTGTCCCAGCTATCTAAGGTCAGCTAGCTAATGTCAAATCAATCAGGTTGACGGTCAGGTTAACGGTCAGGTTGACGGTCAGGTTAACGGTCAGGTTGACGGTCAGGTTGACGGTCAAATTGATCATTGGATTGATACATCTGACGATAGCTAGATTGGCAAGGCAACAATCTTTGTAGAGGGCCAGGCAACGAGCTTTGCAGAGGGCTTCGGTCAGGCTGTTGAATTGGCTGCTGACGAATTTGCAAAGGGCTAGGCAACGAGCTTTGCAGAGGGCCAGGCAACGAGCTTTGCAGAGGGCTTCGGTCAGGCTGTTGAATTAGCTGCTGACGAATTTGCAAAGGGCTAGGCAACGAGTTTTGCAGAGGTCTAGGCAACGAGCTTTGCAGAGGGCTTCGGTCAGGCTGTTGAATTGGCTGCTGACGAATTTGCAAAGGGCTAGGCAACGAGCTTTGCAGAGGGCCAGGCAACGAGCTTTGCAGAGGGCCAGGCAACGAGCTTTGCAGAGGGCCAGGCAACGAGCTTTGCAGAGGGCCAGGCAACGAGCTTTGCAGAGGGCCAGGCAACGAGCTTTGCAGAGGGCCAGGCAACGAGCTTTGCAGAGGGCTTCGGTCAGGCTGTTGAATTAGCTGCTGACGAATTTGCAAAGGGCCAGGCAACGAGCTTTGCAGAGGTCTAGGCTGTTGAATTTGCTGACAAGCTAGCTGCCTTCGAAGGTCATCGCGTTCTTCGAAGACTTCCTTAACGAGGTCTTTAAGCTGCTGGAAGTCATCCTCTTCAATAGCTAGCTTCCGTTGAAGGTCCTGTATCTGTTGCTGCTGCCACTGAATTTGCTGCTGCTGCCGTTGAATTTGCTGCTGCAATTGCTGCTGTTGCCATTGATATCGGGTCCTTAGGTCCTGAAGGTCCCGTTGATGCTGTTCTTGCTGCCACTGAAATTGCTGGACTAGCTGTTGTTGAATCTGTTGAAATTGCTGACTAGCTGGGCATAGGTCCTTAAGATGTTGAAAGACCTGATTTCTTGACGGGAAGGTCTTCCTATAGATGCCACAGGTTCGGCGCTGATGATCTTGCTTATAAAGCCGCTGTAATCGCTGCTGTTCGCACTGATCTAGCTGGTGCAAGGGAAGCATTGTATCTAGCAAGCTTTATTAGATTCGTAAGGAAGCTGCCTAGCGGGGAGGCCAGCGATCGAAATTAACGAATTTGTCAGATTGACGGTCGGGTCGAAGGTCTTCAAATTGACGGATCGAAGGTTGAAGAATCGAAGGTCGAAGAATCGAAGGTCGAAGGTCGAAGAATCGACGGATCGAAGGTCGAAGATCGAAGCAATTCGAAGGTCAACGAATTGAAGGTCTTCAAAGGTCTTCAAATCAACGGATCGAAGGTTAAAGAATCGAAGGTCGAAGGTCTTCAAATCAACGGATCGAAGGTCGAAGATCGAAGGTCGAAGGTCTTCAAATTGACGGATCAAAGGTCGAAGATCGAAGCAATTCGAAGGTCAACGAATTGATCGAATTAATCGAAGGTCAAAGAATCGAAGGTCAACGAATCTGACGATAGGCGCGATGCCTAGGGGTGAGCTATCAGGCCTATTGAAAGGGATAGCTTTGACGGGCTTGGTGGATTGGTTGACGATTTTGTCGGTTTGGTGGCTTTTATTAGCAGTAAAAGCGCTAGAGGTGCGCAACGATCGAAGAGCAATTGCTACCACTTGTTACGATATAAAACGTATGATAAAATGAGTGTGTTCGTTGTTGTTCAACTAGCTAGAGGTAAAAGCTATCATCTAATATAGGGGTTCTAGGTCACGTGCTAGCCACATCCGAGGTCTTGTGGCACGAAGCTAGCCACATCCTAGGTAACAGGCCAATTGTCAATTCTAGCACGTAACAATACCTATAGACTTTATAGGATTAGGTAGTTTAATTAGATTTAATATACTATATCTAGCTTTAGGCAATTTAAGAAGGGGTAAGGAAGTTTTTACTAGAAGTAATAATAAGGGAATAGGTTATAAATTGCTTACTAAGTGCCTATAGGGCGCTCTAGTTTTAGGGCTAGACCTAGGTCCTAGCCTAGGAACCTCTTATAATAATGCTTATCTAATAATATCACGATTCGCTAGTAGTAAGGCACCTAGGACATAATATAATATTTTAGATCTTATAGCAGCAGTTTTATTAGGATAGGATATTATAGGATATTACAAGGTTTGTCTATAACTACTACTACTTTAGTAGTTATAAAAGTTATTAATAATATTAGGGCTTATTAAAACCATTACTAATCCCTAACTAGTTTTAGTTATAAATCTCTATTAACTTTATAATAAACTTACTAGTATTATCCCTAGAATAGCCCTAGTTTCTTATAGTTATTACTAATAGGCTTTCTAAGTTTATTTAATTAGAGGTAATAACCTCTATTATAGCTAAGGAGTGCGTAGAATGGTTTAAGATAGTATAGTAGAGATTTTAAGGTTTTCCTTAGTTAATTATTATAGACTAAGGGTTAGATTAGTTAGGAAACTTCTAGATAATATTATACTTAAGAGTTAGGATTAACTAACTCCTTTTTATATTATATTACCTATAGATAGACAGCGGCATAGAATAGGTAAATTAGGAGGTGTAAGCAATACTATATATATCTATCTCCTTCTTATAGTATAATTAGCCTAAACACTTAGCTACTTATTAGCTTATAATTAATAATAGGATATCCTTAGTTATAGGGGTAAGTCCTAATAGATTACTATATAGCTATAATTTAGAACCTATTTAGTTATAGCTAAACCTAGCACTATTTACTATAACCTCTAAGGGAAGGGTAGTTTAGTTCCTAGAATACCTCTAAAAGGGGACTTATTTAGCTTAGGCTATAATAGCATATATATAATAATATTAATAGGATATAATATTAGCGTTATATTACCTAGTAGAATGTTTCTAGGTTAGGGATAAAGTGTAGCTCTTACTTTAGAATATTAAAACTAATTACCCTTTATAGAAGCTTAATTAGGTTACTATAAAATATACTATTATAGAAGTTCTAATACTACTTATAGTCTAATTAGATATACTAAGAGGCATTTACCTAGTCTTCTATATAGATCTTATAGAGTAAGTAGTAATAGACCCCTTCTAAGTTAGAAGCTCTAAGACTCTAGACTAGATCTAGAATAGATATTATTAGAGAATAATAATAAACTTATTAAGAAATACTATATAGAGTAAATCCTTATAGCCTAGAATACACTAGGTAGAGGTAATAAATATAATATATTAGTTAAATAGGTAGGTTACTTATAATTAATATAGGAACCACTAGAGAATATAGCAAATATAGGGGCGCTAGATAACTTTAAATAGGAATAGGGGGATATATAATATAATAATAGACTAAGTTAATTAAGTAAAAGTTATTTACTAAGAGAGACTATATATAGGACTAGGGGTATACTTATACTACTATCTATAATAAATTATTTAGTATAACTAAGATATGCTCTTACTATAGCTATTTTAGCTACTAAATCCTTATTAATCTTACTAGAGGCGCTATTAAACTCCGTTTTACTCCTATTAATAGGGGTAATATATTAAAGAGGGGATAAACTATATCTAGCTTAGGGGTAATAGATATCTATATAGTAGTTATTATAGCTCTATCCCTAATGCTAAATAATAGGAGAGGTATATTACCTAGAGGGTAAAAGATAGGAGTATATAGATAGGAGCTTAGTTCCTATATAGCTACTAAAGGTAATAGGAAGATATTTAGACTTAGTATAGGGGTAACTAGTCTTATTAGGGAGGGTAAGCTATATTTAATATAAATTAGTAGGGGGATACTAGAAGAGCACTAGGATTAATACTAATAGTAATAAGAAGGTAATTTATTATATAGCTTAATATATTAAGGATTAGTCTTAGGACTAATATAGTAATAGCTAGGGGAGAGCGTACTAATTATAGTAGTAGAATACTTATAGAAATCCTATTATATAGTAACTATACTATTTATAAGCTACTAGTTTTACTAAAATAGGGCACTAGTAACTTAGTATAGTAAGTTATTTATTCTATAACTAGCTAAGGGACTACTACTAATAAAGGGGATAATATTAAGTCTAGTTATATTTAAGGTAGGAGTATTAGTTAAGAGGGATAGCCTAAGGGCTAAATAAATAGGTACTAGATTAAACTAGGCCTAATTAAGGAGAGTATTTTAGTAGGTAATAAGGGACTAGTATCTCTAGGATAGAATAGGTAATTTTTGCTTTATAGTTACTAACTTAGTAATACTAGGTTTTATAATATACTAGCCTATAGTAATTTTAGCTTTAAGATCTTTTAGGGCGTAATAGAGGCAAGGGTTAGTGGATAAGTACCTAGTTAGCTAGATATAGGTAATATAATTATATTAATAAGGAGGGTAGGACTTACTGCTCTTAGGTAGGTAATAGTCTATAATGCCTATAGTTAGGGCCTGTTTTATATAGGGACTATAGGGATAAAAAACTAAGGCAGGCGTGGCATACTACTTATTATCTAAGTTACCTTCTATAAGATATTTGCCTATAGAATAGGCAGGAGGCATAGTGGGCATAGTAAGGCTACGCATAAGCTATGTTATATACGCTATATAATAATAATAATATAACGCAATAGGTAGAGATAACTCTACACCCACTACTAGGACGTGTATAACACGTGCGTGTACTACATTTAAGGTAATAATAACAAACCATAATAGGTAGAGATAACCCTATAACCTAACACTAGGACGTATATAATACAGGGGCGTACTATATTTAAGTTAAGGGGAGCAGAGAGGGATTACTTATATAAGGGATATTAATATTAGTAAAAGGGTAATAATATAGATAGGATAAGGGGTAAGAAGGTTTTAAAGGGAATAGGGGATAATTTATACTCTTAGGAGATATTACTAGGATAGGTAAGTAGGGAGGTATATAAAGGGCTTAGGCTTTGCCTAAGTATTAGTTATAGCGCAGAAGGACAGGTGGCTAATAGGAACTAGTAAGGGTTTAGGAAGGAGGCTAATATAAGATAGCTAGGGGATATAAGGGGCATAAAGGGGGATAGACTAGCTCTCTTCCTTTCTTCCCTCCTTAAGTTTCTTAATATCATATTAACGCCTAACAGCAGTTGCCTAGGGGCCAGTCCATAACACCTAGTATCTAAATCTCTATATTCTTTATAGTAACTAGCGCCTTATAAGAAGAGTTAGGAGGGGTTAAAAGTGCACTAATATAGTTACCTTCTTACCCTAATACTTAAGGTAGTATTTTTACTTTAAACTACTTATTTTCCTATTCTATAGTTAATAGTAAAATAGCTTAATTATTCTCTTTAAGTTCTATTCTAATAAGGTCTTAGCTAATTTCTTCTTTAATGTCTCTAGCCTTAAGCTCTTTAAGCAGCGTAATTATTAATATCTTCTCCTTTTAAGCTAATTCTAGCTTTTCTTCTAGTTTAAAGAAGGAGTTCTTATTAAATTAAACACACGCTAATACAATAACCTTCTAATTACATAACATAAGCACCTAGATAATATACTAGGATTTGCCTCTATAACTAATAAGGTAACTAATATAAGCTTTTTACTCTAATTAAGGGATTACATTATGTGATTTAACATGCTCTAGAGCCTTTATTATTATTAGAAACGCTTTATATCTATAAGCGTAAAGATAAGCAATTAAGGGTTTTTAGATCTCTGCTATTTATAAGTAAGTAAGGATAGTTTTCCTAGCCTAATTTTACTAAAGTTTATATAGTATAATCTAATTTCTATAATACTTAAAAGGTATTTAATTTAGGAGATAAACTATAGTATTAAATACCTTATTATTAAGTTCTAATAGAAACTAAGCCTTAAGGCTTAATATATAAGCTTTTTACTTAACTACCCCCTAGATCTCTTTGCCTTACTATTCTAACTAGGTATTAAGGGAGCTAAATTATAGACTATAATGCTAGTAAAGGCTATCTTATCTTTTATATTCTCTATAAAGAGGGCTTTTTTAATATTACTATATAAAAATTATAGTTAAATGCTAAATTAAGTGCTTAGAAAGCCTATTATTATATAGAAGCTATTATAAATACTATCTTTAGTCTTAAATAAGTAAAAGAAACGTATTAAGGTTATAAGGTATATAAATATATACTAATATCTATTACTATTCTAATAAGGAGAGTTATAGTAATCTAGATTAACTAATAACCTATAACCTAGTCCTTAAGGAAGTCCTTTAGGTATAACCTATAATCTCTATTACTTAGCTTTGCCTATAGCATATATCTTATATTATATAAGCTTAGGTCTAATTAATTTAACGCCTAAAGTTACGTTTATAAGTTCTATAAAAGCCTTTATACCTAGATAACTATATTATTAATGCTAAAGCTCTGTATCTCCCTTTATAGGTAGCTTTAGTAATTAGCTTATTATAGTATAAGCTTCTCTTAGATTATCTAATAGCCTTAATAATATATAAAGCTTATTAATATTATTAATTCTTGCTATAGGATAGTTCTCTTTATAGAGAAATCCCTTCTTCTAATTCTAATAGATCCCTGCTTTTATTAGGATTATTACTAATACTAGATTAATATAGAATTTAGGAATAAATAGTATAGTCTCTAATATAATTATCCTTACGCTTTATAATATAGGGTTTATAATAGATATACATATAGGACCTTAACCTAAAGCTATATATATTATACCTCTAGCCCTAACCTTTATTATAATAGTCTTATTAAATTTAGATTAATTAAACTAGCAGATATTATTAAAGATATAAACATTTGCTTTAGAGTTATATAAGACTATATTCTGCCTTAATTCTATGCTTTCTATAGCATTAGTAGTTAAATTTATAGCTTTCTTTAACTATTAACCTTACTTAAAGTATATAAATAATAATATATTTGTAGTCTTATTACCTAGGGTAACTATAATTAAGTTATTAGTTAGATTCTATAAAGGTATAAAGATATTACTACTCTTTTTCTCTAGTTTCTAACTTATTACCTTAGACTTTTCTTATAGATTCTCCTTTAGATACTTTTTAATATTATCTTTAGAGTTTTTCTTAACTTCCTAGTCCTTTAGAGTAGCCTCTAGCTTATATATAGTCTTAAATAAATTATATAATTCCTATTACTTTAAAGCTTCTTTAGTATAATACCTAGAGTAAAGGTACCTTATTCTTTTTAATTTACTTTAACTATTTAATCTCTTAGTAGTAAGGGTATTAGCTAACTTTAATATACTTTATAGAGCTTTATAATCTCTTTTAAACTTAGTAACTATCTTAAGGAATCTATAATCCTCTCCTTTATTAAGTAGATTATTTTACTTCTTCTAGAATAATTTAAATTTACTTTAAAGAGATATAATAAACTTATATAGTATTATCTCCTTAGTTTATTAAGTCTTAAGATCTTAATAATTCCTCTATAATACCTTTATTATTATAGCTTACTTATACTAATTATAGATACCTTTAGCTTATAAATAATTATTAAGGTATATTTCTATAAGAATAAGTATCTTCTTTATATTTAGCTTATACTAATCCTAAAGAAGCTTAAGAATCCTTTAAGTATAATATTAAACTAACTCTCTATCCTTAACTTTAGTATTAAAGTTAAGAAAATCTTATATATTCTTTAATAAAGTCTTATAGATATATTCCTTAATCTTTAGTATTTACTTTAATAGGGCTATATACTTTATAAGGTTAAATTATAATTCTTTATATTAAAAATTAAATTAATCCTTTATATCTTTATAAGTAATTCTCTAATTCTTAAGAGTATTAGGGTTATCTAGTAAGACCTCTAGTCTCTAACCCCTTTATAGGTATATAGGCATTATAGGTTCTTTAAGTAATTTATCCTTATTAGGATTAATATACTCCTAGACACTATAGGATTTTATATAATTCTTAATTTATATATACTATTTAATCTAGTCCTTCTCTAATAATAATACTATATTTAGAGTTTCTTTAGATATTATAAAGGAGGAATATACTAGTTAATTAGAGCATAGGTTAAGTGTTTTAACTAATTAGAATAATAAAGGGTAATTATCTCTTAATAATTAGTAAGCGTTAATTAATAATATCTAACGGAGCTTATATCTTTAATAATAATTAAAAAGGGTAATAGAAGCCTCCTAGGCTTATAACTATTAAGGTAAGGGTTAGTGTAGATAATAGAAAACATTTAATTTAATTAATTAGAGGTATAAATAGCACCTAACTTTTATACCTAAAAGGTACATAGTGCGCTATAGTAATAACTAGTCTACGGAGGTACTTCTAATATATTGTCTCCACCGTTGTCTCATAGAGGGTTTAATCCTAGTTAATGCGCGGGCTGCATCCACACATCTAGTGCTTCAAGGAGCTCTCCCTGACAAATACACACGGGTCAGTTGGTAGATGGGCACAGCTGGCTATAAGTGTTGGGCATCTGCAGTTTTATTACCTCATTAGCTTATGTGTGTAGTCTGTCGCGTCCCGTCTTCTTCTGAGCCCCTCCCCAACTCGCAAGCCGCTGAATGTATATCGCTATTGTCCGGTGCCGCCACGTTGCCTGTCCGCCAGATGTCAACAGGTCCTCGCTTCCATTGCCAGCTGCCACTGTCCGGCCACTGCAGGTTCAATTCTTGATTTTGTTGCATAAATCCCCCATCATTATGCCGTTTTGCTTTGACCCCGGATTCGCCATCCGTCAGCACATTCTCGAAAATGATCCAAGGAGTCGTCATACCGCCAAGCTAAGATCCGCCTCCCTGGAACGTGGATATGGCGCGTCTCTATCCTGTTGGCTTTCGCCCAATGCAAACGTACCTAACCACGGACATGAGCTCCAAGAAGTTTCGCAGGCCAACAAGTACCACGGTCGAACACTTACAATGGAAAATAGGGCTTTTAGGAGTGCAAGTCAGCAATCACAAACCAGTATACTGGTCGAGGGCTGTCAAGTTCTTCGTACCTTGAGGCGGATATCTCCTGCTTCTTCTGCTGCGTCAGTGACCAGGTCATCAAACTCTTCAACCGATATTCTGTATGTTTATCTTTTGTGAGCTTGCCGTCTTACGAAAGGGGACATTATAGGCAGCCTCACTCACCCTTCAAGCTTGGTAAACGGATAGAAAGCTAACGAGCGTAGCAACCAGGGAATATTTTCTATATTTGCCCGCCCGATGTCTTGATATCTCGGCTCTGAAATGAGGTAGTCATCAGTTCTGCATGGCCGCTGGGTTCAGCCTTCTGTTATTTGAATGCGGACATACCAGCCTGCCAAGGACACATTGGTAGTGTCAGGAGTCGGTATTCAACTTCTATAAAGCCTGCTCTCAGCATCCACTGGTGGAGTTGCAGCGCTGCTCGAGGATTTTTATACCGGGCCATGGACGACAGATATAGGCTTGACCATCTGGACAGGGCGTGAACTTTTACCCAAGACGTCAGCTTGCGATGTAAAACTCACACGCTATTGGATTTTGCTTGCCTCTTGACAGAGATCCGTTGTCTGATTGAGCGTTGAAGTACATCTCTACCATCTGACACCAACCTCCTGGCCGCAAAACTCGAAACATATCTCGAACATAGCCACTCCATCGATTTGCGTCGATGCCACCACACACCATCTGACTGTGTACCACGTCAAAATGTGCTGAAGAGAACGTGAAACTATGAAGATCAAGACTTCTTAGCGAATGTCCTAGCATGTAGAGGAGGCGTCCGCCGCTGACCTCGCATTTAGGTCGTCTATTTGCAAATCGAGATTATCTGGCAAATCTGCCGATATCATGTGAGGGCTGATGTCAAGTCCGATCACCTATTTGCAAGCATCAGCTTCATCCTTTGTTTGTTGTCGAGCCATCCAACCAAAATGTGCCGCGATGCATACACGAGGCAAACAATGTGGCTCTGCGGTACGCAACAATCCTGCATGATGTATGGTTCTTGCTGCTAGGACATACCTCCGACTCTGGAAACTGTTTCGCAACATCAACGGCCCAGTCACCAGCCCCAAACCCGCAGTCGAGAATCCGTCTGGGTTGATTAACTGGGGAAATATAAGTTTATTGTCGAATAATCGACATAAAACCGAATGCATCGATTCGAGCCGAGTCACTTCGTCCTTTTGCAACGGTTCTTAGCAGTGATCGGTTAAGCCCAGCAAGCGAGGGAGTTCTGTGTAACACACCTCATCAACAGGCAAAAAGTATACTTTATTTTCCAAGGCATACTTCTGGAACGTTCGGCCGTGGTACTCGACAGTTTCCGTGAAAGTATCATCTAGCGGAACAGTTCCGTCCCTTGCATTGATCAGCAATAAATATTCGAAACCTATCCAGGGGGAAACTTCATACTCGGCGTCCATATCCTGTCTTTTCCAAGACGAAATCGGCAACTATGGTTGTTGGACTAGGTTCAGTAATAGGGGTGGGTTATCTGATCAAAAGGGCGCAAGTCAACAAGTGACCTTTTTGCGCGAGTGGTTTTGTCAGCCAGATGGTTGGTTTGCAACAGGCAACAAAGGTCCACTTGCTTCACCCTCGAAGACCCCTTTCTTGCCTGCGCTGTCGTATTTACCAGAATATTATGCATTGTTCGACGTACGTAATGCGAGAGAATCCTCAAGGCTCAAAATTTAGGCATAGCCACTTTGGCAAGAAGCTATTGCTACGATGGCGAGCTCGATGGCGATAGCGGAACGCCGGAAAAGCTTTTAACTGTTCAGCAAACGAGTGGCATAAAACAGGGCCCTCTGGTCTTTCCCCATGCCAGGGTCTGCCCCGAAGGAAAAAGGACATATGTACACTGGACTGAGCCGCCGCTGCATGACGCACCATGGATCTGCTGGTCCTGGCAAGAGACACAAGTCACATGGTAGACATTGCAACGCAGTGTGCAACGCAATGAAGGCTGAAGAACATAATGTGTTTGGGCTCGGGTCGAAGACGGGCCCCATGCTAAAGACGGAATTCCCGCCATTCAGAAATGCCCTCGTCAGAGATCAGTGTGAGACACAGACGACATTCATATGCACAACCTTTGGGATTGCATATGCATGTCTATGACCAGTCGTCGACAATCTCTGATGTCAACCCCAGACCATTGAATGGTCAGGTTTTGCATCCCGTATGTCGACCATGAGCGGCCGACAACGACCAAGTGCCAGGGGTACAGACACAGGCGGAATTAACACTCACTTTGGGGAAGCGACGTTTGTATGCTACGGAACACTACTGACGCACAGTAGTCGAGAAGCGAGGCGGGAGAGAGACCGCTAAAATGCGGAAGAGATGCTTTAGAGATCACCAGTGGCATTTGCATAGTACCAAGGAGGTTCCCAGTCCCCCGCCCGTAGGCGAAACGCACTTGTTTGCCTGTGGTTGCCCTGTGGATCGCGATAGAACTTGGGCCGAATACCCCAGTGTCCGGAGCAAGCAAATTCCATTCCTTTCTCCGCGAGCAGAAGAGGAGGATCGAGAGGACTTCGATCAACCCCAACTGGCAGTACAGCACAGCTTGAAGAAAATTGACTAGCATGGAGCCTGACCGTTCCAACCTCCCCACCACCTTGCAAGCAATTCATGCACACGGTTGCGCTTGAGACCGTCGCGGACAGGTGTCACGAGTGATCTCATTCTTGGTCATTTTACAATACGGCTTTCAATGTTGAATAGCGTTGTTCTGCCACGGAATTATGTTCAGTGGCTCTCACATGCCGTCTCCGAAGACAGAACGCCCTGGTTCATACCCTGTGATTTTGCATTTGGTGCGGAAAATTAGCTGCTAGCCATCACAGAACATCACCGAAGGGATCTACCGTCCAGGGCTTTCAAGGCGCCCCTGGAACGGCAAGATATGACAGGATGCCTGGGAAATCAGCAAACAGGACAAGCTTTGAGGTCAGGAATTGACACTGGCGACTATGGACGAATAGGACCCCCTAATAAACCACCGCAAAGTGCCTGGAAAGCCGATTGAGGGCGAAGGGTCTCGGGCAATACAGGGAGGAAAGATCCTGCTCCACTACAGAGTAGTGATGAGACAGGTGATCAAGTTCTACGGAGCAGCCACTCTACTGCTGGAAGGCTCGCAGACCCTGGATACACCGATAAAGACATGCCGGCTAGCTATAAGGAATGACATAACGCGGGAGGTAAATATGAGGCAGGGTGGGCCTTCTATTAAGCCATCACGGATTATACGTCAACGGACAGCGTCAAAAAGCTCTATGGATTAGTTTGGAGTACATATTGAGGAATCCGCATGAGCCCACAGATGTCTAGCAAGAATACACTGGGCGAAGGGCACGCTCTTGCCCCTTTCAAAATCGCCAGAGTTGTCATATTTTGGCAACACGCACGGCTAGCTCTGGCGCACTAGACCACTGGCTTTCGCAAAACAATCCCTTTTGTCCGAAGATGCGTCAGTGGTAGGCGTACGCTCTGAATGAAGTTTCCTCCAACCAAACGGGAATGCTTCTGCATTCAAGATAATGCTCCCAATGACAGAGAAGATCACGGCCAGGAAAGCCAATCCATTTTTCATGGACATGCCTGTCAATCAGACTATAGATTGGAGTGATTTGGACGGACAGTATGGAGTACACCCACGCATATCACCAAAGGCACGTACATATTTAGCAGCGTTGATATGCCATGAGAGCTGATTGCGCTTCTATCGCGTAACACAACAAATTGACATGATCGCAATGCCCCGCGACCACGCGAGCGAAACCTCGGAGCAGTGATTTACAACGAAACATGTTCCAATCCGGAAAAGGGAAGAGCCGCAGTCGTGGGAGCAGTAGGGGTTCTCAATATTGTAGTCAGGCTGGCATCCAAATTTGCCCATCTCGTCAAACAAGCACATGGGCGCAATCCTAGAAGTCTCATCCAGCATTGCCCACAGATCTTTCTGCGCACAGCTCCGCAAACAGGAGACATTTCGAGCGATCAAGAAAGATGTAGTTTGAAGATCTGTAGACACGATAGACAATACTAACAGGCCGTCTCGGTTCAACGCATGCTGGGATGCACAGAATCGCGGCTCCATGGTTGACGTTGCTAGCACAACAACGGCACATTGTGCAAATGACAGTACGGATTAGCCCGCGCGTACATGAAAACCTACTAGGATGGATGCTATTCTTATTAATAGTAGTTTCGTTCCCTCATCATTAGACCCGCAAGCTAGAACACAAAGACGACGGCATGTCTATCGAGCTCCATTGCTCCGTACTGCGAGAAGGATTCCATCCCCCCTTCCCCGTCCAAGTCCCGCACATGCACTCAAGCAGCGGGCAGTACTCCGTACTCCGTAGACATTCCCCCTTCCCCCAAGCAAGTCTTCTCACCACAACATACTCCGCAGTCTCCCTCGTAGTTTTACCTGCCACGGAGTAGAAACCCGACTTTACCGACCTATCTAGCCCCCAGTGTGTCCGTAGCGTAGGTTCCAAAGACGGGGCGGCGCGAGCCACGGGCCTTGGAACCGACTTTTATCAAACTACGCATTCCTGCCCACCACGGGTCCTGCCGAACTATAAGACCTCGGGACCCTCTGTCGTGGCGTCCACATGCCAAGGGATGCTATGCCAACTTGGGCGTGTTGGATGCGCGTTCGTTCATCTTGTGGTGCTGAGAATTCAAGTCCATGGGGGATGAATCATTGGAATGAAACGTCAAGGGGGCATGGCTCGTAGTCAGCTCTCATCAATTTGAGTAGTCTACCCTTTCTATCCTATTCATGTTTGCTTCATAGTCTTTGATTTATTGTACACCGCTGGTTGTGATGACGAGAGAGTAAAAAAAGCAAAAACAACTAAGTGCAGTAGGGTACTCGGTACAAGGAATATTTATATCGCCATCATCGTCATATGATGTGACATGTCATTGCGTTCGATTATCGCCAGAGGCTACGCAGATCGTGCAAACTCAGGCGATTGGTCGGGTTGGCGACTGAGAGCCCGTGTCTTCGGGTCGCGATGCCTGCCCCAAGTCCCTTGCTTTTGTCGCACATCGTGTCAACATGATTTCTTGGTGTTCCTCATTAAATTGTTTCGTCGGCGTGGCCATGTATGCAACGGCCCATCGTCGTTCCCGGAAGCTTGGGCTCCCGCTAGTGCGTCGTGGCCAGCTCAGGTTGGGGCCCTACAGTCGACGCAGATGTGCGAGAGCCTTGACTGGCAACGTATCTCGTCAGACGGGAATAAGAAATCCCATGCCAAGCGAATGGTGAGCGCGGGGACCATCATTAGCACCAGGTAAAGACGGGATTTCTGCTCTTGACTGCCTCAAGCCGTTCCACAATGACTCTTCGTCGGTTGCCCATTTGTCCCTCGGCTGCAGCATAGCCCAGGTCCCCCTCGAGGTCATCGCCGCTGTACAAGTCTTGCGAGTCACCGTAGAGGTGTTGTGCAATACTACTGCTGTTTCGCCGTGCCGCAGCTGGAGATGCAAACGAGTAGCGCCGTTGCTGGCGGGGGCCATGACGCGCGGGTTCGTAAACGTTGAGTGAACGTGATGCCGTGCTGTTGCCAAAGGGGCTTAGTTCTGGCCCCTTCATAGATATTCTCTCGTGGGGGAGCGCGCATCGTCCTCGTTTGGACTTGAAACCTCGTCGAATCGCAATGAACGAGGCATTTCGATTGGCGCAGACTGCAAGCCCAAGAGATCTTCTGCGGTGTCTTGTGCGGCTGTAGCAGAGCTCGCAATGTCGGCCTCATCCATGGAATCCCGGAGAAACGAGTTTCGACGGAGCTCTGAAGATGTCACGCGCATTGGAACTGCAACAGGGACTTCAACGAGATCGTCCCAGACACACACTTTGGCTCTTCTTGTGAGTTCAAGAGGACCATGGTCCGGTGTTTTCAAGGCCTCTACTACATTCCAAGCTTGGCCCTTCATGACGGCGATTTGCTTGGCAAACATGCGCTCTTGGAAGTCCTCGTCAACCTGAAAGACTCTTTTGAGTGCCATCTGCGTCTGGGCCCACCATGCCGTCGATGTGAGTAGGGGTAGGAAATGATCTCTCGTCTTTTGTGAAAAGGGTCGGCCAATTAGATCGACAGGAAGGAACAGCCAGCCAAATGGAAAGCTACCAACGAATCTGTCAGCAATGCAACGACTGTGGAGTTGGCATGTCAAGTACGGCAACATACCTTCGCCAAGCATCGGGATGCTTCCAAGGCCAGGACAAGGAATTGTCAATGGCCCCCACAGAGATGGTGGGTTCCTTTGATGATGAAGTCTTGTTAGACGACGCATTCATAGGCCTCTGGCTCTTATAAGGATATGATGCACTCGTTGCAGACTGAGGCATTCGCTCCGCCTGTACAGGGCGTGGCCCACTGTCTTGGTCGTTGTCCTGAGAGGTCTCCATGTTCAGGTGAACAGGATCAGAAACCACAGACACTTTCCCGGCTTCCCAGTCGACCTTGATCATCCAGTTATCGAGACCTCGATCTGTATTTCTCATGATGTAATCCAGAATGACCAGCTTTTCGAGTTCCTCCCTGAATGATATTTTGATCTGCTCGGTCCAGACAAATCGTGGGGGTCCAGTGGCTTCTTCCGTGGCTTCTCGAGTTTCTTCATCGCTCGAATCACCATTCTCTGGCGATCCGGATGTGGATGGGCGACAGCTCTCGGTCCATCGCTTCTTACGGTTTCGATGCGTCTCATTTGCCCGAAACCCGGACCAGTATTGATCTGGCCAAGGATGCTCACGCAGGAAAACATTTGCGTCTTTGAAGCCTTTCAAGAAGACCTGGAAACTCCCTGGCTTGGTCGGTAACGGTTTCTTGTTTCTGTAGAAGCTGCGTCGGTCCCAGAAGGGATAATGAAACGATTTGGATGACAGCCAGACGACGTCTGTGTAGGGTACTAAGTTGGTGCGAAGCTGATTGTCAAGTACGTAGGCTGCGGCTTCACTAACATATGACAGGTTTGGGATGAGACTAGAGAAAGAGTCGAAAAGTCAGATTAAAAAAAGAAAAGAAGAAAAAAAAAGGGGGAAATTGCACATCGGTTGTCAAACATACCAGGCTCGGCCAAAACAGCAGGGGAAGAGATTCCTGTGAATCCATTTATTCCACTTGGGATTACCCGCCGCATAGGGTTCCTCATCTTTTGGTTTGAACACACCAACAATCTTGCCGTCCGGGTTCCTCGCAAAGTAGCTGCCCGAACTACCCTGCGAAATCATGCTTGGATGGACCTCCTGTCGTATCGCAACCCTCACACTCTCCACGATGGCTTCAAATTCAGCCCTGGTTATTGCTCCTGGCTGATCCTCAGCCAGGAATTCTGCCGTAACAGGCCTCACGCCCTCGGGGGTTGGAAAACAGAGTGTTGGATTTCGAGCCGTTCCTCTTCGCCCAAGATGCTTTTCTCCCTTCCACGTTTAAATTTGGAAGCTATCTCGTCGGCCCATCTTTCTAACCGAGCGTTTATGGCTTTGATGTCTACGCCCCCAGAGCTTCCTCCCCGTTTGCGAAGCTTCGGTCTTTGGTTATTCGCCTTGGGACTGACGATTCCTGAGCGATACTTTGGTTGCTGGGTAACAGGTGCGAAGCGTGGCGCCGAGGCCGGCTGCAGAGAGGCTGAAGAATGTGCGAGATCATCGTCGGAGTCGGTAAGGTCGGCTTGGGTGAGGCGTTCGTAGCCGGTAGTAGGGGGCGATCGCGGGGCATGATTTCTAGTTGGGGATGTGGTGATATCTAGGCCATTACGATCGCAATTGCTCGAGTCGTCGGGGATGCTTCGGAAACAGAAGGTTGACCAACGGCGGCAGCTCGTAACCGAATCGACTGGATGACGCGTATGTATGGTACGAATACCGAGAAAGATGGGTGGCAGGCAGGAAGAAGGCCAGATAATATTGAAAAGAGTGACGTGTTGTGACACCCAAACATTGAATTGGAGCTTGGCAACTTGGAGCAGCGGACAGGTGCATGCATGTGGGACCCGGCGGTGGGCCTGGATCCCTGAAAGGGGCACGAGGGGACCAGATGAAGAAGTTTATGTACATGTGTATTGCAAACCCTACCCTACGGAGTAAAGGATGGTCCTTTTCATGATTCCTGTTGGCTCCTTCCAAGCATTCCCATTCTCCATGATTTACCTTTTTTTTTTATTAACACAGTTAGTCATAAGAAACAGTCCTAATATTCATCACTGACTGCACAAAAGTACTCCATCAAGAATGGCTATATTTGGAGCCAACAATTACGACAGCGACGGTACATCCGGAGTCGTTGTCAGTCTTCCATTGCAAACATTTCCCCCGAGGTGCACGCGGGCTTGTTTCCGTATGAGATGACGGCTGAGCTACCACTTCAAGTCTGGGAAGCCAGCGGAAGCGAAGTCTACGCAGCTCCCCAGCTCGGCTGGCGTATTGTTCTTCCTTGAATAGACAGACAAAGTCGCCGTTGAGAAAATGGCTGACCCTCTCGAATCCACCCTGTTTTCAGCGTTTGACCATCAGCTTCGACACTCAACACGATCATGTTGCCATCCATATTCGAGTTCCTCGTTGCGACGGTCGTGCGTGCTCTCAATCGGATAGTGGATGTGTGCCTGAATGAGGCTGAGGTGAAAGGCGTTGGTGATGAGCATCATCACATGGCGCCAATTGCTTGCCGCAGTCCGCAGAGTCAGCCGCCTCGGCCAGGCCGCTTCGTCACTCTCGATGGAGTCATCCGGCCATCATCAGGTCGCAACATCGAACTCATCCCCGTCCTCGACCACAGTATTCCAGGTGGTGCGGTCAGAGGCATCATGTCCGTGGTAGTCGACACAAGAACCTCCTACTCCGCCGCCGAAGTAGTAAACGTCTGGCGCACGAAGAGCCTGGAATTCATCAAGATTGACGAATCCAAGATAGCCGTCAAGGAGTTCCTCCCGCAGGTCGAGCAAGACCCCGTTGTGCTGGCCCTGGCGTCCAGTAGGGCCCTGGGACCCCAAGGAGGCAAGGACATGAAAGCCCAGCTGGAGGCGTGGCGCAATGTCCTCCTCGGCGTTGCGATTTATCTACGAGAGGACGCGGAAGGGAAAGATGGGCAAGACACAGAGGTGAAGGTGAAGACGGGCGAGGAAATCGAGGTCGAGGCCAAGCCCACGATCGTGGGGACAATGTGCCTTGGGGTGGGGTGGGATCAATGCCCGGACAGCGCATCATTATCGCACGGCGCACATGGGCATCAGAGGCCATCGATTGATTGGATGGTGGATTGGGCTATAGTATCTCTCCGTGATCTGGGGGCAGTATTGGCCGGCATTGGAGGTTGGGGGCTCGGACACTCGGACACTCGGACACGATGATGATGATGATGATGATGATGCTCTTGGCAAGCGGGCATTCTTTCTTCTCTATTCGTTTGTTAGTGTTCAGGGCGGACTAGTCTAGTAGCGCATACAATTCTACGACCATGTAAACTTACTCCACGCCTCGTCACGAGCTGTGCAACTGCTTTCTTCACAAATTCTTCACAAGAACGGAGGGACAGGAATGTGACACGAGCAACATGCGACGTGTGCCGCGACGCAACGTTTGGTAAGCTTGGTAAGCGATTATTGCAAGTCCTCCGCACCTGACTCTCCATCTTTAGTATCCGGTTCGAATATTTAATTCCAAGAAAACGAAACTTGAGTTGCACCAAAAAAGGACTAGCCCCCGAAATGGCAACTGTTCAACATCCGTGGCAGAGACATGTCATGATGTGTTTACGTGCCCTGATCCATTCAGGGTACGGATCCGTAGAGGCGTCCAGTCTGAGCTTGTCGCTGCAAAGACAGGGTTCCCGAACTTGTGGCAATGCCTGTGACAAGATCGCAGTTTGGTTTGTAAAAGTCCACCTCTGAGGCCTCTGAGGCGGACTGGCATGAACGGCGACCGTGCAGCCGATCTCCCTTGCGACCAGTCCTCCTTCCTCCCTTGCTGGTGTCCTTGTGCCATTCTTGCCTCGATATGCTTCATGATGAACACTGAACACGGCCAAACAAACAATCCAATTGGCCGGCACTTGGGGAGGGGTGACACAGTAACTACCGGTACGGAGTACGAATTACCCAAACATACAAGGGGACGACGCGACCTCGTGTGGGCGACGCGTTCCGGATCGGTAAATGTGTTGAAATGGGATGATGAGCTCTTAGCCTCTTACCGATGGCCGGGTTGTACTCCGTACTCCGTATTATGTATACCGTGAACTTTCCAAGAGTAAGAAGTTGTCGCCAACGTGGGTAGTATGTATGACACCATTGATTCGAGTGAGCCCAAGCATAATAGTGTGTCGGCGGAAGTGTTGGATTGGCTGGACATGGCTCGCTACTCCTGGCTACTGGCTGTCGCTGCGAGTGACAACCCACTGACTCCATACTCCGTACAGGCCTCCAGTCTTGGGCTGCCCAGCCAATGTCAGGCTACCTACAGTGGGTGTACTCCCTACCAGCTGGGAAATTCCGAGGGGGTCTCAGGTGACCTCGAAGAAAGACATGGTCCGCATGGAGGAGCCACTCCCCGGTGCCAAGCTGCCTGCGCTGGGGCCATGATGGCACTGCGCGTTATACATACGGATTACTCCGAATGTACTATTAATTGCTAATTGAACTCGTACGGAGTACACCTCGCTTCGAAACACCAGACTCATTGCCGACTCGTACATACAAACCTCTGGACCCCCTCCCTGGGGCCCTTTTCAGTCCCTCTTCCTGCGTTCCACCTCTTATTTAATTGTATCACCTTGGTCCTGGGGGTGTTCATCACTCCTATTTGGTTTTCGCTTCCTATCTCTTCCCCTTATTGCTTTACCTTCTATTTCAACAGTCAGTACTCCGAACCTCTCGCTGGTTGAATCTTGCCGAGAGATTCACTATCGTTGCCGTAGCCCAAATATCAGGCAGACGACCACCTTGCTGCTGCATATTTCAACAATTTCCAATCCATAGCTACCTCAAGGCAGAATGGCACCTCTTGCTGAAACTACTGACGCTTTCCGAGATGCTCCCGTTGCTGGAATGAACGAGGACGTTTCTAGAGGACGCAAGAGATCCCGGAGCCTCTCTAGAACTTCAAGACCAAGGTCCCTTCGACCGGACGAGTCTAGCACACTGCGAGGAAGATCACCACGGCGGGCGACGTCTCCCTTCCTGCTGCATTCTCGCAATGCCTCTCCGACAACCCTGAGGTCACCCACCACCCAAATCTTGCTGTACAATCAGCTTTGCCGGGCTCGCCGCGAGCACTGCCCCTCTCGCACCGCCTCGCCTACCGACAGAACAGTTCGCCGTCGTCAAAGAACAAGAAGTCGAAGCCGCAAGCCTCGACGGGACCACGAACCAGTGCGATCCCCGGAGGTCCTATCTCGTCTAAGAAATGAAGTTTTCTTCGAACACGCAGATAATTCAAGCACAATATCTCAACAATAATATCCAACACACTTATCGAGACACCTTCCCGGATGGCTGCTGTAACAAGATTTTATCTTGTTGCTTCATATGTTTGTGGTATAACGTACTCGTTACCCGGTTTCTTTCTTTCTTTTTTGGTTACAAGAAGCATCGAAAAAAAATCCCGGAGAAATCGGCGTCTGAAAGATTGGTCACATGGCGCTAAAAAAAAACCGAGCAAGACAAAATCACATCTGTCTTGGTTGGATGCATTTTCCATTTTGTTCTTCATCCTTTTGCATAAGGCTGGTCACACATTGGGGTTTCACTGGGAGCATATATCAATTTTTTTTTCTCTCGCTTTCTCTCTCATTTCATTTCCTGGTTTCGGGAGGAATTGCTGGCGCTTACCAAAAATCCGCAAATGTGTATCTTGTCTTTCAAATTCCCCTAGGTTGCAACAGACAGGATAACGGCCTGGAATATTATCATAACCCTCACTCATCTTCCTTAAAGCCCGTGGTTCCGGCCCAAAGCTGGTCATACCGAAAAATCGTACGAGAACATTTGAAGTTGATGTGGCTGCCCAGACGCTGGGACCCACTTTGCCATGTTTACAGTGGGCCGTAGTGGAGCTATGGGAATCCAAGCTTCTTTGCCAGACAGTTGACGGCTGAGGTAATATGTAATATGTTCATGCACGTGTTGGAGTCTGGTGAGCCTCCGGTACATGCCCGGCCGAACTGGTCGTCAGCTTTTTTGGATCTCACGATAACGTGTGAAAGCCCTTCGCCTTGTCGTGCCGATCGTTCTTTGCTCATATTTGATGCAGCATTCACTCACTCGTGCACATACGTCAGGACTCTGCATTTCGACTGCTGGATGAATTCTCTCCAACGAACCCATCTGCCCTCGAAATAAGCAATTTTCTTCCTCCCCGAAAAGCACCCGCATTCTACACGGCGATCCGGTGCAAATACGCCCTTGAGTCTTCACAAACCGCACAGCCAGCCGCGGGCATGCCAATCCGACTCGTACAAGCTTGGGCGTAGCAGTCGGCTGCCCGATCAAGCCTCATGCTGGAAAGAACGGCCGCCTGCCTGGAATCATGCAGTCTCCAGCGTGTTCTCTCCAAGCAAGGCAGATTATCGAAACGATGCAGACGCCTTTCCACGGGCTTTTGGCAGCATGGCGCCTCGGCAATCGAGCTCTCTAGCATATGGCCGTCTCTGAATGGACGCAAAGAAAGCGAGCAGGACTTATTTGAACAAGCGGACCCTCCTCCGCAGGCTGGCCTGCTGGCTTCTGCCTTCTTGCTCGACTTTTTGTATCCCAGTGGGACGTACGCTTTATTGAGTCGACTTCATCCGGCATTACCACGACCGCAGAGTGGCAGGAAGTCGGCTGGAGCTGCACGACCAAGGAATTTCACTTCACATACCGTTGCTACAGAGCTAGATGCGTCTGTCGCGTTATTTCGGTGTGACGAAAAAGGGGTCGGAGGAGCAATCGGGTCAGGCAGTATGCATCGCGCAGTGACGGGAAAGCAACAAGAGACCACGTCGCCTTAGTTGTCAATACCGAATCTACCACCGCCGACTCTGACCCGTCCGACCTGACGGCCAATGGACACCCCGAACGAACCGGAAAGAACATTTTCACGGCTTGACGGACCTGCTTACGAGACCGGAAGATGCGCTCTACAGCGATGTGTGGGATTCATATGGCAAGTTGGACCAACAGCTGAAGCAGCCTTTTCGCTCTGCTGTTGTGGTGTATCTTTCAACATCGCGGAGCATAATCGACATTGGTCGGGCTATATTTATACTCCGCCAAATCCCGGTCCAGTTGTGGGATGATGACGTACAGGCTGCTGGCATTCTTGTGCACTTACGAGCTGGAGACTCGGCGGCTGCACTCGATGTTTTTAACACGGGGCTTCACTCTCGACATTCAGGAGCAGGCCTTGAACATTTGTTAGAAGATGCGCTCACGAAGAAAGAATGGACGATAATCCTGAAGGTTTGGCTCGAGTATTTCTCGACCCTGGGGAAAGCAACGTCATCCTTTTCGGAGCACCATGGCAGGCGAATTCCAACAATGGCCACGATCCCAGATCTGGCAACATTGTACTTCGCCTTTGAACGATACCTACAGATCGAAGCGGCAGAGTCTGTAAGAGCCATGAATTTATATGAAGACACAAAGCTTGGTCTAGAAGCACTTCGTCGCTGGTTAGCCCAACAAGTCCTCCGACAACCGTGCTCGCCCAAACAAGCAAAATCTATCCTTCAAATATGGAACGACCCAACACTATACGAACAGTACTTTAGTCGTATGCTATGTCGCTGGGAGGAGGGATTTGAAACGAGAGCTGGCCTTGGTCTTTTGTCCGAGATCTACTCCAATTATCGCAAGCTCGATGGGGTCAAGACCCCCGTCCCGATACTACGCAAGATGTTTGAATTCTACTACCCGTCAGATGCAGAAGGGCTGGCTGAGGTGTACCGCGACTGGCATCATAGTTGGGGAGGCCTTGATCGATGGGGCCATGAGAAATTTCTGAAGTTCTACTCTGCGTGTGGTGATATCATCGCCGTCAAGGATCTTTGGATTCGATACACGACACAATTCCCCACAGTAGTGAAGCGGCCGCTCGGTTTCCGAAGCACATTGAATGCGTTCGCACAAGCAGGTGACGTCGCAGGCGCCGAGAAAGAGTTCCGAACCATGACGGAGGAGTATGGCGTAAAACCTGACATCGACAGTTGGAATGCTCTGCTCAAGTGTTATACCAAAGCTGATGCCCAAGCTTGCGCCTTTCAATGCTTCGAGGAAATCAAAAAGGTGGATCGACCAAATGCCTTGACCTACGCACAGGTCATGGCCATGGCAGCCAAGCGAGGAGATTTGACTACTGTTCTAAAATTCTTTGACCGTTCGC
The DNA here is from genome assembly GCA_021950295.1 of Epichloe scottii. Taxonomy (NCBI): domain Eukaryota; kingdom Fungi; phylum Ascomycota; class Sordariomycetes; order Hypocreales; family Clavicipitaceae; genus Epichloe; species Epichloe scottii. The sequence continues at coordinate 1,217,478 of CP083245.1, forward strand.
AAAAGGACAAGATCTCAATCTCGAAGGAAATGGCACTTTCGTTGGTCATGGTGTATTGTCACAACGACCGTTTGAAAGATGCCGAGAAGATCTGCACCGAATTCGCAGAGCGCCACGTGACTAGTGCCGTTGTCTGGAATCAGCTCATCTACTTCAACGGCCAGCGCGGCAACCTGAACAAGTGCTACGCCCTACTCAAACTCATGAAGAATTATGGCGTGGAATGGGATCACCAAACGCACGAGTTCCTTCTGCGGGCCATGATTCACGTTGGCCAGATACAGCCAGCTTATCAACTGCTTCGGACTGCGCGCGAAGACGGTCTATTTCCCGTTGGGCCAGAGCACTATTCCGTGGTCGCATCTGGTGCTGTGCGTACAGGACAGCTGGACCTGGCCGAGACGACACTTTCTCATATGCGGTCTGCAGGCTTCGAGCTGCCATTTAAAGCTCATGTTTCATTGGTGCAGGCGGCCGTCCGCCGGAAGCCGTCAGCAGAAAGAACTCGGGCGCTGGCAAAGGATCTTGTGAGCCACTTGCTCGCTACGCTGACATCTGCAAAGGCCCAGACAGCCGCCCCAGGTGGTGAGACGTCTCCCTGGACAACATCAAGCGGACTGGTAGAGTTGAGGCGACAGACGGCGGATGTTGGGCGAACCATCATGTTGCTCGTTGAGCTACGGGACTATGTGGCTGTTGAACAACTGATGTCGGCGTACCTAAAAGCCTATCCTGAATACAAAGAAGGGAACTTCTTCCCACCCGAAATCGCGTCGGCGCTGATGCTAGGGTATTTGAAAGATGGCAAACTGGACCAAGTTTGCAAAATGTGGAAGCAGACGTTGGACGGAGCCATGGCCAGCAGCAGCAGTGCCTCGGGGGCCATCTATCCCGCATACCAATACGATCTCGCGCGCCCGCTCAGCGTGGTCATCAAGGCGCGCAGGGAAGCCAACGACGGGCGCGGCCTTCTCAACACCGTCGAGCAAGTTCTCGGTTCTGGGTTCAAGCTCACGAGGACCAACTGGAACCTCGCGATCCGCCACCTCGCTGACCTGGGCCACTGGGAGCGCGCCATGGACTGGTGCGAGCAAATGCTCATGACGCACTGGCGCGGCTGGACGGCCTCGCCCACGGCCAAATCGCCCCAAGAACGCCGCGACCTGAAGAACGACCGCGTCCTCGTAGCCTCCAAAGCCACAGTATTCAGCCTCCAAAGAGAATGGCTCAAGCTACGCAAGCTGGCCGCCTGGTCTGGCGAAGTATCCTCCAAGCTCAAGGACATTGAGCAGCGCCACCCCAAGCTCCACCACGCCTTCATCACGACCGACTACGAACACCTCCCCGCCACGTGGGTCTTGCCCAAGAAGAAGAGCATGACCAAAGCCATCAAAGAGATGCTAGAGCCCCTTTCCCACGACGAACTAAAAGCCCTGCGAAAGGCGCTCGAGAAGCAATTGCGTCTAGAGAAGGACAAGAATCGTCATGCGCGCAAGAGCAATCCAAGTCCATTTCACGTCGTTGCAGCACGAGGCAAGGTGCAAAATCAGCGACCGACCCAGGCCCCGGACCAAGTTGTAGCCAGGGCGATCACCTCGAGCGAGTTGAACAAGTTGGATGCCATGCTGAAAGAGGAGTTGGCTGGGGAGAAGGAAGGGTCTGTGTGATGTCGTGTTACATTGAAGGATTTCCCACTGTATAGTAATTGTGTAGAGTAAATTAGCGTCAACCACAATCTCATAGATGGCCCGGTTCAGCATCTTCGACTTACATGTACATGTGCCTTGTGTCTGATCTCGTCTTCCTCAACGGTATCACCAACACTAGACTCAATACAAAGGTTCTTCAGGCACGAGACGCAGGCTATGCCTAGCCGGGTCAGGGAGGGTCAGGGAGGGGGCCAATTGACCGACTCACGACTGCGAACGAAACCTAGCTAGCAGGGGCATGATTTCAATAAACGACATGAGCAGTGCCATCATGCCCGGGAGACCCACGGCTGCATCCAACGTCGTCGGGGACACCATGGTCACGACTGGACATCACTCATTCGATTCTCGCGGCCCTAGATCTTCGCCCGCGGGTTGGCGGGAGGATCAACATGACGGCGTGCGGCAATGCATGTGTTGCGACGCACCATGGTCCGACGTTTCTCAGTGCCGTCTGCTACGGAGACGCGGGTTCGGCGCTAGGTTCCAGCTACTCTTGGGATTGCTTCAGTAAACATGTTTGGCTGTGAGATTCATATGATTCCGACTTCTGGGAGGCATATTACACCTATGTACAGAGCATACCCAAGGCGCCTATCCAGGATTTAAAAGGCCCGTTATACGAAATGAGCGTCCGGCGGCGGCGGCAGCAGCAGCAGCAGCAGCACCAACAGTGTGATGGAAATGTACATCAATCCAAAATACAACTCCACTCCCTTTTCTATATGTGACCATGTTCCTATATGCCAAAAAAACCCCCCAATTGTAAAATCAGACAGCATTTCATGTACATACGCAAGTGAGCTGACTGATGAGATTTGTTTCAAACTGAACCATCATGCTAGATCCTCGGCTGACTGAGGCGGTGGGGGCTTATTGACGCCGAGAGAGCGAAGACGCTGCGACAAGAGGCCTTCCGTGCCGGCGAGACCGCTCGAGCCGGGGAGCTGGGAGAAGGCGTTGCCGCCGTATCCAAAGTCGCCTCTGTTGAGTTTCTCGTAGGACGAAGTGCCGCTGGTGGTGGCCATGGTTGCCGAGTCCTTGGTGGATGGGCGGCTGGGAAAAGCCTGTAAGGAATCGGGGGACCGGAGACCAGCAGAGTCGCTTGCGTCGCTATCGCGGGGGGTCCCGAGAAGGGAGGCGGAATGGGACGGGCTCGACGGGGAGCGTGTTGCCTGCACCGCCGGCGGTGGAATCGAGCCCGTCAACCATGTCGAAGGCGCGAGAGGATGCTGCTCCAAAGGAGAAGCCGAGGCTGCGGCGGCGGAAGGCCTTGTCTATGGCGAGCATGGCGCCTGGTCCGGAAGATACGGTGAGAGGGGGTGCATGACCCGGATAGGCTTGTAGGGGTGAAGCGTGGCTCGGGCCAGGTCGTTTCGTTGCGGAGCTTTTCTTTGCCCTCGGGCACGCGGTTGGCAAAGACGACGCGGATGGATTTGTAGAGGTAGAAACGACCCTTGGAGGGACAGCACATGTGCAGATGGACGAGGTAGCGGAGCATAGGGCGGCTTTGCGCATCAGTCTCGCTGATATTCGGTACGTTGTTGATGATGGGGCCTGCCGAGTAGCTGCGCTGGCGGATGAATGTCTTGGTGCCGGGCTCCATGCCCGTGAGGTCGTAGGGCACAAGGAACAGCTTCACGGCCGTCTTGTTCTGATTCTTGATGACGATCTGGATTTGACCCTTTTCTGGGATGCGGTAGCTGCCTCCTGGGGAGCACGGGGTGAGCCCATACGCCTGTTTGGTCGAGACGATGGTCTCGGGCGATTATCAAGGTCCGAGTCCGGCATGAGACTGTCGCCATGGTTTTCCATGGGTTTTCGTTCCATATATCGGCCATGTGCTTTTCGTTTCGACCTGTGTTCCTCTACCAGATTGGGCAGTCCGTTTTCCAGGTCGATCTGGCCAACATATGGACTCGGCCCTTCGTCGGAGGCTGACCTACTATGGGAGGTGCTGCTGTAGCTGTAATAGACGGCGGGAAACGGCAGTGTGACATGTGCCGGGCAGCGAAGGCTCGACTTGCATTTGCCTTTGCCGAGAACGCCGATTTGGGCAAGGAAATCAAACGGCTTGGATGGGGTCGTGGACATGCGGCCTCTCAGAATACTCTCTTCATAAGAGCCAACCATGGAAGCATGCTGAATCGGAGACGAGTCTGAGCCAAACGAGGGTCGCCTGGTGCGAAACATGGCCGGTGTCTGGTGGGGAGATGTCCCGTGTTGGGCGAAACTTGGGGTCAATGTCAGCGACCTCCTGGGCTGGTGAGCCTGGTATGGTTCGCGACGGCCAAGGGAGAAACGAAACCGAGAGCTGCCAGCAGCTGGACGAGGCGACGGTGTAGCAAACGGTGTCGAGGTGGCCGAGCTGCGTGCCTGCGGTCCTCTGTTCAACTCCCTCGACGATAAGTCAAGACTACGGGGAGCCATGGCAAAGTCAAGCTCGTCATTGCTTTCTGATTGAGCCAACGGGCTGGTAGGAGGATGATACGCGAAACATGACGACAATGACGACGACAAGGGGGAAGCCGTGACGGACCTGAAGCTTCCCGTGTCGCCCAGGAAAGGTGTACTTCTCTCGAAACGAAATGGGGCGAAATCTCGAGGCGGTGACGTCGCGATCCAGGGCGAATCAGACGCCAGCTGGCTCCCAAGCCGCTTTTCATGGTCCCGAACTAACCGTCGTTGCTGCTCTTCCTGGCTGTTCGTAAAGTCGCCGCTATGCAATGCCGACCTGGGACGTTCAATCTCCAACCCATCTCGGAGCCGGTCTTCCGCCGAGCTTTGTGTTCCATTGTGTGCTTTCTCGGGCGTGATCTGGACCGGCGGCAGTAGCTTCGGCGACTCGGGTGAGGTCCGACGTCCAGTAGGGCTATCCTGTCGTTGGAGTATAGATTCGAGCTACAACGGGGGAGAAGGCGTGTTAGGCATGGCATCATGGTAATCGGCTGAAACAATTGGCGTGTTGTATGCAAGGGCACCACACTTACATGGCGGTTCGGTATCCAGGTTGGACTCCCCCTCTTGAGTCTTTCTATGAGTTCTGCCCGGCAGGAAATGGCCGCATCATCGTCGATTTTGGGCGTAGATGGGCGTGTTGGACTGTCGGGAACCGGGCCCTCACAGAGTTCTGTCGGCAAGCTCTCCTCAGAAAGGCGCCTCAAACTCGGAGGCGGAGGGTCGATGGGAGAAGTTCGTGTCGAAACCGATCGCCCAGAACGACGAGCATGATTGTCAAGATCGTCTTGGAAGATAGGCATGGTGGTTTGGAAGAGTGGGAGAAGAACCACAGCTCAGGACTGGGCCGTGGTTCCCCAACCTGTGGCTGGACAAAACGGTAATACGGAGTACGGCGGCGGCTGATTGACAATTCGAGAGAGGTCCAGTTGCCGACAACGGTGTAGGACAAGAGTTACTGGGTCTTGTCGTCATGTGCCATCAGGGGACAATCGATTCACAGGGGTTGCATGTGGTGTCAAAGTGTCTGGTTATGGGCACGGGCAGAGAGAAGAAAGACGAGCCCAGCGAAGCCGGGGAGTTGGTTGGTTGTTCACTAGAAAAAGGACAAACGGGTCTGGGTCGTTTTGCGGTTTCAGAATAGTTTTCGACAATGCGAGTCGGCGCCGAGTGGAACAAAGGGCCGGATGTGCCAGTTTGCAACGGCTCTCGCAGAGGCAGAGGGAAGCAGCTAGTGAGACTGGTTCCTACGTCGACGGAGGAACAAAGCAGACAGCATCACGAAGAGGCACAATGTGGTGTGGTGTGGTGTTGTCTGGTGAATCATGGCCAGGCCGAGAACGGTGTGGGCGGCCAGACAGACAAGCCAGAGTGGATGGCGCAGGGGCATCACATCGTCATCATCGTCATGGGATCGTGGGTACTAATTAATAACATGACTCGGTAAGAACCCGCAGAGGGTTGCCGATGGCTGGATGCCCGTTGCTCACGCCGTCGTCGTGCACACGCCAAGCGGCCGGTGCAATAAATTCTAAATTCTGCATACCAGACCTTATTACAGTATGTAGCTCTCCTCGATCGCCCGCTCCACATTTTTGTGCCGTTGTGGGTACTGTGGACGTGCAAACTTTACCCTGAGTGAGAAGCGTGGGCGAAAAGCTCAACAGGTGGACTCTACTACACCCGGTATCAACCGTGAAATCCATACCGCGACACTCGGAAAATGGCTCCAAAGAGAGCCCTCGACTCTGCAGAGTCCGAAGCCGCGGCCAAGAAGCCCAAACGAGGATTTAGAGTCGGCCCAGATAACTTGCCAGACGGTCCATGGCGACGAAAAGGTTTGCGAGCACCCACCCACTCACTCACTTACTCACCCGCTCAATTACATCTCACGAACGAATCGTGCATGTGAAAAGAGAGAAAAGAAAAGCTTCAGAGTACTCAGCTAACTCACTGCCCACCAAAGTCACCAAGATAAAGAAGGATTTAATCCACAAAGCCAAGGTCAAGAAAGAATACGCCAAGATCAAGTCTCGCGAGCAGGCGAAGAACCAAAACAGGGAAGATAATGACAGCAACGACGATGAAGGCGATGATGACGGGAACAGCAACAACGACGCCGCCTGCGCACAGGATAGTCATCGAGAACAGTTCAAGAAGAAGATGCACCCCACTCGCGAGCTGATGCTCAGAGATGAAGAGAAGGCACAGGTGGGTGCCACGGCATCCGAAGACGCAATCACCAGCGATGGCTCGAGACGACGCACCAGGCGCCCGGGCTACTACGACAAGCAGCTCCAAAAGGCCGAGGCGCAGAGGAAGGAGGCAGAGCTGCGGCGGATGGAGATGCTGCGGCGGAGAGAGGAGAGGGAGAGCAAGATTGCGGAGAGGCAGAAATTCAAGAAGGCCATGGCCAAGACTGTGGGGAGAGATGGCAAGAAGAAGCTGGGACGGGAGAGCACCATCCTGCTGGATAAGGTGAAGAGGATGATGGACAAGTGAGCATGCCCAAGAGCAGGCTGTTTGTCATCGCTGGCGCTCTTCATACGTTGTGTTTGGAGGTTGAGCATCACTATTTGGTGCCGTGGATGACTTGGAGTCGCGTAGGGAACAGGCTATTTCCCACAGGCATCATTTTGCATTGTTAGATTTCGTCGATTTCAGCCATCATCTATAACATTTGACTACTGCCACAGTCGCAAGCCATTGATTGCCATATGTGCCTAGGACGTCGCCTCCATCTCCCAATACTACGCGACTTCTTTCTCAGATAGAAACACATGGAAGTGGAGAGGTAGACGGTTTTGGCCCCGGCCGAACACATCTAATTCAAGACCATAAGAGCATGTGCCTTCGAAGCTAGGTACCTTTGCAACAGTAGCATTCTAAAAGACATCTACGAACCGATTCCCATGTCTCAACGTACGTTGTTTATTCTTCTTTCGTTCTTCTGGTTCTTTTTTGCCGTTGAATAAAGCTTTGCTGAGCATCATTGGAGATGGTATAAAACGAGGCAATGCGCCGAGATTCGCTATGCACTTTACTGTTCTCGATTCTTGGTCCCCTCACAGATCGGTCATCTAGTTTCGCGGCTATTACTATGTTTCGTTTACAAAAGATGCCTACGAGGAAGAGTACTTGAGGAACGCATCAGGGAAAACGCGATTGTTTGATCGGTCTGGAACTACGTCAAGTGCCTCGAACACCTACACCAAACTTTTGAGCGCCTTGCCGCTGTTGATTCCCGGTGATTATCGACGGGGGTCCGGGGGTTTGCAAGGCTTTGGCAAGCATCCCTACAGGCCTCAATCCAAGTCCGGCTGCCTCGATTGTGTTTCGCATCCACATTCGTTTAGCCGAAGTTGGAGAGATTGGTGACATGCATCAGTTCTGATGAAGAAGGCAGGCCGATTAGTCAGTCCACCGTAATCCAGCGAATACGTTCATCCCAGCCGGCTTGACATACATACAGCGGAATGCAGGGGAAAGACGGCATCTGTTTCATCGACTTTGCTCCACGGAAGATGAAACACCACACGAGTGGACGCTGCCGCCAAACAATAACCTGATAGTGGACCTGATACTCCGTAGTGGATAAACATTGATGAATTGCCTGCTTTCCCCGGTTTTTTTGCAGTGTGCAAGGGTGCACTTTCCAACCGGATCGCCTTCCTGCTTTGTCTGTTGGTCGATGGGAAATGTGCAGGAGCACTCCGAAGAGCACACAAACCCACACAAACATCTGATCATGCAATTGAGTTGTAACCCCTTCCCTTTTATTCCAAACGGCCCAAACGGGGGTTCACCACTCCGCCTTGTTGGTTTGCTCGAGTTCGTTCATGGCCAAGCCAAACTTGGCGCGACTCCAGTCTGGGCAGGGACTTTCATCCCTCTGATCTTGTGAAGGGGGAACCACGCAACCATTGATATTTATTGTCTCGCGCAAGGCCGCGGCTAGTAGTCTGTGGGGGCGGGTAAAACGACAATGTCTCAGTTGCCTTACGAAAAATTGCTTGCTCATTCCTCGAGGACGGCTGCTGATGTCCCTCGTGCCCGCGTCGCAGCCCAACTTCATGCGTTCGTTCTTAGTAAGCGGGTGGAAGACGGTATTCAACTTCTGATTGAATCGACATGCGGCTCGCTGTTACTGCACTGCTGTATTGTATCATCTCTGGAGTGTGAGCATCCTGCAGTACTCCTCCGTATGAGAGAAGGTAACTTTTATCCCGCATCAAACATGGTACTACCAAGCACTGCCCCTCCATACTCCGCAAAATTTACGTAGAGAGGAAGTTGGGTGAACTCGGAGCCTCGTGCATTTCTGCAATGCGTCGCTCCTTTTGCTCAACGCCCATCCCTCCATATGTCAACTTGAACCTTGTGCCCGCGTTTTCGCCAACTCCCTCGCATGGGACCATTGGACACATAACAACAGGGACCCGAGTAATACTCCGTACGGAGTACGTACATGTCAATAATTTATCTGCACTGCTTGTCGATGTTCCTCGCCCTCCGACCAGCGTCTCCGTCTGGTCCGGCCTGGTTTGGTCTGCACGCCCTTTTCCACTCTGAACCCCTGACGACGCCACTTCTCGCAATTGCTCACCCTCCAGTTCTCCAGTTCTCCAATTCTCCAATTCTCCAGTGTGCAATCTCCAATCTCCAGCCTGCTCAACTTCCACCCCCCCAGTGTCTCTCTCCGCTGCTGGCCCTTGTCCACCAAGACTTGGACTTTGAGGTGGTGACTGGACCAGACCAAACCCTGGCGTGCCTAGCACCTTCAACCGCACCAACTTTCTTCTGTTGCTCATTCTCTGCCGGCTCTCGAAATCGTCTTCTTCATCCTGTCGCCCTGACTTCTTGCCACTCCATCATTTCGATTGGCGGCAGCTCTCGTGTCGGCGCACCGTCTCCGCGCCGTCAATGAGTGCAAATCCACGTCTGAGTATTCCCTCGACTTCGTCGCACCGTGTGGCCTCTCGTCAAACACCACCTGCCCTCGACATATTGTGATCTTCTGCGTTCGACTGGCCGCGCCTGCTTTCACTGTTGTTCACCATGGCTGCGATTGTGGATGACTACCTCGACAGTCCTATGGACAACGACGATATCTTTCCTTGCAAAGGCTGCGGAGAGGTCAGTACACGAGCCATGAGAAGATGGTCTGCCAGAAGTTACACTACTCTCTAGCCATGACTGTATCAGCGGCTGACGTGGGAAACCATTTAATCCAGATTCTCGAAGAGGGCAAAGCATTTGAGTTAGGTATGTCACTAGGCACGAAGGCTTGCCATGATTCAATACTGCTTCTTGGTGTCCAATTCAAATCCAATCATCTCGTTCGTTACTAATGGATTGTGCATGACTAGCTGGGAACCGATGGCATCTCGACTGTTTTCGCTGCAACACATGCGGTACCCTCCTCGACTCCGATGCCAACTTGCTGCTTCTGGGCGATGGTTCATTAATCTGCAACAACTGCACGTACAGCTGTAGTGCATGCGGCAACAAGATCGAGGATCTTGCTATCTTGACCGGAGACCAAGCTTTTTGCGCAACTTGCTTCCGATGCCGCAACTGCAAGAGAAAGATCGAGAATCTGCGATATGCCAGAACTTCACAGGGCATATTCTGTATGGGATGCCACGAAACACTCATGGCCAGGCGGCGGAAGAAAATAAGGCCACCTTGGGGGCGAAATCTCGAGACAAAGACCACTCACCAATGGTTCCCGAGAAGTCGCTTCCCGCACTACCCGAAAGCGCCATTCCTCCAAACGCTTTCTCCAACGATCGTGTCGACCCCGATTCCGATACGCCCACAGAAGTCTCCCCACAGCCACGCTCGACACACCGACACAACGAGTCTTCGTCGAGAGGCAGCTCGAGACCTGCGCGCTCACCAGAAGGACGAGATTCGTCAACCAAGACGGAGGGGCTGAGCTTGCCTGCCACTACGTATCGGAAGAATCGCAACTCGTCCATCTACCAGGGTGCAGACTCTGCACCCGGTGAAGGGCCAGAAAGCTTCTTCATACCGGTAGCTCTTGACCCCAGCCCTGGTCCCGTGGGCACTCCTCGATCAATGTCAGACAACGCTGCTGAAGGTGGTCGACGCAAGGAGAAGGATTACTTCAGTGTTCCAAAGCCGTCTGGGTCGGACAGGCGTGATGATTCTGCAACCTCGGCGCCTCATATTGCGTTCCAGGAGAAGGGCCGTACCACTTCGTCGGATCATGATGTTGCGAGACTCAAATCCGCCAAATATTCCAAGACGCAAGAACAAGGTCAAAGGAAGGCTTCGGTATCTGGTGACGAGTTCAGGCTTCAGGAGGCGCCGGTTGTCAGGAAGGGGTAACAACTCGTAGCAGTACTTCCCATTCTCCTGTCCCCCAAGATCATGCGTCAAACAAGATCAACAATGGCATTGTACGGAAGGATGGCCATGCCAACCTGTCGGAGGCTCGGAGAGTGAATGAACCACGCATGCCCGATGATGCGGACGGTATCAAGCCAACCAGCCGCCCAGATCTTACCAAGCCCATTCCTCGAAAGGGACTTCCTTCGACCAGTGGGAGAAATTGTAAGTTTCGCGAATTCTTGGTCAAACTATGATGGGCCTCCCATGTTCTTGGCTAACCAAGCCGCAGCGAATGGACAACCCGGTTCGCGTACAGCTTCTTTAGAACAAACTACTCAGTCTGGCTCAAACGACTCGTACACGCAGCCTCGCGCCGCGCCGCCCCCGCCGCCATCAGCTGGCGCTCATGCCCAAACTCCTCAACAAGCGCCAGGGGGCGCGAAGGATCATGGTGAACAGAAAGTATCGCCAAAACTACCTAGGTGGAGCAATGGGGGCGAATTCAGCATGGACGAAGACATGGCTAGAATCCTTGGCACCGATGAAGGGTCCTCCTCTATTCTACGACGAGTTTCCAACGTGGTACGCCATGGCCGCACCGGCAGTATAGAATCCAGCTACCATCCCAACCCCACCAGGATCAGCCACAGCAGAAGCATCAGCGAAACAACACGAGCTACTACATCGCCCAGGTGGCCCAAGTCTCCTTATGGGGTCGACGATCACCCGGCAATGTCTCAAGATATCAGCAGCCCGATGTCCACATCATCTCCCGACGATGCTTCCTTGCTGAAACGACAACTTAGGAACTCTGAACAACGTGTAGCCGAGCTGGAGAGGCAGTTTTCGACAGAAAAGGACATCAAGAACCTGAACAAAAAGTTGGTTGAGAAGCGGAAAACGGTGTCCGTCCTTGACACGCAGACGGAAATCATGATTCGTCAACTAGAAGTGCTCGCCGGCTACGTCGAGCGCGCCAAGGAAACGAAAACACCAGTCGACCCCGGGAACTGGAGGACTCGGCCATTAAAGAGTTCGTGAAAAAGCTGGATGCTGTCAAACAGGACATGTCAGATGCGATTGAGAAACTGCATGAAGAGCGCGATCAGCTGGTTGAAGAGAAGGAACAGGCAGTGGCTGATCGGGAGCGAGCACTGTTGGAATTCGAGCAACTATCGTCCAAGAATGCCCAGTTGGCTGACATGAACAATGACTTGACGCATCAGATTCAGGAACGCTTCAAGTCTCAGATTGGAGAGGTCAAATCACCCAACGGTCTGGGCATTTACGGCCCTGGCAAGACTGCCGGCGCCGGAGGATCATCTCTCAACCTGGAAACCTCGAGCTTGGCGACAGGCACCACGTTCGTTGGCGATGAAGAACCAATCGTTGAGAGTGGCCCGACGGTGGTGCAAGTCAGAAAGGGGCAGGTGAAGAAGTTCAATTGGAAGAAGGGTTCCAAGACAATGGCGCAAAACGTCGCCAAGGGCGTCAACAGAGCAGTCGTAGCCTTCCAGCAGACCGACCGAGAGAGACTTCAGCAGCAGCAAGGGATGGTCGGGGACAACATTGGCCTGCCCTACAACATGACGGTCTCACAAGTCGAGTCGGTGGGACCCTCATCATTCAACTCATCGTTCAACAACGTGGGCCAGAACAAGCAGCAACTGGACCCAGGCAAGCAAGGGTTCGGATTCTTTGGCAAGAAGAACGCAATGCCCAAGTCAGTCTCAGCCAGCGCCGTCGCCACTGCGGCAGCTGCAGAGCCCGCCTCAACCTTGTTCGGGTCTGATCTAGTCGAGCGTGCCGAGTATGAGCGTCGTCAGATTCCGGCTGTCATCACACGCTGTATCGAAGAGGTTGAGCTGCGCGGTATGGACCAAGAAGGCATCTACCGCAAAACGGGCGGCAACTCTCAGGTCAACATGATCAAGGACGGCTTCGACAAGAACGAGAACTTTGACATTTCGGATCCAGACATGGATATCACCGCCGTTACAAGTGTGCTGAAACAGTATTTCCGAAAGCTGCCCATGCCCCTCTTGACTTTTGATGTTTACGATCTTGTACTGGAATCAAATGGTAAGATGTACCGAAAGCGATTGTTGATTTGCAGTAGAGAAGCTAACAAGTTATCATCATGTAGCTATTGCTGACGAGGCTGAGAGGTGTATACATCTCAGAAAATCATTCGCCTCGATGCCCGAAAGGCACAGAGACTGTCTCGAGTTTCTCATGTTCCATCTTCATCGAGTGGCCCAGCGCGAGTCCGAGAATTTGGTAGGTGATTGGAAATCTTCAAAAGGGCAAATCCCCCGTCTCTTGGAGCCATATCTAACATTTCTTTAGATGTCACCAAAGAACTTGGCCGTTGTGTTTGCACCAACAATCATGCGAGATCTCAGCATCGAACGTGAAATGACGGACATGCACGCTAAAAACATTGCTGTGCAATTCGTTATTGAAAATACGAATCGCATCTTCGATGATTCCTAAGGCCTCGCTCTCCCGTGTGGTCCCCATGTGTGCATGAACACTGGCCCTCCCTCGTATGACATGACGCGACGGGGCTTTTGACTCGGGATCGACGTCGAGCAGGGAATCTGGTAGCGCTGGCGTTTGCTCTACTTCTGATCGTTCAAGATGAAATCTTTTGTCGTCTGAGCAAGGCATTGACGCGTCGGCCTCACTGTACTCTTCGGTATTTGACGACTTCGTTTAGCAGTCACAAAAAAGTAGCAATAAGACGACGTCGAGACTGGGCATGACGACACTTCTTCTCCCGCGACGACTTCTCATCATAACCACACTTTTCTTGCCACGCCACTTTTGCGGCTTATGTGGAAGTCATCAGGCTCCGCGGCTGTCATGGCTCAGAACATTGTGTATGCATTTTTTTTTCTTGCAACAACATTTAAAGGCGAGTAGTCTCAAGGTTCGGGAAAAAAGGTAAAAGAAAAAGAAGAAAGAAAGAAAGAAAGAAAGACACGTACATGTCTTTGCGTGTGTGCTTTTCTTCAACTTGAGATTTTACTTTAATTATGCACATTCTTATCGGCGGCCTTGGTGTTGAACAAGGTCTACAGGTTGATATTTTTCAGCGTCTGTCGCGGATCCGCATTATGTAGTCTTTTTTCTTCTTTTCTTCTGCCTTGTCTCTCTCAATCACCTAGCTTTGATTCGGAATTCTCGCCCGCTGGTCGGTGGAAGATGATGGCGTATATTCACTCGGCTTGTAGGTGCATGGAGGAGTCAATTTGAATGGGAGTGCTCCGGAGCAGTCGAGTCCAAGAGTGAAGCTGTTGTGAAGCTGTGATGTGGATGCTTTCTCCGGGGTCGTCATGTACGTGCGTGCCTTGTTTGACTCGTAGTATTGTCCTCGACTATCTACTAGCCCTTCGAGGATGAACCACCACCAATCCACCCCAATCTAAATCTTGTGTCTGCAGCACCGTCTACCACGTATCATCATGATGCTTGCCCATGGAAACTTTGCGTCATCTGCTCAAGGCCGTTCCCCAAGTCAAATTTGCAAGTGCCGTCAGTATCAGGTTAGAAAATCATTGGAATTAGTCCTACATCAATCAACTCCGTGTCCGCCTACCCATCCGCTCAACGCCGCCTCGCGACAGAAGATGAAGGCCAGAAGAGCAAACTTTTGGAAAGAATTTTGATACACGGATTTTTCAACAACACCTACGCAGTGACACCCTGCTCCCGCTGCCTCTTTGCAATATAATACGTAATCAAACTCTTGGGATCCTCCTTCATATTGCTCATGGCCTCCCAGAAGCCACCGTCACCGACCCGCTCATGCAACGAGACGCAAAACTTGACGGCATCCATGCGCACTCCCGAATCAGCCGACTCCAGACACCGGCTCGACAGGCCCGTCAGCTGCGCGAGTTCCTTCTCCGAGGGCACAAACTCGGTGCGCTTGTCCAGCATCTCCTTGAGAACATGCAGGCCCATGCTGAGGGTGCGACAGCCTTCGACGGTGGTATCGGTGCGCGCTTGCAGCCTCTTGCTGAGAACGACGACGATTTCGGACCCGTCTCCGATGGTGACGAGCTCGTCAGCGAGGAGCTCCAGGCCGCTGACGACGTGGGCTCTCGTGTCGTAGGCGCCACGAGCCTCGAGGAGCGATTCAAGACCCTTGGAGACATGGGGCTGGAAGTTGTCGCGCTCCTTCTTGAGGAGCAGCTTGATAGTAGATAGGATCTGTGCCTTGACGTCCTGCACCTTTTCCGTGGGCATGCCGGGCAAGGCGTCTTCCAAGTACTGGAAGAGTCCTAGCAAGAGGGCTTCGAACCTTTCATCTGTAAACACAGTCTTGCTGTCGCGGATGAGGGACTGCAGCTTCCTGAACCCGTGCACCTCGAGATTCTTGTTCTTGATCTTGCTGATTCCGCTGTCCAGGAGTTTGGAGTTCTGGCGAGCCTTTTCCGGCGAGTCGAGCTGCTGATCTGTTGTGAAGAGAGACTGGCCGTTCGTCTTGGGCAAATTGCCCGCGTCTTCATTGACCGGCTTGTCTTCCAGCACGGGGGCGTTGAAGGTGGGCTTTACAGCGGACGCGTCGTCATCGGTGAATGGGTCCTCGTAGACTTTCAGTGAACGAGATGGCGTTTCTGCTAGAGAGTCGAGCTTGTTGTCGCTGCTCGAAATGTTGTTGTTATCTTGTGAGCGGACTTCAGGCTCGGCACGCGCGATCTCGGGGGATTCTTGGAGCTGTGTCGCCATGTCTTGCTTCGGAGGAGGAACGTGCAAGTCGGCAGGCCGAGGTACTACTACTTGCTTGCTGACAGAGGGAGGCGATGTTTGCGCATTTTTCAATATCACAGGGCTGCCGCGAGGCGAGGCAATGCGCTTTGATGTGGATTGTTGAAAGGCAGGCGAAAGGATGCTTGATTCGCTAGCATGAGATTGATGTCCCTGCCGGGATTTCGGGACCGTCTTCTTTGGCGTGACGGCCTTCGCTGGTTGCCTGGGCGTGGGATGCTTGGGCTTGGTGCTCTCGGGACTGGAAGCTTCCAGTACGTGATGATCTCGGACAGAGTATGGACCGGCGGTGGCCGGGCGAGCAGCCGTTTCTGGTCTCCTCCGAGTCGGCCGCATGGGAGCCACCGACATGCCTCCGGCGTTGACGGACAGGGTTGATTCGGGGCGAGTCCTTGTGGCGGTCGACTTGGTGGATGTCGTGGATGCCGTGGAATGAGCCGAGACATTCGATATTGTGCGTGCTGGTGAAGAAATGTGAGCCATGGCTGATCCAGGCCGGGCTGGCAAGTTCTTGGCAGCCAGCGCAGCCTTTTTCTGCGCCAGCATGGTTTCGCGGAGACTCGGCTTGCTGGACGTCATGGTGCTCCTTGAAAGCCCAAGACCAGGTTTGGCGGGCGGATCCGACTTCTTGGGGGAGTTGGGATTGCTGGCATCTTTGTCAAGGAGTTTTTGCGCCGTAGCGTCCAGGTCGGCCATGATGCTGTCCCTCGTGTTAGCAAGCTAGAACTAAATGAACGTATTGTATTGTAGCGTAGAAATCCAGGGGTGCACTTACGCATCAGCTCTAGCAGGCCACACGCCCCAAAAGGCCCAGTACGCTGATCTTGTCTTCTCTCTCACGCCGGGGTTGGCATCGCCGAGTCCCTTGCGGAGTATCTTCTCCATCAGATCCACGCCGCCGGTATGCTCGACGTGGCTCTTGTGGCCAGCTTCTTTCCGCAGCACTGTCTTGAGCCAATTGGTGGCGTACGTCCTGGGCTGGACGTTCTTGTCTTGACTCGCACACCAGATGTGGTGCATCAATCGCTGATTGTAGGTTACTCTGCCAATGATTCGGTCGACCGTCACATTCGCCATCTGCGAGCTAATCTTCTTCGTACCAGCGGACAACTTGACAAGATTCTGCATGAGCAACTCAACCATGGGGTCCATGGCCGGACCCAGCGAGACGGCGAGTTCCTGCACGAGGCCGCAGCCCTCCTTTGACAGACTTGTTCGCAACGAGCTGACGGCCTTGATGATGCCGTCCAACATGCCGCGCAAGCCGGTGACAAAGACATCCTGGAAGTCTGTTGCGGCATTGCCGGCATTGAGCCTGCGGAGGGTGTTGATGGACTGCTCGCGCTTCATCCAGTTTTGCTCCGATTCTCGTCCGTCAAAGTGCCGTGCCATGTCCTTGAATATGTCGTCGAGCTCGCGATTGGTATTGACATACTGCGGATCGACTGCATCGGCTTGCGCATCGGGCATGGGGGTGACTGGGCGCTCGCTTGCCAGAGATGAGACGCTGGCGGCAAGGTGCGGACGGCTCGGTTGCGACAGCTGAGATGGCTGAGAAGACTGCGAGGCGAACCCGTCGTGGGGAGTTTCTGGGCGTCCACCGGGGGGCCAAGGCCTTGACGATGGCCTGTTCAATGGCAGGGCGAACCTTGAAATTTTTCAATTGTCGCTTGAGGTCTGACTTTGCAGTATTAGGGGCCGTCCTGGTCAAGACGGTCAGGTTAGCAAAGCCTACACGGAGCAGAGCTTGTCGAGGAGACGAGTCTCTCACTTGAACAGTTCAATCACAGTGGTCTTAGCAGTGTCGCGAACCATGCCGTCTGCATCCTCGAGGAGTTCCATGAGCAGGGGTACATAGCCGCGGAAGGGCAATCCTCGTTCCTCGTGTGCCTACATGGCGACGACAGACGTGCGGGTTAGCACTCATGGCACAAGAGCGCGGCAAGGACGGCAACCATCTAGAAGCTGGGAATAATCCATGTACCTACCTGCAGCAGCCAATTCATGCCCGCCTCCTTGGCTCTCGGGTTCTTGCCAGTCAAAGCAGAACTGCGCACGAAGCGCTCAACGTCGGCAGGCGCGACGGGACAGAGCGTGTTGAGCGACCCCGTGGCCAGCGATCGGTACTTGTCTTTTGAATCGCCGAGCTTGTCAATAATCAACGGCAGCGTGCGCGCGGCCTCGCGAGCAAGGAGCTTCGGGTCCTGTCGCGACAGACGAGTCAGGAGGTGATTGAGCGCAGTGAAGCCGGCATTGACGAGGGCAGCATGCTGCGAGGAAGAAGCGGTGCGCAGGCCGTCGAACAGGTGAGGAACGCAGGTCTCGGGGACATTGTGTTGCTTGATGGCGGATTTGATGGTTGTGACGAACTGCACCTTGGCATCGAGAGACGAGTCGCTGCGCAGGATGGTCAGCAGATCCGCGACCTGCTCATCCGTGAGCTTGTCGGCCATGGCCGTCGGCTGCTGTACTGTCGAGCTGCGAGAGAAGAAGAAGGGAGGAAGACGAAGGGTATCAGTTCGATAGCCAAAAATCTGGCTGGCTGGGCTGGCTGGGCTGGCTGCGACGCTCGTTGTTAGAACCGTCCCTCGTGTCGGGCCATCACAACAAGAAACACATCATGGGGGATGTGGAATATGGATGAAGAGTGAGCGTGACGAAGAGACGAGAATAGGTGAGGTCATTCCGGGGACTAGAAAAAGAGAGACGCGAGTTTGAGTGGTCGACACGCCCAAAGAGGGGCAGCTGATTTAGGCCGGTGCTCTAGCTTCTGAAAGAAAAGAAGGGGAAAGAAAAGACGTGAAAGGGGGCACGCCAAGCCTCATGGAGTCATGGACATGTCTGACTGACTCTGGATAACGGTCTTGCATGTGGATACAGAAACATACCTATTTACGCCCGACGCTCGCTCATGAAAAGATGCAAATCGCCAGAGTTGTGAGGGCAGGGCGATGGCATCGGGGAAGGTTTGAGTTGCGGCTGCGCACCACAGTGTAATTATTAGTAAAAGTGAATGAAGCAGCACAGCTCGGACAAGGATGCGATTTCGTTTGGTGAGGAATAAAATGAGAGAACCGATGCGAGGTGCGAGGTGCGAGGTGCGAGGTGCAACGGCGCAACGGCGGCTGTGTTGTTTGTTTGGCTGTCGGGTAGTCAAAGTCAAAGTCACACACAGACTCACAGTTGCCTGGGCGAGGGTGCGGATAACGATGGAGACTGGAGATTGGAGATTGGGGATGCGGGCGGGGCTGTCAGGTCAAGTCAATCTATGCTGGCGTCTCTCTCTCGAAACATTCACACCCAAAAACTCACCAAGTGCCGCCCTCACCGTCCCGCCCAACAGTCAGTCAGTCAGTCAGTCAGTCTCGCACGGCCTCAATCAAACCGCTGCTGAATGCCTCCTCCTCCGCAAACAACCCCCTCCCCAAACCAGTCCCCCTCGCCATGCCCCCGCCACACGAATCACCTCCACGGACGACGACGAGCAGCAGCAATCGCCCTTTACGCTGCCCAAGCTCCGCCTCGAGTTCAGAGACATCGCCCACCCAGGCGCCAATCTCTTCTTCTCCTCCCTCAACGCCACAGAAGTCATCGCCAGGGCCGCCGCCGACGTCCTCCGCCTTCTCTACTGCTCCCCGTCCGATCCCGCCACCGCCGCACCGCCCACCCGCTCCGTCACGTTCATCCTCCGCGACATGCCCGGCGTGGCATACACCACCGGCAGCGAACTCGACGACGACCACAAGGAGGTCCACTTTGCGCTAGACCACATCTCCAACACGGCCAGGACGCGGACGCGCTCCGAGGTCGCCGGCGTCGTCACCCACGAACTCGTCCACTGCCTGCAGTGGAATGGGCAGGGCACCTGCCCGGGGGTCTGATAGAGGGCATCGCCGACTGGGTGCGGCTGCATTGCGACCTGGTTCCTCCGCATTGGAAACGCGAGGTGAGGGAGAAATGGGACGATGGGTACCAGCACACGGCGTACTTTTTGGAGTATTTGGAGAAGAGGCTTGGGGAAGGCTTCGTGGTGAGATTGAACGAGAAGCTCAGGGTGGGCAAGTACCACGAGGAGACGTTTTGGTCGGAGCTGACGGGGACCACGGTGTGTGATCTGTTTCAAGATTACGTTGCCCATCTCAAGGACGACGAGAGATAAATGTAGACCTTTTGAAGGAGGCGAAGCGTGGCGTTTGATTTGTTCTTATCAAGTGGGGATGCATAGTGGGCATTTGGCCAACTCACGTTCCATATTGACGACCTTGGAGAATAGACCGTGTCATTTCAAGTTGTATTTTCTTCCGCATTTCACCGTTGTTGCTTCTGTTGCTGGTTCTACATCGACAAATGGGAAGAAAAGGTAGCAATCCATCGCGTAGATATAGCCCATTCTTGATGGTTTACGACTAAGATGTTTAGGGGGTGGTTGGCAAAGATATCCCTCCTTTGAAATAAAACAAATTCAAACGCCAGTGCAAAACTCCCTAGTCCAGAAATCGATGTGCGCATGAACGTGTGTCTATTCTCAATGCTTTTACATGCCACGTTCACTCCACTTGTGTCAGGAGGAGTGACCCATGGCCACTTGCGTGTCCAATCTACCCGTGCAGAGGAACATTGGCATGACCACTGACATGCCCATATGCGTGGTTCTTGCTCACAACGCTCCCCACGTCCGACCAGCTAGCTGGCGTGAGCATTCCCTCGCTCTCGCTCAATACGTCAAACGGCCGTTGTACTTCTTGTGTGGCGTCCCGCCCCAGCTCGACCTCGCTCGACCCAATAACAGACACAGAGTCCGTGGGAGTCAACTGTCCATCGCTCAGGACCTCGAGCTCAGAGACCGGTGCCACGGGTGTTTCTGGCAATGGAGAGTAAAAGTTCCGGCTGGAGTCTTGAGCCCAAGCCTGAATGGAAGAATATGCCTCGTGGCGATCTTCTTGACTGGCAGTCGTGTATTCATCATCAGCGAGCTGACGCTCGATCGTCGGCGGTGAGGTGAGCTGTGGCGGGGAAAGCTCGATTAGGGCCGGCGAGCCGTCTAGTGTGCGAGAGAGGACATCGTCGTCTTCGCGAGTCGTTGCGCTGTATATATCCGACATGTGCTCTTCCTTCTTTGGCACGTACGTTGCCGACAAGTCTGCAACTTCTTCGCTATCAATGTGGTGCTCGTCTGCAAAAGGGTTGGTGTACAAGGCGGATGCAAAGCCACTGCGGTGGCGAAGCCCTGCATTCTCGTCTTGCATGTCGGTGCCCGTGTTGAAAACATATGCACCCTGTTCAGCAGTCTCATCTTGCCTCAAGAAGTCGTCGAACGATGATCCGCGAGTCCCCGCGCGAGGCCGAGACAATTCAGCGGCCGGCAAGGGAGCAGGATTTTTGGCCGTCTCCTCGTCCTGCGTCTGCTGCTGCAGGAGCACCGAGTTCCAATATAGTAGTTCCTCACGCTGTCTTCGGCGAGTTTCCTCGTCCGCATCGACGCTCGGTTCGGCGCCCGCTCCACGACTGGATTGCAAGAAGCCCTCTGCATCTTCGGGCCTGTTGAACATGGGAGGCCGTTCGGGGGGTTGATGCCTTCACCCAGGGAGTGCAACGCCATGGCGATACGACGTCGAATATCATCCGCATATCTTCGCAACTCGGGGTTCTCGTACATGGCCATGGCTGCCGCGACGGCCACTGAGACAGCCACCACAGCTCCGGAGGCTAGCACCACATGGTTGACGACGGGCATCCTCTGCAACGTTTTCGAGATCGGTCTATACCACTCTGCATGGGCAGATGGTGGTGGCGGGGTAGGCAGGCAGTATGTAGAATGTAGTAGTCGACGAGGTGCCTCCGCGAACAGCACGCCCGAAACAAGAAGGTCCTATCGAGGCCTATCGGTCAGAAAGTAAGATGACGTTGGCAAGAGGAAGAAGTTTGGACTTCTCTAGAGGGGATTTAAAACATTTAAAAAGGGAGATGCGAAAGGTTGTAACGAAAGTGCGTATGTACATGTGATGGGGCCGCCAAACTGCTTGCGTAATAGTCCCTGGTCAAGACCTCGCCACTTTGCCGCCCCCAGGCAGGTGCAGTCGCCTGATTACCCGATCGGGGGCCTGGGTTTGGAGGCCACGTGTGGAAAAAGCAATGTCACATGACTATGCCCTGCAGGCTTGTTTGTTCTTGATCCGTTTTGTTGGGACAAAAAGATTTTTTTGACTCATCAGCCAGCTGGAAAGTTTAACTTATGCAAGCTCCAAAGCATATTGATTCCCATGGCCAGAGCTCTCATCAATAACAACGAGAATAGGCGTGGACACGGCGTGGTAGGGGGACACAAATTGGGCTGCAGTGCACCACACATGTCTGGTACTTTCAAAGTCTATAAAAGACAAAGGCTCATCATGTACATATACATGTAAAGAACTCCAACGACCATGAGAATGTGCTTAGTCATTACTATGGACGCAGGCTTGCCACCAGCCTAGAGCCCTCGGTTTCATCGGAATGGAAGGAAGCACCGATGACTCGCACAACAGACACAGCAAGGCAGGAGGCAGGAGCAAATACGGAGTACACGCATGCATGTACCTTCACACGTGCGCACCTTCTAAATCCAGGCCCCCGGTTCCTTCATCAAGGGACCGTAATGCTTTACTAGGAAAAGTTTTTGATTGAAACAGTCATCCTCAACTCCCAATCGCTAAGTACATGAACGATTTCTCGGACGTGGAACGGATGGGAAAACAGCAGATAAAAGAAAGATGCCCCGAGGAAAAACGCACGCACGCCAAATGTGGTATTGTCAGGGAGAGCTCCTTGAAGCACTAGATGTGTGGATGCAGCCCGCGCATTAACTAGGATTAAACCCTCTGTAAGACAATAGTGGAGATAATGTATTAGAAGTACCTCCGTAGACTAGTTATTACTATAGCATACTATATACCTTTTAGGTATAAAAGTTAGGTACTATCTATACCTCTAATTAATTAAATTAAATGTTTTCTATTATCTATACTAACCCCTACCTTAATAGTTATAAGCCTAGGAGGCTTTTATTACCCTTTTTAATTATTATTAAAGATATAAGCTTTATTAGATATTATTAATTAATGCTTACTAATTATTAAGAGATAATTACCCTTTATTATTCTAATTAGTTAAAACACTTAACCTATGCTCTAATTAACTAGTATATTCCTTCTTTATAATATCTAAAGAAACTTTAAATATAGTATTATTATTAGAGAAAGACTAGATTAAATAGTATATATAAATTAAGAATTATATAGAATCCTATAGTATCTAGGAGTATATTAACCCTAATAAGGCTAAATTACTTAAAGAACCTATAATACCTATATACCTATAAAGAGATTAGAGACTAGAGGTTTTACTAAATAACCCTAATACTCTTAAGAATTAGAGAATTACTTATAAAGATATAAAGGATTAATTTAATTTTTAATATAAAGAATTATAATTTAACCTTATAAAGTATATAGCCTTATTAAAGTAAATACTAAAGATTAGGGAATATATCTATAAGACTTTATTAAAGAATATATAAGATTCTCTTAACTTTAATACTAAAGTTAAGGATAGAGAGTTAGTTTAATATTATACTTAAAGGATTTTTAAGCTTCTTTAGGATTAGTATAAGCTAAATATAAAGAAAATACTTATTCTTATAAAAATATACCTTAATAATTATTTATAAGCTAAAGGTACTTATAATTAGTATAAGTAAGCTATAATAATAAAGGTATTATAAAGGAATTATTAAGATCTTAAGACTTAATAAACTAAGGAGATAATACTATATAAGTTTATTATATCTCTTTAAAGTAAATTTAAATTATTTTAGAAGAAGTAAAATAATTTACTTAATAAAGGAGAGAATTATAAATTCCTTAAGGTAGTTACTAAGTTTAAAAGAGATTATAAAGCTTTATAGAGTATATTAAAGTTAGCTAATACTCTTATTACTAAGAGATTAAATAATTAAAGTAAATTAGAAAGAATAAGGTACCCTTACTTTAGGTATTATATTAAAGAAGCTTTAAAATAATAGGAATTATATAATTTATTTAAGGCTATATATAAGCTAGAGGTAGCTTTAAAGGACTAGGAAGTTAGGAAAAACTCTAAAGATAATATTAAGAAATATCTTAAGGAGAATCCATAAGAGAAATTAAAAGCTAGAAATTAGAAGCTAGAAATAAAGGAAAAGAATAGTAATATTATTATTCTATTATAGAATCTAATAAATAACTCTCTTATAGTAACTCTAGGCAAGAAATTAGCTAATATATTATTATTTATATAATTAGAAGGTTCTTAATCTCTAAAAGAAGTTATAACTTTAGCTTTAAACACTATAAATAGCTTAGAAATAAAGCGAAATATAGTACTTTATAATTCTAGAGTAAATATTTATATCTTTAATAACATTTACTAGTTTAAATAATCTAATTTTAATAAGACTATTATAATAGAAGTTAAGGCTAGAGGCATAATCTACGTGGCATTAGGTTAAGGCATAGTTTATATGTTAGTTATAAATCCTATATTATAAAGCTAGAGAATAATTATATTAGAAACCGCTTTATTTATTCTAGAATTCTATATAAATCTAGTATTAGCTATAATTCTTATAAGAGTAGGTATCTTCTAGGATTAAAAGAAAGGTATACTAATTAAAGGGAAATATCCTATAGTAAGAATTTATAATATTAATAAGCTTTATGTGTTATTAAGGCTATTAGATAATCTAAAAGAAGCTTACACTATAATAAGCTAACTACTAAAGCTACTTATAAAGGGAGATATAGAGCTTTAGCATTAATAATATAGTTATCTAGGTATAAAGGCTTTTATAGAACTTATAAACATAACTTTAGGTATTAAATTAATTAGACCTAAGCTTATATAATATAAGATATATGCTATAGGTAAAGCTAAGTAATAGAGATTATAGGTTATACCTAAAGGACTTCCTTAAGGACTAGGTTATAGGTTATTAGTTAATCTAGATTACTATAACTCTCCTTATTAGAATAGTAATAGGTATTAGTGTGTATTTATATACCTTATAACCTTAATGCATTTCTTTTATTTATTTAAGACTAAAGATAGTATTTATAATAGCTTCTATATAATAATAAGCTTCCTAAACACTTAATTTAGCATTTAACTATAATTTTTACATAGTGATATTAAAAAAGCCCTCTTTATAGAGAATATAAAAGATAAGATAGCCTTTACTAGTATTATAGTCTATAATTTAGCTCTCTTAACACTTAGTTAGAATAGCAAGGCAGAGAGATCTAGGGGGTAGTTAAGCAGAAAGCTTATATATTAAGCCTTAAGGCTTAGTTTCTATTAGAACTTAATAATAAGGTGTTTAATACTATAGTTTATCTCCTAAATCAAACACCTTTCAAGCATTATAGGAATTAGATTACACTATACGAACTTTGGTGGAATTGGGCTAGGAAAACCGTCCCTGCCTACTTGCAGATAGTAGAGATCTAAAAATGTAAGAACAAGGGGATAGCTAGGCAAGAGGTATAGGGCACTCTATATATTAACTAAAGCTTGCTAGGTCTAAGTGTGTAGTGTGTGCGGACCGCTGTCTTATAGCTAGTGGTTTACTAGCGTTACATAAACCTAGCCCTAGGGTATAGTATATCACAGGGTGCACCTATATTAGGAGCAGGGCCTTATAATTACCCCCTACTTTTAGCTAGGCTCCTAAATAGCTTTAGATTTATTTACTATAATACAGCTATTCACTATCTAGTAGTTATAATAATATTACTAAATTAAAACATTATAATAATAATAACTAGTAATTATCTCCTAGTAATATATATAGCGCTTAGGTATAAAGTTACCTAGGATCCCCTATTATATTACTTCCTTTTCTTCTTTATAAAGCTAGTTTATTTTTAATTAATCTTTAAACTTTAATTATACTAGCCCTTCTCTTACCTTTTACTACCTCTTTACTATTACTATAGAGGTAATTTACTTTTACCTTTATTTATATATATATTACCTATATACTAGGTATATAGAGTTTAAGAAAAACCTACTAATTAAGATTAAACTCCTATAAATTATTTATAGTTTCCCTTATATTTTAGTTATAGTAATAGCTAAAATAAAGCTTTCTAAATATTATATATAGTATAATAAGCGTAGAGATATATATAAGATAGTAAGTTACCTATTATTCCTATGCTTTATAGTCTCTTATTACTAACTTTTCTATATAGGCTATAGTAACTCTAGCTAAAGATTTTACTAACCTAATAGTTATTTTTAAATAAGTCTAGGCCCTTATAGATACTACCTTTAATATAGGGGAAGAAGAGAGTATCCTAGTGTTTTTAGAGATAACTTACTAATAGCTTACTAAGTATATCTATAGTTTAGTTATAAGGTTTAACTATACTAATATAGCGCACTATATAGCCTTTAGATTAATAGGTACTATAAAGGCATATTAGGTTTATTAATCTATAAGCTATTTACTTATTCTTTACTTATATTTCTATATAGGCTATATCTATTATATACTAATAGTATATAGTCTCCTACTAGTAACTTTAAGTTACTATAGTTTCTACTACTTTAGCCCCTTTAGCTATAGTTTATATATAACTCTTTATTATATTTTTACTAGTCTTTTACTAACTCTTTTATAGGGAGACCTAGAGAATATTATAAGTGCCTAGGAGGTAAAGATAGTTCTTTAGCTCTAGCCCTCTAACCTAGGCTATATAGCCTAGGCTATAGTAATATATTAGTTTTACTATACTATAAAGAAAGTAATTAAGGCAAATAAGAATAGTACTAAGTTTACCTTTATTAATAGCGTGCTTTTTACTTATAGGGGTATAACTATTAAGAGTTTTCTAGTTATTTTACCTTTACTTTAGGGTAGCTTTCCTTTATTTTTTAGTAGTTTATCCTAGACCCTTAATTAGAGTTTTAATAGTAGCTAGAGATACTAGCCTTTTTCTATAGTAAACTTATATCTTTTTTCCTATAATTCTATTATATCTTACTACTAACTTTCTTCCCTTTTATCTAGTAATATATATAAATTACATATTAAGCACCTTCTATATCCTTTACTAGGATTTACTAGTTATATTTGCTAGGCTAGCCCTTTTATTTTACTAGGTATTTATTATCTTTATAGGTTTTTTTATAATTTTTAACTTCTTTAACTTTATACTTATTAACTTTATCTTTAAGGTCTAGTATTAGTATATCCTTATTCTCTACGTTTCCCTAGCGTTTCTATAGCTTTAGTAAGCTAATATAGAAGATATTATATAATTAACTATATTTTTTAGGTAGTGTAAGCTAGTAAGCCTATTTTCCTATAGTATTAAGTATTTAAAATAGCCTAATAAACCTAGTAGTTAGCTTATATTTTATGTCTTTAAGTCTAATATTCTTAGCTAATAGAAGTACTAGGTCTCCTCTTTTAGGGTTAATAGCTAGTAGCACTAGTTATAGTACTTTACCTATGTTTTAGTAGCTTTTCCCTAGCTTTACTTAAGTTATTTTCTAACTTTATATAGCTTTATAATATATATATATGCTTCTAGTACCTCCCCTTTAGTAATCTTACCCTTAATAGCTAGGTAAAACTTAGGTAAATAGCCTATAAGCATGTAATTTAGGAGTAGCTAGTTATTCTATTAACTATATTATTATAAGTAAATTAAGCTATTAGAAGTAGTTTTAGCTATATTTATTAATTCTCTCTAATAAAGCATTAAAGGTAGTGCTTAAGTACCTAGTTTATTTGCTCTATTTACCTATCTATTTAAGGGTAAAATGCTATAGATAGCCTTTATTTAATGTAGGATAGGTAGTATAAGTCTAACTAGAACTAGCTTATAAAGATAGATCCTTTATCTAATATAATGCCTTTTAGTAGTCTAAATTATAATTTAATCTCTTAATAAAATAGCTTTACTAGTTTAGCTACATTAATTATAGTTAATACTAGGAGGAAAATAGAGTACTTAGTAAATTAGTCTATAATTACTAGGATTATATTAGTTACTTAATTAGTTATCTATAACGTAAGTAAGCCTATAATAAAATCTATTAAGATTTTTACCTATAGTTACCTTAGTATTAGTAGGGATTTAAGAGATTTATATAGGTAATATCTTTATGCTACTACCTATTAGTATATACTATAACTTATAATATAGTCTAATATAGACTTGCTTATTACTAGCTACTAGAAGTAGCGCTTTAAGAGCTTAAGAGTGTATTTAGTCCTAAAGTAACTTACTAGTAAATTATTATAGTATAGCTATAGGAGCTCCTATTATAAGATAGGCTCCTAGGGAATAACTACCTAGTCTTAGTATATTAGAAGGCCCTTCTTACTATATAACTATAAACTAGCTTTTCCCTTTCCTTTTACTAAGGAGTTTACCTTATTACTTTGCCTTTATAGATTTAGATCTTAGTCTTATGCCTTTTATAGTAATTACGCTAAAGGTTTATTTAGCTTAGATTAGTAGGGATCTAGTAATATAATAGCCCCTAAATCTCTTATATATTAATGCCTTAAATACACGCTACTTTCTCCTTAAAATTACCCTTATTTAGCTAATCTTTTACTAGATCCTTAGTAGCTAACTAGCTTATATGCTTTATAGCACTATCTAACTAGGTTACTCTAGCCTCTATAGGTTTCTCTCTTATAACTAGGATATTTTCCTTCCCTAAAGGCATCTTACTAGGTTACTTCTCTTATAAGACTAGGATATTTTCCTTCCCTAAAGGTATCTTACTATATCTTCCTTAATATATTAGTATCTCTTTTACTAGTTTTTTAATAGTTACTATCTTCCTCTAAAGTTCTAGTAAAAGCGTCTTATTTATAATAGGTTTACCCTTATAATTAGACCTTCTTAATAGTGTATCTATAGGGTTACTTTTCCCTAGTCTATGCTTAATTATAAAGTATAAGGGGCAGAGGAATATACACTATCTTACTTATCTCCTATTTAACTTTAGCTACTTTATAAAGGTTTATAGATTATAGTAATCTAATAAAACCTTTACTAGGCTTACTATACCTTTAATATAGTATTACTAGTATTTAAATAACTTTACTATAGTAAGTAACTCTTAATTAGCTATGCTATAGTTATATTTAGTATCTATAAACTTCCTTAACTAAAAGGCTACTAAATACTAATAGCCCTTATTATCCTACTAGGATAGGATTCCTACTATTATAAAGATTAAAGTATTTATCTTAATATATGCTAGTTAACTTAGGTTATAATAATAAAGTAAAGGCACTTATAAAAATATATCCTTTAGCTAGTTAAATGCTAGCTATTCCTTTGCTTTAAATATAAACTTCCTAGTCTAAATGCTATTTTAACTGCCTTTTATTAATATATATAAGGGTGCTATAATCCTAGAGTATTTATAAATAAACTATTAGTAAAAGTTATAGAACCTAAGGAATAACTATATATCCTTAAAGCTTATTAGCTTCTTCTAGTCCTAAATTATATTAACTTAACTTATATCTATTAAAATCCTATTAACTAATAGAATAAACCTAAGGAACTCTATAGATTCCTAATAGAAAGAGCACTTAGAGGGCTTAGTATATAGCTCTACTAGTTATATACACTCTAGGACTTCCTTAATATATATAGTGTGCTTCTCCTATATTTTTAAGAAAATAAGGATATTATCTAGATATACTATGTAAATTATATTAACTAATCCCTAAAGTGCTTTATAGATATAACTTTAAAAGGTAACTAGGGCATTTATTAGCCTAAAAGGTATAATAAGATATTTATAGTGCCTATAGTGTGTATAGAAGGCAGTCTTCTATTTATTACCCCCTTTAATATAGATTTAGTAGTAAGTATCTTTAATATTAATTTTTAAGAAAAAGCAGGCCTCTTAGTATTAATCTAAGATCTCTAAAATTAAGGGGAGAGCATAGTAATTCTTCTATATAACCCTATTAAGTCCCTAATAATTTATATATAGTTAGAGTATTCTATCCTTCTTTAGTATAAATAGGATTAGCGCCCTTATAAGACTCTTTAAAGGTCTTATTTAGCCCTTTACTAGGTTATCCTTAATATACTCTTAGAGTTCCTATAGTTTACTTTAGGAGAGAGGGTAAATAAGTCTATATAGTAATATAGTATTAGGTACTAAATTAATTATATAGTCTATTAACTTTCTTAATAGGAGGCTTCCTACCTTATCTAATATAAATATATCTTTAAACTTATATAGTTCTTTAGGGATATTACTAACTGTTTTATAGGCTTTTACCTCCTTATTATCTTTAAGGGTAATAAACTTATTCTCTATAACTCCTATAATAGCATATATAATTATCTTATTATATATTACTTTAGTAAATTTATAGGGAGTTATTAATAAAAAGGCTTTTCTCTTTTTCTTAAACTACTATTCTTATAAGTATAAATAGAGGTATATATACTCTTTTACTAGTATATATATTCTAATTAATATAGGACTTCCCCTTACTCTTAGGTCTTTATTTATAGCTATATATAGTAGCTTAAGATTCTTTTCTTTTTCCTTAAATCTTTAATTATAATAAGTACCTTATAGACACTATATTAGGGAACTATAAGGGCCCTTATTACCTTAAGGATAGGTATAGTAATCTTAGCCTTATCTAGCTTATAGGTTTTTATAAATTTAGTACTAATAATATTAACCTTAGTATAACTATCTAGATTTATTACTATTTAAATATCTTTATACCTATAAATAGTAACTAGTATATAAAAGTAATACCTTACTAGTACCTTAGCTTAGGAGATAGAAGTAAGGGTATTTACTTTTATCTCTAGTAGTTTCTCTAGTCCTTTTTATACTCTTTCTTTAGCTTATTATAAAAGTATACTATATATTTAGTACTATTATAGTTATAGTAATGTCTTTTCCTTTAACTTTCTTATTATTTAGAGCTATAGCTAGGGTTTTTCTTTCTCTTTATCTTTTTAATCTCTATTAGGTCTATAGCTATATAAGGAGTTATATCTATAGTAGTAGGGGTTCTTAGAAAATCCCTTATTCTTAGAATACTTATATCTTTACTTACTTCTTAGTATTACCTCCTAGAACTACTAGGTAAGTTATATAACCTTCTCTCTAGTCTTTCTAATAATAGAGGTATATAGATTAATATAGTTCTATAGGTTAGGGAGTAGTTTTATAAAGAATATAAGTATATAGGACTTTTTAGAGGCTTTTTCTAGGTATTTCTTTAGTAAATCTAAGTAAATACTAAACTTAATAGGGCTTTAGCCTTTATATTACTTTATATTTTCTAATTACTTAGTAATCTATATATTATAGTTTATAAAGTCTTTAAGTAATATAAGTATCTAAGTCTAGAATTTATTCTAGTTATCTTTAAGTTCTTTATAGCTACTAGCTAACTATTTCTTAAGGTATTAGTCCTATCTTACCTTATAATTAGTATATATATAGTTAAGTATAAAGAGAATCTTTTAGTAATTATATATATACTTATATCTTACTTTATTAAAGGTATAGTTAAGGTTATTAATTTATATCTTATATTTCTATAGGTTAGTAAAGTAGGTAAGCTTAATAATATTCTAGACTTTAACTTCCTTATTACTCTTACTTAAGAATAAGCTTAACCTTTATAGCCTTTTTACTTATTCTTTCCCTATATTTAGATAAAGTAACTTAATAAGTTCTTATTCCTTATCTTATAGCTTCTTTAGTTTTTCTAGCTAGGTAATTTATTTTACTATTACTACTTAATAAGTAGTAAGGGTAAGAGGTCTAAAGGGGTTTTCTTCTCCTTTAGTTAGGGTATTAGTAATACTAGGGGTAGAGGTTATTCTTATAGCTATAGTGCTATTACCCTTAGAAGGTTAGTCTTAGTTATTTACTAGCATTACCCTATTAGATTATGTGGTTCTTCCCCTTATATTACTCTTAGGTAGCTAGTATTAAAGCTTTAGAATTATAAGAATAAGGGGATAGCTAGGTAAGAGGTATAGGGCACTCTATATATTAACTAAAGCTTACTAGTGTGTGGCTGGAATTGTACCCCTCAATCATCGATATCATCGGCTTCGTCGGAAATTACACATCAGGTCTGTCAGGTCCGTCGGGTCAATTCAATCCCCTAGGTCCGTGGCCTAGCTAGATAAAAACCCCTAGAATTCCTCTCTTTTTCATAGAAAATCAACTCTCCCTTTGTTGCCTTTGGCTTGGATTATTCAAATTGATAAGATGACATGAATCCCGATATGGTGTTTTGCCTAGCTTACTAGCTATGGCCCTTTTTACCCCTTTTGACCGATTCGATCTACGCCGAAGATCGCAAATATCGCTGCCTCCCTCGTTGATGTGCGCAGGCATTAACATCGTTACCGTCACTATCGTCAGTTTTGTTGTCTTTGGTTGGGGGTTTTTCCTGACATACTAGGTCTAAGTGTGTAGTGTGTGTAAACCGCTGTCTTATAGCTAGTGGTTTGCTAGCGTCACGTGGACCTAGCCCTAGGGCATAGTGTGTCGCGGGGTGCACCCGTGTTAGGAGCGGGGCCTCATAAAAAACCCTTAATTGCTTATCTTTGCGCTTATGGATGTAAAGCGTTTCCAATAACAACGAAGGCTCTAGAGCACATTAAATCGCATAACGCAATCCCTTAATTAGAGCAGAAAGCTCATATTAGTTACCTTATTAGTTATAGAGGCAAATCCTAGTATATTATCTAGGTGCCTATGCTATGTAATTAGAAGGTTATTGTATTAGCGTGTGTTTAATTTAATAAGAACTCCTTCTTTAAATAGGAAGAAAAGCTAGAATTAGCTTAAAAGGAGAAGATATTAATAATTATGCTACTTAAAGAGCTTAAGGCTAAAGATATTAAAGAAGAAATTAGCTAAGACCTTATTAGAATAGAACTTAAAGAGAATAATTAAGCCTTTTTACTATTAACTATAAAATAGGAAAATAAGCAGTTTAAAGTAAAAACACTACCTTAAGTATTAGGGTAAGAAGGTAACTATATTAGTACACTTTTAACCCCTCCTAACTCTTCTTATAAGGCACTAGTTACTATAGAAAACACAGAGATTTAGATACTAGGTAATAATATACTATTTTATAAAATTAATAAATTTATATATAAAGTAATATCTAAACACATAAATACTACTATAGATACTAGTAAAATTACTACTAAAGGCAGTAAGGTAGTAGAGAATTATTATCCTTATAATAATAGTATTAATCTAGATAATATTATAACTAGAAAATGCTAAAGAAAGGAATTAAGGAAAGCTAGGTAAGTATAGTTTTCTTTTACTTTTTTAATAGTATTCTAAGGCACTTAATATAGTTTATATATTAAAGATATGCCCCTAGAACCTACCTATTATTATTAAGCTATAGCCTTAGCCTATTATAACTACTAGAAGGAAGTAATTATAAAGGAGCTTTTAAAGCTTTTATCCTTAAACTACTAGGTGTTACGTGCTAGAATTGATAATTGGCCTGTTACCTAGGATGTGGCTAGCTTCGTGCCACAAGACCTCGGATGTGGCTAGCACGTGACCTAGAACCCCTATATTAGATGATAGCTTTTACCTCTAGCTAGTTGAAGAACAACCTTAACACACTCATTTTATCATACGTTTTATATCGTAACACTAGGAGAATATACTAGATAAATTATTTAATCTAGAATACTATAAGGAGATTATTAACCTTAGCTAGGTTTTTAAATACAAAACTAATAAGAAAGGCATAGTTATAGAGTTTAAAGCTAGAATAGTTATATAAGGTAATTAATAACTAAAAGATAACCTTAATAACTACATAGCTACGCTTACTTTATAATCTCTATGTATACTACTTATAGTCTATTATACTAATAATCTTAATACTTATTAATATAATGTTTAGAATGCCTTCCTATATATAGAACTTAAAGAACCTATCTTTTATAAACCTCTAGAAGGTATAAATATACGAGGTTATCTCTAGAAGATAATATAAGCATTATATAGGCTAAGAGAAGCTCCTTAATAATAGTTCCTATATCTAATATAATTCCTATTAAAGATAGGCTTTATCTAAGGAAAAGAAGACCTATATATCTTTATAAAAGACGGTTTTATCCTGTTTTTCTATATAGATAATATTATAGTAATATATCCTAACGGATTTAAAGTAGAATTTAAAGAGCTTTATAAATAATTAATAAACAGTCTAGATATTAAAGACTAAGGCAACCTAAAGTGGTTTCATTAAAATTATTAGGAATTATAATACTAAAGAGATATAGTTATTATAGGAATTATATATTTAAAAGATTGCTTAGAAATTCATCCCTAACGTTATTAATAGCGATTTAAAGAGCTTAATCTCTACTCCTCTCCCTATAGCTATAATTCTTACTAACACTAGCAAAGCTACTAATAAAGAGATTAATTACTATAGAGTAGTTATTAGCTCTTTAGTGTATCTATGCATTATTAGAAGGCCTAATATAGCCTTTATAGTATTAAAACTTGCCTCTTTTATAATAAACCCTTTAGTAAAGCATATTAAGTTTATAAAAGAAGCAATTTTATATACCTAGAATATAAAGAAGCTATATATCTAATACTTAGGAGTAAATAGCTTTAATATATTATTTTCTAGCACTAATGCTTCCCTTAGTAATAACCCTAATATATATAAATTAACATAAGGTTATATCTTTATTATATATAGCGCTATAATTAATTAGAAGTCTAGTAAGTAATATTATATAATAACCTTAAGCATAGAAGTAAAGCTCTTTACCTTAAATTATAGTATAAAAGAGTATATATCCCTTAGAAGGCTACTTTATAATATTAAGGTTTATATACTACCCCTATTAATTATCTAGTGTAATAATAAGTAAATAATCTATATTATAAAGTATAAGAAAGGAAGGCTTTAAACTAGCCTTAAGTATCTTAATATAAATTAAATATAGATTTAAGAGTAATATACCCTAGGTAATATTAAGGTAAATTAGTTAAAGACCTTTAAGATACTTATAAATAGCTTTATAAAGCCTTTATTAAGCTAAATATATAGGGATTTCTATTACTAGATTAGCTTATAGGAGATTCCTATATAATTATAATACTAGGAATTTATTATAATCTCTTCCTATACTTATTAACTCTAGCTTTAATAGATATCTTAGCTAGGGTGTGTGTGTTAGGGAGAGCTCCTTAAAGCACTAGATATATAGATATAGCCTGTGTATTAACTAGGATTAAACCCTCTATAAGATAATAGTGGAGATAATATATTAGAAGTACCTCCGTAGACTAGTTATTACTATAGCGCACTATGTACCTTTTAGGTACAAAAGTTAGGTGCCGTCTGCACCTCTGATTGATCAAATCGAACGTTTTCTATCATCTATACCGACCCCTACCTTGACAGGTATAATGTTTTCTCGCCCTGTAGCCCGGCCAGAAAAGGATGAATGTCCGCCGGAGATGCCAGCCCCGACCTGGTATTTCGACTTGCGTCCACTTTGCAGTCTTGGGTCTTGTGCAAGAAATAGTCTGCACTACTGGCCGCCACTTCGGGGTTTGGGGGCTGCCAGTCTCCAGGCCGACCGACACAGGACGAGCGAGCGACCTGGTCGTGCCGCTGGTCCCTCACCACCACCGCACCAACTCGCTTGTTCATGTCCGTCTGTCTGGTCCGGCTGTCCATCCGTTCAGTGAGAGGAGTGGGTTGATGAAGAGCTGGAGTTGACAGAGTCGGCCGAGTCGAAGCGACTAGCCCTTTTGCGCTCACTCGAGGTTGAGCATGTTAGTAAACTCGATGGACAGTACTTATACCAAGGGAATTCAAAGTCATGACGTACTAGGCTGAGCGGTCCTGCAAGATGCAAGCCCAGCGCGAGTTGCCAGTCTTGATGTGGAACTTGATGCCTCTGTTGTCACCAAACGAGGCAGGCGCAGCGGGAGCGCTGGCAGCAGAGGCGGGAGCAGAATCAGCTGAGCCGGGCATTTCGAGATGGGTTGAAAATGCAGGGGTTTTGGGGTGATGGAAGGAAGAAGAAATAGTTGGGAAACGTGACGACTCGCTTGGGAAGGCGATGTGACGGGGGCCCAGCATCTTCTTATACAATTAGTCTTACTCCTGACACCAATGAACGACAAAGACACGGCGTCATGGGGCTGCTCTTATCAAAGAGGGCACCCGAGGGGGGGATGGAGGGCCAAAAAAGTGAGACCGTAAAGAGACTGGGTACCATGCCCAGGGTACTGTGAGGAATCCCGCGCACACTCGGATCCCAGACACCGAGTCACCTTGTCCTTGACCAGGCTAAAACATATCTGTCACTGATCCGTAGAAAGGAGAGAGATAAGGTGAGTTATTTTCTGGCATCCACAGTACATAAGTACGTATAGTCGGGAAGCATCACACAGCGGAAGGGACGGCAGGGCCTTATTGAGACAAGTAGAGCATGTGCATGTGCATGTGCATGTGCATGTGCATGGGGGATTTCTGGCGCCATGCAGGACACGTTTGATGCGTCCGCGTCTGGTCCGGTTGCCCTACTAACAAGAACTCTGGCGTTTTGGCAGCACAAGTCGACGCCGACGTCCGGCCGGACGGGTCCGGGAATTGCCTGGATGAGCAGGGGACGAGGGGAAAACCGGAGTCGTCGGGTGGAGATGCCCAAGATAAAGTCGTCAATCTGAAACACGGTGGGCTCGCGCAGCTGCAAAGCACGTCATTGTCGCTTGCGACCCAGTGAGGCTGGAAAACCGAAGGGTCTACGGAGTAGTCCGCAGATGATCCAAAAGGCTGGGCATTCTTCTCGTCCATATTATCACGTCTACGGCAAGCCATCGCTGGCACTCCGCGACAGTGCATCATCGAGGACATCCCTTAGTGCTCCTCATCGTGAGACGCAGATACGACTGAGAATAGTTTTGACACTGACACCGGGCAGGTTTCACAAAGCCTCGTTGTGATGCCATCAGATCCCCGTACACTCTACCCCCTGTTTTTTTCCCCGGAAGTAATCCCATACAAATCGCTCGACCTTGGTGATGTACTGTTCTCAAGGGTCGATAGGCAACTGTCTTTCAAGTCATTGGCAATTGACAATGTTGAGTGCGATGTGAGTATCGGTGGTCATGGCGGCTCCCACGTCTCTGTCTCGGAAGAGGGAAATCGATCCTTGGCTCTCTGTCATTATGGATTCGCATTGAACTATGGGCAGGATATTCAAGTCCGTTCGCTCAATGCGCGTAAGACTCGGCCATCCGATGGTCCGATGTTTGCAGTTTTGCCTCAATGAGCACGATATGGAACTGGAGCAGCAGTACTACACAAGCATCCGTGGGTGGCCGGACGGCGCACGGATTCTGGCGTCAAAGCTGGCTGCTCTTACCCTGTAGAACAATGTGATTTGCTCCTCTTTGACTTTTTTCAAAGTAGATGGACTATATCGGAGAGGTGCCATCGACTTTGGAGGCTTCGATGACGATGATGGTATGTGGTGTAGTCCGTATCAAGGATTGAAAAGATCGGAGTCGAAAAAAGCAAGAGGTTGGCCTAACTTGGACACTGACCTATCGGAATGGAGGTTTCCCGTGGGCACAGCTTGCGCGAGGACAGAATTCAAGATATGATGCTCAAGGACAATAAGAGTCTCGTGGAGAAATGACGACGCCATGATGGAGAATTCCATTGTGTGGTGGCACAGACGCGGGACGCAGAAATCCACCTGCTCTGCGGAGCATTGCACGTCATGCCATGCCATTGGCTAGTTGATTCAGCTGAAGAAAGAATTCCGGTCTCATCGAAGGGGGCTGGGGTGCGGGAAACAACCCGCGGATGCAAGGTACCGGCGCTGATTGGTCCGGACAGAAGCAGGCTTGGCCACGAACGGCAAGTGGGCGTCCTCCCAAGCGCCTGCCGGGAGGGACTCTTGGCGGCTGATTGGCTGGCGGGGGTTGACCGTTTGAATGCTCCGACGACCAGCAGAACTCGAGGCTCGTTTACATATATAGAAAAAGGCACAATGTCCTCTCGCCAGAACCGTGTTGGAATTCCAAACGCATTCACAATCGCCATTCTTTCAATCTTCGTAGGGCGCCGCCGTGCAGTCTTCCCCCTTCCGTTCCTTCTCCTCATCGCCTTCTGCTTTGCCCACGTCGCTGCCTTTCCTTGCCCGTGTTCTCGACGACAACCAACACGACGACTTGATAAGTCGCCAGACATTCATTCATTCCATGACTGCTGCGCAGCTCTCGCGATTTCTTGCTGATTTTTTCCCCATCTTGAAACCCATCGTTTGGTTTCCCCACCTTTGATTTTATCAAATATATACAATCCGATCCGACCGATCCGACCCTTGCCATTACGTTTCACCCTCTTTTATAGTCGAGAAGTCAAGATGAAGAAGGCTGCGCTCCCGACTACTCTCTTCACCCTCATTGCCGCCGTGGCAGCTTACCCTGCCGGAGCGGGCGTCTGGCCACGAGGTTGCGAGCCCGGCACCCTGGTTTGCAATGGCAACACCAGATTCGCCATCTGCAACATGGACCGCACGGCC
This sequence comes from Epichloe scottii, assembly GCA_021950295.1. Lineage (NCBI taxonomy): Eukaryota > Fungi > Ascomycota > Sordariomycetes > Hypocreales > Clavicipitaceae > Epichloe > Epichloe scottii. The sequence goes on from CP083245.1 coordinate 1,255,450, forward strand.
GTGTGGATGAGCGTCTCTGACGGAACCGTGTGCGTCTGTTCCGGCTCTGGCTGCACCATTGCGGCGGCGACTGGGGAAGCGGAAGTGGAGATACCAATCCCGCACCAACTGCGACGACGACGGCAGCTTCCACTTCAACTCCAGCTCTAACCAAGACTCTGGCTTCAACCTTGACTGGGACCCTGAGCGCAACTCAGACTCAGACTCAGACTCAGGCTCAGAATCAGACTCGGAACTCACCTGCATCTGCCGCGGTCGTCGCCGCCAGCTCCCCCTCCCGTCGCAGTCTCTATCCCGGGCTCCGCCTCCAGTGCGGGCAAAACCTACCTCGGCACCTTCAGCGGCAACGGCGACCCATCGCAGGGCTGGCCCCAAGAGTCCCAATGGGCCGACTTCGAAACCATGTGGTCCTCGAACCTCGCCGACACCATCTACAAGTCGTGCGCCGTCTTCGGCCAGATCAACAACTCGGACCGGGAGAGCGCGGCCCTCAAGACGGCCATCCAGACCGTGTCCAGGTCGTCGGGCGTCGACGAGCGCTTCATCCTCGCCGTCGTCATGCAGGAGTCGGGCGGCTGCGTGCGCGCCCCGACGACAAACTACGGCGTCGCGAACCCGGGCCTGATGCAGTCGCACAACGGCGCCCACTCCTGCTACGACGTCAGCCCGTGCCCCGAGGCGCAGCTCGTCGGCATGATCCGGGACGGCACCGCCGGCACCCCGTCCGGCCAGGGGCTCCATCAGATGCTGGCTGCCGTCGGCCGCGGCGCCGGCGCCGGCCGGTACTACAAGGCCGCGCGCATGTACAACTCGGGGTCCGTCGCCGCCACCGGCCTGCTGCAGGACGGCGCCGCCACGCACTGCTACGCCAGTGACATTGCCAACCGACTTGTTGGCTGGTCTCAGGGTGTCGGCACCTGCAAGTTTGGCTAGCAGCTTTCCTTTTTGTGCTTCCTCGCCTTGAATTGTGTGCACGAGTCTGCTCGGAGCCGGCCTCTGGCTGGCTTTGCAATTTTTAGGATTTCAAGTACCAAAGGGGCTTTCAGTTATTGCGTCGTGTCTGCTTAGATCCATTGACTTCTATACGTGCTCAGCGTTATCCGTACCGGTTCTGTGTAAAGTGAAACCGACATCCTCTCAATGGGGCACAATGTGCCAATGTAAATGTCATGACTCTTGCGCAACCGCCCTCCAAGGACTCACCACCTGCTGTCCATCATTTTCATAACCTTGTCCTCTTCATCATCCGTCTTGGTACTGCCATTTGGCACCCGCAAGCCTCTTCTTTTCATCTCCTCTTCCACCAGACTTCTCGTCGGCACTCCTCGGAACAAATGCGGCAGCTCCTCCCTTCGTTGTCGCAAGCAGCCGTCCACACTCCTCATTCCGACGACAAGAAAGCCTAGCTCCTCTCTGTCGACATCGAATACCTCCCACCACTCGCAATCAGGCATCTTGGCGCCGAAGTCCTTGGCAGCATTGTACATGGCAGCCGTGGCTAGAGCGTGCGGCTGGTGCGTCAGATAAAGCATCTGCGGTGATAGCAATGCCGTGTTGAGATATTGTATCGTTCTGCGAGACACGGTCGACTTGGACTGCGACAGGAAATCCAGCGTCTGTAGATACGTGATGGCTAGCGCGTGAGGGAGCGCGACGTGGGTGTTGAAGGACAGGCTGTAGAGGATCCGCGCTTCAAGAGCAAGAATCCGGGTTTGAAAGGCAAAATAATCCGCTTCGGATTGGTAGTACGACCTGGCATCATCTTCGGGCAGGTCGCCCGTCCTGAAGAGGGCCGAGTTGCGGGAGAGAAGGTAGGCGTAGACGTTGGACACATCGCGAGGTGAGCGGGGGATGGGGCCAACTTTTGCGACGAGGTACACGGATGCGGCGGAGACGTCCTGAACAAGCAAGGGAGCAGTTAGTCCATGCTGCGCCGTGAGCGCTTTGTTGGGAGGAAGAAGAAGAAGAAGAAGAAGAAGAAGAAGAAGAACGGTCTTGGTACGCTAAACTCGTGGGCCCATGGTGAAGTTACGAGCCAGAACCTGGCCAGGATGACGTTTGCCTGGGCAGTGACGGACTGCGGCAGGTCAAGAAGCTGGCCGGCAGCTTGGGTGAGGCATTGCGTGGCAATGAATATCGATTCTTGTAGATCCTGCGGCAAATAGGACAGAGAGTGGTGCTGATACAGCTGTGACGGGGTGGCGAGAGGATTGGTGAGATGCGCCATGGCTGCGCCGCGACGCGGTTGATGCAAAAAGAGAACTTGGAGGCATCAATTGAAAGTTGAAGTTGAAGATGGGACGCCGAAGTGGATCCGAGTTGATGTGGAGCAAGACTGAAGAAAAGTGGATCGCGATGGCAGCTCCCGACCCCACCCAGCTCAACCTCACCTTCTCACCTCACCTCATTTCGACAAATACACAAAATACCATCCTCAAGATACCACGCCATTGAACCCCCCAAATCCACCCGACTTGCCCAAATTCACCGGGATCGCGGCGCAACTCGCGCGCCACCCCCCTCACAATGGCCGCCTCGGGGCCCCCTCCCCATCTCCGGGAAGCAAGCCTTCGACCTCAACCTCCAACACGGCCACAAAGACCTCGTACAAGCCATCGCCTTCAACACCTACGGCGACCGCTGCGCGACGGGCTCCGTGGACGGCAAGATCCGCGTCTTCAACCGCCACAGAGACGGCACCTGGCGTCTCTGCGACACCTGGACCGCCCACGGCGGCGAGGTCCTCGAGCTGCAGTGGCTCCCCGCGACAATCTACCCCAACCTCATCGCCTCCCTCGGCATAGAGGGCTGGTTCCGCCTCTGGGCAGAGGATCCCTCCGCCGCGCCAGGCCGACGCTTCTGCGCAGGACGCTCCGGCGGCGGCGGCCGGCCCGCCTTCGACACGCGGTCCACGCGCTCTCCCTACCGCTCCTTCTCCATGAAGCACAACGAGGACACCCGCCACACGTACCTCGCCCTCCTGGCCACCGACGGCCGCCTGACCGTCTACGAGAACGACCAGCCCGAGAACCTCTCCGAGTACACGTCCATTGACGAGTTCACCGTCTGCGGCAGGCCCAGCCGCGGCGAGGAAGTCTCCTTCAAGGTCCGCTTCGACCCGAACCCCGAGCCGTGCTACACCGCCTTGCGCGCCGGCGTGACCCTCGACTCCCTCGGCGTCGTCGTCGCCGCCATGGACACAGTCAAGGTCTACCGCTCGCGCGACGTCCTCGCCGCCTCGTACGGCGTGGCACAGACCCAGAAGGAGTTCTACCTCGCCGCCGAGATGGAGGGGCACAGAGGGCTCGTCCGAGACGTCGCCTGGGCGCCGGGCAACATCCGGGGCTACGACATGGTCGCGACGGCATGCCAAGACGGGTACGCGCGCGTCTTCCGCATCGACACCCCTACTCGGAGGACGACGGCAAGTCCTGGTCCGCCAACGACCTGCTCAGATCGTCGAGGACGGCCCGTCATCAGGCCGGCAGCAGGGACTCGTCGTCGCCGACAAAGGACGATGCGGCGAGCGCCGCGGCAGATAAGCAGACGCACCCTTCGACGCTGAGCGCGAGTCTGGCCAAGAGCGGGACGCTGGGGGATAGGCAGTGGTCCGGACAGGAGGGGCAGGTGCACCATACTCACAGGGAGATCTCAAGGCTGGACAGCCATAGGACGCCCGTGTGGAGGGTGGGCTTTGACGACGATGGCCAGATTCTGGGGAGCACAGGCGATGATGGGAAGCTGGTCTTTTACAGACAGACGCCCGATGGGGTCTGGGCCAAGAGTTCTGAGCTGGTCATGGCCAAGGCGAGGATGGCGGCACCTTGAGATGAGCTGCAAAATTGGCGTTTCGGCCGACGTCGACACGTGCGTATACATACATATACATACATATACATATGCATGGATGGATGGACTTTACTGCTGTTCGGCTCACCCACGGGCATTCGCTGGACCCTGCGTCGCGTTGATCCTGTTGAGGGCGTATCTGCCTGCTGGTAGATAACGACACATGTACGATTATATCAGCCAGCATAACTACTGGGCGCAGTGGAAACATAGAATACAAGGGCACCCACATGACGAGTTACACAGCCGCATGTCGATGTTATTTTCAACGAGATTCAAATGTCACAATTTTGAAAAAAATATATACGCATGTCTCGCGTTACAAGACTTTTTTCGATGTCGACAAGTCGTCAAGAATATGTCTTCATTTGATTCGCTTTGTACTACCAGACGTTGAGGAATTGTTTGAAGAGTTCGTTTGTTGTGAACAGAGTGCGAAGCGTCGACATTACACTTCATTAAGGATATCTATATTTGAGCGTTTTCCCATAGTGAGAAAATGCTCATTCTTTTTCTTTTGGGTCTACATCGTAGCCAGGGGCTTTCTGCTCCTGTTTCATGTCCACGAGTAGATGATATAATTCAACTCGGTCCAAAACGCCATTTTCCTGATAGAGATTCTCAATTTGCTCGTGATCAGTTTTCAAAGCACCTTCTTCATCTCTCCAATACACCCCTTATTACACGCTCAAATACAAACAAAGGTTAATTGAAACAACGCATATCGATCGTACAGCACATTATTCTCGACGCGGTCGAGATGATTAGGCGGCGTCAGCGCTGGCCACAGGTTGGACAACCTTGGTGACCTGGGAGCCGGCACGAACGATGCGCTGGCCAGCAGAATCATTCATATAAGTGACATCCTTGTTCTCAAATTGAGCGCGTTTCCAGATCTCAACTTCGCATCCACCACGGAGCACACCGACGCGCATGGTGGAGAGCAAGTTATGGGCAGCGTTGGAGTGGTTGTATACACCTCCATTGAAAATCGACGTAGCGTCCTTGCCAATGGCGGAAGAGATGAGGGCCTTGCCACCAGGGTGGTCCTTGATAAAATCGGTGACATCATGGATCACACCAGCAATAGCAACCAGACCCTTGCCGTTCTTGGACTCGGTGACGAAGTCGTCCCAGCTGATGACGGGGAGCTGCTCCAGAGGGGTACCCCAGTCAAGAGTGGAACGCTTCTGGTCAAGCTTCTTCTGCAACTGTTGAACGCGACCCTTCTCAATCTCGTTGGCACGGAACTGCTTGAGATCAGAAGCGAGGCCGAGACACTTCCAAGCGAAGATGGCCCACTTGGTAGGGTCGTACTGCCACCACTCAATGGCGTTTCGGTAGTCGGAAGGAAATTCGTGGTGGAAGTTGTGGTAGCCCTCACCAAGGGTAACGAGAGCGGTGATGAAGTGGTCACGAGGGGAGTTGCGGTCGTCGAAGGGTTGGTCACCGAGCCAGTGAGCCAGTGAGTTGACGCAGAAAGTAGCCTGCTGAACGAAGCAGATACGCAAAATACCGCCATAGACGAAGCCGCCCCACCAGTCGTTGAACAACAGACCACAGAACAGAGTAGGAAAGACCAGACCCATGAAGATGACACATTTCAGATAGTTCTGGTGTTGCCAGACAACGACGGGGTCTTCGTTGAGATCGGTGATGTCGGTACGTCCAGCACGCTTGGGATTCTGCTTGAACACCATCCATCCCAAGTGAGAGTAGAGGAGACCCTTGCGAACAGAATAGGGGTCCTTCTCAGTGTCGGTATATCGGTGGTGAGCTCGGTGGCCGCGAGACCACCAACGGATGGAACCTTCAACGGCACCAGCACCAACAGCAGCGAGGTAGATCTTGAGGGGCAGGCTGGCTCGGTAAGAAGTGTGAGACCAAAGACGGTGGTAACCTTGGAAAGTCCTATGTTAGCAGTGATGCTGGAGCGGAGAGAAACCTAGCATTTCAATCTTGTTGAAAAATGGGCTGTACGTACCAGCAGTGATGCCAAGACCAGCGTTGAAATAGTAGACGACGGCGAAAATGGCAGTGTACAAGTGCAGAGGTATCCAGTAGGCCGACACGAAACCGGCCAGAGGCACGATGATGATGAAGATAGTGTTGAGCCAGTTGACATGCTTGTGCCAGTTGGACCAGGTCATAGGTGTCTCGGAAATGTGCACCTTGGCGTGAATGTCGGCTTTCTGGGAGCGCAAGGGGACGTAGTCGGTGGTGCCATCGGGAAAAGCCTTGGCCTCGACCGCCGCAGATGAAGACGACATGTTCGAGGCGATGTTGGAGCTTTCTCGTTCGCTGCACTGTGTTGTTGAGTGAAACTCTCACACGGAGCTAGCTAACGACCAAGTAAGTTTTTGATCTCAATAGACTGCAGTGAAGCAGCGATAAAGAGGAAGATTGTCAATGAGAGGTGATGAAGAAGGGAAAGCAAAAAGATTTAAGTCCTGATAGCAGGAGGGAAACAAGTATTAAAAAGGAACCGAGGACGGAAGGGAATAAAAGTAGGCAACTCGAGGGGCGTGCTCGAGAGAGTGGGCGTGTGTTGAAAGAAAGTGCAGCGTGGCGTGCCGAAGCTGACGGTTGGGGCGGGTCGTCAAAGGAGGAAAAGTTGTTGTACTCCGTACGAAGTAGGTGTGGGCCATGCATATCATCAGTAAAGGTACCAGCACGCACAGGCAACAACTATGTATATGTATGGTATATACTTGCGGGAATCCGTCTTAGAACGTTGTAGGAATGAGGACAGCAAGGACTCAAATATTACCTCCCTATGTAATTGTTAGTTTCAAACACAAGATCCGTCTTATATCTAAGCCCAATGCAACCCATATTCTCACAACGATATAAGACGGATTCTATACTTGCGGCCAGCCAGGTCCAGAATAATTTTCTTGACAACCGCGCCTAGATCAGTCGGGACCGGCGAGCGAGCTCTCGAAGGATGGCGTGCCTGCTCAAAAACAAATTGCGTCTCATATTACTTTAGCATCTCGCCCTGCCTGCTTACTCACCGACTTTGTCAGCAGCGTAAACCCTCTGAAACATGTCCATAACGACCTGGTCACCTGCGAGAGGTGGGCAGCAGATAGGACTTGCGAAAGTAGGCGCCGCGCCTCATTCAACAGAGATGGCGACATCACGTCGCCATATTCACATGGTGCACCTTCATTTCTCGGCGTAAACGACGGCCAACCAGACTTGCCGAGGGAACGAATCGAATGATAATAGTAGGCGATAATGCTCGCTCCGTCGTGTTGTCGTTCATTTTATTAGTGGCAGTCGCACTCCCGACCCCCAACCCTTTTCCCCAACAACTTTTTTCCTTATCCGTGTTTGGCGCAACTGGGTCGACCCACCCAAGACGGGTGCGTCGCTCCTACTCGTGGCCGCAAGGCTAGGGGTGTGTGCGTCTGGGATAAAATGGGTTTGGTAAGGTTGGGAGAGCAGGGGTCCACCTAGTCCGGTGCTCATGATAAACTCTTATCGCTTCTCGGAATCCAATTGCTCAACCTCGAAGTCAGGCACATTCTGTCTCATTTCGTCCCCACCGCCACACAGCTCAACAACCGCGAAACGGTGCCCCACCTCGACGTCCAACTTCGAAAATAAAGCGCCACCCCCAGCAGTTTTTCCTAGGCCCCGTTTCATACCCCATTCCGTCCGTGTGAAGTCCCCTGCCTCGGCCACACAACGAGAATCGCTCATGTGCTTTGGCAAGATTGATGTCATCACTATCTGCTGATAATCTGCCCTTCCGAATTCATGTTGATGAACAAAACGACGGAGCAAGTTACCACGGATCTGCATCTTCCCACAACTCGTTCATCAATACATGCCACACGTGGTTCTTGAAGCGCCTACGGAGATACGGAGTGCAACGACCCTGATCAGCATCATGGCCAGACTCGGGGCGGTTCGAGGCCTTGAAACTGCCGGTGCGAACCTACTTATCCCGGGTTCTCCCAGAAGCTGTTCCTCAGCCCCATCAATTAATTGGCTGTGGTGCGTGCTCATGACGAAACGGATCTACAAAAACAGTCATCTTCGCCACCCACGTCACACATATTAGATACATTATAGCGCCTATAATGCATTAATATAGCTACGAGCACGCGTTTTTGAGACGAGTAAATTGATGATGCTGCACACTGACATGACCAAAGCAAACCTTCTCCTACAGGGACCCCTTACATCCTAGATTTTCCTCGTATCTAAAACAAAGTCGAAGTGTACCCCCCAGACCCCTTCGAATCGCCATAAATTCTTTACGTGTCATCTCATGTCATGCTTGTTCGTGCCCTACTCCGCATAACACCAGTCGCCCGCATGTTATCTAAAAATGTACAAAACAAAACGTTAAGCTACATAAAAGAATCATAAAGAAAAACATCGTACATCAATCAATACGTGGGGAGTTGGAGGCAATACTGTTGTGCTTATCCTTATACTTATCTTTGTGATTCTGTCGTAACCATTCGTGCTTGCACGGTTGCTGGTCGTGCTAATGCTTTGAATTCATTATCCATATTCTTCTCGCCTTTCGTTTTTGCATCGTTGCCAAACTGCAGGCCGGCGCCAATACCTGCTAGAGACAGAGGTAGAGATCTTTGAAGAGAAAATGGCTGGCCGCGCCATGTAGCCTCGAATCTCCCTGTTGCCCTGAGAGACTCACTAGGCTGGCTATCCATTTTCAGGTGATTGTTTGAATCGGTTGTAGACTTCTCCGCTTGGGCCGAAGATATTTTCTCGATGCATGCGCTATAGGCTCTGTCTCTGGATTCGTTCCTCCTCGTCCGTTCTGTTCCCATGCCTTGTGTCGGCATGATAAACTTCTTGCTCGATTTTTCTTTGATCTCATCTGCTCGCTGTAGGTCCGGGGCCGAACTTTGTGCGCTCAGTTGCGGTATACCCAGGCCGCTCAGGTCAAATTCGGACTGGAGAGATACGCCACCATCTAATTCACTCTCTGCAGTCTTTGGCTCTTGTGCATCCAAAGACTGTTGCTCGATGGCATCGGGGGAGATGACACCTGTTGCCACCGGGGCGGCCGTGCCAAGTTGATCATCCCTACAAGGTGCTGTATTTTGTCCGGCATCATGTTTCGGAGCTATAATAGCCGTGTCATGTCTAGACAGCTTGGGTGTAGAGAGCATCCGCAAACCATCCCCCAAGGACCTCTTCCTTTCTATCGACGGCGTTGCCGCTCGTCTTGGGCTGATATCTTCCAGATCCACGTCTGCAGGAATATATGCTGCAGAGTCTACATCGTCTTTACCCAAGGACAGTGGCGTTTCCGGTCGTACCGCCGTCCCAACGATGTTCTCGTTCGGTATGGCGGCATCATCGTCTGCAATGTCGCTATAAGACGGACGGACGCTTTTGTTTGCTGCCCAGGAAGTGCTGCTGAATGATTTGTTGCGAAACTCGCGGCCGTCGAGATGACTTGGAAGTGGACTGGGAGGCGAACGTCCGCGCATCGGATAGTAGGGCTCGTATCTATCTGGGCTTGGGTCGACATAGGTTTTGCTCGAATACGGCCACACACCAGATGGCTCCACGGCTCTAATAATGTAGGGTTGCCTCGTACTTGGTTCGCAAGCACTTTCTCCATCTACAGAGTGAGCATCATGAACGTGCAAAGGTGGCCCCGTGTGTCCTTCAGAATTGGGCGGAAACATGTGTAGGAGTGAGGATGCTTGTAGCCTCATTCTTGGATCTGTGCTGAGGCATATCTCTGTCATGTGGCGATACCAATCTGGAATGTTGATTTCTGGCCCCAACATCAAAGGTCGTCCGTGAGTTTCCGGCTCGTCTTCCAGCATGGCCAGTCCCCATAGCACCATACCGAGTTGATAAAGGTCAGACTTTACACCGATATACATATTGATTCGGTGATTTGCTTCGAGAAGCGCGGTTGATTCTGGTGGCTCCCATCCTACCGGACAACCTCTCCTGTTGATGTCGATAATCTTGGCATCCCCAGCGGCGTTGACGACAATGTTTGAGAGCGTGAAGTCGCCTTGAACAAAGCCAGATTCATGAATATCTGCTAGTCCTTGTACAATCTGTCTGGCCCAGCACTGGCGTTTGTTCCATGTTATTCCAAGGTTCTGCTCTTTGCAATTGTCGTATATGATATCGATTAATGCCCCTTGCTCTGCATAGCTTATAAGAAGGCCTTTGACATGTTCATCATAGTCATCGACGACAACTCCATACAGCTGCACAACGTGCCTTGAATAGCGAAGACTACTAAGAGCATTGACTTCATATGAGAATTCCTCGATCGTATCAGGGCTGGGGATTTCCTTCTTGATGAGAGTCTGCCCGTGAACATGGACCTTGTACACAAATCCAGACATGTGGGAGTCAAAAACAATCTCTCTTTCGCGAATACGTCTGCAACCCAAATGTCGAATCTGACTGACCAAGGGGTAGTTGATGATCTCCTACGAGGTCATAAAACGAGGTCATTAGTATAGGGAGACTAAGATGACTTTCTTCACCCAGACTGATTTGCGAGTGAGCTTTGACCATGCATGAGCATACTTACATTACCATCTTCAACAACATGCACGTGTAGTCGGCCAGCAGTTGTTTGAAGTTTCAAATTCGTCACGGTGTCATAGAATGCGATTTCAGGAAGACTCTCTCGAATCGCCTCGTAAATCTTGGCACTCTTGTCCCTTTGATACCGGGTGTGTAGCAGGTCCATTTCCAGAGAATTTGGCGGTGCATCTCGATAGTCGAGAGATATCGTCACGCGTCTCCATAGGTGGTCCTCTTTACGGTACGTGACAAAGAATTTCTCCCTTTTTGATCGGTCTCGAAAGTGCATGCTGAGGTTGAGAATCCATCTTCTTTCCAGTTCATCAGCAATCATGGCATCATGCTGTGACGGTGTCATGGACACAGTATCCGGGACTGAATATGCGTCTGTCTGTGGGCTATCTTCGTATTGACTTGTCGAATCAAATGACGCGGGCTTCATACTGCGAGTCGATAGGTGATAATTCCCATGCTCGCTGAGTAAGTGATGACTGGAATCGGAGCCATGGTCATCAAATGACGGGCTGAGATGGCCACAGGCAGCGCCCGATGAAGGATCTGAAAACGTCGTACCGAGCTCGTTGCTCATTTCAACAGATCTTTTGCCCACAGAGGCAGTCCTTCGCTCCTCCGTGGTTGTTGAAACAGGTTCTAAATGCATCCTCTGCTCCGAAAGCTTTCTTTCAAAAGTCTGAGATCGAGGTAGGCCTGTGACAACTCTCCGTGCCGGGTTTTCGGCCGATGAGTCTGGGGCCGTTGGCCTCGTGTCATCGCCAGATCTTTCCTCGATCGTTTGATCGGGCTCTGATGTCAACTGGTTGGTACCACCAGTTGCATGAGCGAGGTTCTTGAGGGTGAGATGCCACCTGCCAGTTGCCAGCCGGGGCTCGTCTCCAAAGTCGCCGCCCAGGTCAGCCATGTTAGGCAACAAGCCGGTGACCGTGTTACGGCAGCCAATGTGTATCAGTCGCCCTGATTCGTTGAAAGGATATCAAGCAAAAGGCCGAAATTGCACACGACACACAGGATGGACCTTGTTTGCCCAGCTTGGACATCAGCCTTGCCTGATCAGCCCAGCTCAAGCTAGATCGAGATGTATGTAAGTCGATGTGGCTGGAGGTGGGTCTGTACCTGGCCCATGAATTGAATGTGACGGACGGACGGACGGACGAGCATGCAGGCAGCCGCGCGCAGCTCATAAAAACTTTAGAAGCAAACAAAGAATCATGATGGTAATACAGTCTTCAAGTCCAGGTTGTGAGAAGAAACAATGAAGCGAGCGAGACGAAAGGGGAGGGGCAAAGCAAATGGCGGCCAGCCCGCATACACCGCAAAAAGGCCGGGGTGGTCGGGTTGTATGTAGTCCACCCGTCAAATCGATCGCCGTCTGTTTTTTTAATCGTCTCTTTTTCTCTCGCTCTTTTCCCCTAACAAACGGCGAGTCAAGCAAGGGGCAGTGACAGCGCGTTTGTCGACAAAGACGGACAACGGCAGAATCGAGGTCGGGCTCCGTAAGAGTCGGATCAGAACCAGAGATGGTCGATGGCAGCCCGAGAAATGACGAGGATCATCGTGGGATGGGATGCGGCTCGAGTGCAGGTGGGCGGGCTGGACTCGACGAGGGATTTTCTGGTCCGAGGCACTCGAATGCTCGGTGCGGCTGGCTTCGATGACGAGCCTTGATCGAACAGCTTCGAGCAGTACGTCCGTAGAAGAAGAAGAGGGAGAAGCACCGAGTCGCCCGCATGGAATGTTCCTTTTTGGCGCATCTGGTGTGTGCCAAGTCCTGCAGGTTGCGGTGTAGGTCTGTCGTCGTGCGCACCTTCGCACCTTCCTGGTGTGCTGGTGAAACAGGTCAGGCAGAGACGGGCCGGAAATGGAGTCCCATCACACAACTCTGTCTGTCAATGGGTCAATAGGGTCAATGGCGTCCGTCCATCATCCTAAAACAAGCGGGCCGCGAAAGAGACGACCCGCACCATCGACCCGTGTGCCTGTCAGCCTTTCCATTTTCCGTGTTCCGTTTTCCGTACTCCTCTCCACCACGAGGGTTTTTCATGTTCTGGTTGTCCTCTGGTGCGCAGTCAGTCACACGTTGGGCACCTAGTCCAGCAAGTTCCGTTCCAGCTCATGCAAGTTGACACACGCACGCATTACAAACTGCTAACCACAAGCAGTCTGGGGTACATACAAAGTCGTGTGCAGAGGCCCTGCGTCCAGTACCACTCACTACATTTGTGCCATGATGCCCAGCGATTCCGCAGGCCTGACTGGACCATCGTCTGCCCTCTCGTGATTAGGCACAGATGCAGGCAGGATCGGGGAGGTGACGACTTGTCATGTGTGCCTTGTCGTTGGAACAGTTACCGTGCTGTACCGAATCGAATCGAATCGAATCAAGTTTCTTTGGGGAAATTCCATGTGCCATCTATCAGTTGGGTATCACGACATGAACCCAAGAGAAGTCAACCATGCGTTTGAATCATGGCCCAAACATTGCAACAATGTCGATCCAAGCCGCGGACCTAGCCTGCGCCCCATCCATGCCCATATTGACAGGCCGGCATTCTTCACCCGAGTTATGCAAACGTAGTCGGCAAAAAGCAAGAGATAAGACGCAATCAAAGGCTCGTCCCGTCGTCCCGTCTCGTGCCCGTAGCGAGACCCCACCTGTTCTGACCTGTAGAGGAGTTCGAGGCCTGAACTGGCAACCGCCGTACGAGGCGTCCAGGATCCTCTCGTAATCCTCATGAGCGCATGACAGTTGATCTCGGTGGTACACATCTTGAAGCATGGTTGTCGTTTTCAGACCGTACAGTGGTCAGCAAACATGCTGTATGTTTCAACGCCCTTCGTCACAGCAACAACATGACAAACAGGCATTTCCAGAACCTGTGAACTGCTTCCATATTGCATGCATGCATTTGCAGTGCCATGTCGTCGCCCGGCCTTGCCATTACCCCTCTATGCTACATCTACAAACAAGTACAAGAAAAATTCACCCGTGCTTCCTCCAAAATGTACAGAGAGTAGGAGTGAGTTGCGTCCTGGGCCCGAATAAGTATTCTCATCTGTCCCCGAAGCATGGTTGTAATATGAAGACGAAAAAGAAATGTAGGTATTCCCCGTTATTTTTATCTTCCTTTGTTCTCCTGCTTGCTTGCAAGAACAGGGGAATGGATAATGTTCAACTCACAACGCCCCAGCGTATGCTGCCCTGTTCTTCTCCCGCCCGAGAAAGATTAGAGACACGTACATGATTGCCGTTCATCATGCAGATTGACAAGCCCAAACTACAAGAAAGAGTCTGGAGATGTTTTCTTATGTAAATTTCTGGGTTTTTGTTTCTTTTGGAAAGGCGTCGTCTTCTTCTACTCGTCGTCTTCGTCACGGTCCTCCTCCTTCTTCTTGTCGAGCACCCTGCTCTTGTTGGCTTGCTCGCGGTCAATGTCTTTGAAGAGGAGATCAAAGATTTCGTTGTACCATCCTACGGCGTGGCCGTCGATGCCTTCTTTGATGTTCTGGTGTGGGTTCCGTGTTAGCCTGTGTTCTGATCCTAGTGGAAGGAGGTGCTTGGGGATGATAACTTTGAGCCATCGTCTACTTACCTCGGGCAGTTCTAGCCAGTCCGACATGTTGTCCTTGGGGAAAATGACAGTCTTGCAGCCTGCTCGTCGAGCAGCGACCGTCTTTTCACGTAGTCCGCCAATGCGCAGTACTTTGCCCGTCAGTGTGATTTCGCCAGTCATGGCGACCGTTGGATTCACAGGGGCGTCTAGAGCTAGGGATAATAGGGACGTGGTCATGGTGACGCCGGCAGAAGGTCCGTCCTTGGAGACCGCGCCATCAGGAACGTGGAGATGCATCTTGCCCTTGTCGAAGAAGTTATTATCGGGGAATTCCTTGGCCATGAACGCTTTGGCGAAGGAGTAGGCAATTGTCGTAGACTCCTTCATGACAGATTTGAGATTGCCGGTGATCTCTAAGCCGGGTCTCGAGCTGGCGCGCAGAGGAGCCTGCAAGATTGACTCGATATACATGGCTGCGCCGCCCATTTGCGTCCATGCCAAGCCCATCGAGACACCAGGAGGGCTCACATCATAAAGACGATCCGACGTAAAGACTGGCGGTCCGATGTAATCTACGAGGTTGTCTTTGCCAATCTCGACATCAACCGAATCGGGCACGCGGAGGGCCTTGCGGGGTTTCTCGGCCGTCTCCGCCTCGAATGCTTCCGTGGCAGCTCGTCCCTCATTCAACTTGGTGTCTTCACCGGAAGCGGCTTCGGCTTCGGCCTTCTTCTTCTGGCCTTCCTCCAAGGCGGCTTTGCCCTCATCAGTAAGAGCCTCCTCCTCTGGCAACACATCTTCTCCTAGATCCTGCACGATCTTCAATGCAGATTTACGATAGACCTTTTCAATCTGCTTCTTCAAATTCCTCACACCAGACTCGCGGCAGTAGGACTTGATGAGTTCCTCGATCGCTTCGTCGTTGAGGTTCACTTTGGTGTCCTTCAAGCCAGCCGCGTCTTTAGCTGCTGGTGCCAGATATCGGTTTGCAATGGCCCTTTTCTCATCTGCAACATATCCTGACAGAGTGATCAGTTCCATACGGTCCAAAAGTGGTCGCGGGATGGTATCTGTCATGTTGGCAGTGCAGACAAAGAGAACCTTGGACAGATCAACAGGGACGTCCATGTAATGATCCAAGAATGAGCTGTTCTGTTCAGGGTCAAGTAATTCCAGGAGTGCCGAAGAAGGGTCCCCTTGGTATCCGCGTCCAATCTTGTCGACTTCGTCAATCAGTATGAGGGGGTTCTCAGTTTGGCATTTCTTCAGGGCCTGAATGATACGGCCGGGTAGGGCACCGACATAGGTACGTCGATGACCCTTTATCTCAGCCACGTCCGTCAGACCGCCGACACTGAATCGGTAGTACTCTCTGTTGAGAGCTCGAGCAATAGACTTGCCTATACTGGTCTTTCCCACACCTGGAGGACCAACAAAGCACAAGATCTTGCCTTCCACCGTACCTCGGAGCTTCCCGACGGCAATGAACTCCAAAATGCGATCTTTGACGTCCTTCAGGCCGTAGTGATCTTCGTCCAAAACCTTCATGGCGTTGGCAATGCCGAAATTTTCCGCGCTTCTGCGGCCCCATGGAATCTGGGTCAGCCAGTCGAGATAGTTTCGGGTTACGTTGAACTCTGATGCTGCGGCTTCCAGGTGAGCGAGCTTGTTAAGCTCTTCGTCAAAGACCTTTCGCACAGGCTCAGGCATGGCTAACTTGTTGGCCTTTTCTTTGAACTTTTCCACGAGCTTGTCCTTGCCGTCAGATTCCAGGCCGAGTTCACGGCGAATACCCTTCATCTGTTCCATAAGCCAATACTCTCGCTGCCTTTTGCTAATCTTGCTCTCCACATCCTTGGTGATCTTGGACTGAAGTTGAGCATTCATGAGTTCCTTCTTGAGAACAATGAGGGCTTTTTGCATCCGCTCCTCAACATTCATACACGACAAGACTTCTTGCAATTCATTCTGCTCTCCAGAAGAAACTGCAGCGGCGAAATCGGCCAGTTTTCCAGGCTCCGAGGTGACATTTCCCGTAGACTGGCTCATGGAGAATGTCGAAATCTGATCCCGAAACAGGTTGTTCATAGTTGCCACCTCTTTGAAGACATTGACGATTTCGTTCGTGACTGCTCGGATGACGGGGCTCTTGGGGTCGTAGGGTTCGTCAGCGAGGTTGTCGACATTGACGAGGCTGACAGGCCATTTCTTCAACCATGATGTAGGCTCATATTTCTCCGCGACTTGATCCGGTTTCTTCTCCATAGAACCTTCTTCGAAACTGGCCACAACGTCGCCTTTCTTTTCTAGCGGAGGTTCTCCTTCTGTTGGTGCTGCTGCTGCTGCTGCTGTTTGTTGCGGTATGACTTCTGGTATCTCGGGGTCTGGCTTTGAGTCGGTCCTCTCTACCTCGGCCTTGGTTGGGGGCACTAGGCTGGAGAGCTTGATTCGGCGGTGCGGATACAGGATGGCCGTCAATGCCCCTTCCTGTCCATGGATTGGGAATGCGCTCGTGATCTGGGCAAAAACACCAACATCGTGAACGTCTTCCACGTTGCGGATGACATCCTCGTCCTCATTCTCGTTCTTGAACAAAAACGCGCCAACATATGGCTGCCCCTCTTGATCGATTCCGTGATGGCGGTTGCGACGTTCGGGTCTTTGATCGTGATGGCTTTGTAAAATCCGGGAAACAGCGGTCTTCGAGCAATAGGAATGGCGAGAACTTGAGGGTACACATCTGGGACTACCGGCTTCTGCAATGCCTTCTCGGCCGACTTCTTTCCCTTTTTGCCACCTCCATCGCCGCCAGAGCCGTCCCCTCCAGATCCTGAGCCGCCAGCTGCTGAACCACCTGCCGTGCCACCGATTTTTCCATCCTGGGATTTGCTGATAGTATCACCTTTTGTTGAGGGGGCCTCGGCCTTGTTCTCTGTTGCTTCCGTCTCCGATTCCTTCTTCCGATTTTGCAAGTTTGCCTTGATCTCCTCTTCCGACAAAGGCTCCGTCATAGTCTCGGGCGAGGAGTCGAAAAAATCGCCGTTGTTCTTGTCATCTTTCTTACCTAGTCGCACCGACGTGGAAAAAGCCGCGCCGATCAACCCTGGCCGGATGTGAGGGAAGTCGGATTTACACACATGTCGACTGAAACAACTCGATGACAGAGCCCATCTTCTCGATGTCGAGGAAGCGTGCGTTCGAGACGCATGCGCGGCGGACCGTTCGAGTATAAGTCGCCCGGACAGGCGGGATCGAGGAATCATGGTCGGCGACTGTGAGCTCCTTTCTAGCTATCACCAAGCTAAGACGTACGAGACGGCGAAAGTGGCAACGCCGAAAACGAGAGCCTAAGCGTGATGCGACAGGAAAATGATGTACGGAATGGTGAATTGACAAATCGTAGTCAGTAAGATCACCTTATCGTCTGTTGCTCGTGCTGGCTGTCGTAACAGCTTCGTTGCACATTGCCGCTGCGGGCGAGAATGAATGATGCGAAATTATTTCAGGAATGACGGCCGAGGCGACACCGGCCGAACGACATGACCCAAAAATCATGGTTGCTGGGAACTTCTATCGGCAGATCCTCGGCCAACGGCGGGTGGGTCTTGTTTTGCGCCTTGCCAACCCGTCAACCTCCTCCGTCAACCTCGACCAGACGGCAACTTCGTTAGCTGCATAATCTATGAGCTGCATCTTTGGGTCCGCAATGAGGCACCCGGGTATAGAACACTTTCGTAGGCACTGTCAGCCATCCTCTGAAACGGCAGAACAAACACCCCAGAGATCAATCCACGGCTGTCAAAGCGTGTGGGAGTCGAGGCGGCACGGCGAGCAACTCTTACCCGTTTCCTTGCCTAATCCTGGATGTTCAAACTTGATAAGCATCATCTCCTAAGCCTCTTGTTTCGAGGACGAGGAAACACCAGCTTCCGCCTCCCCGACTCAGACTCAAATCATGGCCTCTACATCTCGCAGCAAAGATAAAGTGACAGAATCCCTATCGAATTTGACCCTTGACACAGCAAAAGCAACAGCCGACCGTCAAATCCAAAGTCCAGGAAGAAAGTTGTTGACTCATGGGAGGATGACGAGTCCTCGGGATCGGATATCGAGCAGCGCACACCAGTAGTGGCGAGTCCGGTACTGCCATCTGCACCACCGCCTACGCCATTCGCAGCCAATTGCAAATCTGTATCTGTCCCCGGCTGGGACGATATCGCCGATGGGCCAACCCCCGGCGGAGGAGACGCTTCAAAGAGGCCGGAGAAGACGGACGCCGTTGCTCGTCGTATGATCGCAGCCGGTCTTGGGTTGAAAGCTCCCAAACAGACGGAGGAGCAAAGGGCCTTTCAAAAATCTGTTCGAGAACAGGAGAAGAAGAAGCGGGACCAGGCGAAAGAAGAAGAGCAGAGGAGGCGTGAAGAGTCAGAGAAGGCCAAAGCTGCTGTCTGGGAGGACTGAGCTGAAAGGGGAGGGAGGTATCATGGTGTAAATTGTAAATTGGGCTATGGTATATATGGGAGACTTTCGATGAATATATATGGCACGTGTACATACGTTCTCACATTGCTCATGATGATATGATACTGGTCACGACCCAATGTACTCGACGATGGCACCGGATTACCAAAGATTCAGGTCATCGGTGTTTGGGTCTCGAGTCGCTGGGGGACTGTGGACAGGTTCGGCCCCAGGCCTGTTCATCTCACGAATTCAAGTCTCATGCATGCGCAAGTGTCTATTAGGTTCTTGCTTTAGAAACGTATCGCGGGTCCGGGCAGTTATCGGTTCAAGAGAAGCCATTGATTGTGCTTGTGGTACCTTTCGTGAGAAATACAATGCGAAACTGTGATAAAACTTTTTGAAATGCTTTGTTGTTCTATTGCACATCTCCACGTAGACATCTGAGACCATTTATACTTTCCTTCGTCAAGCACCCGAGGCCCCATTTCCCAGTCACTGTTCGACTTGCACGGGTTGATCTGTGGCGTTGACAGTTATCACCAACCGAAGAATGCTGATTCAAGTCCCTCGCGTTAGGAAATCCCTATGATCAATGGACGCACTGTTCAATAGTAACATTTGTCAGTTGCTCCTTTACACCTTTGGCAGCGGTCACGGTGATGATACCGCGCTTTGCACCAATATGAAAGCGTAAGTACCACGGGCAGGGAGAAAAACCCGAATGCAAATACTAAGCCAACACAACAAGGGTATTATTTTGCTCTACCGTCAGAATACACATACAGGCCTCAACGCCATCAGCTTTTATGGAAAGGTAGCGTCCTGCCATTATGCATCAACACCAGCTCTCCCGCTCCGCCATGCCGAACAGACACCCCGTACCCATCCAGTCCCAGCTCCCGCGCGCGCTGGTTCCAAAGCATCTGCGACACGAGTCCATCCCGTGAGCAGCACATGCACACCATCGGCCATTGACTCCTCCCCAGGGAGTCCCGCACGCCCTTGGTGGCCGGCCATTCACTCACCAAAACACCCAGCACGCCCGCGCCTCTCCAGCCAACAGGGGCGCCCACAAAGGCCCCTTCGAGCTCACGAACGTATCGTGGTCCGACGCGTTGGCTCCTGCCTTGCACTGTACCAGCGTTCTCATGGACAGTGTTGATGACTCGGGGGACGGGAGAGTCCAGGTTCCTACAAGATCGGTGCCGTAGTCGGACGAACCTCCGATTCGCTTGAGAAAGAAGCCATATCTGGACAGAGAGTGAGCCACCTTGTACTCGTAATGAGTGCCGACGTAGACGGTGGAGCTTTCACCAAGGCCAGTCCTTTTGGCGTAGGAGACGAATGAGTCGAGATCTGAGTGGTGAGGTGATGGCGAATCGGGGTACTTGAGCTTGTCAGGTTGTTTGTCCGAACTCTTGTTTCGCAATCGACTCGCACTGAATGGACGAGAACTCAGCCGACACGCGTGAAGTGGTGACGATGACAACGGCCGCAGAATTGCACGACTTATGGGAAACATGGCTAGACGTCCTACATTTCGACAACGCCCAACCTGATGGCTTTCCCAGGCTCGTGATAGTCCGACCACTTGCCGGCCTTGTAGTAGACCAAAACCTGTTCTCGTCAATGAAAGAGGCTCCATGCACGAGTGACTGCATTCAATATTTCGATGCAGCTACTGGAGCCCCACCACCAATGCCCCGCCAAAGACCCAGCTTCATGCAGCGGCTTATTAAGCTTCCTCAACTTTCTTCGACCATCAACCAACCAACCAACCAACCAACCAACCCCTGTCCTCTCTCGCGGCCATCAATAACATCAAACAGCCACTCGAAATAACCTCCTCAATCCCAAACCGACGAACCATTTACGACCGCCAATAGCTCTCATACCACGACACAAAACCGTCCATAAAACCGCCCACAAAAGCCATGGGCACCATCCTCCTCCCCATCTCGTCACAGCATGGCACGTCGACCAAGCCATCCTCAGCGAGGAGAACCGCCTCGTCGTAATCCGCTTCGGCGACCCCAACAACAACCCCGACCTAGACATCATGGACGAGGTTCTCTCCAAAGTCGCCCCCTTGGTTCAAAAATGGGCCGTCATCTACGTGTGCGACATTTCCAAAGTTCCCGACTTCAATCACATGTACGGTATGTACTGAACCGGACCACAATGGACCTCTGTTTCCATATTCTGGAAATGTATCCCCGATTACCCCCATACATCCTTGTTGGCTCGCAAGCGCTGCCAAGGAAAACCCCCCTCGTTCGATTCGAGACTAACGTATACCTCAAACTAGAATTAAATTCCAACGAGGAACCCTTTGCAGTCATGTTCTTCTTCCGAAACAAACATATAATGTGCGATTTCGGAACCGGTAATAACAACAAGATGAATTTCGTCGAGAGAAATCGGCAGGATGTGGTGAATATCCTAGAGGCTGTGTATCGGGGTGCAACAAAAGGAAAGGGTCAAGTCAATAGTCCCAAGGGTGAGAACCATCCTTCTCTTTTCCATGTTGTTGGTGTTCCGAAGAAGACGGTTGGGCTGATGATTGACAGATTACTCTACGCGCCATCGATATTAACTTTGTCTCTTGTCTTGTTTTTTCCCCAAAGATGGACAAGACTCCCGACACGGGCAATACCTCTTGTCTCTATTACGACGTTATGTGCAGAGCACTAGTCGCTTGACGGCTGTTTGGAAATTGATTTTGGCACGCAAGGGTTGGTCTTTTCACTTGGACTTCCAAGTCTCTAATTATTGCTAACTTTGAAAAAAAAATTATAAATTTCAAACAATGTTGTTCACCTCTTCGCCACATTAACTACGGAGAAACGCCCGTGCGCCGCTTTGGACCCCTTCCCTTCATTTTACATCGCAACTTGGGTAGGCCTCTCTTTTCTTGAGCGGGCTCTTTAAATCCGATTCAACCCGTAGAGCTTTCCCAACGTGGTCCAAATCTTCATCTCGCAACTTGGCCATCGATATTCTTACTTGTAGTCAATCGAAAACAAATTTAATTAATTCTTTCCTCCTCCTCCCCCCTATAAAACGTCCCTGGGGCTCCTCAGATTTGGGTGAAATGTCTTATTCCGCATTCGGGGCGTCACGTTAGGTAGAGTCGGTTCGCGTAGACTCTCGTCGCGGGATCTGCTTGCTGCAGATCTCATCGTGGGCCGAGAGCTGTGATTCGGGGACTTCATGCCGACTCTCATTTGTGGTCGTTCATCATCAGCATCGGAGAACCCCCGGAGATGTATTCTTCATCTGATCCAATCTCTGCCATCGTGTGAGGCTGATATGAAGCCGGGGCAGATGGAGAAGTAATGGACCTGGAATGAAGCGCTGGCCTTGGGGACATGCCAGCGGTGAATGCGCCGGGGTTCATCGTATTGGCCGCCATATCTCGTGGCATACCCATTGCACGATCTGCAAATCCATTCTGGAAGGCGTTGGTACTGGACGCCTCGTGTAGAATTGGTAGGATCTGCTCGTCATACAGATCCGTCGCAGAATCGAATGACTCTGGCGAGAATTCCGTCACTGTACGCGAGGATCGCCCATCGTCATCGGTAGTTGGGCTGGGTGCTTCGTCAAAAAAATCGTCCAGGCTATCCAACTTCGTGACCAGATCTCCAACCAGGCCGTCACCACGTCCATCGTCAGAGAGCATGGTATCTGCTCTTTCGCTCCCATCGAAATAACCATACGGAAAGTCGTCATCGTGAAACTCGACTTCCACCGTTGGTGTAGCTTCTATAGATGATCCCTCCGTGCTCTGGCACATGTAAAATGCAGCGTGAATGTTGGCTCGTGTTGATTCCGTCTTGCTTGCCGGCACAGGAATGGCCCATCCAGATGCCTCGGGGATGCCAAACAGACTCTGAGTGCGCTCGTATTCTTTGCGAACTGCTTTCGATGTCGACCGCGTCATGCTCATTCTCAGGTGGTGCTTGTCCATGTGACTGCCTGACATGGTCATGACGTTATCCAGAACTTCCAAAGCATCCATGCAAAACTCTGTCTGGAGCAGACGCAGCAGTGGCGAAATGAGATCGGAGCCATGCCCAGCAAGCTCAGGATTGCGCATGTCAACTTCTGGAATGGCCACACAAAGTATGCGCATAGTCTGTACCTTAACCCACGATAGCGAGTTGGTGAGCAGGCCGATCAGGAACGTAATCATCTTGAACTCATGCTGCGGTAAGAAATGTTCTTTAAGTGCCATGAATAGTTGGTTGAGAAATTCCGAGCTGTCCTGTTGCTTGCCGGAGGTGAATTCATCAAGGACCAATCCAATCGATTCGAGACCCAATTTGTCAGCCTCGGTGAGAAGTAATCTGGCGGTTTTAAAGGTTTCTTCTGTAGTATTTGCATTCTCCAACTCATTCATGAATCGGGGAAGTTTGCCAGCAGCGCGAAGAATAACCGACTGTCATCTCCCGTCAAAGGGTCCGCAGGCAGTTTGACCAACTTGTCGATTGTGTCCAAGGTTGGTTGCCAGCACAGAGAAGACCGGAGGCCCTTGTACAGAAGCGGTTGGATCCCGTCAAAATCACCATCCCAGCGATCAGGCTGGCCGTCAGCAATGATTCTCCGAACGTTCGGCGACCTAAAGTCAAGTTTATGGACGAGCTCGCTGAGCATTTCTGTAGCTTCCAGGAACTCACTCTCATTGATGGATTCCAAACATGCACATGTTGTCCAAAAGAGCTGAGGGAATGTGACAAGTTTTTCAGAGTCCAGCTTTGTCAGCAGGGTTTTTAGAGTCGTCAAAATCTCCATGGAGAAGGATTGAATCTCGGGGTCCTCGTCTGCAACAGTGTTAGATAGCCTAGCTAACATATCGCCGAGCATATACTGGTCAATAGAGGTGAGGACACAGCGAAATATCTGGAAGGAACGGCAAGCTAGATGTCTAACTGGACAAGATGTGGCCCATGTCAGAGACAGCCGTCCCCAGTGCTCCTTGATCATGGGAAAAGTGACTTGAAAGGTTTTGACAACTTCTGTGGTCAAAAACTCCATGCTAGGAGGGACCTTGTTGTCACGATCTTCAACGTTGCCATTGCTGTCTTCATATCCCCAGACCACGGTGCGGTCGTGGCGACGTATCGCATCAACTAAGTCCTCGATGGACTTCTTTGCAACTCCAACAGAAACGTCGTCCATGTGTGATATGACGAGTTCGTGAATCATGTGCACTAGCATCTCTCTTGCCTGCTCTTGCACGAGAGGGGTATAGTGATCCCAAAGCACTGTGACCACTTGAAGCAAGAGAGGGACATTGTCGGGCGTGAGGTGAACTGGCGAGACCATCAGGTCCACAAGTAAGATGAGCGATAGCTGGCCAAGCGAGAATCCTGCCTGTTTGGTTCCAACAGGCAAAGCTTCGGCGAGGTCAGCACAATACGGGAAGTTGTTAATATCGGATGGTGGTGGAATGGACTCTCTTTTCTCATTAGGCACCATTGCCTTGGGGTTGATTTGCATGAGCAGGAATTCCACGACCTTGATCCCAGGCGTGCTATTCGTGGTAGATAAGAATACTACAATCTGTTTGGCATATTCCACAAAGTTCTGTTCACGACGCTCCAAACATAATTGCATGATGAAGTCCAATATCAGACGAACATTTCCCGGATGGGGGCCAGTGGCAAGTGCCTGCCAGAGAGCTTGGACCTCGTTGTGCAAGGCGCCGCCAGATTTAATAGTCAGTTCGAGGAGGTTAGCCAACAGAACATATGACTGGGCCGTAGGGCCACCGTTGGGGTCAAGTTTGAGTTCGATGGTTTGTATCCATGGTAGAATGACAGCAACCGCATTTCTTTGGGCGACAGGCTGAAGATCTTTGAAATAGTACGTGAATTCAGAAAAGACGTGGAAAGCAAGCTCAGTATACTGCTTTGAGAGCCGCTTGGATATCTCAAATTGAGCCAGCTTGTACACAGCTTGTGTCTTATCAGATATACTGATGTCGAAATCTTGAATTTTCGAGTTGCGCTGTTGGCGGGTCTCGAGCGAGCGAAGTACCGTGGATGACTTGGACCGTATTTCGCTCTGCTCGTTTCCCAGGGTAAACAAGCAAAGAGAAAGTAATTTCAGAATGGGCATGGGTAGTTTGGATGTTGCCGCAACACCTCTATAGTGACCGAGAAATAACTCTCCAATACCTTTGGGACTTCTGACAAGTAGCAGCGTGTGATGCAGTGTTCAAGAAGGTACGGATACTCTTGATTATGAAACACAAGGTTTTTGAGAGCCCGTTGGCCAATGACATTCATCTTGTCGCTTCCAGAGTTGAAGATGGCGTCTAGCCATGTCAGCATTCGGCGGACATCAAACTGCAAAGTAACTCCACTTTCGGTTGTAATACTAATGGGGCCGGCACAGAGAGCAGCCATAGCACTCAACGCAGCAGTTCGAAGGTTTCGCTTCTCAATTTCCATCGCTGCTGTGGCGGTCCCCGCTCACCCAATGACTGTTGGTCAATAAGAGATTGCCGCATGGTGTCCTCTCGGGCTCGAATCTGATTCTGGTTTGGGGAGAAGCCACACCAATCTTCCATCAAGGAGAAAGCCGATTTGCGGGATTCAAACGTCATCCATCGAGATGGGTCATCCGCTCGGTTTATGCCTTCGAACAATGCCTCCATGAGTCCACAGTAATGGCGGCGGAGCTTCTGGAATTCCCAGTCCATTTGAACCTCTCCATCCATCAGAAACAGCTTGAGGTCCTTGGCGTACGAGGTCAGGTTGTTCAGGAAAAACTCTGATTGGAATACTTGAGGGTCTTTGAGGAAGTGTGACGTTAATTTGAACACATGTGTGATTTCAGTCCGCAATAGATCCATCTTGCGATTGCGACGCGGGCTGCTGTTCGTTCTTTGGTGAATTCTTGCCCGGGCCTCGTCGTTGCATCGAGAAACTTGGCCTTGCAGTTCTTCTAGAAGCGTTCGATAGATGTATACATTGATAGAACCCATCGCAACGACTACCGCATCGCGTACAGAGGCTGATGAAACGGAGAGAAGTGGGATCAGGTACTTGAACAGCGTTCTTGCCGTCACAATCCTGTCGGCCGACACAGCTTTGGAGGTTTTCCGGCCATGTTGACCATCTGGCGCAGTGGCAGAAGGAAGACTTCCGGGGTCGGCAAGAGTTGTGCAAGCGAATATGAGGTACAGTTTCCACTGCTCAACCATGACCTCGGGCTGTGCCGCTGGTGAGCGACTTCCCATCCGGCTACTTGCGTCAGGGTTGTAGTACAACCCCCTGGTTGGTTCAGACACATACACGATAGGTTTATACATTTGCAATATCCGGTTGCAGATGAGATCGCGACAGATGGTAACTGCGAATGGGCATCTGTCAAACGCAATGCGGATGAGATTTGGAAAAATCTTGAACCACAAAGTTGCGTCGTAAGAAACATCGCTTGTGCAGAGCTCAACGACTGCACCCTGACTGTTGGCGTTTTGCAATCCTCGCTGCAACCTGCTGCGCTCAGCAACTGAAAGATGTTCGTCGTTGAAGTTCATGACTTGATTCGAGTCGTTTTCTAGAATGTTGATCAGACGCGGGGTCTCCTTTTCTTCTGACACGTCTTTCCCGAGCGCCTTGTCAAAGTCGGTGATGAGGCGCAAGACTGTGACGGCAAAGTACCGTACCCTTCGAGACTGCGAACACAGGAAGAATAGACCGTGTGCTTCAGCTTGGTCAACTTCAGCCCATATACTTGACAAGTCTAACTTCAAGGCCCTCTTTTCTGATTCGTTGGCGTCATGTTGCTCGTTTGCCGCTTCTCGTGACTTGTGTCTGATTTCTTCAATCCAGATCTGGAGTAACTCGACATATAGACGAAGAGTATTCTCAATGTGGCCATGTCCAAGCATGCCGCCATCAGACATTGTTGAATAGCGATCATCGAAGTTAAAAATGAATCGAGCGAACCCCATGGTCACTTGTTGTGCGTGAGATTGTTTGGCTATAGCCTTCAATGAACAGGCGGATGACTCGGCAATATTATACTGAACATGGGCAGTGCCTGTGCATAGCAAGTTGATTAAGGAGTTGAAAGGTATGTCGACGGATAAGCATCTCGGAAGGGCTTGGACTGCCACATGCAGAAGTTCGTAAAACGCTTGTTTCTGGTCGGCTGCATTCAGGTGCTCATCACGTCTTGAGAAGGTAAAATTGTCCGTGATGGGGGTTTTGGGTCCGGGGCTGTTAAATTTCTCATCCAATGCAGCTTGACCGCCAAAAGTGTTGTCACAGACAATCGTGATTTTGCCTAGAATTTTGCAAAATTGAAGATAATACTCGCGTATTCCATCGTTCAGAACATGAGTTAGCACTGGACGTGAAACCAGCTCCTCCTTTGAGCTGTGGGTTGAATTCGACAATGGGCCATCCATGGGGAAGGCTAGCACTGGAGAAGTCGGCCATCGGTCGCCTGATGGCGGTGTATTATAAAATCTTGGGAAGGGAGGACGTCCCTGTTCGCCCTTTTCAAGGTCAGACATGATGCATAAAAATGCACGAATTCCAACCACTATCCTATCTGGATCAAGCTGTTCAACTCGCAACTCCTTGTCTGTCGTGAAGAGCTCTGCATTTATCAAAGGGAAGATGACGGTTCTAAAACAATACTCTGGGTATTTGAAACCAATGATTCGAATTATTTGGATGAGTGGCTCAGCTACCGCAATATCCGAGGCAACAATGCTTCGCTTTGCACCTGGCAAAGCCAGCCTCATCACATCGTCGAGCTTTCGGACAGAGGTTTGGAAGTTGTCGTTGGTACGGTATAAATACGTCCAGACAAGTCTTGAGATGACTTGCAGACAGAGAGGTCTCGTAAGACGATCTTTCAGTTTGGTTTGCACAGAGAGAACCAGTTGCAGCCATTGGGAGCTGAAGCTATCGGGCGAAGATACACAAAGCAATGTCGCCGTCAAAGGAAAGGCAACAGTCCAGTGGCGCGGCTTGATGAACATTTGCGCGAGCCGATCTCTGATCGCGGCGACAACTTCAGACCATTTGGGGTGTAGGAGATGGCTGTTGCTGGCGTTGGCGGCAATTGGTAATAGCAACATGTCAATTACTTGGCAAAATGCTATTTTCACCTTCTGTCCGCGGCATTTGCTGAAAAGGCGACCTAGCGAGACCAGAAACTCGCATGACACCTCCCAAGCAGATTCCGGCGAAATTCTGACCTTGAGGTGTTTCATGCCCCCAAGGACAAGCTCTATTTTGCCTTCAGCCTCCCGAGCAGCTGATGATGTTGGGCTCTTGATTGACCTCTCTTGTAAAGAACTTTCAAGATCCTCGATGAATCTTCGTGAGACACCTGCAAAGTTGATTCCACTCATGTACCCTAGTAACTGGGCGAACAGGTTCCAATTTGAGAGCTTTAATGGTGATAACATGAGTTGTTCACTATCCGCAATCTTGAGCTGGCCAAAGATTATGCTCTCAAGTTTGTCCTCCATTTCCGGCGTGATGGAAGCGAGTTTACTTTGCCGAATTATCTCCAGAAGAACTCGACACAGTATGTATATAGAGACGGTCGACCGGCGCTCTTGTTGAGCCACAAATTCCTGTTTGGTAGACAATGTCGCAGAGTTGGGGTTGGCAGGATCAGTTCCCCCGAACCTGGACCAGGCTGTACCGGCTCCGTATTTCTACGCAGTAGGGGGCCGCCTGGTTGATTTCCGCGCATTTGTTGCAATTGGCTTCGGGCCTCATTAGCTCCATCGCTTTTGCTTTTCCTCCATAGCATCATGGAATCAATGAGTGCCTTGGGTTTAGGGCTAGCGATATGCCCCAGTGCCACAATCAACTGGTCAAAGTTTGGATCAATTCCAGGACCGCATATGCGCTCGATTTGAGGCTCAGGATCAAAGGGAACGGTGATGCATTCGGTCAGCTTCTCCTCTGCCTGAGCAATAAACTATCCATCTGTGAGCAAGAGCTAACGGCCGCATGAGAATATCTTGATCACACTTACTGACGTAAAAAGCACGTGCAGAGCATATTCCCCAACTGTTTTCTGATCGTCCTTGTGCGTCCTTGACTGCGATTGATGTGTCGGATGCTCCCGTCTTGATTTGCTGTGCATCCTCTCCAATTTTCTCTGATTTGATCCCGTGAGAGAAACATCAGCAGCCGCCGAGGCGGACCTTTCCATTGGCGTAGAACCGATTGGACTTAAAGTCGGCCCAGCCAGAGAGGTTCCCGGTCTTGAAGGCAACTTGGCCTCCATATCCAATCGCGTTGCAACCGATTGCAAATCCGACCTGTCAAGCCCCACGCCGACCGCGACGATTATCTGCGGGCTCAAAGGGCTGGTGGACACGCTTGACTGGCTTCCGTTTCTCGAGTGCTGTATGCCATGAACTATGGATGTTTGCCGATGATGTCCATAAACTGTCGTCTTGGTGAGGTCTATTGAACGCTCGGCAGCACTAGGTAGACCCTGTCGTGATGGACCTCCGTGTAGTCGAGGCGAGTTTATTCCGGACGGTGAGTGGATCGTCTTGTCGGCCGATGACTCTCTGGAGTGTGGTAGGCGCCGCGATGGGGTTGTGAAGGCACTTGGGCGGATGGTCTGGTCCCAGAACTGTTCATGATCGTTCTCGTCTTCGTATCTCGCCCCAGGCCGGGGTGTCTGCTTCAATGGATCCTGTGGGTTGTCCGGGAGAGCTTGAGATGGGGCTATACGATCGCCAAGTTAGTGATGGGTGTTGGACCAATGCATTGCGCTTGTGAAACACAGAAGAAGGCCGCGAAGTGAAGTGGCAACAGAGATTCGATTGGACGCGTATTTTCGCATGAGGGTGTCGAGCCAACTGACAGCCAAAGAGTTTCACGGCAGTATGAGAAGAATGGAGAACTCACCCATTTCAAAGCGGACCGCCGCCCAATTCCTCATGCTCCAGCGTTGGGCATGCGAGGCTAAAAGAGCACGACAACATGGGGTACTTGAGTATATGCCCGCGAACAGTGGTATGGGCAGAATCGAGGATGGAATAGAGACGAGCTCGATGCTCTCTCTACGGATGTTCAAGCACAGCACGCGCAACGCCCTCTTGGAAAAGATCCTATTATAATCATGCAATGCTCACAAGTGGACAACGCGGTCGCGGTCCACCAAGATGGCACAGCTCCCGTCAAGCTGCATTCACCTACGGAAGACTATAGCTATATCTGTGCCTAAACCTAAAATCCAAAATTTTTCGTAACTAGAGCCACCCTAGTGTGTCTATATATTTCGTTTATTAAATATACATATTTATATAATATCTAATTTTTTTATTAAAGTAACTTTTTTCCTCCTATATATTACTATAATATTAATTAATAGTATAGAACTTCTAATAGTCCCTATAGTATTTAAATAACCCTAAAGTAATCTAGAATTAACTACTTAGGCACTTATAAAGATATCTCTTCTTTAAATAGTATAACTTTAAGATATAAAGCACTTATATAAACCCTAGTAGCTCCTATAACTAAATAACTAGTTATAATAAGGGAGATTATAAACTCCCTAATTAAATATATTATAATCCTAAAATTCTAATATAATACTAATTTATATCTTTAGCTATAAATATAATTAGCCTTATAATAAATATTTATAAGGAAAAGGAGTCTTTAAAGGATATATTAAGCTAGATTTAATTGCGTTAGAATTATATATAAATTACGCATATACCTTATAGGGTTTTAACTATACTTATAATAGTATATACACTACCTCTAATCTTAATCTATACTAATATCCTATAGATAAAGCTAAATAGTAGTATACTACCCTATCTAAGAATTAACTACTAAGTAATAAGATTTTATAGACTATTATGCCTTTATAATAAAATATAATTAGTAATATATTATAGTAGTAGGCCTATAATAGGGGGCATTAGTAAAGTAATAAAGTAGAGTTTATATATATAAAAATTAACTTTTCTTAGTGTTTTATAGAAAAAACTTAGATTACTTTATTTCTTATTATATAGTATTATTATATAGCCTATATAATAGATTCTAATATATATAAACTAAGGGGATTTTCTTATAGAGTCTTATACTATCTTAATCTAGACTAAACCCTTTATTTATTTTATAGAACTTATCTTATAAATCTAAATATAGCTAATCTAGTTAAAATATAATTATTAATACCTATAACTATAAATAATAACTTAGAGATAATTAATTTAACTAGTAATAGTCCTTAAATAATAAAGATTAAAAGAAAACTAATATAAGTGCTTATTTCTCTATCTTTAAATGCTAGTATATATAGGCAATTACTTTAATAAGCTATTATAAAAGGAAATAGCTATTAATTAGCTAGTGTAATTAAAAACTAAAGAAAGCCTACTATATAGCTATATAAACTTATAATTTTCTTTTACTATACTACTATATAAATAGGTAATAAACTTAGTTTCTCTATTATATAATATAATCCTTTATTTCTAAAGATAGTATTTAAAGTTATAATACTTTTTAAGTATTATCTAGTGCTATAGCATAAAGATTATCTTACTATACTATAATACCTAGCTAAATAGGCTAGAGACTAGGAATTATTCTATAGTATTAAATAGTAAGTTATTACTAGTTATATATATAAAGTACTAAATTTAATTTCTTTTTACCTTTCTAGTATACTCTAAATAAAGTCTATATTAGATTTACTTAAGATATATAGTATAAAGATTAACCCTTTATATAAGTATATGCTTATATTTTTCTAGGTAAAAGAGAAAAAGAAAAATAATAACCTATTTAGTATTAAAGAAAAGAAGCTAAAGAAATATATAAATATTAAAGCATATATAATTAAGGAGAAAAAGAAAGTAAAAGTAAAACTAGCTATAATAAAAAGAAAAAGGCAGATAACTTACCCTTTATCCCCTTAGCCTATTAAAAGGGAGTGTTTATTAAAGAAGGAGGCTAGTATAGATTTATTAATATATATAGTAGCTTATATAGGAAGTATTAAAGATAATTTCCCTAATTTCTCTAATATTAAGGATAATATAGTAAGTCCTAGTATACTTATTAAAGATATACTTAAAGAATAGTCTATATAAGAAAATATAACTAAAACTACTATAGCTAAATAAGCATATAGGAAGGTATAGGCTACTAAAACATTAGCTATATATCCTATTATTATATATAGTTATATATAGGAAGATATAATTATAGAGTAATATAGAATAGATTATAGTTATATAATACTTTTACTTCTCTAGCTCCTTATTTAGCTCCTTTTATAGTTTATTAATTTTAATTCCTTAGTCCTATAGTATTTAAATAAGCTTATCTTACCTATTAAGAGTAGGATTAAGTAAACTAAGCTCTAGTTATATTTTTTTAAGCTTATACTTAAATAACTTTAACTATAATAACTAGTACTTATCTAGCTAAGGATAATTAGGGTTTTTTAGATATTCTAGTAGGCTACTAATTAATTCCTAAATTAGATATTAATATACTTATATTATAGTGTCTAGTAAAAACTTATTAATATCCTTAATATTATATTTAAGTAAGTTAAAGTAAGTCTAAAAGCAATCTATAGGTATCTTTTCTATATAGTTAGTAGTAGCTATATTATTAAGGTTATAATATAGTACTATAGGCTAACTACTCTTTATATAGGGTTAATTTGCTTAATAATAGATATAATATAAGTTCTATATGTATATAAACTTAATAAGCTCTTATTAGATAATATCTATATAGATAAAAAGGATTATAATATAATTAGCCTTTAAACTATAATTAAAATAGCTATTATCTAATAGCTACTAAAAGTATTTCTAGAATATATTAGTAAGAGAATAAAATAAAAGTAAATAGGCTATTATAATACTAACCTACTAAAAAATAGCTTATCCTTTACTTAATTAAAGCTACTAGCTCTTAATTTAGGTATTATAAATACTTTTACTAAAGAACTAATAGTCTAAGAAGCTAATAGGCACTTATTTATTATTATATATCTTTATATAAGTCCTAGATAAAAAGTAGTATAAGCTATAGAGTAGTAATATCTCTTTATTATAATTAGATTAAAGAATATAAGGCATATAACCGCGTTATTAAAGCATATTAATATACTAAATAGCAGTGCTCTAGCTTATATTAGTAGATATTCTATAGTAAAACTATATAATATATTATAAATAAGTATTAATACCTATATAAATCTTAAAACCCTAGTATTTAAGCTTATTATATATGTTAATTAACTATAGCTAGTTAGGCCTTAAAATAGTAAAATCTTATTAAGGAATCTAAGATTTACCCTAGTGCTTAAGAATATTATTAGGCATAATCTTATAATATAAGGAGTATAGTATATCTTATAAGATAATATAATGCTACTATTTTATATATATATATAGATAATTTTAACTATAGCCTTTTAAGATTAATAATACTTAAAGATAGCTATTAAAAAAAGTATAGGCATAAGAAATTACTAGGTTAATTATTTCTAGGCTTTACTAGTAATAAATCCCTACTTCCTTCTATAGCTTAATAAGCTATTATAAATTAATTATAAATCCCTTATTTTAAAGCTATAAAAGAATATACTTATTTTTTAAGTACTTATAAAAAAATAAATAATAAATATAGGTATATAATTCTTTAGTAATAATACTTCTTTTCTAGCGTATTAATCCCTATACTTATAAGGATTTATATAGTGTTTAGATACTAATATTTATATTATATTATAATTTTAATTCTTATATAATTATTATAACTTTACTTCTAGATATATATAAAGTATATATCTTATTATATAGAGGCTTAAGGTTTACTTTTAGTTATAGTATTTTTATTATAGTGTATAGAAAGAAGAGAAATTACTTATAATATTCTATAGAAGTAAATAAATATATATATATACCCCTTATTATTTATATAGTTAGTTATATTATAATTATATATAATAAAACACCTTTATAGATATTTATAAGCATTTATAGGTATATTTAAATAAGCATATATAACTAGAATATTATTTCTATATAAAGATTTATAAGCATATTTATGCCTTTATATAGGCTTTAATATAAAAAAAACATTTTCTAAAGCTTAAGCTAAAGTTACCCTCCTAAGAACCTATATATAGCTATATATAGATTAGTTTTAAACTATATTAATATAGTTAGTAAGCTATCTAAGTAAGTCTACTATTTATTAGAGCTAAGTAAGCTTAAAAGTAGTTATATAGTTTAGTATATTCTTGCCTAAGCTTATACCTATATTATCTCTAGCTTTATATTTTATATATTTTAATTAACTACTACTTTTATTAGTAAATAGGTTATTATTTAATAACTTATGTTTTTTTATTATAGTTAAAGCTATAATAATTAGTATAAATCTATAAAGCTCTATATAAGTACTTACTAAGGCTAGGAGTAATAAGAGAGCACTTTAATATATACCTAGTACTATAATAGTTTATATAGCTAGGGAAAATACTATTATAGGATATATAATCTATAAAAACACTATTACCCTTACTATAGCTTATATACTTATCTTAACTAGTATATATAGTCTTATATAAGTATTTAATAAGAGTATTAGCTAATTATATATATTTATATTTAAGCTTTAAAGTAACTATCTTATTTTACTTAAAAACTTTTTAAAACTTAAGTAAATATTTTAACTATAACCTATAAGTATTTATAATAATCTATAGATAGCTATAATATATAGTAAGAGGTATTTTAAGGAATAGTATAGTAGCTTTTCTTATTATATACTCTCTTATAATTAAAAAAAACTATATAGTCCTACTCTTATTTATAGTATTATATTTAAGAGTTATTATATCTATAGGAAAATTAATATTATTAAATTTTATTAGAAGTGTAATTTTAAATGTAATTTTATTTATAAATATTATATAAATATTTATATAGGGGTATAATAGGGGAGTAAAGGGTTATATAGGTATTAACTTAAAAAATATTAGTAAATAGATATAAACCTATATAAAGCTATATAGCTTTACTCTATATGTTTTTAAGCATAAAAATATTTAAATATAAATATTTAATATTCTTATACTAAAAAAATAGTAAAATATAGTAAAAAAGAAGAGTAGGAAATTATATAGGTTTATATAGGTATATATATATGCTTAAGGGTTACTAAAGAAAAGAAAAAAGAAGAATTAACTATAGTAAGATTTGTTTTTATTAATTAGGCTATTTAGTAATTAACTATTTTAGATATATACATACACTAGCTCTTTAGTAGATAACTATATAGTCTATTATTATATCGCTTAATTACATCTATAACCATATCGGGTCTAACGCGTACACGCCTCGTAGGGTCAACATATCGATTTTTGGGTTTAGGCACAGATGTAGCTATAGTCTTCCGTATCACCAGCCCCATCGCCACCAAATCCAGTGGACAACCTGAGTGCTTAGTCATCACCGTCAAGTTCGGTCGACGGTCGGTGCGGGAACGCCAAGTAGAAGGATCTCTGCGTCTGAGCATCATGAGCAGTCCTGATCCGATGGTGGTTCTTACACCACTTCATTGCCAGTTTGACAAGTCGATGGAGGCCTCATCCATGGCCTTTTCACACATTGCTAACCTTGGAAAAATGTGCTTCTACACAAGTGATTCGGCCGGTCCGCAAAAACAAAACACCAAACGGGTGCTTCTCTGCAGTATCTGACTTGACCGAGTCCGCCCAGTTACGATGAACAAGTACCAAACAAGACTTGAAACATGGACCACGAAGTCGAAGAGCATTTTTCACACATTCGCTCAACAAAATTTTATATTTCATGGAATTGGTCCAAGCAGCTCGAGTTGCATGCAAACAGCTTGCGACGTTCATGCGAAAGAGAATGTTTGTCTGCCATCCATTGCCATGCTAGCAACATCTGGTCCAGCTCGCTCGAAATATCATGCAATAACACGACCCACATGTCAGAACATTCGTTCACATTAGTTGAAAGACAACAGCTCTTTACACCCGCCCTCAGTGGGCTGGTTCTGGGGCCCCGAATAGCAGGACAATAATATCGACAAAAAGTTCAGCTTTTGCGGTGAAGAGCAAGCACACGTTAATTAATAACGGGTGGACCCTTTTGCGGAGTGACACCGAAGCCCGGCTCTACATAGGTTTCAAGAGGAGCACAGGGATTCGTAGCTGATATGCCTAATACGGAGTAGTAGCGGCGCGTATGTCCGTATATGTATATCGTATGGAGATATTGGGGCATCGGAATGGCCGTGATTACATCAAGGCAGTTCAGCGTGTGATACCGAGTACATACATCGTGGAATCGCATTCGGGAAATCGACACCCCAAGCACAAGAAGGCATGCCGTCATTCCATCCCAAAAATCAGTTGGATGCCGGCCACCGCGCCGGTAGTGTTAATATTTGATGAACATTTCACGTCAGGAGGGAACCTCATTACGTAACCCGAATACGGCGGGGTCGAGCGCAAGCTGTGCGGGCTACGCAGAAGGGTATCGGCACCATCCGCACCGAACCACACGCGGGTCACCTACTCAATTGTAGCCATCAGAGCGTGTTCAAACTTGACCGTCTGGGGCATTCTGTGACCTATTCGTCGTGCCCCGTAATCTACGTTAGAAAGACGTTTGCCCCAGATGGACGGTTACAAGAGTGTGATCGGCTTCCTGGCTCGGTACAGGAGCGCAGCCACTCCTAATAGCTTACCACTACGGACTAGTAGGCTAGTCTCAGCTCGGAATAATTATGACTCCAAATCAATGTCAGAGGACCGTGGTCCGGCAAGACCAGCTCCGACCTGCCGAGCAAACACAGGTGTCCTCTCCTCATCCCGTCCGCCCCTCCAGATTTCCCCCAGTGTTTTTTTTCGCATCGCCAGCTTTCCATCTCCTGCCTGGTGGCTCATTGCAGATTGTCGCTTGGCCAGG
The DNA here is from genome assembly GCA_021950295.1 of Epichloe scottii. NCBI lineage: Eukaryota > Fungi > Ascomycota > Sordariomycetes > Hypocreales > Clavicipitaceae > Epichloe > Epichloe scottii. The sequence goes on from CP083245.1 coordinate 1,291,888, forward strand.
TGGTTTCACTCAAGACTGCGGTCTCCTCCTCTTTGTCTACAATTATCCTCAGCACTGCACCAGTCGCCCATCATGGCTGAATTAGACACACTCGACATCATTGTCCTCGGGGTCATCCTCTTGGGTACCTTGGCATACTTCACCAAGGGTACGCTATGGGGTGTCACCAAGGACCCCTATGCCAATGCCTTTGCCAATGTCAGTGGCGCAAAGGCCGGGCGCTCCAGAAACATAATCGAGAAGATGGAGGAGTCTGGCAAGAACTGTGTCATCTTTTTCGGATCTCAGACTGGAACAGCTGAAGATTATGCCTCGCGTCTGGCCAAGGAGGGCAAGAGTCGATTTGGTCTGGAGACCATGGTCGCCGATCTGGAAGAGTACGATTACGATAATCTCGATACCATGCCCAGCGACAAGGTTGCCATGTTTGTTCTTGCTACTTATGGCGAGGGTGAGCCTACCGATAACGCGGTCGAATTCTACGAGTTCATCACCGGCGAAGACGTCAGCTTCTCCGAGGGCACCGATTCACCTTTGGAGAACCTGAACTTTGTTGCCTTTGGTCTTGGCAACAACACCTACGAGCACTACAACTCCATGGTTCGCAATGTTGACAAGGCTCTTCAGAAGCTCGGCGCCCATCGTATTGGCGAGGCTGGTGAAGGTGACGATGGTGCCGGCACCATGGAGGAAGACTTCTTGGCCTGGAAAGATCCCATGTGGGTTGCGCTGGCAGACAAGATGGGTCTTGAGGAACGCGAAGCTGTCTATGAACCGACTTTCGATATCGTTGATCGCGAGAACCTCACCCCTGAATCCCCGAGGTTTACCTCGGAGAGCCGAACAAGATGCACCTCGAGGGCACAGCCAAGGGCCCGTTTAATTCGCACAACCCCTACATTGCGCCGATCGCGGAATCTCGAGAATTGTTCTCAGCCAAGGACCGAAACTGCATTCACATGGAGATCGACATCAGTGGATCCAATCTTTCTTACCAGACCGGTGATCACATCGCAATTTGGCCAACCAACTCTGGTGATGAAGTCGACCGATTTTTGGACATTATCGGCTTGAAGGAGAAGCGAAACAATGTCATCAGTGTCAAAGCTCTGGAGCCGACTGCAAAGGTCCCTTTCCCGACACCCACCACCTACGACGCCATTGTACGATACCACCTCGAAATCTGTGCCCCCGTTTCTCGTCAATTCGCGGCAACCTTGGCTGCCTTTTCGCCCAACGAAGAGGTCAAGGCTGAGATGACCCGGCTAGGCAGTGACAAGCAGTACTTCCACGATAAGATCGGTCCTCATTTCTACAACATTGCTCGCTTCTTGAAAGCTTTCGGCAAGGGCCAGAAATGGACCAATATTCCCTTTTCGGCTTTTATCGAAGGTCTCACGAAGCTACAGCCCCGCTACTACTCTATCTCGTCGTCTTCCCTCGTGCAGCCCAAGAAGATCTCCATCACTGTTGTTGTTGAGTCGCAAAAGATCTCCGGTAGAAACGACCCCTTCCATGGCGTAGCCACCAACTATTTGTTCGCCCTTAAACAGAAGCAGAATGATGACCCCAATCCATCCCCCTTCGGCAAGACATATGCTCTCAACGGACCTCGCAACAAGTTTGATGGAATTCACGTCCCCGTACATGTCCGTCACTCCAACTTCAAGCTTCCTTCTGACCCTGGCACGCCCGTCATCATGGTCGGTCCTGGCACTGGTGTTGCTCCTTTCCGCGGTTTCATTCAGGAGCGAGCAAAGCAGGCTCAGAACGGAGCCACTGTCGGGAAAACGATACTCTTTTTTGGTTGCAGAAAACGTTCCGAGGATTTCTTGTACGAAACTGAGTTTGAAGTAAGTTCCACACTAATATCGAATGGAATCCTCCAATAACACAATTTTCTGACAACCAACAACAGGAATACAAGAAGGCACTAGGCGATAGTCTCGAAATCGTCACCGCCTTCTCAAGAGAATCCTCCAAGAAGGTCTACGTCCAGCACCGTCTGAAGGAACGTTCCAAGGAGGTCGGCGAGCTACTCTCCCAGAAGGCCTACTTCTACGTATGCGGTGACGCAGCACATATGGCTCGAGAGGTCAACACCGTTCTGGCACAGATTCTCGCCGAGTCACGTGGCGTGTCAGAGGCCAAGGGTGAAGAGATTGTGAAGAATATGAGAGCGGCAAATCAATACCAGGTATGTATTTCAAACTGGGCTTTTCTCTTCCAGTTCAACTCATTGGTGAAATATGGCTCTAACCTAAATTTACAGGAGGATGTTTGGTCTTAGAATACAGTGCGAATATACACCTTTTTTGTCTAAAACGAAACTCGATGCGGCTCGCTTAGAGATGCAGGCGTGCTTATCGATTAGATAGTTGGTTGTATGCTTATGATGAAGTTGCATAGCGGCGTTGGTCTTTAGCAACCCCCCTTCTCATTTTTATGGTGACATAATCGTCTTCCGTGATTCTTCCAATAACATAGATTTCTTGTCTCATTGTACAATTTTGCAGCAGGATGGGTTATTCGAAATAGTGCACTTGACTATGGAGAAACATGGTATTGTTAGGCTACATTGGATTGATTACAATGAGATACGAAACGGAGCTACACGCACAGTTCCTCTTATCATTTCTTCGACCTCTGCTTGGCCTTCGCTCGCAACAAAGAGAATGTATGGTTTATGAGACTAAGCCAGTCAATATGGATCTGCCTTTACTTGGTGCCAATATTGCTGGCAATGGGGACTTGACTAAGGGTGGTGATGCCTGAGAGACTCGACAAGCCCATATGATTGTTTCAGTGCCAATAGGAGAGGAGGAAAAAGCAAGATGCTCTGCCACTCAATAATTCTCTGCCGTGCCCCGTGACTTCAAAGACAGTCGAATCTGCTACCGGAACCAAATGATTGCTTGGTGAGATATGCTATCTACTACTACATGCACGAAGCGCGGAGAGGGCTCTGGGTCCAAATTTTGAGGTGGAGAGATTAACGAGATTCGTCTGAACCAGAGCTCGAGAGTCGGCACTGTTCGACGACCCCGAAATGGATGGATTATCATGCTTTCGGGAGAGTCCTTGATCAGGCGAAATCAGGAACTTGAGCATTCAACAAATCGGAAAGGGCGGACTGTACTTTGCTTTTTGAAGAGCCTCCTAACACCAATAAATCCGTTTCCGGAATGGTCAGTCAAGGGCGAATAATAGTTGTTGTGGGTCAGCCACTGCCATCTGCTTGTTCGATTCGAGGCAAACAATCACTTTGGACACATTGTTGCAAGAGACCTGCTACCATGATTGACTCGCGTCTAGACGCCAGACGTGGACATGTAGCGCGAGTCGCTGAACTGTTGCCATCAGGCGAAAGAGTACAAGGTGTTTCAACTTAGTACAAGCAGCCATGGCGTCCTGCCTCTCCCCCATGCTAGACTTGGAGCTCGGGAGTTCCTTTTTCGGCCCGGAGGCTGACCATTGAGATGCTTTCTCCCTTGCATGTGAGGTTTGTCATTTTTCTTGTGTCATCGTTCGGAAGGGTATTGCGAGTGGCCGTGAGCCCTGTGTTCTATTGATAAAGGTCGTGCTGGATCCAAATTCTGATCGCATAGCAACACGTATCTCAGACCCCGGCTGCCGCCAGTAGCACATTCATGTAACACCGTGGAAGGGAGAGTGAGGTCAAGGTCGAGTCTGGCAATTCTCACGAGATGTGAGCGGCGAATAGGTTGGTCAGAAATGTCTCAAGAGCCCGGGGAAGACAATAAAAGGTCTGGCATGCGGCCGTATTTGATCACCATCTGGGACGGGCGTCGGAGAAATTGGCACGAGAAAAGCAAAGCATACACGAGTAGTGCAGTTGTTTTCTTTATTCCAGATGGCTGGATCCATGATCGCCGCCTAGCAAAGAAACGCGCCTTCGGACCGTGGTGCGTGGGCCAAACAGTGTCCAAGCTCCTGCCATACAGCTGGCTAGCGTCCGTCCTAGTGTCCTAGCATGGGCCAAGAATCCTATTAGGCTGGACTTGCTTCTGTCCCTCGATCCAAGCCGCCAACGATACAGAACAACCGATATCCTTACCAACACCTTGTGGTGCCCAGGCGGAACCTCCTCGCGTGAATCAGAGGTGAAAGCGTCTGAGATGGGGGAAAAGCAACGCTAGGATGGGTGTCACGATCATTGCTTCTGATCGCAATTGTTATGGTACAGAGTTTAGTCAGGTCAGAATCTCCATTTAGACCGGGCCGTCCCACCACTCCTTGTGTAAGATGTGTCTGGGCTGAAGTTGCATTATTGTTTCTTATTATTATAATATCGAGGATGACCGTTTGCTGAGCGTTCAATCACCTTCATCTCCTTTAATCCATCTTTTGCTTCTCAGTATTGTTACAGTCGATCCGAGCCATACTCTATCGTACCCGATTCTTTTCCCTCGGGTCCTTCTCGAAATATCCACACAGGAGGCCACATATCACATTGACGAGTATTAACAGACAAAGAAACTGGGAAGACTTGGTGGCCTTGCTCCGCTGACGGGTAGAGAGAGCCAGACGAGACGGCCTTCTTGATACACGCAGTGTTTTTCCTTTCTTCGACTAGTACAGCCTGTGAGTATCAGTTCAGCCATCGCCTTACAGCTGTCAGAAGGCGACATATGATCACCATTGCCTTTTCAGACAGACGGGAACAGGTGGCAGCTGACTCTGACAACTGGCAGCGAGAACTTCGTTTGACTTGTCCGCTTGTCGTCATAGCTCGACCCAGTCACCTCTCTTCCTCGCTTCACTGTTCTCTGCTTCTTCCTTCTTCTGACTTGTGTTCTTGAGACAACCGACGGCAGGGCCAATACTGCCCGCCTGCTTGCATCTGGTATCTTCTAGCTTGCCTAACAATACTTCGCAACTCCTTCCTCTGCATCATAGCATAAGCAGCATCGCAATTACCTCACCAGCATCTGTATTCATTATTAGGTAAGGCGCCTCGCTTGTGTTCTCTATCCACTGACTGCATCTCTCTCCCATCTTTCGTGACTCCTTTCTTCACCAGCTTCTTCCACCTTTCTTTTCCCACAATATCAACACTGCTCGACCAGACCGTTCTAGTTCTTCTGATCGGCGAACTGGCATCATACAACAAGCCATTTGCTCAGCTTGTTCTATCTTACTGACTCCTTTGCTTCATCCCAGTGTCTTGATAGCAACATTTGCCTTTGGTAGTTCCTCGCTGCTTTCACCAATCACGCAGACGTTCGATCAGAAAAGCGATGTAAGTTTTTATTCTGACACTCTTTCCCTTTTCTTACTTTGATTTCCCCGCACCCTCGGCTGGAAATATTAGCTGCCTCGTACTTATTGGCGTGGCTTTTTGTTCGTTCACCTTGGATGATGGTGTGATTTCCATGGCAAGGTCATTGCCATTTTGCTAACGCTGGCCATTGGCGCTCTTAATGCAGATCTTTGTTTCTCTCAGATTGACAGATTCCCGGTCAATACTTCAAGCTTATCCCTTGCTGTCTGTCAAAGTAAGTGAGCTTTCGTCCTTACGATCAAGTATCATCGAATTCTCTCGCCACTCCAAAATCGTATGACCAGGCTTGACGACCCGGTCTCGCTTTTCTTGCAACACATTTTCTTGATATTATCTCGACATTCGAGCGCAGTGGAAGTTCAACTTGCTGACAGCCTGCCTTTTGACATACAGCCCTCAGTTTTACGCAACCAAACATTGAAAATTACAAAATGGACGCAGGTGGCAGCATCGGAACGGCCTACCTTCCCCATCATACGGGCCGGCACGTCCATGGTCATGTTTCTGCACACTCAGCCGCGGATCCAACCAGTCTGATGAACCATTTCGCAGGTATTTCCCTGGGAGGACTCGGTATTCCCGGCAACTCTGGCCATATGGCCATGGGGCCAGGGCCAGCATACGTCGTTGGATCAGATGGCCAATACGTTCTCGCACCAATGAACCACCAGCCTCTTAGCATGAGTCACGGCAATGAGAACCCATATTCTGGATTTGGTATTCCCGCTGGTGGGTATGGGTCTCCCTATGTTGGCCTCCCTATGCCCTTGATGCCTTACACTCCTGGACGACCCAGCGCAACCCATGCTCGTATGGATCGAGGGCACTCAGACGTTCCTGGCCTTGAGAATCGTCGTGGTTCCTATTCCACAACCGAATCAACCCCAGCCACTCCCTTCTATGGAACTGTCTCACAGCGTGACGCTGGACCTCGAGTTGCAAGCCTTGATCGCTCAGCCTACACAACCCCATCTCCTCAACAGATTGGCCTTCCATCGCTTCAAACTGATATTGCCAAGTCCGCCATTGCGGTGGTGCCCGATCGCACAATCGACGAAATTCTGAAGCAAGAGCCTGCTGTTCCAAGAGCTGTGCCTGCCGTGTTCACACCTCCAAGTCAGATGAAGAGTCTGGAACAAAGCTTGGAAAATCGAATTCCTGGCAACCGCAACGTCTACATTCGCGGCCTCCATCCGACTACGGACGATGAGTTACTCTACAAGTTCACATCTCGATTTGGACCGGTTGAGACTTCGAAGGCCATCATTGACACTGGAACTGGGGCATGCAAAGGGTAGATCTCACCCCATCGTTGGCGCTGAATGTTCAACTGACTTTTCATAGATTCGGCTTCGCTAAGTTCTTCGACGTTCAAGACTCTGAGATGTGCATTCGCGGCTTTCATCGACTCGGCTATGAAGTTGGCTTTGCGAGGGTGAGTGATTCCTGCCCTGATGTGTGTCGGTTCCTCTCTGACAATATCAACAGGAATCTTTCAATTCTCGTCTCAAGGCGGAGGGAGACGAGGGGTCCACGAATTTGTACATTTCCAATCTTCCCAAGACCCTGACCGAAGTTGTGAGTAAAGTCTTTGAGCCCATTCCCGTGCGAATCTTGACAAACTGCTAATACGCCTCTAGGAGCTTGGGGCGATCTTTATGGGATGCACGATTCTCTCCAGCAAGATCCTCCGCGACAGCATGGGAAACAGTCGCGGAGTCGGGTTCGCTCGGTTGGTGCTTCATGCTTATTTCTGCCAAATGGATCATTAATCATCCTCTACAGATTCGAAAACCGTGATATTTGCGATGAAATTATTCGAAAGTACAATGGGATGGGTATTGGAGAGGAAGGGCTTCTCATGAACATTCGATATGCCGACACACCCTCCCAGAAAGAACTGAAGCGAGTTACGGCTGAACGCCGTCAATTCCGCACGAACGAATACAACATTGGGGCTTACGGTACACCGCTTGTAGGCATGAGTCCCACGCTGTACAACCAACAGTCCCAATGGCGTCGAGCGTTGCCCATCTCTCGCAGGTGAACAGATCTGCCCCTCTTTTATCATGTTTTCACTGACATGGTTAAGTGGGCTTTCTGCTTCATCGAACGAGGATGGTAGCATGATGAGGCACTCGGGGACCCGACATGGATTAACCGAGTATGCTCCATCGCGAGGTACTTCCAGCGTGTTCTAACTGTGTTCTCAGAGCCATTACGAACGCAAACATCGAGGTGACAGCCCCGGTGTCCTTGTCCTCGGATAGTGACGAAAGTGTCACCATTCACGCGGGTTCAGCTGCCGCCACCACCGTCAGCGGCAATGATGAGAATCACTCCCCTTCACCAAAGGGGGCCCGACGTGAGGAAAAGTAAACGTCTAATGTGTTTCTCGTCTTCTTCCTCCACACCTCTCTTTCTTTCTTGGACGATAGTATGTTTTGCTTGGCTCTGTTTTTGCTTGTTTTCCAGCTGGTATCATGTTCAGCCATGTGGCTATTTTTTTTGCTGGTGCTTTGTCCTTGTCCTTTTATTCTGTTCTTGTCTTTGATGTATTTGCCAGATGAGTTGTAAGCAGACATTACCTATCAGTGGCATGTTAGGACCGGAAGTTCCCTTCGATGCAACTTTGCAAGTGCACAGGGGACTTATGGCCAATTTTGTTGAAATTGTACTTTAGATCTTAGAGGATTGGACTCGGAGCTGAAGACAACACGATGATGTGTGGATGAATAAATTATTCCCATGAGCAGAATGTACTCTACGCACTTTTTTTTTTTTTTTTTTTTGATCATTTGAACCTGGGTACGTGAAAAGTTGCGATTATATTGTCAGTTTCGACATGTCCTCTTGTGGAGCTCCTCATCAGCGACATTGTTTGAAGCGTCAACATCTTCAGCGTGGCCTTGAACTACATCACCTACTGCGTTCATGTGATGTTGGCCCAGGATACCTCCAATTGGTTCCTCTTCTTCGTCTTCGCCGGTTGATAACTCGTCATCTTCATCTTCGTCCTCTTCGTTCTCGTCATCATCAACTTCTTCGGATAACCCTTTTGAACCCCTCTTCTCTGCTTGTTCTTTGATAGCAGCTTCAAGATCTTTCAACATCTTTTTCGTGAAACCAGACGCTTCGACGGTCGCATCAAGTCTAGTGACTTGACTCTTCTTCAACTTCTTCTTGATGTCTTTGTAGAATGGCCCTGGTGTTGTACTAGTGAAGTGGAACCGGCGTGAGAAGAATCGCTTTATGCATTCAACATCTCTGTCAAAGTACATTTCGGCATTCTGGTGCTCCATGGATACCATTTGAGGGAAGTCAATGACCACGGGCTCCAGTCTTATTGACTCGACGCCGTCCTCCAAAACGGTCTTCTCTTCTTTAATCAGGATATTGAACTCGTTGAAATCGCCGTGAATTAAACCGTGATTTGCAAGTCGAAGAATGAGTGCAATGAGATCAGCGTACAGGGACGCGGGATCAGGGACCGTGGAAATTTGTCGCAATGGAAAGGCATCCACTAACGTCATGACGATGGTGTGACGAGACTGAGCCAGGGGAACAGGAACGGGAAATCCTTCCGCGTAAAGTGCTTTCATGAATGCATACTCCTTCATAGCAGCTAGCCTTGACAGGTACATCCAGGAGCCCGAAGCCCGATTCTTTAGGTAGTCTCGATTTGACTTGACTGTTCGGAATGATATTCTTCCTAAGCGATGAATTTTGAGAACTCTTTGGGTGCCGGTTTCATCTGCCACGACCATGATATCACTCTCTTTTCCAACACCAATTCGGGTGCCCACGCTGTAGAGATCTTTGCGTGTAGCGTGAGTGTGCAGGGCCAGATAATCGAGACCTCCGTATGTCAAACGATAACCGTCATATTTCGCCTCTTTCACTTTGGCTATAAGACCGACTTTGGCGAGTGCTGATATACTCCTGTGAACTCCACTAGCTCCGCCTCTCAATCGAGCTAGCTTCTCTATCGAAGGAGTCGGTACAAGCTCATGATTCTTGCTTCCCATTTCTACCTGTCATAGGGTCAGTACTAAGTAGCAGTCCATACGGGTGCGCAGACAGAACTCACTGCTGTGAGCACTCTCCAATCTTCAGGCGCCAGATGGCGCATAGCTCTCGTGTCCAACTTCATAATGACAACTTCAAGGCTCGATTTTTAGACTTGAAGTCTCAATATTATGGCGAGTCGATAATTCGCCGACGGAATATCCTCATTTGACGTGGGGCAATCGCAATGGCTGCTCTGTGACGACAACTTTTTTGGTGGGGGTGGTGCGACGAACAAGAAATTTGGCTGAAAATATCTAATCGATAAGACCTTCAGCATTGGGTGGCTTCCTTGCTTGCGGATTAACTCTTCGGCTTCAAGGGGTTGCCACAGCACGTGATTGGCTTGGCAACAGGCTGGGCAAGGCGCCAACGCCTCACGTAACTGGAGCTTATCACAGCAGCACCTTGTCTCATGGAGCTTTAACTGACAAACACAAGACGCCCATCAGCTTCCACCAGAGCCGAGCACCTGGGATATACATACAGGCCAGAATTATTACACCCTCATTACTACCCCTGTCAGTCTCAATCATTTTTCCTTCTCGACACACCCGCTTCTACCCGTAGGACCTTCGCAAAGGGCGCTCAACCCATCGACGCCAACATGGCTCAAGACAGCGATGCGCCCAAGGCGGTGGACAAAGGCAAGGGCAAGGCCGTTGATGACTCAAAGGAAGACAAGCCTGTCTTGAACGGCAAAAAGGAAGATGAAAAGAAGGATGGTGAGTATGGTTTTCAACTGACATGACAACACATGGTATGCTAAGTGTGTGACAGTCGCCGAAGAAGAGCTAAGTGAGGAGGATCAGCAGCTCAAGAGTGAGTTGGACATGATAGTTGAGCGGCTGACGGTAAGTCATCTGCGCAGTAGAAACCTGCAGCCTCATCTCATCGACGCCATAGTGCTGATACGAAATGATCACAGGAATCAAACACTGAGCTACACAAGCCGGCACTGGAAGCAATGAAAACTTCGATTAAAACTTCAACATCATCAATGACAGCAGTTCCGAAACCTTTGAAGTTCCTCCGACCACATTATGCGACATTGACGAAGCTGTACGAAGACTGGCCAGCAGGCGAGAACAAGACGTCATTGGCAGACGTTTTGTCGGTCATTGGCATGACTTTCTCTGACGAAGACAAACAAGACACGCTCAAATATCGACTCTTAGCCCCTACGTCTGATATCTCATCCTGGGGTCACGAGTATGTGCGACACTTGGCCTTGGAAATCGGTGAGGTTTACGGCAAGAGGATTACGGCTGATGAGCCCACCGCGGAGCTGATAGATCTTGCTTTGGTTCTCGTTCCTCAATTCATCAAGAGCAATGCCGAGGCAGATGCAGTCGATCTAATGAGTGAATTGGAAATTATCGAACAAATTCCCAAGTACGTCGATGCAAATACGTATCCCAGAGTGTGCTTGTACATGGGCAGCATGGTCAACCTACTCACGTATCCCGACAACGAGACTTTCCTGCGCACTGCACACAACATCTATATGGAGTACAAGCAATTTACACAAGCCATAGTGCTTGCCATTCGATTGCACGACGTCGAGCTCATTAAGGCTGACTTCGATAAGGCCGATGATCCTGCCCTGAAGAAACAACTCGCTTTCTTGGTAGCTCGACAGAGGATGGTGCTTTATCTGCCAGAAAGTAATGAAGATGAACAGGAGATCGTGGAGTGCTTGTCGAATCTTAAGCTGTCGGAACACTTCAAGTCGCTTGGTAAGGAGCTGAACATTCTAGACCCCAAGACAACCGAAGACATTTACAAGAGCCATCTTGAAAGCAGTCGAGTAGCTGGTATGACCAACCTCGACTCTGCTAGACATAATTTGGCCGCCGCGTTTGTCAACGCATTTGTGAATGCAGGGTTCGGCAATGACAAGATGATGCTGGTGGATGGCGAGAAGGAGAGTTGGGTATGGAAAACCAAGGCAGACGGCATGATGTCCACTGTCGCATCCATGGGTACACTATTGCTGTGGGACATTGAGAATGGATTGGACACGATTGACAAATACACGTACTCCCCGAGCCTGAAATTTCGGCTGGAGCCATGCTAGCTATCGGCATCATGAACTCGGGCGTTCGCATCGACTCTGAGCCAGCTTTGGCTTTGCTCGGAGACGCTGAGAAATTGCATCACTCGAATCCTCTTGTCCGTACTGCCTGCATCATGGGTCTGGGCCTGTCCTATGCCGGTTCGAATAAGGAAGAACTGCTTGACCTTCTGTTGCCCATCATCAGTGATGCATCACAAGAAATGCAGATTTCTGCTATGGCTGCCCTCTCCTGCGGATTAATCTTTGTTGGCTCTTCCCATCCGGAGGTCACAGAAGCCATTGTGACGACACTGATGGATGACGAGCGCAAGAACCAGCTTACCGACAAATGGACCCGATTTTTGGCTCTTGGGCTAGGCTTGCTGTACTTTGGACGACAAGAAGAGGTGGACGTCATCTTGGAAACCCTCAAGGCTGTGGATCATCCCATGGCCAAACCCACCGCTGTCCTCGCTGAGATTTGTGCCTGGGCAGGTACCGGAGCGGTGTTGAAGATTCAGGAACTACTGCACATTTGCAATGAGCACCAAGAGGAGACGGACGACAAGAAGGGCGATGAGCTCCTCCAGGCTTATGCTGTCATTGGCATTGCCTTGGTGGCCATGGGTGAGGATGTCGGCCAGGAGATGGTCCTGCGACAGTTCGGACACCTCATGCACTACGGAGAAGCCAACATTCGCAAGGCAGTCCCATTGGCTATGGGCCTCATCAGCCCAAGCAACCCCCAGATGAAGGTCTACGACACCCTGTCAAGATACAGCCACGACAACGACCCGGAGGTTGCCATCAACGCCATCTTCGCCATGGGAATGCTTGGCGCGGGAACCAACAATGCGCGTTTGGCACAGCTTCTCAGACAACTGGCGAGCTACTACCACCGTGATCAAGACGCCTTGTTCATGGTCAGAATTGCTCAAGGTTTGCTGCACATGGGCAAGGGTACCCTGTCCATCAACCCCTTCCACACAGACCGCCAAGTTCTCTCCCAAGTGTCCACCGCCGGTCTGTTGGCCACCATGGTGGCCTTGATCGACCCCAAAGAATTCATCACCTCGAATTCTCATTATCTCCTGTATTTCCTCGTCACAGCCATGCACCCTCGTTTCCTTGTCACGCTTGATCAGCAGCTCAAGCCTCTCAAGGTCAATGTGCGAGTCGGTCAGGCTGTCGATGTTGTTGGTCAGGCTGGTCGTCCCAAGACCATCACAGGATGGCAGACACAAAGCACGCCTGTATTGCTGGGATACGGCGACAGGGCAGAACTTGAGGACGAGGAATACATCAGCTTGAATGGTACACTGGAGGGTCTTGTCATTCTGAAGAAGGTAAGTTGATGGTTACTTCCAAATTCATCCTCTTCATTTTCTTCCCCAGTTTTGTTGTCATCTTCCCCTTTTATCCCCCCACCAACTTTGCTTTGATACGTGGAGTGCTGACAGCTTGCAGAACCCAGAATGGGAAGCCGGCCAATAAAGAGGGGTAGTGGTGGATGGTTTGACGGAGTTGCCATTCCAAGGGGTGTGTGGTAGTAAATGGTTCTGGGCCAGCAGCTCAGCAGGCGTTCGACTTTACAATTATAGCTGGTCCACTGTATAGTAATCTGCTGTAAACGACACGGAGAAACCCCGTGAAGAGCTGTGCGTTGATAGATATTATCGCCTTTGAACAAGATCACTTTAGTTAAAAGAATGTGGGTTCGTCTGGGGTGAACAGTGATGACATCAACACACAAATCACGACATAAACTGTGAATTTACCCCGGCCATTGTAATGGGGAAAAGCCCAGTCTATTCAAAATGAAAGCTCTATCCAAAAGATGACGTCCTCGCTTCCCAAGGAACCTGTGCCCAAGGGGGGGCCAAGTTTCAAATATGCGAATCAAAATGCTCCATTGCAATGCGCATGCCATGCCACATGCATGAGTTTTCGATGCGGCCCCTTTCAGGGCGGGGAATTTTCTCATTTCCATTCTCACCAAACGCGCGGGCCAAAAGTTTCACCCTCTGGCACCTGTCTATAGCTACAAGCCTGCCAATCACAACCCTGCTTGTAGACCTCTGTCCCCCACCACCTGAAGTTTTTCATCCACCCGGGGTAGAGGAAGCCGAAGAAGACGACGACGATGCCGAATGCGAGGCCCGAATCGAGGGCCGCGCTCAGAGTCATGGTGTACTTGCCCCACCAGGCATTGGCGCGCCGTCTGACCACGTAGTTGAAGAGGTAGCATACGACGGCCCACACGGAGAAATTGAGACCCGTGGCCGGGGGACCCAGGACATGGCACCGAATACGACGGGGAGATTGACTTGACGAATGATGCTACGGCGTCTGCGGCGGGCATATAGCCACAGCGGGATGGGGAGAAGAGCACCGAGCGGGAAACACCACACCAGGGGGCGGTAGATGGCGCCGGGGCCGAAGAACTCGCCGGGGCCGACGACGCCCCATAGGATAGAACCGTTGAAGTGGACGCGTGCAATGGGGCAGGTGAAGCCGTTGAGGGCGTCGGCGGTACAAATACCCTTGACGTTGGCGAACATCCAGTTCAGAACACCGATTTGCGTCATGGAAGAGACGAGTGTGGCCACAACTTGGACGAGGAACATGATGCGAGGGGGATCTTCATGTAGTGCCCTAGCTTGAGATCAGATGCGAATTTGATGCCTTGCGCAGAGGAGATGTAGCCGTAGGTGACGAAGACCATGTTGGCGATGGGGCGACCCGGGAATACGACGCCACAAATGAGCTGGCAGACGAGGTAGATGCTGCTATGTTGGTTGGTCACGGCCATGATGATGCCGTTGGGGATGAAAAAATGGCTCCGATGGCGAGGGCTAAAAGAAGGCCGTACCATGGGAGGTGGACGGGATAGCTGCGCGGGGGTTTTGAGTTAGAAACATGCGTGGTTTCCCTTCATGTGCAAACGAGAGCCAGTTCAATGGTTTGGTCATGAGCGATGGTCCTCGACTTACTATTCGACGACAAATATGCCAATGGCCGTCATGGAGGCAAAAGTGAGTAGATACCACGTATAGGGGGCGTCCTGGTACCGGCTCATCAGTCGACAGTGAACATCCTCGCGGCTGATGAGGTTGTCGACATTTGAAGTGGATGAGGACATGCGGCTGTAGCTCTCGCTTCCCGGACTGGCAGTCGGCGAGGTGGCTTGCGACTGAAATCCAGGCACATGGCGGTATGTTTGCCTGCCATCCTGGCGTGCTTCTTCCAATGCCCTTTTCCACGTGCGCCAAATATCCTTTCCATGCCAGCAGTATGTGTGGGTGAGAAGAGCAGCCAGTCCGGCAAACTGCATGCCGTAGCTGAGCATGTATGTCACGGGGAGAAAAACCCTGCTGTAGGATTTGTAGGCCTCTCTGTCGAAGAGGAAGGCTGGTGTCAGGATCTTGCTGACGTTGTAGATCTTGCCAGTATTGTCAAAGACGCTTACGGATAGAATCGGTAGGTACGAGGTATACAGGACATTGACGTAGTAGAAGATGGGTGCGATAATCCACATGACAATGGCGAGGCCGCCAATGACATTCAAGGCGGCCCAGAACGGCACAAGAAGAGGGTTTCCGACGTAGGTGATTTGTGCCCAGTCGAACGTCATGGGAAACAAGCCAAGGCCGGACGCCACGCCGAACAGATTGGCAATGACAACGTTCTTGGGCGCAAACCAGGTAATCACGTTGAAGTAGCTGAGGGCCGGCATCAACAGGCCCGGCAGGAAGTAGAAGGCAAACGCACCAATCCACACCACGTAGAAGAACTTCCAGCGGCTGACTGTCCATCCATTGGCAGGTTTGTTGTCCTGCTTGTGCAAGGTGGAAAACATGGCGGCAGACATGAGAGTTCCCGGCCAAACCATCCCGCTCGGTCGCACGAGGAACTGCCGGGCCATGCCTGCAAAGCCGTAGCCTAAAATCTGCGTCGAGATGGTCAGGAGGAGTTGGTACGTGATGGGCGCAGGCTGCTTGTAAAATTGTGTCTGCTCGACGATGACATCCGTGGCGAAGGCGAAGCCAAAAGCAACGTTGCTGCTGACATAGACGCAGGTGTGTTCCTTTTCGTTCCATTTTCCTTGCGCAAACCACATCCGCCACGTCATTTGATGCTTCCCTCGCCCCGCTGGGTCACCACCACTGTCAGTGGTAGTCTGCGTGCGAACACCATCGACAAATACCTGATCGGGGTCATCGGGCCGTTTCAATATGACATCCCACAGCAGACCTAGGGGTGGACGAGTAGTAGGGCGATGACGGGCGTAATGGCCACGCTGGGATATCGCAGGGAGAAGAACAGGTTTGTTGAGGAGCCAAGGATGGAAAACAGGACCGACAAGCACCACATGCGAGGGGTGTTGATTGACAAAGTTGTATTGTCCGTTGGCGGGACAGATGCTCGAACAAGCTCGTGAGGCGAGTCTGCCTCGGGAAACGCTCCTGACGCGTCATGGAAGCTGTCTTGATCGTCATCGTCTGGGCCTGCTTCGTCCGGGAGTGGACCATGCCCCGAGCCTCTTGCGTCGTCATGTTTGTCGCTCTCGACTATCTCGCTGGCGAGGGAGCTTCTGCTAAACCAAAGCGGCCCTCCAGACCAGATACCAGTGCGGCGCCGTCCAAGTCTTCGGATCGCCGTGACGGCAGCCGAGAGGTCATGGATCGCCTGGAGCTCAGACTTTGATGACTTCGGGTGTTCGAGATGACCTGGCGAAAGCGGTGGGTGCCATTTTCTTCAGGATCGCTGCTCGTGGGAGACATATCGTGGGACACAGGTACAGAGCCGTAGGGAGAAGACGTGGGATGGAAGCCATGAACGGCACGCGAAATCGGCGTCGTCTTGGAGACCATGTCGACAGCATCGAGGTTTGTGCGGCGCAACTCCAAGGTCGGGTCAGTTATTGCCTCGTGGAGGCTGGAGGAGACAGAATCATGGCCGGATGCAGAGGAACATAAGGGCGACCGATGCGACGATAAAACCGCAGCAGCGGAGGGAAAGATCCTGCTGTAGTCGAGGTCTTGCTCGTCGGCAGCGGCGGTATGGATGAAGTTGTCGAACAAGTGGATCGCGTATTAGTGGAGGACGATGCAATGGCCAGGGTTTGGAGAGGGACGCCAACGCGCTGGTCGTGCAGCTCGTGCAGCTGGGAATCAGACACCCTTGTCTCAGCTGGCGGCGGCGGCAGCGGCGAGCTTGCTGTCCTCGTTAATAGTGTCCGTGACTTGTTAGAGGCGGATTTGGTGGATTTGGTGCGCCGGATCATGGTGGGGCTGAGGCAAAAGACGGGGAGGGGAGGTGGGGAGCAGGCGGGCTGAATTCTACTTGGCAGGATGCGCGTCTTCACGCAGCCGAGTTGCTAAGAAATAAATAAGTGCTGCAGGACTCAACGTACTTATACTTGAATGCACCAACGTGTTGCAGTCTGGTCGGACACGTCGGATTCCGCTTGACGGGGTATCTGGTATTTGGGTGAGCCGGGTTGATACGGGCAGACAACTACTCCGTAATGATCTCCCCCTTCCCTTGTCTCGTCAACTTATTGTAACCCTGCTCTGCCCTGCGACCAGTCAACGTGCGCCTTGGTCTGTGTGGGTCTGTGTGTGGTCTGATCGATGAGACGGCGTGACGGCCCACAAGCCAGCCCTGGCCTGCCCGCCCCCTGCTCCAGATTGGCAAGTGATGGACAAGCTGGAGGCGAGCTCAGGACAGACGGAACAACAATCTTGGACACCAACCATTTCACTTCATCCTTGGCCCAGACGGCCGTCACGCCGGTTGGTGTCTAGCGATGGCTTCACCGTTGACGGCCGCTAAGCAGCGGCTGCGAAGCCTGGTCAAACAGAGACTCTCGTCGGTGCCCGCGGAATCAATCACAGCACAAAGTAAGGCAGCCCCGACGCCCAGGTCGGCCTGGCTTCACCTGCCACAGCCAGCCCGATGACTGATCTACGCATCTACGCAGGCCGCCAGATATTCGAATCACTCAAGAGCCTCAAGCCTTACTTGGACGCCAAGAGAATAAGTATCTACCTATCCATGCCCTCGGGTGAGATCCAGACAGACGCCATTGTACGGCACGCGCTAGCTTCAGGAAAACAAGTCTTTGTCCCGTATCTTCATATATCCCCGCTGGATACGCCAAACACTCCCGCCAGGGTAATGGACATGGTCCATTTGAAGAACGTCCAGGATTACGAAAGCTTGAGGCTCGACCGCTGGGGTATTCCCAGCATTGACCCGGCTACAGTACATGAACGAGAACGCATTCTTGACGGCCCCGATGCTCAACACTCTGACCAAGCTGGCCTTGATCTAATGTTGCTGCCCGGCGTTGCCTTCGACTTTGATGAGTCCGGAGCTGTCCGGAGGCTGGGACACGGCAGAGGATTTTATGACTTTTTCATGAACCGATACTCGGCCAAGATGATGTCGCCAGACAACGAGGCGAAACCCACTCACTTTTTGGATTGGCCCTCACCGAGCAGCTTCTCTCGGGTGGCCCAGGAGAACAAGTTCCCATGGGGCAGTACGACAGAAGGCTTCATGGACTTGTGCTTGGAAATGGCCAGATAAAAGAGTCGCTAGGATATGCGCCACCTTGTTAAGCGCAACAAGTCATCATATTCATCATAGTACATGAAGCAGATTCCCGAAAAAGCATCGACGATGCTGCGGCGGCATAATAATATGCGCCTGAAGCTCCAACATGTTCTGCAGGCCTGTCAGCTTTCAGTCGTAACACGAAGAATACTTTTGAATACCGACTGTATGGTGGTCGGTTGTCTGCACGTCAAAGACCAAGAGGCTCCACCTCGACCGGAAAAACACTTCCCCCATGACAGACCCTCGTTGCTGGGCTCTGTCAACCCCATTGCCTGTTGCCCACTGCCCCGCCAAATATTAATATAGGTGGCCCATGAACAGAGCCGAGACGGACGGCTGACTGGATGATTTCTAGACTTTGATTCTTCGTGCTCCTTCTTCAATCTCCAAGCTTTCTTTCCACCCTTGCCTTTCTCACACTCAGCTTTACCTGCTAGGCCGGTGCACGTCTCTCATTTCACCCCTCACTTTTGTTCCTTGTGGTCGCATACCGGTACTGCGTTTGACCTGCGCGCATAGCGCCTGTCGACACCCTCGGAGGCTCGAATCCATCATCCTCTCCGAGCCTTTGCCCGACCACATATAGTCTTCTCTCCTCCGAGACGTCGTACCCCCTTGAAAAGTAGCTGGGTTGCTCACCATGGCTTCCGACGGAGCCCAGGAGGCTTTCACGCCGTCCGACGTGCTTGCTGCGGTCATGACGATGCGGACTGGAGAAAAAGAAACCAAGACCAAAGCCCACGAATATTTGGAGAGATTCCAGAAGTCGGTACGTTTGCCGGCATAAATCTGCTTTCCTTTTTTAGCCTTGACTTGACCACTCCAAAAATCTTGCTAACTCAGCATTCTGTTTAGAAAGGTTCGTGGGGTACTCTGATGGGAATACTGCAATCCAGTGCCGAACCTGAGGCGACTCTGTTCGCCGCCATCACCCTTCGTGGAAAGGTTGTTTAAAACATTCCGTTTGCCTTCAGAAGCTCTCCGTCGCGATGCTAACATCTGACAGATTACCTATGATCTCACTACCCAAGTCCCCCCAAGCGAGCTACCCGCTTTGAGAAATCAGATTCTCCTGCTGCTGAAGCATTTTGCCGCCGGGCCAAAGCCCATCCGAGTTCAGCTCTGCGTTTGTCTGGCCATACTAGCGATACAAATGAGGGACTGGAACGATGTGCTTTCCTCTGTGGTGCAGTCCCTCAGCGACAGCCCCGAAAGCCATGCCTGCATCTTGGACTTCTTGCGAGTTTTGCCCGAAGAAGTGACTGAAGGTCGAAAGATTACCTTGTCTGTACGTGGATCGCAAACCTGTCGACCTGGAACCAAGTTTCTCGCGACGACACACTTCTCACCCGATCGGCGTCAGCATACCATGGGGACCAGAGTCTAATTGTTGGAACATAGGAAGAAGAACTTTCAGCGCGGACCCAAGTCTTGTTGGGAGACAACACGGAGCAGGTGGTGCAACTCCTGATCAACTACTCGCAATCTTCAGGTAAGTCATTTATGTTTTGTGCGCCTCATCCGGCGACCCAATGGCCTACTCTGAATACTCACAACCTCGTCAAGCGGCAGCGTCACGCAACCCTCAGCTCATGGAGTGCATCACTTCATGGCTTCGAGAAGTTCCTGTCATGAATATCATCACTTCGCCCTTGCTTGGAAACATCTTTTCGGGTATCACCGGTGACGAAGGTGGACCGGAAGCTGCCGAGTGTTTGTGCACAATTTTGCGAGAAACCCGGGATATCGATGAAAGTCAAGATGCGGTTCATGCAATGTATCCTCGAATTGCTGCTATCAAGCCGCAAATTGCCAAGGCTGCCGAAGATGAGGATTTAGATAGGTTAAAGTCTCTGACCAAGGTCTTCTCGACTGCCGCTACCAGCTGGGTTGTTGGAATAGCTCGTCAGCCATCCCATTTCAGACCTTTGGTGGAGGCTGTCCTCGAATGCGCGGCTCGCGACACGGAGCGCGACGTCATCGAGCATACCTTTGACTTTTGGTACGAGCTCAAGCAGTATCTCGTGCTGGAGCGGTATATCCAGGGCAGAATGGAACTTATGGATGTCTATTCTGAGCTTGTTGACATCCTGCTCAAGCACTTGGAATATCCTAAACCAGACTCTGGCAACGAGGCCGACCTTTTCGACGGAGATCGAGAGCAGGAAGAGAAGTTCCGCGAATTCCGACATCGAATGGGCGATACCTTGAAGGATTCTTGTGATGTCATGGGTGTGACCGAATGTTTAACGAAGGTTCTGCATGCTATTCAGCTCTGGATGCAGAAACACGCTGGACAAGTCAATGGATCCAACGTTCCCCATTGGCAAGAGCTCGAGGCTCCTCTTTTCGCCATGCGAGCTCTTGGTCGTATGGTCGACAAGGACGAAAGTGTCGTGCTCCCACAGCTCATGCCTCTTTTGGTGCAAATTCCCAGCCATGAGAAGCTTCGCTTTGCAACGATCATGGTACTGGGGCGATATACTGAATGGACCGCCGCACATGCTGAGTACCTGGAACCACAATTCAACTATATCGTCGAATCTTTCCAGACGGAATCCAGAGAAATCTTGAGAGCCTCGGCACTTTCCCTCAAATTTTTCTGCACTGATTGTAAACACCTTCTCAGTGGGCAGGTTCTGCAGCTGCAGACTTTCTACGATCAAATTCTAGACAAGCTTCCGGACTTGAGCAAGGAGGAATTGACAGAGGGTGTTGCCAACGTCGTTGCTGTTCAGCCCGTGGCCGAAACATACAGACTACTCAAGACTTACGCGGATCCTCTCGTGCAAAGACTAATGGCCAAAGCCAACCAAGCTACCAACGAGGAAGGCAAATTGGCATTGGCAGGTGAGCTACATGTCTTTGACCGACTTTTGTTCCATCGCAGCATATTTGTTGACTAACTCGAATCTGCATAGACCATCTCCAACTCATCACAATCTTTGTGCAAAACGTCATACCCTATGTGAACCCTGGCGAAGAGAATCCGGCAGTCAAGTATTGGCGAGAAGTTTTTCCCATCCTGTCTACCGTTCTGGACAACTTCCTGGATTTCAGTCCGGTTTGCGAGCGAATCTGTCGATGCTGGCGCAATATGGTTACGTCGTACCGCACGGCCATGGCTCCCCTGCTTCCCGAAATGGCCAACAAATTGGCCAGCAGCTTCAACACTTCCAGAGAGGGATGTTTTCTCTGGGTCACAGCAGCCATCCTCCGTGAGTTCTCGGAGGATCGGGAGCACCTGGATCAAGCCACCACGGAGCATATCTACACGTTCTTTGAGGCGCAAACGACAGCTTTTCTTAGGGTGATGGCAGATTTGCAGCCCAAGGATTTGCCGGACGTCATTGACGACTTCTTCCGCCTTTTGATCGATGCGCTCCTGTACTATCCACAAAAGTTGATACCGTCTCAACTGTTGGCACCTATTTTCCAGGCATCTATCTATGCATTAACCTTGGAGCAGAGGGATCCTCTATCGTCTACCCTCCACTTTCTGCGAGACTTGTTGTCATATGGTGGCGACAATCCCGCGACCAGTGAGAGCCTGCCCGAAGCACAAGTGGCGGAAATCAAGGGAATCGTGAAGAATCTTCTGATGGCACATGGAACGGATCTCGTCAAGCAGACGATGGCCGGCATGATGATCACATTTCCAGGGGATTGTTTCGCAGATGGGAGCGGAGTCATCCTGGCGCTCTTTGAAGTCATGCCTGCAGAAACCACGGAGTGGGTTGCCCATACCATCGAGCTGCTTCCTCAGGGAACCGTGACTGCACCCGAAGCGCAAAGGCTTGTCACAAAGATCAAGGAAAAGCTTTCATCTGGTGATGTGGGAGGTCTCCGACATGTGCGAACATTACTTCAGGATTTTACGACCACCTACCGACGGCGCAACGTTGCCCCCGGGATGGTTTGGGTCAGCTGGAAGCCGCTAGGTTTCAGTTCTCTGGCTGAAGCGGCGGGAAAAGACCAACAGCTAATGGGACTTGCGGGACTTGGGGCGCAGGATGGGAGTTGGGCGGCGAAGCAGTCACGTAAAGCAAGAAGTACCAAATAACACCAGAAGACATTGCTGATTTGCTTTCCACGTCATGGGAGGTGAGAGTGGTGGGAGAGGAGGAGGCGTTGATGAAGAAGGAAAACTGATGAAGCAAGTGGCCAGGTCCGCAAGCATGATAATTTATGGCGCGGGCATGTTGGTTCAAAGGAATCAGGAACTTGAGCAGGCGGCAATGTGTGGTCACTCAGTGGGTGGGTGCCATTTCTCGCAGGAAGAAGCGAAGGAGAGACTTCAGGGGCCAGAGAGCCATGATATATGGACTGTAATTGATGAATGGAGAGCAACATTTTTGGGAGTCATGTCGGCGGCAAAAGGACAAGCGTGCTATTACATACAAGTTGAAACAAGGTGATTGAAGCAAGACATACTTTATGAGCGGTCGGTCCGCTGTCGACGTTGTGTTCTCTTGTGCGTCGCGTCGCTCGGACCCCGTTTTGAGTGAGCAGGCAAACAAGCGCCATGGAGGAATGCGGCGATTGTACGGAGTGGTGAGTAGTCCGCACGTAGTCTGTAGTTCTATTTATTGACTGGCTTGATTGATGAAGCTCTCGACGCAGCAGTTGGTCCGTGCTGTTGCTGCACCTGCTTGCGCCTTCTCTGGCACGCTGACGCCTTTGGGGGTGGAGTTGTCGTACTTTTTTACAAGAAGAAAAATTTGGTGTCGCAAAGGACGTGTTTATGCTATACCGGCGCGGTAACGGTCGCTGCATGACCAATGGTGTCACGCAGCGCAGGGAAGTAAGTGAACATTGTTGGTTGGCGGCTGGCGGCTGGCGGCTGGCGGCTGGCGGCTGGCAACTGGCAACTGGCAACAAACCCCACCCCCACTTACTTCTGTGTTGGTTACGGTGCGTTGCAGACGTCGTCGCGCGCTTGACTTGCGCGGTAACTATGGCAAAAGACCATGGACCGGATGTGACTTGCTCGTAAACATGCGAATAAATACATGAAGCTGTTCTGGCGGGAGATTCCGGTGGGATCCCTTCTCGAAAGTCCGGTGCCCGCCGCGATTTTCCTCTCGACTTTCAAGAAGGAAGAAAGGCAAACTCATACGCGGCGGGGAGAACGAAGTCCCCCCTTCCCCCCAAATCAAAGACGCGTCCTCGGATGCCAACAAAACATTTCATTTCCTCGCCTACGTCTCATAAACAAACAACCCGTCAACCTCGGGGCGGATGAATCAACCTTGTCCTCGTGCTCAGCCCTTTTCGCTCTTTGGTCCAGGACTCAACGTGCCCCAGCCCAAGGGTGGTCCGTGTTACGGGCTCGAAGCTCGAAAACGCGCCAACCCCCCTATGAGTGTTCGGCGACAACTCCCCTGGCCACTTGCGAGAACCTCTTTGTTGGCAGGCGGGACTCCCTTGCCCCCCTCCCAAAAAAAAACCCCCAAAAAAGAATGTATGAAAGGTCATTCTGTTTTCGAAAACGAGCTTCTGGAAATCCGCGAGCCCGAGCCAGTCTTGGGGTTGACAAGTTTTTGTTCTTATGTAGGGGTAGCTGTTTATTCGGGGCGCATACTCTACCCTTTCTTTCTTGGTCCGAGACGGTTTCACAAACGGATCATGCGTTGATAGAGGATGAGCCACTGTTTTCTGCAGATATATTCCATGGGACTTCCTGATCCTGTCCCCTTGCTATAGCTTTCTGAAACTCGATGCCTGGGTTTTCAGTTTTCAAGAGTAATCGTACTTGTGGAACCTTGTTCAATCTTCTTCTTCCTCTTGGCCCTTTCGTTTGAAAAGAAGTAAAGTGAGTGCGTTTGTGAGATATAGTCTGATTCGACGAGTTGCTCTCAGAACGTGGCAGCCCACACACACACACACACACACACCCTGAGCTCTTTCTTGTCCACTCTTTTTCTTCTCCTTCCTTCTACTTCTCAGCTTTGCTCGTCCCGACTTTTTTTTTTTTTTGCCTTGCTTCCCTGGAAGTAGAACTGTTGCTCTGCTTTGTGCAAAGAGAGGTGTTCGTCTTTCGGCCTCGGATTTCACGCGGCAAGCATGCCGCCTCGGCACCCCTTCCCACTGCGTCGAACAGAACGGGTTCTGCACCTTCAACTGCTGCCACTGCGAGAGGAGTCAAGAGGGGAGCCTCTTGTCATGATGAACAGCCAGATGATTATGGACGTGAGAATGCTAAACGAGTGAGGATATCGCAAACCGGGCATCATGCCCACGACCACAACGGTGATGAAAGCGATGACAAGCCTGACGAAGAGCATGTTGGCAAGTATGATGTGAACGGCGACGAATGGGATGACAAAGACGACGGTAACGGTGATGAAAGCGATGACAAGCCTGACGAAGAGCATGTTGGCAAGTATGATGTGAACGGCGACGAATGGGATGACAAAGACGACGGTGACGGTGACGGTGACGGTGACGGTGATGGTGATGGTGAAAAGGAAGAACCGCTAGAGTGGATAGGAATCTGTAGATTCTGCCAGACCCATCCCGAAGGAAGGGAAATGCATAAAATCAGACCATGCGACTGGAGCAACCCCGAGGAAAATACGTCCTGGAATGCCAAAACTGCGCTGATTACAGATTCGAAAGCAAAGACGACACCCACGCTTGCTGCATTAACGACCTAAAACAAGTTTGGCGGATATACGCGACCAAACACCCGAACGATTACCCCCAGGACTCCACCTGTACCAACTGCAAGAACAAAAAACAGGAGAACACCTGCGATGCTGATCCCTTGTTGGGACTCAAATGTTCGAGCTGCGTGACTGCGAAGCCATCCCCGGCAGACAAGGCACGACATGGTGAGTGACTCCCCTGACCCCTGAACTGAACCAAGAAAGATGCTCCATCACACACAGCAGGGGACTGAGTGGACCAAAATAGACTTCTGCCAAGAGAAAGAAGCAAAGACGGGAGACGACCGCGAGCCCTACGATTGTAACAGATGTTACGTAGGCGGCAGGGAACTGGCTCAAAAGCCCAACCTCCGCCAGGGGTTCTCCAAGTGGTTCCGCCACGCGTGTGACATCTGCAAAAACAGGGGCAAGAGGAAGAACGATTCCCGCTGCAGCTGGCTGGAGAGCCGGAAGAACTGGGGAGGGCGTGTGATCGATGCAACGACCTGAAGATGCTGTGCATGAGGAGCGGCTGGCCAGTCGAGGACCCGACTTCGCCAGAAGCCCCCGACAAGTGGTGTACCTCGCACTCCTTGCTCTCCGGCTGGGCTGAATGCCGCGGAGGGAGCCCTTATAGACGCGGTTGCGGAGCATGTCTCGACGGGACAACGCACCATTGTCGCGCGCTGGCGAGGGAGATCGAATACTCGTGCTCCATGTGTTGGGAAATGGGCATCGTCTGCTGGGATGCCGGACAGCCAGGCAAGTCCTTCCCCCTGTACGACTTCAGCCGCGTCGGCATTGGAAACATGTGCACCTTCTCCAAGTGCAAGAGATGCAAGGAACTCGGTCGAAACTGTGACCGTCAACGGCCCTGCGATTCGTGTGTCGGGGAGCTGACGACGGTCATCGACGAACACGGCAACGCCGTGTCCACTTGCTGCGATGACGAAAAGGACGGCTACAACTGCATCGAGAGGCTTCCACATCCTCCGGGGCCGATATACTACCTTGCGCTTGGGTACGGCGCCGGCGGCGTAGACGACGTCAAGGACGGGAGCAAGATGGAGCACTGGATCGGGCCCCTTTTCCCGCTCTACGCCATTGACAAGAAGCCGCCTACAAAAGACCAAAAGAAGGCGACGAGTGCTGAGAAGAGGAGAAGACGAGGAAGCTCACGGACCAAATTCGAGAGGCCCTCGGTAAACAAGGTTCGTCAACTTGGTCCTCTGGAATGAACCCCTCGCACCCGTGGCCGCCAACAAGCTAACAATGGTAATTAACACTGGTGCAGATACCGCAACGGTTGCTGCGCTAGTCGCGGGAGAAAAGAAGCCCAGAAAAGAAGTTACCGTACGAAAGACCGAGAACAAAATGACACTGACTTCCATCGCCCAGGACATGCGAAAGATGGTTCTGCCTCCCGGCCAGCCACCCTTGGGAACCGATCCCGCTCCGAATATGAGCGGAACTGGCCCCAGAGTTGGCGAGCCCGGTTTCGCGGTCTGTCGAACCGATCATACAGCCGTCAAGGTCGATCTGAACACGCCTGAACCACGTCTTGGCCAGGCCAGAGTTCAAGACAAAGGCATAGACCAGCTTTCCGCCCAAGAGCTAGCCGCCATGATCATCGCCAAATGGCCTCGCAATTCTAAGCCGTACCCGCCGAACCGGCATCCAGAGTATGACGACACCATCCAGCGAGGAAGGCAGGAGGTGGCGAGTCTCAGGGCAGAAGAAGGGACGACTGCTCCGCCCAAGAGACGACCCAGGTGGTCTCGCAGACATGTGAATAGAGACGATGGCGATGAGCAGGACGATGACGATGACGATGAGCAATACGGTGACGATGTCAAGTGGGAAGATGAGGGTGAAATTGGTCATGTCTCCCATCGAAATCACCATCACTATGGCCATGAAATGGATTCCAGACCAGAAGATGTGAGCGAGGGCAATCAGGTTCTCCTGCAACGAGGTCAGTATCAACAGACATCTGTTACTGTCAGTCCCGCCCACAGCCGGATGGTAAGCAGCGGACAACCACAACGAACACAACAAACCGGCCTCGTTCCTTACTACACCAACGAAAACTTCCTTGACAATCAAGTCAACAACCAAGCCAACAATCAAACAAGTTGGGACCCGCAGCAAGGTTACATGTCGAGCATGACGGCACCCGCACCACCACCTCGTTGGAGCCAAGTGTGGCATCAAGGGTCGTTCCCGTTCTCGACAGGCCCAGACTGCAACATCAACTGCAACAGGTCTGCAAATTATCCCGCTCAAATGCATATTTCGTCCTCTTACACGCCCCTTCCCAGCCTACTCACCAGCACGGGCACCATCAATCCTCTGGATATGTATAACCATGCAGCCATACAAGGCCCACTCGTCGACCCGACGCTTCTTCTTGAAAATCATCATCAATCAAGAATCACATCCACATACCCTCGCATGGAGTACCCTGCCACGTTGCCATCCTCGTCTCAAGCTCGATTCCCTCAACAGCAACAGCAAGAGCTACAGCTACAGCTGCAGCTACAGCAACAGCAACAGCAACAGCAACAGCAACAGCAAGAGCTACAGCTACAGCTACAGCTACAGCTACAGCAACAGCAACAGCAACAGCAACAGCAACAAGCATCTGGAAGAACGTCGTTGCAGACCTATGAGGGGGCAGAAATGCCCTTGAGTTTCGATTTCCAAAACCAGACGTCTCCCTCGGTCGCCGGGTCCGAGAAATCACCTTATAGTGACCGTGATGCGGAAGGGGAAGACGTGGATTTTCAAGCTTCTTATTGGGCACGGTAGATATGAATGGCCTCAAATCAGACCCCAGCGAAACGGAGGCAGAGTCGAATATGACCGTCGGGCCGGAGCAGCAATATGCACCTGTTGTCACCTGCATCAGCGGGAACGTGAAGACCGACCTGCAGATGGGCTTGCTGCAGCAAGACCTCGTGTGGCAGGATCGGTGAGTTGGGCAAATTCAGGCAATGGCTTTGGCGTCGACATCACTTGGATAGTACTTGCCTGCTGGCGTGGTCACACAATGCTGTTGGAGTCTGCTTCCCGATCCAATCGCAAGGTCGAGTCTGCCGGTCGAGCAGGGCACTGATGCAGTTCATCCGAGTTGACGCAGCTCGCAGAACGGCCAGTCATGTGAAACAAGATGGACGAAGTAGAGCGCGCAGCAGTAGCAGAAGGTTCAGCAATATTATTTTGTCTTTGGTACTGGACGGACAGACAGCATCAGGATAGACGGCCACGGGCAGATGGCAGCGTCGTGGATTTCTAGACGGAAAAAGAAAATTGACAAGAAAAGAAAATTACAGGAAACTGTGCAGAACATTGGGGGAATTATAAGCAAATAGCAATAAAGACTACCCGTATCTCGACGAGGAAACCCTCGGTGCGAAAGGAGAAATTAATGAAACAGTAGGCCTGGTGAGGACGGCCTCAGGCGACTTTGAAAAGGGACGACTATGAAGTCTTGGTTCCATAGCCGTGGACCGTGGTAGAGGCGGGGTGTTGAGACAATTCTTGCCAAGACTTTCGCAAAAATGGCACTCGAACAACGAGACATGAAGCACCATGTGCCATGTTGGTGGTTTCTGTTTGATTGGCGTTCTGTCCCCAAACCAAAATGAATGCCTTGACAGTCCGCTGATGAAGTAGTCCATGCACGTTCAAGTTTCTCTCTCCGCATGCGTCGTCCGTGGCCCCCTCCTTCTGACTCTGTTCCACCAACACCGAAAGAAGCGCCGGCGACTACAAGAGGTATCCGATTCCGATCCATGACGTTTCAATTTGAAAAAAAAAAAAAAAAGAAACAGACAAACAGGCAAAGGTGCGTGGCTGTAAGCAGTCGTGCTGCGCTCTCAAAGCAAAAGAAAGCAAGCTGAGCAGCTGAAATGGCCGAGTTTTGGCCGTTCTCGAATGACGATCGTAATACAAATGGCCTTCGCAAGTCAGTCAGAGATGGCGTGTGCGTGCACCCAAGTCAAAATCCGACTCCTCATCCGATGCAATGAAAGAAAATTGCCCATCCATCCACCCTAAACAATGTACCACAATGTTGGGACAGTCGTTGACCGTGTCTGTGGCTTGGGGAGGTGAAGAGAGGGCGAACATAACTTGTCCTCCACCGTCAAACAGGTTTTTTTTCATGCCCTTATCGTCCGTCCGATCGAAGACCGCCTTGTCCTGGACCAGCGTCACGTACTCACGTATAAATCATCCGCCGCCCGAAATCCTGTCTTCTCTTCTCTTTCTTTTTTATAATAAAACCCCCAAAATAGAAGAACCTTCAATAAAGGCCTTCACATGATGACACACTTGCCACAGCATCCAGGTTCCTTCTCGCCGTCTTCCATGTCCATGGGCTTTGGAGGACCATTCCCACCGAGCCACCGCCACTGCCAGTGGAGTAACCTTGCATCTCTCTATTGTATCTTCTAATCTCTCGAACAATGTCGTAAAACGCCTTGTCGACATTGATGCGCGACTTTGCCGAGGTCTCAATGAATTTGCAGTTGAAAGATCGTGCCAACGCCTCACCCTCTGTAATGGGGTAAAGTTACCAATGTCAGCCAACTGTTTCGTGAGAGGGTTCAAGAATAACTAGTGTGTCGAAGACAAACCTTGTCTAGTGACCTCGCGCTCGCCTTCTAGATCGCACTTGTTGCCAACCACAACCATGGGAAAGTAATCCCTATCCTTCACTCGTAGAATCTGCTGCTGGAAGGTGGTGATTTCCTCAAAACTTTGGCGAGATGTGATCGAGTACACCAACAGAAAGCCCTCTCCAGTTCTCATGTACTGCTCGCGCATGGCACTATATTCTTCCTGACCAGCGGTATCCAAGACATCGAGAAGTGCAACCTCTTCGTCGATGACGCATTGCTTTCGGTAGGAGTCTGTTAAGCCAGTTCGGTTAGTCTGCGTTCGGCGGATTGCAATTAGGCGGACATCAATTAGACAATAAGGCGGACATCAATTGGACAATGGACAAGTTTCAACCAAAGCCTTTGGAATTGGAAGCGTACCTTCAATCGTGGGATCATATTCATCGACGAAGTGGCTTTGAATCAATTGAATGGTCAAGCAAGATTTACCGACACCACCGCCGCCGACAACAACGAGCTTGTACTCTCGCAAAAACTATTTCAAGGGTGGAATAACGTATTAGAATATGGTCTTTAGTATTCATGTTTGACCCAAGCTCCGCCCAGGGTTACGGGCGTACAGAAGAAGAATGCAAGATTCGAGCTGAAGGTGGGCGGAATCGCCCCGGGAAAGGACCATGACGGAGAGAGAATATGCAGACGATACAACTAAGCTGGACTATCGTACCTTTGTGGATGCGGCCATTGCGAATTAGTCTGAGTTTTACTCTTGCGACAGAAAGTGGCTTAGAGTGGCTTAGGAGAGGATATCGAGTTATCGCACGACGAAGGGGGTTTCGATCAGATTCAAATTTGACTTGCGCGAAGGCGAGGGGGACGATCAGTAAGGGGCCGCCGTGCTTCGCAAAGAAGGAAGAGATCCGCGCAAGCAGTCCAGGGAGTGACAGAATTCAGTAAAGAAGTGTAGAAGGGAAGAAGATGGTAGGACCAAACGCAGCGCAACGGCGGCGGCGGCAGAAGGGAGGAGAAAAGGCGATGGTTGATGAAGCCGAAAGTAACAGCTGCGAGGCTTGAAGGATGTAGGGCAAAAAGATAATGGAGAACGCAGAAGAAGTGGAGGAGGGACGGAGAATGGCGGGCGGTGGATGGTTGGTTGGTGGACGGGGGTCCGTCGGTGGATGCAGGTGGTAGATGCACTGACTGGACAAGGGGGTGGGAGGGGGCCTGGGCGGCGGGAGACTAATGCCACCAGACACACTGGCTTGCCTGGGTAAGTTACTCGACTGCCTGACTAGTTATCCTGCCCTGCTATAATCCGTACGGAGTACATCAGATGGCTAAATATGTGCTCCGTACGGAGTAGACATTGCTCGATGTGGTCAACAACCTCAATAAAAACAGGCACCACGCTGCAACCCGTGGACACACGTTGGGCAACAAGCACTATATATAGTACTGTCAGATTTTCGAAATGAGCAATGAGCAATGAGCAATGGCTCAAGCCGTTGATTCAGGCGGCGACATTTTGACCGGCCGCGGCTGCACGACGATGAGCTACAAACCGGCGACCGAATTGCATTCGTGCGTACGTTGTATCGCATGCTCAAGGATGTTGTTAAATACCCATGACCGCCCGCAATACATTCTTCTACCCGCCGGCAAGCATCTATCACGGCCCAGTAAAATATGTGCAGATGCACGCTTCGGGGTTGTACCAGATGCTATCGGCGCGACCACTTGGGTCGGGTATCCCTCCAAGTCCTCTTTATCGCCAAACCCTGAACATTCGGGCACCAAAGCGAATCGCTCCGTCCAGTCTCTGTATTACCACATACAGACTCCGTACACAGAGGGTCGATGCGATGGAGAAGTCAGGAGCCTGGAGGGTGCTTCGCAAGCAGACAGGGTGAACCAAAGGGGACGAAGGTTTTTTTGTTTTGCGACAAGTCAAGTGGACCTGGCTGTTCGAAGCTGGCGTGGGATTGGATGGCGAGTGGATGGCGAGTGGACAGAGGCTGGCGCTATATAGCTTCTTCTTGGCGAGCGCCAAATGCATGGCTCGTGGCCCTTTACGGTATGGAGGCGGCATGCATTGACGGACGTGAGGGGGAGGGGAGGGGGAGGGGGGCCCAGCACTCATCCGGTTGCGCACATTGGCACCCGTATTACGGAGTAGCAAGCAGTCAAATCGTATGTACAGAGTATGCTCCAGGAGTGATGCAGCTCTTTTTCAGACGAACATCGGCTGGTTCGCCGCTCATTTTATTCTATTCTTCTTGTTTTTTTTTCTTCTTTTCTCACCTCCTCGTTTCTTTCTGGTGCCCTCAGTATCTGTTAGATTTCTCTGTGCGTTGACTTGTTTACTCATGCATAGCTTCCTCGTTGACTCCATATGTAGACGTCACTATTCCGCCATCTGTGAGTCTGATAAAGATCAAGTTTGCCACTATGGAACCCCAAATGGACAAGTTCGGCTGTCGCTGGAAAGCCCGCACCTCACTTCAAGCGTGTGCTAGGCCGACAGAGCATCAGCGACAAGATTTTAAGTCGTCGCGAGCGTGCTATTCGGAGCTGTATTTTCTTGCTCACCGGAGCCGTATCCACGTGAAAATATGTCTTAGCTGTATTTAGTTAGGCGGCTTGATTACCACACCCTCCCGTAGAAAAAGGCACAAAGCAATGGAATTAAGCCTATTACGACAAAATATGTCACAACTTCCTAATTCCTAACTGATTAACTTCCTACTTGACTGACTGATTAACTAATTAACTGATTGACTAGTTAGTCGACTAATTAATTGACTAACCTGCTGACTTGAATTAACAATTCTGATAATATTAATCAAAGGAAGAAGGTTGCGCCCGGGAGAATTAGCGGGTGGTGGCCACTAATGCAGCTGCCTATAGGTATGGTGGGCGGGGGCAATGGGCCTGTAATTCTGACTATCTTTGTTGCCAGGGGGTGCTATACAAATTTAGTGGCGGGGCGTGGGATGTGGGGTGTGGCCCTACATGGGGTGGGTATAGCTCCGGTGAGCAAGAAAACACAGCTCCAAATAGCAACGCTCCCCGGCGCCGGGGACGATATTCTGATGATTCTGATCTTTAGAGGCACTTTTCAGCTGCCGCCGAGAACCTAAGACCTCTCTTTTGTTCCTCTCACTAGATTTACGGAAGCCGACTATTACGACTTTTCTTTTGTCCCCTTGATCCGGGTCACCCAGATCAAACCATCAATCGAATCAGGTCATCCGATCAATCCGATATCACCAAAGTCATCGGATTTGATCAGATCAATTGATCGCGACCGATACCGACCTCTTCCCGATCCGACTCAGCCTGATTGAGCTTTTCCTTACTCTTCTGCTTTACCTTGCTTCCTTATTTCGACCTTTTCTTCTGATTTTAACCTGCAGACCTTTCTTCTGATTTCGACCTTCCGACCTTCTCTAGCTAGCTCGAATCGATCCATATCCTAGCTTTTGCTTAGCTATCCACTGGGGAGGCGAGCAGCTAGATCTTCAATCCGTCAATCAGGTCTCCCGTTGACTAGACCTTTTATCCGACTTTTCGTCAGCTAGGTCCTCCGACCGTTGAAGACCCCACTGACTGACGATTCCTCTGACTGTTGACGAGGAACCTGACTGTCAGATAGGTCTTCTGACGAGGCCCTCTGACCGTTGACGAGGTCCCTGACCAATGATGATCTCTCTGACTGACAATTCCTTTTACTGTTGATAAGGTCTGACTGTCAGAAAGGTCTTCTGTCACGGATCAATTGATCGGACCGTTCACGAGGTCTTCTGACTGATGAAAACATCTCCGACTGGTGATTCCTCTGACCATTGACGGATTTCTCTGACTATTAGGTTGGTCTTCTGTCACAGATCAATTAATTGGTCAATCTGACCTTCGGTTATCATCCCTCTGACTGTTGATGAAGTCCCTGACTGACGACGAGGTCTTCTGACCTTTGACCGATGACGACCCTTCTGGTTGGGTACATGACATCTGGTTGGATTGGGAGACTCTCGGGCCGCAGGTGTATTACTTGGTCTTGGCAGCCAATATCATCGAGAATTATCGACATGTTTTTTTCGACGATTGACCATCCAGAATCTCTCATCTCTGACTTTGCTCTTCGCTCACTGTGCTTGAGCATACATAAGCTCTGCTGCACTGGCAAGAGCCTGATGTAGTGCAAATGATCATCTCGACACAATGTGAATGATCAGATGAGTTTGACGTCAGGCAATCTCTTGAGCAGATGGATGAGGGAGTCTGGTAATACCTCAAACATCGGGCAAGTCGGCATCCAATGTGGAGAGTCCCCGGCCTATAATATTGCTCCAATCCTTTGCCAAGAAGCTAAGCTTTTTTCAATGCTGGCCCCGGCCCCGGCCCCGGCCCCGGTTTCGCATCTCTTAATAGGGAATCGAGGTAGCGACCTGTGGGTGGTGGTGGCTCGGTATCGCCGTGACCATGTTGGACTTATACTTCAGTTGCAGCAGATGAAATGGTGATAGGCCAGTCCGCTTGCGCGTGCATGTCATGTCTGAATGGACGAATGGCAGAGACTGATCGGCATCAGCCTGCCCGTCACCTCGCCAGTGTTCATTCATTTCCATGCATGGCATGTGGTGCACATCCACCATCTACCCGAGGATGTAGATGAACTGAGTGCACTGTGGGTCTGGGTAGCGTAGTTTAGTGTATTCTAATTGGCCTATATATCCCCTGTAAATCTATGTAGTCCACTATTCATCTCCCAGTGCCACACAACAGCGAATTCAACAGCAGATACAGATGCTGTGTCTTTCAGCCACGACTCGCGCGTCTTGGTTTCTGAGCGTGCCTTTCTGCACACGGAGCGACAAGGGATTCTCTCCATCATTGCTTGGTTCCCTGGTTCAGGGTCTGTTCTTGCTCGATTATCCACAGCCCCGTGCCAAGAATGGTGGATAGTCATGTGATTTCATTGATTGAGGCTTCCACGACAATTCCCCGGGCGGGACATACTTACATGTACATGCGGAGTACGGATTACAACGGAGGGGGGTCCATGTCTTCTAGAATGGGAGGGACCCTTGCCGAACGACTTCACGTCTCCACCGCCATCGAAACGGCAGCTCCTTCTCCCCTGCGTGCCTGCTACCCCGTCGGTCCGCTCACATCCTCCTGCTTCACGTTGCCTGTGCACTTTTTCTTCCATGGACAAGGCAAGCAAGCGCGTATGACATGCTAATAAAAATCAAAAAAGACGAGAGTGCGTGTTCTGGCAGGGACCCGATTCTATGCCGCCAGGCTGGATGGAGTGTCAGGGATCGAGCGGTCCGGGCGACCACATCGTCTCAATCATTCCATTGGCTCGTACCACCTCTTGCCGGAATACACATCGACGCCCAGGACGTGATGCCCACCAGCCAGATAATTCACGTCTGGCCGTTCCCGCCTTTCCGCCGATCCAGTGGGAAACCCCTCAAGGGCACTCTTGTTACCCCCATGATCCCGGGTCCAATATGCGTCGAATCCGTTGTCATGAGACGCCTCGAGAAGGCCAGGATCAGCTTGGTCGCGGTCAGACAGTGGGCCGAAATGACGGCCGGCCGAAGTGGGAGTGAGGCATTTGCGCAACCGCATCTCGTAGATGCTGCGACGAAACAAGCGACGTATTGGACGGGATGGCATCGGGGCTTGTTGTTAGCCTATGCTTCATGATGTCAAGGGTCCTTCCAATCAATGGGCATTCGGGGCCGACTGCCCTGAGATGGGGCAGGGATTCTCGATTCTCTTGATTCTAGCTCCATTATTCGGCGACAAATTCCGCTCTCAAGACACAATGGCTAATTCTAGCTTCAACGACAAGTTCATCGAAATTCTGCCAGAGCCTCAATCCAGGGTGCCATATACGTTTACTGTACCTGAGCTCCGGTAGCATCATCATCACTATCACCCATCACATGCTCTCCATCTAACAAACGTCCATTCAATCATTTACACACGACTATAAAATATCGGCACATAGTTGCTCTTGTCCCATGGAGAACTCGTTCCAGTCAACCCAGCCATGGTTCATTTTCAATATTACAATCGCCTTCCACGAGCTTCAGTCATCCAAATGATCAAGCTCATCCACAGTTTCGACACGGCGCCCTTGCACATTCTCCTCAACCTCGGGAACCAAATCCTCCAGGACTTTCCGATCACTGTCCATTAAGTTAGCTACAAGTCGCCCGATTCCAGCTGATTTCGTGATTGGGAGAAGATGATAATGAAGACCTCGGGTTCAGAGAATGGAAACGGAGAAAGAGAAGAGAAGAGAAAAACATTGGGGATGAGGTAATACTAGGGCTCTTTCTCATCTTACCTGCCGACAAGGGTGATGGTATTGCGCTCCTTTCCCCATCGTGGATAGCTTCCAACTTTGACACCAAGGGATTTAACCTTGGCAGCCAGCGTTCTGAGATATCCTGCACTGACGCTTTCTGGCTGCGGAGTAGAGATCATGACTCTGGCGAAGGGTTTGTCTAATCTCGAGCGTAAATAGGGCTCTAGCCCGTCAAGGAGTTTTACGACTGTGAAGGGAGAACGGGTCAGTTGGGAGTATGACGCTTGGAGTTAAAAAAGAAAAAAACTCCTTCTTCTGTGGCTCTGTGCCGCTGAAGGCACAGAAACAT
The DNA here is from genome assembly GCA_021950295.1 of Epichloe scottii. NCBI lineage: Eukaryota > Fungi > Ascomycota > Sordariomycetes > Hypocreales > Clavicipitaceae > Epichloe > Epichloe scottii. The sequence goes on from CP083245.1 coordinate 1,327,902, forward strand.
GGGAAAGCTGTATCACGTACATAAAGCTGGCACTCCAGGCAAGATATGGACGTTGCCGTTGACTATTGAAACGGGAACCCACAGGTCCTTAACCGGAAAAACGCATTGATCGCTCATGCTGCGACTTTCATCCGTGGGCAGCGTAGCCATGCGAAGTTTCGCCCGAAGAGATGGGGAGTCGGTTTCCCAATCAAATTTCGGGGTTTTCGAAAGCTCCTTCATCCTCGCAAAGGTTTCCTCGTGCCGCATCAATTTCAATTCGAATGCTTTGGCAACGGACTCGTACGTTATATCATCATGGCTAAACAGGACAAAATATTAGTGATCGGCGTCGTGTCACAAATTGGCTGGCGTAAAAGCTACTTACGTTGGTCCGATGCCGCCGCTGATCATGGTGTTCTTGATTAGCAAGCCGTTTGTTAAAGGGTTCTCTCCTTCCCATGGTTCGGTTTCTCAAGGAACAAAAAGAACGACCTCAGGGCTGTCTAATAAAAGTGCTTACCTGGTGACAACGAAATCGTAGAGACTACTCAAGCGACGAACTGCTTCCTTGATATCGCCTTCAACGTCTGGGATGACCTCCGTACGCTGCAGTTCCTATCGGAGGATGATGAGAATAAGGTACATCATCAGCTTAGGCAAACTATTCACTCACGATGCCCAGACAAAAGCACCATTTGGCCATGTATGCTGAGTTAGTCTTGTGCCTCACGTCAGTAGGTCCGCCTTGATGCGCTGAGTGCGATGATAGTTGTCAGTGTATGACGTACATCTACAGTCTGCCAAGTTGCATTAGCTGTGAGCCTTTTACAGGGAGCCCTGCTTAAAGAGAGCAAGGAATCAGATAAATCTCACCTGGCCGCCGAGAACTTCATTTCCAATGATTAGGCATGCGCCAGTACGAATAGCACGCGTGCATCTCTCTTGTAGTGTCGTCATCCTCGAGATTGGGGAAGGTCTCCGTGTTGTTTGTGCAAATAATCGTGATGAGGCTGCGAGATGTCGTGCTAGTTGAGATACTCGCGGAAGCATGGGGTGCTGGACAGATAACTTTTTGCTGAGAAATGGGGGTTTGTGGGAGTTAGCGACGGGATTTACAAATGCAAAAAAAAAAACTTGGAGTTGTCACAATGTTAAAGCGTTGAGCTGCAAACAATGGACATGAACCAGCAGCACCTTTAGACATGTGGGGCAGGCAGGTCGACTAATGGCGACGTAATCGTAATCGTCATTCAGTCTTTGTTGGGTGCGTCCAACTTCATCCAGGACGCCATTTCAAGGCCTTTCGACGTTCCTCTGTCAAGCTCGATCGGAAAGGTCTTTCTTCTCTTCACAATGGTACGGTTTCGTGTTCCGCCCCCTTCCCGCCTAATATCTGTGAGTAGCTCAAATATGTGCTGATGCTTGTCTCCGACCCAAACTAGGCCTCCGAATCGAGGTTATACACATTCTCCGGCGAGACGAAAGAGCAGCTTCGCAAGTTCCGCCTAACTACCTCCAGAGCGAAAGATCCCCAGGCCGTCATCTGTGCGCCGGTTCCCCTTCCCGATATACCCCTCGCACTCGCGCCCCCGTTCCTAACCACGTCGGCCCCCGTCCAGACATGATTGATAAGAACACGCACGAGATTCGACAGGCCCTCGATGACTACGACGAAGCGCGAGTATACAAGTCCCTCGAGGAAGTTGGTGAGGACTTGCCGGATCATTCACCACGATTCGTTTTGCTGAGCTACCCTCTGACCACCGTACGTTTTTTTTTTCCACCTCTTGTCGCCCTCCTTGCGTACAACTACTCCATGCAATCAATCTCGTGTGTAAAAGCTGATCTTTCGATCGGGTATTTATAAGTCGGACGGACGATTGTCAGTGCCGTATGTGCTGCTATACTATCTCCCCATAACTTGTAATGCTGAGGTGAGGATGCTGTATGCTGGCGCAAAGGAGCTGATGCGGAGTACGAGTGAGGCTGGCGGCGTGATTGACGTTGAATCCGTGGATGATCTGGAAGATGTTCCCGAGAAGCTGGCTAAAAAATAGAGACACGGGGGTGCAGGGTGCAGAACCAATGATCCACGCGAATACCCCAGATGACATGGCATATGTGATGTTTTTCTTTTCAAAGTAGAGCATTTCGTCTTGTCTTGGGTATATATATACTGTGCATAAATCATAGTCTAGCCTTTGGGTAGAACTGTTTTGGCGTCCAACCCAAGCTGTCCCGCCACATTCTTCACCACGTCCTTGAACGCCAGACAGGCTGGGCTGTCTGGGAACGAATCAAAGTAACTCTCTCCATAATCAGAGGCCATCCGTATCCTCGGGTCCAAAGGAACCGCGCCAAGGAACGGGATTCCCATCTCATCGGCCAATCCCTTCCCACCGCCGGTCGTGGCTCTGAATATCTGACTCTCACCTTTGCACTTGGGGCACACAAAGCCGCTCATGTTCTCTGCCAACCCGATGATCCTGATTCCCGCTTTGCGACAGAAATCCATCTCCTTGCGTACGTCGAGTAGCGAAACCTCCTGTGGCGTGGTAATCACCACGGCGCCGTCGATCCCGCTCTCCTTCAGGAACGAGTTCACGCTCAGATGCTCGTCACTCGTACCAGGGGCGTGTCGACCAGCAGGAAATCCAGATCGCCCCATTCCACGTCCTTGAGAAACTGTTTGATCAGCCCGTTCTTCTTGGGGCCTCTCCAAATAACGGCATCGTCCCGGTTGGGCAGCATGAACTGGATGCTCATCACGCCTAGGTTGTCCATGACCCAGACCGGCGACCAGCCCGAGCCGCTGACGTGGATCGCCTCCTCCTCCACGCCCATCATCTTGGGGATACTCGGCCCGCAGATATCCGCATCCATTATGCCGACGTTGTTGTCCGGGTTGGTGGCAAAGGCATGCGCCAGCAGCGTTGTGAAGGTGCTTTTGCCCACGCCGCCCTTGCCACTCAACACGAGAATCTTGTGCTTGACATTCGCCAGGCGTGCCGAGATAAGAGGGATGTCCGGATCGGGTCCCTTGGGGGCGGATGCGCATATGGCTTGGTTGGGACAGCCGGCGCAGGAGTCTGCTTGCCCGGCCTGCTGCGTTTCAGGGCCCGGACAGTGCTCTGGCTCTGGAGCGACGAGCTGGGGCTTTTGTTTGACCGGGTTGGCGAGGACGTCTGCTACCGGCTCTGGCTCTTCGAGTGACGGAGCCATCGCGAAGATTCTGTTGTCTCGTTGTTGGAGGGTGGTGAGGGTGTTGTTGAGAATGTGGATGGTAGTGAGCGAGAGAACGTGGCGATTCCTGCTGTCGGGTTTGGCTTAATAATGCATGTTTGACGTATTGAGCATTCGCAGCTGCATATTTGTACGTTATTGAATTGGCAGCTTATTTTTTGGTCTCGAAAACAATCAGATGAAGAAATCTACTATTTCTTTAATTGAGCAGCTGAATGCAAGACGGCGCACAATGAGTGAGTTTGTCTAGATGCTGCGCTCTGCAGGGTATGCAATTTCCTCTTTGCGAGAAAGACTCTGCATACACACATAACTAACTACATTTTGATTTGTGACAGTTGATTGTTATAATAACGATAAAATGTAACTTTATTAAAAGATAAAAACCAACAACAAACAACAAACCTTGTCAAGTCACTGTAGATGAGCCCAAAAAGCAAGGTTCCAGGGGAGTCGAACCCTCGCTGGCGGAATCAGAATCCGCAGTCATAACCGTTAGACCATGGAACCGATTGAAGTGGTGAGCCACTTCCCATGGATGGAGGGCGAGGTCTATTCTGAAACTATAAAGCTTTAAGTCATGCGAGCGCGATAAAGTCGGCGGGGCCCTGCTTATCGCATATCATCCCACCTAAATTTTTCTCTGTTTGAAGGGAGTTACGACAAAGCGCATAAGTAGAGGAGCATCCTTTCAATTCTTGCACAACACAATATTGATTCACATTGACAAAGTGCACGTGTATCACCTTATAAATGGCAGAAGATACTGTTCAGAGCCTACGGGAGAGTCTTTGCTCCGAATCGATCCCCCTGCCCGTCCGTTTTCGAGCCCTGTTTTCGTTGAAGCATGTTGCGACAACCGGAGACCCTGCGACGGCGGAGGCTGCCATTGAGGCCATTGCTGCTGGATTTGCGTCGCCTTCAGCACTCTTGAAACACGAGTTGGCATACTGTCTCGGACAAACGAAGAACGAAGCTGCCGTCAATCCCCTGAGAGATGTGCTCTCGGATCTAAATGAAGACCCCATGTGTCGCCATGAGGCTGCTGAGGCTCTTGGCGCGCTGGGCAACTCCGAGAACTTGGAGCTATTGAAGTACTTCCGCGACCGTGAAGGTGAGGAAGTTGTTGTTACAGAAACTTGCGAGATCGCGATCGATCGGATAGAATGGGAAAGTTCGCAAGAGCGCCAGCAAGAAAAATTACGGCAGAGGTTTGTATATGTTCATCAGTTTGTCTTGTCGTTTATATCGAGTACACTAATAGCAACATTCAGTGATTTTGCTTCAATCGACCCTGCGCCACCTTTGCCCGATTCCGGCAACACCGTCGAAGACCTTGGCAAGACTCTTATGGATACCACCCAGCCATTGTTCATGCGATATCGTGCCATGTTCGCCTTGCGCGATCTCGCCTCACCGCCTGACTGCCCTACTGCAGTTCCAGCGGTTCTCGCTTTGGCCAAGGGCTTCGCTGACTCTTCTGCTCTTTTTCGCCACGAGATAGCCTTTGTTTTTGGCCAGCTGTCACACCCAGCTTCCATTCCTGCTCTTACTGGGGCTTTGAGCAACGTCGAAGAGGCCAGTATGGTCCGCCACGAGGCTGCCGAAGCACTTGGCAGTCTTGGAGAGGAAGAGGGCGTCGAAGAAGTTCTCAAGCGTTTCCTTCACGATAAAGAGAAGGTCGTCCGGGAGAGTGTGATTGTAGCGCTGGATATGGCGGAATATGAACAAAGTAGTAACGCCGAATATGCATTGATACCGGAAGCTTCTAGTGCTTCGGCCTAAGAAGTTAACAAAAGTTCTCTCTGACATCAAAAAATTGAATCGCCCGTCTCGATGGCATCCCAAATCTGTTCAGTTATTATCTTGCCATCTAATCAAGTTAAAGAAGTCAGTAAAACTACAGAGACATAGCGTTGGGAAGCAGCTGGGGAGAACTAACGAATAGCCACACTCGCAATTATAAATGATTGTTGAACCTTCATCGGCACCACGAAGCTGCACGTTGGAGTATTTGACTTCCTCCCGACCACAGGTGGGGCATCGTTCTTGCGCAACACTTTCGGTTTGTACATTGTGTCTTTCAACACGTTGTACAGTCGACTGTAGTTTTTGTCGGAGGGCGGAAGGGAAATCCGAGGGCTTTGATTTCGTCAAAACAACATTCGATCCAGTATCTATGTGAGGGAGGGTCAATTAGCGGCAGTCGGGGAACATAAACTGCGATTCGCCATTGTCGCAAACCTTTGTTCCAGGCACCGCAGCATTCACACTTTAGCGAATTCTTTTCCGTGCCTTTGGTGGCAGGGAGAAGGTTACCGCAATCTGTGCAGAAGACGAGAGACCCGATTGCAGCCATCTCTTATTCGTAGTTGCGGAATTCAGGTGAGCGTGGTCGATCTCGAGCTGGAGACGCTGCAGATTTGATTCAAGAGAATTCTGGCTTGTCGCATTCTCCATTCTGACAAGCTTATCATAACATTTTCTTGAGCACGGATAAACTGATTAAGCAAGGGACAGAACGGGGGCCGACAGGAAAAAGTTCTGATTGGCCAGATGCGATCGGTCGTGGACCCATGTCATTCACCCGCTAGGCAGGCTCAGAGGAGATAGACTGATGGTTGGTTGCCCGGGCGTCCCGTCGTCGCAATTGTTTCCCCATGTTGGCTCCAGCCCATTGAAAGCCTCTTTTTGCGTCCTCAATCGCTCTCCATGAACCTCTCATAGCTATTGCTTTCCTACGCAGTAGTTATTTCCCCGACTGACGGAGGCTTGCCAGTGTTTTGGCCGGCTTTGCGCCACTGGGTTCTGTTGCTGCCGCCGCAGTTGTCTAGCTTATTGTCTCCCACGGTTGTGCCTTCCAAATGCGACGAAACCGGACGGCACTTGCCCTCGACCATGCCTGACTGGTTCCCCTATTGTAACAATCTACAATATGGCAGACATGGCTCCGTACAATACAAACGGCCCCAAGAATGGGGTTGAAACGCGGCAAACTTTCGGAGCACCGAACAATAACCTCGCTCGACCGTTCACTCTACAGGAGTCATTGCCTTATTCACCACAAACCTCTACAGCACCCTTCCTACCTGGTAAGGACTTTGTTTGTTCTTGAAACTTCGGGGATTGAAGCAACTCAATTTCAACTTGGCTGACAGAAACTACCCAGACATCATTCCAGACCCAAATGTCGGCTCTGGGTCACCGGCTTTGGGTATCAACGATTTATACCCCACGCAAGACTTTGATAAAGTGAATTACGAGGCAGCAAACTCACCAAACGGTCCTAAGAATTTAAAACAAGCCGTCGATCACGTACTGCACGATCTGAAACCATCGAAGAGGACTCAATAGTTGGTGCAACCTCATGCGTTTATATGCTAATTAGCAATTCTAACGTCGCGTTAGTAAATTTCCATCCGTGCCTCAAGGGAGACCGCTGAGTTCATCATCAAGTCGGCGCAAAAGCACATCCGAAAATCTCTCACCTCTTGCGAAAGCAGTATACGAGAGAGTGGGTAGTTTCTTCAAGGCGACAAAGCCAAATACTTCCAGCCCCAAAGTCGTAAACGGAGATTCAGAGCGATCAAGCAACCCCGCGTCTCACCAGACACCAACAACTCCTTCACTGCCAAAGCCTGCCGTTCCGATCAGCAATGGAACTTTGCACCCGAGGATAGAAGTGGCTATACCTTCGAAACCTTTCGACCGTTCGTCCTACAACGAAATCCCAGACTTCGACCAGTCCGACCAGCAGAATACTGTCACTCCATCAGACCAATTAGTCGTTGAGGCTCGACAATATACCCAAGCCCAGTTGGCAGCGCAAGATTCTATCGTTGTTAAGAACCCGGATTTCCGAATCGAACTGCCCGGGGCTGGACTCAATGCTGGCGATTATATTGAGTATTCGGTTGCTCCAGACGCACCAGAAAACCTGTCAGTGAGAAGGAAAGAAAGGGAAGCGTTTGGAGAAAACCACGGTGTCATCGGAACAAGTCTTGATCAACGTCAACGTGGCGAGGCGGCGGTTGATGCTCTAGAAAAACTGATGCGTTCCGTATTTTCTGCCGCTGGCAGTGCCTTGGCTATGGAACCTGGACTGGACCATGTCATTACGATAACGAATGACCAGGAAGCTGCAATGACGGCTGCAACGCAACAGAAGATGCACACTGCACTTCAGAAAGTCATCAGCCTGAAAAGCTTTGATTCTGTTCCTTTGGAGAACCTCATGAGGGTGATGAAGCTCAGTGAAGCCAGCCTGAAACAAGCGGATGGTCTTGATATTCGTGTGGACGAGAGCTGGGATGAAACAGCTGTTCAAGTCTGGGTCCAGCAGCTGAATGAAGTGGAGACGGCCTTGAAATCTGCGCGAACATGCCTCAGAATACTATCTGGTTGCCGCGAAGACAAGCAGCTGTACTCTGAAAGCATTATCACCAAGTGCGTCAAAATATTCAAGGCTGTGACCGAAGACGTCGTGATGCCTTTGGTCGAGCTCCGGAATTCGGGTACCCCTGGTAGCCTTTTCAAGTTCATACAGAAGCATAAGAAAACGATTGCCTCAATTTTCGTATGCTGCCAGAAGTTGTCGGTGCTTCTGGCCGAGCTCATCACAAAAATCGAGTTGTCTGAGTCCGTCATCAACACGCTCGAGTTTACGGCTTCGAGGTTGATATTCGTGGAGAATGCGTATTTCGAAAAGGACTCAGCGATCGGTTTGCAGAAATTTGATGGAATTCGCTCCGTTGCCATGGATATGCTGTGTCAGATTTTCCTGATTAAGCCTGAACAACGACAAGGAATCATTGACGACATTTTGACTTCATTGGAGAAGTTACCAGTTGGGAAGCTTAGCTCCAGACAGTTCAAGCTAGCTGATGGAGGCAGTATCCAGCCTGTATCAGCTCTTATCATGCGGCTCGTTCAAGCTAGCTCTGGGCGAGTTGGGAGCGGGGATGCCTCTGGCAAAAGCTTCAACATCCATGCTATGAATACAGGTGAACTTGGAGAGGTCGAGCAAGACGAGCAACAACTGCCACGAGCTCAGGCAACTGCCACTATCGTGAGCGAGGAACAGGGCGCACAGCAACCAGCTGTTGCAATTCAAGAACTGGAAGCTCTCGCAGCTCCATTGAATGATACTGCCATGCGTAATGCCTCCTATGTCATCAACTTCATCGTGAAGCGTGCTATGGGTTCCACGAAATCAGGAGACACCCCATATCGCAATCTGCTGGACCTTTTTGTGGATGACTTCACGACTTGTCTTGATCTACCCGACTGGCCGTCGGCCGAGTTGCTGCTACGATTGCTGATGGTAATGATGGTGCAGTTGTTTGAAGCACCAAAGACCGCAGCTCCCGCGAAAAACATGGCTTTGGAGCTGCTAGGAACGATGAGTGCCGCTATTTCCCGTCTTCGTTCTCACATTAAGAAAACCGCCAGCACTTTTGAAAACAGCGATGCCGGTGCATATGCGCAGTACCTTTCAGATCTTGCCACTCATTGTCTCGAGCAAAGGTGTCCCATGGAGCACATCGTTGCCTGGTCGGGACCATATCGAGGTGCTCTCGAGTATCTACAAGAAAAAAGCTGCGATGACCCGCATATATCCAGTTCTGTGACCTTTCTGGTCCTAGATTGGGCGACTAGAGTCCACACAACTTACGATAACACTCAGGAAGAGGATTCTCAGCGGAAAAAGGAGCTCGGACGCTCAGCGTATCGCTTGCGAATGATGATGGAGGATCGAACCTGGCTTTCGAGTGAATACACGTTCAAAGTCATTCCGGCAAACGTGGCCAAATTTGCCTTTTCAATAATTTTGCTACGGTCCACCTTTTGCGAATCATTTGGCAAAATTCTCAACATTCTTCTAGGTTCTATGGCCAGCGACCAAGCTACAGTGCGAAGCAAAAGCTTGAAAAGTGTGAATCAGGTACTCGAGACTGATCCATCTATCCTAGATGGCGACTCAAGTGTCATTCAACTCATCCTCGACTGTGCCAGTGACTCGTCTACCCAAGTCAGAGATTCAGCGCTTGGGTTGTTGGGTAGCTGCATTAGCATGCGACCCGTCTTGGAACCATCGCTGACGCCCAAGATCATAGACCGGTTCCAGGACGCCGGTGTTGGCGTGCGAAAGCGAGCAATGAAACTGGCTCGTGATATCTATTTGCGGAACCGGAGCAAAGTCTTACGGAGTGCCATTGCGAATGGTCTCTTGCGTCGAGTTCAAGATCCGGACGAAGGTGTACGCGATCTAGCTCGGCAAATGATTGAAGAGGTTTGGTTTGCACCATTTTATGCCCACGAGAACACTGCTAGTTTCGAAACCTCTCTCTCCGAACATGTTGCACTGATTATACAGACTGTCAAGGGTGGCACCGTGACAGAGGTTCTGGATAAAGTGTTTCAGACAATTCTCAAGCCTCAGAACAAGCCTCCCGAGGGTCAAGGCCCATTTGGTGTTTGTTCGCGACTCGTTGGGACCATGTTTGGGTTAATCGACAACCCAGAGTCAGAAGACGCCAGTGTGCCTTGTGGCCGTGACGCTCTTCAAGTGCTTACAATCTTTGCAAAAGCTGACCCGAAGCTGTTCAGTCTGGAGCAGATCAGACTTTTGAAATCGCAACTTGCCAGTTTCACCGGGGCTGAAGAATTGGCAGCGTTCAGAGCGGTTACCGTTATTTACAAACGGGTATTACCGCAGCTTCCCACCGTTCACAAAGAATTCCTTGCTGAGGTGAGACTGCAACTTCTTAAAGGCATCGGAAAAATCTCGTCTCGGGGAGCACTCGATGACTTGATTGCATGTGCACATACGGTTTGTGAGCTGCTCAAAGATTTCGCGCCGCTGGGCAATCTTGTCGCGTCCAGCTTGATGGCAATCCAACGACTGACCAAGGCACCGCTCGACGCCAAACGGCTCAATCTCCTCGCTGCATATTCCATTATTGTTGGTAGCGTCGGCAAGCATTGTGATCTGGACAAACAGGTTCAAATTTTCAAAGATAAATTCCCCGGCTGGAAAGGTGATTCGGTACCCAAATTAATCGTGGACATTCTGTCTCCATTTGCCTCGCCTCAACAGTCACTGGAAGCTCGAAAGGCATCCATCGAGGCCATCGGGCTTGTTTGCCAGTCCTGGCCTCGCAACTATGTACTGGCCAAGGTTTACACTGCTTTCCAACAAGTCTTCCAAGACAAGGTTCCCATTCTGGAAACCATGATTCTGCGATCTTTTAAAGAATTTCTTGTTACGGAAGAAAAGAGATCCGAAGCAGCCGCAGAAGATTCCACGAAAGAGGAAAAGAAGGAACTGACTGTTATGGGAGGCACAAATTTTGACGATGTTGCCAGTGCCACTACGCAGCGGTTTCTCAAAGACATCACTCGGATCGCGTTGTCTAGCCAAGATGAACATGCCTTTTTGGCCATGGAAGTTCTTGGCAGCATCAATCGCCAAGGCTTGACGCATCCGAAAGAAACGGGTGTAACCTTGATCACCCTCGAGACATCTGCCAACAGAAAAATTGCTGAACTTGCGTACTTGGAACACCGATCTCTTCACGAGAAACACGAGACTGTGCTGGAAAGGGAATACGTCAAGGCTGTACAGTCTGCGTACAACTATCAACGTGATGTCGTCAAGGACTCACATGGTGCTACCACGGATCCGTTCCAGTCAAAGCTTCATTTGCTGATGGAAGTCTTGAAGATTAGCAAGATGAAGAATCGGCAACGATTTCTGGAAAAGTTTGTTGGCCAGGTAGATTTTGACCTGGCGAGGCTGAATGCTAAAGAGGACATGCCACATCATGTCGACTTTTCGCGCTTCATTGCCGAAAATCTATCTTTTTTCGAATACCAAACTGTGGGAGAGCTTCAGACTACAGTCAACAAGATTGAGAAAATTGTAGCCGGCACAGGAGCTGCGGTCGCTCAAGCAATAGAATATGAGCTGTTCAATGTTCGTATGGATCTCGATCAGCCAGAACAACCGGCACCCGCAGTTGCACCGGACGTAGCGACGGCTGTGTCAACAGAAGGAGCATCTGTCGAGCCACCAGCCGAGGCATCAACTTCCACTGCTGCAGCTCCTGTACTGTCAGTGGAACCGCAACGACTGCGCCAATTGACTGCTGGATCTATCATTCTTCTCTCACTTTGGGAGGTACGGACACATTTGCGCAGACTTTTCGGTATGGGAACGAATCGCCACGACAATCGTGCCAAAGCCTTGGCCAAGGACCTAAACAAGATGCCCACGAAGGTGCAGGGTGTGCACGGCGAGAGAGTTTGGGAAGAAATTGTGTCTCACATGAGCGGGCTGTCCAGCCAGGAAACCATGGCACAAAAGTGCAAGGCATTCGTGGAACTGATGAACGTCGACAAGGAGTTCAAAGTGGTGAATGAAGACGACGAGATGGAGATGGACGGACCGAGCACACCAGGCGGGGGAGAAGAGGACGACGAGAGTGGTGAGAGAGGCCGCAAAAGAAAAGCGGCTGGTACGCCAGGAGGAAGAAAGAAGAGGGCGCGGTCAAACTCACAGCAGCCACGCAAAAGAGGAAGACCACCCAAACATAACGCGGATAGTGATGAAGGAGATGCAGACGGAGACTGGGTTTAAATGGAAGAAGACAAACTAAACACCTTTATACAAGACGATATATGGGGAGATGGATCATGGACGGTTTATGATGTGCACATGTGGGTAGATGATGACGTTCATGACAGGCGATAGTAACTATTTGGGCTTATTTAAAGAGGATGAGGGAGCGGAGTGGGCGGCGTTGGGCGGCGTCGGGCAGATATGTATGTGCTCTTTTTTCATTTTCCGTTTCTCTTCTTTCTTGCTCTTGAAGACATGATGCCTGGGCATGTCGCTCCCACACAGAAACGGGATCGACTGTATACTATTGCACTTGAGATAGAATCAATACGTACGTCGCTGTTGTTTTCTCTAGGCGGAGATAAGGGGAGACTAAAAATGGATGCTATGCTACACCACCGTACATAATATCTCCTTTGCTGTTGTCGACCTTATGGAGTCACGTTAACAAGGGTCTGTGACTAATCCGATAAAAGTGGACTAGAGGTACATTTGTGCACACATATGTATAAACTAGCTAACTTGTGGCAGGGGGCCCATGGGGGCCCCACAGACCCCAAGGTGGACGATAGCTACACAAGGAGATGCGTTAGCGATGGCCAATTGAAAGGCGGCGGGTAAAAAGAGTACAGGCGGGGTACTCCGTATTAACTTGACGTCAATTAAAGACGACTGGAGGCGCATGCGGGAGATGCAAGCCACCAACGTGCAGAGCAGTGGTTGGTTGGTTGGTTAGTTGGTTGGCTGACGACTGATCTTGATAAAGGAGGCAGCAGCCACATGCACTTATGTAGATGCACATGTGCCTGGGCGGCACGGGCAGCAGGATTCATGTCAAAGCGGAGGAGCAGGGACCCGTGTACCCGTCTGCTCTGGAATGGGCAACGGGCAACGGGCAACGGGCAACGGGCAACGGGCAACGGGCAACGGGCAACGGGCAATGGGCAATGAGCGCGTGCCAGGCAGGCAGGCATCCGTTGCCGTAATGCCGTCTGGTGCTTTGTGCAAAAGGCCCTACCCTGTTGGCTTTGACCACTCGCTCCCTCTGGTTGTTTTGGGCTCGTTTGTTGCCCCACGCACAGTCACTGCCCAAACAAACTTGGCCGGTCCATCGTCAAGTCACCAGCCTCGATCCTGACGTGGCTCTTCTTGCCATCGCCACAACTACGGAACAACAAGGAGCTTTGCGTTTGTCGGTGTACGTCTTTGTTTGCCATATGGGTTTCGAGGCCGCCAACTGCGACTGCGACTTACTGACTCCCCACATCTTCCTCCTCCTCCATATTAATAGGGGAATCTTGACGACGACGTGCCCAAGCAGCCAGGGATAGGAAAGGACCAGACATCTCCCGATCTCTGTCAACATGACTTCTTGTAAGTAATGCTTCTTGTTTTTGTTTTTTTGCTCTCTCGATTTACATCATCGTCTCCATCGCGCTCGCCCCTTTCCCTCCTCTCCTTGGTCCTTCGTCGTGGTCACTTGCAGCAAGCCACACAGTGCCTCCCTCGTCCAAGGTTCGACAAGAATTCGATGCCATTAAAGTCACGTAAATCGCCCAACAAGTCATCACGTTTGCGGTGGCTTTTGCCCTCTTTACTTCGTCACTGCGCACCGGCGCATGGCTAACAGTGGTTGCGACTTTGATCGCCATGGCAGTCAATCATTTCAAGAACAAGCGCGCGGCGCACAACATTCATCGATCCCAGGCCGATCAGTGGAACCCTTTCCGTCACGTATCTTGGGGTTACCGTGACAAGCGTCGAGAAACATGGGCGGGAGGTCAGTTGGAAGCACAGGATGGGCACAACACCGGCGAAGGACTCACCCACGCAGTCACGGCACCGACACCAAGCAGCGCAATGCCCGGCAACCCCCTTCGCATGCCGGCACCATGACCAGCCTGGGCAAGGGAAGCGACGAGGCGACCAGGAGTAGAGGTACTAACCTGTCAACAAGTGAAAAGGCCGCGCGCGATGGTTCTCTGGGAGATGGCGAGGCGGGGAAACTCAGAAATCGGAAAATGGATGATGATGGGTTCAGAACGGATGGCTCGCCTGTCGCCCTAGAACCACCCACTTCTCCCGATGATAACAACGGCAAAACGAAGGAAAAGAAGGAGGGCATCATTCGCCATGTTCAGCCCAAGGAGCCTTTTACCGTGGCAAATCAGCTGCAGCGTACCTTTTTGAATTCGTGGATCAACATACTCATTCTCGCTGCACCCGCCGGCATCGCCATCAAGTACGCCAACGTCAGCGGTATCGTGGTTTTCGTCATCAACTTCATAGCCATCATTCCCTTGGCAGCTATGCTCAGCTACGCTACCGAAGAAGTCGCCTTGCGCACGGGTGAAACTCTCGGTGGTCTTATCAATGCTACCTTTGGAAATGCTGTCGAGCTCATCGTTGCCATCATTGCTCTGGCTGATGGCAAGGTGGCCATTGTTCAGACCTCTCTGATTGGATCCATTCTCTCCAACTTGCTTCTTGTCATGGGCTTTTGCTTTTTCTTTGGCGGCCTGCGAAGACAGGAGCAACATTTCAACCACACTGTTGCACAGACGGCTGCCTCTTTGCTTGCCCTCGCCGCCGCATCAGTCATCGTCCCATCTGTTTTTGAAAGGGCAGCCCCCAAGGTGGGCCAGGACGATATTGCCAAGATGTCCAGAGGCACTTCCATTATCCTTCTCGTCGTATACAGCGCCTACCTGTTCTTCCAGCTCAAAACACACCAGGCGGTTTTCAACGAAGAGAGCCAGAAGGTTGCAGCAAAACCCTGGTCTCACAGAGGCATTGGCGACGGAGCAGTCAAACAGGGCTTAGCCATGCCAAGCGCACTCATGGGTTATGCAATGACTGACAAGATCGAAAACCAGCGCCTGTCCAGGATGCTCATGAACCAGCGCCTCTTGGAGGCCGAGGAAGACGATGAGGCCGAGGATCCTCAGCTGCACTTCTTTGTGGCTCTGGCTACACTAACCGTGTCTACCGTCGTTATAGCATTCTGTGCCGAGGCATTAGTTTCATCGGTGGAAGCCGTGACTGCGAATGGAGGTCTCAGTGAAGAGTTTGTAGGTTTGATCCTGCTGCCGATTGTCGGGAATGCCGCCGAGCATGCAACTGCGGTTACCGTTGCTATCAAGGACAAGATGGACCTTGCGATTGGCGTCGCAGTTGGTTCCAGTATGCAGGTTGCCTTATTTCTAATCCCTCTTTTGGTTGTTATTGGCTGGTGCATGGGCAACCAGAACATGGATCTGAGCTTCGACCTGTTCCAAGTAGCAGTCATGTTTGTGGCCGTCTTGCTGACCAACTATCTGATTGGCGATGGCAAGAGTCACTGGTTGGAAGGATTTCTGCTAATTTGTCTCTATGCCATTATTGCTGTTTGCGCTTTCTGTGAGTGTGGCCCCTTTCACGTCCGTTTCATCATTTCAAGCCGCTGACAATCTTGTGCACAGGGTATCCCGACAGCCAGCTAGACATGGCCAACGGCAGGACTGGCTAAGTTCCTCATGTGTAAATTTGTGGCTACATGTATGGCGTTTTGGTTCCGGTCGTAAAAGAGGATGGAAGAATAACCATTCACGCAAAGCTCATCTGCGTCGTTTTCTTTCTTCTTTTCTTTCTTCTTCTCCGTAAGCTTCCGCATTTAGAACGGAAATCTACGTTGTTACTTGTACGGCCAATGCTGCCCTTTTCCCTTTTTAATTCCCGTCTTAATTCCGTATTTCGCATACTTTTCAAAAGACTACTACTTACTTATCACGTCGTGTCTTTCTTCCCCAGCCATGACATTTGCCCGTACTACAGTTGCTTCATGGTCATCTTGTACATTGTATAGCGTCTGGCTTCAGCTCTTTCAATGAGAGGGAAAGGTAGTCGTATACTCTAGCGTTGACAGACTACTGGTGCCGTGAGTAATTGTGTATCCTGCCTGGTAACGCTAGGCAGGGGATTGACGGATATGTTGGCGTCGGGGGAAATCGGGTGGGCGAGGATGTTGAAGCGACGTGAAGTTTACAGTTTTCCACGTCTCCTATACAAGTACATGCATACAGATGCATATAAATGGTGTTTGATGCAATAGCACGATGATGTGATTTATGGAGTAAGAAGATGAAAGTCACTTTATAAGCAAGCCTGTATATCCCAGCACAAACCAAAGCTCCGTATCACAAGGACCACGCCCCGAGTTCATTCACAGTCCAGTCCCATAGTTCCTTTGCCAAATCCTCATGACGCGCCAGCCTACTAGCCTTCCCCGGCACCCCGACCGGCTCATAGTACTCTCCGCTGTCGATATCGGAGGTCGCAACCGAGGCCCAGAGTTGGTTCTTGGCCCCCTGGTTGACGGGTGTAAACCAGTAGTTTGCGATGGGCGACAGAAGCCTCGCCACCAACGGCGCACCAGACATGCTGTTCACCAGATTCGTCCTGACGACGCCCGGGTGCACGGAGACGACGGTCAAGCCGGGGTGATGAGCGGCAAGCTGTCGCGCGAACAAGACATTGGCCAGCTTGCTCTGCCCATACCTCTCAAAGGGCTTCATCTCGCCGGCCGTCGTCCTGAGCGAACCGAACCGGATGCCCTGCTTGGGCGCCAGGAGGTGCGCCCTCGAGCTCAGCACCACGACGCGCACATGGGCGCCGTCCCGAGCCGACATTTCCAACGTCGGGAGGAGGAGCTTGGTGAGCAGGGCGTGGCCCATGTGGTTGGTGCCGAACTGGACCTCGTAGCCGTCCTCGGTGACGGCGGGCGCGGCGGCCATGATGCCCGCGTTGAGCATGAGAATATCCAGCCGGTCGGACTCGGTGGTGAATCTCTGGGCGGCGCGCTTGATGGACGCGAACGAGGTCAGATCCAGCTCGAGGACTCTGACGTCGGCACCGGCACCGGCACCGGCACCGGCACCGGCATCGGGTTCGAGGGCGCGTATCTCGTCGACGACCTGCTGCGCGGCGGCGACGTTGCGAGCAGCGAGCCAGATCTGCTTGGGGCCGTGCCTTGCGAATTCGCAGATGGACTGCTTGCCGAGGCCGTTGTTGCCGCCCGTGACGAGGATCACTTTGCCTTGCAGGGAGGGTATGTCGCTTGAAGGGTCGAAGGGGATGGCGGCCTTGTCCGTGGTCATGTGCTTGAAGATGGACGACATGGTGCGGGTTTACTCCTTTTTGGGTGTGTCGGAGACGATACGTTTGACGAGGCAGGCGTGGAGGAGCTAAGAATGACGATCGGACAAGCGAGCGAGCGAGCGAGCAAGTAAACTCGGCCAGCCACGCTATTTTCTCCGGGCTTCCCGGAAGTACCGGCGCAATTCCGTTGCGAGGAGGACCGTTCTCATAGTCTCATGGCTAACCTCGTTCACTAGCTTTGGAGTCTACGACGTGAAAACTATTGTTGCGTGTTGTTACTCCGTGAAGCCCGTCATTGCTCGCCCGGCTTGAACATCCCCAACAACTGATTGATTCCTAGTTCAATTTGCGACGTCACTAGAAGGAGGTAGAACGAAGCATCTTCAACAAGACGTGTCGTGGAAGTCGGTGGGTTTCCGTTTGGTTTGAATGTGAAAAAGGCGGGTATTATGGACTTTTTGCTGAAGCGGCTTCTTTCTTGGAGTACTCGGTACTATTCTGGGCGATGAAACCACGGGACGGCTTCTGGGCAGCCATGGGATCTTGTGTGAATTTTGTCATGATGAAACCAAACTTTGCCTTGGCAAGCCTGCTCAGTTTATGACAACGTCGAAATATCATCCCGGTTAACAGGTGATGTCGGCGGTAACCCCCCTTTAAGAGTATAGGCCTTACAGTACCCAACTTGGAGATCTTGATGCCGCCAAAGCAGTCTGTTGAGAGTTTGAGTCCTCCATTGGGCTCTTATTCCGCCATTACATTCGTTGGCTCGGGTGTGGAAAAAGGTAAGGAAATAGCTTCTGGATCCCAGCCCTCACTCTGGCGTGTTGTCCTTGCTCCGTGGGCGGTTCGTCTTTATCGGCTTGCGAATGCCAGAAGTTGGCAGCTGATGATCGATGTTTGCCTGCAATGACGGCCGAAACCACCAACAAAACAAAATTCCACATGAGACAATCAAGTGTGAAGAGTACAGTACAACATGGATTGGGAAGTAGAGACAACTCATATAGTGCTACAAGTTTTGGCTTTTGGATAAGCTTCGTATTTTGTTGCAGCAACTCGCTCACCCCACAAACACGTCGTCTACTTTCCGATAACATATTCAACAATCTTGCACAGGGATGAGTGACTTTTGGAAAGGTACGACGTGAATCTTGGGATGAGGCTATACTAATCTTTCTCACATGAATGAAACTTGACTG
Source organism: Epichloe scottii (assembly GCA_021950295.1). Lineage (NCBI taxonomy): Eukaryota > Fungi > Ascomycota > Sordariomycetes > Hypocreales > Clavicipitaceae > Epichloe > Epichloe scottii. Next base: position 1,346,088 of record CP083245.1, read on the forward strand.
CCCCTCCAACAGAAGCCACCAACTTCAACATTGCTCATCGCAATCAATGCTATGAGGCGCAGGACTGGTGCAGCAAGGCAGCTTCCATGTACCATCTGTGCAATTAAATTAAAATGTACATCGCAGTTTTCGTCAGAGCTTCTCCCGGAACATGCCGTCACGAATGTACAATGTTCCATCGTCGCCCGTAACTGGCGCAGGGATGGCAATGGCGAGAAGCGATAGACCAGCAAGGGCCACGGAGAAAAGATGAGCAGAATACATTTTCTTCGGATCAAGGTAATTCAGATGCGATGGAGGTAATTCAGATGGGCTCAAGGTAGAGCGACCGGAGGCTGATTTCACATGTATTCCCTCAAAACCACGTGTACCAAATGACTCGAGTTCAATATGAGCACCGGTCCCTTCAGGGAATCAAACTAAAGGTCACTTCGTATCATTTCCGGAATGCTCGGAAAAAGAGGGCGGCACTTGGAACAGCCGGAATCGCTTGACCTAATTAGCCAGCGGGGTACCGGGTAAATTGAATAAGAGGCATATTAAGGAAATACTTCGCTTAGAAGGGGATACCCTTTGTAAAGGTCGCGAAGGCTAAGCTAATAGTTAGAGGGTTTTAAACTTGTATGTTAATTGTTGTATTGGCTGGGTATTGCTAGCAATCATGTCTGTTAAAAATCAGATGCATTGGCCACAATGCGCCTAAAAAAACATAAAAATCAATAGTTAGAGGGTTTAAAGGGTTGTTTTAGTGTTATTCTATGTAACATCTAGCTAAGGGTTATGCCTTAATAACATGAATACCCTAACATAACACTAGCAATCGCTAAATTAGGCGGACTAAGCTCTTCAGGAACGGTTCCCAATTTCACCGTAGCATGTCGGGTTGGTATCCTCGTTAATAAAGAAGCACTTCGTCCTAGGGGGACACCTTGGACCAAAAACCTAAGTGTAGCAATGTTAACTGCTAAGCTCTATGATTCAGCTATTTAAGATACTGTACTCACCGCCCAGTGGCCACTTTTGTCACATTTATTGGTAAGCAGAACATCTTTGGGATCGCATCTGTACTTTCCGGGGTTGCAAGTCTCACGCTTCGTTGGCGATGCGAGGACAATGGCTGCAAGAACAGCTATAGTAACTGTAATAAACTTCATATCGGAGTGTGTATATAAGAAGTCTTAGGTAAGACTAAAAGGGAGGAGACTACAAGGACGCAGAGGAGAGGAATATTAAGTGAATATATACTTAATTCCTTAGCTTATACGGATCGTACGGAGTAAAGCCCTTTCTTTAGCCGCCACTTCGGTTAAATAGAGTAACTCCCTCAGTACAGGGGCACTGGGCGCCTTGTGTATTAGAGTGAGAGTTGCGAGCGACGTTCCGGGGCCGGTGCAAAGAAACGGTCATCGCATGAAGAACCTCGGAACGTTCGCGAGCTAAAGGTCACTTTGTATCATTTCCGGAATGCTCGGAAAAAGAGGGCGGCACTTGGAACAACAGGGATCGCTTTCCAAAGTTCATTTGGAGTACGGAGTACATATGTATCCCAGCCTACCGCGTCGAATCGACAAAAGTACGGAATGTGTACGGATTAATTGATAACGGCGCGTTTCGCGCTTTTTTAATGCGTCTCTCACGATTGGCTTTAGCCCGTACGGGTGGGCCCCAAAGCGGTCGGCCGGCTTATGACGGCATTGACGGCATTGTCTTGTCGCCTGAGGCACCCAACTCCGGCTCAAGACCGGGGAAAAAGTTAGGGACGCGATCCGCAGTGCACCGATGAGCCAGCACCTTCGAGAAGAATCCATTAGCCTGCGAACACCTACACTATCTGCGTCTTCTTGGTTTCATCTTCCGGGGCCAGTAGCGGTTTCAATGATCTGGCATCGCTCGAAATGAATTCCAACCTGTTCACCAAGGCGATTCGACCTGCTCGGGCTCTTGCGCAGAGCAAGCTTGGCAGCCGACCGAAGATACAGCAATGCTTGAACAAGGGCGCCCACCTTCACGCCTCCGCGATTCGTATCGGCCGTCGCGATGAGTGCAAGCGTGCGACCGACAGCCGCGTTCCTGGCGGCAAGAGGGTATGTTCGCAATACTATCCTGAAACTTCTTGTTAGCCCCCTTGCTGATTCAACAACAGGCATTCCATGGCACCAATTCCTTTTCACAAAAAGATCCGTATCAAGTTCTCGGCGTGAGCAAGTCTGCGTCTGCTTCAGAAATCAAGAAATCATACTACGGACTGGCCAAGAAATACCACCCCGATACGAACAAGGACTCCGGTGCGAAAGAAAAGTTTGCCGACATCCAGTCGGCGTACGAGATCCTATCCGATCCGAAGAAGAAGGAGCAGTTCGATCAATTTGGCGCTGCTGGCTTTGATCCAAGTGGTGCCCCGGGAGGTGGCGATCCTTTTGGAGGCGCCGGTAATCCTTTCTCCGGATTCGGGGCGCAGGGCGGGTTCGGCGGCGGGTTCAACTTTGAAGACATTTTTTCAGCATTTACCGGCCAGCAAGGACCCTTTGGTGGGCGCCGAGGAGCACGCTCGAACCCATTTCAACAGGAAATCTTGGTAGGCGACAATATCGAAGTGCAGGCTAGCATCAGTTTCATGGAGGCGGCAAAGGGGACCAACAAAACAATCAGTATTACACCCCTAACAGCATGTGGAACATGCACAGGCAGCGGGCTCAAGACCGGAACTCAGCGTTCGCCATGCAAATCTTGCAACGGGACCGGCACGCGTCTGCATTTCATGCAAGGCGGATTTCAAATGGCCTCGACTTGTGGTACTTGCGATGGAAAGGGCACGTCGATTCCTAAGGGCTCAGAATGCCGAACCTGCTCCGGCAACGGCGTGGTCAGGGAACGAAAAAGCATTACTGTTGATATTCCAGCCGGAATTGAGGATGGCATGCGGTTACGAGTCGACGGCGCCGGTGATGCTCCGCCGACTGGGAAGTCTGCCGACCCCAATGCAAGAACCCAGCGCGGAGACTTGTATGTTTTCGTTCGCGTTGCCAAGGATCCTAGATTCAGCCGAGAGGGCTCAAATGTGCTTTATACGGCCAATATTCCTCTTACTACAGCATTGCTTGGTGGACAGGTCAACATTCCCACGCTCGATGGATCTGTCAACGTCAAGGTGGCCACCGGTACGAACACTGGCGATAAGATGACGCTTACTGGTATGGGCATGAAGAGATTGGGTGCTCGCCGAGGGGCTCTGGAGACCTGCGGGTTGAGTTCAGGGTGAATATGCCCAAGTATCTCAGCGCCAACCAGCGAACCATTGTGGAAATGCTGGCCGATGAGATGGGTGATAAGACAGCTAGACGAGTCATGAATGTCTCGTCGTCGCAAAAGTAAGGGAGAGAATGCTGTTATAAGCGCATAGAATCAACACTAACCCACGTCACGTACAGCACCGATCCATCCGACCCAGAATCGCACAAGAACGAAGGATTTCTGAAATCCATGTGGCATAATCTCACCAATCATCCATCACACCAAAATGGCCAGGCTGACAAGACCAGCTCCGACAAGAAGGACGACAAGCAAGACAAGCCAAATGATGAAAGCAAGAAATCCGACACCGCATCCGGCTAACCCTGTTGTCAACGTTGACTTACACGGTAGTCTGTATTATAGTTGTGAAAGAATTGTTTGAAATGGATAGAACGCGGGAGTGTGTGCATTCAAAGGTGTTCAAAAAAAAGCCCCAACTTGACAGCAAGTGGCGTTTCTCTACAGGCATGGGACTCTTGAAGCCTTTTTGCGTTTTTTGCATTGTCTCATGATCTGCGGGTTTTCAATCCAGATCTGTGTATTGTACATACTATGGAAGAATCTCTGATGGTAGATACTGTCCAAAAAATAAAAATAAAAATAAAAAAACTCATGATTCATCCCTCACTTTGCCACGAAGGCTACTTCATCTCAGCCTTGCTGTATCCGACGCCACTATATTATGAGTAGAGAGCTCACTGAAGTGTGCTGTTCCAAATCAAAATGGCCCTCATTCCTCTGTGAATGCACTCTAGACCAGAAATATCTCACCAGAGTCTATCCTTTCGTCAAGACAATGCTCGAAATGAAGAAACATCGACACTCTCATCATTTTTGAAGGAGAATGCACATTAAAAAGAAATCACTTGCTACTCATTACATCATGATGAAACCCGTTCCCACCTGTGACCCCTCACCCAATAGGCTTCAGTTTCTTCTTCTTCTTCTTGTCCCCGTCCGTCGACTTGCCCTTCTGAAACGTTCTCCAACTGCTGATTCTCTCATCTCTCGTCGCCTCCCAATCCTGCTCATGCTGCCTCTTTCGCTTCCTCTCTTCCAAATCAGCGTCCTGTTTCCTCAACTCCCTGCCTTCCTCCTGCATTTGAGCCTTCATTTGCCGCCTCCGTCGGTGCTCATTGTCAATCAGCACCTCTTTTGATTTTTCGCGCCACTTCTTGGCAAAGTCACTTGTTTTGAGTTCGGGGCTGTCCACGGTCCATTTGTTTTCGCGGATCAAGAGCATTCGCGCGTCGGCAATAGCTTCGTCCAGTCTTTCGCGGTGCTTCTCGTCCATGAGCTCCGTTTGGGCCTTTTTGAGACGGTCGAAGGCATCGGGGGCTTGAGGATTCTTCGTCTTGTCCGGATGGATAAGGAGGGACTTTTGCGATAGGTGATTTTGATGTCGGATTCGGGAACACCTGGTTGGAGGTCTAGCACGGCGTAGCTGCGCGGTGCATTCTTGGTCAGTCAATGAATGGTCTTGGGAGATGCGTCGACTTTTTCTTCGTGTGTCCGCTTTGAGGTGTCAATCTTACGCATCCAGCCGGAATGCCCTGAGAATCCGATCGATTTCAGCATCCTGCGACGTATGGCCGGTCAGTTGGTCACGTTTGATGAATCGGGGAGAGATGGCATACCTTGTCGAATTCTTTGGCTTCCACTTCAAGAACATCGAGTGCATCTCTGTCTTCTTTCAAGTCGTCTGCGGCCATTCTGACACGAGTGAGACAAAGGCAATTTCTTGTCGCCTTGCGAGGCTGTCGTGGGTCGAAACCAGTCTGCCAGTTCCAGTCCAGGTTCAACCGGTTATGTGCACTAGTTTTGGTTTCGAGGCTGGGGTCGGTCCACTTGCATGCCCCGCGGCGATAAGATAACGGGGTGTGGGTGCGGCGGCCCCAGGGAAAAAAAAACCACGGCTGCTGTGAATTGCTATAATACTGTAGACTCCCACTCTCGAACTCGGATCTTTGCGAGAAAAGCGCGAGCCGAACTGTCTCAATGCCTCGACGTGCAGCTTCTCCGGCTACCTCGGAGCACGAGCTTGATATTCTCGACTCATTATACCCCGGAGACGACGAAAACGGGGACCAGACTCATTCGGCCGGCCATCAAGTCGACTTCGATGACATCTTGGACGATGCTCAGGGGGCGATGATGGCGACGAGGCTTTTATTGCCCTCCAGCAAGCGGCATCCTACCGCAAGAATACTAATTTGAAGGGCAGAACGGTTAAAAAAGGCGGCGGTTTTCAGGCAATGGGTACCAACTACAGTTTCCTCTTCTCTTGCCACCCGTGGCCGCACATGCTGACCGCTTCCATGTAGGCCTCAATGCAAACCTACTCAAAGCCATCGCACGAAAAGGTTTCTCGGTCCCCACGCCCATTCAGAGAAAAACTATTCCTCTTCTTCTTGACCGCAAAGATGTCGTTGGTATGGCTCGAACGGGTTCCGGCAAAACGGGTGCCTTTGTTATTCCCATGATTGAGAAACTGCGAGCACACAGCGCTAGGTTCGGCAGCAGAGCTCTGATCTTGTCACCTTCCCGAGAATTGGCCATTCAAACTCTGAAAGTCGTCAAAGAGTTCGCTCGTGGGACTGACCTGAAAGCTGTGCTTCTGGTTGGTGGCGACAGCCTAGAGGAGCAATTCTCCTCCATGGCCGCCAATCCCGACATCGTCATTGCCACTCCCGGTCGTTTCTTGCATTTGAAAGTCGAAATGTCCCTGGATCTCTCTTCTATTCAATACGTCGTATTCGACGAAGCTGATAGGTTGTTTGAGATGGGATTTGCTACACAACTCACTGAAATTCTGCACTCCTTACCTCCTTCTCGACAGACTTTACTCTTCTCTGCTACTCTGCCTGCATCATTGGTCGAGTTTGCAAGAGCCGGTTTGCAAGATCCAAGTCTAATTCGATTGGACGCAGAAACCAAGGTATCGCCAGATCTTGAGACCGCCTTCTTTTCTGTTAAGGGGGCGGAAAAGGAAGGCTCCTTGTTACACATTCTTCACGATGTAATCAGGGTTCCCCTTGGCACTCCAGAAGAACCCAAGCAGGAAGGGGACAAGTCATCAAAGAAGCGAAAACGAACGGCGGGCAGTGGCTCAGGTGAACCTACGGAACATTCAACTATCGTTTTTACGGCTACAAAACATCACGTCGAGTATCTTGCCAACGTTCTTCAGAGTGCAGGATTTGCTGTATCACATGTCTACGGTTCGCTTGACCAGACAGCCCGAAGAAATCAAGTTGAGGACTTCCGACGGGGCAGGACCAATGTTCTCGTGGTGACTGACGTGGCAGCCCGTGGTATCGATATACCCATTCTAGCAAACGTCATCAATTACGACTTTCCATCACAGCCCAAGATCTTCGTTCACAGAGTCGGTCGAACGGCTCGTGCTGGCCAGCGTGGCTGGAGCTACAGTCTCGTTCGGGAAACCGACGCACCGTACTTACTCGACCTGCAATTGTTCTTGGGCAGAAGATTGGTCCTCGGCCAGGCGGGTGACGAGCCCTCCTTCGCTTCTGATATCGTAGTGGGCGCATTGAAGAGAGACATGGTTGAGGCCAATGTCGAGTGGATGAACAAGCTTCTAACCGAGGACCTGGACATTAACACCCTGCGCGGCGTCGCTGCCAAGGCCGAAAAACTCTATCTGAGAACGCGAAACTCAGCCTCCAGCCAGAGCGCTAAACGTTCTAAAGAAATGGTATCATCCACCGGGTGGAATCAGCTTCATAAATTGTTTGGCGAAGACGTCGACGGCATTGAGCAAGCACGAACAGACATGCTCGCCAGAATCAGCGGGTTCAGACCCCAAGAGACCATCTTCGAAGTCAGCCACACCGACAAATCACACGCCGAAGCAGCAGAGATGATGAAACAGCTACGAAAGAGAATCACCCCAAAGAACAGACAACTCAAGAAGCAACAAGTTGATGATCACGAAGACGAAGACTTTGACCTCCCATCATACACTACGGGCAACAATGCCACCGCAGATGACTCTGACGATGACGCATTGGACGATGAAATGCCAGACATAGACCAAGCCACCTCTCCCTCAGACGACGACGACGACGACGACGACGATCTCGAAGTCACCATCTCAAATCCTTCCAACAAAAAGGGCAAAACCGACTGGCGCGACTCCGAAGTCTTCATGAGCTACACACCACGCACAACCAACGCCGCCGAGGAACGTGGCTACGGTGTCCACTCCGGCGGGTTCGTCGAAGCAGCCCGCGACGCAACCATGGACTTCACCAACGACGAAACCGCAAAGTCCTTTGGCCAACCGGCCCGGTCCAAGATGCGCTGGGACGCCAAATCCAAAAAGTACGTGTCTCGTGACAACGACGAAGACGGCTCCAAGGGCAGCAGGATGATTACCGGCGAGTCCGGCGTCAAGATAGCGGCGTCTTTCCAAAGCGGCCGCTACGACAAGTGGAAGCGCTCTCAGCGCATGAGAGGTCTACCCAGGGTTGGGGAGACGGAGAAGCTGGGCACGACGCAGGGGATACCGAACGGTGTGCGGTACAAGCATAAGCTGGAGAAGGCACCCAGGGAGGCTGATAAGTATAGAGATGACTTTGAGGTTCGCAAGAAGAGAGTCGCGGAGGCGAGGGAGAAGCGCGTTGGTAGATTCAAGGACGGCATGGGCAGTAAGAAGGAGCTCAAGGGCGCAAGCGATATTCGCAAATCAAGAGAGGAGAAGCAGAGAAAGCTGGCAAAGAATGCTAGACCGCAAAGGAAGAAGAAGTAAGACAGACAGACAGATGGATAGATGGATAGATACCTACCTTCACGAATTGACGTGCACGTATTTAGTTATTGTGCTGTCTCCAGATATACTCAAGATGAACTGGGAACAAAACAAATGCGCAACAACACACACGGGCTCAAATGTCTTGATAAAAAAATCAACTTCTATCATGTAATAATATTCTTGGTATCTGAGCAATAATGCCGTGCGTTATTGCCCTCTTCCCCAGACGCCTTGCCTCGCCAAAAAAAAAACAGAGAATTAGAAATGGTAAATCACATGGTATTCCATGGTTGTGCTCAGACACCCAAGTTAGAGCGTTTCACGAATTACAAGCACTGACAACAGAGACACTCATCATACTATGCCAGAAAACTCGGATTCGACAGGTTGGTAGAAGAAACAGATCAAAGCAATTATGCTATTGGGTATCGTGGTAGTGATTCTAATGCAATATCAAAGCAACATGGAAAGAGATTCGAAGAAGAAAAGGAGGCGTGATGCATGTTGCCGACTCGTAGTGTCCCCCGCATCTGCTTGCTTTGGATCCTGGCAACGCATGAATTGCGTCTGCTCTCGAACAGGTGCACAGTCGGCAGGCCAGCTTAAGAAAATGACAATGGTAAGTGTCATCAGGTTTCTTTGCCATGCTACTCAATGGCGTCCATGCTGGCCACCCAATCTCGCACAGCATCACGTAAAATACTTTGGCAATGGCGACCGTGACGGTCGTTCTTTAATCCAACATGATCCCCGTCTCGCTTGTCGACGGCCTCGCGGAACATGTCTTCAAGAGCAGACAAAATAACCGTCTTGCATTGGGTTCTGGGGGCATTGAGAGCTGGATCAGGCTTTGCTAGCTGTGTAATTTCTGACAAGGTGTCAGGCATCGTACTATCACTCTCAATGCTGTCGTGAATGTCACTGCGGGTTTGCGACGAATTGGTGGAGCTTCCCTTGCTACCATCGCCGTTCATGTAAACGACTTTGTCAACGGCGTCCTTCAGGGAGTCGTCGCAGCTGAAAATTGACTCCTCGGTCCATTCTTCCTCGAGCTGTGTCTCATAAGGTAGAATCGATGGTGTTAGCATGATGTTTCCAGCAGGGCCAAGAGTGCCCGTGTGGGTACCACCAGTGCGACCAAGCACGGCTTTTGGTCGCACTAGTCTTCTGTATATAATTCGGCTGATTGTGTTGCTAGTCGTATCCGCAATAAGAACGCTGCTGACATCCACCCATCGTTCCGTTGCTACTTGTCCTTGGGGGTTTGTAGGGGCGGGGTCGGCTCCGCTCGCATAGCTGCTTTAATTTTGTCAATAATGTTGTCCTGTGGTGGTAATGCTTGAAGCGCGAAATCGGGGTGGAAGTGGTTCAACCATCCTGCGGCATTCAAGGGAAGGTCGCCCTCAATGGCGAAACGAGTTTGCTCAAATGTCTCCAAACCATTGGGCAGGCCCAGGGTCGACAGGTATCCGCTACTTGAAGGGGAGCTAATCGCCGACTCAAAAGATGTGATGTAATCAGGAAAGGGGACATCGACATCTATCACGCCGTCCTCGGCATTAATGGACGTCTTGACTGGCGACTCGAACGCGCTATTTGGATCCGGTGTTCGATCGGCTTGAGCAAATGATCCTCGACCTCGGACGCCAGTGAAGCTCTCCCGTGGAGTGCCGGCATCACGAGCATCTACCCCTCGACGACGTGCAGCCACGACGCTATCGATTTGCTCTTCTGGGGACTCTCGGACCATTTCTGAAAGTTTGTCGACACGCCCAAAGCTAGACTTTACGGGCGAGCGAAGGTCCGCGCTTCCCTGGCCGTACGTACCACTGTCCATGGAATCTCGACGACGAGGGCTCCATAAACCCCCTATCAGGCTACCCCATTTTAAGCCTGAGCTAGGAGGCCGCGACACACACGCAGCTTGTCCGCTACTGTCTCCTCTTTTCAAGGACCGCTTGAGGTCGTCTGCGGCTACACTCCCGCTACTTCCAGGCCGCGGTCTTCTCTGGTTATCGCGCTGCTGAACGCTCGTAAAATGAGGCGCTGTGGTTTCGGCTATGATTGTCGTCGTAGTCGCCGCGCTACTTTTCCGAGTGACGATGTCTGTTCCGGGCATTTGCAGGTTGGTAGTAGTACGGATAGAGGCGGCATCGGACGCTCGTCTCTGATGATTACGATCGATGCCAATCTGCGCAAATTGAGGAGGAACAACTGTCGAGTTTCTCGCACTTTGGCTGGCGTTCCTGGAATGAGACGCTCGTCGCAGTCCACTTCGACGATTAATTTTGCGTCGCAGGGATTCTTCCCGAAGAACGGGGATAATGAATGTCGGCGGCGAGTTGGAGTAGCCGCCAATGGATGCAGACATGCTCGGCCGATGCGCTCTAGTGGTGTGAATTTGTTGGTTGGCGGGCAGGAAAGCAGAAAGCAAGAATATCAGTCGACGAGCAGCCATTTTGTCATTGGAGATGATGACGGTGCGTGCAGGGAGGGACAAGTCCTCCTCGTTCCGGGTTCGACGAGCCAAGGCTGCGCGTTTGCCGTACGCGGGGCCGCACAAGGCTTGGAGCCAGTCGGTATGAGTTGAGAGGAATCCTGTCAGGAGATTATGGAAGAATGCCGTAAGACCCAGTGGAGCTGCCCATTTGAAAGTCCAAATTGCCTCGTCCCTCCAGATGCCCCATCTGCCTTGACCGGTGACAACACGAGCGGCGCTGACCCCCATGACGATTCTGTTTCGCGCCAAGCCAACTTCGGAAGCAATGTTGATGTCGTCGGCGAGGCAATTTGGCCACAGTGATACGAGCTTAGTTGTACTCTTAGGCGGCTTAGCTCGAGGTAACTCGCTTCCGCGTCGATCAGATATTGACGGTGTGCGAGAGACAATGTTTGCGTGTGACGGTCCAATATGAGGGCCTGGTGATGCACTGTCTGCTTGCTTCAGCATTGCGTGGATCGTCGTGGCAACCAAGGATTGAAGATGGGTCAAAGTCCGCATGATTATGTCCCAATGTTGGGTTAAAGAGTCAATCCTATCTTCTATGTCAATCGCGTCCGCCGTATCTCCATAGGTACCTGACCCTGACATGTTCCAGCCAGCTTTTGTTGAATTGTAAGAAGATGAGAACAGATCCTGGTCATTGTACGATCCTGATTCGCGAAACAACGACTTCGTGGGTAGCGCGGATGAAATTCTGGAAACCACTTGAGGAATTTGCACTACTAGAACTACGGCGTACATTGGAGTGCGTCGCTGTTTTGGTTGCGGCTTCTTCTTTCTTTGCGCAGACTCTTTCCCTGGAGACGGAAAGGGAAATTCGCTACTATCCTCACAAGAATAGTGATTTTGCGGCGTTGCATTGGAGTCAGCATCGTCCACGGCGAGGTTTACGGGGAATAGCCGAGTAATGAGGACTTTTCGCTTGTCATTCTGGCGGGAAGGAACTCCTCCTAGGGGATGGCCGGCCCCTAGAGTAGGAGAGATGACCTGTGATGAATAAGACTGCGAAAGCTTGCTTGATCGGCCACTGGAACGACCGATGGAACTTCTGCCGTCACCGAAAATCGACGACGCCGCCGACTCGTTCACCCGAGCGTCACTGGGAACCACATGTACCTTTGTTGAAGTACCTTTGTAAGCCATTAGCTCGGAGTTACCGAATATACAGCTAGAGAACGTCGCAAGTTCCTCCCTATACTCGCGCGCAGCTCTTTGAAATTCAGTTTCGCTGTGGCTCTGGCTTCGGCCATGAATGGATGCCCGGCGATCAAAGGCCCCTTGGCGAGGTTGCGGGTTTTCAGCTTGAATGATCAACGGTTTGGCGGATTGAGTCAGACTGCCCTTACGAGCGGACATGGCTGCTCTCCTGGGATCCTGGCGAGCAGGTGAGCGATCCGAGATCGTCGTCGGTTCGGGGGCGGGTGACTGTCGAATAACAGCGATGCATTCGCTGGCCCAAGAGCGTCCTGCATGACGATGATGCGAACATCCTTAACGTCAAGCTCGACATCCTCACTGTAATCGAAAGCATGGGCAGTTGTCGTTCCGGGAGTAGTTGGGGTAGTGGAAAGTGGGAAAACTTGGTCATTCCGGTGTTGGTAGAGCGCCTGGGTATCCGGAAACAGGAGATTGCGCGTGTGGATATCCTCTTGCACGGATTCGAGAGATAAAATCGGGCGAGATGTGCTGTTATTGTTTGTTTCAACCGAAGGTGAAGTGGAGCCCCCAGAGCCCAAGTGAAGCAATCTTCCCAACATGGCGTGAAGTAGATATAACCTACAACGTAGTGGTTAGGGGGTGGAGCTGAGGATGTCGTCTGCGAAGACTGCCCAATGACTAAGAAAATCGCTTTGATTAAAATGATTGACAGCTATCGAGGTCGCAAGAGACGGATACTTCAAGTCCAGTGCGCGGCCATCATCAGAGGCAGCGAATTCAACGACTCCCGTAGTGCATGCATAGTCAACATGAGCGGGTGTAAAATCCGAGTTCACCAAGATGCTGTTGGAGACGATAGCTTCCTCCGAATGCAACTTTTGGCTATCCAGCGCGTTGAACCTGGTAAGTGCAGTGCCGTCGGCACAAGAGGAAAGGAAAAGGTTTACTATAAGTCACTAGCACTTGGAATAAAGTAGACAGGTGGTCGGAAAATCCGGGCCCGAGTCAGTTCTTGCGCAAACGTCAAGAGACGGCGGTCGAGGCGAAGTAAGTCGACAGCCCGGTACAGCGAGTGAACAGGACTAGGTAGACAGTGAAAAGCACTGCAATCAGACAGCGCGCAAAGCAAAAATCGGTGAGTCGACAGACCAAGACTGGCGAAATTCGAACGGCGGCAATTATAACAGAGAAGTTAAAAGAAAACACAAGCCTGTCCGTTTTCGAGAAGGCTTCCTGCACGTGCGTACCGTCGGTGCGACTGTCCGACCTACTCCGAAGAACGGATGCCGCGGCGCGAGAAGAAGAGCCGGTGAGCGTTGCTTGTACAAGGGGTCGTGGTGACAGCACAGAGTGGCGCAGACGAAGACAAAAACGATTGAGTTTGTCGTCTGATACTGCTACGAGGCCAGAAATCACCCACGTCCTTTTGCTTTGGCGGCGTCGTGCGGTGAGGAGAAGGGGGCAAGGTGTGAAGTTGGCCGTTGATGGAAGAAGGATGGGTCGAGTGGACGGGAGGTCGAAGGCAGATGAACCAATGATTGGTACGGACTACTCCGAACAGCAGCGTAAAATGCCAGGCAGCTGCGAGCTGCGAGCACTGAAATACAGGAAAGTGCGGGCAACTGCAGATAAGCGCGGGTAAGGGCAAGTGCGAGGGTCAAAGTGGGCGCGCGGCAGGTTGCACGCCGCAGGTTGCACGTCAAACATCGAACCCAGAAAGTCGGGTCAGGCAGACAGACAAGCCCGGATATTTACATGACGAAACTGTCTGGTGTTCTGGGTCTCTCTCATGCCAGCGAGGGACCTCGATCCCCAAGCAATCCTGGATACGCGTTTTGTTGACGTGCGGACACGCTACTGCGGGTTTTACAGTCGACGAGACCCAACCAACCCAGACCCCACCGGTCGTACGACTCGCTGGTGAATGGTAATATCAAGTGGGCACGCAAATTTCCCATATCAAGTGGCGGACCAAACAAGCTCGATCTTCTTAGCTTTAAAAGCCAGCCAACTAGCTTGGGGTCCGGTCTTTTGGTGCTCCTGCAGTCCTGGTCTTCGGCCGAAGCGATGCAGGCAGGTATATTTCTTCGAAATGGTGCCACAAACTCGTCACCGTCTGGCCCCGCCCCCAATTGTTCGAGTCAAGCTCGAGGCAAATAAATGCTCACTCTCAACTGGCGTCTTGTCTTGGACTCCCCGCTCACCGTGTTCCGTCTGGACCACCACGTCACCCTCCTCGAGGACCACGCAAACGCTGGGCAATTATTAATTGGCTGTTGGAATTGGTTTCCATTATTAATAAGCAAGCAAGCACCGTTTACGCGGTGTGGAGGAGTACTCAACTAGTCTCGTCAGTCAGGCTCCATTCCAGGACCAACAAATTGAAGACAATCAGCTCAGGCGTCATTCCTTTAGCTTTCCCACAAGCTCATGCCTGCGCGCTCCAAAATATAAGGTCAGGGAAAGGAGAGGATTTGGCGTAGCGTGAGAACGGGAGACTATCAGATGCAGAATTTGGTGAGGAACGGCCGCCTCTTCTCTTACCCCTCACAAGCGCCGCTGCGTCGAGCTTTAGACACAAATAAGGCCAGGACATAACTGCTCTCCCAGCCCTACATCGAGATAATGAATGCTCTAGTTCATCGGTGGTGTGCTACCTAGCCAAGGTCAAGCACACGGCACACGGCACACGATGCCCTAAACAGCAACTAGGGGAATAAGAGAGGTGAGGGGAAGACGCCCGCAATCGCATCTGCAGCGTGCCCGGTCATGCCTTCAATGTCTCATCTACCTCATCCTGCTGCGGGGAAACAGGAACAGCACAATGTTTCCGTCTACGTACTGTTTGAAGAAGGACCAAGCAGCTGATAGCTGATGTTTTTAGCGAAAAATGCGGTGTGGACGTTAGCTTCAGACGAGACAGGGCTTGCTGTTGGGTCGAAAGTTTGAAGGCCCAAAGCGATCTGCTGGTCATTCTCCTGCTGCGCAGTTGCAGAGTACATACGGTGAATGGTTTGTTCTACTAGTCACGCGTCACACACAAGAAAAGACGTACTGATCTTAGTAACACGAAGCAGCCGCGTGTTTGCGTGGCGGGAGTAAATTGATCAGTAATCGAAACGATACGAGAAGAAGCCGAGTATCGAACTTGTCATCCGCGAGGGATCGTTGCGACCGGAAAGATCCTAGCCGACACCTCCACTCGCTCGCTAATGTAGTAAGCCTCGCTACGATGGTCCACAAGGAACATGAAAGGGAAGGGGAGGGGGGTTGGGGTCTTGACGTGCCAGCAGGGCGGGCGAGTGGCGCAGCGTTGTGATCTGCTATCAACATGCGGCCCTTCCGGTGAAGGCATACAATATTGTATATTGCTTACAAATACGCAGCGTGTGCAACAGACTGATGATGGATGCAGAGGAATGTAACGATTCATCTCAATAATTCTACCACTTACACGTGCACATCTGCACATCTGCACATCTGCACGGCAGCGATTTGGTGAGCTGCACCCAAGGGCTCGACATGACGCGGAGGGAAAGCATGAATGTAATAAATGCGTCATGTCACCAAATGGCAAAGTTATTTACGAGGTCGGCATGCCTGCCGCCGCCCCCTGCACGGCGGAAGCTCTGCTTAGCTGGCTGCCTCGTGGCTGGCTTCCAAATGGACTTTCCGTGTGAGAAGTGCCGACGATCAATAGTGAGCTTCGGATCAAACCTGCGACCACATGATGTTGGTTGGTGAACGACAACGCCCGGCAAGCATGGGCCCCTGCTCAAAGCGCTTGGACCTGGCAAGCACGCAGGGTAAGCAGGACATTACGAACCAGCACTTACTTCCGTGTCAAATGCTGGTATATGCTCCGCGCTGGGTAGTAGAAGTAAACGGTCTCACTTGAGACGGCTGCACAAGTCAGTACATGCAGTTGTATGTACAGATATCTGATCATGTAGTGAGTGGCCTTCGAATGAGATCTGGCGTTACATCCCGGGCACATAACAAGGTAGACGAGGCAAGCTGAGCCGCCTTTGCGAGGCACGTGACCACACAGGAACAATAGAGATTTGTGAACGCGCCACAGACACTCACCCCCCCCCATACACAACAAGAAAGGAAGGGCGAATTCACACAAGAAGACGTGTGACGTGCTTCCACGAGCCGAATTATCAAATCATCAGTGCCCCGAGTGACGATACCTTTGCGGCAACAAGTCCTGGATTCTGCTCATGCCCTCGGCAAAAGCATCCACCCTCCTCCCACTGACCATGTCCCCGTTTGCATTCTCCAACGCCCCCGAGATCTTCCAGCCTGCCCACCTCGCACAGCAGCAAACACCGCAGTCGAAACCCGGCTTTCCAGGAAAACATGTCGCCGTGGCTGTGGCCGCCCACTCCGCAGCCCTCGGCCCTGCTCAGGACGCAAACACTCTCTGCGGCGTCGTGGCCGGAACGGCCGGCGTATTCCACAAAGGTCCACCAGCCAGAGTAGTCGCGGTCGAAGCACCGTCTTGCATCTCGATGGAGCAGGTGCCACAGGAAGGCTGTCCAGAAGCGATGGAACAGGGCAAAGGACTGCAACTCGGACCGAGGTTCAAAGAGCTGGTCACGCGGTCGCCAGTGATGGAAGAAGGCCTGGCACGAGTCCTCTGCCGGCTGGGTGACGCTGTGTATGGCACAGTCTAGATCCTGGGACTGCGCGGGTGACATTTCCGTGGGCGACGACAGGCCCCCTGATTCCTCCATTGACCATGGCAAAGGCCCCATTCTGACGAGGGACAGCGAAGCCAGCCTTGGTAGGCTCCGTAGGTCGAGGCCGAGGAGGCCAGACCAGAGTTCCTGCGATGACTCGCAAAACGCAGCATGGCGAATCTCGTCTCTGCGCAGCCCAATGAAGGGATCCAGCACGCTTTGCTCCGTCTGCGGTCTGTGGTCCACCGTGTTCAAGACCCCCGTGTACGCCCAGTCGTCAAACATGGTCATGACATCACTTTCGTAATGGATGAAAGGGACGTCGAACCGAACAGGAACGCTCACGTCCCCTTCGTCGGGCCATCGGACTCCCGTCTCACAATGGACGTGTCTGCGCCCGGGTCTGTGAAACCTGGGAAGCCACGCGCCTCGTGATTCCCGACATGTATGGAGCAAAGGAAAGATGACTTGGCTCCTCGGATGAACGATATATCTCACCCGCCAATCGGGATGGTTCGCCCGCTCACACTGCCGTCTGGGCTCACAGCTTGCATCGCGGCCTCTGCTCCATTGGACACACTCTTTCCAGCATTCGCGGCAGGGTACTTGCCCGATTAAGCGGGTAGGTGGCCTCACGAGCTCCCATATCTTGAGGCGAATTTCAGTGGGCAGGCGCAGGAAAGGGACGAATTGGGCCTCATGAGCCATGTGAATCACGAATAATCCTGTTTCGTTGTGGTGGCTGGCCAGGGTGAATTCAAATTCAATGCACGCACGCGCCTGATAGAGTAGTAGACCAGACGTTTTGGAATCCTGAGGGAATTCCAAATTCAGAATGAGATTTGGGTTTGGGGGCGCTTGCGGTCTCGTTAGGCTGCATTGCCGAGCGGATGGCACATTGGGAAAAGAAGGGGAGCATGTCGTATTTTTCTTCTTCGGTAGATCTTCTCGGTGAGGGGTAGTGGTAAGGTGAATCGTGTTCTGGGGTATACTTGCATTTTTTGCTGCGTGATTTATGAAAACGATGTAGGCGGATGATGGGCGTGAGATATGACAAGATGATTAAAATATGGAACTGGCTGAATGGGAATGGGGAAGATGGAGCCAGATGAGCTTAGCGCGGCCGAGTAGTTTTAACAAAGTCAATTGCGGGAGTTTGACGAGCACAAGAATGGGTGACAATGTTGATTGTGAGTGACAATTTGATGAAAGCAAAGAGAAAGGGTAAATGTCGAATGTGTCTCCTGATGAATTCCATGCGCAACCCCAACGCCTCGATAGATAACGTTCCCAAACTCTGTGCAATGGTGTACACGAGCGTCTCTTGCTGACCATTGTGTGCAACACCGCACCCCGGAACAGCCACTGCTGCAAATCAGTTGGCAAGAAGGCTGATTGATTCGGCGTTCTCGGACAGCTCCTTCACTGACATCCGAAGCTGATTCTGCGCGCTCCACGACCGCCGGAGGAAGCTTCTGGCTGGAGCGTTGCTGAATGAATGCCGTATGCGTGCAAGCACTCCATGATGATCGTTGCCTTTTCAGTAAAGTTCTTGAAGTTTCCATCATCAACCACAATGTGCGCTGTTGCGACGGATTTTCTTTGGTTGAGGCGCCAGATGTGAAGTTCGTGTACGGATTGAATCCCGTCAATCTGATCTTTGTTAGTTGCGCTAAATGCGGTGTCTGGCAAAAGTTTTGGGCAAAACGAAAAACAAAGCAGACAAAAAGAGTTGAAAAAAGACAGGATAGGAAAGAGGAAGAGAAAGAAAGAAGGCTGCCAACTACTCACCATTTCAATATCATGCTTTATATCCTCCGTGTCAATGCCGCTGGGGGCAACCTGCAAAAATATACTACCGCTGCTCTTCGTCAAAGGCACAGCGGTAAGAAATATCATTATGGCAATGAAAATACCAATGGAAGGGTCGGCATAGTATCGCGCTGGGCTGTCCGTCTTCCAGATGACGAGCGCAGCGATGATGACGCCAACGTTATTGATGGCGTCACCGACGACGTGGATGAAGATGCCGAGAAGACCGAGATCTCTTTCGGGCTTAGAGGGCGGCATGGCGGCGTGTTTGTGATCATAGTGGCTGCTTGTTGCCTGCAAGCAAATTCTCAGCTGGGTTATCCATTGGATCTATACACGGTGTACTTGATTGTAATTTACGGAGTTCTTTCTTGCTTCTATGTGGACTTCGTTGTCGTCTGAAAACGCAAGAATTCCGTCGTCATCTGACGGGGCGGCTTTGTCATGGATGTGTTCTTCGTGAGCGTGATGATGATTTGAGTGACCATGACCATGCCCGTGATCATGATCGTGTTCTTGAGCAGCTCATCAGCACGGCTCCTAGACCTCCCCCGCACAGAGATTGTTTACCATGCAAAAATGACATGACCAGTAAGTTGAGACCGAGCCCGACACAACCGATAATAAAGACAATCTTTGGCTGATCGATGTCTATATACTGATCAGACAATTGCAAATTCGCCTCAATAAATAGAGGGAATACCTACGAGGGTCGTCTGTCAACCTCTCTATGGCTTGCACAAGAATACTGACGCCTAGAGCCAAAAGAAAGACGCCATTGAAGAACGCTCCAAGGAGTGTAGCTCTTTGCCAGCCAAACGTGAGTTTTTTAGGCGGCGGTTCGGATCTTTCTGAAACCTGTCGACATGTTAGTTACGATTGTACTATGCATCTTTGCTTAAGGAAAGCAACAAACCATGAGGGCCACCAATGCCACCACGAAACCAACCAAATCACTAAGCTATCGGTAGTCGAATTAGTCCATGTTTATAACAGACAGAAAAAAACTTTCTGTGTGTGGGAGAGTATCAATTACGTAGTGAAAGGCATCGGCGACGAGGGCAAGAGAATGCGTATATAGCCCAGCTATCCAAGTCATGTATGTACGTTAGCTGACCGTATCCCGAAACACCAGAGTCAGAATAAGAGAGGTCGTACTCACCTATAAGCTCTGCAACAAAGAAAGCGGCTGATGTGCAGATAGTTGCTATCAGGCGTTGTTTCCGAGTGATTTTGACGACAGCCATCATGTGCGAGGCTTGTTAATGTAAATGAGGGACGGGAAAAGCAAATAAATCCAGGCTCGAAGATTGTTCAGTATTGACGAAGATAAGAAAAAAGATCAAGTGTCAAGCAGATGCGGCCAGCTGGACAATTGACACATGTCCGTCACAGCCAAGAATGAAAAGCTGGGGCCTTTGGAGAGACACATGAAGCTGGGATGACAGAAATCAAAGTGGGAAGAAAGTTAAGTTAGAATGTCTTCAAAAAGTCTGGCTCCATTCATTTTCTTGCGTAGCAGTGAATAGGCGGTATCGGGGGATCTAACGTTGTACTCGAGATGATTCGAATATCTGGAGTAGGTGGATCGTTGGTTTCACCAAGGGACGATGCACTAGTGCAACAAGAGGGTTGAATTCAATGATATTATAATTAATAATAATATCTAGAAGAGAGAGAAGAAGAGGAATCTAGCTAGGAGGAAAAGTGGGTAAAGGTAAGAAAAGGGGAATATAGGGCTTGCAGTAGCAGTGCAGTGCGGGGCAGTGCGCGATGCGACCAATCGCATCGCGTGCATCCATTTGGCGGTCCCACTTTTGTCCCGGCTTTTGGCCACGATTGAACCGAACAAGACCCGAAGGTCCGAAGGAAGCAACATGGATCGTGGATCGAGAACCTGCCCCGTTTGGCCGACGCGAGGTTGCAAGTGCCAGGGTCCAAGCCGGCATTGCATTAAAAATGAGGAAAAGCGTCGCTATTTTGATGCTGCTTCGTTTTCCGAACATGCTTGGGTAGGTGATTTGCTAAAAGGCGGCGCAAACGTATCCTCCAAGCAAGCACAAGGCGGGTTGATCAATATGGCCCCCCCATCTTAGGTCGTTGTGATCAAACGTTTCCAGAAACTCGGCGTGGTGGGCAGGATTCGGGTGAGCTTCGTTGCAAACAAGTTCAGAGAGGAGACAAAAGCCAAGAACATGGCTTCTGGAGTTGCACGACTACGGGTTTGCTGCGGCAGTACTACGCTGTATGTTTGGTGTTGGGCCACATCACGGAAGCAATTCGCCCGGATGCTGCTACATCAAGTGGGGTGGGGTGGAAAAATGGGAACTGGACGGAAACCTGCGTCGATTTCGGCAGGCGGTGGGGGCGCAACACTGACAGGCTGCTGCGTCAGTGTCCATTCTGCCACAACCAAGCCGGGTCATGATCATCTACAATGCTACATAGATTGCAGCTGCAACGCCATCGGAAAGTACCAGCTCTGCCATGTACGATCCAGCCCCGACGCATCGTACCAGACGCATGCTGAGATGAGAGCCAAACCACTCAATGTCTCGATATGCTGCGCCCAATCCCTTCGGCCCGCGCAGGGGCCGCGATGGTCCCACCTTCATCAATCTACCTCCGTGGGCTTTGACCGCGGGTCAACCGAGTCGCCAAGCTCTCCGGGCAGTACATCGACGCATTCAACATTTCGAGAGGACAAGAGGCGCAAGTCGGAGCGATGCTGCATCATCTCAGTGAATGATGGATACTCCAAGGACGAGGCTCTACTCAATCTGGATCACTTCGCTGGTCATGTCTTGCCAGGCATGCTCATGGCAATTGTGCCATTGAAAGGTGATTCTAAGAATAATGCCAGTGGCTATGGAAGCGTGAACAAACAGGTCATTGAGCACCTAGATCATTCTAAAATCGCATCAAGCACCTTCGGTGATCATGAACATGATCTTGGGTACACCTTCATTTTCGTAGCAAGGGACATGACCAAGGAAATGAAGGCTCGTCATCCAGATGTAGAGGTGCACATTGCGAGACATATTGCCGACGCATTTGGGTTAAAAAGGGGCTCTCAAGTTCTACTACGACCAGTACGTTCACAATTACGCTGTACACAGCACGGGGTGCCCTGTGATGGCTACATGTCTGGCTGACAGTCTCAAACAGGTTGACAATGATCACCCTGCCGTTGAGGCATCGCATGTCGAAATCTCCTTCAAAGACCAGTATCTTTCAAGAGCTGACATGTGGAGGTTGGCTATCGGAGAGCTGACGCAGAGAACAGTGTACAAGGGCCAATCCATATTCTTCTTGGGTACAATCAAAGCCCAGGTTACTGCAGTCTACGTCAATGGCCAGACTGTCCATTCCGCATTCTTTGCCAAGGACACTCGACCAATCTTTCGCAGCGAATCAGCAAAGTATGTCCTGTTCATCCAGATGGCGCGGGAAATGTGGGATTTCGACCCGGAGGCCTCGGGAGAAATCATGTTCAACAAAGTTGTCAACGGCTTCTTGCCTGCCTTGTTTAAACGATGGGCAGTGCTCAAGGTGAAACATCTCGTCAGTATCGTCCTATTTGCTCGCGTAGAGTATGATACTGGCATAAGTGCAGACCTAGTGAACAGCTCCTCGTTGAATGAGTACTACACTGGGCTGCAGCCGTCGGGAGATCGTCGCCCATACAAAGATTTCTATCGCGTAGTAGTAAGCGAGATGGCAAGCGGTGAATGGACCACCATTCTGTACCAGCTGAAGAAGGAATTCAACTATTTCCGCCGAGACATCAGTTTGCATCACCAAACCGCGAAAGCCTTCAACCACGCGCCTTTTGAGGATGAGAGTGGCAAGGATGGAGTGCCTAGTCCAATCAAAGCTGAATCATCCCTTTCGATTTATGGAAATGTCTTGGAGGCTATCAACATGGCAGCATCTCAGTTTGCTCACGACTACATAGACCGTGACCTTACGCGAACAGGAATTTCAATCGCCGTCATAACCCCTGGACCTGGCGTTTTCGAGGTCGACTACGAGACATTGCGACGAACAACGGAAGCCCTCGTAGGAAATGGAATTGGCTTGGACCTAATATGCATGGGGGCATGCCCTTGCACTCCGCGCCGCTTTTCAAGTACCGCAACCCCCAGTACTCTGATGATGGCCGTGGAGGGCAGGGAAACGCCCTGTCCAGATCCTTTCACAGCCGGGATAGTACACCAAACCAACCCACTCCAGTCATTGGGAGCTACAAATCTTTCTCTGGGTCATTCTCCCCCACGAAAGCCTCCAATCTTGCGGGCAGAATCGAGACGCTTGCCTTGATGGGAGCCAGCGAGATGTACTGCTATGCTTTGCCCCAGTGGCTGCATGTCTCGTACTGGACTGGAGCCAGCGAAGAGTCATTGTCATATGCTGGCATTGCACTGGCTGTATCGAACCAAGTCGAACAGGAAGATGATGGTTGGTTCAAGGTAAGATGTCGCATGTATGATTTGCAAATGCGAAGTATCTTGGACGCAAATGAGATCGAGACTGCACCGTTGCAAACCGACCCCAACTATCCAACGCACAGCATTCAAGCAAGTGCTGTCACTAAGCGACGCATGGATCGTCTTGGTGAAACACTATATGTTCCTAGCAAGAACCACCCTGAAGCATTGTTTGATCACGTATACGGCTACCAGAAGTTTGCACCTGATAAGCTCGCGCGTACAGGAGAAAAGTTACTTTGGAAGCAACTACAAGAATATGATAGTGCAAAGGCAAAACCCACCATAGCTCGCCATCACAACCACCATCGTCGCTTGTCGAAGAACAAAACTGAACTTGAAGATGCGACCCGAAAACAGCAGACTGATGGTGCTTCTGCGCTGGGGACATCCCTTCCTGAAAGAAAAGCTGCTGCGTTTTTGCAACCCTCTAGGAAACTTTCGTTGAGCACAGCAGAAATCGAAAACCCCATTCTATCGACACCAAAGCCCGCAACTGAGGCAGCTCAGGCCAACACTACATCGAAGAAGGCGTATTCGATTAAGAAACCCAAATTCATGCGGCAAATCAGGCTTGGGCAGCGAGGATTTGGAATAGCAGCACCGAAGGTTGTCGCGGCTGAGGTCAAGGTTGAGACTGTCAGCGCGGCGGCTGTGCTGTCGACGAACTCGAGATCGTCTTCCAATCCCTGTTCATTGTCGGATCTCAGACCTTCGACTCCAAAAACCATTACGAGTCGCCCGTCCTCAATGTCAGTGCCGAGACAAAAGTCAGAGACAATTGATACCACAATCGATGGAATGCCCGCGACGCCGAGTATTCCAATCTCGAGAGATGGCTTTAGTAGGCCAAGTACAGCAATTAGCCAAGTGAACGTGAAGTCGCCGTCTGTCTTAACTGCCAGTCCCGCGATTCGTCGCGAGAGGCGTCCAGAGGATAACGACGTCCGCTTCTCCAACGCACTGCGAGCAGAAGATGCCCAGAAAGTATACACTAGCAAACTGAGAGCCGGCGTCGTTCCAGAGTTGCCGTCCACGCTATCGCCAACTACAGCCATCACTCCTTGGCTGACGCTGCTAAATCCTTCCAACCCCGAAAGCCACAGAATCGATGACACTGTCCTGTACAGTCGGTGGCAGCACGTCTTTCCACGCACATCCGACATGAAGGTTCAGAAATGGAAGACGCTCTGCTGTCCCGCGGCTGTGCCGTTAACAACAGAGTACTTTCCATCCAAAGCACAGTTTGATGCTGAGTACCAGAGGCATCCTTACAACGTGGATCAGAACGTGGATGACGATATTGTCGACGAACCCAAGTCTCGCAAAGAATTCATGAAGGAGCTCATCAGCATGCGCTTTTCGCAAGGATTTCAGGTCGTTGTTGGGCCATTGGTGGCTCGTGCATTTGGCCAGAAAGTGATCAAGATTGCAGACATATTTTCTCGTGATCAGCCCCTCGATGATGGGACCAATGTCTTCATGTCTATGGGAAACACCATTCATCAGCTATCATGTGTTAATGGCACAGAAGTCGAAGTGAACATCTACCTGCGGAAGCCTACTGATTCGACGCCAGAGTCTCAGAACTTTCCATCGACGTACAGGCCAGCTATCCGAACACATCTGGACTACGAGTACGAGACTCGATCAATAGATCTTCTTACACCCAAACTAGACAGGAACTGGAACACAATTGATTCTTATCTCGCGGGCCACTACGACGAGATGATAGACAGCTTGAGATTTTGGCGAGCAAGATTTGTTCTCATCCCGCTGAGCCCGCGTCATTTATCGATTTCTCGTGCTCACACTGGTGACAATCCGGAAGAGCTCCGTATTGAAGGGATCAAAAAGCTGGCCCAGCTGTGGCAGCGCAATCGGTATGTGCCTCCGGCAGAGCGCAGATTTCAGGCAGCTGCAAAACGTCGAAGCGCCATAGACATTGTATACAAGACTGAAGATCTATCCACGGTGATCGCCGCTGAGCTTGAAACCTTGCCACTCTTGGAAAACCTGGAGGGTAGCCACCGCAAGAAACAGCTCGTCACTAGGAAAGAGCGATTTCAACGGACAAATCTTAATCTTGCAGCGCTGGCAGATGCTATGCAGCAACCAGTGGAAAGTGGCGGAGTGCCACTTCGAAACCGCCGGTGGCATCTCAGGATACATACCGCCGCTTTCATAGGATCAGACATGACCACTTGGCTGCTGGACAACTTTGAAGATCTTGATAGCCGAGAAGAGGCTGAGGAGCTTGGAAATGTACTCATGGTCCCCAACGACCCGAAGTACAAGGAAAAGGAGAAAGACAAGGACAAAGAGAAGGAGAACGGAACAGAGGGCAAGTCTGATAAAGGAAGAGGTCTTTTCGTTCATGTGGAAAGACGTCACAATTTCCGTGACGGCAACTACTTCTATCAGATTGCGCCCGAATTTGCAAAGTCTCGACCGGGATGGTTTGGCGGAGGCGTACGCCGAGATGTGTCATCTCCTGCTCCTCCATTGTCGTCGGACGACGGCCGTGATTCGCCTCGCCCTAGTATACCACGGCCACTGGCTCCGAATGATGCGAAGTCACCGGCATCCTTTGGTCTTCCACCTGGATCAAGTCAAGCACTTAAAAACCGCCCGCGGGTTATGCTCAGCAAAATGATCAGATACGACGTTGATCCACGAAAGAGATCGCAACGCCCAGAGCGGATAGACTTGCACTATGATCGCCTTCATAACCCGGACAACTGCTATCACATCCGCATAGGCTGGATGAGTGCGACGTCCAAGCTAGTTGAAGACACATTAGAAATCTGGGAGCGAGAAGCCAGCCAATATGGCCTTCGGCTGGTCGAGGTACCCATCAATGAAGCGTGCCGCATCACGGAAACCAACCCGTTCCGTAAGCCATACCTGATTCAACTCGCGATTCGGCCACCACTCGAGCGACCCGAGGCATACCATGATCCCAATTCCCTAAGCCCCCAGGCCGGTCCAAGCAAGAGTTTCTACCAGACAGCCATTCTCAAAAGCTTCGACTTTGTCCTCGACATGGAAGCTGCAACCAACTTCCCCTCTGACGTTGATGTGCGCTGCTCATGGGGCAAGCCCGAGTTCAAATACACGCAGTACATTCACCGCTCGGGGGCACTGCTCGCACAAATCACCAATGAGGGAGACTTCTTGGTCCTCGCCAACAGGCTCTACAACAAACGCACCAGCATTGCTCGCGACAAAGAGCTCCGCAGCCAAGTGGTCCACCCTGAACCATCGTCATCTCTCCCAAACACCGGCCGTGCCATGTCTCATATCCCATCCTCCTACGCGGCCGGCCACACCATGCCGGCGAGTGGCAATGCCTCTTCCTCTGATGCTTCCGCGCTAATCGTATCGCCGCAAGTACGACCTGCCTTCCACCACTTCTCCCCGCTACCCGACCCGTCGATGCTCCCGTGGCGGGATGCAAAGTTCCCTACCATGCTGCCCGTTCCGAACCCGAAGCCCTCAAGGCGGAACTCGAAGTCTTTTGTCACAATGAGGTGGCCCTGACGGCATTCTACAAAGATATCTTGGAAAAGGGCCAACAGCGGCCTCACGGGACGCCCACATCCACAGCAACGACTCACTCGATCCCTGAGGCGAGCATTCCCTCACTGGGTCTCCCACCGGGCGTGCTGGGTGAAAGTTCTCCGGGGGGAATGGGCACTCTGCTTCCGCCATGGCAAGCATGCGGATGAGTAGCCCCATGGCGTTCCTTAGGAGAGGAAGCGTGCAGTACGATGGAATGGGTTTAGGGTCGAAGGGCAAATAGGGAAACACCACCCAAAAGGACGTGGTGCTAGCCCACACACACGCGCCCGTCTCGAAGGATTTGGCGGATATCGCTTATTCAAGGCTGATTTTGGCGCTTTTTGGTAGAGACAATTGAGATGAATTAAAAAGATACAGATGATCAATCAAGAGGAATAAAGGTAATTTTTATCCCGCATTTCTGTTCCCCAATAAATACAAATAATGACAGACAATAGCAGCGCTGGGTGAAGAATAACAGAATTGACGTGAAGAAAAGGATGCGTCTAACCCTTGCTTCGCTCGATCGTGGTGTTGGTGCGTTCCAAGTTACTTGAACTAAAAATTAGATATTATATAAATAAGTATATTTATTAAACGAAATGTCCAGACACGCTAGGGTAGCTCTAGTTACGAAAATTTACGATTTTTGGGTTTAGACACAGTTATAGCTATAGTCTTCCGTACCTGTGAGGCCACGGACCACGCGAGGGTCTGCTTCACGGCCGGGGACTCAACGGCTTTTCCGACGGATGACAAGTTTTCGAGGTGCTTGTAAGCACGGCGCAGTTTGGGGTCGGCGCAGTACAAGTGCGATTCCTATACGCACGAGCGACGGTGGTGACGAAATCAACGGCTAGAGCGGCTAGGCGGCGGCTCTATCGCAGATGTGCATAGTGGCGCAGTAGATAATGAACCGCCTGCTAGAGGGGCGGAGGCGCCTGGTGCGGATGAGGGCAGCCTCTAGCTGCGTCTGCTCATTGGCGATCTTTGAGGTAGATGTAGCGGTGGTTAGGCTTGTTGACAGACGACCTACGGAGTGCGGAGTATGTGAGGACAATTGATAAGTGCCTCGCCAGTGTCACGTGGACCTAGCCCTAGCGCGTGGTGCGCCGGGGCCTCACAACCTTTCATAAACATGAACCTGAGAGCTGCAAAAACGCCACGCGCATGCATTAGCAAAGACTACTCCGTACGATGTAACTGACAACAGCCTTCTGCCGGGACCCCTGGCTGGGCCGTTACAACTTCACCGTTGGTTTCTCAACCTTGTGCGCTGCGTCATAGCCCTTCTTATCCATCATTTTGTCACGACTGCAATCCCTGCTACTACTGACCAACAACGCGCCAGAAACCCAATTGATTGCCTGGATGGTTCAGTCGTGTTTCTGCGGACGCGATAAAAAACATGCAGAAAGTTTCGGCGCAAATGGACCCTTTTTGCAACTTGCATGTTAGAGTTTGGCGTCGTCGTTCAATCTGGAAGGAAGCCTTCGCCTTCGGCCGTTCCGATGTACACTTGACCTGATCTTGACAACGTTTTGTCTGGGCTGACTTGTCACGCGGTGGCTCCTTCCTTCCCGCCCACGCGCACATCTCTCACCGCCTGCCCCGCCTGCCTTCTACCAGTGTTTTTAATAGTAGAAAGTGGCAGTTGCGAGGTCGCACTTTCCGCTGCCGCCCTCTACTTGGGTACTAGTCATGATCCGTCACAGCACATGGTCGCGCTCCCAATCCCTTTCGAATACAAATTATTTCAATTGTCCTTTTCAACTTTCCAAGCACTCGGATCCTTTCACCCTCGAACTACCCAAGATGGCGCCATCAAAGTCCTCACGGGCTGTTGCCGACGATCACAAGGCAGACTCTGCTGCCAATCCCAAGGAGAAAGGCAACGAGGGCAAACCAACTTCAGCAAAGATGCGCCGAGGTGCTAGCCAGCCCAGTGCTTCACAGCTTCGCGAAGCAGCAGCGGTTGCGCCCACATCAGCTCCATCGCGAAATACCACCGAGCCTCAAGCACCATCGGTAGGCACCCACTGACTTTTCCTCCTTGCGTTACCCGGTCGCCGAGGCCAAGCCTGCTGACTTTTCTGTGAAAACTTTGCTAACACACTGCCGCCCGGTACAGATGAACTGGTCGTTGTTTGAACGTGAATCTCTACATTCCTATTGCCGCGAGCATCAACTGAGCGCCCCTACCGCCTTCGCCAGCAAGTTTCATCACACTGTGCTCTCGCGTCCTGGCAGCATCGGTCTATACTCCCCACGATGATCCGAAAACAGCAGGCCCGACGGCAAAGCAAAGATGGTCTAGAACAAGCTGTTAGGAAGCATTTTAACGGCCTCGGCATACAAGAGAACGATGTTATAGTCAACTTCATCTACAAAGTACGGAGTCAAAAAATGTTCGGGGGCGGACCAAATCGGCAGCAAGGGGCTGTTTCCGATCACTAGGCATCCTGGGGTTGCATTATAATTTTTCTTCAGGCGTTGATTGAAACTTTGGCGATGATTATACGGCGTTTGCGGATATATGGGTGATGTGGTCGGAAAACAGGCTTGGCTGTCAATGACGGCAAGCATCCTCAGTCGTCCATCTCGACTGCCTGGGACATGTTATTTTACTACAGCACAGCATCGGGTTGGGACCATGGGTTCTTTGAACACAGAGCTCCCTGAAAGCTCGCCATTGCACATTATGAGCTTCAGAGAAACGCGATAAACCCTTTTTAGCATTAGTCATATCGAATACTGGTTTTTTCATCTGAATTTGCAGAGATGGAGATGTCCAAAGTATCCACTCAAATATATTTTGGCGCATTAGTGCATCTGATTGCCTCGAGCTGTGCGAGTTTGCCAGGACGTCTGTCAGTCAGTCACGCACCATCATGCCAACTGCAGGGTGGGGTACAGTGGGGTGTAGGTCGTCACTTCAAACGTCAAGAAGCAGCTCCGTATGCAGATCTCGGTGGGTACCAAGAACGATGCCAAATATCATGGCAGTGAATGAGAAGGTACGTGACTTGTATGACGGAATTCCGCTGCAAGGGAGTGAATATCTGAAGGTTGTACATGGCATGGAGAATTGGCTGCCTTTGCTCATCTTCCGATCTCGTCCTCCCGCCGTTTGCTTTCTCACCAGGTCTTGTTGCTGTTGCCATTGTTCTTGTGCTTATTCTCGTTTATTGTAATTGTTCCTCTCATATTGTTCCTCTCTCAACACTGCTCTTCCGTGCATTTTCCTTGTTTCGCCGTCGAAAGTGGCCAAGTCATGCGCGCCAGGTGCAAGCAAACGCAAGCAGCAGTGACTCGGGCTGAGCCAATGAAGGAAGGGCTCGATGAAATAGACATCTAGACATACAAATACTCGGTCTTCCTACCTGATTGTTTTCTTATCTTTAGGATTCTCCTTCTTCTGCACACCTACTCTGCTTCACCCCAACTCCCTCCCCTACGCTCATACTAGATCAACTTTTCTCAACCTACCAGTGTTTGGCATGCATGCAATTTGCATGGCCACACCTCTTTCCCACATCTAGACTATCGCGTCGCCATGGCTCTCCAGTTTCGGGCCCCGGCTGATGATTTGGTTTGCGATCTCTTGACAAACAAAAATTCCAGGGGCAATCACCAGGTAATACCCAGAGTCCTCGCTGCCAAACTATGACTTTGTTCATTCTGCTCGCTCATACTGTCACCCTCGTCATAGTCCCATCTCCACCAGCAACTTTGACAAGCGATAATGGACAAGTCAGAGCTTGACAGCGCGTTCGCCGAATACTGTGAGCAGTATTCGAATAATCCTATGGCAATGGATGTTTTAAAGCGCTTTCTAGATGATTGCCCTCTGGCAAAGCTCAAGCTTGCCCTTGGTGCGGCCGGCCATGCTCAACAGACTAAGGACGGAGCACTTCTCCCCGTTACGACACATCGAGATCTGCTGGAGCGGCCCGCGCCCAGGGCGCTACCGACGATGCGCAGGCTCTCATCGTCGCGCAGCAGCGCGCAGGAAGTGGAGGAGCATTTGTGTGTGGACATCATCGACCTCTGGAACGACGATTACGATCCCTTGGTTGCATCCGCGGACACCGATGAGAATCAACGATTGAATGAAATGGAAGACGCGTCGAGCCCCGGAGGCAGCCAGGATGAGCACCGGAACCATATTTTAGGCATCCTCCACCCCCGTTTCCCCCTCGACAAAGACATAAAGACACAGCTATTGTCTTACTACAACGATACCCAACCGTGGCTCCCTTGCTCGCAAACCCCGATGCCCTGGCGAGGACTTTGATTGCGAATTTTTACGTCACCTGTGAAGATGATGGTGGCATTTGTAAATTCGAAAGAAAGAGAGAAAGCTGGAAGGCGGCACATCCTTACCTACACGAGAATCAAACAGTTTGGGGTTGACGGGCGCTCCTTCACAACCTTTTGCGCGATTTAGTCCGGGGCTGTGACACCCACTTGTTTGCAGGATGGCCTTCATGGTGTAACTGAGGGGCTAAGGCGTGACCAGAGCATCTTTAGAACAAAATCATCTTTAGTGGTCCAAGGGCTCTAGGCGCTTAGGTCTTTTGCCTAATTAGGCTACAAGTGTGTGGCCTGAATCGCGCGCCCAGAAACACACGCGTTCGCGATGATACCATCAGGGGTCACAGGGATAGTCATCACACTTAGGATGAATGGGATCATCTTCCCCTTGAACACCTCACAGTTGGTAGCAATTGCACGCTACGATAGAACCAGAACCAGAACCAGCAGAATTTTTTATCATACGATTGTTATAAATGTCGAAGAGAACACCAGAAAAAGCTGTGATCACAGAAGCACAACGATTGTTCATGGACACCAATTTCCGACCGCCTGCCAAGTTATGGAAGTTGGCCCTCACATATAGACGGACGGGTGCGGGATGACATGTTGTACTCTGTACAGCGACAGCTATGACGACCAAGGAGAAGCCTGTTATGTTTTGTGTCTTAATGAATACCCAATATAGCCCTTTACGTAATCTCAATTTAGTCCCACAGGTTATGCTGTACTTCCTCGTCTTCAAGTCTCCAACGATTTCCATGACGATTCTAAACAACAAAGAGCGACGCGATGGCCCAATCTACACCTTGGACTCGGGATCAATATTCGCCTTCAAATGCTCACAGATACTCACAATCTCCCCATCCCTCTTCCTCCTCATGACGCCCTTGAGCGTCGCCAGCCTCTTACCCACCTGCATTGCCTCGGTCTCGATGACGACCTCGTCACCCATGGGGACGGGACGGAAGTACGTCACGCTGAGGTTGCGCGTGACGCCGAGGAACTGCCAGAACCCAGGCTTGCTGATGAGAACGAGGGGAATGGTGGTGCACAGGTCGAAGAGCGTGGCGGCAGCGCCGCCGTGCAAGTTGCCCAGTCGGTTGCAGTGGTCGTCGAGGCAGGTGAAGGAGAAGGTGACGCGGGCCGGGGCGCTGGGGTCCGCAGACGTGACTTTGAGGTGAGGGAGGAGCGTGGACATCCATTGCTGGGGGAAGGGAAAGGGGAAGATTTGTTAGTCTTTGTCAAGATTTGCGCACGTGTTTGTTGGGGAGGGTCAATGACACTCACTCCGGCTTTCCAGCGCTCGTCATCATCTTTGGTGAGCCATGCTTGGGCTCGCTGCACGGGGTCGTCGTGCAGATCTGCGTGATTCTTGTCGACCATTGTACGGCCGAGGGGAGGTGAATTGAAATTTTTTTTTTTATCTTTATGCAGATTTGATGATTCTGCAAGTCGATGGAGATGCAGGGAATGGTGATGGATGGATGGATGGCTTGTGCTTCAAGGAGCAGATACTTGGATGAGTCGGTTTAATGGGTGATGGTGGTGACAAGACGACGAATCTCTTGTTTGAGAAAGATGATGCAATGCAATGCAAGGCAATGCAAGGCAAGGCAAGGCAAGGCAAGGCAGTACCGAAACCCGGTCCGGCGACGGGAGCAAAAGCTGGATGCTGGATGGACTTGCCGAGGCTCCTTCACATGGGATCCACCCGGGTACTCCGACTCCGTCACTCCGCAGACTTTGATTGTCAACCCGCACCATTTCGATGCTCACCCGTCAACCTCGACAAGAAACAACGTCGGCGCCTTCGCAACCAGCGACACTTGCTGCGCGCGGCTTGCGCACCTCGATGAAATCCCCGGGTCGCCGACATGGAGTTCGTGACGGCCCTTCGAGGCACATTCGACGACAAGAAGCCCTCGCTGTTTGAGGTCCTCTCAGAGCAGCAGCTCAGCAGTCTTCTGCCTCCTACGCTCCGGTACCTCCTCACCGTTGCTACGCAAAGACACCCGCGTTATCTTCTGCGCATCCTCAACTCCTTCGATGAGCTGTACGCGCTATCCATGCTCGCCGTCGAGCGACACTACCTGCGCACCCGCGGCGGATCCTTCACCGAGCATTTCTATGGCCTCAAACGAGAAAAGGCGCTGAGGGGCGAGATACCCCGGGCGAGCCTGTCTGCTCCCCATCTCGTGCGCGAAACATTGAAGCTATCGACGTCCGACGTGTGGAAGAATCTAGCCGTCCTGGTCGGCGTGCCATACCTGAAGCGCAAACTGGACGAAAGCCATGAAATCAATGCGCCGCGGGCGCTGCTCGGATCTGCGTATACCCGGATGCCAGAGAACCCGACTCTGAAGGACCGCTTCACACACTGCTATCGATTGTTCTTGACCAACATGTACCCCAGCGTCAACGCTGCTTACTACTTTGCCATATTGGCCTTTCATCTCGGTTACCTCTTCGACAGGACCAAATACCACAATCCGCTCATGTGGCTCATTGGCACTCGGCTCCGCCGCATGACGGGCGCCGACCACCAAGCCATCGAGGCACTGTCGAAGCCGAAGCCCGGCAACCGACCGGGTCCTCGATCGCTGTTCTCGCCAAGCGAGTGGGGACCAAGGCTATATCTAGCCTGTCCATTCTACTACCGATGAGCATATTCGCACTCAAGTTCCTCGAGTGGTGGTACCAATCAGATTTCGCCAAGCAATTGTCCCGCAAGGCAACCGAGAACATTGACCTACCGCCCCCCATCGTCAGAGGGGTTGGAAAGAAGTCCGCTCCAAGTACAGAGGGCACAGAGGGCAAGGAAAGGGCCAACGCAGAGTCGGGCGCCGGTGAGGAACTGACTGCTGACGATGCGCCGATTGCGACGCCATCCATGCTGCCCATTTATGTGGTGCCCTCTCCGCAAGACACCTCGCTCTGCCCGATCTGCCGGGATGACATCGTTACCCCGACAGCCTGTCAGACGGGCGTCGTGTATTGCTATACCTGCATTCATAGATGGATCGAGGGGATGCACGACAAGCAGGAGAGCTTCATGGGGAAGCGGGCGGGAAAGTGGGAGAGTGGAATTGGTCGATGCGCAGTCACGGGGAAACGCGTTCTGGGCGGCACGGAAGGGTTGCGCAGAATCATGATCTAAAGAGCATGTGGACTAGACGTTAATTCGGTTCACGGGAACTCCGTCCATGGACCATCTAATAGATGCAATTCCCACGAAAGCGGCGCTGGGCGTGTCTCAGCTCTCCGTCATCAACCAAGTGCGGTTCCAACATCCGTGTCTCAGCCCTGCAGAGGCATGCAGGATCGGCGTCTGGCCAATCCAAGCTCGCCGTCGGGGTCCTCGCCGGCCGTTCCTGGAATGCAGACTCCTACGCGACATCGTTGTTCTTGGACGGCAGCGACAACGACCTCTTGGCGTGTGCCGAACCGTGCCGGGAGTGGCAGCTTTCGTCAGGAACCAGAACCATTGTCTCAGCCGAGATGAAAACGACTTTCCGTTTCCGTCGTCTGGGCAATCCAGGGGTCTCCGTCTCCGTCTCCGTCTCTCTCCTGGGGCGACATGCATGCATCATCCTGGGCTCAATGGCTGGTGGACGACACGCCTTGGAATGGAAGCCTTTCCCCAATCGCGCGAGAACAAAGACTATTGTGAGGCATTCTTACCGCACAATGAGTCCCCTGAAGACGGTCTCACCCCCGATTACCGGGTACTTTACCTTGCAGCGCCTGCATGAGACTCTGAGACACATTTATTCCTGCCACTTGACTTTTGGACGATGGATTCATTGCCAATATATAAGGACCATGTCTGAGCAATGTTCTCCTTCCCTTCTTTTCCTACCAAAACCCTCTCTTCCCAGCTCCTCTCCCTTCAAATATTGCTCCCTAAACGAACTTTTGCACCAGACAAGTGCTTACGTTTCACCTTGACTCTTGTTCTTCAAAGGAGCCCAACGGGCTTCTAGGCTTTTCTGAACATGGCGTACGCCTTGGCCACCTCGTACGTGGGGAAGCCCTTCTCTCGGGTTTCAACTGGTTCGATGGAGCGGACCCGTCTCACGGATTCGTATCGTATCAGAGCCGGCCGAATGCCGAGGCGATGGGCTTGTACTCTGTGGATGAAATCACCGGTGTCGTGAGATTGGGCGTCGACAGCACGAATGCTGTGTCTCTGAGCGACGGACGACCGAGCATCCGACTTGAGAGCAAGGAGGCGTATAACCATGGCCTCTTCATTGCCGATTTCTTGCACATGCCCCCTTCGCAATGTGGTCTTTGGCCAGCCTGTAAGTTCTTTGACTCTGCCCATCCGCCCATGGACTCCCTGGTGTCCGTGGCCAAAACACGAAGAAACTGACATGAATTGGGTTGAAAAAGTCTGGTCGTATGGACCCAACTGGCCGAGTGGCGGCGAAGTCGACGTGATCGAGGGCGCCAACGACCAGTACGGCAACATCCTCTCCGCACACACCGCCCCCGGATGCACCATCTCCAACAGCCTCAAATCCAATTTCTCAGGAACCCAGCGCTCGAAGAACTGCGATGTTGGCACCGAGAATGTTGGCTGCGGATATGGTTCCCCCGCGGGCGATGCGTCTGCGTACGGAGATGGATTCAATGCCGCGAACGGGGGCGTGTACGCCATGGAGTGGGATTCCGACTTGATCAAGATTTGGCATTTTGCCAGAAGTCAGATCCCCAAGGACATCAGCGGCAGGGAGCCGAACCCTGATGAGTGGGGATGCCACACGCGGTTTTTGGCGGCGACGGTTGCGACGTGGACAAGCACTTTAGGGATATGAGCCTGGTCATCAACATTGTAGGTTCTCCCCCGCCCCCTTTCTGATGTTATTGCTTCGGGGCGTTGCTTCTCGGAAGGCTCATGTGGCCAACTAACATGGCTATGAATGCAGAACTTTTGCGGTGATTGGGGCAACGCCATCTGGGGCAAGACGGACGGTTGTGGCAAATACGCCTCGACTTGCAGTGAATATGTCGCCAAGAACCCGCAGGCCTTTTCGAACGCGTACTGGGATGTCCGGTACATTGACGCATATCAGAGAGTCGAGAAGAAGCCGTCCCCTTCCAAGGCGACGAGCTCACGTCAATCCGAATCCACCTCGGCGACTGCAATGGCATCTTCCCTCAACACGAGCTCAGCTGAAACATCCTCGACGACTACAATGACGACTTCCCTCGACACGAGCTCAGCTGAAACAATGTCGACGACTGCAATGACGACTTCCTCAACACGACTGTCACCGCCAACGGCCGCAAGAATGCCAAACTAATCAGCTACAACACCAACACTACCTCTGTACCCACAAGCGCAACCTCATCCGGCGTCACCTCCTCGTCCATCCACACGCCCGAGGCAACAACGTCTGGTCCCAAGAACCCCTCAAGGTTGACGCGGCCTCTCTTCTAGGATGCTACGGCTCCAGCGACAGCTTCAGGAGCTTCCGAAAGGTCGGGGAAAGCAGAGACATGACTGTAGAGCGGTGCGTCAAGCTTTGCGCAGGGTCCATGTTCGCGGGCGCCTTTGACACGCAGTGCTTCTGTGCCGACTCCCTCGACGTCAACACGCGGGCCGTGGACGCACAGAACGGCGTCTGCGACCATGCTTGCCCCGGCAATGACGCCCAGTACTGCGGCGGCCTCGCCAAGAAAGTAGGCCATCTGGCCAACACGACTGCGCCCATTGACCCCCAGCGTGACGGGAACGTGTCCTCCTCCTCCACGGCTGCAACCACGGCATCTAGCTACAGCAAGCCTCTTCCCACGAGAGCGAGCATCGGCACGCCATTCGGCAACTCGACGCAGATGAGGAGATTCCGCGACACAAGAAGGAACCTCAACCGAAGGGAGTCCCGGCCCAAAAACATGCTTCTCACCGTCTACGGCACGGCCAAGAGCGATGCGGCCCGGCCTCGTCCCCCGCCTCCGCCCATGGCTCCCGGGCAGAACGTGACGCATTACACGTTGACGCAGGAACCTGAGACCGCTTCTACGCCTGCTGCGCCCCAGAATCAAGTCATCAAGACTGTTGTCGTGCCTGCGGGGTCGACAGCGGCACCATCCGGCGGGGGCGAGTTCGTCATGCACACGCGTCCGGGACACTCTTTCGTCGTCGGCAACGCCGCGCACGTTGAGGCCGGGATGACTGCTGTGCGGACGGCTCATCCTACAGAGGTTGTTGAGGTTGTCGAGGCGGTTGTTGAGGAGTGCGACTGCGAGGCGGCGGCGGCCCCTACTGCTCTGTCGCCTGCCCGCCCTGCCGATTCCTTGAAGGAGGCGGCTCCTCCTCCTCCTGCACAGGTTCCCGCGAAAGTGGCGCCTCCCGCGCGAGCACAACAGCAGCAACCCACTCAGAATGCGCCAACTCCTTCTACAGCCACGGCAGAGTCACCCGACGTACCGAACGTGTCTGTTGTGGTGACAGCCGGTGCGGGGGTGGTGCATGGAGTGAAGCCAAGTTGAGCGCGACGTGGGGGCTGGCGGTCCTGGCCACGACTGCGCTGTTGCTGTAGGGTTTTGAATGGAAAAGAGCAACCGCGGTGAATACATGAGGAGGGGAAGAACATGAGTTTGCATTGGATCGGTATCAGCATTGTTCGCTGTTCGCATTTGAGGCGATGGATTTGTTGTTTTGATGTAGTCCCACCGGCCGCTGATGAGTGAATGAGCTGGGTTTTTTGCATGGCTGGTCACCGAATGAGCTGGGTTTTTTGCATGACTTGGGAGATTGGGAGCCGAGGCTGGTTTACTTGGTTTGTACGTGGAAGCCGAGGCTGGTTTTACTTGGTTTGTACGGAGTACGGAGTATAGATAGATGACATGGAAGGTACACAGGCTGGAAGCAACCTTGGGAATTAAAAGAGACGATTTAAAAAAACTCTTTAGAATTTCGATTTGAGTGATTTAGGTACACAGGCCGGAAGCAACCTTGAGAAATAAAGAGACGATTTAAAATAACTTTGGAATTTCTCCCGAAAAAAAAAAAATAGAGTGACACAAATCTGACACAATGGCATGAACTCGCTAAATCCCGACATGCTACTTTTGTCGTCCCCAAGATGCGTGCCCTTGGCCGTACGGTCGGCCGATTCAAAGGTCAACTACAATGGCTCTGCTCACGACTTTCCCAGAATTTCTATACATCTGGCCAGCATTCACCATCAGGCTCCCTGGTTGCTCCCCGGCCCACCCATCAGCCACTTCCACAGCACGCTGTGAATGCCGTGGAACACCACGGCAAGCATGTCGCCCCAGGAGTGGTTGGGGACCAGGTCCCAGAGGAGGCCGCGGCGAGGATGCGACATGAGGCGCTCATAGGCCATCTGCAGGTCGTCAAAGTAGACGGATTCTTTGCCGTAGGCGCAGTGACAGTGGCCGAAGACGTGAAGCCGGGGTTTCACGCGCCATACTTCTCTTAGGAGGTGCGGACAGCCGAGATCCATGTCCAGGTGGTGTTTCTGGATATTGCAATTTGTCAGTCTTGGGGTTTTTTTTTTTTTTTTTTTTTTTTTTTTTCAATGGGGAGAGGTGATAGATGTAATCCGTATGTGCTCGACTTACGGGGGCCGTGCGTTACCAAAATGTCAGTCTGAGGAGGAACTTTGCTCAACCATGGTGACCGTGTAGGTGAGTACTGGAAGCTGGTGAGTTGACAGGCAGAGGTCAGTGAAACAGGCTTAGAGACCAGACACATGGGCAAGCTACGCACGCAAAGTTCTTGGGGCCACACTCTGGAATGTCTGGCGCGCCAAAGATGGTAATCTCCCTGCCCTTGATGCTCTGCACGGAGCTCTCGCCCTGGAGGTAGATGATGCCGTCGAGGTTGAGCCTCGCGCCGCGCCTCCGGTCATCGCCGCACCGACTCCGAATGTCGAAGTAGCTGTCGTGGTTTCCTGCAATGACGACCTTGACGGGGTGGGGCAGGGCCTTGAGCCAGTCAAGCTGCTTTTGTATGTCTGCGGCGGTGCCGTCGTTGGTGAGGTCTCCTGCGTGGATGAGCATGTCCCCGGCGGCACGTCGACGATTTGGTCGTGC
The DNA here is from genome assembly GCA_021950295.1 of Epichloe scottii. Classification (NCBI taxonomy): domain Eukaryota; kingdom Fungi; phylum Ascomycota; class Sordariomycetes; order Hypocreales; family Clavicipitaceae; genus Epichloe; species Epichloe scottii. Next base: position 1,384,761 of record CP083245.1, read on the forward strand.
GTGTCTGAGATGCACACGACGCGGAGGGCGGCCTTGTGCCGCGGAGGGCGGAAAGGTGTGCCGCGCAGGAACAGGACGAGATGGTAGAAGCTGGTGGTGAAGTAGGTGAGGGGCGAGAGGAGCAGCTGATCGAGCATGGTGAGCTTCTCCCACTGGCTCTGGCGGCGCAGGCCGAGCCAGATCAAGAGGCCCATGGTGAAGGTCGATGCAACTGGCGACTTCTCACCACTTCTCACCACTTCTCACTCAGCCGGACTCTGGCGGCCGGTGGATTGAGGGCACGGACCACATGCACATCAGACGTGGTGGGACTTTTGGAGCTCCATATGTACGTACATATGCTCCATATGCTCGGCTTGGTGGAAATGACGTCTTCTCTCCCGCCTTCCGTCTACAACCGGTTGGCACCGCGTTTCAATCCTGCACATTGGACTTTCACCACCTAAATACAATCAATCATACGGGAACAGTCTTTGCTTGCTCTCCTCCTCCTCCGAATCAGCGACACGTGCCACCGTGCCTCCTCATGAAACTGGCCCTGGCGGCAACGCGAGCTCCACGCCTCACTCACGACTCGCCATCATGACGAGCTTGAAACAATTATACAGCAAGAAAGACGGCGAAGCTGGTTCTGACAACCGTGGGTGCGTTCACTGCGCGCCCGAGACTGACTGCGGATGTGCTCCCCGTGCTAATAACAATCATGAAAAGGGTCGACTATGTAATCCACTATCTAGTCCCCGCTCAAGGTGTGTTTGAAGCTCCTCGCATCATTGGCCCAATTCTTACTTTTCTTTAGAACGTGCCGAGGCGGAAGCTGGCTTTGTCCAGCTCATCCAAGCCTTGACAGACGTAGGTTTGGCGACGGAAGTTCGCAATGGAGACCTAGGCTCGCTGCTCGTCTTCGTCAAACTCGCATCAGCAGACTTGCTGGGACAGCAAGTGTATCGCGGCCGCCTGCAAGATTGGCTCCAAGGCATTCGCACGTCGGGCCCAAACTCGGATCTTGCCAAGGTTCTGGAAGACGAGCCTGTGACTGAGGCGGAGCGGCTTCGGCTTGTTTACCAGCTCATCATCAGACCCGAGAATGATGGCGGTGCTGGCATCAATCAGGCCGGCTCCAAATGGAAATACGTCAATGATGTGTTTCCTCTGCATGATCAGACCTTCAACAAGTCCTGGATACAGAAGTGGACCAAGAAATGGCTCCTGGACGAGGCGGACCTGGACGATATTCGCAACAAGTTCGGTGAAAGTGTTGCCTTTTACTTTGCCTTTTTGAGGAGTTATTTCATCTTCCTCGCGTTCCCTTCTGCCATGGGCTTTGCCGCCTGGATGCTGCTCGGCCAGTTTTCCAGCACGTACGCGCTGGGCTGTGGACTTTGGTCCGTCATCTTCTTGGAATACTGGAAAAAGAAGGAAGTGGATTTGGCAGTCCAGTGGGGTGTGCGAGGCGTCTCTGCCATTCAGCTACCTCGCCCCGAGTTCAAGTGGGATTACGAGGCTGAGGACCTTGTCACCGGCGAGCCCGTCAAGGTGTACCCTTCTAAGAAACGGATCCAGACTCAACTTTTGCAGATACCATTCGCTATAGCTTGCATCGTTGTACTTGGAGGCTTAGTCGTTGTCGCAAACTCTTTGGAGATTTTCATCAACCAAGTGTATGATGGCCCAGGAAAGCAGTACCTGGTAGGTCGACGTCAACGCAACACTTCCGCCGGCATCTCTCAAAGCTCACCAAAATGACCAGGGTTTCGTGCCTACCATGATTCTCGTCATCTTCACACCTACATTCTCGGTTGTGCTGATGAAAGCCGCCAATGCCTTGACGCACAGTGAAAATTACAACACACTTGACGGTAATTCCACTCCAACAAAGCCATGCACTTGTCGCAAAACGTCGCTAACACTAAGCGTAGCGCACAAGGCTGCCCTGGTGCAGAAACAGTTTGTACTCAACTTCATGACTTCTTACATGGCACTCATTTTTACTGGTTTCGTTTACATTCCGTTCGGGGACATTCTTTTGCCATTCCTTGACTTCTGGCGTCGCACGGCACAGGTTCTCACCTTTAGCGAAAAGCCTCTTCCTACGCAACAGTTCCGCATCGACCCAGAGCGCATCAGCAGCCAAATGTTTTACTTCACCGTTACAGCACAAGTGGTGAATTTCGCCACCGAGGTCATCGTCCCCTATGTCAAACACAAGGCTTTTGCCAAGGCAAAGGAGCTTCAATCGAAAACAATGGAGGACCAGGATCATGCGGAAGAGGCGGCGTTTCTCAAACGAGTTCGTGGCGAGTGCGCATTAGAAGTATACGACGTCACGGATGACTACCGCGAAATGGTTATGCAGTTTGGTGAGTCGGAGACAATGCTCATGTGTCCCTGTTCTGCCAGGAAGCTCTCTAACAATAGCTTCCTCCAGGTTATCTGTCCCTTTTCTCGGTGGCGTGGCCATTGGCCGCGAGCTGCTTCCTCATCAACAACTGGGTTGAGCTGCGTTCCGATGGACTCAAGATTGCCGTTAGCTGCAAACGACCGATTCCTTGGCGATCAGACTCAATCGGTCCATGGCTCGATGCCATTGGTTTCTTGTCGTGGCTCGGTAGTATCACGAGCGCTGCAATCGTGTTCCTTTGCAGTGGCGCCAAGAGTGGGAACAGGGGCACCGCATCCCAAATTTCGGCTTGGGGAGGCCTTCTCAGCATTCTCTTGGCAGAACACTTTTACCTGCTGATGCAACAAGTCGTCCGCTTTGCGATGAACAAGGTGGAAAGCCCTGGCTTGCAACGTGAGCGAAGAGAGCGCTACTTGATGAAGAAAAGGCTCCTCGCTGAAAACCTCGGCCAAAATGTGAATGCCAAAGCGGCTGCTACTGTGCCTGGTGTTCAGGCCGGTGAGACCATCACAAGAAAAGCACTCGAAGAAGAAGCACGTCAAGCTTCTGTTCGTGGTCTTGGTGGCCCTGAAGAGATGTCAGTTTGTTGTGACACCGACACCGTGACGAAATCACTTTATTCTGAATCATTGACTGATGTGCTTTCAGGTTTTGGCAGCGTCAGCGCGGCATGGATGAGACCGTTGCAATCGGACGAAAGATGATTGAGTTGCAGGTGGTGAGTGTTGAATCCAATTTTCTTTCCTGTTTTCTCCCGCTCCCCCTTCCTCCTCCACTTTATTCGAGTCAACAAGGAAAGGATGAGTTTTCGTCACAGAAAAGTCCCATGTAGTATACTGACCATGCACAATAAAAAGACGGCAGCCGAAGCAAATGAAAGGCACAATGCACCGGCACTAGCACCGAGCTTCGAGGCATGAGGTATTTATCGATGGATTCTGTGAATTGACGACTCAAGGCGGGTTAGAATATATCTCGGTCTCGGGGTGCTCGGTTGAGCCGAAAAGAGCAAAAAAGCGGGCGGCATTGATTGAATATAGTTTGGGACTCCAGGTGCTCGGCATTGCCATCTGCGATGATGCATGTTGGCATGACAAAGTCACTTCCTGACGTTGAGACAAAGACAAGGTGCAAGCGGTGATCTATTCTTGAGCGCGCAGAGAAAAGATGAACAGACACTGTCATGAAGATTAGGACGACGACGGACGGACGGACAGAAGCAAAAATTGAAGACATGTACGATAATGTGGAATTTGTGGAATTTGTCGAGGACTTTTTGTTCACGTGCCCTCCGTCCGTACACGTACCTGCCTGTCCGGATACGACACCGTATGTACAGGCCCCATGGGAAGCACGAATTGGATCAAGGTCATCATCTCATCCTTCCTGTCCCAACAACCTGTTCAAGCAGGCCGACCCCGCCCTATCACAGACGGGCGACTGGCTCGACCGGCTCCACGCACCTGAGGTCCAAAGAGATGGTTGAGAGATGGTTTCAGCACACGAAAGCGTCGACGTTTGCCTCCTCGCGTGCATCCCTCATCCCTCATCCCAGTCGCAGTCGCCGGCCGCTAAACCTTCGCCATACAAAGACAACAAGGGCCGCCGTCCCGACCGTCCGACTTGGCCTTCGCCCTTCACCCTCGCGCCCGTCTGCCCGTCTGCCCTTTCTCTTTGCGGCATGTCGACCCCACGCAATCGCTTCCACGACGGCTGCTGGACGTGCAAGGCGAAGCGGTTCCAGTGCGACCGAACCCGCCCACACTGCCTGACATGCACCCAAAAGGGCTTTGCTTGCGAAGGCTACGAGATGCGCCTGAAATGGGGCGCTGGCATTGCGTCTCGAGGTCGGTTTGCCGGTGCCAGCCAACCGGTAGAGACAGCGATCCCCCCGCGCCCCAAGGGCAGGCGTCGCGACCTCGTTCGTGACGAGCGTCGTCGTGAAGCCGCAAAGGCGTCGACGAGATCCGGCGCCTCGGCGCCCGTGGATGTGGCTAGCCAGGTCACCTCGTCGGAATCGGAGAGGAGCAGTCCCCCTCAATTCGGATGTGGAAACCCCTCACGCGGGCCTCAGCATGGTCAGTCATCATACCCTCCTGAAACTGGCTCGTTTGTGCATTGCGCCTGATACTGATTATTGATGACTTGTCAGATCCCGACCAAGGCAAAACAGCCAAGCTGCCGTCGCCGTCGCCATCGCCATCGTCGCCATCCAGCTCTGCTGGCAAAATCCCCATTGGATATCAAAGCAGGGCGAAGAGGAAATGCGCCTCTTTGAAGAGTGTAAGCCGAACCTTTTTTTCTCTCTCTGTGGTACAGATTGAAGCTAACGCAGGGGCTTTCCTTAGTTCGCGAATACGGCATCAATACGCTACACTCCACATCTATAAATGACGAAGACAACATACTCGCCAAAAATTTGCCAACCTTATGCCAGCATTCTGAGGCGCTTTGTGCAACATGTCTCACCATACAAGCTTCCTTTGCCCCCGACCAACGGTCCAGCAACGATTCTTGACTTATTTCAACACAGCCTTGACCACCTTCCGAACAGAATTGGGCAATAGTGTGAATCAGCTCAGAGATGGCACATTTGCCGCTGGCTTGATGCTGTCTACCATCGGGGTAGGTTGACTTTTTGCCTTGTTGTTCTGCTGCCATGACTTGTGCACTAACCAAATCGCAATGCTTCTCGTATACCAGTTGAGCCTGGGCTGTGCTTGGACAATGCATTTGCATGGCATCTACAGCGTGGTATTGACACGCGGCTTACAAGAGCCTTTGAAAAGTCAAACGCCAATTCGACAGCACCTTATTGAAGTTCTGGGGTACCTGGATCTACCAGGCTTCGCTGTCGGTCGTCAGAACCCATCTATTGGCGTATGGCGTATGCACTGTCGTGAGCCGGGCTATATCTGTCGACCACCTCGGCTTGATAGTGTCGAGTTCGTGAGTGGCCTACCACGGTCCTTGCTTGACCTCTTGTCGGCTATCGACGCCATGGAGATCTCGGAAGAAGACCTCTGGGACTGGCCAGGCGCACCGGGGAGCTTGACACAATGTCATCTGTGGGAAGCTTACAGACTAGCTGGCATTCTTTCGTTACGCCATCCCCGGCTGTACACTCAGATCCAGGGTAATCAGCCGCCATCCCCCTCTATCGACGGCAGCTCACAGGCCTCATCGGGTTCAAGAAGAGCTACCCCGGTCTCGACAGTTGTCGTCGTGACGCGCGTCATTGGCCATATCGATGCAATCACCCGAGCCTACCTGGCACCTGATGCTCATAAAGACTCGCTTCTTTTCAACGCCATTGACTATCCTCTTTTTGTGGCAGGTATCGAGGCTGATGTGATGAATGACAAACCGGAGCTCAGAGAAGCAATCAAGAGTTGTTTTGCAGTGCGAGAAGAAGTCTTCAAGTTTCCCAGCAGGGGGACACAGCTGTTGTCCCTGATGGAGGAATGGTGGACGTGTTGCGCGAGAGATGAGATTACGATTGATGACTTGGCGACATCACGAGGCCTCGAGCTGGGGCTTTTGTGAGGAATGTTTTGTTTGTCTCAACGTATCTCGAAACAGTTCCTACCTGGTCAGCGGCGGTGTGTGTGCTTCTGCAGAGTCCCAGGCCCGGGAGGGCAGGATGTAGATCTACCACTTCCAGATACAATAAGATCTCGAAACGATAACGACTGACATAGCAATCGTAAACAATAGAGGACAGGCAGCACTAGCTCGGCAAGTGAGATTGTTCACGGATGGCCCTTTGACTGTACAAAATGGCATTGGCGACAGCGGCAGTATCGTGGGCTGTCACAATCTTGCCATCGGCGTTGTTTCAAGAGACGGGGTGGATCAGATGAATCATCTTGATAGACCAGATCGAACACACCAAAGTCCAGACGTTTCTCCACGCGGGGAAGCTCCTACACCCGACGCAGTAGGTGGACCGTGGTTACTGCCATGAAATGATCCGATTGACAGGCTACAGCCGGATGCTGGTGTGACGCCCTTCTATTCATGTATTCCAAACCCGTCACTTCACTATGGCGACTACGAGGCAGAGGCAGCCCGAGGGGTCCTTTTTCTGGGGATGATCTGCCTCCTGGCGCCTTTCTTCTCATCAATGGTAAGACATGCGGCGACGATGTCTCTTGCGGCGACGGAGAAGAGAAAATGGAAGCTGATTGTCTTTTGCAGAGGATGAAGCCGCAGCAGGTCATGACCAGCGCGTTGTTGATCTAAATCCGGTCCCTTCGAAGAACCCCAATGATCCTCTTGTATGGGTTATTACCGCATAATATTGAAAAAAAAATTAAATTTCGGCAGAGGGTTGTTTCTACACCGTAGGTGCTGGCTATTCCTGGCCAGGTGAGCGTTGACTCACTTGAAAAGACTTGGCGCATAATATAACATAACCTTGTTGCCCTCTCTTCCTCTTTTCTGGACAAAAGTCTGACAAACATGGGACAGAACTGGTGCACAGCTCGCAAGGCCGTCAATTTTTCGCTCGTGCTCTCAAAACGCAGCTCGATGGGTGTTTAAAGTATAGGTTGAGTGAGTGCCATCGTGGCTTTTAGTATCATTTATCTGACAAATGAAGATTCACATTTTATTACGGAGTACACGCATGTCAACTGTGCCCCTGGCTGGGCATAGGCGGCAGGCAGCAATGAGCTACGAAACCTCAAGAGGAGTCCGATGCGTTGGCCACGACCACTGATGAAGAAAAAGAAAAAGGCAGGGAAGATTTCGCCTTCAAAGCGTAGAGCAACTAGGAGGACAGAAAGCATGTTTGGGACTTGGCCGAAGCTCGCCCTGCTGCCAAATATTCGTTACGTGTGCATCCATCTCTGCTGGCTTCTCACAGCAATCTCAAATATTATCACCACTAACTTGCCCAGATTCAATCGCGGAGCATTGTGACAACTCATTGTGTGGGGAAGGAACCTTTCCGCGCCTCGTGATCATCAAGGCTGCGACGTCTGAAGATCCCTCTCGATAATGGCAGCAAGGGCGAGGCACTTCTCGTCCAGGTAGCGCGGGGCAACGATTTGAAGGGCACAGGGGGCGCCATCTACGACATCTGGGTCATCTGGGCATTTTGTAAGCGACTAACCCCGTTTTGATTTCTGGGCACGACTTCTGTTTCTTCTTCTTTCTTTGTTCTTAAAAAGGGGCGGCGATGATATCTGTTCTTCTGGAAAAGGTCTGGGGGAGATCAACACTCACAACTTGGCTGAACATGATCTTTTACAGACATGGGTTCTGGGTCCAGCGCCTTGGAGGCTCTGCCGTAGGGAATGACGCAAGCGGGATACTAGATCAAGTCTCATGGTTTAGAAAAGGGAGAAGAGCCACGGGGCCAAAGCAGCAGGGGGCATTACGTCGAGCAAGTTCCACAGCAGCGTGTAAGGAGGCCAGCCATACGTGTCGTGGGCAACGGCGGTGTTCTGCGCGGCCGGTCCCAGGATGATGTCGATGTCGTTGTCCACCCAGGCCTGTCGCCACGCGTCCTGGTACTTGTCGCGCGCCGTGTGCAGGGCGGCCATCTTCTCAAACGTCTCGAGGTCCTGGGACACGGGCAGGGGGCCCGAGAACATGGGGTGGTAGCGGTGCGCGACTGATGCCACGGGCGGCTCTCGGCCGGCGGCAATGTGATCGACGTGTGGTGCGTAGTCCAAGTACTGGAACGCAAGGCGGCTGCCGTACGAGATGCTTCGGTCCGGGGAATTGGCAAGACGGACGATGCTGTGGCCTGCCCTCGTGAGAGCGTCGACGGCCGAGGCCAGGGCCCGGCGGACGGGGGTGCAGCGGGAAGTGCTCGTCCTCGGACACGATGCCGATTGTGACCTTTGCGGTTGGGGCCTCGAGGGTTTCTTGCCATGGCCCCGCGTGGGCCGTCGCATCGTATCGGTTCGGTCGTGCGTCTAGAACCGTCGACATGAAGAGCGCCATGTCGTCGAGACTGTGGGCCAACGGCCCGGCACACGGCACCAAGCCCGGCAGGCCGTCGATGACGCCGGATATCTGGCCGCCAAAGGGGATCCGATCGGCCGTGGGCTTGAATCCGTATACGCCGTTGCACAGCGCAGGGATGCGAACCGAGCCCGCAATGTCGGTGCCGACGCCGAGGATGGATCCTCGGAAGGCAACGAGGGCGCCCTCGCCGCCGCTGGATCCGCCGGCCGTGAGCCTGGTGTTGTTGGGGTTCAGCGTGCGCCCGAAGACGTTGTTTTCCGAATCCGCCGTCTGCGTTTCGTTTGTGTGCGAGTGAGCCCGACGGGTTCATAGACAGTCCGACTGGTCGCCGACGGTGCTTTGGCGCTGGGCGCGGGAAACATGGAAAAGAAATCACTCACCATCAGCGTCTGCGGAACATTCGTCTTGACGTACAGGACCGCCCCGAGATCAAGTAGCATCTTCACGAGAGCAGAGTTGGCTTCCGCCGGGGATTCCCCAAAAACGACACATAGCCCAGCGTGCTCTGCACGCCTTGCACGCAGAAACTGTCCTTGATGCTGATGGGCAGGCCGTGCAGCGGACCAAGCGGCTTGCCCTCTCGGCCGAGGAACTCGTCGAGATGCACGGCTCTGGCGACGGCGCGGTCGAAGAAGTGCTCCGTCAAACACGATGTCTGTTCCGTGTCGGACATGCATGTTCCTTGTCAACGAGGCCGTTTCTCGCCCATCCATCCAACCACAGTGGTCAAGCCAGATCTTCGGACTCACCAGCTGCTGGGCAATGGCCGCTCGTTTGCAAAACGCCGTCGTCACCGCAAGAGACGTAACCTCCCCGTCCGCAAGTCTCCGCAACAACTTCCTCGCAGAGTACCGCTCCGTAATGTCAATCTCATCCTGCGATAGAATGCCGCTGCGCCGTGGAATATCCAATTCCAACAACTTGCCGTTCATGAGAGCCGAAGCAATGAATGCGTCGTCGAGACGCCACGACGATGGGATCTGGGAGTCAAGCTGTTGGCGTTTGCGGGCGGCCTGGACGCGCCAGTCTTCCAAGTCATTGATGGTCATTTTTTCTTCCTCTTTCTCCTGGGATCGTATTTTTACTGTTTCTGCGCGACGAGTTGGCACTTTATCATGGGGAAGATTGAAGGGGGGAATGAAAGTGAATTTCGAAATTTGTTAGAGTTGATTGTACTGCAGGGATGACCGACCAGTCCTGAGATGTAATGCTCATGTACGGGTCTACCTACGACTGGCATTGCTTACTGATGTAGATGAAAGCCTAATAGCTTGTGACGCGATGGCAACGACTTTGATAGCCGAGTTGGAACTAGATCGGCGGTCGACGTGTTGTCGCCCAAAGAGGCAAGTCGACGCCGGTATGAGATGTGCGGTTGGCTGGTGGACGCCGAAACGTGGGGTAAGTATAAGTAATGACAGGAGGGGTCGTTCATCTTGCTGCTTTTGGAAATTCGGATGTCATTCATTCGCTTCTTCCATCGGAATACAACCACACGCGTCTTGTTCCACCACCATCCTACTGGAGCACCGCCCCTTTCGTTCGTTCCGTTCTGTGCCAATGGAGATCGCTCGCCTCACATGGGATGGTCGTTCCGATGCTTGTTTGCTTACTCTGTTGTGCAAAGCTCTATGTACGGGTATGAAGCTGGCCGGACATGGGTGGGTTGTCCATTCGCTTGTCGACAAGGGCATCTACTCCGAGCAAGCCACTTTTTTCATGCCCTGCCGCTATTAATTCTCCGTGACTCGCTGGTACGAACTTGGTTCTCGTTCATGCTCGCTTTCCGGGTTCCCCACGCACGCACGCAGTCTGGTCGACCCGTCCGCGCCGAACCCTGCTTTGAAGAAGGGCGGATCCGCGATGCCGCAAAAGTCCAGGGCCCTTCGCTCTCACCTGCTCATTCATCTCATCGTTCGAATGAACCAGAGAACGTGCAGAAGCTCGTGGCTCGTGAGCCATCATGAGCGGCTCCAGTTTCTCTCCGTTTTCCAGCCCAGATCGCTCATGGCTTTTCCAAGTAAAGGGGCGGCACTACTCACTTCTCACTGCGGCGCAAGGCGTCAGTCAGTTTCCTCTTGGGTCTTGTCTTGACGACAACGGGGTCGCGTATCCATCACATACCAGTGAACCTCAAGTTGCAGATCCGCCTGCCCTTTTGTGGATTTCTGGGAAAAGAGGCCGACATCTTGCGGTCTAGCACGCATTACGACGTCGCTGGCCGTCACGTATTGAGACCGGCTTTTCACAGAAGCGTCCGCCCAGGATGAGCAGAGAGATTCTCCTTTGAACGGGTGCGCCTCATTGTACCTGATCCGATGAACACAATTCTATGACCGGGCTGTATGTCTATTGAGCGGGGGGCTTGAATATCAACGGACAAAGGTTCTACTGGAGCGGCTTCCTCAAGGCGCAGAACGTTTGCTGCCGTGGGTTTTCGCTTGAACTACAGCCAAGGCGGCTCATCACGTTCGAGAATGGGCGGTTGCAAGGCGGAGAGTGAACCGGCTCTAATAAGCACGGGAATCAAGTAACAAGTCCGACTACGTCCGTCGATCGGATGCAGGGCAACGGTACCCTATCATAGACAACGGCTTGATGCTCTGCAGAAAGGCCTTGGCGATGCACGGAGCAGTTGTCGATCAAGGAGGGATGCTTGCGAACTTGTACTAAGCAGAGTAGACGGACCCATTGCCAATTTAATTTCCGAGGCTTGCCATCATTGCATCACACTCGACCGCGAAACCGGGCATGGTTTGTGCTGTTCGTGTCACAGATACCTGGACCAAGCTCAGCGATTGTCTGTTGGAGAAGTTGCGGAGAATGGCAGTCATTACTCTACTTCGTCGTGCTGTAATTGCCGTCTTCTCGCTGACTCGTCATTTGAAGATTTTGAAGATGGACTGATGCCTGCTATGCCATCGGCCGGAGAGACTGGGTTGCATGGTGGCTTGTCAGGCTGACTGACAGTGAGCAAAATACGAGACTGAGATTCCCAACTGCATCGCGGCCGGCAGTCGGGAAAAGAAGAGATGAACGGGTCGGTCGGTCGGGTCGAGAATTGGCCCGGCGAGGTTGCAGGGGTTGCAGGCAGCAGCCAAGTCAGATCGGGTGGGTCGAATGGCGCATGGTTCCTTCCCTCCTCGTCCCCTCGTCCAACCAAATTGGTCCAGTCTTCTTCCACTCAACATTACTTCGTAATTTGAACCGCTTGTATTGTTTCTCACCGTCTAACGATACCCATGTTGGTGGCTGCATGTCTCACCTGTCTTGGTGGTGGCCTCTTTATTTTGGCCGATGCGGCAATTCCAGGCACGTTTAGCTTTGCAGGCAAGGAAGGGCATTGCATTGCACATTGCCCCGATGGCGTCTCCTGCTTTGGGCACCAAGCGTCTGGCGCCTGGCGCCTTTGATTATCTGACATACGAAGCCGAAGCCTCGTGGACCTGGCTTGACGGGGGCCGAGTCATTGGGCGGTGCGGCGTGTGCAGCTGTTGTTTGGTGCAGTGGCACAAATAAACTTCTGTCACATAACACAAGGACTGTGGGCCAGGATTCCGAACCGAAGTCTCTCGACTTTCAATGGAACCGGACTGAACCGGACTGAACCGGACAGCAATCATCATCAGCGACAAGGTCGAATCAACGTGGGCGTCCAGGAGCCCTGACTCAATTCATCCAACCGCCAGTGGCCCAGCACGCACGCCTTCGCCCCTCGTGCCCCCCAGACCCTCACGGGTACGTGATTATCAGCCTGCAAGTTTTGGCAGGCAATCGGCTCCGTCCAACTTGCCGCACCACAAATCCTCCCAGCAGCCCTGCTCCCCCATGGAGTTGCTACAAAGTCATGAATGGTGCCAGGGGTGTAGCCTTGTTGGTGCTGGAACTCGGCGCACACGAGGCACCCGGTTTCGCTCAGGCTGCCACGGTACATGTTGGCGTGATGCCTTTTCTATTGTTGTTCATTCATCTCCCCTTCCTCCTCCCCTTCCTATTCCAGACAACTACCAGAAAAGCACCTGTTCAGTTTTATAAAGAAGCACTTCGGGCACTGATTTCTTCATCACTGTACCTCGACAACGGGCCCGACGACAAGACATATGTCACCCCACTTCCCCAGCTTCGACGACGGACTGCCAGAACAGTAGCTTTAGCCTTTTTTACAATAGCACAGACTGCGACCGACGGCGCCCCGTGTGTCGTTCAGATAGGCCGCCACTGCCTTCCATGAGCCATCTCGAGGCTTTTGTCTGAGCTCCACGCTCTCTGCCTTCATCTGACGTGTTTGGACTCGTTCCGTTGAGAAAAAATAATGGAAACCGTCGACGAACTCGCGGTAAAGCCTTTTCGTGAGGTGGTTGAAAAAGGAAAGCTGGCCATGGAAAATGCGGGAGATTCACAAGATATGTTGAAAGAAGCGCAACGCCTTGTGAAAGTAGGTGAAAGAGGCTTGACCCGAATCGAGGCCAGTTGCAGAAAGCTCTATAATGAATACGGAAATAACTTTATACTCGCTCTGAAGGAAAACCGTATGTATCCTCTACTCTTCTTTTGATCCCTGAAACAATTCGTCGGCAGCTGAAGCTTGACGAGGTGACTCCGATTGACTTTCATATCTTGGCGGATATTCTGATGCGAAACGATTTGTTGCAGATGAGATCACCGAATACCGTAAACAACTCACCGATTTACTCTGGGACTTTGAAGATTTCATCGAGGCCGATACCTTCAAGGCCGAGAAATTCCACGAGCTGCAGGCCTTGAACAGAGAAGCCGGCCCGAAAGTGTACAATATTCTCATCACCATGAAACTTCAAGTTCCAAATCACTATCTCTCTCAACTATCGCCGCCATCATCCCCTCACCCGCATTCGCTTTTCCCCTTCAACAGCCAGCTTCCCAGCACCCCTTCGGCCTAGTTCCCTCAACACGGGGTTCGATGTCGGGCTCGCAGGGCGACGCCAGATCAGTAGCAGATTATCCTCATGTGGATGATGCCACAACTCAGCTACAAAATCTGATGTTCGATCAGCGCTTGTCAAGTGTCCAAGGCCAAGATGTGGTCGCTGCCATCGCCGTCCAAAGAGGGGAGGATACGGACATTCCACTACCGCCTGAGCAGCCTCTACAAACACCCCCGAGACCACCGTCACAAACAGTCCCGAGACCACCGTCGTCACTGGACCCCTGGGATCCCCAATCGGCACCTGGTGGTGAAGACGTAGAGATGAATATTCACAGTTCAGTCCACCGAAGGCCCACTGTCTATAGGCCAGAGTCACCTGTTGATCCCGCTATTTCTCCCATGAACCCCGACAACAGTCAACGCTCGCCATGTAATGCACAGCAACCATACGGAAGTGTAGCTGGCGTCTACGATCAAGACACAGATGAGTATAGTGACTACCGGCACTCTGGATCCAGCACACAGTCGAATCCCACGAATGCGACGAGCCATGGAACCCGTTCGCGGGGCCCCACGTTCTCTCCTACTATTCCGGAGGAAGATGCGCCACGAGGAACAAGCAAACCAACATATAGCATCCAGCCGCTGCAAGTACGATCACCTCTGCTTCCTCCGCCGCGAAGAACTTCGAGAGGCTCTGTTACCAGTCGGGTCGAAGATATGGACCGGCAATACAAAACCATCAGACAGATGCAGGGGCATCCCCGAAAAGTCCTCTGCCGCCACCGCCGCTGGCCAATCGCCACGGCAGTGGCTCTGGCATGAAGCATCAAAATCTCTACCCCCAATCGGGAACGTCCAATCCAAGGAGTCAAGCAGGCCTCGGAATAGCCATGACAGTACCGAGCGAGAATCCAGATCATGGCTTGATTCCGGTGGCCACGGAAGACTCCATACAGGCCAGACTGTCACCAAAAGATTGCACTATAGGGCCGAATAGCACATTTTATCAATACAAAGGCTTCTGTGAGGGTGCCAAAGAAGTCATTCGCGGTGAGATTGGGATCAAGAAGACCAAGAAACCAGTGAGTTCGCCCCAAACCAAGCTCATTTTTGACGTCACACTAACACTTTTGGACAGGGATTTTCAGCAGCCGCTACTGTGGCACGATGTACAGGATGTTTCTTTGAACTGGACTTTTCCCAGATTGAGTATGACTTGAACAAAGAAGGTAAGGCTACATGACATGATACAAGACGCAAGAAAGAAAACTAATGTAGCACGTTGAAGACAAGGGCAACTTTTACAAGAGCGGCATCAACTATCGTCTCCGTTTCCTACAGAAAAGTCATCTTCCAGCCAAGCGAGTCGATGACGTGCTTTATGCCTGCGTGTTTTGTGTGCAGGCAGGAAGAACGATCGATGAGTGCGATGCAACAGTTTTCACAACGTCAAAGGCTTTGTTCAATCATTTGACACATCACCCGCGGCCGTTGCCCGAGGTTCCCGGAATCGCTGTCGTGGAAGGGGCCAGCATGCCTGCTCACCTCCGAAACGACTACGACATTCACTTCAGAAACCCACCCGAAGCTCATCCCGCACAGCTGAATTTCTCGCAAATATCTGGAAAGGCTACGGGCATCGCGCGGGATCATTCGCGAAGGCTATACGGCCAAAGACTTCTGTTTGACCGCAGCCCAGCTTTGGATCTCTGCCACGGAGCCAGGGTGGTCGGAATAAACTGGCCGGAAAAGTACAATGGCGAATGGATCTTTGCATGGCACGACGGTATCTGTGCATCTGTTCCTGCCGACATTATCAAACTCGATGCACCACCATTTGAGGATATCAGAATGTTGGGCTCAAGCCTTATTCGCGCAAAATCTCGATGGAAATTCCACCAAAAGGACAAAGATAAGGACAAGAGCCTCTGGCTCAGGTTTGATAAGAATGAGCCCATCATAAATATCGGCTGTAAGTAACATGGTGTGGTTGGTGGCTTTACCATGCTCTTCGTAGACAAAACTGACGTAATTGTTAGATCCCGATCCGGATTTTTGGTGCTGGTCCGGCACAAACAGTAAAGGCAAATGGGGCATTTTCCCCAAAATATTTTTAGAACCGAGCACCATCCAGGAGCTTACTGCTGAAGGGGCCGACCGTGCCACGACATTGGCCAACGAGAAGAACAAGTCTTCGTCGATGTTGGCTAAATTTGCATCGAAGAGACGACCGTCTTCTGGTCGACCACAGAGCGTTGTGGAGTCAACAAGCAGCCACGAAGCTCTGGGGAATTACTATGCATCGACATCCTCTCACGGAAGCAAATAGTAAAAGCCCGCGCGTGGTGGGAAATGGATAGGGAAGGGAGATGAACCAGGGAAGAGGAGGGGTTTTTTTTCTTTGCGCCATGGATGTTCTAGCCGGATACATGAATCAGCTTGGTTGGCGCTCTAGTACGAGGACTTGGAAATATATCTCATATACCCAATACGATCTTTTTTGTTTTAGACATTCCTTGTTCCTCTCAATTGACACGCATCGCTATCTGACTAGAACGTGCTTCCTCATTGGATGGCACCGAACTCGTATCCTTTGCGAAGAATGTTGCTCGTGTGCAACATGGATATTTCTTGTAATCGGGTCGTGATGTCAGTCCAGTCATCAGAAAAACGATCACGTCAACCACGATCCAGACCGCCAAGTTGAAATATGGGCCAGCAACGTGTTTGTATGACTGTTTGCACTACTTCTACTAAGAATAGTGGAAGCGTGCGTGTTGTTCCACGGCAGGAAATGCCGCCGTGTAGTCTTTGTGCGCACAAATATGCGACATGCGTCCAAGCATCGAGCAGTCTATGTATCAACGTCGCATACTGCACTGCACCCAGGTGCACGTGGCTGGTGCTACCCGTATTGTGAGCTCTGCGAGCTCTGTGAGCGTGGAGGACATGGACATTTGCTTAATTTCGGGTTGATGCCGAACATGCCTGAAATATATCAAATTGACCAGTAATAAGCATAGCCATGACGAGATTGGCGAGCCCTTCTCAGACACAACTGTGTCTCGGCACCAGGAACCTTCTTTTCCTACCTTGTAATTACCCTGGGTTGGTTAGTTGGGGGGGGGGCCATCTCAAACGCAGAAATGTGCACGGGGTGTGGGGATGGGACAGGATTCAGGGTTGTGGCTGGGCGTGGCTGGCTCTTTACTCCGTGCAGGAAGGAACCGCCCACCGGGCCTTTATGCCGTATTATACTCCGTACTCCGTAATATCCGGTCGCCGCCTTGGATTAGATGAGGAAGGGGGCATTCATCAGCGCGCGTTTGAGACCAGCTTGGCGGCACGTCGTGGGGCTTCCAAGTTTCAGCTTGAAGCTGACGATGAAGTCAGAGTGCAGTAAAACATGGCGACTGTACTCCGTAGGCAGGATGAAATTCATCATGGGCGAGAAAGGGCAACTGGTTGAGAGGGGCAAGGAGACCTGAAGTTGCACAGTGGTTGTAGCTCGCCAGTGGCAGCCTGGCAGGTGCAGACCCGTGGCGACTGCCTGCACCTGCCTGCACCTGCCCTGAGCACCTGATCTGGCTGGGGCAGCTGGTAGTAACAAACATCACGAGACGGAGTCGAGTCTCGTCGTCCGCCGTGATGCTCTGACCTTTGTCTGGACAAAGCAAAGATTCCCGGACACGACATGACTGGAACGGATTCCAGATGGGCGCACATGCCCTGGATGATTACATCTGTCGCACAAAGCCCGACAAAGCATCGAACCTCTTCACCGCTCCGCAGGATGACGGCACGACCTCTGTTCCCGTGCAACTTAATCGGATGCGTGTTGTTCAACGAGCTCTTCCTTGAATCCAGGGAGTAGATTTGCCTACAGGGCCAAGTTAGGCAAGTAGTGCTACGATACAGCCAGGACCGCTGTCGCATAATGAGCGCTGCTAACAAAGTTGCACGTGCATGCACGTCAACTTGCAAAAGGAGGGGGTTAATTCGCAGCGTGTGAATGGCATCAGACGACTGAGCCTCTCCGCCCTGATGATCATGGATTAGCGGGAGACTCGCAGCCTGTCGTTCCATGCGCTTCAGGTTTCCCACTTTCACCAGATTGGCTTCGGGGCATGACGAGGCAATCTCCCGCTGAAACACGATGCCCAGCCTTCGCAAAGCTTTCACCTCGTTAGTGCCGCGTTTGAGTAGCGACTTGTTCACGTTGCCACCACTTTCAGTTTGTCAGTCCATCGGCCAAGCGCCTAAGCACGGCGTGCCTGCCTGCCGCCTCATGCCGTCCAGCACTGTCACGCGGCAGCAGTGACATCAATTCGCCTCAAGCAGCAAGTCGTGGATGTCGTCGTTGTTCTCCAGACAAAGGATATATATCCAAGTACGGAGTACGTCGCTGGCCTTTGTTACTGCCCGAGACGGGGACAGAGAGACGCACAGGCGCCAGCAGGCACGAACTGCCAGACTGCCATGCCACACTGCCTGCCAGACCAGAGTCAGGTCATGGCTTGGCGCCGCCTGTGTTATCCAGACTTGGCGCCGAATCCCTGTCCGCGCCAATCAGGACGTTGGATCCGCTCGCGCCATCGGCTGGCTGCCGTCCGATCGAGGCTGCATCCGGCTTGCTGGCATGCTGCATTCTCTTACACGGAGAGTCAAGACTCAAAGAGGCAGAGGCAGGCACGGGGGCCAGCATGACACCATGAGGCGGTACGGGACCTCCATGCCTGCCCCCTAATGCCTAATGCGACCGACACTCCATCTTGGCCCGGAAGAGGAGCCCCCATACAAGATCCAACCAGATGTGGCAGCACACGACAATGACATGCTGACTTGCTGACCCTGGCACGCGGCACGCGGCACACGGGTTCAACGAGAAATGTAGCTGGTGGTTCCTCTAGAAGGCGTGTGCATTGCTCGTCCATCATGGATGGTGGAGGAGAGTGACTTGCCCACGGCCAAGCCAAGCGCTTGTACCTTGCCTGAAGCATAGTATAATAGTAGTGCGCTCCCATCCGAGTCCCCATTTCATGTCTCCGGGTTGCCCCATGTTTGTTCATCTCTTCATTTATTTGTGCAATATTCCCACCTCAATCTCGAGCCTTGTTGCTTCTGAATCACACGGTTGATCAGAAGTCCAAGGAAGAGGGTGACGCGCTGAGCCTGATACGGTGTTTGACTGTCGCATCGTCAGTCTGACGGACACAATTTCCTTGTTCTACTAATCCTTCTCCCCGGTACTTCAATACGTCTCCCTCGTCGCTTTTCTCCTTTCACATACGCCTTCCATTGGCATCGACGACGACAAGATGAGTTGTCGTAACAACAATTGGAGGTCAATACTCGCCGCCGGTGGCATATATTTTGCCGTTAGCGGCGCTTCTGTAGGAGCCGCCAGCGCTCAAGGCTATACTGATAATGCTGTTGCATCGATAAGGTCACTAAACGAAAATTGGTACAACGTAAGAACGGGAATCTGGGATGATGCTTGGTGGAACAGCGGGAACGCCCTCACCACCTTGGCTGATTTTGCATCATTACGGCTTGCTGAAGCCAACAAGCTCAATGTCGGTGGATATATGCGCAACACATTTATTCAAGCACAAAAAACAAACGTCCAAACAATCAAAGCAGTTGCCAAGAACGGCATGGTCTCGTCCACGTACTGCCTGGATTACAGCAACGGCTGCATGGCCAAACGAGGGTTCTTGGGGAAACGCGGATTTGACGACTTCATCAACGAATTCTATGACGACGAGGGATGGTGGGCTTTGGGATTGGTTCGGTCATTCGACGTTTCTGGCGACAGAGAATACCTCGACGCGGCTGTTGACATCTTCAACGACATGCAGACAGGACGGGGCACGCCATGTGGCGGAGGCATCTACTGGAGCAAGGAGCGCAAGTACGTCAACGCCATCGCCAACGAGCTTTACTTGTCCGTTGCCGCCTCTCTGGCTCGCCGAGTGTCCCAGAATGAGACCTACAAGCGCATCGCCATTGATCAATGGAACTGGTTCGAGAAGAGCGGCATGATCAATGCTCAGAATCTGATCAACGACGGCCTGGATGATAAATGCAAGAACAATGGTCTTCAGACATGGAGTTACAACCAAGGTGTTGTGCTTGGCGGTCTTGCGGACCTTTTCCGTCTCACTGACGACCTGAAATACATCGAAAAGGCCGTACCCATTGCCCGGGCCGCCATCAAGTCCCTCTCAGATGCCCAAGGAGTTTTGGTCGAGACGGACAAGTGCGAGCTCCGCCCGGGAAACTGTGGCAAGGACGGGCAGCAGTTCAAGGGCATCTTTGTCCGAAACCTTGGATATTTGAACGAAGTGGCACCTCACCAGGAGTTCAAGGACTTCATCATTCGCAATGCCGATTCGATATGGAAGAACGACAGGGACAACCAGAACAAACTAGGAGTGGCCTGGGCTGGTCCGTACGTGGCGGCTACGGGACCTACACAAAGCAGCGCGCTGGATGTTTTAGTTGCGGCGATTGCTGTCTCGTAACTACTTTAATGGCATGAAATAATGACCAACTACATAATCGACGAAGCTGGAAGTCCACCAGTACAGTACAATAGCATAATTACTCTGAGCGCAAGCATATTACAGCATGGCCGACACTGGTGCGCTTGGAATACCGTGTCATCATTTTCTCTACTTGGTTCTGGGAGCTGCATAGACTACGTCATGTCGTACGAGCAACATTCATCATACCACAACATGTGCTTTTGATCCAATAACTTTGCAGATAGGCTTCACTTTACGCACAGACCACCAAGGACCTAGTATGTGATCATCGCAATGGGGTACTTGGCGTGAAAGTGAGACTCTGGTGTGGTGGACTTTGCAACTTTGCTCTCCTCGTGACGGCCAGAACCTCTCTCACGCGGTCGCCAATCACACACACCCTGCACCGAACCGGAAACAGTCACGATTCACGCAACAAGACTTGTGTAAAACGAAGAAACCACAGTGACCGACTCGAAAGGGGGAAAGGATGTCCGTGTCCGTGGTTTCCTTCCGGAAAGATGGAAACAAGCCCCCTGCTTCAGAAATCCTCTCACTCACCGAACAGAAAAGGTTCAGTCAGGATCGGGTGTCGTCCAATTGTCGTGCAAAACGCGTGTGTTTGAGAAACTGGTGAACTCATCGTAGCGCCCCACTATTTCTAGGCTGAGACGACGCGAGCTCCCAGATTCAGGTGACTGACGGAGATGCCGCTGTTTGGGTACTGAACGATTTTCTGCCAAGGAACCAGAGATTTCAACAGTGCTGTTTCTGTGTCATCTGCTGGTTTCCTATGGAACAAGTCGTCTTTTCTGTTGTTTGGCAGGGCGGACGAAGAGTTTCGTTTGGTTTGGGAGGTCTTGGCGCCATGGTGGTTGTGCGAATTGGACTCCTGGTGTGACATGGCTTGAGAGAGAAGGGTGAATTAGACTGTGGAAGAATTGTATGGCTAATCTGTGTGCTTGCCCGAGGCTCATTTGGATTGGAGTTGGATTGGAGGTCGTTGGATTCAAGGGTTAGGGTTGTGGGTGACCACAGCTCTGAAGTGGGGCGGGCCGCGTGAGACAACGTGGGCTCGATTGTTTTTTTGTTGTGATGAGCTTAGCTTGCCTGTGACGCTGTGAAGCATGGACGTCAGACACCTACTATGCTGAATTGACCGGATGACGAAGATGCAATCTTGAGCTGAGGGGCGCTTTGATACGTCGTCGCTCGATGGGTTTTTTGATGGGTTGAGTGAGTGGAATCCATCTGTCCTGAGTCCGGGAAGAGAACCGCGCCTGATACGATACCCCGCTAATGAGGAGGAGGAAAAACAAAAGACAACACCAACCTTGCGGGCCATTCAGGCCTTTCAAGCCGACATCTGCCTTCATCAGAGCTTTCTTTTGTAGAGAGTAGGCTGCAGGCCGCGAGCTGCTAGATTCGCCATGGACGCTCCGGAGGCAGACTTCGACATCAAGCTGCAGAAGATCTCGGGAGATCTGATTGCCGACCTCGACCGTGGGCTGAGCACGGCTCTGCGCAAGTCTGACGCCCATGGAGGAACTCGAGTGCGATCCTTTGTGCGGGCAAGGGAGACATGGAAGTCAACAACCATGGTTCTGGACATGTTCCAAGAGCTCCCCAGCTACTGGACCCTCATCTGCCGAGATGGATTCCCTCTTGGCAGAGTCGTATTTGGAATACGCCCAGATGAGGCACCGGGTCAAGCAAACGACCAGGCAGTCGGACCTACTCATACCAGTCGACTATGCCATTTCCAGGATCCTCTATGCATTCTGCAAAGTCCGAGGGGAGAAGGTCGTGGTGCGGTTCCTCAATGTGGAAACCAGATATCTCGAGGTACTCCTGTCTGCCGTTGAGGAGGCGGAAGAAAAGTCGCATCTCCAACAAAAGCCAGCGTGGGAATGGGAGCAGCGCTACGTGGTGCTCCTCTGGCTCTCGCACTTGCTCCTGGCACCGTTTGATCTGTCGACGATATCAACATTGGACGCGGAGGATTCTGGCGTTCCAAGCATAGACGGATTCGACTGGCCTCGGAATCTTCCCGGCATCACGACGAGGGTTGTACCCCTCGCTATCAAGTATCTCTCATCTCCGGGGAAGGAAAAAGATGCGGCAAAGGCGTTGTTGGTGAGGGTCGCGATGCGTAGAGACATGCAGCAGCTCGGAGTGCTGGACGCCCTGGTGCGGTGGGCGATGGCTTCTCTTCGACCGAGAAAGGACGAGCCACTGAGGTCGACGTACTCTTATCTAGGCGTTCTTTCGTTCTTGGCCGGCGCATTGACATCGGCTGCCGAGACGTCTGACATGGATCCGTATCTTGCGCCCGTCTTTCACTGCGTCTATGCCATCACGCTTGCGGAGAATGACATGTCCCAGTCGATTATCGAATTGGCTGTGGTGAGAAAGATGATACTGAAGGTCATTCGGTCTGTTGCGGTGTCCTTGCTGCGACAGCAGCAGCAAAGTATGGCGAATACGGAGATGGTGGAAACGGCAATTGGGTATCTCCTCGACAGCATCTCAGACAACGATACGCCCGTCCGACTATCAGCTAGCAAAGCACTCAGCATCATCACCCTCAAGCTAGATCCTGGCATGGCTTCCCAAGTCGTGGAAGCGGTGTTGGAGTCGCTGAACAAGAATGTTTTGTGGACGAAACCTTGCAGCCCAGGAGAGAAGCCTACTCGAAACTTGTCCAGCGTCAATAATATGGAATGGCACGGCTTGACGCTCACGCTGTCACACTTGCTCTATCGACGGTCTCCTCCTGCAAACCAACTCTCCGACATCATTCACGCCCTGCTACTGGGCCTCTCTTTCGAGCAGCGAAGTACGTCTGGCGGGAGCGTGGGAGCCAACGTGCGCGATGCCGCGTGCTTTGGAATATGGGCCCTCGCGCGTCGGTATACTACGCGAGAACTGCTCAGCGTCCCAACCACGTCCGTGTTTGCGGCAAAGGCGCATCCGTCAACGAGCTCGATACTCCAGGTCCTGGGGACAGAGCTCGTCGTCACGGCGTCTCTGGACTCTGCAGGGAACATTAGGCGCGGCGCATCAGCCGCCCTGCAGGAACTCATTGGTCGTCATCCCGATACCGTAGAACGGGGTATAGAGCTTGTCCAGACCGTGGACTACCACATGGTGGCGAGGCGCTCCAGGGCTGTCGAGGAGGTGGCCACAAAGGCGACTGCCTTGTCCGGGCAGTACGGTGAAGCTCTGATCGACGGTCTCTTGGGGTGGAGAGGGATCGGGGACACTGATGCCCAGTCAAGGAGAGTTGCTGGAGCGGCTTTTGGTGTCTTGACCGCTGGGCTCTCTCTGCTGGACAAGACGGACTGCTTTGCTCGTTATTCGGCCTCGATTGAGCTGATTATGCGGCAGATCAACTCTCTTGCCAAGCGGCAGGTCGAAGAACGGCATGGCCTGCTGCTGTGCTTTGCCTCTCTCCTGGACAAGGTTGCGGAATCCATACAGGAGAAAGGCGGGTGTTCGCCAACGCAGTCGCCACTGACTCAACAGGCCTTGGAATCCGTCTCGGAGATTCTTGAGGATTGCCAGGTCGCGGAGTACCGCCGGCCAGAGCTGATCGCAGAGGGCGCCAGCAGCCTCGTGGTTTCCGCTCTCCCCATGCTCCAGCTAGCGCGCATCGGCCAGTCCGCCATGCCCGTGCGGCCAGGACAAGCTTCGTTGTCTGTATCCCGAGTGCGAGAGTACATCGGCTCCGTGTCATCCCGGCTCACAGATTCGCGGACTAACGAAGCTGCCGCGAGATTGACCACCTCGCTTCAATCCATGGTTCCAAAGTGGCTCAACAGAAACGAGGCGGAAACCGTACAGCCTGCAGCTGCAGCTGCTCTCATCCTCCTCCTCTTCTCAACCTCGCAGATCCGAGAGGCCACGCTCGAGGAATGGGCTGCGGCGGTGGGAACAAGGCCAACTACCCGAACCGTCGTCACTGGCCAGGGCTACTTCCACGCGTTGGCGATGGCGCAGCCCATCGCGAAGCAGGCACAGGTCCAGTCTGGGCGCGACTCGGCGTGTCAGGCGCTGCTGAGTCGGTGGGCTCAAGACGACGACATCGACGTGCGCGTGACCATCATGCAGAGCCTCATTCGCAGCAGCCTCTTACACGCCGAGGCGGGCCTGTTCCTGGCCTTGCTCACCGACGGACTGAACGACTACACGACCAACGCCAGGGGAGACGTGGGCTCTCATGTCCGCGTCCAGGCCCTACGAGCGGTGCGAAGTCTCTGGGGAAACGGCGGCATCTCCAGCTCCAGCTCCAACCCAGATCTGCTGGGGGATTCGTTGAGAAAGTTGTTCCCATGCACTCTGCGCCTCTCTGCAGAGAAACTAGACCGCGTGCGCGCCGAAGCACAGGCCGTTCTGGCCCTCACGATGAAAGAAAGGTATTGCTCACTTGACGTATATTTCCCGAAACATGAAACTTTTCCGAAGAAAGACACCAAAACTAATTTTACGCGAATTGTTCCAACAACAAAAAAAGCAGCGACGCCGAGTCTTTCCAATCCCTCACATTCTCCTCCAAAGCCTACTTCACAACCGTCCTCAACCTCGTTCCGATCCCCTCTCTGGAATCCGACTTGCTTCTGGAGCACGCGCCCCATGACCACGCAGCGTGGATGGCCGAGCTCATGTCCGGCCTCGTCACGTCCGCCGACACCGGCAACGACGACCTCGTCATCTCGAGTCGCGCTGCGCTCACAGATTTCTGCGAAGCGTCCCAGCGTAATCTGGACCTCGTCTGCAGATCTCTCGTACGGAATCTACGCACCTTCCCAGCAGAAGATCGCGTTGCCGTGCCGACGCTCGAGATCATCGCCTTCCTATTCCACGTGGGTCTGTTCCCGGAAGCCCGGGGCATCAGTCTCCGGCACGTATGTCTCCTCACCCAAAAGGCTGGGTACAAGACGGGCAACGTTCGCAAGATCATGGCTTGTATCAAGGTCTACGGCGGGGTGGCCAGTCTATCTGATGGTGAGGTCGCAAACACGGATGCAGACGAAACAGAGGGTGGTGGTGTCCAGGCGGGCGTGGACGAGGCCAGGAAGAGACTCGGGGCGCTGATGTTCCATCCCTGGCCGAGGGTGAGGAGCGTGGCCGTCGACGAGATCTGGGGCGTGTCGGGGTATTGCGAGGACAGGGGAATGGCGAAGCTGACGAGCGTGGATTGGAGTGCTGCTGGGAAGGAAGAGATTTGGGGGCGGTGAGGGCTTTGGGGATGGGATAGTCCGGTCCGGTCCGGTCCGGTCTGGTTCTTTAGACGTGGTCGGGAGAAGTCAACTTACATGGCATGGCGCGAATTAACTGCTGCGCATATGGAAGCAGCCAGCTCGATAACTCCAT
Organism: Epichloe scottii; assembly: GCA_021950295.1. Taxonomy (NCBI): domain Eukaryota; kingdom Fungi; phylum Ascomycota; class Sordariomycetes; order Hypocreales; family Clavicipitaceae; genus Epichloe; species Epichloe scottii. The sequence goes on from CP083245.1 coordinate 1,409,959, forward strand.
CTATCGCAACGACACAATGATACTTTCCACGCGGAGTACAATGCACCTCCTGGATTGTTTTACAAATCTACATGCCCCAGTTTTTCGTTCCTCTCTCCAACAGCTGCGATCAGCTGCAAGTAATACTATTATTAGAGAGCTACAAGGAAAAGGCATAGGGTATTGACAGCGCCACCAGAGAATACATCTGTTTCTATGCAGGTTACTAGTAGCACGACGTACCTTTTAAATACTAGTCACCGTCACCCTTACTTCCTTGCTGATGGCTAATTGGCCCAATTCCCCCTGTCAGGTAGAGGTAGAGTTGTTTAAAAATAATTCAGGTTCAGGGGGTGCAATTGTACAATTGTCCCGGATCAAATAAAGTTTGCAGGCAGGCCCGTCCCACTTGCAGCCCTTTGTTTCAAAAGTCCCCGGATCCAGGAATCCCACGGGTTCGCAGCTTTATCCGAGAAAGCGAATGTGGCCGGGCCGGTACCTCGCGATGGATGGGCTCGTAAAAACGGCCCCCTGCTCCATGATGAGATGGGTCGAGTCCATCTTTATTGTTACTCTCGCTGTACGGAGCACCATGCCGTAATATGTTCTTGTCTCCAACCCCCCTCAAATCTATCGAGTCTTGACTGATGTACTACGGGCGGGACTTTTGATGCATTGGCCGCACCTCGAAAGCCTCGAAGCGCGCTTATTTACAGAAGCGTCGGAGCTCTTGTTGATTCGGTTGGTGATGGGAAAGGGAAAAAAAAAAAAGGGGGACTTCTTCCTCCTTTGCCACCCCCTTGTCAATATCCGGTGAACACCGGCAGGACCACCGCTTATTAGCATCCAGGCGTTGGCACCTGGGAGGTTGCGGTGAATTCGTCATTGCATGTCTGATCACAATCGGTGACCCCAAGTCTCCGGACCGGCAATTCGCAAGCGGGTTGTCTTCTGAACCCGCCCATATAGGAGCCAAGTCTCGGTAAACAGGATGGGCGAGTTTTGTTCCTGAAATGCAGCGGCTATTTCACCGAGTTTAACCCCTCATGGCGTAGTCCGTGGTCCGTATTTTGACTCTATACTCCGTACTCCGTACCTAATGACGCATTATCGCGTCGCCATTACCAGCCAACCCGCTCAAGTAGTCGTCCCCATGATATTTCATGCCTACTTGCCTGGAAAAGAAGATGGCGTGCGCCACTGGCGACTTTGGCACGTGTTGGCAAAGCGTGGGAAAAAAAATTAAAATTACTAGTCCCGGTCACTACGGAGTGCTCCGTACTTGTGGATTTTTCTTCCTTTTTTTATTTTTTTCTTCGTCGTGGCGTGAGAGTGGGGAGACCTACCCTCGCACCCACGTGAGCAGTTGGGGTCAAAAGGATTTTCGTTTGCACCACTAGACTGACATCTGACATGGGCATGGGGGGCATGGGTGACAAGGTGGGGTCAGTAAAGGAGGCTGCAAAGGGTCCGCGGAGAAGAGGCAGAAGGGAAGGAGGAGGGCTCATCCGAGTTAGTCGCTCGGTAAGTTGAGTGGTTTAATAAGCCGATCAGCAAGGAGGGGTTTGCAATCACTGCTGCCTACCTTTTGTATGCCGGCAGAGACGAGGTTACTTGTTTTCGAATAGAGGAACGGGTTGCTTGGCAGGACTCGCCTATCCCCGAGGCCCTTTATTACATGTACTCGGTACGGAGTACAGGAAAAAACCAGAGGGGCAGTTTGAATCTGCATACTCGGTACGGAGTACTCCGTACACGATCTGAAACAGGGGACAATCTGATTCGGCAACCTGCTACTTTTTACGTTGCCCCCGACCATCCCACAGCCATGGTGGCTGGCACTCGCCCGCAGGCGCATAAATGTACATGGGCGATGGCGCCTCGCGAATCTCTCTGCAGGGCAGGCAAGCCAAGAATCCCTGTCTGGCCAGCCATCCTCATGTCGCCGTGTCCCATCAGACTTTTTGGCCTGAACCTCGATTGAGCCGCCAGAGGAGCACAGACGTCAAGAGACAATCGCTGGGGCGGCCTAGCATGATTCAATTGTCCAACTCAATAGGCAAAAGCAAGCGACGGCCACGAGGAATGGACCGCGAATCTCTCCCAATCCAGCCTCGCGCGTTGTGCGCGGGCAGGTCGACCATGATTCCAACAGCTGTCCTTCGTTTCTTCCCTTTTGTCTTCATCTCTTATCCCCTCGTAGTATCCGTGAACCGTACGGATTACAAGGACTAGGAATAGAGTAGCATGGCTCGCCCTTGGGGGTTCCGATGGACAGCGCGACGAGTATTTTCGTCTTTGTGTCTTTGTGGGAATCATGATGCTCGGTGACGTCTGAACCCAGACCAGACCCCTGCCTGTGCCCCACAAAAAGTCCACGCAGACTGGGCAGATTTAGCAGCAGATGTGGCGTTTCTGCGGCTTCATCATCAACGTTCGCTCCTGCCGCATCCCACTGCTAGTCTACATGTGGCCTGTCCTGTCCCACCAGCCAACAGGTCTGTCTGTCAGTGTCTGACAATCGTCTCGTTCACGCTTACGCGCATCGTACGGATGGAGTCAGCCCAGCCAAGCCGCCTCCACGTTCTCCGTAATTTCCAGAACTGCTTCTTCCACACTCCATCCCCTCCTGGTCTCTGCTTCTCTGCCTCTTTCACATCATTTCCCTCCGAGTGAATTTTCTGTCGACTTTGGTCTTGTGTGAAGGGTGACCGACCACAGACGCTGCCGCCGCCGACCTTGCCGTGTAGGACCAACCCCATCTCGCACCCGACGGGCTGATACGACGTCGAGACACCAACACCAGCGATTTAAACATTCAATGCTCATGCGATCCTGACACTCAAGACTCTGCATTCCACCCACGACTCGGAACCTTTTCCCCACGCGCGGACCACTGAAGGCATCAAGTGATTGCAAAATCGTCATCTACTCGTTTCACTAGAACATCCTCGCTCGTCGAGCCCGTCCCTGGAGCTCGGCGGGCGCGGAGCGACGCAAACCAACAACCATGACGATTTATACAGATGCCCCAGAACTGCGCGCCTTTCGCCTCGATAAACCGACGCTTCTCGTTTGTTGGTGGGCCACATCATTCTGCACGCTCATGATCCTGCTGCGCGTGACTGGGCGCTTTATCAGAACCGAGCGTCTCTTTATCGAGGACAAGGTGGCTGCCGTGGCCATCATTCCGCTCGTCTTCCGCATGATTTGCGTCCATTATGTATTGCGATTCGGCACCAACAACGCCGACTTTACCGGTGCTCAGCTCACACAGGAGGAACTGCGCCAGAAGACCATTGCAAGCGGACTCGTGTTGCTGAGCAGGTTCTTCTATGCTGCCACGTATGATGACTCGACCCCTCACCCCCTCCTCCCTCCCAGCAACAACAAAATTCGCGGACCTGATCACCGTCCTAACCGTGCTCGTGCTATTTTAGGCTCTGGATCCTCAAGTTTTGCATTCTTGAATTTCTCAAGCGACTAACAGACCTCACCTGGCAGCGATCTCACCACACAGCACTCATCGCCATCAGATGGACTCTGGTCGCGACCTTTGTTGGCGTCACCATCAGCAATTTGACAGAATGCCAGCCATTCACTCGCTATTGGCAGGTCCTGCCTGATCCAGGCGGTCAATGTCGACAGGCCTACGCGCAGCTCATCACCATGGCCTCGTGCAACATCCTAACCGACCTCTTGCTCGTCATTTTCCCGATCCCCATCATTCTGCAGAGCAACATGACTGCCCGGCGAAAGCTGCAGCTCGTTCTCCTCTTTTCACTGAGTCTGGCCGTCGTCGGAATGACCATATTTCGACTGCCGCGAACGATACAGGAGCACGGCCGTCAGCAATATCGATCGCTCTTAGCCTCAGTCGAGCTTCTTTTCGCCACGGCCGCCGCCAACGCCCTGGTGCTGGGCTCATTCGTTCGCGACCGCGGGGTGAAGAAGCAGAAGTTCCGACGTACCTCGGGCGCCGACTCCTTTGACCGATCCAGCAACCCGCGCAGACCGACTCTCCGACGACACTGGGGCAGTGACGAGGACCTCGTGCGAGACGTCGGCCTGGGCGTCGGCCCCTTCACCCGCGCGCCGAAGCCGGCCCCGGTCTGCACGCAGACATCGACTGGCAGGGCTCGAGGCGCCGCAGCCAGACGGAGCTGAGCGACGACTCTTCGCTTGCCCACGATCCCCTCTCCAAATCGGATTCGCAGGCCGGCAAGAAGGGCTTGTCCTTTCTCGACGTGGGCGGCTTGCTCGAGGAATCCATTCAAGGCAGCAGCAGCAGCTACCGACGCGGAAGCTTCACGTCGTCAACAATAGAGCCGAGCTCTCCCAACACCGTTCCCCGCCCTCCGTGCCTGCCGGCAACACCGGCGTGCGCCGTGGTTCAACGGCGCTACTACAGGATCTGGGTGGTCTCCTGGGCCCGCTCAACTCCAAGACATCGCGGACGAGACCCAGGGCCGGCACGGAGCTGCGGCCAATCCTGCGGTCACACGAGGAACAGGCGCCGGGATTTCGAGGCAAGCCGTGTCCTGAACTCATGGACCCTGGTGGTCTTCTAAAGTGACCTGTCGTGGAATTGTCTTCCCTTGATCTACAAAAGGCACGACCTGTGCCTTCCACTTTTCTTTTTCTTTCTTGGACACGAACTCGCTATTTAGGTGTTGAAGAGGAGGAATCTGGCGCCTGGCTCATTTTATTTTCTTGGGTTTCTCTGTTTTGACATATACCCCGGCAAGAGCCGATATCTAGCGGTGGCGTTTTCTTGATGGCTCTCACTGAGATGGTTACGGGCTTGTGTGTAATGAACTTCATGTTGTCTGTTGTCAGTGGGACCTCGATGGGGAAGTATAAACCTAGTGATTGAATACATGAATGAGTTTCTGGACGAACATGGACGTCTCTCGGCGTACGGAGTATAACAGCGACGAGCATGTAGTCTGGATGAGGAAAAGCCGTGTGCTGATGGTGGACCGGGGATTTTCTTCATTCCTTATATGCGACTTTTATAATTCGTTGCAACCATGGATGGTGAGTCAGTATGTCGCCTGCAAAACGTTGCAAGGCAACGCCTTATGCGCAGCATGTAGACAGACAGACACTGCACCCATACACGCATGGTACAGCCCAAACCAAGTTGTTTAGTCGGTATTGCGCAGATCTGCATCATGTCTTGCGCAATTTATTTTAAAGAAATGTAGAGAAAATTCAGAAAATTCAGAAAAAACAAACGCCAGCTTGATCTTTCTATCCCAAATGCCGATTTTATCAATCGCCCCCATCGTTTATCCCATTGCTGGTGTGAACCCCTGACTCACCCAGCCGCAATCTGCTCTTCGTAGCTTCTTCCCTCGTACACTGCAGCCCTCACACGCACAGTCTATAGCTGGCATACCGTCCCGCCGTCTCACTGACACGAATGATCTTGACGACCTGGCCCCTCCTAAGGCCCAAGTACCTCGCCACAGGATCCTTTTGCAGAATTCTCGGCAGCTGCGTCTCCTTGAGACGATATCTCCTCAAAAGCGCCGTCTTCTCCTCCCGGGACAGCAGGACGTGGCGGGGCACGAGTTCGTGGTGCGTGATATTGACGAGCAGGTCGTCTTCGAGGAAGCATTCAATCTTGGCGAGGTTCTCCACGCTGGCGAGGGACTTGCGGGCCGCGGGCGAGAGGGCCACGTGCGTGACCATGATGCCCGTCTTGTAGTGGTTGGAGATGGTGTATTTGGCAAACTGGCGGATCTGGCCGACACCGAACTGCTTGTCGGTGAGGAACTCGACCCAGACGGGGCCGCAGTCTGGGACGGGGTCAGGGTTGGATTCGGTCGCGGGTGGTGTATTCTTCTTGAGCATGGCGTCGCTGGGGCGCGCGGAGAATTGGAGTTTAGATCGGCTGAGGAGGAGTTGGAGTGGGTAAAAATGTCAGAGTGCGCTCGTTCCGGGGAACGGGAGAGTTTTCTTCTTCTTCTTCTTCAACAGGACAAGGGGAGAGAAGGCCATACATTACTGAGCCATCTGGGTTGCAGTATTCGTCGCGGAAACGGTCCAGCGAGATGTTGACCTCTTCTTCCGCCAGCTCGTACTCCTGGAGGATGCAGTCAGTCAGATTGGTCTGCTTCCCTCGTGCGACGCAGCGCAGTTGCCTCTGCCCTCCGCAGCTCGACGTACGCGATCTGCAACCATTTCGTGCACCGTCCTCCATGCTCGCCAGAGCCTCACCACCTCCTTCGACTTGGCGTCGTTGGGCAAGTCATCCATGGCGGCGGGGGTTTTTTTTTTTTTGTTTCTGAAACTCTCGATGTGATGGCGGTCGTTGGTGTTGGGAGTTGGCGGCGCAAAAGACAAGAGGTTCGTCCCCCGGGTCGGACGTCGTCTGGGAAAATTTGTTTGCCCTTTTTCAGCCTCGCAGTTTGTTAGCTTTGCTGGTTGGGTGCAGGCAAATGGGCCGGGATGGGTAGGGGGTCATGTGATGCGGATCCACTATGGGACGGTTGGGCAGCGGAATTGATGACGGAGGTGAGTTTGGCGGCGAGCGGCTCTAAAGTTTTAGGGGACTTTCTTTGCTTCCACGGCAGCAATTGGCCGGCTCAGATCTTGACCACCGAAAAGTCAACCAACCCCACGACCGCACGTAGCCCGGAGCTGCTTTTCCTTTGTTCCCTGGATATATTCTTCTCCATGGACAAAATATCATGCTACGGACTACGGAGACTGGAAAATCGTGGTGTGGATGTGAAGACAACGCCAACAAGGAACACGTAGCATTCAGATGGTCAGCCAACAGACAGACAAGCCGGCCCACGGATGGAAGGCGTAGGAAGGGAAGGAGCTCTGGACCAAGCTGGGCCACCCAAAGAAGACAGACAGCACCAGACGCACCAGACGCACCAGACGCACCAGACGCACCAGACGCACCAGACCAACCAGGGCCACGCATTTTTTTGCCAGCGGACAACGCAAACCACCAGACGACGCACCGGCGACTTTGCTGGCGTCTTCTTTTGACCCCCTCCCTGATCATCCACCTCTCCAACTCCCCCAACTTGTTGCTGCCTAATCCGTAAAGACCTTCTTCTTCGCCGTCCATTGATTGCGAGGACTTGTCCCTCGACCCGGCTTCACATCGGTCATCTCTCCCGGCAACTTCCTCTGTTTGACAAGCACAATGGCTGAGACTGCTGTATCCGCCAAGGCCCCTGCGGCCGACGCTCAGAATGCCCGACCTACCCGTCCTGATGAAAAGGCCTTCAATGAAGCTCTCGCCAAGGCTGAGAAGGATCACAAGGCTTCCATGGATCGATTGGTACGTTTGGAAACATCTTTCTTTTTTTTTTTTTTTTTTTTTTAAAAAAAACCCCGGTCACGAATGACATGGGCCGGAGCATGGGCAATGCTCTTCCAGTTGCGACAGGCATTGGCCTTTTTTCTTTTCTTATTTACGGACGTTGCAAAGCCAGTCGCGAGGAAGAGCTACCAAAAGAGGTTCTTGTTTTTGCAAATCACAATGACTAACCAATATGTATGCTTCACCGAGCAGAACGCCATCAAGGCCAAGATCGACATCGCCATGCCCAACAAGAACAAGGACCAGCCCAACCCTTCCCAGAAGCGACGCCAGGAACTCATTGCTCAGGCCAGCGAGATCCGTCAGAAGCAGGCCGGGGGCAAGAACGCTCGTACCGGAAAGCTCGACCAGATCAAGCGTCTCGACGAGCAGGTCCGCAGCCGCATTGCCGAGCAGAAGACGGCCAAGGCCAAGGTCTCTTTCAAAAGCGTCGAGGATGTCGACCGCCAGATTGCCGAGCTCGACAAGCAGGTCAACTTGGGTACCATGAAGCTCGTTGACGAGAAGAAGGCGCTGGCTGACATCTCCAGTCTGCGCAAGATCCGCAAGAACTTTGGCCAGTTTGACGACTCGCAGAAACAGATTGACGAGCTCCGCGCCAAGATCAAGGAGATCAAGGACACTTTGGAGGACCCGGAGCAAAAGGCCCTGTCCGACAAGTTTAACAAGATTCAGGCTGAGCTCGATGCCATCAAGGCCGAGCAGGACGAGGCCTACAAGGGCATCTCGAGCCTTCGCGACGAGCGCTCCAAGCTGCAGGCTGAGAATCAGGAGAAGTTCACCGCCATCCGCAAGCTCAAGGACGACTACTACGGTCAGAAGAAGGCTTTCCAGGCCTATGAGCGCGAGGCCAAGGAAAAGGCCAAGGCTCGCCGTCAAGCCGAACAAGAAGCCTACAACCAGGAGAGGAAGAAGGCTGATGCCGAGAAGAAGCTGGCCGAGGCCAGCGACCCGGCTTACTTTGAGGAAATTCGCCGTGCCAACAGCCTCCTCCAGTTCCTCGACCCCACGCACAAGGTCGAGAAGGGTCCCTCGTGGCCGACACTGGTCTGAGTGCCCAGGCCCAGCGTACAGTTGACGACGCTGCTCTCAAGGGCACCAAGCTCGTCCGCAAGGAGGAGCGAGACGAGGAGTATGCCCCTGCCGTGAAGAAGGGCAAGAAGGGCAAGAAGAGCGGCGCCGGCGCTTCATCCTCAAAGTTCTTCAGCTGCCCTCCTGCTGTGGTCCAGGATTGCGCCTTCATTGGCATCGATCCCCATGAGCAGCGCCGATGTCCCTGCCATTATTGAAAAGGTCAAGGCCAAGCTTGACCACTGGAAGAATGACCAGGCGGCTCAGACCCAGCGCGTAAGTCATTTGCCCCCTGTTCCAAGAAGAACTATATTCGACATGAATACATGCAATACCTTTGCCCAAAAAAGATTTTCAACATCAGGCCACTAACGTTTATGCGCAGAACATCGAGAAAGCCAAGAAGGAGCTCGAGAAGGCCGAAACCAACGGCACTAACGGCGACCAGGTTGCCGAACTCACCGAGGATGTCAAGGACGCCTCCCTCAACAACAAGCAGGCGTCATAGAAGCCTCCTTCACGCCGTCCGGTGGTTCCGTTTTCTCAGTTCTCTACCTCTAAGAGAAAAATCAACAACAAAAAAGCGAACATTGTCCATAGATTTCTCTCGTCACATTTACATGCTGCTCCTCCCCTGGTTTCCTCTTCCGTTTCTCCAGATATGGCAGATGGACCAAACGTCTACCCAGCACTCAAAAATACAACAACTCCACTACATGACCTCGTTTCAAAACAAAAGCCACTTTATCAGAAAGTGTTATATGGGATATCATAAATCTAACATGGGTATGGTGTGGGCTTTTCGGAAAGAATATAGAAAAAAATATCTATGTGGACGTGAAAAACTGGCTCGCTGGGCGTGCAGGCAAGGCAAATATATATCAAAAGCAGAGCAAGAAAATGGGTTCTTGTTTGTTCTTTTTCTTCCTACTTTGTCTGTCATGATCTGGCGCCGGCTTGTCTTTTCTTCTTCTTATCTTATATTACGAGCGTGCAGATCAGGCTTGAAAATGGCTTGGGACAAAGAAACAAAGATTTTATTTATTTGTTTGCTTCACTACCTACCCAGGCAGGTATCTATCGCATTGTGTCTGGTGACGCATATCATGTGAGCCCATCGGCTTGAAGTGCGCGGTGTCTTCTGATGCCAAGGTAAGGTTATTAGTAAATTCGCGATGCCAATCAGGTCATCTTCGATTTTGGTTTAGAACAAGACTTCTCTAGTTGTAGGTCAACCTTGTACAAATTGACCCATATCATGAATGACGGCGGTATTCCCCTTGATGTCTTGGGCTTTGTTTGTGCCTGCCTTAGCTGAAGCTTTGCCACACTGCACCAACCAACCGACCCAGCTCGGAACTTCATATGGGCGATGCAATGAGATACACGTACGTTGACCAAGGGTCACTAGGATTCCAATGGTTGGCGCTTGTGATGGGAATTTTCCGAGATGAAAAGCGAGACGTATAGCCGAAGGCCGCTCAAGACCAGCAGTGGCGCAGCGTGCATCACTTCACGATGATGCCTGACATTTTTAATTTACACTATGTACTCTCGATATTTACAATTCAGGGCCGCTGCATTGTGAAATGCGACTGAGCATGCATTTGTGCGCCTTCAAAAACCCTGACAAACGATTCATCCTTTTTTGACTACTTTTTCATAAAACGCCATGCTCCAAAAATATCAAACGCAAATGTGAACTCATGTCTTCTAGTCCAAATTCATCTCCATAACTTTGAATCTTATTCAACTCAGCTAGACTGGGTGGGAGGGGTCATATCCACGCCATGGCCTTCTTCCTCGCCACCGGTGCTAGATAGTCAAGCTGTGTCATTGCTTTTCGTCACCGAGGCAGTGCAACCTTTTCATCAGTGATGTCGTTGCATCCGTTATTGCATCCGGGGAATGTACATAAGTCGTTCTCGAGGTGGTTTGTCTGGTCTCGCTCGGGACAGCATGGTCGCTGGGCTCATCAAGCATACGCTCCGTAGTAAGAGGCTGGTTGTGGTGGCATCCGTGATGTGGCCGGTCGACGTCCTGATGGTAGCGAGGCACGACGATCTAGTGCTGTTTCTCGACCGGAATACGTTGACTGCGGCGGGAATGGTGCAGATGCTAGAGCTGCATGTGCTCGTCGTTCACTTCCGCTTCCACTGCCGCTACCCTCAAGACTTCGCCGAGTCGCTTTCCGTTGTCCATTCAAGGCGCTTAGAGGCGGGTCTTTGACAGCGGGTTCATGATCGGCCGGCAGAGTGAGCTCCGCGAGGCCGAAGAAGTACTCGAGCACCTCGGGGTAGCGCTGTACACTGGCTTGCCAGTCCTCGTCAATGCCTCGTTTGAGGGCGGCCTGAGCATCGGCTATCTGGTTGGGGTGTGGAGGGGCATTATAGTGATAGAAGGCATGAGCGGTGATCTGATCCAGATGGGCTGTGTGGGCATTCTTTCGTCTCTCAGTAAGTAGGCGAAAATATTCCAAGACGTAGTCCTGAGCGTGTCCTCGAACCCAAGCCCTGTTTTTTCGTGTAAGCTGCCAGGGCTCGGCATGATAGATATGGCTGGGCAAAGTCGGGGCTAGAATAGGGTCAGGGTCATGGATCGTTACCTTATGTCATTATATACAGATCTCATCATATGGTCCTCAGCCTGTCGTATCGCCATCTCCAGGCCCCTGGCTTCACACTCACAAGCCAGGTTTGCCGGAGCATGGCAAATCGCACAATTGGGGTCCATGGAAATATAGCCCTTGGGGGCTTTTGCCTTAAGAGCTCTGGATCCCATATCAGTAACGATGGCGGCTCGAAATTTTTGCTTCAAAGTATTTCAAGTTCGTCTCAGCCACATGGCAAAGCCCAGTCGACAGGGAGTTGGTGAGGGTTCTTCAAGCATCACAGAATCTGCCAACGTCCAGGTCCACGACACCCGAAATAGGCTTAGCAGCTACCCCGGAAACCACCAGCTAGAGCCAGTACAGTACGTCTTGCGAACCAGGCTGCATCGAGAATTGGAACCCAAAAGCTTGCGGATGTCGGCACAGGGGTGTCGAAGGTCCAGGTAAAAGCTGGGTTCGATACAAGGGAAAGGAGGCGTCGATCAATGGGCGGGGAATTTGAAGAGAAACATTGCAAATTAGGAAAGACTTACCTGGATCACGTTGGGTTAGGGTGAATGGACTCGCAATGGACTCGCGATGGACTCGCACAAAGGGTGTGTGACCTTGGAGGGACGGTTCGAAACAGAAAAGTAATAGCCACCACGACAAGGCGTCGAGATGGAGGGTCGAGATGGATGGTGGAAAGGGCGGTTGGAGTGGGTGGTCGGTCGCCGGGTCGGTGTCTTGTTGGGCTGCAGCCAGCTCAGCCAGCTCCGGCCGGATGATGAAGAGGCAAAAGTCATCGGAAAGGCGGTCGACGACTTCGCAGCTGCCCTGCCAGCCTGCGTCGAGATGGAGATGGCTCCTGCCGTCCGTGGTCTGACAGACAGCTGTGGTGCCACGTCTACGCACGTCTCATCCATCCATCCATGTTCTTCAAGCCCAACCCGATCGGCAGCAAATGGCCCAGCGAGCGCGACCCAACGAGTAACAACTTTAATCCGTAAAATGTACAAACATGTACAAAAATGTACAAAAATGTACAAAGTGGGGACGACCCGACCCGAAGAGGCTGCAAAGGACACGGCCATCGGTTCCGCACCAGAAAATGCACACAATACATTGTGGTGCAAATTGTGTTGGACTGCTTGCTTTATCGTGGTCCATTCGACTGGCCTCTTGACTGGCCTCATCTTGGAATGTACTCCGTAGACTGTAGTGAAGAAACCAACCCATGCCCAAGGCTGATTGATGAACAAGCCACCCTCCAGGAAAAAATAACTGGGTCTCTTGGAGCTTTTCTCCCCCAGGCATCATCTCGATATTCAACCACTTTCTGTGCGGCAACGGTTGATTCGAAGGCCGCGATCTGTTCGATGCCACTGCTGCGGTCAGTGGCAATCCGCCCACGAACCTCTCGAGTGGCCATCACAGCCCATGCGCGATGCTCCTCCAACTCCTCCAACTCCCCCAAACCCCCGTTCAATGACCTACCCGAGTCGCGATTGAACCCCAGCCCCGACGACTACGCTTCGCCCAGCTTCGCCGACAAAGCCAACCTCTCCTCTATGCCGGCCGCGGCGGCAATGGCTGCGTGTCCTTTTTGCGAGAAGCCTTCCTTCCAGATGGCCCTCCCAACGGCGGTGACGGCGGTATGGGGGCAATGTTTACATTCAAGCGGCCCACGGCGAGACGTCACTGCACAAGCTAGCAAGGCGGCGATTTATCCGCGCGGGACGCGGCAGGCATGGCCAGGGAAGCGCAAAGGGCGGCGCTCGTGGCGAAGACGTCATCATCACCGTACCGGTCGGGACTATTGTGCGGGAGCTGGAAAGGCAGGATCCCGCAGCCGAAGAAGCAGTGACCATCAGGGCGTACATGGCATTACAAAAGCAGAAGCGTAAAGAACAAATGCTTCTAGAGGAAGAAAAGCGACGGAACCCGGTGGAGGGGCAAGAGGACGGAGAGGAATTCATGGACAGAAGAGGCCGGCCGAAGCGCTCTCCCCAGGAACAGGATGACGACACGGAACTGGAACTCGACGACCCATCACGGCAGAAATGGCTCTTGTACCCAGGAATGTCAAAGTCCGAGATGAAGAGCACGTCGTTTCCGCGCCTTCCTCGACGTCATCCGCTCCTTCAACAGCCGCCGTCACCAATCTACCTCGACCTGTCGCGGCCAACTCCGCGCCCCATCCTCCTCGCCGCCGGAGGCATCGGCGGCCTGGGCAACTCGCACTTCACCTCGCGGGAACATCCCAAACCAATATTTGCCACCAAGGGAGAAGAAGCCGTGTCCATGAAAGTCACCCTCGAGCTGAAGCTTCTCGCCGACGTGGGACTCGTTGGCCTCCCCAACGCAGGCAAGAGTACCTTGCTGCGAGCCATGACCAACAGCCGTACCAGAGTAGGAAGCTGGGCATTCACCACGCTGCAGCCCAACATCGGGACGGTCGTGCTGGACAAATACTCCGGTCAGCCCAGCATCACCCGACGCAATCGCAAACCCACGTCACCTGGCACAACCTGCGACGACTCCTCAGAAACCCACGTCGATCCCAGAACGAGATTCACTGTCGCCGACATCCCCGGCCTCATCGAAGGCGCCCATCTCGACCGCGGCCTAGGCATTGCTTTCCTTCGCCACGTCGAGCGCGCAGGCGTGCTGGCCTTTGTCATCGACTTATCCGCCGGCAACGCCGTGGCTGCCCTGAACGCGCTCTGGCGCGAAGTAGGTCTCTACGCGCAGATGCGCGACGAGGAAGAGCGCGATCGCGAACTCGAAGCCCACATCGAATGGGACTCGGCCGTCGACGCCCCGTCCCGCGGCCCCATCAATCTCATCAACGCCGAGTACGCCAGTCCCGCGGCCTTTGCTGAAAACGATGCCCAGTCCGGGCTGCACATTGCAGGCAAGCCGTGGTTCGTGGTTGCCACCAAGGCGGATTTACCGGAGACGCAGGCCAATTTCACTGAACTGAAGGCGTATCTGGATGGGATCACAAACGGCGAGGTGAAGCATCCGAGCGGCGTGGAAGGGGCGTGGACGCAAAAGTGCACGGCTATCCCCGTGAGTGCCATTCACGGCCAGGGCGTTGACAGAATCGTGCATTGGACGGTGGGATTGCTGGATGACTGACGGGCTATGGGTGGAATAGACGGGTGGAATTCCGAGTCAGAGAGACCTTTCTGGTCAGGTGGGAGGGATGGCGACATCTCTGTATGCCTGCCAGCTTGTACTACCAACTTGCTTTGTATCATCACTTTTCTTTACCATGAAATGAAGAAAACAGCTTGTGTAAACAAATCAGTCCCCTTTACTTTAAAACCTGGACCAAACCTGATTGAAGCTAAAAACCCACCAATACGTGCAGACATAATTCTCACAATGCCAGCCCACTAGGCCTCATCGGGGATTGGCAAATCCTCGACATCTACCGCTTCAGCATCCGCCTCGGTAGTCACGTGTTGTTGCTGTCCCTCCTCCTCCCGAGCCGGCTGCTCTTGAAACTTCTTCTGGTCCCTCTGTTTATTGAGCGTATTGTTGATAAGGGGCGTGGTATCGTTGAAGATCCTCAGAAGCATAGCCGCGCGGTCCTCCTTGGGAAGCATGAGATTCAGGGAGTGGATGCTCTTCCACAGAGGCAGGGCCATTCTCTCCGTGAACTCGGCGTCACCGGCCTCGGGCTCGACGCGGAGCACGCAGCAGCCCATGCCCATGTCACGCACGCGCTCGCCGATCTCGTCAAAATGCTTCCAGTCGTCGCCGGCGATGCGGGGAACATCTCGATGAGAAGTCTCCGAAGCGTTTCCTTTTTGCGCAGGTGGACGACGCGGGGCTCGCCGACGTAGCCTTGAACGATGGGCATGCCCTCGGACTGGATGCGCCAGCGGCACACGTCGGCCGATGGGGCATCCTGCTTCATGTACATGCGCACGCCGCCGTGGACGAAGCGCACGCCGCGGCCTTCGTTTTCGGTGAGAATGTCGCGGATGAGCGCCGTGGTGTAGTAGATGGCCTTGGCGGGCTCGCCGAGCTCGTTGCGGACCATGTAGCGATTGTCGGGGAAGCGCGTTGACAGGTTGTAGAACTGCTTGATGTTGACGATGACGGGATGTAATGGGTCGAGGTATTTGAATGGCTCTTCGGGGGTCCTGATTTCTTGGGCTTGCTTATCGTCTCGGCGGACTGGACGAGCGGTGTAGGAGTGGCTGCTGAAGAGGACTCGGCGTCGGTTTTCGCCTTCTTGGTGGCGTGTTGCTCGGCATCCTCTTCATCGAGAGCTCTCTTGTTGCCATTGGCCGTGGCATCGCCCATTTCAGCGTCCTCTCCGTTGGGCTTGGCCTCGGTGTCTTTGGCTGTCTCAGTGGAGGAGGTTTCGACGACGTCGGCAGTGGCAGCAGGCTTCTCCTCAGTCTTGCCATCGTCTGCCTCTTTTACCGCCCTGTCGCTAGCAATCGCGGCAGCTGTGGCGGCGGCATTGGCGACGGCAGCAGCGCTCTTGGGCTGGTTCTCATTCCTGGCCTTGAAGTCGGTCTTCTTCTCTAGCACGGCAATGAAGAAGCCGCCAGTATCCTGCAGGTGAGGATAGACGCGCATGCAGCGCTCCAAAGGAAGGTCATGGCAGCCGGTTCCCTCGAGCTTGGGGAACATGGTCTGGGAAACACGTCCGGGGACTACGCCCTCATTCTCTTCTCGGGCAAATTTCTCGACCTCCTCCCACATATCCCACATGCGGCCAGCCTTGTCCATGATCTTCCACTTTCGCATACCGGGTCTTCTGACAAGGCTGGGAAGCCGGTCGCTGCAGTCGAGGATCTCAACGTTGCTTGAGCCTCCGCATCGTTCAATGGCAGATGCAACCACCGACTCGTTCTCGACGGGGTTCATGCTGCATGTGGAGTAGACAACTCTGCCGCCGACCTTGAGTAGCTGAAGAGCCCGAACGAGAATCCTGACTTGAGTCGCGTGCAGGCCGAGAGCATTGCCGGGCTGCCAGTCCTTCCAGAGGTTGGCGTTCTTTCGCAGAGTGCCGTCCCCGGAGCAAGGAACGTCAGCCAAGATGCGGTCGAACTTGAGATAGGTTGGCTTCGCGTCCGGGTCGGTAGAGGGAAGCTTCAGAGACGGAAACTGCGTGGCATCGTGGTTCGTAACGATCAGGTTGGGAGAGGAGAGTCGCTTGAGCTGATGGACCAACATGTGTCCACGCTTGTAATCAGAATCGTTTGCGATCAAAAGACCAGTTGCGCGCCCGTTGTCGGAAGGGTCAGCCTCCAAATCGGCGTCAATCTCGTCCTGTGTCTCGTCTCCAAGATCCAAACCATCCTCCTTGGCAAACTTGCGCAACACCTTGCGCACACGAGCTTCCTCACCTCGGTGAATCATCTCGATGAGCTGAGCGGACTTGCTTCCAGGGGCAGCGCACATGTCCAGGACGACCATTCCGGGCCGCAGATCCATCAAGCATGGCGGAATCATGCTCACTACCTCTTGTCTGCTGATATTGCCAACCGTCGTCTCGGAGACGAGGAATTTTGGAAAGCTGAGAAGGGAGGGAACTTGCGCACAACGTTCTTGGGTGTGGTCATCCACCAGGCAAGCTCATCGGGATACCAAGCCACGGGTTTTGGTGCCTCGACAGGTCGTCCATCTTGATGCTCGATTTTGGATATCTCGGGAATATAGCGTGTCTGTAGGAGTCTCTTGACCGACAGGGCATGGCTGAAGAACTGACGTTAGCAGGCGGGAGCGCAGGCGGCAGCACCGAAAGTGAAACATGAGACGCACCCTCGGGAACCGGTGAATCGAAAGCTGTTCGGCAGCTCTCGTCTCAAGAATTCCCAGTATTGCTGCTTCTCCTCTTCCGAGAGCTGGAGCAACGTGTTGTAGTACTCTTGGAGCTTCTCGTTGTTCTTATCGAACGGAGCATAGTCGCGCCAGCCACCGTTCGCAGACGACGAGTTTCCGCGACCACCGCCGCCGCCACCACGTCGACCCTTGCCCTGCAAATTGACAAATAAGATAAGACTTAGCATCTCCTAAAGACGACGGATGGCATTGGCAATTGACATTGTGCACGACTTACCCTGAAGCTTTTCTTGCCCATTCTCGCGGATTGAAACGGGGTGTAGTTGAGCTGTCAGAGGAAAATTTTCCGCCAGAACTAAGCAGGGGAAAAAAGACGGATGCGAGGTCAAATATTGCCCCGCCATGGACTTGCACTTACGACAAGCTGCATTACATTTACGTGCACGGCCGGCTTTCGGCGGCCACATTAATGAAATATGTCATTTGTGCAGCTTTATTTCCAACTCGACATTCTCCTCTTTTTGCAGAGCCCTCCTTCAGTGACTCTTCCGGATAGAGTCTTTTATTGATTAGCCAGTCAAGTAAACCGAACCCAGGACTCGGAGTTTCTCAAGTATAAAAGGGCTCCATGAAACGTAATACTTGATGTAGGAATGTAGCAGGATTGCAGGAGTCGAGTTTCTAAAGTTGTGCGATGGAGCATTGGAGATGGTCCACCTCCTGGTAGGTTTGATTTAAATCTTGTACAATGCATAAATGCTACTTATGTACGAGGGCTCCTCAAAAAACTAACAACGCCGCTACAATAGCCAACTAGATCATCCAATCGGTTGCACTCCTTGACTTGATGTGTCTTCCACTGCCCCAATGCACCCAGTAAGGACTCATTCTCCATCGCAACATCAAAGTGTAGGCGCAGAAATACCGTCATCCATGCCTGCGCCAACTCGTAATCCTTCCGGATACGTAGCCGGGCAGTGAGTGCTAGGACAAAGTGAAGGAGTTCATTCGACTCCTCATTTCCGTCGCCCATGGACAGGGAACGCAGCTCCAGGTCGGCACTCGAGGGGGACAAGCACTTGAGGTGTTCGATGAACTCGTCATCTGTGTCTGGATTAGCATTCGGGACAAGATGTGTCACATAATATGATTTGTTTCAAGGACAAGGGGGAAGGGGGTGGGGCGTACAATCGCCATTTTGCGTTCCTTGACGTAGCTTTGACGAAAACTGTTCTTCGAATCGAGCCTTGTCCAGCTTCGTGATTCGTGATTTGGAGTCGTCTTCTTTGTTCTCGACAACGGCTTCTTGGCCAGGTACTTTGGCACCAGAAGTTGAAGGGAGAAAGAATGGTGCTTTCTCGGGGAGCTTTGGTGCTTCTGTCGGCTTGTTTCTTTCCTTGATTAAATCGAGATGCAGCAATGTTTGCCATCTATTTTTCGGCACCAGACTCAGTGTTGTCAACTCTGAGCTTAGTTGGTCTACGGTAGGAGCAATGGTGGCATCGTCGACTTCTTCCTTGTCGTCCTCATAAGCGCCTTCTAGCAAGCCCTCGTTGCCTTCCCCAGAGACCGTTGGTGCAGACACTTGCTCGATTTCTTTCTCTGAAACTTGTCTAGTCGGGACGTGCTTGAAGAGAGATTTGTTGGTCCATAGGGTGACGCCGGGTTCGTCTTCTAGTGTCGCAGCTAAATACTCGCCGGTGATGGACATGTCGAGCGCAGTACACGGCTTATCTAAGCGAATAGCATCTATGAGATGACTGGTGGGCAGATCCCATACCCGAACAACGTGGTCGTTGGATGCGGCAATCACCCACCGTCCATCGTGAGAGAAACAGAGGTCATTTATTGACTCTTTTGGGCCCCAAAACTCACGAATGGTCTTCTTCGTCTCCATGTCGACAATTCGTACCGACAAGTCATCGCAGGCGAATGCCAGTAGGTTGTTGGCCGCATGGTATCTGCAAGACTTGGGATATGTCATGGGAGCCCAATCAAGCTGCTCAAGGAGCGTTCCAGTGAGAAAATCCCAAAACTTGATCTTGCCGTCTGCCGAGCACGAGGCAATGTTTTTGTTCATCGCGTCGACGACCACACCCGTCACTGCTTTTGTATGTCTTCCGGTTCTCGGCAGAAACTTCCGGCCGTTGCTGGCTTGAAAATGAGCAACATCATCAGCCTGTCTGAGCTGCTGGAGCCGTACTTGCCGGGCTTGCGAAGGGGTCAACTTCGATGGAAACCGTTGCCGGTGAACACCTGATTGCAGGTTGAACATGTCGATTCCTCCGCCTTCAGAACCCACGACCGCAAATGTTCCACAAGGACTTATAGCCACACTTGACACATTGGTACCGTCTCCAGTCGGAAAAGCCCATCGTCCCGCACGCTTTCGACCCCAGAACCAAGTTCGGGCATGAGGGTCACCCTTATGCGCAGTCACGACGCTCTCCCATCCAGTCATGCCACTAATTTCTGCATCAACCTTCTTTTGCTTTCACTGTGGCCCTTGTTCCAAATGGGTTGATTCCCTGGTATTGCACCGATGCCGCCGTCCCTGTTTAGAGACATGGCAATGCTTGTGATTTCGGGAGCCTTCAGATCTTCAAGTAATGTCGTCGGACCATGAGCTAGAGCGTTGGATGACAAGATGCCCACCTTCTTTGCCTTTTTGCGCAACTGTCCCTGACTCAATTCGGTGCTTTGGCCATCCCGTCGCAAACTCCATCCCCAAAGACTTCTGTCCCGCCCGCCGCTGAGAAGCCATTTGTTTCCACCTTCAGATCCGTCGAAATCTGTAGGTAGGAAATGAAGGCAGTTGACAGGTCCGGCATGGCCACTTCGTAAATGGAGGATTCGGGGAATGGGGGAGAACGGGGTCGTGTCGAATATCCAGGTTTTCAAGGAATTATCTAGACCACTTGAAACGACGACCGGCTGGCCGACCAAGAACTCGATCTTGCTGATTCCACCTCTAACGTTCTTCCCATCACGAGATGGTGGATTATGTGCACTTCGTAGAACCCCCATGACCCGACCACCTTTATTCAAGTCCCAGAATGTAACATCTCCTGTAGCTTGGCTGGCTGTGGCCATGACGCCATCCTTTCTTCCATCATGTCCAGCACCCATGCCATCAGTCCTAAAGGAAATAGAGTTGATGGGTGCTTCAGGGCTGCCAGCTTCAATCTCAAGCACAGGTTTGTCAGTGAGAACGTTGGTGATGATCAGCGTGCCAGAGGAGTATGCAATTGCCATCAGCGATAAGGCCGTAGCGGGTTCCATGCAAGTCACAGAACCACACTCTGGATTCGGAGGTAGAATGGCGTAAATCAGTTTGCCGGTGCTGACGTTCCAAATTTCCACCCATCCATCCCTGCGGCCAACAAAAACCTTGTTCAAGAAAGTCGGCATGCTAATTACACCACCGGTGATTTGGTTCCCTCCATTTTCAGCGGTCATAGTCTGAATTGTAGTGTAGTGCTCGAGAGTAGCCGTCTTGAAGATCTCGAGTCTCGTAATGGCACAAGCCACAGTCCAGGTTCCGAAGATGAAGACTTGCTGAATCGGTTCGGTGAGATCGGATGGCAGCTCCAGTTGTTGCACTTTCTTGCCTCGTTGGAAGATCCAAAACCCTTGAGACTCTCCATCGGACCGGTTTCCCCAAGCCACATATACTTTTCCCTTCCACGCGAAAGTGGCGGTGATATTGGCGGGAGTCTGTGGACGGGTCACGAAGACGAGATTAAGGCCGCGGCGCAAGTCGTACGTTTGAAGGGCTTTGCCCACACAGGTTGTGATTTGAAATGTCGTTTTGCCAAGAGGAATGGATGTAAAAGGGACGCTTGTAGGGAAACCAGGCCAACTGTCTATAAATTGTCTCGAGTTAGCCAACTGATGCTCAAGATCTGTATCAAGCGATCAAAACGTACCCTGAACGGAGCAAAGATGCGGGATGAGTTTGAGGCAGGCTTGGCAGAAGCTGCCACGGATAAAACTTTCTGGCGCTTTGATAAAGGCCCATCTGGCTTTTTGTGAGGCATCGTTTACTATCACGATGGGCACACAATGGTCTTTGCTGGCACTCGCTCAATTCCGGTCGAGTTGGTCTCTACAGCCGTTCGGAGTCGTGCAGCTAGAAAAATTTGGGCGGTGAAGGCAACATGACAGAATTCTGTCGTTTACTGCCCCACTTCAAGCCCAGCCAGAGCTTTTTGTCAATTGGATTTGCGTGGAGCCCCGCCCCGCCAAGCTCTCACTTCAGCAAGAGAGCACATGGGCACATGCATATAAAGGACGTCGGTCCTATTTTGCCGGGATATAATTAGCCAGGCATGCCATGTGTTCCTGAGGCTCTGCCCTTGCATTGTTCTACATGTAATAGCGTAGTCCATACTCCGTAGTGCGTACGAAGTACATCTGCGTCAAGATCCGAGATTTGCGCCCGTTTCGGAGACCAACCATCGCAACGTGGCTCAACACCCGGTCGCGCCAGATGTCGTGCTGTGTCTTATAGTGCTTATAGCAGTCTAGTTCGTTGCAGCTCAGCAAAGCACCACAGCCATTGAGTATCACCAAACTCGGCGCATGCACACACACCACGCAGGGCTGTCACTACATGCACACCAGACACGACTGGACCAGACACCAGACCGTTCAGTGGCTGGACATAGCGTCCGGGCCCTGGTCTTGGTCCAGATCTTGCACCGCCCAGGGATCGGCTAGACTCGATATCGACCGCATTGTGGATTTTTCAGTAGTTATTCCCGGCCATTGGACCATCATCGAGGACGATCAAGGCAAGGGAGCAACTTTATGTACCTAACCAGGACCGTAAGTAAAATGGACCAGCTGGACCCTCCTCGCCGCTTCCCGCTTCCCGCTTCCCGCTTCCCGTTTCCCAGCAGACTTCCTCCAACCTGCCAGATTGACTTTTTTCTGCTGGGAGCCCCCAATCCAACGAGCCCGCCCGTCCACCAACCCACGGCCACCATGGAGTCTTCCGAATCGAGTTCTTGCTTTTTCTGACCAACAGGCTTCATCGTTGCATCAATCCTCAGCGGCGGGCCCTTCCCACTATCAAACCCACACCCGCAAAACTTCGTCCTCGTCCACCACCGCATCCAGCACAACTCGACCTAGCCGCTATGTTGATTCTAGCCCGCCTGGTAGCTACTCCGAACGATCTGTCCTGTCAGCTGCCTCTGCCTCTGCCTCTGCCCCTGCCTATGCTTCTCAATCAGCTCCAGTTCCCGTAAAAGCTGCCCGGTCTAAACATTCTCGAAACCATTCCGCTGTGTCAGACACCGGCAGCGACGTTTTGGTCTTTGGTAAGCTGCAAGCCTCGCCAGCTCGCTCGGATTCTCTGCGAATCCACGGGGCTGCCACCTTGGATAACTTTACTTACACGCCGTTGTCAGATCCTGCCTTTGTTGCGCAATCATCCCTGTCTGATGTTCAAACAAGACGCTTATCAAGCACATCCATTTCTTCACTCGCCTCGCCGCGAGCTACCCTTAATTCCTCGTCCTCTGCCCACGGGTCTGATTCTGGGGCACCCCCGCGCTCCGTATCCGGTCTCATGTCGTCAAACAAAGGAGGAAACAATGGCACGCCGCCAGAGCCTGGCCTGTCCAATGTAACCGTAACAACCTCTTCGTCAAATGGACCAACGACCAACGGCCAACACAACCTCACAACGAGAGACCCACACTCACAGCCGCTCGATTTGATGAGGAGGAATCAACGAACCGATGCCAACGTGCGCACACAGCCTGACCGATCTCGAAGCAGAGCGAAGAGACGTTTCAGCGGCAGCACCGCCACAAGCACTCATAGTCAAGGAAGTGATCGTGGCCCGCATCGCGAAAAGGAAGAAGGTACTTTCATATTGACGTGGCCGAAAGGTTTCTCTCGCCCGTTTGCATTCTGACTAGTTGTTTAGCAAAACCTGCCCCATGGGGCACCATTGGTATATGTGCTTTAGATATCAAGGCGAGAAGCAAGCCCAGTAGACACATACTGAACCGACTTATTGCAAATCGGGATTTCGATGTTGTAGTTTTTGGGGACAAGGTCATCCTTGATGAAGGTTCGTCAGTTGCATCGCTTGACCCTGTCATCCCGTCTCAATGAGAAAGGAATGGAAAATTGTACGATTTACTGACGCGTTGTGTTGTGCGTAGAGGTTGAGAACTGGCCCATGTGGTAAGCTGAACGAACTCTGGCCCCCTATCGGTAAACATAAAGAGTATAGCGGCACAAGTTGACTGACCTGAGACCAGCGACTACCTGATATCCTTCTACTCAGACGGTTTTCCCCTACAAAAGGCCATCGCATACGTGAAAGCCAGAAAGCCATTCTGTGTAAACGACGTCCCCATGCAACAGATTCTGTGGGATAGGCGAGTGTGCCTTCACCTCCTTGATCAAATTCAAGTTCGAACTCCAAAGCGTTTAGAAGTCAGTCGTGACGGCGGACCACAGGTGCTCACGCCAGAGATGGTGAAACATATCAAAGATATTTCTGGCATATCTATCCAGTCCATCAACTCGACAACTGCAAAGCGACCTGAGAAAGTAGAGCTGCTTGATGATGGTGACACGCTGAGCGTTGATGGTGCCATCCTCAAGAAACCGTTCGTGGAGAAACCGACCAGCGGCGAGGACCACAACATCATCATCTACTTCGCTAATAACACTGGAGGTGGCGCCCGGAAGCTGTTCCGCAAAATCGGCAACAAAAGCTCCGATTATGTCCCCGATCTGAGCATTCCACGAGCAATCACTGAGCCTGATGGAAGCTACGTTTATGAGAGTTTCATGCAAGTGGACAATGCTGAAGATGTCAAAGCCTACACTGTTGGACCAAGTTATTGTCACGCCGAGACCCGCAAGTCTCCAGTTGTCGATGGCGTCGTGAGGCGCAATACTCATGGAAAAGAAATTCGATACGTCACTAGTCTGAGTGCGGAAGAACGTGGCATGGCAAGCAGGATTTCGACAACATTTGGCCAGCGGGTATGTGGCTTCGATCTTCTCAGGGCCGCCGGCAAAAGTTATGTCATTGATGTGAATGGCTGGAGTTTCGTCAAGGACAATGACGACTACTATGAACACTGCGCCAACATCCTCCGAGAGCTCTTCGTCAAGGATAAACTTCGACGGGACGGGGCCGCACCACTACCGCTGCCCTCTCCAGAGACGACAGAAGTCGACCCAATGTCTCGAACGTCTCAACATGTACAGGAACAGGATCAGGAACAGCAGTCACAGCCTGCGACATCAACAAGCAACAGCTCTTCCCAGGGCCAGACCAGCACCGACCGACAAAGTGGCAACGCCAAGCCCAGAAACGTGGGCGATGTGTCATCACCACGCTCAGAAAGCACGTTCACTTCTGCCCTTCCAAGCACTGCAACGAGCCCTCTACTTCCGCCGGAGGTGGACCTTTCACTGCCCGTCACTATCACTGCTGCGTCCTCTGTTCAATCCGAGGTCGCCCCTGCCACGCCAACCCAAGCACCGAGTGAAGAGACACCGGCAGCACCTCCCCCACCTCCCAAACACTCATGGAAACTGAAGGGCATGGTCTCCGTCATTCGGCACGCCGACCGCACACCCAAACAGAAATACAAGTTCACCTTCCATACTAAACCTTTCATCGCTCTCCTCAAAGGCCACCAGGAAGAGGTTCTTCTGATAGGAGAGGCTGCTCTTGCCAGCGTGATACAAGCTGTCGATTTGGCTTACGAAGCTGGTGATGAGGATCGTGGGAAGCTAAAGGCTCTTCGTAATGTGCTGGTGAAGAAAGGAAGCTGGGCAGGCACCAAGGTTCAGATCAAGCCAATGTTTCGGAAGAAAAAGACCGGTCCCCCTCCCACCGTTTCCGAAGCGCCTATCATCAAGGAGAGTGTAGATCTGGGAACTCGAGCAGAAACTTCAGCGGACGCAAGCTCTGGGAAACGCAAGGGTACTGACTGTGCCGAGGATATCACCGCGAAGCGACATGATTCACTCTCTGGAGTGACCATGTCGAAATTCACAGCAGCAGAAGAGAGCCTGGTTCTCGACAAACTTCAGCTCATCGTCAAATGGGGAGGCGAGCCGACTCATTCAGCGCGCTATCAAGCACAAGAGCTTGGAGAGAACATGCGCAACGACCTAATGCTACTCAACAGAGACATTTTTGACGAGGTACATGTGTTCAGCAGTTCCGAGCGACGTGTTAGTGCCAGCGCTCAAATATGGGCTTGCTCATTCTTGGGGAGGAACGACATCCCCGAGGACTTTATTACGACTCGAAAAGACCTTCTCGACGACTCGAATGCCGCCAAGGATGAAATGGATAAGGTCAAGAAGAAGTTGAAAGGCCTACTGAGAAAAGGAAACGAACGTCCGGCCCAGTTTGCCTGGCCCGAGAACATGCCTGAACCGTCCGAAGTCCAAACGCGCGTGGTTCAATTGATGAATTTCCATAGGCGCGTGATGCAGTACAATTACGGCAAACTCTTCAGTGGCGCAGCCTCGTCTCTTGGTGGTATCTCGAACCCGAGTTCAGAACGATTGAGCACAGAAGGGTCAACAACCTCAATCTCGTCCTTGTCACAGGCCAACGCCATCAATAGTATACAACCAAGATGGTGTAGCGGGGAAGACGCCGAACTTTTCCGGGAACGTTGGGAGAAGCTTTTTGCTGAGTTTTGTGACGGTGATAAGGTTGACCCCAGCAAGATTTCAGAGCTGTATGATACCATGAAGTTCGATGCGTTGCACAACAGGCAATTCTTGGAATGGGTATTCACACCCCCAAGAGCATGTTGGAGGACGAGTACGTTTCGAAAGACGGGAAGGCCAAGGACTCGGACGATGTGAGCAAGGTCTCAGAGGAGACAAAGAGTGAGCAGAAGAACCAGAACGGTAGCCCTGACGGCTCTGACAAAGTAGATGCCTCGAATCGCTCTGTCAGGAAGCTGTTTCGCAGGAGATCATTCTTGAACAATCTCAGGCACATGAATGACGAGGCCCCCGGAGCAGTATTTCCGGCTCTACAAGGGCACCAACCAGGCCGCTACCACGGACGACCCGCGCAGCGAGCCATTGCAGGAGCTCTATCGACTTGCCAAAGTTTTGTTCGATTTCATTTGCCCTCAAGAATATGGCATCTCGGATAGCGAAAAGCTGGAAATTGGATTGCTTACTTCACTGCCGCTTCTGAAGGAGATTGTCCAAGACCTGGAAGAAATGCAAGCCTCGAATGACGCCAAGGCATTCTTTTACTTCACCAAAGAGTCGCACATTTACACGCTCCTCAATTCCATCATTGAAGGTGGAATCGAAACCAAAATCAAGCGCAGCACTATTCCAGAGCTGGATTATCTCTCGCAAATATGCTTTGAGCTTTACGAGTCAGAGAGCAAAGCACCCTCTGAAAGCGCCCTTGGCGATGAACCGACGTTTACCTACAGCATTCGTATCAGCATCAGCCCTGGTTGCCACGTTTTCGATCCCCTGCACGTGCAGCTCGATAGCCGGCATTGCATTGGGTGCGCCCCAAGACGCAGCCTGACTCCACACATTGACTGGCTGCAGGTCATTAAGACGCTGCGCGCCAAATTCAACCAGTACGTTTTGCATCATGCCTATCCCAAATCCATACGTTTGAGTGCGCGCACGTCGGTCTCTCATGTTGTACTAATCTCCTGTCCTACTTAGAGTTAAATTGCCAAAGACTTTCCTGGCAGTCAACCTGTCCGAGGCATTCACATTCGAGGAGCAAGAACGAATGGCAAATGAGCCTGATGTGCTGGAAATGAAGGCCCTGCCAACCAAAGACTTGCTCTCAGGTGGTACTACTTTCATAGAGACTGAGGAATCGCCCACTCCCGTCAATGAATATGGGGCTGAAGCAGACCTCCATCAGACTGGTGCGACGTGATCTTCAGATAATGCACTTACATGGGCGAATGGCAAGGAAAACATTCATGCGTGTATGGAATGGGCGCAAATGCAAAATGGTTTGACTAGGGCATATGTATCATGTTAAGTCGCTCAATCGTATAATATGTAGTAGAGGCCGAAGGCTAATAATGCAAGCGGCAGCATGGCCTGTTCAGTGGCACGATACCATCAAAGTGAAGAACAGCCGTGAGCAAATAAAACAACGACGGGCCAATTTATTTTCCACCAGACTCAATCCCCGACCCCGACCCACCCCAGCACGTTTGCAGAATTCGCGGCCGCGTTCTAGAATATGAATATGGGTCGTGGACCATGGCCAAGTACCGAGTTGGGAAAGGCCCGCTGCCTACCGTAGTCTTACATTCTACAGAGTAAATAGAAAATATTAGCAACGGAAGAAGAAAAAACCCCACTTGGTCGTTTCACACCAGGAGTAATATGCCTCGAGCTCAGCAAGCCTTGGAATATCAGCTGCGACCACGAGTTGGCGAGACGGCTGCCGTTTGAATATAATGTTGCCAAATTGGACCAGACTAGACTCGAGCAGCGTCTTGGCCCTCCGGGGCGACGGCTGTCTGATAATGGTCAGCTTGAGCATCCACCCATGAGCGTGAGTCTGGCCGACTTTCAAGGAGCCTCTATACTCGACGCATGGGCTCGGCCCCACGGGGTCGCCGTGTTTGATTGACATGCTGCACATTCGAGGGTGACGGGGGTTATTGTTTGGCGTCTTCGTCAAACTTGCGAACCGCGACAAAGTGATGCTTGGGCTCGGGAGTAATCTACTATTATTGTACGTGAGACAGAATGGCATACTTGAAGTTGACAGTACATGACGGACTAGCTGGTTTGAATTCAAGCGTGCAGCTTCCATCCTGGCTGGACGGGCCGGAAAACAACGGCGGTGGCTGAAGTGGATGCGTTCCCGGAGGCTTTCTGGGCCAAACACTCGAATATTATGCTGCCCGACTTTGACCATTCTGGAATGCTACCTTTCGGGCCGCGTCTCACGGAGCGCCAAGATGGTGCGGGACTTGGCACAGACGCACCTTTACTAATCTCGCGTTAGTGGGTTTGTTAGTAAAATCTTCACAGTCCAAACCACATGGCTCACAAACCGGACATTGAAGGGAATTTTAGCATATTATCATGAGATTTGCCTAGAAGCCTTCAGGAGCTGTCCTTGGCGTGGTTTTCATGGCGAAACAGGTGCAAGTGCTGCTCCCCTGTCGAAAAACTCGTTCATCTGCAATAGCAGAATCCAACAGTTGTGTAGACGTACCGGCGGATGGGGTTGTGCGAAGATCGGGCTAGATATTGGATTCGGGGAGTAAGAAGTGCAAGAATCTTGAGTCGGTCCCAGTCCATCAACAAGCCGTCGATCCGAGCCCCTTGTGACTCAAACACTCGAGCGAATTCCATCCAGCTCGCAACCTCGGCGTTGTTGCAGTATCTTTATTGGATAGAACGGTCGAGACACACATGTGCATGATCAACCTTTGTGTAAGATGAAAAATGGCTCCCAACAAATCGCATTCTGACCATCCCATGCGGCCAAGAAATTCTGGAACAGCAGTTCTGCCGCCCGGGGCCAGGGCAGAGACATCCTGGACACAGCGACTAGTCTCAAATTTATGAGATTGCATATGATCAGCAGCCGATCGAACCGTTGTTACTTTTTGGGACATGCTGGCAAAGCATCAGAAATGGCCTTTGACTGATGGCATTGGTTCGTGCTCGCGTTTGTATCAGGGTTTCCGCGTGCCAAGCCCCTACCCAGCCAGCTGACGGTTGCGTAGATATGATTCAGGTCTAAATTGCATACGATTGCTTGATCGTTCTCCTCGCAATGAAGCCTTTTATTTTTAGCTATGGCCGGCCTGCTGTGTTCTGCATGATATGATGGCTGCTGGCTTGCTGTTAGTATGGTTGGCAAGACCAGCACTGCCACAGTGGCCTCATCAGTCTGAGGTTGAGAGACGGGGCAGGATTCTAAAAGAATTACGGAGTAGGCCCGGGACCCTTTACCACGCCATACCTCTAAGCCTATGTACGTAGCCCTTGCAAGAGGTGGATTGTCAATGTGGATTGTTAACCTTCAAGATGATTCGTGACGTCGGGACAGGGTACAGGAAGAAGAGCAACCGGGTTATTAGGCGTTCGCTGGAGCTTCCTCACAAAAAGGTCCAAGACGGGCTGGGGCGGAGACCCGCACCTTTCAGCTCTTGACGGCAAAAATTGTCTTCGAAACGCAAGGCCTTCTTGTGGCGAGTTGATAAAATCGCCATCAAAACACAATTGGAACTGTAACAAGTAGCCTACTGACTGCGTGATTGGCAGTCGAAAGGCACGTGATTTCACGGAGGCGCAAGTGTCAAGACATCCAACAATGGCTTGTTATTGTCGAAGATGACTTGGGCAGGTAGCGAGCGAATGCACGCACACACCAGGTGCCCGAATAGATGTGTCCACCATATCCAGCCATCAAGTCGCAACATGATACCGCTCGTTCCGACGTGGTGGTTCTGCTTTCGCGGTCTTCCCCTAGTATATTCTGTTGATGTACTCCGTACTCCGCAGGCGATGGCGGGTCGGCATATCTGATTCTGCATGTCGTGTCAACGTCCAGGCGGCCAGGAGGACCCGCCACCGTGTCTCTGGAAGCACACCAGTCCCGTTTCATCGGTGAGATTGACCAGGATTGAGACGCTACTTGACAAGGCCCCAAGGGCGTGGGCTCGATTGTCTTTGCGTGGAGAGCCAAGGTTCAAAGTGTGTTGGACGATCCAGCCAGCCCAGGCAGAATTATTGGTTTTCAGACTAGGCTTTGGCGAGGAGAGGGAAGAAAAGGTGGATAATGGTCGTAGTCGAGTCTCAGCGGCTAGAGAGAGAGGAGGGAGGGGCATCACCCGAACAGGAGAGAGGAGTGAGGAGTGAGGAGTGAGGAGTGAGTCCGGAGTCAAGCAAGGCTCCGAATAGACGAGACTGGAGGCAAGTGACGAGAGCAGCCGATGGCTCCTTCCAACCAACCCATCGGAAACAATTGACACCTGCCTGCCCTCCCTCCCCTCACTTTTTTTTTCATCTCAGACCAGGGCAGGAATCCAATATAACCAGCATTTCATCGAGCCTAGCAACCTGTTCATTCTTCCCATGACCCCCTTATCATCATCGCCAAATGGTACATATATTCTTCGGATTGTCCACTCCGCACAAAGTTCCGGACGGCCAGACCTAAACGCCGTTGTACTTCGACCGGGTCGTTTGCCCTATTCTGTACATTTGGGTCAAAGCATCTCGTCATCATTGACCGAATGTGTCTTGCTTACACATATCAAGATCGGGTTCACATATAACAAAGTCGTCCTGTGCTTTCGTTTGCAAATCGGAGACACTTACTTGTCTTCCCACCTCCTGCGTTTGACCCTTGTTCAACATCGAATCCGTTTGAGGCGGGCTTACACAAAAGTTCGCACGAACGCGAAACTCCGTCGCGACTCGGCCCTTTCAAATTTGATTATTTATACACCTGCTTGTCGACTTCTCGTCAACCACGGCGGGTTATCCACACATTCATCATACCAACCTGCATCTACAAACCCCTTCGACCATAAGGCGGAACTAGTCACCGAACTTTACCCAAACTATCACATATCGACTGATCATATCTCGTGTCGGCAGCGGACAGAGCTTAGAAAGGTTAGTATAGGAATGATGGGAGTGACCGAGCCACGGCGGCTTCTTTGCTTCACCATGAGTTAACCTTTAGAGCTTGTGCATGTGCTAACCTACTGTTGAAAGACCGTCCACAGAGGATCCCGGCTGGCCGCGATCTTTACTTCCTTGCGACAAGGCAAAATATCAGTCACTGCGCCACCATGTCTAATTCATGCATGCACTCTTTCAGCCTTATCAAATCCGACAGCACTCTCGTGCAATGGATGTGCAAGCACTGTTGTTCAGGGCCACACTGGATGATATTTGAATGTGTGTACTGCAAACTCCATGTTTGTCGTGCATGCACCCAAGCAGCATAGATCTGTGCGAACAAGAGATCAGACTCTTACACACGCAGAATGCCTTAATCCCTGACGCGACAGAAGTCGCACTGTGAGTTTTTTGTTCGCCAGGTGCTGCGGTAGTAATGCGGCAATGGACTGTGGGTGAAAGCTCTCAGCACCAATCCTGGATGTCTGCTTGTGGCAGCTCTCCATCTTCTTAGCACGCCAACCAACATTCATGATCTCATGTCATTTACTGCTATACAGATATTTGCTCAGGCAATTTACATGTGACAAGGCTTCAGAGGTATGGAGTATGGTATGGGGACGAATAAGCCCTGGCTTAGCCAGGCATGTTCAAGTATAGAGAGGGGTAGGGGGGTCAGGCCGAAATTTGATTTGCTTATTCCCATTATATGCTTTTCATTTCTTAGAAATGTGGCATTTCTTTGTAAGGTAGTTCAACACATGGTCTCACGGAATGAGAGTGTTCGCAACTTCAGTCATCTTTTTCACAGACCAGGGACTTGTTTGGTAATCAGACATATGAAAAGATGTTCAATTCATCAGTTCCCACAACTTCAAGAGTGGCCCATCAGAAACCACTCACTTTTCTGCATGATGATACGCTCTTCATAGCTTTACAAACACAAGTTTGCCGCTTCGACTCGTGTGACCACGCGGTGACACCCA
The DNA here is from genome assembly GCA_021950295.1 of Epichloe scottii. Taxonomy (NCBI): domain Eukaryota; kingdom Fungi; phylum Ascomycota; class Sordariomycetes; order Hypocreales; family Clavicipitaceae; genus Epichloe; species Epichloe scottii. The sequence goes on from CP083245.1 coordinate 1,441,418, forward strand.
AGTGAAGCATTGCAAGTATTCTAGAAGCACCAGGATCCTTGACGCCCGAGACATTCCGCCGTCACCACTGAGAAAGAGTTTGACAGAGTGCAGCCTCAACGTTCCCCGGGTATTTGTGGTGTAACAGCATTAGAGCATGTCATTCTCCGAGACAGAGTACCCAGGTACTACGCATCACCACCGCGTAGAGCCGGACACAATGAAAGCAAATTTTGGCAACTCTCGATGATGCCGAAGCTCAGTTCGTGCAACGTACTGTGAAGTAAGTTTTGGGCGTGGCCGGCAATAAAGCTGCATTCGTGGATCGGCGTCTTGCCATGGTTTTACGCAAGCGAAATTACGGACGGAGTAGTTCCGGCGAAAGCAAACTGTTGTTTGGGCATGGTCTAACAAACGTCCTATTTCTGTTGAACCCAGAGAAGAAGAAGAGATTCGAATAGAGCTGGATCATAGAACGTTTTGCTTCACAGTAGCGAAAACTACATTCGTATGCAGTTTCTAGTGCAACCGACATGTGTGTATTGTTGTCATTGGTCAAAACAAGTCCACTTGTCACCACCTCTCAGAGAGAAGGGGAAGAAAAAAACACCTTCCTCTTGAAAACATCACGTACTTGTGAGGAATCGTGAATTTGGTAAAGTTCTCCCGACGATCGAGAAACCGTGCCAAAGGAATTGTGCGGAGGAGAGCAAAAAGGGCATGGAGTCGTTTCTCAATTTTGTGGGAGACACCCGGACTGAATCTCCGGGTCGTGCCTGTATGTGGCCGATACTCAGGCCTAGCTATATGCCGGTTTTTTATACCCTTTCTCGATGAACAAGTTGGGGAAAACAATGGGGAAAATTCTACGAGGGGTGGTAAATTTGAGGCTGCGCACCTCTGGACCTCAGAGGCCAGTCGAAGACGGGTCGTTCGTCTGCTCGCTTGGTGACGGTGACCTGGTCCCCGACAGAGAGCACCATGTTTGCTTGTTCATCTTTCAGGAATGCGTATTTGCCAAAGACGGGTGAGTGCTTGGCGCCTGTATCGACACGTCTATCTGACATGAGCCTTTTGAGAACAGTGCCTCTCTCGCCCTCAGCGACCTTTCCGGTACTGCAGTCGACGTTCACGGACGCGCAGCGACCGCACATCTTGGTCAGTGTCAGAAAGGGTGTGCTGTTGGCCGAGAGCTCGACCCAGAAGTCCTCGTCGAATTCCGACTCGCCGTCCACGACGATGTTGGGTCGGAAGGCGGTCATGTCTACATGGCCGGAAAGGAGTCTACGTTGAACGTTGGCGAGAGATTTCTCGCTCGCTACGAGAAACGGCGCGAGGTCGCTGAAAGTGAGCCAGGGCTTGTCGTTCCCTGTCTGCGAATCTCGGGCGACGTATCCTGGGAGCCCTGGGAGCGCTGAGAGCCAGCCTCGCTGTTGAGGCGGGCCGTCTACTGGGGGCATACGTGCCGAGGACAGGCCGTCTCGCGTCGCCGATGTAGACGAGCATGGCTTTGAAGCCAAAGCATGCGGAGAACCAGTCGTTGTGGCGAGTGTCCATCCGGTATGCCGTGACCATGCTCAAGTGCAGATCGACTTCCACGGTGTCCAGCCTCGATGTATCCGGATAGAGGGGGACTTGCAGGACTACAGACTGAAGCGGGTGTTGGGGGATAAGGGGGTTCTTGGGTGCGAGGTAGGAGACGTGGATGCCGTCTCCGACAATGACCTGCTGGAAGAGCCCGCATTCATGATTCTTGCCGATTTGCACTTTGGTTAGTTTGGAGGGGTCGTTGTCATCGACGCGAAGGATCATGAAGCGTCTGTCGTACAGGACGCCTTGCGGCGTGAGCTGGGCTTTGTCGAGGCGAATTGGCCTTAATGCTTTGATAGGATAGACGTATATCTGTTGCTGCGAATGAGACAATGTTTCCATCTTTCATCATTGGAAGGGCCATGGTATTTACAGCGGTGACCTTCATGCTTGCTGTTTGGGGTATCGCGACTAGCAATCGCTTCTGGAAGGTGTCGAATCGAGTGTGAGTGATGACAAAAGAATACACCGACTGTAAGTTGGCCTTCTACCTGGGGTCTTCCATTGGTAGGGTGAGTCACCTGCTGATATTCTAGAGGATCAAAAACATCCTTGGTTCGGAAGGTGAATTAATGTTGAAGCCTGGTATCTAGGAATATTGGAGCGTTAGGCTCCGAGAGCCTTGTTGGGAGAGGAGAGCCAAAAGAGTGGGGCGTGTAGGTCACATGTTTAGTCTTCGGGACTCTGCAAGTCGCCATCCTGATCCAATATCCAATGGAACAGCCTAGGTCAGGTCGTTCCTGCCAAAGATCTGACAATCGCCGCCACGGGTCTTGGCATTGCAGACGCTCTGACAGTTGCGCTGCTGAGTCTGCTGGCCTATCCTGAAGATGGCCGGTCTGTCCAGCCCTCGAGCACGCTTTCCATTTATTTCCTGTTCTCGTCGTTTTTTCTGGTGGCTCAATGGGCCTATTCATTGACGGTGACAGCTCAAAGCCATCAACTCAAAGCCTTTACCCACTAGATTCTGAACTTTAGTCCGAGACGCTACCCCAGCAGATGCAGCTCAACTGGCCGCGTTACAAAGACTCTGGGCAAAATGCTCTCCTTTGGACACTTCTTCGCTCTTTCAGGAGAGCATTGCTTATACCCCTTGTGATGCAGAACGCGACGGATCTGCAACACGGAGCTAAAGAGAGCCCTGCGGCTCTTACTCTGGTCACTGCAGATGTTAGCAGAATTGCGCAGGTATTCACAATGGCTCATGAGTTCTGGGCGACTTTCGTTGAGCTTGTTTTGGCTGCCTGGTTTCTCACGCGGGAAATGGGTGTTGGGAGTCCCTAGGTTTGCACCAGTTTTGACTTTCGGAATCGCGCTGTTCTCATTTGGCTCTCAATCAGGCACGCAATTTACCGTTGCCAAAGCTTTCACCTCTATGAGCATTCTCAGTCTTGTGATTGGCCAACGGCCATGGCTCATGTATTCTGTACCTACACTTTACGGGTCCTTCGCGAGTTTTACAAGGCTTCCAGATTCTATCGCTACTTGCGAAGCTGGCAGAATGCAGTATCGAGATTCCGAACCTCCGCCGGACCATCACTCTTCTAACTTAAACGCGGACACTCCAACAATAAAGGCGCCAGGGTCGTTTGACGACGCTGTCATAGCCGCGAGGTTTGCAAGCATCGTGTTCAAGCCGGAACAAGGAAGGATTTTCGAAAACATCGACATTTTAATTTCACGCACAGAAGTGCGGTATTGGCTGGTGAAGTTGGTGCTGGAAAGAGCGTCCCTCTTCGAGCAATGATAGGGCAAGCTGCATACGACAGGATACTTCAAAAAGTTTGACTCAGGAGCCGCATACTGCGCGCAAACAACCTGGCTCATGAATTCTTCAATATGATCAAATATTCTCGGCAAGTTCGTCATGGAGGAAGAATGGTACAAAGCTGTTGCTGCGGCTTGCGCGAGGGATCAAGACTACGAGCAACTTCCATGTGGTAACACGTCACAAATCGGTACCAAGGGATTATCACTCAGCGGTGGCCATAAGCAACGCATCGTGAGTTTTTCTTTTTCGCCTTCTGTGGCCTTGGGCACGAATAGTACTGACATTCTTCAGTCTCTGGCTTGTGCATTGTATTCGCGGAAGCCAGTCGTGGTCATTGATGATGTTCTAAGTGGATTGGACTGGTAGCATCTTTTTGGGATATAAACATTCTCCACAGGTTGTGTAGGGCTGTCTCTCCGAACTACAAGAAAAGACTGGAATCCAAGCTTTTATTTCGTCCTCATCGAGCCAAGCAGACGCGCCGAAGAACGAGAACGAAGTGACGGTTTCGAGCGTTCAGGAACAATAGATTTGGCTCATGATATGAACGAGAGCCAGTGACAAAGAGCGTGACGAAAGTACACCGTGGTACTATGGCATCTATACTATAGGGGAGGTGATTGGATTAACTCTATTTTGAGCACGAATTTGGTTGGCATCAGGAAAAGTCTCTATGAAGGAATGTCCGAATTAACAACCTAGGTTCAATCCTGTCGAAATGGCACCCAAGGCTGCACGAGAGTTGCATTTGACGCTTTTGGGCATTGCAATGAGGTATATCGGCGTCACCCCTTGATTGTTTTTAGGACATTTCTAAACAGTCTCTAGGGCTCCTATATCTTTCTTCGTTGCAATTGATATTGACGGCTTGATCAATAGGCAAGGCTAAATTGCGAGCAAAATGGGGCAAAGCCGTCTGATGCGGGGATCATAGATTCAGCAACGACCATGATATTCTGAATCACGAACTGCCCATCGAGTTATTCGTTTTCACTTCGAGTGCGTATATGTCTCTGCATCAGAGAAGGAGAAAAGTCGTTATATGCTAATATGCTGCGTTTAGGCTTTCTTTCCTCTGCATTTTCAACGGCAATGATTGTCTACGGCTAAAGATATCTCATTGTAGGGTTTCCAGTTGGCCTTCGGACGGTCGGATTGAGTTCAGGGGAATTTCGGCGCCGTGTACGAACGATGTTGGGAGTAACATTACCCTCGACAATGTGAATGTGTCTGTCAGTCAAACCTGGGCAAAAGATTGCCGTTTGTGGTCGAAGATGCAGTGGAAAATCAACACTTCTCTTAACACTCTTCCGTCTATTGGATCCAGATTCAGGGTCAATCACAGTACTCCGTAGATGGCATGGATATTTCAAAGGTCCCGCACAATGTCTTGAGACCCCGCTTGATTGCAGTACCGCAAGAGCCGATGCTGTTTCCAGGCACCATCCATCCGCAGCAACGTGTATGCCAACGGTGACGACAAGGCGCTGGCATCGACGATTGGATTAAATGAGCACGTCATTGAATGCCTGCAGAAAGTACAGCTGTGGAACATGATCAGGTTGAGGAGCGGTCTCGATAGCGATGTGTCTGACTTGAGCCTTTCCCAGGGACAAGAACAACTTCCTTGTCTGGCACGAGCTTTAGCTCATGAAGAAGTCAAGGTTCCGGAAGAAGAATTCGCGAGCCACACAAACCTCTTCGTGGTTCATCGACTGCATACAGTTATTGGATATGGTCAGATAGTCCTCTTGGACAAGGGAAAGGTGGTTGAAGGTGGCCAGCCAGAAATCCTATTGCAAAAGGAAGGTGGTCATGCAGACCCCAAGCGCAGGTGCTATAGCATGAGAGAAAAGACGCAAAATGCCCGCCCGCCCCTCCTATATTGCTAGAAAGCCCGGCTTGCAAGCGCTTGTTGGTGATGGGCACAACGTTGTGTTCTGAGCGTTTTACGGAGTACTCCGTCCAAGAAGCAGAGAGACGTGGGGCGTGGCACGATCAGTCGGCAGCCATGTTGCGTGCGCCCCGTCGTCCTACGCCCACGAATCAATAGAATCAATAATGACAAGCGGGGAAACCTTGGCGTCATCATGTATGTACTCCGTACGTGCGCCAATTTGTTTCACATGTTGGTTGGCCGCCACGAGAACCAACCGCGGATGCTTGACAGGCAATGCCGTTGACGGACGCCTCACACCGAGTCACACGCAGATCCTTTTCGCCGCATGCATGCATGAACCGCATGAAGAAGAAGCGGCAAACTTTGGGAAACCAATGGGATCCCGTCGCACTATCAAGCAGAAACAACTGGCTCAAGTGTGGCCGGGACTCTGACCCTTTTGTTGGGTGGGACACCACGGACCCACACAACCCACACAACCCACAGCGGGTTTCATAAGTGACGAGGTTACGGAGCATGTATATCGAGTATGTAAATGGGCATTTGCTGGCCCTGCTTCCAACGCTTCTTCTTCTTCTTCTTCTTCTTCTTCTTCTTCTGCTGACACGACGTGCGAGGCCTTGGGATCAAGAGACAGCTCGGGGAACGGCCTGCCTGCTACTCATTTTCCAGTATTGACATCTGGAAGCTTTCTCAGAGACGTCGACGCATTCATTCACCCGTTCTCGACATGGAACGTGGCGGCGTGCGGGAACTCGACCTGCGAAAGTGCGGCCCCGGCTCAGTAGCCGAGAGGGTTGGATTTGTCCCTGGACTGCGAAGCAGTGCTGGTAAGTTTGTGCATTTGTGCATTTGTGCATCCATCCCGAATATCCATTCATTCCCATCAAGATGCGACGACGCACTTCCGCCCGCATGACGTTACAACTCCGCACATGGATGGGGACGGCTAGATCCGACCACGGCGCAATGCACAATGCCGTTCGTCCTGCTATTTGAACATGACCATCCCATCCATTGCTGACCAACTTGGAACGTCGCTTGCGCCCAAGCCTTCTTCACCTGCCTCCGCGCAAATCTCGTATTATCGCCGTCCGCTCTTGCATCCAACGACAACACGCCGCGTCTGGAGCCGCACTCTGCCCAACCAGCTCAAACACGGCCGTCTTCATGCCCCTCCGCCATCGTTTCCGAATCCCTGGTGCCCCTCGACGACATCCCGCCGCTGTCCCTCGACGCCCTCACAAGCCAGCATGACAAAACCGAGGGCCTCCGGCTCGTGGCCGACTCGGTGTCCGAGATGGGCCCTCGCGCCACCAGAGCCGTCTTCTCGCATCCGCTCTGCCTCGCCAACCTGGTCTGCTCCTGGGCCGCCGTATACCGCCTCGCCTACACCAACGGCACGGAGAGGGCGCCAGCCGCGCGCTCCTGCTGGCAAGCGGTCTGGCAATGCTCTGCTTTGCCGCCATCCGCTTCCTGACTAACTATTCCGCTTTGGCCGACAAGATCAACCGGGACTGGCTGCGTGCCGACGGCCGTGGCGAGGAACAGCCGGACGTTGTTCTCGGCGCAAAGGCCGGCCAGGTCCTCGTCGGGGCCCTCGTTCTGCGGCTCGAGCCCCGACGAGCCCCGACCGCGTCGCCCAGCAAGCGCAGGAACCGCAGTCGAAGTGCCAGTCTCAAGGGCGGCAAGGGCGTCATACGTGCTTGGACGACCATCGCCTCGCACCGAGGGCGGGGGATAGGCAAAGAACTCTTGGACGAGGCCGTGCGGTACACGAAAGACAAGTGTGGGAAAGACGCGCTGGTCGGGTTCGCACAGGAACATGCCAACAGCGTCATGATCCTGCCAGGACTATTCAACAAAGGTTTTCGCAGCAACGAGATCCGTGCCGCCAAGGCCTTGAACGGGTCCGTGGATGAATGGGATTTCAACAACAAGAAGAAGAGGTGATGTATGCCCTACAAAAGTAATGGCATTGTAGTGGAATTTTTTCTTCTTCCTTTCTTTTTTCATGTCCAAGGCCGCATGACAACTTTTTCTTTATTCCTTTCAAAGATACCCGGCTTCTAGAGCCACACATACACCTTCGTTGATGCTAAACAAACGTTTGCCATGCTTGGAATCTTTGTTTCGTTTCATCCATGTGCGTGTAGTTGCAGATGCCTATTTATATACCTGCCAACCCAAGCTTCCGTCTGCTAATTTACAAGCAATATCGTACGAGTACGTTCGTTATCATAGCATACAATTTCCAAGCACCTTGATTCAACGTGGTTTTCCATTCCTCAAAAGCAATTTTTCCTTGAAAATAAATGCAAGATGTTATACCCACTCTTTTTGTTCATCACAGAATAAAGCCAACTAGCTATGCATAGCCAGCCACACAAGTTCCGCCGTCATCGTAACAGTACATATCCACGCAACAGGCTAAATGGTCGTGGTTGCGAGCATGATGCCACTTTGGACATCCAGTCCGAACAAGAATGTCTTGTAGACTTACTTCCGCGTGACAGTGTTATACTCGAACCCGTATATGGGTTTGCCGAATCTTCGTAGTGCATAGACGACCTGTTTGTGTTAGGTTTTTTTGTGGGGGCCTCACGGTGCAAAGAAGACTTGCTTGGAAAAAAAAACAGCAACAAGAAACTTGGAATCAAAGAAGGGCGGGGGAACAGACTACTGAACGGAAAAGGAGAAGGAAATGGAGGAGAGGAGATGAAAAAACTGCACCTGGGTTATGAACATACGTCATCCACCGTAACGGTCTTTGCGCCTCTGTACTCTGTGTACATTACGCAGAGTCGGAGAATCTACATCATCAGTCTCAAGCCCTCGACGGATAGGTACGGACAGAGCAGGGCTCTCAAAACTCACCGCCTCCAGGCGCTCCTTCAGGGCCGTACGCGTCTCGTCGTAGATGTTCGCGCTAATGCGCTTGACGCCGCCTCTTCGGGCGAGCCGTCTGAACTCATTAACATGGGTTCATTGGAACGAACATTGCTTACATACCGGATAGCGGGTTTCGCTATGCCAAGTTAGCCGTCAGGAGCACAAGTAGAGACGGGGGTGGGGGCAACCGAGAACACGTACTTATTCCTTGGATGGTATCGCGTATAATTTTCCGACTGCGGTTGACGAAAGAACATTAGCATAGTCCCTGTATGTAATATAGTTTGTTCCATCAGGAATCTACGCACTGTCTTTTTGCAGTGCCAAGAACGGTTTTACCCGCCACGCCTGCCTTGCCTCGTCCCCCGGATGACGACGCATGAGGCGGATGTTGGCTGCGCGTCTGAGACTGCGGCTGCGGCTGCGAGCTTGTTGGCCACCGGGGGCGGGGACCTCCCTTGCGGCGTGGGATGGGGCCATGTCGTTCTTTTAGGGAGCCGTGTTTTGTGATGCTGAGAGTGAGTTGTGGTGGTTGGGGCAAGAGGCGATGGGATGCGTCGAGAGGTAATCCAAAGGGAGCGCACGGTATAGTAAGGTCGACCGTAAGCAAATAGAAGTGCAAGAATAGGTTCGGTTCACAGTGCCTTAGTATGTGTAGGAAGAGGAGAAATGTGAAATTTGAAATTTGAAATGTCTGGTTTATATTTTCGCCGGTGAATGAAAGAAAGTGAACGGGTGGTGAGGCGGCGAGACAGTCATACGATGCGAAAGTTGCTGTTGTGCCGGGCAGGTTACTTTAACTCGCGCGGTGTCCGGATTTATTAGTGGGGGACGCAATAGTGTCAAGGTAGGGGTCGGTGTAGATGATAGAAAACGTTCGATTTGATCAATCAGAGGTGCAGACAGCACCCGACTTTTGTACCTAAAAGGTACACAGTGCGCTATGGTAATAACTAGTCTACGGAGGTACTTCTAATACATTGTCTCCACCGTTGTCTTATAGAGGGTTTAATCCTAGTTAATGCGCGGGCTATATCCATATATCTAGTGCTTTAAGGAGCTCTCCCTAACACACCCCCTAGCTAAGATATCTATTAAAGCTAGAGTTAATAAGTATAGGAAGAGATTATAATAAATTCCTAGTGTTATAATTACGTGGGAATCTCCTATAAGCTAATCTAGTGGCAGAAATCCCTATGTATTTAGCTTAATAGAGGCTTTATAAAGCTATCTATAGGCATCTTAGAGGTCTTTAACTAATTTACCTTAATATTGCCTAGGGAATATTACTCTTAAATCCACATTTAATTTATATTAAGATGCTTAAGGCTAGTTTAAAGCCTTCCTTCCTTATGCTCTATAATGCGGATTATCTATTTATTATTACACTAGATAATTAATAGTAGTAGCACGCGGACCTTAATATTATAAAGTAGCCTTCTAAGAGATATACGCTCTTTTACGCTATAATTTAAGGCAAAGAGCTTTGCTTCTATACTTAAGGTTATTATGTAATATTACCTACTAGACTTCTAATTAATCATAGCGCTATATATAATAAAGACATAACCTTATGTTAATTTACGTGTATTAGGGTTATTACTAAGGGAAGTATTAGTGCTAGAAAATAATATATTAAAGCTATTTACTCCTAAGTATTAGATACATAGCTTCTTTGTGTTCTAGGCGTATAAAATCGCTTCTTTCGCAAACTTAATATGCTTTGCTAAAGGGTTTATTATAAAAGAGATAAGTTTTAATGCTATAAAGGCCACGTTAGGCCTTCTAATAATACATAGATACACTAAAGAGCTAATAACTGCTCTATAGTAATTAATCTCTTTATTAGTAGCTTTGCTAGTATTAGCGAGGATTATAGCTATAGGGAGAGGAGTAGAGATTAAGCTCTTTAAATCGCTATTAATAACATTAGGGATAAATTTCTAAGCAATCTTTTAAATATATAATTCCTATAATAACTATATCTCTTTAGTATTATAACTCCTAATGATTTTAATACCTAGGAACCACTTTAGGTTGCCTTAGTCTTTAATATCTAGACTGTTTATTAATTATTTATAAAGCTCTTTAAATTCTACTTTAAATCCATTAGGATACATTACTATAATATTATTTACATAGAAAAATAGGATAAAACCATCTTTTATAAAGATATATAGGTCTTCTTTTCCTTAGATAAAGCCTATCTTTAATAGGAATTATATTAGATATAGGAACCATTATTAAGGAGCTTCTCTTAGTCTATACAATACTTATATTATCTTCTAGAGACAACCTCTTATATTTATACCTTCTAGAGGTTTATAAAAGATAGGTTCTTTAAGTTCTACGTGTAGGAAGGCATTCTAAACGTTATATTAACAAGTATTAAGATTATTAGCGCAATAGACTGTAAGTAGCATATGTAGAGATTATAAAGCAAGCGTAGCTATGTAGTTATTAAGATTATCTTTTAGTTATTAATTACCTTATATAACTATTCTAGCTTTAAACTCTATAACTATGCCTTTCTTATTAGTTTTATATTTAAAAACCTAGCTAAGGTTAATAATCTCCTTATAGCATTCTAGATTAAATAATTTATCTAATATATCCTCCTAGTAGTTTAAGGATAGAAGCTTTAAAAGCTCCTTTATAATTACTTCCTTCTAGCGGTTATAATAGGCTAAGGCTATAGCTTAATAATAGTAGGTAGGTTCTAGGGGCATATCTTTAATATATAAACTATATTAAGTGCCTTAGAATACTATTAAAAAAGCAGAAGAAAACTGTGCCTACCTAGCTTTCCTTAATTCCTTTCTTTAGCGTTTTTTAGTTATAATATTATCTAGATTAATGCTATTATTATAGGGATAATGATTCTCCACTGCCTTACTGCCTTTAGTAGTAATTTTACTAGTATCCACAGTAGTATCCGCGTGTTTAGATATTGCTTTATATATAAATTTATTAATTTTATAAAATAGCGTATTATTACCTAGTATCTAAATCTCTATGTTCTCTACGGCAACTAGTGCCTTATAAGAAGAGTTAGGAGGGGTTAAAAGTGCATTAATATAGTTACCTTCTTGCCCTAATACTTAAGGTAGTATTTTTACTTTAAACTACTTATTTTCCTATTCTATAGTTAATAGCTAAAAGGCTTAATTATCCTCTTTAAGTTCTATTCTAATAAGGTCTTAGCTAATTTCTTCTTTAATATCTTTAGCCTTAAGCTCTTTAAGTAGCGTAATTATTAATATCTTCTCCTTTTAAGCTAATTCTAGCTCTTCTTCTAGTTTAAAGAAGGAGTTCTTATTAAATTAAACACACGCTAATATAATAACCTTCTAATTACATAACGTAGGCACCCAGATAATGTACTAGGATTTGCCTCTATAACTAATAAGGTAACTAATATAAGCTTTCTACTCTAATTAAGGGATTGCGTTATGTAATTTAACGTGCTCTAGAGCCTTTATTATTATTAGAAACGCTTTATATCCATAAGCGTAAAAATAAGTAATTAAGGGTTTTTAAATCTTTACTATCTGCAAGTAGGCAGGGATAGTTTTCCTAGCCTAATTCCACTAAAGTTTGTATAGTATAATCTAATTTCTATAATGCTTAAAAGGTATTTAATTTAGGAGATAAACTATAGTATTAAACACCTTATTATTAAGTTCTAATAGAAAGTAAGCCTTAAGGCTTAATATATAAGCTTTCTACTTAACCACCCCCTAGATCTCTCTGCCTTACTATTCTAACTAGGTATTAAGGGAGCTGAATTATATACTATAATGCTGGCAAAGGCTATCTTATCTTTTATATTCTCTATAAAGAGGGCTTTTTTAATATTACTATGTAAAAATTATAGTTAAATGCTAAATTAAGTGCTTAGAAAGCCTATTATTATATAGAAGCTATTACAAATACTATCTTTAGTCTTAAATAAGTAAAAGAAACACATTAAGGTTATAAGGCATGTAAATACACACTAATACCTATTGCTATTCTAATAAGGAGAGTTATAGTAATCTAGATTAACTAATAACCTATAACCTAGTCCTTAAGGAAGTCCTTTAGGTGTAACCTATAATCTCTATCACTTAGCTTTGCCTGTGGCATATATCTTATATTACGTAAGCTTAGGTCTAATTAATTTAATACCTAAAGTAGCGTTTGTAAGTTCTATAAAAGCCTTTATGCCTAGATAACCACATTATTAATGCTAAAGCTCTGTATCTCCCTTTATAGGTAGCTTTGGTAATTAGCTTGTTATAGCGTAAGCTTCTCTTAGATTATCTGACAGCCTTAATAACACATAAAGCTTATTAATATTATGAATTCTCGCTATAGGATGGTTCCCTTTATAGAGAAATCCCTTCTTCTAATTCTAATAGATCCCTGCTTTTATTAGAATTGTTACTAATACTAGATTAACGTGGAATTTAGGAATAAATAGTGTAGTTTCTAATATAATTATCCTCGCGCTTTGTAATACAGGGTCTGTAATAGATATGCGTATAGGACCTTAACCTAAAGCTATATATATTGTACCTCTAGCCCTAACCTCTATTATAATAGTCTTATTAAATTTAGATTAATTAAACTAGCGTATGTTATTAAAGATGTGAATATTTGCTCTAGAGTTATATAGGACTATATTCCGCCTTAATTCTGTGCTTTCTATAGCGTTAGTAGTTAAATTTATGACTTCCTTTAACTATTAACCTTGCTTAGAGTATATAAATAATAATATATTCGCAGTCTTATTGCCTAGGGTAACCGCAATTAATTTATTAGTTAGATTCTATAAAGGTACAAAGATATTGCTACTCTTCTTCTCTGGTTTCTAACTTATTACCTTAGACTTTTCTTATGGATTCTCCTTTAGATACTTTTTAATATTATCTTTAGAGTTCTTCCTAACTTCCTAGTCCTTTAGAGCAGCCTCTAGCTTATATATAGCCTTAAATAAATTACATAATTCCCACTACTTTAAAGCTTCTTTAGTGTAATACCTAGAGTAAGGGTACCTTATTCTTTCTAATTTACTTTAACTATTTAATCTTTTAGTAATAAGGGTATTAGCTAACTTTAATACGCTCTATAGAGCTTTATAATCTCTTTTAAACTTAGTAACTGCCTTAAGGAATTTATAATCCTCTCCTTTATTAAGCAGATTATTCTACTTCTTCTAGAATAATTTAAATTTACTTTAAAGAGGTATAATAAACTTATATAGTATTATCTCCTTAGTTTATTAAGTCTTAAGATCTTAATAATTCCTCTATAATACCTCTATTATTATAGCCTACTTATACTAATTATAGGTACCTTTAGCTTATAAATAATTATTAAGGTGTATTTCTATAAGAATAAGTATCTTCTTTATATTTAGCTTATACTAATCCTAAAGAAGCTTAAGAATCCTTTAAGTATAATATTAAACTAACTCTCTATTCTTAACTTTAGTATTAAAGTTAAGAGAATCTTATATATTCTTTAATAGAGTCTTGTGGATATATTCCCTAATCTTTAGTATCTACTTTAATAGGGCCATATACTTTATAAGGTTAAATTATAATTCTTTACATTAAAAATTAAATTAATCCTTTATATCTTTATAAGCAATTCTCTAATTCTTAAGGGCATTAGGGTTATCTAGTAAGACCTCTAGTCTCTAACCCCTCTATAGGTATATAGGCATTATAGGTTCTTTAAGCAATTTATCCTTATTAGGATTAATATACTTCTAGACACTATAGGATTCCGCGTAATTCTTAATTTACATATACTATTTAATCTAGTCCTTCTCTAATAATAATACTATATTTAGAGTTTCTTTAGACATTATAAAGGAGGAATGTACTAGTTAATTAGAGCGTAGGATAAGTGCTTTAACTAATTAGAATAATAAAGGGCAATTATCTCTTAATAATTAGCAAGCATTAATTAATAATATCTAACGGAGCTTATATCTTTAATAATAATTAAAAAGGGTAATAGAAGCCTCCCGGGCTTATAACTGTTAAGGTAGGGGTTAGTGTAGATGATAGAAAACGTTCGATTTGATTAATCAGAGGTGTAGACAGCACCTGACTTTTGTACCTAAAAGGTACATAGTGCGCTATGGTAATAACTAGTCTACGGAGGTACTTCTGATACATTGTCTCCACCGTTATCTCATAGAGGGTTTGATCCTAGTTAATGCGCGGGCTGCATCCACACATCTAGTGCTTCAAGGAGCTCTCCCTGACAAATAGATATCCCGCTGGACTGCCAGCTGCGAGCTGCCGCCAGCTGCCAGCAAAGACGCGGCAAGTCACAACCTTGACATGCATCAACCGCATCACCTTGTAGGACGAGGCTGACGAAAAAAATGTGAGAAGCATTGATGTATTATGGGTTCTCAATAGCTAGACACTTTTGCGGGCGATTTGCCCTCTAATTTTGATACCGTAAGAACCCAAAACGCCAACAACTCCAGTCTTGCCAGACTCCTTATTAACCCTGGTGCATTACATTTGCCTTGGACAACGCCCCGTACCTGCCTACTCAGGTACTGATGTATCCAGGTGTGCAAGGTATAGTTGTAGGACATCATACAGAGGTATCTAAGTTGGTATCGGTTCGTTACTTGGCTTTTTTTCTTTTTCTTTTTCTTTTTCCATATTCATTGCCCTGGTTCCCTCCCTGTTCGCGCCATTCGTTTTCTTTTCGTATAAAAGAAACAGTCCGTCGAATGTATCAAGTAAAAGTACAGAAAAACAATTTTGAACCTACAGGTTGATCCACCGCTCTCACGAGGCTGCTCCAATCACCGCCACGACAAAAGCCGCACGTTGTTTGCAAAAATATTACGTAGTTATAAGTCGTAAAGATCAGTTGGTGTCGCAGACCCAGAAAGAAAGAAAGTGGAGTGTTGAAGGGGGCCGCAGTGTATCGGCGTCGTCAAGATGCTCGTAAAAGTGATATCGAGGATATTCATCCGTCTTAGGACCCTGTCGCTTCAGCATTCAGCAGGTTCCTCGGCCGTAGTTGGTTCCATGTCCGCTGCGGTTGGCTCGTCTGCAACCATCTCGTGCATTTGTGTGTCTTCAGTCGAGTTCAGCTCCTCGGGCTCAGCTGCCTGAAGTAGAGGGTCATGAAACTCCTCTTGCCCAAGTTTGAGCTCAGGCACAGCAGCAACAGCCGGCGAATCATCTTCGTCAACTCGAGGCCGCTTGTTCGATCGATTCAATCCGACTTCAGGTGTGCCACTTGCAATCTGAATCTCGAGCTCAAGCTCGTCCAGTCGACGCTTCAGGTTGTTCTCCCGGCGATGACTATCCTCCAGTTGAGCGCGCAATTGTGCTTCGCTCTCTTGCGCAGCCTCCAACTGTTCGCGAAGCTGGGTCTGCTCAACACCAGCAACCTCTTGACCCTTACGAGCGGCAGCTTCTTGTTGCTCGAGTTGACTTAATCGTCCACGAAACAATTCATTAATCACCTCGAGTTCACTGACCCGGGTCTTTAGACTCGAGTTGTGCGCAATTAGCTGCTCATGTGTCTGGGGCGTGTCGCGATCTCCGTGGTCAGAGGCACCACTAAATGCGCCGTTCTGATAAGGGTCGTCGACCATGAACGAAGGCAACCCTTGGTTGTACATGGACGGTGTGCCGGTGCGCGAAATGGGAGAATCGGACCCTTCGTTGCCGTTGACCGACTTTTGCGACGTTCTTCGGATCGCCTGGGCGGCAGCATTTTGGACGAGGTCGGCACCGTGTACGTCTGTTAGGCCAAAGTTTTGAGCCTGCTGCTGTTGCTGCGTTGCGCGCAGGTGCGTCAGCTTGACTGGTCGAGCTTGTAGGGATGAGGGAGAGTGCGAGATTGAATGGATACCTTCTTCCTAGCAGCAAGGTCTGGCCGAATGGCTTTGTGGCGATTGCGACTCTTGATCACGTCGGTCTTCAGGGAGATGGGCCGCGATCGGCCGTGTAGTTTAAGAAACAGACCGCAGGCATTGCAAAGCACAGAGCCAAACTCATCGCGGCGCCACAGCGGGGTTGTCGAAGTTGTGCAGTTTTGACACGTCGGCTGCGTCGCAGAAGTATTAGTAGCCATCATCGTGTCGGTATTGCGCGACGAATGCGAGGGCGATTTGGGAGGGGACGCCAGGGCGATGAATAACCACTATCGTGATCGATAAGGATGACGATGGAGGGAAGAAAAAATCCTTGGCCTTCCGCACGCGCCTGGCTGATAAGACAAGATAAGCAAGCTTTTTCTTCTCTCTTCATGGCGCCAGCGCACAGTGTGGGGTGGGTCCGGGAGTGTCCAACGAAAAGGCACGTGACCCACTATTATCTCCGGCCCATGATAAAGATAACGATCGCCAAAATCGTGTCTCCTGGCTAGACGCAAGTGGGCTGATTAGAGGTACTGAATAGGACGTCATGCATATACAAGCCAGACATCGCTGTCTTCCCTCGACAGTGTGTACGTACAGATCAGGAGAGGTCTCTCGGAAATGACAGATCAACGCGATGAGCGTGATGAGAGGTGATGCCGGTGTGGTAGTTGACATGAACATCGAGACCAAACTTACCAAGTTGCCATTGCCGTTAGTAGTGGCAGGCGTTGCCCCCGTATATGTAGGATTCTGCGGCGCAGCGGTCGCCCTGCGTTTGTCGTTAGCTGAAATGTCTAGGGAATGTCGTGACAGTGCTCTGGTGAGTGCAGCTGATCGATCGTGTGTGGCTAGTCTCAATTTTGGTCATCATGCAAACATTGGAATAGCCCTCTTCGAGCGGTCTCGATATTTGGGCACCGTGTCGCATCTGAACATGCCAAGCTGTCCTCGGAACTGAGTGCCAAAGAGCCTACCTTAACTGCGGCGAGCTTTGGGCGGTGTTGCTTGCAGCGAGCGCCGAGATTCCGGGCAGCTGCTGTAAATTTACAGACGCTGATGTTGACGTCGAACTCGGGCGCGAGATTGGGTCCGTCATTTGTGTAGCGAGCGCCTGCGGTTCCTCCATCGTGTAATTCGAGAATTTGAATGGTTTTCCGTATGTTCCGGTCTCATGCAGAATACTTGTTCCGTCGAACTTCTCCTCTTTGCTCGGTCGCTGCGGCTCTTATTGCGCGTCTGGTTGCAAACCTCGTCACGTTTTCGACTGGACCTAAATCGGACCACGCGACCCTGTAGAAGGCGATAGCACAGGCGTCGAAGATTCCGAGTAGGCAAGGAAACAGTCCCGAGGCGCCAAGAAGACGAAGAGTGACGACACCTGACTGTGGCGAGATGACTGTGGCAGAAGGCGATACCTTAACCGCGAGGAAGGAGTGGTTGGAGCGGCGCGTGCCTAACCCTTTCTACTATGCAAGGAATTTCAAGCTGAGGGGATGGTGACTCAATCCAAGCGTTTGAGAAGGGAAGAGAGAAGGCGACAAGTATGTTGTGCAGAATATATTGCCAACAGAATATAATAGGAAACGTGAACGCGTGTACGGAGTAGTCAGTCGTCTTCACAAGTTGAGCCCCTGCATGGTCGTACGGGATAAATTATTCAGCAAAGTAGTTTTAGAAAAGGGCGACGGTACGCGGGAAGTGCGGGGCATCCCACGCGTGTGCAAGTGAGTGCCTGCCCAATCAGGCACGTCGTTCCTTGAGGTTGCTGCTCACGTCAAGCTATCGATGGCTCATGTCCATGCTGACTGTTACGCCCCTCCGGTGGTGAGGTAAACCATGTAAACCATGTAAACCATTCGTCATATCAAATCTCAACTTCCCTCACCCACACTCATCCTGCTCCTCTTCATTTTCCCACAGCCTACCTCCTTGTCCCGTTCCTCTGCCCTTTATATCAACGCCAAAGGGGCTTTTCTCACATCATGTTCAATTGGGCAAAGCAACAGTAAGTCGGGAGAACCTACCCTATCCATCCGCCCTCTGCCGCATAGCTCTGAACCCCGGCTCCTCCGCCCCATGACTTGGCAACTCAGCTAATACATCGACGCTTTCCCCTCTGTCAACAGGCTGGCCAACGTTGCCGGCACCCAAGAGCCCATCTATGGTCCTTCTGCTATCAAATCAGTCGCCGAGGAGGCAAAGGAAGCGCCCTACACGGAGCTCACTCGCAATGACCTGAAATGGAAGGCCATGGATTCGACTTGTGTCGAGACCCAGAGCTTCTATCTGACTTCAGACAATGGTGTCATCGGTCTTGCGCAGGTCATCTATAGCAACGTTGCGTACGTCAAGCGTCTATATCTCCTCTGCATGTTTTGGAAATTCCAATCGTACCTCGGGCTAACTTCTTCTCCCACTTTCCTGGACTAACAGTGGTATGCGAACCACGTGTCAATTCAACTCCAAGATCTTCTCCAAAGAGTCCTCCAAGCCTCACCTGTGGTGCTCGACCCCTCTGAACAACTTCGAATTCAACGAGGACAAGACAGCCTGTTATGCCGATGATTGCGCGCTCGAGCTCTCCGAAGACGGAAACGAGTACACCATCAAGAGCATGAACGATAAGAGATCGATCGTCAACCTCAAAATTACCCGAACTGCCCCTGGCTTCGTCGTCGGTAAGACTGGCAGCACCAAGTACGGCACCGACCTCGAGAATCCTTGGGGCACCATTCGACATGCTTTTTGGCCCCGATGCGCGGCCGAAGGTACCATCACAACTCCCGATGGCCCCGTTGACTTCAAAGGTCGCGCCATGTACTCGTTTGCGTTACAGGGCATGAAGCCTCACCACGCCGCCGCCAAGTGGAATTTCGCCAACTTCCAGGGCCCCAACTACTCTGCCATTATGATGGAGTTCACCACTCCCCTCATACGGCACCACTTTGGTCAATGTGGGTGGCATTGTCAAGGATGGCGAGATTCTCACTGCTGGCCCTGGCCACGAGGTCGTTCATACCGAGGTCAAGAACGATGCCGAGAACGAGTGGCCAGAACCCAGTTCGGTCAAATTTGAATGGAAAGGCACAGAGAAGGATGCCAAACCAGTCAGCGCCATTGTCGAAGGCACCCTGGGCGTGAGAACTGACCGCGTCGATGTCATGGCCGAAGTACCGGGCTTCGTCAAGACCATTGTGGCTGCGGCGGCAGGTACGAAGCCTTATATCTATCAGGTGCGTCAGATGCCTCCCTTTTCTTCTCTTCTGTTTTGCAACATGAATCATGTGCATGCGACAGCAACCGCCAGCTGGAGCTGCCGTGACTTGATTTGCAGGGTACTGACATACAACTCCTCTGGTTCGTAGTACACACCAAAAATGACACTAAAGCTTAAAATCGGAGACGAAGAGATCATCGAAGAAGGCCAGCTATTCATGGAAGCTACTTTCATCACGGAATGAGCATAAGCCAAGGCTATCATAAATGTATCGGCTTTGTGGGGATTGCCGCTTGGTCTGGGAGTTTCTGGCCCTGGGCGTGCAGAATGAAGAATAATCCTATGCATCACTGTTGGGTAAACAAACATTAATACACAAAGACGGGCGTTGGAGACGGCTTTGGTCACTCGCTTCGATATATCATCTTCTTTCTCCTAAGCATATCGGCGCTCTTGGTAGGATCGGCCGAGCATAATACGAGTACCATGAATATTTAATACTCTTTTACTTCTTTTCCACCACACACAAAGTTCAGTTTCGAACGCCACTTTTACTGTCATGTCAGTGATGGATTGACAACGAAAAAGGGTCAACATAACTGTGTAAAAAAAATGGCTCGATTCTTATCAAACTATATCACGTGAGTAAACCAATAATGCCATTTTCTACAGGTTTCATCTCCAGATTGCACGCATCGCTTCCGGTCGTTGTCCTCACGCCCCAGACCCCTCTCTCGCGCCAACATTCCCCCCAAGCGTGTCTTTCCCGAACTAGATAGACAAAAACTTTGTTTTCTTTCTTGTCATGGTTCTGGGTGCCTTTGACTTCTAGTTTCAGCTTTCTCACTAGTTTCCTTTTTTCTTTTTTTCTCATCTTCGCTTGGCTTGCTGACCAGGTGCCCCGTCTCTCAAGATTCTCACTGTGCTTTATATGTCATTTTGTTGATCCTCCATTGGCTCGCTCATCTCATACTTGTTTGGTCCTTTCGTCGTGAAAACGTAGTTTTGGAGAGAATCCCCTGCATCATTGCCACGCTCGCCATCTCCAAAGATGTCTTATTCACGAGGGGCCAGCGCGGAGATCATGACGTGTGAATCCGTCACGGGCCTCATCTGCAACCACGCACGGGTCATCCTCGCCGCCGAACCACCCATGGAAATCGATGCAGCCCATCCAGGGTCCCACTGCGCCATCAAACCCCGAAACCTGTTCAGACGACCTGTGGGCATCAGTCAGCCCTACGGAGCGTTTACAGAGGGGAGGCACAAGGCTGCTGAGGCGTCGAGGAGGCACATGTGCTCATGGAAGAGGCGAGAGCGCACGAGAAGGCCATGATGGGATGCCATCCAGGGAGGGAGGCATGTTTCTGTGCTCTCAATCAAGCCCCCCTCGCTTGTAGGAACGTGGGACGCTGACGTTGGGTCGTCCAGATGCCCGATTGCGTGGGAAGACCAACGCCCCGGGCGAGAGAGGCTCGTCGTCCCTGGGGTAACGACATTGAACCGGCGTGCTTTGCACAGCGAGATGAAGATGAGTCGAGGCGGCACTTTGTGAGCTTCCTTGCGCCAAGAAAGGTGACGCTCGCGGTGGGGCTCGTGAAGAGGTTATCTATTACCCTGCGCTGAGGCTGTGGGGACGATGTGAATTCGCTGTTGCCGCAGATCGAGTGACGAGGGCTTTGCTTATGAGATTGAAGCTGGACATGACTAACGGGACAGCACATGAAAGGTCACAGTGATGTACAGTGCCATGATGCGGGTTGATGGCGGGGTTTGTTTAAAAAGTTGTAATTCTATTGTTCGGGCCGGTCCCTCCATTCGAATGACGAGTGTCACCTTTTTTAAAAACACCTTGTTGGAAAAAAAACCCACAATGCGCAAAAAATCTGTAATCAACCTCCTTGCCAACGTACATGCGTCAAAATACAATGCCTATTAGTGTATTCCTTATGAATATTTCTCTTTGCCATCCTTGTCCTCTATTTTGGTCTTTTCCTCCATCGCTGCGTCCTTGCCATCCTTTTCAATCGCCTGCTCGACTTGCCAAATTGCCCGCTCCAACTCGATTTCCAGAGCTGGCAGGTCTAGTTTCTCCGAGCAGGTCCGTACCTGGGCCTGTGTCAGGAGGAGCAGCTCTTTTGGTTCGGAGCCGGAGCCGGAGCCGGAGCCGGAGTCGAGGTTCTTGTGAGCTTGCGTCTGCGGCAGGGTGCTTGCTCGGCTGTACAGGGTGTCGAGCGCCGTAGATGCGGTAGGTCTGAGGAGCTTCTTGTCCACGAGCCACTGGATGTGTTTCCCGCCGGCGATGGCGCGCCAGTGCGACCAGGCGCGGTAGACGAGGTAGAAGAAGGGGAGGTTGGGGATCCTATATTCCAATTAGCGTCATTCTTGAGTGCAAGCAAGTGGAAAACTTACACCGGCACCAGCGCAAAAGGTATCGTGACGGGCATCCCCACGACACACCATATCAATCTCTTCTTGTGCAGCGCGTCTCGCTCGCTGCCCATCCTCCTCACCACATCCTCGGCCTCGGTCTCGGACATGAGGGCCCGGGGAACACCAGCTCGACCTGCTCTTGGCCCTGGATCTCTCCCTTCCGCCGCCTGCTCGACAGCGGCGGCACAGACTTCAGGCCCCATTCCTCGTAGGGGATGCGCCGAAACGCGTGGTTTCCATACTCGACGACCTTCTTCTGCCACCCTGACTCCTTCTTCTCCCAGTCCGACCACTTGCGCGCTGCCCAGGCGGCGCCGCGGTCAATGTACGAGGCATCGGCTGGCGTGGTCGTCATGTGCAGGCGCTGTGCGTAGAGGAACGTCCGCCGCGTGGACAGGGGCAGGAGATACAGACGCATTTCCTTGCTTGAATTGTCAGATTGGACCTTGTCTGCGCGGCAAGCCGCGAGCTGCAGGTCGGATTTGTTGTCGTTGCGATTGAGGACGCCCCATGAGACGGAACGGAGAAGGAAGTGGTTCCCGCGAAGAAGACGTGGCGATTGAGATTTGGCGAGGACTGTTGGGGGATTGACTTGACGTTGGGAGGCGGCCGTTCAACTAGGTGGGGGTGGACGGGGGTGAATGGGGGCGATTCTATTTCTCTCTTTGTGGGCGGTGTAAATCAGGGGCGCGAAGAAGGCAAGATGCGAATCGAGAGGACGGGACTGCTCTGGGAAGAGTAGAGAGGGTTTTGGAGGAGGAACAAGCAAAAGTCGGAATTCAGGGTCGATGATGTTTTTCGCTGATGTCAGAGCCGGGCAAAGCAACACGGGCCAGTGGGTCCACCTGAGAGGAGCTGGAGCTGGAAGGTGGCTTACATACATGCCGTGTGCGTGTGGTTGGTTGCATGTGGTGCCTTGTGGATCCAGTTCAGTTTAGTTCAGTTATTCATCTGATGAGTTGGCTACCGACTACGGAGTACTCCGTATATGTATGTACATATACCATATACCATGTACATGCAATTGCAAGCAAAGAGCGTGCTCGCCACATCCATCACTCTATCACGTCGCTCACCCATCTCATCCACTCGGGATTCGACAGCAGCCGACTCATCGATGCCTTTTCCAACGTGACGAGGACTTCGTAATGCTCATCGTCCTTCTTGCCAGGCAGCACGAGCCCCGTGCCCATGCTCCACGTCGGCTGGGCACGACGCACCGCATCCGCCCTCCTGCCCCCAGCACCGAGTTCGAGGTCGAGGTCGAGGTCCTCGGACCCGCTGAACCCGGGCAGGTCGAACGTGATGTCGGCGCCCAGGTGACGCCAGGAGTTGAAGATGAAATGCAAAGGGTCTTCCGGGATGCAGTTGACGCCCACGAACCGCGGGTCCGGTGCTGCTCGGAACATGGCGGTGCGGGTGACGACGAATCTCTCGTCGACGGCCATGACCGATGTGTCGACGAGGCATATCATTCTGCTGAGAGCATCCGTCGCCGTCGATGACGATGACGACTGCGTGGCTACCAACAAGTGGGCATCGACGTCGGTGTTGACCCGCGCCATGCCCACGGCATTGCTTGCGTACCCGTCCAGGCTGTCGTGAAAGGCCCGCCTCCTCCACGATACGGGGACAATCAGATGGCTCTTGTCAGCGATATCCCTCGTCCAAGAAACGAACCTTTCTCTTGTCGAGGTGGCGCGGTCGTCGGCAGTGCTTGTCTTAAGTGGTTGTTGAGCAGCCAGTCGGGCCACGGTGCAGAATGACCAAGTCACGGCTGCTAAACACGCAAAAGACGATGGATATTCGCCAGCCGAAAAGTCGACACTGCCTTTTGCCCAGTTCCGCGCCATGGACTTCATCGCGGCGATTGTTTCGAGGCTGAAGCGGAAGATGCGACCTGTTTTGGGAATGGGAACGCTGCCGTGTTCGTGGCGGACGCATGGCGGCGGCGGCGCAGTCGGGCCAGTCGGCACAGGGAGAATGGTGTATTCGGGACATTTCCTCATGAGCTGCGCGAACGAGAAGTTCCTAATCAGGCTTTCCGTCTTATCGTAGGGGATGTCAACATCTATGTCGGTGGGATACCCACTGCCCGCTTGACCTTGGCCAGCGACGCTGTGCCCTCGGCCGCCGAGGAAAGCTTCCTTGTTCTGAAACGTGCAGGTTGCAAACGTAGAGATGAAATTACATATGCCGATGCCATCCGATAAGGAATGGTGGACGTAGAAGCACAGCAGGAGTCCGCCGCGGATGATGCGCGCGTGAACCTCTGCAGCCGGCACGCCCGTCTCACTGCTGCCACTGCCGCCGCCTTCCTCCAGCCGGTATGGCAGGTCGAACAGCGGCCCAACGAATGCTTTGCATGGGAACCCCTGCGCCTGGAGCTCGGAATAGCTCCACGCAAACGAGGCCTGGTCGTTGTCGGCGTCCCGACGGTGGTCGAACAACTTCAACGAAACGACATCGCGCGGTGCCGTGGAAACAAAGGCCTTGCCTCGTCCATCGGGGGCCCCTAGAAAAACCCTGCCTGCGAAATGTGGGAATTGCGTTGCCGCAAGAGACAAGCCGCGGGCAATGCGTCTGCGCAGGGCCGCGGCCAGGGCATCGACATCGACATCGGCATCGGCATCGGCATCAGCTTGGACAGGGACATCGTGATCAGCTTTGCGGTCCAACGGGAAGCAGAATACCTGCCGCACATATGCCCGCATCGCTACCTGGTTCCAGGTGCTGAGGAGGCGGAGACGACGATTCGAACGCGGGGTATCAGAACTCATGATTTCCGGGCTCATGATGGATCATGTCTTTCGTCTTGTCATGAACTGTCAAAGGCAACAAAATTGTGTAGGAAAAACCCCCTTCCCAGAGAAAGAAATCCAAACGGCGCCTCGCCACCAAAGAAACACCCTGGTGTCAGCGGCGGAAGGTATGTTCTGTTGGTAGTTTGTTCTCTCGTTGGCTACCACCGCAGCTTCCTTCCATCAGTTTTTGTTTCCTTCTCTGGTGGGGAAGAGTGACGTTTGAAATAAAGTAAAAAAGACGAAAGGAAAGGGAGATCCCCCCTTTAACATTGTATTTGGGAAAGGACAAGGAACCCGAATCGATCGCATCGCTCGAGGCGATTGTGATTGTGATTCACAATACAACAGAGTTATGAATCCAAGTAGAGGACGTCCGTGTGATTCACAGCACAATAGAATATGAACCCAAGCAGAGGAAGTAGAGGCAGCAACGAATGCTTCTCCTTCCTTGCCAAACGCCCCGTCCTGCGTGCCAACGTCTGACGATGCCGGCGCGCGCGAAACAGGGCGGGGGCGGAAGGTGCGACTCGATGGCCTCTGATGGAGGGAGGATTCTTCACGAAGCGCCGTCCACCACAAGCTTCAGTCCCCGTCATCCATCGTCCCCCGTCCAAAAAAACGCACATCCCGTCTGACCCCATGGTCAAAGGCCGAACCACATGACACCAGCCCTTTCTTCAAAGAAACGAGAAGAAGAAGAAGAAGAAGAAGAAGAAAAGAAAAAAGTGTGAACAAGGGTTTTTCCCAGCCTGAACCTGCCAGCATCATGGGTCAATGGAAGCAGCAGGAGCATTGCTCAAAGATGGAAAGTTCCATGTAAAGCATTCGCGTATGTTTTGTTAGCATGGCAGGCGTCGTAATTGCACGCTCTCGCCTGCTTCATGGTAGAGAATGAGCCCCGTGACTGTCAACAAAGTAGGGCGAATGGTTTAGTGGTATAATACTCCCTTAGCATAGCCTGCACGTCTGGGAGTGGTCCAGGGTTCGATTCCCTGTTCGTCCAACGCGGTGGTATTGATCCCACCATTGTACCTCACTTTTTTGAACAACATCTCTCTGCTTCCCTGGTTCACTACAAACCCTCTTGATTTTGCTGAATGATTGCAATCTTCTTTCTTCTATTTTTGTTTTGGATCCGGCATTTACAATGTCCTGTGTTACTGCGCACATATTCCGTACTAACTATATATTCCTGCGGCAGACCCACTCCACCCACTATGATCTATTCAACGCAGGTCAATCAAGAGCGAATGCTTGCTTATAGGCTACGCAAGTCCTGGTGTATTAAAATATGCAGTTAATCTATTATTGATGAATATACCCTCCATACAAGAACCTCCTGTTCAGTCCATGACAACCCTCACTTCGCGACGTCTGGCTGGGGACTCCTACTCCGGCTCACGGGCCCTTTGCCTACAATCCTCTCTGCCCACTTCCACGACGATGGACTGAGACTTTGCCGCTGCGACGCTTCCTCAACTGGCCCCTTGGACTGCTGCTTGGAACCGCCTTTCCCGTGGCTGTGCGATTCAGTTTCGCTATCGTTGTCGGTATCCATCCAATCTCGTTCACTCCATGTCAGGGAATCCGCTCTTACCAGCGGTGCAAGGCGTGGAGGGCCATGGGATGGACCGTCATCGCTTTCATTGTTCTTGGGCAAACCAGGCACTTCGTCCATAGCTTCGTGTGCTTCATTGATTTCCCCGCCGTGCCTGCTTCTCGAGGGCCGTGCGCCACTGGCTTCTTCCTCGCGAAGCTGATGCAAGCGCTTCACTTCTCGTCCATCTGCGGCCGGTCCGCGGTGAGTTTCAAAAGCTCGGTCCGTGTTCGGCTCTTCGTCATCTCTCATGCGTGCGGCCTCAGAGTCACTAAAGTGAGCATCGACCATGTGCTTTATAACAGGCCACCCGTGCGCATTGGCAAACATTCGTCGCACAATTATGTTGTTGTGTGCATCTGGCTCCAGCTTGACCAGCACCTTGCGCCACGACAAATCCCGATGATAACCTCGGGCAATCTTTTCTTCTACTCTCATGTTGGAGCCATCGGCGATTTCAGAGGCATCCTTCTCAGGGTTGGTATTGGCTGTATCGTCATAGTCCTTGGTCGAGTCCATCGAATCTTCGTGGTTGATGGAGGGGTACGGGGATGATGAAGTCCTGCTCGGACCCAACAGTTGTGATGAGCTTGACATCTTGCCAGAATTCTTACGGCGGCCAAATGTCGATTGACGCTTCTTCAAGGGAGGCGGTGGAATATCACTGGGATGATAGACCCGGTCGTGGAATATAGTTCTCGGCCGGCTAGACGGGTCGATTAGATGATCTACACTTGGCATGCTGGGATTGAGCACGTCGCCAGCTGATTCAAGGAACGTCGTCCTTGGAGGTGCAGACATGCCATCAGCGTATCCAACAACCTCATTCCCAGCTGTGGCCCTGCCTGGTTGCTTCTTGTCAGATATGTCAGTGGAACATGAGTTTGTTGTGTCAGAGCCGCCCAAATGTATCGTCTGTCCTCGCCGCAGCATCTTTTTCTGTTTTGCAGACACAACCTGGGGCTTGGGCGGGTCTTGGCTCTTAAAAAGACCAAAGAAGCCGGCCAAGGGGGAATTTATGCCTGTGCCTGTGACTGTGCTGTTGGTCTTGGTCCTGTCAGGAACAGGCTCGTCCTCTTCGCCAATGGGCCGTGGTACAGAATGAATGCTGGCTCTATCATCCTCATGTAAAGCATCATTGGAGGGCTGGGGAACTTGGTGCATGCTTCCCTTGGGTGTGCTTGTACCAGAATCGCTCTGTTGTTGTTCCTCCAAGGGGAGTTGCTGCTTCGATCTTGATGACACCATGTTGGTACCGGTAAGTTCTGCCCATCCAAATCCAACGACAGTCTCCACCAGCCCGGCATCTCTTCGAGCCTTTTCCACGCGCCCGAGACCTTGCCAGTCTAGAAACAGCAGACAGCTCGTGCGAAGCGGTACGATTCCATCGTTGACCACGTTGGAGTATGTTGTGCGGTTTCTGAATTTCTTCAGGGCCGTATGAGCGGGACCGCTGGGCAAGATTCGTAGCAATGGTTTCGACTCTGGTTGTGATTCGCCATATACCTTCTTGTGTGCAGACTCCCCGAGGTTGCTTACAAGAGCCCCCATCCACTTCGAGCAATGGTCGGCGCTCTCCACGTCAATCCAAGATCTTGTCCAGTCCTGCCTACGAGTCCAGAATCAAGAGCAAACTTGACATAGAGCGGGTTTTCGTTGCTCAAACCAAGGAACGGTGTCGCCAAGGCGATGAAGTTGATGGGTTGAATCATGTCGAAGAAGTTGGGCGAGTGTTTTTGGATATGAGCAATAGCGTACATTTGAATCAGACCGCCAAGAGAGTGCCCGACAAAACTGATGCTTGTAATTTTGTAGCGTCTGCCTTGACTGTCGTGTTTCGCCTCGGCAAGATCGCCTTGATTATCGCTAGGCTTGTGTACCTGTTTCGTGTCGTGAGCATCATTTTGGTGCTGTTGTTGTTCGTGATGATGATCACCGCTTATGGCCTCGTTGAGCCCCTCACCGGCGCCTTTGCCAATCGGAAGGAAGGGCTGATCGGGATAGGTCATTGACAAGACATATCTTGATAGCCTCTTCCCAAGGTACTTGATACCTTTCTCCGTCTTTGTAGCGTTTCCGGGGTATCCACGGACAATGACCTCTTCATCGTCGTCGTCATCGCCTTCATCTTCTTTATTGTCATCATCTTCCTCGTCGCCTTCCTCTCTTACAACCTCTTGGCTCTCTTTCGACGGTTTGTCGGGAAAATCGGCTCTTGCCTTTGTGGCGGCCCGTTCCTTTGCCCTTCTAATCTTGGCGTCAACGCGCGCTTGCTTAGCTGCAGCATCAATGCTTTCCTTCATGTAGAGCATGTCGGCACCAAGGTTGCTGTGCAGACCATGAGTCAATATGACAAGATGAACCTTTTTCTTCTTCCCGTGTGATTTATCCGTGCACTTGTGCTCTTCCGTCTCCGAATCACCCGTCTTGACCATGCTTTCCACAGGTTTATCGGCGCCCGTGTCTTGTTTCGCCCGCTTCTCTCCAACATCGTCCCATCCTGGAAGTCTGGGAGTGTTCCAAAGCGCCGCAGAATCCTCCACTTTCAGATGAATAGCTCTGGAGAAGACGCCTTTCGGCTGGGCCGGATGGCGTCCTTCCTTTGACCCTACGCTTTGCTGGTGATCGGTCATTTTGCCAGGTTGTGGAACTTGGCTGGAATTGCCAATGACGGGCAGCGATTGGCTGAGATCAAGTGATTTCTGGTCGCGAGCGACGACGACTTCGAAGGCCACGGCAGCTGATGTAGAAAATATAATTTGCGAAGCTATTTCAATTATCCAAGTTGCGCGCTCCCCATCGTGATCAGAGCTCTTTCCGAAACCTCCGTGGCGTCCCGCGCCAGCATCTTGGCGAATATTGTCTGGGACGAGCAGTTCGCACTCCCAGGATCCTCCGGCCTTGAGCATGGGCTCGTACTGAGGGACCCCATATCGGCGAGGGTTGGAGAACTTCTCGTTGGGGTCGAAATGGGAAGGGTACGCCGAAACGGACAGAGTATAGGGGCCTCGGACAAAGGCAGCACGAAGGGCTATGGTTGAAGTATTTCGAATTCGAACGTATAATTTCTCGGGGAAGGTAGGATTCGATCTTGCGAGGGTGTGTACGTGACGCTGTATCGAATGACCTCGCCAATCTTGACACTGCCAACCTGGTGCAGCAGCAGCATGTTGTCGAGGGTATCTGAAACGAGAGGGTTCGTGGGAAGGATATGATGATGATGTCAACTACACACACACCAGCATGGTACGGAAATGAAAAGCTATCGTCGCACACAGTCCAAGTGCAAGTGCATCCATGCATCCATGCATTCCCAGGAGACGGAGAAAAGAGGAACAAGGGAGCAGGGCACGATGTATTAGTATGGGGGGGATGCGATGTCTTCTTGGTGTGCACGGTCTTTTCGATGTTGGCTGGCATGCCTCGAGACTTGCGATGCGAGACGGCCGTCAGGAGAAAGAGCGCAGCAAACAAGGCAAGAGGGGGAGCCCCCACCAGATCAGACCCGATCCTGCCGAGAGAAGGGGACTTGGACAAGTCCGTGTGTCCGCCTGGTGCGGCGGCATCTGGTGCGGCGGCATCTGGTGCGTGTGTGGTGTTGTCACGTGTGGGTGCGTCAAATCGGCCGGCCGCGGAAAATAAAATTAATTCAGTGAAACAATCTCAAACAAAGTGCCGAGTAAGCTTTCTCAATCTGATCTACCAGTTTTCAGACCTGCATCACCCGGAATCAGAAGCAGGCACACAGAGAGCAGAGGGTCCTTGCGCTCGTTGCAGAATCAGGGTCTTGTCCCCTTCTATACGGGGCACGGAGTTTCGGAGTTTCGGAGTTTCGGAGTTGCGGAGTTGCGGGTCACGCCGTGGGTCACGGGTTACTCCCCTTTCCCATAATTTCTCCAGCCAACTACTCCAACATTTGTAGATGCAGCACCGCCGTGCAGTGGTGACATGACACATGACATGCTATCCCAACGAGCCATGGGCACTTGACTAGTATCCTCACGAGAGAACGAATTAATAACGTACGGCCCCCGTCGGCGGTCCCAAGCCCAATGACATCACGCAGAACCGTTGAATACTTGATGACGAGCAGCCTGTGGCCCTGAGGAGAGCATTGCAAGAGAAAAAAGACGCAAAAATAACGAAAAAAACTCTAACAGTGCCTTCCGGTCTAGAATTGGGAACGAAACCTCGTGAGAGATTCTCAACAACTCCCGTCTTTTTATCATGCGTGTCCAACTGTACTCTCCCCATCAGGAACTCCGGGTTCAACATACGTCCTCCACTGAGAGACCCGGTTCATGCCGCTCCCAGGTCCCGATAAGCCCGCCAGATCCGAACTGTTTGTTCTCTCTTCAGAGTCCCTCTTGCGTCCATGTCTCCTGTTCCTCGGTGGGGGGCGTGCAGCTCTGCCTCATCCTCGCAATCCTGTGTCATCCTTCCACCCACAACGCGCTCTGAGCGCGGCGTGTACGGCGAGTTGTTGTACATCTCTGCTTCCATGCTGTGATGCCTCGAGGGCCGCGTAGGCTGTCCCTGTGGAGCGGCCGGAACTGGAGGAGGAGCGGCAGGCATCATCCCGACCGGGTATATCGGCCCTGTGCTGGGGGTGAGCCCATGCCCGATCTGCTCTCCGCCATACGGTCCGCCAATCGGCGTTCTTGTGAAGTTTCTACCCGAGATCCTCGTGAGCGGTACGCATCGCCATAGTCTGTTCTGTCGTACTGTGCTGGTGGGCAAGGTCTATATCGACCACCTCCACCACGTCTGTAATTTTCATTCATGTGATGTCCTGATGCATTTCCGATGCCGTGAATAGCCCCAACACCTCCCATCATGTTCGGTTCGTCATAATAGTCGTCACTGTATTGTAAATGGCGCGCCATATCGGAGTCGCGAGATTCCTGTACCCTGCGCATGTGCATTTCCTCCTGGTATGTTCGCGGCCGGCGACGTACGGGCATGGCCATGGGATGGCCGAGTCCTGTGTGTCCTCGAAGCTCTGCTGGAGCCGGTGGCCCATCCCCGTGAAAAATATCACCTAGGTCACCCCGTATATGGGGGACAGGAATGTTCACATCATCTAAAAAGTCTCCTCGCCTATCGTCATCATTAAACCATGGACAGTCGCAATTCTTCCACTTTACTCCACATATCATACAAAACTCGGCACCGCAGCGACTGTAGGCAAGAACGTTAGCCACCGATTTATATCCGTGTGCAATATTGTAGAGTTTATTGACGAGGAATGGAATAAGGGTGTCTTACCATGTCATATGATTGCAACCTTCTTTCAGCTCTACCAAGGCTTTACACTTGTAGCACCTTTTCCACCCTTCCTCCTTGGCCTGAGCAAGAAGATTCGCGGTCTCGGGATCACCGGGACAAGATCCCGGTCCGTGCCAGCGTCCACTGCATGAGCAACAAACTTTTGTCCTACATCGACCACATCGCGCAACTTTGCGTCCATCCTCGCGCCGAATATAGGCCGGCTTGATCCATTCTCCACATTTCCGCGACGGGCAATAGATTCTGTTCTTGGTTGAATATTCGGCAAATTTGCGATTCCAGGCCTTCTTGAAGGCGTTGTCGAATATGCGATCGACATGCTTGAGGGGAATATGGTCCTGGGTACAGCATCGAGGGGGCATGTGCTGGGGGTCAGTGATGGACAGCTTGAAGATCCGCTCAAGACATGGGCGACACATGGAATGGCCGCATTTCAATGTAGATATTTTGGCTGGGTTGATGTGTCCCATGCAAATGATGCATTCGACGCTGGGTTCCACCATTAGTAACAGATCTTGGCTCGCAGGAAGCCTTGAAGTGGCACAGTTGGCAACATACCGTTTCTTTGGAGCCCTGGCTTGTTTCACGCTCTCTTGCCGGCCTAGGGGAGCCCCAAATATAGTCCCTATGATTCCTGAGTGCCCACCCGTCACAGACTCGGCTCTGCTTCGGTTCGACCTGACAGTACTTGACCTTCGTGATCTGGGTTGATCAATTTGAATAACTTCAGCTGATTTGTGGCGTTTGTGCACTTGTGACCTGGACGAATCGTTACGTTAGAATTGCTTCAGTTTTTGCCCCCCCTTTTGTCCGCAGAAAATAATGGGGAAAATAATACCTTTTTGAGGAAACAGGAGGTCGAGAGTCTTCAATAATATCCGCGCCATGGCCGCGTCGTCCTTGACGAGATTCAACGCTCCGGTCCAGCGTCCTTGATGATGCATATGCAGCGGAGCCTCCGTCGCTAGCAGCATACGGTCTCCTCGGCCCTTTATCCTCATCCGCGTATGCCCGCCTCCTGCGCCTATGATATCTTCTATCCGATGACGAGTCCATATACTCATCCCGACTGGGCTGCCTTCTCTCCCGATATCGAGCTGGCTCCTCCTCAACTTCTTCAACGACTTCTATATGATCATCATCGTCATCACCACCGCCACCGCCACCGCCACCATAAGCGAGCTCATTTTCTGCACTGGACTGTCCCGAGTATTCACCCACTACCCTCGTCTTTCCGTACCCCAGAGACACATCCCTTGTCGAGTGCGTGCGCTGAGGGACTTCGTACCGTTCGCCTGGAGAAAGACAGTTCACGGGTCGCCTGTAAGCATCTGTCGCAGCTCGCGTCAAAGTCGCACCCGACGGTGGGGGCATTGTAGAAGCAGAATAGTCGTTCTGGTCAACGGTCCTGGAACTAGATGACCGCCATTGACGGCGAGACGTCGTCCTACGCGGGGAGCTATGTACCTCGTCGTCCCCAGTATAGGACAACGAATCGGGCGCCGTTTCAGGCTCGGCCGTCCAGTGGATGGAATGGTCGCCGAACCGTCTTGACCTACCGGGCCGAGGATCACCATTCACAGAGCCCATTTGTGATGCCCGCCCCATGTCCGCGCAGCCCTGGTTGTATGGTTGGGCTCTGGTCGATAGCGCAACTATTCAGGCATCCGTCCCCTCCACCCAGGTTGGTGGTTTTGTTTGGGTTTTTGGGTGCTGGTTTGACGTCGACCTACTGGGGAGAAAGTGCGGTCCCTTTGTCAATCAAAGAGAGGAGAGGAGGGGTGCGGGCAATTCGGCAACCAACCCTGTGAGCCAGCGAACCAGTCAGGGTTGTCGGAGGTGCATCAAGCTGCTGCAGCATACGTCGTTGATTGGAATTTTGCCCAGGCAGGCTGTCAGGCTGTCAGGCTGTGCATGATACCTTCCCGAGGACCGGAACAAAGGCAATGCCAAAGAGGACTACTCCGTACTCCGGACTATGCGAGGGCTTTTCCTGGAGGGTTCCGTAGAGGGCTGCTGTTGGGCCGCCACGCTAGATATGCTCCGTATACCTTGCAGGTCCAAGTCGCGGTTTTGGTCACCCGTCAGGTTTTGACTGTCTGTCCTATGGCACCGCAGTTGATGGGCGATGGAAGGCGACGGCGATGGCGACAAGTAGCAGCGGGCCGTGATGGGTGAACTGTGCGTGTGCCTGAGGTGATGTGATGATCAAGGGGACGCCAGAATGCTGTTGAACCTGAACTTGGCCTGCCAAGTCTCTTTGGTCAGGCTGACTACTCACCTCGGAGGGCAGGGGGTGGGTGGAAGGGCTAAGATTGGCGGTTTCCTTCTTTTGTGACCCGCGGCCAAGCGCTCAGGATTGTGATGACGGCCACCCCTCCATTTTCTTCCCCTGGATTGCTGCCACAAAAAGCGGTGGTTGGCTGCAGGCCGCTCCTGCCAGCAACTGCCTCGTCACGTGGGGCGGCGACGTCACAAACGCCACAGCTTCGACGTGGAACTTCATTCAAGACGACGGACTTTGCCGTCATCTCTGGCTCTGGAATGCAAAGGCAAGAAGCCAAAAATCTTTACATGGGTGAAAAAAAATTCAACAAGATTCGCCCTCGTTTGGCTGCATTTGAGGAGAAGTGCACTCTCTCTTTGCGGCCGCGTCCCCGGTAGGTTCAATGGTGGCAATGATGGATTGACATGGCTGGATGGGCCGGGTCACCACCGATTCGCGTGCGACAGGCACAGGCACAGACTTGAATCTGGGGGGCACGGCCCGGGCCTTTGGCTTTGGAAGTGGGTCTACACTCCGGCCGCTTTGTTGAGATTCAGTCCTGGTGCCCGAGTCTGCCAACCCGGATGGGCGCCGAGGTGGGCGCTTTCTCTGCCCCTAAACTGCCAACTTGATTGATCTCAAGTGTGGCTTGGAATTGAATATCCTTACTCCGTAATTGTGGTCCGTATCACTTCAAGCAAAGGTCTTATGGAACACACAGACGATTTATCTCCAGTTCCTGAACAGCTTCAACTTCGCAATCTTTTTCAGCCTCAAAGCTCAAAAAATCCGCATCACTACCTCAAGAATGGCCGTCATGTGGGAAAATCATGACATCCTAACCAAGATCGACTGTACCATTCTTCATGGCGTTCTCCAAATCCAGGCTGGGGCACTGCCCCAGAGTCCACACAGGCGGCCTCTGCACTATATTTATGGACATGGGGCATGCGGCGCAGCGCGACAGATTATCTCCTACCATGCGAATTGCAAGTGTGGGACGAATCGTCCCCTCCAAAACTGGCTTAATGGTGCATCTGGACCAGCGGTGTGGCGACTTGAGCAGCGGGATAGAACTAGCCCGTAGGACAGTCCCTGACGACCAAAATGTGCGCCACCTTTGTCAAGAGCAGAGCATGTACGCCCGACTCAACTGCTAAAAAATGCTTGCCGGCGTATTTCAGCCTCTTTGACGATATCAATTGCCAAGCTCAAGCTCGGTGCCAAAGCTGCGTAGTGATCCACCTCCGTAATGGCCTCATTGATAAGGTCGTCCAATGCCTGTTGATGTGGAAGAATTGTGAGCAATATACTCAAGAGGGATGGGCACATCGAAGAGCCCATGAGCAGGAGGAGTTGAGAGATTATAGACAAGGCTCCTTGCCATAGGTAAGGCACGTGTCCTGCTTGACTGCGTAGATTAATTAGTTTGTCATGAATGTACAGGCCAAAGAAGCGAGAGAAGTGATCGACTCACTGTTCCATGACATGTTCCAACTGTCGAACAGACGCTTCAAGGCATTTGTGGCAGCACTCGCGAACGGCCAGATCGAGGACTGCCTGCTCATTGTCGACAACAGCAAGAATATAGGGGCGATAGATGATGGTTTTGCATGCATAGAAGCGTAGACGAAGGACGGCTTGGATGGGATCTTGCAGCATAGTACGAGTGAAGGGGAATTGAAGGGCCTGTGGTAAGCTCTCATACCATTGGGTAAGTTGGTAGTCAAGCTCTACCACCACAGGCTCAAGAGTAGTGGTTGACGCCATCGAATCCTTTGAGTAAATGAGCTGGCTCACACGGTTCAGCAATCTTCGCAAAGCAATTTCTGCGAGAAAATACCAGAGCTCATCCCTGCCGACTTGGTCTTGGTCTTGATTCTCGCCCTCAAATCCTCCTGGAAGACCCACATTCTCTTCAAATTGTACTACACCAGAGTGTGGGAGGTCGAGCTCTGTCAGGAGGTCACTCTCAAATAAGAGCACGTTCCAATAGATTCGTTCCACAAGCCCGCGTTGTGACGCAGATATCCTGTCAGGGATCATCAAGAGGAGCTGTAGCTTTGTACTGGTGGTGCAAAGCAAATTCCAAGCCTCGAGTGGCCGAACCAGGTAAAACAGATAGGCGGCAGCAAGCAAATGACATTGGGCTGCCAAGACATTGTTGGTTGTGATCATTCCCGAAAGAAGTGACCATGCCGCTGTAAAATACTGCAGGCCTGGCGGCTCTTCAATCGGCACAATTCGGGATATGCTCCCTCGCAGGCTTGCCTCACCCAGGGCTAAGACTAACAGCACAATACAGCTCTCGGGGCCTTCTCGAAACCCGCTGGACAGGGCTGTTCTGTACTGGCTTCGCCACGTAAAAGGATTTACGCAAGCATACCATATGTTGACTCGATCGAAAAAGGCTTGGATATACGCCTGTGTCTCGGAAAAATCGACACAAGGGGTCTTGGTCAAGGTATGAAGTGGCTCCCGGGCCATCTCTAGGTGAAGCAGGATCTGGGGATCGCAAGGCCGCGGCACAAGATGACGGATCAGCGGCCATTGTAACAGGTGTATCGTTGCATTCGTGTGGCATTTGGGCATGGTCGAGATGTTGGTTCCGACAGGCACATACCCCCATGTGTCGAAACCACCGCTGTGAATGGCAGAATTCATATTGGACGAGCCATTCAATAAAGCATGGTCGCCGCTGATTGCCGCGCCGTTGCTCGAGAATGGGAAACTCTGCAACACGTGCATTCCGTTGGTCTGATTGGCAGCAAAATTCATGTGCAAAAGGTTCTCGATACGGTTGAGATGCTCCAGAATTAACTTGTCGCCAGCATCAAGTTTCACGCCCGGCTCTCTGTAAGCGCAGTCGGCGCCTAGTTCGGTGCAGAGCTTGCATTTTGGTTTGTTGCCATCGCAACGAGACTTTCTGGAGCGGCAGACTTCGCACTAAGGAGAAGGTGACAAAATTCGCAGTGTTACATGTGAGCCATCCGGTCATTTTCGAATGAGCAGAGACGAAACTCACAGCTATAGTGGCCCTCCTACGCGGATAGTCGACAGCTGAATCGCTGATCTTCCCCTTCAAAGAGGCCGTAAACGAGTCATAATTCGATAAGGATAGCGCTTCATGGGGATACGTGTCTGAGGACCGTGATAGCAAGCGTGATCGGTCCGTCGAGTGGTGTGCATCGGTGTTGCGGCTGACGCTCATTGTGCGTTTCGCCTTGAACCCTGAAGGAGACTTCATTTCGGATACCAAGTTGTGATGATGAAAGTATACAGGGTCTCTTCTGTGAAGTTTTGGCTACATGTACAATAGTAGAGCACAAAGATGTGAGAAGTGTGACTCCAAGCCAAGATTATTCCATGTGCCGGTTCTCGAGAGCAATGGGATTCGAACAAGGGAGGCGGGAAAGCACAATCGAATGATCTGTCTGAGATTGAGGTTTATAAAGATTTAATGACAACGAACTTCGAAATGGCTGGCACTCGCAAAGAACAGAACAAGCGGCCAAAGGAAGTCCGCGAATAGTCTGAATGAGCCGGCGAGGCCCATGAACCCATGCTGATGACAAATGTCCCCATATGAACCGAGCCGCCGAACAACCTCTCGCCGAGACAAGGCGCAGCAGGCAGTTTGCGGCGTTGTTCGGTAGAAGAGCCTTTGCGCCTTTGCGTTTGGTCTCCGTTATTTGCCTCTTCACGTCATGCAAATGATGATTGAAGAGGAATGGCAAGGCAAATTAAATTGGTTGGACAGATTGACGAACGGGCTGGAGGAGCAACGATGCAATGCGTGAACGGGTCCGGAATGAAATGAATATCGTATACGGGGCCGTCTATACTGTCTATTGATTTTGCTTTCAAACGTTGGAGCTGGATGGTGTATCGGACAATATGACTGTCAATGTCGACGATGCAGGCAGGTTTCCTCCCTCGGGCATCCGGACATTTTTTTCCTTTTTAATTGATGGCAAGAGCGACCAGGCCGACCAAGCGCGCGTTGAGGCCACTCGCGGCCAATTCATGTCACATTCGGCGTCATCTCAAGCGCCACGCCAAGCACGCTATAATAATGGGCAAGTCAAGCCGCCGGCCGGGATGGGATGGTCCTCCGTTTTGCCCTTATTGAAGACACCGTTTACTCGACTGGACGAGTTTGGCTGTCGGTCTCTCTTGTCTTGTCGAGGCAGACACCAAGCGCGTGTGCATCTCATGCCCAGATCTGGAGCGATATGACTCGAGAATTCCAGAATTGTGACCACCGGCCAAGTCGACGTCGTGATTGGCGGCTCTCGAGAGGTCAGTTGGCTTGTTGTTGGCGTTTGCGTTGGCGGTGGGTGATGATGCATGCAGCAGAACTTGCAAGTTGGAGATGAAATTCAGGGAAGGAGCATTGCACTCTCCCCTGCACTCTCCCACTCTCCCTGGTCCCGCAGCAAGCCAGCCGAGGCGTAGAGGCAAGCAGGCATTTGGAACATGCAACTGCCATTGTGATGATGCAACCTGTTGACTCTTTACTCTTTGTGCCCTGCTCCTCGCTGCATGGCAACAACGTCTGTTCGATCTCGTAATAGTGCTGAAAACCCTGGCAACGGCGCCGATTCCCAGCACCTCGGGACTCTCGATGACATCGGATGCGATCCGCCGAAACCTGCCACAAGCGCTCAGCCGAGGTAGATTACGTCGAGTCACTCACCATGGGCCGCATGCCAGCCAGGATGCCCTGTTAGCCAGCAAGTATCGCAGTGTAAGTACGGAGTAATCTTGCCACATTCAGTCTGATCGAACACTGAAATGCCGCGGTCCTGTAATAGTCCTGCAATCAAATTGAAGGTTTCTAGTGACCAAGGCAAAGGTCAATAATGCTTCAAACGGCCCGTCAGATTTCAAAGCCTTGAACTGCTCGGCAAAGGGCCCCCAAGTATGCAAGCCATGCCAGATACGAGATTTCTTCTTCGTTCTTACCTTCAATGGCTGAGTTCCACACCGAGTGTTCGCTCGGAACAACAACGCTCAATGTGGTAATAGCCTGATCAGTCTGTACTTTGTGCTCATTTATCACAATCCTCCGGGTGTCCAAATGCAACATCATGCATCATGCTCCGTGACAGCCTGTATTCGATATGATGATGGCCATCACAGCTTCCGGATCCTTTGCTTTTTTCACGTACTACGACAGCTTGGTTTTGACTACCTCTCCAAGGGACTCATCAGGGATGTCATGGGCTAGGATAAAGGCCAATGAAGGCCTCTGATAATCCAGGGGGTACATAAATCTAGGTGAGGATACCACTAGATAGGGAGTACTATAGTGACGTGATAGTACTTGATAGTATGTGATAAGGATACTATGGGGAATTGGGAGAACTGACATACAGCAGACGGAGGCCTTGATTTTCTGCCAGCGGCACCAGCAGGATGTTGCAGCTCTTTCCAAATAGGTCGTCGAGCATTGCCGAGGCTTACAGAGACCAGTCACTGCAAAGTCAATCGATGCTGCGTCCAGCCACCAAGTGGCCACTCGATTGGAGACACAAATATGGGAGAAGTAGCAGTGGTGCGGATGCAATCTCCTCCAAAACGACCACATGAGATGGTATCTACAATCCGGGGCGCATGCTATTGATCTACGTACATTTCATCTATCTACATATCCATACACCGTCAGTGGGTGTCAAGACAAAAGAAGAAAACAGGACGATCAGCTACCCAACTTTTCGTTGAAAACCACCGATGTAATCGGGCCCGCAACGTTGGCATATCCCGCAAAGCTTCCAAGCTGACCGGTTTCTGGATCTCGGTTGATCAGCACGACTCGCCCATCGTTCTGTTGACCCACGGCGACCAACGTCCCGGCCTCGTTGAAGGAAAAGTGACGAGGCACGCGGCCCCCACAGGGGACTTCCTGGATTCGGGTGAGACTTCCCGTCTCGGCGTCGATGGAGAAGTTGATGAGGGGATCCGATATGATCTTGGTACTGTTCTTGGGGTCAAAGTTGGGGATGCTAAAAGCGCCTTCTCTTCGGGAAGATACGATGAGATACCTGGCATCAGGCTAAATGCAACAAACAAGAAAAAAGGCGGGCATATTAGCAAGGGAAGTCACCAATTGTTTCGGAAATGGAGAGTTAAGAAATGGCCCCAATCGTAGCCCTTTCTTATGACGCGAGGCCTCGTTGGAGGAGAAACAGGTCAACTCACGGAGACGGCGATTTCAGCGGCTGCAACTTGTTCGGGGACATGTCTGCCCACGCCATGGGTGCTGATGGTGAAGAGCTGCTTGAAGTGGATAGATGCGCCGGGATACGTCACCTCGTAGCCGATGATGGTGTTAGCCAGCTGGGTCACCAGGTACATGAACGTCTTGCCACGACGGGAAGCAAAGCTGACGTGGCGGGGACCGCTGCCGGGCTTGACACAAACGGGAGGCAGGGCCTTGAGTTTCAGGTCGGCGGAATTGGAGACGGCGAAGACGTAAATTTTGTCCGCGCCGAGGTCCGGAACGACGACGAATTTGCCGGTGGGATCGACAACGGTCTCGTGAGGGTGTGAAGCGTCCTGTCTATCCGCAATGGGGCCGGGCTTGGCGAGCTTGTACTGCTCGGTTTGGACGAGCGCAAGGTGGGATGGGTCGGAGACGTCCCAGGTGGTGAGGGTTCCGGACCAACTGGCCATGGTGTTGACAGTTAGTCACGTTCGTTTCTCTTGTTCTTCCCATGAGATGAATGGAAAAGGCCAACTCACTAGTGAGCAACAGCAAGACCGCTGCCCCCTTGCCATAAAGACCACCACTCACAGGTCCCCTCAGCGTCGTCACCTGGTCCAACCTCCTCAACCCATCACCAGTCGTCTCAAACGACCAAATCGAGCCATTCCTCGTCGCGAGGCCCTCGTCGGCACAAAACAGCCTCGAGCCAGCCTTATCCAGCGTCAGCCACGACGGGCTCCCCGCAGCCATGCGTCGACGACACGCTCCTCAGCAACGGAACTCTTGCAGCGCCGCGACCAGAGGAACTGCTCTTCAGATCGAGCGTGGTCACGTCTCCGTCATACGAGGAGACGTACAGAAAGGAGGCCTGCGCAGTTGCCGCCAGGAAGAGCGAAGCGAGTGCCGTGAACATTGTCGTTGGACTTGTCTTCGTAACCGAAATCATAACGGTGTAAACCCACGATTTTAAAAAGAACGGTATCGATTTAAAAAAAAACAGATGCTAATTTTCATATTTCCCCCTCAGAATTACAAGAGACATGCGGACATGTGGCCATCGGAAAGGATCTTCAGGCTAATACCGTGTCGGTGTCCTTAGGCTTTTTTCCCTATCTACAGTCGGTACCGGTAATTCCGAACACCCACTAACACAAGCATGTATCGCGTATCTTCGTGTAAATATTCAAACCGCGATTTGTCTACTAATTTAAGTGCAATTAAATTTAATTATAGATAGTAAATACCTTAGTTAATTTTACATTAATTAATATAGCTACTACTTAGTGCAGCTTAGGAGGGGCAATCATCGATATTGTCACCTTCGTTAGGTCAATTCGGCCACTATCGTTAGCTTAGTGTTAGGAGCACGAAGGCATGAGGGACATTGTGAGAGGGCCGCCTCTCTAAGCGAGGCAAATCCCTAGATAACTCGTGCGCTAAGACCTAGTAGCTAGATAGTTATGTAGGCATAAAGAGAAGGTATATAATAAGGACCTCTCCTATTTAGGGGAGAGGTTAGAGTTTAAAACCTTTACGCACTTACCCCTAGCTATTACCTTTATAGTAGCAACCTTATTCTCCCACTATTACTCTATGTTAGAAGCATAAAGGCATGAGGGACATTATGAGAGAGCCACCTCTCTAAGCGAGGCGAATCCCTAGATAACTCGTGTGCTAAGACCTAGTAGCTAGATAGTTATATAGGCATAAAGAGAAGGTATATAATAAGGACCTCTCCTATTTAGGGGAGAGGTTAGAGTTTAAAACCTTTACATACCTACCCCTAGCTATTACCTTTATAGTAATAACCTTATTCTCTATCTATTACTTTATTTATTTTTTCCTATACCTTTAGTTATAATAAATTAAACTCTTAAACCCTTTAAGGCAAATAAACTATTATTTATAGATTATAATATTAGAATTAAATAGGATAGCTATATAATTTACTATATATAGTAACTATATAGCTAGTATGCTATACCTAGGTAATAATATAGGACACTAAGATAGTATAATCCTAGGGTCTAATACTTAAGATAAGGATAATAAAAATAGCACTCTTAAAGACTAAAATAATAATAAGGAGCTTACTATAAAATAATATAATAGTTATAGGGAAATTAAGTATAATAATAAGAAGCTAAACTAAATCCTTAAATAAGCTAAGACTAAGCTATAAAGAGCTTAAAAAAGATAGAAAATTCTATAACTATAGGAATAGTAATATATAATTAAGTTAGGTACCTTATTAGTAAGTACTAGTACTAGACTTACTAACTTTACTAAAGGACCTATAATTATACTACTATTAGACTTACTAAGAAGCTCTAAACTTACTATAATTATATATTACTATAGTCTTATAAAAATATAACTAAAAACTCTAGTATATAAAGGAGATTTATATAAAAGTCTTTAGTATTTCTTAGTAAACCTTAATATAGCTTTTACCCTAAACTATAAGATATTTATTAATAATACTACTAAGGTAGCTTATACTAGTAGCTACCTAGTAAAGAATATAAAGTAATAATAGATATATTATATAGCTATAAATAGTTATATAAATTACTAGGACTATACCTAAGCTAGGTTTATAAGTTAGTGAAAAACTAGAATAATAAATAAAAATATATAGTGCTTAGAAGCTATAAGGATACTATTAACCCTTAGATAAGAGAACTATTAGTTATTCTAGGGATTTATAAAAATATAGATAAAAGCTAAGGCTAAACTCCCTAAAGTAATCCCTATAAAACTTTATATTTATATATTTATTAATAGTCTAAATAATACTATAAAGAAGTAAATACTTAGCTAGGAGTTCCTAGTAATATAGACTTATTTAGCTAGTTAAGGAAAGAAAGTAAAAGTTATAATAAAAATAAGTTAAAATAGTAACTAAAGTAATAACTATAAATAAGACTATAGATAAAAAAGATAATAATTAAATTTACCTATAGGGGATATACTATAATAAAGGAGTAAGGGAGCTATAAGATTCTTTATAGTATACTTTAAATATAAATAACCTAGTTATATTATACTAAGATATAAAGAACTAGATTATTTTATCTATAAGAGTGTAACCTATATAATACTATTATATAGGAATAATAGTAACTAAGTAGTAGGGTAAGATATAAATAAGACACTAATTAGCTTTACTTAGGCCTAGGATAATACCCTTACTAATAAATTATTTAAGGATATAAGAATAAAAGTTTAGATATTATTATAGTAAGATTATAAATAGGTAATAGTGCCTATACTACTTAATATAGGTATAATAGAATTTATTATTTACCTAAAATTACTATTAAAAGCTAATTAGGCTAATATATAGAAAGATAATACATTGCTTAAAAGTATAGCTAAGACCCTTATTCTATATTAAGGAATCTTAAATTAGGTTATCTTAGTAAAAGATAGCATAGTCTATGTAAAAATATACTAAGTTTACTACTATATTACTAATACCCCTAAGAACCTTAGCCTAGGAATAGACTAGGCTAGAATATATAAACCTATAGTTATATCCTAAAAAAAGGGACTATAAAGATACCTTATTATTAAAGATTACCTTTACTTTATATTAGAAATATAGTAAGTAAAAAGAGAAGTAAAACGCTTATTTATAGCATTTTTACTTTATTTAGCGTTAATTAAGCTTATAGACCTACTAAATAAGGATAAAAAAGATAAGGATAATAGCCCTATAGTAAATAATATCCTAACTTATAATAGCCTAACTATAAGGGAGGTATTAGATATCTATATAATAGGAAAAAGAATTTTATTACCTTAATAGCTTCTAATAGTAAAGTAATAATACTTAAGCTAGAAGAAAATAGTAAGCCTAAGTTACTAAAGGCATATATAGAGTTTAAAGATATATTTTCTAATAAGCTTATAAGTATACTTCCTAAGTTAGGTAGTTATATATATATAATTAAGTTAGAGAAAGGGAAAACACCCCTTAGAGGCTAATATATAGTTTAGCTAAAAAAGAGCTATAAGTGCTTA
Source organism: Epichloe scottii (assembly GCA_021950295.1). Classification (NCBI taxonomy): domain Eukaryota; kingdom Fungi; phylum Ascomycota; class Sordariomycetes; order Hypocreales; family Clavicipitaceae; genus Epichloe; species Epichloe scottii. Next base: position 1,485,293 of record CP083245.1, read on the forward strand.
GAGAGTACCTAGCTAGTATATAGTATAAAGAATAAATCTAAAGATTAATTAGCCTAGCTAAGGCCCTAATTTTATTTATTTTAAAAAAAGAGGTAAATTAAGGCTTTATATAGATTATAAGGGCTTAAATTAGATTATAATAAAAGATAAGGCACTATTACCTTTAATTACTAAGATCTTAAATTAATTAAAGGGGGTAAAGGTTTACACTAAATTAGATCTTAAAGATATATACTACTAGCTATATATTTATAAGGGAGATAAGTAAAAGATAGCCTTCTAGTGTAAATATAGTTACTTTAAGTATCTTATAATACTATTTAGGCTTATAAATACACCTATAACCTTCTAAGAATATATTAATAGTGCCCTTAAGGGCCTTATTAATTTAATTTATATTATTTACCTAGATAATATTCTAATTTATAGTAGTAATATAAAAGCGTATAAGGGTTATATTAAATAGGTCCTTTATAAGCTTTATAAAGCTAGCCTTTTTATTAACCTTATAAAGTGTAAATTTTTATATACTAAGGTTAAATTCTTAGGATTTATAATTATAGAAAAAGGTATCTTAATAAAGCCTTCTTATGTTAAGGCTATTATAACCTAGCTAGTACCTTATAGTATGCTTAATATCTAGTTATTCCTTAGTTTTACTAGATTTTACTAATACTTTATTAAAAGCTATAGTAAAATTATAATTTTACTAACTAATTAACTTAGGGAGATTAACTAGTAACCTTTAAGCTAGAGCCCTATAAGTTAGTAGTATTTAGGGAACTCTAGTAATAATTCTAGAAAGCGCTAATTTTAGTTTATTTTAATTTACTAGCACTATTAAGGGTAAAGACTAATACATTAGGATACGCTATTAGAGCAGTCCTTATAATATTAGTGCTAAGTTACTAGCACCTAGTAGTATATATATTAAGAAAGTTAAATAATATAGAACTTTAATATATAATACTAGATATAGAGCTTTTAGTAATCTAAGAGGCTTTTTAGGCCTAGAGACACTATCTAGCTTATTTAATATATCTAATTACTATTATAACTAATTATCTTAACTATAAGTACCTAGCTATAAAGCTAAAGCTAAGTAATAAGTAAGTTATAATATTAGATAAGCTTTATCTATTTAATTTAATAATTATATATAGGGTAGGGAAATTAAACCTAGCTAATACACTATTAAGAAGGTTAGATTATATTAATAAAGAGAAGAAAGCAAAGGTAGTATTCTTATAATTACTAATATTTCTATTAAAGTTTATAGAGGTAAAGTAATAAGGATATAGTAGTAAAACTACTAATACTATAAGGTCTATTTATTTATTATTTAGTAAGTTAAATATTAAGTTATAGAGGCACTATAATAGAATTACTAATATCTAGTGTTTTAAGAAAATATAACTTAAATATATTCTAAAAGAGCCTATAAGTCTAGGATTCCTTATAGGAGGGATTATAGTAGGGATTTTAAATAGTTTATAGTAAGAATATTATAGTAAAACTACTAATACCTAGCGTTTAGAATTATTATATAGCTAACTAGACCCTATAAGTCTAGGATTCCTTATAGGAGGAATTATAGTAAGGATAGTAAATAATAAGTAGTAAGATAGTTATAGTAAAACTACTAATACTTAATAAGGCTTATTATTTAATTATATTTTACCTATAAGTCTAGGTATATAAAATAAGCTAATCCCTTATAGAGACATTATAGCTAGGATTTTAATAGTTAGGAAAACCTCTATAAAGTTAAACTCCGCTATATTTAAAGAAGGCTTAGATTCTCTAATCTAAGTTTTATTATTTAAAGTATAATAAAGGGATGCCTTTATTATATAGTAAAAGTTATTACTAAAAAGCAGTAACTTTAGAATATTATAAATATAGTTTATTAGGCCCTCTAAGCTATTAATATTTAAAGACTAAGTTTTTATTCCTATAGGAATAAGAAAAGAGATTTTACTATTAACCTATAATAACCCTATTACTAGATATTAGGGAGTTAGTAAGATACTTTACTAAATTATAAACTAATACTATTAGCTAATAATAAAAAAAGACACTAAGTTATATATAAGCACTTATATAAATTATTAAGTTTTAAAGCCTAGGTTATATAGACTTTATAGTAAGTTAGTAGCTTTACTAGTATTTAATTACCCCTTTTAAGAACTCTTAATAGACTTTATAACAGGATTACTACTAGTAAAAAATAGAAATTAGACCTATAATATAATCCTAGTTATTATTAATTATTTTATAAAGTATAGTATTTATATCCCTATATTTATATAACTAACTAGTAATAAGCTAGTAATAGTGTTTTTAGAATATATATTTAGAGACTATAGCGCCTTAGAAGGTATTATTATAAACTAAGGGTTAATATTTACTAGTAGGTTCTAGAGAATATTTTACTACCTTATTATAATAAAGTAGTAACTAAGTACTATATTTTACTTATAAATAGATAGATAAATAAAATATTTAAATTAAGTTTTAGAGTATTATTTAAGGGCTTTTACTTATATAAAGTAAATAGATTAGGCTAATAATTTACTAATAGTATAATTTACTTATAATATAAGTAAGTATATAGTATATAGCTATATACCTATAAAGGCACTATTAGGGTATAACCTAAGGGGGCTATATTAAGTAATTATATAAATTTCTCTAATAAATAATTAAGCTAAGACTAGAGTCTAGGAGCTAAGAGATAAGTATACTATAATTAAGTAGCTCCTAAGTAATATATAAGCTTAGTATAAGAAATACTATAATTTAAAAAGAAAGGTAATAAGATTTAATATAAGTAACTATATTTTACTATTAATAAAGAATATTAATTTATAATACCTTAGTAAAAAGCTTTTAGTAAAGTATCTAAGCCTTTATAAGATTAAAAAGGAAGTTAGGAGTTATAGTTTAGTATATTAATTATAGTTACTAGCTAGTATATACTTATATAATATTTTTAATATTATAAGCCTTAAGCCTTTTTATAGAGACCTAAGTAATATAGTTAATATATTCTTATTATAAAATAATATTAAGGATAATTAAGAAGAATTTAAAGTTAAGAGAATTATTTTATATAGGTATAATAGTAAATACTATAAATATCTAGTAAAATAGAAAGACTATAATAATTTAGAGAATTTATAGGTACTAAAGAGGGATTTTATCTTAAAAGATATTATTAATAATTATAAGTAGTAATTATATAGCTAAATTATAGAGATAAAGTTACTTTTATAGGTTAAAGAGAGTAAAATTAAATAATAGTATTAATTTTTAAAACTATAATCTAAATAGCTATTTACTTACTACTTCTCTATAGGGATATTAGTAGCTATAATAACTTTAGCTTTATTATTAGAAAATTCCTTATTCCTATAGGCATAGGCTTAAATTTCTTCTAGGACCTCTAAGGGCCTAATATAAATAAGGAGTTAAGTAATAAATAGTATAAACTAGTAGTAAGTTAGTAAGATATAAGCTATAAGGATATTTAAGAAACTTACTATTAGGCTAGTTATAGCTATAAAGTAAAGATAGTTTATAATTTTAATTCAAGTCTTTAAGTTAGTAATATTAATTTATTATAAGAATATAGTATGCTTATTAGCCTTTACCTTATAAGTAGTATTAGTAATAAGATAAGCATATTTAACCTAGCTATATTAATTAGTATTTTTATAAGATAATAAAGTATTATAGAGTTTATAAAGAGTATAGATAAAAGCCTAGTAATAAGTTAGTAATTATTAAGTTATATATTAATAATAGTAAACTTATAATATTAGTATAAAAGTATATTTCTTTAGGAATAGACTAAATTAAGTTAAATAGCTTTTTATAAAGCTAGGTAATTCTCTTAGGGCACTAGTAGTATATTAGTAAAGAACTTATTTTAAGGGTTAGGATAATATATACTAATATAGAGTTTATTATTTCTTATATAATATACGTACTTTATAGAATTATCTAAGTAAGTTAGCTAAGAATAGTAGTAAGGTAATAGTATAGTTATACCTAAAGAGTGTGAGGCCTTGCTTCTAACACGGGTGCACCCCGTGACACACTATGCCCTAGGGCTAGGTTTATATAACGCTAGCAAACCACTAGCTATAAGACAGTAGTTTGCATACACTATACACTTAGACCTAGTAAGCTTTAGTTAATATATAGAGTGCCCCTATATCTCTTATTTAGCTATCCCCTTATTCTTATAATTCTAAAGCTTTAATACTAGCTACCTAAGAGTAATATAGGGGGAAGAACTATATAATCTAATAAGGTAATACTAGTAAATAACTAAGACTAACCTTCTAAGGGTAATAGCACTATAGCTATAAGTATAACCTTTACCCCTAGCACTACTAATACCCTAACTAAAGGAGAGAGAAACCTCTTTAGACCTCTTATCCTTACTACTTATTAAGTAGTAATAGTAAAATAAATTACCTAGCTAGAAAAACTAAAGAAGCTATAAGATAAGGAATAAGAACTTATTAAGTTACTTTATCTAAATATAGGGAAAGGATAAGTAAAAAGGCTATAAAGGTCTAGCTTATCCTTAAGTAAGAGTAATAAGGAAGTTAAAGTCTAGAAGATTACTAAGCTTACCTACCTTACTAACCTATAGAAATATAAGATATAGATTAATAATCTTAACTATACCTTTAATAGAGTAAGATATAAGTATATATATAATTACTAAAAGATTCTCTTTATACTTAACTATATATATACTAATTATAGGGTAAGATAGGACTAATACCTTAAGGAATAGTTAGCTAGTAGCTATAAAGAACTTAAAGATAACTAGGATAAATTCTAGACTTAGATACTTATATTACTTAGAGACTCTATAAACTATAATATATAGATTACTAAGTAATTAGAAAATATAAAGTAATATAAGGGCTAAAGCCCTATTAAGTTTAGTATTTACTTAGATTTACTAGAGAAATACCTAGAAAGAGCCTTTAAAAAGTCTTATATACTTATATTTTTTATAAAACTACTCCCTAACCTATAGAACTATATTAACCTATATACCTCTATTATTAGAAAGACTAAAGAGAAGGTTATATAACTTACCTAGTAATTCTAGGAGGTAATACTAAGGAGTAAGTAAAGATATAAGTATTCTAAGGATAAGGGGTTTTTTAAGAACCCCTAATACTATAGATATAACTCCCTATATAGCTATAGACCTAATAGAAATTAGAAAGATAAAAAGAAAGAAAAACCCTAGCTATAGCTCTAAATAATAAGGAAGTTAAAGGGAAAAGATATTACTATAATTATAATAGTACTAAATATATAGTATACTTTTATAATAAGCTAAAGAGAGAGTATAGAAAAGACTAAGAAAACTACTAAAGGTAAAAGTAAATACCCTTACTTCTATCTCCTAAGCTAAGGTACTAGTAAGGTATTACTTTTATATACTAGTTACTATTTATAGGTATAAAGATATTTAAATAGTAGTAAATTTAGATAGTTATGCTAAGGTTAATATTATTAGTACTAAATTTATAAAAACCTATAAGCTAGATAGGGCTAAGATTACTATGCCTATTCTTAAGGTAATAGGGGCCCTTATAGTTTCCTAATATAGTATTTATAAGGTACTTATTATAATTAAAGATTTAAGGAAGGAAGAAAAGAATCTTAAGCTACTATATATAGCTATAGATAAAGACCTAAGAGTAAGGGGAAGTCCTATATTAATTAGAATATATACACTAGTAAAAGAGTATATATACCTCTATTTATACTTATAAGAATAGTAATTTAAGAAAAAAGAAAAGCCTTTTTATTAATAACTCCTTATAAGTTTACTAAAGTAATATATAATAAGATAATTATATATACTATTATAGGAGTTATAGAGAATAAGTTTATTACCCTTAAAAATAATAAGAAGGTAAAAGCCTATAGAATAGTTAGTAATATTCTTAAAGAACTATATAAGTTTAAAGATATATTTATATTAGATAAGGTAAGAAGCCTACTATTAAGAAAGTTAATAGACTATATAAGTAATTTAGTACCTAATACTATGCTACTATATAGACCTATTTACTCTCTCTCCTAAAGTAAACTATAGGAACTCTAAGAGTATATTAAGAATAACCTAGTAAAGGGCTAGATAAGACCTTTAAAGAGTCCTATAGGGGTGCTAATTCTATTTATACTAAAGAAGAATAGAACGCTCTAACTATATATAGATTATTAGGGACTTAATAGGGTTATATAGAAGAATTACTATACTATCCCCCTAATTTTAGAGATCTTAGATTAATACTAAGGGGCTTACTTCTTCTTAAAAATTAATATTAAAGATACTTACTACTAAATCTATATTAAAGGGGGTAATAAATAGAAGACTACCTTTTATATATACTATAGGCACTATAAATATCTTATTATGCCTTTTAGACTAATAAATACTCTAGCTACCTTTTAAAGTTATATCTATAAAGCACTTTAGGGGCTAGTTAATATAATTTACATAGTATATCTAGATAATATCCTTATTTTCTTAAAAACATAGGAAGAGTATACTATATATATTAAGGAAGTCCTAGAGCGTATATAACTAGTAAAGCTATATACTAAGCCCTATAAGTGCTTTTTCTATTAGGGATTTATAAAGTTCCTTAGGTTTATCCTATTAGTTAATAGGATTTTAATAGATATAAGTTAAGTTAATATAATTTAGGACTAAAAGGAGCTAATAAGCTTTAAGGATATATAGTTATTCCTTAGGTTTTATAACTTTTACTAATAGTTTATCTATAGATACTCTAGGATTATAGTACCCCTATATATATTAATAAAAGGTAGTTAAAATGGCATTTAGACTAGGAAGTTTATATTTAAAGTAAAGGAATAGCTAGTATTTAACTAGCTAAAGAACGCATTCTAGTAAGCGCCTTTGCTTTATTATTATAACTTAAGTTAACTAGTATATATTAAGATAAATACTTTAATCTTTATAATAGTAGGGATCCTATCCTAGTAGGATAATAAGGGCTATTAGTATCTAGTAGCCTTTTAGTTAAGGAAGTTTATAGACACTAAATATAACTATAGCATAGCTAATTAAGAGCTACTTACTATAGTAAAGTTATTTAAACACTAGTAAGCCTAGTAAAGGTTCTATTAGATTACTATAATTTATAAACCTTTATAAAGTAGCTAAAGTTAAATAGGAGGTAGGCAAGATAGTGTATATTTCTCTGCCCCTTTTACTTTATAATTAAGCATAGACTAGGGAAAAGTAACCCTATAAATACACTATTAAGAAGGTCTAATTATAAGGGTAAACCTATTATAAATAGGGCGCTCTTACTAGAACTTTAAAGGAAAATAGTAACTACTAAAGAACTAGTAAAAGAGATACTAATATATTTTATCAAGCGGAAAACAACACCCTAAAAGACACGATGCTAGCCCACACGCGTAGGTAGCTTTGATGTCTGCGCATGTTAAAGGGGGTCAAGAAGCTTAACTGCAGCGACCCGTCATAAGGCTAGATTATCTCTATAAGATAGAGATAATCTAGATTAAATGGTCTAATGGCTTGGAAGTAACCTAACGGTTAAATTAGTGCAGGTAATAATAATCTTGTTAATTTATCTTATCTTAAAACATAATAATAAGCTATAGCAAAGCTAGGTATAAAAACTCTATATCTAATGTGCGTAATAAGCTCTAGAAGCCTAGTTAGAAGTGATCCCTTTATAGACTATTTAATCCCTAGCTTATATAACTAATATTATTATCCCTTAGTGTAATAAATATCCCTATAACCCCTAATGCTATTATTACAAATACGTGTGTTTCTAGGCGCGTAATTTAGGCCATATAACACCTCCCTAGGTATACACTAGTTAACCCTAACTATATATAGACTAAAAATAAATAGGATATAAAGTAAGATTAGTAGACTATAGCTTATATATAAGGGGAGCTACTATTTAATCTATCTATAAGGAAAGACTTCCTATAGTAAAGGGGAAAGAAAAGAAGAGAAAAATAAGAAAAGAAAGAAAGAAAAACAAAGTAATCCTCCCTAATTATAGTCCTAAGTTTCTTATCTCTCTAGAGAGCTTTAGTGTCTTTAGCGTATATAAATAATTAGTAGGCAATATTAGTAAGGGTATATAAAGAGCTAGGCATTTAGAATCTTACTAAGTAACCCTTTACTTATGGTTTGCTTACTAATTAATTAATCCTAAGGCTTATTATCTCTCTCACTAATAAGCGTTAATAATACTTACCTATATTCCTTAAGAAACTAGCCCTAGTAGCACTACTAATATATAGGTAAATAATATTAGTAATTAAGCTATAGTTTTCCTTTATACTATATTCTATACTTTAAGAAAAGGAAGTAGATTAATAGTTATAGCTTATCTAGTGTCTCTAAGAGGTTAGTATATAACCTCTTTATTTACTTAATTTATTAAGGCTTAATATCTACTTACTTAGTTTTACCTAATAACTCTATGGATTTATGCTAACCTTAGCTAGTCCTTAATATCTATTTAAAATAATTTATAAGTTATAGCTTACTAAGATTAGGTGCTTTATTCTTAGGTACTATGTATTTAATCCTATTATGCCTTATAGAGTGCTTTAAGCTAAGTAACTAAAGACTATAGTATCTTATTATAACTAGAAGCAAAAGATAGTCCTAATAAAGACTCTTATAACACTTAAAATCCTACCTCTTTATTTAATCCTTAGCTACTAGTGGCTCCTTATTATTATTTAGTGTTAAGTTCCTACTATATTTACTATTCCTATTCTTATAGTAATTCTTAAATACTAATATTAAAGACTTTAGGATTATTTATAAAAACATAAGCTATAGGCTACTAGAAATCCTAAATATAAAGTCTATTAACTTATGCTATCTTAGTATACTATTTAATTAGGTAATTATTATTACTAGTCTTATGCTTCTAGGCTATAACCACTATACTTACTAGTAATCCTCTACTAATTATTTAAGTGGTAAAGTAAGGCATCTAGTGTATTATTATATTATACACTAAATATTAAAGGTTAAAGTCTTTTTAGTAAGATAATTCCCTAGGTAACTAATCCCCTATTATAAGCTTATTTACTACTATATTATATAAGACTTATAGAGTTCTTTTAAGGGCTTTTATATAGCTATATCTTAGGTTTAGGATATTATTAGTTACTATCTAGTCCCTAAGATAAAGCTTAAATTAGTGCCTAATATATAAATCCCTACTAAACACATATAGTTATTTAAACTTAATACTATATTAGTTTAGCGTGTTCTAGTTCTCTATAAGGAGATTAAGTGCTTAATAACTAACTTAGTAATAAATTATTTAAAGAAGGAATCCTAGGCAGGTATACCTATACTCCTAATTTCCCTTCTACTCTATAGCTAGGACTATAATTACTTTAAAATTATATAGGTAATTTAAAAGTTATATAATTTATCCCTAGCTACCTATAAAGTTAATAAACTACTTAATTTAGCCTTCTCCTATAGTGTTAAAGTAGTAAAGATACCCTTATTTCTAATTAAATAAAAAGTAAGTCTAATAGTTTATAAAAAAAGTAAATCCCACTATAATATATTAATAGCTTATATATAAGTAAAGGTTAACTAGGTTATACTATAAGCTATAAGTAATATTAACTAGCTAGTAGGAGGAATAAAGCCTTCCTACCTTTAAACTAATTAATTACTATAAAGTATCTATATTAAAATTCTCTATAGCGTATAGTTTAAATACTTAAGGTAGCATAGCTACTATTACCTCTAGTCCTTATATAATAATCCTCCCTATAGTAAATAGCTTAAACTAATTAAGCTAGTCCTTATTTAGGGTCTTATAGGCCTTTCTTAAGAACCTATAAATATCTATAGAATATTATTACTAAGATAAGGGTATCTAACCAGGCCTAATTAGCGTAACTTTATTAAAGTTATTACTATCTTAGTGTATTTTAAATCTTAGTAAGAGCTATAGCTAGTCCTGCCTTAGATAGAATAATAGTGGCTACTATCTATAGAGATTAACTAGGTTAAGTCTAATAGTGCCTTCTTTCTCTTCCCTAAAGAAAGATCCTTCTATTCTATATATTAAAACATAAATATAGTATATTATTAGGTACCTCTTATTTACAAAGTATATAATAGTCTTACTATCCACTTTAGTATAGGTATTATTAGATACCTTAGATTCCTTATATTCCACTATAATAAGGCATAATTAAATAGAACATATAGGTATATATATAAGAGTAGTAAGGGAAAGGATAGTAGTTACTTTTAGGAGATAAAGTAATTATAATAAGAGAAGAGGTAGGATATAAAAAGAACTTAAGAAAGGAAGGCTTTAATAACTAAAGAAAAGCATAATAATATAAAAAGTAAGCAAGATTAAATAGTTCTTATAACCTAAGCCTTATTCTTATAGCTCTTAGTAGTTATGTAGTTAGTTAGCAGCGGCTATCTATAGCTACGTTCCCTTTTATAACTAATAGTTACTAATACCCGCTATTAGGCAATAGTTATAAGGATTAGATAAATCCTATAAATTAAACTTCTTTAGCACCCTTATTAGTTATTAGGGCTGCCTATCTATTAGTTATTAATACCTATTATTAAGGAATAGTTATAAATTAAGGTATTTAAACCCTCTCTTTTCCTCTCTATCCTATCTTTTATAAACCTTTATTCCTCTTTCCTTTAACTATTTAATTATAGCTAATTCTCTTAATATAACCTATTAAAGGCTTCCTAATATTACTGCTATTATTAGGGCTAGTGTCTTAGAGGCAGAACTTATAGTAACTAAGACTATTAACTAGTCTAATTATATAGAGATCTACCCCTCCTATATTAGTAAAGATTATATAGGCTTAGGCATTATTTAATCTTATACTAGACTACTAGCTAATAGTTTTATTTTTATAGTTTAAGTTTCTCTTTATATTCTAGGTTTATAGTAGCATTAATATTAGTAATAGTAGTGTTCCCTTATACACTAAAATTATTCTCTAACCTATAGATAATATTCTAAAGGGGGCACCTCCCTATCTTCTTAAGGTAATAAAGAAGATAAACTTAGTAAAGGACTTTATTAGAAGCTATAATAAGAAAAAAGTGCGTTAGCTCTAGTAGTTAAAAATAGTTATTAATATTAAGTCCTTATTCTAGCTAAAATAGCTTATCCTAATAGGTATTTTCTACATGCTCTTTTATAATATCCTAAGTATTACTAGGCTTTGCTTATCTCTATATATAGTAAATTAAATAGTGTCTTCTATTCTAACTGCTTAAACTTATATATATAATATATTAACTTCTTTAATAAGTATATATACTTCCTATTCTATAGTTATATATTAATTCTAGGTGTCCTTAAGGGTACCTATAGTAATTATATCTAGAATAGCTCCTATACTATAAGCTATAAATAGCGCTTTACTTCTAGGTATTAGCCTAGATCCTTAAGAGAGAGGGCTCTAGTACTATTCTTAGGTAAAGAATAGACTACTAAGGCAGCTAAGGTAATTCCCCTTAATCTAACTAGCATTAACTTTAAGAATTCCCCTTACCTAGAAATAAATATACCTCCTCTCTTTCTAGATAGTTTATAATAAAGGAAAAATATATAATATTTTTTAATTTAGGGAAATAAATAAGAAAACTAGTAACTTAGCTCCTAGAACTATACTATAATTACTTAATCTATAGTATTTAAAAATAAAACCTAATCTTTTCTTAAAAATAAAAGCAAAGTATAAATAAAATAAAAGTTAAAATAGCTTTTAGTAGGTATATTATTAAAGAGTTAGGGGATAGACCTTATATTCTTAATGCTATTTAATTATTAATTAAGGCAACCTAACTTTAATCTTATAGTATAGGTGCTATTAGGGTAGAAGTTTAACTTTATTATCCTTAAGCACTAGCCTTTCCTTACTTATCCCTTCCTAATAGTAAGTGCTCTTATTATTAATTATTTAATCTAATATATTATATTAAGCTATTAATAGTATAATACTTAAAACCTTCTTATTATAGTTATTACTAATTACCTCTTCTGCCTAGTTATATTAAGGAGCGTAAAGCTATTTATCTATAGTAAAAGTCCACTATCCTTCTAGATCTAGGAGGAATTTCTTAATATAGTCCCCTAAGATTATCTTTATAAGTTTAATGCTATCTAGTGTTTATAAATAGTAGGCTCTAGAGATTAGCACGCGCTTATAAATTTAAAAGGGTCTATTTTACCTTATTATAAGCTTCTATATTATAGACATATTAATATTCTATTAGACATTATATACTAAGATAAGATCCCTAGGTTTTAATTAATCTTTCCTAATTAAAGTAGCCTAGTTCTTATTAGTTTATTTTATAAGTTACTGTCTAAATTTAAACACCTTTATTCTCGCTTTTTTAATGTCTTTTGCTTTTTATTTAAGCATCTAAACCTATGCTTTAAATAAGTCTTAACTACCTATAATTATATCCTAATTAATTAGTCTTTAAGTTAGAAATTTAACTTCTAAAGGTAGTATTAGCTCCTATCTATAAATTAAATAAAACGCGGACTTTCTATGTAATTTATAAATAGTAGTGTAATCTATAAGAAGAGCCTTATTAAGGCGCTTAAACTATTATCTATCTAATCCGCCTAACTTCACTAGGGCAGATGTAAGAGACTAATATCTAACTTTAATAGGGGAATTTACCTTTAGGTTATACCTAGATATTTAGATTTTAGTAATACTAATATCTATAAGTGCTTCCTTAAGGTTCCTATATATTTTAGGTCCTCTATTATAGATAATAAATTAGAAGAGCCTAAACCTACTAATTAAAGAGAAGAGAAACTTCCTAATTGCTAATATAGTAGCGTTCTTAACTAGAGTAGCCTTTACCTAACTAGTAAGGTTATACCTAGCTTCTAATAGATACTTATATCTATAATTAATTAGTAAGTGCTAAGTATTAATGTGAATCTTACTTATTAGGTTTCCTAGTGTAACTAGTATAGAAAGCTCTTATAGGCACTATAGTATAAACTTTTAGTATATTTTATAGTAAGCTATTATCTCCTAGGCTATATTCTATAGTCCCTTCTACTAGTACCTTAATCTTATTACCTAGAAGACTACCTTAATGCCTTTATATCTAAGTTCTTTATAAATAGCCTTAATAATTATCTATTATTACTTAGGTATATCTACTACTAGTATAGGTCCCTTTATAATTCCTATTAGCCTTTTTAGAGATATCCTTTTTCTAAGTAGAACTTCTTAGCCTTATTATATAGTTTCCTATAGTCCTTTACACTAAGATTAAGTAGTCTTTAAAAAGTTAATAGGAAATTAATTACCTATTATATCTCCTCTAAGTAGCTCTTTTTATTTTCTTTACCTATAGTAATATTATTAAGGTAGAGATTAATAAAATCTTTAATATCCCCTTTAACTACCTAGTCTAATTAATCTAAAGCTCTAGGGCCCTTCCTTAATAGGGCGTTAGTAATTTGGGTTTTCTCTCTAGGTATATATTATATAGTAAAATTAAAGAGTAGAATATAGCTAATCTATTAGGTAATAAGTGCCCTAGGTATATTATTAATAGCACTATTAATTTAATATATAAGGACTTATAAATCTATCTCTAAAGTAAATAGAACTCTATATAGATATATTTATAGTTATCTTAATATATAAACCACTGCTTAGTATTCTTACTTTATAGTGTTATACTTAGATTTAGTAGTGTTCTAAGTATTACTTTTATATTAAATAGGATATTATTTACTATTAATAATTTATAATAACGCAGCTCCCTATCTAATTAAGCTTATATTAACTATTAGAATAATTTCTCTAAAGCCTAGTCCTAGATTAAGTAAAATAAGAATTAGTGCTATTATTACTACTTTCTTAAGGATATCTATAGCTTCTTACTAATCTAGCCCCTATATTTATTTACTCTCTTTCTTTAGTAAGATTACTAATAGCCTTGCTTTTTACGTATAATATTCTACCTATATATAATAAACTCCTATTAATCTAATAAAAGACTATATATCTAATTAATCTTAATATACCTCCTAGTCTAAGATCTTAATTATCTTTACTTTAGTTAGTTTTCTTCTATTTATACTATATATAAATCCTATAATTTCTACTAATTTCTAATAAAACTTTAATTTAACTACTAAGGCTATGTAACTAGAGAGCTTAATATTAACTAAGACTTTATTAATATTAATTAAATACTCTATTATATACCTTTGCACTCCTAGCATAATTTCCTTATTATTATATATTATAGTTAGACCTTAGATAGTAATATTATCTAGGAAAGGTATATAAATTTAGGGAATTAAGTTAAATAATACTCTCCTAATAATCCTAATAAACTAAGCTACTAAGTTAGTAGCTCCCTATAGTAGCTAATAGAGTTATAAAAGTCTAACTATAGTTAAAATTATTATTATATCCTAACTTCTCTTAGCTAATTTAACCTAATTATATCCTAATAATAAATTAATAATAAATAGGATCTTATATATTACAAAGCTTTTGCTAAATGCTTTAGCTCCTTAAGGGCTAAGTGTATCCTATATTATAACTTTATTATATTTTATTACTAATAAGATTAAACAAATTCCACTATCCTTTTTTATAATAAGGAAATATAGATTTCTATAGGAACTATAGCTCTTCTCTAAATAACTATACTTTAGCTTTTTCTTTAAAAGATTAACTAGCTTCCCTTATAACCTAAGAGATATTAGAATTAAACCTACCTACTATGCCTTATATTTAATAACCTTAATAACTTATAGTGGTATAACTAGTAAGTTAACTTTTTTATACTCTAATAAGTCCTATACTAGCGCTGCTTCTTAGTTATAGAGAATTTCCTTAAAAATATTAACTTCTTCTAGTATTAAATATTCTTACACCCCTTTAACTATTTAATCTAATTATTCCTAGGTTATTCTAAAACCTTAAGGGTCTACACTAAATCTCCTAGTAATATACTTATTATATTTCCTAGATATATTAAGTTATAACTTTACTTCTTCCTATTTCTTTAACTTCTACTTTAAATCTCCTTTAGGGGTTAATCTATTAGAGAGTATATTATTATAAGGGTAAATCTTCTAGGCTTTTTATTTATATATTATATTAATTATTAAATTAAGTAGTTCTAGCTTTTACTAGGGTTAAAAATCCTCTATAACTGCCTTAAGTCACTTAGCGTAGTTAATTATTATATCTTTAATAACTATATAGAAGATCTTAGTCCCTTTCTTTATTAAGATAGGGATAAGTTCCTTACTATCTTCTAATATCTTCTCTATTCCTTCTTAAAATATTTAATTTTCTTCTAAGGTTCCTAAGGCTTCTAGTTTTACTACTAGGTAGCTAAATATAATAGTGTTAATAGTGGGTTACTATACTAGTGGTTTATTAGTATATTACTACTAAATGCTTCCTATAACTCTTAATATAATAACTATATTACTAAATTAACACTAGGTATAGAGCTCCCTACTATATAAGTAATTAAATTATATCTAGTATATCCTAAAGAAGGGCATTCCTAGGATTAAGGTAATATTAACTAAGTCTAGGCTAATGTAAAAAGTAGTAGGTATCTAGATATTCCCTAGGTATAGCCTTATCTAAACCTCCCTAATTATCCTAATCTAGTGTAATAAGTAAGATAAGGTATTTATAGCGTCTATTAGATAGATCTTTAATCTAAGTTGTTTTACTATGCTTTCTAAGATTATATTTCCTTATACTCCTATATTAATAAGTCCTTATAGTAGCTCTCCTTTAGGGTTATCTAGTTAAACCTATAGGTATAGTAACTCCTATAGATTATTAATAGTAGCTTATAGTTCTATTATTATATTAAGTATAAAAGTCTTCTTATTTAAATTAATTAGTTCCTAATAGGTCTTAGTAATTAAGCTTCTTATTCCTAGCCTCTCCTAAATTTATTTCTATAAGGCTATATTAATTTCTAGTAAAGGCATTATAGGTAGCAAAGCTTTCTTAATTATAGCTTTATTCTTCTTATTCTCCTTAATTATCTTCTATATTATCTAAGTAACACTATTAATCTACTAGTCTAGATTAAATAGTCTTAGGTTCTTTCTTAGACTAAACGCTTTTAATAGAGAAGAGACTAGTCCTAATAAGTTCCTATTATAATATTAGATATCTTTAATGCCTTTTGCTCTTATAAGATATTTATTACTAACTACTTTAGCTAACATTAGTATTATATAGTAAATATCTTAGAAAGGGATACTAAGCTTCTTTTAGAAGACCTTATTATATAATTAATCTAGAATCTATTACCTAACTTTATTTAACTAATCCTTATTACCTTTGCCTATAGCTAGGTTCTCCTAGATAAATTAGCTTTAACTTTAGTGATTTTTAGTGTTATTATTCTTAACTTCCTTAACCCTTAGGTATTTTACTAATCTTTCTCTAATAGCTAATACTTTTATAATAGCGCTTTCTTTGCCTTTATTTTCTATGCTTACCTTCTTAAATTAGATAATTAAGACTATACCTATTAATTCCCTCTTTAGGATTATTACCTTAACTTCTCTCTCTAGTTAGTATATTACTAGATTAAACTAGCCTTCTATTCTCTTAAAGATATCTTATTTTTCTATTATTATTTCCTAACTTACGCCTCTACTTAGTTTATATTCCTTAATCCTAGGTATTATATAGGTAATCTTATAGTCTTTAAAATACTTAACCTAAAATATAGCTAGCTTACGCGTATAGCTACTAATTTAGAGAAATTTTAAGAGTAAGACTAGGGATATAATCTAATACTTTAGATTATCCCTAATTACTAGGATATAAACTACTAGATTATAGACTATAAATTTTAATATCTTATTTAACTTAAGGATCTTATATCTTATAGCTAAATAAGCATTATTATTACAGTAGTAGCATTTATTTAACTAATAGCCCCTTCCTAAAATTATATTTAGATTAAAGATATGGTTATTCTTATTATAATTATATAGTCCTATGTAGTTTATTTAGTAAAGCTACCTTTATTACCACTAGGTAGTGCTATATTTAGCCTTAAGCTATTTTATAATATTAATTTCCTTACTTACTTATTTTATAAATATAATCTTTAGGTTAGCTAATTATTTTATTAGGTTATCTATTTAATCTTAATAATCTAATTACTTAGCTACTATTCTATTTCCTATCCCTTTTTTATAGAATCTAAGTTTACTATCCCTTTCTAATAAATTATCCTATACTAAATAATTTCTTTAAAAAGTTTACTACTTATTAAAAACCCTTAGATTAAATAATCTCTAATTTATAAGGCTAGATTCCTAATTATCTAAAGAAAGCTTTACTATATTAAAACCTTCTAGACCCCTATTTTAGAGTTCTAGGCGCATATAAATATATATATTAAGCTCTATCTAGAGAGGTTTATATTTTATAATAAGGACTTCTTTATAGGTAAGCCCTTTATAATCTATAAAGCTTAAGATTAAATAATCTAGGAGTGCTTTATAGATATAGTTTAATTAGCTTATAGTGGTTTTCTATCTAGTTAGGTTAATAATAGATATTAGAGCTTAATACTTCTATAGCTAGTAATAGGTATCCTAAATAAACTTTAGTTATATTAAATTAAGATCTTTAAGCTATTTATAAGCGTTTTTTATTTAATCCTAACTAGTAGTATTATACTAGAGAAGCATCTCCTCCTTAGACTCCTTCTAGGTTTATAATATAGTTAGTATCTTAACTACCTATTAAAGCTTTAGGTTAATATCCTATTTAAGCATCTTATACTAGTCTATCTTAGGTATGCCTATTACCTTTATCTTTACTTTAAAGTCCTTAAGGAAGTTAGATATATTTTTACTAGTAAACTACTAAATATTATATCTATTTTATATAGTAATTAATAAGGTTTACTATACTATTATTTCTCTAAGGAGCTTTATAAAAGATTCTATATTAAGACCTCTAAGGGCCTTAGGTATCTTACTAATATTATTAGGGTTTTTCCTAAGCAGTCTTTAAACCTAGTTTAGGTTAGGCTAATTACTATCTTAGGATTAGATAGTCCCTAACTAGTAGTTAGAGTACTTAGTAAAGGAGTGTCCCTAAGGTCTTATTAACTAGTTAATAGCTTACTTAATCCTACTTTATTAGTTTATTAAGAATAAGTTAGGATATAACTAGGCATAGAGTAAGATAAGTATTCTTTTAATTAATCTTAGAGAGAGATAGCTACTTATATTTAAATAAATATCTTTATAATATCTAGTGCTTCCTTTAGGAAGACTTTTAAAGGGGTAGTATTAGTAGTAATAAATAAACTATAAGTAAAGGCTACTAGGATAACTATATAGCTTTTTATAATTAACTATAAGATCCTAATAATTAGCTAAATAATAGCAAAATAGATAATAGGCCCTAAGATTAAATAGCCTAAAACACTAGACTATATGTCCTACTAGCTTAGAATATTTAGCTATATTTTCTATATTATAGACTTATATTTAGAGGTAACTAGCAAGGGATTAATAACTTAGTAAGTGTTTGTAAAGTACCCTTCTAAGCTAGCTAGCTTTTCTACCTATATATATGTATAATACGCTTCCTTCTGCCTAATCCTCCTTATTTTATTATATTTAGCTAGTTTAGCTACTTTTATTTTAATACCCTAGCTATCTCACAAGTTAGGTCTAGACTCTTAGTTTATAGCTTATTATAGGGAAAATAAGATAAAGGGATTTTCTTATAGTCTAGGTTAGTAATAGCTAAAGGGTATTAAAGGATTGCTTCTAATTAATCTTAACTAAGGCTAAGAAATAACTAAAGCAAAATAGTCCTAGGGGATTAAAAACTCGTTTCTCTACTAGTTTTATTAAGCAGAAAACAACACCCTAAAAGATATAATGCTAGCCTACACATATAGGTAGCTTTAATGTCTACGCACATTAAAGGGGGTTAAGAAGCTTAACTATAGCAACCTATTATAAGGCTAGATTATCTCTATCTTATAGAGATAATCTAAATTAAATAGTCTAATAGCTTAGAAGTGATCTAATGGTTGAATTAGTGTAGGTAATAATAATCTTATTAATTTATCTTATCTTAAAACACAATAACAAGCCATAGCAAAGCTAGGCATAAAAACTCTATATCTAACGTGCGTAATAAGCTCTAGAAGCCTAGTTAGAAGTGATCCCTTTATAGACTATTTAATCCCTGGCTTACATGACTAATGTTATCATCCCTTAGTGTAATGAATATCCCTATAACCCCTGATGCTATCATCGCGAACGCGTGTGTTTCTGGGCGCGCGATTCAGGCCACACAATATTAAGGAAGATATAGTAAGATACCTTTAGGGAAGGAAAATATCCTAGTTATAAGAGAGAAACCTATAGAGGCTAGAGTAGCCTAGTTAGATAGTGCTATAAAGTATATAGGCTAGTTAGTTACTAAGGATTTAGTAAAAGATTAGCTAAATAAGGGTGATTTTAAGGAGAAAGTAGCGTGTGTTTAAGGCATTAATATATAAGAGATTTAGGGGCTATTATATTACTAGATCCTTACTAATCTAAGCTAAATAAACCTTTAGTATAATTACTATAAAAGGCATAAGACTAAGATCTAGATTTATAAAGGTAGAGTAGTAAGGTAAACTCCCTAGTAAAAGGAAAGGGAAAAGCTAGTCTATAGTTATATAGTAAGAAGGGCCTCCTAATATACTAAGACTAGGTAGTTATTCCCTAGGAGCCTATCTTATAATAAAAGCTCCTATAGCTATACTATAATAATTTACTAGTAGGTTACTTTAGGACTAAATACACTCTTAAGCTCTTAAAGCACTACTTCTAGTAGCTAGTAATAAGCGAGTCTATGTTAGACTATATTATAAGTTATAGTATATACTAATAGGTAGTAGCACAAAGATATTGCCTATATAAATCTCTTAAATCCTTACTAATACTAAGGTAACTATAGGTAAAAATCTTAATAGATTTTATTATAGGCTAACTTGCGTTATAAATAACTAATTAAGTAACTAATATAATCCTAGTAATTATAGACTAATTCACTAAGTACTCTGTTTTTCTCCTAGTGTTAACTATAATTAATATAGCTAAACTAGTAAAGCTATTTTATTAAGAGATTAAATTATAATTTAGACCACTAGAAGGCATTATATTAGATAAAGAATCTATCTTTATAAGCTAGTTCTAGTTAGACTTATACTACTTATCCTATATTAAATATAGGCTATTTATAGCGTTTTACCCTTAAATAGATAGGTAAATAGAGCGAATAAACTAGGTACTTAAGCATTACTTTTAATACTTTATTAGAGAGAATTAATAAATATAGCTAAAACTACTTCTAATAGCTTAATTTGCTTATAATAATATAGTTAATAAAATAACTAGCTACTCCTAAAATTATACGCTTATAGGCTATTTGCCTAAGTTTTGCCTAGCTCTTAAGGGTAAGATTACTAAAGGGGAGGTGCTAGAAGCATATATATATATTATAAAGCTATATAAAGTTAGAAAATAACTTAAGTAAAGCTAGGGAAAAGCTACTAAAACATAGGTAAAATACTATAACTAGTGCTACTAGCTATTAACCCTAAAAAGGGGAGACCTAGTACTTCTATTAGCTAAGAATATTAGACTTAAAGATATAAAACATAAGCTAATTACTAGGTTTATTAGGCTATTTTAAATACTTAATACTATAGGAAAACAGGCTTACTAGCTTATATTACTTAAAAAATATAGTTAATTATATAATATCTTCTATATTAGCTTACTAAAGCTATAGAAACACTAGGGGAATATAAAGAATAAGAATATACTAATACTAGACCTTAAAGATAAAGATAATAAGTATAAAGTTAAGGAAGTTAAGAATTATAAAAGGACTTATAAAGGTAATAAATACCTAGTAAAATAGAAGGGCTAGCCTAGTAAATATAACTAGTAAATCCTAGTAAAGGATATAGAAAGCGCTTAATATATAATTTATATATATTACTAGATAAAAGGGAAGAAAGTTAGTAGTAAGATATAATAGAATTATAGGCAAAAAGATATAAGTTTACTATAGAAAAAGGCTAGTATCTCTAGCTACTATTAAAACTCTAATTAAGGGTCTAGAATAAACTACTAAAAAATAAAGAAAAGCTACCCTAAAGGAAGGGTAAAATAACTAGAAAACTCTTAATAGTTACACCCCTATAGGTAGGTAAAAAGCATACTATTAATAAAGGTAAACTTAGCGCTATTCTTATTTACCTTAATTACCTTCTCTATAGTATAGTAAAACTAATGTATTACTATAGCCTAGGTTAGAGGGCTAGAGCTAAAGGACTATCTTTGCCTCCTAGGCACTTATAATATCCTTTAAGTCTCCCTATAAAAGAGTTAGTAAAAGACTAGTAAAAATATAATAAAGAGTTATATATAAACTATAGCTAGAGGGGCTAAAGTAGTAAAAACTATAGTAACTTAAAGTTACTAGTAAGAGACTATATACTTTGTCAAGCGGAAAACAACACCCTAAAAGACACGATGCTAGCCCACACGCGTAGGTAGCTTTGATGTCTACGCACGTTAAAGGGGGTTAAGAAGCTTGACTATAGTGACCCGTCATAAGGCTAGATTATCTCTATAAGATAGAGATAATCTAGATCAAATGGTCTAACGGATTAGAAGTAACCTAACGGTCGAATCGGTGCGGGTGATAATAATCTTATTAATTCATCTTATCTTAAAACACAATAATAAGCCATAGCAAAGCTAGGCATAAAAACTCCATATCTAACGTGCGTAACGAGCTCTAGAAGCCTAGTTAGAAGTGATCCCTTTATAGACTATTTAATCCCTGGCTTACATGACTAATGTCATTATCCCTTAGTGTAATGATTATCCCTGTGACCCCTAATGCTATTATCGCGAACGCGTGTGTTTCTGGGCGCGCGATTTAGGCCACACAATACTACTAGTATATAATAGATATAGCTTATATAGAAATATAAGCAAAGAATAGGTAAATAGCTTAGAGATTAATAGACCTAATATACCTTTATAGTACCTATTAATCTAAAGGCTATATAGTATACTATATTAGTATAGTTAAACCCTATAACTAAACTATAGACACACTTAGTAAGCTATTAGTAAGTTACCTCTAAAAACACTAGGATACTCTTTTCTTTCCTTATATTAAAGGTAGTATCTATAAGGGCCTAGACTTATTTAAAAATAACTATTAGGTTAGTAAAATCTCTAGCTAAAGTTACTATAGCCTATATAGAAAAGTTAGTAATAAGAGACTATAAAGCATAGGAATAATAGGTAACTTACTATCTTATATATATCTTTATGCTTATTATATTATATATAATATTTAGAAACCTTTATTATAGCTATTATTATAACTAAAATATAAGGGAAACTATAGATAATTTATAGGAGTTTAATCTTAATTAGTAGGTTTTTCTTAAACTCTATATACCTAGTATATAAGTAATATATATATAAATAAAGGTAAAAGTAAATTACCTTTATAGTAATAGTAAAGAGATAGTAAAAGGTAGGAGAAAGGCTAGTATAATTAAAGTTTAAGGATTAATTAAAAATAAACTAGCTTTATAAAGGAGAAAAGGAAGTAATATAATAGGGGATTCTAAGTAACTTTATACCTAAGCGCTATATATATTACTAGGAGATAATTACTAGTTATTATTATTATAATATTTTAATTTAGTAATATTATTATAACTACTGTTACGTGGCAGAATGCCCAGAAGCGGAAGGGACCCTTACAGGGCCAGATTCAGCAACCTAGAGTAGGGGACAACTCAATTCTTATAACATACTTTACTCCTAACAGTAACTTTCCTGAAGTGAACTTAGCACGATTCATGACCTGTTGAATCCGTTGGCCCCTCTGACGGATTCAACCCCTTACGTGCCAAATCAGCACGTAACAAGTGGTAGCAATTGCTCTTCAATCGTTGCGCACCTCTAGCGCTTTTACTGCTAAATAAAAGCCACTAAACCGACAAAATCGTCAACCTACACCAAGCCCGTCAAAGCTATCCCTTTCAATAGGCCTGATAGCTCACCCCTAGGCATCGCGCCTATCGTCAGATCCGTTGACCTTTAATTCGAAGACCTTCAATTCGTTGACCTTCGAATTGCTTCGATCTTCGACCTTTGATCCGTCAATTTGAAGACCTTCGACCTTCGATCTTCAACCTTCGATCCGTCGATTTGAAGACCTTTGAAGACCTTCAATTCGTTAACCTTCGAATTGCTTCGATCTTCGACCTTCAATCCGTCAATTTGAAGACCTTCGATCTTCGATTCTTCAACCTTCGATCTGTTGATTTGAAGACCTTCAATTCGTTGACCTTTGACCCGACCTTCGATCCGTCGATTTGAAGACCTTTGACCTTCGATTCTTCGACCTTCGATCCGTCAATTTGAAGACCTTCGACCTTCGATTCTTCAACCTTCGATCCGTTGATTTGAAGACCTTTGAAGACCTTCAATTCGTTGACCTTCGATCCGTTGATTTGAAGACCTTTGAAGACCTTCAATTCGTTGACCTTCGAATTGCTTTGATCTTCGACCTTCGATCCGTTAATTTGAAGACCTTCGACCCGACCGTTAATCTGACAAATTCGTTAATTTCGATCGCTGGCCTCCCCGCTAGGCAGCTTCCTTACGAATCCAATAAAGCTCGCTATAATGCTTCCCTTACACCAGCTAGATCAGTGCGAGCAACAGCGATTATAGCGGCTTTATAAATAAGATTATCAGCGCCAAACCTGTGGCATCTGTAGGAAGACCTTCCCGTTAAGAAATCAGGTCTTTTAACATCTTAAGGACCTATGCCCAGCTAGTTAGCAATTTTAACAGATTTAACAACAGCTAGTCCAGCAATTTCAGTGGCAGCAAGAACAGCATTAACGGGACCTTTAGGACCTAAGGACCCGATATCAATGGCAACAGCAGCAATTGCAGCAGCAAATTCAACGGCAGCAGCAGCAAATTCAGTGGCAGCAGCAACAGATACAGGACCTTTAACGGAAGCTAGCTATTAAAGAGGATGACTTCCAGCAGCTTAAAGACCTCGTTAAGGAAGTCTTCGAAGAACGCGATGACCTTCAAAGGCAGCTAGCTTGTCGGCAAATTCAACAGCCTAGACCTCTGCAAAGCTTGTTGCCTGGCCCTCTGCAAAGCTCGTTGCCTAGCCCTTTGCAAATTCGTTAGCAGCTAATTTAACAGCCTAACCGAAGCCCTCTGCAAAGCTCGTTGCCTGGCCCTCTGCAAAGATTGTTACCTCGCCAATCTAGCTATCGTCAGATGTATCAATCCAATGATCAATTTGACCGTCAACCTGACCGTCAACCTGACCGTTAACCTGACCGTTAACCTGACCGTCAACCTGACTGTTAATCTGACCGTTAACCTGATTGATTTGACATTAGCTAGCTGACCTTAGATAGCTGGGACAGCTATCTCTTTTATCCGTGGTGCCCGCACTTGTTACGTGCTAGAATTGACAATTGGCCTGTTACCTAGGATGTGGCTAGCTTCGTGCCACAAGACCTCGGATGTGGCTAGCACGTGACCTAGAACCCCTATATTAGATGATAGCTTTGACCTCTAGCTAGTTAAATGAACAACAACCTTTACACTCACTTTATTATACATTTTATATCGTAACAACTACTAAATAGTAAATAGCTATATTATAGTAAATAAATCTAAAGCTATTTAGGAGCCTAGCTAAAAGTAAGGGGGTAATTATAAGGCCCTACTCCTAATATAGGTATACCCTATAATATACTATACCCTAGGGCTAAGTCCACATAACGCTAGCAAACTACTAGCTATAAGACAGTAGTCTACACACACTACACACTTAGACCTAGCAAGCTTTAGTTAATATACGGAGTGCCCCTATACCTCTTATCTAGCTATCCCCTTGTTCTCATAAAGAGTAACTATAGTTTTCTAGAGTAGCTTTTTCTTTAATAATATATTAAGGCTTAGTACTTTTATTATCTTAGGGAGTAATCTTCTAAATAATAGCTTACTAAGCATAATATAAATAGGGTATCTTAGTGTTACTAGCACCTAGTTAGTAGTAAGATCTCTATGCTTAAGTAGTAAACTTATATAGTTAATTTATTTATTTTTATATATTTATAAGGAGACCTCTTAGAAACCTTAGTAGTAGGAGTAAGCATAAGACTAGTAAAGATAGATATAGTAGTAAATATAGTAAGCTAGTAAATAGTTAGTAATGCTAAAGTAGTAAAGAAATTTAAGGGAAGAAAGGATTATTTAAAGACTACTAAATAATAGTAGTATAGAAGCTACTATTAAGCTAGTAGGGGTAACTTATAAATTTAAGATAAGTATATTAAAGAAAGAAATAATAAGGAAAGAGAGAAAACTAGCCTCTTTTATAGGGGATAGCTAACCCTTAAGTAATTTATAAGCCCTTAAGTAATCTATAAGCTATGTATAATAAATTAATAAATTAGAAAAATCGCGATTATAGCTACTACTATTAAGAATATAGGCTAGCTACGCGCACGTGGCAAAGTTAGGATAAATTCGCTGTGATTTATAAATAAGGCTATTTAAATTATTAGGACTAGGGACCCTGTCTATTTAACCTAATTATAAAAATTAATATAAGTTATCTAATAGGGGGAATTAGCTATATTAAGGTTAGATATAGCTAGGTCTTAGTGTTAAAGCTATAAAGTAATAGTAATTAATAGTAAGCTAGCTATATAAGAAAATAATTAAGACCTAATATTATTAAGGTTTTATTTTTCTACTAATGCATTAGGGCGCGAGGGATTATAATAATCCTACGTTATACTATAAGGTTAAGGAATAGTCTTAGAAGCTTCTAAGTAGTATACTCTCCTAGGTAATAGTTTATTATATAATTAGGGATAATTATATATAGGGGGTATTATATTAGAAGCATAAAGGTATAAGGGATATTATAAGAGGGCTACCTCTCTAAGTAAGGTAAATCCCTAGATAACTTATACACTAGGACCTAGTAGCTAGGTAGTTATATAGGCGTAAATAGAAGGTATATAATAAGGACCTCTCCTATTTAGGGGAGAGGTTAGAGTTTGAAACCTTCACGCACCTACCCCTAGCTATTACCTTTATAGTAGTGACCTTGTTCTCTCACTATCACTCTGTTTATCTCTTCCCACGCCTTTAGTCGTGATAGTTACTAGCTAGGACGCGCTTATATAATATTTTTAATATTATAAGCCTTAAGCCTTTCTATAGGGACCTAAGTAATATAGTTAATATATCCTTATTATAAGATAATATTAAGAAGAATAAAGAAGAATTTAAAGTTAAAAGAATTATTTTATATAAGTATAATAGTAGACGCTATAAATATCTAGTAAAATAGAAAGACTATAATAATTTAGAGAATTTATAGGTACTAAAGAGGGATTTTATCTTAAAAGATATTATTAATAATTATAAGCAGTAATTATATAGCTAAATTATAGAGATAAAGTTACTTCTATAGGTTTAAAAGGGCAAAGTCTAATAATAGTATTAATTTTTAAACCTATAATTTAAATAGCTATTTACCTATTACTTCTCTATAGGGATATTAGTAGCTATAATAACTTTAGCTTTATTATTAGAAGATTCCTTATTTCTATAGGTATAGGCTTAAATTTCTTCTAGGATCTCTAAGGGCCTAATATAAATAGGGAGTTAAGTAATAAATAGTATAAACTAGTAGTAAGTTAGTAAGATATAAGCTATAAAAATATTTAAGAAACCTACTTGTCAAAAATAAGACCTATTTTTATAGCCCTTTTCTAGTCATAAGGCTCTTGTTGTTGCTTGCGTTGCTTGCAAGCCTGACAGCTACACTGCAGCTGTTAACAGTTGTGTGGTGGCCGTCAATGGCTACGTTGCAGCTGTCAACAGCTGTGACTGACTATGTGGATAACTAAGTCAATTAAATGACTAAGTCAAGTGGATGACTTACTAAGTTAATTGTGGCTACAACGCAGCCATAACCCTAGCCACAACAACTAGACCGGATTAGGAAGGTAATATAACCTATACCTAATCTTTAACTGCGATTTTCTTGATAACTAGAGGTCATATAAAAGTCTTGCGTATAGTAAATTAGAGCTATAAAGTAAGGCTTTTAAATTTTATAAAGATATTTTTAGTTAAAAATTTAGTGCATATAGGCGTCTAGCTAATATAGTAGTGAGTTAATTTTTTGGTTTTTCTATACAAATGAATTTTGCGGAAAATCAAAAGTAGCCTTAGAGACTTAGCTAGTAACCTACATCCACCAATATGGTTAGAGGGTCTACAAGAGGAAGACGAAAATTTTATCTTACTAGTTAGCTAAACCTCTTAACCAAATTAAGCCACATTGCCTACACAACGTTCCTAAAATTAATTCTATTAATAAATTAGCTATTGTAAAAGCTATCTAAATCGGAATTTAATAGTAATATCTACCATAACCTTCTGTTGCGTTACGTTAACCAATTTAACGTGGCAGCTCTATTAGTCCCTAACCGTAGAGTCTGCACCCATACAGCTATTGCTAGCTAGCATTAGCTCCTTATATTCCAATAGGTTATGAGCCTAGCTTCTATTACTATTGATTCCTTTAGATTGCTTATACACACCCTACAGAAGATTTCCTTCTATAAAATAGGAAAACAGAAGCTATTCCCTTCTATAAAAAGGAATTAATTGTGGTTATAGAAGCTTTTCCTTCTATAAAAAGGAAAATTCGTTAGAAATAGAAGACTTCCTTCTATAAAATAGGAAGCTCAAAGCAAGAATAGAAGTATTTCCCCTTCTATAAAAAGGAATATCAGCGAGGATAGAAGTAATTCCCTTCTATAAAAAAGGAATATCTGCGATAATAGAAGACTTCCCTTCTATAAAAAAGGAAGATAGGTACCAACCAGCCAGAACAAGGGCAATAAGTCCCTAAGATAAGTCCGCAAGAGGTGCTAAATAACTAGCTCACAAAGCAAGTTATTAGGCAACAAGCCACTATAGACCAGTTATTAGAAAAGCTAGAAAGCTTAACTATAGCTATAAATAGAGGTATAGAGGGTGTGGAAGCTAGTAAGCCCTAAATTCAATAGCTAATTTAGCAGTAACTAACTCAAGCTCAAGAACTAGAATCTAGTTCTATACAAGCTGCTTTTAATAACTCTGTTATTAAAGAATTTAATAAGAGGGTTTATAGCTTCCCAGAGACTGCAAAGCTTAAAGGAGCTAAAAATTTCAATTAATGGAAACAAGCCCTAGCTATCCAATTTAGAGCATTAGGCATGCCTAATTTTCTAGATAATCCAGAGGATTCTAGGGTGCTAGGGGACGCTAACTAAGCTATTATCCTTATGTTACTAAGGGATAGTTACACGGAAGGGCCCTAAGCCACTATAACTTAGCAAAAGAACCTAGAAGATGCCTATAAATTCCTTATTAGGCAGTATTCTCATAGCGTTAAAATCCAGAGGGGTCCCTATATTTAGACTTTTATAACCTAAATTTTTAAGGTTATAAGGGATCCCTAGAGTCCTTTAATGCGGTCTTTAATAATCTACTAGCTAGATTATTGATTTCTAAGGTCCTAATTAATCCAATAGATTAGGTTAATTAAGATCTTTAATCCCTAAAATTAACCTTCCTGCTTAGGCTAAAAGACAACGTTTTAGCATGCGAACAAATAGGGCTATAGGGGCACCTATAGATACCCTAAATCTTTAGTCCTTAATAGCAGACCTTCTAGCTAAATAGAGGGATAAGTCATCTACAGTATCCAAAGCCCTAAATTATAGGGCTAAAGACCATAAAAATAGGGGCTCTAAAGAGAAAGAAAAGTCCCCTAAAGGTCAAAAGAAGAAGGAAAAGAGCCCTAAAGAAAATAAGGGTTCTTTAAATAAAAAGAAGAAAAAGAGTAGCTATAAAGGCCCTAAATCAGATAAAAAGGACAAGAAGGATAATAAAGACCTTTAAGAAGGTTCTTTTATACTAGGAAAATTCAACCTTTCTAACAGAGCTCTAAAACTGTATAAGAAACCTAGTAACAGCAATCACAAGGTTAGCTATGAAAGCTCTAGTGATAGTAGCTCTTCTTCTAGCTCTAGTGATTCTAAAGATAATAATATTAAAGACATTAAGTCCTATAATGGCTTTAATTTTCACTGTAAGGACATGAAAAACGCTCTATTATATAATACTAGTTCCATGGTTTATATCATTAATTCAAAAGAGGCTTTTTAAGATTATACCCCTTTAAAAAGGGGCAATCTAAACCTATAGTAACTAGTGGGAGTCCTATCTATCCTAAGGAATATAGTTAGGCTACTTTTCAGGTCTTATATTAAAGAAATCCAGAAAAATATAGGACCTTAGTGCTAAAAAGAGCGCTATATTTCCCCCAAATAGATGTAAATATAGTTAGTGGCTTAACACACTATATATCTAGGGGTTGCATAATTAAAAATTCGTTATATCTAGCTAATAGATCTTGTATTGCTCTTTTAAATGTAAAAAAGTATAGTTTTTTCTTCCAAATAAAGAACTAACCTACACCACAGTTACGAAAAGGTCCTTGCGAGCATTCTAATGCTTATCTTATCCGTCCTTTTACCTATATTGGCTTTAAGGGTCTTAGTTACCCTATAGAGGTTTAAATTCCTCTAAAAAGCCTAATTAGGCATCTGATTTGGATGAAATTGTTAAAATTAATGATAATAATAAGGATAATATTAAAGAGATCGAAAGGGACGATTTATTAGCCCCTTCTTCCACAACGTCTATAGCCCTAGGTTAGGTCCCTTATAAATCTAAAGAGATAGATTTAGGGGTGTTAGAGGGCTTAGGAGGATTTAAAAAGCCCCTAATACCTCTGTAAGAGGCCTGTGTTCCTCAAGGGGCCTAGCAGGGGACTACAGAAGAGGGCTCTAATCTAGGACCTAATTCAGGTCCTAAGGTCCCTAAAGATCTTTAATATCAACGCTTATTAGAACTAGCTAGCCTGTGGCACATTTAACTAGGACATATAGGCCTTCCTTTGCTAAAGAAAACTAGCTTAATAACTAAAGGAATCCCTAATTTTTCTAAAATTAAGGATAAAGACTTTAGATGTTTAGCTTATAACCAATCTAAAGCAGTTAGAAGACCTAGAAAATTAGCTATCCCTAACCCCCCTAGAGCTCTAGACTAAATAAAGGGGATACGCTAAAAATTAGTCCTACGCTATACAATAAGCAGTTAATTTGCCTTATTCTAGTTAACTAAAAGACTAGATATAGGTAGGTTTTCTTATTACCTAATAAGGAAGGCCTAACTGTTTATAAGGCTATTAAAGGCTTCTTTAGAGGGCTTAAGAATTAACTAGGTTAATATCCTAAACATCTTCACTTTAATAGAGGTTAAGAAATTAATTCTATTTACTAAGAATAGTTAAATTCTAAGGGAATTAAATTTATAACTTCTAGTCTCTATATCCATAAGCAAAATAGATTAGCTAAGCGTTTAATTCGGACTATTCTAGACTAATTAAGGGCTACTATTTAGTGGGCATAATTACCATTAAATCTATAGTGTTTTGTTTTACCTGTAGTTATTAATCTAATTAATATTACTACTAATTCCACCAAGCCTAAAAGCCCTAAACAGCTGCTAGCTAGGGAGCTAGATTAACCCTATAATAAGGTTAATTTTAGTAGCATTAGAGCTATAGAATCTCACTATAAGATTCTCATCCCCCTAGAAAAACAACCTAAAGCCTAGAAGTTAGCTACTAGAACTATCCCTAGCAGGCTCCTTACTACACTAGGTTCTAACACCTATCTAGTGTATATCCCCTCCAAAAGGCTAGTTACAAAGACTAGCTTTATTAAAATTATAGAACCTATAGGCCTTATATCTAAAGGCTTACCTAGGATTTCTATAGGGGATAACCCTTTAGAGGGGGAAAATAACCTATAACAAGATTTAGGTTAAGGTTTAAAGGATTACCCTATAGACAACATAGGGGTCCCTATAGGTTAAGAAAAACACCTATAGGCCTAAAGAAACCCTCTAAAAGGAAGCCATTAAGAAAGCCACGCTAATATCTTAGCTAGGAAATCAGATATTAACTCTAGACCTTCTTCCTAATAAAAACACTAACTTTAACCCTAATATTAACCTAATAGATATTAATATTAGTCCTCCTTCTTTAGTAGATTTAATTTAAGAAATCTGCTTTAAGGTATAGGAAAAGCTTAAGGAAAATAACCCTATAAGCCCTAAACCTAAGACCTAGAAGCAAGCTATATCTAGCCCTTAGAAAAAGGAATGGATTAAGGCTACGTTTAGTAAATACAAATAGTTTCTAAAGGCTAGTACTTTTAAATTTATAGGGATAGTGTAAAGGGCTTAGGCTTTGCCTAAGCATTAGTTATAGCGTGGAAGGATAGGTGGCTAATAGGAACTAGCAAGGGTTTAGGAAGGAGGCTAATATAAGATAGCTAGGGGATATAAGGGGCATAAAGGGGGATAGACTAGCTCTCTTCCTTTCTTCCCTCCTTAAGTTTCTTAATATTATATTAATGCCTAATAGTAGTTACCTAGGGGCTAGTCTATAATATTTAAGAAACTTCCTTTAGCCTTAATAAAGGGCTACTAAAAATAATAGCACTACTACAAATAAATAAATAAATTAATATAATAGAAGAAGATAATATAATAAATATACTATAACTATAGGTTAAAGGAAACCTAGGGATAAGAACCCTATTAATAAATACTATATTACTACTATTAGCTTATAATACACAAATTAACACACTTTAACTTATAATTAAGCAGTAGGTAAAAGAGATTAAGACTCTATAATACTAAGTTTATATAAACCTACTACTACTATTCTAGTTAGCCCCCTAATAAATACCCTTATTTAACCCCTAGCATTAGACCTATACCCTTTTATATAATATACTACCCTTACTATATTACCTACTATATAATAACTATATTAAAAACTAATCCCTATAGGTAACCTATATAATAGTAATAAGACTATATTTGCTATATAGAGGTTTCTTATATAATATAAGTTAGAAGTAAATAAGAACTTTATTAGAGATAATAAGGACTAATAGATATTTATCTACTAAAACTTAGCACTAAAGGTCTAGTCTTATATAGCTATATACTTTAAGGTAGGTTACTTATATAACTATTTTCTTATTAGCTTCCTTAGCTACCTAGAAAGTATATTCTCTAACCCTTATAAATAAGAGATAGCCCTTATAGAACTTAACTAGATTAAGTAAGGGTTTAGGGAGTTATTTACTATATTCTTTATTTACTTTAAATAGAAACTCTTTATAGTAAGGGAAGGGTAGTAAGTAAGTAATATTAAGCTAGTAAAGTTATAATACACTCTTAATAAGTAGCTAAGAGAGGTTAGTATTAGTAAAGGAATTAGTTATATAAATTACTCTCTTATAGTCTTATAATACTATAGTATTATAGTTAATATTAAGGCCCTAGCCTTAGAGAATAAGTATTAAACCTAATATAAACCCTAGCTAGTATAACCTATACCCTAATAAACTAACTAAGATAGTAATATACTAATAACTAGAGTCTAGGCTATATTAACCTACTCTAGTAAATAAGCTAATATAGAGAGGAAAGGGAAGCCTTAAAAGACTAATAGTAAGAGGCTAAGGGCCTAATAGATTATAATAAATAAAATAATAAGACACTATAAGGAGAAATACTACTTATATTATAGCTTAATAGAATACTAGATCTAAGAGTGCACCCTTCTTCTTACTTACTAACCTTATTTAAAGGTTACTATTAATATATATAAGATAAATAAGGAAAGCACTAATAAGGAGGTTAATACTTAATCCTAGGAAAATAAGTAGCCTCTAAGTAAAGTCTTATATAGGGGTATAGAGGCTAGTTATTACCTATAGATAAGGATAAGTATAGCTAGTATATAGATATAGAGAAAAATATAGAATACTATATAGATTAACTACTATTCTTAGTTCCTATACTCTTTAATATATATTTATACCTTAATATCTAAATTAATAGTAGGTGTAATTACTATAGCGCTATTAGCAAATTAGTAGTATAATAACTAGGCCTAGAGCTTATATAATTACTAAAGTAAAGATAGGTTTATATAGTAGTGAAAATAAGAAAAAAGGGGTTTATACCTAGGAAGATATATCTTTAATTATATATATAGTATATATAAGGATTAATATTAATAGGTAGGAGTTATTAGTATATCTATATATTATATTAGGTCTTACTTAAGATATAATCTTTAGAATACTATAGTTAGAATAGTAAGATATTATTATTTATATAGCTAAGTAATAGTTAGTAATTAGGGTAGCTAAGGGTCTATATATTTCTAAGGCTATAGAATATAGTATAAGTAAACTAGTTTAGGGAATTATTAGGTCCTTATATATAGTAAAAGCCTAATAAGCCTAATATAAGAAGGATATAACTATAAGGTTTATTACTATAAGTCTAAAGGAAATTACTATAGTACTATAGGTTACTACCCTAAAGTTAAAACCTACCTACCCTAATACTTTAATATTACTAGATAAACTAGTAGACTTTAAGGACCTATTTAATAAAGCAAAAGTAAATAGCTTACCTCCTTATAGGGGGTCTCTTAATTACTATATATATGTATATAAGAACCTAAATAGGTCTAAACTAGCACTTCTATAGGGTCTATTATATAATATACTAAGGGACTAACTCTTAGAGATTAGACGCTAGATTCTAGACTTAATAAATAAGGGATAAATTTAAGTAAGCTCCTTATTAGTAATAGCTCCTATTCTTCTAGTTAAGAAGGCTAGAGGTAGTTAGCGTTTTTACGTAAACTATTACGCACTTAATAAGATAATAGCCTAGGATTATTACTCTCTCCTATTAATTAAGGAAATACTATACTTACTTTCCTAAGTATAATAGTTTATAAAGATTAATATTTATATAGTGTTTTATAAACTATAGATAGCTAAAGGCAAGGAGCACTTAATAGCGTTTTAAACTAGGTTTAGGCTATTTAAATAGCTAGTTTACCTATTTAGCCTAGTAGGAGCACTAGCTACCTTTTAATATTATATTAATAAGTCCTTAGGGGATGTGTTAGGGGATTTTATTATAGTATATTTAGATAATATCTTAGTCTATTTAGGGGGATTAAAGAAAGACTATATAGCTAAGGTTTAGCTAAGGTTTAGCTAATATTAGGCTAATTAAGGGTAGCGGGCCTTTACCTAGATCTTAATAAGTCTATATTTGCTATAAAGGAGGTTTAGTACCTAGGCTATATTATTATAGTAGGTTACTCTATTTACCCTAATCCTATAAAGGTTATAGCTATTAGGAATAGGTAGCCCCTATAAAGTTATAGGGGGTTTATAGTTTCCTTAGGTTTATAAATTTTTACTATAATTTTATCTAGGATTTTTTAGAGCTAGCTACTTTACTTATATACCTTACTAAGAAGGATATCTTATTTTAATAAGGAGCTAAGAAAAACACTACCTTTAAAAGGCTTAAAGAGGCTTTTATTAAATACCTAGTCCTAGTATAATAAGACCTAGACTAGCTAATAGTAGTTAAAGCAAATTATTTAGGAATAGCCCTAGGAGGGTGCCTCTTATAGGAGGGTTAGGATTATATCCTAT
This sequence comes from Epichloe scottii, assembly GCA_021950295.1. Classification (NCBI taxonomy): domain Eukaryota; kingdom Fungi; phylum Ascomycota; class Sordariomycetes; order Hypocreales; family Clavicipitaceae; genus Epichloe; species Epichloe scottii. The sequence goes on from CP083245.1 coordinate 1,520,247, forward strand.
ACCCTATTATATACTATTTTATAAGCCTTATAGCCTTATAGAGGAATTATACTATTTATAATAAGGAGCTTCTAGCTATTATCTCTTATCTTAAGGTATTATTAGTAAAACTATAGGGAGTGTTTTACCTATTTATAATCTATATAGATTATAAGAATTTAGAATACTTTATAATACCTTAGCTAATATTAGAATAGTAGGCCTAGTAGGTAAATATACTTACTTTATTTAACTTTTACCTCTAATATAGGCTTAGTATATAGGCTTACTACCTAGATACTCTTTTATAAAGGGACTAGGATAGGTTAGGACTTAGTATAAGAATAGGATAAATACTATAGCCTATTACTATTTTAGGACTCTTATAGTTACTATTAGAGTTAGGGGTAAGCTATAGCTAGAATTTACTATTATTATATATAGTACTACTACTAACTAGGGAAGCTCTCTTTATTATAAGGTACCTATAGACTTTATAGGACTAGGTAGTTTAATTAGACCTAATATACTATATCTAGCTTTAGGTAATTTAAGAAGGGGTAAGGAAGTTTTTACTAGAAGTAATAATAAGGGAATAGATTATAGATTACTTACTAAGTGCCTATAAGGTGCTTTAGTTTTAGGGCTAGACCTAGGTCCTAGCCTAGGAATCTCTTATAATAATGCTTATTTAATAATATTATAATTTGCTAGTAGTAGGGCACTTAGGATATAATATAATATTTTAGATCTTATAGTAGTAGTTTTATTAGAATAGGATATTATAGGATATTACTAGGTTTATCTATAACTATTACTACTTTAGTAGTTATAAAAGTTATTAATAATATTAGGGCTTATTAAAACTATTACTAATCCCTAACTAGTTCTAGTTATAAATCTCTATTAACTTTATAATAAACTTACTAGTATTATCCCTAGAATAGCCCTAGTTCCTTATAGTTATTACTAATAGGCTCTCTAAGTTTATTTAATTAGAGATAATAACCTCTATTATAGCTAAGGAGTGTGTAAAATAGTTTAAGATAGTGTAGTAAAGATTTTAAGGTTTTCCTTAGTTAATTATTATAGACTAAGGGTTAGATTAGTAAGGAAACTTCTAGATAATATTATGCTTAAGAGTTAGGATTAACTAACTCCTTTTTATATTATATTACCTATAGATAGATAGTAGTATAGAATAGGTAAACTAGAAGGTATAAGTAATACTATATATATTTATCTTTTTCTTATAGTATAATTAGCCTAAATACTTAGCTACTTATTAGCTTATAATTAATAATAGAATATCCTTAGTTATAGGGATAAGTCCTAATAGATTACTATATAGCTATAATTTAAAACCTATTTAGTTATAGCTAGACCTAGCACTATTTACTATAATCTCTAAGAAAAGAGTAGTTTAGTTCCTAGAATACCTCTAGGAAGGGACTTATTTAGCTTAGGCTATAATAGTATATATATAATAATATTAATAGGATATAATATTAGTATTATATTACCTAGTAGAATATTTCTAGGTTAGGGATAAAGTATAGCTTTTACTTAGGAATATTAAAACTAATTACCCTTTATAGAAGCTTAATTAGATTACTATAAAATACACTATTATAGAAGTCTTAATATTACTTATAGTCTAATTAGATATACTAAGAGGTATTTACCTAGTTTTCTATATAAATCTTATAGAGTAAGTAATAATAAACCCCTTTTTAAGTTAAAAGCTCTAAGACTCTAGACTAAATCTAGAATAAATATTATTAGAGAATAATAATAAACTTATTAAGAAATACTATATAGAATAAATCCTTATAGCCTAGAATACACTAGGTAAAGGTAATAAATATAATATACTAGTTAAATAGGTAAGTTACTTATAACTAATATAGGAACTACTAGAGAATATAGTAAATATATAGGCACTAGATAACTTTAAATAGGAATAGGGGGATATATAATATAATAATAGACTAAGTTAATTAAGTAAAAGTCTTTTACTAAGAAAGACTATATATAAGACTAGGGGTATACTTATACTACTATCTATAATAAATTATTTAGTATAACTAAGATATGCTTTTACTATAGCTATTTTAGCTACTAAATCCTTATTAATCTTACTAAAGGCGCTATTAAACTCTATTTTACTCCTATTAATAGGGGTAATATATTAAAGAGGGGATAAACTATATCTAGCTTAGAGGTAATAAATATCTATATAGTAATTATTATAGCTCTATCCCTAATACTAAATAATAAAAGAGGTATATTACCTAGAGAGTAAAAGATAAGAGTATATAGGTAAAGGCTTAGTTCCTATATAACTACTAGAGGTAATAGGAAGATATTTAGACTTAGTATAGGGGTAACTAGTCCTATTAGGGAAGGTAAGCTATATTTAATATAGATTAGTAAGGGGGATACTAGAAAAGCGCTAGGATTAATACTAATAGTAATAAGAAGGTAATTTATTATATAGCTTAATATATTAAGGATTAGTCTTAGGACTAATATAGTAATAACTAGGGAAAAGCATGCTAATTATAGTAGTAAAATTCTTATAGAAATCCTATTATATAGTAATTATACTATTTATAAGCTACTAGTTTTACTAAAATAAGGCACTAGTAACTTAGTATAGTAAGTTATTTATTTTATAGCTAGCTAAGGGACTACTACTAATAAAGAGAATAATATTAAGTTTAGTTATATTTAAGGTAGGAGTATTAGTTAAGGGGGATAGCCTAAGGGCTAAATAGATAGGTACTAGATTAAACTAGGCCTAATTAAGAAGGGTATTCTAGTAAGTAATAAGGGACTAGTATTTCTAGGATAAAATAGGTAATTTTTACTTTATAGTTACTAACTTAGTAATACTAGGTTTTATAATATACTAGCTTATAGTAATTTTAGCTTTAAGATCTTTTAGGGTATAATAGAGGTAAGGGTTAGTAAATAGGTACCTAGTTAGCTAGATATAGGTAATATAATTATATTAATAAGAAGGGTAGGACTTACTACTCTTAGGTAAGTAATAGTCTATAATACCTATAGTTAGGGCTAGTTTTATATAGGGACTATAGGGATAAAAAACTAAGGTAAGTATAGTATACTACTTATTATTTAAGTTACCTTTTATAAGATATTTACCTATAGAATAAGTAGGAGGTATAGTAGGTATAGTAAGGCTATAGGGAGGAGGATTATAAAGGTATAGTATATTAATAAGTATTTATATAGAATATAATTAAAGTTTAATAAGGGAGTAGAAAGGATTTAAGATAGGATTATAATATATAGAAGGTAAAGTTAGGAAAAGGGAAGTTAAGGGGGAAAGGGAAGGTAAGTAAAATATTTTTATATATAATATAAAAGTAAAGGTAAGGTAATAAACTAGTAGGGGTAGGGTTAGGGGTTATTATAATAATATAAGGGGCTAGTAAGGCTATACATAAGCTATATTATATATACTATATAATAATAATAATAAGATATAATAGGTAGAGATAACCCTATACCTACTACTAGGATATATATAATGCATATGCGTATTATATTTAAGATAATAATAATAAAATATAATAGGTAGAGATAACCCTATAACCTAATACTAGGATATATATAATATAGGGGTATACTATATTTAAGTTAAGGGAAGTAAAGAGGGGATTACTTATATAAGGGATATTAATATTAGTAAAAGGGTAATAATATAGATAGGATAAGGGGGTAAGAAGGTTTTAAAGGGAATAGGGAATAATTTATACTCTTAGGAGATATTACTAGGATAGGTAAGTAAGGAGGTATATAAAGGGCTTAGGCTTTGCCTAAGTATTAGTTATAGTATAGAAGGATAGGTAGCTAATAGGAACTAGCAAGGGTTTAGGAAGGAGGCTAATATAAGATAGCTAGGGGATATAAGGGGCATAAAGGGGGATAGACTAGCTCTCTTCCTTTTTTCCCTCCTTAAGTTTCTTAATATTATATTAACGCCTAATAGCAGTTGCCTAGGGGCCAGTCTATAACAAAAACTAAGAAATAACTAGATATTAAGCACACTATAAGGTACTAGCTAGGTTATAATAGCCTTAATATAAGAAGGCTTTATTAAGATACCTTCTTTTATAATTATAAATCCTAAGAATTTAACCTTAGTATATAAAAATTTACACTTTATAAGGTTAATAAAAAGGCTAGCTTTATAAAGCTTATAAAGGACCTATTTAATGTAACCCTTATGTGCTTCTATATTACTACTATAAATTAGAATATTATCTAGGTAAATAATATAAATTAAATTAATAAGGCCCTTAAGGGCGCTATTAATATATTCTTAGAAGGTTATAGGCATATTTATAAGCCTAAATAGCATTATAAGATACTTAAAGTAACTATATTTACACTAGAAGGCTATCTTTTACTTATCTCCCTTATAGATACATAGCTAGTAGTATATATCTTTAAGATCTAATTTAGTATAAACCTTTGCCCCCTTTAATTAATTTAAGATCTTAGTAATTAGAGGCAATAGTGCCTTATCTTTTATTATAATCTAATTTAAGCCTCTATAATTTACATAAAGCCTTAATTTGCCTTCTTTCTTTAAAATAAATAAAATTAAGGCCCTAGCTAAGCTAATTAATCTTTAGATTTATCCTTTACGCTATATACTAGCTAGGTACTCTCTAAGCACCTCTAGCTCTTTTTTAGCTAAACTATATATTAGCCCCTAAGGGGTGTTTTCCTTTCTTTTAACTTAATTATATATATATAACTACCTAACTTAGGAAGCATACCTATAAGCTTATTAGAAAACATATCTTTAAACTCTATATATACCTCTAGTAACTTAGGCTTATAGTCCTTTTCTAGGTTAAGTATTACTACCTTACTATTAGGGTTTATTAAGATAATAAAACTTTTCTTCCCTATTATATAGGTATCTTATACCTTAATTATAGTTAGGCTATTATAAGTTAAGGTATTACTTACTATAGGGCTAATATCCTTATCTTTTTTATCCTTATTTAGTAAGTCTATAAGCTTAATTAACGCTAAATAAAGTAAAAATACTATAGATAAGCATTTTACTTCTCTTCTTACTTACTATATTCCTAATATAAAGTTAAGGTAATCTTTTATAATAGGGTATCTCTAAAGTCTCTCTTTCTAGGATATAACTATAGGCTTATATATTCTAGCCTAGTCTATTCCTAGGATAAGGTTCTTAGGGGTATTTATAATATAGTAGTAAACTTAGTATATCTTTATATAGCCTATACTATCTTTTACTAAGATAACCTAATTTAAGATTCCTTAATATAAAATAAGGGTCTTAGCTATACTTTTAAGTAATATATTATCTTTTTATATATTAGCCTAATTTACCTTTAATAATAATTTTAGGTAAATAATTAATTTTATTATGCCTATATTAAGTAGTGTAAATACTACTACCTATTTATAATCTTACTATAATAATATCTAAACTTTTATTCTTATATCCTTAGATAATTTATTAGTAAGGGCATTATCCTAGGCCTAAGTAAAGCTAATTAGTATCTTATTTATATCTTACCTTACTACTTAGTTACTATTATTCCTATATAATAGTATTATATAGGTTACACTCTTATAAATAAAATAATCTAGTTCTTTATATCTTAGTATAATATAACTAGGTTATTTATATTTAAAGTATACTATAGGGGATCTTATAGCTCCCTTACTACTTTATTATAGTATGTTTACTATAGGTAAATTTAAGCATTACCTTTTCTATTTATAGTCTTATCTATAGTTATTACTTTAGTTACTATTCTAACCTATTTTTATTATAACTTTTGCTTTCTTTTCTTAACTAGCTAAATAGGTTTATATTACTAGGAACTCCTAGCTAAGTATTTGCTTCTTTATAGTATTATTTAGACTATTAATAAATATATAAATATAAAGTCTTATAGGGATTACTTTAGGGAGTTTAGCCTTAGCTTTTATCTATATTTTTATAAATCCCTAGAATAACTAATAGTTTTCTTATCTAAGGGTTAGTAGCATTCTTATAGCTTCTAAGCACTATATATTCTTATCTATTATTTTAGTTTTTAGCTAATCTATAAACCTAGCCTAGGTATAGTCTTAGTAATTTATATAACTATTTATAGCTATATAATATATCTATTATTACTTTATATCCTTTACTAAGTAGCTACTAGTATAAGCTACTTTAGTAGTATTATTAATAAATATCTTATAGTCTAGGGTAAAAGCTATATTAAGGTTTACTAAGAAATATTAAAGACTTTTATATAAATCTCCTTTATATACTAGAGTCTTTAGTTATATTTTTATAAGACTATAGTAGTATAAGGTTATAGTAGGTTTAAAGCTTCTTAGTAAGTCTAAAGGTAGTATAATTATAGGTTCTTTAGTAGGATTAGTAAGTCTAGTGCTAGTACTTACTAATAAGGTGCCTACCTTAATTATATACTACTATTCCTATAGCTATAGAATTTTCTATCTTTTCTAAGCTTTTTATAGCTTAGTCTTAGCTTACTTAAGGATTTAGTTTAGCTTTTCTTTACTATACTTAATTTCTTTATAATTATTATATTAATCTATAGTAAGCTTTTTATTATTATTTTAATCTTTAAGAGTGCTATTTTTATTATTCCTATCTAGGCTATTAGACCCTAGGATTATACTATCTTAGTGTCCTATATTATTACCTAAGTATAGTGTACTAGCTATATAGTTACTATATATAGTAAATTATATAGCTATCCTATTTAATTCTAATATTATAATCTATAACTAATAGTCTATTTGCCCTAAAGGGTTTAAGAGTTTAGTTTATTATAACTAAAGGTATAGGAAGAGATAAATAGAGTAATAATAGGAGAATAAGGTTACTACTATATAGGTAATAGCTAGGGGTAGGTATATAAAGGTTTTAAACTCTAACCTCTCCCCTAAATAGGAGAGGTCCTTATTATATACCTTCTCCTCGCGCTTACGTAACTATCTAGCTACTAGGTCCTAGCGCATAAGTTATCTAGGGATTTGCCTTGCTTAGAGAGGCGGCCCTCTTATAATGTCCCTTATGCCTTTGTGCTCCTAACATTAATATTATAGCTCTTTATTAATTATATAAGAGGCGCAAGATCTATAAGGTTAGATAGATTAATAGTAATAACAATCTAGCTAATTTAATAATAAAAGCATTACTAAATTTATCTCTTTTAACCTTAATTAATTTAAACAAATTAATAATTCGTGTGGAAAGCTAGGTTAAGAGACCTTTAGTGGTAGGAGAAAGAGAGCTTTAATAGAACTAGTAGGGGAATCTATTATAATTAGATTAATTAAATTAACTAATGCTAACTAAGCTAATTAGGGCTCTAGATTCCTATAAAGGGATTTACTTATAGACACTTTCCTTTAATTTAAATTTTATTATATTTTTAAGCTTTTTAGCTATAAAGGAAAAAGAGAGATTACTAGTATAGCTTCCTTTAGGTCTTATTTAGTTTAATTATAGCTAAAGGCTAGGATAAGAGTAGGGTTACTAAATAGATGCACGTAATGCAATTAGTCACATTACGCGTAACCCCGCACTATCCGCACTGCCCTGCTACTACAGGCCTACTTTTCCCACTTTCCCTTCTAGCTAGATTCCTCTCCTTCTCTCTCTTCTAGTTACACATATCTATTATTAATCTATTATAATATCGTTAACTTCAACATCATTGCACTAGTGCATTACCTTTGGTGGAACTAATAATATTAAAGAAAGAAATAATAAGGAAAAAAGGGAAAACTAGCCTCTTTTATAGGGGGTGGCTAACCCTTAAGTAATCTATAAGCTATGTGTAATAAATTAATAAATTAGAAAAATCACAGTTATAGCTACTACTATTAAAAATGCAGGCTAGCTATGCGCACATAGTAAAGTTAGGATAAATTTTCTGTAATTTATAAATAAAGCTATTTAAATTATTAGGACTAGGGACCCTATCTATTTAACCTAATTATAAAAATTAACATAAGTTATCTAATAGGGGGAATTAGCTATGTAAAAGTTAGATATAGCTAGGTCTTAGTATTAAAGCTATAAAGTAATAGTAATTAATAGTAAGCTAGCTATATAGGAAAATAATTAGGACTTAATATTATTAAGGTTTTTATTTTTTTACTAATGTATTAGGGCGCAAGGGATTATAATAATCCTACGTTATACTATAAGGTTAAGAAATAGTCTTAAAGGCTTCTAAGTAATATACTCTCCCTAAATAGTAGTTTATTATATAATTAAGGATAATTATATATAAGGGGGGTATTATATTAGGAGTATAAAGGCATAAGGGATATTATAAGAGGGCTACCTCTTTAAGTAAGGCAAATCCCTAGATAACTTATATACTAAGACCTAGTAGCTAGATAGTTATGTAAGCATAAAGAGAAGGTATATAACAAGGACCTCTCCTATTTAGGGGAGAGGTTAGAGTTTAAAACCTTTACGCACCTACCCCTAGCTATTACCTACATAGCAGTAACCTTGTTCTCCCACTATCACTCTGTTTATCTCTTCCCACGCCTTTAGCCATGACAGATAACTTAAACTCTAATATAGTGTTTTACCTAGCTTACTAGCTTAGGCCCCTCTCTCTAACTAACTTAATCTTTGCGATGGATTGCAAAAATCGCCTTCTTAGTGTTTTGCCTAGCCTAGCTATAGCCCCTTTTAACTAATTTAATCTATACTAAAAATTATAAATATCGCTGCGATCTTTAGCGTAAATTAAATCGGTTAAAAGGGGCTATAGCTAGGCTAGGTAAAACACTAAGAAGGCGATTTTTGTGATCCATTGCGAAGATCGAATTAGTTAGAGAGAGGGGCCTAGGCTAGGCAAAACACCGTATTAGAATTGAAGTCATCTTATCAATTGAACAATCCAAGCCAAAGGCAACAAAGGGAGAGTTGATTTTCTATGAAAAAGAGAGGAATTCTAGGGGTTTTTATCTAGCTAGGGCACGGGGTTAGGGATTGAATTAACCCGACGGACCTAATAGACCTAATGTGTAATTTCCGACGAAGCCGACGATGCCAATGATAGTGGCTGAATTGATCCGACGAAGCCGACGATATCAATGATTGAAGGGGTACAATTCCAGCCACACAGCACTTAGCTATTTAACCGCACCCTCTTATAGGGTCAGACAACTCAATCCATGCTTATTGATCCGACCCTAGCTACGCGGTGATAACGTCACCCGGCCCGCTGCACAAGTTGGACGACCTAATTTTAGATCCCTCTCGTGGATACATGTAGGGCCCCTCCCCGCCGGCCTCGAACAAGCACCTACCTTTGATCTTTCAACCACCGAACATGACTGTCCCACCGATCACGACGCAGTCGCACAATCCGACAGGCATAGCCAGTATATCAACGGGTCTCTCCACCCATTTGATCTTCGAAATCGTTCACCTTGGTTCTTTCGCTACTGATGTTTCCGTCTCTCCGGCTCTACCGAGCCAAGCCACGATCACCTAGGTGTCTTTGTTCTGTCTGGATGGGACGGCTGTTTTTGGCCAGACGGCCCGCCAGCAAAGAAAGCATCAGACACGTATTCTCAATACGCATCTCTAGTCAGCTGTATTCGTCAGGATGGACTGACTGAGCTTCTGGCCTTGCGGCCCGCAGAGAAGAACAGCCTCAGACATATTATCAATATGCATCGGCGAAGTCAGCGGCGCCCGTCAGCATGGATCGGGAAGCTGGTTTCGAATAATACCCGGATCGTCCTTCCCATGGCCGCCTATCAACATGCTATCGGACCAGATCCACTCATCGCACCGACACGCGCGAACGGTGTACCACTGCCTGGGCTTTGGCTCTCTATACGTTACCCGGTCCTCTCAGTTAAGGCTCAATACAACCCCATCGTTGGTTGGGTGGACCGCCAGGTTCCTAGCGCCTTGCTCAAGCCGCTTCCCCGGTACCGGAGTGTTGCACCCCTTCGCTTCCAACCTTTTGGCGACTAGATACGACTGCGAAGACCTCGAGAATGCAAATACTCTAACCAATGGCGCATACCAGCAATCCAACATCGAACACCACCCGGCTTTGCCATTTCGTCCAGAGCAGCCACCTGCTGCAAAGACTCCTGCAATGGCCCAGCATGTCCAAGCCCACGCAGGGTGTCGCAAATGGAGAGGACTATTATCCGAGTTGTGTGGCCATTGTTCAACTCGAACTTTGCAAGCTCCTTCATCGCCTCACCCCAGTGGGAGAACGCGCTCTGGTAGTCTGATTCGGCATGTCGGATCTTTGCCATCGTGATGTAGAGACGCAGTCTCTCAAGCTTCAAGAGGCCGGACCGGGGCCGGACCGCTAGGCAGAGTTCTTCTGCCTCTTGGAAGCGACCCTGAGCAAACAATGCTTCCGCCAGAGATAAGTCTAGGCAAGATTTGCCGGAGTGAATAGAGTACTGGTCTCGCCACGTGATTTCTGCACGAAGATGACTTTCGGCAGACACAGGATCGTCGAGCTCTCGAAGGGTGTCGGCGCGCTCGCAGGTCAAATCGAGGAGGTCTTCATCGAAGCCGTTGATGCTGCTGACGGCTTCGTTGAGATTGCCAGAAATCCGGCTAAGGACGGTTCGTGATTGTGCAATAGAACAACGAAGGTAAGGGTCTTCCAGCCCACGCGAAGCAATTTCCGCTTGAGCAATGGCAAAGCGTTTCCATGCCATGTTAGGAAACCGAGATGCTTCGACGAGGGCTAAGGCAACATCGGCTCTAGTGCTGGCAGGCAAGGCATCGTAGCAGCTTTGTAACGCCTTGACAGTATGCTCGAGGTGCGGCAGGATCACCTTCGGATTGGGGATTCTGTGACAGTGTTAAACTGGATCAATCCCCTTCATTCGCTTCAACTTACAGGGACTCGATGTATTTCCACGGGATCGCTCGATACGCCACAATGAGGGCCTGGCATCTCCAAAATGAATGATCCTCTGCAGACAACCTCTCGCGGACGCGCCTGGCAACATGTTCGTTCAAGGTGTAGATTTGGTCGTGGCCCTTCGAGACAGCCAACGACAACTCCAGCTCATGAAAAGAGCTGGTCAACTTTGGGTTGTCGGACAGTAGATCGCGTAATTTCGGATCTAAGCCAACGCGAATCGCATCCAGCTCTTGAATCTCGCCAAGGGCGGTCCACCGCTTTTGTGGCAGGGCTCCACGGAAGAGATCCAAGGGGATCTTATCAGACGTTGAAAGGAAAGAAAGGAGGACCAGGAGTTTTCTTGCATCTTCTGAAAGCGCACCGCCTGATACAGAGGCATCGGACAGGGCCACTGGAGATGCATCCCCAGGAGAGTGTGCTCCTGAAATGTTGTATAAATCACTCGGGCACGCAACAACCCGAGAATCGACGTTGCTTCGGTCAGATCGAGACATTGTTGTGGCACTGGGGAGAAATTGCGAATGCGGCCCGACCTTGCCCGTTTCGTCGACGAAAGAGCGTTCCACTAAGTCTAATCAGTACTGAATGGGAGGTTGGATCGGTGGACGCACAAAGTATATAATCTAGGAATTGGTTGACGAGGGGTGCGCACTGGAGAGCCCGCTGGCAGATATCTGTGGTCCTACCGAGAACTGCAAGGGCGGATCGGCGATACTCGCCTTTTGCTCTCTCCCAACTGGGTGCTGATGAGTAAGGGAGCTGGCAAGAGTGCCGGCCAGACTCACGTGGATGCAGATCCCAGGAGGCAAAGCAATCCTGTGAGACGTTGCGGCTCAACGCTAAGGATAGACGAGAAATCCTGTATGATCGCCTTCCACTGCTCCCCGATACGAATGCTGCGGTAGACCTTGTCCCGGACAGTGTTGTGAATATTTGGTAGCGCATTTTAGATTTCCTGTACTATGAGGTCGATAGACGTGTTCTTTTGATGCAAAAGCGCCCAGGCGTAGCAACAAGTTCGGCGAACGAATTACCAGATCTCGATATTGTGATCGCTTCGCTCAAGCGCAATGAAAATCTTGAAAAAACGATGGCTATCAGCGCTTGCTTTTTGTAGGTCGAGCCCGCCAGCTCCTGCTTGAAAGATCGTTTCGGCGTTCTGGCATGTGTAGGTACCGACGAGGCCGGGGACGAGGCTCGAAGCTGGCAATACAGCTTGTAACGCGTGACCTTGAAGTTGGTTGTGGACGGTCTTCGTGACAGAGGGTTCGGGTAGCGTTCGCCTGTGTTCTCGTGCTCTTGAAGTAGAAGCAGAGATCGATCTCATTCTGTTTGCCTGGGCAAGCTGGTTGTCTGGAGGAGCAGAATCGGAGGGCAACCGTGTTGCTTCGACCCAGTCAGCCCAGGTCTTCAGGATCGCTGTCTTGGTGAGAACAGTCAGAAAGAGAGTATCACATGGAGAAAGGTCGCCACTTACCTCTGGCTCGGTGATGGCTTGAAATTGCTGGTTCGAAAGCTTGTGGCAAAAGCACTCCATGGTTGAGGAGTGGTGAAGGGGAAGGCGGGCAAGCGGGGTGTTCCACGTTACAGGACGGAGAACTTTCCGCCTTTTGTTTTTTGTAAATAATTGGCCACCAGGAACCGCATGAGGTGGTGCCTGGCGATCATCCCCGCGCGTTCCTTCACTACTCCGTACCGCCCGGCTAATTGAAATCCAGTCAACTCGATGGGTAGTTCGTCAACCTTTTTATCTTTTTGTCCAAGCAACCACTAATAGGGACTTCCTCTCTTCGCATAAGTGCATTGTTGATTTACTACGAAATGGTATGTCTTCGCAATCAATACCTGAGATGCACTTGGCCCTTAGATAAACCGCCAACGCTACCCCGATTCCCAACATTATCCATCTCTTCATAGTTCTACCCTGTTTTCTTTCGCATCTGGGGTGTGACATTTTAGTCGTTGCAACCGTCCCATGCATCCATCGTTCCCGTCTCCTGCGTCCTGTCTGCCCCTGCCCTGATTTCAATCCTTGGTGCTCCCGAGATCTTGAGCCGCTGGCGTTGTAGTGCCCTTGGAATGCGACATGCTGTACGGAGCCTGCATTTGGATCTTGTCAGTCATGTTTCTGTGGCAAGGTAAATTGATGAATCGCACATACTAGAACCTCCTTGGCGTTGCGAATTCTCCAAGCCAGCTTTCGCACATTGCCGTCCGCCAGTACTACGGCCGGGGCGAACTCGATGCCAAACATTTCACGAATGGCATACACGATTCGCTTTGCATACTTTCCGTCACGTTCCACATGACTGCCGAATGATTCTTCCGCATCGCTTGGGGCAATATCAGGGTCCCTGTCCAGGCAATTTTGTACGACAGGTAGCACGGCAGATTCGACCGCCTGAGCGTACATGCCTTTGGCATCAAAGGTCACGTCATCCTCGGCAAATTGTGCAATGCGGATCTCAAAGGGCTCGGAGATGGCCATGACGTTGTGCGTGCCGTTATGGTGGTGCCGGAATTCAAATACACCCTGTGTCCACCATAATTTATCCCCTGGAACAAGACCTCGCCCTCAACCATGTCAGGCTCAGATGGGTCGCTCTTGGGACAAGCATGCTCGGAGACAACAATGCTGCTATCGGCTGTCAGGGAGTCATAAGTGCCCTCGTTTGTAGGAGCCCAGCGTCCTGAAGATGGCACTTCGGTGTTGTCGCGGGATCGATTGTCCGTCACCATATATAGACCGATCCAGTCCTTTTTACTGTGGTTCATGGGCGCCCTCCACTTGACTCTTAGAGGGGCGCCGTATTCGTAAACCATGGTTTTGACAGGCTTTGGGAATCGTCCGGTGAAGCTTTCCTTGCCGGTGGCATGGTCATGAACTGATGATTGCTGGGACTGAGTGCCATCAATGGAAAGAGAGTACTGCTTAGGGTCCAGGCCAGCGAGATCGGGAGAGATCTTGGTCAAGGTGAGACGGGCTGGTGCAATATTGAAGAGCGCAGACGTGTCTCGCACAATAGTCTTGACGCCAGAGGCAAACCTGGGGCGTGCTGTGTCGATGAAGTCTTCCACAAAGTGAGTCGTGTCGTCCATGACCTTGTCTACGCTTTCTTGCCAGCCTTTGATGGGATCAGGCAGCGACCGTTTGATAAACTTTGTGAGGCCCGCCTCGCCGCGCATGCTTCTGCCATAGATCTTCTGCATGTGCGGTCTTTCAATGTACGAGATGTAGAACAGGGTGAGGAGCTGCGAGACAATGGCCATGATGAAGATGGCTCTGCTCCACGTTATTAGAGCTGCGCCCCAGACACCAGCTGTCCCGAATATTCTCTCCGGGTTATTGAGGAATCGATAAATAGACGTGTACGTGAGCTTGGCCTCTTGGTCCCAGAAGAAATCACCGTAGAACCAGCCAAATTCGCCCAGAGACTCATACACGCTCACGGCGGTCCAAAACTGCAACGCGATCAAACCACCACCGAGGACATGTTTTAGGAGCACCAGGCCATATGCCCAGTCTTCGGGGAGGGAGTACATCTTGTAGCAGGCAGCGGCGAAGGACGCATTGCACATAATCATGCTGATGTGATGCATGCCCTTCCACTGACGCCAGGCTTCTCCGGCGCTCTCGCCGTATTTGAGAAAGTGGCGAGTCCACATCTTGGTCTTGGATTGTCTGTCAAGAATGATGCCAAGCCCAAGATGGTACCAGACACGCCAGAGTAGCGCATGAGCTACGAAGAAGGCCTGCCAAATAGGCGTTTTGGGGGTGGCCAAGGCAAGAATGGCTACGTACAACGGTAAAAGCACAACCATGGAGTCTGGTACTCGGAACAGATCCATGTTCCCGAACCCAACCATGTTGTGAACAGGGACCGGCGGTTCTTGCGGAGACTTGGGCGGAATACTAGCCGGGCGGTCGACGGAGGTGTGATCGGAGGACATTTCGAGGCTCACGGTAGAATCACTCTGCATCCGGGGCAGGTCCCTTTTCCGTGGTGGCGGAGGGTTGTAGGTCTTTTCGATGTGAGGATTTTCAACAGTCACAAGGAAGGCGAATTGAGCGGCATGAGCGACTATGGAGATGAAGAGAACCTCATAGCTGGCGGCCATCATGGAGATGCCGTAGTAGCCAGCATACCCGATCGAGTACATGGGGTGAGGCGCCATCTCGAACACACCGTCAAAAGTCAGGTCTTGGTCGATGAGATAGAAAAAGTCACCCCAGTACCATGCAAAGTCCTTGACGACTCTGTGAGCGTCCAGCTTTACCCACAGGTTGAATCCAACAAGCGCAATTCCCAATGCCCAGCGAGAGATACCGACAAGAATGTTCTCCCCTTGAGGAGTGTGGCCACAGACGATGGCAAAGAGGCAGTACGACACAAAATCACACATCAAGATGAGGTCGACTACGCGTCTGAAGACCAGCCATGTGTTGTATTCCAGGGGTGCTTTTTCGAATTCGTAGTCGTCTGGTATTTTAGCTTCGAGCTCTCGTTTGAGAAGTTTGTAAAGCCATGGTCGAGGATTGCGGCCTGTCCTGGGGTCCTCGAACAGCTTCCATCGCTTAGCCCAGGTGATGATGCGTCGGTGGTGGGATTGAATGTGAAGTAACACGCCGATGCCAATGTTGTAGCAACCTCTCCAGAACAAGAAGGTGAGGGCGAAAACCGGTCGCTTCCATCCTGCTGGCAACATGCAAGCAGCGAAAATCATGGAAGCTAGTATGGCAAGCACAACGGCATCTGATAAGTTCTTGGGCTGTCGTGGATCCAGAAGTTGGGAGACCATGTCGTGGGTGGTGGGCACGACAAAGACTATGAAAACAGACATATCGTTAGTCCGATTCGCAATTGATGTTCCTCATACGGCTGACGATTGGCAGTCATGCCAAATGCCCATCACTGGCTCACCTGTGCCATCCGGAGTGCGTCCGTACGTCTTGGACAGGGACTTAGTGCTGAGGTCATCGGGGCCATTTCCCGGGACCACCAGGCCTTCTTCCACCGGAACACCTTGGTGCTTGTCAGCTTTCGAAGAAGCTTGAGTCTGCCTCTGACGAAGCCCGGAGGCTTCTGCCTCGAGGCTGCTACTTTTACTCATGGTTCTCAAACAAGGTATCAAACGAGATATGGCCAGAAGGGAAGAAGAGATGGGAAGCTGGCACCAACACGAGAGACAAGGGGAACAAGTGGGAGAAGTACAAAGAATGAACGTGGGCTTCCGTCAAGCCAGTTCTACATAAGATTGTGCAATTGTCCTCTTTGGTTTGGACGTAGTGTAGGGGCAGCGCCTTGGGCCAGCGCCTTGGGACAGAGAACTGGGGAAGCTGATCGCGTGCAGTGCCTGCCAGCGTCAACTGGTCCTTGTTGGATGGATCGATTGGCCTCCGCCTACGGAACCGCCTGCCACTTCTAGCACGTATCGTCCGTCTGGTGTTTCGCGAGTGCTGGTTTCAATCAATGGTTTGGCTGGCTGCGACATGCATGCCGGCAATAACGGAAGTCTCAGTGGGCGGGGTGCAAATGCAACCTGGCACGAGTCCGCCAGCCATGATCAAGGCACCAAGGCTAGCATCGGTAGATTTGGCAGGAGCGCTGCAGTAATCCGGCTTCAAATCCACAATCACAAGCCAAGAGTGCAGCCATGGTCAGATTCAACCAAAACGCCTACCATTGCCGAGCAAGGCCTGCTTATATTATGCTCCAGGTCGCAGATCAATGCACTCCTCCGTAAAGCCACTTGTTACCACCTTCACTTTCATGAGGCCATCCCCCCACTACGTCGCCCTGTGCGGGGTGCCTTCCCATGAGGGGGCCCAGCACTACTCCGTATGCACAAGAGATATTACCGGAGCTTCTTGTTCTTGTTCATCGCTGTTGCAGACTCCAATAGGGTAAACGCATGTGGCACTCATCCGAGTGTCTTATTTGCTACCTAATGAAACGTCGATCAATTCATGGCTTTCCGATGCTGTGAATCGAACGCAGCTGGGAAACTAGAGTGTCCGGATACGCAAATACAATCATCAGACAGAAATGTCGTCCAAGCTCCAAGAGCAAACGCGACCATTTCACAACAGGTACGCAAATCAAGGGCCAACGGAAATAATTCCGTGCAGTATCACTCCGGCAGTTGAGAACAACAATACACAAAACGACGTTGCACCATGATTTGATCCCAAAGTTTGAATAGCTTCGAAGAGCGTCTCCCATAAGCCCGTCATGAACATGCGTTAAACCCAAATTCCTAATATCATATGACAACAGAGAAAGAGCCTACTGGGCCTTCTTGGCAAACTCGACTCGCAGAATAAGATGCTTGAAACCGTATCCGTCCATCTTGTTGCAAGCCTTGACGGCGTCCCCACGGTCTGCGTAACTGATGAAAGCGAATCCCTTGGCCATACCCGTTTCCCTGTCCTTGGCAAGGAACACTCTGGTGACGCGTCCGAAACGCTCGAACATATCCCGCAGCTCTGCCTCCTCGGCCATTTCTGAAACCTGTCATCGTAGTTAGTGGCATTTCGCTCACGGGCACTTGAAGCAACTCGCTCAATAACAATACATACGTTGGTGACACGCAGAGTGGCAAGGTCGTCTCTCTCGCCATACTTGGATCCTCCCATCCGCTCCCCAGCAGCTCCCCGGCACGGTCTCCACGCAAAGCAGGAGGTACATAGGAGCCCTTTTTGGCGCCGACACCACCGGCAGCGCCAGCATCTTCCAGTGCACCAGTGGCACCGCCGGCATCTGAGCCAGCAGTCTCTCCGATGGGGGCCATGGTGTCCTTGTATGGACATCTGGCCGTAAAGTGTTCGCCGTTGCAAATACGACACTTGACCTTCTTGTCCTTGAGCTTGTCCTTCATCGACTGGGCGTTGGGGTCCTGGCTCTCGTCCTTGGCGTCCTTGCGCCAGTTGATGCTGGGTCGGAAGATGATGTTCTCGCCAACGGAGGTGGTATCGGGGGCAGGACCAGGGCCGTCCTTTGCGCTGAGGCCAAACTTGGCCCAGGTTTTCCGGTCAGCAACTCGGGGTTGACCGTCTCCTTGTGTGTGACATATCGGACACGTCGAGTAGTCTTTATTTTCTGTCCTTGGTCGTTGTATCGGAATGCGATGATAGTTTTGGTTCCATCCTTGTTGGAAATCGTCTGGGGAGGCGGCAGGTCGGTGGACGGCTCTTCGTTATCATCGTCGTCGGCCCAGTCGTGCCTATTTTGATGGTGGGGTCAATATCGCGGAAAAGGTGTTCACTTGAGGCTGGCAATTTTCACTCACTTGGGCTTGGGTGGCGCTGTGGTAGCCATGATTGCGTCTATTCTTGTTTTTCAAGACTTCTTTCTCAAGCTTTGGCCGTGAGTTCGGTCACTTGGCGCCGTTGTTTCCGGTCACAGGATCAGTTGTTGCAATCGTGGGGTTTCTCCTTCTATCGACTAATTTCACTTTTTTCGTGCGATGAACATTCGTCGTGGGGCAAAGAGCTCGTCAAGCCACAGTTAGAGGTGGCTTTCGCGAACGGTCACGTGCTGTAGGTATGGCAGCCACCTACCCTGAAGACAGGATGAATTTTTGTGTCTGCACGGTCAACTCGGCGTTTTGGGTAATGACATGCCGTATTGCTAGTCTACGAGACAGGATTTCGAGTTTTCGGATGCATGAGTTACTGTCAAATCCATACTATGACTTGATGGTGGATGTGTAGTTAAAATGCCGAGTATGCCATCCTTTGCATTACCTGTATGGTAGCAATAAATAACATTTCCACATAACTCTCAAGTCGATATACTTATAAAATATTCTGCGAGTAATAGTTATACTCCTCGTGTCACCGTCCGAGTATTTTATTTAGCGAGTAATTCAACATCAACAACAGTTTGAACGATCAAGTTCGGTTGCATTACCAGAGTTCGTTGCCATCTCATCACATGAAAGGCCAAGGGTGGCGCAGCAGCTTGCTTCCGAGAGCCCCGTCTGTGGCGTTGGCCGCGCGCTGTGACACGCTGGAGCGTTTGGGCCCCTTCTGATGATTCGGAGGTCCAACAACTTGGCGACACCATTTCTCATTTCCTCATCTCTCTCCATATCCCTTCCCCTTCACTTCCCTTCCCCTCGCACCTCGACGACGATCTCATACCGACAAGATCTCTAAAAACAATCACCAGCGAATAGTATCTTCGGATTCGCATCAATACACCGCACCATCTTTCACGATGAACAACAAGGGTGATGAGCCTCCTCCCTACGGCGGCGCTGGCTCTCCGCCACCGTTGGCACCTAAGCCCGCATACGGCGGTTCACCATCGCCGTTCCCAGGAGACCAACAACGAGACCAACATGGCCAGCAGCAGCCTTACTATCAGCCTCAGCAACAACAGAACTACTACCAGCCGGGACCGCAAATGGGATACAACCAGCAACAGGGTCCCTATCCTGCCGGCCAGGATCCTTATCCTCCTCAGGGACAGTATGGCCCCCTCAAGGACAATACGGCCCCCTCAAGGACAGTATGGGCCGCCCCAGGGACAATACGGCCCGGGTTACGCTCCCCAGGAGCGACGCGACAACAAGGGCGGTATCATGACTGGTTTGATGGCTGGTTTGGCATGCTGCTGCTGCCTGGACTGCCTCTTTTAAGGGAGACGTAAGATTTGCGAAGAGAACCTGATTTTCTTGCGGTTGCTTGGCATCGCAAGCTCCGGATTTATCTTTGAACACAGAGAAAACACTACTTTGTACATGTCCACCCTCTTTCCGATTTTCGCGTCATTTTTTTTGCGGGCAAACCGACAATAAATTTTCTCTGTGACGGCGGTCGCGAGTATTGTTATGTATAATCGAAGGCTCGGAACTCTTCCAAGGGGAGTAGTACCCTGACACATGCACTGTTGGATTGCACGTTGCAAACTAGTTCTTTGTTTTGGCGTTGGAGTGGTTCAAATGGTCATGCTTGCGCGTCTTTTTGATGCGTTATTTGTGCTTTTAGTGTTAGCTTGAATGATTAGTTGTTGAAAAATACTTTCACCGTGATCTTTTCCCCACACTGACTGTTGATGGAAATAGGGATGTAGCCCGTGCAATTCGTGTCAGTCTAGAATGCCATCGAAAACGAGGACGCAAAAGGTATAGAGAATCACCTCAGCAAGGAACAGTGCTTGGGTAGGAAAACCTTCCAATGTCAACAGACAGAAACGTAAATAGCGTTACTGGTAACAACCCAGCTACCCACAATCGATGCGTTATCGCGACTACAGGACAAACGTAATGGTTGGCATGCCGTGACGTTTGATGTTGAGTCAACTCGCCATTAGCGCGTGAGCGGAGTGGCATCTCCTTTTCACCCGTTTGAAGCACGCTTGGAGCAGTATTATTGGATAGTCCATTTGTTGCGCTTCCAGAGAATCACGGGTTGTGCGTTTTGTTTGCCGCCATTGTGCTCCGTACTCCGTTACACAGGCCAAAAACCCACTTTTAATGTGAAGGCAAATAAGAGCCAATCGAGTTGCTGGAATTGATGCAAAGTGAAGCACGAACCCCTTCCTTCGTTCACGGACTGCGGTTCGTACGGATTCGCTGGCTAAATTCAGCATGGAGCAACCATGAGGAGCCCAGGACCCCATGTCCAGGTTCTCAGTGGCCCGAGCCCTCAATGGCTGCTGGAGTGTGGCGCCAGATCCTGCCGTAGACCTATTACTGCGACCTGCTTTGGCACTGCGGTCGGTACCTGGTCCCGCAGCACCAACAAGGCCGCCCATTCACAGCCTCTGATGTCACCAAATCACCCCCAGTCGGCGCCAGTCTTGAGACAAATTCATGACGCGCCTGTAATTCTTGGTTTCCTTCCACATGTCCGTCCACGGGAAACAACTGGTTGTTTCCGCTGCTTTGTTTCTGCACAGGCATCGCTTTCCATTCTTTCTGCGTTGAACTGTTTGTCTAATTCCTGCAGCTATATTCATCGACGTCCCCTTATCGTATCGCCCGAGCTGGTGAGCCTACATCCTCGTTGCCCTCAAGGGCAGGAAACACATCTCTCCGGCGAAGCATCTGCTCTTCTCTAGAACGCTCTCGAATCGGCGAGCACAACGTTGACCATGGCATCGCCACCACCTGAAAGTGTTGGGCCCCAGGCCTGGCACATGCCCGTAGCCATATCCCATTCGGCTGCCTCTGCTTCTCGACATCTAGCCGGCTTCACACGAGCCAACGGTTCAACACAAAATGCTCAAGACAAATCAGGAATGGGTATCATCAGTTTCTTGACGGCAATTGGTGTGGCCGTAGCAGTCTTTGCGGCACAGTTCACCTTATTTATGCTCCTACGAAATAAGCTGGCAAGAATCTTGTATGTGCTAGTGGAATGGAACTACCTTCTTCCAACATCTTTCGTGGCCGTACTGTGGCAATCACGTCATTTTGCTTCTCATTTTATTAACTTGAACCTATCTTATAGCAAACCTAAAACATATCTCGTTCCCGAGCGCGAGCGTACTGATCCACCACCGAGAAACCTTGTTGCGATGATTCGAACCTTGATTCTATATCACGACCGTGATGTGATCAAAAAATGTGGATTAGACGCTTACTTCTTCCTTCGATATCTCAAAACACTCCTAGTCATTTTCATTCCGATATGCTTAGTTGTGTTGCCCATCTTGGTTCCCATCAACTATGTGGGAGGCCAAGGCAGTAAGCTCGACGTCAACGACAACGAGAGGGCCGTAAATAATACCGGCAACAGGGCCGCAAACAGTACTGGCAACAATGCAGGGGTCCCAACAGGCCTTGACACCTTAGCATGGGCCAATGTCAGCCCACGCAACGCCAGTCGTTACACTGCTCATCTCATCATGGCTATCTTGGTTGTCATTTGGGTATGCACCGTGTTTTTCTTCGAGCTTCGAGTTTACATCAAAATTCGGCAAGACTACCTCACAAGTGCCGAGCATCGCCTCCGTGCTTCCGCAACTACGGTTCTCGTCAACTCGGTCCCCAAGAAGTGGCTCACGGAGGAGGCACTTATGGGACTTTTTGACGTTTTTCCCGGCGGGATCAGAAATATCTGGCTTAACAGAGATCTTACAAAACTGTTGGACAAGGTTTCACTGCGCGATAAAATACACAAGCAACTGGAATCTGCCGAGACAGATCTCATCAGAACAGCCAAGAAAGCCCAATTGAAGCAACGCAATGCCGAAGAGAAAAAGAGTCGTAGAAAGCTCAATCTCAAGGCAATGACCAAGAAAGAAAAAGCTGCTCGCGACGCTGAACACGATGCCGAAGCTAATCGCTTGGCCCATGTCGACGAAGGGACAGATGCAGGGCAAGGACAAGATATCCCTCACACGGTGGACGCCGCTATCCGCGAGTCTCAGCACGACGGCCGGGGTAGAACCCATAGCCGGAAGCACTCGCGAGACGAAGCCAAAATATCCGAAGATCGTGTCAACCCGCTTTTCAACCCGCTTCACCAAGTTGAAGTCGGACTAAGAGGCGTTGCCGGCGTAGCGGGCAAAGCTGGTCGTGGTGTCAGCAATGCCATTGGCACAAGCAATGGCTTCATGGCAATGGACTCGACTCCGGAGCCTGCCAATCGGGGCACATCGTCGCCTCTCCCAGGGGAGCCATTACACGCACCGCGAACCAATTCTCCCGGCGGCTCCATGCTTACATCTAGCTCGACAAGGGCCATAAGGAAGCCGCAGAACCGTGGACGCGCTCTGGATAACAAGGTCCGAAAATTGGACAACATCAACGACATCTATGTGAATGAGGAAACCATGTTTTGGCAGTTTTGGAAGCCACCTCCGGGTGCTTACACGTCTCCCGTCCCCCAAGGCGCAAGTCCATCTGATGCGTCTGATGAGAAGTCGGCCTGGCAATCGGTGAAAAAGGTCATTCCTTTCATGGGTCCCAAGGAAGAAGCTATCGAATATGATGATGCCTACGACGCAGAGTACAAGATGGACATGGAGACGGACGCTGAATGGACGAAGTATGTGAAGAAAAAGGATCGGCCGACGCTTCGTCTCCCCTTTTCGGCGTAACGTGGCTGTTTGGGCTGCCTTTTGTCACCAAGAAGGTTGATGCAATTTACTGGTGTCGACAAGAACTCGCGCGTTTGAACTTGGAGATTGAGGAAGACCAGAAACACCCCGAAAGATTCCCATTGATGACTTCCGCCTTCATTCAGTTCAATAACCAGATTGCTGCACACATGGCGTGTCAGAGTGTTGTGCATCATTTACCGAAACAAATGGCGCCACGGTTGAACGAAATCTCGCCGCGCGATGTCGAGTGGGGAAACATGGCGATCAACTGGTGGCAGCAATGGCTTCGCACTTTTATTGTGGTTACAGTCGTCGTCGCCATGATTATCTTGTGGGGTATTCCTGTTGGTTGGTCGGCCGCCTTTGGCCAAGCCGACAGCCTCATACATAACAACCACTGGTTACATAAACTGCTCAGTAACAAGGCCTTGGGAAACATTGTCAAGGCTATATCGGGTGTCTTGCCAGCCGTCCTCTTGGCAATCCTGCTTGTTCTCGTCCCGATCATCTTTGGCTTTTTGGCCGAGTTCAAAGGCGCCAAAACTGGTTCGCAGAAGACGGAGTTTGTCCAGAAATATTATTTCGCATTCCTGTTTGTGCAAGTATTCTTGGTCGTATCCATTGCATCTTTCGTATTCAAGTCACTCGGCGTATTCGTCGAGAACATCGGAAAGCTAAACAACATCAGTGACGTGCTGGACCTTCTGGCGGACAACTTACCCTCGGCTGCCATTTACTTCTTCTCATACATGATTCTACAAGCTCTTTCCACAAGCTCTGGTACCCTGCTGCAGATTGGTACTTTGTGCATGTGGTACATCCTGGCGCCGATGTTCGATAGCACGGCCAGAAACAAATGGACACGGAACACGTCCTTGAACCAAGTGAACTGGGGTGCCATGTTCCCAGTGTACACCAACTTTGCCTGTATTGGTTTAATCTACTGCGTTGTGGCGCCGTTGATCTCCATCTTTGCGGTCATCACTTTTAGCTTGCTGTGGCTCGCTCAAAGGTATGCCATGCTTTATGTGAACCGATTCGAGACAGACACCGGCGGAGTGCTGTATCCTCGAGCCATCAATCAAACATTTACCGGACTTTACTTCATGGAACTATGCCTGGCGGGCCTGTTCTTTATTGTAGAGGACAGTCGCGGACTGAACCCTTGCCGTATCCATGGCATCATCATGATTATTATGTGTATCCTGACCATAGGGTATCAAGTAGCGCTCAACGAGGCATTTTCACCTCTGTTCAGATTCCTGCCCATCACGTTTGAGGATGAAGCCGTCCTCCGCGATGAGGCGTTCCAGCGAGCGCAAGACGCGCGCTTCGGTTTGGTCTGGGAGGAGGACACTGAAGAGGACACTGGCACCACCAAACACAACAGCAAGCCACCACGCCTGTCCCAGAACGACAAAGATGTCGAGCTCCAGAATCTCGAGCCCGGCCGTTCAGATGGTGCACATCTATCCTGCAACCCGGCCAAACAGGTCGGATCTTGGGCCAGAATGGGAGGCAAGCAAGTAGGCACATGGGCCAAGGAAGGAGGGAACCAATTCCGCAAACTCAAACACCTGACTGAAGATTCTCAGGCTGCGCAATACCGTCGGCAGCAGCGGAAAAAAGACCTGGAATCTCAAAAAGCAATTGGGGCCGCCCTGTACGGCGGTATGCATGACGACATCGAGGACCTGACCCCTGACGAGAGAGATGCCCTGACCCAGCATGCCTTCTTACACAAGGCTCTGCGAGCTCGACGACCCACGGTTTGGATTCCGCGAGACGATTTGGGCATTAGCGACGACGAAATCCGCCGGACGCATTTATTTAGCCAGTATATCTGGATAAGCAACGAGGGTACTGCTTTGGATAGCAAAGCCCGGGTTGTCTACGGCAGGAATCCTCCCGACTTTTCAGAGGTGGACATTATGAACTTGTAAAAAAAGAAGAAACAGTAGTTGGGGCCATGGTTGGCGAAATTCATTCAATCTTTGATGAAAAGAATAGCTGCTCCTTGGATGGGAAGAAGAATGAGTCCGTCGGAGCATAATATATCCACACCGCTTAGCGTGCATTATTTCGTCTTGTTTTCTCTGTAAAGACGGATCAAACATGGATAGTTTGACATGTATCCACGAGTGAGAAATCATTTCAGAGGAAAGTAAGCATGCGTGGTGCAAAGGGCCAAGGAGAATATCTCGAGTGCAAAATGTACTACTCTGAGGGAAGGGTGAATACCACAATCGAATGATGATGAAAATGTATCTCTAAAGCTGTGTGACTGCAATCCTGTGCTCCTAAAAACGCCATTTGAGAAAAAATACCAAGGCTGTTATACGTTGCCTGTTACAAAATCTATAAATTCCCTCATCTTGTCCATTCCTTCCTGTTCCCCCGCCCCTCATTAAAAAAATTAAAAAATTCAACGCCTCGATATGCCCGTTTATTATTTCTCGTGCCATGTCTTTTCCTGTCTCCTCCGCCCTGGTCTCCTCCATTTCCTTCCGCAGCACCTCATTGAAGTCATCTGGGTTATCGAGATACAGGTGGTGGCCGGCCTTGGGGATGACGACGACGCGCACGCTCCCGTTCTCATTGCGCTTCTCCTCGTCTGTTCCGTGGAGGAGAGCGCGAAGCCTGGCTTGCCTGAGTTTCTCCTCTGCCGCCAAGCCGCCTGCCACGTCCATCCAGTCGTTCTCGCCGTACAGGAAGACGATGGGGATGCCTGTCTCCTTGGCGCCGCTGGGTTGGGAAATGGGCCGTCGGCCGACTTGGTGGATGCGGTTGATGACGGGGCGGCGGGCGTAGGCGCCGGGGGCGAGGATGTAGGCCAGCGCGTACTCGCCGCTGCCCTTTTGCCTGAAGATGGAGAAGGAGTAGTCGTGGAGGGCCCGGGCCTCGTCGGGAGGGAGGTGGTTGAAGCGGCGGGAGCTCCAGCCGGAGACGAAGCGGGGGCCGAGGGGGCCGGCGAGGCGGACGATGCTGAAGGGGGAGACGTTGGCGTCCCAGAGCCAGACGAGCCAGTTGGGGAGGGGCCGCCTCGGGGCGCTGCTGGCTTGGCTGCCGCCGTCCTCGACGGGGGCGTCCTTGTGGCCTCGGGTGGTGGCTTGCTGGTCTTGGACGAACTCGTTGTGGACGGTGGACTCGCCAGGCTCGGGGAGGGACGAGTTGACGGCGTAGGGGTCCTCTGGTATCCCGACGGGCGAGGCGAGGATCAGCTTCTTGAGGTGGCCCGGGTACTTGATGGCGTAGGACACGGCGAGATATCCGCCCAGCGAGTGACCCAGGAGGGTGAAGCGCTCGATTTTCCTGGCCCTGCGCCACTCCTCCAGCGCGTCGATGAACCAGTTCTCGGCTTCCTCGATCTTCTCCCGGGCGCCGCGGGCGTGGATCCGGAAGGGCGGCCGGGAGGAGTTGCCCATGCCGAGCATGTCGAGGGCGTATAGCTTCAGGCCGGGAATTCGAGTGACGGGCTCCAGGTTCTTGAAGAAGAAGCCCAGGCCTGCACCGTAGCCGTGGACCATGACGAGCGTCTCGTCTACGTGCTCGCCTTGCCGCTCGACGCAGATCTCGTTGAGGGCCCTGTTCTTCCCGGACAGCTCGACCAGTGAGCGGCGCCATGTTCTGGTCCCGTGGGGATCGGGCTGGTCCGTGGCTCGGGGAGACTGTCGACGGCTTCTCTCAGGTAGGGGATCATGGAGAGGACGTTGCGCTCTGCCGTCTGGGGCGTCACGCCGGTCCACTGGGCGGAATCGTCAGCTTCCACCATGGCGCAGTGTGTTTGTTCATTGGCACGGGCAAGGTGAGCCTTACCCATTGGTAAGCGGCGTCTTTGTAGCCCAGCGGGAAGTACATTGTTGGTCCCTGCCGCCCGGGCTTCTGCTGCCTCACCTGGTCTGGGGTGTCTCTGTCGGAGTCTCTGTCGGAGTCTCTGTCGGAGTCTCTGTCGGAGGACATTTCGGAGCGCAATGACGCCGAGGGGGATTGCGATGCAGAGCTTTGCCCGGATCGTTGGGGCCGGTGGGCGTTGGCTGTTTTTAAGCAAAGCAAGTGACGGGCACTTTTGCGCCACCAGCTGGCGCGACGCGGACTTGACGTCGTCTTGCACGGAGAACCCGAGTACATACATGCTCCGTACACAAGTCCGCTTGCGTTTACTAGTTTGTTTGCCTGCGGAGACAGCAGTTGCCGTCTCCGAACCCTGCACCCTGCGACCCTGCGACAGCCAACCGGCATGACGCAAATGGGCAGTCGCTTGACCTTTTCCCCCGTGTCCTCCGCCAAGAACCTTTTTGCTTTGGCCCATCCATCGCCCATCCATCGCCCATCCATCGCCCATCCATCGCCACTCCAGTTTACGCCGTTACATCTGCCCATCCGCGGCCCCCTCGAAGCCCGCCGTTCCGCCACTGCATGGCACATGGTCCCAGCTGACGGGCTGCATCTCCAGCCTCGATAGGAACTCTCCTCACTTCGACTCGATCCTCTTCGTCCCAACCATCGACTGCCATAATGTCTGAGGACATCGACTCCATCGTCAAGGGTGCACCCGTGGCCGCCGCCGCCGCCGCCGCCGCCGCCGAGAATGTCAGAATCACGTCCGGCCCGTCACCCATTCTCCCCGCCTCGGTCAAGCAGGGCGACCCTCTCAACCATGCCCCAAGCTCTCCCGCCATGGTGTACCTGAACCTCCTCATCCTCGAAGCCTCTCTGCGAGCACAGTTCATCGAGCTCCGCGCCCGAAAACGCCACCACACCTTCTTTCTCACGCTCTTGACCTTGTGGGTTGCCTTTTTCGGCTACAAGTTGTACTTCGCCCCGCGTGAAGATGGCCGTGGGGTGGGCGGCTCCATCTACTGGGCATTGGAAGGTGCGCAGAGGGTGTGCTTCATGGGCGGCATCACCACAGCTATCTTGGTCTGGGGAACCGGCATTTGGGATCGCGGGATTCGATGGCCTCGTCGGTGGTTCGCCATCTCCAACCGCGGCCTGCGCGGCTTCAACTGCAAGCTGGTCATCATACGGCGGCCGTGGTGGGCCGAAGCGCTGTCGACAATTGGTTTCTTCCTGACCTACGGCCTGTTCTCGCATACCGCGAGCTCCTCTTATCGCCATGTCGAGCCTTCCCTGCTCCGGGAGATGGAGAAGGAGCTTCAGCTGCATGGTGACGGCCACCCTACGCTGGTGCTACCGCACGACGACGAGGAGAAGGGAGGCCACGAGGAGGATTTGGCACCCGGAGGTGACCATGTCAAGCTACTGCTGCTGCCCAAGCCGTTCTCGCCCACTTTTCGAGAGAATTGGGAACTGTACAGAACGGAATACTGGGAAAGAGAGAATGAGCGACGAGCGTTACTACGCCACAAGGTGCGGGAACATGATCGAAGACTGGCCAAGCAGGCGTCTGGTTGGTTCTGGTGGCTTCCCTGGAGACAGACGCCTCCGCGCAAAGCCCATACACACAAGGCCATCCATCACCGCCACACTGGTAGCGAGAAGGGGAGAAGACATGGTAGCAGTAGCTCGCGTCGATTGTCTGTGAGTTCTTCTCGAAGTCAGACGCCGGCCTTGGAGATGGACGACGGTCCAATTACCCGTCGCCCGAGTTCCGCATCCGACAAGCGCCGAAGGAAGCCATCGTCCATGTCCATGTCCAAGCCAAGACGAGCAGGCACCGAATCAAGATCTGTCACGCCGGAAGCGCCGTCGCCGCTCACGAAAGAAGCCACAACCAAAACGGACGATGTCGCCTTTCCCGAGGGCAGTGGGAGAGTGTTGCGGAGCGCAGGACACAGGTCTTGACCAAGTTTACCATGGCCGGAAACGGCCAGTTGATGGGCGGTTTCCTCGTGCACTTGATGCCGATGTAGATGAGTCAATGTGAGGACATGAGTTACGGGCATTGCGTTGTCGCTCCTGGATTGATTTCAAGCAGCATGTACAAACCTGTAGTCACGTGATTCTTAGATGAGATGTACCCGATTCCTTACAAAATGATGGGTTCATAATGCACGACACACACATAGGAACCTACTACTCCGTGTCAATTAGTAGGTCCGGTTCAAGTGCGGGCCCACCCGCGCGGTTGGTTGATTGGTTGATTGGTTGATTGGTTGGTTGGCTGGCTGTATTCATTACGCCGGCTAAACCCCGAGATTGCATCCCCATCTGGTTGGTTGGTTGTATTCATTACCCCGTACGCCGGCTAAAACCCCGAGACTGTAT
Source organism: Epichloe scottii (assembly GCA_021950295.1). Taxonomy (NCBI): domain Eukaryota; kingdom Fungi; phylum Ascomycota; class Sordariomycetes; order Hypocreales; family Clavicipitaceae; genus Epichloe; species Epichloe scottii. The sequence goes on from CP083245.1 coordinate 1,549,501, forward strand.
CCCACTCTGGTCCTTGTTCTTCCCCCATGGTGGATTCCTAACATCTTCGGCCTCCTTTCTGTCACGGAGTTCCGGGGAGCTTTGTCCTGCTTGTGCCTGTGCTCATGGGCCCCTGTGCCCTCTTTTAGCGCCCCGGTTCTCCGGATCTCCCGCCCTGCGGCTCTCCGGTTCTTCCGCTAGCGTGGCCCCTCGTACGTTGTCACGTTGGCCGCAAAAAGTCGTATAAATGGCGCATCACTCCGTGGGCGTCATGACCTCTTCACTCCCTCTTTCCTTCCTCCAGCACGGAGTAGACTAGGATAGATAAAAAATAACACCTGTTCCCTGGTCCAGCAGGTAAATCCTGTGCTGCCAACGCGTCCCGCACCAACAAAGACGCGCCATGTTTCGATGCGCAGCCGTGCTGGCGCTGTTGTTCGCGTCGGGGCTCGGCAACGTAAGCAACAGGGTCTCCGGCTCCGTCTCCGTCTCCGTCTCCGTTCTGCCCTCGGGCTTCTCCCGCTGCCTCTTCTACGACGACTTCTCCGAACCGAGCGGCCACCTGCCCGATTCCTCGAAATGGCACGTCGACCTCGGCACGGCGTATCCCGGCGGCGGACCGGACCACTGGGGCACGGGGAGATTCAGACGTACACGAGCGACGCGGCCAACATGCACGTCACGCGCGAGGGGACGCTCAAGATCACGCCCGTGCGCGGGCCCAACAACACGTGGACGTCGTCGCGCGTCGAGACCACGGCCGACTGGGACTTTGCGTGCCCGCCCGGCCACCGCATGCGCGTCGAGGCCAGGCTCAGGCTCGGCGGCAACCCCGGGGACGTCTCGCTGGGCATCTGGCCCGCCGTCTGGCTGCTCGGCTCCGACTACCGCGCCAACTACTCGGCCTGGCCCGCCGTGGGGAGATTGACATCCTCGAGTCGGTCAACGGCGAGGCCAAGGTCTGGCAGACTGTCCACTGCGGCACGAGCCCCGGCGGGGTCTGCAAGGAGCCCGGCGGGAGGGGCCACGTGAGCGAGGGCGTGGAGAGGGCATCGTGGCACACGCTTGCCTGGGAGGTGGACCGCAGGACGTGGCCCGGGGGTTGCTGGGCTCCGAGTCCATCAGCTGGTTCATCGACGGCGAGAGGAGCTGGACGCTTCGCGAGGCCGACCTGAAGAGCGACAAGAGTGACGAGGCCTGGCATGCCGTCGTCGCCAACAGCAAGATGGTGTTGCTGAACGTCGCCGTCGGGGGCGCGCTTCCCAACGGCGTCGCCAAAATCGACACGCCCACGAACCGGACTCGCGGGGGGACGGCGCGAGCATGGAGGTGGATTACGTGGCTGTTTATTCCTCGTGGCTGTGACGACGGGACGGTACCTTGTATATCCATGCGGGGGTGATGTTTTCTTCTTCTTTTTTTGTTCTTTTTGCCACGTCATGATTTTCCCCATTTCACACGCTGCGGGCTTACAGAGGAGAAGCTGGGGCTGACGGTGAAATGTATCATGAGTTGACGCCTGCGGAGTGGTCCACGAAAATGATTGATGCATCCATGTTTAGAGATGGAGGCCAAGGTCATCTTCAGATAGTTCCAGTATCTACAGGGTCAATTTTTATTTCCTTTTTGAAGGAGAAGAAGAGTAGAAGAAAAGGAAAGTGTACAGTGGTGATGTATATATATAAAATAAAGGAACATGGACTCAAACATGTTTGTTCTGTTATGGGTCTGTTATAGGGGGACAAAGACATGCGAAGAGGAAGAAGAAACCCCCGAACCCCCCAAACGCCTGCCAGATAATGACGAGGCTCAGTCATTAATGCTTCCTCTTCTTTCCCCAGATCAAAACAATAACTGAATCCATTTCCTCCTCCGACGGTTTCGACTGACCATCTTCATCCTTATCCTTGTCTCGGTTCTCGGGCCTCTTGGCTGTCCTGACCCCCTCTTCAAGTATGCTTGCCAGACCGAACCATCGGCAACCCTGGCCGAGTCCATCAGCTTCCACACTTCCCTTCGTCCTGTCCACGTCAGCGGTTTTCGATCGACTTTGTCTTCGTTGATGACTATTTGACCTGAGACAGGCGTTTTCGCTGCCATTCCAAAATCATCCCGCTCGTCCTTGTCCTGGCGGCCATGATGAAGAAGAAGAGGAAGAGGGTAATGATGATGATGAAAATGGGAGAGACCATCGGGATGATGGCTGATGGACACGCCATTGATAACCGCCCAGTTATCAAGGAACAAATACTGATGCATGAAGCAAGCCTCGCCACAGATTTCCGTTACCAGGTGCGCCATGCCAACATCTATTCGGTGTCGATTCTGATAGTCGTGCAATAGAAGAGGCCGCATTCCCGTCTCGTGGCTCTCCAAGTGCGGTCTGTAGTTGACATCATATGGTGAGTAAAAGACTGGTATGACATGCATGTCGATGCCAGCTTCTTTCTTGACACACTTCTTTAGCACGGCATCCCATTTCTTAGCCTGAAATGATGGCCCAGGGTTATCGGGTTCCAGACAAGGAAGTTTGGGCATCAGAGACACGACCCGCTGGCTGAGGATGATGGCTCCCCGCCATATGTTGTGACGGATTTGCCGTCTTGGTGCCAGTCGGATCGTTCGCTCGGAATCCCAATGTATAACTGATCGTTGGCGTTGTATGTGGATAGTCGCTCGCGTAGATACGTCAAGCTTGGGAAGAAAATGGTGTCGTCCACAACACCGAACCATTGCTTCGCCTGGCCGCTTGCTGCCAGGGCCGCACCATACGTTTTTAGCACCCGAATCATCTCGTAGTACCTCCGCACCTTTGACGTGGGCTCGGCTGTTGTCGTGACGTATGCATCGATGCCAGCATCATGAAGAACCCCGTCTATCTCGTCAAGCTGCTCCGAGGTGGCATTGTCCAACATCAGGACCAGGCCTGCACCATTGCTTGATCCGCTGCCGTCGGTCAACCATCGTTTCCATGCTCGTAAGATGGCCCAATCCCTATCTGCAATCCGTCCGTACGAGGTGGACACTCCAAACAAGAACCCGGATCCGTGCATCTTGTTCTGCGCAGGACTGGAATGAATTGGCAGCTCCATTTTTTAGAAGTGCGAAGATCCGGAGCCCTTGGGTTGGTCACATCAATAACCTTTGGCATATCCGAGTGAGGCTGGAAATTTGCGTGAATGTCGGTAATTGGCTCGACATCCAATGACTGCTCCGAGGACAATACTCTCCAAGCTTGCCATTTTGTGTAGTTGGTAAGCCCATAAATGTCAACTAGCCGCTCCAGGTATTCCTCCTCGGGCGAGCTATCTCCCACGGGCGTCGTGTCTTCAATATCAGAGGAGACGTTCGTCTTGTGACGATACGATCTTGTTGCCAGAAAAAGAAGCCCAGCAATGCAAGCCGTGAGCAACAAACGGCTCAACAAGCCTTTGAATGGTAGCATGGTCTCAGCCAAGTGCGGCACCAGGCTGCGGAACGAGATGATGGGAGAGAAAGGGAAAAAGGGTGGGCTTAGGTTTAGGTTTCGGGGAGACTCATGGTCTCCGGCAGCGGAGGTCACAATAGACTTTTTTGTGTCCCATCTTTGTCTTTTGTCCCGAACAAGGTATCAGATGCTGTGCTGTAGATTTTAGACAAAGTCATCGCTGTTGGGACCACCTAGGTAACTAACAAAGAACCAAAGAGAACCGATGAAGCCCGATACCCTCGTGGACGATAAGGCAAGGATCCTCCATCCAACGCTCGCAATCTACACATGCAACAGTGACCGGCGATCGCATGGCAGGGCCAGCAACTCAAACACGTGAAACTGACCAGGTGGGACCTCCTTGGCATGGGTACGTACCCGGGCAGGAGAAAATCCACCACACGAAATATCCGTGCCACTTCTCCAACGCAGACTGTGTCGCAAAGTGAAAAAGATCGAAAGTGCCGCCACGGATAAATGGCGCGCCTGAGTGCTTGTCAGGTCATGTTTCCCTTATCCTTGCCTCGGCTGTGGGGTGAATTCAATCCTGCTGATAATTGAGGAATTCAGTTCGTCTTCGCGGAACGTGGTGCAAGTAATGGCACTCAACATTTGTACAGTCGCGCCGCCGTCACTCATCCATCAACTGGCTGCTTGGGCACGTCAAGTTTCAAAAGCAAGCTAAATCTTGCAGGGAGCTGTCAGGCTCCTACCACGCAGGGTTATTAGGTAGCGTGCTGGACTCACATGAACGTATTACCAGTGTTATTAGCACCCCACCCCGACAAACTTTATCATCTACCAGGGGCTGGACAAAATCGACACTGCATCTCTATGCATTACTTTCAGCATTCGGAGCTGCTGACCCCGGCCCTCCTGGTAAATATGTTGCCAGATTTTTTGGTTTCGTTGGTTGAAGAATCTGCTTGGAAGCGTAATTTGCTGGCAAATTCACGGCGACGGCCGCTTTTGCATCCCGATAGAGGTCAAAGCACTCGGCAAGTACTTGTTCAGCGGGCTGGCCCGCTGGTGCAATGCTGGAATCTAGTATTTCTTTGATGTGATCCTCAATCTCCTCAAACTCGGCCATGTCGTTCCAATATCGATCTGGCAGACCACTGTTATGTAACAACGCAAGGAGTCCGGCAACAATGGTGTTCACGGCCCCTAAAATGGTGATGGGCTTCCCGTCTTTCAAAGACATAGAACCAAGAGCCGTGAGGGCAGCTCCGATCAAAATTTGTAGTACCATCAGCAACCATCGAACAATGCTAGTTAGATGAAATAGGTAGCAGAACCGGTATTTATGAGAAACGACGTCGCGATAGAGCCCTCGAGGCATGCCAATTGGTGGCCACAACTAGTGACTTGGGTGGCAAGGTATATGGCTTTCGCCGTCTTTAACTCCACCGATGCCATGTGCGATACTGGCCCATTCAACAGATGAAAGAAATCTATGGCGAATGATTTTGTGATGGCCGTGCGTTTCGTGACTGGTTGGAAGCCCAGGATCTGGGGCTGGCACATCGTTTTCAGGCATTTTGCCCTTATTAGCCGATCCCTCCGTGCCACTGCTTTGGCCAGCAGAGAAGAGGGAACCTGGCGACAAGAGGGGAATTTCTCCTGATGTGACACCGCTGGACCTCTTGGACATGATGGCCGTTTACCGCAATTTCCCGGCGGCGTGAGGTACAGAAGGAGGACAGGGTAGGAAGTTAGAGCGGAGATTATAATAGAAGTTCGAAGGAGGGCGGCGATGAGGGTTAAGGAATATATTTGTAGAGAGATTGATGGTGAAACTAGGAAGTATTGTAGCAGAGGCTTGATTGGAATGCCCGATGGGTTCTGAAGTTGTCAAATTTGTTTGCAAGGGGAGGACGTTCTTTCCTCAACGGTCAATGAATGGCTCGAGGGGCCTCAGAGAAGAGGGAAAGAACACTATCGCACAGCGACACTCTGATCTAGCTCTGGAGAAGGTGATTTACTCCCAGCTCTGCTTGGCGAGAGCCCTTGGTGCTTTCGTGATAATGAATACAAACTTCGGTTCAGTGGCGACGTGGGGCTGCTGAGGAGGGGCCCAGTTGGCTCCGTCATTGCCATTGGAACCCGTGCGCCCACCGCCTGCAATGCTGTGGTGGCAGAAAAAAAAGAAGAAAAAGGGTTGGTTTGGTGATGGCTTCATTTGAAGTCCACTTCCACGTTTTGGGTGCTTCTTCTCTTCTCCAGCATGTAACGCAAGCCGTCATTGCTCGCATGCGACGCCAGGTAGTGGAATCTCTCTGGACTTTTATTTCCAAATCTTCTCCATCAATACGCAGCACCAGGCTCGTGACCGAATTGCGACACACCTTTCGGCTCGCCTCGTCCATTCGAGCCCTGACAAGTCGAGCGGGAATGGCGGACCAATACCTTTCCGCTCAAACAGTAGAGCGTGACGGCAAGCTATTTCGCACCATCACGGAAGGCAAGGCCACAATTCTTGTCCCTCAAGATGCAAAAGTTGGGGAGGACACCTCGGATGACCAACAAGTTTTCTACAACCCCATTCAGCAATACAACCGGGATCTATCAACCCTAGCCGTAAAAGTATACGGAGAGATGCTCTTGAATAAAAGAACGGAGAATTTTAAAATGAAAAATACAAGACAAGGAAAAAAGCGAAAGCGGGATGAGGTCGAACAAGAAAACAGCAACAACAACAACAACAACAACAACGACAACGACTTGACAGAAAAGCCAATACCCGAGCAACAGCCCGTTCAGGAACAAAGCGAGAACGGCCCCGTATACAAACCCGCATTCAAGATCCTCGATGCTCTATCTGCGTCTGGTTTGCGGGCGTTGAGGTATGCCTTGGAAATTCCATTCGTCACCTCGGTCACTGCCAATGATTTATCGCCTTCGGCCACAGAATCGATCAAGCAGAATGCGGATCACAACGGCGTTACCGATAAGATCACAGCTACCAATGATGATGCACTGGCTCTCATGTACCGATCGATTGCTGCCGACTTGTCTAAACGGGATAAACGCGGGAATCCAAGCAAATCGCACAAGTTCGATGTCATTGATCTGGATCCATACGGTACGGCAGCCCCATTCTTTGACGCCGCCGTCCAATCTGTGAGAGATGATGGTGGTCTGCTCGTCATCACTTGCACAGACAGCGCTGTTTGGGCCGGGCATAGTTATTGCGAAAAGACATTCGCCTTGTACGGCGGAGTTCCTGTAAAGGGAATGCACTCCCACGAAGTCGCTTTGCGCCTGATCCTGAGCGCCATTGCAACCTCTGGAGCAAGATACGGTCTGGCAATCGAGCCTATACTGTCGCTCTCGATTGATTTCTACACCAAAGTCTTCATAAAAGTTACGCGATCGCCTTCGGCCGTGAAATTCTTGGGAGCTAAAACCATGTTGGTGTATAGCTGTGATGCAGGCTGTGGTGCATGGGAAACACAACCAATCTTGAAGAGTCGACCGTTCCCTAATAAAAAGGGCAATGGATCTTTCTACAAGCACACCATGGCACAAGGACCCAGCACAGACCGTTTTTGTCAGCACTGTGGGTTTAAAATGCATGTGAGCGGACCGATGTATGGCGGTCGAATTCACTCTCAGGACTTCATCCACCGTCTCCTAGATGAAATTCCCAAGTCGTCACCAGAGGTTTATAAGACATTACCAAGACTGGAGGGCATGCTGCGGACCGCCCTTGAAGAGTATATACCAGGTGCAGAATTACCAACCGACGTTGATCCCAAGGACGCCGAGGCAGCTGTGGTAGACAATACGCCCTTTTTCTTCATCCCTGGCAAGGCGTCTAGCGTTCTCTCCTGTGCCACGCCCACAGACGATATGTTCCGTGGTGCTCTCATGCATCTGGGCTACCAGGTTAGCAGGAGTCATTGCCGTCCCGGCAGCATCAAGACCGATGCGCCTTGGTCGACGATCTGGTGGATTCTCACGGAATGGATCAAGCAGAAGTCGCCGGTCAAGGTCTCCAAGTTTACGAAGTCCATGGCAGCTTGGAAGATTCTCTATCGCGCGGGCATCGTCGGACAAGAGGAGAAGTCAAGCGAAGATGCAAATTCAAATGACAGTGTTACAAAGACCAGCAGCAGCACAGATGTGAATATGACCGAGGCCGAGGAGAAGCAACCTGGAGAGGAATCCGACCCAGCACGAGACGAGCTGACAAAGGAGGGCGAAACCGAGGAGAAGCCTCTTAGCGAAGAAGAGTTGCGAAAGACTCTTGTCTTCAACGATGCACTCGTGCAGCTTGGTAGACAGAGAGGCACTCGGTACATGAGATATCAGGTCAACCCGCACAAGTACTGGGGACCCATGACAAGAGCCAAGGGTTGATCTAGATGGTCTACCTTCCTACTTACTACCTCGGTCTGTAGGTTCCCAGGTAGTCCGAGGTAGTCCGTAGTTTGACAAGGTTCCCAGCCCCACCGGAGCTGACGGAAGCTGACGTGCTTCATCTACCTAGCTAGGTACGTACCGGCATGGCAGAGATCAATGAGTCAAACGCACAGAATACCTGGTTGAACAAGCACTTCGCACAGGAATATTGGAATCATCTTGTTGCCGTCTTGAATATCTTTCTTATCCCGCATGATGTCTGTCAACAGCTCCGACTACCCTGTACCAGCACCGCCAGAACCCCAAAATGACGCGCTCAACGCGGGCCCCCCAGCCCAACTCTACAAGTTGAGAACGTCCAGCTTCAAGACGGCAACCTCACATGGACACATGCCAATGATGACTCAAGCGGACAAACCACCATTGACCAAGTTCTCTTCACCATACACCCGACTCGGTCAGCGACACAGGCAGACAAGTACATCATCTGCTGCCTGAGAGAAGACGCCGCAGACAACCCAACCTCGCTCCTTCTTCTCACCACCCACGCCATCCCCGATGAGCTCCTCAACGCACCTCTGCTCTCTCACCCCCGCCGCACCTGCAAAAGACGCCGCACAACGAAGTCGACGTAGTCGTGTCCACCAAGTCGGGCGTAGGACGAGCCCGGCCTTTCTGGCAAGACGTTGTTCGCCCCCTCCTCCAGGTCATCCTGCAGCCCGGCCACACGGCGACAGGGCAACAACCATGGAATACCATCATCACGCAAGACGCGCAGAGCGTACGAAGATACGCCAAGTCCCTACACCCATCTGGGCCGTCCAGAACCATCATCCTGATAAGCGGCGACGGCGGAGTCGTCGATCTCCTCAACGGCCGCGAAAGCAACCCGGACGAAGAGGTGGCGAACGCGGCAAATCTACCTCTCCTAGCCCTCCTGCCCCTCGGCACGGGAAATGCCCTTTTCCACTCCCTCCACAAACCTGTCGGATCGAGGAGCCCCGGCCCAACACCGCTCGTCCTCTCCCTGCGCACGTTATTCACCGGAACACCCGCAAGACTACCCCTTTTCAAGGCGTCATTCACGCCAGGCTCACATATTGTGTCGTACACCTCGACTGCCGACGACGACAATCCAGCATCCCTCGAGAGAAGAGACACGGCAGTTTCGCACCTCTACGGCGCCGTGGTAGCCAGCTACGCCCTCCACGCGAGCATCGTCTGCGAGAGCGACACGCCAGAGTACCGCGTCCACGGAAGCAAGCGCTTCGGCATGGCCGCGCGACAACTCCTCCGGGAATCGCACCCTTACCGAGCGAGCGTCGAGGTCAAGACCTCTTCCGAGTCGGAATACCAACGTGATCGGCACGACACGCACGGCTACGTCCTCGTGTCCATGGTCAGCAATCTAGAAAAGACGTTTACCGTCTCGCCGGGGACGAGGCCGTTGGACGGCAAGCTGCGTCTGGTGCAGTTTGGGCCCGTGGGCGAGAAGAAGACCATGGAGGCCATGATGGGCGCGTACGACGGCGGGAAACATACGCTGCTGGAGTGGGAGGACGGCGAGAAGGTGCGGTATGAGGAGGTGGAAAGGGTGAGGGTCGTGACGCAGGAAGAGGATGGGAGGTGGAGAAAGTTTTGTGTAGATGGGACGATTGTCCATGTTGAGAGGGGTGGGGGATGGTTGTCGAGGCTGTCGAGGAGGCGGCGTTCAGGGTCCTAGTTGATGAGAGGGTGTGCATGTTTGAGTCTTGAAATGGTACGGAGTACTATGGAGGAATATACCATTATGCTTATGCCGAATGGGTTTAGGCGGTAGTGAGTTGCGAAACGTTACTGAAAAATCCGTTGCGTCGGCCACAACCGTTGATCAGAAAGGGAAGAATTACAAGTGAATTCAGGGAATACAGGAACAAGGAAAAACGAATCGTCTGAAAAAAAAAGGGAAACAAAGAGACCGGTTCCCACTCCCACTCTTCGTTTCATGTCTCGCAGAAGGTTCTGACGCGGCGTGACAAGTTATCGTGTGCCGTATGTTCACAAACACCTCAGTCCACCAACAACTTGCTCACCCTCTTCTGCATCAAATTCTCAAAATCCTCCACGCCATTCTCCAACTCGACCATCTGAGCGCCCTTCAGCCGATACACGACCCTCCTCCTCGGCGCCGCGTCCTCCTCACTCTCCTCGCCATCATCGTCCAGATTGCCCTCGACGGCGCCGCGCATGAACCATCGATCGTGGCTCACCAGCACCACCGCCCCTTCCCAGCTGTTCAGGGCCACTCTGAGCGCCGTGGCCGTCTCGTAATCGAGATGGGTGGTGACTTCATCGAGAATCAGACAGTGGGGGCGGCGCCAGAGCAGACGGGCGAGTTCACAACGGACCAGCTGCCCTCCGGAGAGCTTGCGGACGGGGATGTCGGAGGCGATGCGCCCAGGAAGACCGAGCTCGCCCAGCAGACCGCGAATTTCGCCTTGCCTCATTTCGCCATCGACCTCGCGGGCGAGGAGGCCGAGAGCTGTGAGCGCGGGCTCCCCCTTGCCAATGGATGTGATGGCCTCGACGGCGTGCTGGGAGTAGTATCCTAGCCTGAGGCGCGGATGGGTGGTGACAGAGCCCGAGGTAGGGCGGGATTCCTCGACGAGCATCTTGATCAGTGTGGATTTGCCGGCGCCGTTGAGACCGAGAATGCCGATCCGGTCGCCCATCCCGACGGTGAGGTTGATGCCGCCGACCACCAGAGGTAGGCCTGGCTCGTAGCGGAACGAGGCATCTTCGAGAGAGAGCAGGGAACCGGGGAAGCGCAGGTCTGGCGGTTCAGGGAGTGTGATGACGACGGGTCTCTCCTCGGGGGGATGTCGATTTCCTCCCGAGAAGTGAGGTGCCATCCGGCGAAATCACCATTGAGCTTGAACCGGTGCCCTTTGGCGTTCACTTGCATGCCCATTCGATCATCGAGCTTCTTCTGGCGAGACTTTGCCTGACGAATCTTGTTGGTGTCGTCGTTTGCCTTGCCAGCTTTCATGTTCTGCACAATCGACTTTTCCACATGTGCTCGCTGCTTGTCCTGGGCCGCCTTCATCGTCCTGAGCCAGAGCTTGCGCTCGGCCTGCGACGCCTCATACGCTGGGAGGTCGCCGTGGAAGTAGGCGAGCTGCTTGTCTTTGAGGATCATCAGGTCAGTACACACTGAAATGAAGTCTCGGTCGTGCGATACAATCACGACAGTGGGTGGCTTGTCTCCTTTGGCAAGATGCTCTAGGTGTCGCTGCAGCCAAACTATGCCCAGCAAGTCGAGGAAGTTGGTGGGCTCGTCGAGGATCAGAATGTCTGCGTCCTGCAGCAGAGCCGCGGCGAGAGCAGCGCGCATATGCCAACCTCCGGACATGCTGTTAATGGGCTCCGCCATGCGATCGTGGCTGAATCCGAGACCCGTGAGGATAGATTTGGCTTTGCTTTCGATTTGTGCGAGGCGAGACGGCTCAACTTGGATCTGTAGGACTGCAAGCATGTCTGCAGCTTCTTGCGTCTCTGCTTGCAGGATTTCTGGGGTGATTTCATTGCCTGGCTGATTGATCCTTTCCACTGCCCGTTAGGCCGTTCGTCTGACTGAGAAGAAGAAGGGGTAGTCGTGAGTCGGGACTTGGCTTACATGGCATCAGACTCCGCGACCACCTTCTCGAATGCCACGAGAGCTTTGCGCGCTTGCATGCCTCGGGCACCACTTCGCAACCGGGCGTCTTTGTCGAGCCTGAACAGACGTTTTTGTAAACGCTCATGCTTGAGTGATCGCAACGCCCTGACAGGGCTGTAGGGATCCGACGCATCGACGCCATCGGACAAGACTTGGGCAGGCGGCCGCGGACTTAGCAACATTCCTAGACAGTCAGGCATGAGACTCTACGCACGCCAACTTACACTGCATCTCCTGTTCGACGGTGTCTCTGGCAGTCGCTCGGTCAATGACTTCTTGAAGCACGCTTTGTTGCTCTCCATTCTTGTCGGCCGATTCCCCATGGTCATTCTCATCAACCAACCTGCTTTGCTGGAGAAGAGCGATCCTGGTACCTTCGGGGATGCCAGGAATGAGCTTGTCCGCAACGGCCCTTAGTAAAGCTTTTTGCAACCGGTTTTAGTCGTCTTCATGTGCGCTGGGGGTGAATGACGGTATATCTAGTGAGATTAAAAAAAAAAGACGTACTAGACTTTCCAGCACCGTTGCGACCCACGAGTGCGTATCGTTGTCCTTCCTTCAAGAGCAGCTTGGCATTGGACAAAATCTCAAGACCCTCGGAGCGAGATTTTGACTTGCTCTTTGCGGATGAAGAGGAGCCCTTGTCGCCTGATGTGACGAGGATCTGCAGGCCCGCGACATCGAGCTATTGCACCCCAGAGATGGGCCCGAGTTAGCGATTACGCAGAGGCATCAAGGTTCAGTCCCGTGGTTGTTATTTCACCTCTCGATAATTGGGCGCCTCGACATGGAACCGAGTCTGCTTTGCAGTGCACAGAATGGTGGCCGCTGACTCGGATGCCATGGACGTCATGGGTTGAGGGGAACGCTTGCTTGGGAAACAAATTGAAATTGAAGTTGAAGTTGAAATTGAAACCTGGAATCGAAAGATGAGTGTCGGCGGCGGGCCATGAGAATCGGAGCATCTCTCCTCATCAAATCATGGCAGACCAAGATGGTTAAAAAGTGGCGAGCTGCTCTGAGTCTGCCGGCGCCTGTCTTGACTCTTCCCGGCGTGACTCACTTGCCCCCTTGCCCCCTTGCCCCCTTGCCACCTTGCCTAGGGCAGCCCCGTCGTCATGATGGACAAATTCTGCCTCTGCTCTGGGTTGGCTGTCTCACTCAAATGTCCGTCACTCATAAATCAAGTCGTCAAAATCGTCGTTTCTTCTCGTTTCTTCTCACGATTCCCAATTTATTAGACCCTACGGCCATGGCAATCGTGCATCGACCGAATACTGTTCTTGACTGTGCATGTTCGCCGTCTACGCACTATAACAAGAAACGCTTCTCTATGTCACCGATGCATCCCGTTCTACAGTAATAAGCCTCCCCTTTCCGGCTCTCATACTTCTGATGTGCCTCTCCACCTTCTTGGCTGTGTCGACAGCACGTGTATAAGCCACCTGGTCGGACACCATAGCCTCCGCACCCAGCGTCCATCCTGCAAAAGTCTCAACCCGGTGACTTTTCCCCACGGACCAGACCAATCGACATAGTCATGGCCATCTCTGCACTGCAAGGCCTGGAACCAAGGCGCACAACCTGTTAGATCCAAAAACTCCAGTTCATAAAGACTGTTACTGAGCATTCTCAGCACGAGAAGAGCCTCGCTCCAATCATGGTCAAGAGAATGGGAATATATCGTCGTGCCGCCATACGGTATACTTTGGCCGTGTGGAGCAGAGATGGTCGAGTATTTGGCTCGCGGAGTGAGACACGGCTCCGGCCAGTATGCTAGACTCAGGTGTGTCAGGGTCGGCAGCTTAGATGAGAGCGTCAGGAGCTGCTTCCATGACACGTCTCGATTATTCTGCGGATCCAAAGCCAGCGAAAGATGAGTCAGGTTTGGGAGCAGCAGGCGTGGAGGACTGGGACTTGCATTTGCTGCTTCCCATGACTCTTGAACCTCTTCCACCACCACAACATCAGTGGCCTTGACACTGTTGAAGAGTAGATCAAGTATGTCTTTGAGTCTGAGGGACCTGCCCATAGACGCAGATAGGTCAAGGAAAGTGATTTCAGAATTGGAAGTGGCTTGGCTGTCGAGTTCATCATCGCCGTAAACACCTTCGGGAGGGAGGAGGATGGTCCTCAAGTCACTGAGCGAGATGCCGCCCTCGGAAGCAAGGCCAACATATCGAATGAGGGCGGACTTGAGATGGCTCGGGATAAAGTACAAATGGTACTGATTGTATACGCGATGGACGTCCCAGTCCACAGCTAGACTCTTGAGAGTTATGTCAATCAGACTTCCTGAATGCGGTAGTGGAGAACCAGGCAGGCAAGTCCCATCCAAGCTAGAGTAAGTTATGCGTGAGAAGCGCGAGAGCGAGTTTTCGACCTTCTCTTGGGCACATTGTTTCAACAGCCAGCTTCGAGGAGGTGCTGGTCCGGCGGGAAGTCGGTGGCCATTGATGTCAAATCTCTGTCGGACTGGCCGACGGGATACTGGGGATGGAGTCTCTGGAATTTGAAGAATCTCTCTGATGGCAGGAGGGACGCTTGGCGAGGTTGTTGGTAATGATCGTGAAGATGATGGGCCTGCGGCAGAGTGGCGGAGATTTGCGAGCAATTCGTTGACGCTCTTTGGTGATTGAGCTAATTTGGGAAATGAGATGGTGTCAGCGCAGAAACGGTGCCTTTTCCAGCCCAACGTTGCAGAGGGGTAATGCAGAGGGGTGGGGCAGAGCAGAACGAACTGGCAGAAGTAGACGACGACGAGTTGAGCGAAGTTGCCGGAAGAGAAGGCTTGAACGTCCTGACGTGGTTTCGCTTCTTAGGCATGCCCGGGCGAGTGCTCGCTGTTGTGTAATGATGGAGATGGCAAGCCCAGGTCGCAGACGTATGTGCACATACAAGAGCAAAAGCAGAAGCACGTGCAGATGCAGACGCAGGCGCAGACGCAGACGCAAGACTCGGCTACTGGCGGATGGCGGATGGCGGAAGACGGATGACTCGACAATGTCGACATTGACTTCCCATGTCCTGTCATCCTGAGATGAGAATATACCTAGGTACCTACCCTAGGTACCTACCTACCCAGTGGTAGGAACGAGAGACCCACCCGCGACGACCTGACCACGTACATCAATTCCGTCCAACTCTCCATCACGTCATGCCGCAGTTCCTCTTCAACGACTCATTTATCATCAAGGCATTCAATCCGCTTCGTTTCGCCTTGCTCATCGACACCGAGAATCGAAACCATGCTGACATCCGTGACCTGGAAACCGTTCCCGCACGGGCCAAATCTTTATCTGCTACTTTGAGCATCTTGCAGGGCCGGGAAAGAATGCCTTCCCGGAGACGAGAATGCCCGGCCATGAGAGCATCATGAGTCTGTTTTGGCAAAAAAACAATTAAGTCTTTGGGGGAAGGAAATCATGGCCGAAATAGGCATCGGGCCTTCACCAAAGTCAGGCCATTTTGCTACCCCTCAAACAACATTCACACAGACGACGCAGGTTTTTGAGTCACCGGGTATGACTTCCAGTGTCACCATGAAGCAAATACAGTTGTCGTGTTGCCCAGTCATCGGAAGGCAAGCCTGGTCCTTCAAGGAATCAAGGAAGTCCAGCAAACGGGGCCAGCATGAGGCAACAAATGATGGGCGCCCGTCGGATTGCTCCCTGCATGACCAACTCTGTGTGCTCACGCAGAAGTCCAGCAAATAGGTTGAAACGAAATGGACCGGCTTGCCCCCAACGATGGTATGGCAGCCTGGATGGTTTGCCTAAGTTCTAGATCCCGCCTCAAACTATTTGTCCTAAAATGCAACCCGTGCCATGTGCACCGTATCGATCGTCAGGTCGTCGAAACGGTAGGATCTTGCCACCATCTGTTAGTCGCAAATGCATGATTTCCCGGGAAAGACCAAGCTAATACATCATAGAATCAATTGGCTTCCGGCAAGATGTAATGTTCCCGCAAGACATCTCATCTGGAACCGCACAACTGCCTCGTAAATGATTCAGACGGAAAGAAATTTAGGCTAGCATATTGGGTGTTGCAGTGCTGGTGCATAACTTGAAACCGCTTGTTGTACAACAAAATACTAGGCCGAAGGCGTGAAGCTCATTTGTCCAAGTTGGTCCAGGGACATTCTTCACCTTTAATTTGGAAACGATGGCGACGCAGGCTATGCATGCTTCCAATCCCCTCTTTTGCCGTCCCCTCTCATTAACGTCATTGCAGGGGATTCCCTTTGGAACCAAGTTGTGTGTTCCCAAACTGAGCCCTCCATAGATGAGGACTCTCTGGACAACTGTCCAGCATCTGACAACCAAGCCAACAGCTCTGACAGCATGTGACTATCCCTGCTACCTCGTGTTAGCCCTGTCGCGCTCTGCGGCCGAGATGCAAGCTGCAATCTGATACACGAGCTCTCTCAACGTGCCCCATTACATCTTTTCCCAAAAAGGGCTTTCGACATTTCCACAGAAACCCTCGCCTGCTCTTGGCTCGGTACGTGCATGGGTCAGCGTTCCAACAGGTGAAAGAAAAGATACCGTATCGAAGCATGTCTTGACTCTTTGGGCTTCCAATTCCCATTATTCACATCCTTGTTATTTTGAACCCCACGCTCACGAGAAGCAACACACTAAGCCCCCTGATACGTACTGAATCTAGAAATTCATCTAGTTCTAGAATTCGGTTTGATGCTCTTCGTTCCGATCATTGTGAGCAGTAAGATTTTGCCCATAAATCCACAAATTGGACCCCAAGTGGTCATAGTCCTGGAGGGTTTGGGCCACAACCAAACGCAAAATACAATTCAGGTTGATGTGCCTTTCATTGGCTTCGTTTTACAGCCTTTGGGCACGATATATGTCCAAGACGACATGCTGTTCGACTAATCCAAGAATGTGACATTGGCCGAAGTTCAACTCTTCATGCTTCAAAAAGCGGCCTTATATACTTCAGAAGATCCAGAATATTCAGTCAAGGCATCTGGGAGATGTGGAGTCATCCCAGCGCTAATTTTCCAAGGAGTGAAACTGTTTGGCGCGGAGCGAGGTTTCCATTAGGGCGCATTGACCGGTGAGGAGCCTGTGCCGAGGCAGACTGGAGAGAAATGATCGTTCTGGCAGGAATGCTCAAAGGCTTTCGTTCAGATGTTCCGCCCATAGGCTGACGAGCCTTGGAAAGGAGAAACTGTGATGTGGTGCCTTGGATGTAATCTTATTCCACGTCTTGCTTAGTGCACGACGCAGCTTCTCTTCTCGCGACTGTCGTTGATATTAGCAACTTGGCTTCGTCAGCAACGACACGATCAACTTGGGCTGATAAAATGCGGAAAATTTTTCAGTCGGCCGTTTTATCAATTGAAGACTTGAGGTTGCTTTTTCGAGTCCGAGTGCCGCATCGAATATTACCTATCAAGATCCTACACGCGAATCAGCCAATTGACGACTACACCGACCTGATATTGGCCACTATTGGCAGCCAGGAGTTACACCAACAAAAATTAGTTAGGTGGCGGCTTTTTCAAACATGTTTTTTCTAAAGAAAGCAGAGAAGATGAAGCTGAGCTGCGACACGCCGTAAAAGCGGCCATCAATTCAGACTTTTTGGGTCGATACTGGTGCTAGACCACCCAGCGCTCATGCGGTCTCATTCAAGCAGCTTGATGTGAACAGAATTGTTTTCTTCCCTCAGTTGGCGAATTCGGTCGACTAGCTTCTTCTGGTGCTGCCAATGACTGCAATTTTGACGGATCAGAAGGAGTTTTTTTTTCGGTTCGAGGCAGTCCGTAGCCGTTCCTTCAACGGCCCTTCAAATCTCGCCACCAAAATTCCGCCTTCGAAACTTTGCCGAATTTGATCTGGTATACTCTGTTGGGATAAAGTCCTCCCATCTTCAAGCAGCCCTGCTGTGAGACTCATCATCGTGTCACCCTGACGGAGACGAGGATGATCTCTAGACCCTCTTTTGCACTCGCGTAGCCATACGGAAGGCCCGAAACCATGACATTTTGGGCCATTGCTTGGCGACGGGAGGATCACGGCGGAGTTTGATAGAAGGATTACTTGGCCCAGAAATGGCTTGCCATCGCTGCACCATCTTCTCCTGTCCGCAAGAGAACTTCCTCGTCCGCGGATGGACGAAGCATGCATGCCGTTGAAAACACACAAGACTTGGCTGGCCTCTTCTATAGTGACGATTAGCTAGCTTCCTATTCAATCATGACTAAACGGATCTGTGGTACCAGCATACCACGTTTCATGGCTGGATCTGAAGTGTAATCGCGCCGTGCTGGATAGCTGCCACGACATCGCCACACTGGTGGTGGCATTTCTGAGACCTGCAAGTACCCGTCTCGGCGACGCCTCTTGATTCGAGCCTAAACCTCATCGCAGGAGGCCAGGCTCCTGGAACCCCGAGTTCAAAGCGTGTTTGATGTTCGGCTGGCGGCATTGCCCTGCTATTGGATTAGAGTGACAGGCAAACAGGCAACCGGACCGAAAAGTCGGTAGACTTTCTCTTCGTCGCCCTGGCTAGATCATCTGCCTAGGTCAGACCATCGGCCTAGGTCGGTAGGCTGGCCAGGCGCCTGCTTCTCGCAGACTTCCTGAAACGGCTCGTGGGAAAGCATCTGCAGAAAGCAGCCGATCTTCGGCCACAAGACAAACTCCCCGTCCGCCCGCGAGCCTTCTCTGGATGTCACTCACTGAATGCCACTGCGCACTTCTGAAGAGAATCACCGGGTGAAGCAAAGGCATCTGTAGCCAGTCTGCGCATGTGAAGTCAGTCGAATCATATCGCAAAAGTTCCCTGGGGCGAATAATGACTGACTTGGCCCAACAGACAGGCCAAGCCACGTCAAGCCGTGTCGGGTCCCGCATCCTCCATGGCTCTTTCCGTTTCGCTTGAGGGCGGGAGGCGGAAGACAATCCCTTGGTCTTTGCTCCAGTTCCCAGGTCCCAGGTCCCAGGTCCCAGCTCTCAGCCCTCAGCTCCCTCACTTTATTCGGCTCAAGATCTGACAAAACATGTGCTGGTTATGTTAGCCGGGGTTCCTGTTTGGCCAGCTCCTGTCTTTGACCTCCGTAATCATCACTTGGTCGGCCCTCTTCTCAAAAGGGGACCAACTCTCGCAACCCTTCTGAAATGTTTGTTTCTTCAAACGTCACTGTCCCGTCTCGCTGCGTGTCTTTCCTCTTGCTCAAATTCCGTTGATGATCCCCTCCATGGATGTTCTTCTTCTTCTTTGAACTCCTTTCTGTCCTTCTCTCTCGCCGCAGAGCAGCCCTTTCAACTTTTTATATCAGCCATCTTCTCAACGTCGTACTACATCCACTCTCTTCATACCTTTATCGGTGTGAATCACGAACACGAGTCCTTCTTACCACACGATACACGCCCGCCACGTCGGCGATGGTGCGAGCAACTGAGCACATTCGCCTTTGAACAACCTACTCTTGTACCAGTTTGGGGTTTATTGTTACCTGGTACCTCGATCCTACATGGTTTTCACGTATCCAACCACAAGGGGATCTAATTGCTGCTTGTGCGAAATAGGGGATTGTGTCATCCTTGGTCAGTCTTCAAACGTCCATCAGAGTTCATACAACTCTTTTGTTTTATCCGAAGAAGACCTTTTTGGAGGCACCTTATTGTTTCTTTAAAGGTGGTAAGTGATCATCTGCTCACCCTTCGAGGAAAAGCTTCAACGTGTCTGTGGCCCGAATGTTAGTCGCAGTTGAACGTTGACTAATGTTCCACTTTTCAACTAGAAGTCCGTGATTTGGCCAACAAGAAAAAGAAAGAAAGTCTATCTCCTGTGAAAACTAAATATTTGACTCGTCATTCAAACCTGACTGAGTAGTGACAGGGTGACAGAAAAATATTCACCCCTACAGTGGGAATCTACTCGCGAGCCTGATAAGACAGCTACACACTGTCACAGAAACACTGCTTCTTGGCCTAGTTTTATCCTGAGTAAGTATTCTGTTTGAGCCGTCTTTCTCCTCTTCTAAAGAAGAAAAACCCCAATTTTATATCCAATACAAATATCACTGTTCACCTACGTGTCACACTAGTCGCAAATAGCAACTTGTGTTTTTGGGCCAGTTATCGAGGGTATACGTGGTTTTCGACCTTGAAGGGGTCATCTTAGCAGCCCAAGGTCTTGTGAACAATCTCAAATGGCTTTGTACGCGTTTGTTGCAGCCTTTTTGTTGATCAATATTTAGGCTTACGGTTATACAATATCGTTTTCGGCGTTGTTTGGCATTATCACGGTCTCAACATTGGGTTGAATTATCCGCAACAATCGACTCCAATGCATCCTCAGTCTTCAAAGGTACGCAAACTCTCTTGAACTAGAAAGCATTTCGGCCAAGTCATTCGATCCTTCAGCCAGGGTTTCTGCCGAGGAAATCTGTTGGAGGAACTTGAGGAATGACAGGCTTTGTACGCCTGGGGAGGCTTCAAGCATGCGTCAACGGCCAGTGGTTATAAAATGGTCATTGATGGGATTCCATGCGCTTTACTAAAAGGTATGTTCACCGAGGTCAACCTCATTTCTCATCCCTGCAAACACAACTTCGATTGTGCTACCGCCCAATATTTTATGGTGTCTCATCCTCTTTTTTCGCCCCTTTTCATTATGCTGCTGGCGCCATTATTTTCGAGATGTGGAAGGAAATGCATCAGAGAATCTCTCCATGAGAGATATATGAGGAGGAAAAAAGTAAGAAGAAATTGAGCCTTCTCTGGAGCACACTTGATCCGAATTGCGACGAGGAAATTCATCCCCATCCAGACAGACCCCGGGAGGGTTTGCGTAACCTCTGGCCCCCAGTGTTGCGTGGCGTCCTGGTTCCGACAAGTATGCAGAATCCTTGCCAAGTTCTGCACGCCTGGTTACTGTGCCTGAAGCTCCGAGTATTCAGATGTACTGTACCACTTGGTGTCTGGGATCAGTTGCATTACCCTGCCTGTGCCTATGCACACCCACCCAACATGCACGGGCATCCCAAAGAGGAGCCCCCGGTCACCGTGTCATTGATGTCTTGCCTCTCAGTAGTTGGATCTTGTCTTGCTAACAAATCGGAAAGCAGGTGGCCTTCTTCACGGGTATATCGGTGACGGCGTCTGAATCAGTTGCTCATGCCATGGCTGGTGTGGTTGGTTCATGTCAAGCCGACCAGTCAAAGCCGTTGCTTCCATCACCGATCCTGGAGCGGGCAGCCATGCGCAGTAGAAGACGAACTGACGTCTGTCTTGCTTGCAGAACGATTACAGCTCCTCGCCGCCGCCATGTGCGGAGCTTGATTACCTCGATATACAGCCCCCAACGGGAGAATTGAGGTGGGTACACTATCTCATTGGCAGATGGTTCTCGTTGCATTCATTGCCAGTGCTCTGAGTGTCACCATTTCTCTTGATGCTCTCTTTATTTCCTCAGTATTATGGCCTGTTTGGGTCAAGTCAAAGTCACCCTCTCGGGACCGTTCTGCCACCACCCTGCTGCCCCCAGCTGTGTCTAAGTCCTGTAAGCTCGCCGCCAGCAGCAGCAGCAGCAGCAGCAGCAGCAACAACAGCAACAAAAACAACAACAACACCAGGCAACAGGCAACAGGCAACAACAGCCATTAGGAGTTTAGACCAGAGCTTAGCCCCCTTGCGATTTTAGATCTTCATCCTGTTTTGCATGCCGTGTCTGGTCCAGAGATCACCACATCAACCGTCTGTTCTTGTTGACTCTCCGTCCTCCCCTTGTCCACGTTTGTATTTCTTGTGTGTCGTCTTTGCAACTATCAAGGCACCGGGACGGCGTCGTGCCCTCCCGCATCCATCTGCTTGTCTCGTGCAACCTAGGCGTTGGCGGTATCACCCAGAGATTTGGTGGTACTTGAACACATCGTATCGCATGGAAAGGCAGGACAGCGTCTCTTGTGGTAGTCAACTCCATGCCGCGTCCTGAATCCTGAGGTCTTCTTCAACTTGTTGCATCGTCCGCCGGCAGACTAACCAATGGATAGATACAACCAGGAAGGCGGCAACTCATCGCTCACGATAGATGCTCCTGAAGCCTCGCCCCTTTTGAGCCTCTTCCAACCCAGCAACGATTTGCCACCGGGCCCAAACTATACACACGACTCAGCCGCCGGCTTCTATCCCCCAGTGGGTCAATCTTCACTCCAGATGGCAGGTTGCGTCTGAGTTCCAAGTACGTCGTCGCCTTGACCACCATACCTTTGCCGACCAACACCAATGAGTCCTGGAACAGCATCAAGCGCCAGGTTTGGCAACGCTGACCACTCCAATAGTCCCAATCCCTCTACGGGCATGGCACATGTCCAACAGCAACTCCATAACCATCGTACTACGACCCTGCCACATCTGGGCCCTCACATCAGCTCTCGAGATCAGTTTGGTCACAATCCAGTGGCACCATTTCAGAGACGAGTTTCGGACCACTTCTCTCGAGCACCATCGTTTCCCATCTCCAGAAGACAGCCGTTGGCAGGTTACACACCTCCGGCCACGAGGATGGACTCTCACCAGTACGCTCACAGGACCAGCCCAAATGAGGCTCCTCCTCTTTTACCAATCGAAATGCTGGGGAGCCTGCAGTACATGGATCCTAATATGACATCCATCAAAGTAGACATCAATGGAACCATCGACAAGGGGCCGTTTCTGTCTTCGGAAAGAGAATGGACCTGCTACAGAAGGAACTACCTGGCTTGCATCTGTTCCTACTCGCTGAGCCCGAACTACCCAACCGTACCGATCCAGTTCACACCGGCATCTCTCTCTGGAAACAACGTGTCACAGACCTTTCAAGTCTATGGCTTCGCCATGTGCATCTCGGCAGTCGTGGCAGACAATGAGCAGCACAACATTGAGCTTGTTCAGCATACGCCCAAAAGAGACAAGGGGCCGATATCCAAGCCAAACAAGACGCCCCTGGCCCCGAAAACGAACTCCACAACGCACGGTGCCATCAATATGTACGGGGATGGCCCTGGCATGGGAAGCACTACACGCTCTCTTTACTCTGACGGATTTGGCAGTCAGCAGGGGGTTGGCCAACAGATGCCCACAGAGCATACGTTCGAGCGCATTCAATTTAAGCAAGCGACTCAGAATAATGGCAAACGAAGAGCAGCACAGCAGTACTATCACTTGGTGGTGGAACTCTGGGCAGACGTGGGCACCCAGGCCGCCGATCAATTTGTCAAGGTAGCTTATCGGAAATCGGCCAAGATGATTGTTCGCGGCCGATCACCGGGACATTATCAAAACGAGAGACGCAACAGCCACGGAAATGGCACCAGCGGCGCCGCTGGCAGCGGGGGATACAGGCCAATGGGACCAATGGGAGATTTCGGCAACGGCTCTGGCATGGGAGGAACCGGTCTTGGCTACAACTCGGGTTATGATAGTCGTGGCACCAGTTACAACAACGTTAGGCACCAAGAGATGTCACCGGACAGCATCTTCTCGTCCTCGAACGACGGAAGGCCTCCCGGCAAAGCCTACCAGTACTATACCGGGTCGGTAGCATATGAGAATCACAACGACCGGGTCGACTTGTTTGGGAACAGAAACGGGGCAGATCCGTTGCACGCAACCCTCTCCAACGGCCGCAAGGTTAAACCCGAGTTCGACTTCAACATGCTCCCCAGTCCCTTCAGCGGGGCGCGCGCTGAGGACCATCATCACCGGGAACGATTCGATGGGCGCCCTAGCTCCGGAGGCTTCTACCCATCTATTGTGTCGCCAACTGGGCTGGGCGCATTGTGATGACGTGACCCCGTACGCCATTCATCTAATCCGTACGGCGCTAGCCGTTGTGGATGAAAGCAAGTGCCTGGTTGCTTGTTTATTGCTTTTTGCCGGTTTAGGCTTCGCCTGAGCATGTACGATTACCTGTCGAGCCAAAAGACCAACAGCATCTCGCTCAACAGCTTAGAGGGCGCACCCAGGGCTCGAAAGTCTATTGGGAGACGGAAAGAAACATACACCACACGGGAAAGAGGAAGATCATCTAAAAAGAGCTCCTCGGCCAACTATCACTGGGCGCAGGGCCACAAATCGGATACTTTTCCATCAGCAGTTTCAGACAAGGCAGTTTGATTGGCATGGAATGAATTTGACGTTTGATTTTGATTGGGCACTCTGGGGATCAGAGACTTAACCTACGGAGTATGTCGAGAGCGGCTTGAATCATCCACACCCGGCACGCTACATGATCACTTGCAGCAAGAGTGGGGAAGAGGGTTGTTCTTTGCATCGTCTTTCTGCCAGGGATGGATGACAGTGTGGCAGTCTGGTTGGTCGGCTGGTTCGCCATGGCTTGGATCTCATCGAGACACGGACAACTTGAATCCGAGGGAAAGAGAAGAAGAAAAAGGGCCTGTGTGTCGGGAGTACGGAGTACTTGCAGTACAAGGGAAGAGAATGGATGCTCTAGCCAAGCACAGGGTATGGCGGTGTGGGAGAGTATTCGAGCCAGACTCATTTGTTTGAGTGGCACTCATCCCTGTGAGGCCAGCAAGAGAGAGCATGGGGAAGACATGGGAAGGGAAGTTGGCAGGCAGGCAGGCGGGCAGGCGGGCAGGCGGGCAGGCGGGCAGGCGGGCAGGCAGGCAGGCGGGCAGGCAGGCAGGCAGGCATTGAGAACGAGACCAGTCCACCTCCGTGCAGTTTTCTGTAGCGGTGCGTACAGAGTACAGCGTGGATTAGAGAGGAGAGGACCAGGACCAGGAAATAGATGGTCAGTGTTGCGAATCTTGGGAAGAGCATTTTCTGTACTCAGGATACCCAGGTCTTTTTTGTTCTTGTTTCCTTTTCATCTGCTTATATTTGTCATGAAAATCTAATTTTTTTTATACTTTTATTTTTCCTTCCTTCTTCCACTACTACTATTTGTTAAGCATAACGCAGTAATATTTGAGATCATATTTCCAATTCCATGTGGGTTAATTTGGTAGGGAAGGAGACAGGGAGGGGAGAGAGAGTGTGTGTGCCAACTGCGCAATGAGCCATAGTGTTCGCCGCGAAGGCGTTGATTCTTTGCTATCGGTATCATGGCTCCAGTATGGAAGTATCTGATGCAAGTGACCCTGCCAAAGAACCTTGAGCCCTGTGCGAAACTTGGACATTGGGCTGCAGGGCTGGTGGGGCAAGAGCAAGAGCAGCTTGATTTAAATGATCAACCTTTAATCGATCGGGTTTTCTTGTCCGTTATGGTGTAATTTGACTACCGTATGGCTGCTTCGCCATGGAGGAGTATCGTATCTAATGGCAGAGAGCGAATAGTCCGTAGATTGCTAGTTCGGTGTTACGTGGTATTCTCATTCCAGTAGCCAGCAGAAGATAATGGCAGAGGGGGGGACAGTGGCGCCTACCAACTACTGCCCAGTGCCAACCGTCAGCAGGGGTTCTTCGGTGATGTGGATGGACGGCTGGGTTCGGCCAGGTCGTGTTGGTGGCCAGGCTGTCAGGATCCGTCTCGGCCCCCAGTTCAACAGCTCAGTGAAGAGCCTTTTAGCCGCAGCCTTGTTGTTCTTCCAATGTTGTTGCGGAGTATCGGGACTAAAGGTGCAGTGCCGGGGCGTGCACTTCGATTGTGTTCCTTCGTTTCTTCTTCTCTTGGGCTCGGCCTTGTTGGCGTCAACTCATGCAATGCAATCCATGCTATGGAGCTTCCTTTGACGCGGAAAGGAAACGCTTGGGCCATTGGTATTGAAGTGAGAGAAGAGATAAAAAAGGCACACCGAAATGGACAATGCGGGCCACTGAGGCTCAGACCACCCTGGCCGGCCCTCGAGCGCAGTCCAATCAAACGTACAAACAACCGAGATGATGTGGAATTAGAAGAAAACGCAGAGAGCCTTAGATGGCAAACGTGGGCCCGAGGCGTGGTCCGATGCCTGAACGCTGACTCGGCCGACTGCGAAGAAAGTGCCTTCTTCATTGAGAGGTTTCGCGGAGAGTAGACCTGTGCCTGGGGATACGATGCTGTTGTGCCCACGACACACGGCATCGTGGGTGTGACAAGATGGCGCTTTCCACAAAATAGGCTATTATAGCCGCTTGGACATGGTAAAAGGCGTACGGAGTACCTGAAGGGATCCCTTAGATCAAGATATGCGCAATGCCTCGTATGTGCAAGCTGCGAGGACTTGGAGGAGGGAGTCCTTGTTCGAATGTACTGGTACTGTACCGGTGAGAAAGGGAGGGGGGACCTGGCACCTGGCTCGAAAGTATCTATGTATTCAATGACAGGAATGGGCCTGCCACTAGTTTATGCAGGTCGTCCCAAAAGCAACGTGCATCCAAATAGCCACATGTACCTCCGTACCCCGTTCAGCGAGCTGAGGGCTGCCCATGCCAGTTCATCCCGTAATTGCCTGACCGGGCAAACGGGTAGCGGCGAGGACTTGTTCGTCTCTCTGAAGAGAGGTAGGAATGTGTTTGAGGCACTTCTTGACCGAGCGCTAGGTTGACCAATCTTGTGTGATGGTTTGTCACGGAGCGCACCTGATTCCCACTTCACATCTTACTCCGAAATACATACTTTATTATGTGTGAAAGTGGCTTGCACTGACGTGTGAGGAGGATACCATGGAAGTCCTCTCCGCGTACAGAGTATTCGTCAGGTCAAGAGATTGCAGGCGGTGGAGAAACAACGAAGATGCTGCACTCGACAGCGTCTCAGAATGAAAACGCCCGGGGAAAAAAAATTGAACCAAAAATTACTCCCGGAGGTAGGCACGTAAGACCGAAGGGTCTCGGACATGGGTCGGCCAGATGATCTCGATCTTTTGCCCCAATATAGCTCAAACTGGGAGTGGTCGTTATCTTCCGACGATTTCGGGGTAATGGTTGTGTTTGGTTTTCTCATTCACACACAAGGCTTGAGGATTATATTTGATGACGTGATGCTTTTCCTCTTTTCTCGCGATGCTTGTCAACGTAATTGACTTGTGCTTGATGAAACGAATCCACAGAGACGAGGCTGTCGCAGAAAGCAGAGCGTGACAACCCGGTTCGCGCAGGGGTATCATTTCAGACCGGAAAGTTCCCTGCAACGCCATGTTTCGGCCATTGAATTCTACTGACACCTGCTGTCAAAGTTCAAGAAGCCATGGTGTCATGCCGAGATCTCCATGTTAGGGTCATTGACTGGATAAATGGTTGATTTCGAAAGAAAAGAAAAGACGAGGATAATCCGTATTGTGTCGGGTTCCTCCTTCTCCTCCACTTGATGTGCGCCAGGGGTTGCTCAACTTCCCCGTTTGCGGGCAACGTTCGTCCTCGCGCAAGCACGATCTTGTCCCACGTAAGGAGATGCTCTCTCCGAGCCTCAATGAAGATGATCACCTCGCACGAGAGATCGGCTCCATTTCTTGACATTACATCCGTCTTCTGGAGTAGGAGACACAAATCCGAAGTCTCAGCCCTACCGGGTATGTTCGACACGTATAGTGCCTCATCTTGAGTCTCACTGCATGATACCCGTTGGCGCCGTTGCCAAAACGATGGAACAAGCAGACTAAATTGTTGGCTCCGACGACAGCTCTCAATCTTGTGCCTAATGTCGGTGATCTTCTCAAGATTTCAGCATCCAAGCGCAAAACCAAAGCTGGTGAGTTACATGGAGAATTTTTTTTTTTGGCTGCGTGAAAAGGAGTGCAAAGCACCCCAGACGTGGTGCCCTCGGGTAAGCGTCACATAACATCGCACTTTGACCTTGGAAATAACCACCACGTGTCGACAATATGCGACCATTTGCCCATCATGAGACCTCTTTTGGCCATGTTTTAGCTGAGATAAATTAGCGAACAAAAAAAACCTCAGGTTCCATGCAGCCATGTCAACTATGTGATATGATTTCCCTTCATTACCTTGGAGTGGTATATTGATAGACACACATACGGACGGAGTACATGATATGAAACCATATTTTCGGCGGGAAAGACTCGTGACAAGAGTGAATCCTGGTTTACCAGGGAAAAACGCAAAAATCGGACGGGTAGATATGACTTGTCACATGGACGGGAAGAGGCTCGTGCATGCAGATGTACACCGGCCGGTGATCGCTTGTGCATGGTGGATGCAGCCGAGGATGAGATAGATACTCCAGGGTTCCTATAATGTTGGCTCATCCCGGTCCTCTGGTGCCACATTGTAGCCTAAACGGGGTGGTGATGGGCAAAGGCTATGGTAAGCAAGGCAAGGAAGCAAATAACCAGCTGGACCGGACAGAAAGCGTAGCCAATAAACGGCTAAAAGCTTGATATCCGCAAAAATTGAGGACAAGGGAGAAAATCGATGCACAGCCGAAGAGCAAAAAGGCTTGTTGTGTCAAGTTCAGTTCAGATGTGGTGTTATTAAGGTCGGTCTTATTTTCGTCTGTATCCTGATCTTATGGTTGCAAGGGCCGTCTATCGGATTTCATTTTCTTGGCGAAATGGGAAACTAAAATAAAAGCGCCAAAGTCGTGGTACTTCGAGGGACTTCTGAATCGGAATAGTCCTTGTCCCGTGTCTTCCTCATCCCAAATTTCCGGGTTCCGCGGCCAGCGAGACTAAATACGGGCAATCGTCCGCAGGGCTAGCACGCGCTCTCATGAGGGCCGCCAGATGGCATCGGCCATCATGGCAACTTTGGCCATCTCTGCTGCATCATGGACGCGAACCACATCTGCTCCTCCCTGTACAGCCGCTGCCACTGCGGCGGCGGTGCCCCAGATTCTCGCCGATGGCTCTTCTGCAGCGGTAATTTCTCCGATGAAGCCTTTACGGCTGGACCCAACAAGCCATGGCAGTCCAGCCAGGCCAGGCCAAAATTTGAGCTCTCCAAGGCGCCTCAGGAGCTCCAAATTCTGATCAGTCGTTTTGGCAAAGCCGATGCCCGGGTCGAGAATGATGCGCCAGCGACGAAGGCCAGCTTCTTCCGCAGCAGCAACTCGTTGCAGGAGTTCGGAAGCTATTGTGGGAATCAAGCCGCCTTCATAATTGGCCAAGTCCATCATGGTTCGAGGCGTGCCGCGCATATGCATCAGGCACATGGTTCTACCAAGACGCGCTACCGTCGAGAACATTTCAGGATCGAGCAATCCAGCAGAGACGTCATTGATGATGTCGGCTCCACTTGCGACGGCCCTCGCCGCAATGGAGGATCTGTAGGTATCCACGCTAATGGCGATACTGCGTGCTTCAGGGAGAGATCGAATGAATTCAACGGCGGGAATGACACGGGAGGCTTCCTCTTCGGCAGAAACCTCAGGTCGGCCGGGGGCTGTCGACTGGCCACCTACGTCGATGATGGTTGCGCCACCACGAATATGATTCAAGACAGTGTCACGGAGATTTCCCAAGTTGTGCTTCCCACCGTCCGAAAAGGAGTCGGGGGTCAAGTTCAGAATGGCCATGATTTGTGTCCTCTTGTTGTGAACAAGTGGTGTGAGATTGTCGGCCAAGCCACCCATTGGTGTGATGGACGAGAGCGGTTCTCCAACGGGGAGATCGTTCAAATAATGCTGTATCAGTTTGCGAGGTTTCAATGGATCCAGCGACTTGGATGGCACCAGTCTGCAGTGAGGTAAAATGGCAGTCAGCAATGAGACTGTGGTCGATGGCACAAGTCCTTTCGTTTGGGCAAGATTGGGCTTACTCCGATAAAGGTCTAAGAACGAATTCTCGCTCTGGAATGCCAATATGAGGCACGTTAAGGCGGTCGTGGTGTACTACTTCATCTCCGTAGAGTAGGATATCCAAGTCAATATTGCGGGGGCCTTTGTCAACCAACTTGTGACGTCCTAGGTGGTTCTCTATAGATTGAAGCTCATCCAACAAGGCGAGCGGTTCCAGATCAGTTTCCACCTAGGGATGGAAAAAGGAAGTCAGCACTGACAACTTGTGCGGAGCAGAGTTCATGGCCAAAGTGACTCACCTCGCAAGCTCCGTTCAGGAAATGGTCTTGGTCAAGGACATACATTGGCTCCGTCTCCCACAAACTACTCGTGCGCTTCACGCGAATGCCTCGACGGTCCATTTCGTTGCATGCCTTTTCAATCTCAGCCACTCGATCACCCAGGTTGCTTCCAAGGGCGATATAGGCCTTCTTCTTGCGACTCCCGCCACGACATGCACAACCCGAATAAATGCGTGCCGATATTTGTGGGGCTGTCCATGATGGCCCAAACTGGTGTGAAGTTCTGCGAGAAGGGCTGAGAAGTAAAGATTGGCGCGAGCATCGTGTGGTGATTTGGGAACGACGGTCAGCAAGTGGCGCCAGCTGTCTGCGACGGATGCCCGCCCCATTGCGCACGATCTGCAAGAGGGAAGGCGCAGACGTAGCCATGGCAGTGACAGACAGGCAAGCACGAGCGATGCGATGTGCCCGTCAAGGCCAGCAGGCCAGAAGGCAATCTCGGTGAATGGACGGCTGTTGGCTGGAGGGCTGCCGAGGGCTGCCATACGGATCACACAGACGGGCAATGCATGCGGCCAGATAAAAAAGTCTGGTCGAAAGTGAATTCTGGGG
Organism: Epichloe scottii; assembly: GCA_021950295.1. NCBI lineage: Eukaryota > Fungi > Ascomycota > Sordariomycetes > Hypocreales > Clavicipitaceae > Epichloe > Epichloe scottii. Next base: position 1,579,568 of record CP083245.1, read on the forward strand.
CGGATCCACGGGGTTAAGAATTGCCGGCTCCGTCCGATCCGACCGGCGCCGTTACCCAGCGCACTTGCTCCCTGACAGCCTACAGGCCGCCGAGTCGACGGCGTCAGGTCCACGGCGCCGGCAGAGATGTAGATGGATGTCGACTGCTCCGCACTCGGTGCTGGCTAACTTATAATCGCAGTTGAGGACTGGGTGAAAGTGCCAATCCAGGCCAGCGGCCCGCCGGCTGGGGGTTTTGCCGGACGCCGAGCGCGTATGTACATACACGCTCTGACTGGAATGCATCACGTGGATGACAAGCAGAGCCCTCCGTCGGAGGAACCGGATGCCACTTTCCCTCGCCACGGTCCAGCCTCCTCCCAAACTTGTCCCTCGGCTTCTTTCCCCAGAGTCCACCCCCACACTGGCGCACCTGCGCGGCCTGTCAAGCGTCGAGCCTCGGCAAAGCCCAGGCGAGCGAGCATGTCCGTTTTTTCTATTCCCCGGCTATCCTCATATTTGAACTTGTTCCGTCCTCGCCGTCGATTCTGTTTCGCTCTCGTCCACAACTCTTCTTATCCTTCTTCCGCCTCTTCTTCCATCAGATAGATTCCCGCTCCACAAAACCAGACAAAACCAGACAAGATGGCTTCTCCTCGTAAGTACAAGCATGCACACGTCATTCGCAAAAGTCGTCCCACACACCGACGTGCCCAGCACAAGCACGAGAACAAGACTGACTTGTCCCTTGTTTCTTCACTCGTCTAGAGCAGATTCGCACCCCCATTACCGAGCTGTTCAAGATCCAGCACCCCATCCTGCTGGCTGGTATGAACGTTGCTGCTGGTCCCAAGCTGGCTGCAGCCGTTACCAATGCCGGCGGCATGGGCGTCATCGGTGGTGTCGGTTACACCCCCGACATGCTGCGTGAGCAGATTGCCGAGCTCAAGGAGTACCTGACCGACAAGAAGGCTCCCTTCGGTGTCGACTTGCTTCTGCCCCAGGTTGGTGGCAACGCCCGAAAGACCAAGTATGTCAAATGTCTCCTTGAAACCCCGTTGCGGTTCCACTCCTGGCTGCTTTCACGTGCTTTTCGTTCTGCGACCCGCCGAACGCCGCGTGCTTGCAAAGTCCACCCCGACCTCTCTCGGCCATGACGATGACATTACTGACAAGTGTGTTTTTCTTCTTCTTTCTTCTCTACAGCTACGACTACACCAAGGGCAAGCTCGATGAGCTCGTCGACATTGTCATCGAGTCCGGCGCCAAGCTGTTCGTCTCTGCCGTCGGTGTCCCCCCAAGCATGTCGTCGAGAAGCTGCAGAAGGCCGGTATCCTGTACATGAACATGGTCGGCCACGTCAAGCACGTCAAGAAGTGCCTCACGCTCGGCGTCGACATTATCTGCGCTCAGGGTGGTGAGGGTGGTGGTCACACTGGTGACATTCCCACCACTGTGCTGATTCCCGCCGTCGTCGACGCTGTCAAGGGTCACAAGTCCCCTGTTTCCGGCGGCCCCGTACAGGTCGTCGCCGCCGGTGGCATACACAACGGTCAGCTCCTCGCTTCCTCTCTCATGATGGGCGCCAGCGGTGTCTGGGTCGGTACCCGCTTCATCTTGACTGATGAGGCCGGCGCCCCCAAGGCTCACAAGGAAGCCGTCCGCACTGCCGGCCACGACGACAACGTCCGTACCATCATCTTTACCGGTCGCCCTATGCGTGTCCGCAACAACCCTTACATTGACGACTGGGAGACCAACCGTACCCAGGAGATGAAGGAGCTTGCTGCCAAGGGCACCATTCCCTACGAGGTCGACCTCGAGAAGTACATGGGTGGCGGAGCCGCCAGCGAGCACAGCGGAGTCGAAAGCTACAGCAGCGGTGCTGCCAGCGCCGACGACAACGCCGAGAATGATGACGATGAGGGCGATGATCCTCTTGAGCAGTTCCGCCCTTTCCTCATGGGCAAGTGCGCTGCTGTTGTCAACGAACAAAAGTCAGCCAAGGCCGTCATTGACGAGTTCGTCAACGACGCCGTTTATTGGATCAAGAATGGTAACCAGATGATTGCCAAGTTGTGAATTGTTTTACTTTTTTATTTTTTTTAGGACAGACAAGCGGGCAGTATGTTTCAATGTTCACGGTTTCCTTTTTGTTATGGTCATGTAGAATATATAAGCATTTCGACACCCACGAATAATTTCATAAAAACATGAGAAATTTTACTATTCGAAATTTTCGCCCGCGTCGTCTTGCTGTGTCTCAAACCGCTTACTTGTACACGAGTCAAAGTCACGTCATGTCGCCCATATCTCTGCACAGATTGTCTCACCTTTGTCCTGAAGAGGAAAATAAGGGGACGGGTATTCATGAACTGGAATCGTGGTAACATGGGTATTCAGAAATGAACACGTCTATTTCTCATGCTAATCAACTTTCAGCCAATTAAACTTCAAGTACGCCATCATTAGCAAAGCTCGCATTCCACATCATGGCCCAACTCTATCGTGAATCATCTCCATTCGTTTTACCCCGATGCTTAGCGCATGTCGTCTCGGATTTTCCCCAGCAGAATGATCCTTTTCAGTCTTCTTTTCAGTCTTCTTTGTCCACCATTGCCCTCACTCAGCTTCTAGAAAGAGAACGGCGAAAGACCATGGACAAGAATAAAATGACCTACAATTAGGCGTATGCGCATGACCGGGATATGTCTTCTGAGTTGGGGAGTTTCCATCGGCTCAGCTGCCGAGGTACGCGCGAATAGCACCCTGTAGCCGAGTGGCTCCCTCGCCGAGAACGTTGCTAAGATTCTCCAGGTCGTCGCTGGCGGTGATGCCAAACTTGCGTACAAAGTCTTTGGCGGCAGATTCGAGGTCACCGTACTCCTCTTCGATATCTTCCTCGGGTCGACCAAAGTAGGCGTTTGACGAAATCGAGGTAGCACCTTCGAATCCCTGCAGGCGCGTCTTGGCTTCAGCCTGAGAGTTGGGGTCGAAAGCGCCCTTGCCGAAGTATTCGTCGGACGAAATACCCTTCTGGGCACCAAACTTGCTTCGTGCGTAGTTGTCTGACTCGTCTTTTGCCAGAGTTAGCATGAAAGGAACCGTATTCAGAACATGGAATGCTTCATGGAATGGATGATTCTGACCTTGGGCTGCCTTCACTGGTCCTACGGAGCCAAATCCACCTGGATTCTTCTTGGGGGCGGCTTGAGCTGCAGCCTTGGCGCCTCCAACCTGTCCAAATCCAAGACGTGTCACGCCCATGCCCAGCCTCTCCACTTCAGCATTGGAATTTTGCCGCGTGTGAGAGCCCGAGGTGGCTCGTGAAGGACTGGCATGCGTGGGTGATAAGATGGCGGCAGCTCCGGGTGCATCCTTGGCAGTCTGTTCCTCGGCCTCGGGATCGTAGCCAAGCTTTGCGATTCTCTCGGCTTCCTCTCTAGCTTTCTTCTCGGCCTCATCGAAATCGATCACGTCGCCAGTGACCTTTTTCGCGCCAAGCTTATGCGTCTTCTTTGCGCCGAGAACATTGACTTTCTTCGGTCCGCCGGTCGTGGTGGTCTTGCGGAGGGCGGCTGAGGTGGTGATTCGGCTGGCGGCTGGCTTGGACTCTCCGGTGGAGTCGGACCTGGCAAGGGGCGAGGCTGATCGAGTAGCTTCCTTGCCGTTGCCTGCATTCAGAAAAGGAGACGGGGTGCGACCAACGACTGGAGGTGTCCCAGTCCGCGAAATAGGGGTGTCGGTCGTTTGATGGCGGGCTTATCCCACGAAGAGAAAAATCATCATCGGGCTCTCCAGCAGGCGTCGCAGAGCCATCGTCGGCCCCCATCAGAAATGACAACCTCGTTGGGATATCTGCACAGACACGATTAGCGCGGCTCACCAGAGGGGCTGGGTACAGCGTGGCGACCAACTCCTTGGCATCCCGAGCAGCTCGACGCTTCAGCTCGTCTTTGTACTTTGTCGCCGCATTAGACTGGTATTTGGTCTTGGGATCTTTGCTGTTCAACGCTGCGGTTCCACCATTCTGCTGGAAGAACTTGGTGGCAGATTCGTTGCCACCAACCTTCATCACACGCAGCTGGTCCCACTGCCATTCTATAGCCGCATGTCAGAGGGGATATCCATGGGGAAAGATAAATTTGAGATGGAGAGCGAGGCGCCACGAGTATATACGCACGGTCCAAGTTGGTAGATCGCACAAAAGAGATATGAACACCGAGGTTCCGGTGGTTGGAAGAGCAGTCCAAGCAAAGGTATATTCCGAATGGCACCGACGTCCATGTTGGATTTTTTGACTACAGTCGAAGCAAACCTAAGGCCAGGATGTCAGCCAAGTCTCGCGTCACGCAAAGTTACTTGTACATGTATACCTTATTCGCAGGCTTAGACTTGAGCTTCTCGAAGATCTTGAGCGATTGCTGCTTGGTGGCGACGCCGCTCATTTTGGGCGAAATTAGGACGAAGACGGCCGCGATGGCGATTTGAATGTAGAACGCCTATTCAGGGTACTCGAGACGGCCAGATTGTAGTGGCTGATGCAGTTCTGAGACGAGGGCGAAGGGCCAGATTGCTTCTGTAGATGGGGGATACGTCGTTCAGGAGAACAACTCGATGGCGAGGGGCGGCGATTTGGTAAAGTGGCATGTCCAGGGCACTAGCCTTGATTTGGGTTAGATGGCCGGACCCCACTTCTAACTTTCTGCCTGCGTGTCGCCAACCCAGCTTCAAAACAGGGTCACGCACGATTGTTCGCGACTAAACGACTTATTCTTCCAAGCGAAGCGAAGCTGCCAGCAACTTGCAGTGTTAGGCTTCGCCGTCTTGAGAAACGTGTGTCTGCGTGATATCTGCCTCACACGGCGTTCAACAATGGCAGCGGGCCATAGCCGACAATGAAGCCCACCACCTCAGCAATGTTCGCCATTCGGCCCACGAGAAGCTTCGCCGCCCTCGTGGCCCCAACCTCACTGCGATGCGCTGCGCGACATCAACCATACGCCACGCAGAGCGGCCCAGGGTCGAGCGAAGCCCCGAGTCCTAAACGCCGAAGTGTCACCCCTTCAACGACGATGGATACGTTCCGTGGAACGAGCTTTCCGCGGAGAGAAGACAGCTCGCGCAACGCAACAAACTTTTAACTTTGGCTTTGTCATGGTCGGAATAGCACTCACTGTAAGGTCTTGGAAAGGATCGTGATTGCCTCCAAGGCTACTCACGCCAGACATTGTGTACTGACCATGCTAGGGAGCTGTGGGGTATTTCTTATGGACGGATGTTTTCGCCCCCGACAGCAAGATCAACCATTTCAACCGGGCCGTCGATAAGATCAAGAAGGATCCCCGATGCATTGAGGTCCTAGGCGAGTCGAAAAAGATGATTGCACACGGAGAAGAGACTGCGAACAAGTGGCGGAGAGCGCGGCCTGTTGCGTAAGACATGATGATAAGACTTGAAAAAATTTTTTTCCTAATCCACCGCGTGTAGATCAACAGAACGAACCGATCAGCAAGGCAATGAGCACCTGGTGATGAATTTCCACGTGCGCTTCCCTCGGAGAATTCTACGACTCTCTCGACATGTTGGTTAATGTTTTGTCCAGGTCGACGGTCCCTTACGAGACGGCATCGCTCAATTACACATGGTCAAACGACGCGGCCGATCTGACTACGAGTACAGGTACCTTTTTCTCGACGTGAAAGGCCACGATCGAATATACCTCGAGAACGCGAACTCGTCAGGGAGCTCGGTCAAGCGGCAGCTTAGCTTTTTCGGAGTCAAGTGGTGAGAATGGATATCATAAGAAACAGTTCCCGCGTCTCGTGTATTATCAATATGGTGGTTGGGCACTTGAGTATAGTAACGGGTGCGTGATGTTGAGCCGGAGGAATCTACTGAAGCTCGCCGCGATCAAGATACTGTAGGAGCCACACCACATACTAAAGTAAAGGGAAGCGAGTGCATAGTAAGATGTTGAACAACCAGAAAACATATCTAGTCACGTCCTCCGCGACACTCCACGTCAAGCAACATCACTGCTCCACGCTACAGCTCGATACAATGTATTGATGATTTGCAGATTGCGGTACATCGGAAGACACCCAGGACCACCAATGGCCTTGTCCATTGATGCAGGACTGCAACTCATACTCGGAACCTCGGGAGTTGACCGTGGGTAATTCACTATGTTTCGTCATCTCATAGCCAAGAGACGACGAAACGTGAATCTTTGAACATGGACTCGTTCTCCCAACATTTAGCACCATGGACAACCACAGACTAGCAGGGCGAAGACACCGATCCACGGCCCTTTGCAGCAACACAAGCTCACCCCGGGAATAAATTGCGCAGAATGCACAAAAATTACGCACCTCACCTCCGCTCACCAGCCGACGCACCACTGTGATTCATGGCAAGTGTCATCATTAGAGCCGAGACTTTTGACGGAGAATCCCGAATGCAGTTTCCGGTTCTGGCATCGCACGTTTCTAGCTACCAGGCGTGGCAGATGTGCTTCTTGAGGAGAAGCGTATTGTACTCTACGTTCATCCTATTGCTCAACGTAACATCTTCAAGTTGTAATAATCCAACGGGTGGGGAGGGTGTATGCTTGTTTGCGTGTGTGGAGATGTGCGGCACGGCACAGAGTGGTAATTGTAAAGGCATTTCTACAAAAGATCTGCACCTGCGACTCCGGTGCGCCCATCATGATTTGCTTGCAGAACTGCCATTACCTTCAACGACGGCCAAAGGGCGCAAAAGAGGCATGTTGTCACAGATCCCAAGACGCCAAGGTGCGTTCAACGTGCGTCCGCGGAAGCAAAAGATGCCGGGGCAGTGCAAGCCGTGTCTGACATTCACGTAGGAGGAAGGTCATCTCACTAGCTTCAGAGTATTCCAAGAGTGGCCGGTAAGGGGTTTTTTCTCTCTCTTCTTCTTCTTCTTTCTTGGCCCCAGGAGTTGGGGATGGATTTACTGTATCGGCCAGTCGACTTGTCTTGTTCAGGCGCCGGTCCAATATAATGACTGATCCTGCCTGCACTTCGTGTCTTGAACAAGCCCCCGTTTCAGCATAAACAGGACTCGGACGTAATCTGATCTGTTTTGGCTTTCTGCTCAGCGACAAAATTTCTGTCTCTTGTGTTTATGGAAACCTCCAGGCTGACGTTTATCGGTAAATGAGGTGGTTGAAGAGAGTCCAGTCCGCTGGTCAACTGCCACTGCATGAAACTAGCTAGGTGCGTCGACCCGAAAGGCAGAAGAGCGTGACTTTAGCAGGTAGTGGCATGCGCTGGTCCCTGAAAGAATCGTCTTCGTCAGGGTCTTTGAGAACCTTGCGTTTTAGGACTACATCGGACGAACCGTGACCCCAGCATCACAGCCCTGCGCCGCCCGAGCCCTTGATGTCCTGTGCAAAACGGAACCTCATCATCATCCGTGTCTCGAGTCGGACAGTCGGTCGATGAATGACACGGTGGATTCCCACCAAACAGCCGCGCCATACTCCGTACAGTGCCTTGCGAGTGCCTCGCGCCCAGTTGGTGGCCGAGCCGTGTTTCGCTGAGCTTGACGAGTGCAACGTGGCGAGGCCGAATGGTTCATTCGCTTACAAGGGTTGAGCGACATGTGTAATGAGCTGTGCCACTGTTTTCATCCGTTCTTCTGTCTTCTAGTGCCGTCTTCGCGGGATGGACCACGTAGGATGCTCAAAATCTTGATGGGCGATGAGACGCTATTCTACATCATCAAATAATTACCCGGCGTTGTAGGTCAACAGGGCTCTATTTGTTTGTCTTTGATGAGCGCCGAGTCATATCATCCGTCCGTGATGGACATGAAACCGGGTATCGGATGTCATTGACGGCCATGCCTTGCTTCAGGCGCAGGAACTGGATAGTAAATACATCTTGCCCAGACAAGCACGTAGACAAAGGTCAGGTTCATTGTGTGTGTCAATAACGACATTGGATCGCATTGTAATATGCCCAGTCTCAGACAGGAAGAACGTTTGTGTGCCGACGAGGTCGGTGAGCTCAGGTAATCAATCAGGTACTCAGAGTATAAAGTCGGCTTAACGAATCAGGCAAATGATATGCCAGTAATCCGCAAACCGCTTATTACTGCCCGCAGCCGTATGACTACATCAACGTCGTGTGTACCGCAAAACAATGCGTATCATGCTGCGACGCAGCCATCACATGGCGCTGCAGCCAATCCAAAATCCTATGCCTCAAGCCAATGTCGTGCTTCGAATCAATTCAAGCAAAGCAGACCCGATGCATTCGCGTCACGACTCTGGCAACTCTGCCTGATTCTTGGCGGCTGAAACACACCTTGTTCAGTCTTTTCCCCCTCTCTTTCCTCCTCCTTTCTTCTCTTTCAATTTCCTCCTCAAAGAGCGTAACGGGTGACTGCAATGTCCAACACACACTCAATCGCGCGTCGACTCTACGAGACAAGTCTGATTCACCGCTCGAGACAAGGCTCCTGCGCTGCGTGTGGCAGGGCCGGGCTGTGCACCAGCGGACGGACCATCCAGGTGGCGTATGCAGGCTTCAGTGGAAAAGTCTGAGCATCTCGGAAACAAGAGCTCGTCTGCCGCTGGCGGCGACGGTCCAAAAGACTCTTCCGCAACAATCCAACATGGGAGATGGTCGGTGATGTAAAGAAGGTGGGGGTAAAAATAACCGAGATTGACTGCTGCATCAAGTCGCTGGCGTCAGATTTGGCCCACGGCGCATGCTGCTCTGAGACTTGGCACCCGAGCAAAAGGAAAAAGCACGGTATTAAGCCAAAGGATTTTTTTCTCCGAGTGCATGCGCCTTTCATTGTCTTGGCGTCGGCTGGCCCATCATTGGGGAATAAATAGGGAGGCTGTTATGGAATGTTGTGTGCGGATGTGACGGATTATTCACAGATCCATCTAGCTCGAAGAACCCGGGATTCGCATCAGCCAATCACACGCAGGGAGGACCAAGCTCCGCCCCGTTGTGCGTGGTGGGGGAAGAAAAAACATAGGCCTGCGGGGTAGTTGCGTGAAATAAAGAACCAAGGGCGCCATCTTTTGTTCGCTACATTCATTCCAGTGACCAGGTTTTCTCCCAGCTCGGTGCTCACTTGTGTGGGCGGTCTCGGTTCACTGCTAACGGCTTCGTAGGACACAGGGACAAGGTGGAGCGGTAATGTCCCGAGAGAGAGACAGAACAGCAGGCAAGTCCAGTCTAGTCTAGTCTTATTGGCAGATATATTAATATTAGGCGATTGCTTCCATTCCTATTTCGGGAGCAAGCGCCTGTTAGGAAGGAGGTTATCTAGCACAAAAGATGGGACAGCACATGAATTGCAAAAGGCAGTTCTCTCTATAGCATGGCATCTCACATCAAGTTCGCCAGCTTTTCTCAGGCTTCGGGGTTTATTCCCCGACTGCCCTTGATCCTCCGATTCGCGTCGTGTCATCCAGGGAGCTGCCAGTGAAATTTCCATTACAATCCAATTATTTGTCGACGAATGAGAATCGCTCCGAGTTTCAGAAAAAAAAGTGGTGATGTCTATATCATTCAGTCCGCCCGTTTGCTGTCCGTAGCAAGATAAAATAGAAATAAAACTTGAGAAAAGTACAAAAGCCATATCTTCTCAGATGTTGCCAGGGCACTCAAAGCCCCGGCATGTGTAACCCGTGAACGCCAACTCTGTCTATACCTCTATAACCCAAAGTCATTATGTCGTACACATTACCATTGGAGGGAGCGTCCTAAGCTCGATCCATAAGGTCGCCTCCAGCGAGGCTTCCGGCAGCTGAACTTCTACCGCTGTTGCTGTAACCGTTGTCCACCAACAATTCATGTAGGGCAACCTTGGGCACTTGCGGAACAGGAAGCTTGCGCTGAGCACCATCAGGTCGGCTGATGATGTCTGTCAATGACATGCCATTGCTGCGGGGCGCCTTCAGCTGAGGGGGAACTGAGGAGCGTCGAGATGTGGCTCCATCGGGGCCAAGGCAGGTGTCGTGTTGTGCGCCAGAGAGAGATTTCTGATACTGGGCAGCTCATATCCCGAGAATGGACGTAAGCGAGGGGAATGAGCAGGTGTTGCAATCGGAGTATGATCCGGAGTGGGGGACAGAGAGTCGTGAGAGAAGGTGGGCGATGAAGGCGCGGTTGATTGGGGAGAGTTGGGTCTTGATCGCTTAACATGGCGCATGGCGCCATTGTAATGATCGTCGTGGTCGTCGTTGGAGTGTGATCTGGCCATGTGGTACGAGGACAGTCCATTGGGGTGGCCACGGGAGCCATGCAAGCCATGACCGTAGTAGTGGCGAGAGCCGTGACTGCTGGGCGCCGCGTGGGTCTCACGCTCAATCTGAGTTGCTGCCTTGGCTAGCATCGAAATGTCACCACCACGGCTGTAAGGGTGCATGTTGCTGTGGTGAGGATGCTGCGCGAACGAGGCGAACGAATGGGGAGGAGACACGTTGGGCGAACCCAAAGTTGACGTCGGAGCAGAGCGAATCGTCTTGGGCGCTGGAGGAGGAGCCATCATACCTTCGGGGTGCATGTGAGGAGGCAGGCCTTGATGGTGGTGATGGTGGTGGTGATGATGCTGTTGTTGCTGATGATGCTGACCCTTGTTGCCACGACGCGAGTTGGGGTTGTTGTGGATTCTCGAGTGTCGGGTCAGTTCATCGGAGCGAGAAAACTTTTGCTGCAACCAGGGAACTGGCAGGCGTGTGGCTTCTCACCCGTGTGAGTACGGATATGCCGTGTCTGGTGTTCGAGGCGGTGGAATGCCTTGTCACAGAGAGGACATTTGTAAGGGCGAGGAAGTTCATTTGTCGCTTCTGAGGCCTGGGCGCCAGGAAGAGGCCCGTTAGGCTTGATTACGGTGACTGATGCGCTTGCCATTGCAGCGTCACCCTGTTGGGGGTTCGAATCGTTAAGGTCAGTTTGAGCCAAGGGATTCAACAAGTTGGTGAAGTCCACTGCCGACGACGATCGTTGCATGTGATTCGGGGCAGAACGGGAAGGAATTGGAAACTCCTGAGTCGAAGGCCTTGTACTGATTGTTGGGAATATAGTCTGCGAGACTTATGACCAAGTGTGGTTGATAAATTGCTTCCACGTGCGGAAATTCAGTTTCCAGGTCGAGCTGGTCAGATGTAAAAACGTTGTGGTGTAGTAGATGCTGGGTCTGGAGTGGAAAGGAGCGGGAGAATCTTTGCTGGACGAGAGAACGAGGGGAAGAGAGTTATAAAGGGCGGGTTTGGCCGGAACGAAAAAAGGTGTGGGCTTATCTAGGGTGTACAAGCACGCAAGTACCCTCCCTGATTGAGCGTGAAAACCAAAGCAACCACAGGCGGGATCGTGCGCTAGGAAGCCGCACGGGGCGGTAAAACAGAGGCGCCACCAGAAGATGTTTGGGGAGGAGGAGGAGGAGGAGGAGGAGGGGGTGGAAGCACTGTGGCCGCCGCGTCAGCGTCTGCTTGCAGGCAGATAGGCAGGTACGCAGCACCATCGGACGTCCACTTGAGCAGTGCAGAGGTGAGAGTGAGTTTCCCAGGTGACAGGTGCCAGGTGACAGGTGCCAGGTGCAAGAGGTACTTGGCATCCCGCAAGCCGTTGTACCTGCCTCGGACACACGTCAGACAGTTGGCGGGGAGGAGACACCCCTAATGTTGCTGCCACCACCCCCAAGTTGCTTCGGGAGCCACAATACTTTGTGGCCAGCTGGGGATGGAAGTACACAGCAAATCAAGGTACCTGTGCAAATTTCTCACCCACTTGAACTGGCGGTTTTAGCTCGCTGGCTGGGGAAAGGCAGTGGCTTGACTGGGGCCCGGCTGGGGCGGCGACCAGGGCCAGTCTGCCGACACGCCGCATGGTCGCGAGATGCATCCGTCCACCCCTCCCCCTCCCACTCAAATAACAGACGACTTGCCCTGCTTCTCTCCTTGGTCACCTACATAATGTAAGGCCCTGCCTACCGAGCACATGTAGGGTGAGATGGTGAGGGTGAGCAAGTAGGGGGCTCGCCCTGTACGGAATACTCCGTACGGAGTATCGAGCTATCGAGTACATGGAGATGGAGATGAATGTGGAGTGTGGAGAGTGGAGAGTGGAGAGTGGAGAGTGGAGAGTGGAGAGTGGAGAGTGGAGAGTGCAGAGTGGAGAGTGGAGAGTGAAGAGTGTGAGTGGAGTCACTGTGTGCACATCTTGTTGAAGGCCGTAAGGCTACGATTGCGTGCCGACAGGGGCAGTTATCCAATGAAAAGACGGGATCAAAGGTACATAGCGTGCACGCTTATTCTATGCCGTGAAACTTGTCTCTAGTCCTAGAAAATAAGGGTTACAAAGAGCTACATCACCTTCATACAAACTAAGCGCTATAGGACGTTACATAAGCATAAAATCAGGCCTCTGACCTAGGGTCTCTAGCCAATGGAGGGGCGGGGCGGGGCGGGGCTTGCTATTTTGCGAGTTTTTTAGTGCTTTTTCCTCCTTCCCTCCGCATTACTCATCAGGCTAGGCTGCTGCTGGTGACGGGTTTTACTCGTCAAAAAGTAACGAAGTGAACAGATGCCCAGGGCAGTCTGCGACCTTCCGCGGAACAAGGGAAGATGCCGAAAAGGGGTCAGATATCAACCTGACGCTGATCAGTGAATCACCAGTTGCGATCCATCGATGGATCTCCCACACTGGGCACGCGAAAAAAAACCCCCAGGTTCACATCCGGGGTTTCAAGGTAACGCCGTCGGCAGCCGCAGTCCGTAGCACCTGCCAGGGCGCCGTTTCACCTCGTGTGGAGGAGGGCGGGTAACGGTGGCTTGGGCACGACTATTTTGGTCCATTATGTACACGAGCTTCGCTTCTACTCTGTGTATTATTACTGCACGTACGGATTATTATTCCTACCTACCCACGCAACTCGGCGGCTGGGGAAATGCCCGGCATTACCTCATTCCACGCTATCATGTCATGTCATGTCACGCCATGTCATGCCATGTCATGCCATGCTCATGCTGCTCTTGTCTTGCGACTAAGATTGCTCGACTCGAGCTGATAAGTACCCTCGAGCTAGAGCCCTTCTTCCTCTTATCTCGATCGAACACGTAACGTAATCTGGATCTGGGAATGGCGCTCGATCAATCAATGGCTGCAACAACTCACAGTCGTGGCTCCAAAGAGTCCGACGCCCACCTGAGCCACCTCAATCGAAGTAATAACCACGTTCCCAGTCCATGGCCGTCTGTTGGCCAAGTCTTTGTGGGGACGGCACATGTGATGACGGAAGTCGTAATTAAAAGCCATCTTCCCCAGAGCTTGCCCCATGTTTGGTTGGATCCTTGTTGTCTCTGGCCCTGTCCGCCAGGTACTCACTCCCGCCACGGATGAGACAAGAAATAGCCCGCTTATCAAAGCGCCGTTCCCTGAAGATCAAGCCTCCTCTGTCGGAAAATATGCTCATGATATCGCTAGCCTGGCCCGCATTGTGCTGAGCCAAAGTTCTTACTTGACGTGTTGGTAGTCACTTCTGATCCCCCTTTTTGTCGTTGGTCACACTCAACCCCATAGAAGAAAGAAGGAACCTATTGTACTCCGTACGGAATACTTGCAGCTCAAATTCACCTTGTGCCCAACAAACCAAATCTTGGCTCTCCGCCCCCGTCCCCTGCACCCCTCGTTTGCGCCTATTCCTGTGGCCACGAAAGTAGCCAAGGACTCGAGTCGGGTGTTATGGTTCACTGTCTTGTGACACCATCAGGTTTTTTTCTCGAGCTCGGTTCTCGCTAAAGGATTGCCTCTGGTGATTGTAAAATTCAGAGTGCGGATTCCCTCCCGTGAGATGACCACATGTCCTATCAAGTCATTTCGAAATAAATTGAGGCGAAGGCATCAATCTCGCCATCGGGCTTTTGAGACACCGCGGGACTGGGTCTTGCCTACGCCAGTCCCAGACACGGTGTCCTCCTGTGCAAGGGGTGCCTGTCCTGGCCCAAAACAAGGAGGAATATGGCAAAAAGGGCACGCTCAATGGCTATTTTAACAATAGTCGCTCTGCCACTTAAGCCTCCTTGTTGTTGATTGCGACAAACAGGAAGTTGTTATTCATCATGTCACGGTTTGTGGCCCCAATGCCAGATGGGATGCTTCCCCGGTTGGTCTACTGACTTCAAAGCTGGTGCCTCCTCCCCCATCCTTCCCCTTTTTTCTTCTTGCGTTTTCTGTTTGATAACTCTTGGTCGCTGATTTCCTTTTTTTTTTTGGCATTTTGGCATTTTTTTCTTTTTCTTCTTCCTCTCATTTTGCCCTGTCATCATGGAGGCTGACGGCTACGAGCCCTAGCTTCCCGAACAAGCCACACGGGACGAGTGTTTGAAGATGTGCTTGTTTTTTCTTGTTCGAAGATTGCTAATTGCATTTGATGCTCTCCCATGCTTGCTTGGCTTGGCTTCGTGGCGTTCACCAGCCCAGCCCAGCCTCATCCTTGTGGCCTAAAATTCAGAGGTGTCATGCCAACAAGTCTGCCCTTCACCCCATACTGTAGATACATAGATGCAGGTTATCGTTGTCTCATCGCAGGGGAATTCCCCAAGTTCCCCCTCACCCCAGACTTTCGTTCCCCGGAAGAGGCTGTGTGCCATATCTCACAAGGCGCCAACTAGGGGTCACCCTGGTTCAAGGCGACAAGCCACTGGCATGGCGAAGTGGGCAATGGGCTTGCTTGGGGTCGGTTCCCGGTGAGAAGGATCGCTGTGTGCAGGAGGCTTCGAGACAATGCCCTGCTTTGTTACGGCCGGGATGCCGCCCATTCATTCAATGGTTTGACGCTGCATGTGGTCTCTTGTGAAGCCTTCTGCGATAAGCCCGACGTGTCGCTGTACCGTGTCGTTGGCATTTTCTTTGAGGAGCCATGAATAAGGCCATGTTGCGATGAGGCCGCCATCCTTGCCTCTATCCTATCTCTTTTCCATCACAATGGCTCACGACACACCACCTCTACTGTACCGAGAAGGGCAAATGATGGCAGTACTGGCACCTGACCACGCCATAGTAAATGCTGTGCTAAAGGTTGGTCCGGCCTAGCTGTGCTCGGTGATTTCGGGCTCCGCGATTGGGGATCCCGTCAAGCATTCCGGCACGAGTACGGAGTACGGAATATCCGGACGCATAGTAATAAGCCCTGACATGGAAAGCTGCGTGCATGCATCTCAAAGCAGCAGCAGGATCAGCCTCAAGCAGGGCCGTGGCACGCGCCATCTATTTCCAGCTTCCCAATCTGGATGATGCATCCCCGAGATGCACTGCCAAAATATCGAATGCGGTTCATCTGTGCGCCGTAGTCAAACTCGAGCCCGGTCTTGTTACGTACAATGTACCTACGAGGCAGCCGACGGGACTACGTCTCCTGCCTGCCTGGTAAGTTGCGCGGCTGGTCCGCACGGCACGGCACATTCAAGCAGGCGAATAACAAATTCGTCTTTCAGACGCGAATCCTTTCGTCCTCATGGTTTAAAGGGGAGCCAAAACATCTCGACAACTTCTCATCAGCCTGTTTCGGTGGTTCGCGTCCCCACAATGGCTTCAACTTGATCAAGTCTTGACCATTCCAAACACGGCTGTACATGGAAATTTGAACAACGTCTGTGCCCCACCGAATGGGTCCTGTCCTGTATTAACGAGTCATCCAGCCAAAAACGTGCCATGAATACAGGGCTTCGCTCGGGGCGACCCCGACCCCTGATTAGTGCCTCTTTTGCCGTGGCTCCAATAACCGAGATCACGCCTCGGCATCGCCGTCTCCGTCCATCATGTCTGGATAGGATAGTCGGTCAGCCGAGGATGATACGTACATACGTCTTTGCGAGAGATAGCTCTGAGCTGCTCCTGCTCCGCAGCGAAGCAAAAAGCAGGAGCATCATGTTTCAATCAGTCAAGTTACCCCCCTTTCCCCCAGTACGGAGTACATAAACAGAAGCGTAGCGGCACCCCGACGCTTTAGCCCCTGCGCCCAGTACGGAGCTGTTCTCCATGGAATTTTCTTGTCCCATTGGCTCGATTGACAACAGATCTTCCCCTCCGTATCTGGACAAATGCCACCAATAGATAGTATCAGAGGTCGACTAAACCAAGGAGAACGCCTTTGCAGATCCGGGACTAGATTTGATGCTGGCTTCAGATATTTTGCTTCATCTCCTTGCTTGTTTAACATCACGCCCTTACTTATAGCAGGTTTTCCTGCTGGTACCGTTGCGTTATCCTTGTCGGGGGCACTAGATCCCTTCCCCGCGATACAGCACAGCTCGGACTGGAGATGTCAGTCTAGGAGAATCTCAGACGGTGCCTGGGGCCTTGTCTGTTTGTTCACATGTTTTCGACGAGAGAAGAAAACTGGTGAACGGACACGAACAAGCGTGTACGACTCGGGCGTCTGAAACCCGCCGTTTGCTTTGTTGCAGTGCGCTCTCTCTTGAAACTTCCCGGGAACTAGCAAACCCCTACCTTCGCATGTGCTCCTGTCGCCTTTTTGAGCCAGTGTCACAGGCTCTCTCCACTGGACAAATCGCAGCTCCCTCCAGCTTGGTCTTTGTTACCTCCTCAACTTCTGACCCCTTTCAAAAATTCTCATGCGCTGGATAGGACCTTCTGGGCAGGACACCGGGCCCTGTCACGGGCCTGCGGATGGCAGTCCGAGACTTGTGGGGGATGATCCCGTTTCCTTCTCACCCTGTGATGCAATGGATTCTGTCATGTTACATCGACGCTCGAGTGTGTATGTACGGGGCGAGTCATTGGGGATATCGCGTGTCCTGCCCACGATGAATCCGCTGCAGACACATCTAGATGAATAGGACATGTGTTTTAGCGCATGTTACATGGTCTGCTTGATTACGACGTTGCCACATAGTATTACCCCCATGCTCCCCATTCAATGGCGCTCCGTTTAACCCCGGACTTTCGGTCCTACCTCGCCTTCTCCCCGTTCTCACATCGGGAGTTGAGGCTGCGTTGATATAGATATCGGGTCAAGACCTTATCGCGCTAGACCGGAGGATCATCAGTCTGCAAGATTCTCCAGATGCTCTCTGTGGAGAAAAATGCGGCGCAGAGCGAGGCTGACTATAGACTTAGGGGAACTAAACGCGCATCCGCCGCTTTTCCTAAACTATCTTTAGAACTTACTTATATATCTTCTTACTAAGCTTTATAGAGAAGATATATTCTTTATTTTCAAAAAGAGCATAGCTATATAGACTATTCTTATTAGCCTTACTTTATAATTTTAATATAATACTAGTATTTTTATTATAATATATATATATGTTAGTATCTCTAGGATACTAGTGACCTACGCGTAGGGTTTTTGGGGGCGGACTAAAGAACACGTATTATTTATATATTCTAGTCTCCTAAGAGAAGGGAAAAGAGAGATTAAATAAAAGCATATAGGGTGCGCTATTTATAATAGGAAAAGAGGCCTTAATTAGGTTATATGCAAAGAGGCTATATATATAATACTAACCACAGCGTGGTTAGCCTAGGCATGTAGGTTTGCAGCGCGCCTAGCTAATAAGAGGCGCGTAGCCTTATTAATATTATAATTATTCTAACACTAGAACCTCTCTCTTTTTAATATAACTATTAATAAGTGATATTAATAAGGTAATTAAAGGGAAGTTAGGAAAGGGTTAAGATTAAATGATTATATATAACATTATAAGGAAAGGAGGGGGAAGGTGTTATGGCTAAAGGCGTGGGAAGAGATAAACAGAGTGATAGTGGGAGAATAAGGTCGCTGCTATAAAGGTAATAGCTAGAGGTAGGTGCGTAAAGGTTTTAAACTCTAACCTCTCCCTTAAATAAGAGAGGTCCTTATTATATACCTTCTCTTTACGCTTACATAACTATCTAGCTACTAGGTCTTAGTATATAAGTTATCTAGGGATTTACCTTGCTTAGAGAGGCAGCCCTCTTATAATGTCCCTTATGCCTTTATACTCCTAATATAATACCCCCTATATATAATTTGTTAAAAATAAGACCTATTTTTATAGCCCTTTTCTAGTCATTAGGCTCTTGTTATTGCTTGCGTTGCTTGCAAGCCTAATAGCTGCACTGTAGCTGTTAACAGTTGTGTGGTAGCCGTCAATGGCTACGTTGCAGCTATTAACAGCTGCGACTAACTATGTGAATGACTAAGTTAATTAAATAACTAAGTCAAGTGGATAACTTACTAAGTCAATTGTGGCTATAACGCAGCTATAACCCTAGCTATAACAACTAGACCGGATTAGGAATGTAACATAACCTATACCTAATCTTTAACTACGATTTTCTTAATAACTAAAGGTTATATAAAAGTCTTACATATAGCAAATTAAAGCTATAAAGCAAGGCTTTTAAATTATACAAAGATATTTTTTAGTCAAAAATTTAGTGTATACAGGCGTCTAGCTAATATAGTGGTAAGTTAATTTTTTGGTTTTTCTATATAAATGAATTTTGCAAAAAATCAAAAGTAGCCCTAGAGACCTAGCTAGTAACCTAGATCCACTAATTTAGTTAGAGGGTTTATAAGAGAAAGACAAAAATTTTATCTTACTAGTTAGCTAGACCTCTTAACTAAATTAAGCCGCATTACCCGCATAATATCCCTAAAATCAATTCTATTAATAAATTAGCTATTGTAAAAGCTATCTAAATTAGAATTTAATAGTGATATTTACTATAACCTTTTGTTGCATTACGTTAACCTAATTTAACGTGGCGGCTCTATTATTCCTAACTATAAAGTCTACACCTATATAGCTATTGCTAGCTAGCATTAGCTCCCTATATTCTAATAGGTTATAAGCCTAGCTTCTATTACTATTAATTCCTTTAGACTGCTTGTGCATACCCTATAGAAGATTTCCTTCTATAAAATAGGAAAAAAGAAGCTATTCCCTTCTATAAAAAGGAAATTCGTTAGAAATAGAAAACTTCCCTTCTATAAAACAGGAAGCTTAAAGCAAGGATAGAAGTAATTCCCTTCTATAAAAAGGAATATTAGCGAGGATAGACGTAATTCCCTTCTATAAAAAGGAATATTAGCAAGGATAGAAGTAATTCCCTTCTATAAAAAAAAAGGAATATCTACGAGAATAGAAGACTTTCCTTCTATATATCTACGAGAATAGAAGACTTTCCTTCTATATATCTACAAGAATAGAAGACTTCCCTTCTATAAAAAAGGAAGATAGGTACTAACTAGTTAGAACAAGGGCAACAAGTGTTAGGAGCACAAAGGCATAAGGGACATCGTGAGAGGGCCGCCTCTCTAAGCAAGGCGAATCCCTAGATAACTTATGCGCTAGGACCTAGTAGCTAGATAGTTACATAGGTGTAAAGAGAAGGTATATAATAAGAACCTCTTTTATTTAAGGGAGAGATTAGAGTTTAAAACCTTTATATACCTACCCCTAGCTATTACCTTTATAGTAGTAACCTTATTCTCTTACTATTACTTTATTTATCTTTTCCTATGCCTTTAGTTATAATAAATTAAACTTTTAAACCCTTTAGGGTAAATAGACTATTAGTTATAAATTATAATATTAGAATTAAATAGAATAGCTATATAATTTACTATATATAGTAACTATATAGTGTGTGGCTGGAATTGTACCCCCTCAATCATCGATATCATCGGCATCGCCAGCATCGTCGGATCAATTCAGCCACTATCATCGGCTTCGTTGGAAATTACACATCAGGTCTGTCAGGTCCGTCGGGTCAATTCAATCCCCTAGGTCCGTGGCCTAGCTAGATAAAAACCCCTAGAATTCCTCTCTTTTTCATAGAAAATTAACTCTCCCTTTATTGCCTTTGGCTTAGATTGTTTAAATTAATAAGATGACATGAATCCCAATATAGTGTTTTGCCTAGCATACTAGCTATGGCCCTTTTTACCCCTTTTGACTAATTTGATCTACGCCGAAGATCGCAAATATCGCTGCCTCCCTCGTTAATGTGCGCAGGCATTAACATCGTCACCGTCACTATCGTCAGTTTTGTTGTCTTTGGTTGGGGGTTTTTCCCTGACATAATAGCTAGTATACTATACCTAGGTAATAATATAAGTGTTAGGAGCATAAAGGCATGAGGGACATCATAAGAGGGCTGCCTCTCTAAGCAAGGCAAATCCCTAGATAACTCGTGCGCTAGGACCTAGTAGCTAGATAGTTATATAGGCATAAGGAGAAGGTATATAATAAAGACCTCTCTTATTTAGGGGAGAGGTTAGAGTTTAAAACCTTTATACACTTACCCCTAGCTATTACCTTTATAGTAATAACCTTATTCTCCTATTATTACTCTATTTATCTCTTCCTATACCTTTAGTTATAATAAATTAAACTCTTAAACCCTTTAGGGCAAATAAACTATTAGTTATAGATTATAATATTGGAATTAAATAGGATAGCTATATAATTTACTATATATAGTAACTATATAGCTAGTGCACTATACTTAGGTAATAATATAAAATACTAAGATAGTGTAATTCTAGGGTTTAATAGCCTAAATAAAAATAATAAAAATAGCACTCCTAAAGATTAAAATAATAATAAGAAGCCTACTATAAACTAATATAATAATTATAGGGAAATTAAGTATAGTAAAGAGAAGCTAAACTAAATTCTTAAGTAAGCTAAGACTAAGCTATAAAGAGCTTAAAAGAGATAGAAAATTCTATAACTATAGGAATAGTAGTATATAATTAAGGCAGGCACCTTATTAGTAAGTACTAGTACTAGACTTACTAACCCTACTAAAGGACCTATAATTATACTACCTTTAGACTTACTATAAAAACAAGGGGATAGCTAGGCAAGAGGTATAGGGGCACTCCGTATATTAACTAAAGCTTGCTAGGTCTAAGTGTGTAGTGTGTGCAGACCGCTATCTTATAGCTAGTGGTTTGCTAGCGTTACGTAAACCTAGCCCTAGGGTATAGTGTGTTATAGGGTGCACCTATATTAGGAGTAGGGCCTTATAATTACCCCCTTACTTTTAGCTAGGCTCCTAAATAGCTTTAGATTTATTTACTATAATATAGCTATTTACTATCTAGTAGCTATAATAATATTACTAAATTAAAATATTATAATAATAATAACTAGTAATTATCTCCTAGTAATATATATAGCGCTTAGGTATAAAGTTACTTAGAATCGCCTATTATATTACTTTCTTTTCTCCTTTATAAAGCTAGTTTATTTTTAATTAATCTTTAAACTTTAATTATACTAGCCTTTCTCCTACCTTTTACTATCTCTTTACTATTACTATAAAGATAATTTACTTTTATCTTTATTTATATATATATTACTTATATACTAGGTATATAAAGTTTAAGAAAAACCTACTAATTAAGATTAAACTCCTATAGATTATCTATAGTTTCTCTTATATTTTAGTTATAGTAATAGCTAAAATAAAGCTTTCTAAATATTATATATAATATAATAAGCGTAAAGATATATATAAGATAGTAAGTTACTTATTATTTGTGAGAACAAGAGGATAGCTAGGCAAGAGGTATGGGGCACTCTATATATTAACTAAAGCTTACTAGGTCTAAGTGTGTAGTGTGTGCAGACCACTGTCTTATAGCTAGTAGTTTGCTAGCATTACGTGGACCTAGCCCTAGGGCATAGTATATTACGGGGTACACCTATGTTAGGAGTGGGGCCTTATAATTGCCCCCCACTTTTAGCTAGGCTCCTAAATAGCTTTAGATTTGTCCGCTATAATATAGCTATTTACTATCTAGTAGTCATAATAATGATTACTAAATTAAAATATTATAATAATAATAACTAGTAATTATCTCCTAGTAATATATATAGCGCTTAGGTATAAAGTTACCTAGGATCCCCTATTATATTGCTTCCTTTTCTCCTTTATAAAGCTAGTTTATTTTTAATTAATCTTTAAACTTTAATTACGCTAGCCCTTCTCCTACCTTTTACTACCTTTTTACTATTATTATAGAGGTAATTTGCTTTTACCTTTATTTATATATATATTACCTACGCACTAGGTGTGTAAAGTTTAAGAAAAACCCACTAATTAAGATTAAACTCCTATAAATTATCTATAGTTTCCCTTATGTTTTAGTTATAGTAATAGCTAAAATAAAGCTTTCTAAATATTATATATAGTATAATAAGCGCAGAGATATATATAAGATAGTAAGTTACCTATTATTCCTATGCTTTATAGTCTCTTATTACTAACTTTTCTATATAGGCTATAGTAACTCTAGCTAGAGATTTTACTAACCTAATAGTTATTTTTAAATAGGTCTAGGCCCTTATAGATACTACCTTTAACATAGGGGAAGAAGATAGTATCCTAGTGTTTTTAGAGGTAACTTACTAATAGCTTACTAAGTGTATTTATAGTTTAGTTATAGGGTTTAACTATACTAATATAGTATACTATATAGCCTTTAGATTAATAGGTGCTATAAAGGCATATTAGGTTTATTAATCTATAAGCTATTTGCCTATTCTTTACTTATATTTCTATATAGGCTATATCTATTATATACTAGTAGTATATAGTCTCCTACTAGTAACTTTAAGTTACTATAGTTTCTACTACTCTAGCCCCTCTAGCTATAGTTTATATATAACTCTTTATTATATTTTTACTAATCTTTTACTAACTCTTTTATAGGGAGACCTAGAGAATATTATAAGTACCTAGGAGGCAAAGATAGTTCTTTAGCTCTAGCCCTCTAACCTAGGCTATGTAGCCTAGGCTATAGTAATATATTAGTTTTACTATGCTATAGAGGAGGTAATTAAGGTAGATAAGAATAGCACTAAGTTTACCTTTATTAATAGCGCGCTTTTTACCTATAGGGGTATAACTATTAAGAGTTTTCTAGTTATTTTGCCCTTCCTTTAGGGTAGCTTTTCTTTATTTTTTAGTAGTTTATCCTAGACCCTTAATTAGAGTTTTAATAGTAGCTAGAGATACTAGCCTTTTTCTATAGTAAACTTATATCTTTTTCCCTATAATTCTATTATATCTTACCACTAACTTTCTTTACTTTTATCTAGTAATACATATAAATTATATATTAAGCGCCTTCTATGTCCTCTACTAGGATCCACTAGTTATATTCGCTAGGCTAGCCCTTCTATTTTACTAGGTATTTATTACCTTTATAGGTTTTTTTATAATTCTTAACTTCTTTAACTTTATACTTATTATCTTTATCTTTAAGGTCTAGCATTAGTATATCCTTATTCTCTACGTTTCCCTAGCGTTTCTATAGCTCTAGTAGGCTAATATAAAAGATATTATATAATTAACTATATTTTTTAGGTAGTGTAAGCTAGTAGGCCTATTTTCCCACGGTATTAAGTATTTAAAATAGCCTAATAAACCTAGTAGTTAGCTTATATTTTATGTCTTTAAGTCTAATATTCTTAGCTAATAGAAGTACTAGGTCTCCCTTTTAGGGTTAATAGCTAGTAGCGCTAGTTATAGTACTTTACCTATGTTTTAGTAGCTTTTCCCTAGCTTTACTTAAGTTATTTTCTAACTTTATATAGCTTTATAATATGTATATATGCTTCTAGCACCTTCCCTTTAGCAATCTTACCCTTAAGAGCTAGGCAAAACTTAGGTAAATAGCCTATAAGCGCGTAATTTAGGGAGTAGCTAGTTATTCTATTAACCATATTATTATAAGTAAATTAAGCTATTAGAAGTAGTTTTAGCTATATTTATTAATTCTCTCTAATAAAGCATTAAAGGTAGTGCTTAAGTACCTAGTTTATCCGCTCTATCTACCTATCTATTTAAGGGTAAAACACTATAGATAGCCTTTATTTAACATAGGATAGGTAGCATAAGTCTAACTAGAACTAGCTTATAAAGATAGATCCTCTATCTAATATAATGCCTTCTAGTAGTCTAAATTATAATTTAATCTCTTAATAAAATAGCTTCGCTAGTTTAGCTACGTTAATTATAGTTAATACTAGGAGAAAAACGGAGTACTTAGTAAATTAGTCTATAATCACTAGGATTATATTAGTTACTTAATTAGTTATCTATAACATAGGTAAGCCTATAATAAAATCTATTAAGATTTCTACTTATAGTTACCTTAGTATTAGTAGGGATTTAAGAGATCTATATAGGTAATATCTTTGCGCTACTACCTGTTAGTATATACTATAACTTATAATATAGTCTAACATAGACTTACTTATTACTAGCCACTAGAAGTGGCGCTTTAAGAGCTTAAGAGTGTGTTTAGTCCTAAAGTAACCTACTAGTGGATTATTATAGTATAGCTATAGGAGCTCCTATTATAAGATAGGCTCCTAGGGAATAACTACCTAGTCTTAGTATATTAGAAGGCCCTTCTTACTATATAACTATAGACTAGCTTTTCCCTTTCCTTTTACTAGGGAGTTTACCTTATTACTCTACCTTTATAGATCTAGATCTTAGTCTTATACCTTCTATAGTAATTACACTAAAGGTTTATTTAGCTTAGATTAGTAGGGATCTAGTAACGCAATAGCCCCCTAAATCTCTTATATATTAATACCTTAAACATACGCTACTTTCTTCTTAAAATTACCCTTATTTAGCTAATCTTTTACTAGATCCTTAGTAGCTAACTAGCCTATGTGCTTTGTGGCACTATTTAACTAGGCTACTCTAGCCTCTATAGGTTTCTCTCTTATAACTAGGATATTTTCCTTCCCTAAAGGCATCTTACTATATCTTCTTTAATATATTAGTATCTCTTTTACTAGTTCTTTAGTAGTTACTATCTTTCTCTAAAGTTCTAGTAGGAGCGCCCTATTTATAATAGGTTTACCCTTATAATTAGACCTTCTTAATAGTGTATTTATAGGGTTACTTTTCCCTAGTCTATACTTAATTATAAAGTAAAAGAGGTAGAGAAATATACACTATCTTGCCTACCTCCTATTTAACTTTAGCTACTTTATAAAGGTTTATAGATTATAGTAATCTAATAAAACCTTTACTAGGCTTACTATACCTTTAATATAGTGTTACTAGTGTTTAAATAACTTTACTATAGTAAGTAGCTCTTAATTAGCTATACTATAATTATATTTAGTATCTATAAACTTCCTTAACTAAAAGGCTACTAAATACTAATAGCCCTTATTATCTTACTAGGATAGGATCCTTACTATTATAAAGATTAAAGCATTTATCTTAATACACACTAGTTAACTTAGGTTATAATAATAAAGCAAAGGCGCTTACTAGAATACATCCTTTAGCTAGTTAAACGCTAGCTATTCCTTTACTTTAAATATAAACTTCCTAGTCTAAATACTATTTTAACTACCTTTTATTAATATATATAGGGGTACTATAATCCTAGAGTATTTATAAATAAACTATTAGTAAAAGTTATAAAACCTAAGGAATAACTATATATCCTTAAAGCTTATTAGCTCCTTCTAGTCCTAAATTATATTAACTTAACTTATATCTATTAAAATCCTATTAACTAATAGGATAAACCTAAGGAACTTTATAGATTCCTAATAAAAGAAGCACTTAGAGGGCTTAGTATATAGCTTTACTAGTTATATATACTCTAGGACTTTCTTAATATATATAGTATGCTTCTCCTATATTTTTAAGAAGATAAGGATATTATCTAGATATACTATATAAATTATATTAACTAACCCCTAAAGCACTTTATAAATATAACTTTAAAAGGTAGCTAGGGTATTTATTAGCCTAAAAGGCATAATAAGATATTTATAGTGCCTATAGTGTATATAGAAAGTAGTCTTTTATTTATTACCCCCTTTAATATAGATTTAGTAGTAAGTATCTTTAATATTAATTTTTAAGAAAAAGTAAGCCCCTTAGTATTAATCTAAGATCTCTAAAATTAGGGAGAGAGCATAGTAATTCTTCTATATAAACCTATTAAGTCCCTAATAATTTATATATAGTTAGAGTATTTTATCCTTCTTTAGTATAAATAGGATTAGTGCCCCTATAGGACTCTTTAAAGGTCTTATCTAGCCCTTTACTAGGTTATTCTTAATATACTCTTAGAGTTCCTATAGTTTACTTTAGAAAAAAGAGTAAATAAGTCTATATAGTAGTATAGTATTAAGTACTAAATTAATTATATAGTCTATTAACTTTCTTAATAAAAGGCTTCTTACCTTATTTAATATAAATATATCTTTAAACTTATATAGTTCTTTAGGGATATTACTAACTATTTTATAGGCTTTTACCTCCTTATTATCTTTAAGGGTAATAAACTTATCCTTTATAACTCCTATAATAGTATATATAATTATCTTATTATATATTACTTTAGTAAATTTATAAGGAGTTATTAATAAAAAGGCTTTTCTCTTTTTCTTAAACTACTATTCTTATAAGTATAAATAGAGATATATATACTCTTTTACTAGTATATATATTTTAATTAATATAGGACTTCCCCTTACTCTTAGGTCTTTATCTATAGCTATATATAGTAGCTTAAGATCCTTTTCTTCCTTTCTTAAATCTTTAATTATAATAGGTACCTTATAAATACTATATTAGGGAACTATAAGGGCCCCTATTACCTTAAGAATAGGTATAGTAATCTTAGCCTTATCTAGCTTATAGGTTTTTATAAATTTAGCACTAATAATATTAACCTTAGTATAACTATCTAGATTTACTACTATTTAAATATCCTTATACCTATAAATAATAACTAGTATATAAAAGTAATACCTTACTAGTACCTTAGCTTAGGAGATAGAAGTAAGGGTATTTACTTTTACCTTTAGTAATTTCCCTAGTCCTTTTTATACTCTTTCTTTAGCTTATTATAAAAGTATACTATATATTTAGTGCTATTATAGTTATAGTAATATCTTTTCTCTTTAACTTTCTTATTATTTAAAGCTATAGCTAGGGTTTTTTCTTTCTTTTTATCTTTTTAATCTCTATTAGGTTTATAGCTATATAAGGAGTTATATCTATAGTATTAGGGGTTCTTAGAAAACCCCTTATTCTTAGAATACTTATATCTTTACTTACTCCTTAGTATTACCTCTTAAAACTACTAGGTAAGTTATATAACTTTCTCTCTAGTCTTTTTAATAATAAAGGTATATAAGTTAATATAGTTCTATAGATTAGGGAGTAGTTTTATAAAGAATATAAGTATATAAAACTTTTTAAAGGCTTTTTCTAGGTATTTCTCTAGTAAATCTAAGTAAATACTAAACTTAATAGGGCTCTAGCCCTTATATTACTTTATATTTTCTAATTACTTAGTAATCTATATATTATAGTTTATAAAGTCTCTAAGTTATATAAGTATCTAAGTCTAGAATTTATCCTAGTTATCTTTAAGTTTTTTATAGCTACTAGCTAACTATTCCTTAAGGTATTAGTCCTATCTTACCCTATAATTAGTATATATATAGTTAAGTATAAAGAGAATCTTTTAGTAATTATATATATACTTATATCTTACTTTATTAAAGGTATAGTTAAGGTTATTAATCTATATCTTATATTTCTATAGGTTAGTAAGGTAAGTAAGCTTAATAATATTCTAGACTTTAACTTCCTTATTACTCTTACTTAAAAATAAGCTTAATCTTTATAGCCTTTTTACTTATTCTTTCCCTATATTTAAATAAAGTAACTTAATAAGTTCTTATTTCTTATTTTATAGCTTCTTTAGTTCTTTTAGCTAGGTAATTTATTTTACTATTACTACTTAATAGATAGTAAGAGTAAGAGGTCTAAAGGGGTTTCCCTTTCTTTAGTTAGGGTATTAGTAATACTAGGGGTAAAGGTTATACCTATAGCTATAGTGCTATTACCCTTAGAAGGTTAGTCTTAGTTATTTACTAGTATTACCCTATTAGATTATATAGTTCTTCCCCTTATATTACTTTTAGGTAGCTAGTATTAAAGCTTTAGAATTATAAGAATAAGGGGATAGCTAGGTAAGAGGTATAAGGCACTCTATATATTAACTAAAGCTTACTAGTTCTAAGTGTGTAGTATATGCGGACTACTATCTTATAGCTAGTGGTTTGCTAGCATTACGTAAACCTAGCCCTAGGGCATAGTGTGTCGCAGGGTGCACCTATGTTAGGAGCAAGGCCTTATAGGAAGAAGGGGCTAATAAATCGTCCTTTTCGATCTCTTTAATATCATTATCGTTATTGATTTCAACGATTTCATCCAAATCAGATGCCTAATCAGGCTTTTTAGAGGGAATTTAAACCTCTATAGGGTAGCTAAGACCCTTAAAGCCAACATAGGTAAAAGGACGGATAAGATAAGCATTAGAATGCCCGCAAGGACCTTTTCGTAACTGTGGTGTAGGTTAGTTCTTTATTTAGAAGAAGAAACCATACTTTTCTATATCTAAAAGGGCAATATAAGATCTATTAGCTAGATATAACTAATTTTTAATTATACAACCCCCAGATATATAGTGCGTTAAGCCACTAACTATATTTACATCTATTTAAGGGAAATATAGCGCTCTTTTTAGCACTAAGGTCCTATATTTTTCTGGATTTCTTTGATATAAGACCTGAAAAGTAGCCTGACCGTATCCCTTAGGATAGATAGGACCCCCACCAGTTATGATTGGTTTAGATTGCCCCTTTTTAAAAGGGGTATAATCTTGAAAAGCCTCTTTTGAATTAACGATATAAACCGTAGAACTAGTATTATATAATAGAGCGTTTTTCATGTCCTTACAGTGAAAATTAAAGCCATTATAGGACCTAATGTCTTCAATATCATCATCTGAATCACTAGAGCTAGAAGAAGAGCTACTATTACTAGAGCTTTCATAGCTAACCTTGTGATTACTATTGCTAGGTTTCTTATATGGTTTTAGAGCTCCGTTAGAAAGGTTGAATTTTCCTAGCATAAAAGAACCTTCTTAAAGGTCTTTATTATCCTTTTTGTCCTTTTTATCTGATTTAGAGCCTTTAAATCCTCCCTTCTTCTTCTTTTTATTTAAAGAGCCCTTATTTTCTTTAGGGTTCTTTTCCTTTTTCTTTTGACCTTTAGGGGACTTTTCTTTCTCTTTAGTGCCCTTTTCGTGGTCTTTAGCCCTATAATTCAGGGCTTTAGATACTATAGATGACTTATCCCTCTGTTTAGCTAGAAGGTCTGCCATTAAGAACTAAAGATTTAGGGCATTTATAGGAGCCCCTATAGCCCTATTCGTTCGCATGCTAAATCGTTGCCTTTTAGCCTAAGCAGGGAAGGTTGATTTTAGGGATTGAAGATATTGATTAACCTGATCGATAGGATCGATCAGAACCCCAGAAATCGATAATCTAGCTAGTAGATTATTAAAGACCGCATTAAAGGACTCTAGGGATCCCTTATAACCTTAAAAATTTAGGTTATGAAATTCTAAATATAGGGACCCCTCTGGATTTTAACGCTATAAGAATATTGCCTAATAAGGAATTTATAGGCATTTTCTGGGTTCTTTTGCTAAGTTATAGCGGCTTAGGGGCCTTCTATATAACTATCCCTAAGTAACATAAGGATAATAGCTTGGTTAGCGTCCCCTAGCACCCTAGAATCCTCCGGATTATCTAGAAAATTAGGCATACCTAAAGCTCTAAATTGGATAGCTAGGGCTTGTTTCCATTGATTAAAATTTTCAGCTCCTTTAAGCTTTGCAGTCTCTAGGGAGCTATAAACCCTCTTATTAAATTCTTTAATAACAGAGTTATTAAAAGCAGCTTGCATAGAACTAGATTCTAGTTCTTAAATATGGGTTAGTTGCTGCTATTAAATTAGCTGTTAAATTTGGGGCTTACTAGCTTCCACACCCTCCATACCTCTATTTACAGCTATAGTCAAGCTTTCTAGCTTTTCTAATAACTAGTCTATAGCGGCTTGTTGCTTGATAACCTGCTCTGTGAGCTGGTTATTTAGAACCTCTTGCGGACTTATCTTAGGGACTTGTTACCCTTGTTCTAACTGGTTAGTACCTATCTTCCTTTTTTATAGAAGGGAAGTCTTTTATTCTTCGCAGATATTCCTTTTTATAGAAGGGAATTACTTCTATCCTCGCTAATATTCCCTTTTTTATAGAAGGGAATTACTTCTATCCTCGCTAATATTCCTTTTTATAGAAGGGAAAAGCTTCTGTAACTACAATTGATTCCTTTTTATAGAAGGGAATAGCTTCTTTTTCCTATTTTATAGAAGGGAAATCTTCTGTAGGGTGTGCATAAGCAATCTAAAAGAATCAATAGTAATAGAAGCTAGGCTCATAACCTATTGGAATGTAGGGAGCTAGTTACTAAGTGGCAATAGCTGTACGGGTGCAGACTCTACGGTCAGGGACTAATAGAGCCGCCACGTTAAATTAGGTTAACGTAAACGCAACAGAAGGTTATGGCAGATATCACTATAAAATTCCGATTTAGATAGCTTTTATAATAGCTAATATATTAATATAATTGATTTTAGGGATATTATATAGGTAATGCGACTTAATTTAGTTAAGAGGTCTAGCTAACTAGTAAGATAAAATTTTTATCTTTCTCTTATAAACCCTCTAACTATATTAGTGGATCTAGGTTACTAGCTAGGTCTCTAGGGCTACTTTTAATTTTCCATAAAATTTATTTATATAGAAAAACCAAAAAATCGACTTACTACTATATTAGCTAGATGCCTATATATACCAAATTTTTAACTAAAAAATATCTTTATAGAATTTAAAAGCCTTGTTTTATAGCTCTAATTTGCTATACGCAAGACTTTTGTATAACCTCTAGTTATTAAGAAAATCGCAGTTAAAGATTAGGTATAGGTTATATTACCTTCCTAATCCAGTCTAGTTGTTATGGCTAGGGTTATGGCTATATTGCAGCTATAATTGACTTAGTAAGTCATTCACTTGACTTAGTCACTTAATTAACTTAGTTATTCACACAGTTAGTCGCAGCTGTTAACAGCTGCAATATGACCATTGACAGTCACCACACAACTGTTAACAGCTGCAGTGCAGCTGTCAGGCTTGCAAGCAATGCAAGCAATAACAAGAGCCTTATGACTAGAAAAAGAGCTATAAAAATAGGTCTTATTTTTAACAAATAGGTTAGCCTACCTCTTATGATAAGAATGCCCTAGGAATTTACTTTTATGCCTTTTCTTTTATAGCTACCCTAAAGTTTCCTAATTTAATTTTAAAGATAGTAAAGGACTTTATAAAAGCATATTTACTAGATATTTTTTATACTATAGGGTTACTTATAGCTCTTATAATATAGGGAGACTTAAATAGCTTACTAACCTTCTAGACAGAGGAGTTCCTTTATATACTAGGGAAAAAGAATAAGAAAACTATCCCTAAAGTAAAGCTAGTTAAAGCTAAGGAGTTTTACCTATACTTCTAGCATTAGCTAAGACTAAGTTATAACTTATAACTATCTAAATTCCCTTATCTATTTTAGATTATCCCCTTATTATTAGGAAAAACTTTAGAACTATTACTACTAAGGGTAAAGATAAGAGATCCTAACTAAGCCTTAGATAGTAGGAAAATCTAACTTAAATTAAAGAAAATAACCTTAGTAGTTAAGGGGCTACTTATCTGTTTTTAGTTACCTATAACACTTACTTATTTATAAGATAGCCTTTATAGTATACCTAAGGGGCTAAGACCTAACTAAAGTATCCTTAGGATAAAATTATCTTTAATAGTCTAGGGGCTTTAGGCACTTAGGTCTTTTTACCTAATTAGATTGCTATTAAATAGGGGATTTATAGTAGTATTTAATGTTTTAATGCTAAGGGACTTTATAAGATAATATTATCTAACTAAAGCTAAATTACTTAATATAGTGCCTAAGATTAACTACCTATAAAGTAAGAAACTAATTCTTATAGGATTAAATATTAGTAATAAACCTTACTATCCCTAGAAGGTAGTTTAGCCCCTGCCTATAACCCTACCTAGTAACCCTAGAAGGAGTAATAAAATTATAGTTAAGCCTATAAGAGTCTAGAAATAGGATAAAGGTCTATCTAACCCCCCTTAAGGGAGTAAAATAATAAGCTTAGGATATTATTAAGAATAAAGAGAATAGTAAGGAGTCCTTTAATTAGCCTTATAGAGATAGGGATTAAGGCCCTAAGGATAAGGATTATAATAATAGAGAAGAATTTAAGGGTAAAAATAAATCTATTATAAATACTATAAATAATAACCCTTCTCTACTAAAACTACCTATATTATTATTATTAGGGGGCTAAGAGTATACTAGGGAAAAATAGAAAAGGGAGATTATAGATAATAATACCTTTAAGTCTTAATTTAGAGAAGCTAATTTAATACCTAACTATAAGGGTATAGATAGATTACTAGCTCTAATCCTTATATTAAGTAAGAGATAGAAAGAAAACCTAATTTAATATTTACTAAAGTAACTATAGTAACTCCCTCTATTAGTCCTATTACTACCCTTATTATATTAATAGGATAAGTTATACCCTTTCTTACTAAAGTTACTTACCCTTATAATTACTTTAGCTAGTATATAAAGCTTATCTTATCTTAAGCATTTATATTATATTTAGGATATATTTTTATTTAAAAAGGTTAGAAGGCCTAATAAAAATACTATCTTACTAAACTTACTTACTATCCCCCTATACTATATATTCTTAAGTAAATTAAGAGAGGTAAAACTAACTCTAACTCCTCTTAGTAATTTAGTAGGAATTACTACTAGATAATATATAATTTATAACCTATATAACTTAATAAGAGTAGTAAATAATTATAAGATCCTAATCCTTCTAGGGAGCTTTATATTTAATTAATATAGAGATCTTAGATTAAGAGAAGCACTATACCTATTTAAAGTTTAATCTATATCTATTAAAGAATATAGTAAGATAGTAAAAGAATATAAGTTAAAACTAAAAGAGAATAAAACTTCCTTACCTCCTTAGAGGTCTCCTACCCTATAGCTAAAGGTTAAGGTATTTAAGGGTTAATTAAAGAATATATTAGAGAAACTATTCCTAGGTTAAAGTATAAGGCTACTATCCCTATAGCCTATTAGGATAAAGAATATAGAATCCTAGATTAAAAATAATTTATAAAAATATATAGAGAAAGAGGTAAAAGCTATAGAAGTACTTAGGGTAATCTTAAAAGCTTATTAACTATTTTATAAGGCTTTAAAAGGGCTATATAACCTAATTAATATTTATAAAGAGGGTATTAAGTTTATTAATAATAATAGACTAGATCTAAAGAGATTAAGGAATATTAGTAAAACTCTAATATATTATCTTAATAGTAAGGATAGTACCTATATCTTTAAGGGGTATTTAGGAGCCTTATAACTAGAGAATAATAAGGTTAATATATCTAGAAGTTAGTTAAATATATAGGCTAATATACTAGGCTAGGACTAGTCTAAAGATTTTACCTTTATCTCTAAGGTTACTAAGTGTATATATAGAATTATAGGAGGATTAATTTCCTTAATAAGTCTTAGAAAACTTAAGAAATTAAAAGAGATAAAAAATAGGATAGTAAGGCTAGAGATCCTTCTAAGGATAAACCACATTTTTAGAGAGGTATTAAGCCTCTATAGGGATCTTTATTAGGAGTATAGGTAGGAAGAGAAAACGCTAGAATAGGATTTAATAATACCTAGATTAATAGATATGCTTAGGGGCTAGCTATTAGGGTTTAATAGCTATAGCTAAGGATATTAATGGATAGTTAGTGTAGTTAGGGCGACTATTATGTGGTGGTGGATAAGATAGGGGAAGGTGTAATTGCCCTACCACTCTCCCCCTACCCTCCTTAAATTTTGCTAAGGAGAGGGGGCAAAGTCATTTTTTTTCCTTCCTTAGCTTTAAAGACGAGATTAGAGAACAGAGAATTAATCAATCTTCCCTTATCCTTTTGTTCGGGGCATAGCCCTCATCGTTGTATTATCCTTTTTGTCGCCAGCATGAATAAGTCCACTGGCACTCTTCGTTCATCATGATGGAGCTAAACCACGTTAGGGCCTCCGGCTGGAAAGATTTTCCAGTCTGGTCACGTGACCGCGCGCTGTCGCTATGTTGGTCCTGTCACCTCGCGTCGCCGTGGCCGCGAAGATGGGGTGACAGAGCATTATGTGGCACGATCAATTCATCCATGGATTCGGGAAATGGATTACCATTCCATCCATGGATATGATCTATCCAGTTTTGATGTACCAGGCACTCGTAATTTTATCGCACCCATCCTTGACTTCCCGGACGCTGTGCTAATTGATTGGGCAGATCGACTGCCGACTGTGCAAGCATCACAAGCCTTGAACGACCTTCAAGATGGCACAAATTTGTACATATCTACTGGCTTGGAGGACCTAGACGAAGCTTTGCTATCCCGCTTTGCGACAGAGTCCCAGAATGCTTCGCATAATGGTGGCGTCAGAAGAGGCCAGGTAACTGAACTATGGGGTCCTCCAGGTACAGGTAGAACAGCGATTGCGTAAGATTTGGACCATTTTTTCCTTTGTTCTTCTGAGCCAAGACATTACTGACGTGTTTTTTAGTATCAAGCTAGCTAGCAATTCCATGCGCAATGCAGACAATGTTGTTTGGATTGGTAAGTTTTGTAATCTGGAAATCCACATTCATATGGCTGTGGCTGACAGGTTATCATGTCATAGACTGTTTCCAAGATTTGCAGATCTCTCGACTAGAAGACGCACTACGTACATTTGGCTCTTCAGCTGTGAATGAGGCGGAAAATGACGAACAAGCATTCAACTCCCGTGGCAAATTCATCCACTTCTCATGTTTGACACTGCCACATCTCATGGCTCTGATATCGCGGCCCAATACCAAGGCCATTCCAGAACGGGTTGCTCTTGTCATTATTAGCAACCTTTCTGCCTTGATAAATTCATCACTCCCAAAGGCCGTGGAGGAAACAACCACTTTGAAGCCAAACAAAGGTACAGGTTGACTGCGGCATCGCACCCGAGATTTCTGCATCATGTTGACATCAGATGGTTAGGGCAGTCGGCATCAATCAAGCGACGGCAAGGTCTGCAGTTCATCATCAACGCACTGCAAAAATTGGCAGCAACAAAGAATTGCGCCGTTGTTGTAGTGTCGCAGTGCGCAACCAAATTGCAATCGGAGCACGGAGCAACCCTGGTTCCAGCAGTCAATGCATCGGCGTGGAACCAAGGCATATCGACTCGTATAGTCATGTTCAGAGACTGGGCATGGCAAGATGGCAAATTGGTGA
The DNA here is from genome assembly GCA_021950295.1 of Epichloe scottii. Classification (NCBI taxonomy): domain Eukaryota; kingdom Fungi; phylum Ascomycota; class Sordariomycetes; order Hypocreales; family Clavicipitaceae; genus Epichloe; species Epichloe scottii. Next base: position 1,614,917 of record CP083245.1, read on the forward strand.
GCGTATTCCTGGCTGGTCTGCAAAAAGTAGATGGGAAACCGGATGACGATGTCATGGCACATGTTGCAGCATTCCGCATTGACTCGGTACGTCATGCATGTTTTTTCTTGATTCATGACTCCACCGTGATTGATTGAGCTCGAATACGTGCGCAATAGGATGTGTCCCAGTATTTGGCTAACGTTTGACAAATACCAGACCGGCGTCACGAGCGTGGAATACAACACTACGAGCGTCCCTGCAGAGCCGGCTATCGCGATTCAACACAAGAGAAAGGTGGATGAAACCGATCTTGAAGTCCCTGACAGTGAAGACGATGAAGACTATGGCTGGGCTGAAGAAGACGAAAGTACACTTCCACAACCACCACAGTGGCAGGGCAGCGAAGACATACTGCTGGGACAGGAGCTTGGTCGGAGCGATGACGAGAGGGAGGATGACTGTGAGAGTACACGTTGAATTTTGTCGGAAGCCTCGCATTGATAAGTACCGGTGAAGCACCGAGGAAGACTGGGGCCAAAATAGCATTACTCCACGGAGCCTCATGTTATAGCACTCCATATATCCATCAGGGTGCAGAAGATGGAGAGGAAAGCACCAACTTCACTCGTTGGGGTTGGGTTGGGGCTGGGTTGGGGCTTCAAAGCCCATGCGACTTGCTGTCTGCCGACACGCACAGGGCCAGGCGCACAAATCTTCACCAAAGAGAGTCATGATTCAAGATCCCTCTCCTCCCGCCCGGCGTCTCGTCGGTATGATTTCTTAGGTGGACCTGGCCAACGATCGGCCAATCCCATTTGTGGTGGAGAGGTCCTGCCCCTGACTGCCCCCGGCCTGCCAACGTTGCCAATGCTTCTGGAAGACTTGAAAATTCTCCCTAATGGCATCATTGACACTTTGGTACGGAGTATGGCGGAGCCCCATAGGCCCCACAAGGCAACTGCTGGGGGGTGGGGGGTGTTTGTCACAGTGAGGCTTGGCTCGAGCGGCCGCCCCAGGGCTTGTACCTGTGGGGAGGAGGTACATTGACTGGGAATTTCTTTTTTTTTCAAACATGTTGTTTTCTTCTCCGCCCTCGGGTCGGGCTGCTGCTTTGCTCTGCTCCACGTTTTCTTAGCGACACACCTCATTCGATCAGTCCAGTCCAGCCCAGCCTTGACATGTGAACCGGGCACGGGGAAGGGAGAAATTCGGATCCAAGACAAAGCCGGCCCTTGGACAGTGAAAGTGACAGTGAAAGTCGAACCAATTACCGCCCCGTCTCCGAAATTTTATCAATCTACTTACTTCTGACCTCGGGTCGGGCAGAATCGACAGTTCTGGTTATAAAACCACGACTTTTTGTGGTGAGACCTCCACGGCTCTCGCTGCAGCTGCAGCTCCGGCTCCAGCTCCAGCTCCAGCTCCACAGAAAGACGGTAGTTGAGGGATACCGGAGTTACTGCAAGGAACATGGCCTGACCATGATGCTGATGAATGCCGAAACGAGCCAACAAGATGTGGTGGGTGGGTTGGGCGGGTGTTGCGCCGCGCAGCGCGCATAAACACTTTGGCAGCCACAGCAATGCGTGGGTTGAATCGCCGTCCCACTGGCGCCTCGGGCTGCAATAACGGAGGGTCAACTAACATCAACATGCCATGGTGGTTCATCCAATTGTTGTTCAACATGAGGCTTTACGCGCGCCTCGCCTGGAACGTTGCGGTCTTCGTGAGGATCGAAGGGGTCATCAGTCATCATCACCTATCACTGACAGATCGGGGATCGATTCAGCCGGGTGAGGGTATCGACTGATGTTTACAATCGCACTCGGTCCTTTTTGCCCCATACTCGGTCAATCACTCCAGAGATGTTGCGCGATAGTCCTTGGATGGCTCGAAGCGCATGAAACGTCCGAAGTGTCGTGTGCACGCAGAACGGAAATCCAGCAGTTACACAAACCATCGCTTGATGAATCGTGCCATGGACGGATTATAGAAAGATGACCTATAATGAAAACGGGTCCCAGAGACCGAGTCTCGGCCGTAGTATGTTTGTTCAGTCATCTTGGAATACCCAGCGACACTACTCTTTCCAGAGCCCACGGGGCTATGATTGCTGCCCCGGACCTTTAGGGAGGGCGTTGCCGAGAGCATGATGCGCTACTAAGCGATGCATGTGTTGAGTTTGGCCTCCCAATCTGTTCCCCTATCGTAGTTCTTCTCACATCTTCAGTTCAGCTCGTACTCCGTCCATTATGATCAAAGTGTTCCATGATCGTCCTCATCACATGCCAAATTCCTCTCGTCACACCTGTTTCGTACTCTGTACGCACCCACGAAAAAAGTATGCATGTGAGCGCAAATAGCCCCCAAAAGCCCAAAGATTCATATCCTCAATCAAAGACTCGGATGATTTCCCACGGTGGGTTGGGGCCGGACCAGCCTGACCAGCCGGAGAATAATTATATGTTGATCTGGTTTGCTTATTTATTTCTTGGTCTCGATCTGTATGTAATAGGATGATGCCAGATGGTGTACATAGAAGGACACGCAAAAGGCGGCAGAAGTGTGTACATGGATGTGTACATGGATGTATACTGCTGTGGTCGCTATCCCTTTGAGTGCGCTAAGGCAACGCATAAAAATCCATTAAAACTGTAATATTTACCTAACAATCAGGGGCATAACACAGGGATTTTTTGATAATCGATAATCAGTGGAGACCGTGACTTGCTTTTTGCCTTGGCGCACCCAAAGAGATGACAAGCTCGCGTGGATGATCGTTTCCCCTGATCGACAATCGTAGCACTCCTTCCGCCATGTTCGCTCGAGAAGGAGTACTGTAGGAAAGTGGCAGCAGGGATTACACAGCAAGGTGACAGACCATGTCCACATTCAATCCACACCCAGTATACTATGTACAGATGGACAACCGAAAAGAACCTCATTCCTTTGGGCCGAGGAGCAAAATCTAGACCATGTGCCGGCCACAGGTCCTGACAAGGGATCCCATGTAGTAATGCGGAATCTTGATATAAGCTACTGGCATATGTCAATGCAAGAAATAAAAGTCTATATAAGCTGTGACACAAGTCTAAATCGACGGCAGGTCCCTCACACATGGATGACATCAAGTTGACAACCGAGAACCGTTTCGTCATGCTGTCAAGCGCTTCTTTGCTTTTCCTACCACTGGCTATTCTGAACATAGGTTCAGAGGCCCTCCCAAGTCTGAACTCGTCCCGGCTTCTCACCACCACCAAAGCCCCGCCTCAGGAAAGCGTCACCCAAACATGCCGATTCGTTCTAGAAAAGGCGGCTCCAGCCATCTCGGCCTTCTGTCCGGATCCCCGTCAGGTCATGATCGAGACAACCCTTGACCTTGAGGACTGCCTTGCCAATGACGGCGGCGAGTTAACACTTCAAGTAGCGTAAGCCTCCCTAAATAATCAATTTAACATCTTCGTAAAAAGGGGCGCCCTGCCATATACTTCATATTCTTGCTAATTCTGTTTCAAGGGGTGCTTATCATAAAAGTTGCGATTGGCGCGGATGCCGTCTTGGAGAGAAGGGGTGGTATACTTGCGAATGCGCAAATCGGTTTGGCCGGGCAAAGGAAACGTCCATACATCTTGGTAAGTCACGCGCAAAAACAAACAACTACGTGACCCCCAGGCTAATCTAGAGAGCCACTTCTGCGGTAACAGACGATGTCATCGACAATATCAACGGCTCCGCGGCATGCAAACGTCATCCATGGATTATTTATTAGCCATTGTAGATAGATGCTCACACATTATGGTCATTGTTACATCATAGATACATAAATAGATACATATATATATATACTTGATGCATATGCAAGCCTTCTGTTGAACATATATGAGATTAGCAGTCATTTTCATGGTGCACCCTGTTTTTGGCCTGACGGAACATTCTCTTTGCCTTGGGAATGGTCTTTTCGCAGATTCAATCACACCCACATGGTTCTTGGCTCACAGCTCAGTTGGAAAAATGAGTCCAGGAGCTTGGTTCTTCTGGGTCCCAGATGAAAGCAATAGACACGCATCTTCTTCATTTCAATTTTCTCGGATTCAATGTGACAAACCCACGTTTGGCAGGCGATACCCACAATCTTCCGCATGTGGCTCATCACGTAATCAATAGCCGGCCAATCACGTCCACCCAACCTCGTCGCAAACCAAGCTTCGGAAAACCATTTTATTGTTCATCGTGAAACGGATGTGCATGGTGTGTGTTGGGCATCAGGAGAAGTGAACCGCTCACTTTCAATCTCCCTGTTTGTAGATCGTTGCGTGGCGCAAAGAGTGAAAAGCGAACAACTTCGCCCTCACTCGCAGTGGTGATTTGCTCGTGCCACGCACGATTCGACAGAGCCGTCGTTAGTGACACTGCCGGTACCAGTAAGTGATCAACCTCGCTGCCACGACTTCTGACACGGCCGAGCTTCAAGTGGACGTCTGGGAATTGAGACGTGGAAGCTTTGTTGGCCACTCGAAATGAACAGCGCTCAGATTCATTGCCGCTGCAAACATCCAGTCGCTTTATAACCACAAACGCGGTGCTCGGCTCACCCTTTTTCATCATCTGTCTGCATCGACGTCTATCAAACGACTTGACACATCATTTTCATCAAAGCGACAAACACTGGCACACCTACCCGCAAAGGACCAAAAGATGTCCATCGAGACAGGGTCAGGCAGCACTGCTGTCGCGGCAGAAAAGATTGAGAAGCCCAGGTTCTCTTGGCTGTAAGTTTTCAACTCGCCCAGTCCCAACCGGGATTACACATTTTTATGGCATCAAACTGACGAAGCGGACGGCTTGTCCAAGACGACCACACCCCATCTTTGTCATCATATTTGTCGGGCCAGACGAACATCCCTTTGGCATTCAAAAAGACTTCCTATGCCACCGCTCTGAATATTACAGAAAGTTCTTCCGAGAGAAGCAGACAGACGAGGCTGTGGAGCACACGGTCAAACTCCCAGACATCACACCAGAGACGTTTGGACTCGCACAAAGCTTTTTGTTTACGGGCAAGGTCATTTCCGATGACGAGGGTGTACCGTCGTACGAGTCGCTGGTCGGCCTCTGGAACTTGGGGCATAAGCTTGGCATCGACGGTCTTTGCGACAAGACTCTGGAAGCCATGGCCGAGTGTCGGAGACTAACGGAGCGAATTCCATCGACGCCGTTACTGGTCCAAGTGTGGAGCGATACGCCAGAAGGATCGTCTATTCGCATGCTGCTTCTATCATGGGCGGCCGAGTACATGAGATCGTCGGATGCTCGTGCAGAATTCGCAAAGTCGCTGCCTCAAGAAGTATTGAGCGAGCTAGTGGTGGCCATGAGCTCATTCGAGACTGCTCAACGAGCCCAGCTTGACTCCGAGTCACCTCCTCCTCAATCGCTCGGCCGGACCACCGAGGAAGAACGTGCACTACCTAGACAACCACAGCGATGAAGACACACTAAACACCATCAAGAAGAACCGTCGACTGAGTGGCCAGCCCACCACCACCGCAGCTAGAGCCCAGGAGCAGGCGTCGGGGCGTAAGGCACCTCAACGAACGCCTCTCCCCAAGCCACAGAAACGAAGATTTAGCGCCGTCCACGTCGACGCTCGCCATTTCACCACATCACAAAGGCTAGAATTCTGCGCCGACTTGCTCACAAGAATGCTCTCAGGACCAGGTCAGTACACCTGCTACAAGCAAAGGAACACGTGAAACGAGTCTCATTTTCAGACCTCCATCTCCATGATGGCTAACTTCTTTTTCTTCTTTTTTGTGTGCTGTTCCAACCGAATCAGGCTTTTGGACAAGACTCGTCGGACCATTCAGAGATCCAGTCGAGCCGTCAGAGGACGGTGTGCCCGACTACTTTGATAAAGTCAAGAACCCCATGGACCTCACCACCATGAAGAGCAAAATGGACAGACGCGAATACACCACCGACGACGAGTTCCTTCAGGACATGCGCCAGATATTCGACAACTGCTTCACGTACTGGAAGAAAGGGGACCCCATGTTCCAGGCGGGCGAGAAACTACAAAAGACCTTTGAGGACAAGTACTCGCATATGAACAAATGGATCACCAAAATGGCCGGCGAAGAAGCCGATTAGGGCCCTGCTCATTCAGCTTCCGTGTCTTGAATTCTTTCTTGAGAAATTTGACTTTTTCCGTTTCTTCTTCCCTTTCCGACCAGGAACTCTGACTTTGCGCTGGGAAAGGCGAGAGAGACTGTACAAGTATGTAGGAGCTGTTGACGGAGCGAAAACTGTGCGGTTACTACAGCGGGAACGCATGTTTGGAGGCAGTTCAAGGCTGATGATGGGGATGTATGCTGAGTGGAAGGGATTGGCAAATCTGCGGTAGTCGATTCTCAGCCGACATTGTGTTGGCTTTCTGATACGTACATTGACAAGTCGGTGCCATCCTCTGGCCTTTGAGGAGTGGCTGAAGGGTTTTTTTTATCATTTTCTATTTCGAGCATGCAAAGACTGGGTATGGGTTTGAAGAAGAAAAAGAAAGAAAGCCTGTCTGGGACAGCAAAAGATTGATCAGCAGTCTAGGAAAGCAAAGAAAGCACTTCTCATTTTGCATCACGCATAAAAGGCCGACATGGATGAAATACAAATGACGCGCGGCCTTCCTCTTCCTCTGCCCAAGACTGGTTCTTTCCACTCGCCTTTGGTTTTCTCTCGGCACTGGTGATATCTCAGGCGGGCGCAGTCGTGCATCGCAGTCGTACGTCTACGGACATGAATGAGGGAGCTTGTTGTGCCCGGGATGGCGTGCCAGTGACGAGTACGGGGATTTGCAACTTTGGAGAACTATGCACCCGAAAAGGTCAATATGACACGGGGCTCGTTGAATACAAAAGCTTTCTACGAGTCAATGACCAAGTTTCACAACGGATGTGACCCGGAGGGCGAGAGATGAAGGCAGGGCGATTGATGCATCACCAAGGCTCATGCACATGTTCCAAGACAAGTTCTCGTATCGAGGCGGGCAGCCGATACAACGGGCGACACGCAACGAGCGGGCACCTACGGATCACTCCGTAGACGGCGTGAAACTGCAATCATGTGTTGCGGAGATTCCATCGTCGTCTTCTTGCCTTGGCGACAGGTCTTTTTCCCCGCGGGACAAGGAGGGGCGACACTTGCATCTCGGCAGGGAGCAGTCATGAATAGAAGCTCCCGACTGACCCAGATGATTGGGTTCGTGGGCTCTCGTGATGGTGAGACAGCGCGAGACAGACATTGGGGCTGGAACGGCGATGCGAAGATTTGCTAACCATGGCATGTAATAAATTGATGTTGGAAGAGCTGATTCTGTGGTCCGAGCACGAGGCTGACAGCTCACAGCCGTGGAAGCGCACCAACACTGACTGGACGATTGGACCAGGAAGTCTGTCTGTTTGCGCATCGTGTGAGCCGTGGTCCTGTTGCTCTCACAGAAGACGTTTCGTTTTTGGTCGCCAACCCCTCGGACACACGGACATCCCTCACAAGGCTCAAAAGGCTCACAAGGCTCACAAGGCTCACAAGGCTCACAAGGGCGGTTTCGTTTATTACGAGCCGGCGAACCAAAAGGGGGGACGGCAAGACGGGCTCTGAAGCAGGTGGATCCCATCCATCCACGACATTAGCGCTGGGCCATGGCCCATGGGCGCGTGTTTTTTGGTTGGCCGTGCATGAGCCATTGAGCTTCCTCCGAGTGTTCGTTTGGCGCGCGTGGGAATGGAGAGAGACAATGGGATGAAGATTGCAGAAAAGTCTGCAGCTGATGCTATTTTGGCGGGTGATGGATGGTCAAGGGAATTTCAAACGGGTGGGTTTGGATTCAGCCTCGGCAAACGAGTATTTATTACCATTACTTCCTTCCGTACACTGCTGGTGAGGCGCAGGACGACGGTACAAGCACCACGTGAGAATCACGAGCGTCGTGCAGGCGCTTTTTGGCATTGTCGCGTCAACAAAGAGATGAGATGGGCGCCGCTGGTGGCGCCAGGTGCCAGGGGTGAAAGCCGAAGGGGGTGGCCTCTGTGCGACGGGACATGATTCGCCCAGAGGCAAGACTAGGACACCCATTGGTTGTGCGTGCACCGGCACCCGCTTGGACCCAGAAAAAAGGTGAGACACCAAGGCTGCTGGAGATTGAGATGCCCTTTTATTACTCCGCAGTGTTGGCATCGTGGGTGACAACGGGAAATTAAATGAAAAGGAGTCAGGCCCAGTCGCCCGCCGCTCTTCTACTCAGCCCATCCCACCACCAAAACCCCCGGCCCGGCGATACTTTTTCCTCCTCCTCTTCCTCCTCTTCCTCCTCCATCATCGTCAGTCGCATCCTCAGTTCCAAGCTTCCTTCGCCGTCGGTTTCGAGGCCTTTTGCGTGCCGGCCTTTGTTCCTTCCTTTTCATACAAAAGTAGAATTCCAGAGTGTCCCTCACTCTGTGCCGCTCATTAACCCACCAATCATCAATTTTTGCCCCCCAAAAAAAACCTCCCACCCAACAACCACAACAAAAACAACCCGCGCGCGCGCGCCCTCGTTGCGAACAACCACTCTCTTCGAATCGACACCAATTCCGAGCCCAATCTTGTTGAATCGAGGCAGGATCAAACACAGACCAATATGCTTTACCAGACCATTGCCTCCGTTGTCCTCTTGGCCACCGCCACCACCGCCGCCTCTGCCGAGGTCAAGCGACAGCCCTACCGCCTGGCTGTGATGGCCATGCCCGGACAGTCTCTGATGCGCCGCGCCACCAACGGCTACCAGCCCGACCAGAAGCGGTGCAAGGCTGGCAACAGCTGCGCCGAGGCTTGCGGTGCCAGCTTCCATCGTTGCTCCGGTGGAAAGCCCGACGTCGCTCACTGCTTCAACCCTGATGCTGGCGAGTCCTGCTGCACCGACAACTCTGGCAGTATGTTTGTTCCCCGGCTCGGCATCCAACACGTCGACACCAACGTTTCATGTGACGCTAACCGCTGCCTGTGAATATAGACTCCTGCGAGGCCGGCTACTACTGCACCCACGACAACAAGCAGCAGACCTGGTGCTGCCCTCACGACATGGACCTGACTTCTTGCGCCGCCGCCTACACCGTCACCGGTCTCGTGGCTGCCACGGCCAAGCCTGCTCCTACCAGCACCAGCACCAGCATCAGCAGCACCAGCAGCACCAGCAGCACCAGCAGCACTACCAGCACCAGCACTACTAGCACCATTATCAGCACCAAGTCGTCCACCACCTCGCAAGTTTCCACTACGACTTCTGCCCCAAGCACCACGAGCAGCGCCATCATCACCACAACGGTTGCCAAGAATACCACCATTTGCACCGCCTCGGCCGGCAAGACCACTGCCTGGACTGCCCTGAACAGCACCATCATCAGCCTGGCTCCCACGCAGCCCTCAGAGTCTGTTCCCTCCGTCACCGCCGTCCCCTCTCCCGCCTCATCCAGTGTCAATGCCGCTGCCGCTTCTGGCGTCAGTGCTCTCCTGCTCCTTGCCGCCGGTTTCATCGCTCTCCTGTAAAATGCCTTGCAGCACATGGAGCGTTGAAGGGACCGGATGGGCAAACGACCAAGGGAAGGTGAGGCAGCGAAATGGAAGCAAAAGAAAGCTCCTTGTCGAGTGGGAGGCATTTGGGTACCACAATTACAATTAATACCGGGGTCTATACAACGACAACACAACCCTACTAATCGCAACCACGAGTCTACGAGGATTTTTATTTTGTGTGTGTTAATCTCATTCATGAACAAACGACAACAACCCATCCATCTAGTGTGTGACCTTTCTGAGTTGCATGCAGAATTGGGCCTGCTTACTTTTTGTGTTCTTTTTTATATATACGTCCATCATCTTGAGCTGGTTGATCTTAGGTTTTTTTTTTTGCAATGATTCCCCTTCGATAGGCTGCTCTTGTATAGAGTTGAGCCTGGCTTGGTGTTTTTCTTCTTTTTCTTCTCTTTCTTTGAAACGGGGACCCCGCCGCTGGGATCTGGGTTCTTCTTTCAAGGTGGAAGAGAGGGTGGTGGCAACCTCGTACATTCACCTGCACCATACTATCTATTTGCTTTATTCAGACAGCGGTGGCCTGTTGTCGTCTGGAGCGATCTGGATGGCGGGCCTGCTGCGAATGTACGTATTTGATCTAGTTGGCCCCGGCAAACAATATAGCAGCAACTCAGCATTTGGCACACCACTCTTTGTGCGGTCTTCTCATGGTGAATGTAGTCGCGCAAGAGCTTTTGCTCTGCTGATGACGCTTGTCCATCCAGTTCCTTGTCCGGTGGCCTACTTGTGCCGGTGTCGGATAATCAGGATGCGGGACTGCCTCGCGTACCGGAATGTAAGCGCGTTTAAAATTGCCGGGCCGAGACACATGGGGCGTTGTTCGGGACGGACAGGAATGTACGTGGCCGATTTGATCTGAATTTCCTCGATTACGTTGGTTGAGCTTCTCTGAGGTGAAAAATGATGCGAGCGAGCGCGTCTTGAACACCATGGCTATGATGGATCGCACAACGGAAGTGAGGTGTCGTCGAATAGAGTTGTGATTGTGGAGAATCCGTACAACGCCCCCCTTTCTATTTTACAAATCTACATGCATTCAAGCCGCGCAGACTAGCGACTATGAGAGTCACGGAGAATACAGGGTATTAAACGCTACTACTCCGTAAAAGATATATTTACTTTCTATGTAAATCATCTGTCGTATGGCACCTATTCATCCTGGCCCCTTTCTCCTTTATTTCCCAGCTACGATCTGATTCGCTTGATTCCCCGTCATGTAGATTTGTGAAATCTTCAAGGGGGGCATTGTACGCGGCGGCAACGGCCGTGGGCGGCAGGCACGGGGAGCAGATCAGGGGTGTCTGGGCGGAATACATGCACGATGTGAGCTAGGGGTGGGAGGATCTCCGTTTGTTGGCGAGTTGTCTTGGTTTGATTGGATTCGGTGCTACGCTGGATGTGCGCTGCGGAAATGGAGCCGGGTCCAGAGAGTGGGATCGGCTGTTGGATTCACAGCGCTTGTTGGGATACATTTCGAGGAGATTGCTGAAGAGCAGCGGCTCGTGAAATCCAGACGCGGCAGGAGCCATTGCCGATGGGGGCCCCGCCCATGTTCCTCCACGGTCATTCCCCGTCGCAATAAAGCGCCCAAGTTTCTGCTTGTTGAAAGCATGAAATTCCTGCCTGATCCGTCCTTGATCGTCCCAACTGGCCGGGGCAAACGGGGTTCTATTCCATAGCACCATGTTCGGGTAAGTGTCTGGAACGATTCTCAGGCCACAAGCACTGGGGGTTCATCAGCAGACGTCTCACCAGGTGACCAGATGGATTCATGGTTGCCTCAACCGCCACGTGATCGCGCAGTGCGACTCTGGCGAGTGTCTGCAGCTCAAGACTATCACGGTGTCCCAGAAACCAATATTTAAATACTAATGTTGGAAATATCAAAATGTACTCCGTAGAGAAACTGGATATTTCGTCGACAGCTATTGGGAACGACGAACCGGGTTATTATGGATATGGTATAATAAGTCCTGATGACACCTGGATCACGTGGAAGGGCAAGGAACTCTTGTGGCTGCCAATCGAGTTATCGCTTTGCACACCAGCATTGGCCGGATGGGCTAGCAGTGAATACATGACGCTATTCATGGGATGAGCACAAAGCATGTCACAGAAATAAGTTTTCGAGACTCAAAGTTGTGTATTAATGAGTACGGTTCTCGGAGGAAGAACTTGATGAGCCAAACCAGATGCACTGATCCCCCGACAAACCGATATTCGGGTTGTATGTTTCATGCGACCTATTTTCCGGACTGTTCTTTCTCAAACTTTTCGACAAGCGCAATATACTCGGCCTGGGCCTCTTCGGGGGACAGATCTCTGTCGACTACTGCTTTCCAGGCATCGTACTTGGGCCTCGCCTACCCATGCCATGATTGTCAGATACTGTGATTCAAACGTCCGCCCGGACGGAGAGCGTAACAGCAATTGATCATGCTGATGGAATGGGGGAATTCGTGCTCACCGAGATGCCGGACATGAAGCCAGGCTGCGATTCTTTAGAGAAGTCCTCGCCAGTAGCAACTTTGAAGAGGCCTGAGAAGAACAAGAACCTGGTCAGCGATGGCTTGATCTCGGCATGAAAATCCCTAGAATAATCCAGCCGTACCGTATAGTTCAAGCATGTCTTTGTTCTGGAGACCCGTCAATTTTTTTGCCCTCTCATTGGCAACCTGGTTGAATAATTGGTTGTCAGTGTTTGCTTCGGGCATGATGGCGGTTGCGGGTGACGTGGACTTGAAATCGACAAAGTTTACACTTGGAAGCAAGCGGGTGTGGTTTAAGGAGAGGGAAGTGAACAAGACAGCTTCTCTTCCTGACTGGTGATGCGGGGTTGCTCTCTCACCCGGTCGACGGCGGGTTGCATAATTGCCAGCCCCTCCGTCCGTCCAATATCCTGCCCCACTTGCCACTTGGATGGAGTCAAAATTGAGGGGCTGAGGGGGAAAAGGGAGAAGGGAGAAGTGATATCGTCCAAGGAGTCGTGCAACCGAGCTGTAGCAGATGCACGCGGGCGGACACTCCCGCAGAGGCTGTATTTAAAAAGCATGAATGTGCTTCGGATGGATGGTAGATATACTCCGTACCGAGGCGTGCTTGTTGCTTCCCGCTTTTTTGCTGGATGCGACGGATGAAGTTGGAGCTTCGAATGAGGTTGGAACGTGGTGACGGAACCCGTCTTGTCCGAGTTGGATTGTGTTACCATGTTGCTCATTTCGTTGCGTTATTTTCATATCATGATGGTTTGGTCATATGAGAAGCGTCTCCCTGGGTGAATCGTTCAACTCGCCATGTGATGAGATACAGACCCAAGAATCCTGACATGGCTGAGAAAAAAAAAAAAAAGCTAACAATCCTTTAGGGTCGGAATTCGCACATGCCCTCGACAAACTCATCCAGGTTGTTGTGGGCACCGAACTTGATCAATCACACTCCATAGTGTAATTACGAGCGCAAAGACACGATGCCCGCTTGCAGACAAAACTCTCGTCTACCATCTTTCCAACTACACCTTCTCTGCATCAATTTGTCTACGCAGGTCATCCAGAATGGCTTGCCTTGAGCTCAGATGCGCCTCCAGACCTTCCACCTGCTCCCTCACAGTCTGCAGATCCTCCGACACGCTCTTCAGGCCCGAGCCCACTGCGCTCTTGCCCCGTCCCTCTTCCACGTCTCTTAGCTCTCGGCGCTTATAGTCTAGCAGCTGGTCGAGTTCGCGCCGTACGAGAGCGGGCTTCGAGTCCCGCTTGCCGCCCTTTCGCTGCTCCGCCAGGTCCTCGACCTTTTGGATCTTGGCATCCAGGTCCGCGAGCTGACGCTTCAGCCTGACTTCCTCCCAGTCCTCCGTCTTTTCGGTGGAGAAGTCAGTTCCAGCGGTTTTGAAACCGCTTCTGCCGAGGCGCGTGAGGTACTGCTCGCCGAACTTGGTCTTGCGCCCCGTGGACGTGGAATCGTCGGCCTTGGAGGCCCATCGCGATCCTGCTCCTGTCCGTTGACTGTCGAGCTGGTAGTCTATTTGGTTGCGTTCGAAAGTCGATCGCAGAGAGGCTGGCACACTGCGGGGGATGCGAAAGCCCTCGTGGCGGTAGTTGAGGATGTGTAGGAAGGCGAGGCACGCGTCTTTGTTGATGGTAGATCCTGCAGAAGGGTTGACGAGGTTCCAGGCAGATCGGACGTCGGTATCGGGCACATCGAGGGATTCGTAGAGTTCTTCCAAGGCGCCGACTGGATGAATCAATCAGCATGATTTTCGCTAGTTTGTAGACCATGGAGGACAGGAAAACAGTTTGGTCCAAATAGAACAAGAAATGAAAAGGGTGATTACTAACATGATACTTCGCCTCGCATATCTCGGCTCTCCTGGTATATGTGCTCGTATTTGCTCTTGTCTTGGGGCTTCATGTACCATTCGAAGCCATCTTTGAGACCCAAATCATCCGAATCGTCTTCTACCTGTTCGAATTGTGGTTGCTTGCCCGAGATGGCGCGAGTCGCTTGGACCAAATGCGCCTTTGACTCTGGCACCAGCCAGTCTGGCAGTGTTTTGGGGACATCCGAGTATTCCTACGTCATCAAGGCAAGTCAGCATCAAGGAAGGAACTTGAATTTTCACACACAAGTTCTTCAGCCCCCAGAGAGATTATAAACATACTCCGTTCAACACATCGAAGATGAGTCGCATAGCGACGCAAAACTCCTCAAAGTCCAGGTTGCCGTCATTGTCCACGTCGGCCAAGTCCCAGACACGTTCCAGCTGATCATCGCGGAGGCCACTGTTCTTCAGTACGGGGGCTGCCTGTTCGCCGGTAAGAAACTGGCCGCCACCGGTTCTGCCGGAGAAGATGTTCCAGTATGTTTCGATCTCCTTGGCCTCGATCTTGGGAGGGGGCGCCATGGTCGCAGAGGGAAGCTCGGGGAGCTACAGGCTATAGGTTGGAGCTAGGGCTGGCCGAATCGTGCCAAGACAAACGGCAGTCTGGAGTTGGAAATCGAAACTGTGCAAGCCGGAGCGTCTGCCTGCTCTCGCTACGAGGAGAAATCGAGGACCGCGAGAAGCACGCAAAGTGGATGATGCAGTTGTCGATGCGAGGTGACGATTGACGAAAGCCCCCCAATTTCCATGTTGCGCTTAGCCCCGGAACAGCCCCTGTTGTCGTCTCTGACTGCCGCACCGACTCGCACCACCAGTTTTCAAGCTTGGGGAACTGTTTCACTTGTAATCCGTACAATCCGTACTCGAAGCTAAGAGTCATGTCTAACCATTCTTAGAAAGACCAATCGCAGCATTGGGCGAAATGAAGCCGCCATTTTCCTCAAAAAAAAAACCCCCGAGAAAGCGAACGAAACGGAGGCACATGACTTCTGGTCTGGAACCAAGTAACGCGTTGACCGCATGGGAGTTGTCAAAGTGTTCATGTTTAATCAACACTTTTATCGAGCATGTGCTGTATGGGTCTCTGCATGAAGAGATTTGGCCTGGACTCTGCAGAGATCCAGAGCAAATGAAACCGAAACGAGGACAACAACTCCGAGACTGTGCGCTCCCGTTCGTTTCTTCCACCTGCCGGAAGGCATCTCAACGCCCTCTCGTCAGAACGCGACTCTAGAGCAGCCCCAATTTTTTGGCCTGAGCGGGAAAAGGAGGGGCAATTAAAATAAATTGGAACTTGGACCCTGTCGTCTGCAGTTTGTCCCATCACACCAGACCTCACTGTCCAATCTGACGCACAGATCGGCGAGCATACAAAAGAACCGAAAACCGACCGACGAGAAGAGTTCAAACGTCAGCAGCATGTCGACAACAACCGTTACCGCTACAGAGGCCCAGCCTCAGCCCATGACGGCCGACAACATCCTCCGCCTGTTCCCCGACATCGACACCAATTCGGAGGCACTTTCTGGCCACGACGAGGAGCAGATTCGGTTAATGGACGAGGTATGCATTGTTCTCGATGACAATGACATGCCCGTCGGCAAGGCCAGTAAAAAGCTTTGTGAGAAATCACCAACAATGACCATCTTGGGCCTCACCTTTGGGGGTAGTGACTAACTAGATCTGCGCAGGCCATTTGATGTCCAATATCGACAAGGGATTGTTGCACCGAGCCTTTTCTGTCTTTTTGTTCAACGACAGGAACGAGCTGCTTCTGCAGCAGCGTGCCTCGGAAAAATCACCTTCCCCGACATGTGGACCAATACATGCTGCTCACATCCTCTGGCTGTGTCCGGCGAGACCGGATCAAACCTGCCTGACGCCATCGAAGGTGTCAAGCGCGCGGCCCAGCGCAAGTTGGAGCACGAGCTGGGCATTCAGAAAGAGCAGGTCCCCATGGAGAAATTCCACTTCCTCACTCGAATCCATTACAAGGCCCCCAGCGATGGCAAATGGGGAGAACACGAGAGTACGTTTGCCATACCGATCATCTATGCCTTTCCCCCAAGAGGAACAAGGGCAGAGCTGACCTGCGCAAACTTAGTTGACTACATCCTGTTCATCAAGACTCACGTCGATCTCGACATTAACCCCAACGAAGTCCAGGCGACGCAGTACGTCAGCGCCGAGAAGCTCAAGCAACTGTTCGAGCAGCCTGATTTGAAATTTACGCCTTGGTTCAAGCTCATCTGCAACTCAATGCTGTTTGAGTGGTGGCAGAGCCTTGACTCTGGCCTGGGAAAGTATACGAATGAGCAGCAGATTCGCCGCATGTTGTGAATTGCCCGTGATACACACACGTCAGGCAGAAGCAGTGCATATGAGAGGAAAATGACAAGAGATACCTAAAAGCAGTCGTGCGATGGATGACTGAGTATGGCGATGACCCAACCAATAAGGGATGGATGGATGATACTCACTCGCGGCATGCATGGAAGCATGCTCCGAGATCCTACAGCATTTCAGGAGCGTTGCATTCGAAAATAGTACAGGAACAGGCATGGTGCCTCACTGCATAGCGACGGCAGCAGGGCGACCAGCGTAGTTGACATCCAGAATAGTCCAAGTACTCCGTACATGTCATGGTGCAATTTTCGGAAAAGCAGACTCTTATCAGTGACAGATGCCGTTTTTGCCACAATATGCACGATACTCCAGCACTTACTCCGTACTCGACACAGACTGATGGAGCAGCACACTGATGATGAGCAGTGCCGATCGACGAAATGCTTGAGTGCCAAGCCTACCTAGTCACATCTGTTCATGGCTATGATACACCCGAACCATTGTCCTAGTCGACGAGGCACGTCTGCTCGTCCTCACTGGCTGGATAAGCATCAAGAGTCTCCCCGGGCCAAGCAAGCTCGCACAAAGGGTAGTGCAGGCTTGCATTGCCGGGTGACCAACGGGTGGACGTGGTGAAGCCACGGAGGCCGAGGCGCCGACGCAGCATCGTTTCAGAGTCTCGTCCGCCTGCCGAGCCCTCAGCCGCCTCCGCCTGGCTCCCCGCCCTACACTGATGTAGCCAAGGCGAGCCGCGTCATCACGAGATCACTCTGCGAAACCCGAAACAGGCTGATCTCCTGACACAGGTCTGCATCTGGTCTGCATCTGGTCTGCATCTGGTCTGCATCTGGGCGATTCAGCGTCCAGTAACCACCAGCCGGAGTCAGACGTGCAGGGTCTCTCGACCGACCCATAAGTTAACACGGTCGCTCCTTCCTTGCGCCTCTCTTATCTCGAGCTGTACTCCGTACTCTGGAAGAGATAAGTATTCGTTGGCCCCAAACCATCTTCTTACCATTTCTTCTTCTTTTCGTTCATCGGCGCATACTTGCTGCCACCTTCGTTCGACGCCGCGCTTACATTCTCCCTTCCTCTCTCGTTCAGGGAATCCTCCTCTCGTGTTGTGTGTACTTACCTCGCACGCGCTGTGCCGCTGGACTCGCTCTCCAGGTGCGAAATACAGGCTTTATAATACAATCACCTCTTTGCGTCCACGAATCTTAATCCGCGCTCCTCGTCATTGTTATTCTTCGGGCATGACTCGTCGCGAACGATATTCTGCAGGCATCATAACTAGTGACTGGGCAACAGTTTGCAAAATGTAAAACCCACGAACCCTCACACCTTTTTTTAAACCAACGAATCATCAGAAGGAGGGCAAGTGACCGCCAAAAAGTTGGACCATTCCGTGTGAACCGCTCACAGTGCTCGCTCATTTCTTCATCTTTAGTGACTGGGTGCCAATCTTTTTGAGTGTTTCCATATGCCTTCCCTGGCCCGCTTTGATCCCGAGAGCAGGATAGAGCATCCTTGCTGTTGTTCATTCGCTATCCCCTAGACACTCTATCAATCCTTACTGCTCTAACAGTTCAGGTAGAAGTAAACATAAACGTCCTCCAACATGGCGCAGGTCAATCATGTCGAAAAACAAGTTGACTCCAAGCCAACGCTGTCCTTGATTCCATCTACATGGGCGACCGAGGTTCGCGAGCTTAAGATGAGTGATCGTCGGGAGGCCGGCGTGGCTCTTGCACAGATCTTTGCTGCTGACCCTTTGTCCTTGTATCTAATGGGCGTCGACGATGCGAATTGTTGGTCGTCGGAGAAGCTTTGGGAGCTTCATGTTCGGCTCATGACGTATACGTATGCTTCGTATAAGTTTCGAGGCATTGCAACCGCTATTGGAACGGACTTTGATGCTGTTGCTTTGTGGTATGTCTTGGGCTGGGGATAGTTGACATTGAACAAGGCGCACATGATGAACCCTACCCTTTGGTTCCGGCGGCAACAAGAATGCTAACATCGAAATTTCCCTTGGCATTCGTGTAGGATGCCTCCAGGAACCACAAATGACGACTGGCTCGCCACCATCTGGAGCGGGACATGGCGTTTGTGCTATCAGCTCTCACGAGAGAGCCGAAAACGGTTCTTCAATGAGCTGTTTCCCGCGCTTCATGACACCAAAGCGGAGATTTTGGGTCATCGTAACGACGACTGCTACTACCTTGGCTATATTGGCACAAAGGCGAGTGCCCAGGGTAGAGGGTACGCAAGCAAGTTATTGAGACACATGATGTACAAGGTAAGCAGCTGATGGGTGCAGAACCATCCGGGTGATAGACAGCCAAAAGGCGTTTGAGTCTGCTCGACGATCTGATCTTCTTGTTCTTCTAGGCTGACGAGGAGAACCGAGCCATGTATTTGGAGTCTTCCAATGTGGTCAATAACCGGTTTTACGCCAAGTTTGGATTCGAGCTCCGAAAGGAAATTATCCTTTGTCGTGGACCCATTCCTGTTCGATTGTACTGCATGGTTCGTGAGCCTCAAAACGACGAGGCTTGCAGCTCTGTTGACATGGAGCCAGAGAAGGAGTGAAGGAGTGGTCCGAGGACGACGTGGTGTGCGTTGGTATTGTGATTTTCTTTTTGGCCCCTGTGAAATAATCATTTTCTTGTGACGATCTACCTCCACACTCATTTGCACGTCGAATCGAGTTCTGCTATGCTTCGGAGTTCAGATTAAATTCTGTGGTGATTTGACGTTTCCTATAAAAATAAAGAGAAACACGTATTTTTGCATCTTCAAAATGGTTACAGGGACCATGTCCGTCCGTTCGTGCATCAAGGCCGTTGTCCCCAAAATCAATGAACCATAAGTCGTCGTATTGCCGCCGCCTTGTTCTGCTTTCGGCCCAATCTAATACTCTAAAATGGCCCATGTCTCATCATCAACAGTCGGATAAATCAAGCCCTGTCCCAATAATTCATCCGAGGCGGACAAGACATCCCTGACGGACATGCCCGTCGAGCTACTAATGACATTCAAGTGGATGCCCTCGTTACCGCCCGGCGCACCACTGATGAAGGTGAACATCTTTCTGGCCAGCGGACCACAGCCCGAAAGCTTGTTTGATGCCTGGCCCGCACCAGTGTTGTTCTCATTGCCGTACCCGGCGCCGCCGTCGACAAACATGCTATCCCCGTTCGCGCCACCGCCCTGCTGGCCCAAAGGTCCCTTTGAGAAGAACAAGTGCACGTACGTCGCCTCCAGCAAATGGTAGTTGACCTCGTTGAAATCCGCCACAGGCCGGATAACGTGCGCACCGACATGACGCTTGTTGGAGAAGCTCTTCAGGCGTCCCCACACGCGCACATGCGAGTCCAGCTCGAACTCGGCGTTGGAGTCGTCCTGCTTGTCCACGTCGATCCACTTCTTGACTTCGATCTGGCCGGTGCCGTCGTCGATCTTGAACGTGATGTTGGTGGGCTGCGGGTTGATGTTATGGATCTGTCCCACGAACGTGATTTGCGTGACGGTCGCGTTGTCGATTTTGAAATCGGCGCCCGCGTAGGCCTCTTCTGCTTCGAGGATCTGCTTGATGGTGACGGGGCGGAGGGATTCATCTTGGTAGGCCTTGCCGCCGCCTTGGCTGCCCTGCTGTGAGCCGCCGGCCAGGAAGCCGCCTGAGTCGTCGCCGCCTTGGGCGCCGTAGCTGGTCGTGCTGTATCCTGCGTAGGCTGCTGTGCGGAGTGTCAGGGGTTTTCTTCTTCTTGTTTCTTCTTCTTTTTTTCTTCCTTTTTTAAAAAAAAACAAAATAAGGATTCGGAGAGCGGGCTTGGACGTACACATGGTTGATCGTGGCCGGCCGGGGGGGGATGAAGAGATTCACGGATCGGAGATGTTGATGGGTGATGATGGGTGAGAGGAACTGGAGCCTGGGAGACGCGTTTGAGGCGCGTCAGTGGGTTCAGCTGGTGTAAATTGATTTTTTCGCTGGGTGCTTTTGCCCCCGCGGTGGGTGGGTGAGGTTCTGGTGAGTCAGCAGCATCATCGACTATTCGTTTGCGGTTTCATTTTTGCCGCGCTCTTGTATTTCAAGTGAGGTGCAGTATCAGATGGAATCATGGTTTGCTTCGATACAGGCGTGTTCTGGCTGGCTGTGACGAGTGTAGCAGCTACTCCCTATCCTACCTCCCTATTCTAGAACCATCCCTTGGAGTCTGATTTGCACCAAATTCCCGTGGACCACGAGGACTGATGGCGGGTGGAGAAGCCTCCCTTGTCTTTGCCTCGGCATCCGTGGAACCGAAACAAAGCAACGTCAGCCCATCCACAACCACAACCCAACTTTTTGACAATCTGGCAAACCACTCGACCCAAACTATCGGCCACTTTCCTCTCAACAACCCATCGCTCCATCGGTACGATACTCTGTACAACTACTCATTCACGCTTTGTCATTTTATACCTCCTTTTTCTTCTTTTCTTCTTGAACCCCGACTTGTGAGCGACTTCTTCCCTGCGAACGCAACCGCCAGTCGCTCCCCTGTCGTTCCGGACCAAACTCGGCCATTCCACAATCTACACAATATAGCTCGAGCTGTCCCGTGTGTGCGCCCTCGGATTTCCCTCTCCCTGCGTCATGGGCAGATCACAGACTGCGGCCCTTCCCATCATCCCACTCGCTAGGGGGTTCGTCCTCCTCCCCGGCCTGATCCAGCGCATCTCCGTCACCTCGAGCCGACCCGATATCCCAGCGCTCCTCGCGCACGTGTACGAACAAGCAGCGGCCAGGGGACCCGATGCCCGCATCGACAGCATACCCATCGCCTGTGTTCCGCTTTCGTCGCCTTTCGTGGGCCCGACCGGCCAGCTTCTTATCAATAATGGCGAGGAGGTGGATACCTCGCAGCTCGAGGAGGTGAGCCCGGGAGCGCCAACAAAGCCGACATCTTCGGCTTTGGTGTAGCCGCCAAGATTGTTGGCATCGACGGCCGCGGCGCCGGTGAATTTGCACTCCGCGTGGAAGGGGCCTCGCGCGTGAGGGTGGACAGTATTGCGCGCGAGCGGCCATTCTTCCAGGCAAAGGTCACCTACTTTGGCGACGAGAGTGAGTCATGAACCCCAGGGCGTCGTCTATCAACCAATCTCACGCAACGGCCCTCTGTCAGGATACTAATGTTTGCATTCTTGCTTTGTAGTCGATATCGCCGACAAACAACTCCAAGACCTATTTGCTTTACTGAAAGCACAATCCCGCGAGCTCGTTACAATTTTACGAATCTCATCGCTACTGCCTCGCACAAAAGGTGGCCCGGCTCTATCTCCGGGGCTCACCAAACGACTGGAGATGCTCATCATGAGGAGAGAAATCAAAGAGGCTGGCCTGCTAGCTGACTTCATGTCAAACCTTGTCGAGGCGTCTCATGAAGAGAAGCTCGGTGTACTGGCCGCGCTCGATGTCAAGGTCAGAATCACAAAAGTTCTCGAACTGTTGGAGCGTCAGGTGGGAGGCATCAAGAACAATTTCAAAATTACAACATTCACGTCAGTTCCTGTCCAAATCCTCGACAGGCTCAACGATAATCCAAACAAGCGCAACAACGCAGGCCTGCCGGTTCCGGGCTTGAATTTCCTTCCATCGAATGGCCAGGTGCCACCCGGCAATGACCAGGGTGATGAACAGGAAGCCAACGAGTTGGACGAGCTGAAGAAGAAGCTTCAAAACGCCCAACTGCCCCCGAGGTCGCCAAATCGGCGGATAGGGAGCTGAGAAGGCTGCAGAAGATGATGCCCATGAATCAGGAATATCAGGTTACCCGGAACTGGCTAGAGACCTTGTCTGAGATTCCCTGGTCGGCTAGGACAGATGACAGACTAGGCCCAGAGACCTTGACAAGAGCACGGAAGCAACTTGATGATGATCACTACGGTCTCGACAAGGTGAAGAAGAGATTAATCGAGTATCTCGCGGTCCTGCGCCTCAAGCAGTCTCTCAATGACGACGTGGAAGATCAGATTCGCAAGGCAGAAGCAGAGGCAGGCTTCAACGACAACGACAACGAAAAGCAGCAGAGCATTGAACAGAACAAGAGCAAAAACACCGCGCCACCTGCCCCGGAACACAACACCAAGCTCCAGATCCTCAAGTCCACGAAAATGGTGGACAGGTCTCCCATCATGCTGCTCATCGGACCACCAGGAGTGGGCAAGACCAGTCTGGCCAAGTCGGTGGCCACGGCTCTCGGCAGGAAGTTTCATCGCATCTCCCTCGGAGGCGTCAGGGACGAGGCCGAGATTCGCGGTCACCGCAGGACATATGTCGCGGCCATGCCAGGCTCGATAGTGCAGGGTCTGCGAAAAGTCGGTGTCGCGAATCCAGTCTTCTTGTTGGACGAGATCGACAAGATCGGCGCGGCCAGCGTCCACGGCGACCCATCAGCAGCTATGCTCGAGGTGCTGGATCCGGAGCAAAACCACACGTTTCAGGATCACTATGTCGGCATGCCCATTGATCTGTCCAAGATTCTCTTCATTGCCACCGCCAACAACTTGGACACGATTCCCGCGCCGCTGTTGGACCGCATGGAAATGATTTACCTGCCGGGCTATACAACGCTCGAGAAGCGCCATATCGCCATGCAGCACCTCGTGCCCAAGCAGATCCGAGCCAATGGATTAGCCGAGCACCAGGTCACCTTTGACCAGGATGTCGTGTCCAAGATTATAGAGTCGTACACTCGTGAATCAGGGGTTCGCAACCTGGAACGAGAGATCGGCTCTGTTTGCCGTGCCAAGGCTGTTGAATTCGCGGAAGCAAGAGACGCTGGTCGCGCAGAGGTCTACAGACCGCGCCTCACGGTCGACGATATCGAGGCCATTCTCGGTATTGAGAAGTTTGAGGAGGAAATTGCCGAGAAGACGAGTCGTCCCGGCATCGTGACGGGTCTCGTGGCCTACAGCACAGGAGGCAACGGCAGCATCCTCTTCATCGAAGTCGCTGATATGCCGGGCAATGGCAGAGTTCAGCTCACGGGCAAGCTGGGCGACGTGCTCAAGGAGAGCGTCGAAGTCGCCTTGACTTGGGTCAAGGCTCATGCGTACGAGCTAGGTCTCACCCCGGAACCTACTACGGATATCATGAAGGACCGAAGCATTCATGTTCACTGCCCCTCGGGCGCCATTCCCAAGGATGGACCAAGCAGTGGCATCGGTCAGGCTATTGCTCTCATTTCCTTGTTCTCCGGCAAGCCTGTGCCACCTACCATGGCCATGACGGTACGTGGTCACTCCTCCCTTTTGTCAACTTTGTATCACTGTGCAGTATACCGCCATGTGTTGGCCGTGTATGACCTCATGTCTTGGATGTGTCATGTACACATTACCCTGAACCACATGCTAACGGAGTCCTCTCCTATTCCTATAGGGTGAAATCTCTCTACGCGGACGTGTCACTGCCGTAGGCGGTATCAAGGAGAAACTCATTGGTGCTCTCCGTGCAGGAGTCAAGACAGTCTTGTTGCCAGCTCAGAACCGCAAGGATGTCAAGGATCTTCCGCAAGAAGTCAAGGACGGGCTGCAAATCTTCCATGTCAGGTAAGAGGGACTTTTTTCCATTTGGTTTTTTTTTCTTCCCTTGCGAGTTCCTTGCATCTTTCCTGCAGGCCAGTCCACCAACGGTATAATTATACGAGATGGGAGGTGGGTATAGGAAGGGGGGGTCTCTTTTCAAAGAAGAATCCTTCCAACAGTCAGCCCGAAAACCCGAAGAGAAAAAAAGCCCGAAAGCCCATGCATTGGAGAAGCACTCCCGTCGGACATGAGAGAGGCCTCTTGGTGCACGGAGTACACATGACCGGTCTCTCCCACCCCTTGCCTGCCCTTCCGGTATCTCTCCGTGAACAGACGGGGTTTCTTTTCATCGAACCCGGTGTCTTCTGCTTTAGACAGAACCATCTGCCGCTGGCTGCGACGACACTAGCTAACGTTTCGCAACGACAGGCACATCTGGGAAGCGATTCGTCTTGTGTGGCCTGACTCGCATTGGGCGGCGGACAGTCATTATGCCGGGATAGAAAGTCGTTTGTAAGCAGGGCTTGTCAGGGCGAAATGAGTGTTTGGGGGTTTAGCGTTGAAAATAATCCGGACTTTATATTTTTAAATTCGTCTTGCCCTTTCCTCTGCTACGTAATTGATTTTACAAGATTTACCAGTACTGCCAGGGCTTTGAAATCCTCCGGAGAAAGCTTCCATTCTTCTTGTTGTTCTGCGCCGCACGCACGCGCGCACCAATAATACTCCATGCTAGTACTCCGTAGACACACTACTCCGTACGGAATAGGAGAGAGGGAAATCCAACGGTCGCTGTTGGACCCGGCTGCCGGGGTGCAGGGTGCAGTGGGCCACATGTCAGCCAGGCGTTTATTTACCCCGTCCCGCACGGAGTAGCGCAAGTCTAGAACGCGCTACTTTTTGACCCTGGACCACAAAAGATGGAGGAGCGGAGAGACGGGAGAAAAGGGGCGGCCGGTTATTTATATATAGAAAAAAAGAAAAAGAAAAAAAAGATATAACAGACGCGGGGGGAATGGACACGCATACATTGGCAGAAACATGTCGTTCAATTGCCAGATAAATTCACCATGGTTCAATTCCTATCCATGCATACCCTTAGGGACCTTGGATCTCTTTCCAATGGACTGCGAGAGAAAAAAAAGTAACCAAAAAACCAAAACACCCTGGTGTTATTGATTGGCTGGTTCTGTTTCGTTCTTTTTCGTTCGTTCTTTTCTTTTTTGGGGCACTCCCGGACTTTTGTATCCCCGGGATAAATTTCAATCACGGGAACCAGGGTGAAGGAGGGGGGGCGTGTGCAGATTCTGACAAGGCGTGACCTGCTTGGCAACCTTGTGCTCTTTTTGTGTTTTGAACCGAGTATTCCGTGCTCCGTAGGGCATAACTCACTCATCGTGGATACATCCTCCTCCCTTCGCCGTACCATGGCGTAGATCATCCAGCTTGAAAACATGTGCTGTGCGTCGGCAGCTTCTTGTCACTTCTGTCGAAGAAGAAAAAACGATATAATTTTATCCACGTCCTCCTGTCACATGGTTGGCTGAGATGGCGGCCAGTACGGAGCACTCCGTACGGACTATTTCCTTCGTCTTTGCTTGTCTGGCGCAGCTCCGCTTTTGCCCTGTTCTTTCCTTCTCTGCCTTGTCTGCGTGCTGGCTGGTGTTCTAGTCTCCGCTGGCCTCGTTCCAAAGAAAGCAATCTTCGGAATTTTTTCGGTGACGTAGAGGCAATTCTCGACAACCTCTACTTTCCTGGTCATATTTATCCCGCATCGTACGACATCATTTCTCACTGTATGTAGTAAAGGGGGGCCGGTGTAGCGAGAAGAGGGACGAGGGGACGAGGGTGTCCCCTCGTCTTCTCACATCTCACTACTCCGTACTCCGTAACTCACCAAACGAAGCCATCCTCTCCTCGATTTTAGAGTTTGCCCACAGATCCACCATTCATCATCGGAGGGCCATGCAGTCTGTTGATTGTTTTCGACGCCCCGAAAATGCGTAGGGCAAAGTATGCCTACTGGGAGAAGTTGCATGCACACGACTGATATGGTGAAGCAGTCCTCGGCGCTTTGCGCGCCAAGTCCCAACAGGAAGACCTCTTGGATATGATTGATGCGGGCAGATATGCTGCTTGTCCATCCTCGCTCCATGCGACGTGCTTGGGTGCATGCACATGTGCTCCGTCCGAAACATACCGATTCCTTTATTCTTCGAGTGTGGTTTTTGTTAGATTGCACTTGTACAGAGTGCCGAGCACAGAACGGTTTCCATATGTCGCATGGTGCATGGAGTAGTCAGCGGACCACTCGTCTTTGTTCCTCATCCGTCCGTGATCCCAAGTGTAACCTGAGGTACATGTTCATGTTGTGCAACGCAGGCGGCTGCGTGCGTTGTGTCGTGTCGTGTCGGTTGAAATCAGATCTGAACCAACGACTGGGTCACTGCCAGTGCCACACGATGTGCGAGTCCATCTGAATCGTGTACGGGAGGGAGTACAAGGCATCGAGCATCGAGCATCGAGCATTGAGCACCAAGCACCAAGCACCGAGTAACTGTACTCTTGCACTACCTTTGAACCCATCTCTTCCATCTTGAGATGCGGTGAGAAGGGCTCAATGATTGCTGTTGCCGCTCTCCTCACTTACTGGCGTTCAAATTTGCATCGATCAACAACCGCATCCGCCTCTTCCGGACGACATCGGTCGAGTCTCCGCCCCCAGCTCTTCGGCCAGCGTATTAGCGTTGCTGTCCTGACCCTGGCACTCACCCATACGCTGTCCTGTGTCAACCCTTGCCCAAAGGAAGTCCAAATGAAGCCGCAATACGGAGGAGTAGACACCATTGATTGGACTGTTCCGAAAATACTGGGGGGGGCGGAAATGGACCTTCCATTCATCCAAAGATATACGGGGCAGGTGCTGCGACCGACCATTTTAGAATTCCCGCGTAGGTGTCAATGTAATACCTGATGATGACACCTGTGAACGGAATGCAAAGTGATAGCCATGAAGAGGGCTCAAGAGAGTTAGTTGGACATCTCAGTCTTCTTGACAAAGAAAGACCAGCATCAATTCGTAGATGCCCGAGATCTGTCGCTGCACACACACACCTTGAAGCCAGATGTTCTTTGTTGCCGTGAATCCTGTGGAATGACAAAATTAGTCAACACAATCATATTCTAGTCTCAATTTGTCTATCAGAAGCGCCTGCTGAACGTCCGTACCTCCCCACAATCAACTCCTATTACGCTGGAGTTGAAAAACTGCGCCGAGGCACGTTCTGTTCAAGCTCCTAGCCCCTTGGAAACTAGAACAGTAACCACTTCCAATCATCCATCTGCGCGGTCGGTGGCTGAGAGGCTGACATGACCTAGACGCATGTCTTCCCCTGTATCCGCATCAATTGTCTCTAATCAGTTCGACAAGGCACGTTGTCACCGTCGGTGTGACTTTGGAGATGTGCAATGCAGTAGGGCGTAAGAAATTGCCAGGAGTTGCGAGACAAGTTGCGAGACACCCAATTTCTTCGTCAACTTTGACGTCTTTGTACAAGAGGCAGTATGCCAAGATATGCTCATCCGAGTGAGCTGGCCGCCTTGACGCCCGCATAGCAGCCAAAGCGACGAAAGAATCGACATTTCAGATAACGCGACGGCTTGTATGGCTGGATGAGGGTGTCGTGCGGAGTAATTTTGGACAGGATTGGTGAATTCCGAGTCTACTCAACTTGCAACCACAAGTACAGGTTGCCAAGCCACGTTGTTGGAGGAAGGTGCACTGTGGCACGGTATTCTCATATTCTTAGGAAGGAGCCACAACCCAGCCTCAGACCTCCTCAGCCTCGAGCCTCAGACCTCACTCAAACCTCGAGCCTCACAGTCTCCAAAACCAACCAAAAGTCACTCTACTCTGCACTTGACGGTGGCTCTTTTTCTTCCCGGCGCTCAAGTTGCGAGCCTAGTCAGCAAGAAACGCGCGCGCATCTGCGACATTCCGCCCTCGAGTCCCTAATCAAGTCGAGTCAACAAATGATGGGTGGTGTCGGAGGACGGCCACGGCCCCGTGCCCTGCCCTGCCTGTTCGTCTCATCGGGCACAAAACAGGTGGTGTGACGGTGGAGCTTGGCCGTACGTACTTTCTCGACAAGCTGCCAGATCTGTGCAAGATTCAACGGGTCCGCCCGGCACTTGGCAACTCTTTCGTACAGTCGAGTAACTCCTCCGTGCTCAACGCCAAGCCTCTCCAACACGCACGCAAAGGCATGGATGCCAGATCTGCCGTCATATTATGATTTTTTCCCATCCCCGAAAACCACCCCAAAACGACAGGCGATCCATTGCCGCAGATCTGACCATTGACGGAACTCGCGGCGCCGCGTATTGCGATTTCGGCTTGGGACTGGAAATTGGCTGGCGACTTGGCTCACCGTTACTCCCTCGAAGCTGCCGCACCCTCGCACTTTCCACGGACGCCCATCGGATGAATCGATCAGACAAGCGGGCCAATACGAGACACGTCCCCTGGTTGTCCCTACAAGGGTTCTGACACAACCACTACATACGTACGGACGTACGGAGTACACAGCATAGTATGTACGTACATACGGATTACTTGGATGCCACAATGGGTGGTGAAAGAAATCGCTTAGTAATATTAGGACACTCTCCACCGTTTTAGTCTCGACCCGTGGATGCAATAGACTCGGCGCCGTTTGCCCCACCGCACCATGCAATATCCTAACGCCATCTTTCGACAGAACTGTGAGCCTTAACATAGCGCATATCGTTGCTGTCCAACTGTATCAGACACTTTGATTGCAATGCTTGTTCAATTTGCCCATGAGTAGTGGGTTACTTCGGATCGGAAATGCGATATTGATGGCAAATGTATTATCTCCGACCGGGGGTCATGGGACTGAATCAAGCCGATCTCCGGTTCCAAGTAAGCTCAGCGGTTCTAGGTCTACCCGAAGCCCCGCATGCTGTTGTCGCCTAAGCCGCTGAGATTTCTTCATGGAGACGACACCGTGGTATTCATGGAGGAGTTTACGGAGTAGGTGGATAAAACAGCTAGGGAGCCCGGCCCGCCTCGAGGGGCCGCTGGCGTGAAGGCTGTTTGCCGGAAATTTAAGCGGCAGGTCTATGGAGTAATGTTGGCCCAAACCAAATTTTCCCTACTGGCTGGCTCGTCAACTGCCCCAGTCTCTTCCCATTACAGCAGGTTGACCCTCCTAAGCATTGGCTGTCAATTGGTCACATGGCTGACTCGGGCGCAAAGCCACGGTTGATGGAACGTCAAGTCTCGAAGACTCGGAACGTCCAAGAATACGGATTCCAGATGACTTTGCTCCCTGATCTCCCGAGCGAGTTTCCCAGCGTCGCCACGTGTGCACGGATGGATACTGCTGCGTCAGTGGTGTCCTCGCCTAAAGCTCCGACTCGGACGTCTCCGCCGGGTTCTAGTTGCGTTTGCTGAGTTGGGTGAATCATGAAGTCTTAATGGCGCTCGCCAATCCATCGGCATGTTTTACGACACAGACGAAAAGAGCACTCGAAGTCATCTGTATCACGACCTGTGCCGCTTTCCTGATGTAGCGTCAAGGACACCCCTCCAGAGGAGATGTCAATACTCCGTAGCCCAAGAGCAACAAGTCCGGAAGCTCGGAAGCTCGGAAGCACCGCAACACGGCAGCACGGCAAGTGAGGATCCAAAACATCATCCGCTGTCAAAACGGCGATACAAGCAGCAACTGCATAGGCTCAAAAGAACCAGGCGTCACAACCCTCCATGTCCCAAACTCTGGCTATCGTCATGAGAGGTGGCGCCACTTAGATCCACATCGGGTGTCAAAAGCAACCCATGGAGTACCTATTTGCCTTGTCGCACCCGGAGTTTGATCCGAAATTTGATAGCACATCCCTAATACCGCTTCTTGTCGCCATGTGCAGCTCCCATGGAGTCAACTACATACTACACGATACTGGAGGCGTGAAGCGAACTCATAGTATGGATTCTTTTCTTGCCAGCCCCTACACCGCTGCCACGTCCACCCCCGGCTCCCCTTCTGCCTCATCTATGTAATGTAGTCCACAATTCAAAACTCCGTGAATGCCCCCACAAGACATCATGGGCATTCTCCAATTCGCGCTTGTCAACCTCCTGCGGTTCATGGTCCCGCCTACACCCATCGTCCCTACATACGGCGCTTGGTCCCTAGAGGATCCAGGAAAATCAACGGACAACTCCGCTCTTGTGCAGGAATCTCCAAGGAACTTAAAGCGCCTATCACGGCTATGCTCGATATCAACCAAGTGTACTCCGTACGGTACAATGAACGGAAGGCCCGGTACTCGCTCGACTCTCGGGCATCCAGCATTCTACAGGGTCTCATGTACATCCCTACTTGTTCATGTCGCTCTTTGAATCCCTGCTTCCCATGTGCACGAGTCCACCCCGAGCTTCGTCCTCAATCCGGAACAGCTCCAACAGTGGAGTGCCGTGGTCTTGTCATGACCGTTATTATTACTCTCCATCGACTTGATACTCTAGCTTCATTCACATCACCGTCCGTATCTTGGAAAGCGAGGCCATGAGTCGCTTCATCACACTCCCTCCCTTCCCACCTTCATTTCGAGGGGCAGCGTTCCTGGACTTGACCATTGTGTTCTGTCGGTCCGCTCCTCGACAGCTTTCGTACGTCGAGGCCCCGATGACGTTTACTCCGTACATTGCCTTTAAATGCCAGACATGGCATCTGGCACCTACCGGTTACAAGCGAGACATGACACTCCCCCACCGCAGACTCACACGCGCTGGCACACGCCCCCCCTCCCCTGGTCCCCCTTGGCTGGATGGATCTCCTCTCAAATCTCTTAGGATACTGGCCTCGGAACTCTGTAACTCTACGGGCTCTTGATCTCTGGCATCGTTCCAGGATGCAATTTCAGTGCATTTGAGCTTGAATTAGTCATGAGATGCTGCAAACAACTGCGGTGTCTTGCCTGGCCCCATTACACCTGGATGCGGAGCCAGCTCCGTCAAACTAAGATAGGCCAGGTTTAAAGTCGTCCTGACAAGCAAGCTGCAATGTGCAGACATCTCCTCTCGGCAGTACGGATTACGGAGTACCAGACTCCTTTTAGATGTGCCAGGAGTACTCCGTAATCCGTATGTACATCTAAACGGTTGAAGCCAGGATAGTCGCCAGAACCCTGCTTGCTCACCACTGGTGCCTTCCTGCAGCAATCCCCTGTTTGATCCCACTGGTCTTTACTGGCAGAGCTCCCTTGCTCCAGTCCCCGTCTGCCAGTCACACAAAACCCGACCCTGAGCCGCCGATCAACCTTCATTGTATCGTACATGCTCTGAAAGCTACGCCCCGGACCATTCATTTCCTTGTTCATTTTATGCCTGGCCTTGAGTGAGGCGTCAAGCAGCCAGCAAGTACATAGAGTGTAGCCGGGGACAGGAAACCTTGAACTCTTTTCCCATCCAATATCTCCCGGATGTTTGTCGCGCTATCAATGCTCACAGATAGATTCCCCAGGGTTGTATTACGAAGCATATTGATATCACCCTGTCAGAGAGTGTCACTGTGCTGCGCCTTGTTTCACACCAGCCAGCTGCTCCGGCATCAAACAGATGTATATCCGCTTCAGTGTCGCTGCCCAGATTCCCTCTTTGGTTTCTTCGTGTCTATCAATCCCGTCTCGTCTTTTCGGACCAGACAGTTGACCATTTTCTCAATTCTTCATTCATTTTCTTCAAATTCTCCGTGTTTTGGATCCTCCCTCCACTTTTTGAAGTGTATTCGAATCAACTGGGCTATACTTCTCCAGAACATCCCAACGAAGCGCGTGCGCGGGAATCTGTTGCAACACAATACCTATCCACCACTCCCTGCCTCACGACAGAAGCTGTCGTATAGCCAAAAAGGCCGTCTATCACCATCTTCGACGGTTTCGCAACGCTGACGCCAAGTTCCCTCTTTGTTCTTCTCTCGCCATCTCTATCAAACAATCAAACAATTCGGAGAGATTGTTGGGTTTTCAAGGTCGCCGTTGAACATCTACGATCAAATAGCCCGTCTTGGGGAGCAAGACATGGATACTCCATCCATGTTGTCAAAAACCAGGCCATTAGATACCTCTTCATCGCTACTGAGCCCTTGCCCTAGCCTTCTGTTTTCAGATCACAACTCGGATCGAAACTTGGCCTGGGAGACCCAAGGTGCAAGAGCAGATATATCTGCTCGTACGCGGGCATATCCATCTCCCCCATGGACGGAGCGCCGACCGTGCCGACAAATGACCCTCGAGAGCTCTACAATCCGAGTCGAGGCTCCAGTACTTACTCGGCAGAGAGCGTCGAAGATGCCTACTCGCGAAAGCGACCGTTCGATGTTCGACTGCCGTTACCGCCTCCACAGGCACCAATGCCACCCGCGATTTTCCCCAGCTCATATCAGCAAAGACCAGCAATGGAGCGCTCTTACAGTTATCGAGGACCAGTCGCCCACTCAAATAAATATTTGCTTCATGAACCACAGCATGGGATGAACCAGGGTCATAGCCCTCAGCACTTTGCAGCAGTAGCAGCTGCTGCTGGCTCAAGATCGGGCGCGGAACTAAGTCAGTCTGGTGCGTCTACTTCTGCAGACAGCCAAGCCGTCCGATCACCAAAAGCTCAAAGGAAAACCAAGGGCCATGTTGCGTCTGCATGTGTGCCTTGCAAGAGAGCTCATCTCAGGTAAGCCCTTTTCTATTTACTCTCCTTGCATCCAGTCTTGAAATGTGGTTTACCGGTGTTAACAGTGTCTTTTCCTTCTAGGTGTGATGGTAAGTTGAATTATCCGATGGCTGGTGGAAAGGGGTCGCAATTCGCCTCATGGAGTGGAGACGAAATCGCTAACAAATTGCATAGCACAACGGCCATGTTCAAGATGCATCAGCAACGGCAAGGAGGATGCTTGCGTGGACGTACAGCACAAAAAACGAGGAAGACCCCGACTTCGAGACGACAGAGACACGCGGTTTGAAAATATACGTCAGACACATGCACATTCTCGCGATATGTCTCCCCGACGCCCTGTGGACATACATCCTTCCAGTGGTCCCGGTCCTTTCGACGAGCATTATCAACGGCACACGTCATCCCGTGCCTCCGGCATTGCAGCAAGCCGTGGGTTTTCAGCTAGATCAGGCGAGTCGGCGTCGTCTTCTGATCCGAACAGCTACAATACTCCTCTGTCTGCCACTGGTAGCTCGCAAGAACCCGTCGCCTACCTGAACATGAGCCTTGACTTTATCAAAGGATCCTTGCCGTTTTGGGATACCCTTGGTTTGCCGAACATGGCAGGAAGGAGTCTGGGTGACATCGTTTTGCCAGCCGAGCTTGAGAAAATCTCGGCTATTCATTCTTATTTCAACAATGAGCAGAGGAGGAGAGAACCAAACTATCTTCCTCCAATTCTGGGACGTGGCACTCAGAGTATACAAGGGCTGGGCTTCGCCGTGGAGGACTTTGGGCGGTTCCCGCTCAGTTTTCAAGACCATCTGGCATTTGTCGGTGCCGGCAGATTTGCAAGACCCTTGGCCATCCGCGCAGGGCTTGCCAAGGAGGGGTCGTTCTACTTCATCGTGCTGTTACTGACATTACCCACGAGGCCTCCACCGCAACACGCAGCGTCTGTCATGAATGCGCAAGGGAGTCGGGCAGGATTATCGTATCAGCGAATGAGCCCTGAGACCATGTTCGCTCAGCGCATACCTTTCGATCCGGTCAAAGCTCGCCCGGGCGGGGAGCACGTTCATACGGCAAGCCTTCAGCGTGAGAATCCTTCTCCCGGCCATTCTTCCCGACCTTCGATCTTCATAGAACACGGCTTCGGTCAAGCTGGAAGACTCCAGTCATTTCATTGCACGCGCGACAATCAGCTGCCAGAAGGCCTACCGTATCGTGGAATTGTGGAAGAATCAACCCCGCCCAAGCCTTCCGATTCTCAATCGAGCTTTCAGCTTCCGCCCATACTACCACAGCTCACTCGAACAGCTTCTTCAGGAGCACCAACCGGCGGCTATGGCGAAAGATCCAAGCGTCTTGCCATTGATGGCCTATTGGGGAACTCGGATGAGCCATATAGGCCCCGCGACAATGGGCGACGATGAGTTGACAGATGGGCGGGGACTAGCGAGAATCCATGTTTCTCGCGTCAATATCAAATCTAATCATACACATGGTTACTCTCGTTTCTTGTTTCTTCGTTTGTGGTTGTTGCTTGCAAACATTTCGCCTTTTGAAATCTGGTCAGCAGGGTGTGGTAGTTATAGGG
Source organism: Epichloe scottii (assembly GCA_021950295.1). Classification (NCBI taxonomy): domain Eukaryota; kingdom Fungi; phylum Ascomycota; class Sordariomycetes; order Hypocreales; family Clavicipitaceae; genus Epichloe; species Epichloe scottii. Next base: position 1,649,141 of record CP083245.1, read on the forward strand.
GCAGACTGACGAGGCTCCCGGAGAGAGGGCCCCTATGCTACGAGATCCGTCGGCATCGTGTAGAATAGAATAGAATAGATTTCAATGGTGGCGGCGACACGGAGAGTTTGGACATTCACAGTCATTAGGGACGCGATACCCAGGAAGTTGAGGGACCAAATGAGGTCATTCTCTAGTATTCGATGAATCAATAGCATATCTACCTTTTTTGATTTTTTTTTTCATATCTTCCGTGCTAACACTTGCTTTGAATTAATAACGTGTCTGCATATAGGAAGAATGCCCAATGTCTATCTACATCGTACAACTAGATGATTCACCATGATGCGGCGTGTCGGAATATCAAAAGCTGATGAAGCCGAAGCACAAAGCTTTCAGGGGTCGCACTCGCACCCGAGGTGTCTTGCCGTCCGAGCGTGCTTGCGAGATGGCCCAGAAAGGCGCGCCATTGGAGCCCGCGGAGATCTTCTCTTGATTGTACACAACGACCCGACTCCGTAATCTTCTCTTGGTCAGACAAGGTCCCGTCAATATGAACCAGTCGCCAGGGATTCCTCAAAGGGAACTTGGTTCAAGAACATCAGACTATGTGCCTGGGATTGATTGGGTTTAGGGTCCCCTCCCTTTGAGCTCGGCAGCTGAAACAATCATCTCTTTCCCTAGCTGCCGGCCTGGCTTCGATGTCTCACCAAGATGGGATAGAAGACGTCGCACGAAAATATGGGAGTCGCACGCAAAATTCTACGGCTGTCGGTCGGGTTTCTCAGCCATACCAACCAAGGGGTGTGTGTGTGGTGTGTGCGTGGTGTGTGCGTCCCAAGGAGGGAGGGGTGGGCTGCCAGTTCAAAGTTCAATCGTCTGTGTGGATTTCTCGAGGCCCGCACACCAACGGCAAAAGGGGTGGGGTGGGGATTGGGAAGTTGGAGCCGAGCAGGTTACCGTGCGTGGTGGTACTTGCCAGATTAGACTAGATGGCGTTGAAGGGGGGGAACCGTTGCGACGTTCAAACGGAATGATTGATTCGCCTGGTTTGGGCTGGTGAAAGACGGGAATTTTTAATCTTTTTTACGAATTTCCTCATTTTTAATCCTTGCGTTGGCCTTGTCCTGGGGCCGATCACGGCAGTTATGGCTCGAGGTTGCGACTGGCTGCCTTTTGATTCCCTGGCGAGATCCGCCGTGGATAACGTGTGTCTGACGCGATCTGCATCGATTGCGCCGGTCCTCTGGTCTGGCACCTGATACCTGGCACCTGGCACCTGGCACCTGGCACCTGGCACCACCTGGCATCCTGGCATCCTGGCATCCTGGGAGGGTTGGGGCGTCTTGCTTGCGCCCTTGCTCTCTGTCGCCTCCGATGACGAGCAGGGCGAGGGAGAACGTCGGGCTTGGCTGGGTTGGCCGGATGTCGCCGTGTTGACCTCCCTTGCCGGCATGCAACAAGCACATGTGCATATGTACAGGATCCACCAGACACATGCAGCGACGAGGGGCTGACTCAGCGGGGTTCCGATTGGGCGGACGGGGCCGGAGGGGCCGTTGTCAGTTCTATCATTTATTCACTGACCGGTGGGATGGACCAACTCTCAGCTCCTGTTCAGAATCAGGCCGAGCGGAAGAGAAGAAAAGCCGAGAGCGGGTCACGTGCCTTCGCGACGCACTTCGCGCGTCCAAATCACCAAGTTTTGGCGTGGGGCGGTCAAAGACCTGCATGCCCTCGACCTCGACCTCGACCTCGACCCCAACCTCGACCCCAACCTCGACCCCACTGGAGTATTGCTTGGCTGCGAGGATCCGACGATTCATATGATACTTTACTCCTCTGTTCGGTTTTGAGGCTGTGAACGGGCTGCATCAAGTATTGCGCATGCCCTCCCTCTCCTGCCTGACCCCATGCCACATATTTGATGCCACAGCTTCAGCCCGTGGGGATGCCATTGCAACCAATCTCGAGCCCCGATACATCCTGCAGGCCAGAAAATGGACGACATGGACGTCGACAGCCCTTCGGGTACTAAGCGGAAAGCAGAAGATATCCCCGATGGGCCCCGACCTGCCCGTCGTATCAAGGTAAGTTTTTCCACAACTGCCAGGGGGGTTTGGGGGGTTGCTGCATCAATGTCTCTCCGAGCGTAGGCTTGGCCCTCAATCCAGGCTTTGGCTAAGCACGCATTTTTTCGTTAAACAGGCCTTGGACCCAGATGTAGTCAACAAGATTGCAGCAGGTGAAATTATTGTCGCCCCGGTACATGCTCTCAAGGAGCTGATAGAGAATGCCGTTGATGCTGGTTCCACGGCTTTGGATATTCTCGTCAAGGACGGTGGATTGAAGCTTCTTCAAATCACAGATAATGGCTGTGGGATTGAGGTGTGTGTCCTGAATGGGAATTTCTTCCTCTCTTTCTTTCTTCCGTGCTGTCTTCTCTCCCAAAGTATCACCGCCAACAAATTTTTTTTTCAAAAAGAAAGACGATTTGGCCATCCTGTGTGAACGGCATACCACGAGCAAAATCAAGGCGTTTGAGGACCTGTCATCTATAGAGACATACGGATTTCGAGGAGAGGCTCTCGCGAGCATCAGTCATATTGCCCATTTATCAGTGACGACCAAAACCAAAAATTCAACCTTGGCGTGGCGGGCTCACTATCAGGATGGCAGACTGGCGGCTCCTAAGCCCGGCCAGCCTGTAGAGCCAAAGGCGGTGGCAGGCCGGCCAGGGACTCAGATCACAGTAGAGGATTTGTTCTTCAACATTCCAAGTCGTAGGAAAGCGTTCCGATCCCATGCCGACGAATTCAGTAAGATCCTTGACATGGTCGGACGCTACTCTGTCCACTGCAAAGGTGTGGGCTTCACTTGCAAAAAGGCCGGAGAAGCCTCCAATAGCTTGTCCATTCAGAGCCAGTCTGCTACGTCTGACCGGATTCGACAGATTTACGGAAGTAGTGTAGCCAACGAGCTGGTCGAGTTCGAAGCCGCAGATGATCGTTGGGGTTTCAGGGCGCATATCCTGGCCACCAATGCCAATTACCACATTAAGAAAACGACGTTCCTACTTTTCATCAATAGCCGAAGCGTGGAGTCTTCTCATTTGAAAAAGGCGCTTGAACAGACCTATGTCAACTTCCTCCCCAAGGGGGCCACCCCTTCATCTACCTAAGTCTTCAGATCGAGCCAGCTCGCGTCGACGTCAATGTTCATCCAACGAAACGGGAGGTTCATTTCCTCAACGAAGATGAAATTGTGCAGGCGGTTTGCACGGAGCTTGAATCACAGCTGGCGAGTGTCGACACAAGCCGAACGTTCAGGACACAGACCCTGCTCCCGGGGCCAAGCCAGTATCCGACGCAATGGGCGAGGACGATGAGCCTGCTCCGAAATCCATGGTGACAGGGAAGAGGAGAAGGAATTCAAACGACCTGGTTCGGACCGACACGTACGCTCGCAAGATAACTACAATGTTTCCGCGTGCGGAAACCGGCGAGAGTTCGTCGGAGACGGCCACCATGGAAGACGAGCCGCTGGCTGTGCCCGAGAATATCGAGTATGAGACAATAGACGGTCGAGGAACGACTGTTTATAGGCTGAACAGCATCAAGGAGCTACGCAAGGAGGTACGCGAGGATATTCACAATGATTTGACCGAAATTTTCTCCACACACACATTTGTTGGAATCGTGGACGATGGTAGAAGACTGGCAGCGATACAAGGCGGCGTCAAATTGTTCCTAGTTGATTATGGGCATACGTGCTTTGAATATTTCTATCAGTTGGGCTTGAACGATTTTGGGAATTTTGGCGTTATCCGGTTCAGTCCCGCCCTGGAGTTGCGACGGCTGCTACGAATAGCCGCCGAAGCCGAGAAGAAAGCCCTCGATGCCTCGGACAACGATTTCCCCCTGGACGCCATTGTCGATAAAGTGGCCGGTCAGCTTGTCGAACGGAGAGAGATGCTTCAGGAGTACTTTTCGCTGGAGATTTCTCCGGCGGGAGAGTTGATCTCGATCCCCCTCATGGTAAAAGGGTACACCCTCCGTTGTCGAAGCTCCCGCGTTTTCTGCTACGTCTCGGACCCAACGTCCGCTGGACTGAAGAGAAGGCCTGTTTTGCAACGTTTTTGCGGGAGCTGGCGACGTTTCATGTCCCGGAGCAATTGCCTGTTCCGCCGGTGCCCGGGCACAGCGAGGAAACTGTCCCGGCGGAAGTGAAGAGGAGAAGGCAGCATGTGAGGTGGGCGGTGGAGAATATATTTTTCCCGGCGTTCAAGACGGAATTGGTGGCTACCGGGGCCCTCATGAACGGGGGCATCTTGGAAGTGGCGAGCCTGAAGGGTTTGTACCGTGTATTTGAGCGGTGCTGATTGGGATGTTTTGCATTGCTTGGGAGCTTGATTATTGTGCAAATCTGCCGTGTGTACGACAATTGATGTGGGCATTCTTTTTTTTTCCTTTTTTTAAAAAAACCCTTACACAGGTGAGCGCATGTTTGCTACAACATAACTGCAAGGTTCACAACCCACGCTTCAATAGAGCAAGCATCAAATATCTCGTCTTGTCATAAAATGTCATTCGATCGTGATGCAATGCAATGTAATGAGATTGATACGCTCGTTAACTCCCTCTTCTCCAAACTTTTTGATATACCCAGGTCTCATGCATACATAGCTTTCCAAATTCTCCGCCAATGATTTTTTAGTCTACTATAGCCAACAATTTTTTTTTTTTTTTTTTCAAGATGCATTCACCAACCCCCGAGGCTGATGCTTCTTCTTGTAAGCCAGGAACCGCGTCAAGTTCAACACCACCTCCTCCGCTCTGGTCCTCAACTCAGCCTGCGTCTTCTTATCCACGCTCTTGGCCATGGCTCTCGCCTTGGGCAGCACCGCCTCGAGATGCGCCAGGAAGTCATCTTTCCAGAAGACTTGGGCATCGTACGCGAAGTCCTCGTTGCCGTAGATTTCAAAGACCTGGCTGAGAGCCTCTACGGCGTCGGCGGCAGGCGTGTCCGGCAAACCGGCCAGCAGGGTCATCAGGAAGGAGCCGATCTCGCGGTTCAGGGGTGAGGGCAGGGATGCAGCGCGAGCTGGCCGAGGACGCCCACGCACTTTACGCCGAGGCGCTGGAAGGGATCCTGCGAGTCCTGCGGCGGGTTCATCATCGTCTTCGTGGCCTGGTAGAGGGACGTGAATTTGCGGTGCTCGTCGCCCCGGAGCGGGGTTTGTCCGCCGAGGCCGCGGGCGATGGCCCACGCGAGGCCGGTGACTCGGGTGGCGAGGTCGACGTCGGCCGTGTCGCTGGCGAGGATGGGCGTGACGACCTGCTGCCAGAGGGTGCGGCCGACGGGGAGCCAGGCATTCTGTATGCCCGCGTTTCGGGCGTCGGAGAAGTCGACTAGCGAGACGGACCAGGCCATGTTGTTGAGGGCCGAGAGGGCGTGGCCTTGGAGACGGAGGGTGTCGTCGTCACTGGGCTGGAAGGAGGCGATGCGGATGAGCTCGGGCATGGCGGCGTCGAGGAGCGCTTTCAGCACAGGCGTGCCGTCCATGTCGTCCTGTTCGTCGGGGCCGTCTGCGCCCGTAACCATTTCCATGTCGGCCTCCATTTCGTCTTGGTCCATCTCGCCGTCTTGGCTTCCTGCGTCGCCGCCGCCGCCGCCGCCGTCGTCCTCCTCCTCCTCTGCTGCGCACGAGTCCTGGCTCTCGGCATCACCCATGCCCATGTCCTCGTCGCCTTCGTTGGCCTCGGCCGCATCTTGGTCCTTGCTGGCCGCCGGGGAGCGGGGAGGCGTCAGCGTTGGCGGAGATCAAGGCGGTTCCGATGGAGGCGAGCGTTTCTAGAGCCAGTTGCTGCTGCTCGACTGGGTTGGACCAGCCCTCGCTTCCGTCCGTGGCACTCTGGCCGGGCTGCACTCCCGCGATCGTTTCGGCAAGGGTGGGTATGAGCAGTGCATCGTCGGCCTCGGGAACAAGGGGCGCGTTTTTGAGGGTTTCCAGCGCAGCAAAGACATTGTGAAGGGTGGCGCATGCCAGCACACCATGGCCGGATACTTCGTTCTTGAGAGCAGACAGGGACTGGTAGCACTCGGTGTTGGCCACAAGCCTCTCGGCCAGGTCGCCGTTGTCCTCGGTCAGAATCATGAGGCATGCCAGGGCATCGCCGCGCAGGTCGGCGAGGTTCCCTGCGTCATCGCCGCCGCTGATTCGGCCTTGGCTTCGGCTTTGGCCGCCATATGTGATGAGAAGGAAGAGCAGGTCGGTCACGGTGGCATTGGACGAGATGGCCTCCAAGAGCTCATCTCCCGCCTCGGCCAGCGCCGTGAGCAGAGCGACAAGAGAGGCGGTGATGCTGGCAACGGTTGTTCTCTCCTCTGGGCAGCTGGGCGAATCCGGGGTCCCTCGACACCAGCTTCTCCCCGACCGTCCTGGCGGCGTACTCAATTGCCGTCAGGACGTCGGACCGGAACAGGTGCACGCAAAAGTCGGCCTCCTCTTCCTGAGCCAGCACCTGCAGTATGCCCCAGCCGGCAGCTCTGCTTTCCCAAGCGGCATCCGTGAGAGTCTGTGTGAGAAGGGTGTGGACGATCTGTTCGCGCAGGAGCAGCTTGCGGCATCGGGTATCTTGGATGAGGTTCGTGATGGCGGTGGCGGCCGAGGAACGAGACTTGGGGTCCGCATCCCTGAGATGTTTGATGACGGGCAGGATCTTGGCTTCTCGGAGGGCGGCCAGTTCTGGGTCAGAGGGCGGTTTGACGGGCTTTGAAATGGGATCTCGTCGTTGAGAGGCGCCGCCTCGGTTGCGGCGCGACTTGCCCATGGCTCAATGCAATGCTCGATGCTCAATAGATGAAGGGTACGCGTCCTTCTCGCTATGATTCAACGACTGAAATTGGCTCAGGCGTCGGGCTTGGGGCCGGTGTCGGGGCGGCAACTGACTGACTGCTCGAGAACTGGTGCTGGCGATTTTTTTTTTTTTTTTTTTTTTTTGGTGTTGCTCCTCCATGGCTGCTGGTGTGGATCTCGGCGTCGTCCATTGTCGTTGGAGAAGCTGTCCTACTCAGATTCGTCAAACCCGAGCAAAATAGAATAAATAGTGCAGTCTTGCATGTCGTTCATCTGGCCTCTGCAAGCGGCACAGTACTCTATTCGTATGGTGCAAATATAGGAGACAGAAATTTAAAAGGCTCGGCTGCATCGACACGATGTAGATTTCGAGCGGCGCACGTAGGACGGACGGTACAGGGTAGGTACAGGGTAGGCTATTGATGAAACCTATCCTTGTCGAAGGCGCGCTGGCGACGAGGTTGGGCTTGCACCTCGTCTGCATTCTGCTTCTTGCTTCATGCTTCATGCTTCAGACGTCGACCCTTTGCACTGTCGACACACCAAGTCAGTATGACCTCGTCGCGGGCATGGCAGCTGTGGCGCGACGACGACGAAGAGATGGCCAAAAAGGACGACGATCTCAGCCTGCCGGGCCACGCTAAACACGGCGCCAACAAGTGGAAAACAAGGCGGGTGCCGCGGAGGTCTCGGAGAAGGCGCGTCGTGGTCGTGGTGTGTGGCCTCATCATGGCAGCTCTTTTCTACCTCGTCAGCCGTCGCAACAACTCGTCCTCGTTTCCAACCCCGGAGCCTTCCTCTCGATCCGGGAATGGCCGTGGCGCCAAAGACGCCAAAGACGCGTCGTCGCATCCTCACGGCCTGCCTCCGCCCGACGCTGCCAAGGCGGCATCATTTCGTGAACCGACGACACCCGAGGGCCCCGTGAGACAGAATCAGCCCAAATACGACGGCCCAATTCGGTATCCTGCGCTGGCATCAACGCTCCGCCGCTTCTTGGCAACGGGTGGCGCGTCGCAGAAGAAGCACAGCGTGCTCTTCGCTGCGGCGAGTCTCAGGAGCGCCTCGATATTGTTGCCCGTGGCCTGTGAAATGTCCATGGAGCGTCGAAACTTTGTTCACTTTGCTTTCATGGGTGTGGCTGACGTGACTATCGAGGCGCTACTCGAGATCAATGGCGTAGACAAGGAATGTCAGCTCATGACGCATGGTATGTTGAGCTTGAATGATGTGGAAAAAACACTGAATTAAAAGGAAAAAAAGGAAAAAAGTCACGTTTACTAAATCAGTTCAAATAAAAAAATTAAAAAAACTATAGATGCTCGACCCGATCACTATGAATCCTCGACTGAGCACCGCACTCAGATAGCAATCACAAGAGCCCTCTGTACGTGAATCAAAGATTGGAAAGCAATAGTTGACGCTAACTAGAATCAATACCGGCCTCCAGATCACTTCGACGCTCACATTCATCCACTGGCAGTGTTTATAGATTCCACAACCGCCGAGGAAGACTATTTCCTTGGCCCGGCCCGCGACCAGATCCTGTCCACACAGGCTGCTCTCATCGAGCTGCCTGAGCGTCCCGGAAAGAGCCTCTCGTGGATTTCGAAGCTGGACGCTTCAGCTCTTTCAGGTACGGCGCATTTCCATCATCCCCCTTGCGTCTCGGGAGCAATGCTGATTGATGGATGACGATGCTCTTTCCGCAGCCTGGAACAAGGTGCGGTTTGACATTCTCATTCACGCCACCCCGACCAAGAGTGCGAACCTCGAGCGGCTTCTCCGCTCGATTGCCAAGGCGGACCTTTCCGGCATTCACACCCCTCACATCACCATTGAGCTACCCAACGTCGTCGAGCCTTTGTTGGAGTCGTTCCTGAAAGACTTCAAATGGCCTCGCCCGACTCCCCATGGCGGCCAGCAACCGCAATTGATTTCACTCCGCCGTCGAATCACTCGGCAGCCCTTGGATGAGGAGGACAGCTCCGTGCGCTTCGTCGAGTCTTTCTGGCCTACTGACCCTTCCAGCACCCATGTGCTGGTATTGGCTCCCCACACGGAAATTACGCCTCAGTTCTTTCAATGTATGTGTGCTGTGCAATCAATCCCCCCAAAATGGCCGTCGGTCGTCTTTGGCTCCATGCTGACCCTATGAGTCTCCATGACTAGACGTGAAATACTCCCTGCTACACAGACTGCACTCCAGAATGGCGCTTATGGAAGACTACGACGCAAACCTGATGGGTCTTGGTTTTTCAGTGCCACACACATTGATAGACGGAACCACGGCCTTTTCCCTCCCGCGCCACGAGGCACATCCCGAGGACAAACAGCTTTCCTGTGGCAACGTCCCAACAGCGAGGCCATGCTGTTCATGGGCGACAAATGGGTCGAGCTCCACCACTTCATATCACAGACGCTCTACCACAAGAGGACCATGTCTTCACCGCCCGCTCTCATCACCCAAAAGACGGCGGGCAAGAAATATCCCGCATGGCTAGAATACGCCCTCCATCTCGCCCGTCTACGCGGGTACTACACCCTCTACCCCAGCAAGCCAACAGCCGATGCCGTCCTCGGCGTACACAGCGAGATCCCCGACCCGCCGGAGGAGTACCAGAAAGACAAAGACGCATCACCAAACTCGCCACTCACCAATCTCCAAGACGAAAGCAGCGAGCCCTTCGACCCAACGTCGCCCGTCAACATGCTCGACACATTACCCGAAAGGGGAGAGCTGCAGTCGCCCGTCGGGCTTCCTCTCCTCTCGTGGGACGGCAAACTCTCGGCACCAGCGAGCTTTGCTAAAGAGGCACAGAGGTACACTGCCTTGTTCCGCAAAGAGGTCGGTGGCTGCGGCAAAGAGGACATGCAAGGCATACGCAGAAAAAGGGGGATACCACGGGCCACCTGTTTTGTCAGGAGAGCGAGAAATGATTTTTTCGGGCTGGGACATGGGGCATTTCATTTCACATAGTAGCAAGGCAACGGGTATCGCATATACGTCGCTCATGTACTCTTAAAACTAGATTTTTCTGAAGAATCCCAAGCAGACTGCCCCCAGACTGAGTTGAGAGAAGAGCTTCACAGCGTTGGACACGCGCATCATCTGAGCATCAAGGCGCTCTGTTCCTCGTCGTTCTGGACGGCGGCACCAGCTGAAACAAACGTCTCAAGCTGGGCCTTCCAATCGTCACAATCAAGGCCGGGGAATTGTCAGGAAAAGTCAAAGGAAATTCCCCAGTTCACGGACGCGATGGACTACAGCAGCCCTCCCCCTCCTCCTGCTGCCGCATCTTGGTAATGGCCAACAACACAACACACGTTCCAACAATACAAGACGCCACCATGCCCAATATCTACACGGCAACGTAAGCATGCATGCATTTCGTCTCCCGTTGCCAAGAAGGACGAGGGTACGCACCAGCTGCGTCCTCCAGCCCGTCTGCACAATTGCCGCCCTGCGACTGTACTCATTCACCGTTTCTGTCATGGGTCAGCTACGCCACCTTGACGTGGCAAATGACCTGCCAAGCTAGATGTCGTCATGGGGAAAAAAAAAAAAAAAAAAAAACACACTTATGTAATTCGCCAGACCCAGAGCGAGCATCAGCACGGACAGGATCCAGAAAATGGCCCCCAGCGGCTTCGACGCGCGGCTCTCCAGGTCAGTCGGCCTGTGCTTGAGATGAAAGGAGAGGGTGATGGCGACGGACAGGACGGCCATGAAGACGGATAGGCGGATGTAGGATAGGAATGCTGCGCAAGTCAGCTTTTTTTTTTTTTCCTGCTCAAACCCGCATTTCCCCTTTCAACTCTTGATCCAGTTCATCAATCACTTTGAAAAGAGACCAAACTTGGCAGAAACCATACTTCGCTCGTTGGCACAATGGTCCCGCGCATCAGACGTCTCGTTCTCGAACAGCAGCGGTCCGAGGGGCGGCCACGCGGAGAAGGTGGATGTTCCGGCGCGGCCGCCTGATCTGTGGAGAAGAAGAAGAAGAATGGTGAGTTGTTGATTGACGCCGGCGGTCTTTTGAAGATGTGGTGTGAGCCGGGAGATGGGGAGGTGCGTTCGACGTACCCTATCTTGCCGACTTCAACGGGCGCGGCGAGGGAGGATATGGGCACGCAGCATTTCGGGGTGAGGTCTTCGTCGTCTATGTGGGGGCGCGTGAGGGGGTCGATGCGCTGGGCATGTTGTGTTGTTGGTTGGCATGCGGCGTTGCGTTGTTGGTTGAAGGATGGGATACCCAGGGTGCAAGGGTGTGGGTGAGTTTGGTGAGGGTGAGGGTGAGGGTGAGGGTGTGAGGATGAGATGAGGTGGGTGGGTGAGTGAGTGATTGAGTGAGTGAGTGAGTGAGTGACCACCGAGGATGAGCATGGCGTCATGTGCCGCCGCGTGAAAGGGGTTGCGACTTCAATTGACCGCTTTCACGAGGCCTCACTTGGCAGTTTCGGAATAAATCAGAGTCAAGCACGCATCGAATATAATGTCAGTTTTTTCGTCTTTTTTACTCAGTCATCCCGCCGTGTGGCGCTGGCAATGTCGTAGCAACGACGACACGCAAGATGCCGAAAATTTATTCTCCATGTTTTTCTTCCTGCCTCACATCTAATGAACCCCCCACACCTCCTCCCACCGCCTCTCATCCTCCCGCAGCGGCCCATCGAATCTCCCAAACCTCGCCCGTCTGCCCGCATTCGCCTCGGGCAAACACATCCATTCTCTCACGCAGTCTGGCACTTCCTCTTTGACATGCGCGATGCAGATCAAAGCCTGCTGATCGGATAAACCACGAATCACCACGCGCCCCTCCTCGCTCTGCTCGCTCGTGACCATCTCGCCCCCCGGTACGTCTTATTCTCGCCATCCATCAGGAACAAGGCGCATTTGTCGCGCACGGCGTCGTCCATGCCCGAGAAGGCCTCGTCCAGAACGACCACATCCGGGGCCTTGATCATCGATCTGACGAAGAGGGCGACGCGTTGCGCAGAAAACGAAACCTCGCCAAACATGTAGTCGTCTGCCCACGATGGATCATCTTGCGGCACGTTCGCCGCAGAGTTGGGCTTCAGCTCAGGGGCGAACCAGCGCAGGGCGGCATCGACTTTGTGCTTGGCCGAGGCATCAAGCTTGGGGGAGCGCCAAAGGTAGCTGCCCACGCGTTCTCGATGACCTTGCGAATCGTGTGGCTTCGAGGCATGTGCTGGTGGACCTCGGGGCTGGAATGGCCGATGCGGGATTGAATGTCCCAGAAAGTAAGTGGTTTCGAGCCCGACGCCGGCTCGGGGAGACGGCTTTGGCCAAAGAGTCGAATGGGCATGGAATACGCCTGTGGGTGATCCGAACAGAGGAGAGACACAATGGTAGTCTTGCCAGACCCGTTGGGACCAAAAAGGCCCCATCGTTCGCCGCGTCGGACCGTCCATATCAAACCTTGTTTCTGGCCATCAGGCGTCTCCTTGGACCAGTTTCCCAACGCGACCTTGTCGCCGTATTGCACGCGACACCCATCCATCTCAACAAGCGGCTCGGCATCAGGGTTGATGGGGGTCAGCGCATGCATATCTTCTTCCTGCCCACCGCCTGATGCGCCTGATACGCCTGCTGCCGCGGCTTGCCTCTTTGACCTCGGAACCAGAACCCTCCCAATGTCTGCCAATGTATGAACCGGGAGCTTCTCATCTTCCGTGAGCCCGCCGAGCCTCACTCCCTGGATATACTTCCTCAGCCCGTCTAGAACCACGTCCTTGGGGCCCATTGACCCAATCTGACAATCGCTCCTCAGATAAATCAGATGCGTAATCCATTCGGGCAGCGGGTCCTGCGGCCGCGCACTCATCACCAATCTCGGGCTCGCCTTGTCCGCCAACGACTGTAGCAAGGGACTCAGTCCCGACACCGTAGGCGGATCCAGGCCCATGAACGGCTCATCCAGAAGCAGCACCTCCGGTCTCGTCAGCAGTGCCCGTGCTATCCTTGCCCGTCTTCCCTGCCCATTGCTCAGAAACGCGACGGGAAGATGTAGCAGATGATGCAGCCCCAAATCCTTCACCACCCGATCCAGCAACTCGGCTGAGACTGCCCCATCGTCGTCCCCTCCCAATGGCGCCTGGAGAGGGTTCAACTCCGTGTTACCGAGGAGGAAGTCTCTCACTGAAAAGTCCGTGACTTCCCTCCTCGACTCGTACCGAGCCGACAAGAACGCCGACCTAGTCACGCTGCCACCCAAACCACCCAAACCACCCCCGCAGCCTCGGCGTCAAAGCCGACATACCGGATAGCCCGTTGCGGACTCCTCAGCCGGGCCGGGACATGCTCCCCGGACAAGTACGGGTATGATCGCGCCGTGGGCGGTTCACACAGCAGCCTGCCTCTGAGGACCTGTAGAAACGTCGTCTTCCCAGAGAGTGACGGTCCCACGACACACCAGTTGTGCGGCTCGGGAGGAGACGAAGGCAGCTCAAAAGTTAGATGATCCAGCAGGGACGGGTTGGCGTGTGAGGGCTGTGATTTGGGATGATGTCGACGGAAGGTGCCTTTGGCGATGCGAATGATGGGGAGCCCTGAAGGTACAGTACGCATTCTGAGAGCCAGGAACGCCCTACCGAAAGCTCAGCTCACGCACATCGAATGCGTTTCCCGACGCCGATTGACAAACTCGTCGGATGACTCAAACATGTGCTTGACGAGCAAGACTACCATCTCGCTGGCATTCACCGGGTGGTCTTATTAGTCGAGCCAGCGTGCCCCACGCATGTGGAGCTCAGCTCGGACCACAACATCCAACCAGACGCGAGTGCTACTCGCAGCCTGAACGCAGCAACGCAAGCTCCAAGCTTTCCATCCATCATCATCATTTCATCTCGCAAAACCTCCAACCACCATCATCCAGACCAAGACATCGCAACCCCACGAGAAAACCCAAGGCAACCACCAAGATGGCAAGACCACCCCATCCTGGCCCCCCCAACCAAATCCTCGCTCACGGCTAACGCTCCCTCTCCCAGTCAATGCGCATCGTCCCAGCCAGCTCCAACGCCGACTCCTTCACCCACACGTCGCACAACTCCTCGGCGCCCTCGGCGCCCGGCGTCCACGACACCCTACGTCATGGCGTGGGCCAATCCCCTACGACTCGGCGGCCAACAAGCCCTCGTCGGCTCATCCCCTCGAAGCTCGCCTGAAGAACTGGGAGGCCACCCAGGAAGCGGTGCGCATGGAATCGCTTCGTCGCGCGTTCGGCATCGCCGAGCCTATCCGCAGAGGCATGGAACTCAAGATTGTGAGGGACGGCGAATGGAGGCCGTTGGCTCTGGGCAATACCTTGCCTAGCGTGCATGAGGATATCCTAAAGGGGCGAGAGGACATGATTACGTGGGAGGACGTCTTCACCGGGGAGGAGACGAGAGGCGTGGCTGGCGTGCACGATGAGATGGAGAAGAAGCTGAAGATGCAGTGAGAGAAACCCATCTGAGTATGCTTTGCATGATCATGATGGAAGAAGGGGCGACGGTGCCTCGCGCGATAGATGAACGGCTAGAGAACGTGCATGTACTACCACTCCCGCGATGACACTCAATCGAAGTCAAGTCTGTAAAGTCGAATTGCCCCCATTCTCCTTTGCCAAATATGTTTTGGTGCCGGGAGTAGCTGCGAGTGTGTGCCGCAAGAGACAAGACGGTTTATTTGGTTCATCCTCTAACCAGCTTTGAACAAAGAGGCCTCGTTTCCAACGGCCCGCGCTGTTTTGGGGTTGAAAAACCCCATCATTCCGTAGCAATATAAAACAATGGCCCGAGGCAAAGGGAGAGAGGGAACGATTAAATAACAAAATTCATTTGTACATGATGATGCGCCCTTGTGACTCCAATACTTCCTTCCATTCTTCCACAGTGTGTTCCATCAATCGCTGCTGTCCAATTCCCGGAAGTCAAACCCAAAGCCCATGAGCGGATTATGAAGATGAAAAAGAGCGTGAATTTCGATGTAACAATGCCTGTCAGTGCCTGAATGTGAGTGCGCACCGGTGGTGGTGGTGCTGGGGATTGGGTAGACGGCTTGAATATCCCCAACAATCCAGGTTGCCGTGTTTCGTATTCAACGCAGGTACCGCTCGGGTCGGCTGCCTCCCGATGTCGAAGAAAATATACATGGTGACGTGTATTTCGCTGCGTCGGCTTGGCAACTGTATCGCCTTGAGCTGCGCCAACAACAAAAACAAGAAGAAATGAACAGGCGGAAGAAAATGCAAACAGATTGAACAACAAAAAACTGGCCCATCTAAAACGTAGGCAGACTGATATCCACAGGTGGTGGTGGTCGCGACGGCACAAGTCGCCACAAACCGACGACAGGCTCATAACATGACACAGCACATTCCCCCAGATCTGGATCGCTGTCCGTCCCCACTGCCAGCAGGAAGGCTCTTGCTTCCAGACTTTGGCTCTTCCTCATCCAGATCCTGAGGGCGGATGCTCATGTGGACGACATTGGGATTCTCTGTGCTAAACTGATACTCTATGATGCGAGTTGGACGATTTCAGTCGCGTACTCTGCGTACTCTGAGGAAGAAGAATGTGGGAAAGGGGCGAGCACATCAGGACTCACTCTTCAGCTGTTCTTTATCGTCCAAGAGCTTTCCAAAATGGATTAACCGTATGCTGCTGGGGCTGGCAGGTTTTGCTTCCCAGTCGCTTCGCCACTCCCGCAGGATGAGTTCCTTTAACGTGTAGATGCTGATGCTGAAGGGATCCGGTTGCCCGGCTTCGGTTTCATCAGGCATGGCGACGTTTCGTCTTGTCAAGTACTGGGCATCAATCTTGTAGGGATGGCGACTGCCCGACGTCAAAAGAAGCGTGATGTTGCACACCGGTCCCTCGGAATTGCCAGGAGCGGCGGTGATATGGTCCTGTGCCGGGCCAATGGCCAAGATGGAATCGCTTCGTTCCTTGGTAGGTGGCGCAGGAGCGGCATCCTCCTTTTCCTTGCCCTTCGAAACGGCATCGGCCGTGGATACTTGTTCTCTGGTGTTGGTGCGGTCGGCATCGGCGGGGACATGAATGGCAGCGGATGAGGGCTCGACGTCGAAATCTTTGGGTTCTTCTAGGGCATCGACAGCCTTGGTGACATCTGTGGCCGAGGCAGTCGTTGGAGACATCTTCTCCATGGGCACGGCGTCGGTGGGTTGCAGGAGGCGTGGATTGTCACCAAGAACAGGTGCACGTTTGCCGTCGCTGCCACCACTCATGGTCGGGTCCAGGGCGCCGCTGAGAGGGGGGAGGGGTCCGCTTGTTGGGGAGAAAGCACTGAGGATGCAGCGCAGATGCGAGGGCAAGCCAATCAATTCGGACAGTGGACAGTGGAATGGTGAGGTCTTCGAAAGTCGCCCCAGGGTGGTCAGGACGATGCCGGATGTGCTCGGGGAAAGGCGGGCCGGTCAGCGCGTTGACTTGGAGATGGCCGGACTGGTAATAATAATGTAGACGTCAGTCAGGTCGATGAGACCCAAGATAGAAGCAGACTTTGTGCGGAGTGAGCCACGACCCATGCTCCGGGCCACGGGAGTGGGGAGGCGGGAGACCGGCCGCGGACAGTAGCGAGATGCGACACCACCGAGAAAGATTCCAATGTTGAGGAAGGGCAAGCGCTAACCAGTAATTACTATTCATGAATGAATATTGTTGTTGGGGTTGTTGTGGCGGACCGGGACAAGACAGCGAGCCTGTTGCTCCAAGGTTTCAGTGTTGATGCAGCAAGATGTGCAGCTGAAGGGTAGGTTAGTTAGTTAGTTGGTAGGCAAAAGCCGATCAACTGCGGATTACGGAGTAGATGAGTTTCATCTTCTGCGACACCCCCTCCCCCCACCCCCGTGCTACCCCCAAACTATCACCCAGACCACCCCCGTTGTTAGCAAAATACAACGCAGTTACGGAGTAATTGGTTCATGTCCAGATCGATCCGCCAGTTGCTTCCTCAACCGTGCAAGCATTCTGATTGGCTATTCGCCCACCCACTACATCGACGGCATATGTATGTAATCCGCACAAGACGAGACGAGACAATGGGGCTGAAAGCTGAAGCTGAACCTGCCTGCCACCCAGCGCCCTCTGATCCATTGGCTCCCCAACAACCCGACCGCCCGCATCCCAAACAAACGACACGGAGACAAAAGTTCTGCCGCCGCAACAAAACGGCTGCCGCTCCCAACGTGTACATATTGCAACATGGATGTGCCGAGTCGACCTCATTCATCTAAATCATGCCAGGATAATCCGTACTGATTTTACCAACCATGCACCAAAACCCTGATGTTCCCTCAGCATCTTCATGCAAAATGACCAATTTCGTCCAGAACTTACTCCTGGCCATCTTGGCGGCCGAGCTACACGCCGTGACTGACGTGTTGATCTTGGCAGCCTTTCAACACTTTGCGTATCAACAACGTAGGGTTCACATTGACTGACACACAGAGCACAGAAGCTCGTTACGTGTCTTCACACAATGTGACTAGCAATTTGTTGGCATCATACCTGACGGCCGTCAACATGCTTCATCATACATGTTATATCAGCTACTTCTCACAAAGCTAACAAATCGCCATTGCTCCCTCCCCCTGAGCAGGCTGCAACACAGCCTGCGGAGCGTGTGCACTCACCACATAGCCCGTTGCGTTGCCGCCGCCACCGCCGCCGCCGCCGCCACCAAACATATCCTCGCCGTGGTCCAACCGCATCGCCGTCATCTGCTGTGTTCCGATACTTGAAAAGAACGCATCCGCGTCATTGACCGCCTGCGAGAGATTGCCCTCTCCGTTGCCCGGAGGAGCGGCGCTTCGACTTCGCAAATCGATATTCGTTGGCTGTCCTCCCCGACCAAACATGCTTATGCTCTTCTGGCTGTCACCATCCACAGGCAATGTTTGCCTTTGCAATGCTGGTGAATCTTGGAGTTTTCGCGGACGAGCAGAACGGAACACAGTCTGAACGGGCTTGAGGTAGATCGTAGCGAGGGTGCCAACGTTGAGACACATTTCTTCGAGAGTCGATGCTTCCAACTTCTCGGCTTCCGCGGTGATCGGTGGCTTCTCTCCCATGACAATCTGCTTTGCCGCATTCATGTCCGTTGATAAGAGTCGCCAGTACATGTAGGCTCGATCCCGTAGGTCAGGGTTGTCCGTCTCCTCTGTGGCCCACTTCAAAACCTTGGGGACCAGCTCTTGCCCTCTCGTTGGCCGTTGGATGAAAAGCTTTACCGTGGCTGTCAGGAGGGCTAGTTGAACTTCAACTGGCTCTTCTTGGAACGAGTAGAGAAAGTCTTCCAACAAAGCGTCGCTGTTCTCGATGCGGTCTGCGTATTGTCCAATTACCCATACCATGGCGGCCTTGGCTTCGGGTTCGTCCAGGGAATCGAGGTGCTCGCATAGCGTGCCGATGATGGACTCGTACTGGTCGGGGTATTTTCTGAAAATGTTCCGGATCACGACCGTCGCCTCCTGAACGATGTAAGTGACTTTGGTAGAAACGAGCTCCAGGAGAAGGTCGATGCATCGCCTGGCCGCCGGCTCAATCTTAATGGCGAGCTTCCCTATGGCACGAACTGCCTTGCGAACAAAGTGCACGTCGATTTCCGTGGCGTATTCTCGTAGTTCAGTCAGCACTTCCTCAATGTTCTTTTCGTTGGCCAGCATGAAAATAAGCTCCAGCTTGGTCACCTTGACGTAAATTGGGTCGTTGTATTTGCAGAAAAATACTCGAATATCGTTCTTCAACACATCAGGTCGTCGTTGCAATATTAGCAACGCGTTTCTGAGCGCCAAGTATTGCACTTCAGGGCCCTTCGCAAGGAGTGTGACGAGTGGTGGTGAAAGTTTCTTGCACAACGCTGCAACCTGTTTCTGATCGGCGATGTAGTTCATCAGGTACAGAATCACCCGGATGCACGTCAACACAACAGAGGAATTCGAGTGTGATAGACGGGGTGCGATGCGCTCCGCCAGCAGAGCTGCCTCGCCCGTTTCTTGTGGCACGTAGGACATTAGAGCCTCTAGTATGTAGGTTTGGCCCCATCTGCCTCTCTCTGTTAGCACCCAAAATCCCCCAAGAAAGGAATCTATGTTCATAGAATATTAAGACGTGTGTCTTACTCGGAGCAATCGGGCAGGATCGCCACCATTTTTGAGGCATTGCTGTAATCAATGGTGAGTTTGATTGCATCACTCCTTTGCCATATATCCATCAAGCCCGCCAGTGCACTGGCAACCACCGTCGGATTATCGTCGCGAAGCAGGGAATTGAGTCTATCGATGAGATCCGATCGCTCAACCATTTGTCGATCATGGTCGTAAAGTTTGGCTACACAAAAGGCGGCAGTTTTCCGTACATACGGATCGTTATCCTGCAGCATATGCTTCACAATCGGAACGGTAGCCTCGACGAACTCTTTGACGTGAATATAGGACATGGTACGCAGCGCCAGGGCTCGAACTAGTGGATTCTGATCTTCCATATCCTATGACAATTTGTTAGCGTGGCTGTTTTAAAATTTCTAGCACAAGGAGCACGACGCGTACATTTCCCAAGACTGGTATTGCCTTGACAGCAATTTCTGGTCTAACTCGAGCGTAGTTGACCAGATACAAGAAACACCTATTCTAGGTCAGCTTGCCGATCTTGCATTCGTCTGCAGGATGATGATGCGCCGTACATCTTCTTGATTTCCAGACTCGGGATGTGCATGCATGCTATTATATCGGGAAACAGCGCCACCATGTCGTTATTGCTCATCGTCATGTTGGCGACAATTCTTTTGAGCGCAACTTTCTTGACGCCATAATTCTTGTCCTTCTTCCCACCGCTGTTCAGCTCGAGGCGCAATTCCGCTACTTTGCCCTGTGGAGTTCTTAGCTTATCGAATGCCAAAACAGGCATATACAATGGGAAAACGGCCATTATGTCGGAGGTCGCAGGAGACTTCGGTGCTTCACAGGAGACATGGGCAGCATGTTTCTCGATTCGAGGAACGACGTCATGAATGACCGCGCTCGCGGGAGGAGGGAAGGGGTGCTAGGGAAGCCGGTGAAGGCGATAGCAGCTTTGCCTGCTTGGATCAAGCC
Source organism: Epichloe scottii (assembly GCA_021950295.1). Taxonomy (NCBI): domain Eukaryota; kingdom Fungi; phylum Ascomycota; class Sordariomycetes; order Hypocreales; family Clavicipitaceae; genus Epichloe; species Epichloe scottii. The sequence continues at coordinate 1,669,100 of CP083245.1, forward strand.
CAGCGAGACCCGCGGGCAGGCAGAGAAACAAGGCAGCAGGTGCAGATGGATTACAGCAAGGTGTCTGGGGGTCAAAAGCTTACACGAGCGAACAGCTTAGAATCCCCTCCACCATCTTTGGTCGACATGGTGGTGGTGGTGGTGGTGGTGGTGTACCTCAAGGAGGGAGTTATATGGCCCAGCCTGGCCCAGGTTCTAGTTTTTGGCCGTCGATACGCAAGGGGGTTGGTGCTTCGTCACGCGACGCAGATAGCTGATGTCGATGGGCTGGCGGTTCGGAACGACTCACTGCCGGACCCCTCACGCCTGATTGCTGGACTGAGGGATGGCGTCTCTGAGGGGCACAAGACTATTTGCGACAAGGCCGGAGGTGATACACCACTGTAGTCGGATTTGACAGGGAGGATTGTCAAGAGGACTGGGTTGCCTCTATGTAAGTAGTTTGATGCTTTCCCCACTATATCCAAGCTTCGTAGGATGTTGTCGGCCCGTGATGGTGCCGTGTCGACTCGTCATGCGTGATCGTTGAATCCAAATATTGGAAAGGGGCCGCGGTTGCAGCGGCCAGCCCGTCCCCGTCCCCCGTCCCCCATCCCCAGCCCACTCAGGAACCCGTGGAGGCCCAAGCTCGCGCAAACAGCTATCGATAAGGAAGTCTCCCAAACCTCCGCAAGCAAATCACACTTGTAGTAACGGCCACCTTCGTCAACGCGTGCATCGTCACCACTCCCTGCGCTTCACAAACACAGTTCACAACCATGGCCGCAACCAGAACCACAAAAACAACAAGCGTGCCCACCTGGGTCGCGCAGCTGCGCTCTCCACCAGCCGCCAAATCCAAGATTCCTGGCATACCCGATCCCGTCGGCTTCTCCCCTCATGCCAATCCGGCTCCAAGGTGAGTCCCGCCTCGGTAGCGAAATAACATGATTCAAGCCTTGCGAGTCCATCATGTCCTAAAAACTCTCCTCGTCCAGAAGCCCGGAAAAGACTCCAGAACCCAGCTCCGAAAGCCCCCTTCTGCCGACGAAATGGAAACCCTTAAACTCAAGAAAGCATGGGAGGTTGCCCTCGCGCCTGTAAAGGCTCTTCCCATGACCGGCATCATGATGTACATGTCTGGTAATTCGCTCCAAATCTTTAGCATCATGATGGTGTTCATGGCCTTCAAGAACCCCATTGCCGGCCTGATGGCTACGAACCAGGCCTTTGAAAAATTCCAGTCGGAGAAGAACGCTGCGCAGGTTCTACAGACCAAGTTGGTGTACGTGGCGATGCAGCTAGTCGCGTTGGCGGTGGGCATTTGGAAAGTGAATTCAATGGGTTTATTGCCGTGAGTGTTTCCAGTGTTCCTTGGTTTCTGGTCTTGCTTGCAGGGATTTTTCACAACTACGACCGTTCCAATCCTATCTTGTGACAATCGATCTTACTGATACTCCATCATGCAGAACAACACGGTCAGACTGGTTGATGTGGGAGCCGCTCAGGGAATCTGTGGACAAGGCGACAACAGCGCTGTAAAGGTCTGTACGTTATCGTAATTGAAAGGGGGCGAAAAGGGACACAGGTCGAGGGCATTATAAAGGATACGCAGCAAACTCCGTATGATGGTGCTGTTGGGGCATTCTAAATATGTGCGATGATTTCACATGTATCCTGAACAAACAGTGTCATTATCATTACTCGTCCATGATGTGTCTTTATATATACCTACCTGGGTACTTGATGATCGAACCATTGCCAACAACATTGCGGCACGTTTCAGGAACGGACATGACCCAGGGAATCAGCCAAATGAAGACAAATATGGCACAGAACCAAAAGACGGAAGGCCATCCCAGTTCTTTACTCAGAAGACCACCAAGAACCGGTCCGACAGCAGGGCCCAGGTTGACACCCGCGCCAACAATTCCCATATATCGGCCTCGCTCCTCGCTTGAAGCAACGTCCGCAACCACGGCATATGCAAGGGCAATCGTGCCACTACTGCCAGCTGATTGTAAGCTTCACAAAAGCATGAGCGCCACATAATCCCTTTGTATTGCCAGCCCAATATCGGCAAACAAGTAGATGATGAATGCGACAGTGAAGGCAGGCCGCCGCCCTGCTGTGTCACCGAAATCGCCAAAAAATAATAGGGGACAACCCTTGCAAGATCATATAAGTCGTCAATGAAAGATTAATCGTGGCCGTCGTCACATCGAGACTGGTGGCCACGGAATCCAAGGCTGGCTGGGTTCCACATTGTTGTCGGACGAAGATCCACGGTCCTTCGTATCATCACCCATGCTGCAAACCCAGATCTATGGGCGACCGAATCTTGATTCAGACGATCTCATACTGCTATCCACGAGAAGAGGCACGAAGAATGACTGGATCGATCAGGCGATGAAGGATGGGCAAGCTAATCAGGAAATATAGCAGCTAGGAACTTCGCGAACCTCGAGACTCAGATTGAGATCGCAAACTGTTTGCTGGCTTATCAACTGCAATTGCACGCTGGAACGCGCTTGCATAATGTTTTCAATATCGCGAGCCTCGAACCATTTAGGGGAACACCAAGTGACGTGGTCGATGCGTCCTCGCTGCGAGACATTCTTCCTCGGTTGCCATGGGGACCGATATAAAACCTGGCCGAGAGGGAGCTGGAGGTACTCCGTGAATACCTGGCGAGTGCGCAGCAGAAAAGATGGATCAGGAGATCAACAAGTCCAGCGGGGGCCCCAATCCTATTCGTGCCGAAGAAGGAGGCAAATTACGCCTCTGTGTGGATTATAGAGGCCTCAATAGGATCACTATCAAAGACAAGGCACCGCTGCCGTTGATCACCGAGATCTTGAATCAATTGAAGGGTGCGAAGATTTATACCAAATTCGACCTCAAAGATACGTAGCCGATGGCCTTGTCTTTGACGGTAATCCTATTAAGGCCTCTATAATCCACACAAAGGCGTAATTTGCTTCCCTTCTTTAGCACGAATAAGATTGGGGCTTTTGATACCTAATAATTTACACCAGTGCGAACATGCAACTTCGTGTCTTTTCTCATGCTGGGCCAATAATACTGATTGGCTATTCGATTGGGAAGTCCTGCTAACTCCCTGGTGACCCGCCGCGGGGTCATCGTGAGTTAGCAGCAAGATTAATTCGAGAGTGCGGCCACCTAATTGAGGAAGCACACTTGCGAGCTCCTTCGAGAAGACGTCCTTAAACTCCTCGTAGGCCCATCAGTTGAACGCAACTCGTAGATCACTCGAGCGGTCGCGGATCACTCAAGGGCTCCTCTGCCAATATAAAAAAGACCGGTTACTCAGATCGGCAGCGTTAGTTGTGGTGGGGCCGTTTTGACTCGGTCAACAGACGAGATCTTTGCTCAGATCATTCGAGTTTGCAGGGTTCGGACGAATGACGAGGCCTTTGCCTGTCTATCTGACTGGTCAATTCAATGATATCTCTGATAAAGATGAGAAATTGGCAATATCAATTGATTGCTGTCACGCACTCGCCTGTAGTGGCCGACGCCGCTTGGCTCATGTGGCGCCACACGGCCAGGTTCCGAAGGACGGAGGGTGCATAGTAACTAGTAGATTGAATTTGGGTCGTTTATTCAAGGCGAAACTATCAAAAGCAGGTTCGTGTCGTGTCGCGTCGCGTCGGTCCATGCATGTGTGTTTCTCGCTGCTGTATGGAGGTAGAAGGGTTGAGGGTTTAACGGATTACGGAGTATACATACTCCGTACGGGGTTCGCTTTTGGTGTGCCCTGGACAGGACACCACATCCGAGGAAGGAACAAGCCCGTCAGCCACGGCGGGCAAAGAATGACTAAGCACTGGTGTAGGAGCTTTCAAGTTACGTAGCTATTTTGGCTTGCCTGTCAGACGACGGCAACCAAATTTACGCATTGAGCTACGCCTCTACGCATCTTAATCGCGGTGATTGCTTGCATCTTATGTGTGGCTATTATCATGTCATTCTCAGCAGCTTCCCTTCCCCGTCAACGGATTTGACGAGCACCTTCAATGCTCTACTCGGTCAGAAAGGCGCCGCAACAATATCGGGCAAGGTTGCCCTCGACGTCGACACACTGGACGGATTTGTCAAGGAGGCTTATCGCATAGTGAGCTTGGCATCCCGCGGCCCCATACTTACCGGGACAATTGCTTATCTACTTGCTCCTCACAGAACTCGCACATCACCAGTCTGCACAGGGAACTCCAGGATGTCAGGCAAGCATATCTCTCGACGGCGCAGCCACGAAGAGTACCTGGTCAGATGGCACTCGGGAAACCGCAGGTTCTAACCGACCGAGAACGAGAAGATGTTGACATCAATGCGAAACAAATGATTCGCGAGCTCAATGCAAGCATTCGAGGCTTGGATGACGCAGAGCAACTTCGCCGAGAGACAGAGTCGGCCATTATACGGAAGAAATACGCCAGTGGTTTGAGTGTTTTGGGATCATGGGCATCTGGTGGCAGCGCTGCGAGCAAAACAGCAGAGCATTTGGCGGCAGAAGCCCAAACTCAGCAAACAGGAATTCATCGCGACGGCATATTATGGTTCTTGCGGCAGAGATTGGAGCTATGTTGTCGCACTCAGCAAGATATGATGGAGTCCAGATTGACACGCGAGATGGAGAAGACTCGCGGGATGTTGGCTCCACCCGCAAGTGATTTCGCGGATTACCCCTACGTCGGAAAAGGCTTGGAGGACTTCAACATGTGGAAACGCTTCGGACGAAGTCGGGTCCTTCACAGAGGGCTTGACAGAGGAACAAGTTCAAATGTTCGAGGAAGGCAACCGGGACATGATGAAGCACTATGAAAGCACCCTCGACAAAGTGAGGTACGTTTTTTTTTCTTCTCCGCATAGAAGGATTTGTGTGACTTGGAGTTTCTCTAATTCACTTTGAAACAGAACGGCAGAAAAGTCGCTCGTCGAAATCTCGGAACTTCAATCCCTGCTTGTCAACAACTTGGCGACACAATCGGCGCACATTGAGCAACTGGTCTCGGATTCCTTGTCAACAACAGATAACGTCGGTGGAGGTAACAAGGAGCTGAAGAAGGCTACGCAGCGAGCGAGTGCCGCACGATATACCTTTTTGCGGCCAGTGGGTTGTGTGCTTTCCTCGTGATTTGGGATCTGATCATATGATCGGGGGTATCGGGGTATTGCTTTGCAAAGAAGCCGTTGCTGTTGGGAGCTGCTGATCTGGGCTTGGGACGCGACGCAGACTCATTCTGTACATGAACAGGAGATGGGTATCTATACATGAATTGCGGGCGAGACCGGGGAAGTGTCAAGTGGAACACTGTACTCATCAACAAGCAGATCATTCAAAGCCTTGTGATGTTGTGTGAAACCTGGCAGACGTGTAGCAAATGCACATGTCATGGCTGAGCCCGTGTTGCAATACAGTGCTTGTCATTGGCAGCTGCAGTGGTTCCATTGGAACTCGAGCCGACTGGGCCTCGGTCGGAAGCGACCAGACTCGATGCCCACCCAGCTGTCACAAGACTTGTCGGGCCAGCCATAAAAGCGGCCATGGCTCCCCGCGCGTGCGTCCTGGTTTCTGGGTTGTACAACTTGGATACTTCAAGAAGAAGAGGCCTGCGGAATCATTCTGTGGGAAAGGAGGCTGCATCCGTACGAGCACATCCCTGCACCACCCATCCAAGCCGCCTTCCTCCGAGTTCTCGTCCGCCAGCTTATTGCAGCTTCCCTCCCGGCCAGCAGCAGTGACGGGGTTGACATTTGTTGAACCCGCGCCGCACTGGCCAGTCACAGCGCCCGTCACCATCCGCCCATTCGTGATTACTCCCGCCGTCACCACCCCACCACCCCACCATCCCACCATCCCGCCATCCCGCCATGGCTCCTCCTCCCTCATCGTCGTCGTCGTCGTCGTCGTCGTCGTCTTCCTCTTCTTCACTTGCGAGACTCAACAACATCGCAAACCACATTTCGCCCGCCATGGCCTCTGCGACTAATTTCCCCGCCGATACCGTGCCGCAGGCTCCTGAAGATGCCCTTTTCGGGCTTGCGCGAGCCTACAAGGCTGATACCAGCTCCAACAAGGTCGACTTGGTACGTTTGACATGCACGCCTCGTGCCACACGCCATCCGACCATGGCCAACCTTTTAACCAAAGCTTTTTTGTTGCGAATTGGCCGCTTACACTTGCACAAATAGGGAATCGGTGCTTATCGAGATGACAATGCAAAGCCCTGGGTTCTTCCAGTCGTCAAGAAGGTAAGTCGTCATTCTTCAATGTTTCTTGCTTCAACCCCATCCTTGAGTGTTATTTGGCGGCGCATGCGTGTCACCGTGGCCGATTTTGCGTGTGCTTGGCGACTTCACTCTGTCAGAGAGCTGGTCACACCAATCGCGGAGAGCCAACACCGTGCAACCTGTCATGGAACTATGTTCACCAAGCTCTCTTCTTGATGCGCTTGCAGAACGGACCTGGTTGCAAATCTGCCCATGTTTGAACTCCGTCACTAATGCGACACGTTCACACATAGGCTGACGAGATTCTCCGAAACAACCCCGAATTGAACCACGAATATGCCCCGATTGCTGGTATCCCGGAATTCACCTCCAAGGCCGCTGAGCTGATTCTCGGCGCCGACTCCCCGGCCCTCAGGGAGAAGCGGGCCACATCGATGCAGACCATCTCTGGCACCGGAGCCGTTCATCTCGGCGCCCTGTTCCTTGCCAAGTTCTACAAGGGCAATCGAACCGTCTACATGTCCAACCCGACATGGGCGAATCACAAGCAGATCTTCGGAAATGTTGGTCTCGGCGTCGCTGACTACCCTTATTTCTCCAAGAAGACCAATGGCCTGGACTTTGAGGGCATGAAGTCGGCGATCCAGGGTGCTCCCGACCGATCAATCATTCTTTTGCACCCCTGTGCTCATAACCCGACTGGTGTTGATCCCACGCTGCACCAGTGGAAGGAGCTCGCTGTCATCATTGCACAGAAGAAGCACTTCCCCTTCTTTGATTGTGCTTACCAGGGTTTTGCCTCTGGCAATCTGGCACAGGATGCCGCCGCGATCCGCTACTTTATTGAACAAGGCTTCGAGACAGTTGTCTGCCAGAGCTTCGCCAAGAACTTTGGTCTGTATGGCGAGCGAGCTGGCTGCTTCCACGCTGTAACTGGCCCTGGTGCCGAAGCCAGTACCACCATTACAAGAATTGCTTCTCAGCTGGCCATTCTTCAGCGATCCGAAATCTCCAACCCTCCGTTGTATGGTGCCCGCATTGCTGCCACCGTCTTGAATGACCCGAAGCTCTTTGCCGAGTGGGAAGACAACCTGCGAACCATGTCGGGCCGCATCATTAATATGCGAGACGAGTTGCGCTCAAGACTTGAGAAACTTGGTACTCCCGGGACATGGAACCATATCACGGATCAAATTGGCATGTTTAGCTTCACAGGTCTGTCAGAAACCCAGGTGCAGAAACTGCGCGACGAGTTTCACATTTATATGACCAAGAATGGACGCATCTCAATGGCCGGTTTGAATACGAGAAACATTGATCACGTGGCAAATGCCATCAACGAGGTCGTCAAGGCGAGTCAATAAAGGCGCATGAGGGGGTTATATTTGGCAGGAGTGACAGGGGTCGAAATTCCGTTGAAGCTATGGCTGGGTTTACGAAGAGAAGATTGTTTCGTTTAATCATGGGCCAAGAGCTGGAAATCCCGGCACTCTGTGTAGACTAATGTAAAAGGAAATGAATCAGTGTCTGACGGGAGACTCGGAGTTTGTAGCAGTGCTACTGTAATAAGTGTCCAATTGTCCCAATTGTGAAGGAAAAATCGCAGTCGGGTTCGTAGGTCCGCAGGTCCGGAGATGGGATCATGCCGTGCAACTCGAGCGGTCATCACGGATCTGGTAAGGAATCCAGAGCTCAGATTCAATGAACCCCATACTCCGTACAGATGAAAAACATGACCCATCTCGAGGATATTTGGATTCCAACCTTCAGTTTGTTTCAAAGTGACCTGTCGAATGCCCATCAAACACACTCGTCAGAGATGCTCTCCACATCCACCTCTACCACTCTCACCTTGACCTTTACCTTTACCTTTACCTTCTTCACCTTCACACTCACCTTCACTCACCAATACAACAACACACGTACACCAGCGAAACCCCAACCCATGGCCCGCAAACTACCATGGGAGAAATGCTCCCCAAAACAGACGCGCCCACCGCGTCTCCATCCGTCGCCGCCCGCGCCAACGCCGGGCCTCACCAATCTACCCTCGAAAGGGCACGGGTCCGCAGCCCGTCCACGTCTCCTCCGCCGGAACCACCAGCCCAGCAGTGCGTTCCCCCTTTTCCCGCAGTCTTCCTCGGAGCATTTTGATGACGCTGAGTAAACAAAAAGGTTCATGATTCCCACAGACGACAAGTATAGAATGGTGGAAGACGAGCTGCTCCGCGTCGCGCGGCAGTTCACGACGCACCTCCACCGCGCAGAGTACACGCGCCTAAAGGAGGTGACGAGGTCTGTTGGGGTGGGGAATGGCTTAGGTAATACTTGACCATAGTTATATGGGGGCGTAGTTAGAGTAAAAACTTGGGGGAATACAAGCACCTTTATCCCAATCAATTTTAGTATCACTTCATGGTGATGAGACTGGGACTACTCTGTTCTTTTTGATTAAATTAAACTATTATAATAGCCGAATATCCAAGACCTGAGAACACCTGATGAGTGACCTCCGTGTGATTGCTGGACCGAACGATCGAGGAACTATAATTAGACGGAGAGAGAAAGGAGCTACGAAACTCGTTAAAGTACGACTGCGGCTAGAAACAATAAGAGGATTAATAATAGGAGATAGCTGCGGTTGTACTATGTTTGAAAAGATTATCCAGCTAAGGTTAGAACATACCACTGTTAGATAAAGCGAGAATACTAAGGACTGCGGGACTTAACATAATAGGCACAGAACCGCGGAGCTGTGTGAAACTTGCAATATTAAGTGTTCCTAAGATACCTAGAATGGGACGGCAAAGAGTATATTGCGATAGGAATAACAATGAACAATAATAATAATAGAAAGTTAACTTAGAACGACGAGACGGGGAGTTCCTATTATAGGAAATAGATGGGTGAAACACTTAAGCGATGAGAATACGGAGGAATAAATAGGAAGCTATTAATGTGAAAACACCATGGTTCCGGGATGGCACGATATTGGCAGACATGATTGCGGATGAGTGCAACCTTAGCCAAATTTAGTGGTTAGGAAATCTATGCATTAAACGCGGATTAGACGTTGGTGGGCGAGACCTTCCGACTCGAAGGATTAAAGAACGCTGCGGACTCTGCCTAATCCTGGAAATCCGATCATGGAAAACAATATTCGCACACTTAGCGAAACAGAGGTTGTAACGCTCTGGATGAACTGGAGATGGACAACAATAGACAGCGGACAGAACCTTGAGAATTTTTTAGACTATGGAAATCGACTTGAACTACAAAACCCTTGTATGGGAATGGGTGTTTTCTACACTTGGTGATATGGGGGATTCGTTCTCTGTTGATGAAGGCCACTATCCCCCATTGGACACAACGCGACAGGGACCTTGAACTTGATGAATTAAGGAACTCTGCGGAAGAGCTCTGAACTGGAGAAACTATTCATGGGATTTATTACTGGACCTGCTGGGAGCAATGCGCTGTTGCGATGAGTGCACGAAGAAGCGACAATGTTCGCGTGGTGTTGTGGTACTGGACACCCTGGGGGATGCGATAGTGTCTAGGTAGGGGTCGGTGTAGATGATAGAAAACGTTCGATTTGATCAATCAGAGGTGCAGACAGCACCCGACTTTTGTACCTGAAAGGTACACAGTGCGCTATGGTAATAACTAGTCTACGGAGGTACTTCTAATACATTATCTCCACCGTTGTCTCACAGAGGGTTTAATCCTAGTTAATGCGCGGGCTGCATCCACACATCTAGTGCTTCAAGGAGCTCTCCCTAACACACCCCCTAGCTAAGATATCTATTAAAGCTGGAGTTAATAAGCGTAGGAAGAGATTACAATGAATTCCTAGTGTTGTAATTACGCGGGAATCTCCCATAAGCTAATCTAGTGACAGAAATCCCTGTGCATTTAGCTCAATAGAGGCTTTATAAAGCCATCCGCAGGCATCTCAGTGTTATGGACTGGCCCCTAGGCAACTGCTGTTGGGCGTCGATATGATATTAAGAAACTTAAGGAGGGAAGAAAGGAAGAGAGCTAGTCTATCCCCCTTTGTGCCCCTTATATCCCCTAGCTATCTTATATTAGCCTCCTTCCTAAACCCTTGCTAGTTCCTATTAGCCACCTATCCTTCTAAGCTATAACTAATACTTAGGCAAAGCCTAAGCCCTTTATATACCTCCCTACTTACCTATCCTAGTAATATCTCCTAAGAGTATAAGTTATCCCCTATTCCCTTTAAAACCTTCTTACCCCCTCTCTACTCCCCTTAACTTAAATGTGGTACGCCCCTGTATTATACACGTCCTAGTATTAGGTTATAGGGTTATCTCTACCTATTATGGTTTGTTATTATTGCCTTAAATATAGTACGCGCACGCGTTATGCACATCCTAGTAGCGGGTGTAGAGTTGTCTCTACCTATCGCGTTATATTATTGTTATTATATAGCGTACATAACGCGGCTTGCGTATAGCCCTACTAGCCCCTTATATTATTATAATAACCCCCTAACCCCGCCCCTACTAGTTTATTACCTTACCTTTACTTTTATATTATATATAAAAATATTTTACCTACCCTCCCTTTCCCCCTTAACTTCCCTTTTTCTAACTTTACCTACTATATATTATAATCCTATCTTAGATCCTTCCTACTCCCTTATTAAACCTTAATTGTATTCTATATAAATACTTATTAATATACTACGCCCTTATAATCCTCCTCCCTATAGCCCTACTATGCCTATTATACCTCCTGCCTATTCTATAGGCAAATATCTTATAAAAGGCAACTTAGATAATAAGCAGTATGCTATACCTGCCTTAGTTTTTTATCCCTATAGTCCCTATATAAAACAGGCCCTAACTATAGGTATTATAGACTATTACCTACCTAAGAGCAGCAAGTCCTGCCCTCCTTATTAACATAATCACATTACCTATATCTAGCTAACCAGGTACCTATCCGCTAACCCTTGCCTCTATTATACCCTAAAAGATCTTAAAGCTAAAATTACTATAGGCTAGCATATTATAGAACCTAGTGTCTCTAAGTTAGTAACTATAAAGCAAAAATTACCTATTCTATCCTAGAAATACTAGTCCCTTATTACCTACTAAAACTCTCTCCTTAATTAGGCCTAGTTTAATCTAGCACCTATCTATTTAGCCCTTAGGCTATCCCCCTTAACTAATACCCCTGCCTTAAATATAACTAGACTTAATATTATCCCCTTTATTAGTGGTAGTCCCTTAGCTAGTTATAAAATAAATAACTTACTACACTAAGTTATTAGCGCCTTATTTTAGTAAAACTAGTAGCTTATAAATAGTATAGTTACTATATAATAGGATTTCTATAAGCAGTCTACTGCTATAATTAGCGCGCTCTCCCTAGTTATTGCTATATTAGTACTAAGACTAATCCTTAATATATTAAGCTATATAATAAATTGCCTTCCTATTACTATTAGCATTAATCCTAGCGCTCTTCTAGTGTCCCCCCTACTAATCTATATTAAATATAGCTTACCCTCCCTAATAGGACTAGTTACCCCTATACTAAGTCTAAATATCTTCCTATTGCCTCTAGTAACTACATAGGAACTAAGCCCCTACCTACATACTCCTATCTTCCACCCTCTAGGTAATATACCTCTCCTATTATTTAGCATTAGGGATAGAGCTATAATAACCACTATATAGATATCCACTGCCCCTAAGCTAGATATAGTTTATCCCCTCTTTAATATATTACCCCTATTAATAGGAGCGAAACGGAGTTTAATAATGCCTCTAGCAAGATTAATAAGGATTTAGTAGCTAAAATAGCTATAGTAGGAGCGTATCTTAGTTACGCTAAATAATTTATTATAGGTAGTAGTATAAGTACACCCCTAGTCCTATATATAGTCTCTCTTAGTAAATAACTTTTACTTAATTAACTTAGTCTATTATTATATTATATATCCCCCTATTCCTATTTAAAGTTATCTAGCGCCCCTATGTTTACTACATTCTCTAGCGGTTCCTATATTAGTTATAAGTAACCTGCCTATTTAACTAGTATATTACATTTATTACCTCTACCTAGTGCATTCTAGGCTATAAGGATTTACTCTATATGGTATTCCTTAACAAGTTTATTATTATCCTCTAATAATATCTATTCTAGATCTAGTCTAGAGTCTTAGAGCTTCTAACTTAGAAGGGGGTCTATTACTACTTGCTCTATAAGATCTATATAGAAGACTAGGTAAATGCCTCTTAGTATATCTAATTAGACTGTAAGCGGTGTTAGAACTTCTATAATAGTATATTTAGTAGTAACCTAATTAAGCTTCTATAAAGGGCAATTAGTTTTAATGTTCCTAAGTAAGAGCTATACTTTATCCCTAACCTAGAAACGCTCCGCTAGGCAATGTAATACTAATATTGCGTCCTATTAACATTATTATATATATGCTATTATGGCCTAAGCTAAATAAGTCCCCTCCTAGAGGTATTCTAGGAACTAAACTACCCTTCCCTTAGAGGTTATAGTAGATAGTGCTAGGTCTAGCTATAACTAAATAGGTTCTAAATTATAGCTATATAGTAATCTATTAGGACTTACCCCTATAACTAAGGATATCCTATTATTAATTATAAGCTAATAAGCAGCTAAGTGTTTAGGCTAATTATACTACAAGAAGGAGATAGATACGCGTAGTATTGCTTGCACCTCCTAATTTACCTATTCTATGCCGCTGTCTATCTATAGGTAATATAATATAGAAAGAAGTTAGTTAATCCTAACTCTTAAGCATAATATTATCTAGAAGTTTCCTAACTAATCTAACCCTTAGTCTATAATAATTAACTAAGGAAAACCTTAAAATCTCTACTACACTATCTTAAACCATTCTACGCACTCCTTAGCTATAATAAAGGTTATTACCTCTAATTAAATAAACTTAGAAAGCCTATTAGTAATAACTATAAGGAACTAGGGCTGTTCTAGGGATAATACTAGTAAGTTTATTATAAAGTTAATAGAGATCTATAACTAAAACCGGTTAGGGATTAGTAATAGTTTTAATAAGCCCTAATATTATTAATAACTTTTATAACTACTAAAGCAGTGGTAGTTACAGACAAACCTTATAATATCCTATAATATCCTATCCTAATAAAACTGCCGCTATAAGATCTAAAACATTATATTATGTCCTAGGTGCCCTGCTACTAGCGAATTATAATATTATTAGATAAGCATTATTATAAGAGGTTCCTAGGCTAGGACCTAGGTCTAGCCCTAAAACTAGAGCGCCCTATAGGCACTTAGTAAGCAATTCGTAACCTATTCCCTTATTATTACTTCTAGTAGAAACTTCCTTACCCCTTCTTAAATTACCTAAAGCTAGATATAGTATATTAGATCTGATTAAACTGCCTAATCCTATAAAGTCTATAGGTGCCTTATAGCAAAGAGAGCTTCCCTAGTAGGTAGTGGTGCTATGTGTAATAATAGTAGACTCTAGCTATAACCTACCCCTAACTCTAATAGTAACTATAAGAGTCCTAAGATAGTAATAGGCTATAGTATTTATCCTATTCTTATGCTAGGTCCTAACCTATCCTAGTCCCTTTATAAAAGAGCATCTAGGCAGTAAGCCTACATGCTAGGCCTATATTAGAGGTAAAAGTTAAATAAAGCAAGTATATCCGCCCACTAGGCCTACTATTCTAATATTAGCTAAGGTGTTATAAAGTATTCTAAATTCTTATAATCTATGTAGATTATAAATAGGCAGGACACTCCCTATAGTTCTACTAACTATACCTTAAGATAAGAGATAATAGCTAGAAGCTCCTTATTATAAATAGTATAATTCCTCTATAAGGCTATAAGGCTTATAGAATAGTATATAATAGGATATAGGATATAATCCTAACCCTCCTATAAGAGGCACCCTCCTAGGGCTATCCCTAAACAATCCGCTTTAACTACTATTAGCTAGTCTAGGTCCTACTATGCTAGGACTAGGTATTTAATAAAAGCCTCTTTAAGCCTTTTAAAGGCAGTGCTTTCCTTAGCTCCCTATTAAAACAGGACATCCCTCTTAGTAAGGCATATAAGTAGAGTAGCTAGCTTTAAAAAATCCTAGATAAAATCGCAGTAAAAATTCGCAAACCTAAGGAAACTATAAACCCCCTATAACTTTATAGGGGCTGCCTATTCCCTAATAGCCGCAACCTTCGCGGGATCGGGGCAAATAAAGCGACCTGCTATAATAATATAGCCTAGGTACTAGACCTCCTTTATAGTGAATATAGACTTATTAAGATCTAGGTAAAGGCCCGCCGCCCTTAATTAGCCTAATATTAGCTAAACCTTAGCTATATAGTCTTTCTTTAATCCCCCTAAATAGACTAAGATATTATCTAAATATGCCGTAATAAAATCCTCTAATATATCCCCTAAGGACTTATTAATATAACATTAAAAGGTAGCTAGTGCTCCTACTAGGCTAAATAGGCAGACTAGCTATTTAAACAACCTAAACCTAGTTTAAAACGCTATTAAGTGCTCCTTACCTTTAGCTATCTATAGTTTATAGAATGCTATATAGACATTAACCTTTATAAACTATTATACTTAGGAGAGTAAGCGTAGTGTTTCCTTAATTAATAGGAGAGGGTAATAATCCTAGGCTATTATCTTATTAAGTACGCAGTAGTCCATGCAAAAACGCTAACCGCCTCTAGCCTTCTTAACTAGAAGAATAGGGGCTACTACTAACAAGGAGCTTGCTTAAATCTATCCCTTATCTATTAAGTCCGTGATCTAGCGTCTAATCTCTAAGAGTTAGTCCCTTAGTATGTTATATAATAGACCCTATAGAAGTGCTAGTTTAGACCTGTCTGGGTTCTTACATATATATATATAGTAATTAAGAGACCCCCTATAAGGAGGTAAGCTATTTGCTTTTGCTTTATTAAATAGGTCCTTAAAGTCTACTAGTTTATCTAGTAATATTAAAGTGTTAGGGCAGGTAGGTTTTAACTTTAGGGCAGTAACCTATAACACTATTGTGATTTCCTTTAGACTTATGGCAATAAACCTTGTAGTTGCATCCTTCTTGCGTTAGGCTTGTTAGGCTTCCTGTTACGATATAAAACGTATGATATAAATAAGTGTGTAAAGGTTGTTATTCTTCAACTAGCTAGAGGTCAAAGCTATTATCTAATATAGGGGTTCTAGGTCACGTGCTAGCCACATCCGAGGTCTTGTGGCACGATGCTAGCCACATCCGAGGTCTTGTGGCACGAAGCTAGCCACATCCTAGGTAACAGGCCAATTGTCAATTCTAGCACGTAACAAGTGCGGGCACCACGGATAAAAGAGATAGCTGTCCCAGCTATCTAAGGTTAGCTAGCTAATGTCAAATCAATCAGGTTGACGGTCAGGTTGACGGTCAGGTTGACGGTCAAATTGATCATTGGATTGATACATCTGACGATAGCTAGATTGGCAATGCAACAATCTTTGCAGAGGGCCAGGCAACGAGCTTTGCAGAGGGCTTCGGTCAGGCTGTTGAATTCGCTGACAAGCTAGCTGCCTTCGAAGGTTATCGCGTTCTTCGAAGACTTCCTTAACGAGGTCTTTAAGCTGCTAGAAGTCATCCTCTTTAATAGCTAGCTTCCGTTAAAGGTCCTGTATCTGTTGCTGCTGCCACTGAATTTGCTGCTGCTGCCGTTAAATTTGCTGCTGCAATTGCTGCTGTTGCCATTGATATCGGGTCCTTAGGTCCTGAAGGTCCCGTTAATGCTGGTCTTATTGCCACTGGAATTGCTGCTGGAGTTGTTGATCTAGCTGCTGTTAAATCTGTTGAAATTGCTGACTAGCTGGGCATAGGTCCTTGAGATATTGAAAGACCTGATTTCTTGACGAGAAGGTCTTCCTACAGATGCCACAGGTTCGGCGCTGACGATCTTGTTTATAAAGCCGCTGTAATCGCTGTTGCTCGCACTGATCTAGCTGGTGTAAGGGAAGCATTATAGCGAGCTTTATTGGATTCGTAAGGAAGCTGCCTAGCGGGGAGGCCAGCGATCGAAATTGACGAATTTGTCAGATTGACGGTCGGGTCGAAGGTCTTCAAATCAACGGATCAACGGTCGGGACGAAGGTCAACGAATTGAAGGTCTTCAAATTGACAGATCGAAGGTCGAAGATCGAAGGTCGAAGGTCTTCAAATCAACGGATCAACGGTCGGGACGAAGGTCAACGAATTGAAGGTCTTCAAAGGTCTTCAAATCAACGGATCGAAGGTTGAAGAATCGAAGGTCGAAGGTCTTCAAATCGACGGATCGAAGGTCGGGTCAAAGGTTAACGAATTGAAGGTCTTCAAATCAACAGATCGAAGGTTGAAGAATCGAAGATCGAAGGTCTTCAAATTAACGGATTGAAGGTCGAAGATCGAAGCAATTCGAAGGTCGAAGATCGAAGCAATTCGAAGGTCGAAGATCGAAGCAATTCGAAGGTTAACGAATTGAAGGTCTTCAAAGGTCTTCAAATCGACGGATCGAAGGTCGAAGATCAAAGCAATTCGAAGGTCAACGAATTGAAGGTCTTTAAAGGTCTTCAAATCAACGGATCGAAGGTTGAAGATCGAAGGTCGAAGGTCTTCAAATTGACGGATCAAAGGTCGAAGATCGAAGCAATTCGAAGGTCAACGAATTGATCGAATTAATCGAAGGTCAAAGAATCGAAGGTTAACGAATCTGACGATAGGCGCGATGCCTAGGGGTGAGCTATCAGGCCTATTGAAAGGGATAGCTTTGACGGGCTTGGTGGATTGGTTGACGATTTTGTCGGTTTGGTGGCTTTTATTAGCAGTAAAAGCGCTAGAGGTGCGCAACGATCGAAGAGCAATTGCTACCACTTATTACGATATAAAACGTATGATAAAATGAGTGTGTTCGTTGTTGTTATTCAACTAGCTAGAGGTCAAAGCTATCATCTAATATAGGGGTTCTAGGTCACGTGCTAGCCACATCCGAGGTCTTGTGGCACGATGCTAGCCACATCCGAGGTCTTGTGGCACGATGCTAGCCACATCCGAGGTCTTGTGGCACGATGCTAGCCACATCCGAGGTCTTGTGGCACGAAGCTAGCCACATCCTAGGTAACAGGCCAATTGTCAATTCTAGCACGTAACAAGTGCGGGCACCACGGATAAAAGAGATAGCTGTCCCAGCTATCTAAGGTCAGCTAGCTAATGTCAAATCAATCAGGTTGACGGTCAGGTTGACGGTCAGGTTGACGGTCAGGTTGACGGTCAAATTGATCATTGGATTAATACATCTGACGATAGCTAGATTGGCAAGGCAACAATCTTTGCAGAGGGCCAGGCAACGAGCTTTGCAGAGGGCTTCGGTCAGGCTGTTAAATTCGCTGATAAGCTAGCTGCCTTTGAAGGTTATCGCGTTCTTTGAAGACTTCCTTAATAAGGTCTTTAAGCTGCTGGAAGTCATCCTCTTTAATAGCTAGCTTCCGTTAAAGGTCCTATATCTATTGCTGCTGCCACTGAATTTGCTGCTGCTGCCGTTGAATTTGCTGCTGCAATTGCTGCTGTTGCCATTAATATCGGGTCCTTAGGTCCTGAAGGTCCCGTTGATGCTGGTCTTGTTGCCACTGGAATTGCTACTGGAGTTGTTGATCTAGCTGCTGTTGAATCTGTTGAAATTGCTGACTAGCTGGGCATAGGTCCTTAAGATGTTAAAAGACCTGATTTCTTGACGGGAAGGTCTTCCTACAGATGCCACAGGTTCGGCGCTGATGATCTTGCTTATAAAGCCGCTGTAATCGCTGCTGTTCGCACTGATCTAGCTGGTGCAAGGGAAGCATTGTATCTAGCAAGCTTTATTAGATTCGTAAGGAAGCTGCCTAGCGGGGAGGCCAGCGATCGAAATTAACGAATTTGTCAGATTGACGGTCGGGTTGAAGGTCTTTAAATTGACGGATCGAAGGTTGAAGAATCGAAGGTCGAAGAATCGACGGATCGAAGGTCGAAGATCGAAGCAATTCGAAGGTCAACGAATTGAAGGTCTTCAAAGGTCTTCAAATCAACGGATCGAAGGTTAAAGAATCGAAGGTCGAAGGTCTTCAAATCAACGGATCGAAGGTCGAAGATCAAAGCAATTCGAAGGTCAACGAATTGAAGGTCTTTAAAGGTCTTCAAATCAACGGATCGAAGGTTGAAGATCGAAGCAATTCGAAGGTCAACGAATTGATCGAATTAATCGAAGGTCAAAGAATCGAAGGTCAACGAATCTGACGATAGGCGCGATGCCTAGGGGTGAGCTATCAGGCCTATTGAAAGGGATAGCTTTGACGGGCTTGGTGGATTGGTTGACGATTTTGTCGGTTTGGTGGCTTTTATTAGCAGTAAAAGCGCTAGAGGTGCGCAACGATCGAAGAGCAATTGCTACCACTTGTTACGATATAAAACGTATGATATAAATAAGTGTGTAAAGGTTGTTATTCTTCAACTAGCTAGAGGTCAAAGCTATCATCTAATATAGGGGTTCTAGGTCACGTGCTAGCCACATCCGAGGTCTTGTGGCACGAAGCTAGCCACATCCTAGGTAACAGGCCAATTGTCAATTCTAGCACGTAACACTTCCACTATATACAAGGACCTAATGATTCCCCAAACCGGTTCGCTTGTACCACGTTCCGCCGCCTTAGAAACGCATAGACCCTTAGCCGCCCTAATCACTAACTATCGCTTAGCTGCATGAATAATGATATCTTGCTATTCTAACTATAGCATCCTAAAGATCACGTCTTAAGTAAGACCTAATATAATATATAGATATACTAACGATTCCTACCTATTAATATTAATCCTTGCATATACTATATATGTAATTAAAGACATGTCTTCCTAGGTATGGACCCCCTTTTTCTCGTTTCCACTGCTATACGGACCTACCTCTGCTTTAGTAATTATATAAGCTCTAGGCCTAGTTATTATGCTGCTAATTCGCTAATAGCGCTATAGCAATCACACCTACTATTAATTTAAATATTAAGGTATAAATATATATTAAAGAGTATAGGAACTAAGAATAGTAATTAATTTATATAGTATTCTATATTTTCCTCCATGTCTATACACTAGCTATACTCATCCTTATCTATAGGTAATAACTAGCCTCTGCGCCCCTATATAAGACTCTACTTAGGGGCTACTTATTTTCCTAGGGTTAAGTGTTAACCTCCTTATTAGCGCTCTCCTTGTCTACCTTATATGTGTTAATAGCAACCTTTAGATAAGGTTAGCGGGCGGGGAGGAGGGTACACTCTTAGATCTAGTGTTCTATTAAGCTATAATATAAGTAGCATTCCTCCTCGCGGCGTCTTATTATTTTATCTATTATAATCTATTATGCCCTTAGCTTCCTACTATTAGTCCTTTAAGGCTTCCCTTTCCTCTTTATATTAGCTTATTTACTAGAGCGGGTTAATATAGCCTAGACTCTAGTTATTAGCGTGTTGCTATCTTAGTTAGTTTATTAGGGTATAGGTTATGCTAGTTAGGGTTTGCGTTAGGTTTAATACTTATCCTCTAAGGCTAAGGCCTTAATATTAACTATAATACTATAGTATTATAAGACTATAAGAGGGTAATCTATGTAACTAATTCCTCTACTAATGCTAACCTCTCTTAGCTACTTATTAAGAGCGTGTTATAACTTCGCTAGCTTAATATTACCTACCTACTATCCTCCCCTACTATAGAGAGTTTCTATTTAAAGCAAATAAAGAATATAGTAAATAACTCCCTAGACCCTTGCTTAATCTAGTTAAGTTCTATAAGGGCTATCTCCTATCTATAAGGGTTAGAGAATATGCTCTCTAGGTAGCTAAGGAAGCTAATAGGGGAGTAGTTATATAAGTAACCTACCTTAAAGTATATAGCTATATAGGACTAGACCTTTAGTGCTAAGTTTTAATAGATAAATATCTATTAGTCCTTATTACCTCTAATAAAGTCCCTATCTGCTTCTAACTTATATTATATAAGGAACCTCTATATAGCAAATATAGTCTTATTACTATTATATAGATTACCTATAGGGATTGGTTTTTAACATAGTTATTACATAGTGGGTAATATAGTAGGGGCAGTATGTTATATAGGAGGGTATAGGTCTAATGCTAGGGGTTAAATAGGGGTATTTGCTAGGGGGCTAACTAGAATAGTAGTAGTGGGTTTGTATAAACTTAGTGTTATAGAGTCTTAATCTCTCTTGCCTACTGCTTAATTATAAGTTAAAGTGTGTTAATTTACGCGTTATAAGCTAATAGTAGTAATGTAGTATCTATTAATAGGGTTCTTATCCCTAGGTTTCCTTTAACCTATAGTTGTAGTATATCTATTGTGTTATTTTCTTCTATTGCGTTAATTTATTTATTTGTTTATAGTAATGCTATTGTTTTTAGTAGCCCTCTATTAAGGCTAAAGGAAGTTTCTTAAATATTATAGACTAGCCCCTAGGCAACTACTATTAGGCGTTAATATAATATTAAGAAACTTAAGGAGGGAAGAAAGGAAGAGAGCTAGTCTATCCCCCTTTATGCCCCTTATATCCCCTAGCTATCTTATGTTAGCCTCCTTCCTAAACCCTTGCTAGTTCCTGTTAGCCACCTATCCTTCCGAGCTATGACTAATGCTTAGGCAAAGCCCAAGCCCTTTACACTCAGAGGTCTTTAACTAATTTACCTTGATATTACCTAGGGCACATTACTCTTAAATCCACATTTAATTCATATCAAGATGCTTAAGGCTAGTTTGAAGCCTTCCTTCCTTATGCTCTATGATGCGGATCGTCTGTTTATTATTGCACTAGATAATTAATAGTAGTGGCACGCGGACCTTAATATTATAAAGCAGCCTTCTAAGAGATATACACTCTTTTGCGCCGTAATTTAAGGCAAAGAGCTCTACTTCTATGCTTAAGGTTATTACGCAATATTGCCTACCAGACTTCTAATTAATCACAGCGCTATGCATAATAAAGACGTAACCTTACGTTAATTTACATGTATTAGGGTTATTACTAAGGGAAGCATTAGTGCTAGAAAACAACGTATTAAAGCTATTTGCTCCTAAGTATTAGATACATAGCTTCTTTATGTTCTAGGCGTATAAAATTACTCCTTTCGCAAACTTAATATACTTTACTAAAGGGTTTGTTATAAAAGAGGTAAGTTTTAATGCTATAAAGGCCACGTTAGGCCTTCTAATAATACATAGATACACTAAAGAGCTAATAACTACTCTATAGTAATTAATCTCTTTATTAGTAGCTTTGCTAGTGTTAGTAAGAATCGTAGCTATAGGGAGAGGAGCAGAGATTAAGCTCTTTAAATTGCTATTAATAACATTAGGAATGAATTTCTAAGCAATCTTTTAAATGTATAATTCCTGTAATAACCACATCTCTTTAGTATCGTAATTCCTAATAATTTTAATGCCTAGGAACCACTTTAGGTCGCCTTAGTCTTTAACGTCTAGACTATTTATTAATTATTTATAAAGCTCTTTAAAATCTACTTTAAATCCATTAGGATACATTACCACAATGTTATCTACATAGAAAAACAGGATAAAACCGTCTTTTATGAAGATATATGGGTCTTCTTTTCCTTAGATAAAGCCTATCTTTAATAGGAATTGCATTAGATATAGGAACCATTGTTAAGGAGCTTCTCTTAGTCCGTACAATGCTTGTGTTATCTTCTAGAGACAACCTCTTGTATTTATACCTTCTAGAGGTTTGCAAAAGATAGGTTATTTAAGTTCTGCGTGTAGGAAGGCATTCTAAACGTTATATTAATAAGTATTAAGATTATTAGCGTAATAGACCATAAGTAGCATGCGTAGAGATTGTGAAGTAAGCGTGGCTACGTAATTATTAAGGTTATCTTTTAGTTATTAATTGCCTTATATAACTATTCTAGCTTTAAACTCTATAACTATACCTTTCTTATTAGTTTTATATTTAAAAACCTAGCTAAGGTTAATAATCTCCTTATAGCATTCTAGATTAAATAATTTATCTAGTATATCCTCCTAGCAGTTTAAGGATAGAAGCTTTAAAAGCTCCTTTATAATTGCTTCCTTCTAGCAGTTATAATAGGCTAAGGCTATAGCTTAATAATAGTAGGTAGGTTCTAGGGGCATATCTTTAATATATAAACTATATTAAGTGCCTTAGAATACTATTAAAAAAGCAGAAGAAAACTATGCCTACCTAGCTTTCCTTAATTCCTTTCTTTAGCGTTTTCTGGTTATAATATTATCTAGATTAATGCCATTATTACAGGGATAATAATTCTCTACTGCCTTACCGCCTTTAGCAGCAATTTTACTAGTATCCACGGTAGTATCCGCGTGTTTAGATGTCGCTTTACGCATAAATTTATTAATTTTACAAAACAGCGCATTATTACCTAGTATCTAAATCTCTATATTCTCTACAGTAACCAGCGCCTTATAAGAAGAGTTAGAAGGGGTTAAAAGTGCACTAATATAGTTACCTTCTTGCCCTAATACTTAAGGTAGTGTTTCTACTTTAAACTGCTTATTTTCCTATTCTATAATTAATAGCTAAAAGGCTTAATTATCCTCTTTGAGTTCTATTCTAATAAGGTCTTAGCTAATTTCTTCTTTAATGTCTTTAGCCTTAAGCTCTTTAAGCAGCGTAATTATTAATATCTTCTCCTTTTAAGCTAATTCTAGCTCTTCTTCCGGTTTAAAGAAGGAGTTCTTATTAAATTAAACACATGCTAATACAATAACCTTCTAATTACGCAACGTAGGCACCTAGATAATATACTAAGATTTGCCTCTATAACTAATAAGGTAACTAATATAAGCTTTCTACTCTAATTAAGGGATTACGTTATGTAATTTAACATGCTCTAGAGCCTTTGTTATTATTAGAAATGCTTTATATCTATAAGCATAAAGATAAGTAATTAAGGGTTTTTAGATCTCTACTATCTACAAGTAGGCAGGGATGGTTTTCCTAGCCTAATTCCACTAAAGTTTGTATAGTATAATCTAATTTCTATAATGCTTAAAAGGTATTTAATTTAGGAGATAAACTATAGTATTAAACACCTTATTATTAAGTTCTAATAGAAAGTAAGCCTTAAGGCTTAATATATAAGCTTTCTACTTAACCACCCCCTTAGATCTCTCTGCCTTACTATTCTAACTAGGTGTTAAGGGAGCTGAATTATAGACTATAATACTAGCAAAGGCTATCTTATCTTTTATGTTCTCTATAAAGAGGGCTTTTTTAATATTACTATGCAAAAATCGTAGTTAAATGCTAAATTAAGTGCTTAGAAAGCCCGTTATTATACGGAAGCTATTACAAATGCTATCTTTAGTCTTAAATAAGTAAAAGAAATGCATTAAGGTTATAAGGCATATAAATACACACTAATACCTATTGCTATTCTAACAAGGAGAGTTATAGTAATCTAGATTAACTAATAACCTATAACCTAGTTCTTAAGGAAGTCCTTTAGGTATAACCTGCAATCTCTATTGCTTAGCTTTGCCTATGGCATATATCTTACATTACATAAGCTTAGGTCCGATTAATTTAACGCCTAAAGTCGCGTTTATAAGTTCTACAAAAGCCTTTATGCCTAGATAACCACATTATTAATGCTAAAGTTCTACATCTCCCTTTATAGGTAGCTTTAGTAGTTAGCTTATTACAGCGTAAGCTTCTCTTAGATTATCTAATAGCCTTAATAACACATAAAGCTTATTAATATTATAAATTTTCGCCATAGGATAGTTCCCTTTATAGAGAAATCCCTTCTTCTAATTCTAATAGATCCCTGCTTTTATTAGGATTGTTACTAATACTAGATTAACATGGAATTCAGGAATAAATAGTGCAGTCTCTAATATAATTATCCTTACGCTTTATAATACAGGGTCTATAATAGATATACGTACAGGACCTTAACCTAAAGCTATATATATTATACCTCTAGCCCTAACTTCTATTATAATAGTCTTATCGAATTTAGATTAATTAAACTAGCGTATATTATTAAAGATGTAAACATTCGCTCTAGAGTTATATAGGACTATATTCTGCCTTAATTCTATGCTTTTTATAGCATTAGTAGTTAAATTTATAACTTCCTTTAACTATTAACCTTACTTAGAGCGTATAAATAATAATATATTCGCAGTCTTATTACCTAGGGTGACCGCGATTAAGTCATTAGTTAGATTCTATAAAGGTATAAAGATATTACTACTCTTCTTCTCTAGTTTCTAACTTATTGCCTTAGACTTTTCTTACGGATTCTCCTTTAGATACTTTTTAATGTTATCTTTAGAGTTCTTTCTAACTTCCTAGTCCTTTAGAGTAGCCTCTAGCTTATATATAGCCTTAAATAAATTATATAATTCCCACTACTTTAAAGCTTCTTTAGTGTAATACCTAGAGTAAGGGCACCTTATTCTTTCTAATTTGCTTTAACTATTTAATCTTTTAGTAGTAAGGGCATTAGCTAACTTTAATATGCTTTATAGAGCTTTATAATCTCTTTTAAACTTAGTAACTGCCTTAAGGAATTTATAATCCTCTCCTTTATTAAGCAGATTATTCCACTTCTTCTAGAATAATTTAAATTTGCTTTAAAGAGGTATAATAAATTTATATAGCATTATCTCCTTAGTCTATTAAGTCTTAAGATCTTAATAATTCCTCCACAATACCTCTATTATTATAGCCTACTTATACTAATCATGGGTACCTTTAGCTTATAGATAATTATTAAGGCATATTTCTATAAGAATAAGCATCTTCTTTGTGTTTAGCTTATACTAATCCTAAAGAAGCTTAAGAATCCTTTAAGTATAATATTAAACTAACTCTCTATCCTTAACTTTAGTATTAAAGTTAAGAGAATCTTGTATATTCTTTAATAGAGTCTTATAGATATATTCCCTAATCTTTAGCATCTGCTTTAATAGGGCTATATACTTTATAAGGTTAAATTATAATTCTTTACATTAAAAATTAAATTAATCCTTTATATCTTTATAAGTAATTCTCTAATTCTTAAGGGCATTAGGGTTATCTAGTAAGACCTCTAGTCTCTAACCCCTCTATGGGTACGTAGGTATTATAGGTTCTTTAAGCAATTTATCCTTATTAGGATTAATATACTCCTAGACACTATAGGATTCCGTGTAATTCTTAATTTATATATACTATTTAATCTAGTCCTTCTCTAATAATAATACTACATTTAGAGTTTCTTTAGACATTGTAAAGGAGGAACATACTAGTTAATTAGAGCGTAGGATAAGTATTTTAACTAATTAGATTAACAAAGGGCGATTATCTCTTAATAATTAGCAAGCGTTAATTAATAATATCTAACGGAGCTTATATCTTTAATAATAATCAAAAAAAGGCAATAGAAGCCTCCTAGGCTTATAACTATCTAGGTAGGGGTCAGTGTAGATAATAGAAAACGTTTGATTTGATTAATTAGAGGTGCAGATGGCACCCGACTTTTGTACCTAAAAGGTACATAGTGCACTATGGTAATAACTAGTCTACGGAGGTACTTCTGATACATTGTCTCCACCGTTGTCTCACAGAGGGTTTGATCCTAGTTAATGCGCGGGCTGCATCCACACATCTAGTGCTTCAAGGAGCTCTCCCTGACAGATAGACACGCCGCGGACTGGAAGCTAAATCTTGCGCCTTGGAGAGTCCACTATGACAGCTCTTGACTTCAAAAACCTTGGTTTGCGGGAATGAGCACACCACTATGATCTAAGGTGTGGCGCACGGACCATCGACCCACTTTTGGACCCACTTTCTCGCTAATCTAATCACCTGGTTGGATGGCACTGTGTGAAAAACTTCCCGTGCACTGTGCTTGAGATGGGAAATCGCTTGAGTTATGGAGGAAGGAGTTATTGGTAAAGGGAGAAATGGTTTTATCTTGGGGAATGTTCTGGTTTTCATTCTTTCTTCTCTTCTTAGACCCAGGCAGATAAAAATCAATCAATTTTTGAGTTCTGGCCTCACTCCTATTTTTGGCTTTGAAAAACATTGTTGTAATAAAGTTTGAAAGGCTTGAAAACCCAGTTTAAAGAAAAACCCTAACCCAATTCCGTCTGATCTTCGTTAAGAAGTTGGACATTCCATCGACATTCCATCGACATAATCACAATCTAACAAGTTCCTTGAATCCCTTTCTTGATTTAGACTTGGTTAATCGGTCAATACTGGATAATTCTGAAGAAATTCGGAGCCTTTGTCCCATTCAGAATAACTCTTCCCATCCCAAACACTTTATGCAAGAACCGTTTCCCATGGAATTGGACGCCAGGACTCGAGAAGAATTATCTCTGAGCTTAGATTTAGAACAGGACGACAGAAGGTTATTAGAGTTTGTCCCTAGTCCTGATCATCCTTTAGGTTTGTTACCGTTGGTGAACGAGATTATACCACTCTTCCCGGCTCTGACCATACAATCACCTGAACCTATTGAGTCTGGTGGATCTGGATAGATAGTTAATATGGGCAGTCCCTTCTACCCTATGAACCCAACTATGGGAGGGGGAATCACATTCTTAGGTCTACTAAAAGATAGGCTAGCGGATAAATATGTTAAACATTGCAAAATGATAGCCACGATAGCCTAAGCCCCGAAAGAATACGCTAATACTTTCACCTATTTAACTTTTATCCAGGGTCTGCGAGGAAAAGTAGCCGTCTAGTACGAAGATTTAGAATATAAGGATTAAACTTAGGACAGGATGTCTAAAAAGTTCTTGGAGAAGTTTAAGAAACCGGATCCCTTCGTTAAGATTTCCACACAAAGGGAGGTGTTTAGTTTTGCCTGAGAACCAGGCGAGACGTTAAATGCTTATGTTTAACGCGCGGAACGTCTGGCTGCTAAGACGAAATCTAATATACGACAAGTCCTATTCACGAATTTTATTAATTATTTAGCGGACGGAGAAACAGATGCTAGACTGCAAGAGAGAGTGTCTGACCGTTTGTTTGCGTTGAGCAAGTAGACGAACGGTATGGCTTCAATAGACTTGACGATGTCTAATCTAAAACTTATCCTATATGACTACCGCTTATCTGCTTCCGAAAAGATAACACGATTATCTAAAGAAGAAAACTCGACAGTGGGAATAGCACCTCTCTAGAAATGGATAGAGGAACAGTCAAAGAGAGAGAAAAAGGCGTATAACTAGATGGAGGAGTTGGTGAAACAACTCGAAGCATTCCGAGCTCAAGCGGCTAGCACCATAAATCAAGCCGCGGGGCAATATAACCAATTAAAATACAATATGAATGATGGAGCCTAATTACCTAGAAGACCCTTAGGTAATAATGTTGGAACGCTCCCACCGCTACCTTAAACGGAATAACCCTAGAGAGACCTAGACTTTTTCTAGTGTTTCTCGTGTGGAGAATGGGGACACATAGGATATAACTGTTCAAAGAAGGACAGATGCTCATCTAAAGACTTTGAGAGACGTTGAGAACAGTGGGCTCGAGAAGGACTACAAATAAAGAGGGATTAGCGAAGAGAATTAGACAACTCAAACCGGTTAAACTACGTCGGCGCAATGGAAATGGACTAACCCATCCCACCCTATGGATATGTCCCGAATCCAGAAATGCGGACATCCACGGCGTCACTTCCAAACTATAAATCCCTAACTTATGTCTAGGGGGAAAAGGATATTGGTTGTGTTAATATCGCGATAACTTTAAAGGGAAAGGAAAAGGCGAATGAGCCTGTGACCACGCGCGGTCTAGCTAAGAGAATCATCAAGTTGAATACCAAACCTAAGAATACCTTAAGTGAACTTCCGCGGGAACGAATCGAAGAAATTCTTAATTTAGAGGAAACTTAACAAGCTGGGAACAACACTAAACAGAACACACGCGAACCACTCCGAGAAATATCCCCTAAGGAGTTCTAAAGATTACTTCCTGCTCTACGACCACATATAGAGAATTCTATGGCAAAATCCTAGGAACCCTCTGTTGTAACTTGACTAAAGGAGGGGTGAGCGACACTGCCTTAACCCTGTAACCCCGTTGAAGATTGGCTTTGGAGAATATCCGAGCTACGGAGGAATACAAAGTTCCACCATTTGACTTGGGAAAACACTTAAGTGAAACTACAGTGTCTATTAGCATTTTGCAACTTCTTTAAATGGCCCTAATTATCTGTTAATAACTAAGCTACTTGATGTAGTGTTAACGAAAGATGAAGAGTGATGGAGCGAAGTCTATTGTCTCTTACCTTATAGAACCATATAAAGAAGTGGTGTACCCTAATGGCTCTAATGAGTCTGCTTATAGCTATTTGGGTTTAATAAATTATATGGTTACCTAGAATGACGTTGCTAAACCGGACGGAGAAGTCCTAACCACCTTGGGATATATTACCACGTACATTGAAGGTGTACAATGCGACTCAGCCTTACTTGATAGCGGTTCAAGTGTGGAATTGGTGAATGCAAACTATATTAAGCAACATGGATTTCTAACAGTCTAACTCCGCGAAAAGAAGTATGTTAAGATGGCAAACGATGTGAATCAACCAATCACCTATTGTGCTTATCTCCAGATCGTGGTAGGCGGAATCCTGGCACTAGTGAGATGCTATGTCATGCTAGCTTAGCAAGATTAGGACCTTTTATTAGGAAAAGTTTAGTTATAACGGGTAAACGCTGTCAAATATCATGGACAGGAGAAAATCATGATTACTAGCACGAAAGGCAAAACACAAACGCTTCTAATATACCTATGCCTAGACTTGTTTTAGAAGGCTAAGTTTCGTGCTTAGCTCCCACAGAGGACAGATCTAGATGAGATTATAGAGTTTGTGGAAGACAATCGAAAAATCTTAGAGGAGGTCAAAGAAATCCTAAGAGGGATAAATAGTAAGATATTTAATAAAGCCAGGAACTAGGAGTTAGAAAACTAAGCGTCGCGGATAATAATGCTAGCGATCATTCGCGTATTCTTAACCTACCGCCGCCAGATGAAATTAGAATATTAAATTTTAAGGAAATACCACTGGAGGATACTTAGGGAATTAAGTAAGAACGAAAAGTATATTAGGAAGATAGGAAGACTAAGGGAAGTATTAATAGAAAGAACGACAGCATTACAAACAAAGTTGGGATTGAAAAATGTAGTTTAGATGGTTCTGGCCTGGACGATTCAGCGAAGACGATTAAGGAACGAGTTCTCACCTACGAACCGGAATCGAAGTCTACCGCTATGGTTGTCTGGGAACCGCTACAGAACGTTATTACAGATAGAATAATTGTCGAGTCAAAGCCCGAGACAGAAATTAAATCATTCACCTATTACTACTCTGGCATTAATTAACTAAAACCCGTACTAATAAGCTGGACAATTACTTGGAGCTAGACTAACCGCCGTAAAGCTTTATGGGAAAGGAAGTTGGCAACGAGCTTAAATTGCAACTATGCAGAAAAACACTCACTAGCGACACAGATTGATAAAGACCGCTCGGAGGAGTTAGGATTATCATGGGAAGAAGTGATAAGCCACGATTTTGGAGACCTAGACAATGAGGAAGAATGCGAAGAACTCATGAGAACAGATCTAGCTAAGAGATGGAATCAAAATAGGAACGATGAGATTGACCTATTCGAGATCCTAAAAGGCACGCCTGATACCGCGAGACAGTGGGAGGAACTTGCAGAGGACACCTTTGGACACGACAAGGTCCTAATTTGTATGGGAAAATCAAAAATTAAGGGTACCCTCTTACTAAGTGAGAATTACCATATAAATGATGAAAATTGGGATTCAGTCCGAGAAGCCAGGGATGGGACGCGCAATGCATTGCACGCACCGGACTTAGTTATTTCAAAAAATTAAGATCTAAAGGTGGACACACCGGGACACGACACCAGCCTAATTTGTATGGGTATGGGAATATCGGAAATCAAGGCCTACCCCTTGAGAAGTGAGAATCTCTATATAAACAAGCAGATCCAAGACTCAGTCAGAGAAACTGAGGATAGGAACCAATATTCGCGCAGATGGCGATATAAACCGGGGAGTTTGTCGCAAGAAAAGGGCAATATTGTCGCGTGTACACGCTTAGACATGACCAACAGCTAATTTGTATGGGAAAAGAGAAAATCAAGGCCTTACCCTTAAAAATCGGAAATCACCATACAAATGGTCGGATTGAAGAATTGATTGATGAAACCGGAGATAGCAAAGACTATAGCACAGACTTGGTGTTGCATACCAATCATATGGGTTCTACGCCAGTTCGCGGAGTGGACAGAAAAGAAGCTGCACAGGACAATGCAAGACCAGACGAATCGGGGATTTGTATGGAGAAATCGGAAATCAAGGGCTACCCCTTGAGATACCGAAATTTACACACAAACCGACTATTATCGGACTCGCCGGCTAAAACCATTGTTTCTTGGTTTAATTAATCACATATTAAGCTTGGAGACCGTGCGGGAACTACTGAACAACGGATGATGATTATGAGATTGTGTTACACCTTCAAAGAGTGTTTTATTAAGAAACTTAAGGATATTCGCATAACTAATCTTCTCTAACACCACATTGACCTAATCCCTAACGCATGACCTGGAAGGAGGAAACAATATCGCTACTCGGGAATACATTGCGAGTTTTCGAAGAAGGTGTTCCTAGCTATGGAAAAAGCCGGCATTATTTGCAGAGGCGCATTGGAATAGGTAGCCCCAACCATCTTCGCACCAAAAACAGAGAAAGATTTTCGCGTGGTTCACGACTACCGCAATGTAAACAGCAAGACTGTCAAGACGGGATATCCCTGTTACAATATGGAGGCTGATTTAGATTTGATTTATTGCGGAAGATCAATAATTTTCTCCTAAGCGGACGCTTCGAACGGTTTTTAGGCGATTGGAGTTTATCCACCCGACAGACACAAGACAGCCTTTTCAGGCCCTCACGGCATGTATTATTACAATAACATGGCCTAAGGTTTAACGGGATCGCCCGCAACATACGCTAGATTCGGAGACATAACCTTTAGTCACTTATTCTTTAAAGATAGAACCAAAAGCGAATCTATATTAGGGTACATGGAGGACATCCAGACCTCGTTTTCTATATACGTGGATGATCATCACTTAGGTTCTGAAACTTGGGAGGATTATTTCAACTTCTTGTGGACACGTTACTTCCTAAGAATTGCCTGGGCTCCGATTAGACTGAGTGGACGCAAGACAACGCTTTTTACGTCTAACGTTAACTGCGTTGGGTACTCTCTGGAAGATAGGAAGATCAGACTAGCGCGGAAACACCGTGAAAGATTCGCTAACCTATCCAAACATTTCGAACAGCGACCTCCGAAAACCTAGAATGAAATCTTAGTATTGATATACCTAACGCCGTTTTTAAGGAAGTTTATCCCTAGGAGATCAGACCTAGTGTTAACCATTAAGAAGGTTTTCTTTGAAGAAACATAGAAGGTCACAAAGTTAGGGAAACCATCAGTCTAAAGAACAGAAGTTTTAAAGGCGAACCCCGAATAGACACCAGAAGCTTAGCAGGCTTTGCTATAGATCTGCTATAGCATTTAGGTAAATGCTACTTTTGGGGCCTGGCTAGGGATATAGTTTCATTTGGCAACTGATGCTTCAGACACGGGAACTAGAGGGGTTCTGTTCTAACTGGAAGACGCTGAACCTAGCACTAGTGCAACAGACTTAAATTTTTTAAAAGTACGAATCATTATGTGGATATCCCATAAATTAGGAGACGCCGAACGACGATACACAATGCCTGAGAAAGAGATGCTAGCCATTGTTGTGGGACTGAAAGAGACGCGATGGCTGGTAGATAGATCCGCATATCCATTGAAAGTGTATATAGACCACAAGGGAATCATTGATTCCATGGCGAACCTTTCTAAGGTTCATGGGAAGGTCGCTCGATAGGTGGATATTCTATAAGAGTCAAATATGGAATACATACACCGTTCTAATACGACAAAAATCATGAAGATTGCTAATGGAATGTCGAGACTACCAGAGGAACTTAGATCTAACCCGTACAAAGTGGAGAGGAGAATGGGTGTTAACGTGACACTAGTAACAAAAGACTAACCGGTGATAATCTCAATAAGGTGCGAGATAATTATGCTAGAAGGTGAAAGGCTGGATAATGAAACTTCAGAGATAGTGAGAACCGAGCTTAGAGAATGGCTAAACTCTAAATAGTATGGAGAAGTCCTGACTTTAATTATTCACGGTCACTAAACAATCCTGACTGAACGACGCAAACTGGTTTGACGTCGAGCTTTGAAATATCGAATTATAGACTAGAAACTCTATTACTTAGAACTTAACAATTCGCTGTCTAAATGCGTGCTCTCTAAAGAGGTTCCGATAAAACTCTAACAAGCTTACAATGCCGCGGGTCATTTTGGGCTAACTATTACAATGTAGAAGCTTCGTGGAGTGTATTTTTGGCCCGATAGAACAAAAGATATCGAGTCTTATTGCCGATCTTGTCTTGTCTGTCAACAAACTGGAACAAGATTACCCAGATCCTCACCGAAAACTATTATAGTATTAGAACCATGGGCATTAGTTACAATGGATTACCTTAGACCCATTACTCCTAAGGCCTGAAATAGCGACTTATATGTACTGATCGCGGTGGACTACATGACAAGGTTCGCGCTGGGTTAATCCCATAACGAAGCTACTGGAGATTCTGTCACTTAGACGTGGGATAAACACTGGAGCTCCATTTTTAGTTAGCCAAGAAGAATTTACTATAATAATAGATCCCATTTTAAGAATCTGAACTTTAAATGGACGGCAGGGAAACATAGTACAACAATTACTTTTAGACCTGTCTCTTACCTAGCTTCCACAGGACTCGCTAAGCGGAATGTCTGTCTGGTAAAACAATAATTAAGGAAGTGGGTAGTGGAAAGGGATAGAGTGTCGCTTAATTCCTGGAATCAGGCTATCCTAAGTATCATGGTTATTCTGAACAATTGGTTTATGTTAAGCGTAGGGACAACTCTAGCTATGTCGATGTTAGGATTTGATCCATTCTCTAAACACACGGGAGTCGGCGATAACCAAGACGAGATGGACTTGTTAGAGTTAGAAGGTGACCCCGTTCTGATCCGAGAAACAAACTTATGGCACTCTAACTCTAGGGAGGAGAGAAGAGAATTAGTTTGAACCCGAAAAACAGATAATGAAGAAGACTCCTCAAAGCTGCTACGCTAGTTTGAAGTTAGGAATCTTGTGTGGGAGAAAATAGATAAGGAGAATAAGTTAAAGGGGAAGTTCTACAAGACCTGGGGAAAGCTTTTGACTGTAAAGAAGAAGCTATTATTGGTGTTATATGAAATTGAGCCTTTGGGTGGTGGACAAGTTCGAAAGATTTACGTTGATGATCTGAAGACGTATGTCCCGCGCCAGGAAAGGTTGCAACCTCTAAGGTTGAATACGTGGGACATGGCTGATTGGAATCCGGAGGATGAGACCTAGAATCGTTAAGGGATGGAGAACAATGGTCGAGAGGAGGAATAACCCGTGGTGTTTTGGAAGAATCCTATTATTCTTGGTGTTAGGGTCAACACTATCTTAAAATGGGCCAGCCTGTTAGGGTGGGGAATGGCTTAGGTAATACTTGACTATAGTTATATGGGGGCGTAGTTAGAGTAAAAACTTGGGGGAATACAAGCACCTTTATCCCAATCAATTTTGGTATCACTTCAGGTCGCGCAACGCGAGTGCGATCCGGGAGATGGAGAGGCGGGCTGTTCCGGGAGGCCCACGCCGGCGACGAGAGGGAGGAAGGGGTTGGGGCGCGGGACGAGAAGCGGCGGGGTGGCGGTGGCGGTGGCGGTGGCTCACGGCCGGTTGGGACGAGTCTGCAGGGGCTGATGATGGAGAAGGGCGGCATCGGCCTTGGATCCGGGACCGGGCCGAGAAGGTCTGGTGGTGAGGAGGAGGAGGAGGAGGAGGAGTCTGCTGGGCGCGAGGCGGTGGATGGGTCTTGGTCGACGGGGAAGAAGAGACGGGTGGCGGGGCACGGGGGGATGCGGAGGACGATGAGCGAGGACATGATGATGATGATGATGATGATGATGATGACGGAGATGACGATCCGTTCGGGGTGAATAGGAGGAGAGTGAGGAGGGTTCAGTCGCGAGAGCAGACGAGGGTGGACAAGGGGAAGGGGAAAGAGGAGGTGGTGCCGGCGCCGGATACGATACCCTCGTTTTTGTGAAAACTTGCTTCGCAAAACCATCACCAAGTACCATGTTTGATTTGCTGGAGACATTGTTCGCATGCATTCAGCGCGGGGCATGATGAAGAAATAGATGCCACGCTCGAGTACCAGGCGCCGAGATTTTTTTTTTTCATCTTGTTTAGCAAATTTATGTACAGCGAATCTGCTCAAGTCCTTTATGGGTCCTTCACCGTGAGTTCATCAAAGTCGTCCAACAATTCTTTCATGTCCACGTGCGGAGCGCCATCGTCTTCCTCTTCGTCCTCCGTTTCCGCTATGCTCATCTCCTCCGTCTCCCGCTTCTTCTCGTTCTTGTACAGAGCAAGAGCCGCGCGGAGCTCTTCATCCTCTTCGACATCCTGCAAGAACAGCTCGTACTCGCGGTCCATGCGATCCTGATCAGCCTTCTTGGGCAGCAGCTCGCCTTCGTCCTTGTTCAAGCGCTTGAGCTTCCAGTTGCGCCGGCGGTTCCTCCTGCGACCCGGATAGTGTTTCTTGACGAGCACGACATCCGGGATGGTAGATGCATAGACGTTGGACTCCTCAATGGACTCGAATTCGGGGTTGTTGAACATGGTGCCTGTAAGCAGGTAGCCCATGGCCAAGTCGCCGGGCTTCAGGTAGTGGCCCAGATGCGTTCTGGTGAAGTAGGTCTTGTCATTGACGCCCAGGTCTGAGGCTCGGGCAACAGTTGCTTCTGACAGCACCCACTTGCCCCTGCGTGTGCTGGTAGGCTCAATATCCATGACGACGAATTCCACCAGCTCCTTCGCATCAGCGAGCGATCGGAACGGATCACGCCAATATATCGGTGAGCTGATATCGGCCGTCTGCAGGGTCTGAGGGTTCATCAGGTACACCGCCGTGCCGATCTTGTGGCACATCACCAACGGATTAATGTTGCCGTGTTGTTTTGCTAGCTTGATGGGCATGGCCACCAGGTCATCTCTGCAAATGGGCACAATCTCAGCCGAATATGTAAACTTGTACGATCGCTTGGACGTATGTGTATCCAGAGAAATCAGCTCCTGTGAATTCTTCACCTTGACTGGCACAACCGAGTTGAGAAAGTCGATGAATTTCTCCGCCTGGTTCTTTTGTGAGAAGAAGAAGTCGATGCCATCCTTGGCCTCCCGAATGTTGAGAGTGTCCCTGTGGGCGCTGTGCTTCATGATGAGCTGCTCCAGGAACAAGAAGGTTCGCTTGTGCAGGACCTTTTGTCGGACCTGCACACATGCTCGCCACACATTGGCAGTATACGACTTGGCGCATTCGGGGCACTGCTGCGTGGCCACCATGTACACGACTTCGAAACTCTGTTGGAGCAAGACACCGTCCTGCACGGCATCCTGAATCGTGATCTTGACCTTTATTCTGCGCGAATGGGGCTCCGTCCACACAAAACTAGCGTCCACAATGCGCACTTTGTGAAGACCTCGTAATTTCTTGAGACACAGGGCGAGGAGTTCACGGGATTCGGGCATAGCCACGACCCAGCTAGTCGGGGGAGGAGCCATCGATCGCAGTCTCGGCAGAAATTCAGGGTCGCTTCACGCTGGATGCCCTGGGAGATGTCGATGGTGAGTTTGACACAGTTGAAGCAAAGGGCGCCGGTAGCTGTAGTTCCGTCTATAGGAGCACCGCAGTTGCAGCAGAGAATTCTATTCCAGACAAGACAGAAACATTAGCCCTTGATTTCTCATGTCGGTTTCTCTCTCGCCCACAGACAATTGTGGCAGACCAGGGCTTGTACTTACGTCGCGGCAGTTTGTTGCTGCGTCGCCGCAATAGGGACTGGAGCATCGTCGAGATCCATCGACATCGTGGCCAAATATGTCAGCGACGACTATGTTAAAAATGTGTTATTGCGGAGAAGGAAGTAGAAACTGGATATCCCACGTCCACACAGAAGACCGTCGCGGGGGTGCAAATGTCAACGAAAAATATTTGCCCCGCTGCCTGATAAGCCGTCTGAAGAGCCTTATCGACGGGGTTCCAGGAAGAGTCATACTTGACCAAAAAAGGGGGTGGCACGATAATTGGTTACAGATCCGCGATTATACAACGAACGCTATGCAAGTATCAAACCAATGCAAAATCCCCAGGAATACTAGAAAATTTTACTCAACACCCTCGTAACATGATCCGGCTGTTCTTGAGACCCCCAGCCTTGTGAACCTGCGTAGCCTGCCTGAATGTACGCCCTCTATCTTCCCTCGCGGGTTTCTCGTCATCATCCACCACCGCCTTCCTCTTCTTCGCCTTGGCCTGCATGCCATCCAACATCTTCGCCTTTTCCACGTTTCTCACAAACTCCTTGTTCTCCTTGGTCGCCTTGCTAATTTCAGCCCTCATGCGGCTCGTCCTCTCTGCGTTCTCCACAGTAATCTGCTCCGTCAGATTGAACCACTTGAACCCCTTCAGGTACACCAGATTCCAGATATCGTCACGGAAGAAAGATCCCTTTTTGCCACCAATGTTGCGTCCGTTGAGCAGTTCGCACGCAGCTTTGGCCTCCTTTTCTTGAGGAATTCAATCCAGCCTTCTGTGAAGAGCACTCGTTTGTTGCCGCCTGCCTTTCTGCGTCTTGCTCGTGCCGAAGGATCTTCTGGCGCGAGAAATATTCTGTTGAGTTTTCCGTAGGGTGCTAGGAGGGATCGGAGGGCAGATGGCTTCATGCCTGGGGGTATTCGGGATATGTAGACAACGCCAGACTTTCTGATGGCGTCTTCGGAGGTGATGAGGTTTCTCTTGGCGAGCGGCTGGTCGACGCCGAGGATGCTCGTGTCTAATTCCGGCATGTCTTTTCGAGGTTTCGAGGCACCTGATTTTGAGTTTTGGGGAGATTCATCTTCAGGTGCGTCTCCGCTGGCTGATTGCTCGTCGTCTCCCGCATCCAAGTCGACGTCGCTGGCTTCGTCGTTGTCCTCGCCACCATCAACCTTGCGGCGCTTGGCGCTACGGCCGCCCTTGGTAATCTCATCGTCGGAGTTGTAGCTGTCTGGCTGGTCGTCTTCACTGTCGGAGACGCCCAAGAAGTCGGTCTTCTTTTCGGGGGCCATTATGTGTTTGCAGTATGTTGGCAATGCGACTGGATGCCAGCATGCTTTCAAATGCTCTCAGACACCTGACAAGTTGTGACCAAAAGAAAAAAGTCGCATGCAAGACCGATAAGATAGGCAATTGCCGTAAGTGGGGCGAGGCGAATGGCCTGTTAGCAGCCTCGCCGCGGTGGGGCCTTGAATCGACGCGGCCGTATGACGTGGGGCAGCAAGAACTGCATCTGCAAGCCTGCTTTGCCCAGCTTCAGTCGCCTTATTATCTACTCCGCAGAGACATCTGAATTCGATTGCAGCTCTATATACTCCGTCGACGATTCTCTACTTCCGCACAGAAGGCATTCATTATCCATCTCTTCGTCCGTCCATCATGTCCGTGGAGACCATCACTACCATCTCTCCCAACACAAACGAGGCCATCATTACCCGCAACGGTGCCTCTGCCGCCGACCTCGATCTCTTGCCCAAGGTCGCCACCGAGGCGTTCCAGACGTTCCGCAAGACCACTCTCAAGGAGCGTCAAGAAATTGTGAAAAAATTCCTCAAAGAGCTCGTCAGCCATGAAGCCGAGCTCGCTGAAGA
The DNA here is from genome assembly GCA_021950295.1 of Epichloe scottii. Lineage (NCBI taxonomy): Eukaryota > Fungi > Ascomycota > Sordariomycetes > Hypocreales > Clavicipitaceae > Epichloe > Epichloe scottii. The sequence goes on from CP083245.1 coordinate 1,707,387, forward strand.
ATTGACCGTCCAGATGGGTCGCCCAATCGCTTTCACGGGCAAGGAAATCACAACGGCCGTCAAGCGAGCCGAATACCTGCTCAAGATTAGCGACGAAGCACTCAAGGATACTGAAGGCGAAGCAGAAAGGGGATTTAAACGCTTTATTCGAAAAGTTCCCGTCGGACCTGTGCTCGTGCTCTTCGCGTGGAATGCAAGTGCTTCTATAACTACAACACTCTGCCGTTGTTTCCAAAATTGGACTAATTGTTGTCTCAGTACCCCTACTTGATTCTGGTAAATTCCCTGATTCCGGCAATCCTGGCCGGAAATACCGTCATCTTGAAGCCATCCCCTCAGACGCCTACCATCGTGGAGCATGTCGCAGAATACTTCACCAAGTCTGGCCTGCCCGAGGGCGTGCTCCAGTACTTCCATTGCGGCTCGCCCAGTGTCATGGAAACTCTCGTGCGAGATTCGAGAATAGCTCATGTTTGCTTCACCGGTTCTGTGGCTGGCGGTCTTGCTGTTCAAAAGGCTGCTTCTGATCGTATTGTCAATGTTGGTTTGGAGCTTGGCGGCAAGGATCCTGCCTACGTTCGAGGCGATGTCGACCTTGCTTGGGCGGCTGAGGAGATTGTTGACGGCGCCATTTTCAACTCTGGACAGAGCTGCTGCTCCCTTGAGAGAGTGTACGTGGATGAAAAAGTTCACGACGCCTTTGTCGAAGCCGTGCAAAACGTGCTCAAGGGCTACAAGCTGGGCGATCCATTCAACAAGACGACGCACGTTGGGCCCGTCATTTCCAAGCGTTCCAAAGAAACGATCGAGTCGCACATTAAAGACGCTTTAGATAAGGGCGCCAAGGATGCCACGCCGGAAAACGAGAGCTTCAGCAACCCGCCACCAAAGGGCAATTTTGTGAAACCGACTTTGCTGACTGGAGTTGACCACTCCATGACTGTCATGACGGAAGAGACATTCGGTCCCGTCATTCCCGTTATGAAGGTAAAGGGCGACAGTGAAGCTATTAAGCTCATGAACGATAGTGAATTTGGCCTCACCGCTAGTATCTGGACTAAAGACACAAATAAGGGATACGACCTGGCAGAGGAAGTGGAGGCAGGCACTGTCTTTGTCAACCGCTGCGACTACCCCAGTCCGGTAAGTCTCCCCCGATGGCCAGCGTCACATCTGTCAAGATCTTCATCGTCATTGATGTCTGTGACGATCTGTTGCTTTCTCACGCACGAGGACCCTTTGGATTTGCCTGACCATTTGCTTTATCCTGTTTGTGCTGACCATGTTCACACACAATCTAGGATCTTGCTTGGACAGGGTTCAAGAATTCGGGCAAGGGCCAGACTTTGGGCAGATTTGGCTTTGAGCAGTTCGTCAAATCCAAGAGCTTCCACGTCAAGGACTACCCGAAATAAGTACGTGTGCCGCTGCCATTGAAGCTGGCTGGCATTGCAATTTTGAGCCGTTGCGTTTAGCGAGATCACTCCCTTGACGCAGGACGCTAAAGACCCATGCCTGGTGGAAGTTGGTCAACCGGAGGGATACGTTCTGGAAAGGTCTGGTGCACTCACTCGGGAATTTGTAATTCATGGTATTATGAGGCGCTACATTACAGATCTGGCACTACATAATGATGTCTGGCCCTTGGCTTAGACGGACAAACAGATGAGGGTCCAGATGATGGGCACGAACTAGGAAAAAGAAAGACAGAATCAAAACTGGAATGAAATCAGACGGCTTGTCAGCATTATGCATGTAGGCCACCGTATTTCAATCTCCTCAGGGAAGGCTTTCCAATTCAATTAGCTCCCATATGTTCCGAGGTTCTCGTCCCTTGGAGCGCACCCTTTGAAAGCATGAATCCAGGCCGGATTCAGTGTTTGCCGCAAACTGCCAATCTCGCTAATCTCCCTGCGTTGGTCCTTTCAGCTGGGTCGGTTGTCCATATTCAGGCCACGCTCTGTTGTTAGCTGCTCTTCAATTGCTAGTTAGTGGGATTGTGTGGCGCCAGCCAAGCACTTGTGCACCAACAACCGAGCCGGTAGTTTGGTACCTGTCGATCCAAGATTCTTCCCGTGGGATGCATCCACTACCTTAAACTTGTCGTATTCGTCCACGGGGTTTCAAGGCTTCGTTGCAATGGCATCCGATGGGTGAGCTCCCGGCAATGCTTCAACACGGAGCCTCGTCAGTTCACTCGTTGGCACTCTGTCGTGTCTCTCCAGGTAGGCACAGAGTGCATGCGCATGCTAGTAGTCCTCGCTAAAAGGGTAAGACACGTTCGCCACCACAAACGCGAGGGATGTTGAATTTGTCCCCGCCACCAAGACTCCAATATTTGCTAGTGGCTAGGGCTTCATTGCCTTTGGAGGCTATCGGTTCCAACGGCTCTCAAAGTAACGCGTTGACTTATACGGAGCAAGTCTTGTTCAATCACAATTCAATATCTATGAGGACCGGAATTTCCGACTGACATCGGCTTGTTTGTCGCACCAGAAACAAAACAAAAAAGTCACATCGTCCCGGGCCCTTGGGTTGGTATCGCTATTATGGCCAGTTCGTGGCACCGTGTCGCAAAGAAGAACAAGAGATGTCCCTTGCAAAGCTGGGCCCACCTTGTTAACAAAAAGCTCGGGTTTGTCGCTGTTCAATCCTATCCTGGCGCGGTGAGCACTCCGTACAGCACATCCCAATGCCTGGCCCGGACATAGATCCTACTGCCTGTACTCCGTGCAGTTTAATATATCCGTGACAAGACTTTAATGTGCTTTTGTCTAATCCGTAGTCAGCGCGTGCGTGGTCGCAGGGGGAGAGGAGAGACTATTTGTGGCATGTGCTGTCCTGCATACGTACATATGTATGTACGGAGTATCTGTGCTTGCATCATCATGCACCCTGCATGAGCGGCGTTGCGGTATGACTTGCAGACTATCCGGGCGCACGTTGATCATGCCATGATCATGCCATGATCATGCCGACGGCCATGTCTGGTATCGCTGAATTCCAGCCAGCTCCGAGGGCCACGTATTGAGCCTGAGCCATGGAGGTGAATGAGGTTAATGACCCGAACCCTACTGCATTCCAGCACAAGCCACTATCCAACAGTGTCTGCAACTGAACCCGGGAACCTGCGAGAAAATCTAATTGACCATGCTCTTGTGACACCGTCGTAACAGCATGCTAGGCTGCATGCAGTCCAGGCCATCCGGAATGGATTCTGACATATTGCGATGCACTGGCTGCAGGATGGCCCCAGCGGCGAAACGTCTGAGGGAAGAGATGAGAAACGCGAGCGATTTGTTTCTCTCCATTCATCTCGGTCCTTGCGGTCTCTGCGGTGGGCTCAGCCTGGCTCCTTCCTTGTGCGAGGCTGCACCGCAACACGAGTATTGTGAACGGTCCGGGAGGTGTCAACAACCATCAATTGATTACTTGTTTCCCAAGTACCCAGTGCCTACCTGTCACGTACCTGCGTGGTCAAACAGAGTCTGGCCGCGACCTGGGCGGTACTCGGTAGCTAGGTACATGCTGACCCCCTCGTGCCACGTCGCACACGTCGCACCCCCTTCCTTCCTGTTCGGGTCAGCAGCATCACCTTCTGGTTCCCTCTTGCTTCCACATGGGACAATTTAATCTTCGCAGCGCAATCTTTGTGGTTTGACGCCAATGCAAGACCCTGATATGTGTCACCAAGATCCTCATCCTTGGGAACGGAGTGAGCCGAACCTGAATTTCTGACGACGCATGAATGACAGGAAGCGACCAACAGGCCAATTGACGCACGCGTCCTGCGTTGCTCTGCCTGATGTGTGATGTGTTTGCGAGAGGACAACATCAGCAACATCTGGTCGTCTCATGGCCATCTCATGGGCCATCTCATGGGCCAGATGGCTCGACGATGAATTGTCATCAGGCCAAACCCCAACGACCCCGACGACGACGACACAAGACAGTCTTGGTTTCCTGCGCCGTCCTTGGTCGCCATCCATCTCATCATTGGACCGGTGTCTTATTCAAGGTTCCTCGCGCTGGCACTCGGCGCACATAGTCACTCCTCCCTCACTTCGCTGCATTCTCCACACCCCCCCTCCCCCGGTTCATCGGACTCCGCGTCCAGATCTCAAACAGCCTTGTTAGCGTCTCATTCTCGGTACGGTTGCGACCTGAGCTACGTGGTACCAGTTGACCAGGCCATCTCTCCCAAAGTCTCCCACAGTCTCCCAGAGTCTCCCAAATAGCCCGCCCCTTCGACACATGCCTGACGGAACGAACAACAATACGTACTTTGGCCATGTCATGATATATGAAGTTATTCCCCTCCACCTCTCCAGCCCGCCAGTCTTGCTCCCCATCCCATCCAAGCATCAGGCTGGCTCGGTCCAGGCTCTCCCCCTCTCCCTCTCCTCAACTTCCCTACTTCATCCTTCCGCCAGGCTAGTCGGCGTGTCACTCGTTTGAATTTATCCGTCTCAGACATAGCTTAGCCATCTAGTCCTTCGTCTCTCGTTTTTTCAGCAGCACTGTACCGCTTAGCTCCGAGTATTACTTCTCTTTTCTTTTTCTTTTTCTTTTTCCTCTTCTGTTCGGCCTGCCGACTTAGCTCGCACTATTTTAGCTACTGAACCCTTACTCTATCCCTCCGCACCATCAACTATTTTGGCTCCGATTGATGCAAACCTTCTGGACCCTGAAAATCGTTCCAGATATTTGGCAATTTCCAACCAGACCGCCACGGCCAATTGCGCCCAAAAGTCTGAAACACCGAGGCCTGGGCACTGATCGACCCGTACATCATCATCCCGTTGGTCTACAATCACCTTGCGCCATCACTAGTATCAAGTTACTTGAATTTTATATAATCCCCCGACGATCGCCTCTCCATCAGAGTCCTCCTCTCTGGAGAATACCCAAGGCACGTTCCCTATATGCACATCAAGCAAAACTTCATCATGCTATATACCCGTCTTCAGAGCAAGATCCGCGACCGCGCGAGGAAACAACAACGAGAAGTCGAGATTGTAAGCTTCCCGCCTCCTCTCTACGAGAACTAGATTGAAGTTCCGATGCCTGAAAGCCCCGTACTAACAATATATCTACAGTCGGCCCCATTCGGTCTGAAGCGTGAGCCCGTCAGCTTGCCCGGCGTCTCCCAAGAGGAGTAAGTTTGCCCACGTGCGGTTTCATCACCATATCGTTCCTTGACTTACCAGTCGAACAGACTCGCTATCCTCCGCGAAAAGGCTGCTGCGTCTCAAATTGGGGTACTTGAGTCACGATCTGAATCGCCGTCTGAATACGAGTACCACAAAATATCCCGACCATCTTCACGTCTTCGACCGGCTTTGGTATCATCCAATAGTGATATGTCACGGTCTGAAAAGGCTGAAGCGCGGCCTCTTTGGTACTGAAGATCGATAAAGGCGCATTATGGAGCAAAATTAACGACTGTGTCGCGCGCGGGACGCGGCACCTGTACCAACACATCGGATATTCTCGGCTTTCCTCTGTATAGCGCGGTAATGGTTTATTCCTGGGGTCGGAACCGGAGCAATATGATGTCCTACCATGTAGGATGGAATGGACGGGGCGTAAATGAGTACTTTCGAATTGGAGAGCTATCGAAGGACCAGGAAGGTCCTGCACGGGAAAGGATTGGGACGGGAACAGGCGGGAACAAAGAAGGCGCAAGGAGAATTCCGTGCTTTGGTGCTTTGGTGCTTTGCAGGTCGCATCATCTAATTCAACTACACAGGTAGCGTAACCAACTAATAAGCGGTTCTGGTAACTGACAACAAACTTCTGGCCCATCACCCGGCTGAGCGCCATCCTGATGTACCCGGGGAGCGGTGCTTGATTGCTTACGGAGACTGGCGTTGGGGACTGACTGACTGACTGACTGGTGATGGGGGATGAGAAGGCAAACAGGGATCCTTGTGATGTGGTATATCATGAAGCATGTTCGTTCGTAATTTCCCGTGTTGACTATTCATCTCGTCCGTCTTCTACAGCCACCCCTCGTATATATCCAGGTTCTCGCATCTGACGCCCTCCATCTCCCCCTTCACCCCCAGCAGCCTCACCTTCGAGTCCTTCTCGCGGCCCCATTGCGCAATTCTCTCCTCGACACGACGTCTGGTTTCCTCGTCGTCGTTCAGCACCAGGGCTAGGGCATCGAACCCGCCTGCACCGGGGACGACTCCGCCATACACCCCGTCGACCTCGCTGATCGCGTCGAGCAACTCGGTCTGTGAGTCGGGCTCGATGGGCACGCCGCTCAGTCGTCCCATTTCCCGGATCGACGCCCTAACTTGGTTGATGGCCTCGGGAAGCTCCGAGAGACTTGCGTCCCTCAACTTGGCGGCGAGGTCGTCGTTGCGGCGTTGCAGATCATCCCACAGCTTGCCAGATGCTTGGCTGTCCCGGCTTCGCCACGCGAGCACTTTCTTCACCATGCCTACCGTTTGGCTCCCGCAGTCCACGTCGCACATGCGCAGTGCCACGCCCTTGGGAACACCCAGACCTCCCGTCTGGACCTCGACGTCCCACTGGAGCCCATCCACCACGGATGCTAGCCTCTCGCCGAATCCTGGGGCTCCGACTTCGGGTAGCTGGCTCAACAGTTCGGGAGAAAACCTCCTGTACAGGCATGATCCGTACACGGCGGCTGCGACGTCGAACCCAGACCCGACTTTGCCCTGAGCTGCACAGTGTGCTGCCTGGGCAAGGTTGTGGAGCGTGCGCTGACCAGACGCTGATGTGACGTCGAAGAGACCCAGTGGAAGATAATGGCTGAGCAGGGATGCAGTAAGGCAAGTGACCAGCGCGGCGGACGATCCCAGGCCGGTCTTGTTGGCGCCGCTCAGCGGTACCGTGAACTTGGAAAACCGCCCGGGTTGGTCGGTCGACGGCGTAGTCCGAGAGTAGTAGTCGTTGTCGGCGAGGATGATGAGGCGCGAGGAACTCAGGCTTTGGCATGAGTGCTGGTTCTGAAGCCGGGAGATGTGAGTGAGAGCGTAGCTGAGCGTCGTTTCGACGAATGAGTTCTTCCGAATAGCAGAACCGCTGAAGATTCCACATCAGTATGCGTTCCCGCCAAACTCAGAACACGTCGGAAAGACTTTGAAGCAAAACAAGACCAAGACAAGACGATGCAAAAAGCCAATCTCTTGAATGGACGTCTCGTCTCCCCCATTCTGCCCGGCAACCCCTTCCCCACCTCCTGATGAAGAACCATGTTAGCAGACACCATCAGACTTACACTTGCAACTGCGTCACCTTGATGCCGCCTCCTCCGGCGCCAAATGATATCCATACCGCCACTGCGCCTCCAGGAACTGCGGGCTGTCGACGACAATCTCATTCAACTGCACTCCTGGGCCGGTGTGAATCTCCCCTGCGATGACATTGATTCTGGCACTCAGACCGAAGACAAGCCCGGTGTGCTTCCTGTCGAGGACCAGATATCCTCCAGCGAGGAGGACTTTGCCCGGCGCGGAGACTGCCACGGTCGGACGCTTGGACGCCATTGCTGTGTGATCTTGCTTTCGCGGTGAGGTCTTTTCTTCAATGACGTCTTGGTCTTGTATGGAAATGAGGGGTCGTTCGGGGAAGCTTGGCTGTGAGAATTTTTGGACAGTTTGATGAAGCAACTGGACTGGTGGGGTTGAGCGACGAGGCTGGACCAAAATTTGCAGCTTGGTTTCAGCTGGACAGAGATGAATGTCGCGAAGATATAAGAGCTATGCAAGTCATTTGGAATTGGGATGACGGTGTCGTCTGCGATTGAATTTGCCTCATCATTACTCGCTGTTGTCGATGGTGGAAGCTCATTGCGGGTGGAGAATCAGTACAGTGCGAAAAAGCGACGTGGATATTCCCCGCACAGTACAACTACCTCACGACCGTCACACAATCAATTCACGACCCTGGGTGTTTAGCGGCCACCAAGTTCCTTCATTGAGCCCCAGCCAACGGCTAGTATTTAGCAAGGATACTAGATCTTTGATTTTTGTATCTATGTGATGCAAGCAGCAGGACCATCTCCCTAATCTATCGTGGCATACTCCACGGCCTCCCGAATACTGTCCCGATGACCCCCGACGCTGCTTCATAATGGCCTTTTTTTCATGCCGAGTGGAGATGAGTCTATAACCAGGTGTATAACAACCACCAAATCCAATGCCAGTCCGTACCAGATATACCCCAAAGCCTACCCAGAGGCCTTCCCAAGGTTTTCAAATGACCCCCCAAAAAAAACCGCCGTGCGAATACATAAATGCAAGAATATCAATGACAACAAGCTCAACAATAAGCTCCAATATAGACAGTTGCGACACCCCAGTAAAACCTCTTCCAATTAATGCAATAGGGTATCAAAACAAGAGGCTCAAAAGACAAAGGAGACTGACTATCCATCTCTTTTCAACAATATTGCCAGTAGCAGAATCAGAAAAAAAACAATCTTACTCGACGGCAGCTTCCTGACCACCGCCAAAAAGCTCCAATACTTTGTTCACCACGGCAGTGGGATAGCCACGAGTGAGCAGTTCACCCACTACAGCCTTGGCCTGCTCGCGTTGCTCGACGGCCAGGAAGGCACGCGTCATAGCCTCGTAAGTGCTAGGCTCGCGCTTTTCTCGAACGACAGCATCGTATATTTTCTGCGCCTTGGTAATGTTCTTCTGGGCAGCCCAGCCATGAATCAGAGTGTTGGCTATGTATGGCGTGAGCTCGACTCGGTTCTTTCGCATCTGAAGAAGTATTGCTTCAGTATCCTCGACCTGGTGGTTGGCTACCATGGCTTCAAAGAGCGCCTGGTACAGGCTCGCGTTGACGGAAACGAGAGGATCGCTGACTACAGACTCGAAGAGCTTCTTGGCTCCTTCCATGTCGTGAAGAACACATCCCCGGGCATGAATGAGTGACGCGTAGTGAACAGGTTCAGGTTTACCAGAGGCACGGATCATTCCCAAGATCTTCTCGGCGGCAGCCATATCGACAGGCTCCAAAGTGGCATGAGTGTCGATGAGAAGCTTGAAGGTATGCGATGTAGGAGCAATACCCTTGGCCTTCATGCGCTCATAATATGCAAGAACCTTGGTCTTGTCACGCTTCGTGGTGAGGAAAAATTGCATCATGCTGTTATAAGGGGCGGGGCGAGCTTTGTAGTTTGGCATAGCCTCCATCTCGTCAAATAGCTCCTCAGCAAACTTCTCGTCACTGACACGGCAGAGAGCGTTGACGATTGTACCATAAGTGACAGAAGTCGGCTTGATGTCCAGGGCTCTCATCTCGGCGAAATAAAACAGACAGTCGTCGATGCGACGAGCCTTGCCCAGTTTGCCAATAAGAGCATTGTACAAGAAGGAACTAGGTTCGACACTCTCGGACTTGGCTCGGTGAAATATGCGAACAGCTTCAGAGGCCTCATCAAAAGTCTTGGTCGAGTCTTTCAGTGTTGTGATGTAAAGTCCATATGTGTTTGCAGACGGGGTGGCTCCCATTTCCAAAAGCTCCTGATGGTATTGCTCGGCACGGCCACGATTGCCCATGGTTAAGCAGGAACCAACCATGGCATCCAAGATCGAAGACCAACCATAACGAACGATGGAATATTGAGGCATGAGTGGCATGTCAGCCCGGGCCGTGGCGAGGATCTCGTGGCACAATTCCATCTTGCCCTCTCTGGCGGCAGCAGAGATGAGCTTCGCATATGTGATGTAGCGAGGATGACGACCAGCGCGGCGAATGTTCCGGAATCGGCCAAGGGCTTCGTTCAGGCGGGAGTTCTTTCGACCTTGTGAACCCTCGAGGTCATCGGCAATGAGGAGGATCCTTTGAAATCCGTAGTGTGTGCATAAGGATCAAAAGTGTCTTCGAAGCTAGATACCGAGTTCGTTGACATAAAGGGGGAGCCGTTGAGAGTCTGTGGGGGCATGGACGAGATTTGGGATGCCATTTCACGAGGGTCAGTGATTCCACGGCTTTCCATATAACGATGGATGAAGTCGGCGCCCTCGTCAATTTCTCCAATAACTTGTGACTGAATGTTTGACTCGGTAGCCCGGATTCTTTGGAACATCATTTCTGACTGTGCCAGACCCTCGGCTACCTGGCCAGAGCCAATCAAGGCAACAGCATACATGGCAGTAGGCTCGATGAAGGATGAAGTGGCCTTGACCTCGGGGTTGGTGAGGACATGCCAATACTTGGTGGCAGCGGCAACATCACCAGCTCGGATGCTCATGGCCAACAAAGCCATCGTGGAGGGAGCAAGGGTTTGAGAATCAGCAACAATACTGTCATATGCTTCGGTAGCAGTCATGATGTCGTCGTTGTCGGCAGCATAAGTCGCAATCTCGGTCAGGGCTTGTGAGCGCGTCTCGGCCGCTACAGACTGAGCCCAGTAGAAAGCCTCTTGATAAATGCCTCGAGTGATGAAGCCTTTCACAAAGCCGGTGCTGACCAAAGCATCCTTGATATCAGCAGCTCGTACACCATATTCATGCACAATCTTTTGGAAGAACTTCATAGCTCCTTCGATTTTGTCAGAAACAACGTAAGCATTGATCACGGCAGCGTAAACCTCGGAGTCCAGACGATCGTGCAAAGTAGCGTGACCATTATCCTCAGCGATGGCCAAGCTGCGGTATTCGTTGTAGCACTCAACGGCACTGACGAGATCACCGCGCTTGGCAAATGCAGTGATCATGGTGGGGAAAATAGACGAGAACGGAATCGTCTTGTTGGATTCCATGTGCTCAAACAGGCGAAGCATGTCAGAGACACGGCCCGACTCGGCGCAGGCAGAAATGAGCTGGTGGTATGTCTCGGCAGAGTACATGGCAGCATCAGCGTCAATTGATGAATCAAAGAGCCTGATGGCAAGGTCGAGTCGGTCGTCTTCACACAAGATGGCGTGCTCAAGCTCGTGAGAGCCAAGCATGAACTTGCCAACCTCCTCCATGCCTCCGAATCGCTTACGCTTATCCTCTAGAGCAGCCTTCATCTGAGAGACTTCCACGGATCGAGAGGCTAGCAGCCCAACGAGAATGTCGTATGTGTCACAATCCGGCGAGATCCGGCGACGAATCATGTCCGCATATACATCGAGAGCCTTGGACACAACTTCGATTTTCTTCGAGGGAATGTGTATAGCCGCCACGATCAAAGCATTGTACGCGCTCGCAATAGGCTTGACACCTGTAGCAAGCATGGCCTCGAACACGGCGGGGATCTCGGCATATCGACCGGCTTCGGAGAGTTTGAACAAATGGTCAGCGTAAGACTGCGATTGGCGGTCAACTTCTGGCGACGAAGCTCGAGCAACACCCGGCGTGCGAGATCTCTCGAGGGCCGGAGTTCGAACTCTGGAAAGTGGAAGCGAAGCGGAGAGCTTGGTGGTGACGGGAGCATTCTCGCCAGCCTCCAAGAGCTCCCGGGCTTCCAATTCTCGCTCTAGCAGGGCATCAATATGTGCGAGAGCAGCTTGGTCTTCTGCAGATATGGCAGAGAGAGATTCGGAAGCTTCGACGGCCTCTGCGGCTGCCGCCGCGGCGACCGAGTCGTCATTCTGTAAAACAAACGAAGAGCTGGGCTTCCACTCGATTCTTTTGGGAAACTCGAACTGCGTCCACTCCTTCTCAACGTCACCTGCGGCCTGTTTGCTCTGCAGGGCCTCAAAATAGTCGTCTAAACCTCCATGGTTTTGCGCGGTGCGGTGCTCGGAAAGCCCGCCGTTCACTCGCTCGGTGTGGAACGCGGAGTGAAGCCGGAGGGAAGAAAGACGGCCAAGTCGGTTTGTGTGTCGGCGCCCAAAAACTGGTCGGTTCTGAGAGTTGAGCACGTGCGGATGAGTAGCAGCTACGACGGATTGGGCGTAGCCGTGTGTGGTGATGGACTTTGCGAAAGTAGATCCTTGACGGATGAAATTCGAGAACAGCGAGGAATAGATGGTTGGCATTTAGATTACACAGGGGGTAAAGAGACTAAGATGAAGATTAGTAAATCGTCTAGACTGCGTTCATCTGCCACATGTGCCTCTCAAGATCTCGACGAGAGAGGGCGAGCTGACTGAAGGGGGAATGAACACAAGCTGCAGTGCGCAACCAATTTCGATGCGACCGAACGACTGGAAGATGCACGTGTTGCTATAGGCGGCGACGAATGAGAGCACGTACGTAGAAATTAAGAATTAATGTCGATTGCAGGTTCATTTGACAGCGCTCCAGCCGTCAAACGAACGCGCGGTCCAAGTAAAGGGTGTAATGATGGGGTTTGGGTAAAAGGAACGGAAAGGGAGGGGAGGCGAATGCCAGAAGTCGGGGATAAGTTTTGCCTTGGGTCAGGTCAGGACTTGGTCTGGTACTAGTGATGACCAGAGAAACGTGAGTCGTATGTAGGTGTTAGTGGAAGGGTGTAAAAAGTGCCGTTGGGTGGGAGTCTGGAAGACTGGACGGGAGCGAGGCATGTAATAAGGCGCCGGCCATCCATCGCCCACAAAGACTAGGGCTGGAGAGGCCATTTTGGGGCAGACAGGGCAGGGGGCCAACACCCGCTGTCGTCAGCCACTGTGCAACGTGCCACTGTCTGCAAAAAAAAAACGGCAAAGCACCACGCAACATTCACCCTGGCGCAGCCCCCTGAAGAAGAGGTCTGGGTGGGTGGATTCGGGATCCTCTGCACTGCACTCGGCAGCCCTTCCCAATGCTTCTAGCGTCTGTACCGCGACCCGGGCTGGGCAAGGAGTGCTGGACCGTGACGTGAGTCATCGCTTACTTGATTCACATGCACAGCAACTCGACGATTTTTTTGTTCCTATGCAGTCCTCTCATCAGTTGCAGAGTTTGAAGCATGGCACACATCGTCACATTTTCTCGAGGCTATGAGTTAATAATCATGGACTGACGCTGGCATCAGAGCCAAGGACCGGATGATCCACATGCGAACAGCCCCAGGCTGCCAGGCAAGCGTGCGTGTCAACGACTTCCTGGATGGCGAACAAGAAGTAGAGAAACGCACACACCATCGAGAACAAACCGGCCTCTGACTCAAGGGTCTTCCCTGCTAGTCGAGCTCCCAGGAAGAAGCCGGGAAGTTTAGCGGCCGTCGGCCAGCCTGTCGGGACTCACCCGATGGGCCACCCATGGCGTCAATGACATCTGGATACTCCGTATTACAAAAAGGGGCCTTCGTTATCCTTGTCCGAAATTTTGGGTTTCGATTGATTTCCAGGAAGCTCTCCTTGTTGGTGGCTCCTCCTTTGCACAGGGGCAAAAGGGGATCCCCTCAAGCCCCTTTGTGGAACACATCTGACAACGAAAAGAGGCAAGGAAATTTGCTATTATCATCATGGACGTCACGCTGGCCAGTGTCGCGTGCAGGACTTTATACAGAATACAGAATACAGCTGAGAAGGCTGCATGCAAAGTAAGCAACGCAGGTGGCAAAAATAAAGCATGTCTTGAGACAACAAAAAATCTGCATTGCCAGGTGTTGCTTACGGGTGTCCCTTTCAGCGTCCAGCCATAATTCGTGTTTGTGCTCGCAAAAGCTCAACAAGCTTGCATGGCCAATGGAGTCAGTCTCCCAAGGCGATGAGCTTGGGCGCTGCCTGGTTCTTTTTTTTCTTTTTTTTGAAAGAAAATAAGGGGGTCCCAGTCCGACGAAGATCTACCGTCACGACAGTCGGATGGCTCGGAGTCCTGAGGATCCCCGGCTGACAGGACCCCACCCATGCCATTCGGTCGATCTTGTCTGATGACGAGGGGACAGATAACATGAGGGATGCTCACTAGGACTTTTAGGAAAAATAGAAATTAAATCTAAAGAAATAGCTATAATTGAAAGAAAACGCAATGGACGTCTCACATAGCCTTTGAAGGAATTCCCATCTTTCGAATTAAAAGGATGAATAATAACCAAGTCCAACGAACAGAAGCGCTGAGGGGGTCCACGGGCTGATCAAAGCATGATGTGCAAGTGACAGAAAGGAAAAACTTTCCAACCTCATGCGCCAACATCTCTTGAGGACTTTTGTCGAAGGTCTCGTATGTACACTGCCAAAATCAATCACGACGAATCTGAAATGCATAATACTCCCTCCGCACTGTTCGAAGCCCATGAGGAAAATGGGTCTACAGCGTAGCCTGCTGGCACTTACACACGAGTGAAGTCCCGCCTTATCGATAAGAAAGCACAGACATGCAGAAGAAAAATTCCACTGATGGTAAACATCGAGCACCTCGCCCCACCAAATCAGGATACCTTCGAAACAGAAGGACATCTAATTTCAACCATGGCTGATGATGGTATGCTCTTGAATTTCGATCTGGGCGCTGCGCCTATCAAGACCCAGGTCAAGTTCAAAGGTGGAAGATGGCGAGATAGGAAGCGCGCGGAGAGAGGCGCCAAGTTGGCGCAGTCTGGTCCCGTCGCTGACAAACCCCAAGGCGAGGATAACTTCAGATCTAGCAAACGACAGAGATTAAATGGCGACACATCGGCGGCCTACTCAGGCTACAAGTCAGCCCCGCGATCCGACCGTTTCAGCCACGAGAACTCTACAAACGAAAACTCTGGTGCACACAAGTCTGATTCCGCCGGCAAGGGAAACCGCCAGGTCATTTCACGGCTGTTTTCTTTTAACCCAGTCCAGAAGACTGAAGACACCAAGGAAGAAGAATGGACAGCTCCCCAAGCAACGAATGCGCCCCTCAGCGATGTCGCCAACTTCGGTTCCCTCACCCTTTCATCCCGCCTTGTCGAGTCGCTGACCAAGATGAACCTCGAACGTCCCACCGCAATTCAACAAAAAGTGATCCCACATCTGCTGTCTCAGTCATCCGATGTTTTCGTCCAGGCAGAAACGGGTTCTGGAAAGACATTTTCATATCTGCTTCCTATGCTGCATCGCGTATTGAAGCTGAGCGGCAATAGCGATGGAAAGCAAATACACCGAGATTCTGGCATTTTTGGAATCATCGTCTCGCCCACCCGTGAACTGGCAAAACAAACACATACAGTTCTAGAACAACTGATTCGGCCATTCCCCTGGCTGGTGTCGACTGCCATCACAGGTGGTGAGTCCAAAAAGGCAGAAAAGGCCAGAATTCGCAAGGGCGTCAATTTCTTGGTCGCGACCCCGGGTCGTCTCGCGGACCATATCGACAACACCAAGGCTTTGAATTTGGGTACTGTCCGCTGGTTGATTCTTGATGAGGGAGATCGATTGATGGATCTGGGGTTTGAACAAGACTTGAAGAAGGTAATTGATGCTCTGAAGCAGATCTCCATTGTCAAAACTACCGAGAATGGAACCTCCCTGGCGGACCTGCCAGAGCGACGTGTCACTGTCCTTTGTTCGGCCACCATGAAGATGAATGTCCAAAAACTAGGCGAGATGAGTCTTGCTGATGCTACATTTCTGGCTGCTGAGAAGGCCGAGGATGACAAGATCAATGAAGATGTGATTCACAAAGCCCCCGCACAGCTGCATCAGACATACATCGTTGTACCTTCAAAGCTCCGTCTCGTCACGTTGACAGCCTATCTTAAATCCGTCTTTTCACGAAGAGATCGCACCATGAAAGCAATCATCTTCATGTCATGCGCCGACACAGTCGATTTCCACTACGAGATTCTGCGAGACCCCAAAGAGACGGATCTCCCACCATCTGCACGTAAAGAAAAGGAACTGGTCGAGAGGACCGTATCCAAGGCAGCCTACATTACCTCTGCGGCAAGTCCAGAAGTCGTTCTTCATAGGATGCATGGATCGCTATCTCAGCCAATCCGAACGGCAACACTGCGCTCCTTCTCAGCCTGCAAATCTCCCTCGCTCCTCATCACAACGGATGTCTCATCACGAGGATTGGATATTCCGTCGGTCGATCTCGTCATCGAGTATGACCCGGCGTTCAGCTTCGCCGACCACATCCATCGTGTAGGGCGTACGGCACGAGCCGGTCGAGCAGGTGATGCCACGCTCTTTCTACTCCCTGGCACAGAAGAAAGCTACATAGAGCTCCTCAAGTCGTCTGCGCCTCCCTCGTCCCAGTCATACGAGAACGTCCTCAAAACAGGACTCATGTCCAAGCTCGAATTCCCCGTCGAAACCACCGCTGCCCCAACAGACGGCCAATCTTACCACGACAAAGCCGAGACATTACAGCTGCACTTTGAGCAAAGACTGCTCGCAGATGCCAAACGCCTGGAGCTCGCCCGCAACGGCTTCAAATCCCACATTCGTGCGTACGCTACCCACATTCGCGAGGAAAGAGTCCACTTCGATATTACGCAATTACATCTCGGTCACGTCGCCAAGAGCTTTGGCCTTCGCGATCCACCAGGTGGTATCGGCGCAGGCATCGACCGCAAGGCCAACAAGAAGGGTGGCTCCAAGGACCGTCAGTCCTCGTCCAAAGAAGACGACTCTGCCAATGTGGATGAGAGGAAATCCGCGAATCTCGTCAGAAAGAAGAGCATGATGTTGATGAGCTCTGCAGCGGACGAATTCAACATTGGCTAGAATTGAATCTTCTTATCTTCCCTTTTCTAGTACAATCAAAGTACACTAGCATAGCGAGGTCCAATTGTACTTGCCTTTAATAAGATGTGCTCTTTTCCAAGCTTCACCGTGTTGCCCGCTCCATCGTCGATAACAGCACGTATCCTGCAGATTCCGACCACCTATCCGTTTTCTTGCAATTTCAAGCAACGCATGCCATGTAGTTGCCCAATCGTCGATGGGTTATTGCAGATGCCGTCATCACGCTGACGTCATGTGGGTCGCTCTGACGCTTCGCCGCACAGAACCAGGAACATGCAAGCTTCCTTCACCATGCGCGCACACATTTTGCATATAAATCAGGAACAATCGTTCATGGACCTCTTCTGAATCCTCATACCAATCAGTTCCCAAGGCAAAGCCGAGTTCTCTCTCTCTCAAAAAAAACATTATCCTACCGCGTACCACGTATCACACTCGCACATTTCGTCATGGCGGATTCGCAACAAAAGGTCGACAGCGCAGCCAACAACGCTGCTGGCAATGCATCAAATCAAGCCAATACGGTCGGCGACAAGGCTGCCGGCGCAGCGGGCTTTGTAACAAGCACGCTTGGCAGTGCCGTTGGTGGCATTTCCCGCACTGCTGGTTCCGTCACTGGCGCTGCCACGACTGGGCTCGGGAACACGGTGAACAGCGTCACGGGAGAGACGGGCAAGCCTGTCGGTGATGGGCTGGGCTCGATCGGCAATGGCATTTCAAACGGGGTCAACAGCTTTGCAAAGGGTGTGGAGGACGCTGGAAACTGGAACAAGAAATAAACTAAGCGGACTTGACCGCTCAACAAGTCAAGTTGTAACTTAGCATGACACCATGATGGCATAATCACAATCGCAAATCCCATATTCCATCTTCATGTTGTACATCAATATCTCCGTAAGTCATGATTTGATTTGATTCATAGACGATGCTGACTTGGTGGGTTATTACACCGAATCCCATGCTTGACATTCTACATCCCTCACAAACGTCACATGTAGCTAGCGTCTTTGTTTTGTATGCCCCACCAAACTGCCCAAGTTTTTCCATCTTCAGAATCTGCATCGCTCCGAGAATCGTTTTGTCCCTCCACAACTTCGTTGGCAAGCGTCTAAGGCGTTGCTTATACTTGCTCAGCACCCCATCCAGCTGCATCGGCGTCGCGCATGTTGCTTGGGGGTTCAATAGATGGAACGAATTCGAGTGCAATGTAGCCAAGACCGATGATGCAGACAATGGCTCCAGCAATGTTGCTGAGGACCTCCTTGCCGAAGAGGAGACCACCGATGAGAACGTAGACTAAGCGTGTTAGCAACGATACGCTAGACGGACAGCTATGCTTGATTTTTCTCTACTCACAAATGCCTCGTCCGACAAAAGAGAAGAGAAAGTTGGCGTATCGAGACACCTGAGGGGGATCTGGAATTCTGCTACTGTCAGCGGCTGCTGTCGATTGGCCTTGAAGCAAGAGCGCCTACCAAGAAGAGCGATAGCCAAACCGAAAACGAGCATGTAGGCGCCAAGAAGAATGGTTTGACTGATACGCATGCGTCAGTTTAAGTTGTGCGTAAATCGACGGCTCGGGCTGCACCATTTGACTTTGCAAATGACCTATCTGGCGCATGCCTGCTAGAATAAGGACTCACAGCTGATGCATAAAGATGCTGACGATGCCACCGAGAATTGTGATGGTCGCGACGACCAAGTTCACGATGCGACTGTGTATATACCGTCAGTGGTGTTCCAATTGGGCGTCGGATAAGAGCCTGGGGCTCGAGACATACAAGATATCGGAGAGCTCCATTGTAACGCGGCGTAGTGTGCTGATGGCTTGAAAGATGTCGCAAACACTGGAGGGAATATATGTTTTGGCAGAGGTGGGTTGTCTAGACAGAGAGCTAGGCAGCAGCAGAACTCCCCAGGCCGGCAGAGCGAAAGGCGGTCGCAATTAATTACGTAGTGTCGCAAAGAGAAGTTAAAGCTTGGCCGTTGGTAGTTGGGGGAAGGTGGCAGGCTGTCAGGGAGAGCTCCTTAAAGCACTAGATGTGTGGATGCAGCCCGCGCATTGACTAGGATCAAACCCTCTGTGAGACAACGATGGAGACAATGTATTAGAAGTACCTCCGTAGACTAGTTATTACTATAGCGCACTATATACCTTTTAGGTATAAAAGTTAGGTACTATCTATACCTCTAATTAATTAAATTAAACGTTTTCTATTATCTACACTAACCCCTATCTTAATAGTTATAAGCCTAGGAGGCTTTTATTACCCTTTTTAATTATTATTAAAGATATAAGCTTTATTAGATATTATTAATTAATACTTACTAATTATTAAGAGATAATTACCCTTTATTATTCTAATTAGTTAAAATACTTAACCTATACTCTAATTAACTAGTATATTCCTCCTTTATAATATCTAAAGAAATTCTAAATATAGTATTATTATTAGAGAAGGACTAGATTAAATAGTATATATAAATTAAGAATTATATAGAATCCTATAATATCTAGGAGTATATTAATCCTAATAAGAATAAATTACTTAAAGAACCTATAATACCTATATACCTATAGAGGGGTTAGAGACTAGAGGTCTTACTAGATAACCCTAATACTCTTAAGAATTAGAGAATTACTTATAAAGATATAAAGGATTAATTTAATTTTTAATATAAAGAATTATAATTTAACCTTATAAAGTATATAGCCCTATTAAAGCAAATACTAAAGATTAGGGAATATATTTATAAGACTTTATTAAAGAATATATAAGATTCTCTTAACTTTAATACTAAAGTTAAGGATAAAGAGTTAGTTTAATATTATACTTAAAGGATTCTTAAGCTTCTTTAGGATTAGTATAAGCTAAATATAAAGAAGATACTTATTCTTATAGAAATATACCTTAATAATTATTTATAAGCTAAAGGTACCTATAATTAGTATAAGTAAGCTATAATAATAGAGGTATTATAGAGGAATTATTAAGATCTTAAGACTTAATAAACTAAGGAGATAATACTATATAAGTTTATTATACCTCTTTAAAGTAAATTTAAATTATTTTAGAAGAAGTAAAATAATCTACTTAATAAAGGAGAGGATTATAGATTCCTTAAGGTAGTTACTAAGTTTAAAAGAGATTATAAAGCTTTATAGAATATATTAAAGTTAGCTAATACCCTTATTACTAAGAGATTAAATAGTTAAAGTAAATTAGAAAGAATAAGGTACCCTTACTCTAGGTATTATACTAAAGAAGCTTTAAAGTAGTAGGAATTATATAATTTATTTAAGGCTATATATAAGCTAGAGGCTACTCTAAAGGACTAGGAAGTTAGAAAGAACTCTAAAGATAATATTAAAAAGTATTTAAAGGAGAATCTATAAGAAAAGTCTAAGGTAATAAGTTAGAAACTAGAGAAGAAGAGTAGTAATATCTTTATACCTTTATAGAATCTAACTAATAACTTAATTATAGTTACCCTAGGTAATAAGACTATAAATATATTATTATTTATATACTCTAAGTAAGATTAATAGTTAAAGAAAGCTATAAATTTAACTACTAATACTATAAAAAACATAGAATTAAGGCAGAATATAGTCCTATATAACTCTAGAGTAAATATTTATATCTTTAATAATATCTACTAGTTTAATTAATCTAAATTTAATAAGACTATTATAATAGAGATTAGGGCTAGAGGTATAATATATATAGCTTTAGGTTAAGGTCCTATATATATATCTATTATAAACCCTATATTATAAAGCATAAGGATAATTATATTAAAGATTACACTATTTATTTCTAAATTCTATATTAATCTAGTATTAGTAATAATACTAATAAAAGTAAGGATCTATTAGAATTAGAAGAAGGGATTTCTCTATAAAGGGAACTATCCTATAGTAAGAATTTATAATATTAATAAGCTTTATATATTATTAAGGCTATTAGATAATCTAAGAGAAGCTTATACTATAATAAGCTAATTACTAAAGCTACCTATAAAGGGAGATATAGAGCTTTAGTATTAATAATATAGTTATCTAGGTATAAAGGCTTTTATAGAACTTATAAATATAACTTTAGGCATTAAATTAATTAGACCTAAGCTTATATAATATAAGATATATGCCATAGGTAAAGCTAAGTAATAGAGATTATAGGTTATACCTAAAGGACTTCCTTAAGGACTAGGTTATAGGTTATTAGTTAATCTAGATTACTATAACTCTCCTTATTAGAATAGTAATAGGTATTAGTATATATTTATATACCTTATAACCTTAATATATTTCTTTTACTTATTTAAGACTAAAGATAGTATTTATAATAGCTTCTATATAATAATAGGCTTTCTAAGCACTTAATTTAGCATTTAACTATAATTTTTATATAGTAATATTAAAAAAGCCCTCTTTATAGAGAATATAAAAGATAAGATAGCCTTTACTAGTATTATAGTCTATAATTTAGCTCCCTTAATACCTAGTTAGAATAGTAAGGCAAAGAGATCTAGAGAGGTAATTAAGTAAAAGCTTATATATTAAGCCTTAAGGCTTAGTTTCTATTAGAACTTAATAATAAGGTATTTAATACTATAGTTTATCTCCTAAATTAAATACCTTTTAAGTATTATAGAAATTAGATTATACTATATAAACTTTAGTGGAATTAGGCTAGGAAAACTATCCCTACCTACTTATAGATAGTAAAGATCTAAAAACCCTTAATTACTTATTTTTATACTTATAGATATAAAGCATTTCTAATAATAATAAAAGCTCTAGAGCATATTAAATTATATAATATAATCCCTTAATTAGAGTAAAAAGCTTATATTAGTTACCTTATTAGTTATAAAGGCAAATCCTAGTATATTATCTAGGTGCCTATATTATATAATTAGAAGGTTATTATATTAGTATATATTAGATTTAATAAGAACTCCTTCTTTAAACTAGAAAAAGAGCTAGAATTAGCTTAAAAGGAGAAGATATTAATAATTATACTACTTAAAAAGCTTAAGGCTAAAGATATTAAAGAAGAAATTAGCTAAGACCTTATTAGAATAGAACTTAAAGAGAATAATTAAGCTATTTTACTATTAACTATAGAATAGGAAAATAAGTAGTTTAAAGTAAAAATACTACCTTAAGTATTAGGGTAAGAAGGTAACTATATTAGTATACTTTTAACCCCTCCTAACTCTTCTTATAAGGCACTAGTTACTATAGAGAATATAGAGATTTAGATACTAGGTAATAATACACTATTTTATAAAATTAATAAATTTATATATAAAGCAATATCTAAATATATAGATACTACTATAAATACTAGTAAAATTACTACTAAAGGTAGTAAGGTAGTAGAGAATTATTATCCCTATAATAATAGCATTAATCTAGATAATATTATAACTAGAAAATACTAAAGAAAGGAATTAAGAAAAGCTAGGTAGGTATAGTTTTCTTCTGCTTTTTTAATAGTATTCTAAGGCACTTAATATAGTTTATATATTAAAGATATACCCCTAGAACCTACCTACTATTATTAAGCTATAGCCTTAGCCTATTATAACCACTAGAAGGAAGTAATTATAAAGGAGCTTTTAAAGCTTCTATCCTTAAACTACTAGGAGGATATACTAGATAAATTATTTAATCTAGAATACTATAAGGAGATTATTAACCTTAGCTAGGTTTTTAAATATAAAACTAATAAGAAAGGTATAGTTATAGAGTTTAAAGCTAGAATAGTTATATAAGGCAATTAATAACTAAAAGATAACCTTAATAATTACATAGCTATACTTACTTTATAATCTCTATACATACTACTTATAGTCTATTACGCTAATAATCTTAATACTTATTAATATAATATTTAGAATACCTTCCTATATATAGAACTTAAATAACCTATTTTTTATAAACCTCTAGAAGGCATAAATATAAGAGATTATCTCTAGAAGATAATATAAGTATTATATAGACTAAGAGAAGCTCCTTAATAATAGTTCCTATATCTAATATAATTCCTATTAAAGATAGGCTTTATCTAAGGAAAAGAAAACCTATATATCTTTATAAAAGACAGTTTTATCCTATTTTTCTATATAGATAATATTATAATAATATATCCTAATAGATTTAAAGTAGAATTTAAAGAGCTTTATAAATAATTAATAAATAGTCTAGATATTAAAGACTAAGGTAACTTAAAGTAATTCCTAGGCATTAAAATTATTAGGAATTATAATACTAAAGAGATATAGTTATTATAGGAATTATATATTTAAAAGATTACTTAGAAATTTATCCCTAATATTATTAATAGCAATTTAAAGAGCTTAATCTCTACTCCTCTCCCTATAGCTATAATCCTTACTAATACTAGTAAAGCTACTAATAAAGAGATTAATTACTATAGAGTAGTTATTAGCTCTTTAGTATATCTATATATTATTAGAAGGCCTAATATAGCCTTTATAGTATTAAAACTTACCTCTTTTATAATAAACCCTTTAGTAAAGTATATTAAGTTTATAAAAGGAGCAATTTTATATGCCTAGAACATAAAGAAGCTATATATCTAATACTTAGGAGTAAATAGCTTTAATATATTATTTTCTAGCACTAATGCTTCCCTTAGTAATAATCCTAATATATATAAATTAATATAAGGTTATATCTTTATTATATATAGTATTATAATTAATTAGAAGTCTAGTAGGTAATATTATATAATAACCTTAAGTATAGAAGTAAAGCTCTTTACCTTAAATTATAGTATAAAAGAGTATATATCTCTTAGAAGGCTACTTTATAATATTAAGGTCTATATGCTACTACTATTAATTATCTAGTGTAATAATAAGTAGATAATCTATATTATAGAGTATAAGAAAGGAAGGCTTTAAACTAGCCTTAAGCATCTTAATATAAATTAAATATGGATTTAAGAGTAATATACCCTAGGTAATATTAAGGTAAATTAGTTAAAGACCTCTAAGATACCTATAAATAGCTTTATAAAGCCTCTATTAAGCTAAATATATAGGGATTTCTATTACTAGATTAGCTTATAGGAGATTCCTATATAATTATAATACTAGGAATTTATTATAATCTCTTCCTACGCTTATTAACTCTAGCTTTAATAGATATCTTAGCTAGGGGGTGTGTTAGGGAGAGCTCCTTAAAGCACTAGATATATAGATATAGCCCGCGCATTAACTAGGATTAAACCCTCTATAAGATAATAGTGGAGATAATATATTAGAAGTACCTCTATAGACTAGTTATTACCATAGCGCACTATGTACCTTTTAGGTACAAAAGTTAGGTACTGTCTGCACCTCTGATTGATCAAATCGAACGTTTTCCATCATCTACACCGACCCCTACCTTGACACAGGCAGGTGGCAGGTGTCAGCAGGTGAAAAATCGACTGATTGGCCTGACGTCCGCACTGACGTACTGCCCCAGCAATCCAAGGTCAGGGGCGGCCGCAGATGAGGCAGCCGCAAGGTGACCGACCACTGGCCCACCGCCTGCCGCCTTTGGCTCTACGGGGGTTTGCAGTGAGCGTTGGGGATTCTGCCATCTCAACACCGAACAGATGCAGGACGAAGCTATATCTAATGCAGTTCTTGAGCCCTGGCCCAAATCAGCGATTGAGTACAACACGTGATTGTCTCCTATAACATGCTCTTTCGCATGTTTAGAAGTAACCTCACTGGTCTGAATGCTCTCCTTTATTGATTGGCGCTGCTAGAGTACAGCCAGCGGCTCCCATGTGTGCGCCTTCACCAAGTCCTCGTCCTTAGCACAGTATGCTTATATTATCCTTGTGTCGAAGAGTGCACCATTCTCGGTGCTTTCTATATCAACCTTTCAAAGCTGGCGCATCATCATCAAAGCCTATACTAGAAAATCGAGCTTTACACGGTAAAGCGACAGGCCAGCAAGATGCTCCAGTTAAGAACATTCGCAATATCGGCATCATAGCCCATGTCGACGCTGTACGTAACCTTGGCTCTGCATATATGATGCTATAATCAGTACTGACGACATCTCAAAAGGGCAAAACTACCACGACAGAGCGCATGCTGTACTACAGCGGTGTTACGCAGAGAGTTGGGGGTGAGTGTGCCAGACCAGAGGATCCGTGGCATCGTTCTCCACGGCGCATGGTTTAATTCATAGCTGACACTATGGTTATAGATGTTGATGCCGGGAATACCGTCACTGATTTCTTGGAGCTTGAAAGGGAGCGTGGAATCACGATCCAGTCAGCGGCCATTACTTTTAATTGGCCGAGAGCTCAGACTTGTCTGCCGGGTACTCAACCCAAAACTGTGAATTTGATTGACACCCCAGGTCACCAAGACTTCAGGTTTGAAGTTGATCGCTGCCTCCCTATTCTCGACGGAGCTGTTTGTATCATCGATTCTGTGAAAGGTGTCGAGGCACACACAGAACGTGTATGGGCATCCGCGCAGGAATTCAAAATTCCTCGTATTGTCTACTGCAACAAGTTGGATCGCGAAGGAGCATCCTTCAAAAAATCCGTCTTGGAAATCGGCACGAGACTAAAGGGTTGGCCGCTCGTTTGCCAGATTCCGTGGTGGGAAAAGGATACTTTCGTCGGTGTGATAGACATCATTGACGGTGTAGCATTTCGGTGGAAGTCAGAAAGGGAAAAGATTCGATATGGCTCAGAGGAGTTGAAGCGGAAACTTTCAGGGTCAAACCCGGAACTACTAGCCGAAATACAGTTGGCTAGACAGCGTCTGATAGAGGGCCTGGCCGACTTCGACGAGTCCATCATGGATGAATTCCTAGCAGAAAACTCCGAAATACCCAGCGCTATGATTAAAGCAGCTATCAGGCGTACGATTCTCAGCGGAGACGGCCATGTGATTCCGGTCTTTGCAGGCTCAAGCTTCCGTCACATCGGAGTCGAACCATTGATGGATGCCATTACCGACTATCTACCAGATCCGGCAGAAAGACCAGATGTCGAGGTGCGAATTTGTGCATCAAAACAGCTCCTCCACGACGTTTTGAACAGTAGGGGGAACAAAGGCGGATCAAATGTTGCGTCCGTTGCTTCGGTTTTCAAGGTATTTAACCATCCAAAAGAGGGTGTCATCAGCTTCGTTCGAGTCTACCATGGAACCTTGACTCGCAACGCGTCGAGTTTCAATACGAATGTGAACGCTCAAGAGCGTCCGATGGGAATCCTCCAAATATCTGCGTCCAAGACGCAGGATGTACAGGAGCTTTCTGCAGGACAGATTGGTGCCCTCCGGGGACTGAAGAAGGCTCGAAGTGGGGATACTTTGATAACAACTTTGAACGGGAAACCAGTCGCGGAGCATCTCCGCCATGTGCAGATTCGGCCGCCTGAGATTCCACCTCCAGTGGCTTTTCTGCAAGTCGAACCGTACGGAAATGTCGCCGCTCAAGAGTTGCAAGTTGCGCTAGAGAACGCTTCGAGAGAAGATCCGAGTCTGAGGTGGAGCCGGAGTTCCAAGACGGATCAGTTCACCATCCAGGGCATGGGAAAGCTTCACTTGGATGTGTCTCTGTATAACATGAGACAGAAGCACAAAATTGATGCCGAATTTGGTCAAATCGAGGTTGACTACAAGGAGTGCGTAACGCAGCCCACCCGGCCACAGCACACTGTGTTTGACAGGCCCATTGCAAGCAAAGCTGGCAAAGCTACATGCACGGCGATCTTGGAGCTTGTCGACTCCGATAACCGCGACGGGCTGTTGGAATGTGGTGTTGAGATGGACGGAAACATTTACGAGGTTGAGATCCCAGAGTCTACGCAGTCAAGCGATGCAACTTTTGACATTGAGGAAGCCCGACATCAACTTCTCAACGGAGCGATCGCGGGATTGGCGAGGGGACCACGAAGAGCTTCGCCAGTTCATAGCTGCCACGTCAAAATCACATTGGATACTTCTGAAGGAGCTCTGGAAAGTCCTACAGGCGGGCACTTTAGCAGTGTCGCTAGAACTGCCGTGCAGAATGCACTTCGCGATGCCTTCGATAGGCAGCAAGTTGGGATCCTGGAGCCTATCATGCTTACACATTACGTGTCCCGAGGCCACAGCCGGTACGGTACAGCATGACATCACAGCCGGGGCTGGTGGGCAAGTGCTTGAGGTCAAAGACAGGTCTGTCGAGTCCTCAAGCGATGAGTTGATAGACGCCTCGAAGATATATGCTCCTCCCGACCCATACGACTCTGTGACATCGCTGCGCGGGAAAGGTCGACAGACAGGATGGTGGAGATTGTGGCCAAGGTTCCGTATAAGGAAATGCTGGATTACGATGACCACTTGCGCAGCAAAACGGCAGGTCGTCACTCTATGACCATGTCTTTTGATTCGTTTGCAAGAGTCGTTGGCCACAGAGAAAAGGGGCTGTAGGTAAGTGCTGTAGGTAAGTAGCAGTGATACAAGCTACCCTGTACACATTTTCTACTCTTTTGTAAATCAGTTGTCGGGTGTGCCAACCGTGAGTAGCAGTAATTCGATTGAACCCCAGATGCGGATTCGATATTTTACCTGGACTGGTATGAGTTGCATATCGATTCACCAGCAACTCGTGCGAAAAAAACATGTGGCATTTTCCATGCAAATACGCAGCTACATCACAGCCATGTCTATGACGTCACCGATGTCCGATATACATATAGTCCTTCAAAAGGATCGATCGCGATGCGTTCACATCAGAATTCGTCTTCATTCTCAGCAAGCCAGATCGAAAAGAACGCCCAGTCGATCACGGATTTCTCTCGGCCAACAATGCAATGCACAGCTTCCGGGAATGTCCCCACAGTATTTAACAGGAACAAAGCAATTAATACGTCATTCGAAAACATTACTACGTGGAATGAGTTGCGAACCATTATTTGTTCAGGGGTCCGTTCCCGCTTGATTTTTCCGAGGCCGTGGCTTGGCCGACGGAGGCGTTTACGATCTTTGCATGAACTAATGCAGGTACGTGAACGAACCATACTTGATAGCACGAGATGTCGTGCACGTGTATTTCCATCGTTCCTGCATTAGGGTCGCGTGCCGTTGCTGTGTGCACGACACGACACGTGCGACTCTGACTTACTTTATTTCGAGTAGCTACGTAGAGTGCCGATTTGATCCAAGTACATACCGGTAGAATCGTGGGACCCCAGCTTCGATTGAAGACCTGTTGAAACAAGTGTCAACCATTTTTGGGGAATCGCTCATTCAGCGTTCTTTTTCTTGGTATCTCACTTCTCTTCAGAGTGAGATGGTCCGGAGGATTCGTTGCGAACATGGAAGCGCGGGCCATTGCGAAAACCAGCCAGGCACTATTGTTGACCAAAAATGGGCGATTAATGATCCCTGCGATCCCTGCACAAAGCACCGCCCCAGGTAAAGTAAGCAATGTCAAGCCACAAAACATTGTTCAAGCAATATAATGCGACCGCTTGATCATCCGCGGCATCTGCGATGGCCCAAATCAAAATACTCTCCTCCCCATCGCTTCATCTCTGCTTGCACTCAATTCTGGGAGTCCATCAAGGGACTGCGATGCAGGGAGGTTTGCGAAAAAGAGACGAGCAAAAAAGGGACGTACCGTGGATTGACTCGCCGAGGGGCTGTCAATTAAACGACGATTTCGAGCCTCGATTGAGCAAAAATCGGAGAATATAGTCCGTACATACAAGTCGTCCCGGGCAACAGGGCCCAGTTGCGGAGGTCAATCACCACGAAAGTGCGCATTTTGTTGGCGGAATTTTTTAGGTGGTGATTGAGATGTCTCGGGTTTCTCAGCGATCAAAACAAATGGGCCAAGAATGCTCGCCGTTGCGTGGTCATTTCATTCCTCATGATGATCAAGGGAGAAAGAGTCGGTCGGATCTTGGCACGATGCTGGCGCGTGCGCCCTCGCAGTGATGAGAACAGAGCTCAAGGAGAACCACAAAACAAACGTTAGTCAAAGGGAGCTGCCGAGTGTAGGTCTGTTCGCATGGAAAACTCTGGTACGGAGTAAGTATTGGGGACAGGAGAAGAAACTTTTTCTCTCCTGCGCGTGCTTCATTCAACCCACCATGACCATGTCTAATTGCGTTATATTGTGGCTTGTCTTCATTTCCGTTTGGCTTGGAAACGCGACGTGATTGGATAGCGGGCACGTTGGGACCTGCATTGGACTGCTGCGTCGAGCCGGCGCAAGGCAGGCGCAAGGCTTCCCGCCGAGTGGCAGCGGGTCGTGCACCGTCTCATCACTGATCACTGATCAGTGTCAGTGTCAGTGTCAGTGTCAGTGTCAGTGCAGTGTCAGTGTCAGGGGAACACGCAATTTCATCGTGACATTTGATGACAGATGACTCCCCCATAGTTCAGGGGAGGCAGGAGGTGCCTTTCCCCTGTTCCCAGTAGCTAATAAGCTAATAAGCTAGTCATCAGGGAAGGAACATTGGATCGACAAGGAGGCCCTTTGTTCACAGACCCGTCCGGCAACAAGACGGAGGCGCCTCTCTCTCTTCTCTCTTCTCTCTTCCTCTTATTCCCTCCCTCTCTTCCCCATCCCACATGGATCGCAAACCAACTTGATGCTCGGTCGCTGATCTTACTTCCCTGGTGCCAACTCGTATTTCATTCCTTTCAAATATTGTCACTCATTTCTCGCCCGATATCGACTGTCCGACGACAAAGCCGCTCCTTTATGCTCATAATAGCCACGCTCATTCGTTCGACTTGAACATCGCAATCATTATCATTCGAAACCGTCACAGACCCAGCAGACAGACGCACGCTCATCTTTTCGAAACTCACCCTCATTCTTCTGTCGCCTTCTGTCGCCAGGTGTCGCACTTCTCGAATTTCCAACCGTTTGGGGACTCGCGACGGAACCTGGCGCGGAATACATTAAAGTGATTAGACTTATAAACAGCCGACAAACTCAGTCCGATCCGACTGTGCGCTCAACTCAACAACCAATCTCTACTCCGCCATGAAACTGTCAGTCTTTCAGACTGTGCTCGGCGCAGCAGCAGTTCTCTTGGCTGGCAGTGACGCCAGTGCCTCTCATGAACGAATACACCACGTTCACAAAAGACTGAGCCGCCCTCATGGTCATGTACACTCCCGTGCCGAGACCAACACCGTGGTCAAGCGCGGGACTTGTAGCTTCCCTACCAATGACCCTGACCTCGTTGCTGTTACGCCCGGGTCTAAGAATGCCGGTTGGGCCATGAGCCCCGATCAGGAGTGCAAGCCAGACAAGTACTGCCCATTTGCCTGCAAGCCTGGTATGGTGATGGCTCAGTGGGATCCCGATTCCGCGTATACCTATCCTGCCTCTATGAACGGCGGGTTATACTGCGACAAGAGCGGCAATGTGAAGAAGCCTTTCCCCGAGAAGCCCAACTGTGTCCAGGGAACAGGCTCCGTCAAGGCTGTCAACAAGTGCAAGAGTCAGATGTCCTGGTGCCAGACTGTCTTGCCTGGTAATGAGGCCATGTTGATTCCCACTCTTGTGTCTTCGGAAGTTACTATTGCTGTTCCTGATGCTTCCTACTGGGAGAGTACCGCCGCACAGTAAGTCATGGCCCTGAGGCTCTGAACGCCGATTGGTTTTAGAAATTTGCAAAACATGAAGCTGATTCGAGCACAGCTTCTACATCAACCCTCCCGGTACTGGTGAGGAAGGCTGTATCTGGGGAACCTCGTCAAACCCGATTGGTAACTGGACTCCTTTCGTTGCTGGCGCTAACACCGACGGCAACGGTCAGACCTTTGTCAAGATCGGCTGGAACCCAATTTGGCAAGAGTCCAATCTGGCTGGATCCAAACCCGATTTCGGAATCAAGATTGAGTGCCCGGATGGTGGCTGCACTGGATTGCCTTGCCAGATCGATCCGTCGTCAAGCTCTACTGGCAGTGTTGGTAGCAAACTGGCCGCCATTGGTGCGGGCAATGCTGCATTCTGTGTGGTGACGGTTTCCAAGGGCTCTACTGCTCATGTTGTCGCCTTTGATGGGTCTGGTGGCAACTCTGATCCTAAGCCTGAGCCCAAGAAGAGCTCTTCTGCTCCTCCTCCACCACCATCCACCACCACCAGCAGTACTCCGCAGCCCACGGCGAGCCAGGTTCCCACCACAACCTCGACTCCGTCGTCCACTTCGACAAGCTTAGTCATTACAACTTCTTCTTCTTCTACTACTTCTTCATCATCTTCATCTTCATCTTCATCATCATCGTCATCTTCATCTTCATCATCATCTTCTTCATCTTCTTCCTCTGGGCCCTCGTCAACCTCTGTTCCTACGACCACATCGTCGGCTACCCCAACTCTACTTCCAGGTATCTTCCGCGAGAACGGCACATCTCATCATGCTGCTTCCACCACAGCCCCACCGTCATTCCTGGAGCCCGCGGCTATGACCATCGTTCCAAGTGCCCCCAAGATGATTGAGAAGGAGGGGAAGCGGGCAGACAGGAAGGCAGTGCGGCGGCAGGCCTTCTCGTAGCCTTTGTTGCCGCCGCCTACTTGTTTTAGGCCTATTGATGAGCTTCCTCACTTTGCAAACTGCTCAACACCTGATGTCAACTACCGGCTGTGCTTTCTTCTTCGTTGTCAATTTTTGATTGTCACTCTGAGACGCTCACCCATTGTCATATTTTCATGGTGACGCCACTCTCTACCCCTGTGTCAGATGGGATTCTGGCTGCCTCTTTTTTCTTGCGGCTGATACCTTTGCTTCTTCTTCCGCCCACAGAAATACATACTTGTATACCCCTTCCGAATTGACTACATGTAGTTCAGTTGGATTTTTCTTTCTCTTCTTTTGAATATCAACCGAATCCTATCGGCGATAGTGTTTATTGTCTTTGGACACCCACTTCATGGCTGACGCCATGACACCAACTCATTTTTCTTGACGGTCTTCCGAAACCTTCTCCTTTTCGTTTCCCTTCCACATGGAAGAACCGGTTTTTTTGAGTTGTTACTATTTTGTTCTTCATCGATACCCTCTTCTTAACAGAAGAAGTTTTAATTTTGTTTCGACCACCCATTTTGGGCAGATTTGATCGGACAGGCTTCTAAAAGCGCTCTGTGGGGACATATGATTGATGTATCTACAGCTTGACAAGACCAGAATTAAAACCCTGTTTTGTGTGAATCTGCTGGACCAAGGGGGCTCATTGGTTTCAGCCTGGTTTTGATTCCATCTTTTGTTCTACTTGCGCGTTCTTCTTTCTATTGATGATTGGAAATTTCATGCTCACGACCATGCATTCTGTGGCGCCTCGGTGTAGTTGAGGATAGGAGAAAGTCGCATTGAATTTTTGAATATGCAACCGACAAAGTCGTTGATTTTTTTCAACGTGTCTTTAAAAAGCATTGTATCCATGCCAAGTTTACCGACGCAACATTAACTCCAACATTATCTTGATTAATTCAGAATCATGTACAAGATTGTTTTCCTAGCTGTACCGTAGACCACCATGCCGCCCGCCCGGGGTATCAAAGCAACCGCCCAACGTGAAAGTAGACAGATCTATCCCTTCACCCACCCAGGCACCTCGTTGATATCAAAATCCTCGTCATATCTTCTTTCTGAAATAGCCTGCCAAACGTTGGGCCAGCCTGCCACGACAGGGCCCTTGGCCTTGGCTCCAATGATGGCGAATCTGGCCTGGCCGTGCGCGACAAAGCCATGCATGAGGCCCTGCTGGACCAGCGTCGCCACCATCATCTCCACGTCCCTGAGGGTGATTTCTGCATTCCCCCACACCATGCCCTCGTTGGGACGTAGTTTCTTGGGCCCGCCCGGCGGGGAGCCAGCGTCGTGTCGGGCGAGTCCTGAACATTATTGGCGACGGCCTTGATGAGCAGCGGGTTCGCCTGCGAAGCGGACCGCGCAACTCGGCCGTTGGGGTGGGACGGCAGCCAGCCTTCCAGCCTGCGCTGCAGATGGACCGCGACGGTGTGCAAATGCGTCATGTCCAGCGTGGCTGCTTTTCGGGACGACGCATCCGTGGGAGGCACATAGGTCAGGATGAACGTCTTGCGGGCCAGCGATCTCCAGAGCATGGGACGCAATCTATGCGTCAGCGCCAGCAGCACGCCCTTTTCGAACAGCCATGATTCGTGCGTCCCCAGATGAGCCTGGAAGTGGATGAAGTTTCCCGATCGCACCGCCTGGCAGAGCGGCGAGAAGACGGGCTGCAGGGGACGGGCCTCGGCTCGGCGCATGAGGGCCTGGGAGGGAAACCGGCCGAGGAGCATGTTGCAGGGGATGAGGTACGTGAGGATGTTGGTGCGGTGGGAGACGAGCGGCGGCGGCGTCTGCACGTAGGCCTGCTCGAGGCACAGCGATGCGCGGTGGTAGTGCTGGTTGGAGAAGTGGAAGCGACCCAGGTAGTAGAGGAATGTGACGCGCTGGGAGGCCGGGTACAGAGACAGAGGGAGGGAGAGGGTGGAAATGTTGACGAAGAGCATCTTGGCGAGGTTTGTTCTTCGACACTATGGTTCGAGGTTTGTTGTCAGCTCTCTCTTGGATCGACTCCGTGGCATGATGACTTCCGGGAGACTCATGAACCTACTGCGAATAAAAGCTTCAAGACCAGATTGGCAAACATGTACACGCCGACCTTCTTGCCCTCTGGCACTTTGCCCACGGACCGATCGGTCAGACACGTCGTAAAGATCTTTTGGATGATCTCGGCGGACGACTCTGCGACGGATTTGCCACCACTGTCTTCGTCGACGGACCGGATCCGACGAGTCAAGTCTGGCCGCCGGCTGAGCTGGAGAGTGAAGCGGGCGAGGGTGACGGAGAAGGACATGCTTGGCTGGAGAAGCATGGCTCCGTACGTTGGGTGAGTGAAGGCGGTGCCGCATGAGCTTTGATTGATGGCGTCAGTTCTTCTTCTTCTTCTTCTTCTTCTCCCTTCCCTTTTCCTCAGATATCGAAGCAAATAGTTGAAGGGAGGGAAACCCACTTGACCAACGTCGTAAGCAATTCGTGGGTCCTCAGCAAATCCTCATAGTTGATGTCTCTCCACAAGGTCAAATAGTCCTTCATGAAGGACTGGAAGGACGGCCAAACGGTTGCCTGGCCGTCGGGCACGTCATCCTCGACAGGCAGGTACTGCTCAATGGCGGCCTCGACGCCCTCGGGCCCGGCGAAGTTGGCGCGCAGCTCGGCGGCCATGTCGTAGTACTTTTGGTCGGAGCTTGGCTCGACTTGCAGCCAGGAGCGGAGCATGTCGCCCTGTTGGTTGCGGACATATTGGCGGATCTGGGTGAGGAATTGAGCGACGAGGGACATGCTGGTGGTGGCTCCGTCGCCGAAATGTCGCCGTGGGCGTGGTGTTGGGGGAGGAGGTGAGGTTGAAAGGAGGTGGAAGGGGATTTCGAAGCGAGGTTGAATCGAGGTTGAATCGAGGTGGGGTGATGATGATGGCTGGGCGAGACTGCGTGAGCGTGAGCGAGTTGCCCAGCAAGGAACTCGGCCACACTTATAATCCTACTTATGCCGTCTGAATCTTTTTGACGGAAACACCTGTTCGATGAGATAGATGGCTTGGCGTTTCAGCCATCGGTGACGCAT
This sequence comes from Epichloe scottii, assembly GCA_021950295.1. Taxonomy (NCBI): domain Eukaryota; kingdom Fungi; phylum Ascomycota; class Sordariomycetes; order Hypocreales; family Clavicipitaceae; genus Epichloe; species Epichloe scottii. Next base: position 1,741,590 of record CP083245.1, read on the forward strand.
CGTGGCGAGCAAGGCCTTGGCAGGTCAGAGATGAGCCAGACGTTCGGAAAGGTGCGCGCGACCATGTGTGCATTCTCTTATCAGAAAGCCTTGTCGTCTCTTCACTGACGCAATAAGACAAAAGATGATTACATTCCATGTTGCCGATTCATTTCTATTAAACAGTGCGCTTGAACTCGTGTAGTAATCAGGACCCCGAACCCAGTCAGTACCTGCTACATTGATCTGGTACTTTTCCAACAGATATGCACGGAAAGAAACTCTCATTTCAGTCCTCGGCCAGCTTTGATGCAATATACCCTGCCTACTCCGTACACAACACACCCTTATGCAGACTCAACTCTTTGCACAACCATGGCGGTGGCGGCACCACCACCGTTGCAAATAGCAGCAACACCGTACTCACCCGGCTTCAGCTGGTGGAGAAGTGTGGTTAAAATTCGAGAGCCAGAGCTTCCGAGAGCGTGGCCGAGGGAGATGGCACCGCCCAGAGGATTGACCTTGGCTCCCTCGAGACCGAGTATCTTCTGGTTGGCCAGAATAACGGCGGCGAAGGCCTCGTTGAACTCCCAGACGGCAACCTGGTCCTTGGTGATGCCGGCTCTCTCCAGAGCAATCGGCACAGCCTTGGCAGGGGCGACGGGAAAGTCAATGGGGGACATGGCAGCATCGGCGTAGCTGCAAATCTTGGCAAGAACACGGGAGCTGGAACCGTATTGCTGAGCGAGGGCCTTGTTGCCCAGGACCAGAGCGCTGGCGCCATCGTTCAAGGTCGACGAGTTGGCGGCGGTGACGGTGCCGCTGCCGTCGCGAACAAATGCAGGCTTGAGGGTGGGAATCTTCTCAATCTTGACATCCAAGTAGCCCTCATCGGTGTCGATGATGGTGTCGCCCTTCCGGCCGGGCACAGTCACGGGAACAATCTCGTCAGCGAACGCCTTGTCAGCCCACGCTTTCTGGGCCTTCTTGTACGACTGAATGGCGTAAGCGTCCTGCTCCTCTCGTGTAATACTGTGGTTTTTGACAGTGTTTTCGGCGCAATTGCCCATGTGGAACTGCTGGTACACATCGGTCAATCCATCCTTTATCAGGCCGTCCTCCATCTTGACATGGCCAAAGGCGGGGAGACCGCTGGCGCGGGATACGTAGAGAGGAACCCGGGACATGTTCTCCATACCACCAGCGATCTGAGCCTCGGCCAAGCCCATCTGGATATTCTGCGCAGCCATGGCAACGGCCTTCAGACCAGAGGCGCAGACCTTGTTGATGGTAGTGGCCTCGATGGACTCGGGAAGACCAGCAAAGATGGAAGCTTGACGGGCGGGAGCCTGGCCAACTGATCCCTGCAAAACATTTCCCATGTAAACATCCGTGATCTTCTCGACAGGGACCTTGGACTTCGCCACTGCTGACTTGATAGCAGCGGCGCCTAGCTTAGGGGCGGACACACTCAGAAACGAGCCATTGAACTGTGAAACAACCAACGATTAGCCCGGGGCAGCGACAAGCCGGAAAAAAAAAAGACACGTACCTTGGCCGTGGGCGTTCTTGAGGCACTGAGAATGTAGGCATCCTGAAGCTCTTTGCGCAGCGTGGCACCAGTGGAAAACTGGCGAGCTGCTTTCACATGCCAGGCAAGCTGGCTGGCGAGCCGTGGTGATCTGAGTTGTGCGATGGGCATATCGGTAGAGCCGGCAGCCTGGTTGCCACAGCTACTCTGAAGTGGGATGAAGGAAATGAATTGAGCGCCTGCGGGAGAAAGGAAGCGCAGAGAGTGGTTTGAACCAGATGGCAGGGTGATTGCATCGTAGGCTGGTTCAACCGTTCGGTACGCTTCGGCTTAGAGAGGGGGCGGCGTTCCGGGGAACTTGGCGTCGACGGAACCCGAAGTGGAGGGCCTCGACCTCATGTGGGGTCTGGGCCTGGCACCGAGAATGCGCTTGCTGAATCAGCGTGACCTTCCTCAGTCGATGGCTCCAACACCTTGATTGGCCCATCAGCCTGACGCTTCGTGATTGGCAGGGGCCGTCATGCTGGGGCGGTTTCGGGCCCAGACCACAATCGCCATTATCACACGGCCGGACGGCCTGGATGGCCAGGTCCCATTTCCTTATTCGCCATCACGCCCAATCTACCAGACCTTCATCAAACCTGAACGAGCAAAAGACGGACCTTTTTGCAAGCTTGTACTGGCTTGCAGTAGACGACGATTTGGTCTGATAGGTAGGGCTTGTTGAAGTCTTTCCTCACGCTCCTCCACATATAACCAGCTCCAAAGCTGGGCTAGTACCATGTCTACCGCAGCTCGCCGTCGTTTGATGCGTGACTTCAAGGTTCGCCGCAGGAACTCATCATGTCGAAGCTTATAACAACTTCATACTAATGGCACATGATAGCGCATGCAAACTGATCCTCCTGCTGGGGTGTCTGCTTCTCCTATTCCTGACAATGTGATGACATGGTTGGTCTTCTCAGCCTTGTTGGCCGATGAAAACGCCAGACGCATGACGTGAGGCACAGTTTTGCTGACGAATTGCGAACCAGGAACGCTGTCATAATTGGGCCGGCCGATACCCCCTTCGAGGATGGTACATTTAGACTCGTGATGCAATTTGAAGAGCAATACCCGAACAAACCACCGCAGGTCAAGTTCATCAGCCAGATGTTCCATCCGAACGTGTATGCGACGGGAGAGCTCTGTCTCGATATTTTACAAAACCGGTGGAGTCCGACATACGACGTAGCTGCCGTTTTGACAAGTATTCAGAGGTACGTACGATTGCCGCACAACTCGGCGATGATAGGTCATTATGTGATGATGGACTAACCCAGTAATCACGTTAGTTTGCTCAACGATCCGAATACGGGATCTCCTGCAAACGTCGAAGCCTCGAATCTCTACAAGGACAATCGCAAGGAATACACGAAAAGAGTAAGAGAGACGGTAGAAAAGAGCTGGGAGGACTAGGTGGCGACCCAAACTGCCCTCAGTGTGTGTTGTTAAGGAGAGGATCGCTCGGCCGGCCTGAATCTTGTACATGGATATCGTCGGTAGACTCCGACCGACGAGTACATCAAGCCTTGTTTGAGTCGAGTTTTGTGGCGATGGTCTCAGTCTCGCCAAAGAAGCTGGGAAATAGTTGATAGGGTGTTTTGGTGTACGGTGCTGGACTGATTATACCAAGGGATCTTTATATTAGGAAGCATAAATGCATTTGATATTTTCCATTCGCGGATCGGCCCTCGGTGTTTTGGCCTAGTTTCTGTTGTCACCCTGCTCGGGCCCCTGCATATCTTCGTCGCAGAGCAATCGATTACACGCAAGCACGACACTGTGAACATGAGTAGCATTTACTTTTTGTATATTGATTCAGCAAGCAGGAGTCAGGCGACGACAAATTGTCGTCACGGACAGTGGCATAAACTAACGACTTTCGGCAAAGCCAAGTCGGCTCAGCAGAATGCGGTTTCAGACGACTCGTCTTTGAAGTATATCTAATGCGCAACGGGCTGGGCTTTGGCTGAAACAGGAGACGAAGAGGATTCCCTTGACCGGACTTGGCCATTTGCCATTATGGACCTGGATGATCCCCCACCATCATGTGGAGAGACGCTTGTTTTGAAAAGGTCGTACCAGACTCCTTGAGCTGACCAAACGTCAGACAAATGGACAAGTGGTACTCCGTACTTTGCAGGGCACATGCAGCCAAGCCAAGCCAGGTTGCACAACTATGCGCACGCATGCGATCTACCGCCTGCTTCCCTTACAAAAAAAAACCAAAAAAAAAACCAAAACATCGCCATTCATTCATCTGTTCGTACTCCACAGGAAATGCTGAAGGTCAAGCGTACTACGTGAGGTGCGGTTGGTCACGCGGGTTGCTCCAGCCAGCTCTATTGGCAGTTGACATAAACATACCTGGGCGGCCTGCGAAAGTGGGCCGGTGCGAATTCCGGGAGGGCAAGACCATTAATGCATTTGTGTTGCATATGCTCCGTATGCCAGCCGAATAATCCGTAAAACACGGAGAACCAGACAAATCGGACAGGACGGGTCAGTCTAGTGTATCATTCTGGTTCCAAGGCAGAGTCGGGTAGGCCAGCCGTGAATAATACGAATAATACTAGGCAGGCTACGTGGAAAAGAACGACGTCCAGACGACTTGATTGTTGACTAAGCCGCACGTACACGAGGCGATTTCACATGGTGCTCCTGTCCTAGCCAGGTACTGTGTACTGTGTCTATTGATTTAAATTTATTACCCCCCCGAAGCGCGTCCCTCCCAACCAGACCTCAACCTTGTCCTGTGTCTCGATCTAACCGTCGTCGCGTAGTCGATCTTGGGTACTGCACAGGCACCTAGCTAGCTACCTGTGCTTGCTTTCCGGAGCGTCGACCCGGTTGTTGCTTTTCTTGACAAATTTGTTCGCATGGTTGGTTGGGCCGCTGCACATCCATCGCGCGTTGCTTGTGTCCACCGCCCCGGACATCAACACCAATCCCCAGGCGGGTGCGGCTCATGATCCCCAACACAGCGACATTCAGCAACAGTAGCCAAAATGTCTGCCAACAGCATCAAGGTTGTGGCCCGGTTCCGGCCTCAGAACCGGATTGAGCTGGAATCGGGCGGCAAGCCCATCGTCTCCTTCAGCTCAGAAGACTCGTGCAGTCTCGACGTACGAATGACCCCTCCCACCGCCGCCACCACCCACTTCGAGATGCCGCCTTGGCAGGCGGCCGCAAATCCGTGTCTTCCAGCTAACAGATTATATGTATAGTCAAGAGAGGCCCAGGGCTCATTTACCTTTGATAGAGTGTTTGACATGGAATGCAAGCAGCAGGACATTTTCGACTTCTCCATTCGTCCCACTGTTGACGACATCTTGAACGGCTACAATGGCACCGTCTTCGCCTACGGCCAGACTGGCGCTGGTAAATCGTACACCATGATGGGCACAAACATCGACGACGACGAAGGACGAGGTGTTATCCCACGTATCGTGGAGCAAATTTTCGCGAGCATCATGACCAGCGCCAGCACGATAGAGTATACCGTGCGAGTCAGCTACATGGAAATTTACATGGAGAGGATCAGAGATCTCCTGGCCCCTCAAAACGACAATCTGCCCGTGCACGAGGAGAAGAACCGTGGAGTCTACGTCAAAGGTCTTCTGGAGATTTATGTATCGAGCGTGCAAGAAGTCTACGAGGTCATGAGAAGGGGAGGAAATGCCCGAGCCGTTGCCGCAACCAACATGAATCAGGAATCATCGCGATCGCACTCGATTTTTGTCATTACCGTCACGCAGAAGAATGTTGAGACGGGTTCGGCGAAGAGCGGTCAGCTCTTCTTGGTGGATTTGGCAGGTAGTGAAAAGGTGGGGAAGACGGGCGCAAGTGGACAAACACTCGAAGAAGCCAAGAAAATCAACAAGAGCTTGAGCGCCCTCGGCATGGTCATCAATGCTCTGACTGACGGCAAATCATCTCACGTTCCTTACCGAGACTCGAAATTGACCCGAATACTGCAAGAATCGCTGGGCGGTAACAGCCGAACGACACTCATCATCAATTGCTCCCCAGCAGTTACAACGATGCCGAAACTCTCAGCACCATGCGATTCGGTACGCGAGCCAAATCCATCAAGAATAAGGCCAAGGTCAATGCCGAGCTCAGTCCCGCCGAGCTCAAGATGCTGCTCAAGAAGGCACAGGGCCAAGTCACCAACTTCGAGAACTACATCTCGACTCTTGAAGGCGAAATTCAGCTGTGGCGCTCAGGAGAGTCGGTTCCTAAAGAGAAATGGGCACAACCTGGGGATGGCGTGGTGGCAAAGGCAGAGCCCAAGACTCCACGTCCGTCAACACCCTCCCGACTCGCAGCCGAGAGCCGATCAGAAACACCAGTCGCCGCTGACCGGGCCTCCACCCCAAGCTTGCAGTTGGAGAAGGACGAACGGGAGGAATTCCTGCGCCGCGAAAACGAACTTCAAGACCAGCTTGCGGAGAAGGAGTCGCTGGCAACGGCGGCTGAGAAGACCCTGCGTGAGACCAAGGAGGAGATGGCCTATCTCAAGGAACATGACAGCAAACTGGGCAAGGAAAACGAGAGACTGACGACGGAAACGAACGAGTTCAAGATGCAGCTCGAGCGGCTCACGTTTGAAAGCAAGGAGGCGCAGATCACCATGGACGCGCTGAAGGAAGCAAACTCGGAGCTGACTACTGAGCTGGACGATGTCAAGCAGCAACTTCTCGACATCAAGATGAATGCCAAGGAAACCGGTGCAGCCTATGATGAGAAGGAGAAACGCAAGGCCGAGAAGATGGCCAAGATGATGGCTGGCTTTGACCTTGGAGGGAGGTGTTCAGCGACAATGAGCGATCCATCAGTGAAGCCATTCAGCACATTGACAGACTGCATGAAGTCTGTGCCGTGGGTGACAACATTGCGCCAGATGAGCTGAAGGACCTCCGCTCCAGGTTGGTGGAAACGCAGGGCATCGTAAGACAAGCAGAGCTCTCCATGTTTGGCACCTCATCCGGCGAAGTGGATTCTCGAAGGAGACATGAGTTGGAGGAGAAATTGGAAGCCATGCACCAGCAGTACGAAGATCTCTTGACGAAGAATCTGAGTGAAAGCGATGTCGAAGAAGTCAAGACCTTGCTGGAGAATGCCTATGCCAGCCGCCAGTCGACGCAGGCCCAGCTGATTGAGGAGCTCAAGGCAGATGCGGCCCAGAAGGGGAACGAGAACTCACGGATGAAGTTGCTCATAGAAGACCTTCAGCAGCGAGTCAAGGCTGGAGGTGCTGCACCCATGACCAACGGCAAAACCATCCAACAACAGATTGCCGAGTTTGACGTCATGAAGAAGAGCCTGATGCGGGACCTGCAGAATCGCTGCGAGCGTGTTGTCGAGCTGGAGATCTCGCTGGACGAGACGCGCGAGCAGTACAACAATGTGCTGCGGTCATCCAACAACCGGGCCCAGCAGAAGAAGATGGCATTCTTGGAGAGAAATCTCGAACAGCTGACACAGGTCCAGCGTCAGCTGGTAGAGCAAAACTCTGCGCTCAAGAAGGAGGTCGCCATTGCTGAACGTAAGCTAATTGCACGAAATGAGCGCATTCAGAGTCTGGAGAGCCTGCTGCAAGACAGCCAAGAAAAGATGGCAGCGGCTAATCACAAGTACGTGTACACCCACAACTACACCCTCGAGAGAGGTTGATTACTAACACGAGGCTCCAGGTTCGAAGTCCAACTCGCCTCCGTCAAGGAGCGCCTCGAGGCAGCCAAGGCCGGCAGCACCAAGGGCCTCAATGCCACGGGCGAAGGATTCAGCTTTGCCAACGCCGGAAGCCGCATCGCGAAACCCCTCCGCGGAGGCGGTGGTGACGGTCCCGGCGTCTCCACGGTCACGTCACTTCAGAATGAAGCAGCCAGCAACAAGAGAAGCAGCTGGTTCTTCAACAAGTCGTAGTAAAGAAGGTTGCCACGCGAACTTGTTTGGTTTTTTTTCTTGCGAGCGGCATGTTACGAAATAGCGAGACACGAATAGACATCACTGGACATGGCCACCGCACCCACGCGACAAGAAAGACCTGCAGCGACTGTGTTTTTGTGATTCACAGCACAGGATAGATGATGGAATTTTTGTTTGTCATCTTATCGGTTCGACTTTTGTCTTGGGCCGACTTGTCGCTCTCCCGCAGTTGCGTTTTCTCCCCCCACCCCTCTGGCGCTGCATCTCTCTCCCCTCACACCTCGCTCCCTTTTGCTTCAATTTTTGAACTTGTTTTCCTTTGTCACGCTGTCGTATACCACAGACCGCCTCGATGAGGTGCCGTTTTCGAGGATCATACCACCCCTTCCCTCCTCATCTTGTGACTCTGCACTTCGAAAGACGAGGTATCAATGACGACTTGGATTTACGACATGGCCTTGAGGAAGCGGCGAAAGGAAGAGGGATGCATGATGCTCGAGGGGCTGAATGATGCCATGAGAAGCCAATGATATGGGTCTACGAGGGACATTGGAGGAGTTTGTGGATGGTGTGACGATTCTGATTGTAGAGCTCACGTATGAATTACATAGTACAAAATATACAAAGTCAAAACTTTTGAGGAAATCAAAAAAGGAGCACCGAGGTTAGATGGAGGTTTTGATACTGTGATTTAATTGCTGATGTCAGAGCGATTTAGCAAGATCACCGACGAGAAATAATTGCGAACAACGCTCTATAAACAGGGTGCATGATGAGATATGAAGGAATGAGGATGACATTTATGTCGTTTGTGTGGTCCAACGCTAAGATGTCGGAGATGAGTAACTGAAAAGTATCATGTGAAAAGACTGACCACACTGTATTTCAGACATGATAAATGTGTCCAAAATCAAGTCTCTAGCGGACTTCTTTGCTGTGCTTGGCAATGAAAACAGCCTGAGGGACAATAATGGCGCTTGAGACAAGGAAGGCACCAATGCTCAACAAAAACATCTTGACGTAAAGGGTAAGTAAACGGCGCCAGGAGGACTTGCTGAATGTGACCCAGGCGTCTGTGACTGTGGCGTAACCCTTTCCGCCAACGACTTCAGGTTCGACCTTGCCCTCAAAGGAGCGATCAAAGGGGATAATGGTGCTCTGCTCGACGGGTAGGAGCGAGGCCTGGACACGGACGAGAACGACGTAAGCGGGGATGATGACAAAAATGGAGCAAGCGAGGGTGACGACGATGACGACGAGAGACTTGATGATGAAGCTGCCGTCAACGGCGTCCATGGCGATGGGCTCGTTCAAGCCAGTCTTTGGCATCTGAAGGCCGAGGATGAAGGCGGTAGCAAAGGGAATAAAGCGAGCGACTTCCCGGGCGAACCAGAAAATGGTGACGGCCTTCCACGTCGCATCAAAGGTGCGTCGGAAGGGCGGCAAACGAGACCAGAAGTGCAGGGGGATTCTTCCGAAATGACAATGTGAACCCAGGCGGTGCTGAACTGAACGAGGGTCAGGGAAGCGAGCAGCGTGGCAACCGGGTAGAAGAAGCCACCGACAGCGCCGGTGAAGATGCCCATAACCATGGAGGTCAGGAAAACTTGGGCAAGGAAGCAGAAGAAGCCGCGGAAGTTGGCCTTGATGCCGCCATTGGCCATGAGCAAGCGGTTGATGGCACGGAACGAGGATGTCACGGTGCGAGGCTGGCCGTGCGTGGGCTTGAAGCCGTTGCGGGTGATGGCTATGCCTGCGCCACCTTCAGCATCCGCCGACTGTTCTTGGAGGGAGACGGGCTCGTAGGCGGGCGGGTTCTCGTCTTCAACCATGGCGAAGACGGGGTAAATCATCTTGAAGGTGTATTCGAACTGGGGAGGGTAACATCTAGTCAGTACATTGATGGGGGAGATGGAAATGCCCATAGAAATCACCCGTGAGCAAATACCGACAAAGGCATCTATGATACTAATGTTGGAGGCATTGGAGGGGGAAAAGTAACTCACAAGGAGAACCGTTGGGATGAGCAGCAGAATGTCGATGAGGACAAGGAGGAAAGCCCACGATGGCAGCTCATAGCCTCTGATATCGTCGCCACCTTCGAGGGCGCGCTTGATGGAGAAATGCATGGTGACTTGCAATGTTGATATGAGAAAAAAGTCAAAAAGTAGAATGGAGGAGGGGGCAAAGAGGAATGAGAAATGAGAGCCAGGGTTTTGATACACGATGATGAAAGGATGGAAGAACGAACGGTTAGCCAAAGTGAGGCGTACGCGTTGACGTAGGCGCACTCTGTACTCCGTACGGAGCAAAGGATACGTAGGCAGCAAAGCGGGGCGAGGCTAGTGTTTTATGTAGTAATAAGCGCTAGGCAGGTGCATGGGGCTGAGCAAGTTGCGGGGACTCGGCGACTCGAGCCTGGTGATCGGGTCTGGCGATGTAGCTCTTGACTGAAACAGGTATTTAAAAGAAGCTCGAGTGCTGGCATTAGTCCATGTCTTTGCGGCCACCCTGGTCCTGATGGATTTGCCGGACCTCGTTCTTGCGGGCAAACTCTATGTGTGACTTGGTGGCGTTGACCAAACCACATACTCACAAAAACAAACAAGTGGGGGGGCGTCGTGGACTCTTTGGCTTCTTTCGCTTCTTTCCCGCCGTCGCAATGGAGACCTCGGATGGACCAGAACATCTTATTCGACCAGCTTTCTCACCTTGATCAACGAATTCTCGTCCTAGTCGATGATATGAAGCCACCTGTCAATAGTTCGTGCTAAGGAAATATATGGCTGCTCCGTCGATTCCCAATCTCCTCACGCTGAGGGGAGGCAGCCGCGGAGGACGAGGCAGACCACCGGGGGCTCTCCATCATCTGCAGTCGTTTCTCAAGACACTGCCATCCAAGGCACCGACACGGATGCCGCCGTCTCACGCTTGAGCGCCGTCGACCTGGGATACCTCGACGATCCCTACGCAAGACTCTTCGTGACGGGGCCGCCCACGAGAAGGTTGCCCATCATCAACAGAGGTGAGCGGCATCCTGAATGAATGAATCCAGATTTCAGTATGCATGCCTCGCGTTCCAAGAGACTGATGCCTCTCAGGAACTTATACGCGGACCACGTCGTTGGATAGCATGATCCAGGCTTTCCTCTCGCACAACGGCACATCCTTCAAGCAAATCATCTCTCTTGGTGCCGGGACCGACACCAGACCTCTCCACATGCTTCAGAAGCCCGGAGCCGAAAACATCATCTACCATGAACTGGACTTCGAGCCAACCTGTCGGCGCAAACTGGCCATCACACAGTCCTCACCAAACCTACGTCACCTTTTCCGAGACTTCAGCATTCACAACAATGGCTCCTGGGCCGCCGAACCTTGCAGGGGCGGCTCATACCACTGCCATGCCATGGACCTACGCAGCCTCACCAAGTCTGTCACCGCGCTACCCAGCAGCATACGCAGCGACGTCCCAACCCTCTTGCTATCCGAATGCTGTCTCTGTTACCTAACACAGCAGGACTCGGAAAACGTCTTGCAATTTTTCACTTCCAAGATACCTACCATTGCCGCATTGTTGTACGAGCCTATGCCACTAGATGACGCCTTTGGAAACATGATGATTTCCAATCTAAAAGCGCGACAGATTCACATGCCCTCATTGGATAAGTACAAGAATCAACAGGGTCAAGTGTCGAGACTGCAGGAGTCGGGATTCGACAGCACCGGCTATGCGACTATTAAGGACGCGTGGGATACGTGGGTGGACAAGAGGGAGAGGGAGAGAGTCGATCGCCTGGAGGGCCTGGATGAAGTTGAAGAGTGGAAGTTGCTGGCGGCACATTACATTGTGGTGTGGGGGACGAGGGGCGTAGAACTCGGGCCGACGAACAGAACTTGCTGAGATGGAGAGCCTGAAGAAGAATCTATCAATCCATCTCGGCTGCGTGCGATATCAATGTTGAAGGCTGATGTCCTTGAAGCATGCTTGTAGCCTTGTACCATGAATGGAAGGATGAGCGACTTGGTGCTGAGAAGGTCACGTGCCAGAGCAGTCACCTCGTCGCGCAACCATCCCTTGAGACCAAAGCTCTCTCTCACTCATCTTTATTATTTGCGACTACATACATCCACTTAATCCGACATTCGTACCGTGATAATAGATCTCTGGCGCATATTCTTAACTGTATTATATTTTTCAAATATATATATATATATATAAATCAGCAGCATCTTCATACCGATTGCAGGCAATACCCCACCATCTCACTTGAGCGCCTCACCATTTCATCGCCGAATGCGCACGCCCTCACAATTGAATCATTGAATCATTGAATCGCGAACACCCAAAGTCATCATCAAAGGGCATTTGAAAAGGGGAAGATCTAAGAACGCTCGGCATCCCGCAACGGAGCCACGGCCGCCAAGATGGCCGACTCCAAGGATAACAAGGCGTACAAGTACCGCCAGGAAATCAGCCAGGTACGAAACGACAACGCCGCGCTCACGCTCGGCATCAAGGAGCACCGCCGTCTTTCCCACTCTTTGATCAAAGATCAATGTCAAGAGTAGATCCTGACAACAGAGACGCTGACCCTCACAGATGATGTACGTCTCTGGTGAGACGGGCGAGCCATCAGTCGAAACAACCAGCATTATAGAGGACATTGTTCGCCAACAAGTCATTGAATTAGTGAGTGAACAAACCCTTTTTCCAACCATTACTCTTAATTCCCCCCCCCTTTCTTTAAAATCCATACATCATTATTCACCAACCACCAGCTCCGCAACTGCACAGAGCTCGCCTCCCGCCGCGGCTCCAAATCCATCCACACAAACGACCTCATCTTCCAAATCCGCCACGACCAAGCCAAGGTCTCCCGCCTCCGCACCTTCCTCTCCTGGAAAGACGTGCGCAAGAACGTCAAGGACTCGGACGACAAGGGCGCGGACGCGGACCTCGGTGCCGCCGGGGACGAGGGCGTCGTGCCCAGCGGCCCCGTCGACGAAGCCGCCAAGAAGAACAAGAAGGCAAAGGTCGGCCTGCCGTGGGAACCCGCCTCGTTCTACTCGGTCGAGGTGCCGGAGCGGGAGGACGAGGAGGACGAGGAGGAGGAGGAGATGAATCACATCACGCTCCAGCGGCTGCGCAAGGCCGACGAGCGGACAAAGGTCATGACAAAGGAGGAGTACGTGACGTGGTCCGAGTACAGGCAGGCGAGCTTCACGTGGAGAAAGGGGAAACGGTTCCGGGAGTGGGCGGGCTTCGGCATCGTGACGGACAGCAAGCCGTCGGACGACATTGTCGATATACTGGGCTTCCTGACGTTCGAGATGGTCGCCACGCTGACAGAGGTGGCGCTCAAGGTCAAGGAGCAGGAGGACACGGCGAGGGCGCAGAGCGGCGCGGACAACGCGGGCACCAAGAAGAGGAAGCAGCAGCAGGGCTTGTTCGACCCCCGAGCGAGGGCAAGACGCCGGTTGAGCCGAGGCACGTCCAGGAGGCCTTCAGGCGCTTCCAGGAGAGGCCCAAGAAGTCGAGGGCCATGTTGGTTGGCACGAGGATGACGCCCAAGACGCCTTTGAATATTATATGATGCTTTGTTGCTGGCTGGCTTGTGGGGGAAGATCAGCTTTGCTATGGTTTTCCTCGTTGGCCTTTTTTTTTTTTTTTTTTTTTTTTTTAGGAAAATTGGATGGATTTGATGAATTTTAATTTTTTTTTTCTGATTACAAGAGATGGAACAACAGGCTGCACCTGCACTGCACGGTTCCCAAATGCCGCGAAACCACCGAGTCGAACAACCACTTTTTTTGCACCCCATGCACCCGACAAGCCGCCACTAAAGCACCAAGACAAGTCCAAGTTCCCCATTGCCATCTTCGAACCCCAAACACAACCCTCCTCATCCCTCCATCAAAAAATTACCCAAAACAACGCCCGCCATGCTCTCCTTTATCCTCATCCAAAACCGCCAGTTTGTCGCGCCCCCTTCGTCGCACACGCACCACCCGCTAACCCCCTCACAACCAGGGGCAAAACCCGCCTCGCAAAATGGTACGCCCCCTACGGCGACGACGAGAAGATCAAGCTCAAGGGCGAAGTCCACCGCCTCATTGCGCCCCGCGACCAAAAGTACCAGTCCAACTTTGTCGAGTTCCGCAACAACAAGATCGTCTACCGCCGCTACGCGGGGCTCTTCTTCTGCGCCTGCGTCGACACAAACGACAACGAGCTGGCGTATCTCGAGGCCATTCACTTCTTCGTCGAGGTGCTGGATTCCTTCTTCGGCAACGTATGCGAGCTGGACCTCGTCTTCAACTTCTACAAGGTGTATGCTATTCTGGACGAGGTGTTTCTGGCGGGCGAGATCGAGGAGACGAGCAAGCAGGTTGTTCTGACGAGGTTGGAGCACTTGGACAAGTTGGAGTGATGGGGCAGCAAGTTCTGTTGTTGTTCTTCTCGTCATCTTCATCATGTGGACCGACTCTTGAGCAAACACTCTCTCTGTTGCATGGGAGGCAATGGCATCATGGAGACGGCCTATGGCGTTTTGACACTGGGGCTCAGAAAAGCCGGGATACCACAAGTGCTGTTGCACAACAAGAGAATGCAAGTATGTCTGTTATCTATCATTTCTGACATGAATGGTTCTTGGAGTGACTGGGACTAGCCAACTGCCCAAAGTGGTCAACACTACAAGTACATATTTTGTCTTGCTAATCTCTCAGCAGACCTGCTTCGCTGACATTCTATTTTCCTCCACTGTCGACCACTTGTCCGTCACCACAAGTGTTTTCCGTTTTTATCTCTAGTCCAGCTTGCCACAGCTCGATGGCACTTTGCCGCGATTCTTGAATAGCAGGTTCCCATCCATGGCTGGGGAAAAGATACTGTGCGCTCGGCCTATTGTTCATCTGATCGAAAAATAATTGTGACAGTTTCTGCACCGAGGGGAACTTTTCTGACCCAGGGGAATAAACATTAGAGACAGGCTCTTGGCCTAGCACGCAATCTTGATCGTCGGCGGCAGCTTCGATTTTTGGCTTTTTGCTGGGTAATTCATCATGCCAGAACATGAGGTCATTTTCAGTACCGTCCTTGTACCTCCTCTTCACTGCATGTTCGAGGCGGCATAAGAATTCGTCGGCGCGTTGAAGGGCTACTTCTTCGGCGGTGCTCAGCTCCTTTGGCGTCGTGTTGGCTTTCGCATGAGTGGCAACGCCTTTATCCTAGACGGGGTCAGATTGTTCATTGCATTAAGCCTGTTACTGAGTTCCGTACCTCTACCTTGGGGAACTCTTGGTCAGTCTCTTGTGCACATATCTCTATTCTCAAGCTTTTGATATCCTCTGTCTTGAGACTCAACGACCACTCCATGAGGTCATCATCATTTGGTTTCAAGTCAGCTGAATCATGTTTTGGCGCCCGTGGAATCTTGGGTGGACTTCTTGGCCGGACAGGCAACGCGACTGTATAATTTGATCTTGGGGGAGCAAATCGTCGTGATCGCGTTCTTCTTCGAGTTTTCTCCGAGGCTCAAGCAGATCGCTCTTCGATGGCACCACTGCGAGGTGGATATTTCCAGTATTCATCTGCGTCGGAGGCGCTCCTTGCATCTTTTGTTCACTTTTCATCTCGTCCGTGACAGGCAGTGCCTCAGTCCTAGCAGTTAGTGGAATCCTCTGCTCAGGGCAATTCCAAACATAGTGCTTTCCCCAAGCACCGCATATTATGCAGACGTATCGAGCCGGGGGGCATGGTCCCATGATGGAGCGCCATTCGTAGGACAGTGGGATATCAAATGCCCTGGAAGATGATGAGCAAGCTAGTGATGACCAGATATACATACAATGGCCACATACCTGATCTGTTGCATCTTCCACAGCGATTATTCATGCCCGACCCTGAAAAATTCCCAGCCGAGCTGGCACTTTTTGTGTCACAATCTGTCTTGCAAGTCAAGCGTCCGGGTGAGATGACCCGATGATGACGGGGTCTCAACGCCGGATTGTCTGGCGTTTCCGTCTTCGCCGTTGTCAAGCCACAAGCACTGCGAGGTACAGAACCTCTATTCCCACCTCTCGGATCATCCGAGCGACGCTGAGAAGACGAGCCAGAGCGTCTTCGAGCCTGACGCTGACTGTCAATGCCCACAGAAGTAGCACCATCGCAAGTGAAGTTCTTCTCGATCTCGCGGCGGATGTTCTGCATCAGCCGCTGCAGGTCGGGTACCTCGCCATGCCGTTCAAACTGGTGCCAAACCAGCGTATGCGAGTTGTCCCAAACGCTCAAAACCTGGGACCTGCTATAACCTTGACGGCGAGCCAGGTATGCACACCAGTCTATGATGGGCAATGCCGCGAGACCCATCCGCATCCCATTCGCTTGCAGCCACACAACGAAAACGGATATAATGTTTGTCGCGGAGAGTCCGCTCCTTGCTTGGTTAACCCGCCATTCTAATGTGTCCAGCCTCATGTGCCCGAAGTCTCTGAAGTTGCGAAGGCCATTGCAACCGATCACGTACTGGAGGTTAATGAGAATGCGTGTTCTATCATCCATTGTGGCCGGCCGGGACAGGAAGTGATGCTTCTGAGATATTGTGATGGGAAAGTAGAGCTGCAGAGGTAAGATTTGGCTGGTCTCTGAGCAATGAATCAATTACATACATGTAGCTGACAGCTTCACAGCTGCCAACTGCCAACTGCCAACTGCTACACGCCAGCTGGCACGGCCAGACGGAAACCTCGTCGCTCCGCAACCTTCCAACTCCCTTGATAGGGCTTTGAGCGACATAAGTAACGGCCAGAACGAAGGAGCAAACGGTACCAGATACGATAAGCTGTCAACCCGATGACAAGAAAGAAAAGTGCATAAATAGACATCATGTGATGATCTGATACGAACGCTCGATAACACGATCAATGCCTCAACCTAAAGGAAATTCCCATAAAAACGCCATTCTCATTCATCTTTAGTCCCCCGTTACATTCACCTCTTTTTCAAAGCCGCAAATCTCTTCTCCAGATCACTGATATCTGGTACCGCCCCATCTGGCTCCATCCTACTCGTCGCCTGCTCCGTCTTTTTATTTGGCTTCAGCTCAACCGACCCCAGCGTGACCTTGGGATGTATATTGTCCGTCGTTCTCCGCGGCGGCGTCACCGTGACCGGACTTCGTGGGCCTGCAAAACCCTGTGGCGGCGTAGCCCTATTTAATTCTTCCTCGCCCTTGGATAACTTCCTTCCGGCCGTCAGAGGTTCCGCTAATATCTTCTGACCCCCGATTGATCATTGCCATCATCTACATCATCAACGTCAACATCTTCGTCTTCGTCTTCGTCGAGCAGTTCTGGCGGCGGCGTAGCTTTCGCCCTCTTCGGCCAATCCACCCCGTATGCCCTGGCAATCTCCTCCAAGTATCCCTGAACAAGCTCCTGCTTCGGTGGTTCGACGCCCAGCTTCTTAACCACCCTCTCATTCACCTTGCCATCTGCATTCTCCATTGCTGCCAAGACAAATTCCTTGCCGTATTTTTCCGCCAAGAGCTGTCGCACGACGATGAGCTCTTTGATCTCCGTCTTTGGCGCCGCGTAAATGATACTTTTGATCGCTTCCTCCAGCCCAGGGTCGCATACAGAACTTTCCATCAGCCCCGCTCGAGCGAGCAAAAGCTCGCAGTATAGCTCCAACATCTCATGAAGCTCGGTCGTGATGTCGGATCGGATAATATTCTCGACGCGGATCGTGGCGGAATCGATCTTGCCGGCTTCCAGCAGCTGAGCCATTGCTCGCTGCTGAGTCTTCCCCGCCTGTTCATCACGCTGCTGGACCATGCGCAAGCGCGCGATGGCTAGCTTGAGTTGTACCTTCAACTTGGTCTGTGTGCGCGCAACAAGAGGGTTCATGCCTCTGGTTAGCATGTTCTCGGACAGAAGTTGCGTCACTGGTCATGATCGAGGGGTTCTGTGAACACGCAAAACTCACCAGAACAGACGTTGCCGGTGGCATGGTGGGCAAATGATCTGAGGGTTGAGTAAGCAACGAAGCTTAGATTCTCCAAAAGTCGCGGACAAGCGAGTCGGTCAAAGATAAGAGCTGCCTAGACTTGGAGAGGAGATGATGGACCTTGATGCCAAGGTTGTTGTTCAATGCAGGTGCCTGTGCTGCCTGCCGCGCCTCTGAGCTCATTGCGGGGCAGTGCCTTCCCTCCCATTTGACAACTTCGAGACCTCATTCAACCAAACGATGGCTCTACCATATTCGATGCTGCGAGACACGACGCATGGACTATTCACGAAGCAACGTCATCGGATTGTACCATGCATTTCCATGTATATTGTAACGCTGGCTCCCATCACAAACGGGAGCCTAAGAGCAAGAATGAGAGCAAATTCTATCTGGTGTCTGAGTGACAAAGAGGCGACAACCGTGTGTGGTTGAGCGGTATCATTCACAGACAAGCAAGAAAGAGAATTACATGATGATGAACCGATAACGCCACCGTGTCCACGGCTGGACAATAGCTCCAGAAAAGACTCATGAGATCCTTCATAGCCTTGTAACGCCTCTATCCAATGCCTCAGTTGGGATTTTGGCGCCAATTTGTTGCCAGCATGTAGAAACAAGACCCATGCTACCGGCAGCCAAGCTTCTTGTGCACCGTCCATTATTTCGGTATTACTCTATTTCCGTGTCTTCCGCAATCAGCGCTACACCGTCGACGGCCTCTCCTTGGAAGATTTCTTTTCCTTCGTATGTCACCCGTCGCCATCCACAGGCTTCTTTGCTGTCTTTGATCCATTCCATCGTCGGGAAATAGTGGTCGTTCTTCTTCATTGTTATGACCCAGGGCACGCTATCAAAGGTGACTGCCTTGAGGCGGAAGTCTATAGGCCTGTTAGAAATTTGGGTATATCCGGCTGGGGTGGAGGTGTGAGCACAAGTCAGAACATACAGGTATTGTCGGGAATCTTCCGAGTGGCAGAAATGAAAGACGCGAGATCAGGCGTAGGCTGGCCATTCACGTGGGTGATGAAATTAGTAGGTGCCACACCGTATTGGTAAGCCGGCGAGCCACGGATTCGGCTGGATACATAGACCTCGCTGTGAAGCTTGCTGATCTGTTGGCGAACGGCCTGATGGGGTCGATGAAGAATGGCGCCGCAGAACGAAACAGCACGGTCAGTCTCCATATCGTCGGCGGGTACTGTTGCCAGCTGCAACTTGACTTCTTCGCATTCTCGCACAATCACGGCATCCAGTGCTTCATTAGAGTACATGACATCGAAGTCAGAAATGGTGGTGCAGATCTTGCCGTTCAAAGTCAATATGATATCACCCTCCAGAAGAGATACTGGCTGGTTGACACGCTCGAACGTCCTCTTGCTGACCATGAACAACTGGTGGTGAGACCTGTTGGCCTGTGTCACCTTCTTGACCCAATCATCGGAAACCCCCATTACAGACGCCTGGGACATTTGAATGGCTCGGAATTCGACCGGCAAAAGGCGCAATTTGGGGGACTCGCCTTTTTGAATCGTGGAAAGGACGGGAAGCAGCGTTGGTGTGCCCAAGCCCAAATAGTACTCCTCGTCTCGCTGACTGCATGGAGATCGTTCACCCAGATAGGAAAGCCACAGTGCTTGAACCGTGCCGTCGGGGAAACCAGCACACCACTGTTGCACGTGGAACCCAAGTTGCTGTCGATGGTAATGGCGTCTACATTGACGGCACGATATCGAGGAGCACCGCTGTTGGCGGGAATTGCCACGGCAGTGATTTCTGTCACGGTGGTGGCGCCATGCACAACGCGTCCAATTCTGTTATGGCCCAGGAAATACGTCTTGGCTCCTTGGGTGAGATGCTCGCTGCTGAGCCTGGCGCTCTGAACGGGGGCGTCGACCAGAGCAGGGTCGTACTGAATGATGGCGTAATTTTGAAGCGGGTGCAAGAAGATCACTCTTCCCTCGACAATGATGGAGTCGGCAATGGTTACGGTAATGTCGCAAAGATCGTAGGGCACAATGGCACGAGAGATGAGAACGAGTCCTTTATCAGCATCGATGACCAAGCCCATTCCCCACCTGCGGTTTTTGGGGAAACCATCCAGTTTGACAGGCATTGTGCAGTTTACGTGAACAAAACTGCGAATCAGCTCAGCGATACCGGGGTGAGGCATGTGGTCCAGCTCGATGAATGCGGCCGAGCGCCGAGCAGGCGGCACGGGAGGCAGCGGGTCTCCCAGATCAGTGAAGTCCCACAGTCCAGTTTCATCATTTCTGACAGCCTGCTTCATTTTGGATGACCAGTGGCGGTCCACGTAAACGACAGTGGTGTTGAGGGTATGCAAGTCCCTCAAATGCTTGTATGTTACCACCACCCTCGCCTTATCAGGGATACCCTTCACGACCTCTATGAAAGTGTCCAGATCAGAGACCTTCTTATGGTCGATGCTTTGAACAACCCATCCATTATCAGTGTTGTCGAACTTGAAAGACCCTGCAGATTCGCAGACATAAACGCCCTGGACGGCTACAGCATAGAGACGGGCTTGTTGGTAAGACAGGTCGTGAAAGCTTGCGCCAGCTACCGAAACAAAGCGATCGGGAGTGATGCTGTGCAAGTCTCCAACCTCGATGTCCACCTTGACATCTTCGCCACCACGCTGAAGTTGAAGCTCAATGGTGCTGCCGACATTTGAGTCCAGTAAGTCGTCCAGTCGAATAAACTGTGTAATGAGCTCTCCATTCACCTTGACCAGGACGTCGCCCTCCTCAATCTTGTTATCAGATGGTCCAGAGGGCAAAACAATCTCGGCAACAAGCATATTGGTTTCGTTGGGGAAAGCTTTTCGAATCTCCGCTTCCCATTCAGGAGTGAGACCCAACCTGCGGCACTCATCGAAGGGTTTCAAAAGAAACTGACATTGAATATCACCGCGCGTGACTGGCTGGCCTTGTTGGATGCACTGAAGCGCACGTAGTGGTCGGTCCAGCGGCAAGAAATAATCGGTCGAGGCGCCATCGGAACGCCCGCCTGCTTGCAACGCGACGGCAGATCCATCTTTGCTCACTACGGGACTGCCAGAACTACCACCGCTAGCAGCCGCGTTGGCCTGATAGTAGCACGTGTTGAAATCGCTGTAGCCTTCGCCATATTCGGGGGCGTTACGGTCGAGGCGGCTGATTACGCCCGAAAGAATACTGAGCTTCTCACCAGCATCGTTACCAACGACTCGGATCTCAACGCCAACTGATGGGGCGGGGAGGAAGTATTAGTCATCGTCAGTCATAAAAACCGAAGTTGAAAAAGGCGAACGAACCTTTAGCCTGGTCGGGTCTTAGATCCAGACCATCGACAAGCATATATTTGATCGCTTTGGGATCATAACGCAATATACCAAAGTCGTGAACTGGGTCGCGGTAGACTGGATGACAGTCGACTTCTTCGTGGTTGTCGAAGACACAGTGGCCCCAGAAAGGCCCCGCGCCAACGACGTGCCTGTTGGTCAAAATATATCTGTATCTTCATGGTTAGTATATGGAAACCAATTCGAAGGCGTTCGACAATGCCAGCGTTTGAGAACGACATACCCCCGTTTGGAGTCCACGACAAATCCAGTAGCCTCGCTCGTCAAAGCCTGGTCGGTGTCAAAAGAACAAGTCTGGCAGAATCGAATTGCCACGACGTTTCGCACAACTTTCTGGATAGTGCCCTGCCATTCCCCCAAGTTTCCTGGTGTGCCAACAAACATAGCCGCGGTGGCGTGCATGTCATCTCCCAGGACGGATTCGCCATCGTATTCGACCACCTCGACAATGTCAGGGGTATTGTCACCGGGAGACAGCTTTCCGTTGACGGCACGTTTGGTAGGGGGAATTATCGGGTGAAAAGCCAGCTTTTCTCTTGCCTCTCGACGAGGCGGCGGTTCCGTTCATGCTGGGCAGGAGTTTTGTCGTGTTGCTGGATTCTTACGATACAGATCGCAAGAAATCCGCGCGAGGGGAGATGGTGAGAGGGTTCCTTCTCGTTTGCGCACAGCTCAGAGTAGCTTCACGAGGATCCCAATGTTTCTGCCTGCCTTTGGTCTGAACTAGGCGTGCAACAAAATCGACAGGTGCGTGATGGGCGGGCTCGTTGACGCAAATGGACGCCACAGACCAAACGAAGCTGGGCAAGGTAGCAAGTTCGTGATTCTCGTGACGAAGTAGCCGGCCGCAAAGGGTGACTGCGCATCTGGCTGGGACGGGATAGCGCGCTGGAAATGCAATGAACAATCTGAAGGACCCGGGTCGCCAGCTAATGGGAGGGTTGATGGATGGACAGGCAGTCCATGTGACGTGAGGATATATGGGATGGGGCAAAACGGATGTCAGAAAGGGGTGGATCAGCAGGATAATTATTGCAGCCCTCCCGTTGGTGTGGTGGTGTTGTGGTTGGTGGCAGGTGGATGGCGGATGGCGGATGGCGGATCGGACGGAGTCGTGCCGGCTTTTTGCAGCTTGGAGGCTGGGTGCTGGGTGCTGGGTGCTGGGTGCTGGGGGTGCTGGGGCAGCCAGTGCCTCTATTGCGGAGCAGGCAGGGGCCCTGTGCCCAGTAAACACAATGTTGCAAATAACCACCGAGGAAGGTGCTCACCACATGGAGCGGGAGCAGGCGCGGGCAGGTACGGCAGGAGCTATGCAAGGCTAACTAACTAAAGGTGCACTCCCGTCCGCACTATCTGGCTTTCGTGCATTTGCATTTCTGCTAAAGGAGCATTAGCGCGTCACACGACACCTTACGTCAAGCTTGCAGAGAAAACCATGTCGTGCCCCTCAAAGAAGCAATCCTCATCGTACAACCTTGAACGCACGGGGCCGACAACGGGCGGGAAAAACTGGAGCGGTGACCACTGACGAGGACCGGATATGGCGACTTGGCGTTCGCAACGATGCATGGTTTTGCTTCTACGGCTTGCTAAGCACATGTGCGTCTTGACTTCATCAGTAGAGAATACAGAGATGGATGATTGTCAGAGCCCCGGCTTCATTGCAAAAGTAGGATGTTTTCTTGTACTACGAACCAGTCATTTTCTTCAAGCAGCGTTTGCACTGTTTTGTGAAAGCCAATCCTGTTTTCAGTCTGATGATGCAATTGTACCAAACTGCGTCACATCAAACGCCTAGTCCAGGTCCCAAATGTGACGGCAAATCATCCCCAGCGGAAACCTCACAAGTGGTTTCACATCTCGTCCGCGCAGTCCTCCATCTTTGGCTCCGTCTTAAAAACGATCTCATCGTCCTGAGAATCGTACTTGTCCTCATTCTTGAGCCTCTTCACCTTCCAGCTCGCCATCTCATCTGTCAAACTGTCAGCAAAAGCGCACTCGGAACCCCTCAATCTCCGAATCGCACATGACATACCAGCACCTCGTTTCCGAGGCATGCTTTTCCCAGGCACGTCCTCATCATCATCGTCTTGGGACTCCTCAAGAGCCATGGCCTTTGCCTTGCTCGGGCCCTTCTTGCGAGCTGCAAGCACTGATCAGATCAAAGGTTCCGAGATGACATGAAAACCAAGGAAACGTACGAGTAGCACTCTTCGAAGGAGGACTTCCCTCGCCTTCGCCTCCGCCTCCGCCTCTCTCCTCAAACTCGTCTATACTCTTCTTGATCTGCGACCAGGTGTTCTGTAGAGATTTCGTAGTACGCCCAGGCATACCGATCTTTTGCCAGTCGATGGGCTTTCCACCCTCTCGCAGCTGCGCGATAATGCGCAGAAGAAGCTGGTACTGCACCGGAAATGTCAGAAGAAGAAGAAGAAAAACTAGCCATGCACTCATCACGGCGTCGAAGGAGGTAACACTCACTTTAGCTTCCTGGGTCCACGGCTGGCCTCTGGGCTGGCGAGCCCCAGACGCGGCTGAAGAACCCATGGTGATGAAATTTCGAGAAACGAGATGTGACGAAGCCCCGAGATATGTTCCGAAACAGGGCTGGCAGAGTGTGAAAAGTTCACGGGATGCAATCTTTACCAGCTAGAGTGAAGGGGAATGAGAAAAAGACAGAGGAGAGAGTGAACAGCTGTGGAAGTAGGAGAGGATAACGAGTAGACGATAGATTAGCGAGGCACCTGGTTGCTTTACACTCAAGTCTGCTCTAGAGAGAGGTATCCTCATGTAAAGTGAGGAAAATGTGAGGGCTCAAGGCGGATTTGCGCGCGGCTCTTCTGGCACTTTCTGCAGGGAACTCGCCTTACCTTCTGGCCAGAACTTTGCCTTCTTCCAGCTAGTAGCGTGAACGAAGCAGGTTGTACTGCTTGATCAAGTATAAGCACTTGGAGAGGAAGTGCAGTGGCGTGTCAAGTTGGGGTGCTTCTGATGCTGACGACTCTGTGGAATGTCTTGTCTCCCTGGCACCAAAATGTTTTCAGGCCACACACCAAGTCTTTTAAATTGATGAGAATCTGCATTGCATCATTTTTTCCGAGCTAAGCATATATACATCCGTTTGCTGGTATCGGATGCTTTGGCAATTCGCTAGCTGAAAGCACACAACTTCCACCTCAAGGCGTTACCACCAACTTGTCATTACACACATGCAGCCTCATATGAACCATAATCATCCGTGAGGGTATCGTTATTCGCCTAGGTGGTTATCCCAGGTGATTATCCCATAGCCGCAACTCCATCTCCAGCATGCTACATCAAAGCCATATATATCCCGTGTGAATCCAGCAAAGCCAAACCCAGCCAAGCCCAGTCCGAAAAACATTTAGCCAGTTCTTCTCATCTTGTCTCTATATGCCATGAACTCACGCATCCGATCCTGATGCTCAATACATGCATCCATCCACCGTCGTCTAACATCATTGTCTTGTTGCACCCAGTTAAAATATTCCTGCATCTCCGTATCGCCACGTGCCCCTAGGAACCCATATCCCTTGGCTTCTCTCGTTCCAGATATCAGAGTCTTTCTTGTAGCAAAGTGGTCCACTACTTGACCATTGAAGGAATCCCATTGGCGCAAGTAATCTTCAAAATCTGCCAGGTACTTGTTCCACGACGCAGTGTTTGGCTTCATTCCTTCTATAGCAACGGTAGGGTGTAAGCGAGGCGCCACGGGGGCTCGGGAAATGCCAACGGCTGTGGGTTAGATAACCTGCCAGGGGGAAATCCGAGGCCTTGCTCTCAAAAGGTAAATTATCCTTCAAGCTACTGAATGAGCCGAGTCCCTCCTTTTGCTGGGAGAACGGAGCCACGTTCTTCAAATCTGCGAAGCTGGCTCTGAACTCTTCGCTGTCCTCTGATCCGGCAGCGTTTGCATCCAGGGGGATCTTCGCAGGACGTTGTGGCATCTCCTCAGACGAGGCACCATCGACGTTGCCAGCTCGCCACTCTGGCCGAGATGGTTCAACGTGAATGTTCCGCGCAAATTGAGCCTTCAGACCTTCCGAAGATGGTGTGTCGATATCCATGGCTTGTGGGCCGCCTGTTGCTACTGGGCGTGCCTGCGCCTGTGCACTCCTCCCACGCCAGTCGTATGTCTCTTCTTCGCTGCTGCTTTCTTCAACCGACGCAGCTGTTCCTGCCGTTGGCTTAGCTTTTGATCTTCTGGAATTGGCTCGACTGGTACGCGTCGGCGAGACAGACGGGCCGGGTGCGGGCTGTGGCACAAATGTCTGCGGTCCGAACTTGTCGCTCCACCCCTCAGCATTGAAACCGCTCTCGGCCTGCGAAGCATTAGAGGTAGTATTAGTACTATCATTGCGGCGCATGGTGGGACGCTTAATATGCGAACGGCGAGTTCGGCGACTGCCAGGGAAGGCCAGTTACCCACATTCGCATCAGCTTCTCCCGTGCCTGCATTGAATTGCCAAGTATTTGAGCCTTCATCGTTGACGAAACTCGTGTTGATATCGTCAACGCTGCTCTTTGCAAAGTCATTTCCACCCGACGTTGTACCTGCCTCCCTGAATGTGTCATCGTCCACGGGAAAGCTGAAGCTGTTGTTTCGACATTGGTTAGTCAATTTTTCATGTTGCAATTTATTCTCATAAGAATTCATGGATACGCCCCATGAGATCTTCCTGTTTGGACACAGGCTATCATCCTTATTAAAGTTAATAAGCTCATTTAGGATGCTGGTCTGTTTCTGCTCGAAAGAAATAGATGTGACACTGTCACAGTTGGTTCCACTCGGAGGTATGTCTGGATTAATGCTTCTTGAACTTTCAAGTTCTATAGTCGGGGATAGGTGCTTGGCGCCAGTGTTTGGTGGGCTTGACTTGGGTGTCAAAGAATTTTGCGATGCAGAGCAAGCTTGACTGTAGGGGTTTCCATACATTGAAGGTCCGTCGACGTTAATCGATGCTGTTATTTTGTGAGTAAGCAAAGCAAAACTGACAGCGCAGACAACAAACTGTTCGATCGACATACATTTTCTTTCGGTGCCAAAGTCTGTAGTTGACGTCTGAACGGGGTCCGGGTTCGCACGTTCAGCATTTGATCTAGAATCGGGGCGAGATTTGAAGGAGCTTCTGGTGAATGATGCAGTGTCTCCATTCGCATTCGCACTCTGGGGCTGTTGGCCACTGTTTGGGTCCTGGCCCGGCCCTGTCGAGGTACTTGAATTGTTTTTTCCCTGAACCGACTCAAAGGATCAGCCATCGGGTTTGGTCCAGGTCTTTGAGGTGGAGGCGGAGGTACGTCTCGACGCTCGGAAGTCGAATAATTCTGACTTGACACGGGAGGCTCGTCACCCGGCATGGTCGAGCGAGGATAGTATCCGGACTTTTTGGAGCCAAACGAGGCTTCGGCTCGCTGCCTCGCAGATTCAGTGCGTGGAGGCTGTCGCGGTGGCGGCGGAGGAGGTTCAGTTGACCGGGGCTCTTTCTGTGCATTTTTGCGCATATTCTCGAATGCTTTGGCGGCGTTCTTCTTCGCCTCGTGATCGGACCCGAACGTCTGCTTCGCCGTAGGTGGAACGCCACTTGAGAACCTTGTCTGCCATCGTTGAGCCCCCGATTGTGCATTCTTGGAGTTTTGTGTATTTCGCGCGGCGTTTGCTCCAGCATTCGTCCGTCGGGGCGGCGTTGGAAATTGTGCGCCAGCATTGGCCCAGGGATTGCCCTTGACGCCAGAGGCCCCAGGATATCGGCTACGTCCAAGTACAGCATCGTATTTGGACTTTTCATTTGGGTCGGAGAGAACTTCATTGGCGGCCTGGATTATTTGGAACTTTGCATTGACCTCTTGTTCTCGGCCAGGGTTTCTGTCCGGGTGATATTTGAGAGCTGTGCCACCAAGGTCAGCGCAATATTCGACGGGCAGATATCTCGTGCAGCTAAGAGTGATGTCCTACCCAGCTTTCGAAACTGCTTCTTGATATCGTTTATATCTGCATCTCGAGGCAGTTCAAGGTCAGCGTAGTAATCCCTTTGAGCTGCCATGACGCCGGGCTAGGCAAGTCGCCAAGGACTGGAGACTAGAGTGATGCAATGGGCTTCCGAGGGATTATCTCCATCCAGCATAGCAGTCCCTCGCGTGCTAAGGTGCGCGTCGTTTTTGAAGATGGTTCCACGAGAAGAGAATTCGTCTGTTCGGTCACCGGGTTGGAGCAAAAAGCAAAGTCCAGAAGAATGAAAACGAGACCTAAACCATGACAAGACAACAACATCAGCAATCCATAAGCAGAACACAGAGCAGGATGGTGGCGCGACTGGTCGGTCATCCACGGCACCACTCGGGTCAGATGACGACGAGAAGCTGCAGTTACAAATGTCAGGCCATGGATTCAGCTTACCGATACCACGGTGGCTTATCGACGGGAGAAGCTGCAAGAAAGGGTGACAGTGACTAGAGCTACAAGAATGGTGGAGTGTGAAGCTTTGAATCGAAGCCGGGTTTCGTCACGGCCGTCGCGTTTGCGCCTGTTTGCATGCAGAGGCGAGCGAGGCAGCCTGTCTGTCCGTCTGTGCCTGCGAAAGACGTGGGGATTGGGGATTGGGGATTGGGGATTGGGATGGTCCCCGCGGTGACGCAGCGTGGGTCGCGGGTGTGTCGCAGCCGTGGCAGTGGCAGTGGCAGGGGCAGGGGTGAATGACAAGTCGTGTTGGTTTGGCCTCACTTTCCATTCACCATGATTGTTGTTGTTTCTTCCCTCCGTTGGCCGATGGTCGATTCCTACTCGCACCGGAGTTGATGTGGCGTCCAGGTCAACCAAGTACTAATTCAAACTGCTAGTTTCAGGGTCCGGTCGATGGGGTTAATGGGGTTCACTTTTCATGCCGATACCCGGGCATCAGCCCGCATCTCCCCGACAATCACAATCACGGAGATGAGAGAATATAGCCGAGCACCTGCAGCACTTCGATTCTGACCCGCACCAAACACCAAGCGGCAAATATACTCGAAACGCTGAATAGTTGATCTTCATATACTATACGCAATTACATAGCTCGCCTGACTCGTCCCCTCATCCCTCTGTCTGTGCCTTCTCCGCCTCAATCTTGGCCTCCATCTTCCTCCTCGCTGCCAAAATCATCTCGTCCCGTCTTCTCTGCAGAGCCGATTGCCTCTCTTCGCGATTTGAGCTCCACCCCTTGCCCTTGGTCTCTGCCTCCTGGCCCCGTTCGGCGATCTGGCTCTTGAGGTTGTAACGCGTGATCAAATCCGGCTGCGACGGCTTGTCAGCCTGCCTAGTCGCAGAGGCTGTGCTTGCCCCAGAGTGAGGTTGACCCGGTGGTGGGGGCGGTTGAAACGTGACCGGAGGCTGCAGTTGACGCAAAACGTTAGCGAAAAGAATTCTGTAAAAATGTTTCCACAGGGTCAAATCACAAGCGCGGTCGTGAAAAGGCGGCGCATTTTTGTAACAGAACAGGTCCTCATATCAACATACCGCTTCCAAGCGACCAGCCAAAATCCGCTCCGTCGTATTCTGTATGCTGCCGCCATTGCGCTGCAAATCCCACAAGATACTCCGTCTGTCTGTCTGGGGAAACATCTGTTGTATTCGCTCCACGGCCAATTCACGCGATCTGCGGATGTCTTCGGGTGACCTTGAAGGTCGGGATGCCTGGGCCCCTGAAAAGAAAAGGTAGCGTAGAATCAGTCCAGAGAGGAGCAAAATCCCTGCCAAATATGGCAATGAAATCTGTTCGTTGGCCATTGTTGCGTAAGCCGGGCCCCCAGGGCGGTGGAAGATTTGCTCGGATTCTCTGATTCGAACGAGAGAGTACGTCGATGTGAGCGGCGGTAGTTGCGCGATGAGGAGGCAGGGGCGCCCAATAATGCGATCAAGATGCCGCCACGACTGGTGGAATTTTCCAGCAGAATGAAAGCTACTGCTTGGACGCGCTATTTTGATAGCAGAGTCGTGGATGGACGAAGTGTAGACAATAGCATTGCGGTGCACGTGAAGTGAGGTGTCCAGAGCCAGAGGCCCCGGCGAGTACGGAGTACGGAGTACTTGGAGGTCAGGTGGAACCTCGGCTAACAATGACGACCCAACGATCCTGCCCCGACAAAGTTTCAGGCACGCGACATGTGTAATAACCCATGACAGCCAATCGGCTTTGTGCCTGTTTACAAACTTCCATCATCCATGCATGGGCTTTGATTCCGTCATAGGATTGACAACGCTGCCGACGAGAAGAGAGAGCATCGGCTCGAGATCGTAGGCACTTCATGTATTGCGGGACACCAAAAACTACGCCTCCCGCGCTCTATCATCTGGATGATGACCCGCCCAAGATAACCTAACAATGCACTCAACAGTCCCGAAACTTTCTGGCCACTAGAGCATGCCCATTCACTGCGACGAGAAACAGTAACCCAGCCCTTTGATGGTTCAACGCCGAATAGCCCTTAGAATCAGCTCATGAAGCCACATTCAACAACATCGCCATAGACCCTGCCGGCGCCCATTCGCTGTCTGCATCAGCCTCATGGTATCGTTGGTGCTTGACTCAGCGTAGTATCCAAGTCACCGTAGAACAGGTTCATTTCTCGCTGCGAAAGTAAAATGTCAGTGACTGGGGCATAGCGTCACTCTATGGCTAATCTTACTCTGTCTTTTCGCCATTGTTCAGCATCCCAAACAATGTAAAAGCCTCGTTCATGATTTGGACTCAAGATCTGTGGCGTCATGTGCTCATCTTTGGTGAGCCAGATCTGATGCTTTTTATGCCATCTCCAATTGCGGGAGTGCCTATCCGTTTGATTAGAATTCCCCAAATTCATGGACAACAAGAACAGGGAATCGTGCATCTCACAATTCTTGAGCAGCTAGTTGCTGTTTGGCGTCTAATGGGCTGCCGTAAAAGATCCAGAAAAGAGTTTCCTCGTTGAAATTCTGTATTTTGCTCTCAATGGGCTGCACATTGGTCACATTGTAACACTCCGGCAGGCGGACCTTGGTAGCTGCCATGGTTGGCCGTGGGGTACATCGTCAAAAAGAGAGTATACTTGTGATGTAATCATCCTGAGTGCGTCAACAAGGTGAGCGGCGTCAGTTGCGGTCAGACAATCGACTTACTCTTGTGAGTTCATGTCCAGTCCCATCGTGTTTGGGTCCATTCCTACGATCAATGCCTGGTAGTCCGGATTGTTATTCATCAACGTCCGCAATCCCTTGATCCCGAATTTGTCACTTTCGCTCATTCCAGCAAGAGGGTCGACTGCTTCTGGAACATGTGTCTCCTTGTCATCCCTCAGCTTTGTAGATAGATCGTCGTTTCCTATCGCACCCAGCGAGTTTGAGGCTGTGCCCTCCGCGGTCCCGGACTTGCCACCTCTCAAGGTAGATTTTTGCCTACTGTCTTCGTCCGCTGCTGATCGCTTGGACTCTTGATTACGTGGCGGTCCTAATCGTGTTAGCTACACAACTAGCAAATCAGGCTATGAAGGGTCGCGGCGCACCAATACCGGGCGGTGACCGAGCGTCGTTGACTCGACTATTGGCGGATAGCGCATTAAGCAGACCATTCCCTCTGTGTACACCCGAGGCCCCATGTTGCGACCCAAACGCTAATGACATGAGATTCGCGCTGCGGGCCGATCCAATTTCCCCATTACCACCTCTATTCAATGGGGGAAGTCGTCTGCAGTACTTGGCTGTCCTTGGGAGGCGGATGATAGATTCCCCTGGTTTCCGAATCGGAATGAGCCTTGGTTGCTGGGCATGCGGGAGGATCCCCTCCAAACATGTCTTCTAGAGCCCCTTGCTGAGACGAGACCGGGGTGCCTTGATTGCGCTGGACAGGACCACTAAGATTCCTGGATCCTCCAGAAGCCCACATGGATGCTGAATTACCGCTGTTTAGTTGAGAATTGTTGGATAATGAAGGAAATTCCCTGCGAATGTGGTTAGTACATGTTCGCGTCCGTGAACAGATGCAACGAGGAAAACCATGTTTCGGGTCCAAGGGCAGCGGGAATGCAGGGGAAACGGCATAAGTTTACCCCTTGAGAGCAGCGGCATAATCGAGAGTTGACAGCTTCACGGGTGATGGCCTGGGCCCCCGTATCTCGTCGTTGTTCACATTCGCCATAGCTCAGGAATAAGAAAAATCAAACTTAGTCATGACACAAAGGAAAAGGGTAGACCAGTAGGTCGGCTGAAGTAAAACAAGAACAATGGCATGGTGAAGAAAAAGTGAGTTGCAAGATGTGGCAGGCACGTACGACAGATCCAAGGGGGTGGCAGGTTGCGACCCGCTCAAACTTGGCGCAAAACTGACGTTTCCTCCCAATTGTCGAACTTGGTTTTGGAAACCAGCACCTCCCATCGGAACATTACCACCAAACGCCCATCCAGATCCATTATTTGTTGCTTCGATAGCATAGAAGAATTAGCATATGAGATGGCATGGTTGAAAACGACGAGTCTATCGCGGGTTCAACCTTCATACCTAGCTTTCCATTAGGTAGGCGACTCGAAACCGACCGTCCGGATGGTTGATTCTGTTGCTGTCCCCCAAAGTTTCCAGGCATGCCTCTCATAGACTGCGGCACTGGTCCTAATTATGAACAAGACGCGTCAGCTCAGTTCACTGCAGTCTGCACATACGAATCAAAAGCCGGATTGTTTGGCGTCGCCCTGTAGTTTAGCCGCCACAAAGCATCTTGAAAGACCAATGCTCTCTAGACTCAGCAACAAACGTTGCTTGTGGCGCCGCTTGGCTGTTGCGGCCGAAGAAGTGGCCTCGGCGGTCGGGAGAGGCTACACGAGATGGCACTGAGCAATTCTCGCCCCAAAGATATGACAAATGCATTGATCAGGTGGCTAGCGAGCGAAGCGCTCGGTAATGGAAGCATTTGGCGGCGGAGCCAGAAGCGCGGAATATTGAATCTGTGAAGTGGTTGAGGACTTGGGCATGCCCTTACCTGGCCGGTTCATGATGTCTCGCGACCGCAAGAAGTCGATGTTGTGGATCGCGTCGTCGGTGCAAGGTCGGTAATTTGGCAACAACAACAAAAAATAAGATCGCGGCGTCGCTCCGTGCGTGGTCGTGGCCTTGGGATTCTTCGGAATCAAAGCAAGATCTGATGACGAGCGTTGTGTTGGCATCGATAACCAGAAAAGGCTAACAAGGCTTAAACCAACGAAGTTGCTGTCCGGATTCAAGTGGGTCCGTGCCGAGAGTGGCATTGGTGCCAATCACGCACACACTTCGCCCACCGCCTTCGCCAAGGCTGAGAAAGGGCTTGGTTGACAAGCAGCAATCAATCTCTCAGCTTGAAAGCAACGACGTCAGTAGCTTGGCGCAATGGAAGCGGCGACTCTCCGACCAACATGTTTGTCAGTTCCCTTTGGGGCCTCTGCCGCTCATTGAATGCTTTGGTTAAAGCTTTGTACAAAATCTGCCTCTAACAGTTTCCTCCCTATAAAAATAATCTTCCCTTGCTCTGGCTGCGCTTCTCCTGATTCGGGGGCATCACTCAGTTCAAAAACCTCACGTACGCCCTGCAGCATCTTGGACTTTCCATCACTCAATACAATACGACCCTTGGACCTGTGGATCTCGAAGACGTCCTCGCTGTTACTCTCTGGAAATTTGTTGTCCCAAAGGACAGACCGCAGCCACTTATCCACGTCCTTCACCTTGGAGGGGTCAAGACGTGGCACTGGTATGGACATGGTGGAAATCGTCTAAATCGTCAGCTGGAGTCGGCCACGACATTGATAGACAAGAGCACTCCCGTGATTCAACTTACAGGATCTAGGTGACTGTGGCCTTTTGTTCGTTCGTCTGCATCGTTGAACTGGTCATAGGCATGCAAGTCGAGCAAGAATCCCTCTAGTTGAGGCACCTCACTCTTTTCGGTAATATGCAGTTTCGCCAGACCGTTGATGGACTGAACCCGAGCCTTGACTAGCTCCAGCTCGTCTTTTGTTACAAGATCTGACTTGTTGATCACAATGACATCAGCATGAGAAATTTGTACGTGCGCCGTTGTCATAAGCGGCCCGTGGTCGTCGCGGTCTTGGTGGCCTTCAACTTTCCCAGATGGATCGTCCAAGCTTCGCAGCACGTTCTTGGCATCCACCAAGGTGACCATACCATCCAAATATATAGTGCTGCCCAAGCCGGCGTCGACCCAGAATAGGGGCGCAATGTTTCCCGGATCGGCCAGACCCGTCGTTTCCAGCAGGATGTAATCAAACGCGCCCTTCTTCTCCATCAACGACTCAATGGCATTGACGCCAGTATCCCTATCAAAATTAGGACACGCAAACAACTTTTGACATACAGGAAATATTCACTTGACCGAGCAGCAAATACAGCCGTTCCCCACATCTAGCCACTCCTCGACTCTGTCGTCGCCTTGATTGACGGTGAGCGATTTCTCAATGTCCAGTGCTGCTCAGGGTTAGAACCGAGTTGTCATGCGTTGCCAATCACTGCCTTGACCTACAATCTCCGAACTCTTTTTCCAATCGCGGGAAACATCGTTTCGACTGTCAGCAAACTCCTCGGTACTATTCACCGTTGATTGAGCAAAGCCAAAGGCAAGCGACTTGGGTCCACCAACCATTCATGATTACGGCAATCTTCTTGCCATGCTGAGCTGTGAGGATGTAGTTCAGCAACGTTGTTTTCCCAGCACCCAAGTAGCCTAGATAGTGAATTAGACAGCAATCTCTAGAGAACAAACCCCAAGCTTGTATTCAAGAGAACCAACTGGGAACTACCAACCAGTCACAATTGTAATGGGAACTTTCACAGTAGCTTCCTCATCTTCCCGCTGAACCTGCCCCGCAGTGTCGACCAGCTCTGGAGGGGCATCGTCATCGAAGTCCATTGTCAAAAAATGGAACCAACTTGTTTCTGCACGTGATGAGAGGATGGTTCGTCTCGAAAACACAGATTTCAATGTTCCGTTTCCTCTGCAGGTGAACAAAGAATTGTACAAGAGTGAAGAGCTCAACGTTGGCCACCAAAAGAATGACACGATAGGTCAGAAACTCCAAGTTTTGGTAAGAAAAGGTGGATTCGAAATTCCTACCAAAACCGAGCCCGAGTCGAAGCTACGCCCCGCTAAAAAGCCGCTTTCAACCAGTCAGTCAGTCAGTGCTGCCACCCAGGACAGATGCACATCCGGGCAACATCACGGAAGCTGACCTCTCCAACAACCTTCGCATTTCGGCCTCGTCCCCCTCGAATACCACCCCCAGCGATGGCTCTGGCGCCGAGATCGCCTCGTCTGCCGAGCCCGCCTCCCCGGCAGAAATTCAAATGAGCCCCAACTCACCCTCTGGCGGCGCACCAGCAAGTCCCGATGCCATGATGATGGAGCAGTCCGTCTTGGACGCCAACTCCAAGCGCCGCATTCATCCAGGCACAAAAGCCGCGGATATGGCTGCCGGGCCTCCGCTCGTGCCTCTCAGCGAGGTCAGTGCAGGAGACTGGGATGTGTCCCTTGTGCTCGTGAGAATATCGTCCAAGCAAAAAAAAAAAAAAAATTATGGAGGAAAGAAGAAAATTTTTTTTACAAATTGTTGTGTTGGTTTGACCGCATCAATCTAATCTAGCCTGACAGCTCGACTCAGCATTTCAACTCCAAGAGCATCTCGCCGCTCTCCACTACTACCACACAGCCTCCGGAACCGAAGCGATGACGCGCGACGCCGCCGTCCAGCTTGCCACACCCCCGCCGGCATCGATCGCACCATCTGGCTCTACGAGCTCTGCCGATTCCTCATCTCCCGGTGCAACTCCCTCATCGTGGGCTTCCTGTTCGACACGCCCCTTGCAGCGCCACGACCTGTCCTGAGATGCGCGCGTCAGAGTGGCAGTTCCTGTGCGCCGTTCACGAGCAGCCCAAGAGCTGCTGCGCCATCGACTACTGCTGCCACACACTGGACTGGGCAGCCAACGTTGTCTCAGACCAGAAGCTGTTCCCCAGCAGGTTCGCCGTCCTCAACGACGCTCACAGCAAAAACGCCGGCGTGAAGAACCTCGTCAATGTCTTTAGAAGACTGCATCGGATCTTTGCCCACGCTTGGTTCCAGCACCGCAGCGTCTTCTGGTCCGTGGAGGGCCAGACCGGGCTGTACATACTCTTCAAGACGGTGTGCGACCTGTACGATCTGCTGCCCGCAGAGAACTACAAGCTCCCTCCGGAGGCAGAGGGCCTCGAAGGAACGCCTGCCGAGTCGGAAGCGGTGGGAAAGGCGCCTCCGGTCATCCTCAAACCAACGTCTCAGCAACGGCAGAGCGTGGCGTCAGAGGATGACGGCCTGCATCCGGGCGGCCGCACCAATACCCGAAGGCATATCAGAAGCAGTCCATCGACAGGCATTGCGGTGACGACGGTCATGGAGGCCGACGAGGAGGATACAGAGAATGTCTCGGGCAAGATGCGGGACCCTCATATCTCAGGCCACCAGGAACCCGAGGTGGCAGAGGTGCCCGTCATCGTGGAGCAGCCTGTTGTGGCCGAGGCGTCATCCCGGGATCCTGCAAAGCCTGCCGAGACCTCGGAAGAACCCGAGGCATCTACTTTGATGAAAGAGGCAGAGGCAGACATGACTGTGATGGAAGCCGAACCCACTGCTGCAGAAGACGAAGAACCAAATGTCGTTGCATTCCAGTCAGACGATGCGCCCGAGTCAAAGCCGGATGAGGCCTCGGAACAACCATCACAACCGGCAACCGGCAGCCTCGACGACAAATCCGAGGCGAAGCTTGACGACAAACCCGACGACAAGACTGCGTCCGAGACTGCGGATGCCGACTCCACCAGCAAAGAGGATCAGGCGCCAAAGCAGGACATCGAGACAAAAGACATGACTGGAGAGTCTGGCCAGGTTACGGATCCAGAGTGATTACGTGATGCGCATTGATTAATGAGCTGTTGCCAATACATCATTCACCACCCCTATTGTTAGCAATTGTGGTCGTGAAGTAGCGCTGAGTAGTCTGTCTGTACAGGGGGATGGGACCCGCAGTTTGCACGATTCTTGGTTTTTCAAACATGTCCCCCTTTTCACATGCATGATTTGATTCTCGGTCAAAGCGGGAAACAATTATTTCAATAAATACCCCATGTTCAGCTGTGAAATATGTTCCTTCTCAAACAAGTAGAAATGTCTATTGTGACGGGATTCTGATTACATGTACAGACGTCATGTGCTTCCAGAGCTCTCCCAGCTCGTCGATTCGACAAGTCTGTCCATATTGGCATGGCCTTCATAGATGTGATGCAGACATGCATTTGTTTTGTGTCGAGTATTTTCAGGTCACACACACGTTTGCCTTTGTGTCAATTTCACAAAATGTAGTACCCATCCTCCCCTCTAATCAGCTCTCGCCGATATCACACAGATATTCGCCCCTTTGTACTCTCTTGATCTATGCTCTTCCTTGTGTATGTTTATACTTTGAAAAAAATTGGCGCATCAAGGGTCATCAGTTGATGACTGATCCTCGTGATGGCCATGCATGAGAGCCAACTCAGCAGCTTCCAGCTTTGCAAATAAATGTCGTACCTCTCGGAGGTTCTCGTATTGCGCGTTAACAGCTGCCGTGTTTCGCTCATCGGCAAACGCTCGAATGGCTTGCAAGATAGGAGTCAGTCCCTCATCGTTCGGTAGCCACCAACGAGCGCAAGAAGGGTCCCGAAACAGTTGTGCCAATTTCAATCGTTGTGGGGTCGGATATATAAACCTATCGCCTGTGTTAAAAGATGCCACATGAAGACGTGTTGATGTGGAAACAAAAACGCGGCTGCGTCTCGAATAACCGACCCGACGCGTTCTCTCTCTTCTATTTGAGGGGGAAAACCACAACCTCCCCAACTCTCCATGCGAGAATAATTCCAGTAGCAACAGGGGCATGAACTTACCCCATAGTGTCCATCAATGCAAACTTTCGACGAGCCCACATCTGGTGACGATAGTCTCGCGGCAGAAAGAGAGACGCTATGGAAACGCAGCACTGCAAGGGGATGAGTGCCCCTTTCGGTTTCAGAGGCCAGTATTGAACATTTTCAAAATATTGACATATGGCATAGGCATGTTTCGCTGTTTCCACAAACACTTGTTCGGCTGGCATATCTGAAGACTGCGATAGATGCATAATCATCACGGACTCCCATTCGGTATATATAAGTGTATTGGTGAAGAGAGGGCCTTTGTAGAGAAGGCCGGGCATATATGGGTCCACAATGTCGTCCGGGTCGGCGTCTTTTCGATAAGAGAAATCTGTGACGAGGTACTCCGGTATTGAAAGAATAGTTTCCCAAGTTGACTTCCAATTTAATAACTTTTGGGTGATTCTCGCATGTTCCTGAGCAAAGCCTTCGGGGTCGATCTGTCCGCGACCTCCACAGGCATAGAGCATGGACATGTCATATGATATCGCACGCAATTGAGTAGATCGAAGGCTGATTTTGCAATTCAGGTCTTCGGGATTGACAATCATACGGGATCGGTGATGATCGCTCATCAAATCAAACCATTCCTTGGAAAGGTCCGTCGGAAATCCACCCATCAAGGCGACAAAGCAGTCATATCTGGTATACCAGTCCAGGCATGCTCTACCAATCGCAGTTTTTAGGACAGTGTCGGGGCTAAAAATTTTGCGAATCACTTGAAATGCCGCCTTTTGATGACCCATGAGGTTTATCCAATCACCAAAATATTCCTATTCCGAATTGTCAGACATTTCTTTTCTCACGGTCGTCTCAGAACAAAGACTCACCTCTGTAGTCAAAAGCTGGAGAATAGTCACCAGAGTCAACACATTATCCATGTCCTTGGTTTTGATCGACTCGAGAAGTAATGTGACGCTTTTGTTATAGTACTTCAAGAATTCTTGAATCTTTCCGTTGGGATTCTGCAAAGTCGAGTGATAAGCAGAAAAGCCGACTACGGCGTTGAGCAGAGGTTCGTATTGAACTGCCAGGGAAGGTAGTATCAAGCCGAAGAAGTTTTCTTCGTCGTGCGGAATGCTATAATGAAAGCTAGTGATGTTCTCCACGAAGTATTTCATATAGTGCTGATAATCCTGTGGGAGGTGTGACCAATCGAGATGCCCCTCTGTCGAGATGTTGAGATCAAGAGAGGGCGTAGCCGTCGTACGATAACCGAACGAGGTGGCAGGAGACGACTGCGCATTCCCATCTTGCGACACACTGTCTGCACTCTCACGTCTGGAAAAATCTTGTATGGAGGAGCCCCCGTCCGAGTTCCTGACATTTGAGAATCGGAAACTCCGTCGGGTGATGATTCCTCGGGCTCATCTTCGTCCATAATCGGCTCCAAAGATTTCGTCTCTTGGTCGTTGTCGCCATTCTCGCCATCATCTGATGATTTCGGGCTCGCCCGTTGCGATGAGCTGCTCCCGTCTTTCAACTTGGAGCTCCTGGAGCTCGGAGGATCGGGATATACGCAATCTCGGTTGCCTTTCTTGCAGCCTGATTGAATGTTAATATTCTTCGAGCCCTCATCGCTTGGCATTCCGACCAACACAAAGACTATCCTGTGTGACTGATATGCGCGGAGTACTTACGTGTACATATTGGTCGGGACTCATCGCACTAGTGATTTGCAAAAGAAGAGGAAAGCTTCTGTCAGCCACACTCTTGCATGCCTCACAACATTGCTTTGGTTCATGACATTACCTTGACCCGCCTACTGCGGCACATGAAACATCCTGATCGAGTCCGCCGGTGCTTGACATGCTCGGTCCCAAAGGCTGGTCCCGTCATTGACTGCTTCCGACCTCTTCCAGCATTGGAGATATGAAGCATAGGCTGATCAGAAAACGCTCCCAAGTGTCCTAGTGTATTATAGGAAGTACGCATTATCGGCCCCGGCATGGGGAGGGAAGAGTTGGGAAGAGTTGAAACACTCGAACTGTCGGCATTGATCGCAGAGTAGCTACCCACTCCTGACATAAATGTCAGGAAGTGGTGATAATAGTCATCCATAGCTTTAGTTTTTTTTTTTTTTTTTTTTTTTTTGGAGAGGGCGTTGGTTTATGCCGGCATATACGTCGATGGTTGTAGCTAGAACCAGTACCAGGGTGTCTTTTTCATGCTCATTATGGAGAACGACGTGTTTCGCTGCAGAAGTGTGGGCACGGATAGCCACTTCGAGCGGAGCCAGACGCTCTGATGCGCAGAATTCCGGGAGATCCCACAATGTCCCGGGAGACTTTATGGGTCAGAGGATGTATCAATTCCAACTGAGGCAAGTTGATTTATTGTGGTAGGTTCTTTTTGGCCGAAGTACTGCAGCTGGTGGCTGACGTCCTCGCGTCTGCTATGGGTGGCCTGATGGAGTCGACAGACAGACAGTCTTGAGCCTGTTCTGTGATCAAATGCAGAGCTCTCTGGGAAAGGGCGCAGTGGAAGGCTACAGGCAATGTCCCCCTGAGGATATGAGTTGGGAGTCAGCCCTGGTATATGCTAATGAACTCAACGCCTTATGCTCAGCGTATGCCTCTTCTTGAGCTTGACGCCGTTCCGTGTTGAAGCGCGAATGAGGGTGACGACGGTGATGGGGAGCTTGAGTCTTGGAAGACAGCTGTACATAACTCCACGTGCGACAAGTATCCCCAAGAAAGATTGTTCAACTTTGTGATACAACTTGATGGCCCATTCAAAGTGGATGATGTTGCCTGAAAGGCAAGTCTGGACGTGTGATTGTACATACACATGTATGCCAAGCAAGTCAGAGTCAGAGGGAGCGGCGTGCTTGGAAATCGCATCCACCCCCTGGCTAACTATGTGTTATGATAGATGGGGCACACGGCGGGGAAAATCACCCTTGCCTTGTAGCCTTTTCCAAAAGTGCCAGAGGAGAGGCAGGTGATATCCGTGTCACGGCAATCGCCCGAGCTAGTCCGTTCAGTTCTCGAATTGTTTGCAGCAATCCACCCAGTCTTCGAGGTCCATCAAACGTTGGGGGCAGATAATACGTAAGATATACCAAGCTCTTCCCAGCCCATACAAGAGGAAGCAGAAGTCGAAACCGCCTCGCCACTGTACGTATGTCCCGGAGACTTTAGGAAAGAGAGCCAATCGGTCAACAAAGTGCTATCAAGCACCGCCAAGCATGGCCAGCAAGTTTCGGCCCAAGTCCTCCGGGACTTGCGAGAGGACGGATGCTATGAAGACTGGACTGGATCTTGAACAGTCAAATCTGGTGGAGCAAACCAGGGGTGGTAGGTAAACTTGCCCGTGCGGCCAGAACGGCGTTTGCCGTCTAGCACTCCGGTACGTTGACGTCTGGTGTGTAATACAGTGAGGGGCGTTTCTGGTGATTCACAACCAGCCTGCAAAGGGGTTGGCGGCGGAGAAGAATGTCAAGAATGTCTGCATGACACAATGTGAAGAAGGGTGGCCGGTTGATGTTCTAGTTAGGTCTGGGACGATGAACCTAGGTACCCGACAGGAGGACAGGAGGGCAGGAGGGCAGGAGGGCAGGAGGGCAGGAGCAGCCCGGCAGCCCCGGCAAGTCAAGGGAGGGCCAGACTGCCAGTTCGAATGCTGCATCGAGTTCCCAAGTTACGTATTGCAGTATTTGTGGATCTGGTGTCCCGGGGCCCTTGGAAGAGGAAGAGATTGAATGATACGGGGTATTACGGAGTAGATGGATGTTCTTCTTTCATGCCTACAAACCGAAGCTCTCATGATACAGCATAGCATAAGAGCATTGGTTGGGCAGGCCCGACTTTGTCGTGGCTTGCCAGGGTCCATCGGTCTGAACTGAATGGGCTGCAAAACAACAGCAAAAGAGTAATAGCAATGTTGGCCATTGATTGATTGCATTATTACTCCACTCCGTACCTGCTCGAGTCATCCCCCTTGTTCAGGTTGGTTGTCTGCACCGGCAACTTGGTTCAGCGCACGGGCATCAAGATTCGTGCCGTGCACTCCGCCCTCCGTAACATGTACAGTGACATGTACATGGGTATGGGTATTTTGTACTTGTTGTGAAGTCTCCCGTCGCGTGGTGCGAATCGTTATCGTCGTCCTATGTATGTGTGTGGCAGCAGGGGGTCCAAAGTAGCGCGCCAACGACAGCGGCGAGCGGGTCATGTAGTGCCAGGCACCCAGGCTCACCGTTTTCATTCCCACCAATTCCCACCCATTCCCGCCCATTCACACCCACCCTGGGGAGACCACGAGCGCGAGGTGGCGTGTCAAATGAAGACGTTGAACATGGCATCGTTCGCTGTACCTCTTTGCACGAGGAATCCCTCCCCAAATTCTTGACCCCGGCGTCCTGTGCCACAAATTCGCCAGGCCTTGTTTGGTTTTGTACACGCCGGTAAACCCAATAACTATCATCCATCTGCTTGGTGCCCGTTGCGAGGCCCCCGAAGGCGACCGGTGAGATGCCTTATGATGGAGTACTTGCTCCAGCCGCAAACTAAGGTGGTTTTGCATGTACCTGAGATAAGCAGATACCAAGACGGACTCGGGGCCTTTTCGGGCACCAAGAAGATTACTCCGTTGCTGCGCTCCATCCCGTCGACCGGCAATCTGTTCCCCCAGTTCTCTACCAGGCCCACGGTGTGTGGGCACCTGGGCAGGCAGGCACCCTGGCTGCTCCGACGACCTGGTAACCTGCCATGCACTTGCAAGCCCAGGTTCCATCTTCTGATGACTTGGGTGCTTGGCAAAGGGCTGGTGGGCAGAATGAGCAGAATGAGCAGAATGAGCAGAATGGGGTCACGTAGTAGTAATTGCAGCACAAGTCATCAGGATTGTGGAACGTCTGCCCTATCAAACTATCGTGGCCGGGTTGCATGTAAATAAGCAACCTTTTGTTATAATATCCATCCACCAGGCTTGCCACTGTTGAATAAGCAACAAGTTGATGCTGTTGTCGCAGGGGCCTTCAAATCCCAGTCCCTCTTTTTTGATGAAGCCGATACTGGCGTTGATGTCGTCGAGTTCACATGTCTGCAACCCTGTCTTTCCCAGCATGACCAATGTGCCCTCGAACAAAAATGCATCGAACAAGTGCAGGCTCTTCTTCCTCTGTTCTTTTTCCAGCAGAGTAAATGCCACTAGAGTTTTTCCAAGCTTCACCGAAAGCTCCCCCATGTTCTTGCCACTTGAAGCCGTACGGGCGAGGACACGAATCTAGAATGCTTGTGTGGCCCACATTCTTCTGTGGTCAGAAAGCTTTCGGCTGAAACCAGTGCCAAAGCCATGGGAACAACAACACCTCGGCGGCAGGGGTCCAGGATGGGGACGACAAAGTCAGCGGGCATTTCCTGCGGTGGCTAATGTGGCTCTGACAGACTGGCTGGCTGGCCCGTGCATTATTCCAAGGAACCCTGGCCAGCACCCGGCAGAGAGGCAGAAGAGACACTCCCTCCGTACGGATTACGGAGTACGGAGTACGGAGTAGTGAAAATTTCGATGCGCACGCAGTACGGAGTAGCAAGGCCAGATGTCGCGGCCCAATAGTGGGCCAAATAGTAGCATATCTTGTACGGAATACATAGAGATGCGTCCCAAAAAATTCAATCACGACGGAAATCCACTCGTCAGTCTGAAGCAGTGATGTGCAGGTCATCTCCGTGCTTCCTTCCTCCTGCATTGCTCGAGTTTGGGATGGGCCCGCTCCCGCTCCCGTGTAGATGTAACCTTGCTGGCCCCGTCAAGCCCAGTCACTACCCTAGAGACCGACCTTCAACCTCGACGCAACGTTTTGGGACGTACTATCGCGACCATCGTTGCTTCACTCTGAGAGATGGCTAGCAATGCAGAAACGTCAAATGACATATTATATTGTTTGGTGTGGTGTTTGACTGGATTCGTTGCAGCTCGACCACATTGCCGTCCAGGTGGATACTGGCTTTTCTGGCGAGTTTCAACCCTTAAAACCTTAGCAATCAACATTCCACCAAGGGAAGGGGAGGATGGGGGGGGGGGGCTCTTGAAACACCTCTCATGTCCATACGTGTGTCGCCAATTGCATCTTTGTGTGAACCTCTCAGCACCACAAAACACGAACAAGTACTCGAGGAAACCCTCGCTGAATGGGCTGCTACTCGTCCAATTTCTCGGACGTACGACCTCGCAGCACGCACCGCCGCCTCCTCCCCGAGGCCGCGTCACAAGATGGCTGACGCGCTGTCACTCAGCTTGGAGAGAATCCGCCAGTCCAACTACGGCGCCGTGTTTCTCATGGCAGTGACGATCCTCGTGTTCTTGGTGCCCATCTTCATCATATTCCCGCCGATTCCGGTGGAGCCCAGCGATGCATTGCGGCAAACACACAGCAAGCTCGGGCTGCCGCCTCACCGAAGCAACCTGCCGTCTCAATACACGTCGACGCGGGAGCCGCAGTCCGCCAGGAAGCCCGCAATCAAAAGCCTCTTCGTCTACCCGGTGAAATCATGCAGGGGAATCGAGCTTGAGAGGAGCAAAGTGCTCCCGTCCGGTCTCGAGCACGATCGGCTGTACACGTTTGCTCAACTGAAACCGAAGACGGCACCTCCCGGCACCGCCCAAGCAGGACAGAGCCACGCGTGGGAATTCTTGACCCTGAGGCAACTGCCACTTCTCGCAAACGTCAAGGTGGATGTATGGCTCCCGGATGCATCCAAGAAGAGTCGACAGCTAGGCCCTCTGGATGCGAGATT
Source organism: Epichloe scottii (assembly GCA_021950295.1). Classification (NCBI taxonomy): domain Eukaryota; kingdom Fungi; phylum Ascomycota; class Sordariomycetes; order Hypocreales; family Clavicipitaceae; genus Epichloe; species Epichloe scottii. The sequence continues at coordinate 1,785,182 of CP083245.1, forward strand.
TGTTCTCGTCAGATTCCCGTGGCAGGCTCCAGGATGGAGAGGCACCGTGCAGTACTTGGCAGCAAAGCTCAGCCGTGGTCTCGGTGCGGTCCCCGAGAAGCAGTTCCTCCTGCCACTGGACTTCCCGTCACGGAAGGAAATCGAGGCGCGGGGCTACGAGTTCGCCGACGTCAAAATCTGGGTAGACGTTGCCCGGGCGCTCAACATGTCCAGGGAATTGCCTCCGGAGCTCGCCACGTACTTGGGCGCCAGGCACCAGCTGGCTATATTCCGATCTGATCCGTCCAACAGACGGCGGGTTTTTCGTTGCGCTCCTCGAAAAGAAACTCTGGGCTACCAACCGGTAGTGGATTTTCATGACGCAGTACGTGGTTCGTGGAAGCAGAGTGATGTGTATATAACTGATGTCGGCTTCAGTTCCCCGTCCATCTCCTGAACTTGTCCAGCATTCGAGCTCTAGAGTCTCGCATGCAGAAAGATGAAGGTATACAAACACTGGATGCGCGTCGCTTTCGTGGAAACATCATCCGTACGTTCATTTGCCCCTTTCGCTCTGCCCCCCCCTCCCTTTCAAGATGCTGATCCGTGGTTCCCGCTAGTCTCCGGGGCCGAGGAATATGACGAAGATGAATGGAAGTTGGTTCAACTGAAGAAGAGCTCAAGCATGCAGGAGGACCATGTCATTTTTGATGTCTCTTGTCGCACCGTTAGGTAAGAAGAACCGCTTCAAATCAGCTGTTTGCGACGAGTTGAACATGTTATTGACCGCCCTCATATGAAAGATGCAAGCTGCCTAATGTCGATCCAGCAACAGGTGTTCGTCACCGCGTGGAGCCCGACCATTCTCTTCGTAAACATAGGGACGTCGACGAAGGTGCTCCCAATATGGGGTGCCTTGGCATGCAACTCTGTCCCTTGTTTCCAAACACAGACACTTTGGAGCAGCTAGAATCATACGTGGAAGTCGGCATGGGCGTCGAAGTTCTTAAACGAGGACCACATAAATACATCAAGCAGAGTGCATAACAGCATGGCGCAGCGGATTTATGGACGAGGCAGCACAAACCAGGGTCGTCTTAATTGAAAACATATGTCATGTAGATGTATGTACATACATTACGTAACCTTAATTGATGACTGAAATTCCTGTACTCGTCACGTCATGTACATCGCTCCCCGTCCATGCCCAGTTAAATCAAATCATGTACAGTGTCGTTTCCTCGACCCTCTCTGTCACATCTTACATATGGCATTTCTACTACTTCATGTCGGCCGGTGTCAGTGCTTGAACCATACTTGTACCTTCGCTGAAGCGTGTCTTGAAGATTCTATTCGCATTCTGAAACATGCCATCTTTCAAACTGACAACAATGAATTGTGAGCCCTTGAAGCGTGTCTTGATGAGACGGCCGATATTCTGTGTGTGAGAAAGATCGAGAGCAGCGTCAACTTCGTCCAAAATATACATTGGCGCAGGCTTGAACTGTAGAAGGGCCATGATGAGAGACAGAGCAACCAGTGATCTAGAATTGGTCAGTATTCCCATGCGTATGTGAACTGAGAGCGCCGGTTCGCACCTTTGACCACCACTTAGCTCCGTCAAGCTTTGCTTCCACACTTTACCTAGACACACTTTCACTTCAAGCCCATCACTGATTGTTTTGCCTTCCGGAGGGTCGAGCTTGGCGAAGCTGCCACCTGGAAGCAGTTCTGAGAAAATGTGACCGAAATCACGATTCACCTTCTCCCATGTTTCATGCAAGGCCTTTTTCTTGTAGTCGTCCAGGCTGTCAATGGTTTCCTCGATCTTCCGTTTATCGCGAATGACCGTCTTGATCATATGCTTCAAAGTAACTTCCTTCTTTTCGACACTGTCAATCATGTTCATGACCTTGGGATTGATCTTCTTCTTCATGCCTTGGAACCGGTCTGTCAAGTTTCGCAGAGTAGACTTGCATTCGCTGATGTTCTGGCCTTGAAAATCATAAGGCGTACCGCTGCGGCCAAATTTTTCCTTTTCTTCTTGAATCCATTCGTACTCTGATTCCAAATGAGTGACATTGTCTGCAGCACCTTGCTGTTCCTTGTGGAAGCGTTCGACCTGGTGGCCCAACTTCTGCATCTCCAGACCTTCTTCCGTGATTCGAGCATTCTTAGACCTTGTGGCTTCCTCGAGAGCTCGAAGCTCGTCGTCAAATAAGTTGAGTTTCGCTTTCTCGTCGTCCAATTGAGCTTGGACAGTGTTCTGAGTGTCTGCAAGTGCACTCTGTTGTTTGGTAAGACCGTCAACGTCTTGTAGGGCAGCTTTGATCCCGAGTTCAGCTTCCTGAAGTTGTTCTCGTGCGGCGGATAAGTCTGTGCCTACTTGCTCCAGATCAAGCTGTGCATTCTGAAGTTCCTTCTGGAGGCTCTTCACTGTTGACGAGCTCTTCTCGAGACTTGCGCGTAGCTTATCCAATGATTTTTGCAGTTCAATGAGCTTTGCGTCTTTGTTGGTATCAAAATCTTTCATGTCTTTCTCAATCCTTTTGATGTCTGCACTAGCTTCCACCTGACGCGATTTGGCTTCAGTGATGCTTGTTTGTAGTTCGGTAATATTATTCTTCATATTTTCAACTTCTTGAATAATGGATGACGAAGAGTTGCCGCTGATCTGATCTTCAGCGAGCTTGATCTCATGATTCTTCAAGTCTAAATCTTGCTTAATGCGACGAGCTTGGTCAAGTTTTGATTTCTCCTGATGAATCTTGGCTTGAATATCTCGCAAGGAATGCTCCGATTCCTTGAGCTGGCAATTGATATCATTCAGCTTCTGCAGCGTCACTAACACACCACTGGAGTTTGGCGCACTGCCTCCGGACAGTGTCCCAGACGGGTCGTAGGCATCGCCTTCCAAAGTGATGCTCCGCATTCTAACGTTAGGGTCAAAGGTAACACGCTTTGCTGTCTCCGCATCGGCGCAAATCAGAGTGTTACCAAAGACATACTCCATCGCTGCTGATATTTCCTCATCATACCCAACGAGGGAGAGCGCAAGGTCAACCTTGCCGGGAGCAATGCTCTGCGCTGTTGCAATAGTCTGCGCCGAAGCTTTGAAAGCAGCGATCTTGTTGAGAGGGATAATGGTAACTCGCTTGCGCAATTTGCCCTTCTGGAGCAGTTGGGTGCCGGTAACTTCGGAATCAACTACAACGTTGTACAGTCGGCCACCAGCGCAGATTTCAAGGGCTGTGCCGGCCCGAGTATGATCTTTGTCGAGGGTGAACAGTTGAGCGACAAGACCCTTGACCTTAGTCCTATCAAAACCTGGTACGGGGTCCGCGTAGTTGAAGTCTATGTTGGCGACCTGGCGCTTTAGTTTATCCGAATCCTGACGAAGTGTTCTCACGGCTTGCTGCAGCTGTGATTCTTGCTTGTACATCTCTTCTTCTTGACCTGGTTCAAAACCCAGCTTGCTAAGCTCCTTCTCCAGTTGTTTTGTTTGACCTTTGAGTCCATCAAGATCTCGCAGAAGATCTGCATTCTGTTCCTTTGCCTTTTTGGCGCGAGGCTCCTCCTCTTTTAACCGACTTTGGAGATGCGCGATCCTGATCTTGGCTTGTTCTTGTTCGGTAGCTGCGGCAGTGGCTCGATTCTTCGCATCTTGAAGCTGACCTTGATAACCATTTTCTTGGCCGTCCTTGGATGCGACACCTGTCTGAAGAGTCTGCAAGAGCTCCTCTTTTGACTCTACCTCTTGAGTCTGTTTGACTAGATCTTCTTTTGCTTTGTCATAAGACGCTTTGGCATTGTCAAAGGCAGTGGTTTTTTCTTTTAATGAAGTTTCCAACTCCGAAACGGCCCTCTCTACCATTTGCTTCTTGTCTTTCTCCTCTGTCAACGTAGTGTTTTTCAAATCTAAAACAGTAGCTAGACGGACCAGCTCATTGGCATGTTTTTTGACAGCCTCTTCGAGCGCTTGGGCTTTGCCACCTTTCTTGACCTCCTTATCACGTTGAGCTCTCACTTTCTTGACGTCCTCTTCCAGGTGAGCTATCTCGCTCTTGAGGCGAGTTGCCGATTCCTCCAGGGATTCGTGACGTTGTTTTTCCCCTCCAAGTCAGCAGCGGATTGCTTTAGCTTCTCTTGTCCTCTGATGTAGTCATATGCGACTACTACTCGCGTCAGCCTCTCAAGGTCATTCTGAGTCTGCCGGAAGTCTAGAAAAGCTCGTTTTTCGGTGCGGAGCTTCTCTAATTTGGGTTCGATCTCGTCTTTGAGCAACTCTCGCAATTCTTGAAGCTTCAACTCTTTTTTACCCATAGTCTTGAGAGCTTTGTCACGACGATCCTCAAACATCCTGGTTCCAGCGGCTTCCTCTATCATGGAAAGTATCTCTACCGCCTTCATGTTCAGCACCTTGGTGATTCGACCTTGCATGATGAGGAAGTTGGGGTTGTTGATGTTAAGCTGAACAGATTGGAACAGGTTTTGAACTGTCTGCTGCTGCGCGCGATGTCCATTGATGAGATATTTTGATGTCCCCCTAAAACAATCTGGCGTGTTACGCTGATGGACGCATATTCTTCGAAGCCAATCGGCGATTTTTTGGTGTCTCTGTTGTCGAAAACGATCGTCACGCTAGCCTTAGTCACTCCGGCTTGCCCACGCTTGTAAATCAGATCCTGGCCTGCAATTAGTATGAAGAGAGGCGCAGGGATATCATTAGCAAGCGTACTTGGAGGTTCTGTGCTCGCACTGTCGACATGTTGGTGATTCCCAACACGAAACAGATGGCGTCGAGAATATTTGATTTACCGCTGCCATTGAGGCCAGTGATAGAATTAAAGCTTTCATCCCTGGTGCGGCAAGTTAAAATCGTGACTCGAGGCCATTGTAGGAGTTATAACTGATGTTTACCATCCTGATATCACCGTTCGAACGGCGTACGACTTGAAGCCCTGCAGAAGAGGATTAGTACAGGAATTTGAATCAACGCGAAGTTATGAACGTACGTCAATTATGACTTCTATTACCCTCATGTTTTCGCAGTTCGTTTGCCACCGCGTTGCAGGTACTGAGCGATTGAGCCGTGGTCAAGCTGGGTGGGCTCCAACATCCCACCTCTAGTGACTGACGCGCTGAGAGTAAACAATGCGTGTTTAGTATCTGATAAGAGGCTTATCAGCACGTGCACGACCCTAGCACCGTTTTTGAAAGGACCCACGTACTCCGTAGGGTGGACGCGCTGTCATTCGTACGCTAACCCGATTGAGTGTCAATCAAAACAATATGACTCGGAATGAGGCACCAGTATCAAGAGCTCTCCAAACCATCAACATCGACCTTAACTGTGAAGTAGGCTCTCGCTCTAGCCTCATCTTTCTCGTTTAGTTTAAACACATAGCTCTAGATGTCCTCATGACTTTAGCATTTCGATCGAAAATCGACTCCCGGTACGCGGCAAGACACGATTCGATACACCTCTCGCCTCAGCTGGCGACGGTAGCTCACGATGGCGGCGATGAGAGCATCACGTTTGCAAGTCGGCTCTACAGCGTGGATTGACGAAGAGCGAAACGCAGCGCTGCAGATCGCTCAGTCAGAAGTCGAAGAGTTCTCTTATTCTGCTCGAAATGAGCTTGACTGGCTGAATGAGCATATGGCCGGTATATTCAACGAAAATGAAACGTACGCGTGACCATGGGCACTCTCATTCTCAAACAGACTAGACTACTGACAACCTGCACAGAAACTTCGCAGAAGCATTTAAGACTCCAGGAAAACTTCGTGGCAAGACGCCGAGGACAGCCAAAAAATAAATCCTTTAGAAACACGAGTGGTAGGTTTGATGATCGGCCATCCAATTCGTGTAGCAAAAGCTGATCCTTGAACAGCCCCTCTCTGAAGTTTTTTCGGCGACTCCAAACGGTGCATCTAGCGGAATCAATCGTATTCAGTCCCCTAGACATAATGGCCACGTTGCTAGAGGCTCACCAAGTGTGCGACCTTCTGCCACTCGTCTAGCCGCTTTCTCTCCCAAACAGGCGACTCAGGGCATACAAGATTCTGGCTACTTTGGCAGCCAGGATGTTGCGCCGTTGAATATTCACATGGACACCGACTCTGAGGATGCACAGACCTTACATCAGTCAAGTTGCAGATTTGCAACTACAACCTCTCTCGAAACTGGTCCCCAGCGTGCCATTGTCGCCGACTCTCCAGAAAAGACGTTCCAACCCGCCAAAGAGGAGCAGACATGGCGGGTCCCGGCTGATACGTCCGAAAAAATTGCTGTTGGGACGCAAATCAATTTCGAAAAGGCATCTGATTATGAAGACGACGCATCGCCAGAGAGACAGTTGAGCCTCGAGGCAAAACAGACAGTGAAGTATGCTGACGACGTTCGATCTGCTTCAGATGGATCGAGCCCAATACGACCAATTGTTCGTAAGAGTAGCTTGAACTTTGCGTCCTTGCCTGCCAGGGAGCCGCTCACAGCTGGTAAGAGCAACGTTGCTCGAGTCTCCCGAACGAGTCATCTGGACAACATACGGACGAGCTATTACAATAGGCCGACGAGTGGCAAAAGCCTTGGGGGAACACTTGCGAAGTTAGATCGGGAAGAAAATCACGAAGTCGATATGGACGTGGATGACGCGACAAATGCCCAAGCTACTAAAAGCGAGGACACCAAGACGTACACCCAAAGACTTCAAGATCAAATCAATCTTCTTGGCCAATCCCAACCTAAGCCTGTGCATTTCTTGCAACAGAACAAGACACCTGCGGCAGAGGCTGCTTCTCCTATGTCATTAAATACTCTACAATCCACACCAGGGGCATTTCCCGAGGACGAGGACGATGACTGGATTGAACCGCCGGCCACCATCTCTGCGGCGACAAACGAAGAGCGACCAAACCTACCAAAAAGTCATTCTGCAGATGTCATGGAAGGTATTCAAGGCAAAAGGACCATCGGCGAATCAGATTTCGCCCTCTCCGATGACGGGACCCTGAGTGGAACTCAAATCGAGGGACAAAGCGAGACAAAAATCGCCAAGCCTGCCTATGAGCACGCGAAGTCTGCCTCTGTGCCCGTCATTCCAAACGCTCGTTCGGCAGTGGGAGAATTGCACGCTCTCAAAAAGGCCGTGTCTGTATCGAATCCAGGTCTTGTGACTGTAGTCGAAGCAGGAGGCTTCGGCACCCCTTCAAAATCACCATCTCGAAGCTTTCGGGAAAGTCCACTCAAACAGGTCAAAAATAAACTCTCTTCCATTTTGAAGAGCTCCAGGGGATTGCTTGCAAGTAGTGCTGCCATTAGTGCCGAGGGTAAGTCACTGATGTCTCCATCTCCGACTCGGCTCGCTCTGCATTCTTTCATGTCATCAGAATCTGTTTTCAGTCATCCAAAGATTGGATCTCAAGCTTCACAAGGCTCAGCTGCCCAGCCCGAGGCAAGTCCTACACGTCCAACGCGTCCCACCAGAGCTTCTACAGAGAGGGAAGAAAAGAAGCGTGCAAGGGAAAACAAACGTCTCGAAGAGCAGAACGAGAAATTGGAAAAGGCTCGACAGAAAGAGCGAGAGAAAGCTCGCGTGTTCAGCAAGGAGCAGGAAAGGGTTGCTGCCATGGAAAAGCAGATTGCTGCCAAGAAGGACGAAGTACGAATACCAGTAGAGGAGACGCCTAAGCCTACGAGAACCGGTCTGAGAAATACGCAAGCCGTGGATGACGATACCGTGTCTGTGGACAAGGATGTAAATATGGACGACGTCGCTGCGGTACCACCTCTGTCTATTCCACAATCTCTTGGCCCAGCTCACGCCACTCGTAACAAAGAATTGAAGCGCCCAGCAAAACCAACCAGAGAAACACAGGCTAGACCGAAGCAAGCTCCAACCGTCATTAGAGTCAATACAGGATCCCAGCACTCCCAGTATAGACTTTCCGCAGCCCAACCTGAAGCGGCCAACCTCCCAGCTACCCAAACACATCAGCTTACTAGCAAAGCGAGCAAAGCGTCATTGCAGAATAAGCCATCAACGCAGAGCCTGAGAGGCGCTGCGGCCAGCCGAGCTAAGGCACAGGAACTCGCTGCTAGGAAGAAAGAACAGGAAGAGAGAGAGGCTCAGAGACGTCGTGACGCAAAAGCTGAAATGGAACGAAAGAAGGCGGCAGTGCAGGAGGAGCAGCGCAGACAGGAACAAGTCAAGCGTCAAGAAGTGGAACGCCAGCGACAGCAGCAGCAAGAACAGGCAGCATCGCAACCACAAACCAAAAACAATTCGCAAAGAAAAGCAGCAATTGAAAAGGCAAAGCAAACTAGAGCACCGCCGCCCGCTATGCGTTTGCAACCCAATGGGCCTCCGGATTTCTCCATGTCTCAGGAGAACCAGGCCGTACGGCCACCATCTCGAACGACTTTAAATGCTCCTCACTGGGGCCAGGACGAGACAAATCGTCCGGTCAATGCAGTTCTTTCTAATGCCAGCAAAGCCAGCGCGAAAAGAGCTTTCGCCCACGACAAGGGAGATGATGGCCAAGCCAAGCGCCCACAGTCTCGAGGTGGTCCAACGTATCAAGCCAACGACGCCAAGCGACGTAGAACGAGTGAAAACTTTGATGAAGAAGCTGATACATCAACTCAAAGAAACATTAGAGGCCCCCTGTCAGACCATCAGCCGGGTTCAAAAAGGTATGTCCTCAGAAACTAATCAATATCATGCATACTGTGCCTAACATAGTCATCAGGAGATGCCACCCAAGTCTGTCTTCCAGAATGGTTACGCAAACGCCCCCCAAGCGGTGCTCCCAATCTCTTCAAGGCTACAGTCAGCTCGCAACATGCAAGTCAGATGAAGGCAGCCCACCCGCTGGAATTGGCACAGATCTCCAAGGGTGCTATTCCATTCCAACCGACCTCGAATGCCGCAGGACCGGCTTATAAGACACCTGCACGGCCTGGCCCTATTGCTGGTACGAAGTCTGCCGCCAAGTCCGTAACTCGATCTTCTCCCAGATTCCAGAATGGTGAGGCTATTGAGCTTCCTGAAATCCAAACAGATGACGACAGTGAAGACGACGAGGCAAATGGAGTTACCGTGGCACCCTGGGCAGATTCACCAGATCTAAGAAGGGCGTTGGTGCGCCAAGAGACTATGGGTCCATCACAAATTTTTGGACCACTAGCGCCACTGAACATGGAGGAGGTGTTTAACAAGAGCAAGGACAGATTCCACAAGTTCCGTGCCAGAACCTCTAGTGCCAACTGGAGCGGAGCCGATCGACTGACGGAAGAAGACATACGTAAGGACTTGATAGCCCGTGACAAGCTTCGGCGAGACGGAGGGTGGTCTTACGAAATGAGTAAGGATGTGCTATGAGTGAAACTGGTTCAAGGATCGACTGAGGAACAATCATCATCTTCAAAACAGGGACGAGAACATTGTTTTTGGTGTTGAGCAATTTTTAGGCGTTGCACAAGATTTATGTTGATTGCATAGCATTGATTTGGATTGGGCGAATAGCTATAACATCAGAATGGAGAGAACTGCAGCCAGTCGGCGTTGGGTATTGATCATAGATATATGGACTGGACTGTCTCGATTTCACTTTGCCTGTGCTCACCCCTCAAGATTAGAGTCTGCACTATTCAACAAGAGCTTCCCATTCGATGGATTACTAGTGCAGATGTTCATGTATTGTTGTTCAACGCGACGCCAGACCGGGGTCGGGAGAGCCGCCCAAAGCTGCTGATTGGTTGATTTGCCCAGGCCTTGCAAAAATGGCAGTTGCGACCTTGGATGACTGCTCTGAGTGGGCAACCGCAAAGGAAAAAAATATGGAGCCGCTAAGTACCTGAAATTTTCCAGCGTCACCAAACAATCTTTCTTCGCCCAAACATCCATACCCATTAGTCTCCTTTTCCCCATCCCCTTTTAGATCAGAGTATCAGGATTTGTTCATTTTCAGTCGTCGACAACCACAATTGTAAAACACTGCGAAGACGACCCTCGACATGTTCAGGCAAGGTTTTCGTCGTTGTGCCAGCTTGGCCAGCGCTGCCGCGCCGTCCGTGATCGTCCGCAGTCGGGCTGCTCTTCCTGTTGTTCAGCGAACGGTATTATCTTTGTCACGACCTGTCACCCATTTCAAGAGCATTACAAATGGCTCCAGAAAGTACAGCTCAGAAGCGACTGCCGTAAACTCTGAAGTTTCCGAGGAAACGACCACGGGGATGTTGTCAATTTCGCCGACCTGTCCCAATTTGGCGTTCATCAAAATCTCCTAGATGCCATCACCAAAGACATGCGCTACGATACCATGACACCTGTTCAATCCAAGACAATCAAATCCGCTCTCAAAGGAACTGATATGTAAGTTAGCAACTGAGTTCTGGTTTTCTCTTTTTCGGAAATATCTAATTCGACATAGTGTCGCCCAAGCCAAGACAGGTACCGGTAAAACCATCGCTTTCTTGCTGCCCTTGTTGCAGCGCATGATTGATGAAGACCCCACTCTTGCTTCACGACGAGCTTCACGAACCGCCCGATCAGATGACATTCGTGGCATCGTTCTGTCTCCAACGCGAGAATTGGCCGAGCAGATTGCCGAGGAGGCCCGGCGTCTTATAAAGCGCACTGGTCTTGTGGTGCAGTCAGCTGTAGGAGGCACCCACAAGGGTTCCATGTTGCGTCAAACCCAGCGTCAAGGATGTCACCTTCTGGTAGCGACTCCAGGACGCTTGAATGATCTCTTGCAGGACCCTCAAAGTGGCATCGAGGCACCTAATTTGGCAGCCTTGGTTTTAGATGAGGCGGATCGCATGCTTGACGTTGGCTTTGAGAAGGAGCTGGCTGACATCACTCGCTGCTTGCCAGGTCGAGATGAGAAGATTCGGCAAACGATGCTGGTTTCAGCTACCATACCCGACGATGTCATTCGATTGGCCCGAACCTTGGTCCGTGCCGACGACTTCGAGTTCGTTCAGACAATTTCTGAAAACGAATCTCTTACGCACGACCGAGTTCCTCAGCACGTAGTTCCCGTTTCATCGTGGAACAATGTTTTCCCCAGCTTATTCGAGCTCATTGATCGCGAGACGGCCAAAGCAGCCGAGGATCCGAGCCAACCACCGTTTAAAGCCATCGTGTATTTCAACACCACTGCACTTGTTGAATTGGCTGGTGAACTTGGGTTCCAACGACGAAAAAACGGACAGATGAAGATTCCTTCGTTTGCTATTCAATCTCAGCTCACACAGAGAGCGCGAACAAAGGCAGCAGACATGTTCCGCAATACCCGAACTGGAGTATTGTTCTCGTCTGATGTTACGGCACGTGGCATGGATTTCCCCAACGTCACTCACGTTATTCAGGTAGACACACCCAGAGATCGTGAGTCTTATATTCATCGACTTGGACGTACTGCCCGACAAAATAAGGGAGGTGAAGGATGGCTGTTTGTGCCACCCACCTCTATGGGAATTGCCCGAAAGCTTCTTCGAGGTCTCCCCATGCAGCCCAATAAGACTCTCGAAAGCCATAACGCCGAAGTAGAATCGAATGATTTGCCTGCGTTTCATCGGGAGGTTTTGGATCTTGCTCAGACTCTCCCACGTAAGATGCTCGGCGCTGCTTACATCTCCATATTCGGTGGTCAAACTCAGCAACGTGAGGAGCTCGTCGATGATTTGAACCAATGGGCAACCGTTGGTTGGGGCTGGAGTGAACCACCGCCCGTCTCTTCGTCCTGGGCTCGCAATCAAGGTCTGCTGCGTTCTGGTCTGAACATTCAGGAGAGACCCTCACGACCAGATGGTAGATTCGATGAGGACAGAAGTGGTGACCGCGGGGACCGCCATGGGTCGCGTCGGTCTGGGTTTAGAGGCGAAGATCGTCAATCTTCAGACCCCTTTACCGAAATGGGGCAACAAGCTCGTCGTGATGACTTCGGCAGTGGCCGTGGCCGTGGCGGTGGTGGCAGGGGCTTCAGGGGCTCTGGGGGCGGTGGCAGGGGCAGAGGTGGTGGCAGAGGCGGTGGCGGTGGCAGAGGCGGACTCAGAGGCGATTCCAGAGGACCACGAAGATCCGGAGACTCCCAGGAAGCCTCATGGTGAGAGGCTGCTAGTAACGAAGGATTATTAAATGCATCTACCACAGCACCATTCAGACACACTTGGTGTCATGGAAGATGTGTCTTGCACTTTTGTTGGGGAAATTTGGACATTTGACGGGCAACAAGAACTTGTACAACAGGATAGTTGGTTTTGTAACGTTATGGACATGGAAAAGGCTAAGAGGATGGTGAAAAAAGCAAACTAGCACCAGAAACCGGTGTTGCGGAAATTCCAATCTCCTATACAATAGATACGATAGCACTTAATAACTACTCTTTCACGTGTTCAGTCATCTTATTCAAGTGTTTTTGTTTTATTGTTGAAAAGAGGACGAATTTTTACATGTCTAGTGAAACATCATGTCATGCCTTGAAATTCTTGGAACAAAACGCCCCTTTCATAGCCTCATGCTCATTTCATGGCCATTGGCCTTGCAGCGTCGCAATTGCACCAAAAAATTTGCGACGCTGTCTTCTCATGATGTCCAATGTCTGGTCTTCTTACCGGAGTCGTCTCGGACCCATCAGCATATTTGAATCCCACAACAATACTCTCTCGTCCCAACCCACGGAGGCGACCCATCCCCCTACACCAAACAAACACCAGTCCACACCCGTGACAAACTCGGTGTGTCTATTCATAACGCCCAGCTGGTGTCCTGGCTTGGCCCCCGCCAACGGCCCAGACGGCTGAGCAGAGCCGTCGTTCCATAATCGAACAGTCATGTCGTAACTTCCGCTAAGTAGCACATCGCTCGCGTGAGGACTCCAGGCTAAGCGGCGAATGGCGTACTCGTGGCCATGCATCACCGATAGCGGTCCCATCGTCGGGCTCCGAATGTCAAACGTCCGAATAATTCGATCCACGCCGCCCGTTGCGACAATGGCATCGTTGTACTTGTTCCAGTCGTGAGTGAGAACTTCTGCGGGTGGGCTACCCGCCGCCAAGCCAGGATTGACACCTGGCTCTGTGCCAGCAGCATGAACGGGGATCGTCGAGACGAGGTGGTATTTAGCGGAGGAGGGGTGCGGAGATCATAAATTCGAAGGTGGGAGTCAGACGAGACGGCGGATATTAAAGCCGGATTGGAGGGGCAGAAGGACGCGCTATATGTGCAGTTGCCGATAGGGAGGGTCTTTAATGAGTGAGCACGAGTAGGAGACCACTTGGAAGGAGTCCTGGTCAGCATCGTATTATCATCTCAGGAGATCTGGCCAGATGCAGGAGTGATTACGGTTCTCGACTAAAAACCAACCCGGCATGAGAGAAGGAAAGAACGACGCAAAAGAACTGACGATTTTTACGGTCCCATCCCACGAGCTGGACATGAGGGTGTCTTTGGTGACTGGACTCCAGCACACAGAAAACGTTTCCCTCTTGTGCTCGTGGAAGTTCATGACGGGGAAGTCATTGACCCCCAGATCGAATAGCTTGAGTGATCCATCGCCACAAGCGACAATGAGTTGGTTCTCGTTGATTTCCGACCACGCCAAGTCGTACAGCGCATCATTCGTATCGAATCTAGAAGGAGGAATGCAACCCCCCAAGAACAGTCAGCCTTGTCGGTTCATGTCCCCTCCCGATTTTTTGGGGGGGGCGGCGCTCGCTCGCTCTCCCCGCGGTGACTTTTTGGATTTCCTGGCGCCCCCCACGCCGTCCTACACATCCGGACCAGAGACATACGTTTTCTCGACCTGGACGCCTTGCGCCGTGAGCCCCAGAGCAAAGACGCGCCCGTTGCCGACGATGCCAAAGTTTGATGATGCCGCGACAGCTAGGCGGGAGTCGTAATAGGGCGAGTATTTCACTGCGTAGGGGTTGTACCCTTTGGTGCGAAACTCAAGCATGGCTGCCATTGCGGGTGGGGTTGGCGCCTGCGTGGAGGCGCATTGGGGGTTGGAAGTCGCCCTGTTGAGTGGTCGGGAGCTTTGCGAAGGTATACGTAGCGCTGGGAGAGGGAAAAGGTTGGCGGCTTATACGGAATAGGGCGGTTTATGTCGAGTTTTGTTGTGTTGGAGATGCCAGGAGGTTGAATTGTGCCTCGGTAAACAAGACGTCAGCCAATGCCACCAATTGTCCGTCCAGCCAATGAGGGGCACCGAGGCCTTGAGGTGGCTATGCATGGACATTGGTCAGCCTGCCTGTCACATGACGTCGCGTTGGTGGGTTCGCGCCCCCTACATACTCCGCAGACACGTCGAATTCGTGTTGTCAACACCCATCGAATCGCTAAAGTGGTCGCTTCAAGAGCAACAGCGAATACCAGGGTGGCCAAAATACATCTAGGAGAACAAGAACATTATTCAAGCGTCTGATGAGTCAGTCTCAAGCTCGAAGTTTCATCATGTAGCCAGGCGTTCCCGCACGGCCAGCATGAAGTCCTTCCTCATGGCACCCAAAACGAAGCGAGAGCTCAGCCCAGATCCTGGGCCCGGGTTCGATGGCGATGGCGATGATGAGTCAACGGAAGTAAAGTTAGCACTGCTATCATCACTCCACCCCGGTGTTGAGCAAGAGACCCTCCTGGATTTTCTGCTGGCCCACGATGGCTCTGTAGACCAAGCCTCTGAAGCATTCAAGCTCGGAAAGCATCATCATCAGCAGCAGGACAGGAGAAAAACTGGAATTGGATATCAGCAATCCCTGAAACAGTATGCGACATTATCGGAGGACTTGGCTTCACCCATCAAGAAGAAATCGAAGTCGAAAAGGGGCACAACTCTTCACCTGTACGACCCGGAGGATGTTGCAGAGCAGACGCCGTGCACCATCATCCACAATTTCCTGCCAGTTGACGAAGCCAACGACGTACTGCGGGAGCTTCTGTACGAGGCCGAGTCGTTTGAGAAGATGACGTTCAAACTGTTTGACAACGTCGTGTCTAGTCCCCACACATCCAGCTTCTTCGTCGAAAGCTACGAGGAGATGATGGCCCAAAATCCGAATACTACTACAACGGGTCACGGCTCACGGTAAGTCACGCGCCACGGTCCGAATGCAAGAAGTCTACGTGCGACTGACCGACGCTTGATTGCTCTGTCTCACCAATGCAGGACGTTCGCCGCATCACACCACACCTGGCCAGGGTGAAAACCATTGTACAAGAGGCCGTGAACCAACAAATCCAACACCGTATAAAGACACGGTATCCCGGTGGCAAAAAGCTGCGACATCAATCGCCAAGTCCATGGGTACCCAACTCGGCCTTTGTCAACTGCTACAATGGCGCACAGCAGAGCGTCGGCTGGCACAGCGATCAGCTCACGTATTTGGGGCCGCGGGCCGTCATTGGGTCCATATCTCTCGGTGTAGCACGCGAGTTTCGCGTTCGCAGAGTCGTACCCAAGGACGGCGACACCAGGACGGTGGAAGAATCGGACGCAGAGGGCCAGATCTCCATACACCTCCCACACAACTCGCTTCTCGTCATGCATGCCGAGATGCAAGAGGAGTGGAAACATTGCGTAGCGCCGGCTCTGTCCATTGATCCACATCCCATTGCCGGGAACAAACGCATCAATATCACGTATCGGGATTACAGACAGCGATTCCATCCTCGGTTCACGCCGCGGTGTGCGTGCAAAGTGCCATGTGTGATGAGGGTGGTGCAGAAGAAGAAGGAGAACTTTGGAAAGTACTTTTGGATGTGTCATGCGGGAAACGTACCTGGAAAGGAGGGCTGCTCATTTTTCCAATGGGCCGAGTTTGATGATGATGGGAATCCTGTGATCAAGGAGACTGTCAAGTCCTCCTCCCAACGATATCCATGATGGCTTTTGACTGCTATCAAAAGAAGGCATCTTTTTTTCAACATCTTTTGATGCGACGAGATTTAAAAGGCTTTATTGGTGGTACGACTGTTCAAGAGACCAGAGGCTGAGAATGAGACGATTGCAGACTTGAATTCCTTTGGGAATGAATCTCCTATTGTGCGGAGCGGAGTGGGTCACAGCTTCTTCAAGAGGAACCTTATCCCACCCACTCTGAACAACTCGGCCACATTTCCGCGCCGCGCCTTGATCATTTTTTCATTCATTAGCAATGACATGCATTACAGCGACTCGCAAAACTCGCAAAACTCACAAAAGCGAATGTCCATACGCGCGTCATGGCGGAAGAGCTCACCTTCCCGGCCACCTCAGCCATGTCACTCGAACCTCACCTCCCGCCCACCAACGACTCGCAGCGCTCGCCGACCAGACCCTTCGTCACCCTCACCTTCGCCACATCGCTGGACTCGTCGCTCTCCCTCGCGCCCGGCGTCCGCACCCGTCTGTCCGGGCCGGGCGCCAAAGCCATGACCCACCACCTCCGATCCCGGCACTCTGCCATCCTCGTCGGCGTGTCGACGGTGCTGGCGGACGATCCGGGCCTCAACTGTCGCATCGCGGGCGTGGCGTCCCAGCCGCGCCCGATCGTCGTCGACCCTCATCTGCGGTGGGCGCCTCGCTCCTCGGACAAGGTCTTCGGGGTCTGTCGCGCCGGCGCGGGCTCCGCCCCGTTCGTACTCACCGGTGTTCCTGCAGAGGAGATTCCCCGGGACTATGTGCGGCTCCTGGAGGACCACGGCGGCAAGTACGTGCATGTCCCGACCACGCCGTCCGGTCGAGACGCCCGCCCGCGGCTCTCGTGGGAACATGTGTTCGGGGCTCTTCTCGCACAGGGCCTGACGAGCATCATGGTCGAGGGAGGCGGACACGTCATCAACTCGTTGCTTGACCCCGCACATCATGAACTCATCGACTCCGTCATCGTCACCATCGCACCGACTTGGCTGGGGAGAGGGGCGTCGTCGTCTCCCGGAAAGGGTGCACGATGATGACGGAACTCCCTCGCTGCTGCGAGATTATCTGGAGTCTCGTGGCTTCCACTCGGGGAGGATGTCGTCCTTTGTGGGAAATTACAATCTCGGCATTAGCGAGCCATCATGTTTCCGAAAGGCTTCGAAAGGCTTCTAGAAGACATGGGGTTTTTTCGGGATTTTTTCGGGATTTTTTGCAGATGGTGTGGAGGGACCCTACCTGACCAGACCCACATTATCCCGTCAAATTAACTTAACCGCCTCAACTTCTCATCGGCTGGCTCACTTTTGAAAACCCCAACGTTTCTTCACAACCTCGGCCTCCGTGAATTCCCCTCTCACAATGACAATGACACCACGCATCACCGTCCTCGGCTCCCTCAACATCGACCTCGTCTCCTACGTCCCGCACCACCCCCTCCCCGGCGAGACACTCACATCCACGCACTTCGCCACCTCCCCGGCGGCAAGGGCGCCAACCAAGCCGTCGCCTGCGGGAAGCTCTCCCGCGCCAGCGACCTATCGCCCGCCTCCGCGACCGCGTCCGTCTCCATGCTCGGCGCCGTCGGCAGCGACACGTACGGAACCAGCCTCGTCGACAGCCTGCGCTCCTACGGCGTTGACACGCAGGGCGTGGCCGTCAGGAAAGATGGCAAGACGGGCGTGGCCATCATCGTCGTGGACGAGCCCTCTGGGCAGAACCGCATCATCCTGTCGCCCGAGTCGAACCATTCGTTGTCGCCGGCCGACTTTGAGGTGCTGCCGGACCCGAAGCCAGACTTGCTCATCACGCAGCTCGAGATACCGCTCGAAACCGTCATGCAGGCCCTGAGGGCGGCCAAGAGGGACGGCGTGCCCGTCTTGTTGAACCCTGCGCCGGCGCAGAAGTTGCCCGAGAGTGCGTACGATGGGCTGGCGCACCTGATTGTGAATGAGACGGAGGCGTCGATGCTCTCTGGACGGCCCGAGTCAGATCTAGACCATCTCGCGGGACTGGAGAGCGTGGCTGGCGTCTTCCTCGGGCGCGGCGTGCAGCACGTGGTGATTACACTTGGTGGGAGAGGAGCCTTCTACGCGACAAAGTCTGGCAGCAAGGCCTTGGTCCAGGCTCTCGAGGCCAATGTCGTTGACACTACTGCCGCGGGAGACACGTTTGTCGGGTCCTATGCATTGGCCGTTGTGCATGCAGCCGAAGGTGAGTTCGACATTGATGCCGCCGTCAAAGCCGCCAACAGAGCATCGTCCATGACGGTTTCGCGAAAGGGTGCTCAAATATCTATTCCCTGGAAGGATGAGATTCGGTAGAAAGATTTACAAGATAATTAGGGGAAAAAAATTTAAATTTAAAATTTAAAATCTACACTACCCCCAAATTGGAACACTCAGAACCACTTGCCCCAATCCCAGAACTTTGAATCCTTCTCCTTTGATCCCAGCACCGCCGCGCGTTTGTTGCTGCTCATGTTTCTACGCGTACCGCCGCTTTCGAGCCCCGTAGGCGTTCTCAAGGCTTTGATCGCCCGTTCCCCAAAGTAGTATATCTCTCGAACGGGTGTCTTTATTCCCTCATCCAGACACTGTGGGCGGCTCAGTTCTTGTCCAGACCAGGCTTTCCAGCGACTCTCCGCAGCCGTTTCGGATGCATCGCTCTCACCATGACGGCCAAAGTCCAACTGGTAATTCGGGCATGTCAAGCGCGTAGTAGTACTATCAGACCTCATGGCGGTACTGCACTTCGCCACAACCGGATCTGTACTATGCTGTGGCTGGGTGCCCTGGTTTCGGCATACCATTTGAGCATCTGAAATTCGTCGTTGGACGTCAATCGCCTTTTCATCCCCCAATGCTGCACCATGAGAGGGAAAAGACTGTTTTGTGATGCCCTCGTCCGGGATGACCATACAGAATCGCTTGAGTTTCGCACGAGAGCCGCTGTGGCAGTTGTTTCCAGTCGGCTTTCAAGGTGGCAAAGACCGTCCTCGGCCAAGTGAGCATCGTCAATCTTTGGGAAAGCTGAGTGAAGGTACGATATCTTGATATTCATGAGCCGAGTCTGAATATCACCAAGCTGAAGCTCCAGTTCTTCCATCAACTCTTCAGACCTGCATCTGCTGTGTCCCCACCCGCCTCTGTCCGTTGAATCTAGCCGAAGATGGACGACGAGCAAGATGCTTGTTCCAGCATATATCGTACTGCCCAATCAATAGTTAGGATAATTCTTTGACGTCTCGTTCTGAATCTGGGGCATACGTAGGCCATGATTGTTCTTGTATAACTTCTACTATGGTGGCCTCCTTGGCGGAATGCACCTCGACGGTCAAATCATAGAGACATCCAAAGTCAAAAAAACGATCTATTGGGTTCAATCAGCAGCAGCTCGTTCCGTGTTCACATGCTGCAGCAACTGCATTGTTGTCGTACCAAGTTTGTGATCAACAAACGTCCCAGACGGTTTGTCACCGTGTGTCTCCTCCTCCTCAGCAGACGTCGTGGCTGGTGATGTTTGCGAAAGTTTCCTAGATATCTCCACAGCCGCCCAGACGCTCGCATTATTTCCTAGCATCTCCTCTTTCTGTGCAGTAACAACTATGCGCGGCGAAAGAATGTACCCCCGGTATTCCGTGATATCTGTCGGGGGCTCAATTGATGCGGGCTGTCTTTACGTCTCTGCCGGCCATGTCGGAAGTCCGGCGTCCAGTGTTGCGGATCATTGCTCACTTGGACACTTGTGAAATCCAGTTGTTCGTCCGAAGAAACAGATGACAGGTGATGGCCGTCGGTGCTTGACCTTTGTCGCGAGGAGTCTGATGACGAAATGCGACTGGTCGATGCGGTACGTGACGAGCTAGTTTGACCAAAAGAGAGAAATCGCTTGTAACTTCTGATGTCTGGCGTCGATTTCCTCAACAACCCGCGACAGCTAGCTATAGCGTCGCCCCAAGGCTTTCTATGAGCTTTGTTCAACTCCACCAAGCTGGCCCCGAACTCTCCTCTGGCCAGGCCACATCGGCGAGACCGCCTTTTGAAAATCTGTAATCGCTGGGTTCCGTCAATGATGTTCGATATGTCACTATCACTATCACCTGCCGATGCGTAAATGTTTTCCTCCGCGTCGTTTCCAGCTTCACTGCTGCGATGTCTTTTGACAATGCGTAGCGGGCTCGGTTCGTTCCGCTTCTGCTCATGCTGCGACGGATAAGATGCCATTCTAGTCATATGATGCAAGTCTGGTTGAATATTTATCCTGTGCTTTCAACCTAGCACGTCAGACGTAAGGCTGATAATCGTTGTTGTGACTTTTGTTGCTGCCCAAGAGAATTGCTCAAAGTTGGGGCCCTCGGTCTATGCAAACATGACACAAGACACAAACAGAGGCAGGCCAATGTGGAAGGAGCGACTACTGGTGGCGGGTGAGCCCCAGACTTGTTCAGATGCGCGGCATGGCCGCTTCTTTGCAATTCATGATTATACAACCCAGGAGCGAGCCAGGAAATCGAAGAAAAGGATGAAGAAAATGCTAAGCTGAAACCATGTCGTGAATAAATCGATTACAGATGGGTATCAATGACAAATGCTAAGACTATGCTGATGAAATAATATTAGGCGAGAAGAGATGACACAAAAAAATCATGAGTGTACCGCACGAACTCCGACGCCTCTACTGGTGCGTATATTCTTTTTGAACTGTGGCAGGGAAGGGTTTTGGGAGTTACCGATTTCAGCCTGTGCCACCTAGCGTACGACGGAGGTTTTCTTTTATCGACTCGATGTCAGTTTCTTCCATTGGCAGAAACCGAATCTACCACGATTAGCGATTCATTTCGACTGCTGCATTAATTCGCTCGCTTACCATCTCGTCCGGAATGCCTGATCCGCCGTACAACACTGGCTCAGTCAGACTAGCAGAAACTCCCTTCTTCACTCTGTCTTCCCACACGCCGTCCCAATTCCACTCCCCAGGTCTTCGTATTGTCAGAACTGACGACGAATCAGTTCCTCCATTTTTCGAAGCAAAAGGGACTTGTACTTCGTCAGGTTGCGCACTCTGACTAGGGCTTGAATGTTGACCGGAGAGTTTGCCTAGTTTTCGTCGGTGTGTTCGCCAGGCGTGCCAGGCTCCGGGGTTCCCAGCAGCTGTAAGAGGAACAGAATCAAGTACTTCTGATGTATCAAATGTACTTCGTATATACTTCAGGATGCTATAAATGGAAACCATTGGCTTTCCGGTCTTTAAATAGCCGAAAGTGCCCGCGTTGAACGACTCTGGTGACGTGGCGCTGCTCCCCAGAGGTGCACTCGCACGATCGAATCCGGGGCTGGCAAGCCGCTCAGCTTCCGGTTCTGTTCGCCGCCCCCGTCCAAACCATTCGGGGAATCCGTGGCGCAGACTGAAACCGCCAGGGGTAATCGCTCTTGATGCGCTGCGCCGAGAGAACCGCTGTCCTGAACATCTGCTGAATACATATAGGTTGTCAAAGGCGAGACCAGGGGATGAAAGATGTCAGTCGAAAATAGAACGAGAGGCGGAAGCTTGGGGTATGTATCGGGAAAGGAAATCTGAAATCGCAAGACAGCCGGCGCGTATGGCCCTGTTGTTGGCTCGCTGATCAATGACTGGCATTTTTTTTTTGATGTGAAGCAAATGATAGATCAGTCAAGAACCTTTTCTTACCATCTCGAACGAATAACACAGCAGACCACAGGGTAGGTTCTCCAGGCGTTAGTGTAATGATGACACCCTCAGGACATGCTTGCTTCAAGCCAGTGCTAGAACATGCTCGGTTAGTTGTTGATGGTGACACGATGAAGAGCGGCGCGAGACGAACAACTCGGATAGTAAATGCTGCTTTCGTAGAGACGGAAGGTCTGATAGATGAGCCATTCTCATCTAACAATAAATGGCACTGAAACACTCAAAGGTACTAAAAGGACGATGAGGCGGGCGCTCGCGCTCTGGGGAAAAGAGGGAAGATGGGAGCAGGGGAGCTGTCCAAATTGGGCGGTGTATAGGGGCGGTGAGAAATTCTGCCCATAAAATTGAAGCGGGATGATGACCGCGGGGTTGTCGCCGGAGTCATAATTTTATGGCGGGGGCATAATGTTTCGAGTAGTGTAAATGGGTAATTTTCCATAATCTCACTCCAGACTCTCACTCCATTTTTCTGGAAGGGGAGAAACAGGAGAATCTCTCCATTGTTTACGCTTCATTCAATCCATAAATAAGTACCCCTCCGCTCATTAGTGACCCAGTCGCTTCTCAATCTTGGCATTTTCATGAGCCTTGATCTGGTCAAAATCTTCCCGTGTAGCGTTGTAGGCAACCGTGACTTGGTTGAAGGGATTTTCGGGGCTCTTGTCAAACTCCTTTCTGATCCTCTGCTTGCGCTGATCCATACGCAAGCCAACACCACTGCCATCTGCCTTCATTTCAGCAAGCCTTCGCTCCTCATACTTGGCGAACGCGGCAGCAAATCTTCTCTCGGGATGCTTGTCGATCTTGGAATCGTCCGAACCGGTCGCCAAGGACAGGGCGTCAAGTGCGTTGTCGATGCCGGAGGCGCTGAGCGCGGAAGGAGAGTCGCCTTCGAGCTGGGCAAGATCCAAGCCGCGTGACTTTTTGACAGGAGCCTTTGATTTTTAGGTTCGGCTCGTCCGCCGAGACTGGCTTCCTCTTCTTTCAGAAGGGCATCCTTCTCGGCCTTCTTCTTGGCTGCTTCAGCCTTTTTGGCGGCTTCGGCTTCTCTGATGAATGCCGAGCGGTTAGTTGGCATTGGCATGTTTCTGGTCATGTTTCCTTGCGGTCCTCACTTTTTGGCATTGCTTTTGGCTCCCTTCTGCCACTGCTCGGCTTCCTCTGCCGATTTTTTGGCATCGGCGGCAGCAGACTTTTGCGCGGCAGCCTCAGCCTTGCGGGCATTGCCTGCCACCTTCTTGCTGTTGTCGGCCTTTTTCCCCGCCATGGTGGTGCGCTCACTGGTGATGCTCGGTGATGCTCGGTGATGCTCGGAAGTACGTCGGGTGACGGCAAAGACTGATTCGGGAGAGCGAGCGGTGTGCACAGTTCGTTTATTTTTTATTACGTCCGGGTGGCTGCTTGGGGTGTTTGGTGATACCAACCTGGCTGTTGTCGCAGTGCAGTCTCGCTGGCTTGCCGGGGGACGTGGTTGTCAGTCGGCGGGATGGTCCGACAAAACAAAACGCGTGTCTGCGTCTTGTCGCGCGTGGTCTTGCTTGCGGTCTTGCTTGCTGCACCCCAGTGACCCCAGTGACCCCACAGGCTACATCATCATCATCATCATCATCATCATCATCATCATCATGTACGGCCGCCAGGGCGGGAAGCTGGGAGCGTCATCTTACTTCTACCGTCTCTGCTTGTCTGGTTGGTGCGTTGCGTCGCAGTTGTATTGACCACTTGACGACTCACGACTGACAGATGTGGCTGCAGGCCACCCCATGTGCGCCTCCTCTCAGCAGCCTCTCAGCCGCCTCTCAGCCGCCTCTTCAAAGTGCCATGATGGATGTCTTTGTTAGCCTAATCCTTGCCCATGTTCCTTATTAATCATGGTAGGTCTACTCCACGGAGTAGGTCTGGCCCGTTTGCCGCCATGTCCATGAGGTACTTGAGAGCCACCTGTCAACGGGCATTGCCGAATCTGCTGCTTGTTCGAAAAGGGAACTTGGAGGCGGGTAGGAAACAAAAACCTCATGCCTGACCGAGACTTTCTGGCAAACCGTCATTTGTTGCTGCATCATGGCCAAGAACCCAGAAAGGCATCCGGTCTGGCATCGTCTAGGCAGCTGACTTGCGTGACTATGCACGGGTCCTGCATCCATAACCCAATGTATCGAATCTGCTTGGGTTTTTTCCCCTCTACTTTTGCTTCATGTCTATCTTTTGTACACATTGTCGTTCGCCTTGAATGTCCACGTGTCTATCTGGTGCAACGCCATCGTCGGGAGCAACTTCATTCATCACATTGCAACATCTCCCGCATCTTCTTGAAACCTCGGTATGTTTCCGAACAGTATGACGAGAAGACCTGTCTCAGCGTGAATCTCTCTCATACAAAAAATTCTCATCTTCCAATGGTGATGATTTTTTTGTTCACGTCTTCCTCTCCACGTCTAGACCTCTATAGAGCAAGTGTGGAAGAGTTCTGCAATGTGTCAAAGTACTAGTTATCGGTTCGGAGGTTTCAAACTTTCTAGGAACATTTATCTTGCTGTCTGTTGAGGAGAATCATATCCTTTGAAAGCTGCTCCTGTGGTCATAAACTTCTGCTTAAACCTTCCGGAATGTGTCTACATGCGGCTCATTTCCCCTTCAGCCTTTCACAAATGAGCTCGATACCAAGACAGGAATCCTGAGTTAGCTGTCAGTCGTAGCGAGGCACATACCCCGTACATAGAAGTCCATTGCAGTGAACCGAGTCACAGTAGGATTGCTTCACAGGTCGGATCCATCGCACATGTCGTTTAGCAGATGTACAGACTGTGTGTCAGCATCTGGGCGATGTTTCATAATGCAATTGAATCGCAGGATGCGAACACAATCCACAAAAAAACAAAAAAAGCATAGAGAACACAGAATTGGCATTCTATTACAAGACAGACGCCTTTGTAATATGTTCTAAACCCTGTCCGTTCTCCAGGGCTCGAGGGCTGTCATCAGCACGAGTTTGTCAAGCTCGGAGGAGGCCAGCATTTCATTTGCAACAGATCATTTTTCGACAAACACCTGCATTATCACGAAGTCGTGAATATGAACACGGCACCTGCATGATCACACTCGTGTGTCTCAGGGTCGTAGAAGACAGGACTTCAGCATATTCCCTAGTTGGGTGCAGAACGCCATGTTCCTGTACGAGTCTTGCGCAGCTCAGACTAATGCATGACAAAGTCAGGTGTTCCCTCCTCAGAGGCTACTTACTGACTGTACCGTGATGCGTGGCAATGGCCGGCGGTTGCGACTGGGTTAGGTTGCAGAGTGCTGCGGCCGAGTCCAACAAGGCGTACGTAAACATCATGCTGGTAAGTCCATCGCTGCTAGCAATACTCCGTAGAAGCCCAATATGACCAGCCGCACGTTGTCTTGAACCGGTGTGTTAGCTTAGGGGATCGTTGTCGACGTCGACCGAAATATGGAAGCTTCCGATGGACCTGAATACTCCCTCACCGCGGCCCAGAGCAACGGGATGCCGGATTGAGGTCAAACTCTGGGTGACCGGGTCAGATGCACTTGGCTATCAGAGATCGAATTTTCTCCCGGGTTGTGACAGATCAGGCTCAGCAGCTCCTACAGCATCTAGGTGTAACAAGAGGCCAGACATTTTCAGCGCTTTCTTCCTTTCGCGATGTGTATTCGTGCCCAAAACGCCGACTCAAGTGCACAACACCTAGCCCTGCATACTCCGAGCATAGATATATATGGACCAGTGCTGTCAAAGGCCGTCTTCAAATTGCAATCTGAATGGACTGCAAGCCGCGAGCTTCGTCTTTCCCTTGAGCTGCAATTGCAGGGGTTGTCCATGCATCAGTCGCGAGGGTCACATCAAATGTGTACCGAACTTCTATGCTTGCTCTGACGATTTAACGAGGACGACGAAAGTACATGGAACGATGCCGATGTATTTTATTCGTGCAGCTGCATGTCGAACTGTCGGTAGCAATGCGCCTGTTAATGTTATTTATTACCGGTGCCCCTGAGCAATCAAGACCACATGATGGATGCATGTTTGTTGCATTTGCGGAAGGCACGTATCCAATTGCAGCTAATGTTTATCGCAGATGCGGGTATACTATTCCTGCCCGTCGCCCACGACATTGAGTCTGTTCATTTTGTTACCTAAAGTTTGGCCTGAAAATAGTGTTTCCGAGTGGTCACAATCATTGGAATGGGATAGTCGATGGTCTAAGCATTCGCACCTGTCTGCCTGGGCAGAATGATGTTGCCAAGTCGTATATCCATCATTGTTCTGTAAGTACGTGTTACAACGGCTGAACGGTCTGTCGCGTCGGAGCGGTCAAGATGGCAGCCGGTCATCCGTTAGTTCCAGGTACCCTTGACTGGAACTTGTTAATTTTGCAGGTATGGATGGATTACTCCTCCTTTGAATAAGTGCTCGTCTTCTCGCCTCGTAGACTGGCCCCAGGTTAAGGCAAGCAAGGCAGGGCATAAACTTCAAGCCACAGCGCCACTCCGGTTCAAGACTCGTGAGTTCGGAGGTTGTCTTGTCAGCGAAATAATCCTTGCAGCTTAGCACTGATAGGCGTGATGAGACATTCGGCTCAAAGGGATGTCGGAACTGAAGATTCCGAGCTTGGCGTCGGGGAAAGCATTTTCAACGGTTATGGTGATATTGACTTGCTGATCGTATGACTAATCAGGATTCAGGGGCGACCCTGGTAGGAGCATTGCACCAGCTTGCCCTCTCGCCCACTCCTTCTGCACAAAGAAGAAACACAAAAAAAGGCCTACTCCGTATGCCATCACTGCCGCTGCATGAAGAACAACAACTCTGCATCGGACCGCTTGGTCTGCTGATGTTGTCAAAAATTTTCAATCTCGGTAAGTGATTGCGAAAGGGCCCCCCTTGTGCCCCCTTGTGCCCCCTTGTGTCACGTTGTGTTGCTGGCTTGAATTCGACTCGAGCCGTGCATCCTGTTCCTTCAACCCTTCTCCCCTTATTGGTAGAAATGCAAGATGAAAGAAAACATGTTCCTTCTGCAACTGATGGGAAAATTGTGCGGGTCAGCCGGTCGCAATTTTCAAGGGAACCTTCAATCAGATCCTTGCTCGACTTGGGAGATTGGCAACCAGCATTTGATGGCACGAGAGGACTTGCTCTACTCTGGACTCTGGACTCGTTGCAGAATCAGCGGGCGTCACCAAAAGGCCTGGTCCACATTACCCATGAAAAGAAAGAACTTACTCCGTACATGGAAGAGCATGTTCTCGGCTTCGCTCGAGCAGCCAGTCAGAAGGCCTCGAAAACAGGGTCAACCGATGCCGCAATTCAATTGCAACTCAACTTGCAACTGCAACGGGGACCAAGAACAGAAACCGCACTCGCACTCACTACCTTGGTTGAAGGCCCGTGCCAACCTGTGCCTTGCAGCCAATCTTACATAAATTCGATCTGGCTGTGTGGAAGTCAAGTTCACCTACAACATCGGCTTCTAATACCTGTACTCCGTATGCTGCACTTTTTGAAAGCTTAACTCCGTACACCGCATATACTACTGAGGGTTTGGCGGTCGATCCGCACGCGCGGAAGGCTTCCTCTGTCTCCAAAAGACTGCGTTGCGTGGCCGAGGCGTAAACACCGGGTGCAGAAATTCCGCATGATTTCATCGACACTGAGCCGAAAGCAAAATGTCCACCAAATGGTCCAGCATGTAGTCCATCGCCCAGATCAAAAGCAGCCTGTCGGGTCGCACCCGTACGGAGCATGTGGCGAACTAATAATTCAATAATAAACCTCGCCACGACATCCACCCACGACATCCACCCACGACATCCACACTATTATGTACTACTGCTCTCGATCCCACTACTGGCTCATCATTGGTGCGCTATCTGAACAGGAAGGTTCGCTTTTAAATTTCCGGTGCATTGGCAGGCAGCCAGTCATGTCTCTAACCACTGGGCTCCTGAAGTTCCGGGGAACCGTGCCGGGCCCCGCCAGTCCGGCACACAGGAAAAGCTCCCCGAAGGATGCAGTCCGTGTTGAGGTTGGGCGACTGGGTTTTTGGTCGTGAGAATGACGACATGTTTTACCAGGGTCTGGCAGAGGGACAAGTCGATAGCGCGGCACCCAAAACCCGTGGTGGCCATGACTAGATTGATCACGAGGCGTCATGGATCAAGCGGTGAGTGAGTTCAACCCACCTTCAACACCGATAACACGAGCTGCACGAGCTGCACGAGCTGCACGATTATGCAAAAGAAAAGCTGGCATGGAAAAACAGTGCTCGGGGTAACACACAATGAGGCAACTGAATCACTGCGCTCGTGCTGATGCGACCTTGCTTGCTCGATAGTGCACACGCGCTTCTGGTGTATCCGTATTGTCGGGTTGTCGAACAGTATGATGCTAACAAGAGCTGCACGACACGACATGCATACTACCGCACGGATGATAGGATATGTGCACGTCGTGACTCAGAAACTGGCCTCAAGCTACGCACAACCATATTGCACTTCTCGAGGCATTGCATTTTTGCCAATTTTTTCCTTGCTGTCAGAGCTTTTCGACAAAAAGGAAGGGACACGCAACCACCAGTCGTCACCTATCAGTCAGACACACTTTTCCGTGCCCCCTCGTTTCAGTCTATTCTCGAACAAACAAACCTGGTGTCCCAGCAAACCATGCTCTGTTGTGGCACCGTTGACTTGAGTCGTTCTAGAATTCAACAAGCGACGAAATGAACGCAATCGGTGGTGGGTTTCCAGATGCCTCAAGGCATGGCTGGCTTCAGGGGTTTGACTAACCCAACCAATTATTGGAATTGAACAGCTACGGAGCACATCCGGAGTACGTGGCCGGTACTTTGGCGAGATGGTGGAGCCGGCAGCAATTCCGGCACTCTCCCGCAACGACCTAGCTAGTACATAAGGCTTTGGACCAGACTAATACGCGGCGCATGGATCATCCGGAATGCACCAGGTATTATTAGAGAACTCCGGGTCTTGAAACATTGCTGTACAGATTCCAGATTCTCCACCGGAACGCAAGGCGTTGCGAAGCCACCCCCTCCGCTGGAGGCATTTTTCATGTGCCCAGCAGGGCAACCCCAGACGCCGCCACATGGCGCATTCGGTACACGTCCTCCTACTCCGTACTCTTACGGAGGGAGTATTTTACTCTTCCACTACTCTTCCTGCCAACGAGCCAAAACGGCTCCGGACCCGCGGGCTCGGTGAATGGAAAAAGGAGAGGCCGTATCAGATGATGTCGCGGTTTTTGTTCCCAACAGCCCATCTTCTTGACAGCTCACCACGACCACAAGGCATTTCGTCGCCGACGCCGTTTTTTTGTCTTGTCCAAAATCAATCGCCAGAAGGAAATAGGCTACACAATGTTGCTTATTCCAAACTAGAAGATTGTCCTTGGGGCGCGGCCAACCACCCCGCCTTCTCTTCGAAACCTGAAGCCGGGCCTGTGAGAAAAGTCTCATGCTCGCACAACCCAGTTGAATTATGGGTCAAAGACCGGCTCCGACAACATCATGACTCGGCTTCTAGAAAGGTAGAAGCATGGTTGTGAATCCTATGGTGAACGGCCTTTCCCTCTTCGATACCCCTCACACAGCATGTCTCTACATGCATGTTGTACGCATTGTTGCGTGTATCAGGCATACGTATGTAGCCTGCAGTTTTGAACCCTGGAGGTCTTTGGGGCCAATGAGATCCTGCTATTTAAAGTTCTCCCGGGCTGGTCGACGAAGAGAGTCATCCGACGGCCCCCTTGCGCCACTCTTGCTCTCGGAAGGCGTGCGAATATTAATATGGGTACTCCCTGGAGCAAACAGGTACTCCGTAGAAGATTCACTCTTCTTAGGCACAGCAAGGTACCTACATAATTCTAGCAGATAAACCAGGCTTAGTGAGGTACTTTCCTGTACATACAGATCTCTCTGCGACTTGAATTATGGTGTAATCTACATGTACTAAGAAGTACCCGTGATCAACCTAAACCCTGATTGGCCCACATCTCTACGAGCTGACCAGCTTGCTCCCTTGCGACTGCCAAAGGAATTAGACAATGAGTATTACCGAAGAGCAGCAGCGGCAGCAGCAGCAGACGCAAAACCACCACGTCATCAGTGCGTCGCGCGCAAGGCGTATCCAGCTAACTGCCACTCAAAAAGCAAGCGGGCGCAGCTTTGTATAAAACCTAGATGTCATTGAATCTGCACTCCCTTAGCATTGGATTTTTAGAATCGTTCAAGAGTGACGGACGATGCTCTTCTCTGGTAACGACTGCGCAGTATGGTCTGGTCTGGTCCGGTCCGTCTGGAGGCACCTGTCTGGTCTGACTTGGCGTGATTCTGAGCTCTATCATCATGCGGTATCGAAATGATCACCTCACCATTCCTGCGTCTGAACATGGATACGATCATGACGCACCGGCTCGAGCAATAATAACCATCAGGCCATTGCTAGCTGTCCACCTGACAGAACAAGTACTGGCACGGTGTTACACAGAGAGAATAATGAAACACTGGGAGAGGAAAAAGAAAAAAAAGGAAAATTTTCGCCAGAAGCAAACACACCTTGTCGATATCGATGAGCTCGGCGAGTCTTGGCCACAGCTCGGGAGAAACGCCGCTACATAGTAGGATTATTAAGGCGGACACCACTTCTACCCTTTGACGTGGTCCGTATGTACTTGAACCCCCTCGAGAGAGATACCACGCCCCTCCCCCGACACGACTTCTTTCGCGGCAACTTCGAGTAAGGGTTCCGAAAACAGCAACGCCTTACTGGTGATGCACATGACAGTGGCATGCCTGAAGCCCGGAGGGTTATGGAAAGCAAGACGAAGGAAATTGACAACTTACCCTCAAACGGAGTCATACTACACGTGGGTGGCCGTGGCCGCCTTGTTGCTTTTGACGTGGAAGAGCGTGCGTTTGGTCGCTCGTCACCGCCATGGCCCATGAATGTCATGGCATGGCTCTCCACCTCTGGGCCAGGTTGACGTTGACCCCCTCAACCCCTGCCTCTCAGTCTGATGCGATGATGATGATGATGACGATGG
This sequence comes from Epichloe scottii, assembly GCA_021950295.1. Taxonomy (NCBI): domain Eukaryota; kingdom Fungi; phylum Ascomycota; class Sordariomycetes; order Hypocreales; family Clavicipitaceae; genus Epichloe; species Epichloe scottii. Next base: position 1,815,855 of record CP083245.1, read on the forward strand.
GGCACAAAAAAAAAAAGTAGAAGACAGACGGAAGCAACGCTCAACACCTCCCCTAGCGTGGATTGCCTTTCCTGTCCATGCATCGAGGGCAGAGACTGGACGGGACAAGGGACAAGGGGCTCCGTTGGCTCATGTTTCCTCCATGTTTCCTTCTGTCTGGCTCGCCCCTGCAAGCCAGCTAAATTGCTAAATGAATGAATTGTCCACGCCCCTCTCCCCAACAAGCAAGCCAGCAGTGAGCAAGCACCAACACCACCACAAGGCTTGTAGAAAATTGCCCCCATGCATGGCCCCAATGCTGTGCCCCTGATCTGGGATTGGCCGCAGGGTTGCAGGGATGCAGGTTGCAGGTCGCAGGTCGCAGGTCGCAGGTCGCAGGTTGCAGGGTTGAAGGGCTGCAGGGCACGTTGCCGCATCGCCTTGTTCGGCGGTGTTGGCTTGGAAGTTGGGAGACGCCGTTGACTCTTGAGAAGGAGGACGGAGACGGAGGGAGCAGTCAGAGTTTGCTCTTTTGGCTCATGTCACCGCCCGTTTCAATCTGGTCCGTCCCAAACTCACTATTAGCCCAACCTAATTGAATGGGTGCCGAAATGGACCTCGTTCGCTTAATGTCCCGCAGAGGGCGGGCGGGGGCTTCGCGCTTGGCCATGGGCCACGACTGACTGGACTTGTTTCTTTGCTTTCTGGAGTCCATGTACTCCGACTCGTGCAACAGGAGATGGCCTGCTGCTGGTGTTCTGTTCTTATATGTATGTGTATCCACCACTCCCTCTCTCTTCTTCTTTACAACTTGTTTCCTCCCCTTTTCCTTCCTCGCCATGCCCGAGTTTTGATCATGTCAAAGAGTAACTTTTCTTGAAACTCGTCCGTCTTGCTTCAAGTACAACGATAGCAGCATCACTGATAGAGGCTCGTGTCTTGTGCGTCTCGGACACCAAATTCACGGCCTGGGACTCTCGGGCAAGAAGAGAGTGACATCCGGAACAAAGTTGCAGCAAACTGCTGTCGAAATCGCATCAATTCGAACATCCCACCAAAAGTATCAATATATCAATATATCAATCATGAGAAAACACCCATCATCCAACGGACCTGCTCGTGGCGGAGGAGAGCATGGCGCGGGAACACCACCCTTCCCCACCAGACAGATGTTTGTTTTGGGTATGAAGATTCACGGCATACATACTCTGTGCTTTTTCCCCCCATGCTGAAGCCGAAAAATTGCTCTCGATCCAAGCTGACATCCATCTCTGCACAGCATGCTGCAGAATATGCGAGCCCATCGCATTCATGTCCATCTTTCCCTACATCTATTACATGATCAAGGACTTCAACATCACAGACGATGCCAGCAAAATATCCGTCTTTGCCGGCATGGTTACATCTGCCTTCACTCTGGCTGAGTTTGCTACCGGTGTCATGTGGGGAGGTTGAGTGACAAGATAGGGCGCAAGCCAGTTCTTTTGTTTGGCCTGCTGGGCACTGCTGTAAGCGTTTTGGTGTTTGGGTTTGCCCCAAGCTTGCCTGTTGCCCTGTTTGCTCGGGCTCTTGGGGGCTTCTGAATGGGTATGGCTTGTCAATCCGCCCCCGTGAAAACACAGACGTCATTTCCAATGAAAGCCGGGGATTCTAACCAATTCGGGTACGACAGAAACATTGGCGTCTTGCAAACCACGGTGGCAGAGCTAGTAACGGTCAAGGAGCAACAGCGTGAGTACTTTGACTGATCAACACGTGGTTGAAGTGATGGATTCCGAGTGCTGACGGAATATGCAGCTCGTGCGTATACAATCATGCCTATGGTCTGGTGTATTGGGTAAGTACAATCAATCCACAGGCATGCAGTTGCTTGAAAATAGGGGGGGGATAGTCTCCTTGTCTAACATTGTCCAGTTCCATCATCGGACCCATGATCGGTGGCGCCCTCGCACGGCCCTGTATCAGCTATCCGGACTTGTTTCCCCGCGGCACCATCTGGGATCGTTATCCGTATCTTCTCCCCAACTTATTCAGTGCCGTCACTGTTCTCTTTGGCGTCGTTGTCGGATTCTTGTTTCTCGAGGAAACCCACGCCTCGAAAAAGCAGCAGCGCGATGCAGGCCGTGAGTTGGGAGACCGGCTCCTCGGCCTGGTGTACAATGTTCCGATATGCCGCAGCCTGGGACGAAATGCAGAAAAGGAGAGCCTGCTGGCGCACGACAGTATGAAGGGATACAAGACGACGGCATCATCCACAAGCAATTCCGGAGTGTCGGAAACCGAAGAAGCTTTGCCGGCGTATCAAAGTCGCGAAAACTCGCCCAAGCTGGCCCCGAGACGCCACCCCATTGTCCCGACAGCAGCAGCAGCAGCAGCCAATGGACCAAATGGAACGGACGAAAACAAGGAGAAGATGGTCATCTTCACCAAGCCTGTCATCCTGAACATCATGTCTTATGGCATATTGGCATTCCACACGATGACTTTCGACCAACTCTTTCCCGTGTTCCTCAGCATGGCAGAGCCCGAGGGTGGTCGACAAATCGAGCTGCCCTTCAAGTTCGTCGACGGCTTCGGACTAGACACCAAGACCATCGGCATCATCATGTCGGTGCAGGGACTGTATTCACTTCTCTCCAACTTCATGATTGTTACTCCCGTCACCCAGCGCCTCGGATCTCTGCGACTGTTCCGTCTGCTTGCCTTTACGTATTTCGCCTTGTATCTTGTCACACCTTATCTTGTCTTGCTTCCGCACAATCTCAGGATGCCGGCCATCTACATCTTGGTTGTCTGGAAATGCACGTACGCGACCATGGCATATCCCAACAATGCCATCTTGCTCGCGAACTCGGCACCGACCAAGGAAGTCCTCGGCACTATCAACGGCATTGCCGCATCCACTGCCAGCTTGTGTCGTGCTCTGGGACCTACCGTTTCCGGCCTTTTGTATTCCCTGGGTCTTCAGACGGGCTATTCTGGCCTGGCTTGGTGGTTCAGTGGGCTTGTCACCATCATCGGGGCCTATCTAAGCTCTCAAATTTCCGAGGAGGACCACAAATGAGTGACGCCGCAGAAGTAGACTCATTACTCGACGAACCTTTACTCGACGATTACGAGCATGACGATACTGTGTGATGATGGCTCACATGTAACGGCAACATTCATCACCTCGGCTTCTCACTTTTGTCAAATCCGACGTCTCCATCGCTTCACTTGATGGAATTTTTAATTAGCGATGGCTTCTTTTCGTTTCTTTTTTTTGGGGTTTAAATACCTTATTCCCTATACCCCCTTCATCTTGGTTGGCTTTCGGTTCTGCATCACTGCAGACTGGCGTTACGGGATCAAAATAGGATGCCGAGATGCGCTCGGCGGGCATTAGACTGAGATGAGACTTTGATGAACCACGTGGGTTGAATGGAGAATGGGGTCACAAAACAAGAAAAGCTTTCGGAACTTGTCACAAACATTCCTTGGTTTCTTGGAAATTTTATCCACGTCATGAACGTTTTTATTCGACCTGGACTTGGACCTCGCCTTCTCTTCTCTTTTCTTCTCAGCACGCGAGAGGACGTCCTCGCTTCTCTCGATTCACCGGCAACGGTGTTACTTGGCCTTTCAGCATGCGCATTTTTATTGGAAATCTCACACAGACTGATAATTTTTTTTTTTTGCACACGACGACTGTTGGTTTCACCAAAGGACGATGCACTAGAGAGAAAAATGGCAACATCCCTCCATGGGGCACCCTGGAAACGTGGCGTTTAATTTTTTCTTTACATTTGTTTTTGTTGTTGGCAGATGAATAGTCAGTCTTTTTCTTTGCCAAATGGCTGGGACGCTAGATGGCTCTTCACATTCGGCTTTGGGGCAACGAGGGTTGGATTTTGATAGACGGCGGGTATGCATTGAAATGGGTAAACGCACAAGGGGCTGAGGAAAATGAAACGGGAGCCGAATACTGGGTTTTCTTTTTTTTTTGGAAGGGGGGGGGAATTTCATTCTCACATCTTCTGCCGCCTGATAATTCTCATTCTCATAACCAAATTAACGACATGGTTTTTTTCTTCAACTTCCATCCTTTAGTTTGGTCAGTGAGATGTGCCTCTGTGATCTACCAGGACAACTGGTTTCTGGGCGCTCCGTCACCCGGCTGACAGGGGGCTGATCAGTACAAGAATGATTGCAAGGCAGTGTCTGCTCCGGGCGGGGCGGGGAGGCGGGGAGCTTGCCGAGCTTGTGAGCTTGTGCCTTTGCTGATAACGTTCTTATCTTTTCTTCGCTTTCCTTCTTCACCCTTGGACCAACCCGGACCAACCCCGCCTTCAGCTAATCGCACCTCGTCTTTGTGCCACACGCATCGGCAAGGCCTCGTAGCAATGCCATCGCATGGTCCTTCGTCTCCCAACCACAAGCAAGGGACCAAGAGACAGCGACAGTCATCTCACGACGGCGGATCGGATCGCAAGACTGTTGCTGTTCGTCACCCAAGCCCCAGCGACCGGGCTGCCGTCCATGTCGATGCTGGCCGACCGGCAGGGGTAATGCCGCCGGCAAAGCTGGCCAAAGCAGCAACTTCCGCAATGTGAGCGCCTGCAATCGCTGCAGATTGCGCAAGAATCGCTGTGACCAGAAGCTTCCTAGCTGCGCCAGTTGCGCCAAAGCCGGTGTCGCTTGCGTTGGCTATGACCCCATCACAAAGAAGGAAATTCCGCGAAGGTTCGCAGGCTGGTTCTCCAATTATGCCCGTCTCATCTTCTCTGCTACGTGAGCAAGTGTGCTGACTTTTTCATGAACCCCAGCTACGTTTTCTATCTGGAAACCCGCGTGGAGCAGCTCGAGAAACTGCTGACGAACAACAACATCTCGTTCCCGCCAGCTGAAAACCTCGAGTCGTGTTCTCGCCCATCAACGGATGCTGCGACTGGCACCCCGCCCACCGCATACAGCGGCTACTCGGGCCAGTCCAAAGCTGGCGGTCGCGCTGATGCGAAGCAGCTCCAGGCCTTGGGGGCGCTCGAGGTGAAAAAGGCCCCTCCAAGCCCGGCTCTGGCCAACATCATAAGTCCCCCGAAAACCAGATCGTTGGCCTCCGCATCCGGCGTGTCTTTCGCCAGAGTAGTCTTTGCGGCGGTGCAGTACTCTGTGTCTGAGCAAACGGGTACCGCCGAGCGTATCGCAGGCCGCAAACACGGCATTGGCACCGGCAATGGCGCTTCAATGAGAGATTCGTTCTTTGGCCTTCATACGAGACCGACCATTCAGCCAGCGCCTTTTCCAGACAAGGAAGAAGGAACGCGTCTTGCCACACTTTATTTCGAGCACGCCAATCCTCAGATCCCAGTACTTCATCGGGTCGAGTTCATGCAGACGTTCGACAAGGCGTACGAGAACGCTGCCGAGGGGCTGACGGCCCAGGAACTATACATGATAAACATGGTTTTTGCCATAGGCTCGGGGTTATTCTTGATGAGCCGGTCAAGACCTCGTCTTCGGGAAATCCCAAAATGTCATTGAATCGTCCCAAAACTGCGTGTCAACCTGAAGAATACCATGCCAGCGCCATTGTACATCTGGAAGAGTGTCTGAGCACGAGTGGTGGCTACTTGGAGGTTCTTCAGGCGGTTCTATTGCTCGCTAATCTTGCGCTGTTACGGCCCGTTCCGCCCGGACTATGGTGAGCTAATGATGCTCTTGTTCAGTTTCACGTCATCGCTTCGCAACCTGGCTAACATGACTTCTTTTTTGCCCGCAGGTACATCACCGGAGTGGCGGTACGATTAGCCGTAGATTTAGGGCTTCATCATGAAGATGGAGGAGATGCCGAAGTAATCCCTCCTGAACCGAGCGCGGATCCCGACGCTGCTCGAGCTGCGGAAAACCGACAAGGCAGTGCCCAAGACCGCGGTCGGCGACTATGGACCCGCGATTTACGACGACGCCTGTGGTGGTGCACTTATACCCTTGACAGATTGGTGAGCACTTGTGTGGGGAGGCCGTTCGGCGTTAGCGATGAGATCATTACCACTGAGCTGCCCTCTCTCTTGGACGACGAATTCATCACTCGAACCGGATTTCGAGAGCCCCCGGACGGCGAAGATCATCCCAGCTACAAGCATGTTGCACACCATTATTTCCGCCTGCGGCTTCTGCAGTCCGAGATACTACAAGTTCTTCAGTACAATCAGGCGCAGATTGCGCGCGCAACCCTCAGAGCCTCCAGCAGGATGTACCCCGAGATGCGCCCGCACCTGCCGTCCCCGTTCCTGGTTCAGTTTGACTCGTTCCGTTCGTGGAGAATTGACATTGATAGGAGACTGTATCATTGGAAGACATCGGCACCAACAAAGGAAGAAACGGGTGTTGCCTTTTCCACCGAATTTCTGGAGCTCAACTATTGGCAAGCAATCATACTCTTGTACAGACAGAGTCTCAGTGTGCCGGCCATGTTTGAGGGAGAATACAACCCTTCGAATGAGGTGAACAGCCCATCAGCCTTCACAGCAGAACTCGGAGAAGATGAAGATCGCATATACTTGAAAGTGGCGGAAGCAGGCCAGAAGATCCTTCGAATTTACCGGCAGCTTCATCTCAGTGGGCTCGTGAGCTATACCTATCTATCGACTCATCATCTCTTCATGGCCGGCATCTCGTACCTGTACGCAATCTGGCACTCGTCTCTGGTAAGAAGTCGCTTGGTAAGACGCCCTTGTCTTTTCTCATGTAATTGACCGTTTTTCTTATATCTAACTGTCAGATTTTTAAAAATAAAAATAAAATAAAAGACCATGGACGAAGTAGACTTTACGGTTCTAGCAGCGAAGTCGGTCTTTTCGGATATGATTGAAAAGTGTCCACCGGCTGAGACATGCCGAGACGCTTTTGACCGAACAGCCAAGGCGACCATTAAAATGGCCAGCTCAAGTGGCGGTTTTGGTGTACAATCATACCAGCAGCCACGACGACAAAGAAGAGGAACGACGACTTGGACTACAGCTCCAGAGGCATCATCCTCGATGAAAAACCTTTCCCGCCATCGGCACCATCAATCGGAGCAGGCACCGTTCCCGTTCGACCTTTCTTTGTCGGACAATTCATCATCGCCCGGCCTTTCTGCACCGGGGGGTTGGCGGCTGGACAAACACGGCCTCTCGCCAAAGGAAAGGCGCTTGATACCGATACATTCATGAGTGGCCATTGTCCAGCGCGCAGCGGCCCCAGTCCCACCGATGGGATGAGCCAAGATGACGGATCCTTGATCGACCCATCGCTTGTTCCATCACCTCCGATGACACGCCGCAACGCACCTCGGGGCGGCTCGAGCGGATCCTTCATGAGTCAGCAGCTCGGTCTCCAAGATTCAACGGACTACCCCGACGCCCAAACCATGGAATTTTTACACAACCCGGGGCGACCCCCGATGGCGACCTCAGTGGTGTTGACCAGGGAAACATTGATCTCGGGTTTGGCATGAACTGGGATGGCATGCACAATGAGTACGGAGAGGGCCAACAAATCAATCCTTTTGACACCTTTTTTCGGCGGGCAGCAAAGCGGTGGAGGGGGAGCAATAACGGCAGCAATAACGGCAGTAACGGCAATGGCACTGGCACTGGCACTGGCACTGGAAATAATCACTGAGCAAAATGGAGAGCTCTGAGAAGTGTATCACCACACAAAACTTGTACATACTGGATGGGCATGGGAAGAAGACGGGCAGGTGGACTCATCGCGGGTCCCTTGCCATCGGGAATCTGAAAGGGTGTCGTGTCGTGCGGGCACGTTGAGCTTGCTTGGACGGACACGAGCGGCGCGATTTCACATGCATCTTTCTATATACCCCTTGAAGCGGCTGATGGCCAGGCGCTCAAGTATTTGATGAGCGTGTTGCTCGGGACGGAGTGGTACCTGACGACTATGTGTGTGCGGCCCGCCCGGCCCATATGAATTCAAATCAGGTTACATTCATCCCAGTGCCGTGCCATTTACGTCGTGTTGCGAGAAGAATGATTGATTGTAATCTATCATATATCGTGCAGACGACTCCCCTTCCTTCCCTCCAGGCCCTAGCTACACCTACCGCCTGCTCCGTCTCCGGTCATCACTCCTCCCACGCCGACCGCTGCGTCCGCCACGCCCGCCACGCCCACGGCTCTTCATCCTCGCCGGCCGCGGACCAGGACGCCGGCGAGCGAGCCGAGCACGGTGCCGACGACTGCGCCTGGCGGGGGCGGATCGTCGAGCCCGCCGTAGGTGCTCGGGACGGCGACGAACGTGGGCTGCGCTGGCGCGGGGGTGCTGCTCTTCGGGAGGGCGTCCTCCTGTCCCTGGGGCTGGTGCAGGACGGGCGGCATGGGTTTTTATGGTGGGTGGTGGTGGTTTTTGTTCAGGAGCGACGGAGAGGCGCTCTCGTGGAATTGTGCATGGCGGGGTTAGGGGGTGGGGGAGGGGGAGGGGGAGGGGAGGGGGGCAGATAATTCGACTGACCCTTCTTATATCAATTGAGGTTCCCCAGTTTTCAACAAGTTCTTGCGGCCATAGATTAGCTGGGAGATCGTCAGACTGAAGTCAACTTCAATCCTGCGGATGCCTATCTGAAGGTCGTGTGTTCGAGTCACACTGGCCGCATACTTTTTTCTTTTCTGCAACCTGACGACGACGTCGGTTTCTTGGTCAAACAGGGAGGGAGGGACCTTCCTAAATTTTGGAATTCTTTGATTCTGCTCTCTTGTGGTAGACTAAAATGAGCAATACAGTTCGAGGTTTTTTTTAGCGCGACATGGTTTGGTACCAGAATTGCCTCTCGAGTCTTCACCACTCGCATATAGCACGACTTCTTCTCAGCTCAGTATATGAAGCCATGATAATATACTACTGCGCAAAGTTCTAATGTCCCTCGTCGCTTCACACTTCACATCAAGCTGCGCGCCGAAATCCCCACTCAGCGCTCTTGATGCGTGTCTGTACCAGTTACGACGTAAAGTTCGCCCGAAGAGTCACTCGTCATGAACAGTCTCTTTCCTGTGCCGTCAAATACAAGTCCCACCGGCCGGAAACACGCGTTTGGACAGGCTGCATTGTCCGCGTTCCACATCAGCTCTTGCTCTGCAGTGTCACTATGCTTATCCGCTCTGGGGAATCCCTTCGAGTAAGCCACACGGCTGAGGCGATATCCGTTTGGAGGCTGGCGGTTCCTGTTGGGCCAAACATGTCAGTCATTGTCCTGGCAAAACGCGTCTCATTTCGTAGAGCCCTGACAAAACTGCAACAAGACTCACCAGCTTCCATGGAAGGAAACCAAAGCAGCGCGACCATCGGGACTAAACTTGATATCAAGTGGTGCGAGATGAGAGCCAAAGGTAATAAATGGAGCTATAGTATCGCTCTTGCACCAGTCGTCGGTGTAAGAAGAAGGCATTTGATCTCCAACCATTTGCATCCCCGTCTTGGCTTCTCCTGGGTACCCATCGACGTTGGAGCCATCGAATATTGCGACACAGGCAGGATAGCCGTAGTTTTTCCCATAGACTTGACTGCTGGTGTCGTTGGGGAGTCCGTGGAAGTTGAGCTCTTCACCCGGGTTGGTGTTGTGCACATCGGCCCCTTTGCGCTTCATGCCGTCGATGGAGTTCTCAACAGACCACTGCCATACAGTTAGTCACTCATAGTTCCTTCCCAGCGAGATGCATGTCAATCATGTATATTCCTTACAATGTAGCCTGTGGTGGCATCTTCAGCCACGCCCACGCTGTTTCTAAGACCCCATCCGAGCACTTGTCCGTCCGAATACTGCACAGCACTGGTGCCCTTGAGAAGCTCATCGATCTTGAAGATGCGAATCTGGCTTTTGGCAGATTCCATCTTGACAGTGTCAGTATCAATGTTGCCGGCGGAGCCTCGAGACACGAGCAAAAGATTTGGGTTTTGCTTTGGAATCAACAGGGTGCGCGAGCTATGTCCATCTTGGTTCATGCCCGTGATGATGGTCTTGGCGTTTCCCACCGTGCCTTTCTCTGCGTCGTAATCATAGGCATGGACATTGGTGGAGGACGAGGCAAAAATCGTCTTGCCATCCAAAGAGATTTCGATGCCGTGGTTCAGCTACCACTCAGGGTCAGCAGTGCCAAGACCTTTTTCTTTTCTTTTCCCCGCGCACTTCAAAGCATCCGGGGCATATTTGTATACATACACTCTTCTCCGCAACAAGCTGGGTGCTGGACGTGACGCAAGTCTCAAGCCCAGCGCCGTGATTCAAAACGATGCGTCGAATGCCGTGTCCACTTCCCTCGACCACCAACAGGTTACCCTTTGAGTCGGCGACGATGCCTCGTGGCCGCGTCAAGTCGTTGGCCAGGACTTTGAATTGCACGCCAGGAGCGACCTGTGGATTCGATTTGGGTTTCAAGTCATGGCACTGCGCCGCCAGTGCCAGGCCAGCGTAGGAGAATGTGGCAACCAAGCATCGCAACGGAGCCATGTTCATTGCGATACTCCCTCCCGGAACGAACGGCGGAACGGACCCCAGGGGGTGGGTGGCAGGACCAATGTATTTATTGATCGACCCCAACAAGCTGCTCCGTGCCATGAGGTCTCTCTCATTCCAGCCGGCGGCGCCTTCTGCCTCCATCGTCATCCTCTGAAAGTCTCAAGGTGCAACCAATAACCAATGCAGTTAGTGGCACGACCAGGGTAGTTGTCTCGTTCGTCTCCATTGCTCTTGCCTTGATTACTTTAAAGTGCGACGGCTGGTCAACGTATGAAAGAGCGCTTGGAATGTTCTCCAATCCTTCCTACCATCTAGTCTGTGATGCTTTCTCTGTCCAAAAATCGCATGCACCCCAATCAAGTCCCCAGTCCCCAGAGTGCTGCTTTGCCCTTCATCTCCCTTTTGTGACATCATCGACAAATGCCCATGAATCAGTCGTTACTCGAGTTTGACCAATGAAAATAAATAAAAGGAAAAAGAGACATATTTTCGGAGATTCGGGAAATGGGAATCCGTCCGAGCATTCTGCTTCATGAGGCTTCGCGCGAATACATTCTAGCTTTGGATAGATACAAAACTCAAGGGGAAATAAGTAGTCTACTAATGTTTGGCCGTTGGTATTGGCGCGACACAGAGGGACAAAAGGAAAGAACCATGGACACCAGCTGCGACGTCGTATATGACATGGCCCACGCACTGGGTGGGCAAAACACTTTGCATGACCTGTTCTGGAGAATCCGCAAAGTTGAAGCAGGAAATTTGTGTCGTGACATTTTGGTCGCTAGTTGACAAAACAATGTGGTATTGCATTGGGGGAGTGTTTTTTCAGCTCCTGACCTGCACTTTTCGTGGAATAGGAGGTAAAGCCCGCGTTGGTGGAGGGGCTGGCGGAGGGCCGCTGGCAGCGACTTGAGGCATGCTGCGGCGATGCATCAACGAGCATCTCCGTGTCCGTTCGAAGTCGAGGTAATGCCCAGACTCGGGCTTTGCCGAGGATGTGATTGTGGCACATGAATCGGAAGAGTTATTGCTTGATGCCATTGAGCCATGTACATCACATGACCGAGAGGATTGTTCAGACAGCACAGAGCCAGTGCTCACTCGCTTCGCAGCTCGACTGGAGTCCAGGGGCTGAATTCGTTGTCCATCATGATGATCACCGACGTCCAGAAATGACATTCTGTGTCCTCGCGGCTCTTCAGTGGCTGGAACGTTGGGTGCCAGCATAGACGCAATATGCGGCCGTCTCGTGGGCCATGCGGCCGACTTTGAAGACGGTAATATTGTTTCTTGTTTAAGCGCACTGGTGCTAGCATGTTTGCGGGGGCTACGACGCCATTCGACCTCTTCCGTCATTGAACCTGGGACAACGCGAGGTACCTCGGGCAAAGGCTCGTTGTCACGCTGGGCGGTTCGTCCCCGCGAGACGGAGCGCCATCTTCGTTTGTGAGGGTCTGCGGTTGGCGAAGTGGGCGATGTACAATATGAGGGTAATCGATCTGTTGGTATTGATCTAGTTACAGACTGATCAGTCGCGGCAGAGAGTCCATGAGCTGACTGCATTGCTGTGGGTAGGATTCGACTAGTTCTCCTGGGCGAACTTTCGCTCTCTCGAATCCTACTGGGGGACGCTGTCTCTGCCCTGCTTCCTGGTCGGCTGACGTATGAATAGCGACGACTCGACGCATGTGGGACGCTGAAATTAGGTGTGAGCTTCACGCCGACAGGAGACGCCATTCTTTCGCCGTGGGTGACGGTGACACAGTGCGATATGGCTCGATGGTTGCCTCTGGAAGAATTTGCATCGTTAAGAAAAGTATGCGTAGCCTGCACGGATTCTCGTCGAGTGGTAATCTCAGCCGCATTAGATCTTGCTCTTGCGTCTGCCCGAGTGGTTTCATGAATGCCGAGGGCTACGTCTCCAAACTTTTCGCGCGTTGGAGAACCATCTGGAGACGTTCCGGTTGATGTGACGAATGTCCGCTGCCCCGAGGAAATGAAGGAAAGGCGATTCGAGTTCTCCCGAAGACTCTCTAGTTGGCGCTCGTCTTGGGATACAATGCTGTTGGTGGTAGATCTATCGTCCAGAGACTGATTGCGAGTGGTCTCCGAGCCGGCCGTTCGCGTCGACGTCTCGCTGTACCTGGTTTCTCCCTCCGCCGTTGATGGCAGATGGCTAGTTCTTGCCCCGGTGTTGGCGAAACGTGAAGAATCTCGGACTGCGAGTGTCCGATGGCTGTTAATCTCTCTGTGCGGTCCCTCGGCGTTGTTGTCAGTCTTGGGTTTGCCCGTTTCAGATAATTTCCTCTTCCCTCCCTGCTTTTCTATCTCGGTTCGCAAGGCTGTGATCCATGCTTCCATGCTTTCTGCGCTTTCGAAAACCATCAAGAGATTGGTCGCAGTACGTCGCTCTGTCATGCGGAACGATAGTTTGGAGAATATGGAGCGAGATTCTGATGCTGCGACTTCATCCACGTCTGCCACGGATGATATCTGTACCACCCAATGACGGCCGGGAATGGCGTCGGTGGCAAAAGCAGCAGATGACGGGCCGAGGCGAAGAAACTTTTCCGGTAGCCGGTCAAAATTGCCCTCACCCGAATATTGCAAAAGGTATCCCGATGTTACCAAAATATAAGTTTTGGTGGTCCACTCAAAGTCCGCAGTTGGGGCAGTCTGATTCCGACGGTTTCTTTTCTTGGGCTTTTCTTTGTCTCCCTCGACACGATCATCGCCCGCTTGGATAGCATTTAAAGTTGCTCCTTCTCCTTTTGCCTGAAGGCTGTTCTTTTTATCGTTGATGCGCAGAATGACTTCTGCAGTCAGCGACGTCGCCGGCAGGGTGGCGTGACGCATCGCCTGAGGATAAGCCTTGAACAAGGGGGCAAAGACCAGCCTGACGATGAATCTTTAGGGGTTTGCCTGCCATATCGTGATTTTGCCGTCTTTTCCCTTGTCGGAGCTGTTTCATGTTGCTGCAGAGAATGTTCTCTTTCGGGGTCCTCCATCATAATTGGCAACGGTTTCCATGAGAAGTCGGTGGGTAGTGAAGAGTCATGCTCAAATCGTTGCTGTGATTGATTGATTCTTGTTCGAGACATGCGAGAACCGGTCGACTTGGTCGCACTCGCTGGGGGCGTCGACGTTTGCGTATGCCGACTCGACCTGGGCCTTCTGAAAATACTTCTTAACCCCGACTTTGATTCGCGGCGGCTGAGCTTCTCAGCCTTGTCCAGCTTCCCTGCCGAATGGGCATCCGATTTTCTAGTTCGGCCGCATAAGAAATTCCTGAGCCGCGAGGGCCTCGGAGATTGTTGTACGGCAAGCTCTGGACGTTATCGGCCAAGAGCTCGTTCGTCATGGTAAGTGGTGGTCGGTGTTCGTGCCAGTGCTTCAGCGTATTGAAGCGATGCAAAAGCCCAGTGCGGTTGATATCGTTGACTGAAAGAACGCAAAAAGATGCGTCACTGATTCGTGCGCGGGAGCAAAAGGGGTCAGCCTGCTGTGACGATTGTTGTTGCTTTTCCTTTCCTTTTTCTTTTTGTCCCTTTTCCCTGTTCTTGGCTGAAACAAGGTAGCAGAGAAACCCGAGACAATAAATGGGTAGACTTGGTAGCTTCGATAATTGGAACCTACTTCCGAAGCAGTTTCTTACCCACGGCAGGAGAAGAAGAAAGGACAAATTTGAGCCAGTCGGAAAAGGGTGCAGCTGATTATTTGGCTTCAAGACTGTAATTTGTGTACCCGCGCAATGATACAAACTGATCAGCAGGCAAAGATTACAAGTGCAGGATCTAGATCTAGAATTGATTCAAGAGCATCGCTCGAGGCTGTGTACCGGAAGGCAGGGTAGAGGTAATGCGAGGGGGTAAGATCAGGAGAAAGAAAGCAGCTCGGTGACAGCTGCGACAAAGCAAACAAGATGATGAAAAGATAAAAAAAATTAAAAAAAAAATTAAAAAAAAAACAAGGCTTGGTGATGGTGTTTTGTTAGATGTCCAAATGCGAGGACTGCCTGGTGGTGAGTGAGTAAACAAGAAAACGGACGACGTCCACCGAGGAGTGAGATGAAATTCTGGAAAGAAGAATGAGACTCCAATGTCCTGGTTCTTGCCTGCCACAGATTGGTCACATCAAATTCTCTGACGCATTACGGAGTAGGTAGATGGTTCATGGGCAAGTCGGTAGGCAGGCAGGCGCGGAGCACACCGGGACATTCTTGTATTCTTTCCTCCCGTCAATACTCCGTACGCAGTACTCCGCAGTAACAGGTACTTGCTCCGTATTACGGAACACTGATTTTCAGACAATTAGCGAGCCGGTGGACCCTAGGCACCCTAGGCACCCTAGGCACCCTAGGCTAGAGTCGAGAATCTGGCCCCAAGGCGGGGGTTCGGGGTTCTCGTTCTTGTGGCGTTGACTGATTACGGCTCCGCCATGCAAACATAAAAAAGCGCGAGAACGGTCGTGTCGCAGCCCGTTCCCCCAAGACCCACGCCAGCACAAAGCACGGATCACGGACCAGCCACTGCCTGGATCCAGGGGTTGCACAAACTGTGTGATGTGGTGGGATGGGACGTCAGGATGTCACGGCTGGGCTGGATTTTATGTCCGCAGAGTCAAGGAGGCAAGGAGGCTGGGCCAGGCACAAGGGGTAAGTGGTAAGTGGTAAGTGGTAAGTGGCAAGTGGCAAGTGGCAAGTGGCAAGTGGCAAGTGGCAAGTGGCAAGTGGCAAGTGGCAAGTGGTAAGTGGTACCAAGTTGACCAGGGGCCCCTGACCCCAAAACAGCCCTCGAGAGGGGTCAAAGGTCAAAGACTGTGCGTTCGTTGCATGAGTGATGAAACATCTCTCACGAGCGTCATGGTGTACCAATACCGAGTTGAACATGATGCAAATATTTGAGAAGCAAATAGATGCATCACGTCTCAGGAACGGCTTGATTGCAAGATAGACGCCATGCGCCGCAACAAGTTCTGGTGGCCGGCCCTTCAGCATCTCGATTCTCTGTCGTGATCGCCGGCTCGTGTCTGCGTTTTCCGCGTGCCGTTCCTTTGTCACCCATGCCCTTCACCTCTCACCACTTTGCTTTTTGCTGTCGCCGTCCAGATGCCCTTATCTACTACGGACCACTCCGTACTGGGACTAGCTGGTAGGTAGGTACAGTACATATGTGTAATAATCTCCATGCCCGCCCGGTTCCCTCGGTTCCCAGGCGCCCATGTTCCCCGGAAGAAGCAAGCATACCTCCACAAATCATGTACGAATGCTGCCTCTGCGTAGCGGGGCCACGGTTCAGAACAATAACAGACGTTGACGTCGTTGACGTCCTCGACGGTCTAGTCCCCCATTCGCCATCCAAACCAATCCAAACCAATCCAAACCATTGTGGTGGGCCAACACCATCCTTGCTAGTGCCTGACTGTGCCTGACTATAATCCGTAATTGTTTCCTCCGTCGGCCCAGTGTCTGCCGGACTCCAGCCCTTGTCCTCATGGGCGACTTATCATTGGTTGACTGGGATATCCCAGCTACGGCATAAGTGGAAGCAGAGGGCGCCTCTGCTCGAAAGGACGATCAATCCGCGGGGAATGAATGGCCTTCTCCCGATACCGCAAAGTTCCGGCATCTTCAACAATCTGCCATCTTCCGTTGGCGCAGATAAGATGAACGGCTTGGAGCTCCTCAACTTGGGACAACTTGTCTCCGGGTCGCGTTTTGATCATTGCCTGCCAGACTTTCTTCTGTAGTTATCCAGCTTCAGCATTCATCATGTAAATCTCATCACCGTTGTGTGTGCGCATTGTTGCTGTCGTGGTCTATGCACTTCCCAGGCGCGGGGCGGGGGCTTGTCGAGGTCATGTCCAGATTGCCAAGCCCAGGTACGATTCACCGAGCACAATTCCCTGCAAAGTATCGGTGGGTGCGGCAATCGTTGGACTTGGTGACCTTGCCATCTCAGCGCGAATTGTAAAGGGGAAGGCGGCAAAACACAACTCGCAACGCTTCGGTTTTGAGTCGCACTTGTCCCTTGAGTTGCACCTCTCCCTTCTTGAAGAGAGGTGACTGATGTGTGAATCAGGAGGGCCATCAACGGGATCACTCTGCCATGGCCAGTCAGATCGAATAAAAATAGTAGACCCACCCCTGCACGCCCTTGACTAAGCGTCTGGTTGGCTTAATTGAAGTGATGCATCGAGGGCCCTGGTGACTCACATCACACACTGGTCACCACCTCTCTTAGCTGTCCGAAGACCTTCAGGCGGGTCACGGATAGGGATGAAGACCAATTGAAGGAGAGGGGTCCGCGACCTGCCTGAGGTTTTCGGACAGCTAAAGGGATATATATGTACGCACCGGTAGCATGGGGATGATGCATGTTTCATGTTATAAGCGTCCTCCGGGGTAATCCATACTACATAAAATAATCCGTACATCACTCCGAGGAACAGCTGACCGCTTCTTTGCCCTGCAAGAGAACACAGCCTGCGGATTACTCCGCAATGCTCGTTTTCATGCTGTATTCATCACACATGACGGCAAAAGCGCGTCTGGCTGGCAGCACGCATTCATCAGCATTACTCCGCAGATGATTTCTTGATTCTCGTAGCCACATGCCGCCTCCACTCTAGCGCAGCACTACGGGCCGTGCCTGGTGAAAAGCTCAATCAATACCCGTTGAGGGCAAGAGTCGAATCGGGCGGTCAGGACAAGTCAGCGCAGCACAGCGCAGGTCAACTCTGACTGGTACCTGTGATCCTGCCAGACTACACTCTACCCCTGAATTATTCTACAAATCTACATGCCCCAGTTTTTTCGTTCCTCTCTCAAGGCTATAATTAGCGATGAGTAATGCTATTATTAGAGAGCTATAAAAGTTGCTATATAGCACTATAAAATAATATATCCGTTTCTATAGGTTATTAGTAATAAAAGGTGCCTTTTAATCCTAGTCCCTGCCTCCCTTTTTTCTTGCCAATAGCTAATTGGCTTGATTCTCCCTGTCATGTACATATAGATTCGTAAAATAATTCAGGGGTGTAGTGTAGACCTTTCCACCATATCCAGCACGCATTACGCATAGCGCCCTGGTTCCTGCAGTAGTGCCAAATGACGCGTCGCTGCATGGCGTGGGTGGTATGAGCGAGCATCTGGTGCAACGGTGATGAACCGACCAGACTCAACCAACGTCCCGAGTGCCGCCTGCTCGGCCTTGAGCCCGCGCCGGGTAATGAATAAACATCTCACGTTGGTAGATGAGCGTCAGTCAACAACACATGACTACCCTTGGGCAGACTGGACTCGCTGGCAGGAAGCATGCTCTCCGTAGACCAACCCGCACAACAGCAACCCATGGGACAGACGGATTGAAGAAACAACCAACTCTCCTTCGTGTGGTCCAATGTCAAAATGTAGTCAAACTGACTTTGCGCTTGAAACATGGTACAGCCCCTGCTCTCGTGATTCCTTCTTGACAATACGAGGCGTCTGTGGGAGATCAACTTGTTTCAAACTTTGGATTGATGACACGCATGGTGCCCAGGCGAGTGACGGTGTCTCTCTTTCCATGGGATTTACGGGTTTGGTTTTTTCCCGTGGATTGCTGCGATTGTCACAGGGAGGAAAACACAGCCATGGCTGCGATATCAACGGGCAGGCCTGACGAGCTTTCATTGAACTTTCATTGAAAGATCATGTGTACGGATTAGTTGCTCATAGTATTACCCCGCAGCTCGGCTGTAGTATTCGAGATGCTGAGAAAATATCAATGGATGCCAACGAGAAACAGGGTAGGCAGTGACGGAGTGAAAAAGTGGCTCCACGATCAGCGAACGTGAGAATGTCGCCACCAGAAAACCGAAAGAGACGGGCTGCTGAAGAGTTTCAAGGAAGCCCCGTCGCAGTTCACGTGCTCCGTTGTGAGAAAGAATGATGGCCGCCACATACAATGTCTTTCACTAGAAGGCAAGTTTTCTATTTGCCCGTACCCTTGACACTCCAGTGGGTACCAGATTGGTAGATCAGCTGCGAACTCATACGTTTTCTCCGCCTACGGAGTACAGCTGCCAAACAAAGACTTGTCCCACCTCGTTGCCCCTCCATAGCTCTGCCACCTGGAAGCTACCAGATTCGAACGCAGACCGAGAACAACTCGCCGGCATAAAAAAGCCATCATCACTCGCACCTTCCGCCCTGACCAGACCCGTGGCTTCTTGCAACCAGAAATCATGGCAACCAACGGCGACAATGTGCTCCCGAGGGCGGATTCGCCAACCGGCTCACCACGATCCGCTTCTGTGTCACTGCAGGCAGCCGCCACCGTGAATGCTGGCCTCCAACGTGAACCCTCGCGTCGTGCGCACTCCATGTCCTGCCTCGCCGATGAAAAAAAGCAAGAAGCTAACTGTTGTATCAGAGTCTTCGAGCAGCTCACTACCGCGAAACACGTCCTCGCCGAATACTAGCAGACGGCGGTCGACAGTTCTCATGAACCTGCAACTGAATGACCCGTCTGTCCCTGGACCCGGGGAGATGGCACACGAGCGATCGGGATATACTGCATCCAGCCCCCAGCCGCTGTCAGGTTCACCTCTGATGGCTGATCCGCATCACCATCACCGGGCCCCCAGTCTGGGAGAGCTGCATCAGGAGCTCGAAGCTGAACAGGAAGGTCATGTCGTATGTGGTAGCCTATACACACTGGACTAGATCAGCAGGATGCTAACAGGACCAATAGAACCGACTTCTACAAATGATCAGACAGCAACAACTGGAGCTGCAACGACTGCAGGGATCGCGACCCAGCCACAGCAGTGATGCCGTTGCTGACGACAGTGCTATCGTGGAAACAGCGCCTAGACCAATCCACGGCGCCGGGACTTCACAGACCAACGTAGCCGGCAGTCAGCCGGCAGGATCCTACTCCCGATCGCCAGTGTTTCCACGAGGGTCCGTGGACATTGCACGCGCAGAGATGCATCGTAGGTCCAGAACCCCGAGCCGAGGGGCGTCTCCCCGACTCCGAGCGACGTCAATAAGCCAGGAAAGCGGTGATTGGGTTCTCGGGGGTCGTGACGAGAGTGCATTTTACCAGGCAGAGACTCAGATGCTCACGCGGGAAAATCAAATGCTACGACATCGTATTCGAGACTTGGGTGAGTTGAACCCCCTCATTGTTGACACGCGAAGCATTGGGCTAAATTCAGCCAATATGGCACCTTGTTTAGAGAAGCAACTTGCAGAAGCAGCACCGGGTTCTGGTACGGGCACTGAGCCGTCGATACCGTCCAACTTGACCCGGTCTTCGATGGCAGCGGAGGAGGAGAGAGGCGGCGAGGCTGAGACCAAAGACTCGTAGTCTGTTCATGGCTTGACGGTGCCTTCTGGCAATGGGTGCGAATTAACTTTATTTTCTGCGGTCTTTACGGAGTCTTGGCAAGAATGGAACGATGAATTCAGTCTGACGAACGGGAACATGTACATGGGCGCAAAATGGTAACGAGCTTTTGCTTTCATTCCGAACTGCATCCAACAACTACAGGGATTCATTGTTCGCAAGTGCTTCAAAATGTAGTGATTCAAAATGTAGTGATGTGATGAACATTATTCTTATCGAGGAACTTTGCTCAAGAAGCAGCTGCGTAGCGACAAAACAAGAGTACAGATGTGTGTGTGTGTGTGTTATCCTGTTAGTTCAACAAAAGCCGGCCCCGAGCCCTCGAGTCATTCATTCATTCATTGGACGACGACACAAAGAGCATCATCCCACTCCACTCCCACACCTCAACGCAGCGCAGCGCAGCACAATAAAGCGAATCGGACATGGCAACGTAGACGTCGCGTGAGCGTCTGGCATCATGTCACTCAGGAGGACATCAAGACTCCTCCCAGCACTGAAAACCGGTGCCGTTCCCCGCCGGCAACTCAGTCGCACGCCTGCCGCACAAGCCGACTTCACTCACACGGTAGGTACTGACTAGGTAGGCTGCGACCCTCGATCTCATCGCAGCAACTGCCAGATGCACGGCCAAAGAAAGCACAGCTAATCCCCGCCAGATCATCGGCGGCGGCATAGTCGGCCTCTCCATAGCCCACCACCTCTCCCTCCAACCCAAGACGTCGACGCTCCTCGTCGAGCGCCACGCGTCCGTCGGCACGGAAACATCGTCCCGGAACAGCGAGGTCATCCACGCGGGCATCTACTACGGCGCAGACACGCTCAAGACGAGGCTGTGCCTCCGCGGCAGACACCTCCTCTACGCCTTCTGCGAGGCCCACGGCGTGGGCCACCGGCGAACGGGCAAGTGGATCGTCGCGCAGACGGACGCCCAGCAGGAGGAGCTGCGGAAGCTGCACGAGCACTGCCGGGCGATTGACGTGCCGACGAGATGGGTTCCCGAGGCCGAGGTCCTGAGGGACGGGGAGGGCGTCCGCGCGAGGCGCGCCGTCCTGGAGTCGCCCTCCACGGGGATAGTCGATGCCCACGGGGTCATGACGGCGCTGGGGGGATTGCTCGAGGACCAGGGCGGGACGCTTGCGCTCAACTCGCGCGTCGTGGCGGTGAGGCCCCTGGGTGCTGCCGGTGCCGGTGCCGGGTGGGAGGTTGACGTGCGGGACGACTCTTCTCCTTCTTCTTCTTCTTCTTCTCCAGAGGGACCCGTGTCGACCATCACGTCCGACACCATCGTCAACGCTGCTGGTCTGGGGGCCGTCCATGTCCACAACATGATTGTGCCGGCCGGGCGGCGCAAGACGCTGTACTACGCCAAGGGCAGCTACTTCTCGTACTCGTCCTCGCGGCCCAAGATGTCGCGCCTCGTCTATCCTGCACCGGACCCCGGCGCCGGCGGCCTGGGCATCCATCTCACGCTCGATATGGGCGGTCGTGTGCGCTTCGGCCCGGACGTCGAATGGGTCGACGACCCGGGGGACCTGTCTGTGAGCAGGGCTCGGCTGGGGCAGGCCGTCGAGGAGATCAAGTCGTACTTGCCACACGTGGATGAGACGTGCCTGGAGCCCGATTACGCGGGCATACGGCCCAAGCTGACGTGCAAGGGGGCCGGGCAGATGGGCGAGAATTTCAACGACTTCGTGGTCAGACTCGAGGAGGGGTATCAAGGGTGGGTGAATTGCTTGGGGATAGAGAGCCCCGGGCTGACGAGCAGTTTGGCCATTGGCGAACGGGTGAGGCAACTGTTGTACGGGCGGTGAGTGACATGAGTGTTTGTTTCTTTCGTCGGCACAAACTAGCATGCGTGCGTGCACTCATGGAGGAGACCAACATGGGTAGGTTTTCGGACGCGCGACAAGCGACAAGAACAGGCCAGGTCACAGCACAGCTTTTCTTGTTTACTTTCCTGAATAGCTGAGATCGGGGATATCATACAAAGTAAAATCAGCGCTTCGAGGGGGCCAATCAAGCTATCAACAGATGCCCAGAAGGATATGTATCCAATGAGCGCGCGGAATCAGTGCAATCGACCTTCATCTCCCATCTCCACCCTGTGTGTGTCGTCCGTCGTCCGTGCGTCACCTTAGACATGACTCCCGCGTAAAGTGTCCTCGACACGTAGAAACATAAACCAAAGACTGACCCGTCTGATCTGTGCCTGAAAGCAACCTCATACGAGCAGACGACCCGGGGTGAGCGTGTTAGAAACCAGATTGCGATCCAAAGCCAAGCCGTAACGCCACTATTTTCTTGCCTCATCAAGTCGCTCCAGAAAATCATGACAAAAAAACGCCGTTTCGAGCCCCCTGGCATACTAAAAAGGCGACCAAACACGTCTTGCTTGGAAAGGTGATAGTTTTTCTTTTCCCGAGAAAATTCCGTCCATAAGCCTGCTTCTTCGCTATACATAGCATTATCAACTTAGCGCATCGTGATGCTGGGGCAGAGCTTCCTGCCTTGGACGTTGATATGCAGTTCGTAAATACCGTTTTGTGCCCCAACAAACCTTGGTTGTCAACGTCAGCCATCTTCCTTCCATGGCAATGCCATGAGGCGTGTGTGCATGAACTTACAGGGTGCGGCCGTCCTCCGTCCAGGCCAGACCTGCCGTATTATCAGGAGATGGGGGCACTTCAAACACTCCGTGGTCAGTTGCTAGAGTCCCCGTACGGCGCTCTCCTCCCAGCGATTCACGACCTGGTTGACCAGTGGTACTAAAAGTGACGAGTCCTCGTGTTCGGCTTCATTGGAAGGGCGTTCTCTTGCTTGGAGGATCTCAAGCACATTGAGATATGACGAGTCCTGCCGATTCGAGTCCTGCCGATCTCTTTGATCTCGCATTGCCGCCACCGTCTCTCCAATTCTCTCCATCCAACGCTGATCTGGTCGCCTCGGTGATTGCGTTGACTGATCGTTGTCTCCTTCACGACCAACCAGCCAGACGTTGCGAGCCCTCTCCTGCTGTCTTTCTCGTTGTTCCCGATAAGAGCCGAGTATGTCGCCCATGGCCCGACTGGTACTACTACTGCGCGGCCGTGGGCGTTGTTGTGCTTCGCCCTCTCCGGCATGAGAACGTAGGCTGGAAAGATATGTCCAAGTCGAGTCTGGTGGACCTCCACGAGATCGTCCTTCGGCCTCTCTTTGTGCCGCCCGTTCACGTCTGCGCCGGTCGCTTTGAATAGCTTCCAAGACAATGGTTTCGTTTGCCGTGAGAGGTTGGTTCAAGGTCTCCAAGGCCTCGGCTGGTCGGCGGGTACGGGTGCTGCCCGATGGCGGCGATCGATTCGCCCGCCGTTCTGCATTGTTGTCCAACAGCCGAGGATCGATTGTGTTTCGATCCAAAATGTCAATGTGTCGAAAATCGGCCTCCACGTTGATATCAACAATCTGGCGAACTATGAAATTGCTCCTCATGTCAGCAAAGCCTACATGACCTCTGTCCTCAGCCCATGCGAGAATGTCGAACGGCCCAGGACAAAACGCCATGTCTCGAATGGCTCCAGGGCCACTCTCGGGACGAGATGATTGGAAAGTCGTGATAAGGGGCTCGGCATAGGAGTCAAGGAGCAACGTTGTGTCGAATATAGATATAGTCCCATGCTGTGTTCCAACAGCCAAGTACGCGCCGGATGGCGAGAAGCATGCTGCGAAGCTGCCGCGACTATCCGAGCGGTCATCTTTTCTCTGGCTCTTCAACAAGAACCTCTGCTTCAATTCCCACCGGTAAACCGTAGTGAGCGGCGAGACTTCGGTTTCTGAGTCTTCTTTCTCAACCCGTGCGTGAACGTATAGATAAGGATCATCAAGAATGCCAATCATAATTCGCCCGTCTGGAGAGATGATGGCCCGGTTAACATAGTCTGGATATTCTACGACTTCAAGAGGGGCGATCTTTTCATTCTGATCGAAATCTCGGAGGCTCACGAGAATGACTGTCTTGTCGTTGTTAGCCAACACGGCCACTGGCTCCGTATACGTGCCGGGATGTGGATCGGATGACGATGGAAACCACAATGTGACACAGTTGACGC
Organism: Epichloe scottii; assembly: GCA_021950295.1. Taxonomy (NCBI): domain Eukaryota; kingdom Fungi; phylum Ascomycota; class Sordariomycetes; order Hypocreales; family Clavicipitaceae; genus Epichloe; species Epichloe scottii. Next base: position 1,839,803 of record CP083245.1, read on the forward strand.
GGTCTTTTGCGAGCTTCATGCTCTTTGCAATCAAACTCTTGTTGGACCGGCGGGCATGGGCCAGAAGAGCCAAGATAGGGTCCTCACGCCCAGCTCCGTCGAGACTCAGTCGATGTCTTGTTCCGGCATCGAGATGTAGCCCCAACGACGGCTGTCTGTTGCTCTCGATGGCTTCCTCCAGTTTAATGGCGACGAATTCGCCCGTTTCGCTTCCACAACAAAGCCACCCATTATCAGCAACTAAGCATCGCGGGGCGAAGGAGAGGAGCTTGATTGTCTCGCATTCGTTAGTAAGGGTGTTGAGCCGTTGTACATGGTTGCTGCCATTCCCACCGGGGAAGTAAACTATGTTGCGCTTCTCTGCACTGATTAACGATCGCAGCTGCCAATGTCTTTTACGGGTGTCCGATGATATCTCGTCAGTTACGGCACATCTCTGCGGAAGATGAAGAAGGAAGAGGGAGTGGAATGTAAGTGATGAATGTATACGCACTGCGATCGAACAGGAATTCGATAGTGTTTGCGTCCCCTACTGGACACTATGCTCTCGGTCGGATAACACCTGTGACCATGCAGGTCTTTGGTTAGCTAACCAATACATTTGGACAACGCGGCAGCCAAAGCACTGGTCAGGACATTGGTTTTCTTGAGGTGAGGGAACAGGTATGCACGAACAAGCCATCATCATTGCTGGCCATGGTGGATGCCACCGTCTTGAGCCTAACCCGAGCAAATGAGCGGGCAACGGGCACAAGGGTTCTGGCACTGGCGGCGGCGAGGTTTTTGGATTCTGTGCAAGATGGCAAGGGCGCTTTCGAGGTCGGACCAGGCGGGAACTAGGCACCGGCGATGAGATGCCGAAGGCCCGCTGAAGCCCAGCTTGACGTACTAAAAATATCGTCAACCGAGAGGCGCGAGCGAGCCGGTGTGAGAGCGTCGGTTCGCCACATACGAGACCGCCGGAGGCAGGGATATGTAGGACCAGGGCAGAGCGGCGATGGTGGCAAAGCCGACTATGGGAGAGTTGAAGCGGAGCAGCGAGTCGAGAGGGACAGGCCTCGGAGTCTCGGAGCCTCAGAGGAAGACAGAGGACTGAACCTTGAGCGGTGGCAGTGATGGCCTGGCGGCGTGGTAATTACGTGATGCACAAAATTGTACGGAGTATGATGTGACGCAAAGATGCCTGGTCTGGAGCCGGGCGGTGCGAAACCCAACTGGGCCTTGCGTTTCGTGGCAGGCACCGGCTGGTCTGACTGCCCCGAGCAACGTGCACTTCCTACCTATTTTGTGAAGTTCTGCCCATATTTAGCTGTGAGAAAAGCACCAAGCCCACTAAGCCTGTCCATCTCCAATTTGTTCTTGATTTGGCTTCGTATCAAACTCTGTTGCATGCGCACCTCTTGAGACCCGCATTGCACCCGCATTGCGTGTCCATGGATTTACAAGGGAAATTTGCGGATGCTCCTTAGCCCCTGGCCGGACCAATAGTTAATCCGACCCACAGCCCGTAGTCTCCGTAGTCACAGTGGAGACCTCCTTCTTTGCTTTGCCTCCTTCCTTCGGCTTCTACGCAGTGTGGCCCGACGTTATCCATTTTTTCGAGGTCAAAAAATTCGTCCTTTCCTCCTCTTCCCAATAAACTCATTCATCAATCTGCTCACAACCACTTGCCTTCTCCTTCCTTCCTCTCCACACAACCACTCCTCTGGAGCGCACCATAACTTTTTGTCCTTCTACATTGTAACAATATACCCCCACCGCCATCATACTCAAGATGTTGGCTTCGCGCTTGTCACGAGCTGTAAGTTCCGCGCTGCCTGCCAAATCCCCCTGGGGTCAGAAGCTCCGCTGTCGCATTTTGCGTTTTACATCTAGCTAATCTGTTGTGTTTCTGTAGCTTCCCCGAGCTATCCCCATCACTGCCCGCTCAGCTGCCTTTGCCAGATCACCACTGGCTAGCAGATTCGCCCGCTATGAATCCACTGCGGCCGAGGGCGAGAAGGTGCAGGGTACAGTCATTGGTATCGATTTGGGCACCACGAACTCTGCCGTCGCCATCATGGAAGGCAAGGTTCCCCGTATCATCGAGAACTCAGAAGGTGCTCGCACCACCCCTTCAGTTGTTGCTTTCGCCGAAGATGGCGAGCGACTAGTTGGTGTTGCCGCCAAGCGACAGGCCGTCGTCAACCCAGAGAACACCTTGTTCGCAACCAAGCGATTGATAGGTCGCAAGTTCACCGACGCCGAGGTCCAGCGTGATATCAAGGAAGTCCCCTATAAGATTGTCCAGCACACCAATGGCGATGCTTGGGTCTCTTCCCGTGGCCAAAACTACTCACCTTCTCAGATTGGTGGGTTTGTTCTCAACAAAATGAAGGAGACCGCCGAGGCCTACCTGTCCAGACCTGTGAAGAACGCCGTCGTTACTGTACCTGCCTACTTTAATGATGCTCAGCGTCAGAGCACCAAGGATGCTGGTCAGATTGCCGGTCTGAATGTTCTCCGTGTCGTCAACGAGCCCACTGCTGCTGCTCTTGCCTATGGCCTTGAGAAGGAGGCCGACAGTGTTGTCGCTGTCTACGATCTCGGCGGTGGTACTTTCGACATCTCCATTCTGGAGATTCAGAATGGCGTCTTCGAGGTCAAGTCCACCAATGGTGACACTCACCTCGGTGGTGAGGATTTCGATATCCATTTGGTCCGACATTTGGTTGCCGACTTCAAGAAGACTTCCGGCATCGACCTGTCTGGTGATCGCATGGCTATTCAGCGTATTCGTGAGGCTGCTGAAAAGGCCAAGATCGAGCTGTCTTCTTCTCTCCAGACTGACATCAACTTGCCCTTTATCACTGCCGATGCCTCTGGTCCCAAGCACATTAACATGAAGCTCTCCCGTGCTCAGCTTGAGAAGATGGTCGACCCCCTCATTACTCGCACCATTGAGCCCGTCCGCAAGGCTCTCAAGGATGCCGGGCTTCAGGCCAAGGAGATCCAGGAGGTTATCCTTGTCGGTGGTATGACCCGTATGCCAAAGGTTGCCGAGTCCGTCAAGGGCATCTTCGGACGTGACCCTGCCAAGTCTGTGAACCCTGACGAGGCTGTTGCTATCGGTGCCGCTATTCAGGGCGCTGTTCTCTCCGGTGAAGTCAAGGATCTCTTGCTCCTTGATGTTACCCCTCTGTCTCTCGGTATTGAGACCCTGGGCGGTGTCTTCACCCGTTTGATCAATCGCAACACCACCATCCCTACCAAGAAGTCTCAAGTCTTCTCCACTGCTGCTGATTTCCAGACCGCTGTGGAGATCAAGGTGTACCAGGGTGAGCGTGAGCTCGTCAAGGACAACAAGCTCCTGGGCAACTTCCAGCTTGTTGGTATCCCCCTGCTCACCGTGGCGTTCCCCAGGTTGAGGTCACCTTCGACATCGATGCTGATTCCATTGTCCACGTTCACGCCAAGGACAAGTCCACCAACAAGGACCAGTCTATCACCATTGCGTCCGGCTCCGGCTTGTCTGACAACGAGATCCAGCAGATGGTTGAGGACTCTGAGAAGTACGCAGAGGCTGACAAGGAGCGCAAGAGCGCCATTGAAGCCGCCAACCGCGCCGACAGCGTCCTTAATGACACTGATCGCGCCCTGAACGAATACGCCGAAAAGCTCGACAAGACTGAGGCCGATGGCATCAAGGAGAAGATCACGACTCTGCGCGAGTTCATTGCCAAGAGCCAGTCTGGCGAGGGCACCGCTACCGCCGCCGAGATCAAGGAGAAGACCGACGAGCTCCAGATGGCCAGCTTGAACCTCTTCGACAAGATGCACAAGGCCCGCAACGAAGCTAACTCTGGCGAGCAGTCTACCGGCCAGCAGCAGGCCGAGGGCGAAAAGAAGGACGAGACCAAGCCTTGATCTAGGACTGTCCTCGACCCGGGTTTCAGTTCGAAATCAACATAATCAACACGAAGTTGGATCTGCTCAGATATTCGTGTAGCGTGGCGCGCCGCATAGTTGTCCTTTTCTTTTCCTGTATTCTCCCCTGTACTCATAACCCGCCTCATGGCGCTATACTTTTACAAACTGTTTTGCCCATGTCATTAATATCATGGTTGGCGGAAATTTAGGCGTTGGAGCATCAAAACCTCTTTGAGAGAAGTTCCCTGGTTTAATGAGACGAAGGTAGCATGGCACCATTGGGGGCCAGTGTTTGGATTGGCTTAATGTACGAAGGAAGTACTGTTTAACTAGATGATGATAACACATCCCCCTCTGGATTCCTTGCAATTCAAAAGCCATTGCTTCAAACACTGATCCTTGAGTGATGTATAATTCCAATCTGGTATAAGCTTTCAGGACCAAGTCCGGAGGTGTAGATGTGGCATCTCGAAGTCGTCGGTCGTGCAATGCCGCATGGAGATGCACTGGCCGTTTCATCCATTGCCCTTCCTCATACCATCCACCCCCAAGACGTGTTCAGAGTATTTGTTCCGTGAACAGCCACGAGGTTTCCAAGTTGGTCTTGATCAGGAGCGTCTCGAGAAAAGGCATCCAACTCGACCAGCGGCTCATGATGGCTACGATATGCCATCAGCAAAGGCTCATTTTTTCGACCAGCGCCAGCACCACCACCTCCCAATCTCAAGTCGGGTATGCACAGACTGCCCCCGGCGATGTAATTGTACTGAACCCCACGAAGCTCGTTCCCGTCCCGGCCAGCATTTCGCGACGCATCCAATTCGGCGGGGACGGCGACGGACCACGGCCATCTCGGCCACGGTGGTGCCCCATGCCGATGGTGGTGGAATACGGCGAGGCGCAGTCGAGTGTGAAGTAGACGATGCGGAGGAAGACGATGAGGAAGAGGCACAGGAGGATGCTGTAGAGGATGGAGGAGGGCGTGAGCGGCATGTGTGGGATTGAGAAGATGGGGAGGAGGGATGACATCGTAGGCTTGGATCGGGGAAGAGGATAATGTGGGTATGACGATGAGAGCGATGAGTCGTGAATGATATGATGCTCTGTCGAGCGAAGAGGGGGATGGCGAATTCATGAACATGAGTGTGTGTTGATGCTACGATGTCGGTCGGTCACGAAGGGTTGGGCTGCTGTATGCAGGATGGAGATCACCCGGAGCTTTTTGCAATGTCTTGGAGGATCGGGATGGTGGCATTCCAGACGGGCGAGGGTGGAACGAAGATTGATTGAGCCTGGCGCAGAGCTCCATCTTGGACATGTCGCTGGGAAGGGGACTTGATTGAGCGTGATCAGTTTACAGGATATGATTCGAGGGCGGCTATGGTTTTTGAAATTTGCATCGACTGCTTTGACTGTTTGGAAGGGCTTGGGATGCTAGTGACGATTGTGTTTTGTACGGCCTCTTGCCCTCTGCTACAGGACCTGAAATCAACTTCATGTTCATGTTCCTCTTCCATTCAATGAATAGGGTCGTCTCATCGTCCGAAACCAAACCAACCCTTCTTCTTGGGCTGCTCTTGGTCAGCCTTGGCGGTCGCCGTTGCAACAGATAGTAGTGGTGAGTGGGATGTTCTGCCGGGGTAGTCGATGTAGTTCCATGCCACGTCTAGGAAAATTGGCTTCACGGGGATGAGAGCCATTTTGGGAGGGAACTGCACAATGTTGCGAAGATTGAGGCGGCGCGGGTAGGTGTTCAGCGATTCTAAGAGAGTCGGCTCAGGACCTTCCTTTTCTTCTTTGCGCTCGGCCTCACGAAGGTTATGAATATGGACAATGGCGCGGTGACGCTGAAGTTCACCATTGACGAGGTTGCTTAGGAAGGAGACGGCGTCGGGGTGGACGTCGATGCTCAATGGACGCTGTTGGCCGTTGATGTCTTCTGGCTGCTGCAGGAGATCCGAGGATGCTTGTTGCACGAGCGAGCGGGCATGGTCGATGAGGGTGAGTGCGTTGACGGCACTTCCGGCAATGGCGTGCGATCGTGCAATAGAGAGGCATCTTTGCAGACGGTGCGTCAGTACAAAGGATCAAGGTATGCTATGTGGCTATGTGAAGAAAAATGGCACGACTTACTTGAGGGCTCCGAAATACTTCTCATAGCCGCTTATCTTGTTTGCGAGGCCTTGATCGGCGGCAACACCGGGCAGCTCTTTGATTGATTCCAAGTTTTGAAGTGTACCGTCGTAGAGAGCAACCTTTTCCTTGAGCTTGCCAAGCTTCTTGCTGGGTGGAAGCTCTCGTGCCTTGTTTGCTTCACCCGTGGCATCTCCATCCTTGGCCGCCTTGAATTTTCTCCTTCTCGAGGCTTTGTATTCTTCTGGCCCACCGTCGTGTTGACCTGTGAGGACTCGGTTGCGGCCGATTCTCCAACTAATCATCTCGTAATTCACAGCTGTGCGAGTGATTTGCAGACTCTGCATGCGACTAGCCACACCCTCTGCCTGGAGTTCGTCAATGACCTGCTTCGTGGCGTCGACGGCATCTTGCGTCGCCATAAGAATCTCGTCGTACTGGGCGGCAATCTCGTGCGGCTGTTGGTCCTGTGGCTGCGCCAGGTTGTTGGTGAGAGCCGTTTTGGCGGCTTCCACGGACGCCCATGCCAGGGATATCTGCGCGTCTTCAATCTTCACTTCACGACCGCGCCAAGTGATGGTTCTAGGCGCATTCTCTGCATTATCACCCAGCTTGGCCGCCGCGTCACCTTCGGCGAGTGCGCTTGGGTCAAGGCGGTCGATTTCTCGGACAAGGGAGGCATCAGATCGAGGGAAATACGTCTTTGCAATCGTCACGATCGGTACGGTACGAGGGGTTTTCAATTGATAAGCGGCGTAGCGAATCGAGGGATCGATGGTGTCGGATAGCAGGTCCTTGAACCGTTCGCTATGACCGGCCCTGGATAGAGCACTGTAGATCACTCTGGAGACGGCGTAATTCTGAAGACAGAGTTCCCAATTGTGTTTCTCAAAGACCATAGCACCGCGCATCAGCGCCGCGTAGGACTTTGCTTCAAGAACATCGTTGGAGGATGCGCCAGAAGACGACGACGAGAGGGCATCAACAAGTGATTGAGCTGTCTGGGCAGCTTTGTTCAGTCGAGAGACAATGTGGGATCGGGCACGTCCAGTGATATCTTTCTGGGCCGCAGTATGTGAAGCTTTGATACTCATAGCCTGTGCCCAAGCCCGTTCGCTCGTGAGAAGCAGTAGATGGACGTTTCTTGGCCATGTCATATTAGTCGATCTAGTGTTCGTTTTCGGTTTCGTTTTCGCAATGCTGCCATTCCGCAAACATGGACTCACTCATTGTTAGCAGAAACATGCTCCGATGTAATCTGGTCTTTCTTGTGGAATTTGCCCCGGTTCTTGGTCACAATGCCCAACTTCTTGCGGGAGCTCAATAGTCTTTTTGCCAGTTGACCGTGATAGGTGGAGTAGTCCCCGTAAAGCAGGGCCTGATCCCGGCCCTGGACGACGAAACCGGTGATGTCCATGATGTGTCCGGCGCTCTTCTGTGAGGCTTGAGTTGGTCGTTTGCTGGCGGTGGGGGCTCAGAAACCAGATTCTCGCATTTGGCGGGGCACAAGCACAAGTCGCTGGTGTGCTTACGTAAACAAAACCGCACCCTGATGCACCCTGATGTATGTAATACCTGGCTCCTCCAACTTGAATAATGGCAACACGTGAACGGGAGAGATACGGGCAAACTCGTGAGAGCAGGTGATGGCCTGGCTTGAGATGGAACTTTGCTCTTTACCAGCAGTACATGTACGTACTCCGTACACTCGATCACGATCCACCGGGGCGGCCCGGTGAGATCTGGCGCTCATGGCGGAAGCGGCAGAAATTCCTCCTGCCAGGACCAGAGGGGCGATGGAAAGACGGAAATGGCGGGCAACAAAATCCAGAGTGCTCACGTGCGGATGATTTGAGTGCCTGGGTGCCACTGAGGTAAACTGGAGTGGTGCCGGCAGCCCGTCAGCAGCCCGTCAGCAGCCAATGAGCAGCCAATGAGCAGCCAATGAGCAGCCAATGAGCTGTGCAGTACACATGTGGTCCATGCTAGACGAGTGCCGTGCAGGTGACCTACATGGCTCCAACTCGGACGTGCATCCCTGTGCATGTGCCTGCCCGGGTGTTCGCCTGCTCACCTCAACGTCGTTCCTGTTCCCATCTTCCCTCCGTACCCCCAATTCCAAATCACTGCATCGCCACACGCTCGCTCACAGGGCGCCGAATTTGCCACAAAGGCCGAGAACCACTAGACTCGTCGACAATCTCGCAGCTGTTCACGCTCGTCGCGTGCGGCGTCGTCGACTTGGTGTGGGTGAGTTTCGACTCAAGCTGCAGAGAGCACCACCATCTCCGACTCGGGCTTGCATGCCGACTGCATAAAACCTTGAAATCGAAAGCGCTCTACGGAGTACATTCTTCTTCGGCATCCATCCATCCCGTCAACGGCTGCATAGACCGTTTGTCTCGCGGCTCTGAGATTGCATCCCGAAAATACCCGTGGCTTTCCAACTTTCGAGACGCAGCTCAAGTGCTCGTGGTGCTTTCCTGCACAAACATTCACTCACACAAGCCTTGCAAATTCAAGCCTCTCAACGCCTCGACCATCTCAACCAGGTTTCTCACCGCCGAAAGCTTGTGATGACGGTGGCTACCTTGACCAGATCAGCGTGGTAACGCGCTCCCCGGTTCTTGTTCGGCCCTGTTCGGCCCTGTGTGGCTTTAGCAAAAAAAAAAAAAGAAAGAAAGAAAGAAAAAGTAAGAAGAAAGAAGCCCCAATCCGGGTACACCCTCCTCGCGGCACTAGGTGTTGCTTGTGCTTCAAGATGTATTCCAACGGCACATCTCAACCTTCCCAACCTCCGCCGTGGCCATCGAGTGAAACTGCGGTCCCGTTGAGGGGCTCACGACCATCTGCCGAAGCTGCGGGCCAGTCCACTCCTCCGCCGCAGTCACCAGCTGCTACATCTACTTTCGCGGGTAGCCAAGCCCGACTGTCACATTCTTCAGGTTCCATGCCCGGCTGGAATCCCGCCGCTTTGCTTCAACCCAGTCGTCGAGGGTTCAGTGCTACGGACTTGCGAAATCTACCTTCTGGCCGCCCCCAAGCCATGCATAACCAAATATCAAATGGCCAGGGCCGAGCATCGCCTGCCGTCAACGATCAGATGGTCTTTCAGTTTACAAGTGCCAGTGACACTTCTTCAAACGGTCATGTTAGCGGCTCTTCAACACCGACTCCACCAAACGGTGAAGTATCAGCTTCAAACGGCATGGGTCTTTGGATTGAGCGTATGAACAACGTGCAGCGCCGCTCCAATGTTCCTCACCCCAAACGCCGCAAGACAGAAGACGCTCAGGATTTCGCTGCTAAATCCAGCAATATGCCTGTTCGAAGCAGCAGTGGCATTCTGGGTGAGTATGTCAGGAATAAACGACAAGAGGCCAACGGTCAAGCCACGTCCATGGCCGCACCCACGGTAGACCTGACTGATGGTACGGTGCACTTCTTGATCAAAAAGCTGCCTCTGCTTGCATGAAGATCGCCTTCTTCCTTCCTGGTCCAATTTTGCTAATTGAAGTCCAGGAACCGATGACGAACTCATGGTCATAGATGACCCCAAGGACGAGGAAGTATGCTATGGCATGGTCAAGACGAATTTGAACTGTAGCAAGGTGCCGGCTCCCAAACCTGGAATGCGGAGTCTGTGGGGGCCAGGGTACAATCCCGGCATCAAGATAGTGCTCAAGCGACAGATTGGGGAGCGGTCACTGAAAATTCAAGCGTGCGACCATACCCGTGAGATGATAGGACTTGTAGATCCTTCCAGTGCTGCAGCTCTTACTCCTCTTCTCGACACAAATATACGTTTAAGAACGGACTGCCGCATCCCGCCGCATCCAAAGAAGCCTGGCGAAGAGCCAGGGCAGGCGATTTCTCGGTCCTACGAACTGGATATCGTAATGTATGGACCTCAGCGCTATGCCAGAGCTGTCGGTGGCCTGCTCAGCAAGCACAACTTGAAGCTTATAGCACCCCATATGGTGCAAAAGGGCATCAAAGTGTGCAACCCCCACGTCTCTGAATGGCGACCTGCGCCGCCAAAGGTTTACCAAACCAATGCCCAAGGGACTTTTTCAAGCACTGCAAACCGAACTGTGGAAGAAATCCGCTCTGAAGTAATGGGCGTCTTTGATTCCCTCAAGCGAAACGATGATCTTCCCCTGATGGAGCCTGATGCGCGGATCTTGACACCACTGCTCAAGCATCAGAAACAGGGTCTGTACTTTATGGCTACGCGTGAGAAGCCGCTCCAGCAGCATTCCAGCGAGAAGGGAATGGTTTCGTTTTGGCAGACCAAGGTGAACGTGCGGGGCGAAAAGGCCTATTCCAACGTCATCACCGGACAAGAACAAAGAGCAGCACCCCCGAAACGCGCGGTGGTATCCTCGCTGATATGATGGGCCTTGGCAAGACTCTGAGTATACTGTCCTTGGTGGCAAGCACGTTAGACGACGCTCAGGCTTGGGAGCAGACGCCAATTGTCCAACGGCCCAAAGCTGACCCCAAAACGTCGAGCAGTGGCCATTCTGTACCACAAACAAATTTTGAACCCGCCACAGTCACTCGACACGTGAAAACAACCTTGATTGTCTGTCCGCTAAGTACCGTGACAAACTGGGAAGAACAGATGAAGCAGCACATGGCCCCCGATAGCCTATCGTACCACGTCTATCATGGAACGAGCCGTATCAAAGATGTCGACAAACTGGCTGAATTCGACATAGTCATCACCACATATGGTTCCGTCTCCAACGAGCTGGGATCGCGGCGCAAAGGCAAAGATGGTTTGTTTCCACTGGAGGAAATTGGCTGGTTCAGGATCGTTCTCGACGAGGCCCACATGATCCGTGAACAGTCAACACTGCAGTTCAAGGCCATGTGCCGATTGCAGGCTGAACGACGCTGGGCCGTCACCGGAACACCTGTCCAAAACCGATTGGATGACTTGGCAGCATTGCTGAGCTTTCTGCGACTCCATCCGTTCGATGACCGATCCAAGTTCAACCGCTACGTAGTAGAGCCGTTCAAGGCATGCGATCCCGAGATCGTGCCAAAACTTCGGGTTCTTGTTGACACTATCACGTTGCGCCGCTTGAAAGACAAAATCGACTTGCCTGGACGTGAAGATCTCGTCATTTGCCTGGACTTCAGTCCAGAGGAGCGCTCCATCTACGAAATGTTTGCACGAAATGCCCAAGACCGGGTTAAGATCCTGGCTGGTGTTAGCGTTGGAAAGGCATTGGGTGGCAGCACATATATTCATATTCTAAAGGCCATCCTACGGCTTCGGCTGCTTTGTGCTCACGGCAAAGACCTTCTCAACGAGGAGGACTTGGTTGCCCTGCAAGGCATGTCTGCCGAACTGGCCATCAACATCGACGACGACGACGACGACGGACCAACTATGTCGCACCAAAAAGCGCATGAAATGTTTTCCCTCATGCAAGATACAAACAATGACGCCTGCATTGAGTGCAGCAAGAAGCTCAACGCTGGCGAGGGCCAGAGCCTCGACTCCGAACAGCAACAAGATGATGCTCTCGGCTACATGACGCCATGCTTTCACGTTGTATGTCGAAATTGCTATCGCAACTACCACGAACGAGCCCGGCAGCTGCTCGAGCCCGGCCACTCCGCCGGGCCATGCCCCATCTGCGGCTCCCACGTTCGCTTCGGGTTTGTCGCCCTCCGCCGGGACGACGTCGATGCCGAGCACGATGGACCTGCCACAACCAAGGCACCCAAAGGAACCACCAAGCGACTGGACAAATACGACGGTCCACATACCAAGACCAAGGCACTGGTCGAGGACCTGCTCCGAAGCAAAGCAGCCAGCCAGGCCAACCCGTCAGAACCACCCTTCAAGTCGGTCGTATTCTCAGGCTGGACCTCTCACCTCGACCTGATTGAGCTCGCCCTCAACACCGCCAACATCACCTTTGTCCGCCTGGACGGCAGCATGAGCCGCGCCGCCCGCACCACGGCCATGGAAAAGTTCCGCGAAGACAACAACGTAGAGGTCATACTCGTCTCCATCATGGCCGGCGGCCTGGGCCTGAACCTCACAGCCGGCAACAGCGTTTACGTCATGGAACCACAGTATAACCCTGCGGCGGAAGCCCAGGCCATCGACCGCGTTCACCGTCTAGGACAGAAACGACCCGTCCGCACCGTTCGATACATTATGAGAGACAGCTTTGAAGAAAAGATGCTGCAGCTGCAAGAGAAGAAGATGAAGCTGGCTAGTCTAAGCATGGATGGACAGAGCAAAGGGTTGGACAAGGCGGATGCCGCGAGGCAGAAGTTAATGGATTTGCGAAGTCTATTCAAGTAGATCTTTTTTCCGAAACCCTGCCCCTTTTCTATGGACATTGATGACGAGACGAACGAAATGAAACGAAACGAAACAAAGGAAGATGGGCATCATCTCCAAATTTATCGCTCCTTCACAACCAAGTCTTTTTTCCACTTTTTCCCCACTTTTCCCATGGGCGCACACGCGGTGATTTGAATGGATGGAAACGAGATACAACGCAAGCGGGATTGTAGGCAGGACTCCAACAAACAATTTCCATATAAAGTGGGCTGGCGGTAGGCAAGCAAACTACCTTGAAGTAAAGCATTCTTTGGAGGCATACTTTTTTTTTTCCAACGGTACAACACAAGGGACCTCTCGCGAGGGAGGGAGATGACGAATTCACGAGACGTTGCCTCTGACTTTTGGGGAAGCATGGATAAATGGATAGATATAAAAAGGATTCAGCTTGGGTGGACTTGGGTCTCGAGCTCTTTAGTTCTTCTAGCTCACGTACTGCTCACTATGAATATCACGATTCAACTAGCATTTCAATGTCTTCTCCTGAAAACTTGTGCAAAAATGTAGATCCCATACCGTTATATCGTAACCGTCATCTTCATGTCCATAAACGCCGGCCCAAGTCTACTCTATTCTAAACATCCTCTTCTTGGCCCCTTCCCGCGAATTCTGTCCCCTGATTCGCGGTGCTTAACCTCGCACAGAGACTCAGCAGGACGACAGTCTCCGTGGCAGCATAGTGATTGAGTGCGTCGAGCAAGATTTGCAAATGCCTACTAAAGTTATTTTCCCACTTCCTTATAATTTCCGATAAATTGTTCACGCGGGCCTCGGCATCCCCGGCCGTCGAGGAATCGTGCTGTGCTGTTGTTGAGGACCCCTTTGAACGCCTGCTGCCTTTGCCGCCTGGAAACGCCTCCATTGGTCGGCAGTCATGGTATTGGGACGGTTCGTGCCGGACAGGTCAGGGTCGGATTTCTCAAGCTCCCGCGTGAGCCAGTTGGTGTAGTGAGCGAATATTGTGCATGTTTGCATGAGTTTGGAGTGAATCTACGCTTCTAGGTCAGAAAGATGATGCTTGTCAAAGTTGGGCAGAGAAGAGGTGCATGAGTCGGGTCGTCTTACCCTGAGAAGCTTGCTGTTGGTGAGCATACACTCCTTCAAGCACGTATCTAGAAAATCGACATGGTCTTGCATCAACTCGTCCACTGTTCGCGTCGACGGCCCAGACGGCACATGCGCATCGCCGTCCTTGGTGCTCAATCGAGACATAAACTTGGTCCAGTTTGGCTCAATCACTTCCGACGTGCAAAAGTATAGCAGCTGCTGCACAAATACGAGCATTCGAGCTCGCAGAGTCCAAGCCCGGCGCTTCCAGATCTCCAGGGCGCGTTTTGGTCCCTTGTGAGCCCAGGCAATTCCTCGGGTCTGCGTCTGCCACGTAGTCGACAATTGGGATTCTAAAAATCGCAATGACAACAGATAGCGAAAGAGGGCTTGGTACCGCCACACAGTCCTTCTGCTGATGACGAGAGAAACGGGAAAAGGAACAGAGTAATCGAGCTGGAGGGACGTGAAACCTGTGGCGTTCTTGTCATTTTCGATAGGCTGGTTGGATAGAGGCTGGAGCGCCTCTCCTTGTTCAATGCCGGTGATGTTGACAACCCGCTGCAACGACTTGATGAGCGTAACGTCATTCATCTCAACCTTGACGTCTTCTTTGAATGGATCTAAAGAAACAATACTACCGGGCTGGCGCAGCACCAAATCCAATAGCGACTGCAGCTTGTTCGTGTTGACACTTTTGATTGGTTTCCGTAGTTCAGAGGAGCCAAGTTCAAGGAAGTAGGAGAAGTAGTCGGACGGGTCAAGGAAGAAGTAGTGTTTGAGAGATTGAAGCCGAGCAGGTAGGGCGTGTGTCGTAAGGAGCAATTGCATCAAAGACGCGTTGGCATGGGCATATGCGTGATTCACATTCTCGAGAAATCGAGGATCGTCAAACGTAGTCGGAACATCGGAGACGACCTTGCTCACGTCGACCCCTCCACATTCGCGGACCACATTGAGATATTTCCCAGCCAGAAGAACCTTCTCCTTGACGCCTTCGAGTTGTGGCGGAACGTCCTTGTCGCGAATTGTGTATCTGCGATCCCAGTAGTCGTCTGTGTAATCTTGCTTCAGCTGCTCTCGACCGATGCTCCTTCGTTCTTCAATGACGAATTCAGAGTGCGTATCCTTTATGCTTCCGTGATGCAGCCATTCGTTCAGCATCACCATGTATGGACGGCTAGCATCTCGCAAAAGGGACGTGAGCAAAGCTCTAGCGGTGGGATCTCCTGACATCTTTTCGAGACGCCTCGTGACTAAGCCCAGAACAACACCACCTTTGCAGATTTTCTTGCTGGCCATATTCCCAGGAAGCAGGTCACCGCCCTCCCTGAGACGCTCTATGATGTCGTCTGGGTTTTCGATTTCAACATCCTCTTCCTCATCACTTTCATCATCCAGAATGCCATTCTTCTTCAGTAATTCGTGCGCAAGTAGATAGAGCTGATGCATCATTTGGCTCGTTGATATGGTGTGAATATTAAAAACATGAACTGTGAAGGAGTCGCTCGTGAGAAAATGGGTTTCCAGCTGCGCAATCATGATGAGGTAATCTTGCAGAAACTTGCGAATGGAAGCACACAGCGCATGATTGACGGCGCCGAACTCAGCTCGGCTTTGTACGTCGACGAAAGCTTCCAAGGCAGAGTAGTAAGTCGCCATCTTGAGCATAGATTGAGTCAGATCGGCTAGGCTTGGGTCAAGCCCAGGCAGGATCCTGAAGCTTGGTCCCGTAAGGCGGTCCCTCTCCTCTGCGGGGTCGTATCCCTTGGCAAATCGAATGTACTGGCCCTCATAGCCCATGAACACAAACAGCAAATCTTCCACAATTGCTGCTTCTTGTACTTCCAGATTCAGCTCGCCCAAAGGCGTCGGCTGGGGTGCCTGTGGAACAGTTGACGCGATCGGGGGTATTGAGATTCGAGAGGCCAATGGAGCCGAAGTGTGTGGTAATAAGGTTGCTTCGGGATTCCATGGTGCTGAAGAGGTATGAGTCACGTTTCAAATGAGAATTGCTTCTTTGGATAAGAGGACTTGAATGCACAGGCCTACGGCGTACCTTGAGCAGCTTCTGATATAGAGTCTTTGGGTCGAAACTCGACCGACTTCTGCCGTCCTGCCTCTCCATCCCGCCTCTCGCCCGTGCCACTCCGTCGATGTTGTTTCTCTGGACTAGGATTCCTTTTCAATATTCTGTCCACGTGCGCCTCGAACGTCCTCTCAGTCACCCGTCGCTCTTCATAACGTCGCTCCTCGGTGGAAGTAGATCGATTCACCGGCCTGGGGTTCCCTGACGCGGTCCTCTTATGGGGCATACCGGGATATTGAGAGTCGGTATTGAATGCAGCATCCGCGGAAGAGCGGACGCGGTCCTCTGCATGGTTGCCGTAGCGGTTCGACGCTCTTGCTGCCCCAGATGCCATGTTTGCGGACTACATTTGAAGCCCTGCGCTCCACCGGGTCACGATACATGCAAGGTGGGCGATGGAGCTGTCGATACGTAAGTACCCAATTGTGAGCGCTTGTATGGCGCAATTCGTTATCGCAGTAGTTGTCGTTGTCGTTGTTATTGTTGTTGACGCCGTACTGGCTCATTGAAGCTTTATGTCAAGCTGCTGCAACACAACCAGACAGCTGCAGCCAAGTCAAGACAACTGCGACGCGGGGTTCACAATGTTGAGCCGCGACAGACACGCGTCGTTCAGCTGCTGCCGCTCCTCCTAAAATTAATCCGTGCTGCTCCTTCCTGTTCTGCATGGGGTGTCTAATCCGGATAAACTCTCGCCCCGCCCCGCCAAGTATGTGACGCCAGCAGATGGCTGGCTGACTGGCTGGTTGCTGCGCGTAGCCTCCAACAACACCGGAAGCTATGTGAAGCTCCATGCGACATCGCCAACATCTGTCCCGCCCGCACACTGCCCGATTGCTCGCCCCCCAATCCATCCACACCCACGACCAGATTCCTCGCGCCCGAAGACACTCCCTCACTTTCCCTCATCCATAAGAACAACCAGCAAAGGCACTTCAGGCCAGTTCGGTCCTCTTCATAAACCGCCGAGATGTTCATGGCAAGATCAGAATATGGTAGCTATACGCCCGTCCTCTTCATCCTCCCCAAGCTCTATCAATGCTGACCGCTCTCTCCAGACCGAGGCATCAACACCTTCTCTCCCGAAGGTCGTCTCTTTCAAGTCGAATACTCCCTCGAGGCCATCAAGCTTGGTTCCACGGCCATCGGGGTAGCCACCTCGGAAGGTGTCATCCTTGGTGTCGAGAAACGAGTCACGTCTACCCTCCTTGAGACCTCATCCGTCGAGAAGATTGTCGAAATCGACCGCCACATTGGCTGTGCCATGTCTGGATTACAGGCGGATGCTCGTTCCATGGTGGAGCACGCCCGCGTGGAAAGCCAGAGCCATGCCTTCAACTACAACGAGCCTCTTGGTGTGGAAAGCTGCACACAAGCTATTTGCGATTTGGCGTTACGATTTGGCGAGGGAGCCGAAGGAGAGGAGACCATCATGAGCAGGCCATTCGGTGTGGCTTTGTTGATTGCTGGCTTTGATGAGCAAGGTCCTCAACTATTCCATGCGGAACCTAGTGGGACGTTTTATCGTTATGACGCCAAGGCCATTGGCTCTGGCTCGGAGGGTGCCCAAGCAGAGTTGCAGAACGAGTATCACAAGGCAAGTCTCGTCGCTTTTCCTGGACTGACATGTTGGCGGAATGAATTGCACCAACTAATCGCATTTTCTCCCTTTTTTACTCCTATAGTCTCTTACGATTGCAGACGCCGAGACTTTGGTCCTCAAGACGCTCAAGCAGGTCATGGAGGAGAAGCTGGATGCCAAGAATGTGCAGTTGGCTAGCGTGACGAAAGAAAAGGGCTTCAGAATATATACCGATGAGGAGATGGCTGCAGTAGTGGAGAGGCTGCCCGCCAACTAAGTGAGTTGGGCCTCACCTGTGGACTGGAGTCTCCCAAGGAATAGACTTGAAGCATTTTACTTGCACCGTCGAGAGTCTGCATCTTTACTCTTTACATGGTGCTAGCTCATGATGTGTATCATGCATATAAGGGTTCGCCACGTGATGGCGTCAAATTCGATTATTTCCATTATTTCATTCGCTTAATGCTCAATGCCGCTTGCCTTTTTGTCCTCCGTTCGCCGACGATGCAAATTGCTGCAAATTGCATCGCTTCAAACAAAATGGCCATAACAAAGTTGTCCCGATATACAACGCCAGTTGATGATGCGAAGTGCCCTTCGAGAATGAGTCATCGAGCGCGAGGACTTAAGACTTTCTTTTTCGAGCATGCCTCACCATTTCCCGCCAAGAACACTGGCCCCTCAGTCACGAACACAACGCCAGTGGGCAGCTGGTTCAACAATCTTCTTGAAGATCCAGCACCTCCAGATCTGTCTCAACGCCAAGTAAGCCTAGAGCTAGGTTGGTCTGCTCTGATTGTCGTAGGACTAGTCTGGAGTCCTCTGTCTTTTCGAGATCTCGAATCCTTTGGTCTAGTTTACGCGGATTCATCCACACAGACATGGGGACATCTTCCAAGTGTGTAGGTCTCCTGTACTCTGGCCCATGGCCCAGCTGCGCGACCTTGATCCATGCTGACTCGCATCCTATGGCAATCTTCCTTGCCGTCTGCCAACCTGTCAGTCGAGCAATATCAAAAACGCGCTGTATGACCCAGCAGCGTTGGTTGTTATCTTGAAGCTGCACCGAGATGTCAGTAAGCAGAAAAGAATTCAATCGTGAGCCAAAGAGCTCTTACCTGAACTGCTGCTACAAATAAGCAGAAAGAGCTTTCAATAAGAGCCGCCGCAAGAGTAGTGCTGACATCTTTCTTGTCGGACAAGTCATCCGTGAGCCCGGCTGCAATCCGCCCAATCTGAATAGCGTACCCGGCAGTTGATGGTGCTGCCATTCCAGCAGCCTGCATAGCTGCCGGTGGCATGTTCGGCCGGCTTCGGTAAAGATGAATAAGGCCCATGTAGTAGTTCATCCAAATGCCGGCTACCGAATACGTACGGTACTGCAGGGCAGTGCCGAACGGAGTATCTTTTCGATCCGCATATTCACTGTTTAGATGCTTGAATCGCGAGTCCAAGTGACTCTCGAATATTTCAAAGGCTTGGCGGATGCTTTCCCACTCTTGTTCCGCCATTTCGTTGCTCTCGGGGCTAGCTGAGTCTCCGGGCGAGTCTGATTCATCAGAATATGTTGTGGAAGCAGCGAAGCCCATCGGAGCGTGGAACCTGCCCAGAGTAGGTACTATTCCTGGAAACTGAGACGGAGATGACCCCCCTTAAAGGATCCACCACCCTTTGCACGGAATGCCTTTCTCTTTCTGGACAGGTCTCTTGACGCGAAGCTTGCAAGTCGCCCGAGGAGCAGAATTAAATGATCGTATGTTCCATAACTGCAATAAGCTCGGTCAGTGACGTGGACATCTGAGAAGAAGAAAGCAAATAGGAGGAGACCATCATCGCGTGGGGGAAGGTCGTACATGGCACTGATGCTAGATAGCGGCGCTCTGGGGGGCACTGTGTCCATTCCTCGTACTCCATGCTGAAAACTGTTAGCTTCATGCATCATCGCAAATGTCGCGATACCTGACGAGTGTTCTTACAATAGCTTAGTTCCACCAAGCATGCTCTGATAAACATCCATTTTAGCATACCACCAAAAAAGGTCCCGAAGAATATCATAATTCTCAATATCCTTATCAGTAGTCCATAGACACTCTTCATCTAAAAGCTGTCCGTCTTGTAGCCCATAGTCCTCGGCAGTCACCCGATTACCTATTATTGAGCTCAGAAGGCCATAGTCGAGATCCGCAGGGTCTCTTTTGGGGCCAATCATCTTTGGGAAAGATAATGGGCTGGGGAAGTGTCTCATGCGTTTCACTGGAAGGCATATTCGTGACATTTGCCTAAGAGGAATTTGTTTGAACAAGAGTCTTCCACCCAAGAGATGGTTGCACCACTTGGTATGGTCAGACGACCACACTTCAAAATAGGCCAACATCAGAGTTGTGGCAACAGTTGTTGGTTTGGTATTGCGCACCGGTGTGCTCACATTTCTCGCATTCCGACGAATAGAGCAGTGGTAATGCCGCAGGGCCGCAGTTGCAGGCGTCTTTTGCAGCGTGGCGATTTGAAGACTTGCAATTGCCATTATGGCATGGAACAGGCCAGGATGATGGAAGGACAGCAATGGAAAAGTGTCTGTTTTTTTGTTTTCGTTTTTGCGCAGTTAGAATCACAAAAGCTTCACTTTTCTGGAAGTCATAGTCCGAGGAAGGATGAACTTACGACTCCACAAGTTGTTATCTAGAGTAGCGTCTCCATCGAATCTGGCTCCTGACGCAAGCGACGCGGGATCTCTTTCATACAATGACATGGTTGGCCCAGTGACACTAACAAAATGCATGAAAATGGTCTGCATGTCATGTCGCCGCAGTTCAGAGTTATACGCGTAGTCCATGTACTCCGAAAGGGCATAGTTCTGCGCAAATGCCGAAAAGGTTCTGACTTCTGTGCCCCCTCGGGGATATGGAGTAAGGACATCCCCGTAGCCTCGCACGCTGAGAGACTTCGGATCAGGTTGCTCGTCATCGGACTCGTCCATAGCTATTTCATCTTCCAGAGCTGTCTCATCAAACTGTGTTGAGCTATCTCGCCGAAAGCAATCGTTGTGCAGCAGACCGTAGTCGAAAGAATTGTCAAGCTGATCGCCGGCTGGAAACTGGTCTTTGTGAGCAGGGCCAAAGAGCCCCGTTCCACATGAAGATCTCACATGGTAGTGTTGATTGAAAGAGGTATCTGATCCTAAAAGAGGGTTTGGTATGGGAATGGAGCCATGGTTCGAGATGAAATGCGACTGCGGCGGGTGAAGGGACTGCGCATGTTGGATAGCAAATGAAATGGGCTGCCTATACGCTACGTTGAAAGGCGCTGGTCGGGGAGCTATGGGCTGCAACGATACTTGAGCCGAAGTTTGATTCGAGTGATGGCCCACGACACTGCCATGATGTCGCGACCCAAGCGGATACACGGCTGGTCCGAAGTGGTCGTGGTGCGTTCCCAGGTTTGCCGGGTCCTTGAAGACAACCCGCTGAGTGTAGCCTTCACACGGGCGTTTGGATTTGATGCAGTTCTTGCATCTCGGCTTAGTTTCGTCACATTTAATACGCCGCTTCCGGCATGCTGTGAACATTGATTTGGACAGTTAGCTAGAGGAGGGTGAGATTTGCCGAGCGCTTTCGGTGATAATATCTTACTCAGGCAGCCCGTCTTTGTTCTCTTCTTGACCGCAGGCTTCTTTCCCTTTCCGTCACCCTCTATATTGACGTTGAGCTGTTGACCAGCTGCAGAACCTGGCTGAGATTGTTTGCCGTCGGGCTGCATTATGTCACCGCTCTCTACGATAGACGGCATGCGGTATGAAACGAAGAAATCGACAGGAGGATGGTTCGAATGCAGAATGTGCCACCGTGTATGCTCTTACATGGTGCGAGTTTCCACAAAGGCAGTAAGAATCTTTTCCCAAGGTCTTCCTTCCGTCAATTTCCCGGGTCGACGTTGCCCATGTACAAGATCCACAAATCCTCACAAGGCTGGTAGAGCTTCCGGCCGAGTAACTGAACAGCTCTGGCAGAAAAGAATAGGTTTAGACGGGGAAAGCAGCAAGGGATGGCGCATGTACTAAGCCAGCAAGGAAAAGAAAGGGAAGGAAAAGTTAGAAGACCAGGGAAGGAACAGGAAACTAGGAGTTGAGCTTCGAGGAAGAGAGCCGCTGGGAAGCGTGAAACGCAGTTTGTGTAACACCAAAGCAAATGGACAGAAGGGCGGTAGGTCCCGAGATGAGGGTAGCGTTATGTTAGAGATGAGGAGCTTTGGAGGCGATAGATCTGTGTCGAGAATATCAAAAAGTGGTCAATATGAAGAAAAAGACATGACCGGGCCCCTGGCCTGCCGAGGTAATAGGTCCCTCTTTCTTCCCTCGCGATTGCTATCAATGGGAAGGTGGGACGCGGTTCAAATATATGGCAAGCGGAAAAGTGTCCAATCTTGCGAAATGAGCGTGGCAATGATGCTGAAAGAATACCCGGCCTCCAATGGCATGGTGAAATTCCGGCTTGAAGAACACCTATCGTGTAGGTGAAGGAAGAAAGTGCAAGCAGCCTCTGGCGAGAGTAGATGGAGTGGTGGTGTTAGCTGTCGTTGGGGCCAAGAATAGCTTTATTGTTGGGTTCGACAAATTCGACCCGGCGGAGCGTTGCGTTGGAACAGACAAACAACAAGAAGTTATTCGGATGGGGCTGCGGAGTCAAGCTGCTGCAAATGAGGGAAGCGGATCGAGACAAGATAAGATAGAGTTGACGTAGCTGCATATGGAGGAAGGGAGGGGGATGAGGATGAGGACGATGCTGGCACGAGGAGGCCAATGTGGCAGCTCATGGACGTAAGTACCTTCCTGGGCTGTAGCACCCACGTTGGAGCCTGCCTATAAGGATTGGGCGGGCAGGGCAGTTGAGGGCCAGCCGGGTGCTGGAAGAGCATCAGCACAGCACAGCACGGCACAGCACGGCACAGCACGGCACAGCACGGCACAGCATATTGACAGTTAAACCTTGCTCGCAACTGTCACTAGCACAGCACAAGCCAAATGCCAGGACCCCGACACAGCATCTTGACAGGGGCTGGGCCCAGGCCGCGGCTCTGCTGCTCCGCAACTCACTCCGTACGGGCTACATGTACCCCCTGGCTTGAGCTTGCCAGGGGGCCCATCGCCGTCTTTTCGTGATACATAATGTAAGCGCCTCTCCATGGACCATGATGAGCCCCTCCAGCCTTCTACACAGCTGTCGAGGTCGGTGCCCGGCCAGGTCGAATTATTTAGTGGACAAGGTTGCGGCGCTGAGAGCGGTTCCCGAACACGCTTCACCGGGTTGCGCGAGTGCCCGCAACGGCAGGTGTATTTACCGCTTTTTTCTGGTTCGCACGGAGTAGCCCTTGTTCAAAACCATTGCCCTCCTTGTTTCCAGGCTGTTTTTTTATGTGATTACACCTCAAACTTGTCAAGTACTCCGTAGCCGTCGCCCGGAGAAATGCAACGTGGATCTACGACCAATTGGAGGAATCTACTTCGGAGTAACAAGGGTAGGATCAAGGTGAGCGACAGCCTTGAAGAAATCGTCGTGGTGGATGTCTGAGTGAGACCTCTACTCGGGAGCTGCCGCGGGGCGCCGACTTGTACATGTACAATCTCTCCCTCCACGGATTACGACTATTTCCAACGGTTCCAACGGTTCCAACGGTCGATGAAAAATAGCACAGAGTGTGTGTATCTGGTCTCGTCAGTGACTCGCCCCGCCGGTCCCATCAGTCGTCGCCGCTCTGTTCATCAGCGCCACAATCGCCAAGAGCGGGAAAAAGATGTCAGATCGTGGCTCGGCATGAAGTTCAACAAGGGTAGACCCACCAGCGCATTTGAAGCTGGCGCCTTCCCATTTTTATTTAGTATTTTGTACGGAGTACTCCGTACGGATGATAAATCCGATCGCGCTACTTTATTTAGCGTAAAAGATTAAAAATCAGCGCATTTGATAGTAATCTCTCCACCTAGATCCATAGCGTTCTGGTCAGTCCAACAAACCCTCCGCTGTCGTGATGGTTAACTCCAGGACTTGTTCACTTGATCACAATAACGCAGGCGCGTCCAGCTAGCCCTGTAAGCCCTGTAGCGCTTAGGCCTAGAACATGACGTGGCCAGAACATTGGTGCTCTCTCTCTCAGAGCTCCTCTCGTGCCGACCCGTCTTGCTGCCCTCGATGGTCACGGCGACTCGAGCCAAGTCGATCAACCAGCGGTTCCTACCAAAAAATGTGGGCTGACGACTATTAATATCGTCAGGTCCACTTGCGGCATGGAACAATGCCGTGGACAATAGATGCCGGCTTGGGACATGCAATTGGCTCTTAACTGCCTCATTTGCCCAACCAGACAATCCAGACCACGGGTGCCCAGGCATGTGGCCCCTCATCGAGCCCCGCCAGCCCCAAAATGAAGCAAACTTTCTCAATGGAAAGAAATTTGGGCCTCCTCGCACGGGACTTCAACCCCTAGGATTCCAATATCAGCAAACAACGGCCGGACAGCCTCCATTTACGGAATTGAGTCGCCCAGGATTCGATTTCGATTCTGATTTCACTTCCCCAGAAACGGCATCGACGTTCTAACGCCAAATGCACAACTTCTTCTGTCCCACCCAGAAAGGACTGCTTGGATACCTTTCCTTCCACAGCATTTCGTCTCTGCTCAGCCGCGAACCCATGCTACAAGCTTTTTGAATGGACAAACAGGATGTGCAATAGACGGCAACTCCACCTCGAGACGCACCTGTACGACGTAACACCGACAATTGGGGCCCTTGCGTTGGGTGGCAAGCTTCTCGCATCCCAGCAGCGTTGTGCTGCACCAGACCCTCATGATAGTGCTCTACTTGTCTTTGGGCCAAGAACTCTGGACTTTATTACGAAGAGGCTCTGAAAGGGTTTTTCAGGTATATGGACGAATCATTATTGGGGGCATCATTATCTGAGTACATACTCTACTTGGTCGACTTCTCTCAATCTGGCGTGAGGATCTCGGAACATTCAGAGGCAAGCCGTAATAGCACGACACCTGGATTGGTTCATTCAAATCCGTAGCCATGAGCCAGTATAACATCGAGCGGCGTCCCGTCACCGGTCCTAAGCTGATGAGAAGAAAGTATCTAGACATTGCTTTATCGGAAACCGCAAAACCGAGCGAGTTGGCAAATTCCCTCTGCTCTTTTGCTAACCCACATGTCGCTCCAACCTATGCCGATGGAAACTGGGCCACGTATGCAATATGATGCTCGAATGACAGATGTTGCGCAAACCTTCTTTCTGAACTCCACAGATAGTTCGGTCTTATTGGCTTAACATCAACATGTTCATTCATATCACGCATTACTGACTTGCTAATGTTAGTGCCCGTCGATTGTAAGCTCCGATGTGTGAGACTGCGGCTTGCACGGGTCACTCGCAAGTCAGACTCAATCCGTTATTTACAATCCATAAACTTGTACAAGTACCCTTCTCAGATCAGACTAACGTGCCACACTACAGACAGAGCACATCGCAGCAAACTACTTCATGTTCAGTTCCGCATTTCAGGACCATTTGTTGTTGTTACAAATGGTTACACAACATGGGCGCCCACAACATTGTCAAAGCAACAGATCCTGACTCCGTACTCTGCTGGTTTCCTTGGCTAGTAACGTCGGCAGACCAGTATTTACCAGAGTGTCCGAGCCAAAAGATTGGATACCGATCGTCGGTAACTGTCCTTTTTCTCAGAGACTCAAGCAGGAGAGAAGATGAAGTGATACATGAAAGGTGCAGGTACCATGAGAACCTGGCATCGACGGTACTACCACCCGATAATCCGGTCAGTGTCACCGCCATGGTCAACACACTAGCTATCCCAGTTCCTACGCGATCTTCTCTGGCGAGTAGCCTTGCATCAGGGTGTGTTTATGTATTAGCATCAATAGGACGGGTACGCTTGTGGTCCGAAATGCCGGGTGCGACCCGCGCTGATGGAACCCCCAATTCTCATCGTGGCTGTCACAAGTGCAATTCCTGATCATAGTGTAGCCCCTGTTCGTGACATGTCAGCTTTGACCCGGCTCTCATGGGACATTCATGGGACATTGGATGCGAGTATCCGAGCCCCCTTCAAGTTGTCGCAGAGCCAGGCGCTTGCCAGGCGTCTCATTTAGCGAGACAGAAGAAGGATAATAAATGACAATGGACACCCGGGGATGGACATGTAGATGTAGATCCAGAGCTGTCGAAGGGAAACCCGCCCTCTGAGCCGAAACTTGTCAGTTCAGCCCGGATCTCTCGTTCAAACAATGTGCTGGTGGAACCTCACAATTCCAGAGGTCTGGCTCGCCGCATGCCGCATGCCGTATGCCGAGGAGCATTTGGCGGAGAGCATCGGAGGCACTTCTCCGTCGATCTGAATATGCTGAATATGGGGGATCTGGGGGATCTGGCACAATTGTTTCTGGGTACCGTGTAACCTGTGCACTGAGATGCGGTACTGGCTCCTGTGAGGTGCACTTCTCAAGTCGATCTATGACCTGCGGCGGACAATATGTACCCTGCTGCTTGGTGAGACGGTCCTCTTGACACATCGCCGACATACTTGCACGATTTTCAAAACGTTGATGACTTGTTAAAGGATCAGGTCCAGTGCGAAAGAGGTTTGAACACGAACAGTTTTTTTTTTTTTAAGCTGTCTAACAAGACATGACATGTAAGAGGTTCAGTTCAAACTTCCTCCTAGCCCACCCCACTATTATAACATTATTGGGTTTAATATTAAGTTCGTTTTTTAATATAAATTATCATGAGAGGTAGCCCATTTAATGATGTGAAACTATACTCCGTATTTCTCTTCAGATTCATGTATACTTATTAGCTATAGATATATAGCTATAATTGAACCAGGCTAATGAGGGACTCATGTACGGAGTACTCCGTACACTTTCCCACCCACTTTTTCCGGTTACTCAGAACAGGCGATAAAGCCATGCACGGACCATTAGATAAGATGGCGGCCCATATTAAAAATTCCTGAAAGAAAAGAAGCATCAGGACAGCATTTTAGGCATGACTGCGGGCAGTGCCATTTTTTTTTTTTTGGGCGAGGTTTTAAATTTCCAGTTGCAAATTGCCATTGCAGCATCCTCTAGCGCACAATCCATTCGATTCTTGAGTCTGTGCCCCCGTGCTCGCTCCCCAGAAGACCTCACCGGAGCGGCCATCGCCCAAAGCACAACCCAACATGTTCGCGGTCCCAGGCTGGTCCGTATCCGCAGACGCCTTGAAATCCGAGACAGCTTCAGCCAAAGCCAAAGCCGGCGGTGGACCGTCCGCCTCAAAATCGAGGAAGCGCAAGAGGGGCAATGGCCCCGGCGCCGGGTGGCAGAATGTCACGGCTGCCAACGTCGCCGACTTGTATGAGAGTGTGGTGGAGGGCCGGGGCGAGGTCCAGGGCAAGGCAAAAGGGAAAGCCGAGGGGAACGAGGCGAGCGGCGATGATGCTGCTGCTGCTGCGCCGGCAAAGCGCATGAAGAAGAAGGGGTCCTCTGCGGCTTCGGAATCGGCTTCGGCACTGACCTCGTGTCCACGTTCGACTGCTGAGAGCAAGAAGGGCAAGAACAAGACCGAGACCAAGAACAAGAACAGTGAGGCTTCTTCGTCGAGCAAACGGGGCAGCAAGGACAAGGACAGGAAGAGGGGAAAACATGCCAAGGGTCAGGACAAGTCGCTCAACGAGGACGCACAAGTCGTTTCCACTCCAGACGAGGGCAACTCCGGGCCCAGCAATGCCCCGTCCTCGGCCAGAGCATCCAAGCTGGACGGCGCCGCACAATCCTCACTGCCGCCGGCCCCGTCAAAGCTCACGCCGCTGCAGGCGTCTATGCGCGAGAAGCTCATCTCCGCGCGCTTCAGACACCTCAATGAGACGCTCTACACCAAGCCATCGGCCGAAGCGTTCGGGCTGTTCCAGGACTCTCCCGAGATGTTCGGCGAGTACCACGAAGGGTTCCGCCGGCAAGTCAAGGTGTGGCCCGAGAACCCCGTCGACAGCTTCCTCTCCGACATTCGCAGCCGAGCAAAGGCCCGCCCGCCGACAAAGGGCCGGCCCGGCCCTCCGCCCTCCCAGCGGTCCAAGATGGCTCTGCCTCGTACCACGGGAACCTGCACCATTGCCGATCTGGGCTGCGGCGACGCCCGGCTCGCAGAGTCGTTGCAGAAGGAGTCGGCCAAGCTCCGCCTTGACATCAAGAGCTTCGACCTGCAGAGCCCCGGCCCGCTCGTCACCAAAGCTGATATCGCTAACCTCCCCTGGAAGATGGGTCCGTCAACATCGCCATCTTCTGCCTCGCCCTCATGGGCACAAACTGGACTGACTTCGTCGAGGAGGCCTACCGCATTCTTCACTGGAAAGGCGAGCTGTGGGTTGCTGAGATCAAGTCCCGCTTCGGTCCGGTTCGAAAGAACGCCGTGGTCGAGCACAGCGTTGGCAACCGCAAGAAGAACAACGTGGCGCCCAGCAAAAAGGTCAAATCCGCGCAGGCCGCACAGGCAGATTCTCTTCATGGGGAGGACCTAGCCGTCGAAGTGGACGGGTCAGAAGATCGTCGTCGCGAGACAGATGTCACGGCGTTTATTGAGGCTCTTCAGAAACGAGGCTTCATCTTACAAGGCGAGAGGGCAGAGGCTGTGGACCTATCGAATAGGATGTTTGTCAAGATGCACTTCATCAAGGGTGTCTCGCCTACAAAAGGGAAAGGTCTGCAGCTCGAAGGGAACAAAATGCAAGGTCAGTTGAAGAAGAAGAGGGGCTTTGCGCCAAAGTGGGATGAGGATGAGGCCGAGGATAAAGATGAAAATGAGGCGTCTATTTTAAAGCCGTGCGTGTACAAGATTCGATAGAAGGTGGTGAATTTGGAAGAAGTGGAACGGAGAGAGAGAGAGAGAGCAAGACGCATGGAAAATGATTGTTTACATCTTCATTTGCTTCCTAACGCCCATTTCTCATGATTCATGTACCCTGATATGAATACGTCATCGAAGGCCAATCTCTATATGATCATATTTTGTTCTTTGGAAATCGGGAAAGGCTGCAACCAAAGCGATATCCCCATCCTTAGTTCCTCGTCTTTTCCAAACTGCAAGTGCATGCTATACATTCACGAGTGCCCGTGTCGTTTACTGAAGCTGTCAAAAGAAGATCAAACCTGCTGCTACTTCAACGTTGTCCTCGGCTGCCTGCAGAGCCTGTACAGCCTGTTCTCTAGTGGCTCCCATGGCAACAAGATTATCCACATGAGCAGGACTGACGTTGGTAGCGGTAGCGGTTGCGGAATCAGGAGCCGCGGGAGTAGAAGAGATTGTGCGGGTGGAAGTTGCTGGGTTGGTTCTTGAGGGTTGTTCTGCAGGTGCTTGCGACGACGACGACGCTGTTGTCTGAGCAGCGGATGGTTGTTGCGGAGGCAGGACAGCACCGGTTTCCTGCCCAATGGTGGTGCCAGCAGGACCAGGAATCGTAGCTTCCTGTTCCACCGGCTCTTCATCCTTGGGGATGTCGGCTTCTCCCAAGAACGGAACTTCTTCGCCCTGGATGATGAGTCGGTCACGGGATAAGTCGATGGTGGCTTGGTATCGCTTCAACATGTCCAAACCGAGAAGCAAGTGTGTTGTCTTACCCTCCATCACGGTAAAGCTGCAAGGCAAAAAAGGTTCCCGACTTTGATTTGTGCCGAGTGAACACGACCGAGAATCTTGGCTGTGCCGACACCGCGAGCTACTCCAGCAAACCTGGTGTCGATGAGCCGCATGATGCCACATGCTTCGGCATATGCAGGGGACATGATAGTGGCTTGGGCTCCAGAGTCTACCAAAGCTTTCACTTTGTGTCCATTTACTTCCACATTGATATACAATAAATGCACACGTCCAAATACTAATACACCCATATTACTACTTTGGTCACAAGAGGCCAGAAAGAATAGTCGGGGTGTGCCGCTTTGCTTACCTTCAGGATTATGCTCCATGGCGCTCTGCAGATTTTCCATGACCCTCTCTTGGCGTATCATGTCTTCAATCTTCATCTGATTCTCGATATCGAAGGGATCCTGGTTTAGCCTCTCAATCTCCCGCTGTCTCTCCTCTCGCTCTCTGCGATCCCGGTCCTGACTGCTCTGCAATATTTGAGAAAATCGTGCGGGGTCATCAACTGCTGCCGCAAGTTCTGGATGCTGCCGTTGTAGCTGCTCTCTTACGGCTGGGTTGCCCAGGACTTGTAGTCGAATCAGCTCGGGATCATTTTCAGCGCTGGCTTGCTGTCGTGGTTGCTGTGGTCGTTGTGCTTGTGCTGAGACAGGCGTTCCCGATGCTGCAGTAGTGGAGGATTCGACAACACCAGTGTTGCCTCTAATGTGCCTTACGTGAACAGCCAGCATACCGCCGTCGGGTATTTCGAGCTGTTCCATCGTCTTGTTGTCGTCGGTGAGAAGGCGGCCATTGTGGTAGATATGTAACGACGTGGCAGGGATGTTGGTATCGGCGTGAACAGATTCTCGAAGGGTTTCGAGGGTCATATCAGGGAATATTTCCAGGTTCAGCAGGGTGTCCTGGTCCCCGGCTTGGGGATTGAATATGTTGAGCGTGATTTGCCTGCATTGTGAGAGCTTCCAGTCAGCTTAAATGTTGAGGATGTTTGGTTTTCCCCCGCCTTGACGCAGAAGGACACGGCCACTTACATTGCAATCGAGTTTCTGAAGAAAACCACCTTCGTGTAATGGAAAGCAGAACAGCAAATGTAGAGGGCGAGTCAAAAGCGTTCCGTGCAAGCCAGTGGTGCTGGGATCTCGAAACGCAGACGTCGGGAAATCATAGAAAAAGAGAGAAGAGGCAACATGTGCAGAGGTGAGATGATTACTACTCACTCCGTATAGTCTAAACAGATGCGAGGCCAAAGAGCTACTACGTACCCCCACTTGGGCGGGTAGACCCACAGTGGAAGCAAGGCAAACAAACATCACTGATGAGCCGGCGACGAATCGAGGCGGGGGCAGACAAATCGATTGCCTTCATCAACAACACGTCCGATACTCCGAGCTCGCTTCGCTTCAAATGTAGTTTCATGCATTAGGTCCGGGTGGTTTACACAAAATTCCATTACAACCATGTGTATCACGGGGCATTGCAACACAGGCTTCACGCGTTTAAGCAGGTTCTGGCAGCGACTTACGAGCGACAGCTTGGGCTCCTCTTCACTCTACAAAACACCTTTCTATTCTACCCACGTAGGTCGGTACGCATACGACGATACGGCGATACATCATTCCGGTCCAGGTCTTGGTCAAACCCGGCGCATGCAACAAGGGACACTCGGCCCTGCGTGCCTGCGTGTCGGTGTGATCCTGCAAGTATGCAGCCATCGATGGAAGGGCAAGCCAACCGGGAAGGCGGATGAAGCAGGCATCTACGGAGTACTCTGTAGATGAAATGAGACCCAGACCTCGATGGCAGGCTCGTCTGGTTGCATCCCGACCTCAACGGGGACGTCAACTGTCCTGCAAGGAGCTCGATGTGGCCCCTCCTTATCGTATACGAGCCTCTCTGGATCTTGTCTCCTGGTGGGAGGCAAACTTGCACAGATCGCCTTGAGCCAACGCTTTATCCCCGACAGCTTGTGATATACGAGGTGGTTTACGGATTGCGGAGTACGCCTTGTCGCCTTTCAAGTGATGTAAGTCGTGGGTCGTTTGCCAGATGCGTCGCACCAGATGATGATCCCTTCCAAACCCAATCTATACAATTCCGCTGCAGACATACTCAGGCATACTCTGGACTGCTGCTGTCCGCACTTTGAATGGAAACCAATCGTAGGTACCAGATAGACTGTCATTGCCATGACAACTTTACGACACGTGGATCGCGAGCATCTACATCCAGGCACATATCAAGGTACAAGGCTTGACACGGTAGAGGCCTGCAAGTACTCGCATTGCTGCCTCTGTGTCTCTTACAAGCACAGGACTGCCAGCTGCTCGAGGTTGGCAAATGATCCACCTACCAACACCTCAACGGTCCTTTCAGATCGCCGTGGTTTCCCTGGGCAGGTGGACGCGGCCCGAAGCTTCCTCGACTTCCAGTGTTTGGTTCAAACACTCATTCTGATCCCCAATTTACAAGCAAACAATCAGTCGCTTATTATTATTATTATTATTATTGGACATAGCTCGTTTGCCGTCTCCGTGTCGAATTCCGGCTTCGCAGCTTTTTGATCCCCCATCATTCTCACGTGGTGCATTGAGGTCGCATTAGATGGGGATCTCGGCGGTTTAACGCTCCTCCAACTACCTAATATAGTGAGGGAGACATGGATGTTCCGCGCCGCCACCAACCAGACGACACCACCACCTGCTCAAGTGGCACAAACCCCAAGTACATGACTGTCGACAGTGTGACACCACCTGACCAATGCTTGGCCGGCAGATGTTTGGGCTCGATGCTCACTCCGAATGTTCTCTCTGTCACATTCATGCTGTTTTTTACTTTTCTCTTCGTGCCTTCATCCATTATCCAGTATCCATTGCCAACTCCCAGTCTTCCATTCTATTACATCAAATTTTACATTTGAACCGCATCAGATCAAACGAAATCACCAACTGCCGCTTCCGTTGCTGCATGTGCTGTCACGGCGCTGTGCCAGCCGCTACACTCAGTGTTTGTAGACACTCGATATTTCTATTTGTTGTCTTCGTTTCTTCATTCGCCGTTGCTTGTCACTGGTACTTGTTTCCTCTTTCTTCCCAGTATTCCCGATTATCTTCAAACACTTCCGGACACTCAACGGGTAGGAAAATGGTACTTGGACATGCATCTTCAGTCAACGAAAAGAATAGGGCAGCCCCAATCGAAGAATCCTGCCAAGCTGTGTCTACATCCGCCACTGATCCAGCTCAATACCCGTCCATCACAGAGGAGTGCGCCATCGGTGATTCTGACGATGACGACGAGGAGCTTGTACAGATTCGAAGAACAGATACACAGATCAGAATGCAGCAACAGAAATCCCCTGAAGAATTACGTCGAGCGTTGATCCCGTTCCATTGGGCTCCAATGCTCTCTCCTCTGATACCTGCCGACCTGCCCGCTTGCGTGACATTAGAACATGCCGCGTTGCCAGATCAGACCCAGTCCTGCAGCATTGAAGAGGTATTTTCAAGCCAATCCTAGCATTCCTAGCATAACCATGTCTTCTCTCTTGCCTCTGTGTCTGACAGATTTTCAGATCGAGTATTACATCCGAAGATGCGGGGGCATATGTCTCGGTTTGTTTAATACCTGCCCCTCTAACAACACCGACGATTGGCATATTCAAACGTTGCCGCACGCCCGTCCTGTAGAGACCGGTAGGCAAGACGGGTCTAAGAGTGTGCTGTTTGCCCACATTTTTGCCACACTAGGAAAGCACCCTTTAGTGACGGATGACGACCTTCGGCTCCCACAGAATTGGCTAGGCGCACAAACACCTTCGGGTGACTCATCTTTGGGTCATCAGATGTCAGGCAGAACGATTTGCCTACACTCTTTCTCGGTGTGTCCTGAAGTCCAAGGGGTTGGTATTGGCAAGTCAGCCATGAAAGCTTACGTTCAGTTAATGAACCAGTCTGGAGTGGCTGATCGGATATCTCTTATTTGTAAAGAAGTGGGTAGATTCATTCTCATTACTCTGCCTATCTTGTTAATCAGAAATTTCTAGTCTCTTGTGGGCTTTTTCAGCAATGTTGGTTTCAAATTGGCTGGGAAGAGTAACACGACTGTAGCCGGCTCGGGCTGGTACAACATGGTGGGTTTTCAACTAGCCGTAGCTATTGAAAGAGCGACAATCTCACACGGTCTAATATTCCAGACAAACGAGCTTCCTGGTCCTCAGGTTCCATTCCGCCTGGGCCAGACTCGGGAAAGCAAAAGAGCCTAGAGTATTTACTTCCAAAGCGAAAAACCCATCACCAATTACTATCAACTTACCATGCACGACACGAACCGATGAAACATCTGACTGAGCGAGAGAATGAAAGTTGTGACCGACTAAACGTATTTTGGCTACAAATCGCACTTTTTGCAGTCTCAACTGAACAAAGCACTTCTACGAAGTCGGATGCTTAACGAAATAGATCTTGTGCCGGGTTTGTTTTTAGTACATGTTATAATCTTTGTCATCCAATGGTAAGTTTCACTGTCAGTCTACGTCAATAGCCGTGCCTAATCCCCGCCATTGGTAGCTACACACTTTCCTGTCCAACTAGTCCGTTGCCTTGTACTTCAGACGATACTCTTCAGTTCGCTTGATATCGTCCTCAGAGGCGAAGCTCTTCATGCCCTCAATGATATCATCCAGGGTCAGAATTGCAAAGATTGGGATGCCATACTCTTTTCTTAGTTCGCCAATGGCGCTAGGACCAGGTTTGGAGTCGTCACTATCGGCAGCAGGCAGCTTCTCCTTGCGATCCAGGGCAACAACAATACCTGAAACGATGCCACCTTCCTTTCTAATCTTATCGATGGCTTCTCTCTTTGCAGTTCCAGCTGTGATAACATCATCGACGATCAGAACTTTCTTCCCTTTCAAAGAGGAACCGACAATGTTGCCCCCTTCACCGTGGTCTTTGGCTTCCTTTCTGTCGAACGAGTAAGAGACGGTATCCAGATTCTGAGGGCAAGCTCGCCGAGCTTGATGGTGATGGCGGAGCACAGAGGAATACCCTTGTACGCAGGACCAAAGACAATGTCGAAAACGAGGCCATCATTCTGCTGGGCATCAAGGATGGTCTTCGCGAATGCGGACGAGATGGCACCGGCGAGACGAGCGGTATGGAACTCGCCTGCATTAAAGAAATAAGGCGAGACTCTCTTGGATTTGAGCTCAAAGCTACCGAACTTCAAGACTCCGCCCTCAATGGCGGCCTGGAGGAAGTCCTTTTGTGGGGAGCGAGGCCGGTCATTTCTTCCTTTCTTTCTGTTTTGTGTGGTTTTGGTTCAGAATGATTGGTCCTGATGGATGCGATTGTAGAAGAGGTAGTCCAGCAGTAGAAAATCAGCCCTTTTGTTGTAACAAGCCTTCCACCGTCGGTTTCTCCCAGGCAACCCGGCTTGTATATCAAATATAGTGAAGTCGTTTCAACGTGGACTACAGAGGAAATGAACTTAAAAAGCTTTGCATCCAAGATGTTGTTCAATGCTTCAATGGGGCCTTGAAGAGAGCCCGTGAAGTTTTAGTGGGGGTTCTGGAGCGGGGCGCCAAATCGGCGAGGAGAGAAAAAAAGGGCCCAAGTACTATTCAGGGTAATCTCCTTGAGAAGTGTACTTAGCTCGCTGCCTTGTCCAATCTTATCGATAGACCCTTCTGCCGAGACTCCACCTCAGTCTCAAAAGTAATATGTGCGGGAGAAAAAAATGTTTGACCGCCTTGGCGGAGCGAAGTTTAGATTTGCCATCTTGAACCGGCACTGTCGAGATCGCAACTCTTGCACAGCACAACATCCTCGAGAGTCCAGATTGCCCAAGATGAAGACGACATGGAAGGACATACCCCCAGTGCCGACTCAGCAAGAGTTTTTGGACATTGTGCTGAGTCGAACCCAGCGCAAGTTGCCCACGCAGATTCGCGCTGGTTTCAAGATAAGCAGAATTCGAGGTACGAAGAAGTTTTGATACATGAGGTCTTTTGGCTCAACCTCAGCCTCGGACTTTATTCTTACTGACAAACCGTCACTAGCTTTCTACACTAGAAAGGTCAAGTTTTCTCAGGAGACCTTCTCCGAGAAATTCGGTGCCATCCTCGAGAGTTTCCCCAGATTGCAGGATATTCATCCTTTCCACAAGGATTTACTCAACACCCTCTACGACGCCGACCATTTTCGTATCGCGCTAGGTCAGCTTTCAACCACCAAACACTTGATCGAGACCATTTCCAGAGACTATGTCCGTTTGATCAAGTATGGTCAGTCTCTCTTCCAATGCAAGCAGCTCAAAAGGGCCGCACTCGGTCGTATGGCCACCATCACCAGGCGTCTAAAAGATCCGCTTTTGTATCTCGATCAGGTCCGACAGCATCTTGGACGTCTGCCTTCAATTGACCCCAATACTCGAACTCTACTCATTTGCGGCTACCCCAATGTCGGCAAGTCCAGTTTCCTGCGTAGCATTACACGAGCGGATGTCGATGTCCAACCCTACGCCTTCACAACCAAGAGCTTGTTCGTCGGCCATTTTGACTACAAGTATCTTCGATTTCAGGCTATTGATACGCCAGGTATTCTGGACCATCCTCTGGAGGAGATGAACACCATTGAGATGCAGAGGTGAGTTTGACTATGAATCTTAGCTCGCATGTTGGTTCACTAGACAAGGGATGCTAACCACTCTAAAAGTATCACTGCGATTGCACATCTTCGATCAGCCATCTTGTACTTCATGGACTTGTCCGAACAGTGCGGCTACACTGTTCAAGCGCAGATCCAGCTCTTCAAGAGCATCAAGCCGCTCTTCTCAAACAAGCTGGTTTTCCTGGTCGTCAACAAGATCGATGTCGCTCGACCAGAGGACCTGAGTGAGGAGCTGCAGGCCGAGCTGCAGAGCTTGATGATGTCTGACAATATTGAGATGCTTCAATTGTCATGCAACACACAAGAGGGAGTCCAGGAGGTCAAAAATGCCGCTTGCGAGCGTCTTATCGCTGAGCGAGTCAGCCAGAAGCTCAAGGCCGGCACGAACAACAATGGCGCCGTTGGCGGCCGTTTGGCGGATGTCATGTCCCGTATCCACGTGGCTACGCCCATGGGCGGCCAGACCCTCGAGACGTTCATTCCCGAGGGCGTCAAGGCCATGAAGAAATACGACAAGGGGGATCCCGAGCGCCGCAAACTCGCCAGGGATGTCGAGGTTGAAAACGGTGGTGCGGGTGTCTACAACGTTGACATGCGCACTTCTTACATTCTCGAGAACCCTGACTGGAAATATGACAAGATCCCCGAAATTTTCGACGGCAAGAACGTCTACGACTTTGTTGATCCCGACATCGAGGCCAAGCTTGCGGCTCTCGAAGAGGAAGAAGAGAAGCTCGAGCAAGAGGGTTACTACGACTCGGAAGAGGACATTGATGATGACGAAGATGTCGAGCTCATGAAAAAGGCCGAGCTCATCCGCGAGAAGCAGCAGCTCATCCGAAACGAGGCCCGCATGAAGAAGAGACTCAAGAACCAAGCCATCATTCCCCGCAAGGCCATGAAGAAGAAGTACTCTGAGCTCGAGGACGCCCTGGACCAGCTCGGCGTCGATACCACCAACCTAGCCGAGCGTGCTCAGCCCAAGGAGCCTCGCCGCGGTCGCTCCATGTCAAGAAGCCGCCTTGGTACCGAGGACCCCGACTCCATGGACGTCGACGCGAGTGCTCGCGACCGTCTGCGTGCTCGCTCCAAGAGCAGAGCACCCACTACCAATCGTCGTGACGATGGTGTGCGAGACGAAGTGACAAGAACAAAGGCCGAACGCATCGCCAAGCTCAACCAGAAGAAGATGAACAGAATGGCCCGACAGGGTGAGGGAGACAGACATACTACCGTCTCTTTGATAAAGCATCTGGTAAGCTTTGAATTAAAGATCCTTCCATCAAGTAATGTCCACTGACAATCATCCTTTCAGGTCGCTGGCAAGCGTGGCATGGGCAAGACTTCTCGACGATAAAAAGTTCCAACAGCACCATCTACACTCGACGGTCTTGGGGGGATTGGGGGGCCGGATTTTTTCTCCGTCTTTCAGAATCTAAAATGTTCCCTGGGTGTCGGATACTCTCCAATATTTGCTCCGGAATTCAAGAAAGGCGTTGTGGATTTCGCACAAGGAATAAAAAGTCAGGGAGGGGAGCGAAGAATGAGACAGCGGGAGCCTTGACAGGATCTTGCTCGAAATCCGTCTGATCACAACAAAAATCTACAGATGGGGTGGCGTCAGCTCATTTCTATTTTATTTTCCCCTTTTTAAATAACGGGCTAGGGTATAGTTTAAACACATGACGATACGACTTGGAAAGCTTTGTTGACCTATATTGCGAATGGGGATTTCACGCGGATGTAAGTGGATGTTGAAAAATGTAAATGCGTAGAGTAAACAAAGACTATGAGCAAAGACATCATTTCTTGTCGCTACATCAAGCCATTTATTTGCATAAAACTCAGCAGATTATGTTACCCAGACAACACAAATCCCTCCCCCATTAGACATTCTAAAAAAGATTGTTTGCATTCCTTCTCGTGCCCTACATTGCTGCACTTGTATCCATTTTCTTTCTTTCCCTTGTCATTGTTGTTGCTTCTTCGTCTTCTCTGTCTTTCTGCTCCGAGTCTGTAAAAGGCGACATAGCCCATCTTCCGCCTTACTCCTCAGCAACATTAATGCCTTCTCTCAAGCCCTCGACCTTGAGCTCCTCGCCGGCGCAGCGGCGGTAAATATCCTTGACGTCGTCGGTTGTCGTCTCAAAGTGGCTGGTTGCATCGTAGCTCTTGGAAATGAATAGGTTGTCCTTCTTGCCGTCCTGAAGGGGTTCGTAGACGGGGATCGGTGGGCCCTGGAAATTAAGAGACACACGTGCCCCATGTCAGACCCTTGTTTCTCAAATGATGCGACAGGGATAGATAGACGAGATTTGCTCATCATGGAAAAAAGGCGCGCACGTACCATGAATTGTTCTTCAATCTTGCCCAAGCGGTCCAGACCGGGCTGGAGCTCGAGGTGGTGGTTGGCAGTTGTCTCAGCAATGGTTGAGACAATGGCAATCCAGTAACCCTTGGGGCAGACATTGTGGGCGGAGGATACGCAGGCAATGTAAATATCTGTGACGGATGTGAGCACATATTGCGGGACACTTCAAACTATCGGGAGGGTGGAAGGGAGGATTAGGAGGTAGTGGGAGATGCTCAAGAAGAGGGATACAGATTGTGTGCGTAGAGAGGGTCTTACCATTCTTGCGTCCAACCTGAGACTGAGGAATGATCAACTGAGAGGAATCACTGTCGTTGGTGCCAGCCAGAGGATGCTTCAGAATACAGATAGCTCGCAGGACATGGCCGGTAACCCTGGTCTTGTTGGGGAAGTAAGATGGGTCACCAAGAATCATCTTGGCCTTGGTCTCGAAGTTCATCTCCTCGGCACCATTCTTCATGGTGGCCTTGATGCCGGATGCCTTGTCGCCATCGTATTGCAGCTCGTCCACAGTGGTGTTCAGCATGTAAGTGCCTCCGTAAATGGCGGACAGACGAGCAAAGCCCTGGGGAAGTTCACCAAGACCGTACAAGGGGTAAATGTATGGAGACTTTCCGTATCTAGCAACAGAGTTACCGTACAGTCGGATGCGCTGGATAGCCTCGGGGCCTGGCCGGGGTGGTGATGTAGTCGTCAGTGAGGTACAGGGCCATGGCGTGCCCAATAAAGTCCTTGGTGGTGGTCTCAAGGCCAAACTTGTCATAGACGTCCTTCATTGTGCAGGTATTCATATCAAGTCCTTCGCCACCACAAGTTAGCTATCTCTCGATTGCGCATGCATGAATAAAAGTGTATCTCGAACCCTTGTGGGTGGCAGGGTCATTGAGGTCAAAGGTGCCAACCCATTCGATGAAGGTCTTCATGCGTCGCTTCTCAAAGATGCCCATAAGAGGAGACTTGAGAGCCTCGCCGGCATCAGAAGGAACTTTTGCAACGGTGGCCTTGGAAGAGGTGCCCTGCTGGACGTAGCTGCCGGCTACCTGCTTGAATTCGAGATATCGGGTAACGTCGGTGGAGACGAGAATGTTGGTCAGCTCTCCGGAGGACATGAGGAACTTGGGCACCAGGTCAATGTTCCAGTCATTGAGTCGGCCATAGTTCTTCCATGGCTCCTCGCCAGCCTGGAAGTTTCCATACTTTTTGAACAGCTATTCACAGGGTTCTCATGTCAGAAACGCCATGGGCTCAAAGGAGGGTGGGAGCGGGTTGGATGTATGTACCGTTTCGAGGTTCACGGACGCAGCTTCACTACAAGCAAATATGTGTCAGTAAAAGATTGATAGCTTCTTGTGCAGCATTTCAAGCTACAATTTGGAATGCAGTCCAAGCTCCATCCCATGTTATGAGATAACTCAGCGCACAGTGGCAACAAGAGGGGGGATGGGGAGGCTTACCCGCCGTAGTGGTCGTTGCGGTCAATGTGAAGGACCTTCTTCCCCTTGACACTCAATACACTGATACGAGAGAACGAGAGGGCCTTTTGTCAGCCACAATGATTTTTGACTCCATCATTGAAGTGCGAATGTGCTGCCATACCCAGAGAGAATGCATTCGGTCAAGCCTACAGCACGCAGCATCGGTCAGCCAGAGTCCTCCCTCAGCCCGTCGATAGAACCGAACCAGCTCTGGGCTGATCGGCAGTGAATGCCGAATCCTCGACGAGCCGCTTGTTGGGGATTCACATTCACTCACCAGTGCCCAGCACAATGACGTCGTACTCTTTCGCGATCTCATCCATGATGACGGTAGGGGTGTTGGAACAGTCGATTTCGTCTTCGTCTTCGTCTTGTCAAGGAATTATTGGAATCCTGCGATATGAAGCTGAAGGAGCTGGTCTATTAAAGGGGTGGAGGGGTTGAAGTGGCGGGGTTTTGGACGAGACGACGACATGGAGCGAAGCACCGGTGAGGTGTGGGGAACTGGAACGGGAACTGGAGCTGCGGAGGCCTTTTGGGGCCTTTTGGGACCCGACCCCAAGCTAGCTGGCACTTTCAAATTTGTCAGGTGGCCGTATTGGCCCTGGCCGCCCCAAATAAGGGAAAGGCGGTCATCACTGACGTGGTGGAAATGGGATGACGAGCCCGGGTTGCCCAGGGAATGGAAATGGATGCGGAGCTGCCCGTTCGCCTGACCGCAGACGACCGCAGACGCAGCCTCGACAAGGTCAAGTGCTTCAGCAGCCGCCGCATGTCAAGTCTATCTCTGACCAGTCTTTCCATGGACTGTGCTAGTCAGTCTCCTCCTGCATTCCATGCCATGCTATTTTCACTCTGGGTACAAAGAATCAAAAGTCCAAAGCACAGGCTATGTCAGATTGAGCCCCAGTGTCGGTGATATGTCCTAGTTTACATGGATCTTTCTAAATATACGCGCGACCACAGCTAGCCCTGGGCTACCAGTCACAAGTCCCAATGGCTCGCAAAGATATTTTCATACGATGCACACAATCGTAATCTTCGCCCGCGTCATGACCTGCTCGCCTTTCGTCTTCACCGGCTGAGTTCCTTGTCGGGCTTGCCGGTCTCTGCCTCCGCAACCGTCTCCATGCTCGCCTCAGTCCGGCTCTCCTGGGCATCGAGATCATCTTCATATGCTCCTGGCTTGTAGACTTGTCCATCCTTGGCCTGCATGTCGATCTCAGGGTCTGACATGGCCACGTCAACGGCATCTTGCCAAGTGTAGTATCGTTCGGTCAAAGCATGCTTGACGGCTCTCATGGTTCTCGTGACCTGCAGGTTTTCCGATTGTCAGCTCTTGTGTCGAGGATACGGTTTTGAGACAGGTACTCTGGAATCATGTGTGCACACACCTCTTCGTCTCGCGCCTCGAGTTCTCTCTCGCCGAACCCAAGCTTGCCCCTTGTCAATTCGGCCTTTGACGTGGCCAGCATGTTCCTCTCCTTGCAGCACACCCACCACAGCGAATGAAGGTCTTCCCACGACTTCTTTCGCAGCTCTTCCACAGTCCATGCT
The DNA here is from genome assembly GCA_021950295.1 of Epichloe scottii. NCBI lineage: Eukaryota > Fungi > Ascomycota > Sordariomycetes > Hypocreales > Clavicipitaceae > Epichloe > Epichloe scottii. The sequence goes on from CP083245.1 coordinate 1,880,700, forward strand.
CTGCCGTGCTCTTCTGTCTCTTTTGGCGTCCAGATGGTCTTGCCCGGCTCGGGGAAGAATCCCCAGAGCCCATGCGATTCGTCGACAGGTATCTTGGGTTTGATTTCGCGCGGTTTCGGGAGTGGTACATCTGACATGGAGAGATGTTCTCGAGGGCCTGATCCGTACAGACTGCTCACGCCTCGCTTCTTGTTGTTGTCCTTTGTCTTGCGCTTGCATTGTTGCGCTGTGGTCGAAAATGTGGCTCGAATGGACGCACGGGGAAGGGCAGAGCTGGTATGCCGTAAGCCAATTCTTGACAGGAAACCCGCAGAAGGCCGCAGCGCACTCGGACTCGCCATTGTCTGGCTAGGTGCGACGATCGTGATGCCGACGTTGCGTCTAGACAGACGACAAGTTCCACGGGGGTTATGGAACAAACCCAAATTTGGATCGCAATTCACCAATGAAGCCCTCTGATTGGGCCGTCGTTGTGTGATATTTGTGCTTAGTCACTCACGACGAGCTACCCTACACGCACATCTGAACTCAGTTGGGCAGTCTGACGAGACCATCCTGATAGCACAACAGATGGCATCACGATTCGTTCAAGTTCAACACTCACAGGCTCGAGTACTTCTGACGAGGGAAGTGCTGCTGCGCATGCGTACGAGGACAACCGTGCAACAAGACATAAACCAACAGAACGTACCCGACAAGTTCGACACCTTGATCCCCACAGCTTTGATCAGGAACCAAAGTACTCAAATTGAGAAATCAGATGCATGCTTCCTGCCAGTGCAAAGCCACTTGCGATGGATATTTTTCTGTCTGATTCGCTACTTGTATCACACATAAATACATCTCAGTCAACTTCCTCCAATGTAACGAATCTGCCAATGTCTTGAAGCCCCAAGACCAAAATGTACCCGGTCACTGCCCCAGTCACGATGAGCGTACAACAGACTACGAAACGGAAGGAAGTGCTCAAAGAAAAGCCAATCACCATCCCCCGAGCTCAAAAGGGAAGCATGTTGTCGAAAACGCCCCAAGTCGACCATGGAGAGGCTGTTGATATCATACCGTGGTCAAGAAACCACGACACCGTGTTCATAGCATTGAGAGAAAGACAGCATAACGAGCACTGTCGAGGAGTTTGTTCCAAAGCCCCAAAGGCACAACTGATAACTGGTCAGTAAAAAGAGAAAGAATCCTCAGCAAAACGCCGCCTTGGCAACTCTGCAACCACGCAGGCCTTTCATCGCGATCACCAACCCGACACAGTCGAAAGAATGAGCTCATAGCCCCGTCTTGTCAACCGTCAAGCGGACCGGTCAACTAGCTGGGGTGCGCATCATCGGCAGCCCCATTGCTTTTTCTTTGACGACATCCCCGGCAATAGCAGCACAGAATGCTTACAGTGCGAAACAGCATACAAGGAACCAACGTCGTTATACTCTGCTTGGCCGCCCGTGGTTCGAGGATCCCATCTTTGTTTTCTCAAGTCGCCACCAAACCTCATCATACCTTGACATTAATCGGTCCATTGCCCTCTTACTTGCTCCTTGGCACACGGCTCCATCATGTCGACTCTTTCAACGGACTATACGAGACCATATTCCATCAGAATACGGCGGCCAACCAGACCAATTGTGGACCCGGCAAAATGAGAAGAGACAGAAGAAAAAAAAATAAGAAAAAACCAAGTGAACAATCATAAGTGTGTGTGTGTGTGTGTGTGTGTGATAAAAATAATAATCATGCATACAATAGTGTCTCGACTTCTCTCAATTCATGAAAAGCATGCCATGACTGAGCACAGCACAGCACTATCTATTTCCTACATGTACGTGCGCCCAGTCGAGAAGGGAAAAGCGTTCCCTTGTATGATTTTGTTTCATCATGACCTCCATCTGCGATGCAAGGGCCTTCGAAATACTGCCCCGCTTCAACCATAATATGTGAATATCTACCTCCCGCACGAGGATCCAGATTATTACGCCACCCTTTGATGTTGGGATGAGATGGGGAGTGGGGCGTGCAAATGTCCTCTTAATGACCCTTTTCTCGCACACGTATGGACAAAAAGAACTTGTCGTGTGTGCACGTCACGCCCGGGAAGGCAAGCCCAGGGGAACACTATTCGACCCAGTACGGAGTAGGATCCGTGTGTCTTGACTAACCGATCAATATGGCTGCGATGTTGGCTGTGGCATGATTTCCGATTCTCTAACAGACGGACACTCTGCATTCTCACCTGAACTAATTGTTACCACCAATATGTAAGGATCTTCCTGGTTGCCCTCCATGCGTGTCCATCTGCGCACACCTCATCATGTACAGCCACGAATCCATATACATCGTTTGTACAGCACACGCAATTACAATGCTACAAGCCCAGCCTGGCACGGGATTCGCCAAAACTTATGACAAGAACTGCCAGTCAGTTTTTCATCGCTGTGGCGTTATAGTTGCAGTACTGCCAAAAAGAATCTGCGCACTATTTGTTTTGAAAGTTTCTGCTACAAAGCACCATGCTTGCCACGACTTGGACGAGCTGTCAACCAGATAACGGACCCAAGGACGATGATTCAACTGAATGCAGACAGTCGGAGGATAGGATCGTCAACGTCACCGCTTGCTAATTTCCATTGTGGCGACAGTTTGTCCTCGGTCCGACGGGACTCGTTCGTCGGTGGTTTTTTTGGTTCTGCGAAGGAAGAATTCTGCATGGTGAAGCAATATTTCTGTCCAGGGTTGTCCTGTGAACAACTGGGGTTCGATATGCAGGTACTGATTGATGTGATATATTCATTCATCGTCCCATCTTCAGCCATGTTCTGATTCTCACGTTGATGACATGACAAAGGTGTTTGCTGAGTACTCCATACAGTTTCAGTACTTTACTTTGCCAGGCAGATTCCAACGTGGAAGTTGCCCCTCCATTGGAAGTAAGAAGTAGGAATGACAGTCGCCTGGCACTGGACGACAACTCACATTACTCTAATCCGTACTCGATACTCCGTGGTTTAGTGGCCATGGTTGGATTTTGGCCCGTTTATGAGCAAAGTTTTTGGTTGACGGTTCTCGTAGAGCTTCCTGTGACACGTTATTGTAAGCAATTGCTCACTGAGATTAGGTCAACCTCCATGGACATCCACGGACATGACGAGGCTCTCTGACCACAATGTCGTGTCTCGGGTATCGATACACGTAGTGCTGCAACATCATGATTCCTGCCACAATCAGTGCGTTTGTCTGTGATCCATCAACCAGCCCGCCGCCGGTCCTCATCACAAGTCATTTAGTGCTTGTCCTTGTCGCTGCAATGTCTTCTCATGCAACGTGAGCGTGGAATGTGCGTCGTCGACCCTGCAAAAGTTCGCGCTAGTCGCCTCCTAGCATCCCTGGCGAGCGCCCAGGATCGCGCTACAGGACTCCCTTGCTCCCAAGCGACGTATCCTACCGGAGTGGTGAGGGGAGCATGTTGCAAGTATGTACACTGCACATTGCATAACACAGCTTGCCTTTGACTCGCGGCTTCTTCTCATCTGCATTGAGACGAAATTTTCACTTCGCCCGGGACCTCGGAGCTGGTGCTGCCGATCTGGCTGCTTGCCACTCCCTCTCGCCACGGTCGGTTCAGCGACAAACACAGAGGCAATCCCTCTTGAAGAAACCCCCCTCATGAATCACGAGACCGCTAGAGCAAGAATCGCAGCCTCTTGGTGCTGACGCCACCATCTGTCCTTGATGGGAAATGCTGGCCGACTTGGTTCGATTAGCTTGACTAACCCTGGTTGGTCGCGTCAGCTAGTGCGCGCACCAGGGTGCCCGGCTGGTCTCTCGGTAAATGCAAATATCAGACAACCCTAGGCAATATCTCGACATGATTATTACAAGGATAGAAACGAAAAAATATGACAATCGACCGTGTCGGAGTTCGTCCGAGGTCGGCGAATGTGCGCCATGGCCCTCCTTTGCCTTGACTTTGGTGACTTATTGTCATCCTGCCACTGTGTGCGGAAATAACACTACCTGACTCGCGCGCTAGTGGACGAAAATGTTCACACCACAACGTGGCTTAGGTCCTGTGTACTTATCAGAACATGCATGCCTTCTGCCTGACGTGCCACGTCCATACAGCAAGATGCTCAGTCTGAAATATCTAATAAGCGTGCAACTTGTCTGGCGTGGCGGCGCCCGCCCGCCCCACCAAGTACTGAGTACTACTGCAGACAAGACTGAAAAAGACGGAGACGAGAACAAAAATACGAAAACAAAATATGTAGGCAGATATTACATAGGACATCTAAGACCAAAGCAGGTGACAACGGTGAGTTGACGGGAATGAAATGCTTGCTGAAACCAGGGAGTCTGGACTCTGAACCAGTCCAGACTGGTAATAGCGCGAGTACGGAGTAGTGCCATTAGAATGGCCGATGACAGAGTTTTGTGGCTGGGCGTGTAGCATCCTTTTATTTTTAGGACAACGCAACAAGCAGGCGTAATTATCACACGAGAAAATGGCTTCGTCGCGTAATGACTGGTGCAGGCAATTCATGTTGTTGCAAAACGATGGATGTTGGAGTCCCTTTCATCCAAGTCTGTGGGACGCGGCTGGATGGGTCTTTTTCTCCTTGGAGCGGTTGTAAATGGATCACACTCCACATGAGGCTCTTGTCGAGTCCCGCTTCAAAGCCAGGCACACTTCTTCGACTACCGGGCTTATTGGGGTGGCAGAGATGTGGTTCTAGATCTCAACGTTGCACTGGATGACTGAGTGCTGGCTCGAGCGCTAATATTACGGCCCCGAATTCCCGGGACGCGAAGACATGGTGGTGGTGTCGTTGGTAATATTAACTCTCGCTGAATGTGGCAGACGTCGTCGTCAACGGCCTATGTATCTTGTGAAGGACGGAAGCCCTGAAAACAGAACCATAGTTAGCCGCGACCCCAGCGCCCCTTCCCAAGGTCCAGCGATGGAGATGGAGATGGGGTGGATGGCCAGCACTTGCACCACGATATTGATTGCAGGCAGACATCCCACGTCCTCGCGCCATCAAAAGACACCGTGGCCGGAGCGATCTACCAGAAGTGCCTGCTTGGAGCAGAAGAGGTCCGGTTGTAGTAATCCGTATTGGCATTGGCTAATAACTGACAACTGCCACGCAGCAGATACCAGACCTGCAAACAGCGAGCGGGCAGTCCAACCGCCAAATTACACGACGCCGGGGTAGGAACAGGACAGGCCAATACTGACGAAAGCGATGATGCATATTACGGAGTACTCCGTAATGAAATGCACTCTTGTCGACTCGGCATCCCGTTTCCAGCAGTCCCGACACAGTGCGGTGCGGTGGCCCTTGCGATTTGATGATGCACCAACGAACCTACCTGGAATGGGGGAAACCGCGCATGTATCTGCGACTTGGCCGCAGCAGGGCCGGGCCAGTCAAGGGCGTGGGCTAACTTGCTGAGACGACTGGCGGCGTGTCGCAAGCGGACATGATTCCTAAAGGAGGGTTGGCGTCTGGACCATTTTGCTCATGTCGGCTCGGCTGCAAATCTGTTCCATCTGGCTGGCATGAGCGCGACGGGCAGCTTGTCAAACTCAACAAAAGCTGCAAGTCATGCCGCAACCCTTCGTTAATGCGACAATCCAAGGAAGACATTTTCCATCTCGTTTGACGTTTGACTCGCGTAGATTGTGTGATGCCGTATGTATAGACAAAGATCAGACTGCATTCTGTGTTGAGATGAGTGACAGGTTTACGAAAGAGGACCTCGAACCGTGGTCCACGGCAGGGGTCCCAAGCCAGCTGGCTAGTCTAGTGCACTTGTTGAACTTGACTTGGGTTGGGGTCGAACTGTAACCGTATCGGAGAAAACTCGGTCCCTGGTTATTTCGCGGTGGGTATGGATCATTGCCCAGGTAATACCCTGGCAATCTGGGGCTTGGCAACCTGGGCAGGCAGGCACTTTGCAGGCAGCTAGAGTTGAAGCGGACAATGTACATTTCCTACATTTCCGCACGGCCGAAAGTATCAAGATATTCGTTCAGCAGGCTGAGCCGAAGTGCTAGCAACCTTTATCTTTCTATTGAATAGCATCGCTATTAATCCCACAGTCCGCCGAGAAATAGTCTGTGGAATACCCCATCATTGTACGGAATACCCCATACTCCCAACAGAATATAGCAGTACATAGAGGTTGTGCATTATTTCCGGGGTCAAAATTGAAACTAGGACATTATGCTCCGTACTGTGCCTCGAAACAGCGCTTCACCGCGGATACTCGGCTCTTCCTAAGGCTGTGACGTGAGGCACACGACCTGACGAGATGGCCGTGGCAAGCCGGAAGTTTATCCTGACAGATCACGTCAATCGGCTCGGGACTTTCCTTTCTAGTAGCGTATTTCGTTCATTCTCAAATAACCCTTTTCTAACCGTGTGGGAAAGAGTCTGTATCAGGATAGATGATGTGCGCGGCCGCTGTCCCACCTCACGGCCGGTAACAGGCAAAGGTGGCATGCCACGCTTGATACCACTGTGGCTATGAAATTTCTCACAAAAACAGCCAGTCATGACTATCTTGACAGAGCCACGTCAAGGCACTTGATCCCGTTGTGCCTGTGCGATGTTGGAAAAATGGAACCCATGATCTGATACTGGATCTGAGCTAATTTAGACAAAGATGTTGCCCCAAACGAGCCCGTTTTCTCCAATTCTGCGACCACCCTGCATCGGCCGCCTCACACTCGCACACGGCAGGAACTCCACCTAGATTCGGGGGCCGTGAAAGCTTCTATGGAGCATCCAGAAGCATTTTGGTGTCTCCATTGCCAGCTACAACAACGGGGTTTTGGAGGGGCTATGGTGTATGGGGGCTGGTGCCTTGGGTCTGCGAGACAGGTCCGAAGTTCGATGGTTCCACCCAGATCTGCCCTGTGGACAGCAGATGGAGTCGACGACGGCTGACAGAGCGATTGGACGGGTTGTTGGGTTGGATGGAGCTCGGTGCCATGACTGTTGGCATGAGCACTGAACAGACAATAGCAGCAGCACTCGTGTGCAACGAACACCGTGCATGAACAATATCAGAGCACCTTCTCTTGTAAACGAGGATGAAGTCTGCTTTTTCCCGAGCACTGCGTTCAGGCATATGCACAAACAAGTATGTCGTTGAATGCATTGACACACGGAATACGCCGAGAACTGACAATTGACGGAGAGAAGAGCGCGGCCGCGATGTGCTGGAAAAGACATTTGGGTGAGAAAAAGAAAAGGAACCCCCCTCCCCCACCGCCCCTAAACCCCCCAAATCAACAGGGGGTGGGTGTATTGAAGAAAGGCAAGGTTAGAGACACCCAAAGGTCGCCAATAGCGGTAACGCGTCTGGCACGATCTGGTGGTATCGCGCACCCCCTTCTTCGTTCCCTAGGGTGCTTTTGCCAAAGTTTGGATAAGGGCGGACTAATTCACGAATAGGCCTTTTGGCTGAGCAATAACTAATTCAGAACTGCGAGTCACTTGTTCGGCGTGCCATGGTTGCCTGCCGCTCCTGCCACCAGCACTCCCAAGAATCGACCCAGGAATCTGCAACCTCTTGACTCGTGGAGCTTGTTTCCCCCTTCCTGCTGCACATGCTGCACATCATCCCAATCCCCGACTGCTTCCAACTCTACCCCTCCAAGCGCTTAATTACGTACACGGGCCATATTCTTCTTCACCCCTACTCCGTAGTCGTGCTAGTCAGTCTGATGTCTGCAGGCAATTGTGCAATAGCCGCCGACAGCGACCAACTGATATCACCATCGTCAGTCACCGTGCCCATATCGGTTAGCGGGAAACAGACCTGGTCGCCGCCAAGCCCATGGCGGCATCTTGCCCGCCACGAGGACAAGCAGAATTTGGCACATCCTGGACACTTGTTGCAATGAAGCCGAAGCCGAGACCGTTTACGATGCGGTGAGCTAGCACAGCCAAGGACAATCGTTGGTGGATATTCTAAACTTGATCAGGCAGACAGAGAAAGCAATGCGCCTCTAGCAGGTCTGTTCACGACTCATATGTTTTCATCGCGACCCTGATTGCCAATTATTTGCCTGGGCCGTGCAGTGGCATTTGGGACATGGACGATGTGATGACCCTGTTATTCGTCATTTTCGTACAAACGAGATATCCCATGCGATGCTCGGAGCAAGAGATTGCAGCTCTGGAGGAAGGTACCACAACTAACCTTCTCAACTAACTAATCAATCAGCATCTGTTCGGAGTAGACGACACTTCTTGCACTAGAAACATAAATGCAAATGTAAGAGCTTTGGCCCCGCACTGTACGGGATAGTTGCCATGAAATCACGAGCTGTCGATTGTGCTCTATCGCCCGCGGCTACCAATGGAGCACATCTGGATACGACGCTGGTTAATCCATCCGGGAGTTGGCACCGGCCTGCCTTCCCGACGCGCAGAGGTGGAGGCCCAAACGGAGTCTGCCGAGGAGTAAAATATGGAGTTGAGTTCTCGTCAGTCTGGAGTGTTATCAAGTGCGGCATCAGGTCTGCCACTCTCTCTGCCTTGTCGATATATGCCAACAAGTGCTAATAAGTCCACACACCGCAGACTATTTTATTAGCGACACTAATGAGAAACAGGTAGAGGAGATCTAAGACGGGCGGGCAAGCTAGTAGCAAGACATTGGACGCCAGAATGTGCCATCACTCCAAGGTGCATTGCTAGTGTTATTCACCCATTGGGCAATGCTCGGCGGGTGCATCAAGTTTACAACAATAAACACTTAACTCGATACATTCAACGTGCGGTCTCGTCTAATTGGTCCAGGTCAATTATAGTGGTGGTTCAAACTCTGGTGGGCTCACGTTGTACTCGCTTAAACATGAAAAACGTACACATTTGATTCAACCCCAGTGGTGATATCACAAATGTCCCGAAAAAAGAGCATACATCGCACTACGATGAATCATGATGACTCAGCAGTGATAATCAATTAGGGGACAGTACTCTACGAAAAGCTACATGCGGTCGCCCATTACTGGGACCTCCAGCGGGTGTTCAGAATATGTTCATAAATTTTAGATGTCAATACAACGATGCGGTTGTCATCCGTCACTCAACGTTCGATACGACACCCCACAGCGGAAAGAAGTTGCATGGTCTTGGTTCCTTGTAGCTAGCTAATAAGGAAATCCCCTACACCTGCCTAACTTGCGATTCTGCACGATTGCAAATAGTTGCAAGAAGCCTTGAATCATTCATTAAGCTCAGGACGCGGAGGTAGCTACGCATGGCTCCAAATCACCACCAACGCAACCACGGCTTGGATCATGCGAGGCTAGTCTGACACGGCTGCATTGCACCGCCGAGGGGTTTGACGATTATCATGTTGAGACTACGTGACCAGCAAGAGAAGTGCAGCCAAAACAGCACTACCCGTTTAACCGGCAGGGGTTGTCATGTCACCTGCTGCAGGATCGTCGATACTACATACACTATCCTCCATCTCACCTCGCACGCCGTACGGCTCTTGGATTAAGACGCCCAGCCTGCCAACCTACCAGCCTGCTTGCTACCATTCCTACTCCAAAGGCGAGTAATAGTTGGTGACTGATCCCTTGCCAGCCCGCCTAGCCGGGTTGCTACTCTTTTGGACCTGGATGCGCAGCGCCATCGAGAGTATTACGTACCCTAGTTTAGCCTGTCAAGAAAGATTTGAACGGGCAAGGGCGAAAAGACAAGATGCCCTGTAATGCTGTAATGACAACACGAAGCCACTAACTTACTAATATGCTGTTTCATGATGTGCCTACCCATCTGGCGTTGCAGACGCTACGTTGCCTGTTTTGAATCCATTCAGAAAAGACCAGAATGCTCCCTTGCAACCGGATTAAATAAAAGGAACCCATCACTTGGGCTCTCTTGTTGCCGCCCCAAGGTATTCATGCCACTGTCTGCGATTCGTGCACATTGTGCAATTTGCGTGGCTGGCAGATGCAACAGATGCAACAGGATGCTGATACTCCGTACTGTGAGTATACTCCGTACCAGGCGCTTCAAGTGGCTAACACAGGCTAGGCGCCTTTCGGGTACGTACTCGAAAAGTCGGTCATTTGTGACCTGAGCGTCTCAGGCAAGTGGTAGGTGCGACGGAAAGACTAATCATGCGCCAGTACTCCGTAGGGGTTGCCCGCACACCCGATTTGGCCGAGCAAGGCGATCGAGCCGAGGATGGTGAACTTTTTGGAAAGATTGCTCGAAAATTTGCTCAGCATGTACGGATGATGTAGAATGAACAGAAGAGTCAAGGTCCCGAGCCATACATGTTGCGCGGCGATAGCACTTTGGGGCGGCCATGGTACTAGAGTGAGTACCTAGGTAAACGCGTCCAATGCAAGGGAAAAAGTTTAATGTTGGCGATGCTGTCGTCATTCATGGCTCAAGCAGTATGGTTCTGGTACTTGGCGAGTACCGAGTACTCTGTCCTCGGAACTCAGAACACGCGCACCCAACTCAGGGATCCGCGACCGGAGAGGGTTGTCATGATTTTTGGCAAAGGCAGCGATGGCCAGACACGCCAAACCATCGTGACTCGGGGAGGGATTATCAGGAGAAAATCCCCGGCGCCAGTGGTCATTGCTCATGGTGCCATCTCATCCGCGAGACGTGCTGGTCTGGTCGCGTTTGACATGCGCATTTGTTCCCTGCGTTCCGGTACGTACCCTTCTGAGCATGGTAACCGAACTACGGAGTACAAGTCTCTGGTACGCAGTACCGGGTACAGTACCGAGTACATCTTCCCTCCTCCCTCGTGTTTTTCACTGATGACCGACCAGGTGCCCGCCCGCCTTGGTCGCTCTACTCACACACCCTCCTCCTCCTGGCTTTTCCCACCTCCCGTCACCTTACCGACCGACACTCGCCTGCACTACCTTCTTCTCTCTCTTTCTCTTTCTCTCCCTCTAAACTTTTCCTTTTCTCCCTCCTACATCTCGCCCCTAGAATCAAACTCTGTTCGTGCAATCCTCGTCGCACAATTAAAGCCTTCTTCGTGCCGTTGCAGTCGCATCGCGTTTACGTCTCTAAACGCGGAATATTGGCGCGACACGCAAACAGAAGCAGGACAAGAAGAAAAAACACGCCTTGTTTGGTTTTTCTGGACCCAGCACCACTCTTATCTGCTTGCGGTTCTTGAAAGGCTCCACTTGCCACCGTCGAACAAGCATCGCAACGGTTCCGCCGCAATCCACACCACCAAAGTCAATCAATCAATACCTTCCTGACTTTATTTTTTTTGCACACGCCCACTCAATTTTCCCCCTCGCCATCACCACACCTCCCACCATTCCGGCTTGGTTCATCCTGCGCGCGGTTGTACCTGGCAGTCCTTTCCCTCACCAGCCGACTCGAATAGTGAAGGGCACAAGGGCAAAAAAATAAAAAGGACCAAGACCCATTTCTCCACTCTTAAACCCTCCCCAAAACATACCACACCTCTCAAGAGGGACCTGCACTTCGAACCTCATCCACCTTTACGGAACGCCGCCTTCTACAGCTCGCCTCTTCGCGTGGGCCTCGCACCGTTTTCTTTCCACTTGGATCTTTGTTTGATCTAGATTCGGATCTCTCTTGTCGAGTCTGTCCACTCGAGGTGCTTCGAGCTCTTGTCGTTGCCTCGGTCCTCACAAGTCCAACACGCTCGCTATCTCTGTCAAGCGAGGTGCCCTTCCCACATCAACTATTTTCTCAGAGACGCGTCTCGCGGAATAGTATGGACGGCTCTCAATATCCGACAAATGGTATAAACGGGACATCCGGGGCACAGACATATCCTTCTCCTACAGCGATCTCCCCCAACCAGCTCCAGACAGGATCGCCAGTTCCTCAGACTCTGCCGCCTTTGCAGCCCCCAACCGCCGCGATGCAGCCTCTCTATGGTAGCCACCCGCACACGCCGCGAACTCCTGGCACTCCAAACACGCCAAACTCGGCCACGAATCTGCCCAGCTACCAGAATACTTCGCAGCCCGCGCCGCGAGCTGGAGTATACTCCATGGCCCAAAATCCCTATCCTCCCAATCAGGGTTATGGCACATCTGCTCCCATGATGCCACAGACCACCACAGCTGCCTCTCACCCGCAGGCTATTGCTCCTGCTCCCCACGGCGGCCGAGCACCTCCTGTTCTTCGTCCTATGCCTCCCGGTGGCCTCATGGCTCAGCCCGGAGTTTCCTCTCCTTACGGCCCCGGCTCTCTGATGCAGCCCAACAACGGTATGCAAGAGGGTGACCAGCCTACACATGTTGTTGGATCCCAGGGTCGTCGCGGCATCTTGCCCAGTGCTCCCGGTCGCCCAGCCGCACCCACTGCCGGAACTGGCGCGAAGAGCAATATTATTCCAGTCAAGGATGCTGATGGCAAATTTCCGTGCCCTCACTGCACCAAGACATATCTGCACGCAAAGCACTTGAAGCGCCATCTTCTTCGCCGTAAGTTTTATCCCGCCTCGCCAATTCGTTTGAAGCAGACCAGACAATCTTGTTGGGTTTCTGGCGCAACTTTTGGGCGCGTACTTACTGATGAATCTTTTAGACACTGGCGATCGCCCCTACATGTGTGTGCTTTGCCGCGATACGTTTTCTCGAAGTGACATTCTGAAGCGCCACTTTCAAAAGTGCTCCATCCGCCGCGGCAACCCCACGGGGGCGAGCCACTTGTCCCACCCTCAGGCCCACGTTAAAAAGAATGCTCAGGCCCAGAAGGCTACTGGCCTCGGTAACGAGGGAGACATGCAGCACCTGAATGGCTTGAACAACATGTCTGCTGACGGCATGGTTCATCCTTTTGGCATGGTTCCCGTCTCTGACGGCATGAACAACATGGCCGGTGACCACCAGAACCACCTGTCGCGCTCCAGCAGTCACGGTGGCCATCAGGACCGGAACAACATGGCCCCCAGCATGGGAGCTCCTCAGCCCTATGGTGCGAATGTCTCTAACTCCATGAACAACCAGCAGATGCCAAGCTACAGCTTGCCCCCGGGTCAGAATGGAATGCCCATGTATGGTGGATCTAACGGGAACCAACAATCTGGCCTCGATTGGTCTCAGATGTTCCAGGCTGGTGCGCATCAACCCCTCAACAACAATCCCTTTCATTCCCCTAATCGTGGACAGACGCAGATCGCAACCAAAACCGGGCCTAATCACGATTCGGGGGCGACGGATTGCAGCTCCAGCGATTCCGTCCGCTACTCTTTGTGGGGCATACCGACGAATATCCAAAACTCCTACTCTCAACTCTCTAACCAAATTTTGAACTTCCTGTACCCCCGAACGAGGCAATTGATCCCACTCTGATGGGCATGAACCTCTATTTCTCTCCTGACAATACTAAAGATTTCATCGACCAGTACCTTCATTTTCACCAGCATATCCCGATACTCCACCCGAGCACGTTGCGAATAATGGAAGCGCACCCTGGCTTAAGAGCATGCATGTGCTGCATCGGCGCTTGCTACTCAAATCGGGTTGTTTTATCCGATGTGCAGGAAATGATGGACGCATTATGGACCGCCATGGAACGTGACTGTCGTGTGATGTCCAAGGATAGTTTGCGTGATGCTGATATCGCCGAGATTACGGAGTCGAGCATCGAGGAACTCCAGGCGGTGCTACTGACTAGCATTCTTCATTTCGTCAACGGGACTCCACAACAGCGGCAGCGTGCCCTGCGGGCATCACCAATGATGGCGGCACAGGCTCGTCGCCTGGGTCTCCTGGGCCTGTCAGGTGATCCGTCAGTGTACTCTGTGCTTCACCATTCGAAGACCGATGGACTCGACACCAAAGTCGACCAATTTGAATGGATGACTTGGGTCGGCCAAGAGCGTCGAGTTCGACTTATGCACGCTCTCTTCGCATATGATACAATGGTGGAACTTCTCTCATCAGCTCCGGCTCAATATGACCCGTCACAAGTGCACATTCCGCTCCCCTGCGATGACGACGCTTGGCACGCTGCTGGTGCTAAAGACTGTATATTAGCACTGGGACTCTTGCAGGAAGGTTCTAGCGAAGCAGGCATCGCTTGCGGTACTCGACGTGCATCACAGCCCGAATTACATGTTGCCCGTCAAGTGCTCTTCAATAGCGGGGTAAGAATCAAGACTGGCACCACGAGCATTCTGGGCAAAACGATGCTCGGTCTAGTCATGATTGCCACTATTCGACTAGCACAAAAAAACGGGTTTGTGGATCATGCTCACGTCGAGCATGATTTACTTGCTCTTGACTGGGTCTCATCCTGTGATGATCATCAACCAACGAGTCCTTCAGAATTGCCCGACACTCTTGACACGGAAACATCTTCTATGCTTCTACGAGCAACAGACGAGTTGAAAAGAAGTTGGGAAGAAATACATGCGGGTCAAAGTTTAGCTGGACAAAAATGTGCATCAGTCGTGCGCAGTGGCGAGGCATTGCCCTCAATAGCACGTTGTGTTCTACTGCGACCCGGACTGATGGCTACTGATGTGTCGGAAGATGAAATTCTGGCCACTTGCAAGGTGCTAGAAGCTGTCTACACGCAACTATCAACATACGAGTCCGAGAATAGGGAGAGATCCGGTCAACTTCGGGAAGCTCAGACACAATCTGACAAGGAAGAGTACAATTTGGGATTTTTAAAGATATTCGGACCAACCTCACATGAGTTGGACAATTCTGGAACTGTTTGACGTCACTACACCGAATCCCATACAATGTCGTAATGGGAGGCAGTTATGATACGACTCAACAATAAAAGCATTCAGGGTGGTGGTTGCATTTCGAGGCGTTGAATTTTTGATTTTTTTCTTCTCTTTTTTGGTTCTTTTGTCTTTATTGTTCTTGGGGTTTTCATCTGCTTTCCTCTGTCCGGGGCCTTGACATATGGGGGACTTGCTTCGGTGATGGACGTGTGGTTCGCACGTGTAATGGTTTGAGTCTTGGCCTTTACTTGCCGAAACCAGTGGCGGTTTCCTAGCTGTGCAGACTGCATTGTGTACTCGCTTTTTTTCTCCCTTTGAACGGATAGACTGAGATTTGGGAGTTGTTACTGCATTACTAGACTTCGATCAAGATTAGACAGGGAGGTCGGTCGGCTACTTTGGTTTTCGGCGGACCATTGACGGCTCTTATGGCTTGGACTGATCAATGATGTTTTCACTGTACTACATACAACCTGGGCCATTGCGCCACTGGTGTTGTGACAGTCCTGCACGAAGGGTGGTTTGGTTGTAGAAAATTTCGTGGTTATTTGTTGCTCAGTACAGTACAGTGAAGTACAGTACAGTACGGTTCATATGTTGGACTGGTGCAATGATCAATGAGTGTTGATGAAGACAATAACAACGCGTGCCCGTGCGACTTTGGCGACGATGAATGATACTGGGTTTCTTTTGACATGTTTATTGGAGAAGACGCCGAACGTGGTGATGAAGCAAACCGATAATCTCCAATGTAAGCAGCGGGGCGCAAGGGTCGACTCCCTTGACTAATCGCCCAAACAGTACGGCGTATGGCAGGCCATGCTGACTGTTACAATGTGATCTGATTGATATAAAGTACAATAAAGAATATGAAAATGAGGTCCGGCGTGTTGCACCGTTTCGCCCCCATCAGCTGTTGTCTGACTTGTCCACAGTAGTCACCTTTGGTGCCCACTTCCACAGCTCCTCCTTGTCCTTTTCCGAGGGGTGTAGCCGAACTTTTCCTCGGCCTGATCCGAGAGATAGAGACCGATGACGCCCCATGCGATGACACCAACGCCAACACCCATGCGGGTCTTGGGCGGGAGGCTCTTGTATGCCCTGGGGCGAGATGAATCAGCAGCGGATATTGACAAAGGCGGATAAGACGCGCAATCTTCCCCATGCATCAGAGTAGGCGGAGGTCTTTGTCGATACGAGCGTTGCCAAACAGTACAACGACCTACTTTAACATTGTCAAGTACGACAGGATCGGAGGTTTCCACGAGGCTGGCTACGACATGCTCTACTGGAAGGGGCTGCAGTGCAATCGATGCTTGGGTTTGATCGGGGCTGCTGTGACTGGGTACTGGGTTGTTTCAAAGATGAATCTGCTAGTATTTGCTGGCAAGGTCGTAGGGCCGAGTGACAGGATTCGTGAGAGCCAGGCGCGGTAATCCGTAGGTGAGTAGAGAAGGTGAAAGTTTTAACTCGAGCAGTTGTCGAGTACACACGACTTGGGGTGGTTGGCACGGGTCTGTTGTGGAGTGGGTGGAGGAGGGTGGGTCTTTGCCGTCTCCAATTGACACATGCTGATGTAAGGAATTTGTCGTGTCCAATATAGGCAGGCGGGTGTGTCCTGAACTATTTACTCTAAATCCTTCTTTACTCGAGAACAAAAAATGGCCGTGGATGTCCGTCATAATTCAATTATAGAGCGACTCCCCGTCGAGCTTGTGTCCTTTATTGCAACCCATCTTTCGTTGTACGATTTCAAACATTTTCGGCTCTCGTGCCGTCAAATATCTCTCGCCACAAGACGCTTACTTGCTGCGCGAGACTTCAACGGCTTGCTTTGGCGACAAGATGCTTCACGTCTGAATGAGCTCTCTCGAATTCCCGAGTGTGCGAGGGTGATACGGTCCATCACGTTCAACTTTGCCCGAATCAACGAGTATAAGGCGCTCCACGAGTCTTTCAGTTATTACTATGTCCTTGAACCAGAGCTGCGGACGGATATACTCCAAGGCAAATGGGAGCATTATTTCCAAACACAGAGGCAGACGAAGGCAATGGGGGACTTTCGACTCGATTTACTCAAAGACGCCTTACCGAGGCTGCCTGCTCTAGAAGAAGTGACGCTAACTTGGACGAGATGCCCATGGGAGGAGGACTGTGAAGCACGTAGGGTATTTGATGAGGATCATTCTATCAAGATGGCTACGAACGACGAGATACGCAACATCCAACATGCTGTGTTGTCGGAACTTGCAGCGGCTCATGTCACGCTGAGCGCTTTGAGTCTGGAGCCCCTACGGCGATGGGAAAACCATAGTACTGAACAGGGAGAACCTGTTACGTTCTACAAAGGCCTGCGGCGGCTAAATTTGGTGTTAGATCGTGGCCTGGAGGGAAACTTGCAGTACGAACTGACGACACTCTTACAGCATACGAAACACGAGAGTCTGACAGGACTACGGCTTGAGCTTCTTCCGTGGTATAGAGTCAATCCGGAACCAGAATCCCTGCCTCCCCTTCTCATACCACACCTGGAGGTCTTGGAGCTGATACGTCTCGAGATCGGACTGTCGTGCCTAGCTAGGTTTTTGGGACGACACGCGAAAACATTGAAGAAGCTGGAGCTGATTGGCATCAGGGGGTCCGCCAGCCCTCACACGAGGACGACGAGAGCATTGGATCATCTCATCCCGAAACTGCTTCTTCAGAAGGCAGCGGAGGAGGCCAAAACACGACAACTTGGGAAGAGGTCTTTGAACTTATTCACGATTCTTGCACCAGCTTGAACGAAGTGAAAATATCCGACACGTTTACTGATCCTATACGCGGCGGTCAGGTGTGGTTCCATCACGACGCGGAGAGAGCTGAGCTTGACAACATCTCGACCAGTGCCAAAATGGTACCAGCAAAGGCGATTGAGCTGTATTTGTTAGGGGAGAGAGATATGCCAAAGTTGGAGTTTGACGCGCTCGAGCCGCCGGACGAGTGATTTCCTTGATGAATACTACTCGTTCTCTACCACAAAACCTCGGGGAGGCCGCTAAATGCCCTACTGACGGAAGGTTCGCGTTACCCATCCCGACTGTGTCAGGCGGGGCAAGCATCCGTCAAATATTTGATACGAGTGCTTACCTCCCGGAGGGACATTGCTGACACACTTGTCTTCTCGCCAGACGCATTTGACTGAATAGCTGCCCCGGCAGAAGTGGGACATCAGCACTAAAACGACATGTCAAGCTGGCGAACATGGGGAACATGAAAATGTACAATTGACGGGTATTCTCCCATTGCGTGAGAACCAATTAACGTCCCGGGTCCCAGTCTTGCCAGCACCCGAATGCCACACACCCCTTTACAGCATGGGACATGGTTTGACCTCACCTTGATGCACCTGGTGGTCCGTGGACATGAGCGCACTACGGAATCTACTACATCCCACACTTTTACACTTTTAGAAGCCGTCCAAGTATCTGACTAGCACTCGGAGTATGAACCGTTGCAAGTAGGCAAATCATGATGTATCATTACGGTGTATACATGGCGCTCACATGGAGCCATGGAACGGGGACTGCTTTCAAAGTCTATTAAGCGGTTGGCCTGATTTGGAGGGTAGCGTCGTGGAGAACCAGACGATATGATTTGAACTCGTGTCAAGATATATCCTGGGATTGGCCACGGTGTTTGTGCTTGGCCCGTTCTCGAGGTGTCTACATGGAACATGGCAAAGCCCATGTTTAGTACAGCCGTAATGGGTTATTACTATGCGTTTCGTTCTTCTTCTTCTTCTTCCCATGTACGACAGGGCATGGCACTAATTTCGCTCGAAAATAAAAAATAGTCATCAATCAGTGGCGATGAACTACGGGACCTGCATTTGATGCTATGTGAGGTGCGGCAGATCTTGCGACAGCTCAGCGAATAGCTGGGGTAAGTGTTGCTTTTTTTGGAGAGAGGAGAAGAGGGCGAAGAAGCCTCGATGAGGCAAAAAGAAAGCAATAAGGAAAACAAAACACCTTATCCCCGCCGCCGTAAAAGTATTAAAAAAACTAATCTGGACCCTTGTTGAAAGCCGAGGCAGCGGGAAGCCCCAGTTACAAACGAGTGTAGTAGCCATGTAAGGGAAACAATCTTGTTTCTACAAATGCTGGGTCATTTCGGAACCCCATTCGCATGCGCTCGTCCTGACACCACGAGGGTGTTCGCGTCGATGCAGAAGACGGATTCCCTCATCGGGTAGCAAGACAACGGAAATGTGTGAGCGCGGGAGCAATACGTCCACTTTCCCAGGGGTAATTGCGGGAGATGATTGGGGCGTTCGCGCGCGAAGAACGCCAGAGTCATTGAGGATGGTGATGAAATGAGCTGGAAGGGGGAAGGGGGAGTGCGAGGGGAAAGGAAAAGGGAGGGACCCTGGAAACTCAGTCTAAATCTAAAATCAGCATGGTCGGTCTTCTGCTAAATGTGAGTGGTTTTCGTAGAAAGCGTCAACGTGTTGGCCAACAAATCGTCCATGTACAAAGTTTGTGTTCCTTCATCACCAACAGGGTCCATGATGCCAGGCCAGGCATTTGAGGCACAAACTCGGGCGGGAAACCCATATGCAGATAACGGATCGCAGCGCACTGATACATGAATATAATGGCGCGGCATAATACTCCGTAGTGAGGAATGGTCAAACCATCCAAGCGCGCGGCGTTCCATCCTGAAAGGCTACTGGAGGGCCGTCCCGTCTAAACAGAATGCTGAATGCTGAGCGAAACAACACTATTGGGCCCAAAGCAAAAATGTAAACGGAGCGACCGACCAATGTTACGATAGTGTGCCTGCGTGAAAGGAAATGAGCCGTCAAGTGTTGGAACTGCCTCGAAGATAAGGAGAGACAAGAAAGAGTAAAAAGCAAATGGAACTCGGTGCAGTGCAGGCAATGTGGCCGAAGCTATCGTCAAATCAAGCTTCAGTCTGTTGTTTGTGTGATATTTTCCTGGTGCAGTGGTGTCTTGTGTGAACGCATGTCTCTCTTTAGTCCAGGGGACAAAGGAGGTGATGCTGGACCAGCCGGACCCTCACTTTGTCTAACAAGGTCTGATTTCGACGGCGTAATGAGGGTGCCGATGGTCGGATAACAAGAAGAAAAGCAAATGACATTCCAAACAGACGATTGCCGAGACCGTCCACGAACAAAGGACCGCTCCAGCTACTGTAATGGGCCCTTGAAGCACGCCAAGCCAGGCCTCTCTGCATACAGAGTAGACGGGCCCGAAAGGGCCGATGATATGATTCAACCTCGTGTCGCGACTCGGAACGTATTGGCGACCAAGGGAATTGGGCGCGAACCATTCATGCGATTGGAAGTCGTCATTGATTCCCGTGTCATGGGCGGATGCGGGGACGCAATGAAGTAGCCGTCTCTGCCTGAACAGAGCTGGCCAGACAGACTGGACTGGCAAAGTCGGTACTGGATAGTAATGGATCATAGTGACACAAGAGTATTGATGCCATCCATGGTGGAGTATAATATAAATCACCAGACGAAAGAGCTCGTCGACTCCATGGGTTCGAGCTTTGTTCACTGCAGGGCGGGAGTCCACTGGGTCCTGTCATTTGGATTAACGGCATGTGGGGACGAGGAAAACGACTACTGTACAAGGTGTCGCAGGAAACAGGACGAATTTGTTATTTGTTGTTGTTTGTTCGCGCGTTAGTGAGCTGCAGCCAAAAAAGAAAAAAGCGCCAAAAAGGAAGGAAGCCAGCCACAAATCTGTTGTTCACGCTGTACGGAGTACGGAGTGTTGGCACATTCAGCAATCAAGGCCACTTCATGCTGTGTGGTACCGGCTTGTTGTACTGCAATGTCCAGAGCAGTTGCGGCTGTCAGTTCGTGATTAATGATGACGCACAGAAGGCAAGAGGGGCAGGGACAGGGAGGGGACAGGATGGATGCACGTTGACGGCATTGCGAGGCCCACTAGGCGACTGGATCGGATTGACGCGCGATCACAGCTGTGCTGGCTGGCTCGGTCGCTCATTGGACTGTTCGAGGCCCACAGTGGCCGACCCACACACAAGTTAGGTTAGGTGCCTACTCCGTACTGGGTGCGCAGGAAGGAACCCAGGAAGGAACCCAGGAAGGAACCCAGGCTGGCATGTAATAACCCGCCAACGTAGCCAGCCAGGGCACTCTTGGAGCTCTTGGACTTCTTGACAGGAGCCTAGTCCACTCCAGTCGTGCCCCGTACAGCACGCCAACAGCACGCCAACAGCACGAAGAGCCGAGGAAGCCCACAAAAGTCTGGTGGTTCGGCTGCCGTCCGTGTACCAACAAATACCAACGAACTTGTTGTAGCAAGTAGGCTTTGCTTTTTGCTCAGGACCTACATAGTCGACTTCCCGAACTAGATTGTATCGGATGGGGCTCTGCTTCTGCTCAACTCCTCCACGGGTCTATTTTTCCATCTCGCCCGCCGTCATCCTCACGTCGTCCTCTCCCCATCAACCGCGCCTTTCGCCGACTTGGGCACTCTGCTGAAAAACGAGGCTGCGTTGCTGGGCCTGCCTTCCGCTTCTGCAGATCTTCCTCTCTG
The DNA here is from genome assembly GCA_021950295.1 of Epichloe scottii. Classification (NCBI taxonomy): domain Eukaryota; kingdom Fungi; phylum Ascomycota; class Sordariomycetes; order Hypocreales; family Clavicipitaceae; genus Epichloe; species Epichloe scottii. The sequence goes on from CP083245.1 coordinate 1,902,023, forward strand.
TCGTGTCTTCGCCCGAGCGAAAGCGGCGACGACAGAGAGAGGCGCTTTGTCGCCCGCCATGCAGCGCGTTTCTGCCTTTCTACCCTCTTGGGACAAGCGATCATCAAACTCGGGCGCACCCAAATCGAACCCAAACGGAGTAGGAATCTTTGGCTGGGCCGCTCGCAATAGCGCCAACAACGGCGTTGGAAACAACACCGTCACCGGCCGAGCCTCCAACTCGGGCAATCAACTCGCCAAATCTCTCGCCCGTATCAATGTAGCTGCTGCCAATGAAGACAGGGTTCAGCGTGAGGCTTTCTGGCCTTCTACTCTCGACATGGAAAGTCTGAAGGCCGCTCGCATTCTCAAGTCATTTTGCTGTATGCGCAACCCCATTGCCAAGTTTCTGCCAGTCGCAGACTCAGACATCCGCTGGCGCTCGTGACACGGCATCAAGAACGAAGCATTTTGACTAACTCGTCATTTTTCTCTAGCCGATGGCTTTCTGGCCCCCGTGGAAGGAGAGACAGCAGTGCCGCCGACTGTCAGCGCGACCTCGACCTCGACCTCGGACCCGGATCCTCAAAGTCCCGCCAGCGGGATGAAAAAGATCCCCAAGCGCATCATCCAGAACGCTGCAGGCATTGCCGTCTTCACCTGCATGAGGAGTGGCCTGTGGATGACAGGCTCCGGCGGCTCCGGCATTTTGATCGCAAGAAAGTCAGATGGAACGTGGTCACCTCCCTCGGGCATTATGCTACACACCCCGACACTCAGCTTCATCATTGGTGTTGACGTTTACGATTGTGTGCTCGTTGTGACCAACTTGGCAGCTCTGGAGTCCATAACTCGACCTCGTGTCACCCTCGGTGAGGATGTAAGCTTAAACATTGGCCTGTCGACAACTTTGGACTCGGATGATGTCAAATTGAACTGGAAGGATCTTGACAACACCGTCTTGGCCTATATGAAAGCCCGCGGACAACATCAAGCTGTCAACCTGCAAGGTTGCATACTCACGGAACGAGCCAACGAAAATGAGCGATTCTATGGAGCCGAAGTCACACAGATGGACATCTTGGCCGGCAATGTGGCACGTCATGTTGAAGAAACCAAGCCGTTGTTTGAAGTAATTAAGCTCGCAGAAGGCAGGACCGACTACGACAAGGCCGTCATCGAACTAACAGCAGTCGAACCAGTACCCAGCGATGCCATCATCGCGACCCCAAAATCTAATACTTCATCTCCTCGACCATCATTTGGAATCGTCAAGGCTGACGACCCAGATCCCTTCGGAGTCTTGGCTTTGGAAATGGCAGGGCTCGAGATTCGCGAAGCGGGCTCACGCCTGAGACCCGCCAGCAGCCAGTTTGATATCACCTCAAATCCCCGCAGCCCAAGCTTTTACAAATTCGATCGTGAAAGCATGGAAACGTTTGTCAGCAAGAACAACAGGGCCAGCGTTAGATCTTCGAATACCATCAAGAGTCAGATGACGGACGCAGGCACGCAAACGGACGCAGGCACCGGCAACACTCCCCAGACCACGCCCAGCCCTGGCCAGAGTGAGAATGGTCGTGAACGGGCATCCATTGACCACATCCCTGATTTGAACGACACTGCGGCGGTCGTCGACTACACAGCCGCGGATCTCTTCCCACTCGAGCAGATTAGTCCTCGCCACTCCATCGCCCCCTTCATCCTGAGCGGCCAGCGATACCACCCAGAAGCCGACCCATATCGTCCGCTTTTGCACCTCAAGCTGACAAGGCAAAGCCCACAGTCAAGACCCCGTCCAACGACCAGGAGGATGAGCTCGAGTATGACACAAACGATGCTGATGACGAAGATGACGAAGATGACTCGGACGAAGAAGCCGTGGTTTTCGAAGTTGCCCAGGCTCAGCCTACAAGAACCAGAGCCGTAGCTTCGAGAATGATCCACGCAAAGGGCAGTGTGGTTACTATTCCTAAGCGCATCGCACCGCCATTACCCGCGAGGAGTCCCGCGAGGAGCTCTAGATGTACGAAGAGTGACATTGGGGTGGAGAACACCACGGCTTTGAGCCCCTGCGCCAGACGTTTAGCGAAGCGGACCTTAGGTCTGAGGAAGAAAAAAACAAAACAGAGGAGCAGAGAGAAGCTCGGCCATGATCGAGACGAGTAAATCTGCCGATCTTGACCAAACTCACACTATGGACGCTATCCGTGGCACCAAGTCAGAGGAAGTCCCTCGTCAATTGACGCAAGTAGTCGAGAGTGCTCAGGTGACGCCATCCATTGACGCAGTTGTGATGCCAGGAAATGCACAAAAACAGGTGAATGGTTTACTGCTGGCCGTCGCTTCCGAGCAGACTGCCAATGTCGACATGGAGGTCGCGATCGCGGCAAGTTTTCCACTGCCTGAAGATATCGAATCGAAGCACACAATTATTCATGACACAGAATCCGAGTATGGTACTGTGGGAGAGCGAGTGACTGGGGATGAAGAGGACTTCAAGACTTCACAGGAGCCCGTCGACAATTCGGATTCTACCACCACGAGCAAGAAGCACACTTCTTCCATCTACACTGGGCTGACTGAAGATCGCTGGAGTATCGACAGGTCATCTTTGACAACTCCAATCTCTGAGCGGCCCATGTCCGTGGCGGAATACACAACCGAGGAGGATACCCCAAAGAAGACCAATTGGGAGGAGGATGTGCTGAAGGCCGAGAAGGAAAACATTTTCAAAACGGCAGTAAAGAAGCCACTGAATACGCCATCACAAATTCCCATCGAATCCACTTAGGCCGAGGGAGACGAAACGGGGCAGGACTTGAAAGCACCACGACATAATGACAAACTATTTTTTTCAACGCGAAGCGGCGACTTGGTTGGGAAGCATGAACTTACTAATTGACGATATCGGTCCATAGTTGACGAATTTCCCGGGGACTGCTACAAACAACAACTACAACAACAACATGATGGGGATATCTTCATCCCGATATATTCTCTTTTCTCATGAGAAGCTGTATTTAAATATGTGGTGGCTTTCAGTGTTACGACCCGAATCACCATGACCACTTGGGGCAAGGCGTTTGGATCACTTTTGTACGGCGTTGGGAGCCTTTGGGCGTATGACAGGATGGAGTTTGGTGCATCACGTAGCGCCCAACTAAGCTGACATGCAATAATATCTTGTTGTTTTCTTGCAACACGGCGCTAATGATGAGGGTGCCTCTGAGCCGACTGGGCAAAGGGGAATGGAATGGATACAAGACAGAACTCAGAGTGCTGGATTCGGCGAAGATGTCCGTAATTTGCGGCAGGTCATCTAGCATTTTGTCCTTCACCTTGCTAAAGAAGAATCATGATTATGCAGTCGCACAAAATTGCCTACGTTTGATGATGAATTTGCAGTATGATTTCTGTCCAATGAAGTCGATTCGTTGCGATTGTGATATTGACCAAGTAACATGTTGCATGATCACGTGAGCTGTATAGAGCTGCACAGCCATATCTCTGGACACTCCTCAGCCACTGGCTGGCCGCAAGCCACACACGCTCAAGCTACGGATCCATGGCCGCAACCCACCGTTCGCGACGACACGTGCGCGCGCACCTCTAGAGACGTTTTTGTACCAGCACCACCAGCACCTGCACAAGCAATAGCACAACAACACCATCGCCGATACAGCTTTATCCACTTTCGCATATAGACAGCGCGCGAACCAGTGGAAACGGCGGGGGAATTCGTTGCCCAGCATGTCGAGTTCCACGGCCAAATGGCGCGAGGAGCAGATCCTGATCATCTGTCCCGGCAGCAGGACTACCATGGCGCAATTGGGCTGCACCGAGTTAACGCCTCCAACGCACAGAATTCCCACGAGGATGTTCAAGGATGGTGACGAATGGCGACCGTACTACACATTCAGGCGTACAAAAGTCGCAGATGGCGTCGAAACAGAAGAATGGGTCGAGGATGTGGATGAAGACAAAGGCGCCATCTGGCCGATCCAAGGTACGCTTTGATCAAATGCACGACGTTGGTTGATGCAACTCACGTGGGTGGGGATTGAGCTTGGGTTACATATGAATCAGCCAAACACTGACAACCCGGGACAAAACAGGTGGAAGGATTGTACAAATGGATGCTTTCCTAGCCTTCCTGGAACACGTTCATAGCTTGCTCACAACAACCTACCACAACACCCCCATCATGCTGATGGCCTCGCCTCAGTGGACGAGACCAGACTGCGAAGCCATCGCACAGTACATATTCGAGAAGACGCGCACGCCAGCGCTCTGCATGATCCACAGCGGCATCGCGACGCAGTACGGTCTCAAGTGGCCCAACATGACTGTCATTGACATTGGCTATGAAAAGGTGGACGTAACGGCCATCCATGACGGCAGAGTGGTGAACCATGTTGACTTGGGCTCCTCTGGCTGCGGAAACCAGATCAGTGGAGGCCAAGTCTTCACTCAGCGGTTGATGAAGCTCCTAGAGAGCAAGAACTTTACACAAGACATGGTGGAGCAGTTGAAAAAGAGTACGATATGCGAGGTACTCCCTATGCAGCCGGCGAGAAGGGTCTTGTCGAACTTCCAAAGGAAACACCAACAACCGGAGCTCCATCAAGCCCTGCCCCTGCCGAGCCTGTGAAGCCGGCCGAACCTGGCGGCGAGCAGCCCGGCGAAAACGGGGACTCTACCAACACCGTCCCCGAGAACGACGGCGTATTGGACGTTGCAGCTATTGTAACAAGTGGACAGACCAAGGAGTTCCTGGCCAAGAAGGAAGAGGAGAAGGAGAAGGAAAGGAAGAAGCCAGGACGGAAGCCGAAAGCTCAGCAGGAAGCCGAAGCTTCATCCGCCAAGCCTGCACGGCTTCCCAACTCGAAGAGGAAAGTGAACACCTTCTTCTACGACGAGGTCATCCAGGAGCTGGTCCAGCCTGAGCCCAAAGGCAATGCCATCAATGGCGGCACGGCAAAAGTATCCTCTGAGAAGCCCCTTCGGAACCTTCAGAACAGCAGCCTCCTGCCGCCAATGCGACCACGAACGAAGACACTCCCATGGCAGCTACGGGAGAGGCTGCTGGCAAGCCCGGAGACGAAGCAGCAGCCCCAACAGCATCAGAGCTGTCGGCACCTGCAGAAGCACCCAAGTCAGGCAATGCTGTCCCCGACACGCCCGAGCACCGACCGAAGCGCCTACGTCGCGACATCGAAGTTGGCCTCGAGCGCTTCACCTTTGCCGACCGCCATGAGATTGACCGCATCGTCACAGCCATCTATCGTGCTGTCCAAGGCATTGACGACATGTACATGCGGCCTCAATGCTGGGACAACCTCGTCTTTGTCGGCAACGGCTCCCGTCTCCGTGGGCTCAAGGAAAACATCCTACAGACCCTGCATGCTCGCCATCTCATCTCCCCTCCAACGCCACCATGTTCACCTCGGAACTACCCTCCAACGCCGCGACCCCCACGGCCACGGGTTCCCAAACACCCACGGGGTCTTTCACGGGCGTCCCTCACCAGCTGTCCACCAGCGGCGTGAACCCTCTCCTCCAAGCCGCCACAACCGCCAGCACCCTCGGCGTAGCAGCTGCCGGACCCGGAGCCGCGGCCACTCCAGCCGCAGGCTCGGACGCCGCAGGCCCCGCGGCTCACCACTTCCACAGTCAGACGCCCACGAGCATCAAGACGGCCACCCTGCCCACGTACCTGAGCGAGTGGTCCAAGAACGGCTTCGAAGAGGCCATGTTCCTCGGCGCCCAGGTTGCAGCCAGGATCGCATTCAGCCTGCACTCGAATCTGGATGCGCAGAGCATCGAGGCCCAGCGTCTCATGAGCTTGAGCAGAGTCGACTACAAGTATGTCCCCCTTTTCCACCGTCAGATGCAGCCATCATTCTGACAATGTCGTAGCGAGCTTGGTCCCAAGGCTATCAGGACGCATTCCATGCTCAATTAGGTGTTTATTTAGCACGGAGATGAATCATTCGTGTACCTGTCGATTTCTATTCCCTTCAGTTGTTTTTCCTCTTTAAAAACTAAACCGTGATTAGTCGGCGTTGGGTCTTTTCTTCTTCTTTCGTCCGAGACGCAACGTGATGGAGATGAGGTTGTGGAAAAACATGTCTAGTATTGCAAGACTAGATGGTGCGGACGCGGACTGTCGATAGCGGTCTTTGGGTGAGGTTGGCTAGGTTTTCAAACGGGAGTGCTGTGCTGGACTTGTATGATGGTCAGTACAGTGAATGATGTCTTGGTACATGACCCTTTTCCGATTGTTCCGTGAGTACGGAGTATATGGATGGACTATTTGCTATGCTATGCTAATCACAGGTCATGAGATGGCAACACTTGGGTGTGCACATGAGATGCTTTAGATTCCGAGTACCTAGATATCAAGGATGGTGGTCCCATCTCAAGCACACATGAACGCCTCCTTTCCTGACTCTGATTTCTGTGACGACATGGCGCTGTACAGCAATATTGGAAAGAAAAGGGGTCAGGTATAAAGCTTGTCAACCGGCTGCGTTGCGGGCTTCTGCCTCGAGGGCTGCCTTGTGCCAGTCTGTTTTGAGGAGGTATGTGTATTCGATGATGGATACGCTATAATTCATGGTTAGCTGGAAAAGAGGACGAGTCAGGAGGGATCCAAGGGACAGTGGACGAAACTCACATGACCAAACCGACGGTGACACCAGCCCACAAACCTTCGAGCTTCCAGTCCAGGCCGAACGAAAGTGTCAGGGAGATGGGGAGAGATATAACATAGTACGATATCAAGTTGGCTGGCCCACCGATGGACTGCTTGCCGATTCCGCGGAGAAGACCGTGTGCACCTGCGCTAAGGCCATCAAAGACCTGCATCACGGCGACAAAGGGCAGGACGCGGGCGACGGCCTCGATGACGCCGGGGTCGTTGGTGAAGAGGAGGGGGAGATGGAAGCGGAGGGAGGAAAAGACTGCCAGGTTGAGGAGGCCGATGAGACAGGCAGCGACAAAGGTCTACACTGACTGATTAGTCATCTGTAGAGGATGGCAAATGAGTATGGAGAAGATTTCGTTAGTACTTACCACTTTGCCGGTGATTTTGGCGGCATCAACAAGCCCTGCGCCCATGAGATTTGCGACTCGCGTGGAGGAAGCAATAGACATGGGGAACGGAATCTGGTATGAGATGGAGGACAGCGTGACCAGGACGCTTTGCGCGGCGAGATACTCTGTGCCAAAGCGGCCGGCGAGGAGGGTCATGATCTCGAACGCGAGCCACTCGGCCTCGACCATGATCATTCCAGGCAGGGCAAGCCGGATCATGACCCACCAGTTGGAGAAGATCCTCTTGCTGAAGCCCCCCAGCACTGCTTGCCATCTACCAACATGACGTAGAGGAAGAGCAGGATAGGCAGCAAGGTCTCCGTGATGGCTACGGCAATGGGAGCGCCTACGAATCCGAGGCCAGTTCTCCACACCAGAAGCCAGTTGATGAAGATGTTGATTGGTGCGGCGATGATGAGAACGTAGGTGGTTGCGCGGAAAAGGCCCTGCGCCTGGGTGAATCGTTTTCCGACCTCGAAGAGGATGATTCCGGGGATGCTGAAGATCATGACTTTTAGATACAACGCGGCGAGTCGGGCCGTCTCGGCATCGGGAACGACATAGATTAGAATCTCCTCGGCGAACAACCACAGTACAGCGACGGGTAGTGATAGGCAGAGAAGGAAACAGGCCATGCGCTGGCATTGCAAGCCGACAAGGTGCTTGTGTCCGGATCCGTATGCTTGAGCGCAGAGCGTGTCCAGGCTGGTTGCTAGGCCTTGAAACGGCGCAAGACAGCTGATGGCCTGGGACATGTTGGCCAGAGACACGGCTCCCAACTCAACCTTGCCAATTCTTCCGACGGCAAAGATACTGGCCACGTTGATGGAGTATTGCAGGAAGAATGTGATGATGAGCGGCATGGAATACGACACAATGGTCCTTGTCTCGCGCTGCCAAGTAGTATGGAGACGGCGAGAAGTGATGGCCTCCTCCCACTGCTGGTCCAATCGGCCATCGCCATCGCCATCGCCAGACGCCGTGTTCGATCTGTCTGGTCCGTCCGATGCTCCATCCAACAGCGCTGATGTCTCTGTAGGATCTCCCTGGCTGATTCATCCGCCTCGGTGTTGTCGCGCGGGAGCTTGGTGCTGAACAGTCGCCGGTACACGCGAGCGGCGAGGGTCTGCTTTTGGCGAGTCTGCGAGTGTTTAGGAGCGAGTACGTGGTTGTCTCGCAGCAGGCTTCTTTCCGCATGCCGAGACTGCTTCCTTCCCAGCGGCGTCAGGATGGGTTCATCGACGGGCTGTGCGTTGAAGACCGGCCGGGTGCCGCCATAGGCAACACCGCTGGGTCGGCGATACATGCCGTGCCCGTGGATGGGATGCTCCGAGTCATCGTGACCGTCGCCTATGGCTTGATCGTAGTCGTTGCCTGGACATGCTGCTATGTCTTCAGCAAGAAATTGCTGCGCCAATGGGGAGCTAGAAAGATAACTTTGTTGAACGGACGTTGAGAGGATGCCACGGCCACGGCCACGGCCGCGACCACTTGGTGAGCCGCTGATCTGTCTTCCACCCGCCATCGTAAACGTGTCTGGAGAGAGCCGGAACCCTTTGAGAGGGGTGTTGATCAGTCGGATTCACAATTGATGCGCGAAGCTGAGACTGATGGTTTATAGGTGGTGGACAGGCTTGGGTCTAAGGGTGAGTGAAGATGGCAAGACGCTTTGAAAGAAGCTCGCTCGCGGTCTGCGACGAGGCAAATATGGCTCTGTGGGCGGCGAGCTGTAGTGCCAATCAAACAATTCAATGGAAACGGTGAGCCAAGAATGAGCTACTCAGAAAGCCAGAAAATACATCTCGAGGATGAGCCCACGGGCGAGCAATGTGAGAGAAGAACAAAAGCTCCTTGCCAAGAAAATTGGATCGAGCGCCAAGCAAAAGATGCAGAGGTCTGAGGTCTGGTCTGGTGGGTGCAGTGACTAAGAGAGTCAATGCCAATTGGATGGATTCGGAGAAGGGAACCCATTTCACCCGTTATCCTTGCCGCTCTATCTTACTCATCTTTTTTGACTCTCTTTTTGGAACCATCATCCCCTGCGCCATGGTAAGCGACTGATTTTCCATGTAGAGCTCAGTGATAGAGCTTGTGCATGATTTCGGAGCAGTGGAAGTCTTTGCGAAATAAGGAGTCTGGGAGTGAGTACACGAAAGTTTTGACGATAACAACTTTGTCTGGCCCGTCCGTGTCTGAGACAAAAATTTGATGCTGAGGCCAACCGGTCACAGCAAGCTCTCTGCCTGTCGTGTGCTTGTGGGTGGTTCAAATCAGACCTGCATCGTCATGGCGGATCTATGTGCTACTTCAAATACCAATCGTCCCGTTCTGTTTCCAAGTACGGAGTACGGAGCAGCTCGCAATGCAACTGATGTGACACGGGTGGCGCTGTCGGTACGATCCGGAGTTCAAGTGTCACCTCGAGGGCTCGTCATCTCATGCTGAACTCAATCACTCTCAGTCTTTGATATTTTCTTACACCAAAACTGCCGAAGAAACTTCGGCTCGGCTTTTCTCGACGATATTCAATCAATAATCAATCAGTCGATGATATGTATGGCTGATTTATGCGAGACGCCGCAACGACAAGTTGGCAATTGTTTCAGCTGACTAGAAATACTCAGTCTGTCCACAGCTGACCGTGGCAATCTGGCTCCTCATATGTCATCGAAGCCACCCAAGGAACTTCTCCTGCACTATACCGTTGTAATGGCAGGCTATACGGAATACGTAACCCTACTGATACTGCGTCGACCTCGTTTGCAGGGGTCAGCTGGCCCGGGAGATCGGATCGAAATGTCCCTACCATGGAGGCGTTCTCTTCGAGAAGCTCTGGCCAGAGTAGAACACCTATTTCCCACGACGCGATGCGCATCTCACCTGTAGGCTTTGCGGCCTCGCCCCATGCTTGCTTGGAAAGGTTAGCAGACGTTAGTACGGCCCAGTCCAAGGAGCTGTTTTTATTGTAGCGGATATAGGTTTTGATATGTGGCGCTGCTCTATTTCTCCCGCTATTCTGAACGTCGACATCGCAAGGCAGAGCTATTAGAAGGGTAAGAGGGGAAAGACATCAGACAGAAAATTGGCAGACTTACCAACCCCATCGTCGCAATCATTGGCCCAATGATGAAAGATTGGTCGCAGGTAGTTCAGTTGTTGCGCTTGCTGAGCAGACTGAATTTTGGTATGAACGGATCCACCGGACGCATATCCATCAAGACATCTCCTGATTTCGTCGGCCGTGGGGAATACGACCTTGAATTTTGGTCGTTGCGTGCTTTTATTCCGGCAAGTGACGAGGGAGTCAAATAGTGTCTTTTGAAGCCAGGTGTCTTTCCCGCCCAGTGTTGCAATAGAGGAAACTTGGACGACTATTTCTGCACTGCCTTCTTGGCATGTTACAGCCCCGAGGTATTTTTTCATCGCGGACCATCCAAAAGGAGTGCATGATGAGTTGTTCACCTCATGCACCCCAGGAACACTTGATATCAATGCCGCCCTCACAGCTGTAAAATCATAGCTACTAATTTTATCTGCAAGAGGTCCACAAGTCAACACTCGACGATCATATGATCTCAGGTAGCTGGTTAGATCGGCTTTGAACCGGTCCCCACTACCAATCTCCAGATCTTGATAACAAGGCGGAGGTTTCGGCCCCCTTAGTGACCTGGGCAAACGTGGCGATCGCCAGACCGCGTTGGTCATGTTCGTCCAATCTTTGGGTATCATGTTCGCCGTGTGTATGATGACCTCGGCAGTGTCATCGTGGCGAAACAGAATCATCATCTTTGAATGATGAGTACCAAACATCTCGGGCATAGGCGCGACGTGAAGCTTCACGTTTTCATATGCTGATGCATCCGCCTGGATTACGATGTTAGTCATTACGAACTACATGAACTTTGCAAGGCACGAAACTTACCGACAGTGCTAGCCATTGCGGATCCTCCCTCTTCCAGAATCCGTGGACAACATGTACATCAACAAGATGTCTTGTGTCAGGATCAAAGGAACCCATCAAATATCCAATGTCGTGCAAATAATTAAACTCCCAGCATTCGCTGATAAGCGGATCCCCAAGGATATCTTTCAGAGTCACGGCATCTTGGTTCAGCTCCTCTGGAAGGTCTCTGATCCAAGTCAATTGCCACGGGGACTTGCTACGACGAATGACCAACCGTCTGTTTCTCCGCGGAGGGCTGATAGGAGTAGAAAGAGACCTTGGCCATTCTTTCTCGTCGATCTTGTCCGCTCGTTGCCTTTTTCTAAGCGGCTCCATGGCGGACAACGGATTATGAACCAAAGGGATAACGTGCGGCGTCCAGAACGGCGCCCACGGCTCATACTTCAGGATATTGTCCGGCAAACCTCTTCAGGCTTCGAGGCTACTTATTGTTTGTTCTCCACACAGATGCTGTTGTTCCAAGCTCGACTATGAGTTGAACTGTAGTTCGAGTTGTCTCGAAGCTATGGTGTACGGAGAGGTGCCAAGGACGTTGGTTTCACTAAGAGGTAGACAAGATACGTCGAAGAGAAAAGCGGCTAAAATGGTGTGAGAAACAGATGGTATCATTGGTCGTCAGCCGAGAGAAATAAAACGAAAAAGACATTCATTGCTCGAGCCGCGGAAGGTTGTTCTCGAACGAAACCGAAACGAGATGTGGCGGTGCAGGGACAGCCACAGCTTGCATGAGCACGTTAAGTCGACAAAGTGGCCGAATTTAGACGGCCTGTGGCGCCCCTGCAACATGATTGGTCTTCGTCTCGTCTGGCTCGATCGCAACAGGCGTATACCCCCTTCCTCGTCCTCGTCCTGTCGAACTTCCGCCGCGCCGACTATTGCTTGATCCATCAACATCATCCTGGCGGCATCGGGGTCTCGCCTGGAAGCCTCTTTACCCCGGGCAGCTGTCAATCATTTCTACTCCGCTGCGGCAGATTTCCATCTACGTAATCAACGCCGCGCCCTCATCCGCCTCGCCGAGAACCCTTGGTCTGCTACCAGGCAACTCGATCTCATCTTCCCGGGGCCTTTCATCGTCTATCGCCAACTTCGGTTGATCATCGACTTTCCATCGACGTGTATCTCGGTTGAATCATCTGCTATCGTATCGATCTTTCGTTTTGTCCTCTCCTCTTAAACCCTTGTCCGTCGAATTCGCCTCGAGGCAGCATTGCACCTGATACGGTGCCTTGAATCACACCCATGAGACTCAGCGTCTTAGCGCTTCTGGCCAGCGCATTGGCTCTGGCCAGGGCCGAACCTCTGGGAAAATCCGATACTGATGAAAGCGCTCCCAAGAGCACCACATTCAATTCCCAGACAGTTCCACCATTGCTCGAGTTGACGCCGCAAAATTGGAAAGATGAAGTCAACAAAACCAAATGGCTAATGGTCAAATTCTACAGGTACGACAACATGATGCGCTAGTCTGATCTTCCTTTCTCCATGTGCTGACCCTGAACTTAGTCCACACTGCGGGCACTGCCAGGACTTTGCCCCGACCTATCAAACCCTGTACGAGTTCTATACCACGTCCAAAACCAAGGATGGCTCGGGCTTTGAAAAATACTACGATTTCCGATTTGGCACGATCAACTGCGTACTATATGGAGATTTATGCAGTGACCACGGCGTGCATTCATTGCCCACGACTATTCTATTTGAAAATGGACAAGTATTCGACCAAATCCCCGGCGCTAAAAACATGCCCGCCGTCAGCGAGGTGATTGAGAAAGGTCTTGAAAAAGAGAAACCCGGTTCACGTCCAAGTACCATGGAGTTGCCTGAGCGCGGTGCTACGGAATCTCCCACATCTGGTGCATCGAAACCTGCCGGAGACTCCTCGCCTAAGAAGGATATCACTGCCGGCGAGGACGGCAAGGACAAGTCTGGGAAGGAGACTCCCAAGAAAAGCGATGACGATGAGCTTTCTGACAGGACCTTTGGGAATGCCTGGAAGGTTCCTACCGCTGGAGAATTGGAGAAGGCGCGAAAACCTGAGAAGCCAGCAGTCACGCCAAATGCCGAAGGTGTCTCTGTTGACTTGACTGCTGAAAGTTTTCAGAAGCTGGTAACACAGACCCAAGATGCATGGTTCATCAAGCTTTACGCACCTTGGTGCCATCATTGTCAGGCCATGAGGCCGATTTGGCAGCAGCTGGGCAAAAACATGCGTGGGAAGCTGAATATTGGCGAGGTGAACTGTGACAAAGAAGCCCGCTTGTGCAAGGACGTCCATGCTACAGCCTACCCCACGATCGTTTTCTTCAAGGGGGCGAACGGGCTGACTACACTGGTCTAAGAGGACTCGGCGATTTTGTTCAGTTTGCTGAAAAGGCTGTTGATCTAGCAAGCGGAGTACCTGATGTAAACGCAACATCCTTGAGAGCCTTGGAGGAGAAGGAGGACGTCATTTTTGTCTACTTTTACGACCATGCCACGACCACTGAGGATTTCAGAGCCTTGGAAAGAATTCCTCTGAGTCTTATTGGGCATGCTAAGCTTGTGAAAACAAATGACCCAAAGCTATACGACCGTTTCAAGATTACGACCTGGCCACGACTCTTGGTTTCTCGTGAGGGTAGACCCACCTACTATCCCCCGATCACGCCTGACGAGATGCGCGATAAGAATGCCGTCTTGGACTGGATGAGATCTGTTTGGCTGCCACTGGTGCCGGAGGTGAACCCCTCCAATGCTCGGCAGGTTTTCAACGGCAAGATTGTTGTGCTGGGGATTTTGAGCCCTGTGGATAAGGATGCCTTCTCTGTTTCTCTCCGCGAGATGAAGAGCGCCGCCAATGAATGGATGGACAGGCAGATTCAGGAGTTTCAACTCGAACGTAAGAAGTTGAGGGACTCGAAACAAATGAGAATCGAGGAAGCCGAGGACCGTGGCGACCAGCGTGCATTAAGGGCAGCCAAGGCGATTCGGGTGGACATGAACAACTCTGGTCGCAAGGAGGTTGGATTCGCGTGGGTTGACGGTGCCTATTGGCAACGTTGGATTCGTCAGACGTATGGTATCGATGTCAAAGATGGAGAGAAAATCATCATCAACGACGAGGATGTAAGCCATCGAAGACCCCTGCTTTGCCATGAACCTGCCTGCAATGACTCGGAATGCGTGCTAATTGACATGTCAGAACCGCCGATACTGGGACCAGACAGTGACTGGCAACTACATCATGGTCAGCCGTACATCCATCATGGAGACTCTGGATAAGATTGTGTACGGCGCCCATGTCATCAGGTACAAGCTCACTGTTTCCACAATCGAGAAGATATTTTTCGACATCAAGGTGGCCTTTGTAGAGCACCCATACTTATCCATGGGCTGCGTGATTGGCATGGCATTCGGCACCTTCTCATGGCTTCGTGGTCGCTCTCGCAGGGCTCGTGGTGGCCATTTCAGGCTCGATGACACCATGGGAATCAAGGATCTCAAAGAGGGCCTCCTTGGGATGAATGGAAATCAAAACACCAAAGCTGATTGAAGCATGCCTCGGAACTAGTATGGACGAATCACTGCGGGTTTTCTTCCTTTCTTTCTTTCTTTTTTTGGAAAGTAACGCACCTTGCAAGGTTTGTCATCTTTGGGGAGTTTTGATTTTATCGGGAAATCCCAACAGCACGAGAGAAAGGATTTGGCCGGAGTTGCGCGCGTCCAAGCGCCCATAACCCAAGCATTCATTCACGTCGCTTCTCAGCCGATGCGTCTTGTACGAAGAAGCTTCGGGCCCCGAGTAGGCATTAAAAAAGTTAGCCCCTGCTTCCACATCTTGCTGTAATGGTTGGCTGCCCTTTAATGAATGCCGTTTGAGCGGATTCGGAGTTTTGGTCAGTGTGGTTGATTCTTTAATGTACCAGTAGACAAAATTAATAAAATCATGATGAGAAGTGGTCATTTTGGAATGGTTGGTTTGTTAAAAGTTGGCAAAAGTTGGCCTTGCCATTTGTCGATGGGGACGATTTAATCCGTACGACAAGATGCAATGCATCCACCACAGAGCGATGGGGCCAATTAGCGGCCTGCTCAGCAGCCCAGCGCGAGGCACAAATGCCTCGCATCTTTGTATCGGAAGCTACGGAGTATTACCCACGTCAGTTTCTAGCCACCTTGTGACATCGGTATAGCTGGAAGCAGCTCAGATTTGGTAGACCGTCTCTCACTTTTCAGTCAAGACTATCTGTTTGGCGGCTCTCCAGCAGAAGCTCATCGTCAACAATGTCATCAGCCGGGATCGTCCTCCCCTTCGACTCCAAACAGCATTCCCACCTCACGCCTTACCTGGCAGCCATACACGCCTCCTGCATAACGCACGACCGCACCATCGCCAACTTTCTTCCGCCCCTATCACACGAGAAACTACTGACGTGGTGGAAAGAGAGGATAGCCGAGGTCAACGATGGGAAGCGACACATCTGGATCCTCGTCACCGACATGGATGCCACTGGGAAACTGAAGGGCCCGGAAGTCATGGGCGTGGTGATGCTCTCCACGCCCTACTCTGAGACGGGTGCGTTCCGGGGCCACGTGGAAAAGCTGTTGGTTCACAAGAATTGCAGGGGAAAGGGCGGCGCAAGGGCGTTGATGGAGGCGCTGGAGGCGGAGGCTTCTTCCTTGGGGAGAAATATGCTGGTGAGTCTCTACTATTCCCTCGGGAGATGCCCTGGCGATCTGCCTAGGTATTTCTTGGCGGCTAATATGACAAGTGACAGTTGCTTGATACGGAAACGGGCAGTCCCGCCGAGGCTATTTGCAAGAAGCTGGGGTACGTTGAGTTCGGCCGGGTGCCGGCTTATGGGATGAGTCCGACGGGAGAATTGAAGGACAATACGTTTTTTTATAAGCAGCTTCGATGATGGTGCCGTTGAAGACACGGGAAAGCGAAATGCAGGAATCGCTGATGGACCTGGTAAAAATCAGATTAGCTAGCAGGATGGAGCAAAGTTGTCAAAATGGCGGCCGACACGGCCGTCGTGAAAAGAAGACGTCAAAGTCTGGTCAATTGTCATGATGGAGCCAACGGCGCCCGCGGCGGGAGAAACTGTCTCGATCAGGCAGGCCGATGTGCCAGTGGCTTGCAGACATCATGGTCCATGGACAACACATGTAAGACGGGGGCGGATTTCACCCACGTGGTACCAGTCATGAAAAGAGCAGCTGGTTGTATCTTTGGGGGGGGGGAAGAAGAAAACCCCCAGTTTCCTCCCTCTCGTCAGGCGCGCAAATCGGTCTCGAGAGCAACATCAGCTACGACATTTATCGTGAAAATCCCGTCCCAGTCGTCTGCAAGATGCGCAGCGCAGTTCCTGTCGTCGGCATGGCCGCCTTGTTGGCGGAGATTGCGTCCGCGGGATTGTATCCTGGCGTCACGCCCGACAACCACACCTGTGCGCTTGGTGAGTCTTTCACTCTGGTCCTTTGGTCTCGTGGTTTTTTTTAAAAAGAAAAAAAGAAAAAACTCCCTCCCCAAAATCCTCGGACTTGTCTATTTCCCATAAGTTCATCATCTGCAAATCACTGACTGTTCCGTGTACACCAAGTCGAGCCGGTGCTGTCCTGCTCATGCAAGGCCAGGCCTGACAAGGTCAAGGATACGTGCTGTACTGAGACGTATGGCGGATTGCTGGTACGTCGACAGGACATGCTTCACTGTGAAAGAAGAAAGAAGAAAAAACCCCCGACTCATTTACTTACGAGATTAGGTCGCGACTCAGCTTTGGAACACACTTACCGGTCTCGAGAGCAGGGGCCAGATCTACGCCAAGGACTCGTGGTCCATTCATGGCCTGTGGCCAGGTGAGTGGGTGAGCGAGTGGTTTGACGATGAACTGCGCAGCGTACCAAATTGTCGAGCACAGTCCCAATAATCGCCGCAACATAGATTTCTGCAACGGTACGAAAACAACCCCCCTCCCCCGTCTGGCGTGCATCTGACCCCCTCTCATCTCGTCTCTCATCCAACAGGCTCGTACACGCAGTACTGCGACCTGAGCCGCCAGTATGACCCCAAGCCCGCCCCCAACACGACCGACAGCAAGCCCGAGGGCACTCCCGTGCCTCCCTACAGGGGCGAGCCCATCGACAGGTGGTTCGAGCCCTACGGCAAGCTCCATCTCCTGGCGTACATGAGCAGGTACTGGGTGAGCCAGTACGATGCCAACTGGGTGTTCTGGGCGCACGAGTACTCCAAGCACGCCACGTGCTTTTCCACCTTTCAGAAGGAGTGCTACGTACGTTGTTTCTTCCCCCCTCGAAATCACCAGTAAATGCTACCTGGATATCATGATGAGAGTTGGCTTGTTGTACTAGGGCAAAAACTTACTTTCATTCCTAGGGCCCCGAGGCATCCCAACACGAGGACCTCTTCGACTTCTTCGAAACAGTCATCCGGTGGCAGCGCAGACTCCCCACCTTCCGCTGGCTAGCCGATGCGGGAATACGCCCTTCCAACAACACCGCGTATACGTACGCCCATGTGCAGGGCGCGCTGACCAAGGAATTCGGCCTGTCTGTCTTTGTGGGCTGCGGCGGCCCCAGGTTCAACGAGACGGAGGCGGGCAGGGGCTCGGCGGACAATGGCCGCACCGAGCTGAACGAGATTTGGTACTACTACCATGTTCGGGGCACGCCGCGGGGCGCTGATGGGAACAAGTTGGATGCGGGGACGGCGGGAGGGCGGTTGACGACGTGTGCGAAGGCTAAGGAGGCGGTCAAGTACTATGAGCGGAGCGAGGGGAGTGAGGAATAGATTGGGCAACTTTGGACATATTTCCAGACAGGGTTGGTATATGCATCATGGGCAGCTTTTTTGGTCCTCTTCACCATACACACACACACACACACACACGAAACATAGGCTTTCGTGACCATCTGGTCCGTTCTTTCCTCTACCCTAACTCGTCACATCGCGATTGACTCCTATACTTGAACCTCAGGTTCGCATCCAAGTCGGGCAATGAATCGCCGTCCAGTCGAGTACACCTATTCTTCTCCATCCTTTCGTCTTCTGCTCCTCCTTCACTCGTCATCTCCCAGCTCTTCTACCTTGGGGGCTACATACTGTCGCTGCTGTATAATGCCAGTGTTGATCTGAGTATCGGTACCGGTGGTGGTGGCTGTCGTCGGTGCGACTTGGCCCGTCGCGGCGGCAAAGGTAGCGTTGGGGCCGGCAGAGCGGGAAGTAGCCTTGGCCTTCTTCTTCTTCTTCTTCTCGGAAGCAGACTGCATTATACTGTTAGTTGCTTCACGTCTTTTCGATTTGAGAAAAAAACTCATAGTTTTTGCTCGATAGTCTTACCTCGTGCCATGCCCACACTGGGCGGAAACTGTCCATGAAAGAGACATCTTCCCACAAATTGGGGTACAGCCAGAGACCCGGGGAAACTGCAAAATACGTGATGCAAAACAGAATGACTCGGAAAATCGCCATGACGAAGAACAGTCCCAGTAGGCCCAGCAGTCCCCAACTGAGGTAGTAAACACCTTGACGCAGAACCAGTGGCCACAGAGGGTAGAGAACGACGATGAAGATGAGGACCAGGGCAAGAGCGGCGTAAAGCTGTCGCTTGATCTGGCTGCCTTCGTAGAGCCACACGTAGTACATGTCGTCCCCGGCATCTTGTTGCTGCTCGATGCGAACATTCCACTGACCCTTGACACGCTTGGCCTTCTTGCCATTGGGTCCAGCCTCGGGCTCAATCTTGTTGACTCTGAGAGCAAGCATACTCAGCGGCAGCAGCTTGAATGTGTTCTCGAGCGATGCTCGGTCTGTGATTTCGGGCAGCAGTGGGTTCTTCTTGCGGGCCTTTTCATACGCAGGCGATTCCAACGCGCGGAGCGCACGCTTGACTGTCGAAATTGACATGTTAGCACAGCCTTGCCCGATACATTTTGTGCGAGGCTTTTGGTTTGTTCTCGTACCCTTGAACATATCTTTTCGCTCGCCGTTCAGAATGCTGGTGCGCGGCTTGAGGTCTTGGCCCTTCAGAAAGATGGCGAGGGCAAGAGCCTTGGGGTTGGGGGGCCAGGAACAATCGGTTGAGACTGTCCTCCTCCCTGTTCGTGGCTGTGGTCATGGTCATGGCCATGGTCATGGTTGCAGCCCTCTCCGTGAACGTGCCCGCCTGCAGCTTGCTGTTGTTGCATCATCTGCATTCGCTGCTGCTCCATTGCCTGCTTCTTGATGTGTTCGATGAAGTCGGGCACCGTCATGCCAGCCTTCTCGGCATCCTCTGCTACTCGTCGTTGGATCTCGGCAATTTGCTCGGGAGTAGGACGCTGCCCTGGCATGGGCATAGGGATGCCACCCTCTTGACCGTTGGGCGGCGCCGACATTGCGAGTTAAACGTGGATGTGCGCAGCTTATCGAAGTAAAGGATGGTGGCAGGAAGCGATGCGCTCTACGCAGTATAGAGGAAATTTTTGAAACAGCCGGATCAGTAATGAATATGCGATGCCACGGCGAGGCTGCTGTGGGAATAAATTGTAGGAAGGAACTTGCAGAGCAAAGTCGAGATGTGGCTGAGTGTCATCATCCACAATTTTGTCATGCTCACTAATAACAACAAGGTGTTCACTTCGACATTGCCGCAACACAGCCAAATAATCCGCAAAACGATGTGGGTCGGCGTGTCTATTCCCCGTGATCCGGCAAAAATGTTTGGCAGCCTTTGAGTGAGCGTGGGGCACGCATCCAAGTGCCCGTCTGATTGCTGCTGCGCTTCCTCCCCAGGCCCAATTCGTTGCCAGGTTTTGTCTCATGCAAAGCTGTTGCATTGCACCAGGCAGCACAATGGGCGATCGACTTACGCAGCTGCAAGATGCGGTTGACCAGGTAAATAAAGAGTCGAGACGTTTCTATTTCTAGCGCCAGCCACTTTTGCTTACACCAACGGTAGCTCGCGCAACAGTTCGTCGCATCCTTACACTTTGTACAAAGAAGACACGATCTCAAAACCTTGGGGCCAAACGACAAAGTTAGGGATATCAAGCAGGAACCTCATCAAAAGAAGGTACGCAATGGTAGAACATGCAAAGGGTGCCTGGAAGTGACTGCTAACTCCAGGAGCAGTCGACCCGCTTCCTGCCGATGAATTTGCTGCTGGTCTAAAAGAGTTGGCGCGCGACCTCATCATCAAGGAACAGCAAATCGAAGTGCTCATCTCCAACCTTCCCGGCCTCGACAACAGTGAAAGAGACCAAGAGCGGAATATCAAGGATCTGGAAGAGGATCTGAAGGCCGCAGAGGCGCAGAGACAGGAAGCGCTGAGGGAAAGGAATCAAGTCCTGGGCGAGTTGGACACTGTTATTCGTAGCGTCCGGCGGCCGTGACACCGGGGTGTCGTGACCTGGGCTTTCTCTTGGGACTGGTTTCATTCATTGCATAGCGCGGAGTTTTGGCATTCTTTGACGAGTCTGGCGAGTGTCACTCGCATCGAAAAAGAAGTGTTACGTTATCATAACATCAACATCGGGTCTATTATCTAGAGGGGTTCTATAATTTACTGCATCTATTAATATTTTGTTTTGGAATCCAAGTCACGAGTGCATGTGCTCAAATATTCTTATGGTGGGACGACACGAGCGAGATGATCAAGCGGGCGAAGATCTGAAGAATTGGGGATATATGTTCCGCAACTCCCTCAGATGTCGGATTTGAAATTGTGAAGCTTGCTTCTCGGGTATCGGGAGAGTTTCTTCGACAAGATGGGCGGCGGTCCAGCCGAAATCTTTAGCTTTGGTGCAGTTGAGGTAAGAATCATCTGCATTTGTTAGACGGCTGCTTTGCCCATGCCTATGCAAATGTGGGATTAGATTGCACTTACCGACGAAATAACAATCTTTCACGTCGCTGACACCAGCTTCTTCCATGCCCTTCTTGTACATGTCAGGATGTGGTTTGCAGATCAAGGGCTTTTTGGAATAGTCGCAAAATGTGAGTCCATCAAACAAGTCTTCAACACCGAGCAAGCCGACCACTCTCTTGGCATGGGTGACGTAGGCGTTAGTGAAAAGCCAGACTTTGACCTTTGACCTATCGATATCTTCAAGCAGTTTCCTCAGTTCCGGGTCAGGCTTGATGATGTCTTCAAGGGGTAAGGCATCGTCGACCTCGGCGTTGTATGCTAATGGATCGATTTCGTGATGGCGGACAAGGCCTTCTATGGCAAGTCCGTAGCCTGTGTAGTACTCTTTGTGAAGCCTGACGGCCTCATCCCAAGGCAACTCTAGATGCCTGGCAAAATATTTGTCAATCAATTCAGCCATCAAGTCCTGAACCTTGGTGCCTTATACCCAATTAGCAGTTGGCTCCCGTTATGGTCTTTAGACATAGCCCACTTACTTCGGGAGTAAAGACAGTTGTCGATGTCACTGAGTATTGGGTCAATTAGCTGTCTTGGGTCTTAAAATAAGACGAGAAGAGAACCTTGCAACGTGGAGGGAAGCTTACAAGAAAAGAACTGGCTTGCCAGCCGTCCCGTTGAGCGCAGCCATGTTGCTGATTGTTCGTTGAGTTGAAAAGCAGGACAATGCGTGACGTCTGAGAACTGACTACGTTCACAGATTGAAGAAATGAGAGGGTTAAACAAGCGATAGCATATGCGGCTCATGTGTTGTAGAAGCAATAGAAGGCTAAACCCGGCTGGGTTGTTCGGGGAGCTATACTATGAACTACGGAGTATGGAGAAACTGTTTGACCAACAAGTCAGCAGCGGCGTGGGGACGGACCACTTGACTCCTTCGGCCACGAATTTGTATTGACTTGAGATAGATTGGCGAACAAATTGTTAGAAGAACGAAAGCACTTTTATCCACGGCCTCTGAGCGCTTTTAAGAATTGCTCGGACTTTTTCTAAATGCTTACACGGTTACGGAGTGGGTATCTTGCATCATCAATGTTCAACAAATCGTCAACAAGACAGAATGGAACGCAGCTATGACGCCACTGCACGTGCTTGCATGGGCAGCGCAGCCAATTTCTGCCGTCCACACCGCCTGATTCTTCGCAACTCCTTACTTCATTTGTGTGGATCTTCAGCGATCATATATTTCTGCAATCCCAACCCTTACGACTACAGGGTTCTTCAACGGCGTCGCCACTCAAGCTACATCATGCAAGATCATCCAGAGACTCTTTGACGGTTTGATATCTTGCGAATGCTTATTCTGGCATCATCACTGCGCTAGAGAGGGCACGACAGCTCTTGTGTGATTGTGCTTGAAAACTGATTGGCAGCGTGTTGGCGTGTCATGGCCCAGGCAGTACCAGCAGCATCCACTCTCCCAAGCGGTGGTCTTGGCTTGGCGAAACTCTCTGAAAAGGAGGTGTTTGAGCTTGGACAGTACGAGAAGATCATACAGATTCGCGATGCTATCATCTCTGGCAAACATCCCACGATCACTCTCCACCGCAGCTCGAACGCGTCTTCTGATTCTTCAATACCCCCGGCGAAATGTCTCGCACTCAAAGGCGCCACGTCAAAGGCAGGACAATAATGGTTCTGCGTCCATAGTGCCTAGTCAGCCTGAGGTCACGGCCCAACCCAAGCTGAACTCGATAGTCCTAGAGGAATCCGATCAGCTTGTCGAAGCCGAGCTGCAGATTCAGAGACAACGGTTGGAGCGTGCTTTGAAAGATGAGGCTGAGCAACGTTGTGTTGAGAAAACAGGCTATGCTGAACCGTCTTCAGAGCTCGATTTATCTGACGTTCTGGCCAAGGCTCTCGTTATAGTTCAAGCTACTGCTGCTCCTGCTGCTGATGGCGAGAAGTTGAACGCCAATGCCGAATCTACGACTGACTCTCTCGACGAAAGCACCTTTTACTCGTCTCGCCATGATACGCCCGATTCTCATCTTGTCTCGCACATACGTAATTCGTCTGAAGATGTACAGGCTACTGACGTTCATCCACAACATGAAGAATCTTTGCAGCAACCCGGCAAGCAGCCCCAGCCACCCTCTGGCCCAGCCGCCGATTCTGTCAAAGTTGCCCACCTCCCACCCACGACCGAAAGAAGCGATCTTTCTGCAGCGAAGGCAACCTTGACTTCGCACATGAGTATCGTTCCCGGCCTGAACAACTATGTTCAAGCCACAGGTATCAAGAAAGATCTTACCCAGACCGTGAGTGGCGTCGGTAGCCAGTCAGATGCCCCTACGCAAGGCGATTCGCAAACGTCCAAATCCCAGATGCCCATGAGTAATGTCCACGTTCCTCGCGACAGTTGTTATGATCCTCCTTCTCCCCTTGTTCGAAATCATAATACTCTGCAACCTATCGCCCCCAACCAACGCACCCTTCTTCTGTCAGTGCCTTAGCAGCAACTTCATCAATTGTTCATGGTGCTTCACATGCTGCTGGTTATCGCAGTGCTGTTGCAACCCCGGCACAGGTCGCAGCACTACGAACTGAACAACATGTTGCCACAAGCCCCGATAGTTCATCACAAGGCGGGAAGAAGAAGGGCAAGAAGAAGAAGAGGAAGGCTGACAAGCAAGGCGGTATTGGTACGGAGAGCGTTTCGTTTGTCAAACAAGAGCCTCGATCGCCATCTCCGCCCAATGCCCCTTCCTATATTCGCCCAAGTAAGCGTGCGAGACACACACAGGACCAGTCTGCCGCCCACGAATACGAACCAAGGTATGATCCAGCCAGTTCTCTTGATGCTGGTGCTCAATTTGTTTCACGGTCAGTAAGGAACCATGCCATACCGATAGGCCATGCTACGACAGCTACCTATCAACGACCCTACGGCTCCGCTGCGAATGGAGAACCACGATATAGCAGCGGCCGGTACTATGAGGAACAAGTGATTGCCAGCGAAGGGCCTCGGCACCACGATGGTCGTCCCATTGATCACACAACCCACTACCTGGGCAGACCGGCCCCAGCGTCAGGACCAGTCCCCCAAGTCATGCTGGCTGAATCTCGGCCCATGAGTTCGCATCCATATCGGGAAATTCAAGATGGCTCTCGTATGATGGCGCATCCTGACGGAGAAACATTTGTTGCGCCCCCACGGCCCGCGCCGGCGAGGGTACTGGTTGATGCTTATGGACGTGAGTACATTGAGCCATCTCATCATCCTTCCTCCCGGTTGTCCGTGGCGTCTCCCTCAAGACATGGAGACCACGAAGTAGTATACGAGCGATTACCTTCTCGAGCCGTTTCCCGTCACCCCATGCCCGGGTCCTACGAAGATGGTGGCGTGATTTACACAGCACCCCCTCAAGCATATGCTTTGCCCCGGCGTATCGTCACGCAACCCGAATATATCACTCGCGACTACAGAGACCTGCGTCCACGGGAATTTTCATCAAGACCTCTACCAGCTCAAGGAGAATTTGTGCAGGTGTTGGCTCCCAATGAGCGGCGATATGGTGAGGATGGCTACGGCGCAAGGCCTACAAGTGTTCGGCCAGCGGACAGTGTGCACTATCAGATGCCTCCCGATTATGGACGAGTCCATAGCGTACGCCCTGAACTGCCTGTTGCGGCAGAATACAGAGCGAGTGTTCATCCGGATAGTCGCCGTGAGATTTTACAGCCATATATGAGAGACTATCGTCCTGCTCCAGCCCAGGAACCCGCCTTGCAACGAGCATATAGTGTTCGCCCACCGGATCCTCCTCAAAGCGGCCAGCTTCGAGGGGTAGATGAAAGTGCTTTTGTCGAGCGGCCAAGCGGTGCTACTCAGGAGATAGTGTATGCAGATGACGGCAGGCGAGAATACTATAGATGAATTGGAAGTATTTGGGTCGAATAACAAATAAAATTTCCTTGCCCGTTATTTGCTGCCATGAGATCGGGCTGTTGGCGTGTGGCTGAGTTTCCGTAAACTTGATGCCCTCGAAATCAAAGACTGCTGAGCAGTTTTGTGACCTATCAAGTGTGATTCAAAGTCGACATTTTGTAATCCCAGATACAGGGTTCCAACATGTTTCGATCCGGATCTGATCCCATATGCTCCGTGCGTTTTACCGTCGTGATAGTCGGATGGCTACACCATAGCATTCTTTGACTTTTGGACGCTCAGGAAACTGGTGGTCGCGACTGCGATCAAACACGAAATGTCGGTTCGTGTTTGCCCAGAGTGGGAGAGGCCGCTCAAAGGCGGCACAATTAAGCTCAGGAGCACAATAAGCTACGAGCCATGGGGATACGTACCGCAAAAAGTCGTTTTCGGCTCGCAACGCGATAAGTGGTGATTCTGGACGTGGACAGATAAGTCCGTACGGCATACAATTCGTCTACCGCCCTGGCGTGGGAGAAGCGGCCCGTTCGATCCAGACGCAAACGTGACACCACCGAACAGCCGCCTCAGACGGCATCGCCTCCTGTTGGCGGGACAGAGAGGCGATGTGCACTCCGTGCATACAAGGAGTACTCCGTATGCAGTACTCGCTTCCACCCACCACACCTCTTCACTTTTGTTGGCAGTTAGCAGAAGTGACGACGGACGAGAAAACATGGCTCCGATCCTGTCACGACCTCCTCTAGTCGTACGCATCATATGAGAATGAAACAAAGGGATGGCATCTGACTCTCGGGTCATCTTTGCCCCTTAGCGGAACCCAGGATTTTGTATCTTGTTGAACTGGTATCCGAATCAGTCTTTGCTTCGTGAGACAACGTTGAAGGCAAAGACACCATTTTCCTTCTGTTCCAAGCCCGAGAGGCGATTCCGGAAACATTTTTTTTGCTGTTTCCTCCTGCATGGAGCGGAACACATGGCTGTGCTGGCACAATTTTGGATGGGTGGTGGGCCGTGGCAAGGAGGTTGCATGCAACCGCGTGGATGTCAATTTGTTGGCAAGTTGGTGTGGCAGCGCGACGCCATTTTCCAGTTGTTCGCGCCTACTCCGTACACTCCGCACTAGGCGGTCGATTGATCGATTGCCTGCGCTGTGCCAGGATCAACTGCCTGGGCAATGCCCCCTCCCTCACCCCTCGCTACAAAGAAGCCAGGGCAGAGTCTTTTACAGACAACTCTCTTTATTTATATATTACCCGTGATAAAAAGCAGCCATCAGCCATTGAACATTCTTGGATATTATTCGTTGGACGGCCAGGGGGGCAGTTGAGTTGAGCGGCAGACCGGGAAGCCGTCGACCTCACCCATCCCAGCAGCTTTGCGAAGATGCCACCTCGCCGAGCAATTGCCTGCTTTTCGTGCCAACTGGGACTGTGAAACATGACAGCCATGAGCATTACTCCGTACAGGCGGTTCAGCTTATTATCCTTCATCCCTGCCCATGCCCTCGGGCTTGGGCGGGGCAGCCACCAGACTTCTTCTGGCTGCTGCTGCTGCTGC
The DNA here is from genome assembly GCA_021950295.1 of Epichloe scottii. Taxonomy (NCBI): domain Eukaryota; kingdom Fungi; phylum Ascomycota; class Sordariomycetes; order Hypocreales; family Clavicipitaceae; genus Epichloe; species Epichloe scottii. The sequence continues at coordinate 1,928,430 of CP083245.1, forward strand.
TGTCCCTCATCCCGGATATCCTCACGCCGTCGTCGTCTGTGTAGGTACATGGAGCACTTGTCAAGTTGTTGGTACGGAGTACAAAGTGCAGCACCAAGGTCGTCGTCTCGCTTGGCTCTTCCAGATATCCGGACATGCTGGTGCTCGGTGCTCGGTGCTGGAGCACACGCTGTACTCCATACGGCTCCACGCTAGTAACCCTGATGAGTGGTGTTTTTGGTGTGCTACGATGCTTGGACGCGTTATTGCATTTGCTGCTGTAACTTGATGCGCTACTACATACGCATCGTATGAGCCCAGCAGCTGTGCCAGTCTTTGCAAGTTGGTCCAAAACGTCATGTCCTGATGCTGTCTCGTCTCGTCTCGTCTCGTCTCGTCTCGTCTCGTCTGCCTGCCTGCCTGCCCGCCCGTCCGTCTACCTGTCTGGGTGTGTCGGTCAGTCTTCTGCGCCTTTCTGATCGTGTGGGAAGCACCAGAGACTCTGTGACTGCCATTGATAAGGCCCAGTGTCCTGTCTTTGCATACCGAATGGTGCCAGGCCCTGTCCCAGCCCAGGATTACCAGTGCGTTCGAGCTCCACTCCAGTCTACTCCACCCTGTGAGCAACTCGCTGCTCAGCCGGACCAGACTCCTCCTCCTCGTCCTGTTCTCTTCCCTGTTTCTGCCAACACCTCCAACAAAACACCAGCTTCACGCGAAAAAAGACGACTTGGGAAGAGATTCGCGAGTCAATCCTTCTTTTCCCCTTTCTCTTCTCCTCCTACCCTCTGCTTTCCCCACCCCACCCCTTGGGTTTTTGTTTTCTTCTCCCTCCCTGCGCGGTACCCGAACTCAGCTTTTCGTCTTCGATATCCCCGATATCCCTTTCGTTTCTTTCTTCGACGATCTGCTTCCGACTTCAATCTTCTTTATTCGACTAGCTTCTCCAGTCGGCCTGCGTCCCCCTGCTTTGTGATACCCTCGCATCCGGCTCGCTGTCAGCCGAATTTCACCGCCGCCCCGTGTCGTCAGAGCCGCATGTTGCCCTTTCCGCGCTCGTCACAACTCTTTCCACCCTTTGTGGCCGAGATCAGTCCCTCTAGCGCTCGATTTTCTTCCCTGCCTCAACATGAATAAACTGGCAAACATGCGTCACTGGTCCGAGCGGATGAGCCCAAACTTTGGAATGGGCCGCCCCAACATGCCCTTGAACGGCCTCAACCCACACCCAAAGAACGCAGCCCAATCTTCCGGTCCCATCAGCTCACCACAGGCTGCCGACGCTACCATTCACTATTCTTTCAATGTCCCCTTTGCCTCCGATCTAGCCGGACCCGATACCGAGGATATTGTTCACGCCACGACCGATGCTGTCTTGCGGTGGACGCACCCTGCGGACGCCCCCGATGATGTGCAGGTTCATGAGCTGCCCGTTCATGCCCAGAATCTGGCCAATCTCGGAAGACTTTGTCGAGACTTGTCCGTTGGGCCGTTGCCCATTGATGCACACGTCGTTTCTTCCTTTCCCAAGAGCGGCAGAGGTCAAGCTACCACCGTGTGCCTTTCGGGCTCTTCCGAACTAGTTCACAAAAGTAGAGAGACCATCCTCAACGAGATCCCCATCGCCATGGTATGCGTTCCGTCCTGCGTCTGCCTTGAAGAGCGTCTAGCTTTTTGAACACAGACTTTTACCAGTCACCTTTTTTTGTCATAACAAATTGCTTGTCTAACCAATTCAAACTTGACAGCGTTGCACAATAATCGACGTTGATGGAAACTTAGTCTGTGATCTTAATGCCGGTGTGCTCAAAAAGCCCGTCGTAGAGACCCTAGACTACATCTCGACCTTTTGTGGCGTGGATATTTTCCTGCTTGGTCCAAAGTTGACGCCCATGGTTGATGGCATGATGGGTGATTCGGAGATGCGGATGGATCAGCGATGGAGAGTGGCCATCTATGGAGACATTCTCTCGTCCGAGCACGCCAAGGCCCGAGTCTTGATCCACATTGATACTCTGGTACGACTGATGACTACTCTCAACTTCTCAAGGAATCTTCCTTTGCCCGGTGATCGAGGTTGCTAACCTTTCTGCTGCAGCTTGGCCGTGTAGTTGATGCCACGAGGATCGAACTATCCCTCCATCAGCTCGTGTGTGGCCGTCATCGCAAGAACATCAAGTTGATCGAGTCATCCACCGGAACCGCCATTTACTTCCCACCCTTGTTCTCGCAGATGTATCGGTATTGCCCACAGAACGCTACCCGTCGTGACCCAACGGATATTTTCATCACTGGTGACACCCCCAAGCAATCGAGCTTGCCAAGCAGAAGTTGCATGAGACTGTGTCTAGAATTCGACTCTATGTCAAGGATGTGACTATCCCAGCTGCCAAGATCGATAGTATTCTTCTTGGCCGTCTCGACAAGGTTCGCAAAATTCTCGAGGCCAATGGCACCTACATCATGTTCCCTCCACTGGCTTGCCAGCGAACAACGGTTCGAGTACAGGGGAGCGAAGGATTGCCGGTGGAACGTACGGTCCGAGAGCTCATGTCTCTGGTAAGCTGTTCTAGTGTCGAAAAAATACACCTTCATAACTCTCACTGACATGCCTGCATTCAGGCTGGGCAATTCTATGGAGCTGGGTGGTACATCCAACAATCAGAAGTCAGGCAACAACCTGCTGTCGTCGATATACGAACAATGCTGTCCGATATTTGTGCCAACGCAGAGGCAGATTTGTCTTACGACAAGATGAGCTTTACTATCACCGGGTCAGATGACGCCGTCAAATGTGCACTGACCGTGATCTCGGACCTCAAGTTTGTCACGCAGACTCAATACCAGATTCGTGTCAAGATTGAGCTTGCCAATGAGCACAAAGAATTTGTCAGTGGAAAAAAGAACGGGAAAATCAACAAGATCATGGGACAGAGTAAGTCGTTCTTTCGATGAATATCTGGCCAACCCGTTTTGCCGAACTAATTGAAATAAAACAGGCAATGTGCAAATTATCTTTGATGGCTTCAACGAGTACAACTTCAACATTGATGTCATGGCTGCTAGCTATGACTCCATGAAACAAGGTTTGGCTTTGGTTGAACAAGAGATGCCCGCGTCCATCTCTTTCCATGTTCCAGATCAGTACCACAAGCGCATAATTGGGATTGGTGGTCAGCACATTCAGCGAATCATGAAGAAGCATTCTGTCTTTGTTAAATTTTCCAATGCAATGGACAGAGGTGGGATGGGACGCGAGGATGATGACATCAAGGTCGACAATGTCATTTGTCGCACCCCTGCTCGTAACGCCCAAAACTTGGATGCTGTCAAGAATGAGATTCTTGAAATGGTCGATCGTGCTGTAAGTACATTTGATGCCAGTTGTGACACACAAACTAGGAGGGAAAGGCTGACAAGATGCGACAGGATTCCGAGTACACGACGCAAATAGCAAGCATTGATCGCTTGTATCATCGCGAGCTTATTGCCCGCCTTCCTGACGTCGACGAGTTGGAACAGAAATTTAACTGCAAGATCAATTTTCCTAGCACTGAAGAAGCTAGTGACGAAGTTACCGTCACCGGCCCCCAATGGCAGGTCCCTCACTGCGTGGACGAGCTCCTGGGAATGGTACCCGACAAGCACGAACTAATCCTCGCCCGCACTGGCGATTTGGTCAAATTTTTGGAATCGCCCGACTTTGCTACCGACCTGGTATCAAAGCTCAAGGCCCAATACGAAGTGGAGGTCACGGTACATCAAAATCCTGACGAGCTCACTGAGGACGGGTCTCCCACCATGACACTGATTTGGGGATTCACCCGTAACAATGCGGGCGGACTGCGTGATGCCATCGATTTCCTGCAGGCTCAAATGGCTGCTGCTACAGTTGAAGCAAATATTGTCAAGGGATCTATTCCCCGTCCGAAATCCGATTCGTTCGAAGACTCCCTTCAATACTTCGACTCTAAACTTCTCCAGCATGCCCCTACTTCATCTTCAACCGACTCACCCGTAAAGACGGGCTTTGGAGCTGAGGTGGCTCGGGAGCGAAGCAGCATACTCGACCGTCTTCGCAAGCCCGGTAGCATGACATCCATCTCCGCGTTCCTTGACCGGAGAAAGAACAGCTCTCATTCCATGAACAGCAGCTTTTTCAAGGGATCGAGCAACGTTTCCAAGTCTTCGCTCATTTCCATTGAGTCTACACGGAGCTTCAATGCTGATCGCAACCCTTGGAACGACAGTGGGGTCAACTTGGCCGAGGACGAAAACCCTTGGGCACCCCGACCGTTCAGCAAGCACACGGACAGCAAGTTGACAATTCCTCTTCCTGGTGATGCGACACCTCGCCACAACACCCGCGCCTCTGGAGACAGTGGCCGACCATCTACTTCTCACTCTTTGAATTCAGGATACCCCGGTCCCATTGGGCCTTTCCGTTAAGACTTGTTCAACTTAGAAACGACTACACGCGCATACCCCGGCTGGATATACCCTCTCGCACTACAAAAGAATACCTTGAAAAGTCTCGTTTTACATTGGTCGATTTTTCGTGTCTTGTTTTGAGTTTGACATGTGAATCGAGTTATGTTTATGTTGTCGTCGTTGTTTTATGCCCCGTATATGGTTCACGAGATCTGGTTTTTTTTGTTTTTTTTTGTTTTTTTTGGTTACCTTTGGGACGGTTCTGGTCTTGATGACTGGGATCGGTCCCCGTTTTATACCCACAAGTTCAACAAAGAAATGGCTGCGGCACAATACCTGAAGAAATACCCCGGTGCGGATGCAGATGGTACATGATATGTTTGGGGTTTGGTGGATTTTAGCTTCAAGCTTGTCGATTCTTGCTGCAGTAGAATTGTACTCCGGTGTGCAATGGGATTGAAAGAGCAAACATCGATATACATGGAGTCGTTGTTTGGCATGCTTTTTAATCATCGGGGGGCACAATGGCTTTCTTGGAGCAGTGGCACCATTCCGAGTAGATGCTTGATTTCGTCATGCGGATGGATGCGATGATGCCGGGACGGCAAGATCCACGATGCACACAAACAAGTCATGATGAAAATATACCTGATCACATGTGGTTTGCTGTCAAAGACACGAAATCATTCCGTCCGTAAATTGAAAGGTGCTCCACAGGCATGGTGATGATGTAGTCGTATTCCGGCGCATCAGTTTAATGTGACTGCCACAATGCTGCCTGCATCAAGCATGTGTGTGCGTGTGGTAAATTGATATGTAGCCAGCTCAAACAGGCGGGATTCTAACTAGATACATACATGTATATTGCAAACGTTGAGGGAACAAGAGTACGTACGTCACGAATAGTGTTATTCTTGTATTAGAAATGGGGAAACACATGCGACCACTCGGGCGTAGCGTACGCCGTCATCGGCAACTCCCGTATACTTACGAAAGCCTCCACGACGATGAAAACTCTTGCGAGGCAGAGGCTGGATCCGCATATGAAAACGACAGCACCCAGTCCAAAGCTCTGCAACAGTGACTTCTTCCCGTCCATCCACTTTTCCCAGAAGGAGTTGAGGGCAGACCATCTCGCGACCGCCGAATTCAGAATGACCCAAAGGGCCCCGCAAAAGGCAATGTATGAAGCTGACGCTCTCCAAAGCCATCTTTCTGTGGGAGAGGCAAAGTGCTCGTTCCAGGCCGCGGCGTGGAAGCCGCCATAACAGAGATTGGCTAGCCAGAGGATCATGCCGACTATTAGGCCGTCTACGTTGCGGCAAAGGTCGCTGGATGGCCAGTTCTGCTCGCTTCGGCTGCGCTATGGTTTCATTTTTTCTCTTCTTTTTTGTAAAAACACTTGGAAACCCCATCACCTGGTCCTGGCAGGTTGTCTTCAGTTAGCGGTTTCTTTGGATTTTATTCCTCATTCTCTGTTCTTTGAGAGCTGTCATGAGTGGAATGCCTGGGCCTCGGAAACCTCCCGATGTGCAGAAACAGACGGGACTGTTGACGTGGAAGGATATTTGTGAGTTCAGATTGGCCACCTCGATGTGTTTCCGTCCACTGATCAATCGTACAATTGGATCGCAGTGCCGTGGCAGAGGTTCGTCGGTCCACTTCTCGGGCAGGCAAGAATCATTCTTTTCCAACTCACAGGCATGGTTAGGGACAATGAATTCATCTTGACCGGATACAGGTTGGTGAGGTCATTCGAGGTCTCGGCGCAGACACCGCACCAGCTCATGCAAAAGAACAGGCATGCCTCTTTCTCACATGTCCGCTCGGCAAAGAGCGTGGTGGAACTCCATAATGAAACAGGCAAGTTCCGAATCTCGCGAGCCTCGGCGTGAACCAGCGTGGACAAACAACAGGTCAGATTAATTTTCTTTTTCCGTCAAAGCCAACATCTGGTCTCATCTACTCGGGGCCCTTCAGTTCCTCTACGGCCTTGTTCACTTCGTCCAGGCACAAGCTCTCTCTGGAGATGGCGCCCGCGCCCGCGCCGGTGACATGGTAGCCGTATCAGTCTACCATCTCTGCGTGGTGGTTTGCTTCGCCCTCTCTACAGTTTTCCATACATTCTCGGACCACTCCGCTGAGATGCACCGCTTTGGCAACGAGCTCGACCACCTCGGTATCGTCCTTGTCATGTGGGGGACGGGGGTATCCGGCGTTCACTTTGCTTTTCACTGCGACGCACGGCTGCGATGGTTTTATTTCCTGGCCGTCAGCGCGACTGCCTTGGGTTGCGCCGTTTTCACGCTGAAGCCCAAGTTTCGACAGCCCAGCTATAGAACTGCTCGGTTCCTGATGTATTGTTTCCTGGGGACGAGCCTGTTTGCACCCGTTGCTCACGGCAGCGTCGAGTATGGCTCCGCTGCGCTGAGCGAAATGATGGGGCTGCGCTCTTTTCTGGGACTGGCTGTCATCAACTTCCTGGGCGCCGCTGTGTACGCGGCTCGTGTACCGGAAAGATGGTTCCCTGGAACGTTTGACCTTCTGGGGCAAAGCCATAATTGGATGCATGTCCTGGTGTTGACGGGGGCGTTTGTCAGGCTGGATGGATTGCTGGCAGTGTGTGAACAATGGCAGATGGAGGGCGGGGCTATTGCGTCTTGTCAGGGGCTTCTGTGAACAAACAACACGGCGTGGGAGAGTACGTGCAGTCTCTGATAGACGTCGGCGATATATCGCAATATGACTGATACGGGTGACGGGTCTAGCCAAAATCAGTACTTCCATGATATCAGTTTGAACCAAGAAAATGCGCGACATCAAGCTACATCTACGTCACACGGAGACTCGCAAGTTGAAAACAGACAGATGGATATATACATATTGTACATGAGAGTGTGTTTGCGAGAGAGGTATCATCAGTTCTCATAGCAGTCTGCCTGCGCCCTTCGATCATGCGCCACAATTTTAAAGTATACCTTGCATCTGTGAGCCTTTGGTGATCATGACATCAATGGCCCGACAGCTACGTGCTCTCTATTCTGTCTCGACTCCACAATGTTCGACTGCTTCTCTCTTCGTCGCTGTTCAGCCTCCATCTTGGCAAATTGACCTCGCGCACCGTGCTTCAACTTGGTAATCATGTCTGCCGCCTTGCCCTTGGTCAGATCTGAGACAGTCAACGCTTTGGCTTTGCCTCGAAGTCTGTTCACGAAGTCCAACTGGCCCTGAGTGGGCGGCAGTCGCCTCCATGGCTGGTTCCTGTGTATGAAACTGTGGGGGAAGGCATTGGCGGCGTAGCTGTCTGCACCATGCACAGCGTCGTCAAACGTGGCTGCAGTCAGGATCTCTCTTGGCGCCGCGAATGGGGATTTGGCGACCCCGGAGGCAGTGCGCGAACCTCGAGCGCTCTGTAAGTTGGAGATGACGTGGATGCTGGGTTTTGAACTCGCTCAATGCGGATATAAGAGCCGCTTGGTGCGGAGAGAACGAATCTCTCGGGGCCGACTTGCACCCAGGCATATTGACTGGTGCAACGGATATGTCGTTCTCCAGACGTGTCGGCTATCAGGTCCAGAACCGACGAGTAGTCGGTGAATGTGACGGCGTCGGCAGAGCTGTTGAGTGCACCTGCCCCGCCGAGGTAAGCTTCTGGATGGCGAGGCTCTTCCTCGCCTCTGCGCTCCTTCATGTCTCTCATATCAGTGACGGAAGCTTTCTCGACGAGCTCATTCGGATCAAGGCCGAATAGAGTGGGCGTGGTCACGATGCCCGTCTCCAAACTTGATACCAGGTCGATGATGTGACAGTTTTCCTTGCCTGGGTGAAGCCGCATGCCACGGCCAATCATTTGAACCAGCAGATTGCGTGACCTCGTTGGCCTGGCGAGCACGATGCAGTCAATGTTGGGAATGTCTGTTCCCTCGGTGAACACGCCACAGTTGACTAGCACGGGGAACTCTCCCCTTTTGAATGCTTCCAGTAACTCACCTCTCTCCAGCCTAGGAGTATCCCCCGTCACGAAACGCGCGTCGTATCCGTACTCGCGGAATTTGTGCGTAAGGCCCGACACATGCGCCAGATCAACGCAGAAGACAAGGGTGCTTTTTCTGTCCGCAGCCTTCGCCATCCAGCTCTTCACAGTGACATCGTTGACCTCATCCGTGTTGACCACTTTGGAGAGCTCTCCTGTCTGAAAGTCGCCGAACGCGCCATTCTTGACCTTGGACAGGTTGGCGGACGATTCGACAGTGGTGAAGATAACGTCCGAGAGCCACTTGTCGGTGATCATGTCGACATAGTCTCTGTGATAGACGATTTCGTCAATCGCAGCTCCAAGCTTCACTCCGTCAAATCTCGAAAAGGTAGCCGATACACCAATTAGTGTGGGCGAGTCTCGCTGCTTCTGGTCTAGCCCGAAGTGCTTCAGGGTCTTGAGATATCCTGGGGCAACAATATGATGGGCTTCGTCTACCAAGACCAACTTGAACTCCGAAGGTGGAAATTTCTCCAGTCGGTCTCTGGACGTTATGCTTTGCACACTGGCGATGGTGACATCTGCGACTCCCGATGCATGGATCGAGCCCATTTCAATCTCTATCGTCTTGTCTGGATAAGCCAGTTGGCAGTGCCGTGCAGCTTGCTCAACTAGCTCGCGGCGATGAGCCAAGATGAGAGTGCGGTCGCCGCCATTTGGCCGCGCATGCACCTTGTCGATGAGTTGTGTGAAAATGACCTATGTTCAGATGAGCACGCCGTGGGTGGCTGATTTACGGACTCTACCGTCTGAAACAACTCTGCCAATGTTTCGTACTCACAGTTTTACCGCTCCCCGTTGCCAGTGAAATACCCACGCGCTTGTGGCCCCGTTTCAACGATGATATAACGGATTTGATACAGTCTTGCTGGTAGTCTCGAAGTTTTGGTTTGGCGTTGAGGGTCAAGGGGGATGTAAGTGCCTTGTGAGGCGTGCAGACCGGCTTACTAACGCCAATAATGGATCGTGAGACGCATTTTGCAGCGATACGTAGCATTGTACATTATGATACGGCCATGAGTGATGATGGCTCTGAACTTTTAATCCAGACGGGAGGGGAGGGTCCTTTGTTGTTGGGGATGCCAAACTTTTTGGCGACAAGGGGGCGGCTCTGGCGAAGAAGGGACATGTATGAGGGTTTCCACTTTTTATTAGTTCCACTTCTTATTATGTCAGCCGACTTCCAGGCCGCAGCAGCTTTTTGATGTCTTGCCTTTCATGATTAGAGAGAAGATGAAGATGAAAATGAAAATGAATGGGTGGAAAATCTGAGAACTGAGTGTATTGGCGTGGGACTAGCTGCTAACTTTGCTCAACCTCTTCACTGAATGAGGTTGGCAAACACATACGAACGTGCTTGACCTGCTACCAGTCCCTTCATTTTTTTCAGCTGTTTGTTCATTTTGTAACAAAGCTCTTACTTAGGTAATCACACATCTCCACTTTTTTAAGCTCTGGTTCTCACTTGATCAGTGAAACGTTAAAAGAACTCACTTAAACTCAAGTTTGCAACCAAAAAAAAAAAAGGATAGATAGCAACCATGAAATTTGTCCCTCGTATAACCATATCTACCGGACACTTATAAATGTTCCGCCCTGGGCACCCTGAGCCACAGCCCATTTTGGTACAATGTCAACATCATCTCAACCAGCGACAGCCACTCTGAAAGCAGTGGGACCATGGACCCCGACGAGGAGCAATTTCTTCATAACAATAACGAAAACGGCGATGAATCAGACTTCCTGAAGACAGAGTTGAAATCAGAGACATGCAGGGACTATCCAGCCTACCCAGGAGACCGAGATGGCGCATCTGAACCCAGCGAGACCGAGATCCGTGCGAGAGGAGACTTCAAAGTGTCGCAAAATGATCAGCATTCGGGAAGTACGTCCCCGCTGAAACGACCCGCCGAAGGAACTTCGATACTTCCACCATTCAAGAGACAGAAGGGGGCGTTGAACGCTGACTATCTAGAACTCCTCAATCGAGACATTGACGATGCTGCACATCGTGTGTGCCTGGATGAGGAGGTGGAATTTTCGCACTCGCAAGTCGGGCTTACAAAGTGGTCTTCGATAGAGAAAAGACAATTGTTCGAAGCCGCGTCCCGACTGGGGAAACATGACTTGCTCGGAATTGCAACCAGGATTGGCACGAAAAGCGAAGTGGAAGTTCAGCAGTACCTCCATCTCTTGCAGGACGGCATCGAGAAGAGACAATCCAAGGCGCGCCGGTCGTATTTGGAACCCGCAGAATACCCTGCGGCCGTTGAATTAAGCCAACAGTGCTGTCATGCTCAAGAAGAAGCCGCAGATGCGATATCTGTCCGGCAAGAGCGCAGGGAGGAGCAACGGGAGGAGCATAGATGGGGGCCTAATTGGAACATTACGCCTTCTATAGCCAGGAGATTGAGTCGCGACCTGGAGAATAGAGAGCCCGGTCCTGACGCTGCTCTTAAATCCGCCCAGCTCTTTTATCTGTCTACTTGGTTGAGCCTGTCGGAGCGAGCATTCATGAACTCATCTATTCCAGGCAACAACTGGAATTACATTGACGACAGGCAGCCATCGATGTGGGCCACGGCATTCGATGACTTTTACTCGCTGGCGGTCTCAATTACACGGCGACTAGTCCAATCGACATTGTTTATCAGTTTGTCCAGGATTCGGGCCAAGAAGGAGCTTGTTCCCACGACTCGCGACGTTGTCCGGAAGAAGGACGTAGAAGCCGCAATCGCATCTCTCAATATGCTGCATAATTCTCACGAGATATGGCGGACGAGTGCTAGGAGACTACGGTTAGACGTTTTTGACGAACCTCCGGACAGAGACGATGAGGAGGCTGAAGAGGAGCCCATGACATACGACGAGGTTGAAGAAAAGCTATCTTTTGAACCAGAGACGAGCGAAGAGCAAGGTTCTAGCCAGGAGGATCTGAAGTTCTCCGGGCCGTTGGACGACGATAGTAGCGATTATGCAAAAGATTCGGGAGAAGTGTGGTACTCGTCGGCCGACATACGAGATGTGCGGAGTGCAAGGCGAGCTCTCAAACTCCGCATCACAACAGAAAGATGGCAGGAGGAACAGGCAGAGAGGCATGATGACTACGCTAGCTATCAAGCCGAGGCGGAAATGTGGTCTATTTTACAGAGGAAGCCGCCGATGGAACTGCCCAAGGTGCAGGATCCAGGACGCGTACAGAGGTCAAATTTGGAGCTTGACAATATATACCCGCTAGAAAGGAATTGGGCGTCTCGGCTGAACTATTATGAGGAATGGGAAACTCTGGATACGCATGAGGAAGAGGACTTCTGATTAGAACGAGCGAGCATAGGAAATTGGGTCTTTTGACCCTCTCTTTTTTTTTTTGGTTCTGATGCCTTGAGATTCAATTGGGTATCTGAATAAATTGTCCTACAACATTAAGATCCGGAAAACAATCCTCCTCTTCGCCGTGATCTAGTCCGTCTTGCCGTCGGCTTAGGCGCAGCACTCTTTCTAGCTGCTGCCCTTGTCGACCTCGAGGCGGGTGTGCCGCCCTCTTCTTCGGGGCTCTCCTCATCCTCCTCGTCCGAACCACTCTCGCCCTCCTGCTCGTCGTCGTCGTCGTCGTCGTCTTCCTCTTCCTCTTCCTCTTCTTCTTCTTCTACATCCTCCTCCTCTGTCGTCTCTGCCTTGTCATTCTTTTCACTCCTGTCATTTTTCTCTGCCCTGGTCTGCTGATTTACGGCCCTCGGTCGTCCCCTCGATCTCCTCGATCCCCTCGTCGGTCTGGCAGCTGGTGGAGGTACGTCATCCCCATCTTCTGTATCATCGGCATCTGTATCTCTAGCTTTGGAGGCGGTGCCGGATCTCTTGCGTTTCCTTGCCCGCGACGGCTCAGGTGAGATGTCCAGTTCAGGAGGTGACGTGGGTGCTTCGCTGAAGTCAGCTACGGCTCTTCGCATCATGGAATCGAGGAATTTGGAGCGAGGTAGTGAGAAGTCGACGTATTTTTCGTCAAATTCGTCGTCGTCAAAGTACTCGCGCTCATCGATGACATCCAGGTCATAGTAGGTTCGCAACTTATCCCAGATTTTGGGGATTCTAGTATGCCGGTAAATATCGGGATCGAAGCCATGGTTCCTCAAGTGTTCTGAAATGGCAATCATTCTGAAATGTTTATGCATGCCTACGTCAAGGCCGTTATTCTTAGCTTTGCACTGCGGTGGACTAGGGCGTCGTACGAACCGGCGGGCTTCCAGCGAATGACACCTTTGAACAGAGACGCAATTTGATCATCTGTCCACATATCATTGTACTCTGGCCCATCGCGTTTGGCCGATGGCATGGCGCCGACTTCGCTGGCGACAGGAGTGTCTAGGTCCATGGAATTTTCGTCACGGGCCTGGGTTGTTGGTGTGGAGGCAGCCTGGCCGCGCGCTCGTTTTCTCCGAGGCATTCTGGGCTGTGTGTCGAGGGTTTGTAATAGAGTGATCGTGGGGTTAATCGGATGGATTGATGGATTGATGGATTGATGGATTTGATGGCGCACACGGCGATGGAGGAAAAGTTCAAAGTTGGATTGGAGCCTTCAAGGAGAATGAGATCATTCATTGGCTGAGAAAGCCTGAGAAAGACCAGACGCGACCACGCGCACGCGACTAGCACTTCCACGCGTCGCGGGGATGTTCACCTGGGCAATTAATTTCTTTTGACTCGAGCAGGAAACCAACCTCTAAATCTCTGCGCTCGTCGCTCCAAATAAGCTTACACACAGCGGCAAACGAAACCTGCTGGGCCGAATCACAATGAGGCCATGGCCGGCAATCACAGCGAGGCAGACGTCTTCGCCATCCCCGACTTCTGGAAGACGTCAAAGTGGTTGACTCAATCAGCTGGCGAGACTTCCACCTCCCTCTTTGGCCACGATTTGAACGGTAAAGCATACTTTCATTCTTTTTTGTCAGCATTGTGTGCTGTCGCTGACTTGTCGCAGAAGAACTACGCGGCAACGAAGACAACCTGTTACCGCTTGCGCCGATAAGTCTCGAGACCGAAGGGTTCTTCAAGCTCCCGAAATTCGAAGAGAGTGCCGAACCCGACCAGTCTACACCCGACGAAGCCACTCATGAGGCATCTACATCATCACAGATATCGACATGTGTTGAAACAACGGCCGATGTCTGGATGGAATCAACTGAAGTCGTACCGGAGCCGGCCTCTTTGAGGACTTGGAAAGCTTTCAACACTGGGCAATCAGTGCCTTGCACGCCGTCGTTCCTCAGTGAAGCCGGTGCTGGGGCTTACGATGCATTGCTAAACTGGCCAACTGATTCTCTGGGACTCGATAATACCAAAACCCTGGTTGTCCAGACAGAGGCCTACTTTGCGTCACTGCTATCGTTGAGCCTGGGACGAGACTCCGTCTTTTTTACGAAGAACTTCGAGAACGAAACCTTTGCGGGCCTTCTTTCGGAGCTTCGTGTTTCTGGATATACACGGCAGGTTCTCCAAGGCATAGAAAAGCAGGCCATGCAGTGTGGCCTGACGTACCTGTCACTAGCTGCTTTTTCTAGGCTATTATACGCCTCATCGGCGAGTCGCTGTGCTGTAGCGCTAGCAAGCGCCATCAATCAAATCCTACAAGCTGTTGAACATCGAGTCACTGTCGACGGACGGTTTCCAAAGTCACTTCTCGAGCTCCAATCCACCATCAAAGAGGCCTCCGTGGTTCTTCGTCCTTTGAAAGATCTTGCTGCCCGGATGCCATGCGAATTTTCCGACGAGGATGTATTGACATTAGTTTTCCAGGAGGCTTCAAGTCTTGAATCTAGCGAAGCGTACGTCCGAGACACGCTTTGTGAAATACTGCAACGCGTTTCAACGCCATGGATTGAAACGATTGAAGAGTGGCTTGGTACACGCCACGAAGTTGGCCTGCCCTTCACAAAGTCGAGCATTGGGGAGAAAAGGGGTTTGTCAAGGTCGATGTGGAAGTTTTCACGGATAATTTTGGGCGAGAAGTTGAAGATGTGGATTTCCGATTGGTTGTCGACAAGATTCCGCCTTTTCTGCCCCTGGATGTTGCCGAGTCCATATTCGAGACAGGGAGGAATTTGCGGTTCATCAGAGCATTTCATCCAGATCATCCATTGTCTCAGCCTGGAGCCATCTCGTCCAACAAACCTCCCGAGGCTCAATGGCAGTTCGATTGGGATGCAATTCTGCGTCTTGAGAAACGTGTAGAGCAGTACAAGAAGAACATGTTGCTTACGCTAGAGCGCAGCCGCTCAGGCTCAGTTCAGCCCAGTGTGCCACTCAGCTTTGGTTTGAAAGGGTCACCACGCAAGTTTGAGATGAACCTTTTGGGGCTGGATCAGGACATGATGGAGCAGCGCTTGCTAGAGTCCATCACGTATCTCGACCAACCCCTGTCAACACAATCACAGTCACACGATGATTCTCTAGGTCGTCTAGTAAGCGCGATGCTTTCCAGAGGTGATATAGGAGATGCAGCGACTTCCGATAATACTCCGCACTGGTCACTGGTGGCTCTTCTATCATTCGGCGGCATTGCATCCGCGCAGGCACAAATTGTCAATCGCGAAAGCCTGCGTCTACTATTTGAGAAGCACAACCTTCAGGCGCATCTGAACTTGCATCGAGATTTCCACTTATTGCGGAATGGCTTATTCTGCAGTCGTCTATCGCACGCCTTATTCGACCCGGATCTCGAAACGGCTGAAAGGCACGCCGGCGTTGCAATGCAAGGGGGCATCATGGGTCTCCGTTTAGGAGGGCGAGACACATGGCCGCCAGCAAGCTCTGAACTTCGCCTTGCCCTCATGGGGGTGCTTCATGAAGCATATGAGGCAGGTGGAGGAAAGTCGTCAAACGTGACAAAGATGGGCTCAGACAGCCCTGTTCTGCCGGGAGACCTAAGTTTCGCAGTGCGTGACCTGTCGGAGGAAGAGATTGACAAGTGCATGGATCCAGACACCCTCGAGGCGCTCGATTTCCTGAGATTGTCCTACACCACTCCGCCGGAACTAACGTGCATAGTCACATCCCTTCATCTCATGCACTACGATCGCATATTCAAGCTTCTCTTGCGCACTCTGAGAATGCTTTACGTAGTAAATCAGCTATACCGGGACACCAACACCTCGCGCTCAAATACGTGGCTCGAAGACAACGCATCTTATCGTTTTGTCCGAGAAGCACAGCATTTCGTCAGCAGCATCGCATCATACTTTCTGGACAGTGGCATTGCCCTTCCCTGGCAGGCCTTTGATCGTAAACTAGACGGTATTCGGACAGAACTCAGCGGGCGCGACCCGTGTACTGGAGACAAGGCAACGTTCGGCCCTACTCAGGTGCAAGACATGCACTCATTGGTGCTGGAGCGAGTCCTGTTTGCGCTTTTCCTGCGAAAGCGTCAACAATCTGTGCTGAGGCTTTTGGACGAAATCTTCACCATCATACTGGCATTCGCCAAACGATCGAGATTACGGGCGCTTGGGAAGGTGGACGAGGGTGCAGACCGACTCGACCCTGCGAAGCCTTATGCGGAGCTCAGGAAGAAGCTGCAGGTGTTTATCACAGTCTGTAGGGGTTTATCCGAGAAAGCGAGAGCCAGTGGCAAGAAATCTGCGGCGGCTGGCATGCTCGAGGATTTTGGAATTGGCGACGACAGCTTGATTGCCCAGTTGTTGACCAAGTTGGATCTGGGTGATTATTATCTCAGGCATTGAGCGAGTAGCCTATCTACATGACCATGATGAATGGAATACATACATGACGATATTCGAGATGAATGCTGGACCAGTGGACTGAAATCGAAGTTTCGATTAATATTGATCTCCGTGGCTTGTGCAAAAGCGTAAAATCTACCCCTCAACGCCCCTCAACGCCCCTCAACGCGTCTTCCGTCTTGGTGGAGACACTCATTTACGCGACGTGGACGTCACCTCTTCCTGTCACCTCACCTGTTGAATGCGTTGCTCTCACGACCAGAAAAGTTCCCGCTTCAACCTTGATTCGCGTCGCCCTGTTTGTAAAGCAGAGGAAACAGAAACAACATGGCGCGTCCGAGTGTAGCGGCGCGCAACCTGTCCTTGATGGAAGAGCTGGAAAAGCTTGAGCAGTCCATCACGTTGACCTTGCAAGGTACGTACGTGGCGGCACCAGACAAGCAGCATACATACTAATGCGCTTCGACTGACACCTTTGCGATAGAAATCGATCACAACTTTAGTAAAGCGCATAGAGTCGTCACGACGAGCATAATACCAGTTGTAGAACAGTACGGGGAACGTTCTCGAGCTGTGTGGGAGGCATCCAAGGCACGTCTTCTTTCCGGGCGCAGGCTCAAAACGCAAGCTGGCACGGAAGAGAGCTAACCTGCAGAGGTGAAAAATCCACACAGTTTTGGAAACAATTCTTCGAGGCGTCGGCCAATGTTTCGCTGTCCGGCTATGAGGAACTTGCCAACGACGATGAAACCACTGTCATGGAGGAAAGCACGGCGATGCGGGACGAAACGACTGCCGACTACACCGCGGCCCACGGGGAATTCACGGCAACATCGCCTATGGCTAGAGATGCTACGATGGATGCTGATGAGTCGCTACTAGATGATGCAGAGCTTTCGGGTAGTACCCCTCGTCCGCCAGCGACCAAGACCATCAAGGCAGACATGTCGGATCGCGGAACGCCCTTTGACACCATGAAGCGCGAGATGAGGAACGAGGAGGACGACGCCACGGTGTTGCAAGACGATGAAGACTCGACAGTGCTTTTCGCGCAGCGAACGGCCCAATTACCGGACATGTCCATGACCCCGAGGGGTCAGCGGGATGGCCATACAGCCGAGCAGCAACCCTCAGCGAGACGGAACAAGGATCCTCTACTACACCGCGTTCTGGACAAGAATTACCGCGTGCAATCTACACCACACAGACCAGGACTTCGTATTTCTCCACTCAACAAGGGAGACGGCAGAAGGAAGGACAAGGGGAAGGAGAAAGGAAAAGCCTCGTGGCAAGAAGATGATGATTCCTTCATGTCATCGCCCGAAATGGCGCCTCCAACATTGCGCAGCGAAGTGTTCATGTCGCCATACAAGCTCATGGCGCGTCAGCGGGTGGCCGCGGCGTCTCAGGGTCCGAGAACTCCCGGGGTGAGTGTGCAGACGCCGGCCAAGGGAAAAAGGTCGCGGGGTGCATTCTCATCTACCGCACGTGGTAGAGCTGCGGGCGATGGCGAAGCCAGCTCAAGCACCGGGAATGAGGCAACGTCACGAGGGAGACAAAAACATGAGATTGACTGGGAGAGTGACGAGGATGGCGACGACGAGGATCTGTATGCGGGCATGAGTCCGCCCAAGACGATTCAGTTCGCGTTGCCGCCGTCCAAATTGCTACAGACGCCAGGTAAAGTTTCCGTGTGTGACTCGCGAGATTCGGGAACTGCCGGGCTGTTCCGAGATAGGCGTGAGAGGTTGTTGGCTAACTTGATCGGATGTGGCAGCTCGAGAGGCGAGTCGGAGGATTGTGGATGATATCTTGATGGATGCAGGTGCGGATCCGGAGTCGTCCGAGTATAGTCCGACGATGGTGAAGATGAACGAGGATATCTTGAATGATAGCTTCTAGGTTCATCGGGGAGAGGCATGGCGGGTGCGTGTCATTCACATTGTGTAAGTTAAGTAGAGAGACGGGTGATGGAGCGGCACTTGCTGCACCTGACGATGTGGGAACTCGACATTTTGCGTCTCGGCCAGGAACTCACAATTCCAAGGATCCACCACTGGCTGACTGTTTACCGGTTTACTATGGACGGTGAAGCACGAGATCCACTAGCCGTGAGTCGATGGTGCCAGGCAAGCAGCCATGATGATGAACGTCTCGATTGTCCGGTCTTCGATATGGCAAGGGCTCTCTGTGATGCTCTGCTGTAAGCTACATTGGTCGCAGAAAAAGCAGCCGGGTACACGCCACGTTCCCACGATCAAGGCCCCCTCCCGTGAAGCGTCAAACTTGTTCGGTGGTCGACGGGGTGGCGCAGTGGCGGATGGGCCGTCATGACCGGGAGCAGCGCCGGGTCTGGGCTCCACTTTGGCCCGAGACCAGCGCGAGAGTACGGAGTACTGCACCCAACTAAAATGTTACGTAACGAGGTACGTACTCTCGGCCGACATTAGCATTCGCAGATCAGGCTGTTTTGCTTCTTAAGTGTCCACGGTCCCATCCCCCGTTCAATTTCCTCATTTCTCTCATCACCAACAAGCAATCAACTCAATGGGACTTTTGGTGATTTGGGCGGCAGGGCGGGATGGCGAGGGGGCGAGGGGGTCTGACGATTCCCGAGCTCATTTTCCTGTCTTTTGCGGTGACAGTTGGAACCTTGTAGCCGAGGATGGAGGCTTGTTCTGGTAGATCTAGCGGTATAGGGGATGGTGGTTTTATAATGACGATACATAATTCTTTGATTTCCATTATTGCCGTGACATCATCTGCTCGAGGGCACGCGTTGGATCACGACCCACAACATAGACCCCACCTACCCACCCGCCTTATCGATAACTCAAACCCGTCTGCCATCGTCAAAAAAATTTCTAAAGAGCTAGGCAACGTCCTCGGCCATCAGTCTGGCAGCGCACATGGTGCAGAGGAAGCGCAGCCATGGAGCAACTTCACAAACCGCATCGCAAGTCCAAGGAGAAGAAGAAGCACACGGGAGGTACGGCTCACACACTCTTATGAAGAAGAAAAAATTCGTCCAAGGCGGGTACTGACAGTGGCGCAGAGAATAATCCCAAAGCTTTTGCCTTCTCCAAGCCGGGAAAGTTGCAAAAAGCCGCAGCAAGGTCCCAAGATGTATATTTATCCACACTCACCACTACCAAACCCAGCACAGATGATTGACTAGGGCATTTTCTCCTTCTAGATCAAAGAAAGACGTCTTCACGTACCGCTCGTCGACCGACTTCCCGATGAAGCTCCTCCTCGCCTCGTGGCCATCGTGGGACCTCCCGGCGTTGGTAAGACCACTTTGCTCAAATCAATGGTTCGGAGATATACGAAAGAGACAATCTCAGACCCCCAAGGACCGATTACCGTCGTTACTTCGAAAAAGCAGCGCTTGACATTTGTTGAATGCCCCAATCAGTTGGAAGCCATGGTAGACATCGCCAAGGTGGCGGACATCGTGCTGCTCATGATTGACGGTAACTTCGGTTTCGAAATGGAAACCATGGAATTTCTCAACATTCTGGCCGCGACGGGTATGCCGGGAAATGTGTTTGGTATTCTGACGCATCTGGACCTCTTCCGCAAGCCTCAGGCCCTGAAGGATGCCAAGAAGAGATTAAAACGAAGACTTTGGACCGAACTGTACCAGGGCGCGCACTTGTTCTACCTCTCAGGAGTCATGAATGGGCGGTATCCCGACCGTGAGATTCACAATCTTTCTCGATTCGTGTCCGTCATGAAGAACCCTCGACCGTTGATCTGGCGCAACAATCATCCATACACAATCATCGACAGCTTCCGTGACATCACGCACCCAACAAAGATCGAAGATGATCCCAAATGCGATCGATCAATCGTCTTGTCAGGTTACCTCCGAGGCACAAATTTTGCCTCGCAAGGACAGCGAGTTCATGTCGCAGGTTTGGGAGATTTCACTGTGGCTAGTATGGAGGTCCTGCCTGATCCTTGTCCGACCCCATCGATGGAGCAAGCTCTGGCGAAAATCGCTGGCAAGACTGGGCGACGACGACTGGACGAGAAGGAAAAGAAGTTGCACGCGCCCATGTCAGATCGAAGTGGCCTTAAGATTGATGGTGATGCTATCTGGATTACGAGAGAAAAGGGCTTCAGCTTCAACAAGGATGCAGAGGATGTGGAAAGAGGCGAAGGCGAAGAAATGATTGTAGATCTGCAGGGTGAGCGACGACTGCTCGGTCAAATGGAGGACGGTGTACAACTCTTCTCTGGTGGCCAGAAGATCAACGAACTGGCGGATGAGGAAGATACCGGACGAAAAACGCAACGGCGTGCTCGGCTCGCCGAGCGTGATGAGGACGAGAATGAGGACATGACCGATGAGGATGAGGTTGAGGATGAGGATGAAGGCTTTGTCAGCGGGAGTGGAGATGAGGATTCAGACGGAGAGGTCGAGTTCGATGAGGACAAGATGGGCAAGATGTTCCGCAAGAGTGCCGACAAGTCCAATGAAGAGGGCGACGTCGCATTTGCCGACAGCGACTCAGATCTCGGTTCATTATCAGGCGATGAGGAGGAGGAGAAAGAAGAAGAAGAAGACGAGGAAGGGTTTGACTCTGATGAAGAGGAAGCTGCCATGCGGTGGAAGGATGACCTGGCTGGAAGAGCTCGCAAGCTACATGGCAAGCGGCGGAAATTTCACACGGGAGATCTAGCCAGGTACATCTATGATGACTCTATGACACCAGAGGAAGCTCTAAAGCGATGGAGAGGCGAACAAGACGGGCCCGAAGAGGAAGACATTGAGAAGTCAGATGATGACGAGGACTTCTTCAAGAAGTCGTCGCAGGAGAAAGAAGACTCAACAGAAGACCGCTCAATACCGTTGTACGACTACGAAGACTTGGCAGCCAAATGGGCGGAGCAAGACAACTTGGACGGTCTGCGTCGAAAATTCACAAGCACAGACCTGGGAGGCGATGTTGATGAAGACGGTGGAGATGACGATGATTTTGATGGGTTTGGAGATGGAGACAATGATGATGATGACGAAGGTGACGGGGTCTTCCAAGATCTGGAAGCCGAGGACGCAGGGCAGACACAAGCAGAGGCAGCAGACGACATTGCCGCCGAGCGAGAAAAGAACGCCAAGCGCAAAGAAGAATTGAAGCAGCGTTTCGAAGAGCAAGATCGAGATGGTTTCCTCAACGACAAGGCCAACGCCCGCAGAGAAGGCGGCGACATCCACGAGTATGGCGAGGACGACTGGTATGACGCGCAAAAGGCCACGATCCAGAAGCAGCTCGATATCAACAAGGAAGAGTTTGAGAACCTCGATGAGCGCCAAAGAGCCGCCGTCGAGGGCTACCGCGCCGGCAAATACGCCAAGCTGGTTCTCGAAGGTGTCCCCGCCGAGTTTGTATCCAAGTTCAGCGCCCGTCTTCCCATTGTCGTCGGCGGCCTGACTCCCACCGAAGACCGCTGGGGTTTCGTGCAAGTGCGCATCAAGCGTCACCGTTGGCACAAGAAGATCCTCAAGACCAACGACCCCCTCATCCTGTCCCTGGGCTGGCGACGCTTCCAGACTATGCCCATCTACAGCACGACCGATTCTCGCACGCGCAACCGCATGCTCAAGTACTCCCCGAGCACATGCACTGCTTCGCCACCGTCTACGCTCCCTCATTGCCCCCAACACGGGCTTCGTCTGCTTCAACTCCTTCTCGCCCTCCAACGCGGGCTTCCGCATCGCCGCCACAGGCACCGTCCTCAGCGTCGACGAGTCCACCGAGATTGTCAAGAAGCTCAAGCTCACGGGCACTCCCTACAAAATCTTCAAAAACACCGCCTTCATCAAGGACATGTTCAACTCGTCTCTCGAAATCGCAAAGTTCGAAGGCGCCTCCGTCAAGACCGTCTCCGGCATCCGCGGCCAGATCAAGCGCGCCCTGTCCAAGCCAGAAGGCCACTTCCGCGCCACCTTTGAAGACAAGATCCTCCTCAGCGACATCGTCTTCCTCCGCGCCTGGTACCCCATCAAACCCCATCGCTTCTACAACCCGGCCACCAACCTCGTGGGCTGGCAGCCCATGCGTCTCACCGGCGAGGTTCGCCGCGACGAGAACGTCGCCACGCCCCAGCTCAAGAACAGCCAGTACCGCAAGATTGAGCGCGAAAACAGACACTTCAACCCTCTGCGTGTGCCCCGTGCCCTCGCCGCCCAGTTACCCTACAAGTCGCAAATCATCACCACCAAGAAGCAGAAGCACCAGACCTACATGCAGAAACGAGCCGTCGTCTTGCCCAACAACTCGGAGGAGAAGAAGGCCCGCGCCGTCATGCAGCAGCTGCTCACTGTTCGCAACGACGCTGCTGCCAAGAGACGCGCCAAAAAGGCCGAGAACCACGCTGCCTTCAAGAAGAAGCTTGCTGATAATGAAGAAAAGAAGGAGGCTAGAGAAAAGAGAGAGTCCAAGGACTTTTGGCGCAAAAATGGGAGAAAACGTGGTGCGGCTGAGGATAATGCTGCTGCTGGTGGCGGCGGCAAGAGGAGGAGGTGACCTGGGTAGAACGGAGTCAAATGGAAAGAAAATTGCGTATATCTCATTTTGTCAAAGGGAATGGTGGAACAATAACTGCAACATTGTTTTGATTTTACACGATACTTGAAACCCATTAACGTCAGTCTGTAAGTTTCAACCAACCAACCATGTGTGAAACAAAGTAGAACCCGATAAGAATTATCTTCTTCTTCTTCTTGCCAGACAACCCAGTGAGAGTCTGCGGAATCGTGTGTGGAATGATGAGCTTGTGGAAGCTTGGGCCGACCACCATCGTGTTTTAAATATAATCGCACCTGCTAGGGAGGCTGGCGAGTCAACAGGCATACAAATGTATTTGCAACATACTCTCAACACTCTCTTGTCCTGTAGACTTCAACGCAGGCCTAATAGTAAAGTAACCCTTCATCCTCGCCAAAGCTAGCCAGCGGACGACATATATAGCTGCATCCATTAAAAGACGGCCTCACGTTTTGGTTGAGTAGCAACCGCCGCCAAAAATATTCTTTCCCGCAATCTTCTATCAAAGGCAACACGTTCCCTGCCGTCGCTGCCTCTTCGGGTCATTTTCAGTCCACTTCGTTTTGCAAACTCGATCTTGAGCGTCTCCCACAAGAACGTGATGAGTGTTCCAGAGGGAAACCCAATGCAATCCGAATTCCAACATTGTCCAGCCCGGTCGACGAAGAAAAGATGTACGCCCCATGAAAGAAAGCACGTTCAAAGCATCATCGCCCAAGTCTCATGCCTTGTTCGCTTTATCTCTTGTACACGTGGAATTTGTTGTAATGAGCCACCTAGGAAGCAATCAAAGGTTCCGCTTCAATGACGGGTTCTGTGGGAACTGGGCCCTCGGGTTCAGCAACCTTCTTCAAGTTGGGCTCCTCGGTAGGGGCAACGGGAAACTCGGGCTGCTTGACAGGGGCAGCAGAAGTAGGCTGCTTGGGAGAAGAAACAGGGAGGGCGAGGTGGCGCCGCGACCACGCAGCATCTCCTGAACCTTTCCAGTGTAATCACCAGCGTATTGCTTGCCCACGGAGGTGATATGATCGGCCTGCTTCTGGGCGACGCTTCGAACCTGGGCAGTTTGAGCATTGATTGCATCAGAAGCGTTCTTGAGGTGGTGATCGATCAGCTCCTGGTTGGAGGCGTAAACCAGGGGCACGAAGAAGGCTACCGTGGTGGCAATAATGGCAAGGCCCCAGTACGGCACGAGCTTTACAAGGTGATAAGAAAGGAAGGCAGCCACACAGGTCTGTTCGTTTCACATCAGTCAGCAGCAACAAAATAGGGTTTGGTAACGAGTGCAAGGCTTACAGCGGCAGAGGCACCGACGTTCTCGACGAAAAGAATTCTCTGGGCTTCGATGACAAAGAAGTTGATGAGCTCGTGAACGTCGCCAATGAAGCTGTCGATGGTAGGTCGCGAGATGGTAAGGTATCGGCGAGGGCGCATCTGAGTGGCCAAGCCGTGGCTGAGGATGGCCTTACCAGCGATTTCAGCGGCGACAGTCACGGAGAGAGCCATGGAAGACAGCTTCAAAGCCCAGCGGATTACATCGAGGTATCTAGCCACGAAGATAAAAGAGACAATCGAAGCGTATGCAATGGTGGAGGCACCTAGATGGTGCGAGACATGTCAGTGGCCCGCTGATCAATTTGCCCGTATTTGCTGGCTATGAAGAGATCGACTCGAAGCATCACTTACGAGGGTTCTTCCATGACAGAAGCTCTGAGAAGAAAGAGTGGTAGTGCGTGAGGGCTGGCCGGTGGCCGCGGGGTTGACGGGAGTCCTTCGAGATGCAGCAAGGTTGGAGAGCTCAGCCTGAGTCTTGACCTGCTGGTCCTTCACGTTTTGAGCAACGGGACCTGTTCAGAAAAGCGGAGCGGGTCAGCCTTGACCAACGGAGAAAATCGAGTATTTGCGGTTTAAGAACGGGAGTGACGTCCAAAAAAACTTACCGTTAGTGACAGAGTCATAGGCAGCAGTCGCATCTGTAGAAATTGGGTCAGGATATTGTGTCGTTATCATGGCAATAGCTGTATGAGGTGGTCACGTATCAAGGTACTATAGCTCGGGTTAGCGACTCGGGCATCGGGTATGACGAGAAAGAGGCGTGCCAGAGGAGGAAAAGTGCAAAACAAACCTTACTGGTCTTGGTGGTCTCTAAGAGAGAACCGCCGTTAGGGGCGGTATCAGCCATGGCGATTATTGGTAAATATGCGGTTTGTGTAGTTTTTGCTAATGTTTTAAAATGTGTGGTGGTTTTTGCCCTTCGTGGGGAGCTGAACAGTGGTCGGGTCGCGAGATTTTGGTATCTAAGGGGTAGTAGGCCAAAGTGTAAGCGACAGAAGCTTCAGAGCTCAAAATCGGGCAAGCTATGTAGCCTTCCAGTATCAGTTAGGTGGAGAGACAGTCCTCTAGTCTGTACAGTGACGCAGCTGACGAGGGAGAGATGCAGAGATGCAGAGATGCGGAGATGCAGCAGAGAGGAGCAACAGGGCCAAGATGACTAGGACTAGAACCAGAACCGGAAATAGGGAAGGGTTGGAATAAAATGCACTCTTGTCGTACCTGTGAGATGCGATCGAAGTGTTGAGTTGTTTGGGAGGATTGGATCCTGTTTTGAGGGGTAGGAGTAAGAGCGAGGGAGAAGCAGGAGGAAGGAAGCACGGAGTGGGAGTTGGCAGAAGGGAAAGAGGAAAAATGGATGACGGAGGACGAATGACGGAAGACCGGGATAAGAGATATCAAATCAAATCAGGTTGCCAGAGCCCACTGGACAGGGACAGAGCAGAGTCTGAGTGACTGGGCGACTTATGTGGGCGACTATTTTATGTACTCGATACGACACGACTACCATATTAAATAATACGCTACGTGTGTACGTACACAGTGTGTACCGTACCTGCACCATGGACAGACTGGGTTTCACTCCGTCGACCAGACCGAACCACCATCACTCACTGCTCCTCTACGACGGGTGGACCCATGGGAGATGGCAGTATTGTTCTTTGTGGCTGCCATGACCCTATCAGCGTCCGTAAGTCTGGCATGGGCGATGCATCAAGATGCACTGATGAAACGATAAAAATTTACGTCCTGAAATTAAGATGAAGGCGCAAAAAATCATGTGCCAACAAGAAAGCAAGACGAGACAGGAGTTGTGGGGCCCTTGACAACCAGTGACGACGCGAATCCGTGTTCCAAGCTCGCAAGCTATCTGGCAGCTGGCAAGCTACCTGGCAGCTGGCATGACTAACTAGGCACGGATTCGGATGACGACAGAGGAGGGCGCGGCAGTCCGTGTCTTGTTTTCAAGCTCGTCCATTTCATATCCATGCCCATCGTCGGTCAGCCCAGCACCATCAATTGATTAGCCACCTGTCCGTCATGGAGCACTTCAGCCGGGGTGACATGCAGATGACGACCTTGATTTCTTCCGCCAGTTCGCATCAAGGACACACGGCACCGTTGGGACAGGGCCACGGGGGTACGTCACTCACCCAGACATTATTAGTATGTGAGGCAACGCCTTTGATGTTTCTCCAACCAAGGAACAGCGAAAGGTTGACGCACGCGGGTAGTTCACAAAGCAAAGGACATCCGGCACGCATTCGCCAACGAGCGAGCATCGTGAAAGACTCACTCCACGGGTTACACTGTTCTAA
The DNA here is from genome assembly GCA_021950295.1 of Epichloe scottii. NCBI lineage: Eukaryota > Fungi > Ascomycota > Sordariomycetes > Hypocreales > Clavicipitaceae > Epichloe > Epichloe scottii. The sequence continues at coordinate 1,954,819 of CP083245.1, forward strand.
CACGTTTGCTTCTTGTGCCTTTTTCTCAATTACTTTGAACATCGCCGTATTCGACTGCATGTACTCCGTATGACCCTGCTTTCGCAGGACAGTTCAGTAGCGTCACACAGGGTTTGCGACAGGCAACCAATCATGGAACCCTTGGCCGGGGCATATCTGGCATGAATTCGTTCTGGCTGGATTTTGAGAAGGGCTTCTCCTTATGTCTCCATACACGCCAGAAAAAACTTCGACAGCGCCGTCTCCTTCATATCAGATAACATGGACAAATACAACGTCTCGAAAGCTATGCCAAAAGAGTGAGTCTCAGCGCGAGTTTAGCCAAGATTAGCGCGATGATAAAGGCAGAATTAACCTCAAAGAATGCCTTGCTAAATTTCCCAAAAAAATCGAAAAACTTCGTTAGCTAGACGACGTCCTGTTACTTTAGCAGCCTAGAAACTTTGTGAAACTCCAAATAAAACCGAGCTGATGGAACTCGTGTGTCTACGCGATCGTATGTTCCAAAGAGGCGAACCACATGCTGGATTCTAGTCCAGCCCACTGTAATAGTCTGATAGAGGCCGCTTACGGCACATGTAGAAGAAGAAGAAGAATCTTGCTTTGCAACGTACCTCGTGGTCTCTGGTGTGCTGTTCCTTTGATATAATTGTCTCCTTCATCCCACGGCACTCCGTAGTCTGCTCGATTCTCATGAAAGCATGGAATGAGACATTCCATTGCCCACGAAGAATAGACAGCATGAGATTTCAATTACTATATCGGGCAAGATTCACTGTGACACAGCTTCATTGTTACGATACCTCACAGAGATTCAGTGTATGTATATATCATGCACGAATTAATACCATTACCTAGAGTGGTTGTGATTATTCTTGAACGCATTTTCTTATAATCCGCGGGTAGCTAGCTCTGCCTTCTACTTTATTGCATAAAGCATATGTAAAGTTAGTTACCTTTGCTTTCCACTGGTTTCGATGAACAACATGTGAGCCTCCTCTGCATTATGCCTACCTTACTCATTCCGTGTTGTGTGTGTGCGTGTACAAATTGATCAACACAGCCTGGATTCTAACTTCTGTCGCGTTATACCATCCACCCCTTCGCCAACATTTCGCAGCATTTAGCCATCACAGGCCGCCGCAATTAGAATCCCATCTAGGGATATGACTCCTCCGACGCATGATACTATGGCTCGCTCGCATGCAAATGCAGCCACAATGAATTATATACAGAAATTTGCGGCATCAAGACAGAAAAAATAAACAAACACGGTGTTCACACCAGCGTGATGCATCAATTTCGAAAAGGTGAGAAGAAAAAGAAGAGAAAATAGAACCACCCTGGGTACGCTGCTAATCCATCGGCTTGTGAAAATCAATCAGCTTCATTCATCGCGATCATCTCCTCCACCCCCAAAAGCCTCCCGAGCTGGGAGACGTGGCTCCCGTTGTCACCGCGGGCTTAGCAACATGGTCAACAGGTGGTGTTGTTGCTTGTCCCGTGAGTCGACCGAATACCGCCATGGCTCCGAGGGAGTTTGATGCTGCCAAGGAGCCGTGTGACTCTGATGGCGGCAAGCCATGGGCTTTCCGGAGTGCCTCGAGTTTTTGCTTTGCTTCCTCGGCTTCTTGCTTTGCCGTTGCTTCGGCCGTCTTGGCCTGAACCAGTTCCAACAGCAGTGTTTCGTGTTCGCTGGGTGAGGTGTCTATTTCCGAAGAACAACCAAGGGCAGCCGCATGGGCCTGCGGCAGGGATGATATCCTCTTACTATAGCCCTGAGCCTGTGATGGCGTAGATTTGCTTCGCCCAAGTTTGAGCTCCCGTAACCCACCATTCTTGCCCTTCCCTGCCCAATCCGCATCAACGTCACGATGATTGGGCTCCGAGGATGCGCTGCTAGATACTCTGGCTCTCATGCCATGAATCTGCCTTTCCAGCCGTTGCTTGTCTTGATGAAGTGACTTCACGTGTCCATGTCGCTCCCGCAATTGTTCTTTCAAAGCAGAGACTTCTTGGTCCATGTCATGGATACGCCGGCTCAGGTCTTGCGAGTGAGAGACTGCAATGGCAAGCTGGTCCTTTGTATTCAGCAACTCATCTCGTAGCTGAGACTTTGATTGAACCATGGACGATCGATGCTTCTTATCCTGAACCGCGAAGCGGTTCTCAACCCGGTCCAAGAGCTCCGAAAGGTCCTCCGTTGAGGGTGGTTCATCGTCATGTTCAGCCGCAGTCTCTATGGTTGGCTCTGGCTCTTCAATCGTCGGTGTGGCATCACTGTCATCTCCTCGGCAGGAATCGACGTTCTGTGTCCATCGTCATCGTCCGCCGAAGTGGCTGACTCGTCCTCTGCCTCGTCATTATTAGTCGCCCGCTTTCGCAGACCATCCAACAACGATCGAACGGCTTTTCGATCCTCCTCTCGCTCCTCCTGTTCAGATTGTAACTGGTTGGCCAGAAGAGCGTGATCACGTTGCATTTCGCTCAGGGCCATCAGAAGATCCTCAATTTGGCTATGTAAGTATCTCTCATCTTTAGTTTTAGTGTTCGCGCTCGATTTCGGCCCCACTGGCGTCAACTCACGACTAGCCAAATCGTCCTCTGTGTTCGCCGAATCCCGAGAAAGAGTGCTGGCATCGGTTGAGGATGAACTCGTGATACTTGCAGAGCTCGCTTCCATCGAGTTCAGTGTGGACGCTATACTCTGTTTCGATGTGCTGCGACGAAGCATACTGAGTGGCCGAGCAGGTGCCACAGACAAGCCAGGGGTCAAGTTGTTGCTCTTGCTGGATGAGGCCCAAATACGTCCTAGAAAGCGACTAGCGGCAGTGGTTATGTCGGAAGCTCGTGCCACGTTCGCGGTGGCAACCAGAGACTCTTTGTACGCTTGCTCCAACTGTGAAAGCTTCTCTCGTGTCACAGCGCCCGTCAGGCTCGCAAAGTCCTGGACGAATTCGTCGGCGTTGTAGTGGTAGCAGTCCCACAGCCCACGAGACAATAGAAGTTGCATTACGTCTTCCAGCTCTGTGCAGGCAAGCAGACGGGCCTCGTTCTTCCTCATGAGTGACAGAGCAACGCGCATCAAGGTTTCCGAGGCTCCCTCGGCAAAAATAACATCATATATCCGGAAGAGCATCGGTAACGGACACGTGACGGCGAAGAAGCTGAGGAACCATTGCGAAACATATGCGGTCTCGACCTGAAGCTCCTCAAGGTGGCTGGAAAGCGCAGGCAGATTGGCCCGCAAGAGTTCGCGGAATTGATAAATGCGGACATGTAACCCGGACAAGTCAGGAAGAAAACACTCTCGTAAATCATACTTCTCCATGAGCCTATCATTTATTACAACGTCAGTATTTTCCATGCGCCAATCACGAAGCCTGGGTGTCTACAAACTTACCGAACAAGGACGCAAAATGCCTGCTTGTCGGGCATGTGCATCAACAATGGCCCTACAAGAAAAGCGAGGCCTTGACAGTATCCTATCTTTGTATCATAAAGGCTGAATGACTTGAGCACTCTCCCAAGCATGCGCTGCCCATCACCGTCAGGATCACGGAACATATCAACACCAGGAAAGCTTCGCCCCAAATCTTTGCCAATAAGAAGTTCGTAAGGGCTTGATTCCCCGCAGAAACGCTCATATTGTTCCTCGAGGACAGCATCACGAGCACCAGACATGCTCTGCCATACAACTCCTCGCAAGGGCGGTGGTATTCCTTTGCGGATCTTGTTAGATAGAAGAGTGGGTAGCCGAGCAGCAGTTTGCTGGTAATCCTTGACAAGAGCGGCATAGAATTCTAAATCAGTCATCGGAGGTGGCGGTAGCATGGAGTATCGGAGGGCTGAAGATGTTGGCCCGTTGACCATTTTGCGCAACTGGGCCATGGAAGGCGGTCGTGGTTTGCTTGACGAGAGCTTTTCTACAGCTTGCACCTTGACACTCTTGGGGTTCGTAGCCAGTTTCGCGTTTTCCTGCTCCAAGCGTGCCAGAAGAAGAGCCGTTGACTGTTTGGTTTTAGCATGAATCATGACGGTCACGAATAGGACGTTCAGGTCCAGCCAAAAAAAACGCACATTATCGGTTTCCTCGTCCTTTGTTTGCTCATCCTCGGTTTTTTCCAGCTGTTCCCAATTGACTTCCTCGTTATCATCGGAAGAGTCGGTTTCATTGCCATCAGCACCGCATTGCCCCAACTCATCTCTGAGGCTGCGATTAGCTTCGATGGTTGATACAGTGGCTTTGGTGTTCAGTGGTTTAGATGACCTGTTGTTGTGCTTTTCACTGGGTGACTCGCTGTCATTTGACTCATCTTCCACGTCTACTTGCTCTTCTTCCAGTACAGTCGAGGCAATGCTTCCCAGCCTGCAGTTCGTTACGGCAGTCGTCGTGTTCAAAGTGAGGGATGATGGTTCTGAAAGTCGTACGGTGACCATGGAGTCATGGGCCATGTTGGGAGCTTCCGCCTCTGTTGCTTCAATTTCGTGGATTTGGTCGGAATCTCCCGTCTCCTCGGGTTTTATTTTTACTTCCTTTGCCAGGGCTTTTGTCGTCTGGTCGGTCCCGGTGATTTGATCCGCCTTTTCGGGTTCGACTTGTTGATGGTTCTTTTCATCCGTGTTATTTTGGCTATCGACCGATACCGAGTCTCGTTTGGTGGCAGTTATGTCGGACGGAGGATCATGCTGGATTTTCAGGTCGTCCGAGTTCATTGCCTGTGTCTTGAACGACGAACATGTAGACGACCTGGAGCTGGAATGCGTCATGCTGGTCGACGACGCCAGTTGCAATCCAGCGTGGAGGCGGTTGGGGCGAGGTCACACCTGACAACGACGACAAGAGCCCACTTTCCTTCGCTGGGTCTGCGTCAGAAGTAGGTGTAGATAGTCCAGTGCGACTGACTACTCCGTACTGAGGCCTACCTACGCCGAAGCAAGCACAGTGGTTGAGAAAGACGATGGAGTCTTGTCGTTTCATCGAGGGGTTCCGAATGGCTGAGACAGCCCATGCCAAAATTGCACCACGATCCCTTGCCAGCGAATTACTCGCGGGAGCGGATACCCATTGACAGTGTTTTTTTTTAGATGAAACCTCACAGCAGCACTCAGAATTCAGTGGCGAGCGAAGGAAGATGTACGAAAGGGGAAAAAAGTATGACGGGTTAGAAACGGCAGGGTCAGGCTCGGGACGGATTATGGACTGCCACGACTGCTTGGCATGGAATGGCTGTGGAGAAACAATAGAAAAATAATGGTGCAAGCCGGGGAAGAGAAGAGAGAAGAAGGAGAGCGAGCACTTGCAACAGTGCTAGCATGGAACCCTAGTTCTAGCAGTGGACGCGAAATTTCCGGGGTGCCAATGTTTCCCATTGACATTCACATTCACATTCGAATTCACAGTGGAACAACCTCGAAAAGCACCTAGGGGAGTACGGGTTTATGTCCCTTGGTATCTAGCAGGCGAAGGTCTCAGACGCTCATAACCAATAACCGCCTCATGTGATTTCAAGTATGAAAAGGGGTCGTTGTTGCCAAACAGTGTTGCGGACATCCGTTCATCAACCATGTTCGCCCTTTTTTTGTGCTTCGTTGTCGTTCATAACTGGTTGGTCTGGTTGGTCAATGAAATGAATGCAGGTGCCAGACTGGCCACGGGCCCACTCACTGGTCGGGCGCGAAAAACGGGCCATGCCTATTTGGCTTGGGACGGCGTTCAAGGGGCAGGAAAGGGAAGGGGTCAGTCAACTGGTATTTTCAAGAGGGGTCCTCGTGTGTGATTTGCCAGCCAGCCAGCCCCTGATGCACATGAACGCCACAGACCAGCATTTCCAGGTCCCGGTTTTCCTTGTAATACCGCGTCTTTTTTGCTTCGCGCGATGCCGCCGCCAAGGTGGGTTTTCCGGAGGCTGCTGCCGCTTGAACGCCGTCGTGGCCGTCCATCGCCCGTCAGCCGTTGCGAGCCGCCCGCATCAACTGGCCTGGCCAATGTTGCATTGTGTTGGCTGCATCCTCTGTTCTTCGAGATTGGCGGTTGTTCTTCGGGGGAATCTGAGCAATGGAGTCCCTCGCTCTTTCCATTCCCTGGGGATCAACACATCAACAACACTGAAGCCGAAGTCGATGCAATTCGTAAAGTGGGTGAGGCCACCTCATGTGGCACGAGCTTGGATCCAAGTAGCTTCAGCCACATTTTCATCTGGCTCAACTACCCTACAATCCCATCAACCCCAATGGTCCGAAGATATTGTCGGCAGGCGCATAAACTGTAGAGAGTGTAAAGAGCATTCGTTCCGCAACATACCACAAAAGTACATTAGTGACGAATGATGGATGACGCCGTGACCTCGACACCTTGAAATGAAGCGTGCAAAACAGGCATCCGCGCGAGGCGCCACAGGGCCTGGGAGTCTGCTCGATGAGTAATAATTGTCTCTGTCTGTCCCATGAGCACCGAACATATTAGAAGGCATTCGCAGTTGCACACCGCCAGTTCCGGGTCATATCAAGTCACTTCAAGGGTTGCCTCAAATTGGGGTGCCAGCGGCACACCCAATGGTGGACGTGGTAGCGGCATGTGTGAGCACCTTATCCATTCATCATGCCCATCCAGTCCATCTCGGGGTTGGCGTTGGATGACGAGGGTGTCATGCGTTCAATCGGACGGACGTGCATCGTTAGCTCGGTCTCCATGTCTGGTTATGCAACCACTTTTCGGATGATGACGGCGGACATGGCAGCACTATGAATACCGCACTCTTTATTCCTATACGTACTACTACCATATTTCTAATGCCCTTGCCGTAATCCGGGTTGTTACTGCAAATTGTGAGCAGATCGTCGCTTGGCTAGCCCACCCTTCGCGGGCAACCTTCGCGGGCAACCTTCGCGGGCAATTCTCGCGGGCAATTCTCGCGGGCAACGAGACGCGTCGCACTTGGCGCCTGACATTGCATTGTGGGGTCGCAGGTTCACCAGACGTAATTAAAAAGGCTCCATGGCTCCGATCTGGGCCCATGCCATGCCCAACCCATCCTGCGCATTTTGCATGGGCGTGATGCATGCATGAAAGCAAGCAAGCGAGCAAGCAAGCAAGCACTTTGGCTGTCGCGAGTTCGTGAGAGGGAATCCAGCGCAGCAGAAAGGACGCATGTATGAGAATATTGGTGGCTGCACTGGCTTTCTGTTTGGCAGTGACACCATCTCGACAACAATGATTGAGGGATCGCATTGATCTGACCAGGCTGGACCAGTGACACCAGTGACCCCCCTCTCTAGTGCTAGCCCCGATGCCCCGGCCACTTGTCGCAGCATTTCCGCACGTCAACGTCAACATGGAACTGAGTCCTGACAGTGAGGCCTGTGCTTGAGTAAGTAACCGCAAAATCAATCGTCCATGTCGTTTTCGACATCGATCATCACAACAGTACTCCGTAGCCGACTTTGTTTTCCCTCTCCCTCCTCCCTTCTCCCATGCCCTTGCCCTCGACTCCTTTTCTTGCTTCTTCTTCTACGATACTTTGGTTTTCGAGAGCCACACTATCTGTGCCGTCGCTCCTCATGGCTCATCTATCCTGACGGGCGTGAACGCGGGACGCCATGACAGCCAAAGGCGAGGTATCGTATGGGACCATGTTCTCCTCGCTACTGCGCCGCCCGAAGCGCGCCTCTCGTCGCGTCGACATTCACGATTTCGCCGTCCCCACCTCGTCTGTTCCACAGCGACAACGTCAATACACGGAGAGGACGCATGCCACGGCGGATTTCACCGAAGCTGATGACGATGACGAAGATACAAATGAAGAAGACCTCGTTCGATTTGACGAGGATGCTGGTCAAACAAATGACCAGGACCAAATAGACGAAGATGAGGATGACGGAGCCGAGGAAGATAACCGTCACCGAGATCTACCTGTTCTTCCTCTCTTCTCGGCAACGCACCTTGGTAAATTTACACCTCGCACCCTCTATTTGATATGATTTGATTTGCATTGAGTAAAATTTGTTTCTCGGACGAATACCACCCCTTCTTCCTTGGATCCCATGTCATATTGTTAGCAACCTCCTTGCTGCATCTACACAACACACTTTCCGCAAACCAAACGCTAACCACAGTAAAAACTGTTGTTCATCTTCCAGATACACTTCCCATCTACAACATCACACACTCTATTCGTATAATTGTAACTGCTCGCACTGAGACTTCGCTATCGTGGGATCAGCTGCGATCGCCACAAGTTTCCCAATTTCTGGTGAAACCTATGCAGCAGCAAATTCGGACCCAACACTTTTCAAGAGCCACCATATACGCCCTGATGGCAAATTGTTTGCAATTTAGCAAAGAAGGACAGAGATATGCTGCTAATGCCGGAATCAGCAACACGAGATCCAAAGTCTGCGAGCTTCTAGCTCTCAAACTACTCAAGGAATACTCCACGAGAGAACTGATTGATGCCCTGGCCTATGATTTCTACCCACTCCAAGGACTTCCAGGTGCACAGCCACCAGTTGCACAAATCAGGCCGTCCACCAAAGCGAAGCAAGCTGTGACTGCGTCGAGGACATCTACACTCGAAGTTGCTATCCGAGCTTCGGCCAAACACTTCCTCGCCCACCCAGTGGTGGTCCAACAGCTCGAAGCGATCTGGAATGGTGCCATCACCTTCTATTCCTCCGCAGACAGCTTGCATCGCGAATTGCCACCCACGCCCGTGATAAGCATCAACGGATATACCACAAAGCCGGACAACAGGACTCCGCTACTCGGGGCTCTGACATCTAAGCCAGGCCAGTATCAGGTTCCCACCGGGAGAAGGACGGTCATGCTTTACGATCCGCGGCAGGCCTCCATGTTCAAACTTTCTCGTCTTCGAGTGCCGCGGTATCGATCCTTTCTTTCCACGCTGTCCCTGGCTGTATTAATTGGTCTTTTCCTGGCCGTACTCTCCCAAAGATCTGTGCAAATCACCGGACTGGAATTGGTATTCTGGTTCTGGAGCGCCGGATTCATGTTGGACGAGCTGGTTGGTTTCAACGAACAAGGATTCGCCCTCTACATCATGAGCTTCTGGAACATCTTTGACTTGGGAATCCTGGTGCTGCTTATCGCATACTACTGCATGCGAGCTTACGGCGTCTTCTTGGTTGATCCCCATCAATGGAACACCATGGCATACGACGTCCTGGCAGCTAATGCGATATTGCTTCTGCCCCGGATTTTCAGCGTTTTGGACCATTACCAGTACTTTTCTCAGCTCTTGATTGCCTTCCGTCTCATGGCTGTGGACTTGGCGGCTGTTTTTGTCCTAGTTTTGATCATGTGCAGCGGGTTCTTTGTTTTCTTCACGTCATCCCAAGATGCCAGCGATGGCGGTGAGGTTGCATACAAGATTTTCCAGATCCTTATGGGTTTTACGCCTGCTGCGTGGGATGTGTAAGCTGGGAACGGTGTTCTTCTACGCAAGAGGAAGATGCTGACGGCTTTTAGGTGGCCTTCCTACAACTGGCTGGCGAGGATACTGATGATGATTTTCCTCATCATTTGTCACTTTTTGGTTGTGTAAGTGCAGCCTGAACCAATTCTTTTTGTTTCATCAACTTTAGGAGTCCACAGTCTAACGGGAAAATCCCAGAACTATTCTCATCACGGTCTTGACAAACTCGTTCATGGCGATCGCTTCTAATGCCACGGAAGAGCACCAGTAAGCACAATCGCAGGTAATCTGTTCTTCTCATGGTTCGAAATTAATTAGCGCAGGTTTGTTTTTGCAATCAACACCATTTCCATGGTCAAGAACGACGCCCTCTTTTCTTATATAGCACCCAGCAACATATTTGCCTGGCTGCTGATGCCGCTGCGTTATTGCATGCCCCTGAAGCACTTTGTTTGGCTCAACCGAACGATTATCAAAGTCACCCACTTCCCCGTTCTGTTCATAATTTATCTGTACGAGAGGTTCTGGCTGGCGTCGTCCATGTTCGAGCCTACAGATCTTGTCGAGAACCACGGGCGGTCGCGAAGTCGAGCCATCTCGTTTGGGGACGCGGCTCAACGCACCGCCATGTTCAGCCCCAACGCCCGAGTGCGAGAAGAGTCTGTTGCTGGCTTCCACAAAGATCGAGCTTTGGAGGAAGTGTTCCGTCGCGTGCCAGACGCGGCCACTATGCGTACTCAGCGGAGAAACGAGAGACGAAAAACCCAGACGGCGATTCGAAACTGGATGGACCAGCATGATGAAGACGGGCTGCCATCCACAAACTGGCCAACCGTGGATAGTAGGGCAGTGCCTGATTGGCAAAGACGGATGAGCGTGGGCTGGGAAAAGCCATCCAACCTTAGGCAGGTGTCGGATGTTCGATCCACGGCAAGCGACCCAGCAGAGTTCATGTCCAATCCCGGCGTCTCCTTCAGTGCCAGCCACCCCAGAAGACGTGCGTCTAGAGTCGAGTTGATTGTCCCCGAGTACAAAGATCAGACCGACGCGGATGGAGACGACGAGCTGGTGACCAACGATGAGGATGAAGACGAGGTGACCAATGCCGGCAGGAGTCAACAATTTGAAAAGCACGGGGTGGAGGATGGAGGAGACTACTTCACGACGCCTAGGCCTGCTCGATCCACGAAGCTGGCTTCTTCCCATGGATCATCTGCGAAGATGGCTCCTGGTCCTGCTCCAACGCCACGACAGGGCCAGACGAGACGCGGCATTCACAGTCGAACCCTCTCCACAAACACCATTCTCTACAACCCGGAGGATCCCCAGCTCCAGCCTCAACCTCAACCTCAACCTCATCCGTTGTCTGCAGCATCTCCTCCGAAAGCGAGGGCAGTACCACCGCCACCTCGTCGGCCCAACACCGGTGGTAAGAATACGGGCACGGCGTCGCCATCCCATGGAGCGCGACGCAGCTCTCCTCGAAGGTCTCCGTATCTCTCGTCATCCAAGCCCCGTCCAATTCTGGCACCGCGCGGCATGACAGAGAGCGGTGGAGTTACCCAGTCCGCGATGTTGAGCCTCGCGCCTCGCGACAGGCTTCGGGAGTCCAGAAGATTGTCTTCAGTCGATCTAAGCGTGATGTCTGATCACATTGGAATCGAAGACAACACTATCGCGATGGCGGGTAGCTTTCAGACGCAGATGGCCATGGCGTTGATGAAGGACAACCGAATGCGTGGGTCAGGAGGTGATTCTGCTGATCGGGACAGGATGGGACGGTTGGTGCTGGCCCGCATGAAGACACTGGAAGAGAGTTTTGCCGATGTGATCAAGGAGATGCGAGACTTGAAGAACAGCTCAACTGCTCCACATTCGCTACGGAATTCGTCAGGAGAGGAATTGAGGTCCGGAATCGGAGGCAGCAGCGAGTATGACCGACCGAGGAGGCAAGGCAAAGGTGATGTGACGCCAAGGAAAGGACACGGCAAGAGACCGATGAGCCGACGAAGCATGAAGGAACCAAAGGCGGCTGGGCTTATGACGAAGCGAGGAGACGCAAAGGGCAAAGCGAAAGATGTGGCCTTTTCGTCTGATGACGATGGTGAAGGCAGCAGTGATGGAAAAGACAGCTTTGCAAAGAAGGGAGGCTCCATATGAATGGATGGGATGAAATGGTGGACACAGGTCGCGCGTGGAAGGTGGTTATTTCAGGCACACTCGGAGCATTATCTGTATGAGTATGATGAGTACGAGCGTATCACGAGTAGGAGCACGAAGACGGTTTGGCGTTTTGAGCATTGGTGGCGGGACAGGAGGAGATGACGGGCATGATCCATTATCCAAACAGGCCACGATGGCTGTGACATTACTCCCTAATAATCCCCCAACAGTCCAACAGTCCAGCCGTCTTGTTTTGTTGTTGCCCTTGTTGCTGTTGCTGTTGCTGTTGTTGTGTGTTTGCCGTCACGGCGTATTATTTAGAACTGGGACGAGAACTCTGTGTCCTGCCCCGCACTGCTCCACCATGTCTGTCGCCTGGACCAATCAGTCTGGTTTCACTCACTCACTTCAGCCATCAGAGCCAACAAGCCAGGGATGCCAGACTAGATTCATTGCCAGCCCTTGCCAACAAGTTGGTCTCTCTCTCGTGATGGATGAAAATGGCACAACGAACGTAACCAAGGTAAACATCGGACGGACTACCGTTGACAAAAACTTCAATTTGCCGCCCGAAAGCAGGCGCAGGGGAAACCATGTCACGAAGTTTGCTGATTTTCGAGCGGCGAGAAATGCCGACTTGTTCATGATCCACGCTGTTGAGTTCGAATTGAACCATGGCGACATCCAATGGATTTCGTGAGGCAATCAACAAACTCGGACGTCTCATGTCGCAGCTCAGGCGTACGATTGTGCATAAATACGCTCTAAGCGCGCAAGATTTCCGCGCCAGCTCTGCCTTCGTCGTCGGCATGAATCTCGACCGAGCCAGCTACGTGCGGCCGATGGACCGGGAACCGATCGAAGACATCATGAGACGCTTCAATTCGACCCAGAAGCTGCCATGTCCCTTCGTATACAACGAGATGGGCGACCGTTGCGACAAGCACTTCTTTACCAATCGCTATCCCGACGCGGGTGGGATCCTGAGCCCGTCCATCCCTTCCTTGCTCGAAGACGTCCAGGACTCCCATCAGGTGGTTGTTTGGAAACTATCCAGAGCTGGGAGATGCGGCACAGTGGCAGTTTCTCATCGATCCCGACGCAGACAAGAATTATCCCGCCGTGAACCTGCTGGACATGGAGGTTGAAGTCAAGAGGGCTCTGCAGCCACTTCGCGCTGCGCTGGGTCCGGCATGAAACAGAGCCACCTGCCAACATTGCGCGGCATCTTCTCTTGACCCTCAGCCGCGAGGAGATCAAGTACCTCCCCTCTGGGCAGGCGGCCTCGACGACGGCACAGGCGGCGTTGTTTTGAAGAGCAGATTCCGCCGACCGACATGGGCCCCGATGGCCCTGGCCCCGCGGTACCACACGGGACGAACGATTCCCTCGGCATCATCATCATCATCATCATCATCTGCACCGCCGAGCATGAGCGACTCGCTGATGGAGGAACTCTCCGCACTCAAGATGAGCAGCGCAGCAAGTGGCTCAGTCGACGCCCACGACGGCATATCCACCGTGCACGCAGACGACAGGGTCATAGCCGACGACGCATCCATGGCCTCGGAGTCGTTCAACACTGGCGGCAGCGAGTATCAGGGCGCTCGGTTCGCCACCCTCCAGGATCATCAGGGCATGGGGAAGCCGTCGACGCCCTTGTTGATACAGACGACGACGATTTTGACATGGATATGCAGGAGACGCCCGTGGCTTCTGATGGAGAGAGCAGTGATGATAGCGTGGTGGTCGTCTGAAGACCAGTTTGAAGGAGTGAATGCCTGGTATACATACTTTTTTTTTTTTTACTGGTCTGTTAGACTCAAGTCTACATCTATCATGATTGATGAATGAGCATGTTTGTGACGACGTTTGGAATAAAGGAGCGCAAATAGGGAATGAATCACGTTTTTTAATGACAGAAACGAATGACGAGACAAATACCATTTATTGTGCATTGTGTGTACATTCCTTTTTACAACTTTGATCCCGGCAACAAGGGAATATTGATCATCGTATCTGAAATTCAGGCCGTTGATAATAACCGTTGATGAAAAAAGATCAAGGAATTTCACCAAACACCATCGGAATTCCGATGATCTACATGATCCATTGCGCACCCATGGCTACTGTCTCTTCAAAATATGGCATCATGAACGCCCCCAACACCAACACCAACCAACCTTGCAACTGATTTGCCCCTGACATAGCCACCTCCATTCCATCGAGACGTCACCCCATGTTCAGCGTATTCCCCGCCCCCTCCGGTTGTCGTCCTTGTAATCGTCCCACTCCCTGGCCTTGTACGTCTCCCTGTCCAAAGCCTCCATGTCGTCCTCGTCAACCACGTTGCGCGGCGGATCCGTGCCCCCTTCCAGGATGCCCCCTCCGCTTCTCCTCCTCCAGATACTCGTCTATCGACATGGTCGGCAGGTTGTGTCCCGGTCGGAACACCCCCTCGCGAGTTCGGTCCTCGACCCAACGAGCGTGAATGGCTGCAGCGGTCTGCCCTGCTTCGAGAGCAACGGCCCGCCTTTGTTGAGGAGGCTCTTTAGGAACGGCTCGTCCAGGCGCAACGTGGGATCCAAGTCCCCTTTGTTCTCCTCCGCGCCTCTCCTCGAATCGTCAATCTCCTCTGGCGCCATCCTCAGCATCTCCTTTTCCCGATTCAGCGAGTCTAGTCCCTCAAAGGCCTTGTGGATCCGCCACTGGACCTCCAGGAGGTATACCTGCCTGACAGCCTCTTCGTCCCTCTCCACGTACCCCGGGTTCCGTCTCAGTGTGCCCAGTTTCTCCCGCAGCGCCTTGTCCGCCTTGAAGTTCGAGATCTTGGCCTCTCTCTTGGCCGTCAGGTCGGAGTGGTTCGGCACAACAGCGAACTTTTCCACGTCGTCCCGATAGCGCTCTAGCATTTTTGCGTGGGGCCCAGACATGAGCGCGTACGCGTCTACGAGGGCGAGAAAACGTTCGTAGGCGTCTCTCGCCGATTCGAGGACGAGCCTGCGGTGCTTGGGGCCCGCGAAGGGCGTTCGCTGCAAGAGCTCTGCTATGGTGTGGTGGAGGACCAGGTACCGCAGCGAGGAGGTGGATGCGTCCTCGATGCCTTCGTTGGGGGAGAAGAGCGCGAGGGAGTGCACTTGCTCGACGAGAGATGCATACTGCGAGATGAGCGCCGCGAGGTCGGACCCGTACGTTGGCAATGTGGCGGGTACGAATTCGAGCGTTTGCCGCTTCGTCTCGGCTTCGGCGAAGGCTGCGTCGAGGGATTGCGGCTCGTCTGAGGACATGGGTGCGGGAGACTGGTTGTTGCGTGTTCGTAATCGTAATGGTTGTAAAGAAAGAGCCCAGTGAAGGAGACGGTAATCGCGAGGCTTGTGGCTCGTGGCCAAAAAAAAAAATTGAAGAAAAATGAAGAAAATTCTTGGATTGGAAACGGGTTTGATGGGATGAGCTCTCTTTTACACTAAAAGCATGCATGGATGGATGAGCGTACTCCTCCACATCACCACGTCTTATCGATAAGCACATCAAACCCCACCACCTACGACAAAAACTGATGTCGCACGTATCACGTGACTAGATAAAGATGGCTTGCAACGATGTAATAGAAAGAGATTCCCCCTAAGATATAGTACAAAATAAAGATATTAATTATTCTTCTCTAGTATATAAAGAAGAGGTAAAAAGCTTCCCTTTTATAGAGGGATAGCTTAACTATCTAATACTATATGCGTTATTTACATTACATAAGCTTTCTCCCTTATATTCCTCCCTATATTAGCCTAAATTATAATATAGCATACTACCTAGGTAACACACCCCTAATTAGAGTTAAGGTTATTAAAAGCTATAATTATTACCTAGGCTAGTTAGCTATATAGTGTTTTTATACTTAATAATATAGTAAAGTAAAAGTAAGTAGCCTTACCTTTATTACCTTACTCCTTACTTATAAAAAAGCTCCTTTAATATAATATTTATAGGCTTCCTTTTCTTACCTTTTTATTATACTTTTATTAACTATCCCTATATTTTAATTAATATAGAACCTAAACCTCTTTATATAATAGCTTAGGCTAGGGAGAAAGCAGATTCCTAGGGGGATAGTCTAACTCTTACTGTTACGTGCTGATTTGGCACGTAAGGGGTTGAATCCGTCAGAGGGGCTAACAGATTCAACAGGTCATGAATCGTGCTAAGTTCACTTCAGGAAAGTTACTATTAGGAGTAAAGTATGTTATAAGAATTAAGTTATCCCCTACTCTAGGTTACTAAATCTAGCCCTATAAGGGTCCCTTCCGCTTCTAGGCATTCTACTACATAATAAGTGCTAGGCGCGCCTTAAAAATAACTATCCTAGTTAGATATAGCTAGCTAGTGGCTAGATTTAGGTCCTTAACTATTAATATAAATAAAAGAAATATAGCTTAAGTTAAATCTTATAAGGAGACAGATATAGCGCGTTCCCCGCTATACTAGTGGCTTTAGTATTATAGGTTTACTTAACTCTATAATTACTATCTACTAAACCATGCCTTATAATAGTACTTACAAAATTATTATATTAAATAATAGTTATGCTAATTTTATTATAATCTCCTACTTTATTACTA
The DNA here is from genome assembly GCA_021950295.1 of Epichloe scottii. Taxonomy (NCBI): domain Eukaryota; kingdom Fungi; phylum Ascomycota; class Sordariomycetes; order Hypocreales; family Clavicipitaceae; genus Epichloe; species Epichloe scottii. The sequence continues at coordinate 1,971,029 of CP083245.1, forward strand.
AATTTTATTCTCCTATAATTACTAATTTTATCCCCTCCTTTTAGTAAGTTATTAAATCCTACTAATTAATTATCCTTTCTAGTATATCCCTAGTCTAATCCTAAACTATATTATCTTATTACTAGATAGAATCTAATTTCTGTTTTTTATTTTTATTTTTATTTTTATTTTTATTTTTTTTATTTTATCTAAATCCATATCCTTAATCTATTAATCTAGCAAATTTATCATCCCTATTATCCTATATTACAGTAGGTCTAACTATAGGCTAATTAGGAGGTAGCGCTATCTTATTCTACGTTCCTATTGTTCTTAGCTATGCTTATATTACTAGTGTTTTTAATAGGGTTAATTATAGAATTACCTAGGTAGCCTTTAGTTTTATTAGACTAAGTTTTTTATTTAGCCTAGTTTTCTTACTTAGGCTTCCTAGTGTTTTGCCTTAGGGTTACTTATTACTAGGATTTAGCGTTTTACTATGTAATTTGCTTTACACTATACTAGATTTAGCTAGACTTAGTTTTATAGTTTTTACCTTTTTTATCTCCTCTCTAAGCTCTTTCTATTCTTATATAAGCTTATCTATTATTATTTTCTAGGTATCTATTTACTATACTATTTCTACTATTATCCCTACTAGTATTATAAGCTTTTTCTCTAGCTTACTCTTACTAACTATACTCTCCTTAAATTCTATAAGTTATTTACTAAATTTAGTTAATATTACTCTAGGGTTAAGCTTTAGAATCTTCTCCTTATAATTTCTTAGTATTTCTACTATTTATATAAACTTCTTCTTTATTTTTTCTACCTCCTTTATTATTAAATTTACTAATTTCTTAACTTAATCTAATACCTCTATAGCTAAGTTATATACTAAGCTTATATTTACTCTTATATTATTAAAAGCCCCTTCTATCTTATCTATTTAGTTTACTATATTATTAATTTTGCTTTACTTATATTCTCTATCTCTCTTCTTATTCTCTTAGAATCTAGTAGATTTCTAGGTTAGCTTCTTATTAGTGCTAATATAAAGTAAATCCGCCTTACTAACACTAGCTAATACACTAGTAATTATAGCGTTTACTACTCTATATTTATCTATAAAATAGAGAGCTAATAAATCTACTTATAGTAGTAAAGATATAGTGCTATTATATATAGCTATTTACTATCTATATTTAACTATTATACTATTATAGAAGGCTACTACTACTATCTTTATCTAATTCTTTACCTATTATATTACTCTATATTCTATTAGATTAGTAGTAATTTAATTTAATAGCTTTCTATTTAGTTCTATTACTACTTTTCTTATTCTTAATATTACCTTTTATTCTTTAAAAATAGTAAAAATCTATATAATTATATTTTACTATAATATAAAATATATATTATTTAGATATACCTCTAATCTATTTAATACTATTATAGCGCCTTTTAACGCGAATTTATATATATATACCTATATAGCATACTATATATCCTATATACTACCTTTTTAGCCTACTATAGTATATTAGAAAGTGCTAAAATTAATCCCTTTAATGCCTTTTCCTTTATACTCTATATTAAATTCTTTTATTATTCTTTTTTACGCTACTACTCTAATTTTAGGCATTAGCTTTAGAGCGTCTTTTCTAGAGCTAGGCTATCTAAATCTAATATATAATAATTTAAAATTAAGCTCTATAATTCGCGCATAGACCTATAATAGTCTAATAAGGAATTCCACTAGTATCTTATTAACTTTATTATTAATTTTACTCTCTAAAATCCTATCTTTAACTTTAGTTTCTAAAGGTTTATCCTTAAATCTAGATTCCTAGTTAGAGGATTTAGTAGCTATATTAGTAAGGTTAACTATTATTATATTATCTTCTTTATCTAATATATTACTAATTTTATTATTTCCTTATGTTATTTTACTCTCTATAAGTTATTTTCTTTTTATAGCTTTAGTAAGGTTATCCTTTAGTAATTATCTTAGTGCTTCTTTACGCTCCTATCTTTCTTTTCTAGCGTTAGTTAGTATAATTTTATTACTCCTACTATTCTTAATTTCTTTTTCTAAATCCTTAGTTAGCGTTTTCTCTTAGCGCCCCTTAGATTTAACTATATCCTTTATAATACTAGTAGCTCCTATATTATTACTATTACTATCTCCTGCCTATTAGGCTAACTTATTAAATTCCTTTACTAATATTTATATTTCCCCTAGATACTACTAATAGTATAGTTCTTCTACTTAAAGGATAGGAAGTATATACTCCCTTTATTAATTACTTCTCTTTACTAGTTATATATAGTAATAAAGGAATTTCTTATCCTTAAAATAGCTAGCTATTCCTAATTTAAATAACTTATTGTCTATTTATTAGTTAAATTTAGCTTACTCTTCTTTAGTATTAGCTTATTATCTCCCTAAATTAGCGTATATAAGTTCCCCTAAAAGTTAATTTTATTATATTAACGCTAAAACTTAAATATATAGATACACTACTAGGATCCGCTTATATAGTGTTTATTCTTAGATATTAATCTTATTATTAAATATAATAAGATTAGGCTTTTAATATAGGAAATTAGAAGGAATTAGGTTTATACTAAGCATATAGTGCGTGTATTTAACTCCTAGGGTAAAATAGTTATATTTAATACAATATTTCCTATAGTCCTTATAGTTCTATATTGCTTATAGATATTATTAATCTCTATTATTAATACTAAGTTTATTACTTCCTTTATAAATACTAGATCTATTATTTTTACTAATAAAGGCTTTAGCTACTTTAAATTCTACACTAGCACTCTTACTAGTTATTACTATAAAGCAAAATGCAATAACTTAGTTAAATTTAACTATGCTTATGCTAAATCTAACTATGCTATAATTATTGTTTAATTATGTAATAATATAAAGTTTAAGTATAGTAAGATAATCCTAGTTAGTATAATAAATAATATATAAGAATAGGCCCCTAGAAACTCCTACCTCCCTACTAGCTTATTAGATCTAGTACCTATTATTTAAATTCTCCTTTTACTACTATTATTTCTTTATAGGTTACTAGTCTCTTTTTGCATATTCTTTAGCCTAATTAATTAGGTTCTTCCTAAGGTATTTCTCTACTATTTTAGACATATTAATCTATATCTTATTTTTAGCTACCTATTAGTTATCTTTAGTAGTATATCCTTTCTATTTAATAAGAAACTCTACTCTTACTACCTTATTTTTCTGCTTTAAAATTTTAACCTAATAATTATAGATTTACTTAATTTCCTAATAATCTATTTCCTCTAGATTATTAAATAAAATTAGTAGTAAAGCTAGTTCTTCCCTCTTAAATAGATCCCTTCCTTATACTAGCTTCTATAGCTATACTACTAATACTACTAGATACACTTGCGAATTTAGTAGGAATTCTAACTAATAAGCTAATAGATTTACCTTCTCTAGCACCTTATAGGGACCTGCCTTTTATAGGGACTATTTTTTCTTTAGCTTACTAGGTAGTTTATATCCCTTATATAATCACAGGTAAACTATATTACCTTTGTTAATATTAACTGGTTTATAGCGGTTATTATACCGAATTTTTGCTAGTATAGCTACTATTATAATCGCTAATTAAGCTTTATGCTAATATAGTTTCTATAGTACTATAATATTATTTATGCTAGTCCCTATATTAGTTATATTATTAGGTAAAAGAAGGTTAATAATACTTAAAGGCTAAAATCTATATAATAGCTTATTAGGTGCCTAGCTAGTACTTATCACTATAGTGTTATTTAGTTAGTATTATAATGCTAGTAATAGCAATGTCTATATTATATCTAGGTCTATTACTATGTAATACTATATTATAATTATTACTATTTAGTTCTTTCTTTTAGCTATTCTATCTATCTAGGGATAATATATAGTACTTATAAGGAGTTTTACCCCCACTCGCTTAAATATAGCTTTCTATATATTAGATATAAACTTTAGGTCTCTATTACTTATAATCTATCTTAGTAACCCCTAATCTATAATATATAGTGCCTAAAGAAGTAATTCTACCTAGATTTCCACGGGATATATAGTATATCTAGGTATTAATAATATTCTCTTACTAAAAAGGCAGTTTATAGGGCATAGTAAGTTATATATTACGTACCCTTTTATTTACTATATAGTATTTGCTAATAAGATCTCTAGTATATCCGTTATAAAATTAAGGGAAATTATATAAAATAGCGTTAGTTTTAACTATAAGGGCTATATTTCCCCTAGGGGCTTTATATAATTAATTACATTCTCCTAACACACTATATAATAGGCTATATAATTATAAATATGTTAACTTATTTATGTAAAATAGACTAACTATAATTCTACTACTATCCTTGCGATTCTAAAGTATTACTATTTATTATATACTAATTATAGTATAGATTTAACCTCTGCTATTAGAATATATAGGCAGAAAAATCTATCCTTACTATAGTAGTATAATAATCCGTCCTTATGTAAATCCTAGCTATATAGAGGGATCTTTAGTCTAGTTCTAGCGTTCTTTACTGCTTGTCTTTCTTAGTAAGCTTTTATTAATATAATGATTTAGCTAAACTTATAATTGGATTAGTACCCCTTAATAATTCTAGCCTTAAGTTTATTATCTATAATTATAGTTATAGTATATTCTTTGCTAAAATATACACTAGTATCTAACTTATTATATTAGCTTTTCTATGCTACTTCCCTATAGGTTACCTCTACTAGTAATCTAGAGAGCGCGTCTAGAACCATATTTAATACTCCTAGTATATATATTACCTTTAGGCTAAATTATAATAAATAATTTATAACTTTAGCTAGTTTTAAATTAGCCTTATTAAGGTCTATTATTAATAATAAGGTATATTTAATAATACCCTTTGCTAGAGAATAGTTAGTTAATATATTAACTATAGCGTTATTAGATTACACTATCTTCTAGAGTTTTCTAACGCTCTATATAATTATAGCTACCTCTACCTCTATTAAACTATATTATTTTTTAACGCTTAATATTGCTCTAGAAAGGAATAGAATTAGCTATATCTAGTTATTTTAGATCTCCCTCCTAGGAATACTTTAACTATCCTATTCTTCTTATAGCTAGAAAATATATAGACTAAATCCCTCTTTATAAGCGTTAATTTTAAAGAATAGTAGCTTCTCTAGGTTATAGTGCTATAAAGTTTGTTTCTTACTTAAAAATGTCTTAATATCTTTAAACGCCTTTTCCTTATCTCTAGTTAGTAAAAACGTCTTTAGTTACATTTTTCTCTTCTATATTAGCTTTAAGATACTAGTAATCTTTTTATCCTTTTCTTAAAATTCGCGTAATAACACTATTTTTTATGCCTATAATAGTTAGATTTGTATATTAAACTATAGGATTCTATTACATAGAAATCTAGCTATTCTAATAAAAGTCTTAAGACTTAATAAATCACTTAGAAACGTTATCTTTTAAAACGCTTTAAGCTAATTATTAGTATTTATAATTCTATTACTATTAATAATAAATCCTAGTAACTAAATAGCGAGGTAGCTAATAAATAACTTTTTCGCGGTAATTATTAATCTATTCTCCTTAAGGATTTTAAGAACTGTTTTAAGATAGCTTAAATGCTCTTCTAAATTATCTAAAAATATAATAATATTATTAATATATACCTAAATAAAGTGCTTATGCTTCTAGAATAGTCTATCTATAAATCTTTAGGCAAAAGCTAGAGAGTTTTTAAACCCTATTAGTGCCATATTTAACGCTTCTAGACCTCTATTTAATATTACTACTATGCGCGCTTAATAGTCTTATTAAATAGGTAATTAATAGAAAAAACCAGTTCTATTAAAAAGAGAAATTACTTTCTTACTATAGGTATTATTTATAATATTGCTTTAGTTAGGTAAAGGGTATATATCCGGCATTGCTATATTATTTAGTGGTCTTATATTAACTATAACTCTTCCTTTCCTCTCTTAGCTAGTCTCTTACTAGACTATAAACACTAGGTATATAATTACTACTAGTTTGTCTAGATATAATATCTTCCCTTTTGTGTGGAGTTTATTATATACTTTATTAAGTTTATTAGTATCCTATTTTCTAAGTTTATAAGGCCTAATTAGCCTTATTTAATGCTACTATCCCTCTATAAGATTAATTCTTATTTTCTAGTCTTCTAGCATTAGCATAATACCCTTATTATAGTAAATATTATATTTATCTATTAACTTAATAAGTTTATTTATAGCCTCTTTATTAATATTAGCTACCTATACCCTAAATTAATTAGTTATAAATGGAATTTCCTTAGGATATAAGATTCTATAAGAGAGTACTCCTATATTAACTTTCTTTAGATTAAGGTTATCTTTCTCTCCTTTAGTCTCCTTATTAGTTTTAGCCTTCTCTTTACTCTTTTCTATAATATCTTTACTAAAAAAGGCATAATATATAAATAGGTTATTAATTATATAGTTTATAGTAACCTCCCTAGCTACTATTAGACATATAACCTTCTAGTGCTTAGAAATAGTAATAGTTTTATTAGTTAGGTTATAAGTAACTATCTATCCCTAGCTAGATCTATATAAGAGTGTGTCTAGGAGAAATATTAAATATAATAGTATATAATAAACGCTTATTTCCTAATTCTTCTATCCTACCTTCTAGGTAACTAGTATATATAACTATACCTTTAGGGGAATTATTACTATCTATACTATAATTACTTATTAGTAAGGAACTTTGCTTACTAGTTAAAATATTTCTACCTATACTATTATGCTATATACCGATCTAAATACTACCTTAGGTTATATAAAATTAATTTTTGCCCTAAAATTATATAGGAAATTCGTACTAAGTAGCAATTTAAGCCCTAGATTTAGTATTATATCCGCTATTACTATAAAATATCTAGTTATCTTAGTTTTACACGCTATCCTAGGGATATAAAAGTTAAAAGTAGCGGTTTTAGTAATAAAAAAGGAAGACTAGACTCCTAAGACTAGCTTTAGTTCCTATGTTCCCTACTTTACGTTTGCTCTATACTACTATAGCTATGCCTTATCTACTAAGATTAATAACGTTCCTATATTAAGATAGACTTAGTAGCTCTTACCTTTATTATTAAATTTAATTAGAATTTTAAGGAAAGTATTTACCTTTTTCCTATTATACTCTACCTCTTATAGTCTTACTATAGCCTTAATAACCTATCCTAGGCTTAGTTATCCAGGTCTAGCTAGACCTATCTCTATAGTAGGTTTCTTAACTTTCTTTCTATTATTTTTAATAAAATATATCTCCATAAAATTCGAATCTTAACCTTAGCTTTCCTTATTATTATCTTCTAAAACCTCCCCTTCTTTTACTATATAGTATCTATAGTCTTTAAGATAGGTTTTATACTATTCTATATTAGAGTTATCCTTATATACTATAACATATATATATTCCTTCTTCTTTATAGGTGTTTTCTCCTAACGCTAAAACTGCCTTAGCTACTATAATTAGCTTGCCTACCTTACTAATAAAGTCTCCTAATATTATCGTTTATTTAGTTAGTTTAGTAGATTTTCCTACCTATTTTAACTAGGTCTAGGGCAATTCCTTACTTTATCTTCTTACTATAATTTATTCTACTAAGGTTTCTAGTTTTACTCCTTAAAGGGCTGATTTTACTAGTATAACCTTAGCTAAAAACTACCTAAAAATCTTTATATATTTTAATTATCCTATCTATACTATTAACTTCCTAGAGGGAATTGCGTATTAAATAGCCTATTCTAATTAGCTTAGGCTCCTTTTACTTCCCCTTCTAAATTACTACTAGATTCCTCTTATTAGAAATAGACCTTAGTTTTGCCTTTACCTTTTCTATTTATGGTATAACCCTTATTACATAGGTAGTTATATAAGTTACGTCTCTTATTATCTACTATTATAATATATACTAATCTTATGTCCTCTTTTGTTAGCATTAGACATATTTAACGCAATCCTAGGTAGAGTTTATAATGTAGGCATAATAATAGCTAATAGTCTATTATCTCACTATTTACTCTAGTATACTAGAAAATTTTTAATATAAATTTATAAAAAGATACCTCCTTTATAATGTCCTCTCTTATATATTTAGCCTTATTAAGCCATGCTATTACGTCCTAGACTTAAATACTAAATTCCTTTCTAACTACTATAAACATAGTTAATATTCCGCTAAATATAGCATTCCTTTCTCCTAAATTAAGATATTACCTATAATATACTATTATATCTTCTTAGAATAGTGTCTAGACTTTCTTCTAAATAATATCTTATTAGCTAGGACTAGCGTAATATAAGTAATCTTTAACCACTTATATCTATAATTTAACGTTATAAAAAATAGTCTGCTTCCTATTATATATAATAAGATTATTACTAGCTTCCTTAGGCTTATATTAAGGCTTAAAGTGTCTAATATCTATGATTTTCTATATTAAATCCACCTATTGCTTTATTACGTCTATGCATTAAGGATTCTAGTCCTAATCTATTGCTAAATCTATCTTACCTTAAATACTTAGATCTATATACTATTCCTAGTTTAGAGGGTATTATCCTTATAGATAACCTTAGTAAGGGTACTACTAAGGTTATAGGTATCCCTACTAATATTATAGTGGTATTAGTTATACTATTAGCACTATTTAGTTTAGGTTAGTATATGGATTGCTATTATACTACCCCTAGTCTATAGGTAGATATACTATTCCCTAAGTTATATTCTATAGTTATAGTATTAACCTTACTAAGGCTCCTATACTTTATAAGCTCCTAATTTTAGTTATTAGTTTTATTACTAATTACTCTATTCCTATTACTACTTCTTCTATTATTACCTGCTATATAAGCTATTATTAACTAATTACTTCCTAAAGGATCCTAGCTATGTTAGATTTAGCTAGCTTAGCGCAAAGTTCCCCTAAACCTAGTGTGCTTCCTAATAGTCCTAGCTATAGGTCTCCTAGGTCTAATTTTAATAAGTAGTTAGGGGTTGTAGATATTAAGTAGTGGTGTTGTTTTTAGGGTAGTTTTTAATCCCCTTTCCTTTATTAATTTTGCCCTTCTCTATGCTATTCCTAGTCTTAGTAGTGTTAGTATTACTAACTAGACTAGTAGTACTCTTAGACCTCTTCTTAGACTCCTTACTACCTTTAGATTAACTAGATTTATAAAGAAATCCCTTAGATTTAGCTTTTATAATATAGGACTTAACTTAATTCTATATAAGGCATATGGTTTATAAATCTATAGCATTCTAATAAATAAGAGGTTCCTAGTATACTAGCTATTTGTGTCTTATTACTATTCTATTAATAAATTCGTACTAGGTAAGCTTATTTAAATCCTCTTGTTTATTAATTCTAATATTTAAATTCTAGATTAGTACTATTAAAAGCTCTAAATTAGTAAATAAGTTATAATTTAGTCTTATTCACTAGAAAGTTTAAAAGGGGTTAAATTAGCGTTATAAATAGTTAGTTTTAGATATAAGGCTATTGTTCTTAGATAACCAGAGGTACGCAACAAAAGAATCTCTAATTACTACCACTTATTACGTGCTAATTTAGCACGTAAGGGTTGAATCCGTTAGAGGGGCTAACGGATTTAATAGGTTATAAATCATGCTAAGTTCACTTTAGGAAAGTTACTATTAGGAGTAAAGTATGTTATAAGAATTGAGTTATCCCCTACTCTAGGTTGCTGAATCTAGCCCTGTAAGGGTCCCTTCCGCTTCTAGGCATTCTGCCACGTAACACTTACCTAGCATAAGGCTTATATCTTAGCTAATTTAGCTTTAAACTCCTTTCTAAGTCTTAGTATAACCTATAAAGATCCTTCTCCTTCCCTAGTTAGTTCTAAGTAGTCTACTAGTAAGTTATCTTCTCTTACTTAAATAGGAGGAAAGTATTCTATATATATACCTTTATAATTATTATATTCTATTAAGGTATAAGTCTAAGGTAAAAGTATAAGGTATAATTCTCTATAATTTACATAAAAGCAAATAGTTTATATAATACTCTATTTACTCTCTAGCTATATACTAACTTTATAGCTTAGTGTATTTAAACCTTATAGTACTTTATAAGATATACCCTATAATAGGTGTATTTAGGTAGGTATTATAGGTAAGGGTAATCTAGGTTACTACTATAAGGTTAGGTCTAGATAATCTTAGAGATACTACTTATATAAGGTTAGTAATTACTATTATTAGCCTCTATATAACGCTTATATTCCCCTTACTAAGCGAATATTATTAGCGCTAGATAATAATACTAAGGTAAGGTACTTTTAACTACCTTTTTCCTTACTTATTTTCTTACTATTATATAGATCGTTAAGCAGTGCTATAAGGCATTATAACTCTAATTAGAACTTATTATAAAGCTAGATTCTATATATAATAAGGTTATTTCTAGTGCTAGGGCTAAAGTTTCTATTAGGGGCTTTTTAGTAGTATCTAAGGAGAAGGTAACTATAGTAATAGCCTATCTTAAGGAGGTTATTTGCCTTCTTATATAAGTTCTTTTTTCTTTTATTTTAGACTAGTATTTATATATATGTTTTTATATAGTAGCGTTTTAGTGTTTGTATTTTACTAATTATATTTGCCTTAGTAGCGCTTTATTTACTAAGGAGGGGTCTTTATATATTTTTCTAGGGTAATTAATTTTATACCCCCTTATTAATATCCCTATAATTCTATAATAAAATATACGCTTTAAATGCCTTATTAAGTATGTAAATTTACTAAACTAAGTATTAACCTAAAGCATTTAAAGTGCTCCTAGTCTAATGCCTTTATAAACCTATTTACTAGTATTTTAGCTATTAGAAGATATATTACCTTAAAGCTTTCTCTCTTAAATTCCTACTTTAACTATATATTATATATATTAATATAGTGTAGTTAAGTATTTAATTATTTACTCTTATTAAGTATAAGTTAAATTATTTATTAATTATTATAGTAAATAACCTTATCTTTATAGATATTAAATCTAATATCTTTAAATAAACGCTATAGACTTATAGTCTCCTTTACTATTTACTATAAAGTAAGTAATTTAGCTTCTATTATAGATATTATTACTATAGATTAGTGCATAGCTTTCTAGATAATTAGCCCTCTAAAGAGAGTAATTAGGTAACCCTATAATAATCTACGCATTTCTTAGTTATTAGTAAAAGATATATTACTAGATATCTAAAGAGCCTATAGCTTAGTTATCCCTCTAAAGCATAGAGTAAGCTTACTTATTATAACTAAGTAGTAAATAGCTTAGTCTACTACTTTTATATACTCTAGACCTAGGTTTATAAGATACTATAATAGCTTTACTACTATAAAGGCTATATCTAGTCTAACTATAATTATAGTATATAGGATTAATCTAATCTTCTCTTAGTATGTCTTTATTACTTACTTCTTAGCTTTGCCTATAAATTTATAATACTTAATTACTAGGATTAGGATAGTAAGGAAAGTCCTTTTTCTTACTTACCTAAATTTTTTCCTAATCTTATTAATATAGGCCTTATAACTAAGGTATACTCTTTAATATGCCCTATCCCTAATAATCTAAATCCCTAAGAAAAAGCATGCCTTTCCCTTATTATCTAAATTATATACTTTCTTTAAACCTTTAGAGATATAGTTAGTAACCTTAATATTATCCTTATAGAAAGCTATTAAAATATTATCTATAAAGAATATAAGGAAAACATCCTACTCTTTTATATAAAATAAGTAGGGCTTCTTATTACTTACTTTAAGCCTAAGCTTCTTAAGTTACTTACTTAATTCTTTAAACTAAAGCTAGGGAAATCTCTAAGCCTATATAAAGCTTTAAGTAATTCTATATATTCTCTAAGTATCTTATAACTATTAGGAAGCTTATAAGTAATAGGAATTATATTCTTTTCTTACTTTATATAGAGAAATACATTTTTTATATTATATTACCTTATTTCTAGGTTAAAGTATACTACTAAAGCTATAAATATACGGAATACGTGTATAGCTAGTATTACTCTGTAAGTTTGCTTAATTATAAAGCTTTCCTATATATCTCTATAAATATATATATATGCTTTAAAGCGCTAGAGAATACCCTCCTTATTAAATTTATATAAATAAACCTATTTTAGTAGTAATAGGCATAATTATACTATAAAGCGTTTAATTTGCTTTTATATTCCCTATTCCTTTAGCTTCCTTTAGCTTATTAATCTCTTTATCTATTACTTTAATTTACTTTTCTCTAAATAGATAATTCTTTACTTCCTTCTAATTCTTTAGAGGATTTATAAGATTAGACTAATATATTATACTAGTCTTTATCTTTTACTTAAGGAGTAACTTACTTTCCTTACTATAATAAGTATTAAGAACTAAACACACTATTATAATACTTTTATACTCCTAGTCTTCTTTTTCCTCTATACTTACTATATATAGTAGTCCTAGCTTTATATAAAGCTTCTTTAAGTTCTAAAGACTACTAGTAAGAATATTATTAGGCCTTTTCCTTCTTCTTTTACCTAGTAGGCTATAATCTAAAATAAGGCCTTACTCTCTTTTCTTTTATAACCTTAAGCTAGTGTAAATACTATCTTATAATATTTCTATACTAAGACTCTCTTATAAGGCTTTTAACCCTTTATCTTATACTTCTATTAAGCTCTCTATATAGGTAGCTAGTCTATTATTTACTTTAGAAGCTTTTACTAGTAGCTAGGTAATCTCTTTTTTAATATCTAGCTCTATTAAATCCTCTTCTAGAATTTAAGGATTTTAGCTATATTAAGCCCTTACTATTAAATCTATTTTGCTCTCTTAAGCGCTTACTATTAGAGTCTTATGCTTCTCTTTACTTAATTAAGCGCCTATATTATAGGATAAGTGCTTTATTCTCTCTAGTATCTAATAAGGCATTTAAAGTCTAGATAGCTTTAGCTATACTACTTCTTTAGTAGTCTTAGTGCTTTATAGAGCTTTTACCCCTAAGTTTAAACACTTAGTTAGATCTATTATAATAATATTATTTAGTATAAGGAATAGGTTAATTTCCTTGTCTAAATCTATATTAATTTTAAGGAAATAGAATTATTCCTTAAGCTTATTAATTAACTACTTTACTACACTCTTCTTAATATAATTATAGAAAATAGACTTATTAAATATAATATTCCTTATTATTATAACCTTTCCTAGCTTTAGGATCTATATTTAATAGATATTAGAGGTAAAGTACCTAATAAGATATCTAATATATCCCCTAGGATATGTCTTATAATACCTATAGTTATAGCCTACCTTATAATCCCTTTTTATAGGATATGTATAGTAGCTATATATATATAACCCACTCTAATTAGGCCTTAAGTTAATAGAAGGCTCCCTAATTAGTAAGTAAGCGTTATTATAGAACTAGCTTTCTAGGGTTTTAACTAGTGTTTTCTACGTTAATTACTATATAGGACTAATATTATAAAGGTATATTACTGCTTATATACTCTCTAGCTATAGATTTAATAGGAGATTTATGCCTATAAGTATTATATTTAATTATAATATAATTACTTAATTTGCCCTCTTAGTATACTTATTTAGCTTATAAGTATATAGAGGTATAAGCTCTAGTTCTATGCCTTATAAGCGCGCTTACTATTAAAAGATTATATCCTTTATTTAACTAATAATAGCTCCCTTATTATCTTATCTAATCTTAGCGATTAATAACCTAAATTAATATATAACCTATTATTTAAAGTAAATTAATACATTAAATACTATTCCTTATAACTTATTAGGAAGTATATATACCTATACTATCCCTAAGTATTTATCCTTAATAACTAGTAACTAATTTATACTATTATAACTAGGCTTATAGTCCTAAAGATCCTAGTAAATTCTCTAAAAAGGCCTTAGTAACTAATATTAAGGTAGTCTCCTAGATATAATTTAATATATATATATAAGTAAATATATTTTATAGTTCTTCTACGCTATTCCTTATAATTACACTCCCCTTATATAGGTATAAATCTTACTAAGAGTATTCTTTCTAAGGTACCTAGAATATAAATACTAGAGTTCCTTAGGGTCTGCTTAAGGTAAGCAAGGTTTTTTACTTAAATACCTATACTATAAGCATTATATATATGTATTATTTAATCTAAATATAGAGAAAATTACTAGATATAAAGTAATTACTACTATCTTTAGTAAAGGCATTAAGTAACTAGAAAGAGGCTTATATTAAAGGAATATAATATTATACTTCCTCTAAAGCTTTACTAGTACTATACTATTATCTATAGGTCTAATACATAGGGAGCTATTTGCTTTATAATACTATATGCCTTTCTTAAGAAGAAGACTCTTTAATATAATATTTATATAAAACCCTTTAACTAGAGTAATATTTTATAATATTAGGTTCTCTATCTAAGATCCTTATAGTCTATTTAAGATATTTTTAATAATATATATGCCTCTCCCTAAAATCTAGAAAGAGATTATACTTACTTTAAGGAAGTTATTATATATTTTATTAAATATACTAGGCTTAAAGTAGTCTATATTATTTATAATATATAAAGCGCTATAATTATTAAAGAGTATACTCTTAAAGAGTATATATTTTATATTACCTAGTATAGTATAGCTTCCCTTTAGTAGTGCCTCTTTATTAATAGTTCTTAGGTTAATAATAGCTATAGTAATTACTCTAGGATATTTATCCTTATAATCTTTTTTCTTTCCTTTTATTTCCTAACTATCTTTTACTATTTTAGTATATAAGTTTTTCTAATCCTTACTCTTATAGTACCTCTTAATTTTCTTATAATTATACTTATTTAAGGGCTTAAATCCTTTACTTATCTTATTAGTTATTATATAGTAAAGAACTTAGTAACTTTAAGGATTCTAGCTATAAAAAGCTATCTTTCCTAAATAATAAGGGCATTTCTTTAGTTTTTTAGTGCTTTTCTAACTATTATTAAAGCGCTTACTAAGAGTTATTATATAGCTCCCTTTACTAGAATTTATATCTATAATTTATATTACCTTATAGTATCTAGTATATTTAGAAGTAAGTCCTTAAAGAGTTATATTTATAAGAAAAGAGTTAGTAACTTAAATAAGCTATATAATTTTATTCTTTACCTATTAAGGATTAAAGCATACTCTAATTACTTAAATAAAATTATAGATTATATTAGGTCCTTAAACCTTATTAATCTTATATAAAGAGGCTTTTTAATATAGCTTATCCTACTACTTAATCTAATACTTAAATTATATATTTATATATTTAGCTTCCTATAAGTAAGCTATATACTTTATTAAGATCTTTACTCTAATAATTATAAGTCTAGATAAGAACTTCTTCTTAAGACTAATTATAATTTAGTAAAGGATAGGATTTTTCTTCTTTAGTAGTTTATTTATATAATCTTACTTAATCTTATTAATTATTATTATATAAGTATTAGGATTTATAGTATTAGTAATCTAAGTACTAATAGTCCTTTCTCTTAATTTAAGTAACTTATATAATTAATACTTAATATTATATCTATAAGAGAGAAATATAAGAGCTTCTTAAAAGGAGATTAAATCTAATACTATAAGGTCTTTATAGTCCTTTAGTTTAATTATAGTAAGCTCTTTAAGGTAGTTAGAGGGAAGCTCTAGAAGCTTTAGATTAACTCTCTCCTAAATCTCCTAACTCTATGCTACTTACTTTAATACTTTATACTATTCCTCCTACTTCTTAAATAATACTAATTTAATATTAGTCTTAAGATTTTAGTTAAGAGAGGTTAAGGTATTTATTTTAAGCTTAGTTAGTTAGTTAGGTAAGGTATATATATATATACTAGGCTTAGGGGGTATAGTAGAAATTATAGGTAGTAAATTCTCCTAGGCTTATAACTATTATATATATTATATAACTAGATAAAGATAGCTTATAATAATGTAATAGAAAGAGATTCCCCCTAAGATATAGTATAAAATAAAGATATTAATTATTCTTCTCTAGTATATAAAGAAGAGGTAAAAAGCTTCCCTTTTATAGAGGGATAGCTTAACTATCT
The DNA here is from genome assembly GCA_021950295.1 of Epichloe scottii. Lineage (NCBI taxonomy): Eukaryota > Fungi > Ascomycota > Sordariomycetes > Hypocreales > Clavicipitaceae > Epichloe > Epichloe scottii. The sequence goes on from CP083245.1 coordinate 1,987,255, forward strand.
AATACTATACGCGTTATTCGCATTACGCAAGCTTTCTCCCTTACATTCCTCCCTGCGTCAGCCTGAATCATAACACGGCATGCTGCCCGGGCAACAACTGACTGCAATCGCCGAACACGTACGTAGTATCAGGGTCAATCTTTCAGGAGCAGTGAATTAAGCAAAGCTCTAGAATAACAAGAAGTAGATTGTAAGCAATATACACTTTATCCATCCAACGCCCAAAGGCCTTCTTCCCCAAACCAAACCGGCCTGTTCCACAATAAACCACATAGTAGTACTTTGAGCAAATCTAATCGTCGTCCATCTCAAACGGATCGTCGCTCTCTTCTTGCGTTGCAGACGAGTCGTCGTCCACGATCACTGGTCGCTTGGCGGCGGCGGCTCGGCCAGGGCGACCACGGGCGGCGGGCTTGGGTTTGGAGATGGGAGATGGAGGCTCATCCAACTCATCATCATCATCATCATCATCAGAGTCGATCTGAGCACTTGCTTTGACGCCCCGAATCTTCTTTTTGGCAGCATATGCTTTGGCAGCAGGCGACAGCGTCGTGGCCTTGGGCGCCGCCTTTGGTTTCCTCGGTTCTGCCTTCGGCTTGGACGCCGCAGGCTTGGCTCGAGCCTTCTTCACCGGCGCCAGGCCGCTGTCTGCTTTCGCCACCACCGCCTTGGCCACCTGCGTTACCAGTTCATCGTCTGACTCAACCTGTTCTTGACCATCCAAATCTTTCGTGGCTGTCTTATGGGGAGACGACTTGGCAAGTAGCTCGTAGTTGGTCTCGTCGTGGCTGTCGATGTCCATCGCTGACTTGGACGGCTTTGTCTTGGGCCTTTGAAGGCTGCTCGAACCAGCATTACCATGGCTTGATTCTGGTCGATTCATAGTGTGTAGGCCAACTCGTCCGGCGTCATCCGTGGCCGACTTGGGCATTCCCTTTACCATAGAGTCGATGTCTCCCAGCAAGTCATCATCGTCGTCTTCACTATCTGACGACACATCGAACAAAGTCTTTGCCTTGGACGCTGCAGCTCGTTTTGTCGGCCTGATCATCTCGGCCTCTTCTGATTGGGATTGGGATTGCGAAGCAGATTGAGATTGGACTAGTTCAGTAGCTGGTGCGGCCGTGGGCTTACTTCGACTGAGAGCCATAAAGTCATCGTCGGAGAAGTTGTCAGATAAGTCCATAACGTCATCCTTGGGTTCCTTCTTCGTCTTTGAGCTAAACATTTCGGCAAATCTTTGAGCACTCTTCGTCTCAACCTTGACCTTCGGCGCGGCTTTGGCGGTTGCCGTTGCCGCCGCCGCCTTAGCTTTACCGCGTGGCTTCTTCTCTGGAGCATAATCGTCATCACCCTTCGCCTTGCGCGAACGACCCGCACCAATCTTCTTGGACACTCGTCGCCCCATACGGCGAATTTGCGTCTGAAGTTCCGCTTCAAGAGCAATTTGAGCATTCCACTCAGCCATGAATTCGTCGAGATCTGTACACCAGAGATCCTTTTCACTCTTGGCCAGAAGATCTTCATGTTCAGCCTTCTTCAAAGCGATTGCATGGTTTAACTTGTCCAACCTTTCCGCGGTAAGCGCCCATATTGGCATCTGCATACTCCTGGTTAGAGCCTGACTCGCAAGTATCATCAACACATCTGATTGAAAGTTGGGGGTAAACTTACCGAAAGCAAATAATCGTAATCACGCGCACCACCGGCAGCTGCAGCGTCGTCATCGCCATCATCATCATCATCATTCTCAGCGTCAGACTTGCTGATTTCATCTGTGGATGTCTTGTTTTGACCATTTGGCGGGAACGCCTCATATTTTCGTCCCCGAAGCTCTTGTACTAGCAGGGCCTTTCTCTTCCTAGCTACAACAAGATCACCGTCGTTTATCTCCTTTATAAACCGCGCTTGGTTCTTGAGTTTGCGATAATCCGCGTGGTAGACGCCAAGCCAGTATTGCTGTACCGAAAGATTTAGCCAAGGCTCGTTCACACTGAGCTTATTGGGGGAATTCTTACCTTTCTGTCGGCGTACATCTGCATTCTGTGGTTATAGTATTCCTCCAAGATGTCCTCGACCTTTTCGTACTTTCGGATCTGTCCTCTAGTGTCGAACGCAACCAAGTTAGAGGTGGCAATCTGCTTCGTGAGCTTGAAGCGCTCTAGCAGCCCTTCCTCAAGGATCTTGGGCATGTGCTTCTCATCCACCATTATTTCAAAGTGGACTGTCTTGTGGTCGTTGAACTCTTTGTAATCCTTGATCCAAGTCGGCCCATCCACACCGCTGATGACCTTTTCGAGCTTCGTCTTGAAATCATCCGTCCACATGCGGATTGGCAGTTCAGTGATTACAATCTCATTTGGATTCTGGTCATTCTGGTAGGCAACACCATTGAACTTGTACCTATCGGGGCCCGCAAGTTCTGGATTGCCTTTCCAGCCTCGGAACCATGGCGTCATGGTTTCGAACGGCTTCTCCTCAGTGTCTTCATCCAGACGACCCATACGACGTCTCAAGTTCTTGACAATCTCCTCCGGGTGATAATTGGGAATGCTCGTGCTCCATCCGGTTCCGATACCGTCGGCACCATTGACAAGAACCATGGGAATAATAGGAGAATAGACCTCTGGTTCAATCCGCTTGTCATCATCGTACTGATGCTTGAGACTGGGCTCATCCATGGGGAAAATATCTTCTTGGCGAAAGGTGTCAGGCGGGTGAAGGTATAACGAGGACTAGCAGCATCGGAACCACCTGCGAGACGGGAACCGAAGTTGCCGCTTGGCTCCAGAATATTGATATTATTGGATCCAATAAAATTCTGTGCCAAGCCGATAATCGTCTGTTGCAGCGAGGCCTCACCGTGGTGATATGCAGTCTGCTCAGAGACATAACCAGCGAGTTCCACAACCTTTTTATCCTTGACCAGATTTCGCTTAAAGCAAGCATAGAGAACCTTTCGCTGACCAGGTTTCAAGCCGTCAATGACGGACGGGATGGAACGCATGTTATCGGCCATACTGAAAAGGATGAGTTCTTTACTAACAAAGTCTCTGTAGGTGATGGCCTTTGTAGAATGATCCAGGAAGGTGCCAGGAATAAAATTCCCGAGCCATTCCTTTCGAGCATCTGCCTTCTTTTTGAAAACACAAGGTCAAAGAGGTCAGCCTCTTCTGGCTTCATGACGTCAAATTCCTTGAGATGATCGTCTAGATTCGTGAAATACACCTGAGCATCTTCATTGGAACTAGTTCCCAGACCCTTGAAGTATTTGGACTGCCATCTGGAAAGCTCGCCTTTGTGTGATTGTTTCCATTCTTCGTATTGCGGCTGAGTGAAAAAAGTCTTGAGCTTCTTGGGTTTTTTGGGATCGGGGCCCTGCCAAATTTTGACAATTGGTGTGATGAATTCTCGGAAGAATTCAGGAATCTGAAGCAGTGAAGGAAACTGCACCTGCAGGAAATTGATCAGCAGACCCTTGATATGACTACCGTCATGATCCTGATCTGCCATGATCATGAGGTGACCATAGCGAAGACCCTTCGTGTCCGTGTACACTTGTTTATGTTTCAAGCCCAGAAACTGTTTAATGTTCTGGATCTCCTGATTCTTGGTGATCTGATCGATGGATGCGTCTCTGACGTTGAGCAGTTTACCACGGAGTGGGAAGACGCCGATTCGATCAGGATCAAGAATTGCTCGTCCAGACACGGCGAGACCCTTGGCAGAGTCACCTTCAGTCAGGATAAGAGTACATTCATGGCCTCGTCGAGTGCCAGCCAAGTTAGCCTCGACCAGTTTGGCGTTGCTAACTCTGGCTCGCTTGTTACCATCACTCTTTGACATCATCTTGTCGGCCTTCTTCTCGGCAAATTCCATGATGTTCCGAATGGCATCAGATTTGGCAATCGATTTCAAGAAACTGTCTCCCAGGGCGCACTTGCTTCCAAACTGACTGACCTTGGTTGTGAGCTGCTCTTTGGTTTGCGAGTTGAAAGCTGGGTTGGTGATTAAACAATTGACAAAGATGAAGATGTGATTACGGAGATGGCTTTGCTTAAGACTGTGGCCTTTCTTGACTTTGTCAAGAGCCTTTAGCAAAGAGCCCGTAATCTGATCAGCAATGTAGTTGACATGTGTGCCACCAGAAGTCGTGGCGATCGAATTGACGAATGAGACTTGCTGGAAATTTCCGTCAGATACCGTGAAACCAACTTCCCAGCGAGGATGGCCCTTGTCCTTGTCCATCTCAACGGTGCACGTCGGGCTGCCACCCTCCTCAGCAGTTCGCCCAGCAGCGATGGATTTGGCATAGAGGTCGCAGTACGATTTGAAGTCCTTGATCTTGATCTGCTCGCCATTGAGGAACACCTTCACTGAGCGGACTGTCCCTGCCATGTCGTATACTCGGCGGTAGAGAAGAGACTCTAGATCGTCATCAATGCCGTCAGGCATGGAAAAGCGATTATAGTCTGGCTTGAAAGTGACGCGAACAAAATCAGAAGTTTTGTTTGACGTGATTTTTGCCTTTTGCATCTTTTGCATGTTGTTGGTCCACGTCTGCTTGTACCTCTTTCCATTTTTACTGTCTTGGAGTTCCAAGGTAAATTCTGTGCTGAAAACATTGCAAAGTTTCGCACCGTAACCGTTACGACCACCAACCGTTCTTTGCTCATTGTCGTCAAAATTGGATCCAGCCAACAAATGACCGAAAATGAGTTCTGGAATATAAATCTTCTCCTTTTCGTGAACCTCAACCGGAATTCCTTTGCCATTGTTCTCTACACTGATTTCTCCAGATTCTCGATTAATAGTGATCTTGATATGGGACATGGAGCTGTCATTTTGCTTGTTGTCGGCTGCGTTGACGAGAATCTCATCAAAGATCTTGTAAAGACCCGGAACGAAAGTGACAGTCTTGTACTCCATCAGCGACGCCTCTTTGTTGTACACCCACATGAGTTGTTCTGTCTTCTCAACCGATCCGATATAGGTGTCGGGTCGTTTGATGATATGCTCAAGCTGAGTGAGTTTTTGATATTGCTCAGTCGCCGTCTTTGATTTGGACGGTTTTGGCGTCGCTTTCGCGGGAGTGTCGACAATCATGCTGTCATTCTCGACTTCTGCCAGAGGAACGCCGCTCGACTTCTTCGGCGGCGGGGCCTTCTTCTGCTTCTTAGAGCTTGGAGGGTGTGTGAAAAGCCAGAATTATTGCCGCCCAGGGAATCCTCGTCGTCGCTTTCCGGCTTCGGGCGCTTCGCGGGCGCTTTAGATTTCAACTTCGTTTGCACCATTTTTTTGCCAGAAGACTTGGCCGCCGCCTTTGGCTTTGATTTCTGAATGTCAGACGTTAGCAATGGGCCTGGTCTGCTGTCTGTGTTCGAACTTCGAAGCCAGCACCCTGCCAGGCAGCGTATCCTTGCTAAGGGATGCTTATTCTGTGCCAATGCAGGATTCCTCATTGAAAGCGACAGGTTTCCTCGGCGCGCGCAAAACCAAGGACTAGAATTTGCAGTGTGCAGAATGTGCCGATTTAGGCAGCCAGCCCAAACAGCTGGCAGCCCGTCACCTCTTTTCAGAATGCTCTCACCTTCTCAGGAATATATACATCGGATTCCTCGCCCAAACTGAAGGCGGGATCGGACATGACGTCTAGGTCCATTTTGACAGCAATTCTGAAACTGCGCCTGGAATAGAACTCGGGGCAAATTTATGGTGAGGGAACAGTATTAGCAGAACAAAAGTTGTACGTCAACTTTCCGACAGCAAAGTGTCGAATGGCATTCAGGAGAAGGAATTGTTGCGCCAGTAGGCTGAAGCAATGTGTGATCCGTCGAAGCTCATTGACATGACCAGTCGACATGCGGCTTGGTGATGGCCTTTTGTTGTTGTTGTTGTTGTTGTTGTCGCAACCGATGCTAATTCGCGTAAACAATTGACTTTGACGCGACTTGCCCTGAATCCTCGCTGTCCTTGGCCTCCTCGGATCCGTCAACGAACAGGGGTCGTGATTTTCTGCCTCAGGCTTGCACCTTGGAACCGGCCATACCCTTGTCGAGACCCACATTGCCATGTCGCTCTTCGATCCAAAACAAAACAGATCTACTAAAGATGATGATGTCTTTGTCAATCTCGTGTCATCTTCTGCATCAAGCGAACAGTTAATTTTGTGAGTCGTGTACTCCGTACGTCTACACTGATGGTGATTGGAAATTCAATGCGCAAACTCCCACCCTTCTTTACCTTCACTTGTTCTGCATGCAAAACTTGCTTTCCGTGTAGACTGTATAAACTGGGATGCAAACACGACGAAGCTGCATAGCTACGAGTACGAGTATCTCGCATCGTATGATCTCTGCACATAGATGCGCACTTGATCAAGGCTCTTGGCGCAAATCACGCTTACAACGTCGGCTTATCTTGCGCCTCATCTTGTGAATGAGGAAGCAAGCCAGCATCCTACTAAGAAGTAACGCACGATATGGGGACAAGTGAACGTGGATCTCTCCAATTGAAAAGACGAAAAGTCAAAAAAGGGCTGAAAGCAGGCCGGAATGAAGACGTTGATTATGTCAATTTTGCCGCAGTGATTGGACGATCTACAAACAACAGAGACAACCCCGGCTCTACTAGCATGGATCACCAACTTAACTCCTCGACAACGAATCTCAAAAACTTGGGTCTCAAACATGAGCCATGTGTCAGTACACCCCTGGGCATTTGAACGGTTTCTAGTGCCCTTCTATCGGAGAATTAGACCCCGACAAGCCCCAAAAGAGGATTGTTCTACACGTTTCTTCCTTTCCGTGCCAGAAGAATTGAAGTCATTACGGAGAGATTTCATCAAGCTACCATGTACCAGAGCAAATTAGGTGAAACTATCGGCTACGAGCAGCGGTGATGTGGGTAAGTCATGGCTCCAAGTGTAACCGACGGGATTCAAGGGTGAGTGAGCAAGTAAGTCAGTAGGAGCGACTTGCAGATGCCAACCAAGATGGCACATTCACACTCACTTTCAATCTTGACAGGAAATGAATGATTATTCCCTGAAAAGCCTCAGGTCTCTCAAAGAGCAAACAACCATGATGGCCACGTGGTTTCTGACTCTCTCACCCACAGGCTTGCTGACTCGTCGGTTACACAACACATCAATGTACATCGCAACATTTGTCGCACATTTTGAATCAGACGGAATCCTTGACGTTTGTCATGATGCGACTACCCGAGCACTGCAATCGAATCCATGACACAGCAATCCATCAAACAGACGCCCCCTCGCTCCCTTTCGAATCCTTCACGCTATGAATCCCGACAGAGTTATGGCATCTCAATTTGGTCATTTCATCTACCAGCAATTCTTATCAAAATACGAAGTGAATTGATGAGGCAGGCATCTATTTGCATACGCCTTGTTCCTGATTACTCATGATTCCACTCACTTTGTTCTAAACATCACATAGACTCCTCGGTGTACATCATCTGTGCTCGCCGAAAGTATGAAACATTCCTGGAATGGTTGCCGAATCCATCTCGGTATCACATTCTGACGAAAGTTGCGGGATGAGGCGGGGCCGTCAATGAAATATGACCCGTGTCCGATGCAACTGCAACTGCTTGGGCATTGTTGGGTTCAACAGGAGGCAAACCAACGGCAGTGACTTGTGGGCTGGCCAACGAATACTGTAAAGAAAGACGCAGTACTTACTGTCCCACGTCTGTCAAGGCAGGAAGTATTTCCTCCGAGGGTGTACATACAACGCAATCGTCCAGCGATGGCCAACTGCTAAAGCTGGTGGCAGGACACTTTTCTCAGGCCGAATTCCGTCCTCCGGTACACGTGCTTACCTGATATGACCTCTACTTACCAGTTGCATCTAGTTTTATTCCGGGGAACAAAACTACAGTATAAGTCTCGATGAAAAAGGGCAATCGTCTTCTATACCGTTCACAAGGCACACAACTTCCGTCTTTAAGACCTTTGGTTAGCGTGAGTTCTTTCCACGAGTACTTTTTTACCCAGGTATTACTAAGACACAAGCGCCCTGTACTATTCTATCGATCATTGAGAAATTTTGGGTTGGTCAAGTCGAGACTGTTCGCAAAGGAACCTCTTAACATGCTTCCGATCCGAGTCGCACGTAGCCGTTTTGAAACCGATAAAGAAGTTTCTGGTCACGATGCTTTCTATCGAGGAATTACTGAACCCATTGGATCCTACTTTTAACGACGACGAAGATGTTCAAATATCAATACAGCAGCAGAGACATGCTTTTCCTCATGACGGACTCTCTGTTGCCGACAGCACACCAAGAAATTCTAGGCAAGAGCCTAGTCGGGACGTCAAACACAAATACCCTTCCACGCCGGCTGCAAAAGGGCCTATTAACTTTCCTCCATTCGAAGAAGTCAATGAAGAAGCAGTCAGAGAAATCATCAAATACCGAATACCTCAATTTGGCTACATCCACAGAAGTTGTGAGCACATTCCATACAACAGTTCCAAGAGAGACTTCTCTTCCAAGACTGGTCGAGAATTCATTGAAGGTGCGTGGATTCTTGTTGCTACGCTAGGTCTCGACTAAGAGAACAGAACAGCATTCAAGTATACCTTTCAGGTTCCCGATCAGGCGCCTGTATACACAGTCATGTGGGACTACAGCATTGGTCTCGTTCGAATGACCCCTTTCTTCAAATCAATGGGATACGCCAAGGTAGATTCGGTCGAACCACACAACTTCGTTTCGGGCCACGCTAATAGGTCACATGACAGACCAAGCCATCTCAAGCTTTGGACAAGAATCCGGGCTTGCGAGATGTATGCCCGAGCATCACAGGGGGAGCAGTTCTAGCTCAAGGTATGTGTGTCAATATAAAGACAACGAGGACATACCGGATGGAATTTGATATGAATACAGGATACTGGATGCCATTCTATTGTGCCAGAGCACTGTGTGCGACGTTTTGTCATGGAATTTCTGGAGCTCTAATTCCGCTTTTCGGACCCGACTTTCCGTCAGATTGTACATTGCCAGCATCACCACACTTCGGAGATATGATGATCAGCAAGCGGCTGATTAACGAAGCCTTGGAAAAGGGCTCTAAGCTTAAAATATGCCATGAAACTGAAGTAAGAGGCAGCAGCATGCTCCCCTTCAATCCATCGGAACGACAGCCAGCCACGTCACGACCCGCAAGCGTGCCCACGACAGTTCCATTGAGCATGCCTTCACTTGGCACAGCGCAACCATACTATGACGTGAATGTGACCAGGAAAAGGCACAGGGATACAAGAGAGCCCGACCACGAGACCAGCCACAGTTCGATGGCCATATTGTCAGGCTTAGACACGAGTGTGACGGGCGTGGCCGGCCCATCACGACCAGATGGTGAGGATTGCGAGGACATTGCTCAGATAAAGATCAACCCGATTCCTCTAGCTTCCACGCCCAGAAAATATCGACAGACCAGTATTGTATGACGGATAACAAGTGCAAAAGACGGAAACTGATCGATGAACCGTCCTCGGGAGACGAGATGTACATGCATAAACATCGAAGCACTTGTGCACGGAGAGCCCTACCTCAGAGCCGGGGGCCAGTCGAGCTGAAGCGGCGTGATACGGAGAAGACCTGCCGAGAACATGAACCAGATTACTCAGCTGCCAGTAATCTGATGCAAATGGGGAACGAAACAGTGGGAGGGGAGCAGAATAGTCACACATCAAGCCCGATGGACGATTCAGCGTCGAGAAGGAGAAGGTCTATTTGAACGACAACAGTTCTCGAGCTTGGAAGAATATAAACCCGCAATCTAGAATAGGAGAGTTCCCCAAGGAAACGAATATAGATGAAATGTGTTGATTGCAGAATTCATCTCTCATGTCTCGATGCCACCCATCATCCCCTGCTTTCCGCTCTGGCCAAGCCCCTGATTTCATTTCGAACGCTCTGCTTTCCTCTTTGCCAGTTCCGCCGCCTTGGCCCTTTTGAATTTGTCAATCCACGAATCCGCCTTGGCATTCGGCAGGACGTATATCCTCACGACCTCGTCCACGACTTCTACCCTGCCCGTGCCAAGGACCTTGAGCAACGGCACTCTCTTGCCCATCTTGAGCACGCCCCCTTCCCTCGTCTCAACAAAACACGAGACTCCAGCAACAGTATAGTCACCTCGTTTATCCCACGGCAGCGGAAACACATACGACAAGTGATCCTCCAGCGTCTGCGTCTCGTTGAACGCCTTTATGAAATCCGACTCCAGATCCTCCGGGTACAGCAGCACCGTCGGAAACGCCAAGCTGCTCGTCGGATCGTCCGGGTCCGGCACGAGTTCCAGCTTCGTGTCCCCCATCTCAGGAGGCTGGGCCGTCGCCCTGGTCGGGATGTTGCGCGCCTTCAACGCCGCCCGGAGGAGCGATTCCCTCCGCCGGGCAGTGGCCTTGCGCTCGGCCGCCCTGTTGCTCTTGGCGTCCCTCTCCCTCGCGCGCTCGACAATGTCCCCCGCCACCTGCCTGAGGGGCTTGTTCTCGGCGTCGACGGCGAGGCCCCTCGCACAGATGTCACCCGCTTCCTCGATCCTGTCCACCCTCAACAGGGCCTTTGCGCTCCTATAACACGCCTTCAGGTTGGCCGGGTTGAGGCGCAGCGCCGCCGCGCAGTCCGTCCAGCAGCTGCGGTAGTTGCCCAGCTCCAGGTGGCATGCCGCGCGGTTGACGTGCAGCGCCTCGAGGACTCGTCTCTGCGCGGCGACTTCCTCGGCCGAGTCCTCTGCGCCCTCTGGGTCCCTGGTGGTCGTCCCGCCGCCTTGGTTCCGCTTGCGCTCCTCCAGAGACAGGATCTGGATCCCCTTGGCGTAGAACTCCCGCGCGTCCGCGTACCCTCGTACTTTGAAGCACTCGTTGCCGCGCATCTTGAAATCAATGCCGTTCTCAAGCGGTGTCCCCTCGTAGTTGAGGGCTTGGAGCGCTGCAATGTCGTCGTTTTCTTCCATTTCCGTCATGAAGAGAGGGCACTTGTTCAAGTCGGCCATGATCTCCTCGTACGTCTGCTTCTTGACGGGCGGCAGTTCTGGCTTGGTTGCTTCTGTGGCATCCTGAGCGGCTGCGGCAGCTTCTGTTCCCGGGGACGTGGCACTGCCCGACGTGGCCTTCTCCCCGAGGGTGGTCTTCTCCATGTCCTCGGTCATCTCTTCGATCTTCATCGTTGCTGATGATGAACAAGCGGTAAATAGAGACAGGCGCACAGGGCCGCTACCAAGAGATTTCAAGGGTCAATGTCCGAAACACTTTTGTGCTTGTTGATAATTTTGATAATCGTACAATGAGAGGTTAATAAATCAGAATATCAAGGCCGCTTAGGTTTGCCGATGTTGTTTGTGGTATTTGTGATGATTGTGAGGCAATGATATATGTGCTCCGACTTTTTGGGAGTGGCGAAAATTTCTCAGGCTTCTTTTCTGATGAAGAATCATAATTTCCCGCAACGACGGTGCAAGACTGTCTGCTCTTCAGAATGGCTCCAGATTGAATTGAAAAATGATAGGATGAGATAAAATTCCCATGTTGACTCATGCATCATGTCGTCTTTCAAGCTCTCTTTCTACTACCTCTGCTCTCCGGATTTCCAATAGGTTCCATCGGCTAGCTTGGCTGGACGATGCAGGCCCACTTTTGCTCACTTCCTTTCAACTTCAACATGCACTAGGCAGCATGCGCGGGAGAAACGTGTTTATAATTTTTTTATCTTTATTTGTTTTTCTTTACCCCAGGTATTCTATGTACCTATCTGTCTCCTTTTATTTCGAGGAGAAAGAAATGTGAACATATTTACACTCTTGAAAAAAAAATCACGCTCCAAACACCAGTCCATGCAGTTTATGCTTCAAGTCATGTCCAACAGTCTACCATGGGGCATCTTTGGTGCAGCATTCGAATGCAGACCTTTTTAGTTCTCCTTCAATCTTTCCCGACCGGTCGCTAGCATCCAATACCTCTTCGGAAGCCCGCGTCGTGGAACTGTGACATTCTGGTCACTCTATAAGAGTGCCAAATTAGTAGATTGCAACAGGTCTGAAACAAGGTCAATTTATGACACATGTCACGTCCCTTATTAGCGATGAGATAGAAACCATATCAACAGATCAAGCCGCCTGCTCTCTCTCCTCAGCCGAAACTTCAGCAATCATGGGAGTGTATTCGTTGCAGGGGGTGCTGTGGCACATTCTTCAGATGTATCGGCATGACGCTCGCGAGGGACGCAGAAACATTGCACTGAGCCAATGATGGCAACAATGACGCTTCCATACCAAGCAAGAGCGGTGCAGTTCATTTTGCTGCCATAAGTGTAGAGATATCCAGCGACAGGAGGGGCAACCATGCGGCAAGCAGCACCAGCGCTGGCAGCCAGCCCGTTCACCTTTCCAAGTGCACTGGATGATGGTGTGGCCTCTTTGATGAGAATCAAGAGGAGGGGTATAGTGTGATGGAGAGAATATTGCGGACTGCCAAACAGACGTAGATGGCAGGGAAGATGAGAGACTCGGGAACGAGAACAAGTAGGGGTACAATTGCGTATATGATGGGATGTAAAACGGTGACAATGAGGAAGAGCTTGAACACACCGACCCTCTCTGCGGCAATGGGGAAGATGACAGCTTGTACAAATAGCGCAATCACACCATTGACAGCCATGATCATTCCGACGTCACGCAGAGAGAGCCCAAGCCACCAGCGGAATTGAAGACAGACAGCAGACTGGCTACCTTGTCGTTATCAATGCGACGTTCGTCCTCGAAAAAAATGGGCATGAGGTGATCGTAGGTCATGGAGTGGTACGTGAAGATGGATAAGGCGATGATGAAACCAACAACTCGCTTGTTCCAAACCTTGGTGACCAAACCTGATTTTTCTTGTATGGCCATTTCGGTCATCTGCTCATAGTCGTGCTCGCCATTTGAACTTCTGAGAGTTCCATAGGTTTCAGCCCTGAGGTCCACTGCTGGGCGCTTCATGGCATCTGAAGTCTCAATCAGCGGCGTCTCTTCGGAGACATAAGTATCTGCAGGGAGCGACATGCGCGGCTGCATATCAGGATGGGTCTCATCGAGTAAGAAAAAGCCCAAGATGATGCTGATGAGCAGGAGCGCAGCGCATAGGAGATTGGGGAGAAGATACGGGAAGCGATCGAACAAGCCTCCTTTGGGAAAAGCATTGGGCCAGGACTCATGAGGATCGGCAAACGTGCCGCCGATGCATGGCCCGATGATTGTGCCTATGCTCCATACAAAGGGCATGACAGAAAAAGCTCGTGCTATGATTCAGTCGAGTGTTAGCACAGATTTCCCAGGGAATCGAGGACCGCTTTCGATAAGCTCGAGGGGTAAAACCGTTGTTGTACTTACGTTCGTGTTCGGGTTTGGTGACTAGCTCGCCGACCATCGTCTGAATGACACCGATATTGCCGTTGAGAAGACCACCTATGGCTCTTCCGAGTAGTGCTATCCAAATATTGGAGGCGAATCCTACCATGACCATGCTAAACATGGTGCCCACACATCCAAGCATCAAGACAGGCTTGCGACCAATGCGATCGGATAGGCCGCCCCAATACATGCCCATGAGAGCTTCTGCAAGGGAGAAGGAAGAGATGAGAAGACCGGCGTGGAAGGAAGCATCTTCTTCGTTGCCGATTTGGAACCTTTTAACAAGAGCCCAGGCGTAAGGAAAGATGGAAGTCAGAGCAATTGGCTCAGCAAGACGCACAATCGCTGTCGAGTATGTTAGCTAGTATTGGGAGTATTATCATTGCTGGACTTGAGGTGACTCGTCGTACCCAGTAGAAAGAGTTGGAGCGTAGGGAAGGCATCGGGATTGCGAAGATGGACTTGCTTTGTTAGGGCCATGTTGTTGTTTTTCGTGTGATGGGCGCCTACAACAAGACACGGCACGTCGACAAAAAAGTGCCGATATTTGTGTGTGCGCGTTTCTCGAGAGCTCGCTATGCAGTGTCCCGCGAGGTAGAAATGGGGCGAGGGCGTTGTCGGGGTCGAGTGTCGCAAGTCAGAACGACAGGCTTTTGCAGTTCAAGGATCCAGTCACTGAATGACAAGAAATAACTTGTCGGAAAAAATAGCAGAGAGGTTGCTTCAGGCCTGAAGTGAAAGAAGTAGAATGAGTGGCGGAGGAATAAAGCGAACGAGTCGAGAGAAGATTGTGTGCGTATTTCTAGTCCGGGCCATCGGGGGGAGATCAGTGAGCGGCGGCCCTGGTGGCGTCGGTGGAACTGGGACCGTGTGTAATCCGTAGCCTGCAGAATATGCCTGCATGCATGCATAAAGCATGCACCAAAGCGAAACATGCAGATCCAAAGACTGCAAAGATTTAGACGCAATGGGGCATGTGGCATGTGGGGCGCTTGGGCGAGACAGTGCGACAGTGCAAACGAAAGCGGGCGAGCTAGCAGTGTACATGTACGTGTTATGTTGCTCCTTCCTCAGCAAAGAAAAGCGGGACCGTTGACTTGCCGCATTGAGCGCTCATGTCATGTCTCACCTGCAGCATCGAATCAGGCGGAGATGTCTCAGCCCCAGGCATTGTTTGTCCGTTTCTATTGTTGCAAGTCCCTTTGTCGGCCTGCGGCAAAACTCTTATTGCTTTCGTGTGAACCCTGATTTTAGGGCACATGGGATTGCGTCTGGTGTGGTGGATGGATGGATGGATGGATGGATGGCGATAATACGATGGATGCTTTGTACCGGAAGGCACCTCCGGCCGTAGTCAGTCTCGAGTGGTGGTGCGGAGCCATTGTTGATGTCTCGTGTTTTCCTTTGCCCGACACAACGCGACGCAACGGCCAACAAGGAAGGATGTTGATAAGGGTTGCGCCACGCGAAGAGACTCCCGCTTACAAGAATTTGCACCTCGATTGGAGTATGAGTCAGTTCTAGTCAGTTCTGTAAGAGATAGTCATGCTTGTTTTTATTCCCACCGCTCGACATTTCATGTACATCGGCAGTTGTGGTCCAAACGCAGGCCCTCGTCCGGATTGCCCTCCTCACCGCATGTCGCATACGTAGGTATTCCATGTGATGGCTACAGCTAGCTATCACTTTTACATCCAGGTTCACGCAATATTACTAGATAGACTGTTCGGTGCCGACCTTCTTCACACAATGGCATGTCGATTTCCATCAACTCTCTCCTCGCCCCACCCGACGGAGAGATCTGCTCCCACCATCTTCTTCCACGACCTTTCCTGCTGGCTGGAGGTGAATGCCACTGAACGGTCACCTCGTCCACAACCATTCTAGACCTCCAGACCTGGCCGAGACGAGCATTGCAGCATCCCGCCGCATCGAAGTTGGTAGACAGGAAGTAAAACGAGGTCAGGCCGGCCCCAGTAACGCAATCGATGCTGACATTGTCGGCCAAAGATGCGTGCAATCAGACGCATTGATGGTTCATCATCCGGAATGCCTGCACTTTCCCTACGGGGTCGTTTCGTCCAATGAGCCGTGTGCTGCCGTGATACTTTGACGCCCCGCCGCCCAGCCAAGAAGAGCCTTTGACCGCAGCTCCGTCATCGCACCCACGGACCGGACTTCCCGGCAAGTTTGTGGCTGCTGCAGATCCATTTTGTTAATGCGACCTCCGCCCATATGCATCTATTGAGTTGCGCTAGCTGGGGGCGTGCGCTAGCTCCGCTATCGCTACACTCCCAAACTCGCTAGCAACATCGAACCTCCTTCCCTCGACGTCCGTCGGCCGATTCTCGTTCTACCCCATGCCCTTGGAAGGGAGCCAGTTTATCCTGTTGTTATAGGGATCTGGTTGGAGGGAGCAATATCTGGTGTTGTCATTGACGCTCAAATGGAGACCCGATTTATCCCAAGAAAATCGGAAAGTTTACACAACGATAGGCTGGTACCCGAGCCCAGATATCACTGCCCGCTCGGTTCCCTGAGATATTTGCCGTGATAGCCCCCATACGGAGTATGTCTGAGAATAACAGGGATTCGGCGTGTTCCTATACCAAATAGCCACAAACGATGTCCGGAACGGTCGTCTGACACATAGCAGCATGGACTGCGTTTTCATCCCGCACCCAAAAGCGCCCTGCTTACACTGGACCATCAAATCGCAAGGCTTCTAAGAGGTAGCCTCATTCGCGCCATGAGTCTTGATTTGACCAGCGATATGGACTCTCCTCTTTCGAGGAACCGCCAAATTTTGGAGGTGAGGGGTAAGTATATCAGATCAGGTATTGGTGATGTCAGCATGTAAGTGACTTCTGGTGCAATCGGCATTCACTAGTATCCACTGGGAGTCGACATGTTCGTAATCTACGACTGTGGCTTCCTTCGGGTCTTGTTCGGGTTAATCGTGGCTAAAGGCCGGGACGAGAGTGGGTCCGGATGGATGCACGCGATGCGATTGGCTATATTATCTCGCCACCGCCTTTTGTGCCTCACTTCCGCGTTTCACTTACTTTCTCTCCTAGCTAGATTTCCCTCTCTTCTCCCTTTCCTAATCTATTATTAACTTTAATACTATAGAATTATTATATTATTACCTGCGTAGGACCTTAGTATAACTAACACTAATTAGTGGTTAACTTTACAACTATAGATAAGTTAGGTATTATAAGAAGAGATAACTCTATAGACACTATAGCTACTTACCTCTTAAGTCCCTAAACTATTTAGGTAGAGAGGTATAACTATAGATTATACTAAAGGAAGAGACTAGATCTATAGACTTATTAGGCTTCTAAGGGATTAATTTATTAACCCTTAGGCCTATAGGATATTATTATTATAGGATTATTCCTATTATCTATTATAAGAAAACTAACTAAATAACTAAGTCTATTGCTATAAGGCATTTTACTTAAACCTAATATTAATATAACCTTAGCTAAGCTAGCTAACTTAATTTATAACCTCCTTTCTTACTTTAATTATTACCTTTACTATAATAGTCTTTACTCCTCTATACTTTATATATATAACGTAGAGTTAGGGCTCTTTACTTTCCTTTAATTATTACTTTCACTATAATAGTTTTTATGCCTCTATACTTTATATATATAACGTAGAGTTAGGGCTCTTTACTTTCCTTTAATTATTACTTTCACTATAATAGTTTTTATGCCTCTATACTTTATATATATTATGTAATTATAAACTCCTTTATCTAGTTTATTCTATTCCTTTTGCTTATCCTATTTTTCCTATTTACCCTATTACTTTAATAATAGAGGGAAGTCTCCCCTTTAGTTCTTTCTATTTAATTAGGCTTCCTAGCTCTATTATATTAATAACCCTCTTATTTTCCTAATTTCCTTTATTAAAGAAGATAGCACTAAAGGCTAGACTATTAATAAGAAAAACTCCCTAATTACCCCTCCTTAAAAGCATAATACCTAAAATACCTTTAAAGAAGATCTAAGAAAGACCTTTAGAGATAAAACTACTTAGATAATTATAACCCTACTTAAAGGTACTTATAAGAGATTAAAGAGAACTTATATAGCTAAACCCTAAGATAGCTATATAATATAAACTAAATAATTATATTATAAGGTTTATTTATATTAGTAAGTATTAAGGCTAGAAAAATAAGGACTTTTAGAAGACCTTTAAAGAAGACTTTAAAGGGTAGTCTAAAGAGATATTCTAAAGGGCTTATAGTAAACTCTTATAAGAACTCTAGAACTCCCTATAAGAATATAGTGTTTATATTACTTAAGGACTAGGACTTTTAATTATAATAGTAATAGAATAAATACTCTAAGAAGTAATAAGATCTTTATAGCTAAAAGATAAATTAAGATCTTCTAAACTACTAAAGCCTTAAGCATAATAACTTACCTATTTTCTAACCCTAGAAGTTCTCTTTCCTTACCCCTAGTAATCTTTTTACCCCCTTAAGAACCTTTATAATACTTTTAATTATATTATAAGTAATAGTCTTAGTAGTATTATTAGTCTTAGTAATCTACCCTTTTTATACTATAACCTCTCTTTAATAAGTAAATTATAAAAAAGATCTCTAAGCTTATAAAAATATATAAGAATAGTAACTACTATAGTAAGAAGCTTTATAACTTTTTTATACTAAAGATAATACTCTTTAAGAGTAAGTATAACTAGATTAACCTTCTAAGAAGTTACTATTATAAGGCTTTTCCTATTATACTAATAGGAGATACTAAATAATATTTCCTTAATTACCTCTTTAAAAGGAATTTCTCTTATAAAGAAATAATTACTAAAATTTACTATTACTTTAAGATAAAGAGTAATTAATAATTTTACTAGTATAAGTAAAATAGTATAATACTTACTAAGATTATTACTAAGAATCCTAAAAAGAGTAAACTTAATTACCTTAAGATTATATTAACTACCCTTAAGAGAATCTATAGAGGGCTATACCCCTTTAATATAGTAAATATAAAGCTTTATAAGTAAACCCTAAATATAGTTATTAGTATACCTAAATATTAAGTAGTAAAGTATATATACTCCCTAGGCTTTAAAAACCTTATAAGAGACCTTTATAAGTTAATTACTATTATAAAGTCTAGTAAGAGAAGTACTTAGTATTACTAGTACTAAGAGGAGACTTATCTAAAGTAATATTTATAGATTATTAATATAGATAATAAAACTAGGGAAGAGAAGGCTATTATAGAATCCCTAAATAAAGCCCTAAGTAATACTTTATTTATAGTAAGAATAAATATTAGTTATTAAACTATACTAATATAGAATATTAGAAGGAAAAAGAGAGATAGTAAGCTAGTAAGAACTATTATATACTACTATTAGAGAAGAAGTTCTAGGTATTTATTACCTCTTATAAGGGGTATACTAATAGTAAGGGAGATAAAGGAGATAAAAGGGGATAGGAATCTTATCTAAAGGCTTTTATATAGACTAATAATAATAATAATAATAGTAAAGAGAAGTTAATCTTAAAGGTATACCTTAGTATTATATAATTCTTTTACTTAGGGTAATAAGTTACTAATACCTTTACTAATACTAATATTCTTACTACCCTTAATAATTAAGCCTTTTAATATGCTTTCCTTAAATAAAAGCTATATTAAGTATAAGACTCTAATAAAGAGTTAAGTTTATATATCTCTAAAGAATACTATTTTAAAGAGATCTTTAGAGGGATTATACTAGATATAGGTATAATAGGTAAATTAACTATAGGGATTATATAAGTTAAAGCCCTATTAGAGCTAATGCCTTTATTAAAGATTATACTCTATAAATAGCATATTATTAAATTTAGTGCTAGAGTAGTAATAATATATAGTGTTATTTATATGCTTACTAAACTTAGCTAACTTAACTTTTATATTCTTAATATTACTATACCCTTTCTCTTCTCTATTACTAATATAGATAAGATAAATATTAAGGTTAATAATCTTACTAATATACTAATTGTTACGTGGCAGAATGCCCAGAAGCGGAAGGGACCCTTACAGGGCCAGATTCAGCAACCTAGAGTAGGGGACAACTCAATTCTTACAACATACTTTACTCCTAACAGTAACTTTCCTGAAGTAAACTTAGCACGATTCATAACCTATTAAATCCGTTGGCCCCTCTAATGGATTCAACCCCTTACGTGCCAAATCAGCACGTAACAAGTGGTAGCAATTGCTCTTTGATCGTTGCGCACCTCTAGCGCTTTTACTGCTAATAAAAGCCACCAAACTGACACTATCGTCAACCAATCCACCAAGCCCGTCAAAGCTATCCCTTTTAATAGGCCTGATAGCTCACCCCTAGGCATCGCGCCTATTGTCAGATTCGTTGACCTTCGATTCTTTGACCTTCGATTAATTCGATCAATTCGTTGACCTTCGAATTGCTTTGATCTTCGACCTTTGATCCGTTAATTTGAAGACCTTCGACCTTCGATTCTTCGACCTTCGATCCGTTAATTTGAAGACCTTCGACCTTCGATTCTTCAACCTTCGATCCGTTGATTTGAAGACCTTTGAAGACCTTCAATTCGTTGACCTTTGAATTGCTTTGATCTTCGACCTTCGATCCGTTAATTTGAAGACCTTCGACCCGACCGTCAATCTGACAAATTCGTTAATTTCGATCGCTGGCCTCCCCGCTAGGCAGCTTCCTTACGAATCCAATAAAGCTCGCTATAATGCTTCCCTTACACCAGCTAGATCAGTGCGAGCAACAGCGATTACAGCGGCTTTATAAACAAGATCGTCAGCGCCGAACCTGTGGCATCTGTAGGAAGACCTTCTCGTCAAGAAATCAGGTCTTTTAACATCTTAAGGACCTATGCCCAGCTAGTCAGCAATTTTAACAGATTCAACAGCAGCTAGATCAACAACTCCAGCAGCAATTCCAGTGGCAACAAGACTAGCATCAACGGGACCTTCAGGACCTAAGGACCCGATATCAATGGCAACAGCAGCAATTGCAGCAGCAAATTCAACGGCAGCAGCAGCAAATTCAGTGGCAGCAGCAACAGATACAGGACCTTCAACGGAAGCTAGCTATTAAAGAGGATGACTTCCAGCAGCTTAAAGACCTCGTTAAGGAAGTCTTCGAAGAACGCGATGACCTTCGAAGGCAGCTAGCTTGTCAGCAAATTCAACAGCCTAGACCTCTGCAAAGCTCGTTGCCTAGCCCTTTGCAAATTCGTCAGCAGCTAATTCAACAGCCTGACCGAAGCCCTCTGCAAAGCTCGTTACCTGGCCCTCTGCAAAGCTCGTTGCCTAGCCCTCTGCAAAGATTGTTGCCTCGCCAATCTAGCTATCGTCAGATGTATCAATCCAATGATCAATTTGACCGTCAACCTGACCGTCAACCTGACCGTCAACCTGACCGTCAACCTGACCGTCAACCTGATTGATTTGACATTAGCTAGCTGACCTTAGATAGCTGGGACAGCTATCTCTTTTATCCGTGGTGCCCGCACTTGTTACGTGCTAGAATTAACAATTAGCCTGTTACCTAGGATATGGCTAGCTTCGTGCCACAAGACCTCGGATGTGGCTAGCACGTGACCTAGAACCCCTATATTAGATGATAGCTTTGACCTCTAGCTAGTTGAACAACAACAACCTTTATACTCATTATATCATACGTTTTATATCGTAACAAGCATGTTACGGAATTTTTAGGCCTATAATCTAGTGCTTAACCCACTAGACTAAAGGTCAGCTACAACCATAGTTGTAGGTTGTAGCGATATCAAGCCCTATAAAGCGTATTCTAGCACGTAACATATGCCGCGGCATAGCATATTTGTTAGCTGACCTTAGCTAATAGGGGGACTTTCCAAGCCCTAAGAGCGTTATAGCTAGATCCTCAAGTCTAGTACTAAACCTAGTATATATAACTAGTAGGGAATTACACTCCTATAGTATCTTGACATTCCTAGCCTACCCTATAGCTTGTAGCTATTAAGGTTATAACTAACCCTAGACCTAAAAAATCCGCACGCCACACGTCTCAAACACAGGAGCAATTGCTACCACATGTTACGGAATTTTTAGGCCTATAATCTAGTGCTTAACCCACTAGACTAAAAGGTCAGCTATAACCATAGTTGTAGGTTGTAGCGATATCAAGCCCTATAAAGCGTATTCTAGCACGTAACACTAATCTAAGGTAATAAGACTATCCCTGATATATAATAATAGGGTTATCTATAGTGACTATTAAAGGTAAAAGAGATAGCTACCTTTTACCTTACTAAAGGAAAGATTTATTAACTATACTAAAGATTTAGTTATCCCTTAGTTTAATAGCTTATAAAGATCCTTTAATAAGCTAGTTATAATATTAAGTATAATGTAATTAAGGAGTTAACTAAGATTTACTACTACTGCTAGATAAAAGGAAAAGCCCCTAGTTAATTTAAGTTTATAATTAAGGATAATTATAACTTTAACTATAAGATTATTATTAATATTATATAGATTAATAACTAGCTAGTCCTTTATGTTATTAATTTAGTAACTTTATTCTAAGTAGCTTAATTTCTTAATCCTAATAAGTAAAAGGCTTGTAATATCTAGGATACTATTAGAGAGTGCTAGATAGATACCTATCTTAGCCCTCTAGATTAGATTATTTATAATATAGGTAAGAACTTTGCTTTAGCGGAATTTAAGTATTACGCTTGCCTAATGTTAATTAATATTAATAAAGCACTAATTAAAGCCTATAATAGTATTAGAAAAGTTAAAAGATATTATAGACCCTTACGCTAGGCCTATAATATTATTACGGATTTAATTAGTAAAGATATTACACTAGAATAATAGCTCTAGATAGCTATTAATGTTATGGACTTAAGCTGTAAGCTTAGGTTAAGTCCGAGCAAGACTAGGTCTAGAAAGGGGGCGGTTTATGCACAGACTATGCAAACCTACTATAAGGGGGACCTGTTACTACCCCTTTGTTTAGTTCTCTTCTTCTTCTATAAGAATAAGATTCGCACTTTAAACACTTATATATAGTTACCCTAAGGCTAGTTCTTAATATATCTTATTCTTTACTATAGTTAGATTACTATTAAAGCTATTACCCTTAGGTATTTCCTTAGGGGATAAAATAGAAATAGATAAACTTATAATACTATAGGAGCTAGTTAAGAAATAGTTATAATAAATTAAAGAGCTTACTAATAAATAATAGTTAGACTTTAATATACTAATAAAGAGTAAACTAATAAAGCAAAAGCTATTGCCTATAGGATAGCTATTTAATAGTAATAGGGCACTATTTATATTATAGAAAAATCTTATAATATATAAGCTTTATATAGATAAGGCATTTATTAGAGACTAGAAGGATTAATAGTACTTTATTTACTAAAATCTATTAGTAAAGGTATAGGCTTAAATCGCTTTATTCTTTAAAAAAGGATATATTCTTAATTATAAACCTACTTATTTTCTTATATACTTAGGGGATATATTTAATAACCCTTATTAATAGGAATTAGCTATTATAAAACTTAACTAGATAGCTTAGTAACCTAATAAACGGTTTAGTAACTTCTATATTTAATTTAAATAAAAGCTTATATTAGCTAGAGGATTAGAATAGGATAACGCTATAAAGCTAGCTAAGTTATATATAGTAATTAATAAGTAAATAAGAGACTATAGTATTAGAAGAGATATACCCTAAATAGATTACATAATAGCTATAGCTTATTACTATAGCATTGCCTTAGATATTAAATCCTATTAATTAGAGGAAAAGCACTAGGTATAAAAGCATATATAACTAGCTTAAAATATAAATAAGGCTAAATAGTAGGATAGGGATATACTAATAATAGATATTTAAGTTATAAGTATAATAGGGAACTATAAGGGACCTAGGAAGTTATAGATATAGTAAAAATTAGGAAATAGGTTAGGAGAAAAATAGGCTAAATAGGTTACCTAAGATATTATAAACGCTTACTATGCAAAGGGCAAATGCCTCTAATATAGTTCTAGCTAGCACTTTATTAGTAAATATTCACTATGTCCTGCCCTATGCTTATAGGGAAAGTTATTAGTAAATGCTTATAATATAGGTAACTCTAATAATAGTAACTTAAATAGAGAAAGCATAGAGTAATTAGGAAAAGAATAACCCCTTTATTAAGTTATTTAATAGGGAAAAAGGGAAGTAAGTATAGGGAGGCTTTATAGTATATAGTTATTACTAATAAGGACTTTAAATAAATCTAGGATAATATAGATTTATTACCTTTTTTAGTTCCTACCTTAATTAATAAGACTACCTTTATAAATACTTAAATTAATATAGGTTATAATTACTACACTACTATAAGTAAACGCCTTATCTAAAAGCTTTAACTAAAACGCCTCCCTTTTCTAACTAAGAGGTTAGTTTATATAGTGGTTAGTGTAAAATAAGGGGAGAAGAGAAGCATAAAAAACATTTATATATAATATATATTATTTGTTTTTAAGTGGATTTAGATAGATAGGAGACACTAATTATTACATATATAATCCTAGGATTAATAAGGCAACTTATCCTAGGGATACCTTAGATAAAATAAAACGAAATTAATTTAGATATAGTATAATAATAAGTACTTATAGGGTTAGCAAATAACCTATAAATATAGGCTATAATTAATAGGAAGGTAAACTAACCTATAGTGGCTATCCTAGGTTTTATGTTTATAGGAATAGTGTATTAAGTAAAGAGATAAAAGGAATATATCTAGCTTTATGTAATAAGTCTATAGGAAATTATATCTATCTTATAGATTAATATAACACTAAAGCCTATAGAATAGGAGCTCCTAGCCTCCTTACTAGAGATACTATAGGATTTTAAGGACCTCTTCTTAGAAAATAAGGTAAATGCTTTGCTACTACACTAGGGCAAGTCTAATTACTATATTTAGTTAAAATAGGATATAGAGGGTAATAAACTAGAGTTACCTTAGGTACCTTTATATAATATGCCTTATTATTACTTACTAGAAATTTAGAAATAGGTAATAGACTTAATAAATAAGGGCTAGATTAGGGTAAGTTTATCTTTAGCTATAGTACTTATACTATTAGTAAAGAAACTAGGGGAAGGCTAGAGGTTTTATATAAATTACCACACACTTAATAAGATTATAAAATAGGACTATTACCCTTTACTACTAGTTAAGGAAACACTATAATTATTATTAGAGGTAAAGTAATTTATAAAACTAGATATATAAGTAGCGTTTTATTATATATATATTACTAAAGGTAAAGAATACTAAATAGTATTCTAAATAAGGTTTAGTTTATTTAAATAGCTTATATGCCCCTTTAGATTAGTAAGTATACCTATTACCTTTTAGAGATATATTAATAGTATATTAAGCAAAATCCTAAGGGACTATATTATAGTATACCTTAATAATATTCTAGTTTATTTAGGTAGTTTATAAAAGGACTATATATAAAAAGTTTAGGTAGTCCTAGATAGGCTTTACTAGGTAGGACTAAACTTAGATATTAAGAAGTGTGTTTTTATAACTAAAGAGGTAAAGTACTTAGGGTTTATTATTTATACTAGAAAACAAATTTACTTAGATAAGGAAAAGATTATAGCTATATAGGATTAGAAAGCCCTAATATAGGTTTATAAAGTACGCGAATTTCTTAGTTTTACTAACTTTTATTATAACTTTATACTATAATTCTTAGAGATTATAGCGCCCTTACTTAACTTAACTAAAAAGGGAGCCCTATTTTTATAAATAGAGAAGTATAATAAAGCCTTTAATATGTTAAAGTTAGCTTTTATATTATACCCTATCCTAACCTAGTAAGACCCTAAGAAGAATATATTAGTTAAGGTAAATTATTCTAGGATAGTATTAGGGGTTGTCTTTCCTAGGTTAATAATAAAGGAGTTTTATATCTAGTAGCTTACTACTCCGCGTAGTTATAGCCTACTTAATAGAATTATATAATATATAATAAGAAGCTACTAGTAGTTATCTCTTACCTTAAAGTATAGTTAGTAAAACTATAGAGTATTAGTAAGCTATTTATAATCCTTATAAACTATAAGAACTTAGAGTACTTTATAGTACTAAGGGAAATATTAGAATAGTAAGTAAGGTAAGTAAAGATACTAGCACTTTTTAACTTCTATTTACATTATAGGCTAGGTATATAGGTAGCTTAACTAAATATATTATTAAGACGCTATTAGGAGGAAGTATAGGTAAAGAAGCTAAAAGAGCTACTTATATATTTAGTAATATCCCTTACTAAGTTCTAGTTTTAATAAGGAAGAGTAATTATAAGCATTTAGCCTATTATATTAGTAAAAGGGGATAATTAGGGAGGTAACCTAGGCGTGCTTAGGGACCCCTAGCTAGAATAGTATTATTTATAAATAAATACCTTTAATCCCTATAGGATTAATCTATACTCTAGGATAAGGCTTATAGGGTTTAGCTTAATATAGTAAAGGCAAGGGCCTAGAAGTTTCCTAATACTATAGATATAAGAGAATAGATAGTAAATTACTAAATTAGTATAAAGGGTGTATTATAGTTTTAAGGATAGATATAGATTCTAAAGTAGGAGCTATTAACTATAATACTAATTTAATAGACTTATAACTTACCCTTATTAGGGCACCTAGGGAGAAATATAACTTTTAAAGCGCTTTAAAGAGACTTCTATTAGGATAGAATGTTATAGGATATAGCCTATTTTATATAGAACTATTATTACTATAAAGGGTAGAAAAGCTAATAATTATAGTAAGGCTTACTAAAGCTAATCCCCCTCCTAATAGGTACTAGTTATAGATTTCTATTAACTTTATAACTAACCTCCCTACTAAGGGATAGGATAACCTATGGTTCCTTATGGTTATTATAGATAGACTTTCTAAATATATATAGCTTAAGGCTATAATATTAATAATAGCTAAGGCATATGTAAAACGCTTTAAATATTATTAGTAGTAATTCTATAGGTTCCCTATGTAGATAATTATAAACCATGGATTAGATTAGCTAAGTAATTTCTAGACTTTCCTTTGTAAAAAGGTTAGTATATAATAATTACTATTAACATTATACTATTTATAGATAGATAGCGAAACAAAGAGGGTAAATTAGGAAGTGTAGGCTATCTTATAGGTAATACTATCCTTTTCTTAATTGAAATAGCCTAACTATTTACCTGCTTACTAACTAGTATTAAATAATTAGGACTTATTAGTAATAGGTGTGAGTGTAAACATAGCCCTATATAGTTATAATATATTAATGGTTTAGAAGGTAACTCTAATATAGTTATTAACTACTTTAGTAAAAGGATAGGCTTAAGCTTTCCTATAATATTTAAAGAATAAAATAGACCTTATATAAGCTACTATAGCTTTTATTTAATAATAATAGGAGGAGGATATAAATAGTAGTTATAGACTAGTAGAATGTTTTTAAGTTAGTAACTATATATAGTTAAGTCTTAGGAATATTAAGATAAATTATCCCTATAAGAAGTTAGATTAGGTAATAGCTAAGTATAAGGTGCTTAAGGTCCCTATACTACTAACTATTAGGTTAGATATACTAAGGGGCCTATATCCTATCTTTTATATTAATTTAGTCTAGTAAGTAATAGAAAATCTATTACTAAGTTAGAAACTAGCTAATAAGCGCTTACTACTAGAACTTAGGATAATAGATACTAACCTTAATCTCTTAGAGTACTAGATTAAAGACATTCTTATAGCTAAAAATATATAAGAATAGGGATTATACTATAATATATTAGTAAAATAAAAAGGATATATTTAGCTAATATAGGAACCACTAGAAAACATATAAAACATAGAGGCACTAGATAGATTTAAGGCATAATAGGGTAATATATAGATAAATAATAGTCCTAAATAGGTGCGATTTTATTTAAATATAAAAAACTAAAAATATTAATCTGCCTTTATTACACGTATAATCTAGTGCTAATTATCCACTATAATAAAGGAAATTTAAGATAAGGAAGCACTATCTTACTTATATATACACTTATAATATTCCTTAGTAAGGAGGTAAACTAACTTTACTATAGAATTAGAAAGGGCTTATTATTTAGTGTAAGTTACTTCCTAGGTAATAATAGACTATATAAGGGTCTTATTTCTATTACTTATACTATAGAGAAATTTAGTAGCTATATAGTTTCTATAACTTATAGTATTTTAAGGAGAAGTAAGTTACTATATAAGAATAAGTGCTTATATATTAGTAATGCCCTAGGCCTAGGCTATACTAGTAAGGGAGAAGAAAAGGGGTTTTATAGTAGCTAGGTTAATATAAGCTATAGCTAAAATAGTATTATAATACTTATAATAGTAAATAAAGGTCTTTATTAAAATAGCATAATATTCTTTCTTAAAGGTAGTTTACTTAACTACTAGAGTCTTAATAGACTTACCTATATATAATAAGATCTCTAAGTGCTTATAGGTATAATATAGTTTAGGGTTAAAACTATATAAGTATAATTCCTATATATATAAGTAATAAGCCTAATAATATAGTATATAAGATATATAGGTACTAGGCTTATAGGAGTGTATACCCTTAGTGTAAAGGTTATTAAGGTAAGGGATATATAGGATAGTTTATTCTTTACTATTAGAGTTATTATTATTATCTAAGTCTCCTTTTATAATATAGCTACTAAGGTAGCTAGCCTTACCTAAGGAGGGAGGGGGAGAAGGGGGTAGTAAAGGTATAGTAATAGCCTTATTACTAAGAGAGGGAGAGTATTAATATTAGCTATAGTAGTAAAAGAGGGAGTAAATAAGGCATAAAAAGATTAAAGGTTAAGTAAGGATAGGAGCTAAGATAAAAAGAAATAAGAAAAGTAGTAGTAATTAAAGGGAAATAAAAGGGAGGATTTGTTAGGAGCACAAAGGCATGAGGGACATTATGAGAGGGCCGCCTCTCTAAGCGAGGCGAATCCCTAGATGACTTGTGCGCTAGGACCTAGTAGCTAGATAGTCACGTGGGTATAAGGAGAAGGTATATAATAAGGACCTCTTCTATTTAGGGGAGAGGTTAGAGTTTAAAACCTTTATATACCTACCCCTAGCTATTACCTTTATAGTAGTAACCTTATTCTCTTATTATTACTCTATTTATCTCTTTCTATGCCTTTAGTTATAATAAATTAAACTCTTAAACCCTTTAGGGCAAATAGACTATTAGTTATAGATTATAATATTAGAATTAAATAGGATAGCTATATAATTTACTATATATAGTAATTATATAGCTAGTACACTATACTTAGGTAATAACATAGGACACTAAGATAGTGTAATCCTAGGGTCTAATAGCCTAGATAAAAATAATAAAAATAGCACTCCTAAAGATTAAAATAATAATAAGGAGCCTACTATAGATTAATATAATAATTATAAAGAAATTAAGTATAGTAAAGAAGAGCTAAACTAAATCCTTAAGTAAGCTAAGACTAAGCTATAAAGAGCTTAGAAAAGATAGAAAATTCTATAGCTATAGGAATAGTAACGCGTAATTAAGGCAAGCACCTTATTAGTAAGTACTAGCACTAGACTTACTAACCTTACTAAAGGACCTATAATTATACTACCTTTAGACTTACTAAGAAGCTCTAAACTTACTATAACTGTTACGTGGCAGAATGCCTAGAAGCGGAAGGGACCCTTACAGGGCCAGATTCAGCAACCTAGAGTAGGGGATAACTTAATTCTTATAATATACTTTACTCCTAATAGTAACTTTCCTAAAGTAAACTTAGCACGATTTATAACCTATTAAATCCGTTAGCCCCTCTAACGGATTCAACCCCTTACGTGCCAAATTAGCACGTAATAAGTGGTAGTAATTAGAGATTCTTTTGTTACGCACCTCTAGTTATCTAAGAACAATAGCCTTATATCTAAAACTAACTATTTATAACGCTAATTTAACCCCTTTTTAAACTTTCTAGTAAATAAGACTAAATTATAACTTATTTACTAATTTAGAGCTTTTAATAGTACTAATTTAGAATTTAAACATTAGAAACAAAAACTTATTAGAATTAATAAATAAGAGGATTTAAATAAGCTTACCTAGTATAAATTTATTAATAGAATAGTAATAAGATATAAATAGCTAGTATACTAGGAACCTCCTATTTATTAGAATACTATAGATTTATAAACTATATGCCTTATATAGAATTAAGTTAAGTCCTATATTATAAAAGCTAAATCTAAGGGATTTCTTTATAAATCTAGTTAATCTAAAGGTAGTAAGGAGTCTAAAAAGAGGTCTAAGAGTACTACTAGTCTAGTTAGTAATACTAATACTACTAAGACTAGGAATAGTATAGAGAAGGGCAAAATTAATAAAGAAAAGGGGATTAAAAACTACCCTAAAAATAATACTACTACTTAATATCTATAACCCCTAACTACTTATTAAAATTAGACCTAGGAGACCTATAGCTAGGACTATTAGGAAGCATACTAGGTTTAGGGGAACTTTACGCTAAGCTAGCTAAATCTAATATAGCTAGGATCCTTTAGGAAGTAATTAGTTAATAATAGCTTATATAGCAGGCAATAATAGAAGAAGTAGTAATAGGAATAGAGTAATTAGTAATAAAACTAATAACTAAAATTAGGAGCTTATAAAGTATAGGAGCCTTAGTAAGGTTAACACTATAACTATAGAATATAACTTAGGGAATAGTATATCTACCTATAGACTAGGGGTAGTATAATAGCAATCTATATACTAACCTAAACTAAATAGTACTAATAGTATAACTAATACTACTATAATATTAGTAAGGATACCTATAACCTTAGTAATACCCTTACTAAGGTTATCTATAAGGATAATACCCTCTAAACTAGGAATAGTATATAAATCTAAGTATTTAAGGTAAGATAGATTTAGTAATAGATTAGGACTAGAATCCTTAACACATAGATATAATAGAGTAATAGGTAGATTTAACGTGGAAAATTATAGATATTAGATACTTTAAGCCTTAATATAAGCCTAAGGAAGCTAGTAATAATCTTATTATATATAATAGGAAGTAGACTATTTTTTATAATATTAAATTATAGATATAGGCGGTTAAAGATTACTTATATTACGCTAGTCCTAGCTAATAAGATATTATTTAGAAGAAAGTCTAGATACTATTCTAAGGAGATATAATAGTATAGTATAGGTAATATCTTAATTTAGGAGAAAGGAATACTATATTTAGCGGAATATTAACTATATTTATAGTAGTTAGAAAGGAATTTAGTATTTAAGTCTAGGATATAATAGCATAGCTTAATAAGGCTAAATATATAAGAGAGGATATTATAAAGGAGGTATCTTTTTGTAAATTTATATTAAAAATTTTCTAGTATACTAGAGCAAATAGTAAGATAATAGACTATTAGCTATTATTATGCCTATGTTATAAACTCTACCTAGGATTGTGTTAAATATATCTAATACTAATAAAAGAGGATATAAGATTAGTATATATTATAATAGTAGATAATAAGAGACATAACTTATATAACTACCTATGTAATAAGGGTTATACTATAAATAGAAAAGGTAAAGGCAAAACTAAGGTCTATTTCTAATAAAAGGAATCTAGTAGTGATTTAGAAGGGGAAGCAAAAGGAGCCTAAGCTAATTAGAATAGGCTATTTAATATATAATTCCCTCTAGGAAGTTAATAGTATAGATAGAATAATTAAAATATATAAAGATTTTTAGGTGGTTTTTAGCTAAGATTATACTAGTAAAATCAGCCCTTTAAGGAGTAAAACCAGAAACCTTAGTAAAATAAATTATAGTAAGAAGATAAAGTAAGGAATCGCCCTAGACCTAGTTAAAATAGGCAGGAAAATCTACTAAACTAACTAGATAAATAATAATATTAGGAGACTTTATTATTAGGGTAGGTAAGCTAATTATAGTAGCTAAGGCAGTTTTAGCGTTAGGAGAAAACACCTATAAAGGAAAAGGAATATACATATATTATAGTATATAAGGATAACTCTAACGTAAAATAGCATAAAACCTATCTTAAAGACTATAAATACTATATAGTAAAAGAAGGGGAGGTTTTAGAAGATAATAATAAGGAAAGCTAAGGTTAAGATTTGAATTTTATAGAGATATATTTTATTAAAAATAATAGAAAGAAAGTTAAGAAACCTACTATAGAGATAGGTCTAGCTAGACCTAGATAACTAAGCCTAGGATAGGTTATTAAGGCTATAGTAAGACTATAAGAGGTAGAGTATAATAGGAAAAAGGCAAATACTTTCCTTAAAATTCTAATTAAATTTAATAATAAAGGTAAGAGCTACTAAGTCTATCTTAATATAGGAATATTATTAATCTTAGCAAATAAGGCATAGCTATAGTAGTATAGAGTAAATATAAAATAGGGAACGTAGGAACTAAAGCTAGTCTTAGGAGTCTAGTCTTCCTTTTTTATTACTAAAACCGCTACTTTTAACTTTTATATCCCTAGGATAGCGTATAAAACTAAGATAACTAGATATTTTATAGTAATAGCAAATATAATACTAAATCTAGGGCCTAAATTACTACTTAGTATAAATTTCCTATATAATTTTAGGGCAAAAATTAATTTTATATAACCTAAGGTAGTATTTAGATTAGTGTATAGTATAATAGTGTAGGTAAAAATATTTTAACTAGTAAGTAAAGTTCCTTACTAATAAGTAATTATAGCATAGATAGTAATAATTCCCCTAAAGGCATAGTTATATATGCTAGTTACCTAGAAGGTAGGATAGAAGAATTAGGAAATAAGCGTTTATTATATACTATTATATTTAATATTTCTCCTAGACACACTCTTATATAAATCTAGCTAGGGATAGATAGTTACTTATAACCTAACTAACAAAACTATTACTATTTCTAAGCACTAGAAGGTTATATATCTAATAGTAGCTAGGGAGGTTACTATAAACTATATAATTAATAACCTATTGATATATTATACCTTTTTTAGTAAAGATATTATAGAAAAGAGTAAAGAGAAGGCTAAAACTAATAAGGAGACTAAAGGAGAGGAAGATAACCTTAATCTAAAGAAAGTTAATATAGGAGTACTCTCTTATAGAATCTTATATCCTAAGGAAATTCTATTTATAACTAATTAATTTAGGGTATAGGTAGCTAATATTAATAAAGAGGCTATAAATAAACTTATTAAGTTAATAGATAAATATAATATCTACTATAATAGGGGTATTATACTAATGCTAGAAGACTAGAAAATAAGAATTAATCTTATAGAGAGATAGTAGCATTAAATAAGGCTAATTAGGCCTTATAAACTTAGAAAATAGGATACTAATAAACTTAATAAAGTATATAATAAACTCTATATAAAAGGGAAGATATTATATCTAGATAAACTAGTAGTAATTATATGCCTAGCGTTTATAGTCTAGCGAGAGACTAGCTAAGAGAGGAAAGGAAGAGTTATAGTTAATATAAGACTACTAAATAATATAGTAATGCTAGATATATACCCTTTACCTAACTAAAGTAATATTATAAATAATACCTATAGTAAGAAAGTGATTTCTCTTTTTAATAGAACTGGTTTTTCTATTAATTACCTATTTAATAAGACTATTAAGCGCGCATAGTAGTAATATTAAATAGAGGTCTAGAAGCGTTAAATATAGCACTAATAGGGTTTAAAAACTCTCTAGCTTTTGCCTAAAGATTTATAGATAGACTATTCTAGAAGTATAAACACTTTATTTAGGTATATATTAATAATATTATTATGTTTTTAGATAATTTAGAAGAGCATTTAAGCTATCTTAAAATAGTTCTTAAAATCCTTAAGGAGAATAGATTAATAATTACCATAAAAAAGTTATTTATTAGCTACCTTACTATTTAGTTACTAGGATTTATTATTAATAGTAATAGAATTATAAATACTAATAATTAGCTTAAAGCATTTTAAAAGATAATATTTCTAAGTAATTTATTAAGTCTTAAGACTTTTATTAGAATAGCTGGATTTCTATGTAATAGAATCCTATAGTTTAATATGCAAATCTAACTATTATAGGTATAAAAAACAGCGTTATTATATAAATTTTAAGAAAAGGATAAAAAGATTACTAGTATCTTAAAGCTAATATAAAAGAGAAAAATATAACTAAAGACGTTTTTGCTAACTAGAGATAAGGAAAAGGCGTTTAAAGATATTAAGATATTTTTAAGTAAGAAATAAACTTTATAGCACTATAACCTAAAGAAGCCGCTATTCTTTAAAATTAACGCTTATAAAGAGGGATTTAGTCTATATATTTTCTAGCTATAAGAAGAATAGGATAGTTAAAGTATTCCTAGGAGGGAGATTAAAAATAACTAGATATAGCTAATTCTATTCCTTTCTAGAGTAATATTAAGCATTAAAAAATAATATAGTTTAATAGAGGCGGAGGTAGCTATAATTATATAGAGCGTTAGAAAGCTCTAGAAGATAGTGTAATCTAATAATACTATAGTTAATATATTAACTAATTATTCTCTAGTAAAGGGCATTATTAAATATACCTTATTATTAATAATAGACCTTAATAAGGCTAATTTAAAACTAGCTAAAGTTATAAATTATTTATTATAATTTAGCCTAAAGGTAATATATATACTAGGAGTGTTAAATATGGTTCTAGACGCGCTCTCTAGATTACTAGTAGAGGTAACCTATAGGGAAGTAGCGTAGAAAAGCTAATATAATAAGTTAGATACTAGTGTATATTTTAGTAAAGAATATACTATAACTATAATTATAGATAATAAACTTAAGGCTAGAATTATTAAGGGGTACTAATCTAATTATAAGTTTAGCTAAATTATTATATTAATAAAAGCCTACTAAGAAAGATAAGCAGTAAAGAACACTAGAACTAGACTAAAGATCCCTCTATATAGCTAGGATTTGCGCGAGGATAGATTATTATACTACTATAGTAGGGATAGATTTTTCTGCCTATATATTCTAATAGTAGAGGTTAAATCTATACTATAATTAGTATATAATAAATAGTAATACTTTAGAATTATAAGGATAGTAGTAGAATTATAGTTAGTCTATTTTACACAAATAAGTTAATGTATTTATAATTATATAGCCTATTATATAGTGTGTTAGGAGAATGTAATTAATTATGCAAAGCCCCTAGGGGAAATGCGGCCCTTATAGTTAAAACTAATGCCTTTTTATACGATTTCCCTTAATTTTATAATGGATATACTAGAGGTCTTATTAGTAAATACTATATAGTAAATAGAAGGGTATATAATATATAACTTACTATGCCCTATAAACTACCTTTTTAGTAAGAGAATATTATTAATACCTAGATATACTATGTATCCCGCGGAAATCTAGGTAAAATTACTTCTTTAGGCATTATATATTATAGATTAGGGGTTACTAAGATAGATTATAAGTAATAGAGACCTAAAGTTTATATCTAATATATAGAAAGCTATATTTAAGTAAGTAGGGGTAAAACTCCTTATAAGTACTATGTATTATCCCTAGATAGATAGAATAGCTAAAAGAAAGAACTAAATAGTAATAATTATAATATAGTATTATATAGTAATAGACCTAAATATAATATAGATATTGCTATTACTAGCATTATAACACTAACTAAATAACACTATAGTAATAAGTACTAGCTAGGCACCTAATAAGCTATTATATAGATTTTAGCCTTTAAGTATTATTAACCTTCTTTTACCTAATAATATAACTAACACAGGGACTAGTGTAAATAATATTATAGTACTACAGAAACTATATTAGCATAAAGCTTAATTAGTAATTATAATAGCAGCTACACTAGCGAAAATTCGGTATAATAACCGCTATAAACTAGTTAATATTAATAAAGGTAATATAGTCTACCTATAATTATATAAGGGATATAAACTACCTAGTAAGCTAAAGAAAAAATAGTCCCTATAAAAGGCAGGTCCCTATAAGGTACTAGAGAAGGTAAATCTATTAGCTTATTAGTTAGAATTCCTACTAAATTCGCAAGTGTATCTAGTGGTATTAGTAGCATAGCTATAGAAGCTAGTATAAGGAAGGGATCTATTTAAGAGGGAAGAACTAGCTTTACTACTAATTTTATTTAATAATCTAGAGAAAATAGATTATTAGGAAATTAAGTAAATCTATAATTATTAGGTTAAAATTTTAAAGCGGAAAAATAAGGTAGTAAGAGTAGAGTTTCTTATTAGATAAAAAGGATATACTACTAAAGATAACTAATAGGTAGCTAAAAATAAGATATAGATTAATATATCTAAAATAGTAGAAGAATACCTTAGGAAGAACCTAATTAATTAGGCTAAAGAACATATAAAAAGAGACTAGTAACCTATAAAGAAATAATAGTAGTAAAAGGAGAATTTAAATAATAGATACTAGATCTAATAAGCTAGTAGGGAGGTAGGAGTTTCTAGGGGCTTACTTATATATATTATTTATTATACTAACTAGGATTATCTTACTATACTTAAACTTTATATTATTATATAATTAAATAATAATTACAGTGTAGTTAGATTTAGTATAAGTATAGTTAAATTTAACTAAGTTATTGCATTTTACTTTATAGTAATAACTAGTAAGAGTGCTAGTGTAGAATTTAAAGTAGCTAAAGCCTTTATTAGTAGAAATAATAGATCTAGTATTCACAGAGAAAGCAATAAACTTAGTATTAATAATAGAGATTAATAATATTTATAAGTAATATAGAACTATAAGGACTATAGGAAATATTATATTAAATATAACTATTTTACCCCTAGAGTTAAATACGCGCACTATATGCTTAGTATAAACCTAATTCCTCCTAATTTCCTATATTAAAAGCCTAATCTTATTATATTTAATAATAAGATTAATATCTAAGAATAAATACTATATAAGCAAATCCTAGTAGTGTATCTATATATTTAAGTTCTAGTATTAATATAATAAAATTAACTTTTAGGGGAACTTATATATACTAATTTAGGGAGATAATAAGCTAATACTAAAGAAGAGTAAGCAAAATTTAACTAATAAATAGATAATAAGTTATTTAAATTAGGAATAGCTAGCTATTTTAAGGATAAGAAATTCCTTTATTACTATATATAACTAGTAAAGAGAAGTAATTAATAAAGGGAGTATATGCTTCCTATTCTTTAAGTAGAAGAACTATACTATTAGTAGTATCTAGGGGAAATATAAATATTAGTAAAGGAATTTAATAAGTTAGCCTAATAGGTAGGAGATAGTAATAATAATAATATAGGAGCTACTAGTATTATAAAGGATGCGATTAAATCTAAGAGGTGCTAAGAGGAAATGCTAACTAAGGATTTAGGAAAAGAGATTAAGAATAGTAGGAGTAATAAAATTATACTAACTAACACTAGAAAAGAAAGATAGAAGCATAAAGAAGCACTAAGATAATTACTAAAGGATAACCTTACTAGAGCTATAAAAAGAAAATAACTTATAGAGAGTAAAATAATATAAGGAAACAATAAAATTAGCAATATATTAGATAAAGAAGATAATATAATAATAGTTAACCTTACTAATATAGCTACTAAATCCTCTAACTAGGAATCTAGATTTAAGGATAAACCTTTAGAAACTAAAGTTAAAGATAGGATTTTAGAGAGTAAAATTAATAATAAAGTTAATAAAATACTAGTAAAATTCCTTATTAGACTATTATAGGTCTATATATAAATTATAAAGCTTAATTTTAAATTATTATATATTAGATTTAGATAGCCTAGCTCTAGAAAAGACACTCTAAAGCTAATACCTAAAATTAGAGTAGTAGCGTAAAAAAGAATAATAGAAGAATTTAATATAGAGTATAAAGGAAAAGGTATTAAAGGGATTAATTTTAGCACTTTCTAATACACTATAGTAGGCTAAAAAGGTAGTATATAGGATATATAGTATGCTATATAGGCATATGTATATAAATTTGCGTTAAAAGGCGCTATAATAGTATTAAATAGATTAGAGGTATATCTAAATAATATATATTTTATATTATAGTAAAATATAATTATATAGATTTTTACTATTTTTAAAGAATAAAAGGTAATATTAAAAATAAGGAAAGTAGTAGTAAAACTAAATAGGAAGCTATTAAATTAAATTACTACTAATCTAATAGAATATAGAGTAATATAATAGGTAAAGAATTAGATAAAGATAGTAGTAGTAGCCTTTTATAATAGTATAATAGTTAAATATAGATAGTAAATAGCTATATATAATAGTACTATATCTTTACTACTATAAGTAGATTTATTAGCTCTCTATTTTATAGATAAATATAGAGTAGTAAATACTATAATTACTAGTATATTAGCTAGTGTTAGTAAGGCGGATTTGCTTTGTATTAGTACTAATAAGAAGCTAACCTAGAAATCTACTAAATCCTAAGAGAATAAGAAAAGGGATAGAGAATATAAGTAAAGTAAAATTAATAATATAGTAGACTAAATAGATAAGATAAAAAGGGCTTTTAATAATATAAGAGTAGATATAAGCTTAGTATATAACTTAGCTAGAGAGGCATTAGATTAAGTTAAGGAATTAGTAAATTTAATAATAAAGAAAGCAAAAAAAACAAAGGAGAAGTTTATATAAATAGTAGAAATACTAAGAAATTATAAGGAGAAGATTCTAAAGCTTAACCCTAGAGTAATATTAACTAATTTTAGTAAATAACTTATAGAATTTAAGGAGAGTATAGTTAGTAAGAGTAAGCTAGAGAAAAAGCTTATAATACTAGTAGGGATAATAGTAAAAATAGTATAGTAGATAAATACCTAGAAAATAATAATAAATAAGCTTATATAAGAATAAAAAGAGCTTAGAGGGGAGATAAAAAAGGCAAAAACTATAAAACTAAGTCTAGCTAAATCTAGTATAGTATAAAGTAAATTATATAGTAAAACGCTAAATCCTAGTAATAAGTAACCCTAAGGTAAAACACTAGAAAGCCTAAGTAAGAAAACTAGGCTAAATAAAAAACTTAGTCTAATAAAACCAAAGGCTACCTAGGTAATTCTATAATTAACCCTATTAAAAATACTAGTAATATAAGCATAGCTAAGAATAATAGGAACGTAGAATAAGATAGCGCTACCTCCTAATTAGCCTATGGTTAGACCTACTATAATATAGGATAATAGGGATAATAAATTTGCTAGATTAATAGATTAAGGATACGGATTTAGATAAAAAAAAAAAAAAAAATAGAAATTAGATTCTATCTAGTAATAAGATAATATAGTTTAGGATTAGACTAGGGATATACTAGAAAGGATAATTAATTAGTAGGATTTAATAACTTACTAAAAGAAGGGGATAAAATTAGTAATTATAGGAGAATAAAATTTAGTAATAAAGTGGGAGATTATAATAAAATCAGTATAACTATTATTTAATATAATAATTTTGTAAGTACTATTATAAGGCACGGTTTAGTAAATAGTAATTATAGAGTTAAGTAAACCTATAACACTAAAGCCACTAGTGTGGCAGGGAACGCGCTATATCTATCTCCTTATAAGATTTAACTTAAGCTATATTTCTTTTATTTATATTAATAGTTAAGGACCTGAATCTAGCCACTAGCTAGCTATATCTAACTAGGATAGTTGTTTTTAAGGCGTGCCTAGCACTTATTACGTAGTAGAATGCCTAGAAGCGGAAGGGACCCTTATAGGGCTAGATTTAGTAACCTAGAGTAGGGGATAACTTAATTCTTATAATATACTTTACTCCTAATAGTAACTTTCCTAAAGTGAACTTAGCACGATTCATGACCTATTGAATCCGTTAGCCCCTCTGACGGATTCAACCCCTTACGTGCCAAATCAGCACGTAACAATAACCTTATATTACTATAGTCTTATAAAAATATAACTAAAGACTCTAGTATATAAAGGAGATTTATATAGAAGTCTTTAATATTTCTTAGCAAACCTTAATATAGCTTTTACCCTAGATTATAAGATATTTATTAATAATACTACTAAAGTAGCCTATACTAGTAGCTACCTAGTAGAGAATATAAAGTAATAATAGATATATTATATAGCTATAGATAGTTATATAGATTACTAGGACTATACCTAGGCTAGGTTTATAGATTAGCTAAAAACTAGAATAATAAATAAGAATATATAGTGCTTAAAAGCTATAAGAATACTACTAACCCTTAGATAAGAAAACTATTAGTTATTCTAGGGATTTATAAAAATATAGATAAAAGCTAAGGCTAAACTCCCTAAAGTAATCCCTATAAGACTTTATATTTATATATTTATTTATAGTCTAAATAATACTATAAAGAAGCAAATACTTAGCTAGGAGTTCCTAGTAATATAAACCTATTTAGCTAGTTAAGAAAAGAAAGTAAAAGTTATAATAAAAATAAGTTAGAATAGTAACTAAAGTAATAACTATAAATAAGACTATAAATAGAAAAGATAATACTTAAATTTACCTATAGTAAATATACTATAATAAAGCAGTAAGGAAGCTATAAGATCCCCTATAGTATACTTTAAATATAAATAACCTAGTTATATTATACTAAGATATAAAGAACTAGATTATTCTATCTATAAGAGTATAAGCTATATAACGCTATTATATAGGAATAATAGTAACTAAGCAATAAGGTAAGATATAAATAAAACACTAATTAGCTTTGCTTAAGCCTAGGATAATACCCTTACTAATAAATTATCTAAGGATATAAGAATAAAAGTTTACATATTATTATAGTAAGATTATAAATAGGTAGTAGTGTCCGCGCTACTTAATATAGGTATAATAGAATTAATTATCTACCTAAAATTATTATTAAAGGCAAATTAGGCTAATATATAGAAAGATAATACACTACTTAAAAGTATAGCTAAGACCCTTATTCTATATTAAGGAATCTTAAATTAGGTTATCTTAGTAAAAGATAGTATAGGCTATATAAAAATATACTAAGTTTACTACTATATTATAAATACCCCTAAGAACCTTATCCTAGGAATAGACTAGGCTAGAATATATAAGCCTATAGTTATATTCTAGAAAGAGGGACTATAAAGACACCCTATTATAAAAGATTACCTTAACTTTATATTAGGAATATAGTAAGTAAGAAGAGAAGTAAAATGCTTATCTATAGCGTTTTTACTTTATTTAGTATTAATTAAGCTTATAGACCTACTAAATAAGGATAAAAAAGATAAGGATATTAGCCCTATAGTAAGTAATACCCTAACTATAATTAAGGTATAAGATGCCTATATAATAGG
Source organism: Epichloe scottii (assembly GCA_021950295.1). Classification (NCBI taxonomy): domain Eukaryota; kingdom Fungi; phylum Ascomycota; class Sordariomycetes; order Hypocreales; family Clavicipitaceae; genus Epichloe; species Epichloe scottii. The sequence continues at coordinate 2,028,254 of CP083245.1, forward strand.
TAAGAAGAGTTTTATTACCTTAATAAACCCTAATAGTAAGGTAGTAATACTTAACCTAGAAGAGGACTATAAGCCTAAGTTACTAGAGGTATATATAGAGTTTAAAGATATATTTTTTAATAAGCTTATAGGCATGCTTTCTAAGTTAGGAAGTTATATATATATAATTAAGTTAGAAGAAGGGAAAATACCCCCTTAGGGGCTAATATATAGTTTAGCTAAAAAAGAGCTAGAGATACTTAGAGAGTACCTAGCTAGTGTATAGTGTAAAGGATAGATCTAAAGATTAATTAGCCTAGCTAGGGCCCTAATTTTATTTATTCTAAAGAAAGGAGGTAAATTAAGGCTTTATATAGGTTATAGAGGCTTAAATTAGATTATAATAAAAGATAAGGCACTATTGCCTCTAATTACTAAGATCTTAAATTAATTAAAAGGGGCAAAGGTCTATACTAAATTAAATCTTAAAGATATATACTACTAGCTATATATCTATAAGGGAGATAAGTAAAAGATAGCCTTTTAGTATAAATATAGTTACTTTAAGTATCGTATAATGCTATTTAGGCTTATAAATACGCCTATAACCTTCTAAGAATATATTAATAGCGCCCTTAAGGGCCTTATTAATTTAATTTATGTTATTTACCTAGATAATATTCTAATTTATAGTAGTAATATAAAAGCGTATAAGGGTTATGTTAAATAGGTCCTTTATAAGCTTTATAAAGCTAGCCTTTTTATTAACCTTATAAAGTGTAAATTTTTATATACTAAGGTTAAATTCTTAGGATTTATAATTATAGAAGAAGGTATCTTAATAGAGCCTTCTTACATTAAGGCTATTATAACCTAGCTAGTACCTTATAGTATACTTAATATCTAGTTATTTCTTAGTTTTACTAGATTTTACTAACGCTTTATTAAAAGCTATAGTAAAATTATAGTTTTACTAACTAATTAACTTAGGGAGATTAGCTAGTAACCTTTAAGCTAGAGCCCTATAAGTTAGTAGCGTTTAGGGAACTCTAGTAGTAATTCTAAAAAGCGCTAATTTTAGTTTATTTTAATTTACTAGTACCTTTAAGGGTAGAGACTAATATATTAGGATACGCTATTAGAGAAATCCTTATAATGTTAGTGCTAGGTTACTAGTACCTAGTAGCGTATATATTAAGAAAGTTAAATAATATAGAACTTTATTATATAACACTAAATACAGAGCTTCTAGTAATCTAAGAGGCTTTTTAGGCCTAGAGACACTATCTAGCTTATTTAACGTATCTAATTACTATTATAACTAATTATTTTAACTATAAGTACCTAGCTATAAAGCTAAAGCTAAGTAGTAAGTAGGTTATAGCGTTAGATAAGCTCTATCTATTTAATTTTATAATTATGCATAAGGCAAGGAAATTAAACCTAGCTAATGCACTATTAAGAAGGTTAGATTATATTAATAAAGAGAAAAAGCAAAGGTAGTATCCTTATAATTACTAATATTTCTATTAAAGTTTATAGAGGCAGAGTAGTAAGGATATAGTAGTAAAACTACTAATACTATAAGTGTGAGAACAAGGGGATAGCTAGGCAAGAGGTATAGGGGCACTCCGTATATTGACTAAAGCTTGCTAGGTTTAAGTGTGTAGTGTGTGCGGACCGCTATCTTATAGCTAGTGGTTTACTAGTGTTACGTAGACCTAGCCCTAGGGCATAGCGTATTATAAGGTGCACCTATATTAGGAGTAGGGCCTTATAATTACCCCCTTACTTTTAGCTAGGCTTCTAAATAGCTTTAGATTTATTTGCTATAATATAGCTATTTACTATCTAGTAGTTATAATAATATTACTAAATTAAAACATTATAATAATAATAACTAGTAATTATCTCCTAGTAATATATGTAGCGCTTAGGTATAAAGTTACCTAGGATCCCCTATTATATTACTTTCTTTTCTCCTTTATAAAGCTAGTTTATTCTTAATTAATCTTTAAACTTTAATTACACTAGCCTTTCTCCTACCTTTTACTACCTCTTTACTATTACTATAGAAGTAATTTGCTTTTACCTTTATTTATATATATATTACTTATACACTAGGTGTATAAAGTTTAAGAAAAACCCACTAATTAAGATTAAACTCCTATAAATTATCTATAGTTTTCCTTATATTTTAGTTATAATAATAGCTAAAATAAAGCTTTCTAAATATTATATATAATATAATAAGCATAGAGATATATATAAGATAGTAAGTTACCTATTATTCCTATGCTTTATAGTCTCTAATTACTAACTTTTCTATATAAGCTATAGTAACTCTAGCTAGAGATTTTACTAACCTAATAGTTATTTTTAAATAAGTCTAGGCCCTTATAAATACTACCTTTAATATAAGGGAAGAAAAGAGTATCCTAGTATTTTTAGAGGTAACTTACTAATAGCTTACTAAGTATATCTATAGTTTAGTTATAGGGTTTAACTATACTAATATAGCGCACTATATAGCCTTTAGATTAATAGGTACTATAAAGGTATATTAAGTCTATTAATCTCTAAGCTATTTACCTATTCTTTGCTTATATTTCTATATAGGCTATATCTATTATATACTAGTAGTATATAGTCTCTTACTAGTAACTTTAAGTTACTATAGTTTTTACTACTCTAGCCCCTCTAGCTATAGTATATATATAACTCTTTATTATAATTTTACTAGTTTTTTACTAACTCTTTTATAGGGAGACCTAGAGGATATTATAAGTGCCTAGGAGGTAAAGATAGTCCTTTAGCTCTAGCCCTCTAACCTAGGCTATAGTAATATATTAGTTTTACTATACTATAGAGGAGGTAAATAAGGTAAATAAGAATAGCGCTAAGTTTATCTTTATTAATAGCGTGCTTTTTACCTATAGGGGTGTAACTATTAAGAGTTTTCTAGTTATTTTGCCCTTCCTTTAGGGTAGCTTTTCTTTATTTTTTAGTAGTTTATCCTAGTCCTTTAATTAGAGTTTTAATAGTAGCTAGAGATACTAGCCTTTTTCTATAGTAAACTTATATCTTTTTACCTATAATTCTATTATATCTTACTACTAACTTTCTTCCCTTTTATCTAGTAATATATATAAATTATATATTAAGCGCCTTCTATATTCTTTACTAGGATTTACTAGTTATATTTACTAGGCTAGCCCTTTTATTTTACTAGGTATTTATTACCTTTATAAGTCCTTTTATAATTCTTAACTTCCTTAACTTTATACTTATTATCTTTATCTTTAAGGTTTAGTATTAGTATATCCTTATTCTTTATATTCCCCTAGCGTTTCTATAGCTTTAGTAAGCTAATATAGAAGATATTATATAATTAACTATATTTTTTAGGTAGTATAAGCTAGTAAGCCTATTTTCCTATAGTATTAAGTATTTAAAATAGCCTAATAAACCTAGTAGTTAGCTTATATTTTATGTCTTTAAGTCTAATATTCTTAGCTAATAGAAGTACTAGGTCTCCCTTTTTAGGGTTAATAGCTAGTAGCACTAGTTATAGTATTTTGCCTATGTTTTAGTGGCTTTTCCCTAGCTTTACTTAAGTTATTTTCTAACTTTATATAGCTTTATAATATATATATATGCTTTTAGCACCTCCCCTTTAGTAATCTTACCCTTAAGAGCTAAGTAAAACTTAGGTAAATAGCCTATAAGCATATAATTTAGGGAGTAGCTAGTTATTTTATTAACTATATTATTATAAGTAAATTAAGCTATTAGAAGTAGTTTTAGCTATATTTATTAATTTTCTCTAATAAAGTATTAAAGGTAGTGCTTAAGTACCTAGTTTATTTGCTTTATTTGCCTATTTATTTAAGGGTAAAACGCTATAAATAGCCTATATTTAACGTAGAATAGGTAGTATAGGTCTAACTAAAACTAGCTTATAAAGATAAATCCTCTATCTAATATAATGCCTTCTAGTGGTTTAAATTATAATTTAATCTCTTAATAAAATAGCTTTGCTAGTTTAGCTATATTAATTATAGTTAACACTAGGAGGAAAATAGAGTACTTAGTAAATTAGTTTATAATTACTAGGATTATATTAGTTACTTAATTAGTTATCTATAATATAAGTAAGCCTATAATAAAATCTATTAAGATTTCTACCTATAGTTACCTTAGTATTAGTAAGGATTTAAGAGATTTATATAGGCAATATCTTTATGCTACTACCTATTAGTATACACTATAACTTATAATATAGTCTAATATAGACTTGCTTATTACTAGCTACTAGAAGTAGCGCTTTAAGAGCTTAAGAGTGTATTTAGTCCTAAAGTAACTTACTAGTAAATTATTATAGTATAGCTATAAGAGCTCCTATTATAAGATAGGCTCCTAGGGAATAACTACCTAGTCTTAGTATATTAGGAGGCCCTTCTTACTATATAACTATAGACTAGCTTTTCCCTTTCCTTTTACTAGGGAGTTTACCTTACTACTTTACCTTTATAGATTTAGATCTTAGTCTTATGCCTTCTATAGTAATTACGCTAAAGGTTTATTTAGCTTAGATTAGTAAGGATCTAGTAATATAATAGCCCCCTAAATCTCTTATATATTAATGCCTTAAATATATATTACTTTCTCCTTAAAATTACCCTTATTTAGCTAATCTTTTACTAGATTCTTAATAGCTAACTAGCCTATATACTTTATAGCACTATCTAACTAGGCTACTTTAGCTTCTATAGGTTTCTCTCTTATAACTAGGATATTTTCCTTCCCTAAAGGTATCTTACTAGGTTATTTCTCTTATAAGACTAGGATATTTTCCTTCCCTAAAGGTATCTTATTATATCTTTCTTAATATATTAGTATCTCTTTTACTAGTTCTTTAGTAATTACTATCTTTCTCTAAAGTTTTAGTAAGAGTGCCTTATTTATAATAGGTTTACCCTTATAATTAGACCTTCTTAATAGTGTATCTATAGGGTTACTTTTCTCTAGTTTATACTTAATTATAAAGTAAAAGGGGTAAAGGAATATACACTATCTTACCTACCTCCTATTAAACTTTAGCTACTTTATAAAGGTTTATAAATTATAGTAATCTAATAAAACCTTTACTAGGCTTACTATACCTTTAATATAGTATTACTAGTATTTAAATAACTTTATTATAGTAAGTAGCTCTTAATTAGCTATACTATAGTTATATTTAGTGTTTATAAACTTCTTTAACTAAAAGGCTACTAGATACTAATAGCCCTTATTATCCTACTAGGATAGAATCCTTACTATTATAAAGATTAAAGCATTTATCTTAATATATACTAGTTAACTTAGGTTATAATAATAAAGTAAAGGCACTTACTAGAATATATTCTTTAGCTAGTTAAACGCTAGCTATTCCTTTACTTTAAATATAAACTTCCTAGTCTAAATACTATTTTAACTACCTTTTATTAATATATATAAGGGTACTATAATCCTAGAGTATTTATAGATAAACTATTAGTAAAAGTTATAGAACCTAAGGAATAACTATATATCCTTAAAGCTTATTAGCTCCTTCTAGTCCTAAATTATATTAACTTAACTTATATCTATTAAAATCCTATTAACTAATAGGATAAACCTAAGGAACTCTATAGATCCCTAGTAAAAAAAGCACTTAAAGGGCTTAGTATATAGCTTTACTAGTTATATATACTCTAGGACTTCCTTAATATATATAGTATGCTTTTCCTATATTTTTAAGAAGATAAGGATATTATCTAGATATACTATATAAATTATATTAACTAGCCCTTAAAGCGCTTTATAAATATAACTTTAAAAGGTAGCTAGGGAATTTATTAGTCTAAAAGGTATAATAAGATATTTATAGTGCCTATAGTATATATAAAAGGTAGTCTTCTATTTATTACCCCCTTTAATATAAATTTAGTAATAAGTATCTTTAATATTAATTTTTAAGAAAAAGTAAGCCCCTTAGTATTAATCTAAGATCTCTAAAATTAGGGGGAGGGTATAGTAATTCTTCTATATAACCCTATTAAGTCCCTAATAATTTATATATAGTTAAAGCATTTTATCCTTCTTTAGTATAAATAGGATTAGTACCCCTATAGGACTCTTTAAAGGTCTTATCTAGCCCTTTACTAGGTTATCCTTAATATACTCTTAGAGTTTCTATAGTTTACTTTAGGAGAGAGGGTAAATAAGTCTATATAGTAGTATAGCATTAGGTACTAAATTAATTATATAGTCTATTAACTTTCTTAATAGTAAGCTTTTTACCTTATTTAATATAAATATATCTTTAAACTTATATAGTTCTTTAGGGATATTACTAACTATTTTATAGGCTTTTACCTCCTTATTATCTTTAAGGGTAATAAACTTATTCTTTATAACTCTTATAATAGTATATATAATTATCTTATTATATATTACTTTAGTAAACTTATAAGGAATTATTAATAAAAAGGCTTTTCTCTTTTTCTTAAACTACTATTCTTATAAGTATAAATAAAGATATATATGCTTTTTTACTAGTGTATATATTCTAATTAATATAGGACTTCCCCTTACTCTTAGGTCTTTATTTATAGCTATATATAGTAACTTAAGATCCTTTTTTTCCTTCCTTAAATCTTTAATTATAATAGGTACCTTATAAATACTATATTAAGAAACTATAAGGGCTCTTATTACCTTAAGGATAGGTATAGTAATCTTAGCCTTATCTAGCTTATAGGTTTTTATAAATTTAGCACTAATAATATTAACCTTAGTATAACTATCTAAATCTATTACTATTTAAATATCTTTATACCTATAAATAGTAACTAGTATATAAAAGTAATACCTTACTAGTACCTTAGCTTAGGAGATAAAAGTAAGGGTATTTACTTTTACCTTTAGTAGTTTCTCTAGTCTTTTTTATACTCTTTTTTTAGCTTATTATAAAAGTATACTATATATTTAGTGCTATTATAGTTATAGTAATATATTTTCTCTTTAACTTCCTTATTATTTAAAGCTATAGCTAGGGTTTTTCTTTCTCTTTATCTTTCTAATCTCTATTAGGTTTATAGCTATATAAGGAGTTATATCTATAGTATTAGGGGTTCTTAGAAAACCCCTTATTCTTAGAATACTTATATCTTTACTTACTCCTTAGTATTACCTCCTAGAACTACTAGGTAAGTTATATAACCTTCTCTTTAGTCTTTCTAATAATAAAGGTATATAGGTTAATATAGTTCTATAGGTTAGGGAGTAGTTTTATAAAGAATATAAGTATATAGGACTTTTTAAAGGCTTTTTCTAGGTATTTCTCTAGTAAATCTAAGTAAATACTAAACTTAATAAGGCTTTAGCCCTTATATTACTTTATATTTTCTAATTACTTAGTAATCTATATATTATAGTTTATAGAGTCTCTAAGTAATATAAGTATTTAAGTCTAGAATTTATTTTAGTTATCTTTAAGTTCTTTATAGCTACTAGCTAACTATTTCTTAAGGTATTAGTCTTATCTTACCTTATAATTAGTATATATATAGTTAAGTATAAAGAGAATCTTTTAGTAATTATATATATACTTATATCTTACTTTATTAAAGGTATAGTTAAGGTTATTAATCTATATCTTATATTTCTATAGGTTAGTAAGGTAAGTAAGCTTAGTAATATTCTAGACTTTAACTTTCTTATTACTCTTACTTAAGAATAAGCTAAACCTTTATAGCCTTTTTACTTATCCTTTCCTTATATTTAGATAAAGTAACTTAATAAGTTCTTATTTCTTATCTTATAGCTTCTTTAGTTTTTCTAGCTAGGTAATTTATTTTACTATTATTACTTAATAAGTAGTAAGGATAAAAGGTTTAAAGGGGTTTCTCTCTCCTTTAGTTAGGGTATTAGTAATACTAGGGGTAAAGGTTATACCTATAGCTATAGTACTATTACCTTTAGAAGGTTAGTCTTAGTTATTTACTAGTATTACCCTATTAGATTATATAGTTCTTCCCTCTATATTACTCTTAGGTAGCTAGTATTAAAGCTTTAGAATTATAAGAATAAGGGGATAGCTAGGTAAGAGATATAGGGGTACTCTATATATTAACTAAAGCTTGCTAGGTCTAAGTGTATAGTATATACAAACCGCTATCTTATAGCTAGTGGTTTACTAGCGTTACGTGGACCTAGCCCTAGGGCATAGTGTGTCGCAGGGTGCACCTGTGTTAGAAGCGGGGCCTCACAATAAGGTCTATTTGTTTATTATCTAGTAAGTTAAATATTAAGTTATAGAGGCACTATAATAGAACTGCTAATATCTAGTGTTTTAAGAAAACGCAACTTAAATGTATTCTAAAAGAACCTATAAGTCTAGGATCCCTTATAGGAGGGATTATAGTAGGGATTTTAGATAGTTTATAGTAAGAACGTTATAGTAGAACTACTAATACCTAGTGTTTAGAATTATTATGTAGCTAACTAAACCCTATAAGTCTAGGATTCCTTATAGGAGAAATTATAGTAGGGATAGTAAATAATAAGTAGTAAGATAGTTATAGTAAAACTACTAATACTTAATAAGGCTTATTATTTAATTATATTTTACCTATAAGTCTAGGTATATAAAACAAGCTAATCCCTTATAGAGACATTATAGCTAGGATTTTAATAGTTAGGAGAACTTTAGTAAAGTTAAACTTTACTATATTTAAAGAAGGCTTAGATTCTCTAATTTAAGTTTTATTATTTAAAGCATAATAAAGGGATGCCTTTATTATATAGTAAAAGTTACTACTAAAAAGCAGTAACTTTAGAATATTATAAATATAGTCTATTAAGCCCTCTAAGCTATTAATATTTAAAGACTAAGTTTTTATTCCTATAGGAATAAGAAAAGAGATTTTACTACTAACCTATAATAACCTTACTACTAGATATTAGGGAGTTAGTAAGACACTTTACTAAATTATAAACTAATACTATTAGCTAATAATAAAAAAAGACACTAAGTTATATATAAGCACTTATATAAATTATTAAGTTTTAAAGCCTAGGTTATATAGACCCTATAGTAAGTTAGTAGCTTTACTAGTGCTTAATTACCCTTTCTAGGAACTCTTAATAGACTTTATAATAGGATTACTACTAGTAAAGAATAGAAATTAGACCTATAATATAATCCTAGTTATTATTAATTATTTTATAAAGTATAGTATTTATATCCCTATATTTATATAACTAACTAGTAATAGGCTAGTAATAGTGTTTTTAGAATATATATTTAAAGACTATAGTGCCCTAAAAGGTATTATTATAGACTAAGGGTTAATATTTACTAGTAGGTTTTAGAGAATATTTTACTACCTTATTATAATAAAGTAGTAACTAAGCACTATGTTTTACTTATAAATAGATAAATAAATAAAATATTTAAATTAAGTTCTAAAGTATTATCTAAGGGCTTTTACTTATATAAAGTAAATAGATTAGGCTAATAATTTGCTAATAGTATAATTTACTTATAATATAAGTAAGTATATAGTATATAGCTATATACTTACTAAGGCACTATAAGGGTATAACCTAAGGGGGCTATATTAAGTAGTTATATAAATTTCTCTAATAAATAATTAGGCTAAGACTAGAGTCTAGGAGCTAAGAGATTAGTATACTATAATTAAGTAGCTCCTAAGTAATATATAAGCTTAGTATAAGAAATATTATAATTTAAAGAGAAAGCTAATAAGATTTAATATAAGTAACTATATTTTACTATTAATAAAGAATATTAATTTATAATACCTTAGTAAGAAGCTCTTAGTAAAGTACCTAGGCCTCTATAAAATTAAAAAGGAGATTAGGAGTTATAGTTTAGTATATTAATTATAGTTACTAGCTAGGATATACTTATATAATATTTTTAATATTATAAGCCTTAAGCCTTTTTATAGGGACTTAAGTAATATAGTTAATGTATTTTTATTATAAGATAATATTAAGGATAATAAAGAAGAATTTAAAGTTAAGAGAATTATTTTATATAGGTATAATAGTAAATACTATAAATATTTAGTAAAATAGAAAGACTATAATAATTTAGAGAATTTATAGGTACTAAAGAGGGATTTTATCTTAAAAGATATTATTAATAATTATAAGTAGTAATTATATAACTAAATTATAAAAATAAAGTTACTTCTATAGGTTAAAGAGGGTAAAGTCTAATAATAGTATTAATTTTTAAAATTATAATCTAAATAGCTATTTACTTACTACTTCTTTATAGGGATATTAGTAGCTATAATAACTTTAGCTTTATTATTAGAAAATTCCTTATCCCTATAAGTATAGGCCTAAATTTCTTCTAGGACCTCTAAGGGCCTAATATAAATAGGGAGTTAAGTAATAAATAATATAAACTAGTAATAAGTTAGTAAGATATAAGCTATAAAAGTATTTAAGAAACTTACTATTAGGCTAGTTATAGCTATAAAGTAAAGATAGTTTATAATTTTAATTTAAGTCTTTAAGTTAGTAATATTAAGTTATTATAAGAATATAGTATACTTATTAGCCTTTATCTTATAAGTAATATTAGTAGTAAGATAAGTATATCTAACCTAGCTATATTAATTAGTGTTTTTATAAGATAATAGAGTATTATAAAGTTTATAAAGAGTATAGATAAAAGCCTAGTAATAAGTTAGTAATTATTAAGTTATATATTAATAAGGGTAAACTTATAATATTAGTATAAAAGGGTATTCCTTTAGGAATAAACTAAATTAAGTTAAATAGCTTTTTATAAAGCTAGGTAATTCTATTAAGACACTAGTAGTATATTAATAAAGAACTTATTTTAAGGGTTAGGATAATATATACTAATATAGAGTTTATTATTTCTTATATAATATATATATTTTATAGAATTATCTAAGTAAGTTAGCTAAGGATAGTAGTAAGATAGTAGTATAGTTATACTTAAGAAATAACTATAGTCTTTTAGAGTAGCTTTTTCTTTAATAATATATTAAGGCTTAGTACTTTTATTATCTTAGGGAGTAATCTTCTAAATAGTAGCTTACTAAGCATAATATAAATAAGGTATCTTAGTATTACTAATACTAAGTTAGTAATAAGACCTCTATACTTAAGTAGTAAACTTATATAGTTAATTTACTTATTTTTATATATTTATAAGGGGATTTCTTAGAAACCTTAGTAATAGGAGTAAGTATAGGACTAGTAAAGATAGATATAGTAGTAAATATAGTAAGCTAGTAAATAGTTAGTAATACTAAAGTAGTAAAGAAATTTAAGGGAAGAAAGGATTATTTAAAGACTACTAAATAATAGTAATATAAAAGCTACTATTAAGCTAGTAAGGGTAACTTATAAATTTAAGATAAGGATATTAAAAAAGAAATAATAAGGAAAGAGAGAAAACTAGCCTCTTTTATAGGGGATAGCTAACCCTTAAGTAATTTATAAGCCCTTAAGTAATCTATAAGCTACGCATAATAAATTAATAAATTAGAAAAATTATAGTTATAGCTACTACTATTAGAAATATAGGCTAGCTATGTGTATATAGTAAAGTTAGGATAAATTTACTATAATTCATAAACAAAGCTATTTATATTATTAGGACTAGGGACCCTATCTATTTAACCTAATTATAAAAATCAATATAAGTTATCTAATAGGGGGATTTAGCTATATAAAAGCTAAGTATAGTTAGGTCTTAGCATTAAAGCTATAAAGTAATAGTAATTAATAGTAAGCTAGCTATATAAGAAAATAATTAGGATTTAATATTATTAAGGTTTTATTTTTTTTACTAATACGTTAGGGTATAAGGGATTATAATAATCCTATGTTATACTATAAGGTTAAAGAATAGTCTTAGAAGCTTCTAAGTAGTATGCTTACCCCTAGGTAGTAGTTTATTATATAATTAAGGATAATTATATATAGGGGGTATTATATTAGGAGCATAAAGGTATAAGGGATATTATAAGAGGGCTACCTCTCTAAGCAAGGTAAATCCCTAGATAACTTATGCGCTAGGACCTAGTAGCTAGATAGTTATGTAGGCGTAAGGAGAAGGTATATAATAAGGACCTCTCCTATTTAGGGGAGAGGTTAGAGTTTAAAACCTTTACGCACCTACCCCTAGCTATCACCTTCATAACAGCAACCTTGTTCTCCTATTATCACTCTGTTTATCCCTTCCCACGCCTTTAGTTGTGATAGGATTATTAAGGGAAGTATAGGAGTATTTATATTTTATAGGTAATAAGAATTAAGTTTAACCTAAACGCGGTTTATTTACATTAATATATATTTTTAGGGATAAATAGGGGATATAATTATGTAATTAGGTAATTGGTAATTAGAATTATAGAAAAGATTTAGGGAGAGAAGGGAATTTAGTAGGTAAAAAACAGATTATAAGAAATAGGTAATATAGTAAGGTTAGGTAAGGCAAAAAGATAGCTAGCTATAGGTATAAAAACTTAAAGGGCTAGTATTATAAGGGGGTAGGGGTAAAAAGGAGTAGGTTAGCTATATAATAAGAGGGTTAGGGGTAAGGTAGTCTCTATAAAAAATTTTTCTAGACCTATAGAGCTTAAGGGCATAACCTTACTTGCTTATAGTTACGCTACTATATGCGTGTAAACTGTTTTTAGTAATTCTTTACTAATTAAAAAGGGAGGGAAGGAGAAGGGTAAGTAAGGGGGTATATTATAGACTTAAGCTATAAGCTTAGGTTAAGTCTAAAGCAAGACTAGGTCTAGAAAGGGGGCGGTTTATACATAAACTATGCAGACTTACTATAAGGGGGGACCTATTACTACCCCTTTATTTAGTTCTCTTCTTCTTCTATAAGAATAAGATTCGCACTTTAAACGCTTACGTGCAGTTACCCTAAGGCTAGTTCTTAACAATTAAAGCTATTAATAACTTAGTAAGGCCTAATAGCCTAGTGCTAATATTACTAGTCTTTAGAGCTTACCTATAGATAATAGATAAGTTACTACTAAGCGTCTCTATTATCTAATAGGCTAAAGTAATTTAGAAGGCTACTAATAAGGTTTGCTATTACCTAGCTAAGAGATAGGTTTATAATGCCCTTAATACCTATAATAGCCTAGATACATTGCCTATATATTAGTTACTACTATAAGCTAATATATATGTGTAGAGGGAGAAGGGTAGCTAGTATAGCCCTTATAAGTTAATTATAACTAATAAAGAGACCTATATAGTAAAAATACTATATAGCCTAGCGAAATTCTACTCTATAGTGGTAAAGCTATACTATATAGACCTATAGTATAAAGATAATAAAGAGGGCACTAAGGAGACTACTAGTAAGGCTACTAGTAAAGGTAAGAGAGATACTTTTGCCTCTATAAGAGGTATAGAGATAAGGGTAGTAAAAGAAGAAGAGGTACTAGTAAAGAGGAAGTAAGGAAGGCTAAGGAAAGCCCTTATAGTTTAATTTTGCCTTAATAGGCTTAAGGTAGTAAAAGTAAAGGTAAATAAAGTAAAAGAGTACTATACTAATAAAGACTAAGATAAAGCCTTAATTATAAAGATTATTACTAAGGGATTACTAAGTATAGTATTCCTTATAGCAAAAGAAAAGGCTAATTAAAACCTTACTCTCTAACTCTACTAGGAAGGAAAGATTATAACCCTAGGCAAGCCCTTTAAGCAATCTAATTAAGCTAAGCTTAATGCCCTCTAAGCTTATAATGTGTTTAGATTTATTAAGTATAACCTAGTAAAGCATAGAGGTAATAGAATCTTTAATTCTTATATAGTTAGAGAGATTAAAGGCAAGGGAATAGACTTACTATATAAGAAATCTTGCCTTATTATATAAGGCTATAATAATAAGGGAAAGGAATTTATCTTAATGTAGTTACTAATAATATAGTAAGTAAGTTAATAGCTAATTATAGCTATTACTTTATTATTAAGGTAAAGAAGGATTTACCTTTAAATTCGCAATATTACGTAAGCTTACGTTTAATTATAAATAACACTAATAAGGCTAATTATTATAAGGTTACTAAAACAGATTATATACCTCTTTCTAGAAGGGACTATTATTAAGGTAATTAGACCCCTTTATAGGATCCTAGAGGCTAAAACCTACTAGTAGGCAATATACTTCTATTACTATAGGGATAACCTTAATATAATAACCTTAACCTATAATCCTTACTTATTAATTATAGCCCTAAATAATAAGAACCTCTTTAGTATTATTAGAATGTAAATAGATAATACGTTAGGCCTAAGTAATAATAACTTCTTCTAAAAAGAAGAGAAAGAGCTCTAGAAGGCTAAATTTATAGCTAAGGAGAAGAAGTAACTAATAATTAAGGATCCCCTTATCTTTAATAGCTATATCTTAACTTAGAATGCTAATAACTTATTAACCTTAACTTAGAAGGGCTAAAGTTAGAAGATTAAGGAAGTTAATCCTTAATCTCTAATAGTAAAACAAGATTATATAGAATAATAAGCCTAAGGAAATTATATTATAACTATATGCTAACTAGAGGCCTTATATAATCTGCTAATTATAGCTTAACACTAAGAACCCTTTGCTAATAATATTATATAACTTAATAAGTGCCTTAAATAGCAGATTAAGAGCTAGTAGTAAGGGCTATAATATATTCCTTAACCCTTAAAGAGGCAAAGCTCTTTATATTTATAGATAGATTACTTGCTAATAATAAGGATTTAAGCTTATAAATTAGGTATATTATTATAATTAGCAATAAGATAATATAAGATAATAATACCTTTATTATAAAAGGTAATATTATTACATATAGCTTAACAAAGAGTAAGTAGGTTATATATAGCGCGCTTACCTCTAAATTATATAGTATAGTTTAAGGCATAGATATTACGTACATAATATCTATAACCCTTAACTAAATTATAGACTAATTAAAGATACTATAAATTCTAATAATCCTTTATACTAACTTCTTCTTATTATATAAATGCCTAGTAAAGCTAGGTATAATAAAAGAGAAGTAGCTAATAATTAATATTATAGCCCTTTAATAGTTATATAAGAGGAGGGAGATCTATAAAGTTAGATAGATTAATAGTAATAATAATCTAGCTAATTTAATAATAAAGGTATTACTAAATTTATCTCTTTTAACCTTAATTAATTTAAATAAATTAATAATTTATATAAAAGGCTAAGTTAAGAGACCTTTAGTAGTAGGAGGAAGAGAGCTTTAATAAAACTAATAGGGAAATCTATTATAATTAGATTAATTAAATTAACTAATGCTAACTAAGCTAATTAGGGCTTTAGATTCCTATAAAGGGATTTACTTATAAACACTTTCCTTTAATTTAACTTTTATTGCGTTTTTAAGCTCTTTAGCTATAAAAGAAAAAGAGAGATTACTAGTGTAGCTTCCTTTAGGTCTTATTTAGGTTAATTATAGCTAAAGGCTAGGACAAGAGTGGGTCCGGATGGATACACGCGATGCGATTAGCTACATTATCTCGCCACCCCTTTTGTGCCCCACTTCCGCGTTTCACCCACTTTCTCTCCTAGCTAGATTTCCCTCTCTTCTCCCTTTCCTAATCTATCATTAACTTCAATACTACGGAATTATCGTATCATTACCTGCGCAGGACCTTGGTGTAACCAACAACGACCCTATCCCCTGTGTATACTTGCCATGAAAGAAGAAGCGGCATATGTACCGTGGGGAAAAAATAGGTTATCAAGAATGAAATCGATAGTTGTGCTCTCATAGGGACAGAAACGGGTTGATAGCAGACATTGTCACTTGTTCAAGCGAAAACTGACCGCGACCATTCTAGTATTTGGACATGAATGGAATGGCCTGGCGAATGAAGAGGGTACTGAGACTAATTCTCGCCACTTCGTCACGTAGTTGGGGTGCACCAAGAGGTTGCTGAAGCAGCTGGAAGCCGAGTCACATCCTTATGCAAGCCCGACGCCCATCGTTACATGAATATGCAAGACACGAGCTGAACGGGTGAAAGAGGTGTGGGAAATGTACACGTCTGTGAACTCGCTTCAAAGCTACATACGCGAAACCTTGCAGCTCCGAAGCCGCAAGGTGTGAAAATCCCCATGAACAAAGTCCCAAATGAGTATCTAGACAGACCCCATCTGCTTCAAAGCCTCTCGATATTGCTCCGCCTCATCCTCCATTTCATCCGCGGTCCTAGCATTCCTATCATCATCCTCAATCGGGGGCATCGCACCGCCAGGAGCGGGACGACGCTCTCGATCCCACAGAGCGCCTCCCACGTTGCCATCCTCACTCGCCATCTTGGTATAGATGGCATCGGGGTTCTCGCCAACGTCATTTGCCGTGCGCGGAATCACATGGACATGGACATGCGGCACCGTCTGGCCCGAGTCCGGGCCGTCCTGGATCGCGATGGTGAAGCTGCCGGAAAGCAGATGCTCGGGGTCGGGGAAGTATCTCTTCGCCAGCATCTTCTGCGTGAGCTGCACCGCGCCGAACAGATCCGCCGTCTCGGCAGGACACAAATCTGTGAGTCGAAGGTGCTGCCTGAGGGGCATACGAGAACGTGTCCCGGGACAAGGGGCTTGAGGTTGACTAGGGCAAAGGAGTGTGGTGTGGTGAGAAACACCTGAAGTGAAGAAAGTATGTTAGTCGTGACCAAGTCGCGCGATTCAGCGCGTAAAAATGGCCATCTGCCTCCCGTGTGAGAGAAAATTGGGAGGGTTTTTTCCATTTTTATTTTTACCTGTTTCGTGACCTCGAAGGGGCCAAATTTGATCGTTCGGCTACCTGCTCCCGTCGTGGATGCCATGGTGGCTCCGGAAAGTGACGTGGATGACAAGCTTCTCGTTGCACCGAATACAGACCGCGACATGCCATGGGTTATGTCAGACAAATAGTTGCGTGCATCAATCGATGCAATATCGAGGCGAGTTTCTACGGGATTCGTGACAAGGTTGCCGCGTGGGGAAGGTTAACGAACGCGGCACGAATGAAGGTGCGAGTTGATGGAAGCTGGTTTTGAGGTTGATGGATGGATGGCACTCAGTGCCAGGGTTGAGACATCCATCGCCCGCGCTTACTGGACTGGATGCTCTCTCCCACTCGACTCCAAATTAATTCAATGTCACTCCTAGTCTCGTACATATTGAACCCATTAGCTGGATTCGACTCTAGGAAAGAACCGAGTTAAGGCTGGTGAGAATCGCGACGAGTGCCATTTATTGATGGTATACCGAGTAGTAGCATAGGATTTACCCGTTGGAGAATTCTTGAATTAAGCTCGAAAGGGAAGCATCGCGTGGCCTTCGCACGGAGCCCGCATCACAAGTCGTTCCTGTGCTACCTAAGTGCATTAGACTGACTGTTGTTACTTTATTGAATCTGAGCCTCCTAGAGTCCCTCCAAGAGGCATTCATGTGGGGAATTGAAGTGCATAGCTGCAATGGCAAAATCGACAAACCAAAGTGCGAATCTTCTCTCCCAAGAATCCAGAATTACCCAACCTGGACCGCCGAGGAGCTGCAGCAAGCAAAGTTGAACATCGCAGTGATGCAACCATTCTGGCTCGGTAGAACAACGAAAAATCCATTCTGACATTCTTATGTGACCATTATTCTTCTGAAACATCGCTCTTTGGCCGGTCGAAATTGCAGTGTGCATTAAACTCTGAACAAAGGGTACGCATGTATGTACAAAAGGAAACACTAGTATCGCAGTTCGTCCTCGTTCAAGGGATGATTGGCGACTCTAGTGCCGAAGGCATCAGGCACTCGCCCATTGAGAGGCTCTTGCTCTTCTTCCGTATGCTCCTCCCAATGAACTAGGGCAAGCCACGCGTTAGCGGATCAGAACAGATTATAAAATGGAATGTCGGCACTTACCATGAGGCGTGACGAGAAAAGTGCAAAGAAAAGCAAAACTGAAAAGACCTGTGAGGGCGACGAAGATTGCCTGTGGGTAAGTCACAACAGTTGCGGCGTAAAGTCCATTGAATACAACCGGACCGATGACTCTGACCAGCGCTTGCAGCATTCCGATGGCACCAAGAACTCTGCCAACTCGATCATGAGGAACATGCTTGGTCACAACAGACTGACTAGTTGCGCTACCAAGACCACCGAATGCAGTAACCATGGCGCTGCCGACGAAAAGACCTGCGGTTCTTGCCAAAGTGTATCCGACATAGCCCAAGATGTCTGAAAGAAGGGCAAAACGGAGTATCCACATGTCGACATGATCGGCCCCGCCGTTAGTGTCCTGAGGGGTGACTCCAGTCTCTCGTCTCTTCTTGGCGGCAGGGCGTATTCTGAAGAAATAGTTGATAATGGGGAACACGCCCATCAAGGCAACAACGCGAACCATGTAAACAGCGGCAATAAACCGAGATGACTCAAGGGTTTGCCAATTAAAGGTATACTGGGCATACAAAATGATGACTTGACCTGCGGCCATGGCGCTTCCCATAATGATCATGTCGCACGTTGCTAGAGCGACCAAGTTAAGGCGCAACCTTGTGGAGGTTCCGCGTTCCCGAGGCCAGAGGACTGACAAAGCTGCGAAAGGGTTCTTTTCTCGAACCGAAGAAACCCAGGACGTTGATCGTTGCCGCCGCTCGAGCTTTTCTTTGCGATGCTTTTCTCGGGCGGCAAGCTGCTTCTTCTTGGACAAAGATTCTGGGATAACAAACCCCACGAGAATGATGAAAATAGAGTGAGCAACCAAGCAGATATAAAAGATGGACACCAGGCTTCCCGTCAGTTTCACGATCTCTCCACCGAGAAACTGGCCCAGAGCAAGACCCATGAAGAGACAGGCATGGATGTAGCCGATAGCCACAGCACGCTTCGAAGGTGGTGTGCAATCACTGGTGTAAGACTGTGTGAGGATGTTACCAGCTGTGAAAGAGCCAGTCACTCCATCAAACATAGCTCCGAGGACCAACCAACGGTAGTCGACAGTCTGCGGGAATTTAGCCGCGAAAATCGTGATGATCTCACCCAGCAATCCACCACAGGAAGCAAGAGCGAGCAACTGGCGACGACCAAATCGATCCGACAGATGTCCAAGCCTGGGAGCGGTGAAAGCACTCAGCAGCCCGGTACACAAGTTCATGACCAGCATGAAGGTTGCGACGTGCTTTTGAACCTCTGGGTTTCTACATTGTGGATTGTCGGTTCCAAGAACGATTGGGCTAAGAGATTCACCGGGATGCAGAAGCTCCTGACTGGCGAAATACTGCTGGCAGACTAAATCGAGTATACTATATGGCATCAAAGTCAAATTTTGGTCAGTGGCGACTCAAACGAGGCAACTACCGGACGAGAATGTGAAAATGGACCTCGCTCACAGATTTAATTTTGGGACGATAACACTTCCAAACGCCAGTGTAGATATCGCGTATGGAACTAATAACCAAAAAACCTGCATCTTTACGGTTAGATCATGATGGTCAGCAACAATGATGACGGCACAAGACGTACGGACGGTTGGCGCCACCAGGGCAAATCCTTGAAATCGGCAAGACCATCCCAACCACCGCTGGCATCATCCGTTGCGACTCTATTCTCATCCTCTTCAGATTCAGGCGCAAGCAGACGAGTGGCCTCTATGTCTTCCGCTCCAAGCGAGTCTGTATTTATCCTAGGCTCGTCTTGCGCCGTCGAGCCGAAACGACGAGCCACCATTTCGTATGAGAGAGTCGACAACTGTTTTGTTGTATTCGTTAATAGAACCGGGACAGTGCAATACGGAACCAGCAGCTCGACAAAGGCCGCAGTTGAAATTCTGAAATTCTGGTGATAAAAATTCCTCGTCAAACCACTCAGACGGTAGCCTCGGTAATGTGAGGTGGTGGCGCGGTTACGTTCATAGTCTCATGTCGCAGAACAGCGAAGCCCAAATCCTGATCAAGAATCGATGCTCAATCCGTTTGAAGACAGGCTCAGGGAGTGGGAGAGCTTGGGTTGATAAGCGAATGAGTAGCTCCGAGGCCGAGAGAAGGGATGGAATGACGACGACAACGGGGGAAACGGCTCTAACTTGCAACGACACTGGGAGCGGGCCACATTTAACCGCGTGTGGGCTCCTGCTTTTTAGTTAGGTTCGCAGGCCACATGATTAGCAGCGGGCCGGCCCAATTAGGTATAGCGGTAGGCGTGGCGGGTGGGCCTATCAATGGCTTGGCGGGCTCTGATTCGTTGGATTTGGGGCCAAGGTCCCGGTATCGATGGCTTTGTTAGCATTAAGACGCTAATTCATTAGGAAGAAGGCCTAAGATGCTAATTAAAGCAAATATACTCAAATTGATCTAGCGTGATTGCGTTTGACTTCTTCTGATTGGCTGCTCTTGCGTATAGTGCCTTCTTAACGTAAGCAAGGTTAAAAAATACCTGCTTAGGTTAATCAAGAGCGCGACCTTTACACCATCTAGTGAATTCTAGCCAATTAGCAGTTGTTAGCGTGACGCAAAGACCGGCCCTACTATGCCTAATTGGGTCGGCCCGTTGCCTGATCATGTGGCCCAAGAGCTTGGTGGGGCTGGCGAGAAGTGGAATCTACCAATCAACATGCTTTACCCAGCTGACTCAGCACGTAAAGTGCCTGAGCGACAGAGCATTCAAGGTCCAACATTTTCCAGATCCTCGACAGTTATCCGCAAACCTTACTTGTGCAACATTCAGCCGTCGCCATCATGCCGGTCGTCAAGGGAGGTGTCTGGACCAACATTGAGGATGAGATTCTCAAAGCTGCCGTCTCCAAGTATGGTCTGAATCAATGGGCACGCGTGTCGTCGCTGTTGGCGCGCAAGACACCCAAGCAGTGCAAAGCTCGATGGAACGAGTGGCTGGACCCTAGTATCAAGAAGATCGAATGGAGCAAAGATGAAGACGAGAAGCTGTTGCACTTGGCCAAGATTATGCCGACGCAATGGCGGACCATTGCTCCCATCGTCGGTCGCACTGCGAATCAGTGCCTTGAGCGATACCAGAAGCTACTGGACGAAGCCGAAGCCCGCGAGTCGTCCAGCTTAGGGCTGATGGGCCCAGGTGGCGGCGAGACGCAAGCACCAAGCGCCGACGACGTTAGACGGTTGCGCCCTGGCGAGCTTGACCCCGATCCCGAAACGAAGCCCGCCCGACCTGACACTATCGATCTCGACGAAGATGAGAAGGAAATGTTGAGCGAAGCCCGTGCTCGTCTGGCCAACACGCAGGGTAAGAAGGCCAAGCGGAAAGCTAGAGAGCGTCAGCAAGAAGAATCTCGCCGTATTGCTTCCCTACAGAAGCGACGAGAGCTCAAAACTGCTGGCATCAACATCAAAATCACGACGCGCAAAAAGGGAGAAATGGACTATAATGCTGATATCCCCTTTGAGAAGAAGGCAGCAGCTGGGTTTTACGACACATCTGAGGAGCTCACGCGGAACGAATTGCAGCGCAAGGCATTCGATCCCCAGAAGCTTAACCTGCAAACGAAACGAAAGGGAGACGAAGAGGAGGATGGAGACCGCAAGAGAAGAAAGAAC
Organism: Epichloe scottii; assembly: GCA_021950295.1. Lineage (NCBI taxonomy): Eukaryota > Fungi > Ascomycota > Sordariomycetes > Hypocreales > Clavicipitaceae > Epichloe > Epichloe scottii. The sequence goes on from CP083245.1 coordinate 2,049,875, forward strand.
GAGAAGGATGGTCTTTCTGAATCACAAAAGGCTGCAATCAAGGCTGGCCAGATGCAAAAGGTCCGAGAAGCCGAACAGAGCAGCAAGCGCCGTGCTTTGAATCTGCCTGCACCTCAGGTGAGCGAAGGCGAGCTGGAGGAGATTATCAAGATGGGCAAGATAGGAGAGGCTGCCAATGCCGTGGCGAGGGAAAGTAACAACGATGCCACCAGAGGATTCGTCAACTCGTACTCGACACTAAACACCAATGCCCCTATTCGAACCCCCAAAGCCCCCGAGCAAGAAGATCACATCGCCAACGAAATTCGCAACATTCGGGCGCTGAATGAAACCAAGTCAGCACTTCTTGGTGGCGAGAACACACCTCTCCACGAAGGTGCAGGATCGACGGGCTTTGAAGGCATTGCGCCAAGGAAGCAAACCATGGCGACTCCTAATCCTCTGGCAACTCCCCTGCGAGCCAAGGGTGTCGATGCCACGCCAGTCCGTCCTGGACAGACGCCCATGCGAACGCCTCGCGACACATTCGCCCTGAACAAAGAAGATGATACATCAGTTGGCGCTACACCGCGCGACGTCAGAACGCACGATCTCGCAATGCGAAGTCAGTTGCGATCTGGTCTTGCCTCGCTCCCCAAACCAAAAGATACGGAATGGGAGTTTGAGATTCCCGACGAGGAACAAGAGGTTGCACGGGGGAAGCGCCCAGGAAGAAGAGGATGCCGCAGAGCGAGACCGAAGAGAGCAAGGAAGACGCGCAGCCGAGGAAGAGCTCGAAAGACGACGCAGAACGCAAGTCATGCAGAGAGAATTGCCAAGACCGCTGGTCGTCGACTTGGCAGCGCTGCTCAAGAAAGCAGATCGTCTCCAGAGCGCCGCGGAAGCCATGGTTGCCAGAGAAACAGCCCTGCTCATGGCCAATGACGCAACCAAATTCCCCATGCCCGGCTCACAAGTCAAGGGTACCCTTGGCACCGTTGATCGTTTCGACGATGCCTCTCTCGCAGACGCCCGCCTCCTGATTCTGTCCGAAACCAAGCCCAGACCTTCTGTTGAAGAGATCCAGACCTTGTTTGATGGCCGAGCAAAGAGCTCCTTGCTCCTGGGGCTCGGATGCTACACTGATGACGAGCAAGAGCAGGAGGACGCCATGCGCACTGCCTTTGACGTGAGTATTTTCCTATCTCTTGCCTGTTCCCAAGCTCCCCATAAGACCCTCTCAGTCCCCTGTTTCACGTCCAACTAATCCGAGCAATATAGGCCGTGCAAGACTCCATCATGTCATCGGCTGAACAGGGCGCCAAGCTCGAAAAGAAGCTTGCCTTGCATCTTGGAGGCTACCAAAAACGCCAAAAGATGCTCAAAGAAAAGATCGGCAACGCCACGGATGCGCTGGAGAAGGCCAAAAATGCACTAGGCGGGTTCAAAACGCTCGCCATCTCGGAAGATGTCGCCATCGAGAGGCGGCTAGGCTCACTCAGGGACGAAGTCATGTATGTTACTAGGCGGGAGAGGGAAGCGCAAGAGGAGTACAGGAAGGCGAGGGATGAGTTGAATGCTCTGAGGGGAGCCGGGACGAATGGATACCACTAGGGGTTGGAGGGGTTATGCGCGGCATAACGCGCACGGCGAGTTTCTACAATTCAATCATTAATCTCTTAAGCAGACATGTCGATTAAGCGCGCCCATGCCACGAAGCTTTTTGCTACCATTATGCTCCCCTAAATAATCTAGAAGAATCATCAATCTCATAATGATCCTCGTTTTGCCCGTCACGCGCATTCGCCGCGTCCTCCCTTTCCCCGAATCTCATTTAGGCCCCTGATGTCGCTTACTCTCCCTGGATGGCAACCTCTTCAGTTTAACAGGAACAATAATCAACAGACTCACCGCCGCGACGAGAACGCAAAACCCAAACGTCAAGCGCAAGCCAGCCTCGTAGCTCCTAACAACCTGCTCTCGATACGGGTCATCCAGCTTGACGACAGCCTCGACAGAGGATCTGACCTTTGCAATGACGACGTCCTTGAGCTCCCCTGCACAAACTCATTCAGGTAGAAGACCAGGGCGTTTTGGAGAATCAGGCTGCTGACGGCCACGCCGAGGACCATGCCGACGCTCCGCCAGAGGATCAGCGTGCTCGACACAACGGCCTGTTCGGACTGCGGCGACGAGGCAAGAATGGCCATGAAGGTCCCTGGGAATTGGAACCCGCCGCCTATCGAGGACGGAAGCAGTGTGAGGAAGAACGCAAGGGGGAGATCACGGCGCTGCGAGGTGAGACAGATTGAGCCGACTAAGTAGCTGGTTGTGCCGCACACAAGAGGCCATTTCAGACGCCTCGTCCGTGTGATGGCGAAGCCAGTTAGGGCGCCGGCCGTGGAGGAGAAGAGGGTTGGAATGACGAGACGGAGGCCGGAGTCGGTGGCGGACATGAGGAGGACGGCTTGGAAGTACAGGGGCTGTTCCAAGGCATTTGATTAGTAGCCCCATGATGATGGGAGACAAAAAAAAGTTTTGTAACATGATGTGCCACGTTGAAATCCATCGTCTCGATTAAAAACGTTGATGGGAGCGAAGAGAGCATATAAAACAATATAACGTAATGTAGTAGTATATAGAGAAAATGGGTGTACTTGTTTTAGATGTTGGGCATGAGGATGTTCTTTCTTTTGAAAAGGAGAGAAAGAGAAGGGGAGAAAGGAAGAAGAATTGAAAAAACCCACATATTGAAGTAAATGGCGTTGGACAGAAACGCAGCGAAAAAGTTGGAAAAAATGAGATTCGCCCGCGGCGAGTGCGTAACAAGATGCAGCGGCATGATGGGCTTGTCGACTCTCGATTCAACCCAAATGAATGCGGGGAAGGAGACGATGAATATGACGAGGAGGCCATGACGAGCGGATGGGACCCTAGGTGTACAATTAGTTGTCTTTTTGGTCTGCGTTGGGACACGACGCGTTTGTGTTTCTCGCTGTCGTTGACAGTGTACTCACATGGAAAGACGTTTCCGCCCAGGTTCTGATACCAAGGTTAGTATCATGTGTACTAGAATCAACATGAATACGAAATGGTGAAACTATAAGTCCTATACAGAGAGAGAGAAAGGGGTGGGGAAGGAGAGAAAAATCATACGCACCAGTCCCAAGATCAGAAACGAAACAGACACAGTCAACAGGACGGAGCCCTTGCCGTCAAATTCCCTAATAGCCTGCACAACCGACTTTCTCTCACCCTGAATGCCCAAATCATCAGGGATAGCTACAGCTGAAATACACAGACAGATGACCATCGGGGAACCTGGACGCCAAATTCCCATCGCCAGCCAAGTGCCTCGGCCATGGCGCCTCCCACGGCGGCACCGAGAGCAGAACCGACGCCGTATATCATGGTTATGTAGGATTGATACGATCCTCGTCGTCTAAAGGTCTCAAAGTCAATTTAATCAAGTTCAAATATGCATCCCCCCCACCCCTCTCCTTCAGAAATCGCAACAAAAATAAACAAAATAGAGAAAGACAGACGTACTCGATAGGCACCAAGTCGCTCGTAATGATGCTCCCAAGCGACATAGTCCCCCCAGCGCCGAGGCCACAGAATGCCCTGGCCACAATAAAGGACTCAATACTATTCGCAAGAGCACACCACAGCGTGGCGGCAGTGAAGACGGAGATGGTCCCCAGGAATAAGGGCTTCCGGCCTATGGCATCGGACAGACGGCCCAGGAGTGGTTGAAACGCAGTGGATGTGAGCAGAAACGCCGTGGAGAGCCACGAGGCCGAGTTCGCGGCGCCAAAGTACGACGTGATGACGGGGTGGGAGGATGCCATGATGGTGCCGTCGAAGCATCCTATGAACTGGGCCGTGAGGATCTGCGAGAAGATGAACCAGAAACGGCCGCGGGGTATGCCGTTCAAGAAGAGCGGTGGCTCGCCGTCAGTCAAGTAGGAGCACGTCGAGAGGTTGGAGGCAGTTGAGGACCTCCGGGGAAGGAGGAGGGGGATCGTTCCGAGGCATTTCGTCTCGATGCGGCGATGCCCTGTTCACCATATCGGCCTCGATCTCGGTGTCTGCTCTCTCGAGAGGCATTGGACGTGACGGGCCGGAGCATGGCCAGATCGGCTGGCTCTGGCTCCAGGAGGGGGCCTGTGGGCGGGATGGACCGGGACAGCATGTCGAAGTCGGGGCCGTCTTCATCTTCGTCATCGTAGGCAGGGGTGTGATGGTAATTCTGACCGTGACGGTTGATGTGCTGCGGGACAGATACCGGCAAGGCACTCGGCAGGGTGCCATTGTGTGAAGCTGACATGGTGGTGGCAAGCAGGCCGTGGCAACTTCCCACGACACTTGCTTCTGGGCCCACCTTGCGTCGAGTGAGGTGAGCTAGGTCAGTCGCAATAGGATCACGACCAAGGTGCAATGGAAGAGGAAGGGGAAGAGGAAGAGGGACATGGTTATTACATGGTTATATGGAGGCGGCGGCGGCGGCGGGGGAATAAACGCTCTCAGCTGGATGTTTCATCAGAGGGGAAGTTGCAAGGGATCCCGGCACAGCCGGCCCAAGACAAGCATCATCAACAGTGACTGCGGCCGGCAATGACAGGCAGACAGGTGCAAGGATAGGATTTGTGACTTGTGAGAAGTTGTGACTGACTGGTCAAAAGGAAAGCCTTCCCCGCCTTCTCCATCCGCTGCGGTCCATGATGACAAAGCTGATCCTACATCTGAGACCACTGAACTGGGACATTGATTTCGCTTGTTTCGCCATCGTCTGTATACCCAGTACGACGTTCCTAGGTGGGAAAACACACGAGTCTCCTTGATAGGTTGCGGAATGCAGGTTGCGGGCCGCATATGCTGTGTTCTATTGATCGCATTGGGTATATCCTCCCTCTACGGCTCGGATTTGCCAATTCCTAATACTCCGTGGCGTTCTCGAGACGCCATCCTATTGCCGTCTGAGCGATGCTGCTTGTGCTCCCTCTAGCCTTGCACAGCATGTCCCGATCTTTGCCATGCAGATATATCCTTGCAGTGCTATGCACTCCTTTTTCTTCTTCATACATATTCTTGGGATAAAACCCTGGTAACCAGGCCTGATAATAACCCCCGTCCCCATTCAGGTCCATGACCTTTTGCTCGACAGTGCCGCTGCGGCCAGTATGCCAGCTCCCGTGATGCCCCCGTCATGGCAGGGACTCATGACCACGGACAGCTGTGATCCGGCCCCGAACCTTCTTCGCACCAGCCCATCTATAAAGGCTTGACAATCCGCCAGGTAGTCCTGGAAGTGGACAACACAGCCTCCTGTGTAACCCACCCCCAATTCACGCATGTCCGGGCTTGCTATCGACGCATCCTCTTCTGCGGGGAGCTCTCCACCGATGGTGAGCAGGGCAAGGATGGCTGCAGCTATGATTCCCGCAGCCCTCACCTCGACTGCCTTGGCGATGTGATAAAGAGCCTCGGCGTGATGTTCCGTCCAGGCAAAGTCGGATTCAGGTGACTCGGGAAATTCTTTACGCAGTATTGGTAAAAGAGTAGCTGCGTCCAATGGTTTGAAGTGGCTCAAGAACGTCGTCGTCAGACTGTCCTGCTGCAACATCTCGGAAGGTAGAGAATTCCGTGATACCTTGAGCGTCCCGATTAAATAGTCGAGTAGCATGATGCGTCCGAGTTCCCCAAGGTATCTCCCAGCTGTCATGTACTCGAGCGGCTGAAAGCCAGGCTTCTCGTTTTGCGCACTCAGCTTGTCATCCCACGCATTGATCAACCCCAAATCTCGCATTGGTGGCGCCGTTCCGTTGATACTCCACTCCGTGTTTACCGCAATCTTGGCATTTTCTACCTTCTCGCCCGGCAAAACGTTGACGTTTAGGGGTCGTTTGCTGGGATGGAGCATGCTCAACTTGACAGGTATGGTAGCATTGCTGCCGGTTCCCAAAATCAGCCCCATGGTCGCACGACGGTGTGCCACCCCGTCATAGCTGAATATAAACGAGACAAGAGTAGACACCGAGTCATTCGCGATGGCAGCCACGCGAACTGGGGAAGGTTGGTGCCGCGATGTATATCATAGACGTCTCTCAATCGGACGCCCAGATCAATACTGGGATAGATGGAAAATCCTTTCCCCATTGATGTTATGACGGCCCTGTCTAAGGTGGGTTGTTTCATAGGGAAACTAAACGTCACCCCCAGAGGGATTGGTGCATCTCGTGCGAGGTTGAATTTGCGGCAGCCTTCCTTCACGACCTCAGCTATGCATTCGCCAATCCAAGGAAACAGGCCGTAAGCAATGTCATTCTTCAAGTGATTAGCAATGGGCCACGACTTCTCCAAGTGCCGCTGTAGACGGCCTGAAGGCGAAGTTGATGAGGACTGTCCGCCGACGTCACGACCACTAGCGTCAAGCGTCCCGTTCGTCCCCAGACCATGAGGCTTGCTCGTAGACAACTCTACAAAGCCGACTCGCAAGTTCGTCCCACCACTGGATATATATCATGTTAGTCGGAGGAACCAGTGTACCTCCTTCCCTGGTGATGCCAGTACTTACATATCAATGGCGAGATATCTAGATGAGTATACGTCAGTCTACGGGACATGTATCCGAGACAATGGTATGCATGGGAAATTTTTCTAGAAGAACTGAAAGCTTGAGTGGTAGACATAGCCGACCAAGCATGGGGCATCAAGGACTTTCGTAAAGAACCAACCATCTGCACGGAATAGCATCGAGATACAAAGAGATAGAAGAAGAAAATAAGAGTAAAAGCTCACCTGCCATGGCCGTGGTCTGCGACCGGGCGCAAAATGGATTCTGAGATGGGAGTGGGCAGAAACTGGTCGAGGGAATCGGCGGCGAGTTGCATGAAGTTCTGCAGGAATCGTTGGGAGAGCACGTGGCACTTCTCAATGTCAATGCTCATGGGCTGCAGGAAGCCATCCAGCAGAGCCGTCTGCTCTGGAGTCGAGCCCATTCTGGTGGCGGTGGCGGCAGCGGCGGGAACGCAGATGCCGATGATGAACAATTAGCAGTAGAAGCGTTCGGCGAATGAGGTGGATCAAAAGAAATCGACGAAGGGAAAAATTCCTATATGGCTCGTTTCAAGATTGGGAGAGAGAGGTGGGAATCATGTTCAGACAGCCGATTCCACGAATACGTGAACTGGGGTGGGTGAAATGGTAGAAGTGTGGCCGGCCTGTCGCGGCAACAGCGAGGCGGGGATTCAGAATATGAAAAACGGGATTCGGAAGGATCCAAAGGGCCCATGATTCTGGAGACACATGTAATAAAGTGTCTGGTGGAGGCCAGCCAGGCATCATGAGTCCATGAATTCCCCGTTGACCGGTTCTGGAGTAGGCAGGCGCGGCCAAGACCCCTGTGCAGTGTGGACCCATCTGCAACTCGGGCAGGCACGAACAAGACGAGGAGCGGCAAAACATGGACCTGTAGATATCAATTTTACTCATTTTCTTCTTCGCCAACTTCTTTTGCCATGGTGTAAAATTCGACAACATGGGCGGGCTAACATGGTGCGCTCAGCGACGCATGGCTGGATTGAATTATACTGTAAATAACGACAGAACAGAAACATGTAAAATTCCAGTCTTATCCAGTGTTCCCGGCCTGGATTTGAACGTTTGGTGACACGTGATGTGATGCCAGGAGAGGGCGGGGCACCTCTACACTACCGCACCGCAACTTCTCCCAGCAAAGAACTCGGATCAAGTTCATACTACTTGCAATACTATGAATAGTCACGACTTTCTCAGAATTCGAAGCGGTCTTTGTATTCAAGATTTCAAGACCCTCGAACCAATACTTTTTGATTTCAATCGCTTTCTTACGCTGCGAACTTTTGTGGGTGGCTACACACTGAGCCAGAAAGACAAGACCCTGTGGTCCAACCTCCGCATGAACAAGGTTGCCCTTGGCTTAATCCGACGGTCTGCATTCTTGAATGTTACACGATGGTTCGCTTATTTGGAAACTACCTGTCCCGAGGTCCAAGATGAAGTCAAGGTTCGCCAGAATGAAGCGAAAACTACAACCGCGCAAGCTAGTCAATCAGCGAGTCGGTATAACATGCAGCTGGAGGATACGGAGAATGGGGTGGTCACCAGGTTCCCTCCCGAGCCATCGTTGGTCAGGCCAATTCTACGACGTTTTGAACAGAATTCACTAACATCCGTCAGTGGCTATTTGCACATCGGTCACGCCAAGGCAGCTTTTTTGAACGAGTACTTTGCACACGATGCCTTCAAGGGCTCTCTTATCTTACGATTCGATGATACAAACCCTAAGAAAGAGAAGCAAGAATACGAGGACTCTATAGTGGAAGACCTTGGTCTTCTTGGGATCAAGAGTCAGCGGGTCACCTACACAAGCGACTATTTCGAGCAGCTTTATCAGCTATGCCAAAAATTGATCTCTGACGGCAACGCATATGCCGACGACACTGACTCTGAAATCCAAAAAAGATCGATACAATCGGCTGCCCAGTGCACGGCGAGATCGACCCGCTAGTGAGAGTCTTGCCATTTTTAAAGAAATGCGTGACGGAACGAACGTTGGCAAGCAGCATTGTATCCGCGCCCGCATTGTTTTCGACAGCGATAACGGTGCAATGCGCGATCCTATTATCTATCGTTCTCCAAGATGGGAGGAAGACGAGACTCCGCATCCACACCATAGAACAGGATGGGCATGGAACATTTATCCGACTTACGACTTCGCCTGCCCCCTAGTCGACTCTCTTGAAGGGGTTACCCACGCTCTTCGAACGACTGAGTATGCTGATCGCAATGAACAGTATGATTGGTTCTTGAAGGCACTCGATATGCGCCACGTCTATCTCTGGGACTTTGCGAGAATTAACTTCATTCGAACATTCTTATCGAAGCGAAAGCTCTCCAAGGTTGTTGATACTGGTAGAGTTACTGGCTGGGATGACCCACGAATGCCAACTGTGCGAGGCATCCTTCGTCGTGGCCTCACTGTGAACACTCTCCGTGAGTTTATGCTCAAACAAGGGCCAAGCCGAAATGTGGTCAATATGGATTGGACCACTCTCTGGGCTATGAACAAGAAGTCAATTGATCCAATTGCGCCTAGACACACGGCCGTGGAAGAGAAGTATATTGTCCCTGTCACTGTTATCGGTGGTCCTGATATCCCTTATGGAGAGACTCGGCCTAAACATCCTAAAAATCCCGCAGTGGGGACAAAGATTATTGCATTTGCAAACAAAATCTTGTTTGACCAAGCCGACGCCACTCTTTTCAAAGAAGATGAAGAGATTACGGTCATGGCCTGGGGGAATGCGTTTGTTAGGCGTATTACTAGATCCGACGAAGGAGTCGTCACTGATGTTCTTGTTGAACTTTACCTTGAGGGTAATGTCGCAAAAACAGATAAGAAAGTTCACTGGCTAGCTGCTTGTGGTAGTGAGCTCGTCAAAGCCGAACTTTGGGACTTTGACCATCTCCTCTCAAAAGATACCTTGGAAAAGGGCGATGACCTTGAGCGTTTCCTTAACCCCGTCACTGCCACAACTACAGACGCACTGCTGGACTCAAACTCGGCGACACTATCTGAGGGAGACACAGTTCAATTGGAGAGAAAAGGCTACTTTCGCGTGGACAAGTCTATCAACAAAGGTCCCAGCGGTAAAATGGTGCTTTTCAAAATTCCTACTGGTACTTTGAAAGGTTGATCTCAGACGTGTGCTAGAACTGCTCTTCTTACTAGCCAGACTTGAGCTATATATGCGATGTTGGCAAAGCTCTGGATCTGAGGTGGTTCTGTTCAATGGTCCAAGAGTGACTCGCTCCTCAGCAGTGTATGGTACGATGCAAGAGCTGTTGGCCAACTGAAACGGCCCTTTGCTCCCGCATGATGTTACAAATGTACCCAAGAACATTCATAGTAATGAGCATAGAGCTGTCGTGTTACAGCCCTGAGATGAGACCACGTAACTGGCGCTGCAACTCACAATGATGTTGAAATTTAATTATTGCAGACCATGTAGGCTGGAAGATCGTGGCAGTGGTCCATTAATCTCTTGTCGTCTCCTCCCTGCCCCCATCCCCGGGCTGGCCATTCACAAGATGTCTAGAAACGCCCGGGGCCCACTATGCTTTGCTTACGCGCGGCTCCTGGGCGCTCAGCAGCGAATGAATACACGCGCCAGTCGACTTCTCTTCCTCGTGCCTCTTCAACTCTACCAACTTGCCGTCTGCAGGCAGCAGCAAGCAGCATCCGCTCGTGTGGCCAAGAGAGAAACGGCATCGTCGCCGAGCTCATCAACTCACCAAGACCCGATCACAGATGATAATGGACGAGAAGCGAAGCCTAAGCCAGGCCCTTCCTACCAAGAGCAGACCTCCAGCATCCATGTCGCCTTTTTCTCGTATCCGGCGGTACCTGCTCCCTCTTTTGGCCGTTTTCTTGCTCTTCCACGGGCTATATAGAGTCTGGAACCGACATAGCTTCATCCAACCAAGCGCAGCGCATTTAGTGCCGTTGGAGGCGCACATTATCAGTAAATGCCCAGATACCAGGGTAAGTGCTCATCAATCCAAGTGCGACCGAGGGTGTAAAAGGGCGGGGGCGCCGCTCCCAGGAACTCGGATGCTAACAAGACATCTTCTAGGATGCCTTGAGAGAGCTCATCCTCCCCGGTATGCAGCGGGTCTACGACAAGGTTGACTTCAAGCTGAACTATATCGGAACGTATGTAAAACATATGACGTCGGGCTATATATATCCTCAACTACACAAGGCAAGGTCTTGGATACTGATAGTCTCTCCTCCGTTAGTCCCACTGCTGACGACGGCGTCGACTGCAAACACGGCCCGTCTGAATGCATGGGCAACATCATCGAGCTTTGCGCTCGCGAACTGTACCCCGACCCCAAGATCAATCTTGGCTTCATCATGTGCTTGACCCGCGACTACAGCCATATCCCCGATAGGGCTCTCGTTGAAGATTGCGCTTTGGAGCACGCCATCGACATCAAGGCCATCAACGAGTGCGCTACAAAGGATGACGGCGCACACGGCATGGAGTTGTTGCGAGCAAGCGTGGAGCGAACAGCAGAGGCAAGTACACATGCGGAAGAAGAAGCCAAGAGCCATGTCGAATCGTACTGACTGACGTAACGGCACAGGCCAACGTAAGTATCAGCTGCACTATCCGCCTCAACAATGAAATCTACTGCATCCGCGACGGCGGCGAATGGAAGAATTGCCCCCACGGCTCCGGTGTCAGCGACCTCGTCATAGCTATTGAGAAGCTGCTTTCCCACTCTTCTTGAGCGGCTCGTACACATCTGCCCAAAGCTCGCTGGCCTCCCCGAGGGTGTAAGTCATGGACACAGCATCCATGCCCGCCTCGTCGTCACCGGCCATCACCTTGAGCGTCTCAATGATGCTGTCCAGCCCCACAGCTTTGCCCGTCGCCTGCGTGGCACCGGCCTCGAGCGCAACGTGGGCAACGTGGATGTGGAAATGGTAGTACGTTGGCTGATAGTGCACGTATAACTTCAGCTGATCGGCCTCAATGGATGGATATGTCTCGACCGTCGCCGAAACAACCTTGCTCTTCATGTGTTGCAGCCACGGGATATGCTTCTTCCTCAAGTCCCTCAGAGACCAGATGTCGCGCCGCTCCACAACAGCCAGCAAGTGCAGCGCATCCAGCGTGCTGCGGTCCCAATTCAGATCCGGCAAGAGAAGGAACCCCTCATCCCCTGCTTCGCCAAGCTTAGTCCTGTAGATGACGTCTTCCACTTCGGTGCGGCCCTCAATAATGTTGAACACCCAGTTCAGGCGTCCCTCGTCTCGTTTGCTCTGCATATACGGCCTGATCCTCCCCTCGTACATCTCTGGTGTTTCCGTAACAGATCGAACCCGCTGCCTGCTGTACTTGTTGACATGCGACTCCGTACACGGGTAGATCAAGTTGATTTTCAGATCGGCGAAGAACCCATCCTGCCCGCTCGCCGATTGTCCCTCGTCGTCGGCGCCCGTCCGCGCCATGCTCCAGCTGTAAATGTCGTTGGCCCCAAGATTCCTCAGCCTGGACAGCGACCCCGGCAGACGGCCTAGGTACGCCGCCGACGTGGGGAACGGCGCTCGCTCAACGATCAGCATCGCGGGCTGCTCGTCAATCGTTCCGTACATGGCCGTTCGTCTACCTGCTTGGTCTTTTCTTGTTTCAACAATTTTTAAAAAAACTAGTACCTGGTGTGCCGTGGAGCCTTGAGCCCTCCTTCACATACCTTGGTTGAGCACCCTTTCCAACTGGAACTTGGGCACCAGGCCCTCTGCTCTGGCGTTGGCATCTGTCATTGTGCACGGGGGTGGAAATGGAAATTAATTGCAGATTCAAAATATCTGTGTCCTTGGCTGTGGGGATCTCTCGGGTCCTTTGCTGTAGAGAAAAAGGACAAGGCTGGATTGCTGGCGTCTGAAGGTATTGATGATATTTTGTGAATCTTTGTGCAGCACGCTCATGCATTAATGTTGAGGATAAAATACGCGCATTACGCCACCAAGACCCACAGTGCACTCAGGTCAGGTCGCTCCCAAATCCTCAGTTGACATGTCGTCTCATGCATGCTTGGCTGTTGAACAGGACACTGAACATCAAATCCGTCGAGACTTCTTGTTTATACATCGACTGGTGGTACTGGACATTCACCGTCGTAGATGTTTCCATACTCAAGAGGAAAAAGTATCCATTTGGTATCTAAACTACGTAAGTAAATCAGGAGCATGTGCCTCCGCGCGTATGACTATGTTTAGCTAAGTAATGCGCCGTACAGGCAAATGAATTATGTTACGTGAATCTCCAAGCAGCTGCTCGACTCCGCAGCAAACGCAAAGGGCAGCTCAAAGGCGACCCTCGGCAGTCGACACTATCGACACCACAACGTATCAGACATCTTCTCCTCGCCCCCCTTTACACGGGGGTTGACATGAGAAACCGCGGACCCGATACTTGCATCAGCGCTAGGATCAAGAATCGTAGACCTGGTAGTCGGGTATAGTAAAAGCAATTACAATTATTCGCATCTCATTCACCTCATTGGAATTCGCGCGCGAGCATATGAAACGGTCCACCAAGTAGAATATGAAATCAAGCATGTGGTCGCCAAGACAAAGTCGTCCGCTCGCTCATTCGTCGTCATGTTGAAGCTGTTGAGTCTTCGTTCCGAAGGATAGTATGTACGCTGCCCACAGCAGTCATGTGATGTTACAGATTAACAGGCCGTGTGTAGTGACAGGTCAACAGCCAGAAAGTGGCTGAATGCATTTTGTAGTGGGCGCAGATCTGTATATACAGAGCGTGAGCTGCAGCAGAGTTTTGATTAATAATTTTCGCTCAAGATCCTCGGGGCGCATTCTGATCTCTCAGGCGATGTTTGTCGGTGCAATTGGTCCAGGACTCGAGGCTGATTCCGTTGAGCCATCGCCCTCTATCGTCTTTCTCCAGTGCTCTGGGAGACAAACGCATACTAGGGGAAACGCCTTCATTTCACCTTGGGCGTCGGGCGAGTCTTCGCGAATGCCCGAAGTATTCGACACTCCGCTGTCACGTTGAGCTTGTCGTCGCACCTCCCATTCCTCTGCCCGCTCATCCAGCATTATGCCCGTCGCCCAGCCATCGTCCCAGATGCCAACAACCTTGATCATGTCACCGCGTTCCAAAGCAAACTCGTCCACAGCCCGAGGTTGGTATGCCCATAGGACGGCCACCTTGTCCGACGGGTGGATGTCATCTTGGGAATAGTAGTCTTTGAAGAATGGCAGCTGTTCAGATTGCTGACTAGCCATGCCAAGCGGTGACGAGTAGCCAGCGCTACCGGGGGATTGAGGTCCGTCGCTTGCGAGCATGGAGCCACTTGATAACGATCCTTGTCTTCTAGAGGTAGGTGGAGGGCGCAAGACACCACCACGCTCAGGACTTTCGACATATTCGTCAGAGGAAGATTGCGTTTCGCCTCCTTTTCCATGGCCGCCCATGAGGACGGCGGTGCTGCCTCCTCCATTGCCGCTGCGCTGCGTTGGCGAGCCGCCGGAGTGACCTTCCAAGGCTGCCATACGCGCGACCCGGCCCCCAGGTAGAACTTCGTATCCTTCTGGCGCCGTCTGTTTCGTCTGTTTCGTCTGTTTCATCTGTGATGTTGTGATGCTTTTTCTGGCGGGCGATGGCTGGTTGAAGATACTGCCATGCTGGCTGCCGCGTCTACGCCGCCAGGTTCTCAAGCAGAAGAACAAAAATGCAGCCAAGAGAGCAACAGCGACAACAGATCCGACGACGATTCCAGCAATGGCACCACCACTGAGCTTGTTGTCGCCATTGTTGTCGTTACTGGGCTGGGTCGCGGTTGGAGATGGCGTTGAGGTCGAGGTCGAAGTCGAAATCGGAGGGACAAACGTCATGGTAGCGGTAATGGGTGGCAGCTTGACACCATCGCAACGCTTCTCGGCATTTGCGTTGTAGCAGCAGGTATCAGTTGAGTTAGTTCCACCTGCGGCGCAGTAAGAGCAGAGACCAATTGTGCTGTTTCCAAAGCCACAGTTTTCAGCCTCGTTGCTATATCCAGAGATACATCTGCCAGTGAGCGCGTCTTCAGGCAAAGAGCAGGTTGCAAAGTCGGCTCGTATCAGTTTGCTCAGATCGGGGCCTGGGTTGGAGCACAGTTCCTTGTCGGCTGTGATGTATGCTTCACTTTGGGCAAATTCGGCACAAGTATCGGCACACAGCGGTCGCTTCGCATTGCCAGTGAGTGAGCAGGCTTCTATCGACTTTTGGACCAGTGTGTTGCATAGTATAGTTGTGGTATATCGGGCATACATGTTACTGGAGTCGGTGAAGTTGACATTGCCACAACCTAGCAAGGTTTGATATCTATTGTTTTGGTATAAGCAAACAGTGTGTCAAGATATAGCGAGGCCGAGTTTCCTTACTTGTCCTTGACATAGGTTGTTTTCACATAAGTAGACAATTGGTGATCAAATGACCCAAGGTCTGAGGCGAACTGCAAGAAGGGGCTAGGTTTACACAAATAAGTGATGATCCAGAAAGGAGTGAGTCTGCACAACATACTAGCTCTGTATCATGCCACTACTTCGGGATATTGAAGCTGAATGAAAGGCAGGGCAGGCCTTTGAGCCTTGCAATGATACGCATTGGTCGTTGTTTTGCGCCGATACTGGAACAGGTGAAAGCGCAACAAATGCCAGGGCGGCGATTTTTTGAGCCGAGACGCCAGCTACAGAAGGGTTAAAATTTAAACCCTTCCTGACATGTCGACGAGGCCTCCTCGTCAAAGGTCGGGACCTGTCTGAGGATTCCATTGTCGCCTTGAATAAGTCGGGCGTCCAGAAAGCTGATTCAATGACTGAAGCGCCACGATAAGGATCAAGAGCGTTGCGTTTGTCGATGATCCATACAGTGAGAATTGACAAAAATGTGCGAAAAATGGAGAGCGACGATGAAAGGAAAGCTGCGCAGGAAGACTGTGGTGTCGATAAAACGAATCTAACCAAAAAAGAAGAAGAAGAAGAAGAAAAAAGAAAAAAACCCCCCGAGGCAAGAATTGAGAACCAACGACGAGGCGAATCGAGATGAATGGCGTTTCGCGGTTGTTGCTTTGGCTCCGAAATCACCAGAAAACGGTGCAGGGTACAGATGCGTTGCTGTCGAGGATCGAAACGAAAATGAAACCGAGATACCAGAAAAGGTAATGCGACTTGATGATGAAGAATTAAGGGCGCAGACGATACAACAGTGTACGCATTCGGCGTAGGACCGAGTTGGAATAGGCAAAGTGCAACGCAGGAAGGAACGTCGTGGAAATCAAGGTGATGCGTTTTAAAAGAGAGGCAGGCGCTGGCGAGCCGCTTGTCGTATTCGCGAAGGCACGAGTGCACGACGCGGAAGCAACGAGGGGAAGCCACAGGAGACGGTTTGTTGGAGGAAATCAACGTCGAATTTCTTGAACTCTTGGAACGGGGTTCGCTGCTGGACGGTCCTGGACCCGAGGCGAGAGTGTGCAGAGGGCAGAGCCCGATGAGTCGACGAGAAACCAGCAGCGGGGCCAAGAACAGCGCGAGGAAAGCCAGACACGGAGAGGAGAGGAAGGAGAGGAAAGGGGAGAAAAGAAAAGAAGAAGGAATGTGAGGGTGTGAGGGTGTGAGAGCGTGAGGGCGTGAGGGCGTGAGGGCGTGAGGGCGTGAGGGCGTGAGGGCGCGCACAGGGGGTCGAGAGAACGGCAGTGGTGTTTTGCTCGGCAACGGGCTGGGGACGGGGACTGGGGAGGGAATTGGGAATTGGCCGCGAGCTAGTGTTGGTCCGGCGCTCTGTCGTGGCAGCTGCGAGATAGCCGGCGCGTTATGCTTGCCAGCTGTACATGTGGTCCGTACAGCGGGTTGTGCGGTCTGGCCGAACTATTGTCTTCCCTCTTCTCAGGTCAGTGCTGCGTGCGCAATATCAATCAGTGCGCTTCGGATGGGTGTGCCATAATTCATAATTACTCTCCAATCCCTCAGGGGTCTGGCCCCTGCTCTGGGAAGGAAACGAAACGCAGCTTGGGGGGTCGGTCCCATTCATCTGGAGACACAAGTCAACTCGTACCTGCGTGAAGCTGATGCGCCCTGCATCGCGTGCGCCCATCTGATCCTGATCCTGATCCCGTCTGTCTGCCCAAAACCGGGCTGGGAACACAAACACAAACACAAACAGGGACGAGGAATGACGACGGCCAGGAACGGCTCGAAGATAATCCAACGCGGCCCCGTTCGGACCATTACGACCATTACAAGCTAACGGGGTGAACTCATTATAAGCCAGTTGCTAGTGAAGTCGAGCGGGTCACGGATGGAGCAGTTTCCAGCATTGGAGAGAGCCTGAGCAATCTTGCGGAACAGGGATGCTGAATTGCTGATGCTGATGCCGTTACTTGGCTGCTTGGCTACCAAAAAGGCAAACGGCCAGAAAAGGACCAGACATTCGATGCTGCGGTATTGCTCTGCACCGAGTTGTACACAGCATGCGACAGTGGCTGTCGTGTGTAGGCGGCGCAAGCCTCACTCCGTCCGTACAAGGGCGAGTTTTGCAGAGCGCATACGTTTGCAAAAGCAAATTCCCGCTTCTCGCCGCGCTCGTGCTCATCAATGCCAATCACTGCCCGTTTCGTCTTGCGTTTTGTTTCTGTCACGCATTGTCATGATATCATCATATATCCGTGGTTACATTCATAACATACTCTTCTTTTTAGGTAGGACAAACAACTCTCGATTGAAAAAGATCAAAATAGCATCTCCAGACTGTGCAACTCGAACTCGACATCATCCAATCATAAAAAGTTCAATCATAAACCAAGCTCCTGTATCATCAATTTGCATCATTCCAACATCAAATTCATCTTTCCTCATCGAATATCCCCGTCGTGTATTCCTGCTCTTGCCACGCAAATTGTTGACAACTCGCCGTGGGCTTCTTGCAACGTGTATCAACCAAATCATTCTTTGGCTCCGTGACATTGACCTTTCACGATGCCTTGAAGCAATTGATCGACGACTACCAAGCCTTGATTGCCTTGTCTTCTTCCTCTTTACCCCACTCCTCTTTTTCAACACCGTACTCGCCATTGTCGTCGTATCATCGTCCACATCAACCTCCGTCTTGACCTCTTTCTTGACCTCATTCTTGACCTCCGTCTTGATCTCTTTCTCGAACTTTCTCTGGAACTCTTTCTGGAACTCTTTCTCAAACTCGTCATCAACCTCCATCTTGACCATTGTCTTGACCTCCGTCTTGACCTCCGTCTTGACCTCTTCCTCGGACTCTTTCTTGACCTCTGTCTTGACCTCTTTCTCGAACTTTTTCTCGAACTCTTTCTCAAACTCGTCATCAACCTCCATCTTGACCATTGTCTCCCCATCGAGATCATCCGTCCATGATTCCGAAGGAAGTGTCCACTCCTCCTCCCCCAACCCACGAGGCGTCGCAGACGCATGCTTGGCCGCCGCCATCGTCAACATATATCCCGGAACTCGAGAGCGAGGAACCCAGCGCAGCTCAACCTTGACGCCCATCTCGCCCAACCTCCTCGATAACACGGAGATCGCCTCGAGCATATCAAGGCGGGCCCGAGCCCCAACGACGGAGCCTCTCAGGGCACAATTCGGGAGCCTTCCGATTGCGCAGACGGCCTCTTGGTTGCTGGTGAAGATGCGCACCCTCGAGGCAGCGTGTTCAGTCGGCGGCCAGAGCGCAACGTGCTTCATGGCCTCTTCCAAGGCCCACTTGATGCTTCTGAGATGCGCGCAGACCACGATGTTGCCTTCCGTCTCGCGAAGGGCCCGACGGACCCTGAGACGCCATCTTTGGCCGTTGAACCGGCTGACGATGGAGTGTCCGGCCGCTGGCTTGCTGTGTGAAAAGGATTCGCCCGTCCAAAGGACGTGGGAGCTCGGCGAGGAGCCAGCTTTGCACGCAGCCTGGGCAAAGTCTATGGCTCGCTCGCGAGGCTGCATGGTGACTTGGCCGTGGAAGTAGAGGTCGCTCGTGCAAATGCGTGCCGGGGTCGGACATTTCCGCCTGGCCGCGTGAACATGGAGGAAGCCCCTCGGGACTCGCTCTTCACAACCGGTGGGAATGCTTCATTGCCCGAGACGGGCGTGTATTGATTTGCTGAACGAGGGTATCGGCGTCGGCGCTCCGCCACCCACCGCGCGATCTCGTCCCGCGGCGTGACGACCCCGACTCCAGCGTTTGTCTCGTGAAGCTGAGCGTCCGTAGCCCGGACCGTCTGGTCTATTCCCAAGGACCAGTCCTCGTCCGTGGCTCGCTCACGTTTGATTGGCGAGGGTGCCTCGGACGAGTCGTCGAGAGGCAGATTGTACATGTGCGCCATGGCCTGCTGGGCGACGTCGACGAGAGGCACAGGTCCCAGACCGTTGCCCATGTTGACCAGTCTCTCAGGGTATGTGACGGATGGGCGGAAATGTTCCATATTCTGTGACAGATGAGCAGGTTGTATCTGTGTCATGAGGGCAGAAGTTGCGTATCAAGGAAAGGAGGGTTCGGATCAAGGAACGAAGTAAGTTGTCTGCAAGTTTACGGCGCAAGTCTTTGGGGGAGGCGGCGAGAGTCTTGCTCATATACTACTCGCTCTCCGGAAACAGAGTTTTCTCGCCTTGAAAAAACTCTCCAAGTACATGGCCGCACTGTAAAAGTATAACAACGCATTAAGGGTGCCGTGTCCGACGACCTCGTGCCACGACACGTGAGAACTGGAGACGTGCCATGAACACGATGCAGCGACGAGAGGCAAAATACGAGAATCTGCCTTTTTCATTCTGTTCCCAGCGCATGCATCCAGAAAGTTTGTCCTCAACCACGGGAGGGGGTCGCAAGTCTGAACGAAGAACCCTCGAGACGTCCACAGCTCTCACCTGCATGCGCCCAACCGACCTGGGCAAAACACATGACAATGCACGCGTAGCTTTGCCTGCGTCTTCATTTCCAAGAGACGGGTGATGATGGGCTGGGAAATCAAGCACTTTTGTGCCTGCCTCGAGACATCAGCATCAGATATCAGACGGACCTTTCTTCGCCCGTGGAAACTGAATCCATCCATCGTGCAGGGCCATCCGGGAAGCACTCGAGCTACCCACGCCAGCGGCCCGGCCCCAGCGCTAGTATCCACGCTTTCTGGCATCGCCCGAGTCTAATGCTGGGGTTTCTCTTAAAAATAAAGGCGAGTGGCGAGTCAAGCATGGTAATAATGCAAACGCAAATGCAAAGCAGAAGACGAGTCAAAACGTGCCCAGATTCGCATCGATTGGCTCCCCCACTTGTTAAGCTTTCCACCCCCATCATATCCGGTGCTCGGCGGGAATTAATCTCCGGTGATCCGATCCCCCTCGCTGCGAGCATGTATAATTATTAATACGCCACCAACGCCGTCGGCAAAACGCCCGACTCGGCCGTCCTCATCGCCCTCTTCGTGGGCTCCGCCATGATGCACATGACGATGCTCCTGCGCAACAACAAGCGCCGCCGCAGTTTCGTCCTCTCGCGCCTCCCCTTCCCTGACGGGGAGCGTGAAAAGGAGAGGCAGTGGGGTTGAATCTCCAGCACGACATCGACATCGACAGACGAGAGTTCGTCTGTTGAAAGACAAATGAAAAGCACATGTTGTGTTGCATTGTATCTGCGTAGCGAGCGAGCGGGTGTGTTGGGCATCAGTCAAACCACACGGAATTGTGGGAAACGTGGAAACGGGCGACGTAACGGCTGAGAAAAGGCTTGGTTGGCTCTTTTCCTTAGTGACTCCCAGGTGTGCGCGACAAATCGTGGCGCCGCCGCCCGACGTATACGTATAGATCTGTCTAAACATGAATACATGTCAATGAGGGAACCAACCTTGTGCGACGCATGTTGCATGTTGCACAGGAGAGAGCATACTGCTTGTCGACGATAAACATCAACTAAACTCTCCAAATGACAGCCGCCTTCACATGCATGCACACTCTTACCGTGACATGTACGTCTATCCCCCGTATATTGCAGTATCAAGACTAATACTAATACAGATATTTCGGGACACCCCAGCCGCACGTCTTCCAACCCGTCTATCCCTCAACGCAACAGCATCTGAGCAGTGCAATCGTCTTTCCTCGTTTCGTCCAACAGCGACGTGCCTAGAGGAAATAGTCAGGCGTGCCTACGGGTGTGGTCAGTACTAGTCTGTCAAATTTCGGGCATTCTTATTGGGCAACATACGTCTTGACACCATGGGTTCTCCTGCTCTCGGGCATGGGTCGAATTGCAGGCTGTTATTTCGGGTTAGCGACCGAACAAGGGAGTAGTAAGCTCTGGCCCAATCTGCGAGATACGTACAATGTGTATTTTAGGTGCTCGTCAATTTCCATGATGGCTGCTTGGTTGCCGCATCGGTAGCAGTAGTTGGGTGCTGGTCACGCGCGAGTCAGGAGAGCCGACTTGTAGACACGCAAGATGTGTGGACACATTGGCCAACGTACCTGAGAAGATTGTCACCACATTGCGGTCTTGCGACCAGTTGTAGCCCTCCATGACAAGCTGATGGGCGCGAGCAATCAGCGTCAAGCCGTTGTTGTGGTTGAAAGCTTCTGAGATGTCCTGTCCAAAAGTGTACCCCGCACCACGAGGCGAGATTCCCCAGCCGCATCGATCATCGGGGTCCGACCA
Organism: Epichloe scottii; assembly: GCA_021950295.1. NCBI lineage: Eukaryota > Fungi > Ascomycota > Sordariomycetes > Hypocreales > Clavicipitaceae > Epichloe > Epichloe scottii. The sequence goes on from CP083245.1 coordinate 2,071,132, forward strand.
CAAAAGATCGCACATGGGACCTTCGTGAGGAACCTCCTGGATTCGGTCCAAAGCTCTGATGTTATCCAGGGTATCAATGCTGGGCGACAGGCCACCGTGAAGGCAAAAGATCTGGTTGTCGATGAGAGCGGTGAGGGGGAGGTAGTCGAAGACATCGGTGAAGTATTTCCAGACGTTGGCATTGCCGTATTTTCGCAGGCACTCGTCATAAAACCCGTAGACCTGGGTGATCTGCCGGGACTCGTGGTTTCCTCGCAGAATGGTGATGCGCTGTGGGTATCGGATCTTGAGAGCAACGAGCAAGGTGACAGTCTCGACAGAGTAATAGCCTCTGTCGACGTAATCACCTATTGGATGGGGTCAGCATCGACGAAGGCGGGAGCTTTTGGCAACCGAATGATGATGCCCGATACGCACCCATGAAGAGATAATTCGTGTCTGGGTTGGGACCGCCAATCTTGAACAGCTCCATCAGATCGTGAAACTGGCCATGGATATCACCACAAACTGTGACAGGACATTTCTATTTCGGTCCAGTCAGATGCGATTCTCGTGCCCGAAAACCAATCGAGTTCCATTCACATAAAAGTAGACAACTATACGTACCACAGGCTGGACATTTGACTCTTCTTGCAAGACTTCTCGGGCCTAAGGCGTTGAAAAGGACGAAAGTCAGTAATGAAAGGTCGTCGCGTGGTGATTGCAACCAGCATCGGTGAGGCCCAAAGCTTTGCACCACAGCTCGATTTGTCAAAGCGACGAGAAACGGCAGGACCGAGGAATGTGGCTCCAATTGAAGCATCAGGAGCTTTGTTGAAAGCAAGCCATCTCGCCGATGGGAATTTTTCGAGACACTTCTCACCTTGTCACAGAGTCTCTGAACATCAGCCTCGGCCAGCTGCTTGCAGTTCATCAGGCTCTCGATCCAGCCGTGGAGCGTGGGGATGGTGGCTGGTTCGTTGACAACGGGCGACACATCGACCGGCGCCCTACCGACGTCCTCCATGTTTGTATCCATCATGTAGCGATGCGTCTCTGCTCCCAGCGCGGTGCCGAGCGAGATGTCAAGATGAAGAAATGACGTTGCTGTCACGGCTGGGTCGCAATCGGTGGGGCAGCGAGGCAGGGAGGAGACTGGCTGACTGGCTGACCGGTTGACCGGTCGACTGGTTGGTCTCGCGTGGTCTCGTGTGAGCGAAATAAATAGGTCGTGAGAGTCCCTCAAATGGGCAGATGTAACAGCGGCGAGCACAGCTGGTCGGGTCGTCCGTCCGTTCCTCAGAGAGAGGAAATTCGCAGGTGAGTTCCGTGGGGGATGATGGATGATGTCGCGAGGATGAGCAGGGATGGTGCCGGAAAATGTGGGAGGGGAGGTTGTTGTTTGATTGGGATGGGCGTTTGATGGCACAGCACAGCACAGCACAGCACAGCACAGCAGGAGGGGGTCTGGGTGGACTGGCAGATGACGCTCACTGGCTGACGGTAGCGCCAGTGCTTCTTGTCCGCCTGTCTGTCTGGTTCTGGCCGCAGACTCGCTTATTTTTAATCATGTCCAGCTGCCAACACACAGCTTGCCCCGAAATAGACTGCAAAACATCTTGGCTTGCCCGAGGCACCATCGTCGCCGCCGTCGTCAGAGGCGTCGGTTTATAATGAAACCACTGGAAATTGGACGGATGTCCGACAAGCTCGAGATGCCCATCAGAGCAGCTTTCAGGACCACTGACTGAATCTCCCTCCATACGTCTGATTGCCTCACACATCGTTCGTCATCTCATAGATTGGCTCACACCCAACCCAAAAAAATCATTTCATACATATATATATATACACATTGTCCATTGACACTCTCACATAAACCCATTGTCAAGATCAAGCCATCGTCCACACCTCTCAAGCCTCTCAAGCCAATCCCAGCCCGACCGGGGAAGCTACATTCTCAGGACTCTTTGGTGTCGGTCCCATCTCTTTACCAACTAGATTCATAAAGTCCAGCCCAACTTCAGACAGCTTTGTAGCATGCTCTTTGGCTCTCTCCATGCACCGAGTCCACACTGGCCCGCCTCGTTGCGTGCTGCTCAGTTGCCTGGATAGGATCTTGTTGAACGCCTCCACTTCCTCCTTGGCCCACTCGACGCAGGCACTCATCATGGGAGGAGGGAAGCAGCTTTGGAATGTTTGCACAGTGTTGTGAATAATGGTAAAGTAGACAAACGACAGTTGCCAGATGTAGAGATGCAGGTCTCCCTGGAAAATGCATTGCCTGGTTTTCTTTCGCGTCAGTGCCCAATGTCGCCTGAGCAGACTTTTTCTCTACGAATCGGTTCATGCTTACCTGGCTCTCTTGTGAATGTTCTCGGTCCGCGCAGCGAGATAAGCCTCTCGTGCTCTGTCCTCAAAGCCAAGTCTTGTCAGCCAGCTGACTCTCTCTTTGGACTTGGACTGGGAATCATGAGTGGACTCTAATTCGCGGATAATGATGCCAGCCAGTCTGGCGGCTCGCTCTTCCACTTTGAAATTGATAAAGTCTTGCGCAACAGCGTTACTTCTTAGCCCTCGAGCGAGTCCCTTCAGCTTTTCAACTCGAACAACCGCGGGCTCGAACTTTTGAAGCGCAATGTCGATGTCAAGCTCGTCCATCTGACTCTCCACCCAGCGCAGGTTCTGCTGATTGCCATCAACTTCAATGAGCATGTCTTTGATATCGGACAATGTCTCTAGAAGCTCCGTCTTTTGCAGAAGGCCAGGGTCTCGTGATGCAAAGTAGTTGATCGTCTCTCTGGCCTTGTTGTTGGCTTCCATCTCCGACTGCAGGCCCTTGCGTAGCTCCTCGACCGCTTTTCGCACGTTGAGCAACAGGCTCTTCTTCTCATCCGCCTCCTGCTTTTCAGTTCGGTAGATGAACGATTCTTGACCGCCGCCTCGAATCATTATAGCATCAGCAAGCTTGTTCCTGCCTCCTGAATACTCGGCCGTGCCGGGCATGTCTACAACCTCGATGTCGAGCAGCGACCAGCAGCGGTCAGCGACAAACTTAATCATGGGTCCACGAGCATCCGCAGGCGCATCGATCTTGCGCTTCTTCCTGGACGCAATGAGGAGGTGATCATTCAGCAGGAAAATCTGCATGGCTCGTCGAGATTTGTATGTGGCATTGTCCAGCTCAACCCACGGGCCAGCATTTTGGACGACATGACGGCCAGCAGCGTTGGGCAGGAATTTTTGAGAGCCCTCCACGTTCTTGTACAAGGCCTGCATTTGCGAATTCCACAACGCGCTTCTATCGGCAACAGAGCTTCGCTTGTCTCGCTTGCTTAAGCCGGGCGGGGCACCGCCCGGGATGGTGGCTGGCTCATCGTTCTTCATGGACGCAGCTCGAAGAGCAGTCGTATTGGTCTTGAGCTCAGCCATGAGGTTACGCAGGGCCCTCATTTCGCCCTTGAGCTTCTCGGCTTCTTTGCTGATTTTGATAAATTGGGTTCGATTCTGCAGAATATTGTGCTGCAGATCTGTGGCGGCACGGCCCTTCAGCTTGCGAAGCGAGTTTTCAAACTCTCGGATCTGATCATCGGTCGCATCTCCCAGCACTGCGGAGACGTACTGGTCTGGAACTAAATTGGGATCGCGCAATGCCTTGATATCGATGACCGGGGCTGCTCCAGCTCGAGAGGGGGCGGCCGCTGCTGGTCTTTCTTCTCATATCTGGATGTGGAAGGAAGTGATGGAACAGGGGGGCAGTAGGGTCGAAGTCCGTAGGGAGGTTGTTGAAGCGAGTGGAATATCGTTGTTTGACAAGGTCCGAAGTCTAACAGAGGTCAGCTGAAGGGCGTCTTTTGATACTGCCTTTGGAAACCATCAGTCCCTGGGCATGAGGAAAGCAATACCTTTCCACCCGCCATGGGCGGAGGCCGAAGTCTTGGCCTCGGAATCGGAACTGCCTCTGGTACGAGCGGCGGGGCACCCGCGAGGGAGGCATCTTTGGGCATAGGGCCAGATATCTGTTTCGGGGCGCTGATGGTTGGGCGAGCTGGTCTGCGCTTCTTCCCGCTCCGAAGCGAGATCTTGCTTCGTTCCTCCGACATGATGGGATACTTATGAGGAGGCCAGATGAGCGAGTGCTGTGATTGTTGACTGGCGCAATGCCCTGCTCATCCGTTCCGCTGCCCGCGGCGAGTGAAGTTGACGAGAAGAGATTGTCACTAGGAGACGGAGTCTGGTCAAAGATGGTGGAGATGGTGGAGTGAGCGGGCTGCGCCGCCGAAGCCAAAAGTGTCAGACCCCTTGTCACACGATAGTCTCAGTGTTAGACCACGCAGCTAGGGTCGGATTTAATAGCATGGATTGAGTTGCCCGACCCTGTAAGAGGGTGCGGACGCTTGCTTAAATAGCTAAGTACCTATACTAAAGGGAGTGTAATCTAGCTATATAAAAACATACTATGCATTTACTAAAGTGCTAGAAAGTGACTAGGTTAGTGGGTCCTAGCGTCTAGGATGTCTGTGTGAGAACCCAGAAGGTGTGCTGGAATTCCCCAATAGACCAAAAGATCCGTCAATGCTAGCCGCTGCTAACATTGCACCTTACAATTGATTATAAGGCCTGCGAGTCCCGTCGCAGCGCCTCACAGTCTGCTTGCGGTTAAATGCATATAATAATGTGTAACACACCCCCTAGGGAACCTGTAATTAAGGTTTCCTATAATTTATCTACTAGTTATAATTAAATTAATCTATAATGTAAATTAATCTATAGAGGCATTATATAAATCTTTAATTAATCCTTATTCTTATGGTTTCTCTCTAAGCATATTAGCTAGTAGGCATATAAGCCCTAATGCCTCTCTAAAGGTTATAAAAGCTATGCCTATAAGTAGCTTTATAAGGCTATTTATAATTATCTCTTTAGTAGCTTTCTAAGTAATATTAAAGGTTCCTTTTATTACCTCTTAATAAAGCTAGTGGTAGTAAATATTAATATAATAAAGCCTTATAGTAAGTAATAAATTCCTCTTTAAGAAGATAAATAGTTTACATATTATTATATTTAATCTTAAGGGTATTATCTCTAAGGAAAAGGCTTACTTCCTAATATAATTATTAGAAGGTAATTAGCTTCTTACTATAGTAAGAAAGGGCTAGAAGCTTTGCTTCTATTAATAATACAGTAATAGTCTCCTACCTTCCTACTTTAAAGAGAATAGGACCTTTAAAGAGTTTTACAATATAACCCTATAAGCTTCTTTAAGTTATTATATTATTAGTAAAAGAAGCATTACTATAAGCTTTAAGTTTAGGGTTATTTCTATTAAATTTAATTATAAAGTCTGCCTATATATATTTATACTCTAAGGCTCTTTCCACTACTTTAATATATTATAGTCCTAGCCTCTATAGATACTATAATAGTTATAAGGTAGTAAAGGAGATATCTAGCTATATAATAATTATAGGATATAATAAGGTGCTAACTAGAGATTAATATCTCTTTAAATCCTCTTTATTAATGTGGCTTCCTTTGGAGAAGCTTCGGTTTAATTGTGGCTAAAGGCTAGGATAAGAGTAAGGCCACTAAATAATACACGCGATGCGATTAGTTATATCGCGTATAGCCCCCACACCGTCCGCACTACCCTACTACTACAAGCCTACTTTTCCCCCTTTTTCTTACTTTACCTTCTAGCTAGATTCCTTGCCTTCTCTCTCTTTTATTAATTATTAATTAATCTATTATAATATTATTAACTTTAATATTATTATACTATTGTATTACCTTTAGTAAAACTAATACTAATTAGTAATTAACTTACAACTATAAATAAGCTAGGATTATAAAAGAAGAGATATTCCTATAAATACTATAGCTACTTATCTCTTAAGTCCCTAAACTATTTAAGTAAAGAGGTATAACTATAGATTATACTAAAGGAAGAGACTAGATTTATAGACTTATTAGGCTTTTAAGGGATTAATTTATTAACCCTTAGGCCTATAGGATATTATTATTATAGAATCATTCCTATTATCTATTATAAGAAAAATAACCAAATAACTAAGTCTATTACTATAAGGCATTTTACTTAAACCTAACGTTAATATAACCTTAGCTAAGCTAGCTAACTTAACTATAACCTCTTTTTCTTACTTTAATTATTACTTTTACTATAATAGTCTTTACTCCCCTATACTCTATGTATATTATATAGAGTTAGAGCTCTTTACTTCCCTTTAATTATTACTTTTACTATAACTATCTTTACTCCTCTATACTCTATATATATTACGTAGAGTTACCCCTTTTACATCCCTTCTGTTACGATATAAAATGTAAGATAATGAGTCTGAAGGTTATTATTATTCTCAACTAGCTAGAGGTCAAAGCTATCATCTAATATAGGGGTTCTAGGTCACGTGCTAGCCACATCCGAGGTCTTATGGCACGAAGCTAGCCATATCCTAGGCAACAGGCTAATTGTCAATTCTAGCACGTAACAAGTGCGGGCACCATGGATAAAAGAGATAGCTGTCCTAGCTATCTAAGGTTAGCTAGCTAATATCAAATCAATCAAATTAACGGTCAAATTGATAGTTAGGTTAATGGTCAAGTTGACAGTCGGGTTGACGGTCAAATTGACGGTCGGGTTAACGGTCAAATTGATCATTGGATTGATACATCTGACGATAGCTAGATTGGCGAGGCAACAATCTTTGCAGAGGGCCAGGCAACGAGCTTTGCAGAGGGCTTCGGTCAGGCTATTACTGACGAATTTGCTAATAAGCTAGCTGCCTTCGAAGGTTATCGCGTTCTTCGAAGACTTCCTTAACAAGGTCTTTAAGCTACCAGAAGTCATCCTCTTTAATAGCTAGCTTCTGTTAAAGGTCCTGTATCTATTACTACTGCCACTGAATTTGCTAATTTAATTGCTACTGCTACCATTAATATCGGGTCCTTAGGTCCTAAAGGTCCTGTTAATGCTGTTCTTACTGCCACTGAAATTGCTACTAGAGTTATTAATCTAGCTGCTATTAAATCTGTTAAAATTGCTAACTAGCTAGGCATAAGTCCTTAAGATGTTAAAAGACCTGATTTCTTGACGGGAAGGTCTTCCTATATATTGGAATGTAAGAAGCTGATGCCAGCTAGCAACAGCTGTACGGGTGCAGACTCTACGGTTAGGGACTAATAGAGCTGCCACGTTAACTAGGTTAACGCAACGCAATAGAAGGTTATGGTAGATATCACTATTAAATTCCGATTTAGATAGCTTTTATAATAGCTAATTTATTAATAGAATTGATTTTAGAAACGTTATGCGGGCAATGCGGCTAAATTGGTTAAGAGGTCTAGCTAACTAGTCTTCCTCTTATAGACCCTCTAACTATATTAGTGAATCTAGGTTACTAGCTAGGTCTCTAGGGCCACTTTTGATTTTCCGTAAAATTCATTTGTATGGAAAAACCAAAAAATCGACTCACCACTATATTAGCTAGACGCCTATATATACTAAATTTTTGACTAAAAAATATCTTTATAGAATTTAAAAGCCTTGCTTTATAGCTCTAATTTACTATACGCAAGACTTTTATATAACCTCTAGTTATTAAGAAAATCGTAGTTAAAGATTAGGTATAGGTTATATTACCTTCCTAATCTAGTCTAGTTATTATAGCTAGGGTTATGGCTATATCGCAGCCACAATTGACTTAGTAAGTCATTCACTTGACTTAGTCATTCAATTGACTTAGTCATCCACACAGTCAGTCGCAGCTGTTAACAGCTGCAATATAACTATTAACGGTCACCACACAACTGTTAACAGCTGCAATGCAGCTGTCAGGCTTGCAAGCAACGCAAGCAATAACAAGAGCCTTATGACTAGAAAAAGGGCTATAAAAATAGGTCTTATTTTTAACACTATAGATGCCATAGGTTCAGCGCTAACGATCTTGCTTATAAAGCCACTGTAATTGCTGCTGCTTGCACTAATCTAGCTAGTGTAAGGGAAGCATTATATCTAGCAAGCTTTATTGGATTCGTAAGGAAGCTGCCTAGCGGGGAGGCTAGCGATCGAAATTAACGAATTTGTCAGATTGACAGTCAGGTCGAAGGTTAACAAATTAATTGAATCGATTGAATATTGAAGAATTGAAGGTCTTCAAAGGTCTTTAAATCAACGGATTAAAGGTTAAAGAATCGAAGGTCGAAGGTCTTTAAATTGACGGATCGAAGGTCGAAGAATCAAAGATCGAAGGTCTTTTATTGGAATGTAGGGAGCTGATGCTAGCTGGCAACAGCTGTACGGGTGCAGACTCTACGGTTAGGGACTAATAGAGCTGCCACGTTAACTAGGTTAACGCAACGTAACAAAAGGTTATAGTAAATATTACTATTGAATTCCAATTTAAATAGCTTTTATAATAGCTAATTTATTAATAGAATTGATTTTAGGAACGTTATGCAGGTAATGCAGCTTAATTTAGTTAAGAGGTCTAGCTAACTAGTAAGATAAAATTTTTGTCTTCCTCTTATAGACCCCCTAACTATATTAGTGAATCTAGGTTGCTAGCTAGGTCTCTAGGGCTACTTTTGATTTTCCGCAAAATTTATTTGTATAGAAAAACTAAAAAATCGACTTACTACCATATTAGCTAGATGCCTATATATACCAAATTTTTAACTAAAAAATATCTTTATAGAATTTAAAAGCCTTGCTTTGTAGCTCTAATTTGCTATACGCAAGACTTTTATATAACCTCTAGTTATTAAGAAAATCGCAGTTAAAGATTAGGTACAGGTTATATTACCTTCCTAATCCAGTCTAGTTATTGTGGCTAGGGTTGTGGCTACATCGCAGCCACAATTGACTTAGTAAGTCATCCACTTAGTTAGTCGCAGCTGTTAATAGCTGTAACATAACTATTGACGGTTACCACATAACTGTTGACAGCTGCAGTGCAGCTGTCAGGCTTGCAAGCAACGCAAGCAACAACAAGAGCCTTATGACTAGAAAAGGGCTATAAAAATAGGTCTTATTTTTAACATCTTTAAATTAACGGATCGAAGGTCAAAGGTCAACGAATTGAAGGTCTTCAAATCAACGGATCAACGGTTAGGACGAAGGTCAACGAATCTGACGATAGGCGCGTTGCCTAGGGGTGAGCTATTAGGCCTATTAAAAGGAATAGCTTTAACGGGCTTAGTGTTAGTTAACGATTTTGTTAGTTTAGTGGCTTTTATTAGCAGTAAAAGCGCTAGAGGTGCGTAACGATTAAAGAGCAATTACTACCACTTGTTACGATATAAAATGTAAGATAATGAGTGTGAGTGTGAAGGTTATTGTTATTCTTAACTAGCTAGAGGTTAAAGCTATCATCTAATATAGGGGTTCTAGGTCACGTGCTAGCCATATCCGAGGTCTTGTGGCACGAAGCTAGCCACATCCTAGGCAACAGGCCAATTGTCAATTCTAGCACGTAACACCTTCCCTTATAATAATTATAAACTTATTTACCTAGTTTATTTTGTTTATCCTATTTATCCTATTTATCCTATTGCTTTTAATAGTAAAGGGAAATTATATTATTATTATACTCCCCTTTAGTTCTTTCTATTTAATTAGGCTTTATAGCTCTATTATATTAATAACCCGTTTATTTCTTCCTAATTTTATTTACTAAAAGATAGCACTAAAAGCTAGATTATGAATAAGGAAAACTCCCTAATTACCTCTCCTTAAAAGCATAATACTTAAAATACCTTTAGAGAAGGTTTATAAGAGACCTTTAAATATTAAATTACCTAGATAACTATAGCCTTACTCTAAGGTATTTATAAGAGAATAAAGAGAGCTTATATAGCTAAACCCTAAGATAGCTATATAATATAAACTAAATAACTATATTATAAGGTTTATTTATACTAGTAAGTATTAAGGCTAGAAGGATAAAGACCTTTAGGAGACCTTTAAAAAAGACTTTAAAGGTTAGTCTAAAGAAATATTCTAAAGAGCTTATAGTAAAATCCTATAGGAGCTCTAAAACTTTATATAAGAATATAGTATTTATATTACTTAAGGCCTAGGACTTTTAATTACTATAGTATTAAAATAAACACTCTAAGAAGTAATAAAATCCCTATAGCTAAAAGATAGATTAAGATTTTTTAAACTACTAAAGCCCTAAGTATAGTAACTTACCTATTTTCTAACCCTAGAAGTTCCCTTCCCTTATTCTTAATAATCTCTTTACCCTTCCTAAGAATAATTATAGTGCCCTTAATTATATTATAAATAGTAATTTTAATAGTATTATTAATCCTAGTAATTTACCCCTCCTATACTATAACCCCTCTTTAATAAGTAAATTATAAAAAAGATTTCTAAGCTTATAAAGATATATAAGAATAGTAATTACTATAGTAAGAAGCTTTATAACTTTCTTATACTAAAGATAATACTCTTTAAGAGTAAGTATAACTAAATTAACCTTCTAAGGAGCTACTATTATAAGGCTTTTCCTATTATACTAATAGGAGATACTAAATAATACTTCCTTAACTATCTCTCTAAAAGAAGCTTTTCCTATAAAAAGATAATTACTAAAATCTATTATTACTTTAAGATAAAAAGTAATTAGTAATTTTACTAGTATAAGTAAAATAATATAATACTTAGTAAGATTATTACTAAGAATCCTAAAAAGAGTAAGCTTAATTACCTTAAGATAATATTAACTACCCTTAAGAGAATTTATAAAGGGCTATATCCCTTTAATATAATAAATATAAAGCTTTATAAGTAAATACTAAATACTATTATTAGTATATTTAAATACTAAGTAATAAAGTATATTTACTCCCTAGGCTTTAAAAACCTTATATAAGATCTTTATAAGTTAATTACTATTATAAAGTCTAGTAAGAGAAGTACTTAGTATTACTAATACTAAGAGAAAGACTTATTTAAAGTAATATTTATAGATTATTAATATAGATAATAAAACTAGGGAAGAGAAGGCTATTATAAAATCCTAAAATAAAACCCTAAGTAATACTTTATTTATAGTAAGAATAGATATTAGTTATTAAACTATACTAATATAGAATATTAGAAGGAAAAGGAGAGATAATAAGCTAGTAAGAGCTATTATACATTACTATTAGAGAAGAAGTTCTAGGTATTTATTATCTCTTATAAAGGGTATACTAATAATAAGGGGAATAAAGGAGATAAAAGAGAATAGAAATCTTATCTAGAGGCTTTTATATAAACCTATAATAATAATAATAATAGTAAAGATAAGTTAATCTTAAAGGTATACCTTAGTATTATATAATTCTTTTACTTAAGGCTATAGGTTACTAATAACTTTACTAATGCTAATATTCTTACTACCCTTAATAATTAAGCCTTTTAATATACTTTTCTTAAGTAAAAGCTATATTAAGTATAAGACTTTAATAAAGGGTTAAGTTTATATATCTCTAAAAAATACTATTCTAAAGAGATCTTTAGAGGGATTATACTAGATATAGGTATAATAAGTAAATTAACTATAGGGATTATATAAGTTAAAGCCTTATTAAAGTTAATGCCTTTATTAAAGATTATACCCTATAAATAGTATATTATTAAATTTAGTACTAAAGTAGTAATAATATATAGTATTATTTATATACCTATAGAACTTAGCTAACTTAATTAATAATAACTAGAATTATATTATAGGTTTAATTTCTATTTTTTACTAGTAGTAATCCTATTATAAAGTCTATTAAGAGTTCTTAGAAAGGGTAATTAGGCATTAGTAAAGCTACTAACTTACTATAAGGCTTATATAACCTAGGCTTTAAAACTTAATAATTTATATAAGTGCTTATATATACCTTAGTGTCTTTTTTATTATTAGCTAATAGTATTAGTTTATAATCTAGTAAAGTATCTTACTAACTCCCTAATAGCTAGTAGTAAGGTTATTATAGGTTAATAGTAAAATCTCTTTTCTTATTTCTATAGGAATAAAAACTTAGTCTTTAAATATTAATAGCTTAGAGAGCCTAATAGACTATATCTATAATATTCTAAAGTTACTGCTTTCTAGTAGTAACTTTTACTATGTAATAAAGGTATCTCTTTATTATACTTTAAATAATATAACTTAGATTAAAGAATCTAAGCCTTCTTTAAATACAGTAAAGTTTAATATAGTAGAGGTTCTCCTAACTATTAAAATCCTAGCTATAATGTCTTTATAAGGGATTAGCTTATTTTACATACCTAGACTTATAGGCAAAATACAATTAAATAATAAGCCTTATTAAGTGTTAGCAGTTCCACTATAACTATCTTGCTGCTTATTATCTGCTATCCCTGCTGCAATTCCTCTTATAAGGAATCCTAGACTTATAGGCTCTAGTTAGCTACACAATAATTCTAAGCGCTAGGTGTTAGTAGTTTCACCATAATATTCTTACTATAAACTATCTAAAATCCCTACTATAATTCCTCCTATAAGGAATCCTAGACTTATAGGTTTTTCTAAAATACATTTAAGTTATGTTTTCTTAAAACACTAGATATTAGTAGTTCTATTATAGCGCCTCTATAATTTAATATTTAACTTACTAGATAATAAATAAATAAACCTTATAGTATTAGTAGTTTTACTACTATATTCTCACTGCTTTACCTTTATAAACTTTAATAAAAATAATAGTAACTATAAGGACACTACCTTTACTTTTCTCTCTTTATTAATATAATCTAACCTTCTTAATAGTGCATTAGCTAGGTTTAATTTCCCTACCCTATATATAATTTTAAAATTAAATAGATAAAGCTTATCTAATACTATAACCTACCTACTACTTAGCTTTAGCTTTATAGCTAGGTACTTATAGTTAAGATAATTAGTTATAATAGTAATTAGATATATTAAATAAGCTAGATAGTATCTCTAGGCCTAAAAAGCCTCTTAGATTACTAGTAGCTTTATATTTAGTGTTATATAATAAAGTTTAGTATTATTTAATTTTCTTAATATATATACTACTAGGTACTAGTAACCTAGCACTAATATTATAAGGATTACTCTAATAGCGTATCTGTTACGTGGCAGAATGCCTAGAAGCGGAAGGGACCCTTATAGGGCTAGATTTAGCAACCTAGAGTAAGGGATAACTTAATTCTTATAACATACTTTACTCCTAATAGTAACTTTCCTAAAGTAAACTTAGCATAATTTATAACCTATTAAATCTATTAGCCCCTCTAACGAATTTAACCCCTTATGTGCTAACTTAGCGCGTAATAAGTAGTAGTAATTAGAGATTCTTTTATTACGCACCTCTAGTTATCTAAGAATAATAGCCTTATATCTAAAACTAACTATTTATAACGCTAATTTAACCCCTTTTAAACTTTCTAGTAAATAAGACTAAATTATAACTTATTTACTAATTTAAAGCTTTTAATAGTACTAATCTGGAATTTAAATATTAGAAATAAAAACTTATTAAAATTAATAAATAAGAGAATTTAAATAAGCTTACCTAGTACGAATTTATTAATAGAATAGTAATAAGACATAAATAGCTAGTATACTAGAAACCTCCTATTTATTAGAATGCTATAGATTTATAAACTATATGCCTTATATAAAATTAAGTTAAGTCCTATATTATAAAAGCTAAATCTAAGGGATTTCTTTATAAATCTAGTTAATCTAAAGGTAGTAAGAAGTCTAAGAAAAGGTCTAAGAGCACTACTAGTCTAGTTAGTAATACTAATACCACTAAGACTAGGAATAGTATAGAGAAGGGCAAAATTAATAAAGAAAAGGGGATTAAAAATTACCCTAAAAACAATACTATTACTTAATATCTATAACCCCCTAACTACTTATTAAAATTAGACCTAGGAAACCTATAGCTAGGACTATTAGGAAGCACACTAGGTTTAGGGGAACTTTATGCTAAGCTAGCTAAATCTAATATAGCTAGGATCCTTTAGGAAGTAATTAGTTAATAATAGCTTATATAGTAGGTAATAATAGAAGAAGTAGCAATAGGAATAGAGCAGTTAGTAATAAAACTAATAACTAAAATTAGGAGCTTATAAAGTATAGGAGCCTTAGTAAGGTTAATACTATAACTATAGAATATAACTTAGGGAATAGTATATCTACCTATAGACTAAGGGTAGTATAATAGTAATCTATATACTAACCTAAACTAAATAGTGCTAATAGCATAACTAATACCACTATAATATTAGTAGGGATACCTATAACCTTAGTAGTACCCTTACTAAGGTTATTTATAAGGATAATACCCTCTAAACTAGGAATAGTATATAGATCTAAGTATTTAAGGTAAAATAGATTTAGCAATAGATTAGGACTAAAATCCTTAATATATAGATATAATAGAGTAATAGGCAAATTTAATATAGAAAATTATGGATATTAGACACTTTAAGCCTTAATATAAGCCTAAGGAAGCTAGTAATAATCTTATTATATATAATAGGAAGTAAACCATTTTTTATAATATTAAATTATAGATATAGGTAGTTAAAAATTACTTATATTACGCTAGTCCTAGCTAATAAGATATTATTTAGAAGAAAGTCTAGATACTATTCTAAGGAGATATAATAGTATTATATAGGTAATATCTTAATTTAGGAGAAAGGAATGCTATATTTAGCGGAATATTAACTATATTTATAGTAGTTAGAAAGGAATTTAGTATTTAAGTCTAGGATATAATAACATAGCTTAATAAGGCTAAATATATAAGAGAGGATATTATAAAGGAGGTATCTTTTTATAAATTTATATTAAAAATTTTCTAGTATACTAAAGCAAATAGTAAGATAATAGACTATTAGCTATTATTATACTTATATTATAAACTTTACCTAGGATTGCGTTAAATATGTCTAATGCTAATAAAAGAGGATATAAGATTAGCGTATATTATAATAGTAAATAATAAGAGACGTAACTTATATAACCACCTATGTAATAAGGGTTATAATATAAATAGAAAAGGTAAAGGCAAAACTAAGGTCTATTTCTAATAAGAGAAATCTAGTAGTAATTTAGAAGGGAAAGCAAAAGGAGCCTAAGCTAATTAGAATAGGCTATTTAATATATAATTCCCTCTAGGAAGTTAATAGTATAAATAGGATAATTAAAATACCTAAAGATTTTTAAGTAGTTTTTAGCTAAGGTTATACTAGTAAAATCAGCCCTTTAAGGAGTAAAACTAGAAACCTTAGTAAAATAAATTATAGTAAGAAAATAAAGCAAGGAATTACCCTAGACTTAGTTAAAATAAGCAGGAAAATCTACTAAACTAACTAGATAAATAATAATATTAGGAGACTTTATTATTAAGGCAGGCAAGCTAATTATAGTAGCTAAGGTAGTTTTAGCGTTAGGAGAAAATACCTATAAAGGAAAAGGAATATATATATATTATAGTATATAAGGATAACTCTAATATAAAATAGTATAAAACCTATCTTAAAGACTATAAATACTATATAGTAAAAGAAGGGGAGGTTTTAGAAGATAATAATAAGGAAAGCTAAGGTTAAGATTTAAATTTTATAGAGATATATTTTATTAAAAATAATAGAAAGAAAGTTAAGAAACCTATTATAGAGACAGGTTTAGCTAGACCTAGATAACTAAGCCTAGGATAGGTTATTAAGGCTATAGTAAGACTATAAGAGATAAAGTATAATAGAAAAAAGGCAAATACTTTCCTTAAAATTCTAATTAAATTTAATAATAAAGGTAAGAGCTACTAAGTCTATCTTAATATAGGAATATTATTAATCTTAGTAAATAAGGCATAGCTATAGTAATATAAAGTAAACATAAAATAGGGAATATAGGAACTAAAGCTAGTCTTAGGAGTCTAGTCTTCCTTTTTTATTACTAAAACCACTACTTTTAACTTTTATATCCCTAGGATAGTGTATAAAACTAAAATAACTAGATATTTTATAGTAATAGCGAATATAATACTAAATCTAGGGCCTAAATTACTACTTAGTACAAATTTCCTATATAATTTTAGGGCAAAAATTAATTTTATATAACCTAAGGTAGTATTTAGATTAGTGTATAGTATAATAGTGTAAGTAGAAATATTTTAACTAGTAAGCAAAGTTCCTTACTAATAAGTAATTATAGTATAGATAGTAATAATTCCCCTAAAGGTATAGTTATATATACTAGTTACCTAGAAGGTAAGATAGAAGAATTAGGAAATAAGTATTTATTATATACTATTATATTTAATATTTCTCCTAGACACACTCTTATATAGATCTAGCTAGGGATAGATAGTTACTTATAACCTAACTAATAAAACTATTACTATTTCTAAGCACTAGAAGGTTATATATCTAATAGTAGCTAGGGAGGTTACTATAAACTATATAATTAATAACCTATTTATATATTATACCTTTTTTAGTAAAGATATTATAGAAAAGAGTAAAGAGAAGGCTAAAACTAATAAGGAGACTAAAGGAGAGGAAAATAACCTTAATCTAAAGAAAGTTAATATAGAAGTACCCTCTTATAGAATCTTATATCCTAAGGAAATTCTATTTATAACTAATTAATTTAGGGTATAGGTAGCTAATATTAATAAAGAGACTATAAATAAACTTATTAAGTTAATAGATAAATATAATATCTACTATAATAGGGGTATTATACTAATGCTAGAAGACTAGAAAATAAGAATTAATCTTATAGAGGGATAGTAGTATTAAATAAGGCTAATTAGGCCTTATAAACTTAGAAAATAGGATACTAATAAACTTAATAAAGTATATAATAAACTCTATATAAAAGGGAAGATATTATATCTAGATAAACTAGTAGTAATTATATACCTAGCATTTATAGTCTAGTAAGAGACTAGCTAAGAGAGAAAAGAAAGAGTTATAGTTAATATAAGACTACTAAATAATATAGTAATGCTAGATATATACCCTTTACCTAACTAAAGTAATATTATAAATAATACCTATAGTAAGAAAGTAATTTCTCTTTTTAATAGAACTAGTTTTTTCTATTAATTACTTATTTAATAAGACTATTAAGCGCGCATAGTAGTAATATTAAATAGAGGTCTAGAAGCGTTAAATATAGCACTAATAGGGTTTAAAAACTCTCTAGCTTTTGCCTAAAGATTTATAAATAGACTATTCTAGAAGTATAAACACTTTATTTAGGTATATATTAATAATATTATTGTGTTTTTAGATAATTTAGAAGAGTATTTAAGCTATCTTAAAATAGTTCTTAAAATCCTTATAGAGAATAGATTAATAATTACTATAAAAAAGTTATTTATTAGCTACCTTACTATTTAGTTACTAGGATTTATTATTAATAGTAATAGAATTATAAATACTAATAATTAGCTTAAAGCATTTTAAAAGATAATATTTCTAAGTAATTTA
Organism: Epichloe scottii; assembly: GCA_021950295.1. Taxonomy (NCBI): domain Eukaryota; kingdom Fungi; phylum Ascomycota; class Sordariomycetes; order Hypocreales; family Clavicipitaceae; genus Epichloe; species Epichloe scottii. The sequence continues at coordinate 2,088,623 of CP083245.1, forward strand.
TTAAGTCTTAAGACTTTTATTAGAATAGCTAGATTTTTACATAATAGAATCCTATAGTTTAATATATAAATCTAACTATTATAGGCATAAAAAACGGCATTATTACGTAAATTTTAAGAAAAGAATAAAAAGGTTACTAGTATCTTAAAGCTAATATAGAAGAGAAAAACATAACTAAAGATGTTTTTACTAACTAGAGATAAGGAAAAGGCATTTAAAGATATTAAGATATTTTTAAGTAAGAAATAAACTTTATAGTACTATAACCTAAAGAAGCCACTATTCTTTAAAATTAATGCTTATAAAGAGAGATTTAGTCTATATATTTTCTAGCTATAAGAAGAATAGGATAGTTAAAGCATTCCTAGGAGGGAGATTAAAAATAACTAGATATAGCTAATTCTATTTCTTTTTAGAGTAATATTAAGCGTTAAAAAATAATATAGTTTAATAGAGGCAGAGGTAGCTATAATTACATAGAGTGTTAGAAAGCTCTAGAAGATAGTATAATCTAATAACGCTATAGTTAATATATTAACTAACTATTCTCTAGTAAAGGGCATTATTAAATATACCTTATTATTAATAATAGACCTTAATAAGGCTAATTTAAAACTAGCTAAAGTTATAAATTATTTATTATAATTTAGCCTAAAGGTAATATATATGCTAGGAGTATTAAATATAGTTTTAGATACGCTCTCTAGATTACTAGTAAAGGTAACCTATAGGGAAGTAGCATAGAAAAGCTAATATAATAAGTTAGATACTAGTATATATTTTAGTAAAGAATATACTATAACTATAATTATAGATAATAAACTTAAGGCTAGAATTATTAAGGGGTACTAATCTAATTATAAGTTTAGCTAAATTATTATATTAATAAAAGCCTACTAAGAAAAACAAGTAGTAAAGAACACTAGAACTAGACTAAAGATCCCTCTATATAGCTAGGATTTACGTAAGGATAGATTATTATACTACTATAGTAGGGATAGATTTTTCCGCCTATATATTCTAATAGTAAAGGTTAAATCTATACTATAATTAGTATATAATAAATAGTAATACTTTAGAATTATAAGGATAGTAGTAGAATTATAGTTAGTCTATTTTATATAAATAAGTTAATGTATTTATAATTATATAGCCTATTATATAGTGTGTTAGGAGAATATAATTAATTGTGCAAAGCCCCTAGGGGAAATGCAGCCCTTATAGTTAAAACTAACGCTATTTTATATAATTTCCCTTAATTTTATAATAGATATGCTAGAGGTCTTATTAGTAAATACTATATAGTAAATAAAAGGGTATATAATATATAACTTACTATACCTTATAAACTGCCTTTTTAGTAAGAGAATATTATTAATACCTAGATATACTATATATCCTATGGAAATCTAGGTAAAATTACTTCTTTAGGCACTATATATTGTAGATTAGGGGTTACTAAGATAGATTATAGGTAATAGAGACTTAAAGTTTATATCTAATATATAGAAAGCTATATTTAAGCAAGTAAGGGTAAAACTCCTTATAAGTACTGCATATTATCCCTAGACAGATAAAATAGCTAAAAGAAAGAACTAAATAGTAATAATCACAATATAGTATTATATAGTAACAGACCTAGATATAACATAGATATTGCTATTACTAGTATTATAACACTAACTAAATAACACTATAGTAATAAGTACTAGCTAGGTACCTAATAAGCTATTATATAGATTTTAGCCTTGAAGTATTATTAACCTTCTTTTACCTAATAATATAACTAACGCAGGAACTAGCGCAAATAACATTATAGTACTATAGAAACTGTGATAGACTAGGCTTTGCCTAGTCCTAGCAATATAGGTGTCAATTGCACAAGTCAAAGGGACTTGTTCAATGCGTATTCTTTTGCTATGGCGCAATTAGATTAGGCACATTACCCGTACGGCGCGCGCTGACATCCGCGATGGCTCCCTTAGGGCTACACTATAACATTTAAATAAGTCACCTAAGGTTATAGGTTTAAGATAGCTACGTGTAAGGGTTATAATAGGTCTCTTCCTAGGCTTATAGGGACTAAGAGAGAGGTCCCTAGGGGATGCGTAGTATTGCTAAGGGGTTAAAGAAGAAAGGTTACCTAGGGAAGAAGCCTATGTAATAAACTAGGCTTTGCCTAGTCCTAGCAATATAGGTGTTAATTATATAAGTTAAAGGGACTTATTTAATGCGTATTCTTTTGCTATAGCGCAATTAGATTAGGCACATCACCCGTACGGCGCGCGCTGACATCCGCGATGGCTCCCTTGGGGCTGCACCGTAACAGAAACTATATTAGCATAAAGCTTAATTAGCAATTATAATAGCAGCCACACTAGCGAAAATTCGGTATAATAACCGCTATAAACCAGTTAATATTAACAAAGGTAATATAGTCTACCTGCGATTATATAAGGGATACAAACTACCTAGTAAGCTAAAGAAAAAATAGTCCCTATAAAAGGCAAGTCCCTATAAGGTGCTAGAGAAAGTAAATCTATTAGCTTATTAGTTAGAATTCCTACTAAATTCATAAGTATATCTAGTAGTATTAGTAGCATAGCTATAGAAGCTAGTATAAGGAAGGGATTTATTTAAAAGGGAAAAACTAGCTTTGCCACTAATTTTATTTAATAATCTAGAGGAAATAGATTATTAGGAAATTAAGTAAATCTATAATTATTAGGTTAAAATTTTAAAGCAGAAAAACAAGGTAATAAGAGTGGAGTTTCTTATTAGATAGAAAGGATATATTACTAAAGATAACTAATAGGTAGCTAAAAATAAGATACGGATTAATATATCTAAAATAGTAAAGGAATACCTTAGGAAAAACCTAATTAATTAGGCTAAAGAATATACAAAAAGAGACTAGTAACCTATAAAGAAATAATAGTAGTAAAAGGAGAATTTAAATAATAGGTACTAGATCTAATAAGCTAGTAAGGAGGCAGGAGTTTCTAGGGGCCTACTTACATATATTATTTATTATGCTAACTAGGATTATCTTACTATACTTATACTTTACATTATTATATAATTAAACAATAATTATAGTATAGTTAGATTTAGTATAAGCATAGTTAAATTTAACTAAGTTATTATATTTTACTTTATAGTAATAACTAGTAAGAGTGCTAGCGTAAAATTCAAAGTAGCTAAAGCCTTTATTAGTAGAAATAATAGATCTAGTATTTATAAAGGAAGTAATAAACTTAGCATTAATAATAGAGATTAATAATATCTATAAGTAATATAAAACTATAAGGACTATAGGAAATATTATATTAAATATAACTATTTTACCCTAGGAGTTAAATATATATACTATATGCTTAGTATAAACCTAATTCCTCCTAATTTCCTATATTAAAAGCCTAATCTTATTATATTTAATAATAAGATTAATATCTAAGAATAAACTCTATATAAGCTAATCCTAGTAGTATATCTATGTATTTAAGTTCTAGTATTAATATAATAAAATTAACTTTTAGGGGAACTTATATACACTAATTTTAGGAGATAATAAGCTAATACTAAAGAAAAGCAAGCTAAATTTAACTAATAAATAGATAATAAGTTATTTAAATTAGGAATAGCTAGCTATTTTAAGGATAAGAAATTCCTTTATTACTATATATAACTAGTAAAGAGAAGTAATTAATAAAGGGAGTATATACTTCCTATCCTTAAAGTAAAAGAACTATGCTATTAGTAATATCTAGGGGAAATATAAATATTAGTAAAGGAATTTAATAAGTTAGCCTAATAGGTAGGAGATAGTAATAGTAATAATATAGGAGCTACTAGTGTTATAAAGGATATAGTTAAATCTAAGGGGCGCTAAGAGAAAATACTAACTAAGGATTTAGAAAAAGAGATTAAGAATAGTAAGAGTAATAAAATTATACTAACTAATACTAGAAAAGAAAGATAGGAGTATAAAGAAGCACTAAGATAATTACTAAAGGATAACCTTACTAAAGCTATAAAAAGAAAATAACTTATAGAGAGTAAAATAATATAAGGAAATAATAAAATTAGTAATATATTAGATAAAGAAAACAATATAATAATAGTTAACCTTACTAATATAGCTACTAAATCCTCTAACTAGGAATCCGGATTTAAGGATAAACCTTTAGAAACTAAAGTTAAAGATAGGATTTTAGAGAGTAAAATTAATAATAAAGTTAATAAGATACTAGCGGAATTCCTTATTAGACTATTATAGGTTTACACGCAAATCACAAAGCTAAATTTTAAATTATTATATATTAGATTTAGATAGCCTAGCTCTAGAAAAGACGCTTTAAAGCTAATACCTAAAATTAGAGTAATAGTGTAAAAAATAATAATAGAAGAATTTAATATAAAGTATAAAGAAAAAGGCATTAAAGGGATTAATTTTAGCACTTTCTAACACACTATAGTAGGCTAAAAAGGTAGTATATAGGATATGTAGTATACTATATAGGTATATATATATAAATTCGTGTTAAAAGGCGCTATAATAGTGTTAAATAGATTAGAGGTATATCTAAATAATATATATTTTATATTATAGTAAAATATAATTATATAGATTTTTACTATTTTTAAAGAATAAAAGGTAATATTAAAAATAAGGAAAGTAGTAGTAAAACTAAATAGAAAGCTATTAAATTAAATTACTACTAATCTAATAGAATATAAAGTAATATAATAGGTAAAGAATTAGATAAAGATAGTAGTAGTAGCCTTCTATAATAGTATAATAGTTAAATATAGATAGTAAATAGCTATATATAATAGCACTATATCTTTATTACTATAAGTAAATTTATTAGCTCTCTATTTTATAGATAAATATAGAGTAGTAAACGCTATAATTACTAGTATATTAGCTAGTATTAGCAGGGTGGATTTGCTTTATATTAGCACTAATAAGGAGCTAACCTAGAAATCTACTAAATCCTAAGAAAATAAGAAGAGGGATAGAGAATATAAGTAAAGTAAAATTAATAATATAGTAAACTAAATAAATAAGATAAAAGGGGCTTTTAATAATATAAGAGTAAATATAAGCTTAGTATATAACTTAGCTAGAGAGGCATTAGATTAAGTTAAGGAATTAGTAAATTTAATAATAAAGGAGGTAAAAAACAAAGGAGAAGTTTATATAAATAGTAGAAATACTAAGAAATTATAAGAAGAAGATTCTAAAGCTTAACCCTAAAGTAATATTAACTAATTTTAGTAAATAACTTATAGAATTTAAGGAAAGTATAGTTAGTAAAAGTAAGCTAGAGAAAAAGCTTATAATACTAGTAAGGATAATAGTAAAAATAGTATAGTAAATAAATACCTAGAAAATAATAATAGATAAGCTTATATAAGAATAAAAAGAGCTTAGAGGGGAGATAAAAAAGGCAAAAACTATAAAACTAAGTCTAGCTAAATCTAGTATAGTGTAAAGTAAATCACATAGTAAAATGCTAAATCCTAGTAATAAGTAACCCTAAGGCAAAACACTAGAAAGCCTAAGTAAGAAAACTAGGCTAAATAAAAAACTTAGTCTAATAAAACCAAAGGCTACCTAGGTAATTCTATAATTAACCCTATTAAAAACGCTAGTAATATAAGTATAGCTAAGAATAATAGGAATGTAAAATAAGATAGCACTACCTCCTAATTAGCCCGCGGTTAGACTTACTATAATATAGGATAACAGGGATAATAAATTTGCTAGATTAATAGATTAAGGATATAGATTTAAATAAAAAAAAAAAAAAAAACCAGGAATTAGATTCTATCTAGTAATAGGATAATATAGTTTAGGATTAGACTAGGGATATACTAGAAAGGATAATTAATTAGTAGGATTTAATAACTTACTAAAAGAAGGGGACAAAATTAGTAATTATAGGAGAATAAAATTTAGCAATAAAGTAGGAGATTATAATAAGATTAGTATAACTATCATTTAATATAATAATTTTATAAGTACTATTATAAGGCGCGGTTTAGTAAATAGTAATTATAGAGTTAAGTAAACCTATAACACTAAAGCTACTAGTGTGGCAGGGAACGCGCTATATCTATCTCCTTATAAGATTTAACTTAAGCTATATTTCTTTTATTTATATTAATAGTTAAGGACCTAAATCTAGCCACTAGCTAGCTATATCTAACTAGGATAGTTATTTTTAAGGCATGCCTAGCACTTATTACGTAGCAGAATGCCTAGAAGCGGAAGGGACCCTTATAGGGCTAGATTTAGCAACCTAGAGTAGGGGATAACTTAATTCTTATAATATACTTTACTCCTAATAGTAACTTTCCTAAAGTGAACTTAGCACGATTCATAACCTGTTAAATCCGTTAGCCCCTCTAACGGATTCAACCCTTACGTGCTAACTCAGCGCGTAACAGTATCCTAATATATTAGTCTTTACCCTTAAAGGTACTAATAAATTAAAATAAACTAAAATTAGCGCTTCCTAAAATTACTACTAGAGTTCTTAGAATATTACTAACTTATAGGGCTCTAGCTTAAAAGTTACTAGCTAATCTCCCTAAGTTAATTAGTTAGTAAAATTATAATTTTACTATAGCTTTTAATAAAGCATTAGTAAAATCTAGTAAAACTAAGAAATAACTAGATATTAAGCACACTATAAGGTACTAGCTAGGTTATATTAGCCTTAATATAAGAAGGCTCTATTAAGATACCTTCTTTTATAATTATAAATCCTAAGAATTTAACCTTAGTATATAAAATTTACACTTTATAAGGTTGATAAAAAGGCTAGCTTTATAAAGCTTATAAAGGACCTATTTAACATAACCCTTATACGCTTCTATATTACTACTATAAATTAGAATATTATCTAGGTAAATAATATAAATTAAATTAATAAGGCCTTTAAGAGCGCTATTAATATATTCTTAGAAGGTTATAGGTATATTTATAAGCCTAAATAGTATTATAAAATACTTAAAGTAACTATATTTACACTAGAAGGCTATCTTTTACTTATCTCCCTTATAAATATATAGCTAGTAGTACATATCTTTAAGATCTAATTTAGTGTAAACCTTTGCCCCCTTTAATTAATTTAAGATCTTAGTAATTAGAGGCAATAGTGCCTTATCTTTTATTATAATTTAATTTAAGCCTCTATAATTTATATAAAGCCTTAATTTGCTTCCTTTCTTTAAAATAAATAAAATTAGGGCCTTAGCTAGGCTAATTAATCTTTAGATTTATCCTTTATACTATATACTAGCTAGGTACTCTCTAAGTACCTCTAGCTCTTTCTTAGCTAAACTATATATTAGCCTCTAAGGGAGTGTTTTCCCTTTTTTAACTTAATTATATATATATAACTACCTAACTTAGGAAGTATACCTATAAGCTTATTAGAAAATATATCTTTAAACTCTATATATACCTTTAGTAACTTAGGCTTATAGTCCTCTTCTAGGTCTAGTATTATTACCTTACTATTAGGGTTTATTAAGGTAATAAAACTCTTCTTACCTATTATATAAGTATCTTATACCTTAATTATAGTTAGGCTATTATAAGTTAGGGCATTGCTTACTATAAGGCTAATATTCTTATCTTTTTTATTCTTATTTAGTAAGTCTATAAGCTTAATTAACGCTAAATAAAGTAAAAACGCTATAAATAAGCGTTTTACTTCTTTTCTTACTTACTATATTCCTAATATAAAGTTAAGGCAATCTTTTATAATAGGGTATTTTTATAGTCTCTCTTTCTAGGATATAACTATAGGCTTATATATTCTAGCCTAGTTTATTCCTAGGATAAGGTTCTTAGGGGTATTTATAATATAGTAGTAAACTTAGTATATTTTTACATAGCCTATACTATCTTTTACTAAGATAACCTAATTTAAGATTCCTTAATATAGAATAAGGGTCTTAGCTATACTTTTAAGTAGTATATTATCTTTCTATATATTAGCCTAATTTGCCTTTAATAATAATTTTAGGTAGATAATTAATTCTATTATACCTATATTAAGTAGTATAAACACTACTACCTATTTATAATCTTACTATAATAATATCTAAACTTTTATTCTTATATCCTTAGATAATTTATTAATAAGGGCATTATCCTAGGCTTAAGTAAAGCTAATTAGTATCTTATTTATATCTTACCCTATTGCTTAGTTACTATTATTCCTATATAATAGTATTATATAGCTTATACTCTTATAAATAAAATAATCTAGTTCTTTATATCTTAGTGTAATATAACTAGGTTATTTATATTTAAAGTATACTATAAGGGATCTTATAGCTCCCTTACTACTTTATTATAGTATATTTACTATAGGTAAATTTAAGTATTACCTTTTCTATCTATAGTCTTATCTATAGTTATTACTTTAGTTACTATTCTAACCTATTTTTATTATAACTTTTACTTTCTTTCCTTAACTAGCTAAATAGGTTTATATTACTAGGAACTCCTAGCTAAGTATTTACTTCTTTATAGTATTATTTAGACTATTAATAAATATATAAATATAAAGTCTTATAGGGATTACTTTAGGGAGTTTAGCCTTAGCTTTTATCTATATTTTTATAAATCCCTAAAATAACTAATAGTTTTCTTATCTAAGGGTTAGTAGTATCCTTATAGCTTCTAAGTACTATATATTCTTATCTATTATTCTAGTTTTTAGCTAATCTATAAACCTAGCTTAGGTATAGTCCTAGTAATCTATATAACTATTTATAGCTATTATGTCAGGGAAAACCCCTAACCAAAGACAACAAAACTGACGATAGTGACGGTGACGATGTTAATGCCTGCGCATATTAACAAGGGAGGCAGCGATATTTGCGATCTTTAGCGTAGATCGAATTAGTTAAAAGGGGTAAAAAGGGCTATAGCTAGTATGCTAGGCAAAACACCATATCGGGATTCATGTTATCTTATTAATTTAAACAATCCAAGCTAAAGGCAATAAAGGGAGAGTTGATTTTCTATGAAAAAGAGAGGAATTCTAGGGGTTTTTATCTAGCTAGGCCACGGACCTAGGGGATTGAATTAACCCAACGGACCTGACAGACCTGATGTGTAATTTCCGACGAAGCTAATGATAGTGGCTGAATTAATCCGACGATGCTGGCGATGCCGATGATATCGATGATTAAGGGGTACAATTCCAGCCACACACTATATAATATATCTATTATTACTTTATATTCTATACTAGGTAGCTACTAGTATAGGCTACTTTAGTAGTATTATTAATAAATATTTTATAGTCTAGGGTAAAAGCTATATTAAGGTTTACTAAGAAATATTAAAGACTTTTATATAAATCTTCTTTATATACTAGAGTCTTTAGTTATATTTTTATAAGACTATAGTAGTATAGGGTTATAGTTAGTTTAGAGCTTCTTAGTAAGTCTAAAGGTAGTATAATTATAAGTCCTTTAGTAGGGTTAGTAAGTCTATTACTAGTACTTACTAATAAGGTGCTTACCTTAATTATACACTACTATTTCTATAGCTATAGAATTTTCTATCTTTTCTAAGCTCTTTATAGCTTAGTCTTAGCTTACTTAAGGATTTAGTTTAGCTTTTCTTTACTATACTTAATTTCTCTATAATTATTATATTAATTTATAGTAAGCTCCTTATTATTATTTTAATCTTTAAGAGTGCTATTTTTATTATTCCTATCTAGGCTATTAAACCCTAGAATTACACTATCTTAGTATTCTATATTATTACCTAAGTATAGTATACTAGCTATATAGTTACTATATATAGTAAATTATATAGCTATCCTATTTAATTCTAATATTATAATCTATAACTAATAGTCTATTTACCCTAAAGGGTTTAAGAGTTTAATTTATTATAACTATAGGTATAGGAAGAGATAAATAGAGTAATAATAGGAGAATAAGGTTACTACTATAAAGGTAATAGCTAGGGGTAGGTATATAAAGGTTTTAAACTCTAATCTCTCCCCTAAATAGGAGAGGTCCTTATTATATACCTTCTCCTCACGCTTACGTAACTATCTAGCTACTAGGTCCTAGCACACAAGTTATCTAGGGATTCGCCTCGCTTAGAGAGGCAGCCCTCTTATAATATCCCTCATGCCTTTGTGCTCCTAACATATCTTAAATATAACTAGACTTAATATTATCCCTTTTATTAGTAATAGTCCCTTAGCTAGTTATAAAATAAATAACTTACTATACTAAGTTACTAGTACCTTATTTTAGTAAACCTAGTAGCTTATAAATAGTATAATTACTATATAATAGGATTTCTATAAGTATTTTATTACTATAATTAGTATACTTTCCCTTAGTTATTACTATATTAGTCCTAAGACTAATTCTTAATATATTAAGCTATATAATAAGTTACTTTTTTATTACTATTAGTATTAATTCTAGCGCTCTCTTAGTATTCCCTTTACTAATTTATATTAAATATAGCTTACCCTTTTTAATAAGACTAGTTATCCCTATACTAAGTCTAAATATCTTTCTATTACCTCTAGTAATTATATAGAAACTAAGCCCTTACCTATATACTCCTATCTTTTACTCTCTAGGTAATATACCTTTTCTATTATTTATTATTAGGAATAAAGCTATAATAACTACTATATAAATATCTATTACCCCTAAGCTAAATATAGTTTATTCCCTCTTTAATATATTACCCCTATTAATAGGAGTAAAATAGAGTTTAATAGTGCCTTTAGTAAGATTAATAAGGATTTAGTAGCTAAAATAGCTATAATAAGAGTATATCTTAGTTATACTAAATAATTTATTATAGATAATAATATAAGTATACCCCTAGTCTTATATATAGTCTCTCTTAGTAAAAGACTTTTACTTAATTAACTTAGTCTATTATTATATTATATATTCCCTTATTCCTATTTAAAGTTATTTAGTACTTATATATTTACTATATTCTCTAGTAGTTCCTATATTAGTTATAAGTAACTTACTTATTTAACTAGTATATTATATTTATTACCTTTACCTAGTGTATTCTAAGCTATAAGGATTTATTCTATATAGTATTTCTTAATAACTTTATTATTATTCTCTAATAATATCTATTCTAAATCTAGTCTAAATTCTTAAAGCTTTTAACTTAAAAAGGGGTTTATTACTACTTACTCTATAAGATTTATATAGAAAACTAGGTAAATACCTCTTAGTATATCTAATTAAACTATAAGTAATATTAGGACTTTTATAATAGTGTATTTTATAGTAACCTAATTAAGCTTTTATAAAGAGTAATTAGTTTTAATATTTCTAAGTAAAAGCTATACTTTATTCCTAACCTAAAAATATTTTATTAGGTAATATAATACTAATATAGTATCCTATTAATATTATTATATATATACTATTATAGCCTAAGCTAATTAAGTCCTCTCCTAAAGGTATTCTAGGAACTAAACTACTCTTCTCTTAGAGATTATAGTAAATAGTACTAGGTCTAGCTATAACTAAATAAGTTTTAAATTATAGCTATATAGTAATCTATTAAGACTTACCCCTATAACTAAGGATATCCTATTATTAATTATAAGCTAATAAGTAGCTAAGTATTTAGACTAATTATACTATAAGAAAAAGATAGATATATATAGTATTACTTATACCTCCTAGTTTACCTATTTTATACTACTATCTATCTATAGGTAATATAATATAAAAAGGAGTTTATTAATCCTAACTCTTAAGTATAATATTATCTAGAAATTTCCTAACTAATCTAATCCTTAGTCTATAATAATTAACTAAGGAAAACCCTAAAATCTTTACTATACTATCTTAAACTATTCTATATACTTCTTAGCTATAATAAAGGTTATTACCTTTAATTAAATAAACTTAGAGAGCCTATTAGTAATAACTATAAAGAACTATAGCTATTTTAGGGATAATACTAGTAAGTTTATTATAAAGTTAATAGAGATTTATAACTAAAACTAGTTAGGGATTAGTAATAGTTTTAATAAGCCTTAATATTATTAATAACTTTTATAACTACTAAAGTAGTAATAGTTATAGATAAACCTAGTAATATCCTATAATATCCTATTCTAATAAAACTACTACTATAAGATCTAAAATATTATATTATATCCTAGGTGCCTTACTACTAGTAAATTATAATATTATTTAATAAGTATTATTATAAGAGGTTCCTAGGCTAGGACCTAGGTCTAGCCCTAAAACTAAAGTACCCTATAGGCACTTAGTAAGTAATTTATAATCTATTCCCTTATTATTACTTCTAGTAAAAACTTCCTTACCCTTTCTTAAATTACCCTAAGCTAAATATAGTATATTAGGTCTAATTAAACTACCTAGTCCTATAAAGTCTATAGGTACTATTAGAATGTAGGGAGCTAATGCTAGCTAGTAATAGCTGTACAGGTGCAAACTCTACGGTTAGGGACTAATAGAGCTACCACGTTAACTAGGTTAACGTAACGCAACAGAAGGTTATAGCAGATATCACTATTGAATTCTAATTTAGATAGCTTTTATAATAGCTAATTTATTAATAGAATTGATTTTAGGAACGTTGTGCGGGCAATGCGGCTTAATTTAGTTAAGAGGTCTAGCTAACTAGTCTTCCTCTTATAGACCCCCTAACTATATCGGTGGATCTAGGTCGCTAGCTAGGTCTCTAGGGCCACTTTTGATTTTCCGCAAAATTCATTTATATAGAAAAACCAAAAAATCGACTTACTACTATATTAGCTAGACGCCTATATGCACTAAATTTTTAACTAAAAAATATCTTTATAGAATTTAAAAGCCTTGCTTTATAGCTCTAATTTACTATACGTAAGACTTTTATATAACCTCTAGTTATTAAGAAAATCGCAGTTAAAGATTAGGTACAGGTTATATTACCTTCCTAATCTAGTCTAGTTATTATGGCTAGGGTTATAGCTATAACGTAGCCACAATTAACTTAGTAAGTCATTCACTTAACTTAGTTATTTAATTAACTTAGTCATTCACACAGTTAGTCACAGCTGTTAATAGCTATAACGTAACCATTAACGGTTACCACATAACTGTTAACAGCTGCAGTGCAGCTGTTAGGCTTGCAAGCAACGCAAGCAACAATAAGAGCCTTATAACTAGAAAAGGGCTATAAAAATAGGTCTTATTTTTAACAGGTACCTTATAGTAAAGAGAGCTTTCCTAGTTAGTAGTAATACTATATATAATAATAGTAAATTTTAGCTATAACCTACTCTTAACTCTAATAGTAACTATAAGAGTCTTGAAATAGTAATAAGCTATAGTATTTATCTTATTCTTATACTAGGTCCTAACTTATCCTATTCCCTTTATAAAAAAGTATCTAGGTAATAAGCCTATATACTAGGCTTATATTAGAGATAGAAGTTAAATAAAGTAAGTATATTTACTTACTAGGCTTACTATTCTAATATTAGCTAAGGTATTATAAAGTATTCTAAATTTTTATAATATATATAAATTATAAATAGGTAAAATACCCCCTATAGTTTTACTAACTATACCTTAAGATAAGAAATAATAGCTAAAAGCTCCTTATTATAAATAGTATAATTTCTCTATAAGGCTATAAGGCTTATAGAATAGTATATAATAAGGTATAGAATATAATCCTAACCCTCTTATAAGAGGCACCCTCCTAGGGCTATCTTTAAATAGTTTACTTTAATTACTCTTAGCTAGTCTAGGTCTTACTATACTAGGACTAGGTATTTAATAAAAGCCTCTTTAAGCCTTTTAAAGGTAGTGTTTTTCTTAGCTTCTTATTAAAATAAGATATCCTTCTTAGTAAGGTATATAAGTAAAGTAGCTAGCTTTAAAAAATCCTAGATAAAATTATAGTAAAAATTTATAAACCTAAGGAAACTATAAACCCCCTATAACTTTATAAGGGCTACTTATTCCCTAATAGCTATAACCTTTATAGAATTAAGGCAAATAGAGTAACTTACTATAATAATATAGCCTAGGTATTAGACTTTCTTTATAGTAAATATAGACTTATTAAGATTTAGGTAAAGGCTTACTACCCTTAATTAGCCTAATATTAGCTAAACCTTAGCTATATAGTCTTTCTTTAATCCCCCTAAATAAACTAAGATATTATCTAAATATACTATAATAAAATCCCCTAATATATCCCCTAAGGACTTATTAATATAATATTAAAAGGTAGCTAGTGCTCTTACTAAGCTAAATAAGTAAATAAGCTATTTAAATAGCCTAAATCTAGTTTAAAATACTATTAAGTGCTCCTTACCTTTAGCTATCTATAGTTTATAAAATACTATATAGATATTAACCTTTATAAACTATTATACTTAGAAGAGTAAGTATAGTGTTTCTTTAATTAATAGAAGAGGGTAATAATCCTAGGCTATTATCTTATTAAGTATATAATAGTCTATATAAAAATACTAACTATCTCTAGCCTTCTTAATAAGAAAAATAAGGGCTATTACTAATAAGAAGCTAGCTTAAATCTATCCCTTATCTATTAAGTCTATAATCTAGTATTTAATCTCTAAGAGTTAGTCCCTTAGTATATTATATAATAGACCCTATAGAAGTGCTAGTTTAGACCTATTTAGGTTCTTATATACCTATATATAGTAATTAAGAGACCCCTATAAGAAGGTAAGCTATTTACTTTTGCTTTATTAAATAAGTCCTTAAAGTCTACTAGTTTATCTAGTAATATTAAAGTATTAGGGTAAGTAGTGTGTGGCCTGAATCGCGCGCCCAGAAACACACGCGTTCGCGATGATAGCATTAGGGGTCACAGGGATAATTATCACACTAAGGGATAATAACATTAGTCATATAAGCTAGGGATTAAATAGTCTATAAAGGGATTACTTCTAACTAGGCTTCTAGAGCTTATTACGCACGTTAGATATGGAGTTTTTATGCCTAGCTTTGCTATGGCTTGTTATTGTGTTTTAAGATAAGATAAATTAACAAGATTATTATTACCCGCACTAATTTAACCATTAGGTTACTTCTAATCTATTAGACTATTTAATCTAGATTATCTCTATCTTATAGAGATAATCTAGCCTTATAATAGGTTACTATAGTTAAGCTTCTTAACCCCCTTTAATATATATAGATATTAAAGCTACCTATATATGTAGGCTAGTATTATGTCTTTTAGGGTATTGTTTTCTACTTAATAAAACTAGTAGAGAAATAAGTTTTTAATCCCCTAGGACTATTTTGCTTTAGTTATTTCTTAGCCTTAGTTAAGATTAATTAGAAGTAATCCTTTAATACCCTTTAGCTATTACTAACCTAGACTATAAGAAGATCCCTTTATCTTATTTTCCCTATAATAAGCTATAAACTAAGAGTCTAGACCTAACTTATAAGATAGCTAGGGTATTAAAATAAAAGCAGCTAAACTAGCTAAATATAATAAAATAAGGAGGATTAGGCAAAAGGAAGCATATTATATATATATATAGGTAGAAAAGCTAGCTAGCTTAGAAGGGTACTCTATAAACACTTACTAAGTTATTAATCCCTTACTAGTTACCTCTAAATATAAGTCTATAATATAGAAAACATAGCTAAATATTTTAAGCTAGTAGGACATATAGTCTAGTGTTTTAGGCTATTTAATCTTAGGGCCTATTATTTATTTTGCTATTATTTAGCTAATTATTAGGATCTTATAGTTAATTATAAAAAGCTATATAGTTATTCTAATAGCCTTTACTTATAGTTTATTTATTACTACTAATACTACCCCTTTAAAAGTCTTTCTAAAGGAAGCACTAGATATTATAAAGATATTTATTTAAATATAAGTAGCTATCTCTCTCTAAGATTAATTAAAAGAATACTTATCCTACTCTATGCTTAGTTATATCCTAACTTATTCTTAATAAACTAGTAAAGTAGGATTAAGCAAGCTATTAACTAGTTAATAAGACCTTAGAGACACTCCTTTACTAAGTACTCTAACTACTAGTTAGGGACTATCTAATCCTAAGATAGTAATTAGCCTAACCTAAACTAGGTTTAAAGACTACTTAGGAAAAACCCTAATAATATTAGTAAGATACCTAAGGCCCTTAGAGGCCTTAATATAGAATCTTTTATAAAGCTCCTTAGAGAAATAATAGCATAGTAAACCTTATTAATTACTATATAAAATAAATATAATATTTAGTAGTTTACTAGTAAAAATATATCTAACTTCCTTAAGGACTTTAAAGCAAAAATAAAGGTAATAAGTATACCTAAGATAAACTAGTATAAGATACTTAAATAGAATATTAACCTAAAGCTTTAATAAGTAGTTAAGATACTAACTATATTATAAACCTAGAAGGAGTCTAAGAAGGAGATACTTCTTTAGTATAATACTACTAATTAGAATTAAATAAAAAACACTTATAAATAGCTTAAAGATCTTAATTTAATATAATTAAAGTCTATTTAAGATACCTATTACTAGCTATAAAAGCATTAAGCTCTAATATCTATTATTAACCTAACTAGATAGAAAACCACTATAAGCTAATTAAACTATATCTATAAAGCACTCCTAGATTATTTAATCTTAAGCTTTATAGATTATAAAGGGCTTACCTATAAAGAAGTCCTTATTATAAAATATAAACCTCTCTAGATAAAGCTTAATATATATATTTATACACGCCTAGAACTCTAAAATAGGGGTTTAGAAGGTTTTAATATAGTAAAGCTTTCTTTAGATAATTAGGAATCTAGCCTTATAAATTAGAGATTATTTAATCTAAGGGTTTTTAATAAGTAATAAACTTCTTAAAGAAATTATTTAGTATAGGATAATTTATTAAGAAGGGATAGTAAAACTAGATTTTATAAAAAAGGGATAGGAAATAGGATAGTAGCTAAGTAGTTAGATTATTAAGATTAAATAGATAACCTAATAAAATAATTAGCTAATCTAAAGATTATATTTATAAAATAAGTAAGTAAGGAAATTAATATTATAAAATAGCTTAAGGCTAAATATAGCATTACCTAGTAGTAATAAAGATAGCTTTACTAAATAAACTATATAGGACTATATAATTATAATAAGAATAACTATATCTTTAATCTAAATATAATTTTAGGAAGGGGCTATTAGTTAAATAAATACCACTACTATAATAATAATGCTTATTTAGCTATAAGATATAAGATCCTTAAGTTTAATAAGATATTAAAATTTATAATCTATAATCTAGTAGTCTATATCCTAGTAATTAGGGATAATCTAAAGTATTAGATTATACCCCTAGTCTTACTCTTAAAATTTCTCTAAATTAGTAACTATATATATAAGCTAGCTATATTTTAGGTTAAGTATTTTAAAGACTATAAGATTACCTATATAATACCTAGGATTAAGGAATATAAACTAAGTAAAGGTATAAGTTAGGAAATAATAATAGAAGAATAAGATATCTTTAAGAGAATAAAAGGCTAGTTTAATCTAGTAATATACTAACTAGAGAGAGAAGTTAAGGTAATAATCCTAAAGAGGGAATTAATAGGTATAGTCTTAACTATCTAATTTAAGAAGGTAAGTATAGAAGATAAAGGTAAAAAAGCACTATTATAAAAGTATTAGCTATTAGAGAAAGATTAGTAAAATACCTAAGGGTTAAGGAAGTTAAGAATAATAATACTAAAAATCACTAAAGTTAAAGCTAACCTATCTAGGAGAACCTAGCTATAAGTAAAGGTAATAAGAATTAGTTAAATAAAGTTAAGTAACGGATTCTAAATTAATTATATAATAAGGTCTTCTAAAAGAAGCTTAGTATCCTTTTCTAAGATATTTACTATATAATACTAATATTAGCTAAAGTAGTTAGTAATAAATATCTTATAAGAGCAAAAGGCATTAAAGATATCTAATACTATAATAGGAACTTATTAGGACTAGTCCCTTCTCTATTAAAAGTATTTAGTCTAAGAAAGAACCTAAGACTATTTAATCTAGACTAGTAGATTAATAGTGTTACTTAGATAATATAGAAGATAATTAAGGAGGATAAGAAAAACAAAGCTATAATTAAGAAAGCTTTACTACTTATAATGCCTCTACTAGAAATTAATATAGCCTTATAGAAATAAATTTAGGAGAGGCTAGGAATAAGAAGCTTAATTACTAAGACCTATTAGGAACTAATTAATCTAAATAAGAAGACTTTTATACTTAATATAATAATAAAACTATAAGCTACTATTAATAATTTATAGGAGTTACTATACCTATAGGTTTAACTAGATAACCCTAAAGGAGAGCTACTATAAGGACTTATTAATATAGGAGTATAAGGAAATATAATCTTAGAAAGCATAGTAAAATAACTTAGATTAAAGATCTATCTAATAGACGCTATAAATACCTTATCTTACTTATTACACTAGATTAGGATAATTAGGGAGGTTTAGATAAGGCTATACCTAGGGAATGTCTAGATACCTACTACTTTTTATATTAGCCTAGACTTAGTAAATATTACTTTAATCCTAGGAATACCCTTCTTTAGGATATGCTAGATACAATTTAACCACTTACATAGTAGGGAGCTTTATACCTAGTGTTAATTTAGTAATATAGTTATTATATTAAGAGTTATAGGAAGCATTTAGTAGTAATACACTAATAAACTACTAGTATAGTAACTTACTATTAACACTATTATATTTAGCTACCTAGTAGTAAAACTAGAAGCTTTAGGAACCTTAGAAAAAGATTAAATATTTTAAGAAGGAATAGAGAAGATATTAGAAGATAGTAAGGAACTTATCCCTATCTTAATAAAGGAAGGAACTAAGATTTTCTATATAGTTATTAAAGATATAATAATTAACTACGCTAAGTGACTTAAGGTAGTTATAGAGGATTTTTAACCCTAGTAAAAGCTAGAACCACCTAATCTAATAATTAATATAATATATAAACAAAAAGCCTAGAAGATTTACCCTTATAATAATATGCCCTCTAATAGATTAACCCCTAAAGGAAATCTAAAGTAGAAGTTAAAGAAATAGGAAGAAGCAAAGTTATAACTTAATATATCTAGGAAATATAATAAGTATATTACTAGGAGATTTAGTATAGACCCTTAAGGTTTTAGAATAACCTAGGAATAATTAGATTAAATAGTTAAAGAGGTATAAGAATATTTAACACTAGAAGAAGTTAATATTTTTAAGGAAATTCTCTATAACTAAGAAGTAGTGCTAGTATAGGACTTATTAGAGTGTAAAAAAGTTAACCTACTAGTTATGCTATTATAAGTTATTAAGGTTATTAAATATAAGGTATAGTAAGTAGGTTTAATCCTAATACCTCTTAGGTTATAAGGGAAGCTAGTTAATCTTTTAAAGAAAAAGCTAAAGTATAGTTATTTAGAGGAGAGCTATAGTTCCTATAGGAATCTATATTTCCTTATTATAAAAAAGGATAGTAAAATTTATTTAATCTTATTAGTAATAAAATACAATAAAGTTATAATATAGGATACGCTTAGCCCTTAAGGAGCTAAAGTGTTTAGTAAAAGCTTTATAATATATAAGATCCTATCTATTATTAATTTATTATTAGGATATAATTAGGTTAAATTAGCTAAGAGAAGTTAGGACATAATAATAATTTTAACTATAGTTAGACTTTTATAACTCTATTAGCTACTATAGGGAGCTACTAACTTAGTGGCTTAGTTTATTAGGATTATTAGGAGAGTATTATTTAACTTAATTCCCTAAATTTACATACCTTTCCTAGATAATATTACTATCTAAGGTCTAACTATAATATATAATAATAAGGAAATTATACTAGGAGTGCAAAGGTATATAATAGAGTATTTAATTAATATTAACAAAGTCTTAGTTAATATTAAGCTCTCTAGTTATATAGCCTTAGTAGTTAAATTAAAGTTTTATTAAAAGTTAGTAGAAATTATAGGATTTATATATAGTATAAACGGAAGGAAACTAACTAAAGTAAAGATAATTAAGATCTTAGACTAGGAGGTATATTAAGATTAATTAGATATATAGTCTTTTATTAGATTAATAGGAGTTTATTATATATAGGTAGAATATTATATATAGAAAGCAAGGCTATTAGTAATCTTACTAAAGAAAGAGAGTAAATAGATATAAGGGCTAGATTAGTAAGAAGCTATAGATATCCTTAAGAAAGTAGTAATAATAGCACTAATTCTTATTTTACTTAATCTAGGACTAGGCTTTAGAGAAATTATTCTAATAGTTAATATAAGCTTAATTAAATAGGGAGCTGCGTTATTATAAATTATTAATAGTAAATAATATCCTATTTAATATAAAAGTAATACTTAAAATACTACTAAATCTAAGTATAATACTATAAAGTAAGAATACTAAGCAGTGGTTTATATATTAAGATAACTATAAATATATCTATATAGAGTTTTATTTACTTTAGAGATAGATTTATAAGTCCTTATATATTAAATTAATAGTGCTATTAATAATATGCCTAGGGCACTTATTACCTAATAGATTAGC
The DNA here is from genome assembly GCA_021950295.1 of Epichloe scottii. Lineage (NCBI taxonomy): Eukaryota > Fungi > Ascomycota > Sordariomycetes > Hypocreales > Clavicipitaceae > Epichloe > Epichloe scottii. Next base: position 2,109,305 of record CP083245.1, read on the forward strand.
TATATTCTACTCTTTAATTTTACTATATAATATATACCTAGAGAGAAAAACTAAATTACTAATACCTTATTAAGAAAGGGCCCTAGAGCTTTAGATTAATTAGACTAGGTAGTTAAAGGGGATATTAAAGATTTTATTAATCTTTACCTTAATAATATTACTATAGGTAAAGAAAATAAAAAGAGCTACTTAGAGAAAATATAATAGGTAATTAATTTCCTATTAACTTTTTAAAGACTACTTAATCTTAGTGTAAAGGACTATAGGAAACTATATAATAAGGCTAAGAAGTTTTACTTAGAAAAAGGATATCTCTAGAAAAGGCTAATAGGAATTATAAAGGGACTTATACTAGTAATAAATATACCTAAGTAATAATAGATAATTATTAAGGCTATTTATAAAGAACTTAGATATAAAGGCATTAAGGTAGTCTTCTAGGTAATAAGATTAAGGTACTAGTAAAAGGGACTATAGAATATAGCCTAGGAGATAATAGCTTACTATAAAATATACTAAAAGTTTATACTATAGCGCCTATAAGAGCTATTTATACTAGTTACACTAGGAAACCTAATAAGTAAGATTTATATTAATACTTAGTACTTACTAATTAATTATAGATATAAGTATTTATTAGAAGCTAGGTATAACCTTACTAGTTAGGTAAAGGCTACTCTAGTTAAGAATACTACTATATTAGTAATTAGGAAGTTTCTCTTCTCTCTAATTAGTAGGTTTAGGCTCTTCTAATTTATTATCTATAATAGAGGACCTAAAATACATAGGAATCTTAAGGAAGCACTTATAGATATTAGTATTACTAGAATCTAAATATCTAGGTATAACCTAAAGGTAAACTCCCTATTAAAGTTAGATATTAGTCTCTTATATTTACCTTAGTAAAGTTAGGCAAATTAGATAGATAATAGTTTAAGTGCCTTAATAAGGCTCTTCTTATAGATTACACTACTGTTTATAAATTATATAGAAAGTCTATGTTTTATTTAATCTATAGATAGGAGCTAATACTACTTTTAGAAGTTAAATTTCTAACTTAAAGACTAATTAATTAGGACGTGATTATAGGTAGTTAAGACTTATTTAAAGCATAGGTTTAGATACTTAAATAAAAAGCAAAAGATATTAAAAAAGCGAGAATAAAGGTATTTAAATTTAGATAGTAACTTATAAAATAAACTAATAAAAACTAGGCTACTTTAATTAGAAAAGATTAATTAAAACCTAGGGATCTTATCTTAGTATATAATATCTAATAGAATATTAATATATCTATAATATAGAAGCTTATAATAAGGTAAAATAGACCCTTTTGAATTTATAAGCGCATGCTAATCTCTAGAGCCTACTATTTGTTAACACTAAATAGTATTAAACTTATAAAGATAATCTTAGGGGACTATATTAAGAAATTTCTCCTAGATTTAGAAGGATAGTAGACTTTTACTATAGATAAATAGCTTTACGCTCCTTAATATAACTAGGCAAAAGAGGTAATTAGTAATAACTATAATAAGGAGGTTTTAAGCATTATACTATTAATAGCTTAATATAATATATTAGATTAAATAATTAATAATAAGAGCACTTACTATTAGGAAGGGATAAGCAAGGAAAGGCTAGTGCTTAAGGATAATAAAGTTAAACTTTTACCCTAATAATACTTATACTATAAGATTAAAGTTAGGTTACCTTAATTAATAATTAAATAGTATTAAGAATATAAGGTCTATCCCCTAACTCTTTAATAATATACTTACTAGAAGCTATTTTAACTTTTATTTTATTTATACTTTACTTTTATTTTTAAGAAAAAATTAGGTTTTATTTTTAAACACTATAGATTAAGTAATTATAGTATAGTTCTAGGAGCTAAGTTACTAGTTTTCTTATTTATTTCCTTAAATTAAAAAATATTATATATTTTTCCTTTATTATAAACTATCTAGAAAGGGGGAGGTATATCTATTACTAGGTAAGGGGAATTCTTAAAGTTAATGCTAGTTAGATTAAGGGGAATTGCCTTAGCTACCTTAGTAGTCTATTCTTTACCTAAGAATAGTGCTAAAGCCCTCTCTCTTAAGGATTTAGGCTAATACCTAAAAGTAAAGCGCTATTTATAGCTTATAGTATAGGAGCTATTCTAGATATAATTACTATAGGCACCCTTAAGGATACCTAGAATTAATATATAACTATAGAATAGGAAGTATATGTGCTTATTAAAGAAGTTAATATATTATATATATAAGTTTAAGTAGTTAGAATAGAAGACACTATTTAATTTGCTATATATAGAGATAAGCAAAGCCTAGTAATACTTAGGATATTATAAAAGAGTATATAGAAAATACCTATTAGGATAAGCTATTTTAGCTAGAATAAGGACTTAATATTAATAACCGTTTTTAACTACTAAAGCTAATATACTTTCTTTCTTAATGTAGCTTCTAATAAAGTCCTTTACTAAGTTTATCTTCTTTATTACCTTAAGGAGATAGGGAGGTGCCCCCTTTAGAATATTATCTATAGGTTAGAGGATAATTTTAGTATATAAGGGAACGCTATTATTACTAATATTAATACTACTATAAACCTAGAATATAAAGAGAAACTTAAACTATAAAAACAAAACTATTAGCTAGTGGTTTAGTATAAGATTAAATAATACCTAAGCCTATATAATCTTTACTAATGTAAGAGGGGTAAATCTCTATATAATTAGACTAGTTAATAGTCTTAGTTACTATAAGTTCTGCCTCTAAGACACTAGCCCTAATAATAGCGGTAATATTAGGAAGCCTTTAATAGGTTATATTAAGAGAATTAGCTATAATTAAATAGTTAAAGGAAAGAGGAATAAAGGTTTATAAAAGATAGGATAGAGAGGAAAAGAGAGGGTTTAAATACCTTAATTTATAACTATTCCTTAATAATAGGTATTAATAACTAATAGATAGGTAGCCCTAATAACTAATAAGGGTGCTAAAGAAGTTTAATTTATAGGATTTATCTAATCCTTATAACTATTACCTAATAGTGAGTATTAGTAACTATTAGTTATAAAAGGGAACGTAGCTATAGATAGCTACTGCTAACTAACTATATAACCACTAAGAGCTATAAGAATAAGGCTTAGGTTATAAGAACTATTTAATCTTACCTACTTCTTATATTATTATGCTTTTCTTTAGTTATTAAAGCCTTCCTTTCTTAAGTTCTTCTTATATCTTACCTCTTCTCTTATTATAATTACTTTATCTCCTAAAAGTAACTACTATCCTTTCCCTTACTACTCTTATATATATACCTATATATTCTATTTAATTATACCTTATTATAGCAAAATATAAGGAATCTAAGGTATTTAATAATGCCTACACTAAAGTAAATAGTAAGACTATTACGTACTTTATAAATAAGAGGTACCTAATAATATACTATATTTATGTTTTAATATATAGAATAGAAGGATCTTTCTTTAGGGAAGAGAAAGAAGGCACTATTAGACTTAACCTAGTTAATCTCTATAAATAGTAGCTACTATTATTTTATCTAAGGCAGGACTAGCTATAGCTCTTACTAAGATTTAAAATACACTAAGATAGTAATAACTTTAATAAAGTTATGCTAATTAGGCCTAGTTAGATACCCTTAACTTAGTAATAATATTTTATAGATATTTATAGGTTCTTAAGAAAGGCCTATAAGACCCTAAATAAGGACTAGCTTAATTAGTTTAAGCTATTTACTATAGGGAGAATTATTATATAAGGACTAGAGGTAATAGTAGCTATACTACCTTAAGCATTTAAACTATATACTATAGAGAATTTTAATATAGATACTTTATAGTAATTAATTAGTTTAAAGGTAGGAAGGCTTTATTTCTCTTACTAGCTAGTTAATATTACTTATAGCTTATAGTATAACCTAGTTAACCTTTACTTATATATAAGCTATTAATATATTATAGTAGGATTTGCTTTCTTTATAAACTATTAGACTTACTTTCTATTTAATTAGAAATAAGGGCATCTTTACTACTTTAATACTATAGGAGAAGGCTAAATTAAGTAGTTTATTAACTTTATAGGTAGCTAGGGATAAATTATATAACTTTTAAATTACCTATATAATTTTAAAGTAATTATAGTCCTAGCTATAAAGCAAAAGGGAAATTAGAAGTATAGGTATACTTACCTAGGATTCCTTCTTTAAATAATTTATTACTAAGTTAGTTATTAAGCACTTAATCTCCTTATAGAGAACTAGAACACACTAAACTAATATAGTATTAAGTTTAAATAACTATATGTGTTTAGTAGGGATTTATATATTAGGCGCTAATTTAAGCTTTATCTTAGGGACTAGATAATAACTAATAATATCCTAGACCTAAGATATAGCTATATAAAAGCCCTTAAAAGAACTCTATAAGTCTTATATAATATAGTAGTAAATAAGCTTATAATAGGGGATTAGTTACCTAGGGAATTATCTTACTAAAAAGACTTTAATCTTTAATATTTAGTGCATAATATAATAATATGCTAGATGCCTTGCTTTACTACTTAAATAATTAGTAGAGAATTACTAGTAAGTATAGTAATTATAGCCTAGAAGTATAAGACTAGTAATAATAATTACCTAATTAAATAGTATACTAAGATAGTGTAAGTTAATAGACTTTATGTTTAGGATTTCTAGTAGCCTATAGCTTATGTTTTTATAAATAATCCTAAAGTCTTTAATATTAGTATTTAAGAATTACTATAGGAATAGGAATAGTAAATATAGTAAGAACTTAATACTAAATAATAATAAGAAGCCACTAGTAGCTAAGAATTAAATAAAAAGGTAGGATTTTAAGTGTTATAAGAGTCTTTATTAGGACTATCTTTTACTTCTAGTTATAATAAGATACTATAGTCTTTAGTTACTTAGCTTAAAGCACTCTATAAGGCATAATAGGATTAAATATATAGTACCCTAGAATAAAGCACCTAATCTTAGTAAGCTATAACTTATAAATTATTTTAAATAGACATTAAGGACTAGCTAAGGTTAGTATAAATCTATAGAGTTATTAGGCAAAACTAAGTAAGTAGATATTAAGCCTTAATAGATTAAGTAAATAAAGAGGTTATACACTAACCTCTTAGAGACACTAGATAAGCTATAACTATTAATTTACTTCCTTTCCTTAAAGTATAGAATATAGCATTAAGGAAAACTATAGCTTAATTACTAATATTATTTACCTATACGTTAGTAATGCTACTAGGGCTAGTTTCTTAAGGAATATAGGTAAGCATTATTAATGCTTATTAGTAGGAGAGATAATAAGCCTTAGGATTAATTAATTAGTAAGTAAACTATAAGTAAAGGGCTACTTAGTAAGATTCTAAATGCCTAGCTCTTTATATACCCTTACTAATATTACCTACTAATTATCTATATATACTAAAGACACTAAAGCTCTCTAAAGAGATAAGGAACTTAGGACTATAATTAAGGAGGATTACTTTATTTTTCTTTCTTTCTTTTCTTATTTTTCTCTTCTTTTCTTTCCCCTTTACTATAGGAAGTCTTTCCCTATAGATAGATTAAATAGTAACTCCCCTTATATATAAGCTATAGTCTACTAATCTTACTTTATATCCTGTTTATTTTTAGTTTATATATAGTTAGGGTTAACTAGTGTATACCTAGGGAGGTGTTATGTAGCCTAAATTACGCGCCTAGAAACACATGTATTTGTAATAATAGTATTAGGGGTTATAGGGATAATTATTATACTAAGGGATAATAATATTAGTTATATAAGCTAGGGATTAAATAGTCTATAAAGGGATTACTTCTAACTAGGCTTCTAGAGCTTATTACGCACGTTAGATATAGAGTTTTTATGCCTAGCTTTACTATGGCTTATTATTGTGTTTTAAGATAAGATAAATTAATAAGATTATTATTACCTATACTAATTTAACCGTTAGGTTACTTCTAATCTATTAGACTATTTAATCTAGATTATCTCTATCTTATAGAGATAATCTAGCCTTGTGATAGGTCGCTGTAGTTAAGCTTCTTAACCCCTTTGACGTGTGTAGACGTTAAAGCTACCTACGCGTGTGGGCTAGCATTGTGTCTTTTGGGGTGTTGTTTTCCGCTTGACAAAGTAGGTTTTAGCTTTAAGGTAGTAACTTATAGTACTATAGTAATTTCCTTTAGGCTTATAGTAATAAACCTTATAGTTATATCTTTCTTATATTAGGCTTATTAGGCTTTTACTATATATAAGAACCTAATAATTCCCTAAACTAGTTTACTTATACTATATTCTATAGCCTTAGAAATATATAGACCCTTAGCTACCCTAATTACTAACTATTACTTAGCTATATAAATAATAATATCTTACTATTTTAACTATAGTATCCTAAAGATTATATCTTAAGTAAGACCTAATATAATATATAGATATACTAATAATTCTTACCTATTAATATTAATCCTTATATATACTATATATATAATTAAAGATATATCTTCCTAGGTATAAACCCCCTTTTTTCTTATTTTTACTACTATATAGACTTATCTTTACTTTAGTAATTATATAAGCTTTAGGCTTAGTTATTATACTACTAATTTACTAATAGTACTATAGTAATTATACTTACTATTAATTTAGATATTAAGGTATAAATATATATTAAAGAGCATAGAAACTAAGAATAGTAGTTAATTTATATAGTATTTTATATTTTCCTCTATATCTATATACTAGCTATACTTATCCTTATCTATAGGTAATAACTAGCCTTTATACCCTTATATAAGACTTTACTTAGGGATTACTTATTTTTCTAGGGTTAAGTATTAACCTCCTTATTAGTGCTTTTCTTATTTACCTTATATATATTAATAGTAACCTTTAGATAAGGTTAGTAAGTAAGAAGAAGAGTATACTCTTAAATCTAGTATTCTATTAAGCTATAATATAAGTAGTATTTCTCCTTATAGTATCTTACTATTTTATCTATTATAACCTATTAAGCCCTTAGCCTCTTACTATTAGTCTTTTAGGGCTTCCCTTTTCTCTTTATATTAGCTTATTTACTAAAGTAAGTTAATATAGCCTAGACTCTAGTTATTACTATATTACTATTTTAGTTAGTTTACTAGGGTATAAGTTATACTAGCTAGGGTTTATATTAGGTTTAATACTTATTCTCTAAGGCTAAGGCCTTAATATTAACTATAATACTATAGTATTATAAAACTATAAGAGAGTAATCTATATAACTAATTCCTTTACTAATACTAATCTCTCTTAGTTACTTATTAAGAGTATATTATAACTTTACTAGCTTAATATTACTTACTTACTACCCTTCCCTTACTATAGAGAGTTTTTATTTAAAGTAAATAAAGAATATAGTAAATAACTCCCTAAACCCTTACTTAATCTAGTTAAGTTTTATAAGGGCTATCTCTTATTTATAAGGGTTAGAGAATATACTTTCTAGGTAACTAAGAAAGCTAATAAAGAAGTAGTTATATAAGTAACTTATCTTAAAGTATATAGCTATATAAAACTAGACTTTTAGTGCTAAGTTTTAGTAAATAAATATTTATTAGTTCTTATTATCTCTAATAAAGTCCTTATTTATTTCTAATTTATATTATATAAGAAACTTCTATATAGTAAATATAGTCTTATTACTATTATATAAGTTACCTATAGGGATTTATTTTTAATATAGTTATTATATAGTAAGGGTAGTATATTATATAGGAGGGTATAGGTCTAATACTAGGGGTTAAATAAGGGTATTTATTAGGGAGGCTAACTAAAATAGTAATAGTAAGTTTATATAAACTTAGTATTATAGAGTCTTAATCTCTCTTACTTACTACTTAATTATAAGTTAAAGTATATTAATTTATATCTTATAAGCTAATAGTAGTAATATAGTATTTATTAATAGGGTTTTTATCCCTAGGTTTCCTTTAACCTATAGTTATAATGTATTTATTATATTATCTTTTTCTATTATATTAATTTGTTTATTTATTTATAGTGTGTGGCTGGAATTGTACCCCTCAATCATCGATATCATCGGCATCGCTAGCATCGTTAAATCAATTTAGCCACTATCATTAGCTTCGTTAGAAATTACACATTAGGTCTATTAAGTCTATTAGGTTAATTCAATCCCCTAGGTCCGTGGCCTAGCTAGATAAAAACCCCTAGAATTCCTCTCTTTTTCATAGAAAATTAACTCTCCCTTTGTTGCCTTTGGCTTGGATTGTTTAATTAATAAGATAATATGATTCCTAATATAGTGTTTTGCCTAGCTTGCTAGCTTAGGCCCCTTTTACCCTCTAACTAACTTAATCTTCAATAGATTTTAACTATTGCTACTATAGTGTTTTATCTAGCTATAGTCCCTTTTAACCAATTCGATCTATGCCAAAGATCGCAAATATCGCTGCCTCCCTCGTTAATATGCGCAGGCATTAACATCGTCGCTATTACTATCGTTAGTTTTGTTGTCTTTGGTTAGGGGTTTTCCCTGACATAATAGTAATGCTATTATTTTTAGTAGCCCTTTATTAAGGCTAAAGGAAGTTTCTTAAATATTATAGACTAGCCCCTAGGTAACTACTATTAGGCATTAATATAATATTAAGAAACTTAAGGAGGAAGAAAGGAAAATAGCTAGTCTATCCCCCTTTATGCCCCTTATATCCCCTAGGGCCCTAGCTATCTTATTGTCAAGGTAGGGGTCGGTGTAGATGATAGAAAACGTTCAATTTGATCAATCAGAGGTGCAGACGGCACCCGACTTTTGTACCTAAAAGGTACACAGTGCGCTATGGTAATAACTAGTCTACAGAGGTACTTCTAATACATTGTCTCCACCGTTGTCTTACAGAGGGTTTAATCCTAGTTAATGCGCGGGCTGCATCCACATATCTAGTGCTTTAAGGAGCTCTCCCTAACACACCCCCTAGCTAAGATATCTATTAAAGCTAGAGTTAATAAGCGTAGGAAGAGATTGTAATAAATTCCTAGTATTGTAATTACATAGGAATCTCCCGTAAGCTAATCTAGTAATAGAAATCCCTATGTATTTAACTTAATAGAGGCTTTATAAAGCTATCCATAGGTATCTTAGAGGTTTTTAACTAATTTACCTTAATATTACCTAGGGCATATTACTCTTAAATCCATATTTAATTTATATTAAGATGCTTAAGGCTAGTTTAAAGCCTTCCTTTCTTATGCTCTATAATATAGATTATCTGCTTATTATTACACTAGATAATTAATAGTGGTGGCACGCGGACCTTAATATTATAAAGCAGCCTTCTAAGAGATATACGCTCTTTTACGCTATAATTTAAGGCAAAGAGCTCTGCTTCTATGCTTAAGGTTATTATATAATATTGCCTACTAGACTTCTAATTAATTATAGCGCTATATATAATAAAGATATAATCTTGTGTTAATTTATATATATTAGGGTTATTACTAAGGGAAGCATTAGTGCTAGAAAACAATATATTAAAGCTATTTACTCCTAAGTATTAGATACATAGCTTCTTTGTGTTCTAGGCATATAAAATCGCTCCTTTTATAAACTTAATATGCTTTACTAAAGGGTTTATTATAAAAGAGGCAAGTTTTAATGCTATAAAGGCTATGTTAGGCCTTCTAATAATATATAGATACACTAAAGAGCTAATAACTGCTCTATAGTAATTAATCTCTTTATTAGTAGCTTTGCTAGTGTTAGCGAGGATTATAGCTATAGGGAGAGGAGTAGAGATTAAGCTCTTTAAATTACTATTAATAATATTAGGGATGAATTTCTAAGCAATCTTTTAAATATATAATTCCTATAATAACTATATCTCTTTAGTATTGTAACTCCTAATGATTTTAATGCCTAGGAACCACTTTAGGTTGCCTTAGTCTTTAACGTCTAGACTATTTATTAATTATTTATAAAGCTCTTTAAATTCTACTTTAAATCCATTAGGATATATTACTATAATATTATCTACATAGAAAAATAGGATAAAACCATCTTTTATGAAGATATATAGGTCTTCTTTTCCTTAGATAAAGCCTATCTTTAATAGGAATTACGTTAGATATAGGAACTATTATTAAGGAGCTTCTCTTAGTCTGTATAATACTTGTATTATCTTCTAGAGACAACCTCTTATATTTATACCTTCTAGAGGTTTGTAAAAGATAGGTTCTTTAAGTTCTATGTGTAGGAAGGCATTCTAAACGTTATATTAATAAGTATTAAGATTATTAGCATAATAGACTATAAGTAGCATACATAGAGATTATAAAGCGAGCGTGGCTATGTAGTTATTAAGATTATCTTTTAGTTATTAATTACCTTATATAACTATTCTAGCTTTAAACTCTATAACTATGCCTTTCTTATTAGTTTTATATTTAAAAACCTAGCTAAGGTTAATAATCTCCTTATAGCATTCTAGATTAAATAATTTATCTAGTATATCCTCCTAGTAGTTTAAGGATAGAAGCTTTAAAAGCTCCTTTATAATCGCTTCCTTCTAGCGGTTATAATAGGCTAAGGCTATAGCTTAATAATAGTAGGTAGGTTCTAGGGGCATATCTTTAATATATAAACTATATTAAGTGCCTTAGAATACTATTAAAAAAGTAGAAAAAAACTATGCCTACCTAGCTTTCCTTAATTCCTTTCTTTAGCGTTTTCTAGTTATAATATTATCTAGATTAATGCTATTATTATAGGGATAATAATTCTCTACCGCCTTACTGCCTTTAGTAGCAATTTTGCTAGTATCCACGGTAGTATCTATGTGTTTAGATATTGCTTTATGTATAAATTTATTAATTTTATAAAATAGTGTATTATTACCTAGTATCTAAATCTCTATATTCTCTATAGTAACCAGCGCCTTATAAGAAGAGTTAGGAGGGGTTAAAAATACACTAATATAGTTACCTTCTTACCCTAATACTTAAGGTAGTGTTTCTGCTTTAAACTACTTATTTTCCTATTCTATAGTTAATAGCTAAAAGGCTTAATTATCCTCTTTAAGTTCTATTCTAATAAGGTCTTAGCTAATTTCTTCTTTAATATCTTTAGCCTTAAGCTCTTTAAGCAGTGTAATTATTAATATCTTCTCCTTTTAAGCTAATTCTAGCTCTTCTTCTAGTTTAAAGAAGGAGTTCTTATTAAATTAAACACACGCTAATATAATAACCTTCTAATTATATAACGTAGGCACCTAGATAATATACTAGGATTTACCTCTATAACTAATAAGGTAACTAATATAAGCTTTCTACTCTAATTAAGGGATTGCGTTATGCGATTTAATGTGCTCTAGAGCCTTTATTATTATTAGAAATGCTTTATATCCATAAGCGCGAAAATAAGTAATTAAGGGTTTTTAGATCTTTACTATCTATAAGTAGGTAGGGATGGTTTTCCTAGCCTAATTCCACTAAAGTTTATATAGTATAATCTAATTTCTATAATACTTAAAAGGTGTTTAATTTAGGAGATAAACTATAGTATTAAATACCTTATTATTAAGTTCTAATAGAAAGTAAGCCTTAAGGCTTAATATATAAGCTTTCTACTTAACTACCCCCTAGATCTCTCTGCCTTACTATTCTAACTAGGTGTTAAGGGAGCTGAATTATAGACTATAATACTAGCAAAGGCTATCTTGTCTTTTATATTCTCTATAAAGAGGGCTTTTTTAATATTACTATGCAAAAATTATAGTTAAATGCTAAATTAAGTGCTTAGAAAGCCTATTATTATATAGAAGCTATTATAAATGCTATCTTTAGTCTTAAATAAGTAAAAGAAACATATTAAGGTTATAAGGCATATAAATACACACTAATACCTATCGCTATTCTAATAAGGAGAGTTATAGTAATTTAGATTAACTAATAACCTATAACCTAGTCCTTAAGGAAGTCCTTTAGGTGCAACCTACAATCTCCATTGCTTAGCTTTGCCTATAGCACATATCTTATATTATATAAGCTTAGGTCTAATTAATTTAATGCCTAAAGTCGCGTTTATAAGTTCTACAAAAGCCTTTATACCTAGATAACCACATTGTTAATGCCAAAGCTCTGCATCTCCCTTTATAGGTAGCTTTGGTAGTTAGCTTATTATAGCGTAAGCTTCTCTTAGATTATCTAATAGCCTTAATAACATATAAAGCTTATTAATATTATAAATTCTTGCTATAGGATAGTTCCCTTTATAGAGAAATCCCTTCTTCTAATTCTAATAGATCCCTGCTTTTATTAGGATTATTACTAATACTAGATTAATATAGAATTTAGGAATAAATAGTATAGTCTCTAAAATAATTATCCTTACGCTTTATAATATAGGGTCTGTAATAAATATGTGTACAGGACCTTAACCTAAAGCTATATATATTGTACCTCTAGCCCTAACCTCTATTACGATAGTCTTATCGAATTTAGATTAATTAAACTAGTGTATATTATTAAAGATGTGAATATTTGCTTTAGAGTTATATAGGACTATATTCTGCCTTAATTCCGTGCTTTCTATAGTATTAGTAGTTAAATTTGCGACTTCCTTTAACTATTAACCTTGCTTAGAGCGTATAAATGACGATATATTTGTAGTCTTATTGCCTAGGGTAACCGCGATTAATTTATTAGTTAGATTCTATAAAGGTATAAAGATATTGCTACTCTTCTTCTCCGGTTTCTAACTTATTACCTTAGACTTTTCTTATGGATTCTCCTTTAGATACTTTTTAATATTATCTTTAGAGTTCTTCCTAACTTCCTAGTCCTTTAGAGTAGCCTTTAGCTTATATATAGCCTTAAATAAATTACATAATTCCTACCACTTTAAAGCTTCTTTAGTGTAATGCCTAGAGTAAGGGCACCTTATTCTTTCTAATTTGCTTTAACTATTTAATCTTTTAGTGGTAAGGATATTAGCTAACTTTAATACGCTCTATAAAGCTTTATAATCTCTTTTAAACTTAGTAACTGCCTTAAGGAATTTATAATCCTCTCCTTTATTAAGTAGATTATTCTACTTTTTCTAGAATAATTTAAATTTGCTTTAAAGAGGTATAATAAACTTATATAGCATTATCTCCTTAGTCTATTAAGTCTTAAGATCTTAATAATTTCTCTATAATACCTTTATTATTATAGCCTACTTATACTAATTATAGGTACCTTTAGCTTATAAATAATTATTAAGGCGTGTTTCTATAAGAATAAGCATTTTCTTTGTGTTTAGCTTATACTAATCCTAAAGAAGCTTAAGAATCCTTTAAGTATAATATTAAACTAACTCTCTATCCTTAACTTTAGTATTAAAGTTAAGAGAATCTTATATATTTTTTAATAAAGTCTTATAGATATATTCCCTAATCTTTAGCATCTGCTTTAATAGGGCTATATACTTTATAAGGTTAAATTATAATTCTTTGCATTAAAAATTAAATTAATCCTTTGTATTTTTATAAGCAATTCTCTAATTCTTAAGAGTATTAGGGTTATCTAGTAAGACCTCTAGTCTCTAACCCCTCTATAGGTACGCAGGTATTATAGGTTCTTTAAGCAATTTATCCTTATTAGGATTAATATACTCCTAGACACCGTAGGATTCTATATAATTCTTAATTTACGCATACTATTTAATCTAGTCCTTCTCTAATAATAACACTATATTTAGAGTTTCTTTAGATATTATAAAGGAGGAATGTACTGGTTAATTAGAGTGTAGGATAAGTGTTTTAACTAATTAGAATAATAAAGGGCGATTATCTCTTAGTAATTAGTAAGCGTTAATTAATAATATCTAACGGAGCTTATATCTTTAATAATAATTAAAAAGGGCAATAGAAGCCTCCTAGGCTTATAACTGTTAAGGTAGGGGTCGGTGTAGATGATAGAAAACGTTTAATTTGATTAATTAGAGGTGCAGATAGCACCTGACTTTTGTACCTGAAAGGTACATAGTGCGCTATAGTAATAACTAGTCTACGGAGGTACTTCTAATACATTGTCTCCACCGTTGTCTCACAGAGGGTTTGATCCTAGTTAATGCGCGGGCTGCATCCACACATCTAGTGCTTCAAGGAGCTCTCCCTGACACTTATATTAGCCTCCTTCCTAAACCCTTACTAGCTCCTATTAGCCACCTATCCTTCCGCGCTATAACTAATGCTTAGGCAAAGCCTAAGCCCTTTACATAAAGTTAGGATAAATTCGCTATAATTCATAAATAAAGCTATTTAAATTATTAGGACTAGGGACCCTATTTATTTAACCTAATTATAAAAATTAATATAAGTTATCTAATAGGGGGAATTAGCTATATAGAAGTTAGATATAGCTAGGTCCTAGCATTAAAGCTATAAAGCAATTATAATTAATAGCAAGCTAGCTATATAAGAAAATAATTAGGACCTAATATTATTAAGGTTTTATTTTTCTACTAATATATTAGGGTATAAGGGATTATAATAATCCTATGTTACACTATAAGGTTAAGGAATAGTCTTAGGAGCTTCTAAGTAATATACTCTTCCCTAGGTAGTAGTTTATTATATAATTAAGGATAATTATATATAGGGGGTATTATATTAGGAGTATAAAGGTATAAGGGATATTATAAGAGGGATACCTCTCTAAGTAAGGTAAATCCCTAGATAACTTATATACTAAGACATAGTGCCTAGATAGTTATATAGGCATAGAGAGAAGGTATTTAATATAGATCTCTCCTATTTAGGGGAGAGGTTAGAGTTTAAAACCTTTATGTACTTACCCTCAGCCAGAGTATTGTTTGTAGTTAGTGTAGTGTGTTTTGTAGTTTTTGTATTTAATTTTATAGTAAGCTTATTATTAAAGATATTATCCTATAAATTACGTAATCTTATAGAGATAAATCCCAAGAAAAATGCTATGTATTTAAGTGGGTCTAAAAGTGGGCCATTAGGCTATAAATTGGAAACACTACATTTGTAGTGTTTTTGTAGTCCTAAAATGTAGTGAAATGTAGTTTTTCTAATTTATTGCTGAACGACCCACTTTTAGACCCACTTTTGTATATAACTACATTGTAGTTTTTTAGTTATCTATCTAAAAATCAAAGTCTTATATCTATATATATTTTCTAAGAATAGATATATATTATTTGTTAAGAAAAAAACACTACAAAATGAAAGTAGTGCAATACTCTGCCCCTAGCTATTACCTTTATAGTAGTAACCTTATTCTCCTACTATCACTCTGTTTTTCTCTTCCCACGCCTTTAGCCATAATAGGGTAAGTGCGTAAAGGTTTTAAACTCTAACCTCTCCCCTAAATAGGAGAGGTCCTTGTTAAATACCTTCTCTCTACGCCCACGTAACTATCTAGCTGCTAGGTCTTAGCGTATAAGTTATCTAGGGATTCGCCTCGCTTAGAGAGGTGGCTCTCTCACGATATCCCTCATGCCTTCATGCTCCTAACAATATCCCTTTTTAAAGAATAAAGTAATTTGAGCCTATACCTTTACTAATAGATTTTAGTAAATAAAGTACTATTAGTCATAGTAGTCTCTAATAAATACCTAATCTATATAAAGCTTATATATTATAAGATTCTTCTATAATACAAATAGTGCCTTATTACTATTAAATAGCTATCCTATAGGTAATAGCTTTTACTTTATTATTTTACTCCTTATTAGTGTATTAAAGTCTAACTATTATCTATTAGTAAGCTCTTTGATTTATTATAACTACTTCTTAACTAGCTTCTATAGTATTATAAGTTTATCTATTTTTATTTTATCCCCTAAGGGTAATAGCTTTAATAGTAATTTAACTATAATAAAGAATAAGATATATTATAAACTAGCCTTAGGGTAACTATATATAAGCGTTTAAAGTATAAATCTTATTCTTATAGAAGAAAAAGAGAACTAAATAAAGGGGTTATAATAAATCCCCCTTATAGTAAGTCCTGTATAGTCTATGCATAAACCGCCCCCTTTCTAGACCTAGTCTTACTCCGGACTTAACCCAAGCTTATAGCTCTAGTCCATAACAGTAACTAAGAAAGCTAATAAGGGAGTAGTTATATAAGTAACTTACCTTAAAGTATATAGCTATATAAGACTAGACCTTTAGTGCTAAATTTTAGTAAATAAATATCTATTAGTTCTTATTACCTTTAATAAAGTTCTTATTTACTTCTAATTTATATTATATAAGGAACCTTTATATAGTAAATATAGTCTTATTATTATTATATAGGTTACTTATAGGGATTAGTTTTTAATATATTTATAATATATTTATAATATAGTAAGGGTAGTATATTATATAGGAGAGTATAGGTTTAGTGCTAGGGGTTAAATAGGGGTATTTATTAGAAGGCTTAGCTAGAATAGTAGTAATAGGTTTATATAAACTTAGTATTATAAAGACTTAATCTCTCTTACTTACTACTTAGTTATAAGTTAAAGTGTATTTATTTATATATTATAAGCTAATAGTAGTAATATAGTATTTATTAATAGGGTTCTTATCCCTAGGTTTCCTTTAACCTATAGTTATAGTATATTTATTATATTATCTTTATCTATTATATTAATTTATTTATTTTTTATAGTAGTATGATTTTTTATAGTAGCCTTTTATTAGGGCTAAAGGAAGTTTCTTAAATATTATAAACTAGCCCCTAGGTAACTACTATTAGGCATTAATATAATATTAAGAAACTTAAGGAGAGAAGAAAGGAGAATAGCTAGTCTATCCCCCTTTATACCCCTTATATCCCCTAGCTATCTTATATTAGCCTTCTTCCTAATCCCTTACTAGCTCCTATTAGCCACCTATCCTTCCGCGCTATAACTAATGCTTAGGCAAAGCCTAAGCCCTTTACACTAGGGGTCTAATCCACGAGCCAGTGCAAACTTTGTGACAACTTTGCATAGTATAAGTTATGTGTGGATTTATATAGGGCAGCTACTTTATACTGTCTTTATTAGGTATAGAGTTAGTACTAGTGCAAACTTTATAAGTAAACTATATAAAGTGCAAAGTTTATGCCTAGAAAATAGTAAAAAATGCTTTTTTCTTAGTATTTAATCCTATTATAAGCATTTATATAGCCCTAGTTAAAAAGATATATTATAAATAGGAGGGGAAGTAGTATTTATGTAATTTAGATAAAGTTCTATAAATTTCTATAGAACTTAGCTAATAAAAATAGCTAGCGCGTCCGCTTAAGTGCATTTTGCACTAGTGCAAAGTTTACACCAGCTCGTGGATTAGACCCTAGCTTCGCAGTCTAACACTGGTCTAGTTAGTAGTGCATGACCCACATGTGGGGAGGCCGCCAATAGACAGAGAGAATCAGATCTCCGCCCTCCCGGGTGGTAATATGCCCCTCAATATGCCCCTCATTTAGGAAAAGGGCCAATAGGCTTGCGGCAGAAGCGCCTGCCAAGTAAGTTTAATGCTAAGCGGCTACACGTCTGGTGAACGCTCCGGATAATCACCTCACCCTTAGCCGCACCAACTTCCATAAAACTAACAGCATTCGCACAATAATGGCGCCAAAACGCTCTGCCTCCTTACGATTCTCTGACTTTGTCGACGTTCAGACCTTTGGAGTAGATGAGCCTCATCGAAAACGAAGGAAAGCATCTGCAGAGACGATGGCAAAGCTTGTCAGCAACTTCAAAGGTGAACAAGTCACGGAGGCCATGTTGAAGGACGCAGCGAAACTCTTCAGCGAAAATTACGGCGTATGGGGTAATAGGGGACCTGGGAAGCCTGGTGAATATGTCCTCATCCCTGGTCTACGAGTTCGTCGCTAAAATGCCGAAAGGAAGCCGCGTGAAAATGAGCGCAGACCGTCTCCGAGCACAGTGTCTTCCCGATGGATCGAGCAGCACATACGTCACTGTAACCATCAATGGAGTCCTGGCAGGAATGCTTTCGCATGTCGCTGGGGGCATGCGGGTCGTCAAGTCTGCTGGGTGACTCAGTTAGTAGTCCATAGCGATTACCGTGAACGAAGGCTCGCAACCACCCTCCTTTTGACCTTAATTGATGACGACGACGATGTATTTGGGATTATGAGTTCCCATCCAGCTGCGTGTAAAGCCCTTGCGAAGGCAATCGGAGGTACGTGCTAAACCTTTCCTAGCGAACTCTTTGCTGACTAGGTTTCAGATATTCGGTTTTCCGAGGTCTCGATGGACTTTGCTCGAGACCATGCCGCTGATGTGTTGAAGGCATCGCCGATCAATTACATACGAGACGCGAAGCTTTGCGGAAGTCTTTTTCACTCCGATGATACAACCGGAATGGTGTCTGGTGTGGATTCCAATTTCTATGTCGATCACGTCGAACCCCTCGAGGCACTTGCCTGGTTTAGGGAAGATGGAAACTGGCCTCTCGGTGAGTTGCCTGATGGGCATGAGTTTTTATTCCTAGTGGAAAAGTCACGCCGGAGGCGTTCCCGATCTGCTTCGTCGCGGGTGGGGTGTACAGGAAACGAGACAGACAAGACGTCAGAAGCAGCGCCTTATTAGGTAGTTAGGTGGTTCTGTGTCGCCCAAAACATGCGATTTGTAGTTTACACTGAATGTCGTCAAACACATATGTGCCAACACCTGGTAGCAGGTACTCTGGTCTCCTGTTGCAGAGAATCTTCTCGGCGCAAGCGGACATATTCTGTGCCCCATCCATTTCACCCGAGCAGTAGCTCAACCAGCTTAGATGTAGGTAAATAATGGCACAAGTGAAAACCTCCTCCTCAGATGGATTGTAATCCGCGTTAAGACGCAGAGCATCACTCCAATACGTTTCAGCTTGTCCGGGAGGGTGCGTCCGAGCTAACGCAATGCATGACCGAACGTGTCCAAGTCGATCTACGATATCGAGAGATTGCATATTCTCATAGAGGATTAACAGTTCTTTCAAGGATTTCCTTGCCTCATCCACTGCACCTTCTTGGAGGTGGACCTCTGAAAACGACAAGAGGAGGCGCCGACGACTTTTCGAGTTCGCCACTCCAACCAATTTGAGGGCAGGCTCAAGCAACGACCTGGCTTGCAACAGATAATGGCGTTGAGTATCCTGAGATATGTAGTCCAACTCGCAGTATAAGTCTGCCAGCGCGGACTGGATCATGGTCCTTTTAGATGTCCGGATACCATGGGTTCCAGAACATCGCTCGAAGCAGATCTTAGCACTGTAAAAATCGCCTTGGCCCCTCATAATGCGACCAACACAGTAGATTTGGTCCCAAAGCATTTGAACTTGGTCGTCATGGGGATTCCTAGCAACTTGAATGTCCCGCGCAATCCGGTTAGCGTCCGTGTGCTTTAGCTGGCAAATAAGATTGTTTGCTAGCGACAATTGTAGAGGCCCCATAAGGTGATCTGGTAGGTTGGGTGACTGTTTGATATACGTGAGTATCTCATGTTCGGAGCTCAGAAGATCACCTCGCAGTCGTAGGACTACACTGCGTTGGTGCACGACAGCTGCCCAGGCTGAGACTGGTGCCGAATCCGTAAGCATTGCCGCAGCGATATTAAGAAGTTGCATCCTGTTGTCAAGCGGGCTGGATTTTGAAACGGTGACTAGAGCCTCGATCATGTGGGTTGAACACGGTATTTTGCGTCCAGTCTCTTTATAGAGTTGAACGATTTGGCGAAGGACAATAGAGAAGGTAGTACGGTGTGGCCCGTGGCTATATAAAGTTAGTTTCCAAAGAGAATGACAGGTCCCTTAACGCACAGCAAAGCCATGACTTGTTCTTCTGGCCAGGACATAAAATCACTGCCGAATGCATCGCGACACTGTTTCGCGCCCAAGTTGACGGAGGTTTGTACAGCCCCAAGCCTGGCCGAAACTTTTCCAAGTCTTAAGAGTTAGCGACAGCAAATTCAATGTCAGGAGCTGTACTCGACTTACCACAGCGAAATCTTTGGTATGCTCCAATGTCAACAGCCATTATTGAAGCCGCAAGAGATGCTTGGATAGCATGATCAGGCAGCTTAGATGCGACAACTGAGGGATTGCCTAGAAATGTACTGCAGTGTGAAAGGAGGATATTGAATCGACTGTCTGAAAAGCCAAGTACCATTTTCTCCGTATAAGTCGCGGCGCAGAGAACAAGGCTTATACCATTCAAAGCCTGCAGCTTCAACTTGCGGCTTGAAGCCACCTGATTATCCGTGTGATTTCGCGCAAAAACAAAGCGTAAAAAGCTGCTTCTTGACTTGAGTGGGCGAGGTCGCTGAAGCGCCGAGCTGAGGTCACGCGCCAGCTCGACCATATCCAAGAATTGAACCCCTAATATATGAGCCTCATTGCATAATTCTGGTTGTTGGAACACATCTGCCTCAAGCCCATTCAGGCTGAGGGCGATAGAAAGAACCATGGTAGTTGGTGTGTGCTGGATAGAGAAGTTTGTCGGAATGATCTCACTCGTTACTATGGGGTTTGATTGATTAGTTGATTTATTCCTACACTGTTATGAAGCCGCTTCTTATGTCAGCAGCAATGCCCGGATAGCGGGGTCCGGCAGACAGCCGACGCGTTCAGAAGTTAATCCGAGCCGCCCCATTTCGCTAATGCAAAACATTGACCAGCTGTCCCCAGATTTCGCCTCCAGTGAGCACACTGGATGCTGCTTAAAAGAGCAGTAGGACGATGTAGCAGACCTTCTCGTGGTGTTCGGCGTCAGTAGGGGCGGCGGGTGTGGCGCGGTGCGTCGCGCGCTGTCGAAAACCGCGGTTGGATGTTGCTGTGAAAAGTTTTTATCGGCACCCTCGAACCTACAAACGGACTACGCGATCAACTACCACCGCACCACCCACGCCGTTCTCGAAGCCCACAAGCTACGCAGGGGATACTGGCGTAAGAAAACCATCCGACTTGGCATTGGCTGACGTTAATGAAGAGGGTTTGGCAGAAAGTGGCGGCAGCAAATGACTACACCGGCGCAAGACGCGCGACTTCCAGCCCCCGCATTTTGACCCATGAAACTTCACAGTTCATCGTTTCACTTATTAGGCCGTTTATTCACCGGCCTGAGGTGTAAAGTTAATAGTACTCTCATTCAGCCTGTTAGATCTCATAGGGTCTGGGTGTGCCTTTGTTGGGCGACTTCTATAATAAGCAAAACACTAGCTGGCGTACGCTGTATAGGCACTGGATAGACCCTTTCCTTCTGGGGTTTAGCGATAGAAAGCTGCGAAGGGTTGTGGCACTCACTATATCTGCTTTCGATAGCGGCCACGACGGTGCATCATTAGAGCTATATTTATAGTGCTTGTGATTTCGTCGCAGCATAATATAGACGTCCGCTTGATAGCGGCAGCTTATTTTATTACATCACTATATGATGTTTTCTCTGGCCTTTTCCAAAGTTTTCGTTGGTTCTATCCCGTGTGCTTGGTTGGGATGGGCCACGCTGAGGAACGTCCATGCTTCGAATTGGTCAGAAAGCTCCTGGCCGCTCTGGCATGGCGTGTCGTTCATTTTGGGTATTTATATTACATCTGAGCCCCGGATCGACGAAAAAGTAACCTCGAATTTGGGTTTTTAGAGATGTCCCGTTTTGGCGCAGGTGATTCCTTCTGCTCGGATCGCGGCCTGATTTTGGGTTGGAGGCTGGCACCATAAGCCTCAGCGGCGTAACAGCGACCGTGGTCCCGGCTGCCGGCTCAACCCTCGGGAGCCAGGTTGCTGGATTACGCCTGTAGGTATAGATATAATCCACCGTCGCCGACATCATGACATTATCACCTCGTGGCGTGCGAGATGTTGGTGATGTCGTAATACTTCAACGACTTCCAGTATCCCAGCGACATCAAGCCCCGTGTCTGGTGGTCCGCCGAGAATGGCGATGTCCACTTCAAAATCCTCCCGGCTACAACCTTGAGCAGCATTGTCAGACGCCCGACCCCAATGATCCACAGGTAGTCCATTGGCACCCGATGGGATAGTTTCAACCCCGATTTACTTCCACAAACCGCCTTATTTGCCGAGGCTTATTTATTCTCTTAGGCCAAGGCGCGATCTAGGTCGATAGAGGCTTCGATCAAATAACCCAAATCGTTACGCAAGTGCTTGCATTTCGACCCCGAAGCAACCACAGCAGTCGGCATGGAGAATATACCACACTATGACGTCGCTTTTTGGCAGGTATACGAAACTGAAGACGATTGCGACCTCGTCATACGAACCAACAACGGACGAGCCTTCTATTGCACAGTCTCTCCATTACTTTTTTGTCGATCACCCAAGCTCACCGAGCAGTACTTCAAGTGTCTAGACCTGCTACGGTCTGGGGAAGAAGAACAGGACGATTTCTATGTGGAAGATGCGTGCGACTGGCTGTCAAAGCTGTTCGAGCCTCTCGTCGCCCAGCTGGCGCCATCATCTTCAGCGGTTCCCGAGGATGGCCGGCCGACTCTCTCCCAGTATCTGTTCCCTCCGTATTTCATTTGCGGTCTAGATTCTGCCGACGAAGTCCCACGACCATACCAGGCGAAGACTCGGGAACACGGCTGGTCCAGCCCGGTTGTGGTCGTGGGAGACAAATTCCTTCAGGATCTTGACCAGTGGACCCAGTCTTACCTTCCGTCAGATGTCGAGATAATCTACGATCGCCCTGAGGATGTCTTGATCAAGCGACCAACCAAGGTCCTTGTTGATGCGGGAAATGATGGCAAGGTCGCGTGTTGCTTCAAGCGTTTTGAACTCTCATCCGGTCCAGCGCATGCGAAGAAGGAGCTCACGACGTTGGAAAAAATTGCAATGGCGCAGATACCTCCTGCCCCGGAAGCATGGATCTGTCACCTACGCGGAGTTATTTGAGATGGGAACAGCTTGATGGGCATGCTGTTTACCTGGATCGACACGAAGGGGTCCTGTCAAAAGCTAGAGCTGCCCAGAGTTCCTCCGATGTGAGGGAACGTTGGAAAGCGCAAATCAGCACATCACTGGAGAAGCTGCACACCAAAGGCATCGTCTGGGGTGATGCCAAAGCCGAGAACGTCCTGATCGATAGCGAAGATAATGCCTGGATCATCGACTTTAGGGGCAGTTACACCCTCGGATAGGTTGACAAAGAGAAAGCTAGGACGGTGGCAGGCGACTCGCAGGGTTTAGCAAAGATACTCGACATCCTTCATTAAAATAAGCCTCTTTCGATGCAAACACTCGGTTTATGGCCTAATACAAAGGGCTATCTAGGGCTTTATCTCACTTTTGACGTCACCGCGCCTCAGCCCAGACTCAGCACGCAGGCGGCCAACGTATCTCCTAAAGAGCCACCTCAGCCAGACTCCGAAGGCCATTGCCACCTCGCCGCGCATCAGCGCCCCAAACACGGTGTTCTCAGTCTCAAGAAGTTCATACCCATCGATTTCATGGCCCTCGACGTGCGTCAAAGTATGCTTCTTCAAACCCCTCCCCAACGCTTCTGCAGGCATGGGTCAAAGTAGGAAGAGGTACAGCTAGGCGCCGGAAGCGTCCAACGCAAGATCAACAACACAGTCAACCTTAATTAATGATGTCCTTACACAAAGGCTTGTACTCTCTCAGGCCAAGGCGCTCTAGCTCAATGGAGGCTTCAGTCAAATAACTTGAACCGTTACGCAAGTGCACGCGAAGCATCGACTCGCCAGTTGCCCCTGTTAAGGTGGAGAATAGCTTAGGTAATCAGAGGTGGCATTATTATAGAGAACCTTGTAGCTAGCTTACTTAGGAAGATAATTATCATTAATCACCCTATTATTTTAGTACCACTTTATGGTAATAAGGCTAGGATAGTTTAGTCCTATTAAAGGCCCTCTAAATCTAAGATTATTAATACCTAAGTTTAAACTCGTATGTTAATTGTTATACTAGCTAGGTATTGCCAGTAATCATGTCTGTTAAAAATCAGATGCATTGGCCACAATGTGTGAGAATAAGGGGTATAGCTAGGCAAGAGGTATAGGGCACTTAGTATATTAACTAAAGCTTGCTAGGTCTAAGTGTGTTATGTGTACGAGTTGTTGTCTTATAGCTAGTGGCTTACTAGTGTTACGTAGACCTAGCACTAAGGCGTAGTATATCGCGGGGTGTACTTATGTTAGGAGTAAGGCCTTATAATTACCCCTTACTTTTAGCTAGGCTTCTGTCAGGAGCACAAAGGCATGAGGGACATCATGAGAGGGCCGCCTCTCTAAGCGAGGCGAATCCCTGGATGACTCATGCGCCGGGACCTAGCAGCTAGATAGTCACGTGGGCGCGAGGAGAAGGTATATGATAAGGACCTCTCCTATTCAGGGGAGAGGTTAGAGTTCGAAACCTTCACGCACCCACCCCTAGCTATCACCTTCATAGCAGCAACCTTGTTCTCCCATCATCACTCTGTTCATCTCTTCCCACGCCTTTAGTCGTGACAGCTTCTAAATAGCTTTAGATTTACTAGCTAGGATATAGCTATTTACTATCTAGTAGTTATAATAATATTACTAAATTAAAATATTATAATAATAATAAATAGTAATTATCTCCTAGTAATATATATAGCGCTTAAGTATAAAGTTACCTATAATTCCCTATTATATTACTTTCTTTTCTTCTTTATAAAGCTAGTTTATTTTTAATAATTTTTTAAACTTTAATTACCCTAGCTTTTCTTTTAATATTTACTATCTCTTTACTATTACTATAGAGGTAATTTATTTTTACCTTTACTTTTATATATATTACCTATATACTAGGTATATAGAGTTTAAGAAAAACTTAATAATTAAAATTAAACTCCTATAAATTATCTATAGTTTCCCTTATATTTTAGTTATAATAATAGCTAAAATAAAACTTTTTAAATATTATATATAATATAATAAGTATTTTCTCCATATAACTATAACCCATTATTACCTAAGCCATTCTCCACCGTAACAGGTCTAACAAAAAGCTACGGCAGACAACGCCCGCACGACAGCACCACCTAGCACCACCCGTCACGAAGCTCCATCAAGGCCGAGGTTCCCCCGCCCCATCCCGCAAGCCCAGTTCCCGCGAGATCAATGTTCCGACGCTTTCACAGCTTGCTGCGTTGCGTCTTCAGAGGCCGTTACAGTGGCAGCGGCGGTGGCAGTGGCGGTGGGCACCGTGGGCCCATGCCTGATGTCGTCGAAAAAAATAAAAATTTGGTCGGCTTCTGATGGGCGTCGGGCACAAGCAGACCTGCAGATTGGCTTCGACTTCCTCGACTTCCGACTCCCTATTCGTCTTTGACGTCCAACGGCTTCGATACCGAACAGCAAGCAGCCTGCTTCCTCCATCACCTCATACGACCACGCATCATTGGGGTCTTTGTTTTTTCCGCCTCGATTCAAACTAAAACTCGTCGAGCTTCTTTGTTCTTCTTCTCCCGTATCAACACTGGCACATTCCCCTTTGGCAAAAATGGTCCAAACGTCAACTGTAGTGACGGCCGCCGTCGCAACCGCCGCCACAGCCATCGTCGGTATGTCGGAACTCTATGCGCACGTTTCTCTCTGCGACTGGTTTTCAAGACGCAGTTTATCGTAGTATTCCTGAGACGGTATTTTGTTGTCCTGCTGATGATCGGGCGTCCTTCTCATACTGTAGCTTACGCCGTTTACTTTGACTACCGACGACGAAGCTATGCCGAATTCCGCCGCGACTTGAGACGAAACGAGCGCAGACAAGCTCGCGCGGAGAAGGATGAGGCCGAGGCTTCGACGCGCGCTCAACGAGATGCCATCAAGACCAGAGTCGACGAGGCCAAGGCAGAGGGCTTCCCGCTGGTGTTGAGGAGCGCGAGGCATACTTCAACGAACAGGTCATGTCTGGGGAAATGCTCAGCTCGGATCGTACGTCATACCCACCTGGTCAACCGCATCCCTTTCCCGCGTTGCTCAAGCTAACGCTGCTGCGACAGCTTCCAAAGCCGTCGAGTCCGCTCTTGCTTTCTACAGGGGTCTGAAGGTGTACCCTGCTCCAGGCGACCTGATCAAGATCTACGACAGCACCGTTCCCAAGGTTCGTTTTGCAGTCAGCCGGCAGATGCATTTCTCGCTGTTGCCGTATCCTAACTCTGGTCCTTTCTTTCCAGCCTATATTAGACATCCTCGCCGAGATGATAGCGTACGACTCGTCTCTCGACATTCGCTGCCGCCCTACCGGCCCTGGTGGCATCAACCTCGGCGACATTCCCAACGTCGGCCTTGACTGAGCAGAGTACGCATCTGTTATGATCAATCGGCGTCAAACCCACAGCTCTAGTAGAGAAAACACGCCTCGCCTCTGCTTTGACGAAACCATTGCATCGACCTCACCTATCGATTGCATTTTTCTTGGGCTGCGTCTCACCACGGGGCGCTCGGTTGGTACAGGATTATGGAGAAATAGACACCACCCAAAAAAGAGAACGATGGACGAAGGGACGGGAGGCGATGTCCTTGTGTACGATATATATATATATTTCGCTCTTCCGTTTACGTACAGAGCTTTGTGTAAACAGTTCTTAACGGCAGTATAATACCGCTATGGAAGGTGGAAGGCGTCTGGGAATACCCAAGGCAACATTTTTCCGTGAATCATTGTGGGTTCACGCATAATTGTGTGCGTCGCATTTATTGACTGAAGGTGAGATTGAGGACGTAAAGTGGAAAAAAAAAAAATTTCCATCAGAACCCTTCTTAATCACCAGCTGTCCGGTGGCGGTGCCTCCCGAACCACAACATTTCCAATTTTCCTCCCCTTTCTATCAACGCGATCATCTCTGGGATCGAATCCACCGTTCCCCCATAAAGCCCACTCCGGCGTCGGCTCACCCATGTAGTCCTCCGGTGTCCAATCACCGTCCGGCCCTCTCTCCTCAAGAAGCTCGAAGAACTTGGTATAATCAATGTGCGTGTGCCACTTGCCATTGACGGAGAACCGCTCGCTGGCCAGCAGGATACAGCAGCTGTGCGCATGTTCTGCCGCAATGCCATATTTCAGACCCTTGTCCTTGAGACGCTTCTCGAGAGCGTTGACGAACTCGCACACTTCCCAGTAGAAAGGGACGTTGGACATGCTGAGTCCGGCGTTCGAGGACGTCGATGTGCCGCAGTACGTCACGCCCTTTACTTCCACAAAACAGGGAAGGCCTCGTTCGACAAGCTGTGCATAACCCTCTGCTTCGTCCTCGACGTTGAACCCCTTCACGAGGGTCAGTCGGAAGACAGTGCGGTGACGGAACCGCTTCTCCCGCAGAATGTCGAGGCATGTTTGGAAGCGCTCCCAGAAGTCTCGGTGGAGAGGTCTGTCAATCTTGCGCAGGGAGTCTTTGTTGGACGCGTCGATGGAGACGTAGAGTTGGGTGACCGCCTTGAGGGCGGCCAGCTGATCGGGGTGCTGTGCGTTGCAGACTAGGAATGACGAGATGCGCTCTGCGTGAAGCATGGCGAGGAACTCGTTGATGTGGGGATAGAAGATGGGCTCTCCGACCAGGGACAGCGCGCAGTGACGGATCTTGAGGGCTTCGGCGTAGCGCTCTGCTCGTACGCCAGGGACGCCTCGCAGCATCTTGATCTTTTTGTAGTGGCCTTCCTTGACGCCTTCGAAAATCATCTCGGGGGTCGACGACCCAGCGCCAGGTTGTTCCAACGGGGTTGGTGCCGTGTCTCCAGCAAAAGACGCATTTGTTGGAGCAGGATAGGGAAGGGGTGGTTTCCATGCATTGGTGCGAATTGATGCCATAGAGAGAGTACTTGTAACAGCTTCCTCGGCCGCGAAGAGCAGACTTGGTCCAGCGACAAATCTTGACCCCGGAGTGAGATCCGACGATGGAATATCCTTGCTTTGTGAGGGCCGCATAGGTGGGTGAGTTTTTGGCAACCATTTCCTTGATCACGGGAGCAACTTGGGTGCGCTTCTTCGTCGACGCTCCATACGATGTGAAATCGACGGCCAGAGGGGCTTTCTTGCTGTTTGTGCTGGGCTTGTTCGCCGATGTTCGTAGCATACGTCCAAGGTCCTCCACATCCTCCAACGGTCGAGAGGATTCCTTCTCCCCCCAGAAGCCTCATCTTCGAATAAAACCTCGCCATCGTCTTCATCGGCGACATGCTCGGCATCACTCTCAACTGCGTCTCCACTTCCCAGTACGCCTTCACCTAAACTACCGCTTCGCGCAACGTGAGCAATGACCTCTTGTATGCCCAATGTCCACTCGTCGAATCTCTCGACATGATTTCCCCTCATGTCGCCCATGCCAACAGGATAAGCGCGTTTGCGGGCAGTCAGCTTCGACATCCACCTGTCAAGCTCCTTGGCTTGGAAGCAATAGCCCTCTGCCTCGTCAGGCCAGCCCTCCTTGTCTCCAAACCCAAAGACTGAGTAGCCAAGCAATGATGCCAGAGGAGCCGTGTCGATCCTAAAATCGTGATGCGTCTCTTCGAGGTGTTGCAGGAGTGTGTCGTTGATCGTGTCAATATTATAGCTTGGCAAGAGGAACAAGTAGAAAAGGTAGGCGTTCTCGGCTGACTTGGCAGGACTAACAAAAAGTCTTCGAAGTCGATATCCGCCAAATCGTGGACTTCAGGTTCTAGAACCCGTCTCCCAGTGTCTTGTGAGAGTTGATGGGCAGATCTCGATAACGTGGCCAAGTACTGTTTCGCAATCTTTTCCGTCTTCGTCGTAACTGAGGAAAAGAATATCAAGACCTTGACAGGCCGGCTCTTGTCGTGAAACACCTTGTCTTCTGCGACTGGCTTCTTGACCATGCCACCCTTGATCCTGCGGGGCCCATCGGGTCCAGTAGTGTTGATCCGTCCGGTGATGACAACATTGGACCGTCTTTTCGCATCCTCTGTGACAATTGTACTTTGCGATTCTGTCGGTAGCGCCTTCAGGGGTTCCAATTCCACCTTGTTGCGAATATACACTCGGATCGCCGCGAGAAGCACCAGCGCGCACAGTATAAGCGGTGTTCGGTTTTCGTGCCAAAGCTCGACAAGGTCTTTTACGCCCAGTTAGCCAGCCCGTCAACGCACTCTGAAGACAGATATTTTGCCGCCTACCATCAAACTTGACCCCTGAGCGACCCTTGAACAACCCTTGGAGCGGGTCTGTTTTCTGACAGACTCCAGCCATTCTGCAGGCTTTACAATCACCTCCGGCGTTCAAGGCAGGGAAGCGTGGTCGTTCTTTTCATCGGTACGGAGTACGTCAACTGGTCTGTCTGACTATGAATTTGGCGGGGACGAGTTTCAGCCCGCAGTAGTAGTAGATTTTACTTATCGATAACGCAGCACGTCAATTTCAAATGCGAGCGACTCGGACCCCAAACCAACCAGTCCTACCTCTGCCCTGTTGCATGGGTCGTCCCGGTACGGATTTACAGATTGTGTATTACTGGGACACATCGAACAGCACGTCACTTGATCTGGCGCCATTGTTCCAGATCGCCTGACATTCAAGCGCAAGGAAGGATTCTGGGGCAGATGCTGGCCCAGGAAGGAAAGAGTCCTGGGCCATGGGGCGGGCAAGTGCACACACTCCAGTATCTGTTTCTTACTTCAATCTTCCGACCCCATCTCATTCTGACCGGCGTTTTCTTCTGCCCCTGAACTTTGACGGCGTGATTGTGTTTAGCTCTCGCAAGGCACGAGGCGTGAGGGGAACCTTGATGTTGACGCGTGAATGTGACCTCCTTCAACTTCCAGATCAGATATGCCATGAAATCTGCGCGGGCTAGGCAAACCCGACTAGGTATTCACGTCCCAAAAACGATGTACACAAAAGACAAGGCCAGTTGATGTATTTGGTCAGCTGTCCAGTCCTATGCAACAACCGTTCTAGACTCTTGCTTCTGGGGCCCGGCATTCGCAAGATAATTTGAATGATGGCAGTTTCTCTCAATTGTTGGATGATGGCACGTAGTCTTAGTTACTCGCGGTCAACCTCCTTGTGCCTTAGTTGTTTTGCTTTCGAAGCCATCCCTGCACCACGACTGCAACAAGGGCTATCGACATGCCACCAACACATGCCATGATCAAATGATTTCGGTCGATTCCTCTAGTCCCCCGCGTTTTTCGCGATGAGGAGCTTCCATCTATGAAGTGCAAGCCAACGATGCATACCCTTGCTTATGATCGACTCGATGAAGCAAACTCGAAAATCGGCGTCGTTTGAAAGTTGGACGAAGGTCATCCAGGAAACCGCTTCCGAAAACTGGGGCTGAAGAGATGCAATAAATGAGCTTCGGTCCTCTTGAAGCCATGAATCTGGTGGTAGGCTAAGAGGCTGAAGGCGAAGTAAACGAGGAAATGCAGCTGCCAATTGCATTGGGACCTTGGCAGGAAACCCCCAATCAATGATGCTTGCACATCTTAGTACTATTCGCAGTATCATTCTTAGATGCACACTCACCCGCTAATGTTGTATGCCGAGTCTACAATAATGTTCTGCGGCGATAGATCGCCATGATCCGTGGCGAACGGCGCCTCATCTAGGCTGGGGTAGAGCACTTGGGGAAGGAGACTTTTCTGGTCTGCACAGCTTTGTTCCGTAATACCTGGCAGGTCACTGTTACGGATTCGGCAGAGCTTGTTATCGATTATTCTCTCAAAATGCCTCGTAGCAGTCACTCCTGCTATTGTCAGCAGACGTCGGACGAGGCCAAGGGGCGTCAGGCGCACTTGGTTCTTTGGTGCACTCAATGAGTGACGCTTGTATGAATGCGACCTGATGAAGGATCTTGTCTCGAAGTGGTCGCGGCGGGTCAACTGGAGACCAGTTCAGTGGGTTGCCGGGAATCCATGTTAACGCAATGAATGGATATCCAACGACATTCTCGAACGTGGAGCTCAATCCTCGAAGCTTTGCCGCCCAACGAAAGCCCTTGGTCTCAAGCTCTCGAATCACGTCAGCCTCGCCTACTACAAGGCTTATGATGGTCTCTCGGTGAGCAGCCTGCACAAAGAGTGGGATTCGCACAGCCCAGCTCTCCCCACCAGGAAAGTCTGCCTTGAAAACCCGACACTGGCCGCCATCGAAATGCTTGCCCAAGATGGGGGCTTGGCCGTCAGATCGAAGCTGAGAAATGGCGAGAGGTATGTTCTCTGGATGGAAGCCTTCCTCCCCATCGGTGCCATGTTCGTTGTGTCGTTGCGGGGATTGATCGAGGACTTGAGGTCGTACGGTTGGACCGAGAGGTGGCTCCGACAGGCTTTAAATACCTGGCCATAGGAGCGCAGGGGAAGCGCAGAGGAAGCACCTGCACCTCTCCCTGTACAGGGTGACTAGAATATGGATAGATTTTGGACAATTCGCGGTATACACTTGACTAAAGCAGAAAAGAAGTAAGAATGAGGCAGCTTGTAGGTGCTTGAATATAAAGAAGGCTCTATTGAAGAAATGCATTCCAATGTTCTGCTCTCTAGCTCTACTTTTTTCTTCAGGTCGTCAATCCTGTATTCCTGGCCACAAACATAAACACCGCATTGCTTACATCGAGTATTCGTGTTGCAGCAGGGGTACAAGACCGCCTATTTCTGCAATGCAACTTGAAACCTCATTTGCAAAAGTTGCAGAGCAGGCCCCAACAAACGTCTAGGAGAGTAGCTTGGCAATATCTGCCATCCTCGTCTCCTTGGCCGCCTTGCCTTTCTTTTCCTTTTCCTGAAATGCCTTCGTGACCAAGTGTCTCTTTTGCTTTTGAATATCCAACACTCTCTCTTCAACTGATCCTTCCACAATCAGCCTCCAAACAGTTGTCTCTCTGGTTTGTCCAAGTCTATGAACCCTGTCAATGGCTTGGTCCTCAATCGCGGGAGCCCACCCTAGGAATAATCAGCACTTGGAAATAACATCAAAGAGGAGACGGACAGGTTGAAGACACGTACAGCTATCTGATAAAATAACGGTATCCGCAGACACGAGGTTCAGTCCAACACTGCACACGGCCAGGCTTGCAAGCAAGATTCGTGTGTCAGCGTCAGTGTCCAGTGCTCGAATGGCACGATCGCGTTTTTCCGTATTCATGCTTCCATCCACTCGGCTGTATTTGATGCCGGAGCTGTCGAGTTGATTCTGAACAATGTTCAGGAATGATGTCCATTGTGAGAAGATCACCACCTTTGAACCGGGATTGTTCAACGTTGCTCGAACGATTTGCATCATGGCTTCAGTCTTGGAGCTCTGCGTTGTTATGTCAAAGTTCTCATCAAAGTCCGTCTCTGCCGCGGGCTCCAAGAGACAATCTTCGGAAAGCACGTTCCTGCACATGGGGCATCTGTGCTGGATCTGAATGGCTTTAGTAATGCAAGCTTGGCAAAATACGTGCTTGCAATTTGTGATGACTGGACCAGTCGGTACGTCGTAACATATAGCGCAATCCTCTTGGTTCTCAACGTAGAGTCGCAGAGCCTCTCGTAGCAAGGCCGTGTTTTTTTCATCTAAAGGCACAACATCTTGACCTTCAAACAGCTTCATCAGCTCATTGATCCGGTTCTTACAGAGCGTCCAATGATTGCACCTTGCAAGCTGTCAGCTGCACAATCTATTTATGCTGGAGGATGGCAAAGCAACTTACGTCTGGCGCAGCCGTAGCAGTCGTTCCAGGACGCCTTGGAATTGTCCCTTCTGCTCGGCTACCTTGGTTTGGTACTCCGCAAGTGCACCGCGAGCTTCATCACTATGTATGTTCTGATTAGCCTCGGCATCCTCGATCGAGTCCACATTCTACTTACAGCAGGATATCATATCTACGTTTCTCCTCAGGATGAAAAGTGACGTGATGCAAATATTCCTTCTTTGGTGGTAGTTTTAGATCGACAAACTTCGTGTCTTTCTTTCGCCGGAGACAAATGTC
Source organism: Epichloe scottii (assembly GCA_021950295.1). Classification (NCBI taxonomy): domain Eukaryota; kingdom Fungi; phylum Ascomycota; class Sordariomycetes; order Hypocreales; family Clavicipitaceae; genus Epichloe; species Epichloe scottii. The sequence continues at coordinate 2,142,288 of CP083245.1, forward strand.
CTGCATAAGTGCTTGCAAGACTGCCTCTGCGCTAGAGTCACCCGCCGCCAACTTTCTGGTCACCTTTGTGTTGTAGATCTCAGGCTGTTCGATTCCTCCAGTGATGTGCAAGAACTTGATCAGAGACTGCAGATCCTTCACCGAGTTGATTCTGTCGATTAACGGTTAGTATAATCGGGGCCAAAGGTATAGCATTGCTCAGCACATGCATTGGAGTACCAGTCAAGACCCATCGCGACTTAGCTTGGACAGCACAGGCAGCCAGGGCAACCTTTGTCTTGGCGTTGCGAATGATGTGACCCTCATCTAGGACAACACGCTTCCACTCAACGCTGCTAGACAAAAGAACCTGGGGCACCTTGGCATCTTTTTCGCGAGCAAGCTTGCCATAACTGGTAATTACCACATCGTACTCCATCAGTTCTTTGGCCGTCATTTTCTTGTCTCCGTGATAGATGAAAACACTCGGAGCGCATTCCGGTTTGACGTGGCGTTCGATCTGCTGTTTCCAGTTGCTCATGACGCTAACAGGAGCAACGATCAACGTCGTTCCCGAACCCCCGTCAGTATCAAACTGATAATTTGAAGGGTCTTGCCAAGTCCCATGTCGTCTGCCAAGATGCCACCTGAAAATAGTTGTGGCGGCGATGTATTGACATAGTCTGTTGCGGCATTCCAATAGTATCCTCTACTGTCCTGTTTCCATAACTGAACAATGTTGCCGAGCTCTTTTGTCGGCAAGACTGGATTCTCCTTTAGAGTCATCCATGCCAACCCCTGAAATTCTCTCAACACAAACGTCTGGAATTATGACGGGAGCAGAAAACATACCTGAAGTTGATACGGCAACAGAGTTGCTGTCAAAGCTGCTGGTTGTTCGCATCTTGGCATTTCGGACAAGTATTTCTCGTCCATGGCAAATGTTTTAATTGCATCAGCCCCATTGCTGAGATCGACAGACTGGCTGTGCTTCAAAATATCCTCCAGTGATATCTCGGGTTCATGGAAACTTTTTGAGCCAAATCCATGGGTAGAGCCACCGGCTTTTAAGCCCAATGTAGTCCTCTGAGCTTCGGCTTCCTTCTTAGTGCGCTTCAGCTCCGTGGCCTTAACGAGCTTGTCAGCTTTGAGGCTGTTCTCAATCCTTGTGCGGTCCCACGGACTACTTGGCCCATAGAAAGCAAGTTTGACGGGGCAATCGTAAGCCCCTTTATATCCAGACAGGGAAGCTTCGAGAACGATGTCTCCCGAATCCTAAGTCATCCTCAGCGTCTGTAACTATGAGTGGTTTATTGTCCCACTGACCACATATGGTGCTACTTTTTCAACTATCTTTCGTGGCAAGTGTCCAATTTGCTGATACATGACGTTGTCCATACGAATGGCGTTCCTGTCATACTGGATTGCAAATTAGAGAACCATGCACAAAACCAATGGACAGTCACACGCCTTACTTGATTCTCAGGTTCTCGCCGACACAGCATAACCTCACCGGGAGAGGCTTCGCCCCTGTAATATTGGATCCCAACAATCTTAGTATCTGGGGAAAACGAGCGTTATTCAGAAGGCCTCTTAAACCAATGGCATCAAGAGTTAGCACCGAGATCACTCACCAAAGGTACCGTAAAGCTCTCTCACCGGCCCGTCATCGTCCTGAGTTAGGTCCAAAACCTCATTCTCGTATGCTGCCGTTTGAGAGGAACTCATCGGCTGGCTGGACGGAATTGCATGCCGGCTAACCTGCGTGCCGCTGGGCGAAGAGTTATAGACAGATGACCCGCCCAAACCGGTCGAGCCGGTCGCTTGGGCGGGCGAATGCCGCTTTGCTTGCAGCTGAGATTCGTAGTCGCCGGTGAGATCAACCACATCTCGAAGGCTTCTTTTTGGCGGGCAGGCATGATACTCTCTAATGAGGCGCCAAATGAAGTGTGTAAGTCATTTCGGTACTTTATTGTAGCCACCGAAGTTGGTAAAGGAAATCCACTCACGGTGATTTCTCGTCACTTGGCTGTTGGAGAGGAAGCCTCCGCATGATACTGCAAAACCCCGCAATTTTCAAGACAAAAAAAAGTCCTTCAGTCAGGTGCCTGAAGTTTCACGCAGCTCGCAGCTGTAGTCAGCTGTGCAAGTCGCCTCTGCTTTGACTAGCGCGCTTTTTCCAACTGGTAGTTTTCGTATTACTGGTGTCTTCTAGCAAGGGGCCCACGGTGGAAGCGCGTCATCACGTGATACTCACCCGCCGACCGATTATTCCAACATCCGACAGCCGTCAGCCGTCGGGACCACTATTTCTTTCCCTTTTAGGACTAGTCTCAATCACGCAATCATGAAGCCCCCAAATGAGAAGGGTATGAATAACAACGACTTCTTTTTGAATGACACTTCATTTTCTCAACTTCAACCTGGAAGCATTCTACGGCTCTGGAAGTGTCCATGCGAAATATGAGCTTTTATTGCATACAGAGCTATCATGCTATCATTATGAAGAGACGCCGCTAACACACATTAACCGAAACACCATATCAGGGCTCCACAACAGCTGCCAAGGGGCGCCGGCAGGGAGGACAAAATTCTCAACGCCTCAGGTGGGCGAACGAAGTGCAATGGTCGAGAAGGAAATCAAACGCTGCATATGTCAAAGCAACAAAAACAAACAAACGCCGACGCTGGATGCCCCCGCACTTGACGCTTTTGCTTCATCCTCCCGTCTACTGCTTCAACAGACGACCATACGCTGAGTAGTAGTGGCAACCAGGGACATGGCTACTCTTGCCAGTCTTCTCATCGAAGATGTGGCAACCCTCTTTAGCTACGTTGGGAGGAGTGTATACTGGCAAAGTTGCTGGTCAGCATGTCCGCGAAATTGCGAGGACTCGGTGGTGGACAAGAAACTCACAGTGCAACGAGACGGCGAAGTCGCTGCCTCTGTTGGAAACGCGGTGCAGACCAAGCTCATCGGCCATGTAAGTGACGCCGTTTTCCTTGTATGTTTTCTCAGAGATGACCGTCATGGGTCCTGGCTCTGCATCGTTCTCGGGGAAGGCATAGCGGGTTTCCGTCAGGTTTCCGTGCAATATCTTCATCAGGCAATGAGCATTGCCGTGATCATGGATCGGGCTTCCTTTACCGGGAGACCATACGAGGACTAACTGTTCACGACGGCAAGACATGCATCAGTTATATGCGTTGCAAGAACACAGCATATTATCTGCTCGACGGTGGACAACTTACCAAGTTGCTCTTGCCGTTGCCCTCATCAACAAGGTTACGGGTATACCCACGACTGGCGTCACCAAATGCATACTTGCCCCATTCCATGGGGTTGCTATCATAGTTCCTCATCAAGTCGTTCAACAAGTCAACGTTTACATCATCCGAGGTCAAGCCAGACGAGGGGCCAAGAGCCTTCTTCATGGCCTGCACAAGCTGTTCGAACTTGTCGGTCTGCCGGGACCCGAGAGCAGCCTTGGTGCTGCTGATTGGGAGGGCACTTGAAATGACGTCGACGGCCATGACGGAGTTGCTTGTCAAGGTTGCAAGGAAGAGATATATAATGTCTTGTACTGAGGTAAGGTATAGTATCAACTTGAGAGTTATGTAACTTGCTGCACACGAAGAAGAGGACAACGCAACAACGACGACGATGATACCGCCTTGTCGGTGGATAAGAGGGGGAATACATAGCACCGGCTGGGTCACCTGAGTGCTGGGCCGCGTCGGTGGATAGTATTGCCGGCGTAGTCCGTAGACGGTGGGGCCTTTCGCCAAGATGTTTTCGTCAGACCACCAACGACTGGAGCAAAGGGCTGAATGGCTTCAATCGGCACAGGCGAACCTTGAGGGAGATGTGATTGCGGCAAGATGGTGCGACATGGTTGGTCACTGGACCCGCAAAGTGGACGACCCCCACCAGCAGCAAGCAAGCGTTGAAAAATCCTTGTACCGACGAACCACAGATGTGCAGTGGCCGGGCGGGAACAAGGGGCCAAAGGCAGCAAAGAGGCGAGGCACAGAATCCTGCGGATCCTACGGAGAAGGAAGTAACTGAGGAGTTTCCATAATACGACGAAACGTACGGAGTACGGAGGACAAAGTACGGTTTCAATCACCTTGTTTCTTTAAGAAGACGTTGAATATTGCCAAATTCGGCCAAGGTGGCCTGTTTTCGATGACTCGCAAGCTGCTTCCAAAACTTCCAAAAAGCGGGCATTTGTACAAATTTCACATCGCGACTGACACCATCTTCATGCGACACAGACTACCACAGGAACAGTAGGAGGGTGACGATGGGAGCGAGGCGGCAGACGCAGTTGATCGGATTTCGGCACCAACAAGCAGGGCAAACGAATGAATGCTCTCCACACTGTCCGTCCCCAAGTATCCCCACTACTCCGTACTCCTTGAGCACAATGCACGCACGGGCTGCGCTGCGCGGCACGCAAGTCTCATCATTACTCCACGCAGAAACAGGCGCTCGGCAGCGTCGGTCAATCAACCTAACTGGTGAAGAGTTGTATCCGTCATTGAAATCTCCTAGAAAGTTTCAATCCAGCATCTGCCATCGTAGACACAGAAAAAATGGTATTGACTTTTTTGTTCTGGCTGGGGGAGGAGTTTCCCGTTGGCGCTACAAGCAGGCAGACCGGCGGCATTTCTTGATTTTTTCCCCCTCGGTTTGTTATATCAGGGCGGTGCGTTTGATATCCCATTTCTGTTACCAAGAGATGGCGGCGGCGAAATGGAGATTTCTCGGGCTTATTCGCGCGCTCGGGGTTTCGCCCACTTCCATATGTATGCATTGAAGGAGTCATTTTATTTTCCCTCACGGCACTTGAACCTCCTAGGAGTCTTGGTCAAGGCTGCGGATATCTTTCCTCCTCCCCATGAAAGCGAGCGAGACAGTTCAGGGTGAGAACCGTGAACAACGAGGCCCAGTAGTAGGCGAGACTGCAAAACTGTTACAAACCAGAAACAAGACGGATAGGAACGACGCCATGGCCGCGAAGCTGACGTCCTTGTTCGACTCGACATGTGCCTCAAGAACGAGTGGCAACGCGGAGACGTGCGACGACAACTCTGGAACCATCGACAATGGCACGTTGTGCAACCGCAATGCCGGCGCCGACCTGGCGAGTGAAGCATCTTGCGGGAAGGTCTCCGAGGAGGCGCGAGGCTGGAGGCGCATCATTCGCAACTTTACTCCATCGTACGTCGTCTTCTTTTCGTAGACCCTTTTCTCATCCCAGCACTTGGCAAGATTGCGCACATGTTCCTCAGCCTCATCAGCTCAATGGGGCAATCGGTTTGGACGGACCAGCGCTAACACAGCAATCCTCGTGGTAAGATGGTTCGCAGTCAACATGGGAACAGGCATCGTGTCCATCACCCTCCACAACTTACCGTACAACGCCCAGTGGCTCCAGTACATCAGCTACATCTTCTTCGGACTTAACATACTGCTCTTCACCGTCTTCCTGGGTCTCTCCATCGCACGATACACCGTGTATCCCAAGATATGGTGGGCCATGATTTCGCATCCAGCACAATCTTTGTTTCTCGGCTGCTTCCCAATGGGATTCGCAAGTGAGTGTCGCTCTTTCATGGTTCCCCTTTCATCACTTCTCCAGAAGCATGGCGACTGACTGGCCCTCTGTCTCGCAGCCATCATCAGCATGATGATTCTCTGCTGCCAAGACTGGGGAACCTGGCTCGTCTACCTCGCCTGGACGTTCTGGTGGATCGATGTTCTCCTCTCCATGGCCACGGCCATCAGCATGCCCTTCATCGTCATGCATCGCCATAAACCAGGTCTAAGCAGCACCACCGCCGCACTGCTGCTTCCCATTGTCCCCGCTGTCGTTGCAGCTGCCACGGGCGGCGTTGTTGCCGAGGCGCTTCCCGATCGTGGCCACGCGCTCACCACTCTCGTGGTGTCGTACGTTCTCTGGGGCATCGGCGAATGCATGTCTGCTTGCGTCCTTGCGCTGTACTTTCACCGCTTGACTGTCCACTCCCTTCCGCCCAAGGAAGTGATTGTGTCCGTCTTTCTCCCTGTTGGGCCCCTCGGACAAGGCGGTTTTGGCATCCAGCAGCTGGGCAAAGTTGCCGTAAAGCTTTTGCCACAGACCCAAGTCTTCAAAGCCGCTGGGGTGGACGTCGCGCGTGGCGCCGAAGCTCTGTACATCCTCGGCGTGTTCATCGGCATGATCATGTGGGGGTTCGCCCTCGTATGGGTGTGCTTCGCCCTCATCAGTCTGGCGACGATTCGACATTTCCCCTTCAACATGGGCTGGTGGGGGTTTACTTTCCCTCTTGGTGTTTGGGCAACCTGCGGTAGTATGCTGGCCGTCAATCTTGACAGCACATTCTTCAACGTGGCTACAACAGTGAGTCATCCCTGCTTCTGGTCTGGTCCTGCCCCAATTGCTGACGCATCTGACAAGAGATTACCTCTCTGTCTGTCCTTCTGCTTTGGATCATGGTTGCCAGCAGAACGATGCACATGGTTCTCAAGGGGGACATGTTCTTCGCCACGTGTCTCAAGGATCTCCGAGAAAAGAAGCGCCAACAGAAGGAAGAAGAAACCCCCGAGTGGTGTAATTGTGCCCGAGGATTGAACTGAGGCAAACGGGGTTTGACGTTTATACTACTACACGTACATACGGAGTAAGGCTAGAACAAAAGTGGATAAACTGTCGACGTGCGGGACCTTGATAGACCGCGGCGAATGGTGCTCAGTAAAATCGGATGTCAGGGTCTGCCACTGATAAGACATCATTTTGATATCTCCAGCCAATGGCAACCATGAGTTAATGGAAATGATTCTATGCCCTGCTTCTAGTTCTTCAAGACGCTACTATTATTCATCACGCCATCACCCATGTACAGTACTTCTTCCCACTCTACCCCTACTTGAGCCACCTGGCATACGCCCAGCGAATTCTTTCTAGGGCTTTGGTCTGTACCTGCACGCCTTTGATATTTGATAAATCATCAAGATCCTCCAAGAATTCCTTTTCGATTTCGCTCGGCATCAGGTTACTGGCATAGCTGCGAAGTACGTGAACCTCGCAGAGCAACAATCCGTGGTCCTTGTATGATAATACATTATTTTCGGTCGGTCTGGCTTCCGACAGTATTCTGTCGATGTTTCGTAAGATCCGTACAGCCCGGCCTGACTTCTTGTCTCGGCGAAGGCCAGTCCGGCCGCCGAGTATTCCACGCAGATACTGAACTAGGCCGATCGAGACCAGCACGCCTGGTGTCAAGCCCACAAATCCAAAAACCAGTTCTTGACTCTTCAGTAAGGAGTCAATGCCATGCATGGCAACCTCCAAGTCCACCTTGGTCTTTTGTACTTGGATCAGCAATGATCGTACAAGATCTCCACGAACAGCGCCCACAAATGGCTTCCGAAGGTCCTGTTCGTACGCCTTCAGCACGGGAGTCACGTCTCCTTCGGCGACCTTGCTGCGGATGTCGGCAAGTTGTGCGCTAGTTGGGTTCGTATTCCCTTCAACAGCGAAGCGAGGTTTATCCTTGACAAAATCGACAACCATTCGCTCAAGACTCTCGCGGTCAGCCTTGAGGCTATCACGACTCATGATTGCAATCTCACTAGACTCATCATGGCGGATGGTCTTGATGACCTTGTCGGTCGGCTGCACAATCCAGTTGAACCAAAAGTCTCGAATGGTGCCTCCTAAATTCGTGATCCAGTTGAGGATCTGGTCCTGTCGGCTGACAAGAATACGCAAAATAGTCGTTGAGGAAATCACACCAACAACAGTGGGAATCCAGTATCGCACGACTCGACTAGGTCGTCCGTTCTCCTTGACGAGGGTTGACATGCTGCCAACGTGTTCTGGGAGCGTCCTGTCAATGATGCGCAAGAGTCGACGAGACAGGACCGCAGGACGATCCGGATTGACACTGTCTTCCAGGTGTATTGAAAGCTCTGGGTCCTCCTCAACGCCTGCAAACACCTTGTCTTCGAAATCATGAATATTGACGTCCAACGAGCACACCTCTTTTAACACCATGTCCATTAATGCAACGCTGCGCTCGACCACACCTTTGAGGTCATGGCTGTCCTGCAGCTCCGCCTTGTCATCATCGTGACCAAATTGAAGGCCTTCGTCCATCAAGACTCCTAGCCCGCTAGCTGTGATTTCTCTCAATTTTCGGAGCTGTGATTGTTTCCTGCGAGCCTCTGAGCGACAAAAAGCCACCGGGGATAAGACCTTCCTCTGGATATTCCCAAACGATCGTTCCCGAATAGTGTCCCGTACGATGCCGTAGAACTGGCGCCATTGATGCGATACGCCCGCGGTCGTAGAGTCGACTAACTCGGCAGGTGAGTCTCGGACGGAAAGCGAGCCAAGTCGCATCTTGCTCGCGTTATAGACATCTTCACCCCAGGCCCAAAAGCGGATTGGAGAAGTTTGGACCGTATACAGACTGCTGTAAGTGTAGGAATTTAGCACATCGGACCAGTACCAAATGTCATCGTTGAGAGGGACAATTTGATCCAGCAACGAGTTCAATATAGCGCCATAGATGTGGACGGTCGCTTTGCTGACTAGTAACCACTCGATCTCGTCCTCGTAAGCGCTTTTCGCTCCTGGCTCTCCCGGCTGAGCAAGTTCTTGGAGGTCGTGCTTTTTGAGAGAGGGAGCCCAGATTGTTTGAGTAGACCTTTGACGTGTTGGAGAGCTAGCAGATTGTTGGAAGCCGTAGTGGCACTCAGAGACTGGACGACGCGGAGAAGTTGATCTAATCTTGGAGACGAAAATGAATCGGCGGGCACGAGTGCACGCTCTTCCACTTCTGAGCGACCATCGTCCGAGGCGGTCTCTGAGATGATTGGCAGGCGATCCAAATAGGCATCGAGTCGCCGGACCTGGCTATGGATCGTATGTCAGTGTCCACGAAACCGTCCTGACATATCTCGAGATTGTGGCCGTTTAGTAAATGGGCTGGGTCAAACTTACTCGGACACGAGTGACATGATGCGGTGAGGAGTTGCCCTGGTAGCTGGCTTTGCAATGAGACTGGGGCTAATGTCAAACTGACAAAGCCTCAATCGGCATTGATCCAACTGACCAGGCGGTACTCTGTAATCTAGTGAGAAAGTGTGGGGGAGCGAATCAGAAGGAACTAGGTGGGCAGGTGACTGGATACGTATGCCTAATCAGACCACTAAGTGAACAGTTCGGAAGGATGGCCAGCTGACAAAGTGGTTTGTTTATTTCTTCGGAATAGATGAATGGGGACTGGCGCCAACGGGCGAGCACGAGAGTTGAGATAAAATGGTGGTGGCGTGAGGCCGTTGCGAGATCGGTTCGTGTTCGGGTTCACGGACGCGGAGAAACAAGACCACAAAAGAGCATTTACACAGACCAAGAGCAGCTCGTTGCGTGACGGAGCGAAAGAGAGTGACACAAACGGTATAGAGTTGCAAGGCAATATAAAATCAAATGGACACTGTTGGAAGGTTCCAAAAAAGATATTGAGATCATCAACAAGCATCAGACTCCAGAGCAGCTGCCAGCTGAGCCAAATTCGTATTCGTATTCGTGGCGTTATCGATAAATCCATTCGCACAAGGCGGTGCAGCGAAACGCGTCGAATGGTATTGGGTAAGGGGGGCGGAAACCGGGATCTTGCACCAGTCAGTGGCCTCATTCTCGAGCCACACAGCCGTTACCAGATTGGCTGCTGGGCATGTGGTCTGTCGCCGGCTGCTCGCAAGCCGGTGGCCACAGACTGGATAATACTGGATCCATCGCCCCTGAGACGACACGCTAGTAGTGTAAGAAGGGGATGAGGCGAACAAAAATATGGATTTGCGCCGCGACTTTGATGAATTCCGATAAAATCTCAGCCCTCCCCCACTGCGCAGACCCTGATCAGTCAATCTCTCCTCAGTCGCCTCTTCACGGCTTGCACGCCCAATCTCCTCCTTTTCCTTTTCCTTGAAATACAGCGTGCAACACTAACTGCATGTTTGGCACCTGGTGCTGACTTTCGTTTCTTTTGACTGCAAACCAAACTCTTCCAGAAACTCCGGTTCCGAAGCAGTCATCATGGATTTGTTGTGAGTATTTACCTATTCGACGAGGACTCTCAAAGCACGCCCCTTCAGCGTGAAGGCCGGAGTGGCCATTCTGACATGATCGACCTTGCAGAAACGTGAACGTCAACGCCGCCAACTCGACCCAGGACTACTTCGCCGTTCTCGAGGAGGTCGCCAAGTACAATGTCAACCTCAACTTTGCTGAGCGTCTCTGGGCGGTACGTGTGCCACTTGCGATCCCGACTTGTCGGATCCCAACCCATGCTCAGCTCCTCCCATCCCCGAACGACAAATGTTTGGCTAACAGCGCCATTGGATAGGCTTGGTATCTCTTTATGCAGAATGATACCCTTGCGACCGGCATCATGAGCTTCGTCATGCACGAAATCGTCTACTTCGGCCGCTGCATTCCGTTCCTTATCATGGACAAGATTCCCTATTTCCACAAGTACAAGATTCAGAACCAGAAGATTCCCACCCTTAAGGAGCAATGGGACTGTGCCGCCATCGTTCTCATCAGCCACTTCACCGCCGAGCTTCCTCAGATTTGGTTCTTCCATCCCATTGCCACCTACTTCGGCATGGACTACGGTGTGCCGTTTCCTCTCTCTTGAAGATGGCTATTCAGATTTCCATCCTTTTTGTTATGGAGGATACTTGGCACTACTGGTTCCATCGATGCTTGCACTACGGGCCGCTGTACAAGGCTATTCACAAGATGCACCATACCTACTCGGCTCCCTTCGGATTGGCTGCTGAGTACGCTTCGCCCATCGAGACCATGCTTCTCGGCCTGGGTGTTGTTGGATCTCCTATCCTGATGCTCTGTGTCACTGGAGATCTGCACCTTATTACCATGTACACCTGGATCATCCTTCGCCTCTTCCAGGCCATTGACGCCCACAGTGGCTATGACTTCCCCTGGAGTTTGCGCCACATCCTCCCTGTGTGGGCTGGTGCCGACCACCACGACATGCACCACGAAAAGTTCATCGGCAACTACTCATCCAGCTTCCGCTGGTGGGACTACTTCCTGGACACCGAGGCCGGCTCCGATGCCCACAAGAAGCGTCGTGATAGAAAACTGGCGGCCATCAAGGCCGCCAAGAAGGAGCAGTAAACGTTCAATATACGGAATCAAGAGGACTTGACGGGCACAATGCTGCAAACATGTTGCATGCACACACAATTTTTTGTTTAGCATGAACAAATTGAAATAAACTATGATCCGCGGGCGTCGAACAGAGCTATAGATTAATGGTCATAGCTATCATGCGGCTACGCCTGATTCGAGAAACGGACGGCGTTGACCACGGCGTTTTCATTCGGGGGTTCGAACTGAGTATGCATTGAGTGAATTTTTTTGTATATATACGTGGTGATGAGCCAAAAAGAGGCTTTTAGATCAATACTTAATACACATTACTCAGTCGCTCGCTTTCCATATATAATGACAATGTGGCGCCCCACGACACTGCAAGTGACGCGCATCCTCACCCCGGCGTGATGGTATGCATACATTCTCATACTCCATGATACATTGACCCGACTTGCGCGCGTAATGAAAGAAAAGAGAAAGAAAGAAAAAGATGACTTGACTATATCTGCCCATTCGATGTTCACAGCCTTTAACTCACTTGCTTTTAATTGTGCAACAATCTCTGGATGTCGAAACAGCCTCATCAGCCAGGGTCCTCACCTCACAACTTGTCGGCTCGGGGTCCAGTTCTCCAAAATCTTTGGCAAAGGAATCGCATAATGTCGCCAAGCTCACATCCTTCTCCGACAGGCCCTTTGGACTGTGGGTCGTCCATCGAATAAACGTGGTATTGTATACCTATGCATGCGCACAAGTGATGAGCAAACACGGTCCTCACTTCCTCCTCGGCATCGATACTCGGAATCCTACATTGGACCATTCAGGGTGGTGGTTCTTCAGTTTACACTGGAGTGAAACGGCAGTCATGAAATCCTACCATGTGCATCTTAGTCGATGTGCGCCCTGAAGACTGTGGGAGCGGAAATTGGACCTTACCCATGTTTTTGCAAACGTTTTGAACTTGAAGTTTCGCTCTAGCGCTCCGCCCTCAGAAGTCAGCGTCCATCTTCCTCCCGATGCAGTGAGGAGTGGTGTGAGTGCTGTTGTGGTGGAGGGTTTGTCTGTGGCGGGGGAATCTCGGTTGCATTGTGGACGAGCGGCGTTTCGTGAGGACCGAGCGGACAGAGCATGGAATGCGATGCTGGGAAAGAATTCGCGGGCATGACATGATTTGCATAATGTAGATCATGCGGGCTCTGGATGGTATAAGTAAGGATGGAAGGTTGTGGTTGGAAAAGTGAGCGAGCGGTGGAGCTTCTTTGCTTTGAGAAGCAGGCCCCCCACACCGGTTTGCCGTGATTCCCTAGAGAATCATGGACTTTTTGTCTTCTTGATGTTCATGTGGTGTCGGGCGATGGCGAATGACAATTCACTATGCCCATTGGTCCACTTCTTCGGTTCGTCGTGTGCAATTGGCTGGCCAAGGTTGCTTAACAAGCCGGCAATGTGTACCCGCCTCCTCTTGAGCAACCTTGTTTAAGCAGGTCAGAGATCTCAGAATGGAGCCGTCGCCGGGAGGGCTTGATGCAGACATGATTGCTGCCATGAAGAACCCCTTGGAAAACATCAACGTGGTGACCAATATTAGCCCCAAGGAGGTCCTTGGCAATGATGTCACGAGGAATTGAACACTCTTCATGGAGCTAAAGCACGCGAGTGGGAAAACAAGACGCTTCATGAACAAGGTATCCCGTCGCCCAAGTACAAACTCAATATCTTCACCTGTGATCGGGCTTTCTCATGTCCAGAGCCTTTGCCGGGATGATTGTACACTGGGCAGCTGCAGGCTCACTGGGGCAAGTTGGTTCAAGAGTTAACTTGGGTGGAAATGGATTGTAACCGCATGGCTGCGGTTTTGTCAGTTGACTAACAGACATAGCCATCGTTAAAGACCCAGCTTTCCGCACGACTGGCTCGGTGGTCAGATCCCGCACATGGCAAGGACGACCGCGTGGGATCCCTCCTCCGCATTCACATCGCCAACATAGCCGAGCTTTCCTTGACCAACCTTGGCCAGCGCCACGGCCGCCTCACCAACCACGTTGGCGCTTGTCGGAGGAAAGACGCGAGACTCAACGACAGAGTCACCATCGGTTCTGTACCACATCTCCTGCGGTGAAACATTTTTCACGAACAAGGCTTTTTGACTATAACTGCGAGGCAGGGATCCAGCTCCAGACATTCCAATGGCGGTTTCATTCAACGACAAGGTCGTCCTGTGGTATGACCCTCGCTCCCAGCGTAACGAGGCGCGGGTGAAGAATGTTTTTATCTTGTCTGGCTGGACAAAGGAGGGGAAGAGGCCCATGATAATCGCCGTGCCCCCGCGGCGGACGTATTCAAGGACTGCGTCCCAGACGTGACTATTCTCACGGAGGGTCAGTGCTTCATCTGTTATCAGCACGGCTGACGGCTCTGGCCCATCTGACAACATTCGCATGGCTATATCGGGTTGCTCAGCACGATCAAACGTTGCGGCCGCTCGAATCGCCGTGAGAAGCGGGGCGTACATGTCGTCGAACCATGGCTGATTATGCAAGGAAATGGCGAGGACTCGGGCCGAGTTTGAGGTCATGGTGGCGAACGCTGCGAGTGTCGCTGCGTAGTACTTTAAAACGTAGGCTCGAAACAGAAGGTAAGTAAATCAAAAAATAATACAATAATACATGAATACAATAAAGTGGTTGCTGACTTGCTATGCTGTGTGTTAGGTTATCAGGAGAGAAGGAGCAGGTGCGTCAGGCGTGGCAGTTTAGCCTTCAGGGCACGGGTGATGGAAATATTAGGGTTTAGGGTTATCTTGGGGACCTATGATAATTAGTAATAAGAGCAAGGAAGTCCATACAAAAACAAGAAGCTGGCCGGGGTTGAGTTATTCATATTACCGTTTGGCGGTCGTTTGCGGAAGAATTACATAAGCGGGGTTCCGTCGTTCGGCGGCACCGGCAGGAAGGTGCCGCCGTGGGTGGGCGCCTGCCCCTCTCTGCCCTCTCTGCCTCTCTGCGGCCTGCCTGTCTGCCTCCCCCTCCCGTTGGGTCCTCTTTAATTCCCGCGTTCATGTCAGCAGCTTCGATTCTTGCGTAGTAATCATCGCGCATCTCGAATGCTGAGTCAGATTACGTCCGTCCATCCTCAGCAATGCAGCAACCATCGAGCTCGGGGATCCAAGGTAGGTCATCAACGAGAAACGTTTTGTCTTTTGTCCTGCCCGCGTTGGCTGCATCATGCGCGCGAAACCCTGCACCCGGTTCTTCTCGTAGCGAAAAGTTTCGCTTCTTTCTGTCTTTGCACTGCTGCCTCGGCGACTCTCTGGATTGCATCACCGTTTCCGTCTCATAGACCTCACGGCGTGTCACTGCTCAGTGCTGGACCTTGGCTTATGCGCGGCGATACGCGGCGCCTTGAACAGCTTATGGTCTCGCTGAGCAGACGCTTCTCTGCGACTTCTGCGACTTTGCCGCATAGAACGCTTGGCTAACACCAAACCTTTTCCACTCCCCAACAGAGCAGCACTTGCGCGCACAGCTGGAGCTTTTACAGAACCACGACGCCGACGCCTCTACAGCTTCGGGTTCGGGCTCGGGCTCGGGCTCGCACGACTCGAGAGGCGCACTGTCGCACTCGCCGCCGCCGTCTCGGACGGCGAATGGATACCAAGAGCTGGCTGCTGCCTCACACGAAGCTGCTCGCGCGTTGAGCAAAACCGGAGTTGAGGCGCACATCCACCCAGATCTGCGAGGCGCTGCCGAGCACGCTGCCGAGCACGCCTCCAACATGATGTCCCTAGATCCTCCCGCCGGTCACAGCCCTGCTGAGAGCCCTCCCGGGCCTCCGAATGCTTCAATAGCCCCGGCTCCTTCATCATCTGCTCTTGATCTGGGCGCCATTGGCGAGAGCAGAAAAGCCAAGCGCGAGCTTTCGCAGTCTAAGCGCGCCGCCCAAAATAGAGCAGCCCAGGTAGGTCAATCGAATGCCTCGAAACGCACCGCATAGCACTCATGGCCTTTTGAACCTTGAGGTTTTCATCATGAGCATCATCAGCTAACGGCAATCCCTACAGAGAGCATTTCGCCAACGTAAAGAGGGCTATATCAAGAAGCTTGAGCAGCAAGTTCGCGAGTTTGCCGACAATGAACAGGCCCTCAAGGCCATGCAGTCTGAGAACTATGCTCTTCGAGGTTACGTCGTTCACCTACAGTCCAGGTTACTAGATATTCAAGGCGAATATCCGCCGCCACCGCCGAATATCAACCTGTCCCAAGCTGGCGGTCCTCCCCTCCTGCAAGTGCACCCGAGCAAGCGGCGCCCGCAGTTGGGGTCGCCGCCACACCTCTTGAAGCAGTTGCGCAGGCTGTAGCAGGCCTAGCTGCCCAGGAGCAACTAGCGCAAAGCGAGCAACAGCAGCGGCGGCAGCAGCGGCAGCAGCAGAGATACCCTAGCCCAGGTTTCAAGCCTGAATGCCGCGAAGAGGACACACAATCGCCCCAAGAAGTCAACAGACAGTACCTGAAGCACGAGGAGGGAACTAGTCGACCAGCGGAGACTTAGGATCTCTTTGCCTCTATTCGATGTCGAGTTTCTGACCATTTGGGATGATGGGGCATGGTGCCTCGGGTGGTTCGCGGTGGCTCTCCAGCTTGCCCCTATTGGATGAGAAGCATGATTTTCGTATCCCGTCGTGGGCTTATCGACTTATAATACACAGTGGCGTTTTACGGACTTTTCGATCAAACACGTGGTAGAAGCTTATTTGTTTCTTGTTTCACTGGGGGCGTTTGCTGCACCACTCTCCATGTCACAACGACCCTTTTTCTATGTCGCGAGCAGTGATGGGAGTGACTGCAGGGAGGTTGCACATACTTGTTTGTGTAGGGAGACGCAGTTTAGTGCCGATATGTAATGGGTGGACGATTTGTGGTTTTTTTGTCGTTTAGCCTACGTCCAACTTTTGAGTCTTGCCTGAAGGAATAAAGGCTTCGATGCATGTTTGTCGTGTATTGATTGCCATGAGTACGTGACTAACCTGCTATAAAAAACGATCATTATATCGGGCCGGTCAATTCGAGAATTTTTCCGAAAAAAAAAAAAAAAGCTCTTCATTCTCAACCACGACATCTGCTCCATACAATTGAGAAGAAAAATACATTGACGACTCGTTGAACGTGGAAAACAGTCAGTCTCCTTGGGTTAACTCGCATATTTTGACTCCAATATTCATCGCCGATTGTAAACACTCTAGCCCATCATTGTTATCCTTCCGACCGTCTACTGACTTTTTCAAGCATATGAATTGCCCATGTCGTGTTCCTGCAACGCATTAGTACACAGATTCCCTGATATGAGCGCAACTGGCCGGGGGGTGGAGAGGAGGAACGAAATGAAATACGACCGCCCACAAAAGAACATGCCTTGATGTACTCCGGCCCCTTCTCCTGATACTCCTGCCTCGTGATCCTGGCGGCTTTCCAGGCCGGCGACCCAGCCCAGCCGGCGGCTCCCTTCCAGGCGTCCAGCAGCGCGTCCTGGGCACGGCGCACGTGGAGGGGCGAATCGGCGGGCAACAAGGCCCTGAGGCCGTCGCGAACGCGCTCGTCAAAGTTCCGGAAGAGCGTGTTGCCGCCCGTGAGGAAGACGTCCCGGAGGAATGCGTCGCGGTCTGGCATGCCGGCCAGGCGCTGGTTGACCATGTCGCCAGCGATTTCGATGATGCCCGCCTGGTCGACGCCCGCGATGGAAGGACGGAACACTACTTCCGGGACGCGGATCCGCTCGACGTTGAGATGGATCTGGTTGAGCTCCGCCTGGGAAGCTGGGTCAAACGGCCGGGGCCCGCGGGCAAAGGCGTGGAGGAGGGACTTGGACCAGTCGGACTTGGCCTCTTGGGTTTGCTCGTAGTCAAAGTCCGGGTCGTACTGGAGGAGCTCCTGCTCGAGGTTCTTGAGGTTCGTCGCCAGATCTTCTTCCTGCTCGTCTTCGCTGTTCTCCCCGACAGCAATCTGGCGATAGACGCCCCAGTCATCGTCGTTGGCGCCGAAATTGTCGTCGTCGCCGCCTCGACGGCGCTTCTTGGTGGGGTGGTCCGACGCGAGGTTGGCGATGCTCTTCATGCGGATCTGGGAGGCGAGCGACTTGCGGTTGCCGAGATCGGCCTTGAGGCGATCGCGTTCCTTGATCTTTTGCAGAGTTCCCAGACGGGCCTGGCGCTTGTCCTCGAGCCAGTTTTCAAGATCGTTTTCACGGCGCTCCCTGTCGAGGCGCTCCTCTTCGGCGATGCGAGCCCTTTCGGCTTCCTTTTCGGCCTTGGCGCGCGCGGGCTTCGTGGTTGGACTTCATAAGTCGTTGCAGACGCTTCTGCTTGAGCTGCGCTTCGTCGAGCTGGTCGTCGGGGGTATCGAGCAGGTCGAAGTTGGGCGGTTCTTGGTCCTCCTCTGGATCGCCGCCTACGTCCTTTGTGCGGGCTTTTTGATCGACTTCTCTAGCTCCTTGATCATTTTATCGAGCTGAGGTTCGTCCTTGATGTCGTGACTGTCTAGTTGGCGGCGGATCTCTTTCTTCGTCTCATCGACAAGCTTGCCTTGCAGATTCTTGTAATACTCGAGGTCCTGCTCCTTCTTCATGAGCCTGTCTAGTCGCATCTTGGCCGCCTGCTCTTGTAATCGACGCCCACTTTCCTTCTTTCGCTCTGCCACCCGAGCCAGTTCCTCTTCCGTCTTTTGGACGATTACTTCCTCCGTGTAGGGGTATTGGATGACCACATCTCGGTCTTCGAGGCCAGTCCATTCCAGGTAGCTCTTGATCTCGTTGTCGTAGTCCTTTGACACGTAGAAATGATCTCTGATCATGTGCTCGGCTTGGGACACGTTGAGCTTGCCTGCAAAGGCAGGATATTTGAGACGCATGAGCTTGAGGAGATAGTCGGCTCCGTGGTAGCCTCCCCAGTTTAAGCGGATTGCTTGTCCGAGTATGGCCTTTGCGTTGTAGACCGGGATCATGTGCGTAGACGTATAGGACGATGACACTACTAGTCCGGTGGTGCCTTTGTTTTGTCGGTAAGAAAAGAGCGAGTCGATACCGTAAGCGAGGGAGGGGCGCCGTAGCACTCAAAAATGATCTCAGTCATTGCTAAGAAGATGGGGAAAAAAATTAAATTAAAATAATAATAAAAACCACCCGTCAGTTTCGAGGGTCAAGAGCCAAGTTTTGCAGAATATGATACGCACATTTCCTTGAGTAGGGCAAGTTGGCAACGGCTTCCGTCATGACAATAGGCACGTCGACGGCTCCGTCGGTGGACTCGTTCAAGCCCAGTTTGAGGAATATGTAGTCTAGAACGTGCTCCATGACATCCCAGTTGCTCACGATGCCGGTGCCGGCCTCGTGAGCCGTTCGGATATGCCCCCGTGCCGTCGTATCAGCATAGCAGTCAGCGCCGGCAAATGAGAAGGTTCTGCCAAGCTTTCGATCGCGATATTTGGACATTATCGGCGCCATGCTGAATCGCGGTTTCGACTCGAAGGACCAGCCGGCGCGGACAGTGGAGGATCCTACAAATCCAGGATTGTCAGTCGCTTGCCGCTCACAAACTCCTTCCATTCGCTTTCGCTTCGCTGTCATCTATATACTATCTGAGCGAACGTACCATTGTCAATAACGATGGCAGCTTTGTCAGCCTGCTCAAGAGCCTTCTTGTATCCGTCACTCTGAGGCTCGATGTACTCTTCGAATCGCGTTTCCTTGACAGGGAATAGCTTGGGCGGTGGGATATCTCTATCCAAGGGGCCCGTTTGCTTGGGCTCGTCGATGGCAGAGGGAGCCATTGGTGGCTTCTTTTATGGTCGTCGTCGCAAAGCTTCGGTTTCTTTCACCAAGTATTCAAAGCAACCATGTTGAGGTTGAACTTTCCGGGTATGCGGTAGAATGGACGGGATGAAAAGGGTGTAGACCTGCACAATTGACGATGAGTAGTCGCGCAATGTCAATCGGGTTGGCTTGACTGCCGAAAAGATGGAAAAAGAATTCAAGGGCCGAGAGCAAGGCTACGGGTTGATTGACGATGATGGGACAGCGTCTCTCGTTGGTGGGTCTTTTGACTCTTTGTTGTTGGCCATGACGCCCGCCCCTGCAGACTACGACAACGTCGACAAGAACATGCGAGGTGCGCTGGTGGGTGTAAGAAAGACGCGCCGGCAATCAATAAGTCGATTAACTATTTATTTGGAACGTATTATGGTTTTACTCTCTACCGTGGGCATATGCGACTTGCACGTCTTGTGGTATCGTCTTATCATCTTATCATCAAATGACTATGCGACTGACAGAGCATCACTCTCCAACCTTAATCATAGGACCTTCATGTGGGCTGGTTGGTATCAATGGCATGTGCAAACTCTCACTCTTTATGACGGTGGCTTAAGATTGTCCGTAGCTGCCAAAAACGGGAGCTGTCAGCGAATGCACTCGGATCAAAAGAGTCGCGTCTCACCTTCAAGATGAAAAAGAACATTTGATTGGTAGTTCTTGAACATTTGCGCCACCAACTCAACGTTCATGTTCTGGATGTTGATGTCCTACGTCTCATGTCAGCTTTCATATCGCATGCTGTCTGTCTCCTCTTGCAGGACTGGAAAATTCACCTGAAGACTCTTGTTCATGACGACCACTGCCTCGTTCAATTTCTCCTGTTGCCTCCGGGTCAGTCTTCAGTCTTGTTTACTCCCGGGGCGGATGCGTACCACGTTGGTGATGATACGGGACAGCAGCAGGTTTTGTTGGTGTTCATGCGGGCTTTCCTATCGTTTCTGTGAGAAAAAACAGGATTCCAATCCTACTTGGACTCTGAGATGGAGCCACGAGACTTACCATTTTCACTTTTTCCTCGATGATCCGGTTGTATGTTCAATCAGACAGACCTGACACAACAAAGGTTGGGCGTCGCGATAATTGGATGCACGGCGGTGGGGAATCGTTGTGGTGACTGCCACTGACCTCAAAGAGGCGCGGTGAGATGCGGCAGAACCTGTAGTCTGTCCTCGCTCTCTCCCCAGCTTCATGCCAAACCACCCGGCCGATTGCTCGTTCCTAAAGCAAGCCACGATTTGGTAGCGAGTCATATTTCCAGCGCAAAACAAACGACCCCTCGACTTCTACGCAATGGCTTTCGCTGCCCCGAAAGAGGCCACCGAGGCGCAGATCCAGCACCAGAAGCTGATCGAGCAGCTCGATATCCACGCCATCCACAAGACCTTTCGAAACCAGCACTGGAAGCCCAATCAGCGCCGCAATAAGAATCTTAAAGCTATCGTTGGTGATGCATCCAGGAGGGAAGCATCAGCGTTAGCAACACCCCAACATGGCAGCGGCCAAGCAACGCCCTCCAGGGATGATGGTCTATCTACGAGCGGAACGTCAACGCCAGCAACAAGCCACGGGCGGGATCAACCACCAAACCTGGCACAGGCGTCGCGAAGTCTTTCAAAACTTGTTCTAGAGAAGAGCTTGAAGCCACCGGGCGGCATCGTCTCCGCTCCCACGGCAACATACACGAACATAGAGTCGGCGCCTTCACTAGCACACTCCAAGCACTATTGCGACGTCACTGGCTTGCCTGCGCCGTACCAAGATCCGAAGACGAGAATCAGATATCATAACAGAGAGGTATATGCTCTTATACGATCACTGCCGCAAACCTCCGCAGAGCTCTTCCTGGAAGCCCGCGGCGCACACACTGTTCTCAAGTGAGCGCGGTCGCTTTTTACTGCCTTGACGAGCAACGTCATTAAGGACTACGATTTTCCAGTGGCAAGCCGGTTCAGCCAAGCTCACTTTTAAAATCACACACACACAAGACTCATCGACTGGCAAGTGAGGGGCCTAACAAAGTTTCAAATGGAACGTGGAGGAGAAGATGTCCGACCAACAAAGTCAAGCTTCAACTATGCAGCCCTGGCCTTTCGGCCAAGAGATGGCAAATGACGCTCCGGCTTAATCGTGATCGTCCAAGATTCTGTTCTTTGCCACCGACAAGGTACCGAGATTGTATGGGGAACATCCTCAGTTGCCAAAGCTAGATAGCTCGGCCATCGGGGCAACATGTACTAAATCGTAATGAATAATAATGAAGCATGTTGCATTGCATAAAGTCCGATTCGAATCGTCGCACTTGAGCCAATCTGCGTGACACGCTGTGACATGTTCTTCGTCGACCACTCGTTGCATGGGTAAGAAAGAGTTCACGTCGGACGCTGCGTATGGTGGGAGTCAATTGGTATGGAAGCCTTGCTGGACACTCTTGGTCGTCCGGGGCATCAGACCGTCGTGCGGTGTCTGGCAGAGACAACTCAAGTGCCATGAATCAATGGCATCGCACAACTTGGCTGCATCGCAGCTTGACCTGTGAGAGTTGGAAAAGGCCAGCCCAGCACAACGAGATGAAATTTATGGTGAAAATGAAATGCTGTGGGCCTTCCCCCTGCCCGTACTACCTACCTACCTGCAGCAGCCTGCAGCAGCCTGCGGCAGCCACGGGATCGAAACCCAACTAGCCCCCTTTCGTCCACATGTCAAATCCACTTACACTGAAGCCTTGTCCCTCGTACGTCGTGCCACCTGCCCACTTGCCTGTACGAAATGCAGAGACCCTGAATGCCCTGGATGCCATGCTGTCCTCGCATCCCAACGAGAAGCAAGGGCCAGAAAAAAAATCAAACAAAAATCCACAAGTAAATTTACACCTCTCCAACGATAACCGCGAACGCTTCAACCAAGCATAATTACTTTCTCAACGCTCTACCACAAGCCGCTCGGTCTCTCAATTCACCGAGTAAACAAATCATTGGCCCATCATGTCGATGTGGATGTCGGATTCCCAGAGTATGCGATCCCCCCTCCGCGGCTGGACACAAATTGCCTGCCCGATACGCGACACACCACCGCGGCGTCGCAAACTGCGATCACGGCGACCCGGCCAACCTGAAGATATCGAGGAACTTATGCTGACGTGGAACTTCAGAAATCGGAGTGGTCTTCTGCTCTGGTGGTATGTATCCCGCCTCTCCGCGCATCAACAAAAGTCGCCAATCAGAAACAGACAGCTCACATCTCCGCTAGGCGGTCTTTTCCTCATAGGAGGAGTGATGCTCTTATTTGATCGAGCCATGTAAGCCCGCCCCCCTTTCCCTCATCTCACCTCTCATGTCTATGTTATCCGAGATGGAGAAGAGAGAGCATAACGCCCCCACTAACCGTCTTTGTCGACAGGCTTGCCATGGGAAATGTCCGTACCTGCCACGCAGACGATCTACCCATCCCTCCCATGAAATTCATCAGTCCGCGGACGCAATGGTTAAAGTAGAAGAAAATATCATCGAAAACAATACTGACACAAGCGACCCCAGATTCTCTTCCTCATCGGTCTCACCATCATCATCGGTCCCCAGAAGACGCTCCTCTTCTTTGCGCGGAAACAAAAGGCCAAAGGCACAGCAGCCTTCTTCGTTGGTCTCATATTGATTCTGATACGCTGGACGTTCATCGGATTTATAATTGAAACCTACGGAATCGCTGTTCTGTTTGGAGATTTCATAGGCACCATTGCTGGATTTGCAAGGGGGATCCCTGTTGTCGGACCGTATATTGGCATGTTGGCTGACCGGATAGGATTGGGTCGGCGAAACGCCGAATTGCCCGTTTGATTGCGACACGAATAGTCTTTGCTGATGCTGCGATGGAGGATATATTTCGCGCTTCTCGTTTTTGCAAAGAGGAAGCCCGCGCGGCGAGCGATGCGAAAAATATGAATGAACGCTTCGCATCCCTGGACTTGGTTGATGTAGAGACCAAACAACAAAAGGATTTCTAGAGGCACGGGAATAGTCAGGGACTGGTTCAGATTCGGTATTACGAAATCATTTTTCTCGGCGTCAAGGGGGTGGGCGAAAATACTGTACAATATATAACGAGGAGGCTTCAGTTGTGCAAAAACTAACGTCTCGGTAGCTAGAAAGGTTGTGTGCAATAAATTGAATTCGTCATCGCTGCACTGCCCGAGCGATCATGGAAGATGTCCACTGTCCTGTACAAGCGTGTGATCAAACCTCGATTGTCATCATGGAGCTGTTCCTCATCGCACGCTGCTCTACTCACTTTCACAACTTTCAGATCTTCCAAGGAGTATTGGCAATCTGACGTGTCGACAAAATTATCCTAGGCAAGGCATTTGTAGCTTCAGCAGCTAATAGTAGTTAAAATGAGGCGCTAGTTGAACTGTATAGACACCAGACAGTCATGTGTTCGTAACATCTTGAAATCTTGACTCGACTTCAATCTGTGTAGTTGGGTTTCCTTCACATATCCTTTCTCTCACATCTAGTATCCCTGACCAATGAGATAATCCGCCAAGCCTTCGACAGTTGAGCTGGTGTTGCCAGCAACCTGGGCCTCGCCATGGTGGCCGATAACAATGGCCTGCTTGGTCTTGGCGACCGCGAGACCCAGTCGGCCCTTTGCACGAGCTTAGAATCAGCAATTGCCTGCAATTAACAGCGATCATATAACACCGAGGGGTCAAGCACCTTGTCCACATACCTGTCTAGCATAAATACTTCGGTCCTCAGCTCGGGCCATGACGTATCGGCTGCCAGCAATGAAAAGACCATCCGCCAAAGCCTTGTCCTTGGCAGCTGCGTCGCCGCCGACAATCGACGCGATCGTCTTCATCTCCTCAGGCTTGAGCTGTAACATCGCCCCAGAAAGCGTTGTTAGCCGTCCGCCATGACATACACGCCGCCCCACCAATAGGGAGCGACGTTGCTTGTGAATGAATAGAGGTGGAAGAAGTCGGTTTACCTGGAAGTCGGCAGAAGCAGCCCAAACGCTGTCGCCAGCTGCGCTGATTATTGCGCCCTTGTCGACGTGACCAGAGGCCACCAGGCTGACGACCTTTCCATCAGCAAGTTTGTACTATACATATCGGGATTGGGAATACGACGACGACAAAAGTTGGATGTGGAAGCGGGTTAAAAAATTACCTTGTATCGACATATGCTGCGAAACAGAGCTAGTTAGTCGCGGAAGCTCTCCTTTGTTGGATAACAGGAAGGGGGAAGAAGTCTGGGAAACTCTAGAACAGAAAGCGGTGGGCACGAACCTTGCCACGACATGGTGAGAAGTCTGAAGATGAGAATGAATCGTACAGCAAGGAGATTCTGCAGACCGGGAGGACACCAGACGTCAACTGGCAGAAGATGGCAGGATGCGGAACGGAGAGTCGGGAGGTTACGAGCCTTGTTGATCAGAGATGAAAGGAGAAGGCTTGTTTGTGTGATGGAGAACTTCCCTGCCTTATTACCGGTTGGTCTGCCCCTCCGTGCTGTATGTACAGTGCAGCCAATTTGCCAAGTCAACAGCACGTCAGCCAATGTCCTGTCTGCAACGGTCCCCCCACTGCGATTTTCGAGAGGAGGGGTCAACAACAATTTGACGACTCCAAAAACCAGGAGCTGACGAACCCACGAACCCCACCATGGTCGGGAGCTATCAATATGCTTGCTTGACCAAAGTTGGGGATGTAGCAGCTCTGTCGCTGAATGGCTTCACTCCCTCTAGGCTTTTTCGAGCCCCGTCTACGTCACTTCCGCCACATTTGCAAGCATGATGCGATGGGCCAAGCACGTTGTATCGTAGCATGCAGGCCGGTATGCTACCATGGGTTTATACGACTGACCATTCATGGGCGATGTCAACGTCGAAAAAGATGGAGGACTTGGGTGACTGGGAGATCCGCCATACTGATGATGCATCATCACTAACATATTCATTCTTTAAAAAAGCCGAACAGGGAAGTTATTGAGGGCCTGCGGGCAGACCTATGGCAAGCTTTTTCGTCTCGGTGCCATGGCAGTTTCTTGATCTTGTCATCAACTATTGATGCAACTCATCTTATGTTCGACCTACATTTGGGGGATCACATTGCGAATCATCAGTCATGTCCCTCTGTTTTCTTCCCCAACCAAGTGTCTTATAAGAGCTCAAAGCGCGACCGTTGATGTTGAATGATGCTTGTATTTTGTAGCCTTGAAGAATTCCACAAGAACCCGAGAACCCGAGCGGCATATTCCTCTATTCCTTCCTCGTTTTCGATGTTGAACATGCATGGTACGGTGAATTACTACTAATCACCATAGCATGGAAATGAGTCTCTTTTTTTCTTTTCGCACAAAAGTCTTGGCGCACTATGTACGTTACCCGCGGCGATTCACGCTAGATCCCTTGAACATCGGTTCTCGGACATCAACACTGCCCGGGCAATGCCATTTTGATCAGAATGAATCCTGGCGCATATCTGGTGAAGTATACCATGGAACTTATTTTTATTCGCAACAATCGCCACACGAAGCATCTCTGTCAATGTCGTGGTTACGAATCCTCTAATCGGCTCCTCGTGTGCGGTAATCCAAGAACTACTCACTCCTCTGCATCTATTGTAGTCACACGTGGGGAAAAGCCCATTCGGAATTGGATACAGAGTACTCCGTAATAAGGGTTGCGGATAGTTAACCTCCCCTCCCGAGGTTCGTATCTCAATACAAAAACTATAAAATTCGCCCCATATTAAATGGGCAGATGCAAAAATGGTAACAGGTGACATGAAATGAAGACCAATGTCTCGAATAGAACGGCGTTTGCTCTAATTACGAAATTGCAGCCGTTCATTTGAACGTTTTCAGCTGCCAAGCATCGCCCACCAATTATTACTCTTGAACTACATTACGTTTTGATTATCAACTTCACCGCCAGAAAACGGAGAGAGCGGAAACTCGGCGAGCATTTGAAACCTCGTACGGATTGCAAGGCAGGGTTAAGCATGTGAAGCATGACTTATGGAGAACCGTACGGAGACGTGTTCTCATCCGGATATGTAGACTCCATATTTCTGCTTCTTCTACAACATCGGACCCCAGCCCTCGACTACTAGCCCAGCCTTCTCACGAAATCATGACAATTATTCGGGGAAAGAAGAGTTCGGGTCCGACATTGTGGTCTTGACGACCACGGGCGAAACCGTCTCGTGAGATTCCCATGCAATCGATGTCTGAACAAAGAACGCAAAGTTGGAAGGACCGATGCTTGCAAAGATGAGACACCGGTTGCCCCTCCTGTCACACAACAGAAACAAGCCCGTCGTGGTTCTACCAGCCACCTCATTGGTCCGTGAGGCTTTTGAACTGCCCGTTTCGGTCAGGGAGTATTGTCTGGTGGGGTTGCAGCGAGTTCGACCAGCCAGACCAGCTCACCGTCAACATTGAATTCTAATTGCAAGGGGCAACAAGGTTCTCCACGACAATCCACGACAATCCACGACAATGATAGACCTGGGCAGAGACCTTTCGCGAGTTGCGCTGCCAATGGCATTGCGTTTTATCGTCAGAACGCGTGAGTAAGGTTTCTGTCATGCCGCTAGTCATGTTCCCGCCCAGGGGTTGCGTATTGGTACAGCTGTTGCGACGCTGGCCCGAGTCAAACAAAGCCATGGCCAAGTAACAGCAACATGGACTTGAGTATGGTAGCAGCTCCAATGCGCCTTCGCCGGAATTGGCTGGAAGCGGCTCCTGCCTTGTTTGTGAAGGACGAGTCGCTCCTTCCGGCTCGGGATTTGAGAGCAACAACGCCGCGGCACCAGTTGACACCACCTCGTAGGGAAATTTCAATTTAGTTGATGCTTCCGCGACCGCTTACATCCATCCACATACGACAATCTCGCGCCTCCGAGCTTGGCTGCTGGAGTTTGGGGTCCAGTCCTGAGTCCCGAGTCCTGACAGGACATGACAAAGCACATGGCCCAGCAAGGGGAAACCCCGATTCTAAGTTCCCTTGCTGTATGGACTACAC
Organism: Epichloe scottii; assembly: GCA_021950295.1. Classification (NCBI taxonomy): domain Eukaryota; kingdom Fungi; phylum Ascomycota; class Sordariomycetes; order Hypocreales; family Clavicipitaceae; genus Epichloe; species Epichloe scottii. The sequence goes on from CP083245.1 coordinate 2,169,350, forward strand.
ATGCACAGCCACCCACCTTGTCAGAGCATGGGCAGCAAGACGACCCCGGCGTGAATCGAGGTGCCGGGATGGTCGTCCACGTCGTCCCATCCCTCTCAAACGTGCGGAGATGCCCGCTTTGCCTGTCTATGCAAACTAGTAGGTGGACGAATTGCATGCTCCGTGCCTGACGGGATCAGGAAATCCGATATGCTATATTTTGCCTAGAACTTTTGGTCCTGGGCTAGCTTATAGCTTGCCTCAACCTCTTCAAGCGCTGAGAGACGAGAGCATCGATCTTGGGACTTTCCACACTCGACTCCGAATGATACGGAAACTGCCAATTTACTTTACATATAGTACCGCTTCTCTCGGCACTGTCTTGTTTTATCAGGTTTTCTCAAAACAGCGGTCAGAAAAGTCACCTTGCACTCGTGAGGCAATATTGCTCTGTGGCCCGGGAGCCTTTCACTTTACTGGTATGAATCTGTCCGTGAGCACATCATCATTGGTATAGCAAACAGTTTTTCAAGTATTTGAATACCAGCCTAACCCTTTCACAGGTTGGCTTGACAACATTGGTCGCCCCATGTCCAGCGAATCAATCTACAAACAACAGGGTTGTCTTTGATGCTGTGTTGTCTGCCGTTAATGCAGCTGACACTGTCCCCCGACATCAAGAGCGTATATCGTGTGGAGCTTCCCTGGGAATTATAGTCATCGATGGATCATTTTCGGCGAGCTAAATCGACATCCCGCCGATCACCTCCAGATAATCGCACGGCATCTGACAGGTATGATAGTCCGGGCGGGACCGAAAAGGGAACAGCCTCTTTTCCCATTGCCAAAGACACGGAGAAATCTTCGTACAGTAGCTTTCAATCATATCATCGACCTATGCGAATAGGGACTGTAACGTCAAAGACTGCCTCCGAGGGTGATAAAATGATGACAATGCGGCATGATGGAGCTCAAATCGATGAAGAGGATGGAACGGGTATCATAGCCATCGGGATGGCTCTTGGTAGTCCTACCGTCCATCCAGATGCCCTTCCGACTTCTTGGCAGTCTCAAGTCGTAACCACTGTTTCGTCTTCAAAGGGCAACGAACCAGAAGAACAACTACCAAAAGATTGTCTGACAAGATCAAAATCTAGGAAATGGGGTTTATTTGGCCGATCAAAGTCTAAACGTGTCAAGGGCGCAGACCGAGGTCACGCGCCCCAACTATCCTCTACGAGCGCAACCGTCACTCGGACAACGACCAACGCTGCGGCTTTTCATGGGACTATGTATGGCATTTCACGAGATGCCGCGTCTCCGTTGCCCAAAAAGTCATTGGGGAGGTCTTTGACGGTGCCTGCAACGTCGAAATTACAACAATCGCCCCCAATCAATTCACCTTATGGCAGTTTCCCAAGCCGTAAACGAGATGCGCAGATACAGAGAGGTCCGTCGGAGACATCCACTCGAGAGCCACTTCTCAATGTCGAGATACCGGATGTCACACTGGAGCGATATAGTGTCATGTTTGCCAGTCTTTTGGAGCGCCGTAGCGCAGCATCACTTCTCGCACGTCGACAAAACACGCAAGATAAATTACTGGCATTGAAAGGGGACGGCCAAGATGATTCATCCCAGCAGGAGATACTTGTATCCAGACGAAAGCGCAGTGCGGATCGTAATTTGCCGCCTATACCATCATTACGCCTTGAATCGTTACAGATAAATTCCAGAGCAAGGTCGAATACGTCTCCTGCTGTGCTGACGCCATCAGGGGACACATTTAAAGAAGTAGACCAACACAGTATTGACCTTTCGCCTGCGCCTCACATAGTGAGGCTTGCATCTATGAGAGAACGGAACACGACTGCGCCTGTCGAAACCCACAAGAGCGAAAATGGTCGATCACAGCTACGATCAAAATTCCATATCCAGTCACCCACACAGGACTCCTCTCCGTCCAAATCAACATTCGGTATAGGCGACGTGGCATATGAAGACGCTGGACAGGGGGCCTTTCACCACCGCCTTTCAGGCGAAACAGCAACAAGTTGCCCGCTGAGACGGAAAATCTTCCATTGTCACAGTACCAGGGCCCGAAATCCACGAACTATACGCATACCACCGATGCCCAGGCCCCTTTGACCCTCAACGAAGATGGCCTCACTGAGGAGGAAACGGGCGAGATGGAAACAAAAACCGTCCAGCACGCTGTAGAAGTCTCCATCGCACGTCAAATCAGTGTATCCCGGGAACAGCGTCGTATGCTTGGCCCCTTACAGATGAACCCCATAGAAGGGAAACGTCTTGTCGAGACGAAGAGCTCAACTCCTCGTTTAATTGATCCCAAGAAGGACCCTTCGTCACCATTGGCGAGTTACCGAAAGAGTGAACGGGTGGTGTTGGAACAGGCGTGAGGTGTATGATCTGCAGTCTCGAGGGACTAGTGGCTATGGCGAGAACCTGGAGAAGCCCAGTTTTAAGGTCTTCACAAAGATCCGTCCCTGAGGCGGAATCGGCTGGCCATCTTGCACCAGAGGGGCTGGCTCGAGGATCATTCCAGAGGCGAGGTTTGTGCGGATCAGACGTGGTCAAGACTTGATCGACTGGACATATCCAAGTCAAGACAAACGTACAGCCATCACAACTTTCTTGTTCTGATTAGGGGTATGGATTCTATCGGCGCCATAGGTATACATGATTATCGAACCACTCCGTAGGCTGGAACTACTAGGCACGATGACAGGGGCGTATTGGTGATACCTTGATGGCGGCTCATTTTTTCCTCGAAATATATTAAAGACGTGATAGATGAATAAAAGGAGCTGATGTTGCATCGCCCCTATCATGGGACTTCATTAGGTTGTGTTCTGTTACGCTCCTCGTTGCAATATTCTACCCTCCTCATTTCCTAGGCCAGCCACGTAAAGTGCTAGCCACATTCGAGACCAGAAATGTGTCCCTGGGCCCTTTCTATATCGAGCACGTGGGTACATGATGTGGAACGAGTTAGTGGTGATTCGAGCATTTGAGATTGGAGCTCATACACCGGACGTATAACCCAATCCGCTGGTATACCTTCAGAATCGCTTCCCATCTTATTTGGAATCCCCTTCTTGGTTGTCGTTCAAGTTACATCAAAACACAGCAAGAATTCTGCTTTTTGGCTTGTTCTGAATCAACACAGTTAGTACCAAACATCTTGTCATTAAACCCCAATTGGCCCGTATAGGTGCACACATACGGTAGAACATCTTGCTTTGCGAAGACAGTCCGTCGCTCTTGGCCACCAGGTCGTCAATCTTCTCTCCCCTCTGCAAAACGCTCTCGATTGTTTTGTGCAGCACAATCTTGGTCTCGTCAAGCTCCTTCTGGATCTTCATGATACTATCTGCCTGCTGAGGATCCTGGTACTTGGCAAGGTAGTCCTTGAGCTCGGGCATAGGCAGTTCGGGTGTACCGCTTTGCCAGGATGACCGAGGGTGCTTGGAGAGGAATTCATCGACGACTTTGCTGAGGAGCTGGTGGGCTACGAGGGCGGGGTATTGGTGGTCGGAGATGATGATGCCGCAGACGCCTTCGGTGCGGCCATACGCGTGAAAAGTGTAGTCTGCAATGGCCACGCGTTAGAACTCGTCGTGTAATGTAGCGGTGGAGGCTGTGCGAAGCAGTACCTTGTTCTTCAACATCCTGTCGCTGCCCGGGCTTTGTTCTCTCGGCGACTGTCTTGGCGAAGAGGGTCATGAATTCGCCATAGCTATGGGCGGCACCTGGTTAGCGGGTTCGCCGGAGACAAGGACAAGTTGGCCATGTTACGACACCCAGCAGTCTGGACCGGAACGAGGAGCGGTTCGCCATGGTGGGTCGTGACATTATGAGGGCTGAGGTGTGTAGGGAGTTGTCGGCGTGGACGCGGGAATCAGGGCAGACAGACTTGTTACGGGTGAAGCGGGAGTATGCGCCGAGTTCCTTTTCGGCGATGATCTCGTGCGCGGGCTTGTTCTCGTTGCGGATGATCTAGACGCTGGTGGTGAGCATTTTCGCAGATGGGCAACAGAGGCGGTCACGTCGACCTACGCCAATGTAGTGGAGCTTCATGATGGCGGTCTGTTGTTCGGATGGTCGAATGCCTGCGTGGGTTTTTGGCCGGGCGGTCGGATGGAAACGAGGATGGAAGCGAAATGGCGTGTCGGCTGGGCTTCGGAGAAAGGTTGGAATCGAGATGGGGACAGTTTGAAGTTGTCGATGTTAGGACGAGACGTTGTTGTCGACGGTCTGGGCTACGGACGGGCTTTCGATGTTGGCCCCTCCCGGCGGCGGCATTGGAGCCATTCACTGCCACGCCACGCCAGCGCCTCCAGTCCGGAACAAGAACAAGTCGCTGGCAGATGCTGGCAGATGCCGGCACATGCCCCCACCAAGTTGCAGCAAGCAAGCCCCATCGTTTCGAGCTTGTACGCCCAGAGACAGTAGTGTTCAGCAACCAGGCAATTAATATTCTGGGCTTTACAGAGGCATGCGAAGACTGCTTATGAGCGTTGGCGCGGGCCTGATTTTCTTCATGGTGCGGGGCAATTTCTGCAATACCAGACCGGATTTAGTGGTTCGTGTTGTGGTTCGTTTTTGGCCGGTGTGTGCGGGGCGGTGTGACTCGTCCATCTGCTTCAAATTGAATGACTCCTTGTGACAGAGACAGACGAGACAGACGAGACAGACCAGACAGCTGCTGACGGGGCCTACGCTACTGTCACATCAGTTTGGTTCCCGTCACTACATTCAAAACCCAAATCGCGACATATTGCCCCATTGACCAAGTCATGGCGTCCACTGACCTCATAGCAGCAGAGGCAGAATGGAGAGAACAATTTGCAGCCATGCGAGCCGCTCTCGCAACTCTCAAGCTTCCTGCTCCGCTCAAATCAGGAGAGAGTCATGTCGTCGACGACGACGACGATTTGGAAGGCTACTCGTCAGGGAACAGTGGCAAAGATGTGTGGGACTTCATCTCGGATGATGAAGAGGACGACTACAGCAGCGATTTTGCGGACCTAGATGGTGTCGTTGCAACAGGTGGAGAAGGCAGCTCAGCCTGGTTCTTCGACAGGTCCGCTGAGATTGCGTCCAAGAATGGATTATCCCTAGATGTTTTCCAAAGTCAGCTTACGAGCTTGCTTGCATCCGGTCGATCCGATGAGCAGTTGCAGGCAGAGCTCACGGACTTGGTTGGTTTTGATGACCTTGACTTCATCATTGATATCTTGTCTAAGAAAGATGATATTTTGGCCTCTTCCAAAGCCCACGATCAGCGAGAAGCTACCAGTGGTCGGTTGTTGACCAAGTCGGAGAGAGAAGCTGCACTTCGACGCCAGGACTTTGAGCACAAGACCGCGTCCCTTGCGTCTGCTAGCAAGAAGGAACCGCGGTACCCACACGTGTACCGATCCTATCACGCTGGTAATACTTTGAGCGTCACGGGCAAGAAGTATGGTCTGCCAGTTGGATCCACGCATCACCAGTTCGACAAGTACGAGGAGTATTCTGTTCCCGCTGGACGCAAAGGCGTGCCTGGTCCTGGAGAGAAGCTTGTCCAAATTTCAGATCTCGATGGCCTCTGTCGAAATACCTTCAAAGGGTACAAGACGCTAAATCGCATGCAAAGCCTAGTCTTCCCCGTGGGGTACAAGACGAATGAGAATATGCTGATTTGCGCACCGACTGGTGCGGTAAGTTTCACATCGGCTTTGGACAACCCTGTGATGGCGAGGAGAAGGTGACTGACTGATGCCGCTTAGGGTAAAACGGACGCTGCTATGCTGGCTGTACTGCATACTATCGGCCAGCATGTGTATCCTAATCCTGTGGAGAGTCCTGATGCGACTGAATATGCGGTTGACGTTGACGACTTCAAGATTGTGTACGTCGCGCCCATGAAAGCTCTTGCGGCAGAAATCACTGAGAAGCTGGGCAAGCGCCTGGCGTGGCTGGGTGTCAAGTGCCGTGAATACACTGGTGATATGCAGCTCACAAAATCGGAAATTGTGCAAACGCAAATCATTGTTACGACTCCTGAAAAATGGGACGTTGTCACGAGAAAAGGCACGGGAGATACGGAACTTGTTCAGAAGGTGCGCCTCCTTATCATCGATGAGGTTCACATGCTCCATGATGAACGAGGTGCTGTGCTCGAGTCCCTTGTCGCCCGAACCGAGCGGCAGGTTGAGAGTACACAATCGCTCATTCGTATCATTGGTCTCAGTGCCACATTGCCCAACTATGTGGATGTTGCCGATTTTTTGAAGGTCAACAAGCAGGCTGGTCTTTTTATTTCGATGCATCGTTTCGTCCAGTGCCTTTAGAGCAGCACTTCATTGGTGTCAAGGGCAAAGCGGGCTCCAAGCAATCCAAGGAAAACTTGGACAATATTGCCTTCGACAAGGTCAGAGAAATGCTTGAAAGAGACCACCAAGTCATGGTATTTGTCCATTCGCGACGAGACACCATGGTCACTGCTAAAATGCTTCATCAAAAGGCCATCGAGCAATTCTGCATGGATTTGTTCGATCCAAGCGGCCATCCCAAGTATGATCAGGCCTGTCGCGATATGAAGTCGTCCCGTGCCAAGGACATTCGAGATCTTCTGTCCAAGGGTATCGGAGTCCATCACGCAGGAATGGCAAGAGCAGACAGAAACCTCATGGAGCGACTCTTTGCTGACGGCGTTCTCAAAGTTCTCTGCTGTACTGCTACGCTGGCCTGGGGTGTGAACTTGCCCGCTGCCGCCGTAGTCATCAAAGGAACTCAGGTGTACAGCGCTCAAGAAGGCAAGTTTGTGGATCTCGGAATCCTGGATGTACTGCAAATCTTTGGTCGTGCTGGTCGTCCGCAATTCGAGGACACCGGCATTGGCATGATATGTACTACTCAGGACAGGCTACAACATTACTTGAGAGCTATTACGGAGCAACAGCCTATTGAGTCTAGATTCTCTGCGAAACTGGTTGACAATCTCAACGCTGAGATCGCCCTCGGTACCGTGACATCGATTCAAGACGCAGTGCAATGGATAGGGTACTCTTATCTATTTGTTCGTATGCAAAGGAGCCCGACTTCTTATGGCATCGAGTGGGCCGAGTTTCGTGATGATCCAACCCTGGTACAGAGAAGACGTCAACTGGCGATTCAAGCTGCAAAAACCCTGCAGCAGTGCCAGATGATCATTTTCAATGAAAGAACCGAGGAGTTACGGAGCAAGGACATTGGTCGAATCGCCAGTCAGTACTACATTTTGCACACAAGCATACAGGTTTTCAACACTATGATGCAGCCGCAAGCCACAGAGGCAGACATTCTGAAGATGATCAGTATGAGCGGGGAGTTCGACAATATCCAGTCGAGGGACACGGAAGCGAAGGAGCTGACGCATCTGAAGCAAGATGTCGTTCCTTGCGATGTTGAAGGAGGCATTGATACTCCACAATCAAAGACCAACATTCTGCTGCAGTCGTACATCTCTAGACAGCAGCTAGACGACTTTGCACTGTCCAATGACATGAACTATGTGGCTCAGCAATCTGGCCGAATCTGCAGGGCTTTGTTCATGCTGGCACTCAATAGGAAATGGGGACACCAGTGCCTGGTCCTCCTCACCCTATGCAAATCGATTGAAAGAAGAATCTGGCCATTCCAGCACCCTCTCCACCAATTCGATTTGGCAAAGCCCGTACTCAACCAACTGGATTCCAAAGAGCATCTGACGATAGAGACCATGAAAGAAATGGATTCAGCTGAAATTGGAAGCTTGGTTCACAACCACAGCGCGGGTAAGAACATCGCTAGAATTCTGAACCACTTCCCCACGGTACATGTCGAGGCCGAGATAGCCCCATTGAACCGCGATGTATTGCGAATTAAGCTACACGTCATCCCTGATTTCCAGTGGAAGGACCAAACCCATGGAACATCAGAATCCTTTTACATTTGGGTTGAAAATTCCGACACGTTCGAGATTTATCACCATGAATTCTTCATTCTGAACAGGAGAAAGCTTCATGATGAACACGAACTCAACTTTACCATTCCTTTGTCAGATCCGCTGCCTACGCAAATCTATGTTCGTGCCGTATCTGACAGGTGGCTCGGTGCCGAGACCGTCACGCCTGTGTCGTTCCAACATCTCATTCGGCCAGACACGGAGAGCGTATACACAGATCTCCTCAACTTGCAGCCACTGCCCATTTCCGCGCTGAAGAACCCTGGCTTGGAGGAAATCTATGCCCAACGATTTCAGTTCTTCAATCCGATGCAGACGCAGATTTTCCACACCTTGTATCACACGCCAACCAATGTTCTCCTTGGTTCTCCAACTGGCAGTGGAAAGACTGTGGCGGCAGAATTAGCCATGTGGTGGGCTTTCCGCGAGCGGCCCAAGTCAAAGGTGGTTTACATTGCTCCTATGAAGGCACTCGTTCGTGAGCGAGTCAAGGATTGGGGAAAGAGACTAGCACGTCCTCTGGGATTGAAGATTGTTGAGTTGACGGGCGACAATACCCCGGACACCAGGATGATTAAGGACGCCGACATCATCATCACCACTCCCGAGAAGTGGGATGGTATTTCGCGTTCTTGGCAGACAAGAGGATACGTTAGGCAGGTAAGCTTGGTCATTATTGACGAGATTCACTTGCTGGCCGGTGATCGAGGTCCCATTCTAGAGATTATCGTTTCACGTAAGTCTCCGCGGATTTATCCCCCCCGCCCCCTGGCTTGGCAAAACATCGAAACGAAACACTGACATTTAATAGGCATGAATTACATCTCGTCCTCGACCAAGAACAAGGTTCGTCTGCTGGGCATGTCGACGGCCTGCGCCAATGCCACGGACCTAGGCAGTTGGCTCGGCGTCAAGGAAGGCCTTTTCAACTTCAAACACTCTGTCCGCCCTGTGCCTTTGGAATTGTACATCGATGGGTTCCCAGATATTCGCGGGTTCTGCCCCTTGATGCAGTCTATGAATCGTCCCACATTCCTTGCCATCAAGAACCACAGCCCCGACAAGCCAGTCATTGTGTTCGTAGCATCGCGCCGACAGACTCGTCTCACAGCCAAGGACCTCATCAACTTCTGCGGCGTGGAAGACAACCCCCGTCGATTCCTGCGCATGGACGAAGAAGACCTCCAGCTCAACCTGGCGCGGGTGAAAGATGATGCGCTGAAAGAGGCCATCAACTTCGGCATCGGTCTTCATCACGCTGGTCTTGTCGAATCAGATCGTCAACTATCCGAGGAGCTCTTTCTCAACAACAAGATACAAATCCTCGTCGCGACGAGCACCCTTGCATGGGGTGTCAATCTGCCCGCACACTTGGTGGTCGTCAAGGGCACGCAGTTCTATGATGCCAAGATGGAGGGTTACAAGGACATGGACCTCACCGACGTGCTTCAAATGCTCGGTCGGGCAGGTCGTCCGCAGTTCGACAACTCAGGCGTGGCCCGCATCTTCACGCAGGATTCCAAAAGGACTTCTACAAGCGTTTCCTGCACACGGGGTTCCCTGTTGAGTCATCTCTCCACACCGTACTGGACAACCATCTCTGCGCCGAAGTCTCGGCTGACACCATTGTCACCAAGCAAGATGCCCTCGACTACCTAACATGGACGTTCTTCTTCCGCAGACTCCACAAGAACCCTTCCTACTACGGCCTCGAGCTTTCGGCCGAAGAGCACAGCACCATTGTCGCGCAGCAGCTCGCCAATGAGTTCATGGTGGACATGGTCAACAAGTCTCTCGACGAACTCGCGCAATCAAAGTGCGTCGAGGTCTTCCCCAACGGCGACGTCGACCCAACCCCCTCGGCAAGATCATGAGCTACTACTATCTGTCGCACAAGACGATCCGCCACCTAGTCCGCTACGCCAAAGCCGAGGCGTCTTTCCTTGACGTCCTGTCTTGGATGTCCCGCGCCACAGAGTACGACGAGCTGCCCGTGCGTCACAACGAAGATCTCATCAACGACACTCTGTCTTCCAACCTGCCCTATCCCGGCCACGCCTTCGGCCTGCCAATGTGGGATCCGCACGTCAAGGCCTTCCTGCTCCTCCAAGCACACATGTCGCGCATCGAACTTCCCATCACAGACTACGTCGGCGACCAGACGTCTGTCCTGGACCAAGCCATTCGTATCATCCAGGCATCCATCGATGTCCTCACCGAGCTAGGCTACCTCTCCTCGTGCCTACAAATGATGAAGCTCCTCCAGTGCATCAAGTCTGCACGCTTGCCCACCGACCCCGTCGTTTCCATCTTCCCTGGTGTAGAGCCCGAATCGACCAACGACGACACACAACTCGCCAAGATCAGTGCTTCCAAACCGCACGAGATCAACGCACTCGCCAAGAAGCTTGGCTTGAAGTCAGCCCAGCTTCAATCGCGCTTCACTCGCGCCGTCTCCGTGCTTCCCAACCTTGCCGTCTCAACGACCGACGTCACAGCTCTCTCTGTAACAGTCAATCTCAAACGGATCAATCCCCTCGCTGACCGGGACGCCCGCATTTACGCACCCAAGTTCCCCAAGCCCCAGACAGAAGGCTGGTTCGTCCTCATAGCCGATGTGACGCGCGACGAAGTCATTGCCGTCAAGAGGCTGACTTGGACAAGCCCCGGAAGGACCACCCTCGGCCAGGGAAGCACACCGTCGGCCAGGGCAACCATCAAGCTACCCGGTGTGCAGGGCGGACAGGCCAGAAAGGTAGATGTCTTGGTGGTGAGCGATGGGTACATCGGGCTAGAGTACAGGCTTTTGGGCGTGGATATACCTGCGCCGCCTGCAGTGACAGACGACATTGATGCCAAAAAAATGAGGGAGTATGAAGCACACACGGTTTGTTCACGAGTTCACTCAGCTTGGTAAGAGGTGTCATATTCTGAAGAGAATAATAAATCGGGTATGGATATATAAATAAAAAAGGTTATCTGAAAAAAACAAAAAAATTAAAAAATTTGAAGATGCAATGAGAAAAAATTGTCTCGCGACGCAAAGCCATACATGATAGGCTATGAATGTATTGATCCAACCCCCGGGGCTAAACAAAAACCAACGGCAGTCATGTAACGGCGGCCATTTATATTTCCCCCACAACATGTCCAGATACATCAGACGCAACCGAAAACCAGTCGCACTGCGTCGTAAATGAGCGCTAGAACATGCAAAGTCCGAGTCTAATGCAAATGCCAATAACACCACAACGCGACGCGGAAACAAGCATCGCCGAAAAAAAAAAAAAAAGACACCACGAGAGAAGAGAGAATTTGGGAAAGGCAAAAGGGAAAGCTAATGTGTGCAAGGTACAACTTGTCTGTAAACTTGGACATTGGTCAAAACGGGGCATCTTTGTCGAGTTTCGTGCAATTCGAGGCGTTGGACCGGGACCTATCCTGGCCCGGTCCCCATCCTGCCTGATCTCGTCGCATGATTCCGTTCCACCCCAAACCAAATTTAGTTGATTACTCCAATGTGTTTGGAGGAGCGTTCCACGGTGTGAGCCACGGCGACCCAATCTCTACTAGCAGCAGCGTCGTCGATCCTTGGGCATATCGTCCTCTCGGTGTTGCTCTTGCGCGCTTGCGCCGTTTCTGTCCACGGTGACGGCGGGCGAGAAGGCGGGTGAGAATAACCAGCTTCGTCGATCACGCCCAACGCGGAAACTTCCTCTGGGGTTGACGCCGTCGAAATATCCGCCATCCGTGCCGGCTTCGTAGCCGGGGTTCCGGGGTCGTCATGGCTGATAAGAGGGCTTGCTGCATCTTGCGGTTCTGCTCAACGAGCTTCCGGGCCACGACTCTGAACACTTCCTCGACGCCCTCACCACTCTCGGCGCTGATTTCGTGGCATGCATCCCATCCGACTTCCTGCGCCCAGAAGCCAGAGCTTCTCTTGGAGCTGGGCGTTCTCGGCTCGACGTTGGGCACATGGCCGGGGCCGTTGAGTGGAGTAGCCGTGGGCGGAGGTGTGCCGCCAACACCAGGAGCGAGATTCTCAGCAACGTATGCAATGCAGCGTTCGAATGGAACCTGTCTGGCGGAGGGATCACGAGCGACGATGTCGGCCTTGGTTCCCACCACATGCAAGACAACGTCGTTGGGTAGATTGCGTCGGAGCTCCGTGAGCCAGACGCCCATTTCAGCAAAAGACTGGGCATCGGTAATGCTGTAACACAGGATACAGGCATTTGCGCCGCGATAGTACAGCCGCGATATAGAGCGGAACCTCTCTTGGCCGGCTTGATATCCACAGCCAAGTTAGCTCTGGTTCATGACATTTACAGATAATGGTAGAGAAGACATGGGCAAACGAACCTGTGTCCCAGATCTGGAGTCGCACCATGGTATCTGTGTCGGAGTCGACCACGCGCTTGGTCAAGAAACTTGCGCCAACAGTCGACGTGATCTGAGATGGGTTGAAAGCGCCTTTGCAGTATCGCATGACGAGCGAGGTTTTCCCCACGCCTTGCGCGCCGAGAATGACGATCTTGGCCTCGAGAGAAGACATGGTTTGTTTCCTTTTCCTGTCGCAAAGAAGGCGACGTGGCGATGTAGAGTGCCCCGAATATTTCGAAGTAAACAGCAGTAGGCTAGCTTGTTTGTGGATAGACAAATACAAGAGCTCTGCGATAGCAATGAGACAGGAGAAAGATTCAATGTCTATCGCATGACGATGATGGCCCTCAACGAAGGAAGGACGTGTGAATAGAGTAGCTAGAGGCTTGCACTCTCATGGTCGGTGGTTGGCCAATTTGCGGGCGTCGTATGGGATTTTGTTTTGTTTTGTTTCTTCTTTACTCAGGTTACGCAGACGTTGGCGAGGAAGACGAGGATGCCGGCAGATAGGTACGGACGGGGGAGGGATCGCGCAAGGACAAGGAGGAAGAGGAAAATGAGGCTGGTCTGTTGTTTGGAAGTCGAGTCGAAGACGACGGGCGCATGAGACGGGGTGAGACACGAGGGAGCCAACACACCGAGGACAGGAAATTAAGGCGGGGTTAAGTCGAGGCGAAGGCGAGTCACGTCACGCCATCACGTCGCGATGGTCGACGGTCGCTGGTCACGCCGCGCTTTGAAGAGGAGATGGATGATGGAGGTTGTCAATCGCTGTAGATGCAGGCCGTTGACGCCCGTTTCGCGGCGGCAGGCGCCGTCCCTGGCGGCATTCAGGGCACCCAGACGTGCTGGACAGTTGCATCGCTCACTGCATCGCTCACTGCAGCAGCGCCGTGTGGCCAACGGAACGGGCGTTGGTCCATCTGCCATCTGCCATCTGCCATGCTCCCTCGCCCCCTCCCCACGATGCGCATTTCACATTTCATTCATTCATTCAAAGCATTCCAACGCCCCCGATGTCATGCTGCACCCCAGCTGCAACACGACGTCATTGCACATGGGTTCGTGGGGGTTCGGAGGGGTTCGTAGACCATCTGGCGACGTGACATCTGGACCAGATTGTCGGTCCATTCCTCGTCCAACGTTGATTTTGAGTATGCGGTAATACAGGGCTCACGGAATAATTATGATGTGACTGCAAGTGCATTCGGACCCTGGAATACGGTGCTGTGCTCCTTGCGCTCCTTGCGCCGTGACGGCAACTTTTCGTCTCCACAAGCCGCCCTGTCAAGACGAAGAGACATGAAGAACCGCGGACGAAGAGAACATGATGTTTGGGCTTTATGTATGTGCACGGCTGTAGCAGCAGTGTCCCAGGTGGATGAAGACTTGTGTGGAGCCAGGGCGGCCCGCCCAGTGCCACGCCACAGTGCCCAAAGCCTAGTTTGGGTGGTGCCAGCGCAGTGACGCACCCCTGTCCCCCTGTCCCTCCCTGCCTGTACCCCTTGGCAGTTCCTGCTTTGTCGGCCAACCAGAATTGCCAACACCTGCCGGCTGTGACGCAACACTTCTAATAATACAGCTTGTCCACCAAACAAACAGTGGCGTGTTGAACAGGGTCTCTTCCAGCTGTTACAATCCCTGTCTGCCAGGCACCAGAGCAAGTTGTACGTAATATCCATCGGCTGAACAACTCGGAAAGGTAACGGCGCTTGTTGCTGGTTCCTGTTTCTGCACCCTGGTTTGCTCGGCATTGGTTGGCCTTTGATTCTCCCTCCCTCTCGCATCTCAACCTCGTTGGATGTTTTTCACAGACAAGTGGGTTTCAACCATGTGCCAATCAGTATGCCTGCCCAGATAAACAAGGACCCCGGTGATACAGCGTGCCCACATTGATACCACAAACGCAAATCACTGGTACGCTGGCGCTGGCGGTGACGGTGACGGTGACGCTGGTACGTATAATATATCAGAACAATGCTCCAGCCCATCTGGGCAACTCACCTTTGTTTCCCCGTCTCCATCATTTCTGTTTTCCTCCTGTATTTATTGCATCTCCAGCAGCTGTTTTTTGCGCTGCCAGCCAGCGCCTCCAAACTTGCCTTCTACATCACGAAAACCATTACATGCTGCGAAAAACACCTTCGCGAAAATGAAGCTGAGCGGACGACTGGTTATTCTGGTGCCTATGGTGCTGGCTGTGGTGGCCTTTGTGCTCTCCATGTTGGCACTATTTGCAGGTCATAAACAGGGTTTCATGGAGGACTATGCCATCGTTCGGGTAAGGGAAACGAGAAATCTACCATCAATGGCTTGCATTGCATTTTCTAACCTGTGGCTCGGTAGCTCAACACTTCCATGGTCGGGCACAACCTCTTGAATACGAGCTCCGAGAAGGAAAAAAGCGGCGATAAGAAAAAGGGCGGCCTACTTGGCGATGTCCAAGGTTGGTGGGACGACAAGAAGAACGACGCAAAGGACAAGATCAACGATGTTACGGGCCACATTGCCGATAAGCTGGCCAAGAACATTGGTATCAAAGAATGGTACTCTCTGCACGTCATGGACTCGTGTGAGGGATACTACTCGCCCAACTCGACGGCTCCGGGCGTCGGGCTGAACATTACCAACTGTACTACGTCGAGCCCAGACAGTGAGTGCTTTTTTTTCTTCCCTAAATTCTATTTGTCCTCTTTTCTTGCACAACGTACCATGTAGAAATGGTAGAACCATGCTTCGGTGCTAACTTTGGCTCGCTCTGCAGGCCGTTTCAACCTCAGCCAAATCCTAGACAGAGAACTCACAGCCGGTCCCGTCAAGCTCAACCTTGCCAGCATCCAATGGCCAGACAGCATTCAAGAAAGGCTCGACGACATCAACCAGGCTATTCTGGGTATGTTTGTTGTTTACGCAATCGGCGCCGGCCTCTGCGGCCTAGCCTCCCTAAGCAGCATTCTGGCCCTCTGGAAACCGGGCCTCCGCCGCATTGTCTTGGCCAACTTTGTTATTTCGTCTCTCGGTTTCCTTTCACTTCTCATTGGCAGCATCATTGTCACAGTTGCTGCGAACAAAGGGGTCAAGGGTCTCAACAAGGCGGGCGAAAAAGTTGGTCTTTCGGCAACCACAGGCACAAAGTTCTACATTTTGAGCTGGGTTTCCACTGGTTTCATGGGCATTGTCGCGCTTTTCTGGCTGGGCCAGTTCTGTGCCGTGCGCAGAGACAGAAAGAGGCGTGGACTCAATGAGAAGCACGTCAAGCGCGACATCGACTCCTGAGCGGTTCGGGAATAAGGGATGCACAAACGAACGAGAACAGGATTCTGTGGTTTGACCGGGGAATAGGGCAGAAGAAAGACCGACAACGATGAAAACGGGAACAAGAAATTGAGCGTGATGGAAAATTCGAAATTACTTGATGATACCACGATGCAATTTTGTACCAAGCGGCAAGCAGACATTACTGTAATTTGTGACAGAGAATAGAATAGCTAGCACGAGGCAAGTCCTGTCCTTACTTGAATAATACACACAGAAGTCGATGAAATTAGTCATGAGCAAAGAGTTCTTGATCAAGAAAACGTGACTTGACAGCCCCGGCACGCAGCAACTTGGCGAAACGGTGACGTGGAGAAGGAGAAGAAGAAGAAGATTTGACTCTGAACAATTGCGCCAAGCAATCTCCGATCTGCGCCCCACCCACGCCCACACCCCGCATCCAGAGTCCAGGCCCAACCGCAGCCAATTGCGTGCGTCATCATGCCCACGCCCGACAGAAGGCCCATTGAGGCCTTGTCCTTTCTTCCTTTCTCCTTTCCTCTGTGTCGATCCGGTAGTAGCGGTTTGAACAGCATTTGAACAGCTAAACACCTTTATCGACCCGAACCTGTCTGGCCCAGTCGAGGAATAGTTCCGCTGTCCATCCTACGATCCATGGACCCCCTGCACCACCACAGCTGCCCACCATGCCCAGCGACGTCGAACATGGCAGCACCGAAACGTCGTCGCTGCTCGGGCGCGGCAGACACAACATGAAGCGCTTCTTTGATGGCTTCGTCGACTTTGCTTTCCAGGGGAATATTCTGCAGATAGCATTTGGTTTGATGTTTGTGTCATTCCTTCTCCTTCTCCTCCCATCCGCTGTTCTTCCCGGCTGCGGCATTCCCATTATCATGAAATTCATTAAAATTCATAAAAGAGACTCCCGCAGGCTAATCAAGCCTTTTTCATCCACTGCAGCATCGCCAACATCTTCACCGACCTCATCAAGACCTTTGTCAGCGCAATCCTCATGCCCCCTCTCCGTCCTCTTCCCCGTAAACAAGAACATTGAGGAAAAGTTCGCGGTCCTCAGGTACGGGGCCAACTACAACGCCACGACGGGGTACAACACGCTGCACCAGGCGCTGGACGACGGCGCCGTCGTCATGGCCTACGGCTCGTTTGTGTACCAGGTTATTTCATTCATCATGGTGGGGTTTGCGCTGTACGGCCTCGCGCACGTGTATACTCTTGTGTCGCATGATCCGATTATAAAGTACACTAAGAAGTGTCGGTATTGCCGAAAACGCATTAATGAGAAGGTGAGTTGGCGCGGGAATTTGGTGGTTTGCCCGGCTTTACTGACGTGTTTTTTTTCTGCATGGTTTAGTGCTTGCGGTGTATTAATTGTACGAGTTGGCAGGATGGTCGGGAGGATAGGAACGAGGGTTGATGGCGTTGCATTGTGGGCGTGAGCGTGAGTGCATGGTGCATCTGTTGGAGTTTGGGTCGCTTCTTTACATGACCTTTTTGCTTTTCTTTTCTTTTCTTTTCCTTTGCATCTATCTTCTTTCTTGGATTCCAATTGACATCTTCGTTACACTCTTGATCCTCGTCATCTGCAGAGTCGAGCCTCGACAAGTGCAACTCCAAACATATTGAACAGCGCATCAGACGTTTAATAAAGACTCTTGTTTATATGTACAAATATACGCAAACGAAACAATCACCCGCGACAAGGCAAACCCCGTCCTTACAAAGCAAGCACACCTCCCACGACGGCCGCCACGCCCGCCCAGACAGCATTCTGTGTCACCATGGGCCCAGCAGCATTCGTGCCCGTAGATGACGACGCCGCGGCGCTCGTCTTGCTCACTGCGTTTCCAGAGGTAGAGCCGCTTGCGGTGGGCGCAGGAGTGGCAATGGCACTGGCACTGGCATCATTGGTGTAAACGGCAGTCAGCTTCTCTGCGCCGGCCGTGATCTGAACAGGGCGCATCGACTCAGAGTATTTCGCCTTGAAGTCATGTATGCTCTTGGTGATGGTTCCCACGGTGAAATTGATGTTGCATTGGGCCTCGTCCTTGGCGGGATCGAGCTTGCAGTTCATATCGATGCTTCTGCTTCTGTGTATGAGCTTGCGTGTTAGCAAACATTGAACTCACTCCCGGAGAACAAGCATAAGACCAATATCGCGATGGCAAATGTTTTAAAAACAAATGATGATGATGATGGTAAAACCTACGGGACTACAATGCCAGTCTCGACGGGGACTGCACGTGAACCTCTAATGTACTGGGTCCCTGTGTAATGGTCACGCCAGGCGGGTAGAGGCTGCAGTTCTGCGAGGCCGAATCGGGGGACAATTGATCAAGAGCGTCGTGGCCGTTGCGTCGGCGTGGATGACGGAGCCGACCATGGGGAAACCGCCGTAGAGAAGAACCTGGACGGTGGTGGTGTCGGCTGCGAGGGCGGTGCCGGCCAATGCGGCGATGAGGACTAATGAGCGTGCCATGATGGGATGGGATGATGATGAGTGAGTGAGTGAGTGAGTGAGTGAGTGAGTGAGCGATCGAATGATAAAAAGGGAACGGGAAAGGCGAGAATATCGGGGAAAGGGTGAGCGAGTGAGCGAGGGTCTTTGTAAGAAGTCTGTTCTTGGGATGTGATCCACGAAGCCGAGCAAAATTTGCGTGTGCATGATTCAAGCGCAAAGTACGCACAAGGGACGCGCTAATTTGCGTAGAAAGCTATAAAACTATGTCCACTTTGCATAAGGGTATGATTCATAAAGCCGTGTAAAATTTGCGTGTGCATAATTTAAGCGTAAAGTACGCATAAGGGACGCGCTAATTTGCGTAGAAAGCTATAAAACTATGTCCACTTTGCATAAGGGTGTGATCCACGAAGCCGCGCAAAATTTGCGTGTGCATGATTCAAGCGCAAAGTACGCACAAGGGACGCGCTAATTTGCGTAGAAAGCTATAAAACTATGTCCACTTTGTATAAGGGTATGATTTATAAAGCCGTGTAAAATTTGCGTGTGCATAATTTAAGCGTAAAGTACGCATAAGGGACGCGCTACCTATTTTTATTAGCTAATTTACACAGAAAGTCATGCAAGTGTGTTCACTTTACATAAAGGCTACTTTCCCCTTGGGAAAATACAATTGCTTCTTGTGATACGGAGTGTGCATCGACGACAAGGGGCAACGCCAAAGAGGGGTGTTGGCTGGTTTGGTCTGTGTAAATGGAAGAAGTCTTTTGGTTCGGTGCCAGCCGGGTTCGGTCCCGAGTGGTTTTGCTGGCGGCTTCGTTATTCCCGTGGCAAGCTAACGGAGATCACTGCAATAAACTTTTAATGTCCCGACTTTGCCGGGCCGGGCCGGTTATCTCGCCAGCCAGGATCGCCCGGCTATTACTCCGTACACAGAAGGCATTCTCTTGCTCATGGGCAGAGCCTGGCACCTCGCCGTGGTGCATTCTTCAAACGCGACACCGGCTCTTGGTGGCGGTCTGCGTCACGATATTATATTAGTCTACTACCACATGCACAGGCTTGGCAACAATGCTATTCACAAGACACTCACTCCTTCTTCATTCGCGATGAGCTCGACAGCTGAATCTCGACAGACAGAGGAGGGGGAAAACCCGTTTGGTTACCCTGTACAGTGATTGCCGAAAGTCGAACGCTTGATGAGATCCGGCACAAATCGTCGTCATCATGGCACCAGAGCGGCAACTTGGCCATGACACGCCCACGTGCCGCTTGGCCCGCCAGGACTGAGGGCGGCCGCGGGACTAATCCGCATTTGGACTTGGCCAAGACTTCTCATCAAAGAGGGCCCAACAAGACGACGGCATTTTTCGTTAACCCCCATCGCCGGTCTAAGAATCGAACGCCCTTTCCCTCCCGCCCACTCCTTCTTCTCATGTCTTTTGCCCAGTGTCTGAGTGTCTGGCCGCGAAAGAGAGCCCTGTTTCTCTTGATGCGACAAAGTCATCCGTCAGCTCCATCGACGATATTGACTGGACGCTGACAACAACAACAACAACAACAACAACAACAACAACAACAACGGCGAGAGTAAGACACACGGCGAGAAGGAGAGACAAGGGTGAGGAGAGGGCCACGATCTTTTCTTTCCCACCGCGATGCTCCGGTTCGCGCCAGCCTTCTCTAGGGCTCTCGCTCTTCTACTACTCGCGTCTGCGAACGTCTGCGTTGCCAATGATGATCCTGCACCGACGCCTACGATAACGGCAGCTCCCATCTTTATACCGTACTACAGCGAGGATCAATGGTCTGCTATGAGGGGCAGCATTCTCTCCACGGTAGGTCGTACGCCGATCTTTCTTTAAATTTTTTTCTGCCGCGAGATGGACAGACACAATTCATAGCTCCGAACGGCTGACATGGCTTGATGAAATAGAACAAGACTGCAAGCGAAACCACATACACCATCTTCTGTCCCACGGCAGCTCAAGTTGCTTGTGATTTGTCGCTTGAGTTTCCATTCATCATCGTGGAGGGTGCCAGCACGCTCAAATTTCACGGCACTCTGACGTCTACGTAGTAAGCATCATCTGACTCTCATTCTTATTGCGCTGGCGTTTTGTACTAACAAGCTGTAGCATCGCGGACCTCGAGTGCAACATGAATGGCACAACGGCAGCGACATGCTCTGGTTACTCGAGCTATCGATCGGGCTACACGAACGGCAAATACACCGGCCCGACAGAGGTGTCGTGGACGTCGACCTTTACTGGATCCAATGTCCATTGGGGCACTCTGACGCTTGCGCAGAAACCGTCAGAAACGGACGATTCGCTCGACGTTACGGGAACGGATATCGCCGCTCCGACAGTGCCATCTACCGCCGTGTACTATTCCTCGCCGACGCAGGGCAGTGCAGCGACCAGCCTGCTATCGGACTGCGCTTATGCTAGAGCTGCCGCCATATTGGGCACTCTTGCCACCACTTTACTCTTAGCAGCGTGATTTGGCCATGATACAGATGACAGGATTACATGTACACATAGGGTCGGAACAGGAGGATGCAGATATATACCCCATTAACAGGCGGCCATATGCCCTGTCAGTGACCAGACGACGGATCTTGGCATGAAGGGCTTCTTTCTTCTTTTGGAAAGCGTAGGATGGGCGGCAATTTTTTTTTTGCACGGCGTTTCGTTGAATCTTGGCATTGCTCGAGCCGGTTTGTCTCGTTCAAGGGCGGTATCTGTAGGAAGAGACTGCAGGCGTTATATCCCGATTTGGACATCAACCCAAAGCTGTTCGAGGATCATGGATCTGATTGATGGGGGAAGAATTGGGCGGTAAGGGAAAAGAAATAGTAGGAATGCAAAGTGAGAGCTGGTTGCATCTTTGCAAAAAGAGCCATACAGAGTCTGCAGTTTAGAGTGAACTCGACACGTCCGTTGCATCTCGGGTCCAGTCCTGTGAATTCTCGTCTGACACCGCTCTTGACAGCCCAATCCAGGGATGTCTCAGACGCAATAGCTTCACCAGCCAGCCACCTTTGAACACGAGAAACCAGGGGCTCCCGCCTTGGAAGCCGAGCTGCTGTTAAGACTCTGGCGCAACGAGCCCTAGGGCTAGCTAGGTCCACGTGACACTGGCGAGACACTAGCTATTCGCCAGCGACTTCGCACGCACGCACGCACACTTAGTCAGACCTAGCTCGCTACCAATCATCCGTCACATTTTTAAGTTACTCCACATGTAGCCATGTGGTCTATTACGAGAGCGATGTCAGCTTTGCTCTCGTAAGCCGTGCAGATGGCTGCATTTCTGGCGCAGACTCGGGAGCTCTTTCGGCTGGCGAGCCGAGGCAGAACACATGAGAGAGAGGATGGTTGTTGACGCGGTGCGATCCGGAAGTAGGGTTATCAGCGAATGTTGACTTGTTTGTGGCCAACTGCATTCGGGGAATATGTACTCCGTACCCTTTGGTCGATCTGCCGTGCTCCGCAAGACTCACATGTTTTGCATGGGTTGCACGCTCGGCCCCCTCCCCTCCCTCCCTCCTCCCCGCTCCGCCGCTTGAGCGGTCTTGGGCCGTTCAGAAAAGACCGCGTCAACGCTCAAGTGGGCCGGGGAGTGCGTCGGTCGCATCCAGTTTCTTTCAGCCTGATGCCCCCCCTTTTTTTTTCTCTTTGTTGTCTTTTCTTTTTGCGACTCGGCCTGAGGGCATCATCACGGGTGCATGGGTTGGGTCAGTCCGCAATCGCTGGGTTCTGGCACGGCGCATCGCTTTTTGCAGGTTTCAGATGGGGTGGATTTTGGGCCAGTGAGAGCCAACGAGCCGACGAGCCACTGGTGGTTGGCTGGAGCTGCGCGGACAATCCGCCAATCCGCCAATCCGTCTGGTCGTTCTGGATGCGACGTCCGATCTGATCGACGGAGCAGCAGGGTGGTAGGTAGGCAGGTTAGTGGAGCCCGCCTTCCGTAGCTGCGCTGGGCTTGGCTAGGCGCGCAGCCGTCCATGTCGCTGGTGCTTCTTTTTCCCGTCTTGCCGCGCGCGAGGCGGGGACACGAAATGGAAGCTGGCTGAAACACTCGCCGAGTCGTGGGCGAGCCATGGACCATGGCCACCGTACGCGTACGACCCCTTGCTGATCCGTGGGGATTTACTCCGTAGTCCGTACAACTAACTATTGACGGATTGCGGAGTACCGTCTCTCACATGCATCTGATTCCAGCCTCTGATTTTTGTTTCCTTTGGGGTATTCTTCACCTTTTTTCCTTTCTACATATCTTTGTGCCGTCCTCCTGCTTTTCCACGTCTTCTCAGTTCTCGGTGTGGCCCGGCTTGTTTGCTACTTTGTATCTCGCATCTCGCCCTCCCCATTCACCACCCTCAGCCCACCACTTTTCCTAGCTGGCCTTGGCAGACACAGACCAGTTCTTGTTTGCATTTGTTTCCATTTTCCATTCTATTCTTCCCAGAATACGAACTACAGTTCCCTTTTCTAGAATCTTTACCGAGTACGTATCGCGCATCTTCCTGGTCGAAGATTCCGCATTATCCTAGTCATTTCCGATAGCAAACGAAAAAGAGACGAATGATTCACGATTACAACCACTTTGCATCGATAGTCTTGACATATTTTTTTTCATCTTCTCTCTTCATCAGTCTACTCATGAAGTTCGTCAAGAGTTTCCATGCGGTGGCTACCCTGGGTGGCATCTACGCCCCCAAGAATATCAATGTTGACAGCCAGAGTAAGTTCCGGAACTGAGCAGCTCATATTTCAGTCACACTGCTGACCACACGTGCAGCCTCGGTCCGAAATGTGGCTGCTACCCTCGCTCATGAAACTATGAGCTATTACACAGGCAACACTACCGATCCCAAATCAAGGGTACGCATGCAATCAAACCCTCTGTCATATTTGTTGCTCAACAAGTCCCGCCGGGTCATCAGTCTGACGCTCTTTTGCAGGAATTTGGCAATGTCAAGAAGCCATACTATTGGTGGGTAGCTGGGGCACTCTGGGGTTCCATGCTGGATTATTACCATTACACCACGGATCCTAGCTACAATGATGTTGTACTGCAAGCCTTGCTGGCCCCTACCAACCTCGGGGCGGGCAAAGACTACATGCCTGCTGAGCATGCCGACGAAGAAGGCAACGACGATCTGTTCTTCTGGGGCTCAGCTGTCCTGTCTGCTGCCGAGCGCAACTTCCTCAGCCCAACTCCGACCTCCCTTCCTGGCTCGACATTTCCATCAACGTTTTCAATCAACTTGCCGGTCGATGGGATGCCAAGAGCTGCAACGGCGGTCTTTTCTGGCAGATCTACGCCACCAACCCCAACGGCTTGAAGTACAAAAACTCCGTTAGCAACGGTGGCTTCTTTCAGCTGGCAGCGCGCTTGGCTCGTGCGACGGGCAACGAAACCTATCTCGATTGGGCCGAAAAGATTTGGGACTGGAACGCACAAGTTGGCTTCATTGACAGCCAGTCCTATCGAATTTACGACGGTGCTGGCATTGACTCTGGCTGCAAGCAGGTCAACAAGAAATCCTTTTCCTACACGACGGGCATCTTCCTGTACGGCGCTGCAGTCATGGCCGAGCAAACCACCAAGGACAAGTGGAGCCAGCGCACTGAGAAGATTCTTGACGAGGCTGGCAAGTTTTTCTTCACGGGCAAGGACAAGAACATCATGTGGGAAAGAGAATGCGAGCCCAAGGATAATTGCAACTACGACATGATCACCTTCAAGGGATATCTCTCCCGCTTCATGTGGCAGACTGCGCACCTCATGCCTTCACTGCGCGAAAAGGTGGAGAGCTTGCTCATCCCCACCGTCAAGGCGCTGGCTGGCACTTGCACCGGTGGCAAGACTGGTCACCATTGCGGCATGAAGTGGTACGTGGGTGGCTTTGATAACGTTGTCTCCTTTGGAGGTGCAATGTGCGCGCAGGAGGCAGTTCAGGGCCTCCTCGCTCGAGACTCTGCTCTTCCGCTCAAGGCAGATGAAATCAAGTGGGTGAAGGATGTCACGTTCAGGTCCATCAACACGTATGCCAACAGCGAGGCGACCAAGCGCGAAGTAACGCCACCACCGTCCCCAGCCCCGACCCATCTCAGCGATGAGGGTCCAAGCAAGTCGGAGGCAAATGTGGTCACGGGCAGCCGGGCACTATTCACAGTCGCATTTGGTTCCGTTCTCGCAGCCTGGAGCTTGGCATGATGGAGATTGCATTACCTCCAGGAACCGTCGTCAAATGCGCTTCCCATTCCTGACTACAAAGGGGCTCTTGGCATACAGGAGCATTCTTCCTACAAGCACGGTTCGACTCCCCCACCTATTGGGGGTTCCACAAAAAAAGAAGAAGAAGAAAACCGAACATTTCCTCTGTCAGGCCGCTTCCTCATTTACACGACACCTTCACTAAACATTTATTTCCTTGTGTTTGTAAATATGGTACCCCTCAGAGGTATATACACTGCCCGGCATATGATGCGCCATTCGGGCTCGAACATGACGTGATGCGACTTTTGCATGCTTTGGAAAGGGATGGCGTTGGCATGGATGGAAAACACTCGGTACATATCAGTACAGTACAACGATCCCTCGGGCTGACCCGGGATACATGCTCTTTGGATGATGGAACAGATTCATTTTGTAACGAGCTCGGATGATGCCACCCACTGCTCTGATTCAATAAAAGTGACTGTTTATTCTACCAAGTGTCTAATCCCCCGCGTGTCTATTCTGTATTATACAAGGGAAAATAAAGCCAGCTTCCCCGCTATAATAAATGATGTAAGAAAATTAGGAAAGAGCGCACCGCAAGTCCCATCATCTACGATGAAGATGTCCTCACCTCAGCCAATGTCTTGCGCAGCGAGTCCAGAAACCGCGTCACTTCGTCTTCCGTGCCGACCGTGATGCGCAGACAGCCCTGGCACCCGTGCTCTTTCCCCGAAACCGGACCACGACGCCCTCTTGCTCCGCGAGTCTCTCGTAGACGGCCAGCGCCGTCGTGTTGTCCGGGTGGCCGCCCGAGTCGAGCATCTCGTACAGCAGGAAGTTGCTTGCCGTGCCGCCGCGCAGTCTCCCCACGCCCTCGATGGCGGGCAGTTCCCGCAGCAGCCGCTCGCGCTGGGCCACAATCTTTGCGCGGTTGGCTGCCATGACGGCGAGGCCCTTGCCGCCGAGGGCGTGCCGCGCGAGGGCGCTCGTGGGGCTGGCGATGTTGTAGGGCGCCTTCATGCTGTTCAGCAGGCGGGCGATGGGGGCGGGGGCGAATGCCGCGCCGAGGCGGATGCCCGCCATGCCAAAGGCCTTGGAGAGGGTCTGCACGACGACGAGGTTGGGGAACTCGGCCGCCAGCTCGGCGAGGGAGGCGTCCTCCGGGGCGAAGTCGACGTATGCCTCGTCGAGGACCACCACGCCGTTCCAGGTGGGGTGGTTGAGGATCTGCTGGACGTCGGCCCTGGAGAGCAGCGAGCCGGTGGGGTTGCCGGGGAGCAGAGGTAGGCGAGCTTGATGCTCGGGTCCCGCGCCAGGGCGGCCGCGACGGCGGGCACGTCGAGGGAGAAGTCGGGGGCCGGCGAGAGGGGAACCGTGACGAGGGCGACGTCGTTGACCTGCGCCGAGACGCCGTACATGCCGTATGTGGGGGCATGTGAGGATGCGATCCTTGCCGGGGACGCAGAAGCACCGGATCAGGGCGTCGATGGCCTCGTCGGAGCCGACGCCGACGAAGAGGTTGCCGGGGGTGATGGTCTCGGGGGTGTGCGCGTGCGTGTTGCGCAGGTCGCAGAGGAGCTGCTTCAGCTCGTGCTGGTGAGGGTCCGGGTAGCGGTGCAGGCCGAGGGGGTCGAGGCCCGCGAGGGACGAGTTCGAGTCGGCCACGTCGGAGGAGTGGATGGAGGGCCCGCAGGCGTTCTCGTTGGCGTCGAGGAGGACGTTTTTGCCGTCGTCTTTGTAGTCGCTGTTTTGGGACGTTGGTTGGTTTGGGGATGATGTTCTTGGTTTGGAGGGGGCACCCCGAGGAACGCACTCACTCTCGAGCGCAGCGATATGGCTGCAGCGCCAGGATGTTGGGCCGAGCGCAAGTCTCCAGGTTGAATGGCGACATGGCGATTCGGGATCTGGGTGGTGGTGATGGTGGTGGTGGTGGTGGTGGTGGTGAAGGGAGGGGTTGTTGGCAAGACTCAATGGGGCTGGAAGGAGGAGAGATAAGATAAGACAAAAACAAATACTTGAGTCAACGGCGAGCCCCGCCGAGTCCGGAGGCATCTTCTTGCACGAATGATTAGGTAATCCCCTGGTTATTTAATACTAGGAGCAAATGGCTTCTCTACAATGTCCTTCCCTTGTTGATCCCGGCGGTACGCATCGCATCAACCCGCAAGAGCCAAAGTACATGTTCAAGACCGCACAGTGCAGAGTGTCTATACAGGGACGGCATTACGGAGTATGCTCCAATATCAAACCTTTGCGGAGCTCTACTGTGTCGGGGTATGATGCGGGCTACTACGGAGTACAGGGTCGCCATCCTGCAGCCGGGGGAGCCGGGAGGCCTGACAAGGATAATGCGTGGTACAATACTTCGTGAAACAAGTCGCTCCTGCGGCCAGTGGCTGTGGCTACATCTATTTCTGTTCGGCGGGCTCAGTGAATGTCCTTTGGCCAAGTACGTGCAATTATACGCTAATGTTTGTTGGCTGACGACTCCCAACCAACACAGTGCGCCCATCCCGATCCAGCTCCTAGCTTCCCCGAGTCTAGACAGTGTCAAGCCCCACAATACTGTGCGGTATACAACAATGCCGCATCTCCAGATCGACACTGAACCACCAAAAACAGTTCGCAACAGCAAGCTCGTCAAGCGATACATACTTTTTCGGCCTTTTTCTAGGGACCGGCGAGCCGGTCATAACTGGAAATAATGGAGGTTTGCGAAGCAAACATTTGCTTCATTTCAATGCCGCTCTCAGTGGTACACAAGTCATTGTACGTCGCTGCCTCGCTAAGACCCATTCGACTGTTTGTTGACCCGGACACCTACTGTTTAAGAATATCAGACTCTTCGTCCGCTTTCCGTTTTGATCTCTCGTTCATGTCGGGACATGCCAGAGTAAAGCTGCAGACCTCACGGGCTGTCGTGCGATAGATAACGAGACATGATGAATCATGACATAGAGTCGCCCGCCGCTATTACGCCCGCCGTCGAGGACCACGGGAGACGAACGGAATCATTTGCCTCGTCGTTGCCAAATAATGGGCTCGTTATAAAGCGGAAAGAGCCCATTGCAGCTTGGAGGCTGGTGGTGTTGTTTGGATGGTACGTGGTGAAAGGAGCCAATCTTGACTATGGATGAATGATGGTAGACATGCTAACACTGAGGCTTATTTAGTGTTGGAATGGGGCTCTTTCTATCTCTGATAGATGCCACTGTAGTGGCTACCATGCTTGTGGAAGTATCGGAGGATTTCCACGACTTCAGGACGTCGTCGTGGGTAGTGTTGAGCTACACGTTGACCGAAGTTGGTGAGTGAAATCGGCCAGTCAGTCACCTGTTGAGTAGGATTTGGCTGAAACGCGCCAGGCTTTGCTGTTGCCATGGCTCGATTCTCCGATGCCGTTGGGAGAAAGACAACAGTGTGCACGTCATTCATTATTTTTCTGGCTGCATCCATGGGATGTGGTGCCTCAACCACCCTCGATCAGCTCATCGGTTTCCGTGCCGTACAAGGAATCGGCGGCGCGGGCATGTATTCCATGGCCATGATCACTTTCCCAGAGCTCAGTCCGCCCTCCAAAGTTGTCCTTGTTACTTCAACTCTGGGAGTGATTGTGGCTCTGGCTGGGCTGGTTGGCCCAGTGCTGGGGGCCTGCTCACGACTTACGTTGGCTGGCGATATGTTTTCTGGATCAAGTGAGGCCTACAATCTTTTAGCTTGGAATTGCCTAATACGTGTGGGGAAAACTAATCGTGTTGTTCAGCGGCCCCTGCGCCTTCGTCCCAGCAGTGTTGCTCTTTTTCCTGTGGCCAAAGGACTATCAGCTGTTCGTGAAAATTTCATTTCGACAACTTGACTACATGGGGGCAGTCTTGGTCCTGGCTGGAACTGTTCTTCCGGTCTTCATCATCAACCAAGCTGCAATCAAAGATTATGCTTGGGGAAGCGCCCCAACGATTACTGTGTTGATTTTGGCAGGCCTTTGCTGGATATCGCTCATCGTGTGGCAGAGAGTGCTCTTCAAGAACCCCAAACTACACCTTATCCGAGCACAGCTGCCGTGGCGGATTCTTTCAAGCCGTGTCATGATGGCCGCCAGCCTGTAAGTCTCAAGTCTCAAGCTCAACTTGCACAATCTCGAGTCCTGATGTGAATTCCTGAAACTAGAGATACTTTTCTGTCCGGATTTGTCTTGCTTCTCACAGTCATCAACATTCCTCTTCGGTCACAAATCGTCAACTCGTATGGACCAGTCAAAGCAGGTGCACTGTTGCTTCCCATGATGGGCGGTGGAGCTGCTGGTTGTGCTTTGGGCGGTGGCCTCTCACTGAGAAAAACATCATCTTTCCGGTTCTTGTCGCTTCTAGCATCATCACAGCGATAGCTTCTGGGCTTCTTTCTGATCTACCGGATGACTGGAAACCGCCGCCGAAGCAATGGGCCCTTGAGGCTATTCTTGGGCTGGGCATTGGTCTGAAGATATCGAGCACGACCTTTCTCTCTGTACTCCAAGTCGGCTTCGAAGACCACGGTGAGTCTCGAGCAAATTTACTGCTTTGTTAGAAGACCACAAGTCAATAACAGTAGAAAGCAGTCGCTGACTCTCGATATGTAGCTATTTCCCAGGGCATTATCGCCCAAATGCGAGTGTTTGGGGGCAGCATCGGTGTCGCAATCAGCGTCATCGTACTGATCACGAGGATCCAAACCAACCTGAAGGATATTCTGACACCTGAGCAGCTGGCCAACTTTTACCGCTCACCTCTGACAATATTCACATTTTCATCTGCCCAGCAAATGCTAGGCAGGGAGGCGTTCATCGATGCCTTCCGAATTGACATGTATATATGCCTCGGCGTTTCAGTGGTGTCGCTATTTGTCTCGCTTTTCACGTACCAAGAACATCCACCGTCGGTCAAATCTCGACTGCATGATCTTGAGGCAGAATTGTCCCGCAGCGCTGCTTTGTCTGGTTCGTCGGAGGTATGAGGGAACACAAGGGAGCATCTGGGTGGTTGGGTTTCTTCTTCTCCAAGGTTGGACCCCCATAATGTATGATGCACATGATATTTTAGTGCCCATAAAAACGATGTCCATGACCTCGCATCGAGAAAGATTCTCGCCACGTGTCGCCATGTTGGGTGAAAGGTCTTTGTTCCCCAACGTCCGCACCCGCACCAGTCCCACAGGCCTGAACCGGACTGACCCGCCGTTACTCCGTACATGCTCTATGCAATAATGTACAGTGGGTCCCAGTAATTCCGAAGCAGCAGCAACGGCGACTCTGGTGGAAATTCTTCGGAATTACTGGGACCCCACTGTAGAAGGCCCGGCCGACGAACCAACCAGGCCAGACCCGTCACTGTCACGTCAACCCTACTGCCCATTCCCATTCCACCTTCGTTCGGCCAACCTCGTCTTTCCGCAATCGCAGATTCCACGACGCGCGCCCGACGAAGAGCGCTTGCCCCGTCGGCCCCAACACACCAACACATTGTCTCCCAGAGACCAAGACGATAGCCTCCTCCGACTTACTGCATCTCCATTGCGGAAAACAACATTCATGAAAACGACCACGTCGGTTTACCCTGCCCTTCAGAGCATCCGTCGCGCCCAACGTCACAAAGCTAGCAAAATCCCCGTGAGAGTCGAGATAGCAATCGTAGTAATTGGCAAGCATAGAGGACAGAGGCTATCGGAATTGCGTCTGATATCAAAATTTGCAGCTTCCGACCCATCACCATATTGTGTCGAAATCGCCAAGCTCTGTCCATCGTCGCTGAAGTCGTCTTGTCTCCCTGCCGCGTCGCGTCTAGGCCGTCTTTTGGCGCCGGGTCAGATCTGGTCCGTCGGGCCTTTCCGCCTCAATCGAACCTCCGTTGGGAAGCCCTTCCTCTTCCGCCATGTATAATGCGGGCTACAGCTTTGGCAATCCGGCTTTCAACCAGCCCGGTGCGCCACAGCAGCAGCAGGGACAACAACAAACGCAGGGACAACAACAGCAGCAGGGACAGCCCAATCCGCAGATGATGTTTAATCAGCAGCAGCAGTTTGGCGGTATGCCGCAAGGAGCCTTCAACCCTGGAGCCAATTCTCAATTGATGCAGGGTATGCCGGGCGGAATGATGCAGAATCCTGGTATGCCCAATATGTCTTCTAATGGACAAAGTGAGTTGCTTTTCCTCTTCGAGACGGCCGGTGCGCCCGCCAATCGTTGAACATGGCATACGATACTCCGAGGCAATCTGACTCGAGGCGAACAACGGGTGATTACTAACGTGCCACGACTACAGTGCCTGGATATCCTCAACAGTTCCCTGGAGGAGCGTACGGTCAGATGATGCCTGGCGGCGTTCCGCAGAACTTCTCACCAAACAATTACATGATGGCCGGTGGTATGCAAGGGTTTTCGATGAACCAGCCGGGTATGAACCCTCAACAAGTGCAACTGATGCAGAGGATGCAAGCACAGCAAGCAGCTCAGCAAGCGGCACAACAGCAGCAGCATCATCAGCAGCAGCATCAGCATCAACAGCAGCATCAACAGAAGCATCAACAGCAGCATCAACAGCAGCATCAACAGCAGCATCAACAGCAGCATCAACAGCAGCACCAACAACCACAACTACAGCAACATCCTCACCAGGGTCAGCAACCGCAGCAGCATCAGCAGCATCCTCAGCAAAGCCAACAATCGCAACAGCAACAAGCACAGCACCCGCCTCAGCAGCAACAGCAACAGCCCCAACAGCAGCAACATCAGGCTCTCCAACAACAGATGAACCCAAGCATGAATCAGGTTTCCACTCCACAAAGACCTCCGAGCGCAGCTCAAGGCACCCCGACGAATGTCATGCACCAGCAGCACCCACTGTTCAATGCTCCGCAGCCCCAAGGCCAAAATCAAACTCCTCAAAATGCCCAGCAGTCATCTGCTTCAGGTACACCGCAAACACCGACATTCCCCGCCAATCATGGCGGAGGCATGGCCCTCCCAACATCCGCAACACCAATGAGCCCCGGTACCGAATTTCGTGAGAAGGAAAGGTTCGCACTACTACTAGACATCAATCATGAGCTGTTGTATGAGTCGATCCAGATTCAAACAACACAACAAGAGTTGAAGAAGGAAAACCCCCGGCAAGCGGTAACCCAGCAGACCGAAAGCCAACCGAGGAAGAAAACTTATTCCAGCAAGATTACCTTCAGTACGTGCTACTACATACCGAGGGGTATGCCTGTGCTAACGTTTTTGTCCCAGATGCATGAGAAGACTACAGGCAAATTTGTCCTACATGGCCGCTTTAGCAGACCGCAAACCGGAGGTCAAGGCCCCCCTTGTCCGGCATATCTCAGCGCGCCTCCTCTGAATCTGTCACTCCAACTGAGGGCAGCACCCGCCGGAGCTGAAGGACAGGACACGAACATGGATACCCTGGCGGACAGGCAAGAGCGAGACAAGTCGATCAAAGACTTGTATCGCAGGCTTCAAGCTGTGTTCCCCGGATTTGATCCCAAGAAGGAACCCGTTTTCCGTGCGCCGGGATCAGGGCAGAAACCAGGCGCCCAGGGTTCAAACCAGGCAAGCCCCATTGTCCAACAAAATCCCCAGATGCCAACCATGACAATTCCACCTGGTCATCCCGGCATGATGGGATGATGCGTCCACTGATTGTGACAGAGAAAATGAATCTAAATGAGGACCTTTGATACGGAGCGATGCCACGAACCGCGCATCGACGACGACATGTCTGGTGTACCAAGTTAGGATACAATCCTTCTTTAGGAGCTTCCTTTGATAAAGGCGTCGTTGGCTTCGGGAAAGTCTGCTCTGCGACTGGTCGGGATGGCTTCGCCTCTCTTGTTGTCAACTACATGCAAGTGGCAACTGTGAGCTGCGGAAAGGGAAGCCGAGAATGTGGCTCGTGTACAACTTGTAAGTACTAGCATTAGGGTATTGAATGCCGACATCTGGTGGCATATCTTTGTTCGCGAGAGAAAGCCTCTTTTGTGACATTTTGTGTTTCCACGGTACTTCCACCTACCAACTCATGAACCCGACCCTGCGCGGGCCTCAACAGCCCACGCAAATTAATAATGTGCAACCACGCTATTAACAATCCTAACCCGAATACAAAAGGGAGATAGCGCCAAGTTCCACTATACCTGATGTTAATACTGCACTGTCCAAGAGGCTGTATGTCGCACACCTTCATCAGCGTTGGCCTAGCCCCTGAGGGATGATTTGAAGGGGGCCCATATTCTCAATCTGGGGAATCTTTATCATGGGACGCAAGCTATTACGTGGATATCTGCGATCAGCTCTTTGAGCCAGTTCTTGAGACGATGGCGCGCTTAGGCAGTCAATTAATCAACCAGTCAGTCAGTCAGTCAATCAGTCAGTCAATCAGTCAGTCAATCAGTCAGTCAATCAATCAGTCAGTCAATCAATCAGTCAGTCAATCAATCAGTCAGTCAATCAATCAGTCAGTCAATCAATCAGTCAGTCAATCAATCAGTCAGTCAATCAATCAGTCAGTCAATCAATCAGTCAGTCAATCAATCAGTCAGTCAATCAATCAGTCAGTCAATCAATCAAGGTCAGGCAGCATAATAGACAATGCTCCTTGAGTCAAGGATAAACCCACATTTACCATAGATAGCGAGGACTCGCAATAAGAGGAGGAGCAAGCGCAGGTCATAGCATAATCACCATGCATTTTCCACTTCATCAATGCCCACCACAATCCCTGAGGGTTTTATCCAAATGCCCTAATTCTACTCCGTACCAAGGCAGCCAAAGATTAGGTGCTCGTGAGCGCGTGGAAGAATAAGCGGGGCACCAAAGGATGGGTCACGAGACTTTCAGTGCGTTGTCGGCGTCTACAGTGGGGTCCCAGTAATTCCGAAGAATTTCCACCAGAGTCGCCGTTGCTGCTGCTGTAGAATGATAATCCGCTCCCTGTATTATTACTGCTAAATCGGAGCCTCACTGCTAGATCAGTGCAAGTCGTAGTGGGCCCAGCAGGTTCTTTGACCGCAATTGCCCAATGAGAGCGCGTCATGGGGAACCAACCTGCACCCTTTCCATGCCCATGCAGCAAGGGACCCCAACACCGAACCAGAGGGCAGAATGGTGGGTGGGCTGGAATAAGTCGTTACAGACCGAAAAAAAAAAAGTTTCGTAATCCCGCATCCGGGGTCTCGCTTGTCTCGTCCTTCAAATCTCTCCACAAACCCTCCTCATACTCGGGACAGAAAGTAAAAGAAATATTCACAATTCTGTTGCTGCGGCAGATGATTGCGAGGTAAAGCTTGAGACCTGTTCAAGAAAGCTCTGAGAAGGAGTTTTCTTGCCCAGCTGTCGCTAGCAGATCCCACCGCACCCAGAGTATCTATCTCTTCTGATCGAATCGTGCTTCTGCCCCGCCAAATAATTCTTCTTCTCTTTCTCTTCTCTTATTTCTACCGCGAACCGCGAACCGCGAACCGCATAACCCGCTTCACAATGGCTTTTAAAGCGTTGCCGCCGTTTTCGACGCGCTTTTCGAACACCAATGACGAAGGCCTCACCTGCCTCGAGCTCGAAGATGGCTCCGCCTACACTGGCTACAGCTTCGGAGCCACCAAGAGTGTTGCTGGAGAGCTGGTCTTCCAGACGGGCATGGTGGGATATCCTGAGTCTCTGACCGACCCCTCGTATCGGGGACAGATCCTCGTCATCACTTTCCCACTCGTTGGAAACTACGGTGTGCCTTCGCGCGAAACCATGGATGAGTTGCTCGGCGACCTGCCTGCTCATTTCGAGTCCTCCCAGATCCATGTTGCCGGTGTTGTCGCCGCCTCGTACTGCGGTGAAGATTTCTCCCACTTTCTGGCTACCTCCTCGCTCGGCACTTGGTTGAAGGAGCAGGGCGTGCCTGCCATGTACGGTGTTGATACCAGAGCCCTGACCAAGAAGATCCGGGAGAAGGGTAGTATGCTGGGCAAGATGAAGCTCCAGATCAAGGGTGCTGAAACCAACGGTGTCGCCAATGACGCTGCTGTCAACGCTTCCTCCGAGCAATTTGCTGAGGTTCAATGGGTGAATCCTAATCAAAAAATCTCGTGGCTGAGGGTAAGTTTCATCCTTCCTTACCCCGTGATGTCTTCGTTTCTAGTTTGAGAGCCTAAACTCATCGCTGTGTTCTCTACCTGTAGTGTCTGTCAAGACTCCCAAGCTGTATAAGCCACCCAACTCTGTGGCTACCCGCAAGCATCCTTCAGGCCGACCTATCCGTGTTTTGTGTGTCGATGTTGGTATGAAATATAATCAGCTCCGATGCTTCCTCAAGCGTGGAGTCGAGGTCATGGTCTGCCCTTGGGACCACGACCTGGTCAAGGAGGCTGGAGATCAGTATGATGGTCTCTTTCTCTCCAATGGACCCGGTGACCCCTCAATTCTTGATGTTACCGTCAAGAACATCCAGGCTGTCATGGAAAAGAACAAGACCCCCGTCTTCGGTATTTGCTTGGGTCACCAATTGCTCGCCCGTGCCTCGGGCGCCAAGACTAGCAAAATGAAGTTTGGTAACCGCGGCCACAACATTCCTTGCACAAGCATGGTCACCGGGAAGTGCCACATCACCTCTCAGAACCACGGCTTCGCCGTTGACGCCAACACGCTGCCTTCAGGCTGGAAAGAGCTGTTTGTCAACGCCAACGACGGCAGCAACGAGGGTATCATGCACGTTGACAAGCCCTACTTCAGCGTTCAGTTCCATCCCGAGAGCACTCCTGGTCCTCGTGATACCGAGTTCCTGTTTGATGTCTTCATCGACACCATTGTTAACTGCACAGAGAACTCTGCCCTTTTGCAGCAGCCTGTCAGTTTCCCCGGTGGTACTATTGAGGAGAACGAGAAACTTCACCCTCGTGTCCATGTCAAGAAGGTTCTTGTCCTCGGTAGCGGCGGTCTCAGCATTGGACAGGCTGGTGAATTCGACTACTCTGGCAGCCAGGCCATCAAGGCTCTCAAGGAGGAGGGCATCTACACGGTCCTCATCAACCCCAATATCGCTACCATTCAGACATCCAAGGGTCTCGCTGACAAGGTGTACTTCTTGCCTGTCAACGCCGAATTCGTGCGCAAAGTAATCCACTACGAACGACCGGATGCTATCTACGTTACTTTTGGTGGTCAGACGGCTCTGCAGGTTGGTATACAGCTCAAGGACGAGTTTGAAGGCCTTGGAGTCAAGGTTTTGGGTACTCCCATTGATACCATCATCACTACAGAGGACCGTGAGCTTTTTGCCCGCTCCATGGACTCCATTGGCGAGAAATGCGCCAAGTCAGCATCCGCCAGCAACGTCGACGAGGCCATGCATGTAGTAAAGGACATTGGCTTCCCCGTCATTGTTCGCGCTGCTTATGCCCTCGGTGGTCTCGGCAGTGGGTTTGCCAACAATGAGGATGAGCTGCTCGATCTCTGCAACAAAGCCTTCGCCGCCAGTCCTCAGGTGCTCATTGAGCGCAGTATGAAGGGATGGAAGGAGATCGAGTATGAGGTTGTTCGTGACGCGCAAGACAACTGCATTACTGTCTGCAACATGGAAAATTTTGATCCCCTGGGTATCCATACCGGTGACTCTATTGTTGTCGCACCCTCTCAGACGTTATGCGACGAAGACTACAATATGCTGCGAACGACCGCTGTCAACGTCATCCGCCACCTAGGTGTTGTGGGTGAATGCAACATTCAGTATGCTCTGAATCCATTCTCAAGAGAATACTGCATCATTGAGGTCAACGCACGTTTGTCTCGTTCCTCGGCCCTGGCTTCCAAGGCCACTGGCTATCCCTTGGCCTTCATTGCCGCCAAGTTGGGTCTTGGCATTCCCCTCAAGGAAATCAAGAACTCTGTCACAAAGTCTACTTGCGCTTGCTTTGAGCCATCTCTCGACTACTGCGTTGTGAAGATGCCTCGATGGGATCTCAAGAAATTCACGCGTGTGTCTACGCAGCTGGGTTCCTCCATGAAGAGTGTGGGTGAGGTCATGAGTATCGGTCGATCTTTCGAAGAAGCTATCCAAAAGGCTATTCGATCTATCGACTTCCACAACTTGGGATTTAATGAGACGCCTGCCTTGATGTCCATTGACGATGAGCTCCAGACGCCCTCTGACCAGCGTCTCTTCGCCATTGCCAATGCTATGCATGAGGGCTACTCCGTCGACAGGATCTGGGAAATGACCAAGATTGACAAATGGTTTTTGCGTAAGCTCAAGGGACTGAGCGACTTTGCCAAGGACATGAGCCGGTACAACTCCAAGGACATTTCACGATCTCCCGATCTGCTCGTGCAGGCTAAGCGTCTCGGCTTCTGCGACCGTCAGCTCGCCAAGTTCTGGGACTCCAACGAGATCGCTGTTCGCCGCATGCGACTCGAGGCTGGTATTCGACCCTTTGTTAAGCAGATTGACACGGTTGCTGCCGAGTTCCCGGCCTTCACCAACTACCTCTATCTCACCTACAATGCCAGTGAGGACGACATTTCGTTCGACGACCATGGTGTCATGGTTCTGGGCTCTGGTGTCTACCGTATCGGTTCCTCGGTCGAGTTCGATTGGTGTTCTGTTCGTGCCATTAGAACCCTGCGCAGCACCGGCTTCAAGACGGTCATGGTCAATTACAACCCCGAGACGGTCAGTACCGATTATGATGAAGCCGACAAGCTTTACTTTGAGAACATCAATCTCGAAACTATTTTGGATATCTACCAGTTGGAGGCCGCTAGCGGCGTTCTCGGAGCCATGGGCGGACAAACTCCCAACAACATTGCCCTACCCTCCACCGAGCCGGTGTCAAGATCCTTGGTACCTCGCCCGAGATGATTGACATGGCCGAGAACCGATACAAGTTCTCACGCATGTTGGATCGCATCGAGGTTGACCAGCCTACATGGAGGGAACTCACCAGCTTCTCCGAGGCCCGAGAATTCTGCAACAACGTCAACTATCCTGTGCTTGTACGCCCCTCTTACGTGCTTTCTGGTGCCGCCATGAACACCGTCTACTCCGAAAAGGACTTGGAGAGCTACCTGGCGCAAGCTGCCGAGGTGTCCCGCGAGCATCCCGTCGTCATCTCCAAGTACATTGAGAACGCCAAGGAGATTGAGATGGACGCTGTTGCCAAGGACGGTGTAGTTGTTGGTCACTTCATCTCGGAGCATGTTGAAAACGCCGGTGTGCACTCTGGTGACGCAACCCTGATCCTTCCACCTCAGGATCTGGAGCAGGCTACCATTGAGAGAATTGAAGAAGCCACCCGGAAGATTGGTGCTGCTCTGAATGTCACGGGCCCCTTCAACATTCAGTTCATCGCCAAGGACAATGATATCAAGGTTATCGAGTGCAACGTCCGTGCATCTCGATCTTTCCCCTTCGTCTCAAAGACCATGGGCGTTGACCTGATCGAGATGGCCACCAAGGCCATCATGCATCAGCCTTTCACAGAGTACCCTGCCACCACCATCCGGCCTGACTGTGTCGGTGTCAAGGTGCCCCAGTTCAGTTTCTCACGTCTCTCTGGCGCTGACCCTGTTTTGGGTGTCGAGATGGCTTCCACTGGTGAAGTTGCTTGCTTTGGCGTTGACAAGTATGAGGCTTATCTCAAGGCTCTTTTGTCTACCGGCTTCAAGATTCCCAAGGCTAATATCCTCCTCTCTGTTGGATCCTACAAGGACAAGAAGGACTTGCTTCCTTCGATCCAGAAGCTGCAGCGCATCGGCTACAAGCTGTTCGCCACTGCTGGTACGGCCGATTTCTTGCAGGAGCACGGCGTTCAGGTCCAGTACCTCGAGGTCCTTGGTCGCGACGAGGACATTAGCTCTGAATTCTCTCTGACGCAGCATCTGGCAAAGAACATGATTGACTTGTACATCAATCTACCCTCGAACAACAAGTATCGCCGTCCCGCCAACTACATGAGCAAAGGTTACAAGACTCGACGTATGGCTGTTGACTACCAGATTCCTTTGGTGACCAACGTCAAGAACGCCAAAATCTTGGTGGAAGCTATTGCTCGCCACGTCTACTTGGATGTCTCGAAGCGTGATTTCCAGCTGAGCGACCTTCCTCCACCACCCCCGGCCAAGTCTGCCAAGACTCCCGAGATGAAGGCTACTCTTCCTTCCATCTCTTCAGTCACTGAAAGTCCTCGACGACGGGCTGCTGACGGAACGCTGGCGTCGCCTTTTCGTGGCGGACAGATTGATGAGCTTGCCTTGCCCGCGGCTATTCAGCAGAGCTCCTCCATCAGCACCTCGGTCATGAAGCTTCTCTCGCAGCCGTCCGTCTTCAAAAACGCCAATGTTCTGTCTGTAAACAAGTATTCTCGTGCCGATCTGCATTTGCTGTTCACCGTTGCCCAGGAGATGCGCCTCGGCGTCCAGCGTGCCGGCGTTTTGGATGTACTGCGCGGCCGAGTTCTCTGCACTCTCTTCTACGAACCCTCCACTAGAACGTCTGCGTCGTTTGACGCGGCCATGCAGCGTCTTGGAGGTCGAACCATCGCCGTCCCAACTTCACACTCGTCCGTGAAGAAGGGTGAGTCCCTGCAAGACACTCTGCGCACTCTGGCTTGCTATGGCGATGCCATTGTTTTGCGACACCCTGACGAAGACTCGGTCCATGTCGCCGAGAAGTACAGTGACGTTCCTGTCATCAACGGAGGAAATGGCAGCAAAGAGCACCCCACGCAGGCTTTTCTGGATCTCTTCACCATTCGAGAGGAGCTTGGGACCGTCCAAGGCCTCACCATTACCTTTCTGGGTGATCTCTTGTATGGTCGAACCGTGCACTCGTTGGTCCAGCTCCTGCGCCACTACCAGGTTCAGGTGCAGCTGGTGGCCCCCAAAGGTCTTGAGCTGCCCAAGGATGTTCGAGAACAGCTGATTACTTCCGGCAAACTTGTTTGCGAGTCTGAGACTTTGACCCCAGAGATCATTGCTCGTAGCGATGTGCTCTACTGCACTCGCGTACAGCAGGAGCGCTTCGAGAGCGCCGAGCAGTATGAGAAGGTCAAGAACTCATACCGCGTGGACAATGCTGCCTTGAAGCACGCCAAGAGCCAAATGGTAGTGATGCACCCTCTTCCCAGAAATGAGGAGGTTGCCGACGAGGTGGACTTTGATCAGCGCGCGGCGTACTTTAGACAGGTGAGTGTCATTTTACACCATCACACTGCGGTGTGACCCTAGGAAGACTCGCAAAGACTGACAAACGAGATAGATGCGATATGGACTGTACTGCAGGATGGCGCTGTTGGCGCTTGTCATGGTTCCTTCGTAAAGCGATGTCGATGTTTTCTAGACCATATGCCTGTCCGGCCGGTGCATGGCCAAGAGCCGCTTCGGGATGATTCCGCAACAAGGAAGTCTCTTCGACTGTGAAGAACAAAGAAGGCGTAGACGTGGGAATTCGTTCATGATCGATAGACACATTGTTCAAAGGTATTCGTATTTTGGTAGTTATTGGGCTTTGAGCCAGCCATGTGGGTGTTTTATCGCTGTACTCCGTATTGAAGAGCAGTCGCTGGACTCGATTGCGTGTAAGAGCATAGATACAAGTAGAATATGATGTACAGTAGATTATGTACATGTGTGTGTGCGTGGCTCGCGTACGTATGCGTATGCGTGTGTATACGTTTTCATGTATAGTGTTGCATGTACATGTAGTACGTAGCTAGCTAGATTTGTTCAGAGGGAGTGAGCGGAAATGCTCAACCCAACTACCAATCAATTCCCACGCTTCATTCGTTGCCCGTGTTCTGTTCTGTTCCCCACACGCCATGCCGTGGCCCACGGCCGGCCGGCCGTACCACGCACGAACTGCAAACGTAAGCGTCACACTCGCACCGTACGTCGGACCAATCCCACAACCACGAGACAAACAACCATCACCATAGCCCACCGCAGTCGCCTCAATCAATGCGCTACGCCCGCGCCCGCGCCCTTGTCCAACCCTCCAGGATGGCGCTCTACAAAGCCCCTCCAACGCCAAGCTCATCTGTAAGTCCCATTCCCTCTCCCGCGAATCGGCCCATTTCTCAAGTCCCGAGTTTGTGAAAAAAAAAACCCACTAAAAATCAAGATGAAATAAAAGTCGCCCCGGCAGGATCCTCCCCCACGGCCAAGCCGAGCAATTCACAAAGTCGACCCTCTCCAAGTCGCAGCTGCTCGGGTCCCCGACCGTCCAGTTCAACACGTGGTTCGCCGAGGCGCAGGCGTCTCGCCTCTCGCAGCCCGAAGCATGCGCCCTGTCCACGGCCGAGCTGCCCTCGGGCCGCGTCTCCTCCCGCATGGTCTACCTCAAGGAGCTCGACGCCAGGGGCGGCTACGTCGTCTACTCCAACTTCGGGACCTCCCGCAAGGCGGCTGACCTGGCGACGAATCCCCACGCCGCGCTCGTCTTCCACTGGGGTCCGCTGCAGAGACAGGTGCGCGTGGAGGGCATCGCGGCGCGGTGCTCCAGGGAGGAGAGCCAGGTGTATTTTGATACGAGGGTGCGGGGGAGCAGGATCGGGGCCTGGGCCAGCAGACAGAGCCGGGTGCTGGAGCCCAAGGGTGAGGGGGATGACGGGAGAGCCCAGTTGGAGGAGTGGGTGGCCGAGACGGAGAGCAGGTTTGAAGGGGAAGAGGACATTCCTGTGCCCGACTTCTGGGGAGGCCTGCGCATCGTGCCGACGAGGGTGGAGTTTTGGCAGGGCAGGCAGAGCCGGCTTCACGACCGGTTCGTGTATGAGCGCGAGGAGGGAGGGACGGGGGAGATGACGAGTGGAGGGTGGAGAGGTTGAGTCCCTGAGATGGGGGTTTTGGGGTTTTGGAGACTGTGCAAGAAATTTGCAACATGCAAACGACAGTTCGCGACGGTGAACATTATTTGAATCCACTTGTGCCAAGCCATTACTGCCGAGGAGAGAATCGCCAAAC
This sequence comes from Epichloe scottii, assembly GCA_021950295.1. Classification (NCBI taxonomy): domain Eukaryota; kingdom Fungi; phylum Ascomycota; class Sordariomycetes; order Hypocreales; family Clavicipitaceae; genus Epichloe; species Epichloe scottii. Next base: position 2,210,669 of record CP083245.1, read on the forward strand.
GGATTACGCTACTAGAAAGTGATGCCCGCCCACATGGGAGAACAAGTTGCCGATGCTCATGTTCAAAGGCAGAGAAGAGTGCTCAACGCCGTGTGCTTTCCCGAAAGTCAGTGGTTGCTATTGGCCGTGATGAAATCATGCCCAGATACGCCTTCGGCAATCCTGTCACTGCTGCATCCTGGCCATCATGGCGAAATGTACGGGTATCGGGTCGCTCATATACGCGCGAGTGGAAATGGCTGCAATTCAATCAACAGCACCATGTGCCAGTCACCTCTCTGTCCGAGGCGTGGCAGCTTCCCGAAGACTCGGCAAATGGGGATTCTGGCGGAGTAAGAGAGAGACCAAGTCCCATTGCCGCCGTCGAAGCCACCATGGTCCTGGATCTGCTGTGGCCCAGAACAAAGTTGGCGTCGTTTTCGGCGCTCGCAACGCTCTCTGGCGGCGTCGGTTCGCGCATGGCCCAGTCGAACTGTTGTCCAGCCAATTGCATGTCGACCATGGCGTCGGCCAGGCAATCTTGGTCGCAAAGTGGCAAGATGCGGTAGTTGAGGCTTTCCATAATACATCGTTCCGTGACATTAAGCTGATCGTGTGACCAAATGCCTCGACCCCAGACATGGCAATAAAATTGTGTGTTTTGTTGCGGATCCTCGATGAACTTTACAGCAATGACTAAGGTAGCTAGGATGATGATCTCGGGAGGCACGGAATCAATGTGAAGCATCTGGTGCTGTTGGTGTTGATAGAGCAGGGGCGTCGGAGGGAGGCTGTGTCGTTTGCTGGTGGTGGATGATGGTGCTGGCGCGCCGGGATGCAAAGGGCACGAAAGTCTCCATGCACGGGCAAACTTCTTGTCCAAGCTATCAAGAATGCATACTGCGAGAGCGACTGTCTCGATTGGCAAGTCGGCTCGGCTCAGCAGAGCTTGCACATCGGGTACGGATGCTGGAGTCAGCGAAGCTGAAGATGGAACGAGATTGACAAGATGGACGGCAGGTCCTATTGATGACGAGGATGATCAGTTTGGTCTTTTTTTCCTTTCCTTTTCTTTTTCTTTTCTTCTTCTTCTTAATTGGACATTATGCATACACGAACCTCTGAATTTGCTTGTGCTGGACTCGCCGTCCTCCGGGCTACCTCCCGAGGCGGCTGCGCTGGGTGATTTGTTCTCTTTGTGCGTTGGAGGCGGCGTGGGCAGATTTGAGAGTGGGCGGTAGGTGAAGTATGTGTTGGAGTCCGAGTTGGTGTCGTCAACGTGGTCTCTGGCGTCTCTGGCCAGCACAGCTGCTGTCATGGCTGCCGTCATAGGCCCCTTGATGCTTCGACGCATCGCGATTTGCTTCAAAACCTGGCTGCCCCTTCAACACGTCGGATCCTCGTAACAGCAGACTGTAGGGACTGACTCTCTCATAGTTCAACGAGGCCTGGTTCGGTATTTCTCTCGAAGCGGTGACGGCGACTGCGACTAGCCCAACAACAGGGACCCCCTTCACATGCAAACGAAATTGATAGAGTACGGGGTACGGGGTACGGAGTACGGAGTAGGATCGAATGGAATGGTGATGAGCTGGCAGATATATGATGGCAAGGGAGCATGACATTTGGCCATCGGCATGGACCAGACGGACCAGACGAGCCAAGCCAAATCCCTGAGACCCGGAGATTCTCACCTGCGTCGTCAACACGAGCCAGGGTGCGACGTGGGCCGAGCGGAGATGAATGCTGGTTCGTCGCCGCCTCCCTACCATGGGAAAAACCAGGGATGAGGGTCCAGGGATGAGGGATGAGACGAAGTAAAATGCCGCCATCTTCCTCCTGCTTTCCTTCTCCCGTCCTCGGAACAAGTGATGAGTCCAGCCGCCAGTCACCCGAGACGAGCGGTCTCCTTGTCCTCTGAGCAGAATGGGCAGAATTCCCATCTTGTGCTCCCTTCCCTGTTGGGGCTTTGCGTCGGGGCTTTGCGTCGGGGCTTTGCGTCGGGGCTTTGCGTCGGGGCTTTGCGTCGGGGCTTTACGCATTATCCATGCCCAGCAGGCTCCACACCAAACGAGGTCAGAGGTCCGCCACAAATGCACCGAGTACGGAGTGCCGACTATTTCGTTCGTAATATCAAGGGCGTGTTTATCAAGCGACCCCTCTGGCGACCCCTCTGGAGTAAATGGCACCCCCAAAGGTGGCTGGTGGGAATGCCGAAAGGGCCATCAAGTCTTGCCCGAGGTGGCATAGCATTTTCGTCGTTTACCAGAAATCTCGTATCGGACTCGGCGTTTTGCAAATGCCCATCGCGACGGGTGGAGACTCAGCGTCGACGGCCGAATAAACGGCCAATTACTGATCATGCAGGCGGCATTATTGATCATCGCATCCCCGCTTCCCGTGCACGCTTCCTTCCGCACAAAATCTCCGTGGCACAGCCATGTCATCCATCCATCGTCGTTCTGCGGAGCGTCCGCCGCCCCAGTCAATCCATGGCAATCCATGGCTATATCTGGCGCACCCTCCACAAGCGGGAATATGGGGCTGAGTGAGGCAAGAGAAGGAGCGGCCTCGGCAATCTTTCCATTGCCACCAGGTGACAGATGATGGCTTCTTACCGAGTACTCCGTACTGCGTAGCAGGCTGCAGGCCACATGCATCCTTGCTCTCGGAATGAATCCGCCATCGCGGGGTCAAAGATGTGACATGTTCACAATAAGTGACGACGGAGCCAAGCGGCCGAAGAGTTCCCATCTCATTGATTCATGGCTACTTGACTTGCTCTATTGGCTGCCGTGTCCCACGTCCAGTTGAACTGTCCCTTATCCCCCAGCAGACCAGGCCTGTGTGCAAGGACCGCACCAAGACTGGATATCATTTTGAACCAGCACGTGTCGCGTGTTGACACTGTGCCTCAAGTGTCCCATCCCGCGACTGTTCTTTGCGCCTCATCCCCCACCGCAGTAGACAGGTCGTCGACGTCACGCTTCAAAAGTGCTGTAAGAAGTTAGTATCCTATATTCGGGTTCCCGAATGAGCCATCACTCACCAATTCTTACCCGTGATCGCGGGGGTGAAGATACCCTGGAGAACGTTGCCATTCTGAACGCCATTCTGAATGATTTTGTTAATATCATTATTATTATTGTTGTTGTTGTTGTTGTTGTTGTTATTGCCATTTCTGTTATTATCCTTGTTTCCATTCTGTTTCTGGTTCTGGTTCCCGTTCTGGTTCTGATCCTTGTTGCCTTGGTTTTGTTCCTGGGTTGGAGCGGGAGCAGGAGGGGCAGACTCAGCGGGAGCAGTAGCTGGAGCTGCTTCTCCCCTGGCGCCAAGGTGGCCAAAGTTCATGGCTCGCTTCTCAACTCTATCTTTGTACCCAGGAAGATCGACGCCTGGAACGGACTGGAGAGCCTCTCGCTCAGCCAGCTGAACAGGAACGGCGACACCAGACGCCAGACCAGCGGTGAGGAGGAGAACAGTGACAGACTTCATGATGGCGTTGTGTTCTTTGTTTGTAAATGAGAGGCTTGGAAAACTGAAACCTTCCTCGGATCAAGTTCACACAAATAGAGAGAACGTAGAGGCAAGCAAACAAAAAGAGAGGTTTGGATGAGTTAAAATTGGAGCGCAGCTCTGCAGCGAAAGAATGTGAGTGAGGAAGAAGAGTAAAGAGCGAAGACTTGCTTAATGTGATTGACCGAGAGCCTTGGAAGATGATGAAAGCGAGCCGACATGTCAAAAGTCGAGACGGGAGCGAGCAACAGGACTTGATATATAGTCAGAGGATCGTGGTCATAACGGTCGTGTCGCGAGTTCAACTTCCCAGACACCACCACTCGAGGATATCTCAAGCGCTCGGGCCCGTTTGAGAATGCCATTTGACATGTCGTGATATTCGGATCAAACATCGCGGGGGCTTGATACGCTGTTGGAAACCGATACACAGGCGCAGTAGTAAACGTCTCCCGAGTCCCTCAAGGTGACTGAATCCTTAGCTATCACGACGAATGATGTCTGACACCGGGTCTTGGCCGTTCCCGGAATATGCCAGAAACTCTTGCTTTGCAGAGCGTGAGGCCATGCATGGGCAGGAGTTGCACGAGATTGGATGATGACACGGGGTCCAGCGGAATGGCGAGTACCGACTGATGCCAAGCTGCTAGCCTGCAGACCCCGTGAGGCTGCTTGCCCCAGAATGAAGGCCAGAATCGCGGGTTCGGTTGACTGCCGCAAGTAGATGTAAGAGAGAGGGGAATCGAGTGATTCCGGGTTTCGCAAGGGGCGGGATAGCATTCCATACTATCTGATACGTTGTTAAGCGACTACGGAGGAAAGGAAGCTGGGTCGGGTTGAAGTCGACGGAGATGTTGCACGTATCACGTGACTAGATAAAGATGGCTTGCAACGATGTAATAGAAAGAGATTCCCCTAAGATATGGTATAAAATAAAGATATTAATTCTCCTTCTCTAGCATATAAAGAAGAGGTAGAAAGCTTCCCTTTTATAGAGAGATAGCTTAACTATCTAATACTATACGCGTTATTTATATTATATAAGCTTTCTCCCTTATATTTCTCCTTACATTAGCCTAAATTATAATATAGTATACTACCTAGGTAATACACCCCTAATTAGAGTTAAGGTTATTAAGAGCTATAATTATTACCTAGGTTAGTTAGCTATATAGTGTTTTTATACTTAATAATATAGTAAAGTAAAAGTAAGTAGCCTTACCTTTACTACCTTACTCCTTACTTATAAAAAAGCTTCTTTAATATAATATTTATAGGCTTCCTTTTCTTATCTCTTTATTATACTTTTATTAACTATCCCTATATTTTAATTAATATAAAACCTAAACCTCTTTATATAATAGCTTAGGCTAGGGAGAAAGTAAATTCCTAGGGGAATAGTCTAACTCCTACTTAGTATAAGGCTTATATCTTAGCTAATTTAGCTTTAAACTCCCTTCTAAGTCTTAGTATAACCTATAAAGATCCTTTTCCTTCCCTAGTTAGTTCTAAGTAATTTACTAGTAAGTTATCTTCTCTTACTTAGATAGGAGAAAAGTATTTTATATATATACCTTTATAATTATTATATCTGTTACGTGCTAATTTGGCACGTAAGGGGTTGAATCCGTCAGAGGGGCTAACGGATTCAATAGGTCATAAATCATGCTAAGTTTACTTCAGGAAAGTTACTATTAGGAGTAAAGTATGTTATAAGAATTAAGTTATCCCCTACTCTAGGTTACTAAATCTAGCCCTATAAGGGTCCCTTCCGCTACTAGGCATTCTACTATATAATAAGTGCTAGGCGTGCCTTAAAAATAACTATCCTAGTTAGATATAGCTAGCTAGCGGCTAGATTTAGGTCCTTAACTATTAATATAAATAAAAGAAATATAGCTTAAGTTAAATCTTATAAGGAGATAGATATAGCGCATTCCCTGCTACACTAGTGGCTTTAGTGTTATAGGTTTACTTAACTCTATAATTGCTATCTACTAAACTATACCTTATAATAGTACTTACAAAATTATTATATTAAATAATAGTTATGCTAATTTTATTATAATCTCCTACTTTATTACTAAATTTTATTCTCCTATAATTACTAATTTTATCCCCTCCTTTTAGCAAGTTATTAAATCCTACTAATTAATTATCCTTTCTAGTATATCCCTAGTCTAATCCTAAACTATATTATCTTATTACTAGATAGAATCTAATTCCTATTTTTATTTTTATTTTTTTATCTAAATCTATATCCTTAATTTATTAATCTAGCAAATTTATTATCCCTATTATCCTATATTATAGTAGGTCTAACCACAGGCTAATTAGGAGGTAGCACTATCTTATTCTATATTCCTATTATTCTTAGCTATGCTTATATTACTAGCGTTTTTAATAGGGTTAATTATAAAATTACCTAGGTAGCCTTTAGTTTTATTAGACTAAGTTTTTTATTTAGCCTAGTTTTCTTACTTAGGCTTTCTAGTGTTTTACCTTAGGGTTGCTTATTACTAGGATTTAGTGTTTTACTATATAATTTACTTTATACTATGCTAGATTTAGCTAGACTTAGTTTTATAGTTTTTGCCTTTTTTATCTCCTCTCTAAGCTCTTTCTATTCTTATATAAGCTTATCTATTATTATTTTCTAGGTATTTATCTACTATACTATTTCTACTATTATCCCTACTAGTATTATAAGCTTTTTCTCTAGCTTACTCTTACTAACTATACTCTCCTTAAATTCTATAAGTTATTTACTAAAATTAGTTAATATTACTCTAGGGTTAAGCTTTAGAATCTTCTTCTTATAATTTCTTAGTATTTCTACTATTTATATAAACTTCTCCTTTATTTTTTCTACCTCCTTTATTATTAAATTTACTAATTCCTTAACTTAATCTAATACCTCTCTAGCTAAGTTATATACTAAGCTTATATTTACTCTTATATTATTAAAAGCCCCTTCTATTTTATCTATTTAGTTTACTATATTATTAATTTTACTTTACTTATATTCTCTATCCCTTTTCTTATTCTCTTAGGATTTAGTAGATTTCTAGGTTAGCTCTTTATTAGTACTAATATAAAGCAAATCCGCCTTACTAACACTAGCTAATACACTAGTAATTATAGCATTTACTACTCTATATTTATCTATAAAATAGAGAGCTAATAAATCTACTTATAGTAGTAAAGATATAGTATTATTATATATAGCTATTTACTATCTATATTTAACTATTATACTATTATAGAAGGCTACTATTACTATCTTTATCTAATTCTTTACCTATTATATTGCTTTATATTCTATTAGATTAGTAGTAATTTAATTTAATAGCTTCCTATTTAGTTTTACTACTGCTTTTCTTATTTTTAATATTATCTTTTATTCTTTAAAAATAGTAAAAATCTATATAATTATATTTTACTATAATATAAAATATATATTATTTAGATATACCTCTAATTTATTTAATACTATTATAGCGCCTTTTAATATAAATTTATATATATATACCTATATAGTATACTATATATCCTATATACTACCTTTTTAGCCTACTATAGTGTGTTAGAAAGTGCTAAAATTAATCCCTTTAATGCCTTTTCCTTTATACTCTATATTAAATTCTTTTATTATTCTTTTTTATACTACTACTCTAATTTTAGGCATTAGCTTTAGAGTGTCTTTTCTAGAGCTAGGCTATCTAAATCTAATATATAATAATTTAAAATTAAGCTCTATAATTTACGCATAGACCTATAATAGTCTAATAAGGAATTCTACTAGTATCTTATTAACTTTATTATTAATTTTACTCTCTAAAATCCTATCTTTAACTTTAGTTTCTAAAGGTTTATCCTTAAATCTAGATTCCTAGTTAGAGGATTTAGTAGCTATATTAGTAAGGTTAACTATTATTATATTATCTTCTTTATCTAATATATTACTAATTTTATTATTTCCTTATATTATTTTGCTCTCTATAAGTTATTTTCTTTTTATAGCTCTAGTAAGGTTATTCTTTAGTAATTATCTTAGTGCTTCTTTACGCTCCTATCTTTCTTTTCTAGCGTTAGTTAGTATAATTTTATTACTCCTACTATTCTTAACCTCTTTTTCTAAATCCTTAGTTAGCGTTTTCTTTTAGTATTCCTTAGATTTAATTATATCCTTTATAATACTAGTAGCTCCTATATTATTACTATTACTATCTCCTACCTATTAGGCTAACTTATTAAATTCCTTTACTAATATTTATATTTCCCCTAGATACTACTAATAGTATAGTTCTTCTACTTAAAGGATAGGAAGCATATACTCCCTTTATTAATTACTCCTCTTTACTAGTTATATATAGTAATAAAGGAATTTCTTATCCTTAAAATAGCTAGCTATTCCTAATTTAAATAACTTATTATCTATTTATTAGTTAAATTTTACTTACTTTTCTTTAGTATTAGCTTATTATCTCCCTAAATTAGCATATATAAGTTCCCCTAAAAGTTAATTTTATTATATTAATACTAGAACTTAAATATATAAATACACTACTAGGATCCGCTTATATAGTGTTTATTCTTAGATATTAATCTTATTATTAAATATAATAAGATTAGGCTTTTAATATAGGAAATTAGGAGAAATTAGGTTTATACTAAGCATATAGTATATATATTTAACTCTAGGGGTAAAATAGTTATATTTAATATAATATTTCCTATAGTCCTTATAGTTTTATATTACTTATAGATATTATTAATCTCTATTATTAATGCTAAGTTTATTACTTCCTTTATAAATACTAGATCTATTATTTCTACTAATAAAGGCTTTAGCTACTTTAAATTCTATACTAGCACTCTTACTAGTTATTACTATAAAGTAAAATACAATAACTTAGTTAAATTTAACTACGCTTATGCTAAATCTAACTATACTATAATTATTATTTAATTATATAATAATATAAAGTTTAAGTATAGTAAGATAATCCTAGTTAGTATAATAAATAATATATATAAGTAGGCCCCTAGAAACTCCTGCCTCCCTGCTAGCTTATTAGATCTAGTACCTATTATTTAAATTCTCCTTTTACTACTATTATTTCTTTATAGGTTACTAGTCTCTTTTTATATATTCTTTAGCCTAATTAATTAGGTTCTTCCTAAGGTATTCCTCTACTATTTTAGATATATTAATCCGTATCTTATTTTTAGCTACCTATTAGTTATCTTTAGTAGTATATCCTTTTTATCTAATAAGAAACTCTACTCTTACTACCTTATTTTTCCGCTTTAAAATTTTAACCTAATAATTATAGATTTGCTTAATTTCCTAATAATCTATTTCCTCTAGATTATTAAATAAAATTAGTAGCAGAGCTAGTTCTTCCCTCTTAAATAGATCCCTTCCTTATACTAGCTTCTATAGCTATGCTACTAATACCACTAGATATACTTGCGAATTTAGTGGGAATTCTAACTAATAAGCTAATAGATTTACCTTCTCTAGTACCTTATAGGGACCTGCCTTTTATAGGAACTATTTTTTCTTTAGCTTGCTAGGTAGTTTATATCCCTTATATAATTATAGGTAGACTATATTACCTTTATTAATATTAACTAGTTTATAGCGGTTATTATACCGAATTTTTGCTAGTATAGCTACTATTATAATCGCTAATTAAGCTTTATACTAATATAGTTTCTATAGTACTATAATGTTATTTACGCTAGTCCCTATATTAGTTATATTATTAGGTAAAAGAAGGTTAATAATACTTAAAGGCTAAAATCTATATAATAGCTTATTAGGTGCCTAGCTAGTACTTATTACTATAGTATTATTTAGTTAGTATTATAATACTAGTAATAGCGATATCTATATTATATCTAGGTCTATTACTGTGTAATACTATATCGCGATTATTACTATTTAGTTCTTTCTTTTAGCTATTCTATTTGTCTAGGGATAATACATAGTACTTATAAGGAGTTTTACCCCTACTTGCTTAAATATAGCTTTTTATATATTAGATATAAACTTTAGGTCTTTATTACTTATAATCTATCTTAGTAACCCCTAATCTATAATATATAGTGCCTAAAGAAGTAATTCTACCTAGATTTCCGTGGGATATATAGTATGTCTAGGTATTAATAATATTCTCTTGCTAAAAAGGCAGTTTATAAGGCATAGTAAGTTATATATTATATACCCTTCTATTTACTATATAGTATTTACTAATAAGACCTCTAGTATATCTATTATAAAATTAAGGGAAATTGTATAAAATAGTGTTAGTTTTAACTATAAGGGCCGCATTTCCCCTAGGGGCTTTGCATAATTAATTATATTCTCCTAACACACCATACAATAGGCTATATAATCGCAAATATATTAACTTATTTATATAAAATAGACTAACTATAATTCTACTACTATTCTTATAATTCTAAAGTATTACTATTTATTATATACTAATTATAGTATAGATTTAACCTCTGCTATTAGAATATATAGGCAGAAAAATCTATCCCTACTATAGTAGTATAATAATCTATCCTTGCGCAAATCCTAGCTATATAGAGGGATCTTTAGTCTAGTTCTAGTATTCTTTACTACTTATCTTTCTTAGTAGGCTTTTATTAATATAATAATTTAGCTAAACTTATAATTAGATTAGTACCCCTTAATAATTCTAGCCTTAAGTTTATTATCTATAATTATAGTTATAGTATATTCTTTGCTAAAATATACACTAGTATCTAACTTATTATATTAGCTTTTCTACGCTACTTCCCTATAGGTTACCTCTACTAGTAATCTAGAGAGCGCGTCTAGAACTATATTTAACACTCCTAGTATATGTGTTACCTTTAGGCTAAATTATAATAAATAATTCGTAACTTTAGCTAGTTTTAAATTAGCCTTATTAAGGTCTATTATTAATAATAAGGTATATTTAATAATACCCTTTACTAGAGAATAGTTAGTTAATATATTAACTATAGTGTTATTAGATTACACTATCTTCTAGAGCTTTCTAACGCTCTATATAATTATAGCTACCTCTGCCTCTATTAAACTATATTATTTTTTAATACTTAATATTGCTTTAGAAAGGAATAGAATTAGCTATATCTAGTTATTTTTAATCTCCCTCCTAGGAATACTTTAACTATCCTATTCTTCTTATAGCTAGAAAATATATAGACTAAATCCCTCTTTATAAGCATTAATTTTAAAGAATAGTAGCTTCTTTAGGTTATAGTACTATAAAGTTTGTTTCTTACTTAAAAATGTCTTAATATCTTTAAATACCTTTTCCTTATCTCTAGTTAGTAAAAACGTCTTTAGTTATGTTTTTCTCTTCTATATTAGCTTTAAGATACTAGTAATCTTTTTATCCTTTTCTTAAAATTCGCGTAATAACGCTGTTTTTTATGCCTATAATAGTTAGATTTGCATATTAAACTATGGGATTCTATTATATAGAAATCTAGCTATTCTAATAAAAGTCTTAAGACTTAATAAATTACTTAGAAATATTATCTTTTAAAATGCTTTAAGCTAATTATTAGTATTTATAATTCTATTACTATTAATAATAAATCCTAGTAACTAAATAGTAGGGTAGCTAATAAATGACTTTTTTATAGCAATTATTAATCTATTCTCCTTAAGGATTTTAAGAACTATTTTAAGATAGCTTAAATACTCTTCTAAATTGTCTAAAAACATAATAATATTATTAATATATACCTAAATAAAGTGTTTATGCTTCTAGAATAGTCTATCTATAAATCTTTAGGCAAAAGCTAGAGAGTTTTTAAACCCTATTAGTGCTATATTTAACGCTTCTAGACCTCTATTTAATATTACTACTATACGCACTTAATAGTCTTATTAAATAGGTAATTAATAGAAAAAACCGGTTTTATTAAAAAGAGAAATCACTTTCTTACTATAGGTATTATTTATAATATTGCTTTAGTTAGGTAAAGGGTATATATCTAGTATTACTATATTATTTAGTGGTCTTATATTAACTATAACTCTTCCTTTTCTCTCTTAGCTAGTCTCTTACTAGACTATAAACGCTAGGTATATAATTACTACTAGTTTATCTAGATATAATATCTTCCCTTTTATATAGAGTTTATTATATACTTTATTAAGTTTATTAGTATCCTATTTTCTAAGTTTATAAGGCCTAATTAGCCTTATTTAATACTACTATCCCTCTATAAGATTAATTCTTATTTTCTAGTCTTCTAGTATTAGTATAATACCCCTATTATAGTAAATATTATATTTATCTATTAACTTAATAAGTTTATTTATAGCCTCTTTATTAATATTAGCTACCTATACCCCAAATTAATTAGTTATAAATAGAATTTCCTTAGGATATAAGATTCTATAAGAGGGTACTCCTATATTAACTTTCTTTAGATTAAGGTTATCTTCCTCTCCTTTAGTCTCCTTATTAGTTTTAGCCTTCTCTTTACTCTTTTCTATAATATCTTTACTAAAAAAGGCATAATATACAAATAGGTTATTAATTATATAGTTTATAGTAACCTCCCTAGCTACTATTAGATATATAACCTTCTAGTGCTTAGAAATAGTAATAGTTTTGTTAGTTAGGTTATAAGCAACTATCTATCCCTAGCTAGATCTATATAAGAGTGTGTCTAGGAGAAATATTAAATATAATAGTATATAATAAACGCTTATTTTCTAATTTTTCTATCCTTCCTTCTAGGTAACTAGTATATATAACTATACCTTTAGGGGAATTATTACTATCTATACTATAATTACTTATTAGTAAGGAACTTTGCTTACTAGTTAAAATATTTCTGCCTACACTATTATACTATATACTAATCTAAATACTACCTTAGGTTATATAAAATCGATTTTTACCCTAAAATTATATAGGAAATTTATACTAAGTAGTAATTTAGGCCCTAGATTTAGCATTATATCTGCTATTACTATAAAATATCTAGTTATCTTAGTTTCACATGCTATCCTAGGGATATAAAAGTTAAAAGTAGCGGTTTTTGTTACGTGGCAGAATGCCCAGAAGCGGAAGGGACCCTTACAGGGCCAGATTCAGCAACCTAGAGTAGGGGACAACTCAATTCTTATAACATACTTTACTCCTAATAGTAACTTTCCTAAAGTGAACTTAGCACAATTTATAACCTATTAAATCCGTTAGCCCCTCTAATGGATTTAACCCCTTACATGCCAAATTAGCACGTAATAAGTGGTAGCAATTAGAGATTCTTTCGTTGCGTACCTCCGGTTATCTAAGAATAATAGCCTTATGTCTAAAACTAACTATTTATAACGCTAATTTAACCCCCTTTTAAACTTTCTAGTAAATAAGACTAAATTATAACTTATTTACTAATTTAGAGCTTTTAATAGTACTAATCCGGAATTTAAACATTAGAAACAAAAACTTGTTAGAATTAACAAATAAGAGGATTTAAATAAGCTTACCTAGTACGAATTTGTTAATAGAATAGTAATAAGATATAAATAGCTAGTATACTAGGAACCTCCTATTTATTAGAATGCTATAGATTTATAAACTATATGCCTTATATAGAATTAAGTTAAGTCCTATATTATAAAAGCTAAATCTAAGGGATTTCTTTACAAATCTAGTTAATCTAAAGGTAGTAAGGAGTCTAAGAAGAGGTCTAAGAGCACTACTAGTCTAGTTAGCAATGCTAACACCACTAAGACTAGGAATAGCATAGAGAAGGGCAAAATTAATAAAGGAAAGGGGATTAAAAACTACCCTAAAAACAACACTACTACTTAATATCTATAACCCCCTAACCACTTATTAAAATTAGACCTAGGAGACCTATAGCTAGGACTATTAGGAAGCACACTAGGTTTAGGGGAACTTCGCGCTAAGCTAGCTAAATCTAACATAGCTAGGATCCTTTAGGAAGTAATTAGTTAATAATAGCTTATATAGCGGGTAATAATAGAAGAAGTAGCAATAGGAATAGAGCGGTTAGCGATAAAACTAATAACTAAAATTAGGAGCTTGTAAAGTGCGGGAGCCTTAGTAAGGTTAACACTATAACCATAGAATATAACTTAGGGAATGGCATATCCACCTATGGACTAGGGGTAGTACAATAGCAATCTATATGCTAACCTAAACCGAATAGTGCTAACGGCATAACTAATACCACTATAATATTAGTAGGGATACCTATAACCTTAGCAATACCCTTACTAAGGTTATCTATAAGGATAACACCCTCTAAACTAGGAATAGTATGTAGATCTAAGTATTTAAGGTAAGATAGATTTAGCAATAGATTAGGACTAGAATCCTTAACGCGCAGACGCGATAGAGCGACAGGCGGATTTAACGTGGAAAATCACGGATATTAGACACTTTAAGCCTTAATATAAGCCTAAGGAAGCTAGCAATAATCTTATTACATATAATAGGAAGCAGACTATTTTTTATAACATTAAATTATAGATATAGGCGGTTAAAGATTACTTACATTGCGCTAGTCCTAGCTAATAAGATATTATTTAGAAGAAAGTCTAGACGCTATTCTAAGGAGATATAATAGTATAGTATAGGCAATATCTTAATTTAGGAAAAAGGAACGCTATATTTAGCGGAATATTAACTGTGTTTGCAGTAGTTAGAAAGGAATTTAGTATTTAAGTCTAGGACGTAATAGCGTGGCTTAATAAGGCCGAATATATAAGAGAGGATATTATAAAGGAGGTATCTTTTTATAAATTTGCATTAAAAATTTTCTAGTATACTAGAGCAAACGGTAAGACAATAGACTATTAGCTATTATTGTGCCTGCGTTATAAACTCTACCTAGGATTACATTAAATGTGTCTAATACTAACAAAAGAGGATATAAGATTAGCGTATATTATAATAGTAGATAATAAGAGACGTAACTTATATAACCACCTATGTAATAAGGGTTATACTATAAATAGAAAAGGCAAAGGCAAAACTAAGGTCTATTTCTAATAAGAGGAATCTAGTAGTGATTTAGAAGGGGAAGTAAAAGGAGCCTAAGCTAATTAGAATAGGCTATTTAATATGTAATTCCCTTTAGGAAGTTAATAGTATAGATAGGATGATTAAAATACATAAAGATTTTCAGGTGGTTTTTGGCCAAGGTTATACTAGCAAAATCAGCCCTTTAAGGAGCAAAACCAGAAACCTTAGTAGAACAAATCATAGTAAGAAGATAAAGCAAGGAATCGCCCTAGACCTAGTTAAAATAGGCAGGAAAATCTACTAAACTAACTAGATAAACGACAATATTAGGAGACTTTATTATTAGGGCAGGCAAGCTAATCGTGGCAGCTAAGGCAGTTTTAGCGTTAGGAGAAAACACCTATAAAGGAGAAGGAATATATATATATTATAGTATATAAGGATAACTCTAATATAGAATAGCACAAAACCTATCTTAAAGACTGCGGATACTATATAGCAGAAGAAGGGGAGGTTTTAGAAGATAATAATAAGGAAA
Organism: Epichloe scottii; assembly: GCA_021950295.1. Lineage (NCBI taxonomy): Eukaryota > Fungi > Ascomycota > Sordariomycetes > Hypocreales > Clavicipitaceae > Epichloe > Epichloe scottii. The sequence goes on from CP083245.1 coordinate 2,225,750, forward strand.
GCTAAGGTTAAGATTCGAATTTCGTGGAGATATATTTCGTTAAAAATAACAGAAAGAAAGTTAAGAAACCCACTATAGAGACAGGTCTGGCTAGACCTAGACGACTAAGCCTAGGATAGGTTATTAAGGCTATAGTAAGACTATAAGAGGTAGAGTATAATAGGAAAAAGGCAAACACTTTCCTTAAAATTCTAATTAAATTTAATAATAAAGGCAAGAGCCACTAAGTCTATCTTAACACAGGAATGTTATTAATCTTAGCGGATAAGGCATAGCTATAGTAGTATAGAGCAAACGTAAAGTGGGGAACGTAGGAACTAAAGCTAGTCTTAGGAGTCTAGTCTTCCTTTTTCATTACTAAAACCGCTACTTTTAACTTTTATATCCCTGGGATAGCGTGTAGAACCAAGATAACCAGACATTTTATAGTAATAGCGGATGTAATGCCAAATCTAGGGCCTAAATTGCTACTTAGTACGAATTTCCTATATAATTTTAGGGCAAAAATCAATTTTATATAACCTAAGGTAGTATTTAGATTAGTGTATAGCATAACGGTGTAGGCAGAAATATTTTAACTAGCAAGCAAAGTTCCTCACTGACAAGTAATTATAGCATAGATAGTAACAATTCCCCTAAAGGTATAGTTATATGTGCTAGTTACCTAGAAGGTAGGATAGAAGAATTAGGAAATAAGCGTTTATTACGCACTATTATGTTTAATATTTCTCCTAGACGCACTCTTATGCGGATCTAGCTAGGGATAGATGGTTGCTTACAACCTAACTAACAAAACCATCACTATTTCTAAGCACTAGAAGGTTACACGTCTAACAGCAGCCAGGAGGTTACTATAAACTATGTGATTAATAACCCGTTCGTATATTATGCCTTTTTTAGTAAAGATATTATAGAAAAGAGTAAAGAGAAGGCTAAAACTAATAAGGAGACTAAAGAAGAGGAAGATAACCTTAATCTAAAGAAAGTTAACATAGGAGTACTCTCTTATAGAATCTTATGTCCTAAGGAAATTCTATTTATAACTAATTAATTCAGGGTATAGGTAGCTAATATTAACAAAGAGGCTGCAAATAAACTTATTAAGTTAATAGATAAATATAATATCTACTATAATAGGGGTATTATGCTAATGCTAGAAGACTAGAAAATAAGAATTAATCTTATAGAGGGATAGTAGCATTAAATAAGGCTAATTAGGCCTTATAAACTTAGAAAATAGGATACTAATAAACTTAACAAAGTACATAACAAACTCCACACAAAAGGGAAGATATTATATCTAGACAAACTAGCAGTAATTGCGTGCCTAGCGTTTATAGTCTAGTAAGAGACTAGCTAAGAGAGGAAAGGAAGAGTTATAGTTAATATAAGACTACTAAATAATATAGTAATGCTAGATATATACCCTTTACCTAACTAAAGCGACATTATAAATAACACCTATAGCAAGAAAGTGATTTCTCTTTTTAATAGAACCGGTTTTTTCTATTAATTACCTATTTAATAAGACTATTAAGCGCGCATAGTAGTAATATTAAATAGAGGTCTAGAAGCGTTAAATGTGGCACTAATAGGGTTTAAAAACTCTCCGGCTTTTACCTAAAGATTCATAGATAGACTATTCTAGAAGCATAAACACTTTATTTAGGTATATATTAATAATATTATTATGTTTTTAGATAATTTAGAAGAGCATTTAAGCTATCTTAAAACGGTTCTTAAAATCCTTAAGGAGAATAGATTAATAATTGCCGCGAAAAAGTTATTTATTAGCTACCCCGCTATTTAGTTACTAGGATTTATTATTAATAGCAATAGAATTATAAATACTAATAATTAGCTTAAAGCGTTTTAAAAGATAACGTTTCTAAGCGATTTATTAAGTCTTAAGACTTTTATTAGAATGGCTGGATTTCTACGTAATAGAATCCCATGGTTTAATATACAAATCTAACCATTATAGGCACAAAAAACGGTATTATTACGCAAATTTTAAGAAAAGGATAAAAAGATTACTAATATCTTAAAGCCAATGCAGAAGAGAAAAACGCAACTAAAGACATTTTCACTAACTAGAGATAAGGAAAAGGCGTTTAAAGATATTAAGATATTTTTAAGCAAGAAACAAACTTTATAGCACTATAACCTAAAGAAGCCGCTATTCTTTAAAATTAACGCTTATAAAGAGGGATTTAGTCTATATATTTTCTAGCTATAAGAAGAATAGGATAGTTAAAGTATTCCTAGGAGGGAGATCCAAAACAACCAGATATAGCCAATTCTATTCCTTTCTAGAGCAACATTAAGCGTTAAAAAACAATATAGTTTAACAGAGGCAGAGGTAGCTATAATTACGTAGAGCGTCAGAAAGCTCTAGAAGATAGTGTAATCTAACAACGCTATAGTTAATATATTAACTAACTATTCTCCAGCGAAGGGCATTATTAAACATACCTCATTATTAACAATAGACCTTAACAAGGCTAATTTAAAACTAGCTAAAGTTACGAATTATTTATCACAATTTAGCCTAAAGGTAACACATATACTAGGAGTGTTAAATATAGTTCTAGACGCGCTCTCTAGATTACTAGTAGAGGTAACCTACAGGGAAGTAGCGCAGAAAAGCCAATATAATAAGTTAGATGCTAGTGTATATTTTAGCAAAGAATATACTATAACCGCAATTATAGATAATAAACTTAAGGCTAGAATTATTAAGGGGTACTAATCCAATTATAAGTTTAGCTAAATTATTATATTAATAAAAGCCTACTAAGAAAGACAAGCAGTAAAGAACGCTAGAACTAGACTAAAGATCCCTCTATATAGCTAGGATTTGCGCAAGGATGGATTATTATACTACTATAGTAGGGATAGATTTTTCTGCCTATATATTCTAATAGCGGAGGTTAAATCTATACTATAATTAGTATATAATAAATAGCAATACTTTAGAATTACAAGGATAGTAGTAGAATTATAGTTAGTCTGTTTTACACGAATAAGTTAACGTATTCGCGATTATATAGCCTATTATATAGTGTGTTAGGAGAATGCAATTAATTATGCGAAGCCCCTAGGGGAAATGCGGCCCTTATAGTTAAAACTAATGCCATTTTATACGATTTCCCTTGATTTTATAACGGATATGCCGGAGGTCTTATTAGCAAATACTATGTGGTAAATAGAAGGGTATGTAACGTATAACTCACTATGCCCTATAAACTGCCTTTTTAGCAAGAGAATATTATTAATACCTAGATATACTACGTATCCCGCGGAAATCTAGGTAGAATTACTTCTTTAGGCACTATATATTATAGATTAGGGGTTACTAAGATAGATCATAAGTGATAGAGACCTGAAGTTTATATCTAATATGTGGAAAGCTATATTTAAGCAAGTGGGGGTAAAACTCCTTATAAGTACTATGTATTATCCCTAGACGGATAGAATAGCTAAAAGAAAGAACTAAATAGTAATAATTATGATACAGTATTACACAGTAATAGACCTAGATATAACATAGACATTGCTATTACTAGCATTATAACACTAACTAAATAACACTATAGCAATAAGTACTAGCTAGGCACCTAATAAGCTATTGTATGGATTTTAGCCTTTAAGTATTATTAACCTTCTTTTACCTAACAATATAACTAACACAGGGACTAGCGTAAATAACATTATAGTACTATAGAAACTATATTAGCACGAAGCTTAATTAGCAATTATAATAGTAGCTACACTAGCAAAAATTCGGTATAATAACCGCCATAAACCAGTTAATATTAATAAAGGTAATATAGTCTACCTGCGATTATATAAGGGATACAAACTACCTAGTAAGCTAAAGAAAAAATAGTCCCTACAAAAGGCAGGTCCCTATAAGGTACTAGAGAAGGTAAATCCGTTAGCTTATTAGTTAGAATTCCTACTAAATTCACAAGTATATCCAGTGGTATTAGCGGCATAGCTATAGAAGCTAGTATAAGGAAGGGATCTATTTAAGAGGGAAGAACTAGCTCCGCCACTAATTTCGTTTAATAATCTAGAGGAAATAGATTATTAGGAAATTAAGCGAATCTATGATTATTAGGTTAAAATTTTAAAGTAGAAAAATAAGGTAGTAAGAGTGGAGTTTCTTATTAGATAGAAAGGATATACCGCTAAAGATAACTAATAGGTAGCTAAAAATAAGATACAGATTAATGTGTCTAAAATAGTGGAGGAATACCTTAGGAAGAACCTAATTAATTAGGCTAAAGAACATGCAAAAAGAGACTAGTAACCTATAAAGAAATAATAGTAGCAAAAGGAGAATTTAAACAATAGGTGCTAGATCTAACAAGCTAGCAGGGAGGCAGGAGTTTCTAGGGGCCCACTCTCACATATTATTTATCGTGCTAACTAGGATTATCTTACTATACTTAAACTTTACATTATCACACAATTAAACGATAATCGCAGCGCAGTTAGATTTGGCATAAGCATAGTTAAATTTAACTAAGTTATTATATTTTGCTTTATAGTAATAACTAGCGAGAGTGCTAGCGTAGAATTTAAAGCAGCTAAAGCCTTTATTAGTAGAAATAATGGATCTAGTATTTATAAAGGAAGCGACAAACTTAGCATTAATAACGGAGATTAACAATGTCTATAAGCAATATAGAACTATAAGGACTATAGGAAATATTATATTAAATATAACTATTTTACCCTAGGAGTTAAATACGCGCACTACATGCTTAGTGTAAACCTAATTCCTCCTAATTTCCTATATTAAAAGCCTAATCTTATTATATTTAATAATAAGATTAATATCCAAGAATAAACACTGTATAAGCGGATCCTAGCAGTGTATCTATATATTCAAGTTCTAGCGTTAATATAATGAAATTAACTTTTAGGGGAACTTATATGCGCTAATTTAGGGAGATAATAAGCTAATACTAAAGAAGAGCAAGCTAAATTTAACTAATAAATAGATAATAAGTTATTTAAATTAGGAATAGCTAGCTATTTTAAGGATAAGAAATTCCTTTATTGCTATATATAACTAGTAGAGAGGAGCAATTAATAAAGGGAGTATATGCTTCCTATCCTTTAAGTAGAAGAACTATACTATTAGTAGTATCTAGGGGAAATACAAATGTTAGCAGAGGAATTTAATAAGTTAGCCTAATAGGCAGGAGATAGTGATAGCAATAACACAGGAGCTGCTAGTGTTACAAAGGACGTGGTTAAATCTAAGGGGCGCTAAGAGGAAATGCTAACTAAGGATTTAGGAAAAGAAGTTAAGAATAGTGGGAGTGATAAAATTATGCTAACTAACGCTAGAAAAGAAAGATAGGAGCGCGAAGAAGCACTAAGATAATTACTAAAGGATAACCTTGCTAGAGCTACGAAAAGAAAACAACTTATAGAGAGCAAAATAATATAAGGAAACAATAAAATTAGCAATGTATTAGATAAAGAAGATAATGTAATAATAGTTAACCTTACTAATGTAGCTACTAAATCCTCTAACTAGGAATCCAGATTTAAGGACAAACCTTTAGAAACTAAAGTCAAAGACAGGATTTTAGAGAGCAAAATTAATAATAAAGTTAATAAGATACTAGCGGAATTCCTTATTAGACCGTCGTAGGTCCACGCGCAAATCGCGGAGCTTGATTTTAAATTGTTATATGTTAGATTTAGATAGCCTAGCTCTAGAAAAGACGCTCTAAAGCCAATGCCTAAAATTAGAGCAGCAGCGCGAAAAAGAATAATAGAAGAATTTAATATAGAGTATAAAGGAAAAGGCATTAAAGGGATTAATTTTAGCACTTTCTAACACACTATAGTGGGCTAAAAAGGTAGCATATAGGATGTGCGGTATACTATATAGGCATGCGCACATAAATTCGCGTTAAAAGGCGCTATAATAGTGTTAAATAGATTAGAGGTATATCTAAATAATATATATTTCACATTATAGTAAAATATAATTATATAGATTTTTACTATTTTTAAAGAATAAAAGGCAATATTAAGAATAAGGAAAGCAGCAGCGGAACTAAATAGGAAGCTATTAAATTAAATCACTGCTAATCTAATAGAATATAAAGCAACGCGATAGGCAAAGAATTAGATAAAAATAGTAGCGGTAGCCTTCTATAATAGTATAATAGTTAAATATAGATAGTAAATAGCTATATATAATAGCACTATGTCTTTACCGCTATAAGCAGATTTATTAGCTCTCTATTTTGCAGATAAATATAGAGCAGTAAACGCTATAATTACTAGTGTATTAGCTAGTGTTAGTAGGGCGGATTTGCTTTGCGTTAGCACTAATAAGGAGCTAACCTAGAAATCTACTAGATCCTAAGAGGATAAGAAGAGGGATAGAGAATATAAGTAGAGCAAAATTAATAATATAGTAGACTAAATAGATAAGATAGAAGGGGCTTTTAATAATATAAGAGTAAATATAAGCTTAGCATATAACTTAGCTATAGAGGTATTAGATTAAGTTAAGGAATTAGCAAATTTAATAATAAAGGAGGCGGAAAAAATAAAGGAGAAGTTTATATAAATAGTAGAAATACTAAGAAATTATAAGGAGAAGATTCTAAAGCTTAACCCTAGAGTAATATTAACTAACTTTAGTAAATAACTTATAGAATTTAAGAAGAGTATAGTTAGTAAGAGTAAGCTAGAGAAAAAGCTTATAATGCTAGTAGGGATAATAGTAGAAATAGCATAGTAGATAGATACCTAGAAAATAATAATAGATAAGCTTATATAAGAATAGAAAGAGCTTAAAGGGGAGATAAAAAAGGCAAAAACTATAAAACTAAGTCTAGCTAAATCTAGCATAGTGTAAAGCAAATTACGCGGTGGAACACTAAATCCTAGCAATAAGCAACCCTAAGGCAAAACACTAGGAAGCCTAAGTAAGAAAACCAGGCTAAATGAAAAACTTAGTCTAATAAAACTAAAGGCTACCTAGGCAATTCCGCGATTAACCCCATTAAAAACGCTAGCAATATAAGCGCAGCTAAGAATAATAGGAATGCAGAATAAGATAGCGCTACCTCCTAATTAGCCCGCGGCTAGACCTACCGTAACGTAGGATAATAGGGATAATAAATTTGCTAGATTAATAGATTAAGGATACGGATTTAGATAAAATAAAAATAAAAATAAAAATAAAAAATAGGAATTAGATTCCATCTGGTAATAAGATAATATAGTTTAGGATTAGACTAGGGACATACTAGAAAGGATAATTAATTAGTAGGATTTAATAACTTACTAAAAGGAGGGGATAAAATTAGTGATTATAGGAGAACAAAATTTAGCAACAAAGTGGGAGATTATAACAAAATCAGCATAACCGTTATTTAACATAATAATTTTGTAAGTACTATTATAAGGCGCGGTTTAGTAGATAGTAATTGCAGAGTTAAGTAAACCTATAACACTAAAGCCACTAGTGTGGCGGGGAACGCGCTATATCTATCTCCTTGTAAGATTTAACTTAAGCTATATTTCTTTTGTTTGCATTAATAGTTAAGGACCTGAATCTAGCCGCTAGCTAGCTATATCTAACTAGGATAGTTGTTTTTAAGGCGCGCCTGGCACTTATTATGTGGTAGAATGCCTAGAAGCGGAAGGGACCCTTATAGGGCTAGATTCAGTAACCTAGAGTAGGGGATAACTTAATTCTTATAATATACTTTACTCCTAATAGTAACTTTCCTAAAGTGAACTTAGCACGATTCATGACCTGTTGAATCCATTGGCCCCTCTAACGGATTCAACCCCTTACGTGCCAAATCAGCACGTAACAGTTTTAGTAATAAAAAAGGAAAACTAGACTCCTAAGACTAGCTTTAGTTCCTATATTCCCTATTTTATATTTACTCTATACTACTATAGCTATGCCTTATCCACTAAGATTAATAATATTCCTATATTAAGATAGACTTAGTAGCTCTTGCCTTTATTATTAAATTTAATTAGAATTTTAAGGAAAGTATTTGCCTTTTTCCTATTATACTCTACCTCTTATAGTCTTACTATAGCCTTAATAACCTATCCTAGGCTTAGTTATCTAGGTCTAGCTAGACCTATCTCTATAGTAGGTTTCTTAACTTTCTTTCTATTATTTTTAATAAAATATATCTCTATAAAATTTAAATCTTAACCTTAGCTTTCCTTATTATTATCTTCTAAAACCTCCCCTTCTTCTACTATATAGTATTTATAGTCTTTAAGATAGGTTTTATGCTATTCTATATTAGAGTTATCCTTATATACTATAATATATATATATTCCTTTTCCTTTATAGGTGTTTTCTCCTAATACTAGAACTACCTTAGCTACTATAATTAGCTTACCTACCCTAATAATAAAGTCTCCTAATATTATTATTTATCTAGTTAGTTTAGTAGATTTTCCTGCCTATTTTAACTAAGTCTAGGGCGATTCCTTGCTTTATCTTCTTACTATAATTTATTCTACTAAGGTTTCTAGTTTTACTCCTTAAAGGGCTGATTTTACTAGTATAACCTTAGCTAAAAACCACCTAAAAATCTTTATATATTTTAATTATCCTATCTATACTATTAACTTCCTAGAGGGAATTATATATTAAATAGCCTATTCTAATTAGCTTAGGCTCCTTTTACTTCCCCTTCTAAATCACTACTAGATTCCTCTTATTAGAAATAGACCTTAGTTTTGCCTTTACCTTTTCTATTTATAGTATAACCCTTATTACATAGGTAGTTATATAAGTTACGTCTCTTATTATCTACTATTATAATATACACTAATCTTATGTCCTCTTTTATTAGCATTAGACATATTTAACATAATCCTAGGTAGAGTTTATAATACAGGCATAATAATAGCTAATAGTCTATTGTCTTGCTATTTGCTCTAGTATACTAGAAGATTTTTAATATAAATTTATAAAAAGATACCTCCTTTATAATATCCTCTCTTATATATTTAGCCTTATTAAGCCACGCTATTATATCCTAGACTTAAATACTAAATTCCTTTCTAACTACTATAAATATAGTTAATATTCCGCTAAATATAGTATTCCTTTCTCCTAAATTAAGATATTACCTATACTATACTATTATATCTCCTTAGAATAGTGTCTAGACTTTCTTCTAAATAATATCTTATTAGCTAGGACTAGCGTAATATAAGTAATCTTTAACCACCTATATCTATAATTTAATATTATAAAAAATAGTCTACTTCCTATTATATATAATAAGATTATTACTAGCTTTCTTAGGCTTATATTAAGGCTTAAAGTGTCTAATATCTGTGATTTTCCATGTTAAATCCGCCTATTACTCTATTATATCTATATATTAAGGATTCTAGTCCTAATCTATTACTAAATCTATCTTACCTTAAATACTTAGATCTATATACTATTCCTAGTTTAGAGGGTATTATCCTTATAGATAACCTTAGTAAGGGTACTACTAAGATTATAGGTATCCCTACTAATATTATAGTAGTATTAGTTATACTATTAGCATTATTTAGTTTAGGTTAGTATATAGATTACTATTATACTACCCCTAGTCTATAGGTAGATATGCTATTCCCTAAGTTATATTCTATAGTTATAGTGTTAACCTTACTAAGGCTCCTATACTTTATAAGCTTCTAATTTTAGTTATTAGTTTTATTACTAATTACTTTATTCCTATTACTACTTCTTCTATTATTACCTACTATATAAGCTATTATTAACTAATTACTTCCTAAAGGATCCTAGCTATATTAGATTTAGCTAGCTTAGCATAAAGTTCCCCTAAACCTAGTATACTTCCTAATAGTCCTAGCTATAAGTCTCCTAGGTCTAATTTTAATAAGTAGTTAGGGGTTATAGATATTAAGTAATAGTATTATTTTTAGGGTAGTTTTTAATCCCCTTTCCTTTATTAATTTTACCCTTCTCTATGCTATTCCTAGTCTTAGTAGTATTAGTATTACTAACTAGACTAGTAGTGCTCTTAGACCTCTTCTTAGACTCCTTACTACCTTTAGATTAACTAGATTTATAAAGAAATCCCTTAGATTTAGCTTTTATAATATAGGACTTAACTTAATTCTATATAAGGCATATAGTTTATAAATCTATAGCATTCTAATAAATAGGAGATTCCTAGTATACTAGCTATTTATATCTTATTACTATTCTATTAATAAATTTATACTAGGTAAGCTTATTTAAATCCTCTTATTTATTAATTCTAATAAGTTTTTATTTCTAATATTTAAATTCTAGATTAGTACTATTAAAAGCTCTAAATTAGTAAATAAGTTATAATTTAGTCTTATTCACTAGAAAGTTTAAAAGGGGGTTAAATTAGCGTTATAAATAGTTAGTTTTAGATATAAGGCTATTATTCTTAGATAACTAGAGGTGCGTAATAAAAGAATCTCTAATTGCTACCACTTATTACGTGCTAATTTAGCACGTAAGGGGTTAAATCCGTTAGAGGGGCTAATAGATTTAATAGGTTATAAATCATGCTAAGTTTACTTTAGGAAAGTTACTATTAGGAGTAAAGTATGTTATAAGAATTAAGTTATCCCCTACTCTAGGTTACTGAATCTGGCCCTGTAAGGGTCCCTTCCGCTGCTGGGCATTCTGCCACGTAACAATATCCTATTAGGGCATAGGTCTAAGGTAAAAGTATAAGGTATAATCCTTTATAATCTATATAGAAGTAAATAGTTTATATAATGCTTTATTTTCTCTCTAGCTATATACTAACTTTATAGCCTAGTATATCTAAACCTTATAGTACTCTATAAGATATACCCTATAATAGGTATATTTAGGTAAGTATTATAAGTAAAGGTAATCTAGGTTATTACTATAAGGTTAGGTCTAGATAATCTTAGAGATACTACTTATATAAGGTTAGTAATTACTATTATTAGTCTTTATATAATACTTATATTCCCCTTACTAAGTAAATATTATTAGCACTAGATAATAATACTAAGGTAAGGCGCTTTTAATTACCTTTTCCCTTACTTATCTTCTTACTATTATATAGATAGTTAAGTAATGCTATAAGGCACTATAACTCTAATTAAAACTTATTATAAAGCTAGATTCTATATATAATAAGGTTATTTCTAGTGCTAGGGCTAAAGTTTCTATTAGGGGCTTTTTAGTAGTATCTAAGGAGAAGATAACTATAGTAATAGCTTATCTTAAGGAGGTTATTTACTTTCTTATATAAGTTCTTTTTTCTTTTATTTTAGACTAGTATTTATATATATATTTTTATATAGTAGTGTTTTAGTATTTATATTTTACTAATTATATTTGCCTTAGTAATGCTTTATTTACTAAGGAGGGGTTTTTATATATTTTTCTAGGGTAATTAATTTTATACCCCCTTATTAATATCCCTATAATTCTATAGTAAAATATATGCTTTAAATACCTTATTAAGTGTGTAAATTTACTAAACTAAGTATTAACCTAAAGTATTTAAAGTGCTCCTAGTTTAATGCCTTTATAAACCTATTTACTAGCATTTTAGCTATTAGAAGATATATTACCTTAAAGCTTTCTCTCTTAAATTCCTACTTTAACTATATATTATATATATTAATATAGCATAGTTAAGTGTTTAATTGCTTACTCTTATTAAGTATAAGTTAAATTATTTATTAATTATTATAGTAAATAACCTAATCTTTATAGGTATTAAATCTAATATTTTTAAATAGATACTATAGACTTATAGTCTCCTTTACTATTTACTATAAAGTAAGTAATTTAGCTTTTATTATAGATATTATTACTATAAATTAGTGCGTAGCTTTCTAGATAATTAGCTCTCTAAAGAGAGTAATTAGGTAACCCTATAATAATCTATATATTTCTTAGTTATTAGTAAAAGATATATTACTAGATATCTAAAGAGCCTATAGCTTAGTTATCTCTCTAAAGTATAGAGTAAGCTTACTTATTATAACTAAGTAGTAAATAGCTTAGTCTATTACTTTTATATACTCTAAACCTAGGTTTATAAGATACTATAATAGCTTTACTACTATAAAGGCTATATCTAGTCTAACTATAATTATAGTGTATAGGATTAATCTAATCTTCTCTTAGTATACCTTTATTACTTACTTCTTAGCTTTACCTATAAATTTATAATACTTAATAACTAGGATTAGGATAGTAAGGAAAGTCCCTTTTTTTACTTACCTAAATTTTTCCCTAATCTTATTAATATAGGCCTTATAACTAAGGTATACTCTTTAATATACCCTATCCCTAATAATCTAAATCCCTAAGAAAAAGTATACCTCTCTCTTATTATCTAAATTATATACTTCCTTTAAACCTTTAGAGATATAATTAGTAACCTTAATATTATTCTTATAGAAAGCTATTAAAATATTATTTATAAAGAATATAAGGAAAATATCCTACTCTTTTATATAAAATAAGTAAGGCTTTTTATTACTTACTTTAAGCCTAAGCTTCTTAAGTTACTTACTTAATTCTTTAAACTAAAGCTAAGGGGAATCTCTAAGCCTATATAAAGCTTTAAGTAATTTTATATATTCTCTAAGTATTTTATAACTATTAGGAAGCTTATAAGTAATAGGAATTATATCCTTTCCTTACTTTATATAAAAAAATATATTCTTTATATTATATTACCTTATTTCTAGGTTAAAGTATACTACTAAAGCTATAAATATATAGAATATATATATAGCTAGTATTACTATATAAGTTTACTTAATTATAAAGCTTTCCTATATATCTCTATAAATATATATATACGCTTTAAAGTACTAGAGAATACTTTTCTTATTAAATTTATATAAATAAACCTATTTTAGTAGTAATAGGTATAATTATACTATAAAGCATTTAATTTACTTTTATATTCCCTATTCCTTTAGCTTATTAATCTCTTTATCTATTACTTTAATTTACTTTTCTCTAAATAGATAATTCTTTACTTCTTTCTAATTCTTTAGAGAATTTATAAGATTAGACTAATATATTATACTAGTCTTTATCTTTTACTTAAGGAGTAACTTACTTTTCTTACTATAATAAGCATTAAGTACTAAATATACTATTCTAATGCTTTTATACTCCTAGTTTTCTTTTTCTCTATACTTACTATATATAGTAGTCCTAGCTTTATATAGAGCTTCTTTAGGTTTTAAAGACTACTAATAAAAATATTATTAGGCCTTTTTTTCTCCTTTTACCTAGTAAGCTATAATTTAAAATAAGGCCTTACTCTCTTTTCTTTTATAACCTTAAGCTAGTATAAATACTATCTTATAATATTTCTATACTAAGACTCTCTTATAGGGCTTTTAACCCTTTATCTTATACTTCTATTAAGCTCTCTATATAAGTAGCTAGTCTATTATTTACTTTAGAAGCTCTTATTAGTAACTAGGTAATCTCTTTTTTAATATCTAGCTTTATTAAATTCTCTTCTAGAATTTAAGGATTTTAGCTATATTAAGCCCTTACTATTAGATCTATTTTACTCTCTTAAGCGCTTACTATTAGAGTCTTATACTTCTCTTTACTTAATTAAGTGCCTATATTATAGGATAAGTACTTTATTCTCTCTAGTATCTAATAAGGCATTTAAAGTCTAGATAGCTCTAGCTATACTACTTCTTTAGTAGTCTTAGTACTTTATAAAGCTTTTACCCCTAAGTTTAAATACTTAGTTAGATCTATTATAATAATATTATTTAGTATAAGGAATAGGTTAATTTCCTTATCTAAATCTATATTAATTTTAAGGAGATAGAATTATTCCTTAAGCTTATTAATTAACTACTTTACTATGCTTTCCTTAATATAATTATAGAAAATAGACTTATTAAATATAATATTCCTTATTATTATAACCTTTCCTAGCTTTAGGATCTATATTTAATAGATATTAGAGGTAGAGTACTTAATAAGATATCTAATATATCCCCTAGGATATATCTTATAATACCTATACTTATAGCCTGCCTTATAATCCCTTTTTATAGGATATACACAGTAGCTATATATATATAACTTACTTTAATTAGGCCTTAAGTTAATAGAAGGCTCCCTAATTAGTAAGTAAGTATTATTATAAAACTAGCTTTCTAGGGTTTTAACTAGTGTTTTCTATATTAATTACTATATAGGACTAATATTATAAAGGTATACTATTACTTATATGCTCTCTAGCTATAGATTTAATAGGAGATTTATACCTATAAGTATTATATTTAATTATAATATAATTACTTAATTTACTCTCTTAGTATGCCTATTTAGCTTATAAGTGTATAGAGGCATAAGCTCTAGTTCTATGCTTTATAAGCGTACCTACTATTAAAAGATTATATCCTTTATTTAACTAATAATAGCTCCCTTATTATCTTATCTAATCTTAGTAATTAATAACCTAAATTAATATATAACCTATTATTTAAAGTAAATTAATATATTAAATACTATTCCTTATAACTTATTAGGAAGTATATATACCTATACTATCCCTAAGTATTTATTCTTAATAACTAGTAACTAATTTATACTATTATAACTAGGCTTATAGTCCTAAAGATCCTAGTAAATTCTCTAAAAAGGCCTTAGTAACTAATATTAAGATAGTCTCCTAGATATAATTTAATATATATATATAAGCAAATATATTTTATAGTTTTTCTATATTATTCCTTATAATTATACTCCCCTTATATAGGTATAAATCTTACTAAAAGTATCCTTTCTAAGGTACTTAGAATATAGGTACTAGAGTTCCTTAGGGTTTACTTAAGGTAAGTAAGGTTCTTTACTTAAGTACCTATATTATAAGCATTATATATATATATTATTTAATCTAAATATAGAGAAAATTACTAGATATAAAGCAATTACTACTATCTTTAGTAAAGGTATTAAGTAACTAAAAAGAGGCTTATATTAAAGGAATATAATATTATACTTTCTTTAAAGCTTTACTAGTATTATACTATTATTTATAGGTTTAATATATAAGGAGCTATTTACTTTATAATACTATATACCTTTCTTAAGAAAAAACTCTCTAATATAATATTTATATAAAACCCTTTAACTAAAGTAATATTTTATAATATTAGGTTCTCTATCTAAGATCCTTATAGTCTATTTAAGATATTCTTAATAATATATATACTTCTCCCTAAAATCTAGAAAGAGATTATACTTACTTTAAGGAAGTTATTATATATTTTATTAAATATACTAGGCTTAAAGTAGTCTATATTATTTATAATATATAAAATACTATAATTATTAAAGACTATACTCTTAGAGAGTATATATTTTATATTACTTAGTATAGTATAGCTTCTCTTTAGTAGTATCTCTTTATTAATAGTTCTTAGGTTAATAATAGCTATAGTAATTACTCTAGGATATTTATTCTTATAATCTTTTTCTTTCCTTTTACCTTCTAACTATCTTTTACTATTTTAGTATATAGGTTTTTCTAATCCTTACTCTTATAGTGCCTCTTAATTTTCTTATAATTATACTTATTTAAGGGCTTAAATCCTTTACTTATCTTAATAGTTATTATATAGTAAAAAACTTAGTAACTTTAAGGATTTTAGCTATAAAAAGCTATTTTTTCTAAATAATAAGGGTATTTCTTTAGTTTTTTAATACTTTTCTAACTATTATTAAAGCGCTTACTAAGAGTTATTATATAGCTCCCTTTACTAGAATTTATATCTATAATTTATATTACCTTATAGTATTTAGTATATTTAAAAGTAAGTTCTTAAAGAGTTATATCTATAGGAAGAGAGTTAGTAACTTAAATAAGCTATATAATTTTATTCTTTACCTATTAAGAATTAAAGTATACTCTAATTACTTAAATAAAATTATAGATTATATTAAGTCCTTAAACCTTATTAATCTTATATAAAGAGGCTTTTTAATATAGCTTATCTTACTACTTAATCTAATACTTAAATTATATATTTATATATTTAGCTTCCTATAGGTAAGCTATATACTTTATTAAGATCTTTACTTTAATAATTATAAGTCTAGGTAAGAACTTTTTCTTAAGACTAATTATAATTTAGTAAAGGGTAGGATTTTTCTTCTCTAGTAGTTTATTTATATAATCTTACTTAATCTTATTAATTATTATTATATAAGTATTAGGATTTATAGTATTAGTAATCTAAGTACTAATAGTCCTTTCTCTTAATTTAAGTAACTTATATAATTAATACTTAATATTATATTTATAAGAGAGAAATATAAAAGCTTCTTAAAAGGAGATTAAATCTAATACTATAAGGTCTTTATAGTCCTTTAGTTTAATTATAGTAAGCTCTTTAAGGTAGTTAAAGGAAGCTTTAGGAGCTTTAAATTAACTCTCTTCTAAATCTCCTAACTTTATACTACTTACTTTAATACTTTATACTATTTCTCTTACTTCTTAGATAATACTAATTTAATATTAGTCCTAAGATTTTAGTTAAGAGAGGTTAAGGTATTTATTATAAGCTTAGTTAGTTAGTTAGGTAAGGTATATATATATATACTAGGCTTAGGGGTATAGTAAAAATTATAGGTAGTAAATCCTCCTAGGCTTATAACTATTATATATATTATATAACTAGATAAAGATAGCTTATAATAATATAATAAAAAGAGATTCCCCCTAAGATATAGTATAAAATAAAGATATTAATTCTCCTTCTCTAGTATATAAAGAAAAGGTAAAAAGCTTCCCTTTTATAGAGGGATAGCTTAACTATCTAATACTATACGCGTTATTTGCATTACGCGAGCTTTCTCCCTTATATTCCTCCCTGCGTTAGCCTGAATCATAACACGGCATGCTGCCCAGGCAACAGGAGACTGGCCCACAGTCAGTGCCGGTATGGCAAGGCGAGGCAGTGGGGCGGTTGTGCCCCGAAGAAGGAGCAACCTGACTGATTGAGCCACGCGAGTGACACGATAGCCCCTGGTTTTGCTGCCTCATCGGCGACGCCAGATCTCGCCTTCCCATCGCACCGGCGCGACCTGCTCAGTCTGGACCAGCTCACCCCATCGTCTGACGCCTCACTCGGCCACTGATGACATTTCTCTGTGCTTCTCGATAAGTCTTGATCTCAATGAAAGACATGTCCCGCGAATAGCTCTGTCAGATGCCTCCGACACCCTGTGAAACATGGCTTCTGCCTCAAACAAAGGTCGCTCTACTTGCTAGCTTCTTCTTCTTCTTCTTCTTCTTCTTCTTCATTCCTTTCGTGTATTTCCTTTTCGTCCCAACAACAACAGACTTTTCAACATGGTTTCCGATTGCCAGAAGGCTCGTCGCATTCTCTCACCTTGTCGGTCTCACAGGCTGCATGGTGCATACCCCTTGGGCGCTTATCTGTATTCTTTGTTGACGGGAGCACTGGCTTCTGGTAACTCGTGACTAGAGAGCAATGAGCTCTGTAGCCTCCTACGGAGGAGATAAACTGTGAAGAATGCCAAGCATAAAAATGAGCCAGCGGAGGGAAGACGAGTGCTTGGCTGAATAACGTACAGTGTTTGATTCAATGACTTGACCTCGAGGACAAGCAGGCATGGCCTTGACGCAGCGCTGCCTGGTGGCTCAGGTTCTGGGTCAAAATTCCGACACTTTTTTCTCAATTGTTCCCGACTTTTTGATACAACATTTTGCCTCTCATTGTTACATTTGATTTTGGTTCTGGTCCCCATGTCATCTCTGTATGCGCTTTCCATTTTGTCCATGGTCGGTTTTGTGGAAGCCTAGCCACTCCCCCAGCATGCCGCCTGGTTTCGGAACAGGACATTCCCTCCTCGAGCGTTTCGACGCAGGGTCCGCATATTCGTCCGTAGTCTGGTCAAACTGTACAATGCCATCTGGCGATTCTGGCGTCATGTCTCGCCGTCTCCATCTCCTCCGTCTCCCATTCTCATCAACGACCACCTCGCCGTCAGCATATTTGGCTCGCGGTACCGGACAGGGCAATAAATGCGGCAGCGCGACGACGAAGAAGCTAGCGATGAGGGTCGTTGCGAATAGAGATGAGGTCATGCGCGACCTGGGATGGAGATGTGGTGGCATATGGTCCCGGGAAGCAAGTCTGTGAGGCCGGATCGGGTTGATCAAGAGGGCATTTCGATTGGGAAGTTAGTGTGAGAGAGATGGCGTAGGGGCAGTGGCTCGGCGACTTACATGATGAAGAAATCATGTTCTGGTCGCTACAGCGAATCGCCTTGGCCAATACGTGCGGCGCTCACAAGCTGCTCGTTGGGCGCCAGTCGTAGATATTCGCAGTTGATTATAGCAAAGCGTCGCGCACTGGGAAAAGCTGGCTGCGTTGAGCTGCTGTGGAAGCCGGAGCCGGCAAAATGAAAATCCCAGGCTAACAACCCCTGCCCGCCAGGCGGGGTGACCACTGACCACTGACCACTGACCACTGACCACTGACCGTTGAACCTCCGAGCCCACAGCGGCGCGCGACGACTCGCATCTTGAAAAAGCAGACTTCTGCATGGGTCGCTGAAGGCTTGATCGGATCGTGACTGTAATCGACCACGGCGCATCACGTGCGACCGTAGGATACGCCAAAACCACCATGAGCGATCTCGACAAGTGTGTTGCAGCCCAGCCAGGCAAACATCCTCACAGACCAAGCTAATCACCAGCAACCTCAGAGCTATTGCGCAGCTTCGTGCGTGCCGGCCGATCCCCGAGCCTCAAGTCCGGGAGGTATGCCATCGGGCGCGAGAGCTTCTGATTGAGGAAGGCAACATTGTCACAGTGTGTGCGCCAGTGACGGTACGCGGCCATGACGAGGCACACGGCGAATACAAGATGGGAAGACTGACAGCCTCTCAGATATGCGGCGACATTCATGGGCAGTTCCATGACCTGATGGAGCTATTCCGCGTCGGCGGAGATGTCCCTGATACGAACTATCTCTTCATGGGTACGTGGCAAACCATGGTGACGCCTCCCGACTTCCCGCGGGCATGAAAATGGTAGAATCTGCCTGAGCTAGGGGACGCGTGGACTGACAGAGTCCGCAAGGTGACTTTGTGGACCGTGGCTTTTATTCCTTGGAATCGTTTCTCCTCCTGCTGTGCTTGAAAGTTCGATACCCCGACCGCATCACGCTTATCCGCGGCAACCACGAGTCCCGCCAGATCACCACTGTCTACGGCTTTTACGACGAATGCCTGCGAAAATACGGAAGCGCCAACGTGTGGAGGTACTGCTGCGACATATTCGATTACCTCGCGCTGGGTGCGATTGTCCTCGGCGCATCCAACACACTGTCCCCGGCTCGGGACAAGCCGTCGACGACGACACCGAGATCGAAGTGTGTGACCAGAACGGTGCCGTCCTTAGTCGATTCGCCCGTCAGCGTCATCAGACGCCGCCGTCGCGACCGGGCAGTTCCCAGGAGCAAGGCGCCAACGGCAGCGGTAGTGGCCCGGGAGACAAGACAGGACCGCCCGGCACAAGTGCATCGGGCTCCAGCAGCGGCAGCGTAGGCAACCCTGCTGGAGCGGTGCTTTGTGTTCACGGCGGCCTGAGTCCTCTGATTGACACGCTCGATAAGATCCGCCTCATCGATCGGAAGCAAGAGGTGCCCCACGAGGGCGCCATGTGCGACCTGTTGTGGTCCGACCCCGATGATATTGACGGATGGGGGTTGTCCCCGCGCGGCGCAGGATTTCTCTTCGGCGCTGATATAGTCAAAGTCTTCAACCACCGCAACGACCTCAGCCTGATTGCTCGCGCGCATCAACTCGTCATGGAAGGCTTCAAGGAGATGTTTGACGCCTCCATTGTGACCGTCTGGTCGGCCCCGAACTACTGCTACCGCTGTGGAAATGTGGCTGCGGTGTTGGAGCTGTCGGAAGATGAGTCGGGCACGGGACTTTTCGCCCGCAGCAACGGCGACGTGAACCGCAGTGATGGCGGGCGCGGCGTGATGCTGGAGTCGGGTGGGTTGGTGAAGAACGGTCCTGCGAGGCGGTACCGGGTGTTCCAGGCTGCGCCGCAGGACTCGAGGGGGATGCCGGCAAAGAAGCCAGTCGCGGATTACTTTTTATAAGGGCCACACAGCGTTGGCATGTGTCGATGGCTCGTACGCTGTAGAGCAAAGCGACAGGTCCGTTTTGTATTTTCATGTTTTCGTCCGTCTATCCTTTTTCCAATCGGCAGGATTTGCATTTGGGTATGGATTATGGAGTTTCGAGTCTGGTCTGAATACATTCTATGCTGCCTTTGCTCAACATCCATGCAGTTCACTCCATGGCGCCTCGCATGCCCCGACTGCGTCATCACTGCTGTCTGGCGTAGAAATGGCTCTGCCTTGCCTGCTATATCATATCCTAGGCTACTTCTACGACCCATCTCCGAGAGTCCTCATTGGCCCACCCCGCAGCCCTACGAGCCAGCTGCGCCATGGGACGTGGGTGGAAAACTCCGGTGCAGACAGACGCAACGCAGTTCTCCGCCTCGGCGATGCCCGCTGCGGTTGGCAACCAGGCGGCGCCGTATTATCCAAGACACACACCTCTTTGCTGATGAGGTACTTGACTAGGTGGCCTAGCATAGCCACCGGTCGCTCAGTCGTCAACGTCAACTTCTTATTCCTGCCCCGGCTGTCGCTGTCGCTTTCCTGTTTGGTGTAACTTTATTGCTTGACCCCCTCCATCAACTCCTTTTCTTCTCTCCTGCATTCGTGTGTGTCAGTCCGGGCATTCGATCTTTGCCGTGCTGCATTCCCTCCTCGACCGACCGTTCTTCCATTTTCATGACTCGGCTCATACTGCTCAGATCTACAGGGGCTCAGCAGTTAAAGTCCTGTTATTTCGCTTGAACAACCCGTGGCGTGCGCTCGTTCCACTGTCCGGGTCGAACCTTAAATATCATCTCATCAGCTCTTGCAAACTCCTACTCGTATCTTGCGACTTTCGTACGCCGCACTAGCGTTCTGCCACACCGGCACAATCGGACCAGTCGAATTGTTTCTACCGCCTTGGCCATTCGAGTCCGGATTGAATTGAAGACCAGTATCGTCGCCGTCATAAATCGCCATGTATGTAGCTTCATGCAACTCTTGGGCGTCCCGGCGCTTGATCTTGCAACGGCATCGCAAATGGCATTGGTCATGTGGAAGCTGAGGGGTTTGTGTCGCCGGGGTCTCGAGCGCCGGCGATGGGAAGCGCCCTTCGCTCTAGCACCGCTTTGCAAGGAGTATCGTCAGATTTTTCTTCTTGTGCTGGGTTTTTCGTCGAGTCGTTTTCTGTTGCTTGCATCAAGTATTCTGTCAACAGCTGTGAAGCTTGTGGGCTCAGTAGGCCAGGCTCCTTTTCAACGACAAGGTGCTACCACGAGAGCACCATGAAGTGATTGTCAGGGCCCTCCAGGAGGATCGTAGCGATGGGCAGGATCAGGAAAGGTGTTCATCTGGAACTGGTAGTTTATCGCTGTGCTATTGTTGATTGAAATTGGCTGTGTTGTGGCTAGGCCTTGCCGAGGATCGTTCATGACATGCCCCGAGGAGGCCTTTGGAACAGATCTGCCTGAGTGTTACCTGGCTGCGCATGGAACATGGAAGGTGAATACTGGTGTTGATCTGACGAGCCTATTGCGGGGGAGGCACGCCAAATTGCTGCGCGTGATGGCTGTACCCTGTCATGGTCGACTGCGAGGACTCCCATGCGGAAGAGTTTGTTGTTGAGCCGCTCGCGATAGATGCTTCCCTGCTAGACTGGCTCGGTAGAGTGAGCTGAACGCTAGGGTCAAGATATGGTGCTCGTCTTGGAAGCATCAACTGCTGTAGAGACTGTGGTGCCGTTGCCGGATCCATAGCTTGAACGTTCTGCCCCTGTCCATGGCCAGAATCTGCATTGTTCGCGGTGCTTGCCAGCAAGTATTGCGCGATATAGTCGTCTGTTGCTCCGTGCTTGTGGAGGAGCTCTCTGAGCTGTCTGTTCTCATCTGCGACTCTTCGAGCAGCCATCTGCACCTCCGAAGACGCTTCGATGCCTTGAAGCTCACAGACCCGTAGTCTTTGCTCCAGTTCTTGCAAATACTCTCTTCTTCGCGCCCGGGATCTCCTTTGATTATCCCGAATGCGGGCCAAGTTGGCTTTCTGCTGTACGCGCCAATAGTCGCGATGTCAGAGATTATCTCGAAAAGAAGACATACGGGGTGCATGAAGCTCGAAGGCTCTCCGGTACGTACAGCTTCAGTAGTCATCTGGCCGGAAGGGCTTGTAGTTCCCAGAAAGAGGCCCTGAAACCTGCTTTGGTGGGAGGTAAGCGGTTGGAGGCGGGGGCAGCAGACAAGCTGGATTGGGATAAGCAGCTGTCAGACACGAAGAAAGATGGTCTCGTTTTCTATCAATTTGTATCAATATTTGACTGATACAAAAGGAGACAGAGCTTGGGCAGGATAGCCAAAATGACCGCACAGCGAAGGCATATGGAGTTAGCTGGAATGACAATCTGAGGCGCTGTCATATCTTATGTCTCCCCCGAAGATGCCAGTCGTGAAACTGTACGATGATGAACTGGGAGACAAACTAGAACATGGACAAGAAAAGCCCTGGTGTCTTCGTATTGAAAGTCAAGAGATAGTGCAGCACATCAGGTCAGATCCGCAGATCTAAAAGAAGAGTTGGAAGGGGAACCTGATTCAAGCCACCGAAAGATGACTGGCCTTCGGCAGCGGGCTATCAGGAAGGGACTGGGCAGTCAACAGACTACAACGGGGATCCGAAGCTTGCAGCCGGCGACTAACAGGACTAACAGGCGGGGAGTCTGGTCTGGTCTGTGGCTCGCTGGTACGCAGAGACAAACGCCCCAGCTCTGCATTTCAAGATGATGTGCGAACCTGGCAGATTCTGCCTTTGCTCCCTCCTACATGCTCTGTAAGGGGGTGTGAGTATGTGACGACGCCACGCTAGGCGGGCAGCTCGATTATGTGGGCACAGTGTCGAAGTTTGAAGCTTTCGCGCCGGTAATCGTACGCAAGATGTGGACTGTTGCATCTCGGCGTTGTTCATGAACCAAGTCCCCGGTTGTCGGAGAAAAAGAGGGAAAAAGAGTGTGTTGACGTGAGTAAGTTGCTTGTGTAAATGGCCAGATGCTAAGTTTGTGGCAATCTCCTCATGGCACTTGTCGAAAATGAAGGTTACTCCTCGATATGACATTGTTCCAAGGAAGCCGTCACCAACGTCTGCAGCCTGTATGCCCGTGCGAAGCACGGATTAGTACCTGCCCACATGCCTCGCGATTGCTTTTTTTCCCTCGTCTTTCTTTGTCCTTTCTGTGCCCACCACTCTGTTGGTTCTGCTGGTCTGTCGGTATGTTGGTCAGGCTGACGTGGCCTTGGTGCTTATCCACGGCCCTATTGAAGCCATTAAGTTATAGCTATCGTGCAGATGTGATAGCCTGCATTCGTACACTAGTGTACAGCATGAACAGAACATCGTCGAGGATGCTGGTGTGCCCAGTCTTCGGGTAAGATGGGATGGACAGCATCTTGGGAGATGGCGCCCCATCGCCAGCTCGCCCGAACCGCCAGACAACAGACAACAGAGACAGATACACCACGAATTCCCAAAAAGCGGACGCGCAGAAATTGTCTCAAAAATGGGTCTGGGAGTGAGTGCCTGGGAGAACTTGTGGATGGGGCCAAACCAAACCAAACAGGGTGCAAGCGGTGCCACGGCACAACAAGTCGTTCTCCCGCACAGAGTGTTCGCCAGACGTTGGTGAGAAAAATGCAATGAGGCAGAGAAGCGCCTCCAACGAGCGCCTCCAACGAGCGCCTCCAACAAGAAGTGCTCCAACAGGGTGCTACTCGAGCCACAACGTCGGGATTTTTCCATGTGCTCTGGTGCCACTGTGGCACATCCTTTCCCGCGTATACCGAGTACAGGCTGTCCGGTTTGTGATTTGTGATGCCTTGTTCCCAATCCAAGAAGGAGCTCCAGACTCAGGTGGACCTCCTTCCCCGTCCTTATAACCCGTCCTTAACCCGTCTGGTCTTTCCGTCCAACTGTTCTGAGGCTCGCACGACTGTCCCCTGTACATGTCGATGTGTCGCATTCTTCACATATGCAAATGCTACCATAGATTCGATCTCGTCTCGCTGTGGATATCCCTGGCTGTATCTTTTTCGTTAGCCCAACACTCTATCAGCCACATCCCGCTCAGCCGTCGCCCCCATATTATACACATCGACGATGCCGTCTGATTTGCATTGGTGCACAGGCAATCGCAAGTCCCCCTGCCTTTTAAATTGCCAAGTATGTTGACATTTCGTCTCCCATGCCCCACGACCCAGAGCAACGGCGTGCCTGGTTCCTTGAGGTGATGGCCGGTCGGTCTTCAATAATTCGATGACCCAAAAAAGCCGGAATCCGCTACAGGGTAATCCGGTGAGGCAGGCCACGCCCTGTCAGCCCCGCCCAGGCAAAGACTGCACCGTTTCACGGCCATTCTTTTAGATCCCGGCTATAAGAACAGGTCGTCCCTCGGTATCCAAGCCCACTCCCGTGACGTCGTCGCTTTTCGTGACAGCCGACCGTTGGGTCCGGATAATACACACACCTGCACATCTCGCCGGCGAGCAGTCGCATTTTGGCCTCTGAAAGGCCTTACACAGCAACTTGCCAGGGAAACAATGCGAGGAAGCGCGCCGCACAGGGCCGCCATTCGGCGACTGCGAGCAGCGGAATGTAGAGCGAGCAGTTCAAGAGCCGCAAGGCGGCATACGTTTTCTGCCGCACGAAACAACTCTCACCCGATCGTCAACAGACTGTCCCTACGGCATACCATCTATCCATCATGGTTCGCTGTATCCTCACCATATGTAGTGAGCCTTCGCACGGCAGCGACTGTCGTGGACAGCGAGATGCGAAGCGGGCGACGCGGGGGTCCTATGGCAGAATATGACAGAAGGGTAGACGCTGGCGTATTGCGCGACGATGAACATCAGAGAGGTATGATGGACCACACTTGCACGCTGCTGCGACCCTTTATTTCCATTATCAGGAGGGGAAACAAGGCTAAATCCTGCCCACGTCAAGGGATTATCCAGAGCTTGCAGCATCTACACAATGAACTATGCAACTATAGCGCACCGGCGGCCATTCGTCCAAGTCTGGAGCAGCTCAAACCGAGCAAGAAGTCTGTATTCTCGTCCTTGTTTGGTAAGAGTAGCGCGGCACAGTCGGCGATTGGCGAGATTCCCAAGAATTTACCCCGGGGCTTATACCTATATGGCGACGTTGGCAGCGGTAAGACGATGCTGATGGACTTGTTCTACGATACGCTTCCCAGCTCGGTGCAGAGCAAAACTCGGATACATTTTCACAACTTCATGCAGGATATCCACAAGCGACTGCACAAGTTGAAGATGGATCACGGTACTGACGTCGATGCCGTTCCCTTTGTGGCGGCCGATATTGCTGAGCATGGATATGTGCTGTGTTTTGATGAGTTCCAGTGCACAGATGTGGCTGATGCCATGATTTTGCGAAGGTGAGTCTTTCATAGAGTCGGCCCCCGAGATCCCCGAGCCAGCAGATGCGCTTCAGGAAAACCTGACCCTTATTTTTTTGCCCTCAAAAAATAGACTGCTAGAATGCCTCATGTCTCACGGAGTCGTTCTGGTGACAACGTCGAATCGACACCCAGATGACTTGTACAAGAACGGCATACAGCGCGAATCCTTCATTCCTGCCATCAAATTGCTCAAGAGCCGGCTGCATGTCATCAATCTCGACTCACCCACAGATTACCGAAAGATTCCCAGACCACCGTCTGGGGTCTTCCACACACCGCTAGATGGACACGCCAACTCTCATGCCGAAAAATGGTTCCGCTTTCTAGGGGACTCGAAGAACTTTGCGCCTCACTCAGAGACTCAAAAAGTCTGGGGACGAGAAATCTTCGTGCCGCGCGTGAGCGGCAGATGCGCATGGTTTACGTTTGACGAGCTAATACGAAGGCCAAAATCAGCGGCCGACTACCTCGAACTCGTGCGATCGTACGACGCCTTCATCGTTTCCGACGTGCCCGGCATGACGGTTCACGAGCGCGACCTGGCTCGCCGCTTCATCACGTTCATCGACGCCGTGTACGAAGGCAATGCCAAGCTGGTTCTCACAACAGAGACGCCTCTCACCGAACTTTTCGTGTCTAGAGACGAGATTGCGGAGAGTTTGCTTCAGGAAAACGAGAAAAACAAGCGAGCAATCGAGGATGCCGTTTCCGCCGCCGAAGAGCTTCTAAACGACGTAGAAACTCAGGCAGAGCAGCTCAAAAACTCCAATTTGTTTGCCGGTGAAGAAGAAGCCTTTGCCTTTGCACGAGCACTTAGTCGTCTTAAGCACATGGAAAGCAAGGAATGGGTCGAGCGAGGCATGGGACTCGAGGACCAGGGCGGCAAGCAGAACAGAGATGATTGGTCCAAAACAAGAAGTCGGCAAATGGAAGATTCCATGTAAGGCAACCACGGGGATGTCAAAAACACCGTTCGCTGCTATGCCACCGCGAATGGCTTCAATCGATGCGATTGACTGAGGAAAATTGCCTGACACTGATGGGGTCTTGGGGTGGTTTTCGGCACGATGGAAAACAAAAACGTACGTCTCTTCACCTCAGATGGTATCGGAGACAAAACACGGTCCTCGGGCTGGGCCGGAATCACACTCGGCGGGCTTGGTAACTTCAATAATCGGAGGGAAAAACCGTGACGTCGTGGGCCCGCTCAATGACCCTTGCCTTGCTGGTGGGCGCGCTGCATGATTAGCGGCATTGCACAAAGGATGAACCTGCACAAGGGAAGGGAGACTGAGACGGAGACTGAGACTGATACGTGATGGCTTCCTTTTCTTTATTGGTAGTTTATACTATCGAAACGGTTTTTAGGTTCTGCTCGAGACATGAAGGAACACTAGTAGTTGTGCTATTCCATCTCTGACCTCCCCTTCTCACGTCTTTTTTGTTTTTATCCTTTTCCTTTCCCCGAGGACATTTCTGCCGACGAAAGAACCAGACAGACTATGCTTTCAAGTCGAGCTGCCTCTTGGAATCCGTAGGAGGGCTTGTAGTAGGGCACTGCATGCACCTCGAGAATTAATCGGACAGATTCTACGGATTGCATCGCACCACCACCACTAGGGTCAGATGTAGAATGACTACATATCTGGCAGATGGGGTTGTCCCATCGCATCACGTCCCATCACATCACATTACATCAGGAAGCGGCCGCTGGTGGTGACAGCCGTTGAAATCTAGATTGCAAGCCGACATCAATCACAGAGGCCCATCGGAAGGACAAAGTAAAAAGTGTAAAAAAAAAAAGAAAAGAAAAGACGAGAGCGGGACGACGATAACAAAAGGCGAGCCAGCCCTTGTTCCTTATTGGCCTGCTGCGTGTGACTTGCGCAAACGAGATTGCTAGCCAGGAGCAGCAGGCCAATAAGGAACAAGGGCTGGCTCGCCTTTGTTCTGCCTGGGGCCACCCCTGGTTCCTGCGAGTCCCCTGTGCCCCTGAAAGTCAGTCTATTCCTGTCGGGCTCGTGCTCGGCTGAATGCCGATCGCTGACTTGTTTAAATTGCACACAACCAGGCACGACCCACCGACGACGACCGTACATAAGGTATGGATACTCCGTCTTCCAAGTTGGCAAGCTTTCAGCATCTCAAAGTTGTCATTCGATCCAAGGGGATCGTGTGCTGCTGCGAAACATTTCTCTCGTCCAAGCAGCTTGCCCTTGGTCGATATACTCCGAGCAAAGGCCCGTACTTGCCGTAGAGTCTCTGTTGCTGCTGGTGCTGCTGCTGGAATGGAATTTCAATTGTCTCGTCGCATAGACTGGAAACGTTCATGTGCATAAACCGTACGGATTACAGGTGGCTAGGGCGGCGTGCCTCTCCAGTCCCGAAGAGGAGGCAGCCCAACAAGCCCCCCACCCCGCTTACCCCTGTACCCCGGTTCTGATGCCCAAGCCCAGGTTGCAGGGCACTGCTGTGCTACCACGGGCAACAACAACAGCAAACCAGCGGTCGTAATACGGCTCATCACCTCCCATCACAGCTGCACTGCACTGCAATTCGTGCTGTGCGGCCCCCCCGGCCCATTCCTCTCGCTCCACTGCCTTGCAAGTTGGCCCTCTGCCGATGATCATATTCCCAGTTTCCCAGTCTCCCAGTTTCCCGCCTCCCGCCTCCCGCCTCCCGCTTTCCTCCCTCCCTCCTCCAAAGTCTTGCACCATCATCAACTTGCCGCTCTACGCCTACGCATGTGCGTGTTGATGGCTTCTTGAGCGTTGCTGCTGCTGAGCTCCGGCCCGCTCGTTCCATTCCTTCCACCAAACTGCTTTTTACAAGCCTTTTCGCTCGCTCTCTTGGACCCATAACAATCAGCTATCGTTCATTCATTGCCCATACTACGCCGACGGCCGGATCCCGACTTCTCTTTTGCACTCGAAACCGACCACGGACTCGACTCGACTCGGCCCCAAGTCTGTTTACTTCCGCAACAGGACCACCGTCACTTGCCAGCTGGCCCAATTGTTTTGCCCTTCCCTTATTATTTGTTCCGACAGTCCTTTGCTCGAGCCGTCCGTAGTGAGACAAATCGACGGTTGCTCACGCCAACAACGCGCCCGTGGGCCCCATAGTTTGCTGGTACATTCTCGTCTCCCTCGGATACGGCCACCCTCACATTCCAGTCGGTCAGCCGTCCAGTCTTTTGCCGGCTGCGCAACAAATATATGCGCCTGGCTCATAGCACCACCATTGTCGGTTTCTGTCGAGCTTCCGAATCTTGGCCCATCGCGTACGACCAAGATGCCTCACTCACATCGGCATCATCACGTCGTTGCTCGTGACATTATCGATGAGATGGACGAGTGGTTGAGCAAGCCATTTGATGACGAGATGAAGAACAATGGAAAAGAACCGAGGGACGACTCAGGCGAAGGTGAGTGACTACATCCATTGTTTTGTTTAGTCTTTCCCTCCATCTCCAACGTGCCACTGCACTGCACAGCACCGCGCTGCGCTGCGCAATTGATGTTGCCAAACTAACATCAAAGTCTAGGTGGTCAAGCTACTTTCATTCGCACCGTCTATAAAACTTTGGATCCCACATTCGAGGGCCCTGTTGCTGGCTATTCAACATTGAACACCGACCAGGCTCCGGAACCGACCCCAACTCCAGAACCAACCCAACCTCCGAAGCCGACGAGGGAGGAGGTACAACCAAAGCTCACTCCCACTCCCGCTCCCGCTCCCACTCCCACTCTCACCCCAAGGCCAGAGGTCAAAGAAAGCACGTCCGTTTTTCCTCAGCAATTCGTCAACCCTCGACATCCCCCGACCTCGACACTGTTCTTGCAAAAGCCACTGGAAAGCCGACCGTGTCACCGAGTGCGACTGTCGGAGACAATTTCTCCATCTTCACCTCTATAGGTACACTGAGTATTGCCCCGACCACAACGCCTACTAGCCAGTCGTCAGCGCCCCAAGACAGCGGCGAAGGCACCAGTGCGGGGGCCAAGGCTGGTATTGCCTTTGGTGTTCTTGGTGGAGTGTTCCTTGTCGGCCTCGCTGCTTTTCTTCTCTTCAGACGTCGCCGCCGACAGGCTGCCACTGCGCGCGAGGAAGCAGACAATGAGAAATACCACAGAAACGATAACCCATTTGACACCATGACCATTCGAAGCGACCCTCACGCACCGCGCATTAGCCTCCGACCTGTTACCCAGCTCCTCCCCAACTGGAATATTGATAAACGCGCAAGCAAGGAGCTGGTGCGGCTCTTACACCCGCAGCTGCTGCTGTGAACGCGAGTGATCAGAAAACTGGCATGCAAGAGCGTACTGCTACAAGCCAGAGCACACATCCCGCCAATCCCTTTGGAAGCCAGGCTGAGCGCATCCCGGAGCCTGCCATCATGGAACACGGCGCTATCCCTCCTTCGGATCCTTTCACGGCCAGCGGACCTGCCATGGCAGGCGCTGCCGCCGGCGCATTGACACGAAAAACCTCCATGCGAAAGACCGGACCGAGGAACCTCGATCTCACTGTCCCCCGGCCCTTGGCCCGATGCCCCCAGCCCTGCTGGTACGGAATTTAGCATGACGTCTGTCAGCCCAGGTTCGGCAGTGCCCCAGTCCAACGGGGCAGCAGCTATTGCTGCAGCCGGTGGCCCTCCCAACTCCAACGTCCACCGTGTTCAATTGGACTTCAAGCCTTCTTTGGATGATGAGATGGAAATGAAGGCTGGTGACCTCGTGCGATTGTTACACGAATACGATGATGGATGGGTAAGCTACTTCGGTCGCGGTATCAGCATCTTCAATACCCGCTAACGTCTTCTCCTAGGCTCTTTGCATTCGTCTGGACAGGTCTCAACAAGGTGTCGTTCCCCGAACTTGCTTGTCTACGCGACCCGTCAAGCCAAGATCTCCTCAAGGCGGATCTCGGCCAGGTCCTCCCGTCAACCCCAATGGTCAGTTTCCTAGAGGTCCTCCTCAGCGACCCATGACGCCTCAAGGTAGACCCATGACTCCCCAGGGTTTGCCGGCAGGTCGCCCTCGAATGGGCCCGGGCGGACCAGGCATTCCAGGACCGCGACCGATGAGTCCATCTGGACGTCCTCAAAGCCCCGGACCTCGACCCAACGGACCTCCCCAGGAGCTCCTGGAAGTCGACCACAAAGCCCAATGGGCGCACACCGACAAATCGGCGGCCACCCTGGCGTCGCTCCCACGACACCAGTCCAATCGCCTCCTCGTGGTCCTTCCAATAATCCTTCCAATGGCCCGCCTACGGGTCCTGTTGGCAGAAAGCCAGTGCCGGGTCAGGCTTACTGAGAACATTTTGACTCGGTTTATCTGATCTGAAAGCGTCATTGGGTGCTTTCTTTCTGCGAAATACTGCTTTCAGGAGTCATAAAAGAGGATCAAGGGATACAGAGGACGGCGTTTTCTCTCACTAGGATGGATTCATGGATACCCACACCATCCGATGTATCATTTTTTTCGGGCATGATGGTAGTAGCTTGACCCGGTTCGGCTCTACCATTGAGAGGCAGCCTCAGTTTCTTCTCCCTATGATGGCGAAAGTCTTTGATTTATATGATGACTTTTTGTATTCCTTCTATTCTCTCTCTCATTCAGCTCTCATTTGATGTCCTTTTCTCAAACCTTTTCGGCCCGTTGTTAGGCCAGTTGACCCACAGACTTTGACGATTTTTCTTTTCTTCTTTCTTTTTTGATGTTGATATAACTCATACATATGCCGGGTGATATACATGTCACCTCGCCAGTGCCCAGTCCACGAGGGTGGTGCTGGTCCTTCATTTCGGCAGAAAATGGTACGATTTTTGAAGCCTTGTGGAGACAAGGGTCATGGTGTTGGGAGTTGGAGGGAGATGGCGCGCGCACAGAATAGGGGCCCCTCGGGCTTTACGTGCTGATGAGGATATCGGGACCTCGAGAACCACCTGCTTCGTAGTTTACTGTATCAAGTCGTTGGCGATGGCTATGGAGAAACGAGTAGGAGACATGGGACGCGAAGACACGAGACCAGTAATGAAAAGAGACCTGTTCAACCAGACATGACGTGCGTCGAGTGAAACGTGGCCCAAGAGGCGTTTACTGCGCTGCAATGCAGTCTTGACTCTGCGGAGATGGCATGCCGAAGGCTTGATCGGGCACCAGAATGG
The DNA here is from genome assembly GCA_021950295.1 of Epichloe scottii. NCBI lineage: Eukaryota > Fungi > Ascomycota > Sordariomycetes > Hypocreales > Clavicipitaceae > Epichloe > Epichloe scottii. The sequence goes on from CP083245.1 coordinate 2,257,619, forward strand.
TGGGATCTTCGCAGGGCAAAGTTGTCGACGAGTTCACGCTCCGAGGAAGCGGAAAAGTTGGGCACGGCCACGATGCATGCAATGCAGGGCGAGTGTGCGTGCATTGGTAGTAAGTAAGTAGGGCCATGTTTTTTCTCACGAATGGGCTACAGGCAGAAATTCTAGGGGGGGGAAACCCCCACATCGAGTAACAAACACAAGGCTGTACAAGACGGCGTAATACACAACGTCCTCAGATCAGGAACTTGCCCCCGCAGCCACCGCAAACCTCACCCAGCGACTCCACCGCCGCCTCGGGACCGATATGCTCAGTTGCTATCCGCGACAACTCTGACACGTTCAGGCAGCGAAGATCGCACACGGAGCATACTCGCGATATGCCCGGGGCGAGAATGGCCAGGCCCGTGGCGGCACACGTTGCTGTTGTCGTTAGTCCTTGAATTTTTTCGGGCCCCGACCATCTTTCAGCGGGAAAAGAACAGCAGGGACAGAAGGGAGTGAAGGAGGTGGAAACATACCAAACGAGTGACCCTTTTCACAAGCCGTTTCGTTCCCGAGCGTGGCGAGACTGGTGTTGCAAAATACACATGTTTGTTTGGGAATCACGGACTTGAACTGCCTCCTCAGCGACGTCTCTTGAAACAAGGACCGATCCGTAGTCTTGGACAGCGAGGTCGGAATCTCGACAACATTTCCGTACATGGCTTCCCAGACTGTCCCTTCTGTTGTCAGGGGCCTGAGCGACACAGGGGGTGCTGCGAGCGCCGCGTCGTCATGTCTAGGCCATGAGAAGAGGACTCTTGATCGCGGCCGCCGGTCCGCATGCTGCGTGACGTGCTTTGAGACGAGGGTGGCGACGCACCCGTCTCCGGGGAGGCGGCCATGCCCCAGAGGCGGAAGCGATGGGGATGGACTTTGGAGAGGTGGTCCTCCTCTGGCATCATGGCCATGTCGACTTCTGGCTCGTCGAATTCAGAGTCGGTATCGGATTCCGAGTCGATGCCGCCCAGGGCTTCGACTCGTGGCACTTCGCGGGCTGTGGCACGGCGGACTCGCTCGGCCCATTGCGGAAGTTTGTCCTGCGAGGGCAGGTTGGTCTGGTACCAGTCTTGGTTGGTCGGGGTGGCAGACAGGCGGATGAGGGAGTAGAGTGGCTCCGAGGGTCTATTCGATGGGTCGGGATGATGAATGATCAGGTCTGTTGACAGGTCAGACATTGCTTTGGGGGTTCGAGTGACGAGGGGCGTGTGTCATGATTTTGGGCTTGCCTGTGATGGGATTCGTCGACAAGTCCTCTGGCTGGGGATACAGCGTCGAACAGTCCCTCGATGAGTGCGGAGCCGTGGGCTGCGTTGGATCCGCACATAGATCGACCTGGAAGGGCTTGACAACAAAAGGCGTCGCTATTATGCCACGGGCCACTTGTGAATCGCCCTCCTGCCATACCTGCTCATCCAGCTGGTCAGCACCCAAGTTTTCGTGACTGAGTCACTTTGTAAGATTTTGTAAGATGGGGGAGGAGGAGGTTCAAGACCTACAGCATCCTCCCATTCCACAAAGGCATCTGCGGAGAGAAAGGTGCAGATGGACACGGAATTGGACTTCTCAACCCGAATCGTCGGATCCCGCCCTCGCAGCCATGCCCCTTGAATAGTCACTCTTCTGAAACCAACATGGTTCCTCGTCACATAGGCCAGTGTCGCTGTCCGGTCCTCTCTCGTGACAAACCATGGGCTCCATTTGAGACAAAATCCGCCACCACTGGGAACGAAATCGGGATCGCCAAAGTCGGTCATCTGTCAAACATGGTTAGCCATTGCTCTCGCCTCACTTCAACATGGGAGGGCCGATAGTATCACCCAGAAAACTGAACATGAAGAGATGTAGGAACAGAGACCCTACCCACATCATGAGGACCCTTGCCGTCGAATCTATCAACCTCAAATATGTCCCACCCCAACTCCTCACTCATGGACCCGGACGCCCCCTGGACCCTCTTCAGAAACTGCACACCCATGATGACAACTTCCCGCTCATCATTCATGTAGGCTAGCAAAGCCACCCCGGACCCAATCTCTCTCGCCCAGGAGAAAGAAACAATCCGCTCATTCATGTTTCGAAATCCAGCGGCGCTCTCTCCATCGGGAATGGGTAGCTGCGCGCCCAAGCCCCAAAGAACTTTCCAATGCTTGAACGTGCGTGATCGCAGACTGGTAGCCACGGCTGTTCTGCCATCGATGTGCTCACCTATTGTCACGATGCTCCCGGATGTAGTCACGATGCTCAGGACGGGGCGCAAATTCTGCCCCAGCCCGTTCGGCGACCATTCTACCCTGAGGCTCTGTCCCAACGAGGAGCCCGACTTGGTAGCCTCTGCACTTCCCACGCCTTTGAAAACGAGGGGTTCGTCAGGATTAGGACCAGGCAGACTCACGCCGGCAAAGGCGCACAACGGGCCGTTGATGGCTGGATCTGGGCGAACGATGCCGCTCGTTGTGAGGGCGAGAGCAAACTGCGGCTGGAAGGCATCTTCGTCGGCAGCGTCCTCGGGGGAGTTGCCTGGCCGTGGATACTCGGGCAGGAATACATGAATGGTGTCATCTGTGGCAATGGCTAATTCCGCGTCGCAGGACCACGACATCGCGCGAGTCGCGATTGGGCGCGCTCTGAGCCCCAGCGGCTGTAATGGCCGAGCCTGTTCCATTCCTGTTAGGTCTCGTGCGTTCTCGTTGAAGCCATGAAAGTGAGGCGTTTGGTGCAGTTGACTAAGGGGGACTATTGGCGACATGATGATATTTAAAACTCCAGAGTAAAACTCACTTTTGAACGATCCATTGTTTGGTTCTAAAAGCAGTCTACGCCGCAGACTGGCACAGCATCACCTGTAGTCCATCACTCAAGATTTTTGCGGAATTCCATAGAATAGAAATGAAAGTACGGTTTTCTGCATGAACTTGCTCGTGATGAGAGTTCGTGATGAGAGGTGTAGACTGCCATGCTGGTGTGCACTTGTGAACCAACCACGAGGGAGGTCGGGTTTTGCTTACTAAGGCAAACCCTCGCGCACTTCCCACAGAGATTCGAGCATTGCGCGAGGCACATTGACAGCGTCTGTGCAATTGTTCATGGATCTGAATATCCAAAGCCCGAGAAACGAACATTACATGTATATCTATCAATCAAATGAAAATGTATGCGCAATGCAACCTCGTTGTGGATGCATCAACAGTTCCAACATGACAAACCAACGCCAATATGCGTAACTAACCAGCCAATGGGGAAAAATCAATTCATGAGCTCTGCGTGTTGATCATGAGTTTTCGTCTCCTTCTCCTTCCTTCCTGAATGCTATTTATATTTCCATAAACGATCCGAGACCCCATAACAAGCCGCATCCTGCGAGGGCACTCGCGCCAACAACCTTCTTTGTCCACCAATTATCACCAGTCAGCACTGTCGCACTCTGGATTTTGGTGACTGATTCGTCTGGAACACTGGCTGCCGCAGACGTCGCGTTTCTGCGAGCGGCATCTGCTTCCGCCTCCTTCTGTCTTAGCAGTGTGATAGTCTTGCTCAACGAGAGCAACTGCTCGTCCAGTGAAGAACTAGCATCCCGATCCACTTCCACATTCTGGATGTTACCGAAGAAGTCGGTAATCAAACGACTTCGAGCTCCCTCAGCACCACCCGGGAAGAGGTCGTACCGTACTCCAGCATGTGAATGAATCTTCTCGTAATCATAGCTGTCAAAGAGCTCACCCACAGTCTTACGACTGTTGAGATCTCTGACTTGATTCTCCAAGAATTCCAAGTTGTAATAGGTGTATCGATCGATGACTGCAACGCCGACGTCGTTGTCAGCGTGGTGAGAATACGATGACTGGTCCAGCTCTGACGACCCGGTAGCAATAATGTTGGGCGAGTAGAGCCTGCTGTACATGGTGTTTGCTTGGCATGTGTCTATCATGAAAAGAATCTCGTGGTATCTGATAGAGGTCGTCGGTTAGCTGCCTTTTTTCCGTCTTCCTGTTTCCCTAGGGACGGATACGGGGGCAAATCCGTCGTTTGGCGACGTACCTCTTCTTCTCCCACATCTGTTGAAATGCATCAGCAAGATCAAATGAACCGATTTCCTCAGCATCCTGGAACTTCAAAAACTCATTTCCACCATGCCCGGTCATGTACACCAGAATGTTGCTTCGCTCGTCTGTTAGCAGGCGTTTGCTACGCGGCATCTCGTCGCCAACCCGGTCGGTCAGTAGTCGAATGAAGTTTTCGACTGTGACTTCATACCCACGATAGTCGACCTCGATATTGTCTCCGTACAGATCGACAGCTCGATCGGAATTGCTGTAGACGGTGCCCGGAAACGCGTTGCGCGGATTACAAGCCATGTCGTCGGGAAGCATGAGAATGATTTGCGAATCAGGGATGCCGAGCCGCTTGACGGTTCGATAGATGGAGAGTACGTTTGCAAGGTGACGATAGTTGAACCAAAACCGCGACGTACAGACCAAGACGGCCCAATTGCTGGTGTGCTCGGAAAGAACAGTCGACGCAAACACGGCCACAGCCATGGCTGCGGCTATCTGTAGTTGGAAGCCGTTCAGCAACATGTTTGCTTCCAGTAAAGGGCCAGACCACTGTAGGCGTCAAGGTCGGTAACAATCAAGCAATTGCAAATCAAGAAGACACCCAGGGTTATGTTACGGCTGACGCGAAGTGACAGATACATCTGGCCGAGAGGGTCCGCCCGCTTACAAATGGGGCCGGCCGATGCAAGCGTGGCCCTCCACATTCCTACTCGTGAGTCGCGTGAGTAGAATGTCCGGTCCGACCAACTTACTAATAAATAAAAAAAGCATCCGCCCCCGGTAACATCGCATCAGTTTGTCACTAAAGATCCATGCATTTCTTGCTTCAAAATTGATATCGTCATCAATCTTTACTGTCTTCTCTCCATACAGCGTGTCAAACTTATCATTGTGAGCACCTAGTGAGCTTGTCAAACAAACACAAGACGATGGCGCGCCATTCATCCCAGACCACTGCTGTAATAGCAAATCTCAAGGTATCTACCATGCAATGCCTTTTTTAAAAAAGAAAAAACTGACTTGATTGAAGCAAATTCCACCCATCTGTCTCCGTCATGTCATTTTACTGCCATTATTATCGGTCGTCGTGAGCCCCAGCAACTTGAGCCCCACACGAATTTAAACATGTTCAACAAAATTGACTCGTCCACTGTCTTTTCAGTCCAAATCGACAAAATCATCGTCATCATTCATCATATAGCTCAGGAATGACGAGCTGAGATGTCCTTCGCCACAGCACGGACAAAGGCCTTCTTCGTCAGTCTCCCATTCGGGTTCGGCAATTTCGTAACCACCCACTCTGGAAAACTGCACCCAGTATCGTTCTTCGCTTTCTCGCGAGATGGGAACCCGCTTCCAGATCACCTTGTCTTGATCGCGGGTTGAGGTTGGGTGACCCTCTTCCGGTGGCACTGGAGGCATGATTCCTAGCCTTGGATGAATGTGTCTGTGGCCAAGAAGGTCCTCATCATCCGAATCCTCAGAGTCATCATCATCAGCATGGACCTTGCCCTTGGCCGCACGAACCACGCGAGCACACCATTTTTTGCCCGACAAGTTCTGCAAGTACTTTTTATGAGCAATGTAGGTAGCAGAACCATCCAAGTAGAGGCCTTCGTCCTTGAGCATACCACTTAATTCCGCCGATGCCTTCATTCCAGCGTCGTCAAATGGCATACCGGTGATTTGAAGCTCATTAAGCGTGCATCCAAGCTCGTGAGATGCGATTTCATGAAGCTCCGAGCCTGAAAAAGGCAATAGAGTTTCAGAAAAGTTTACAAGATCAAGTCGAAGCAACAAGAGTGAAGGGAGAAGACGAGGCCGAGGGCTGTTCTTGTCTTTATAATTTGGCTCGTACGGTGCGCGGAGTGCCATTAAGAAGTCTGCAATCTGGGACCAGGTATAGCAGCGAAATCCACCCCTTATGAGAGGTGGTTCTTTCGGGCGCAGCCGCACATTCAACAATTGATCCTTTTTCAAATCAGGGTGGTATCCTCGTTCCAATCTGTGCTTGCGACGTTGGTCATCGTAATAGCGTGCGATGACTCTGAGCTTCACATGAGTGATCTTGTTTCGATATTCAGGGCTCAACTGAGAGAAGTGGCGGAGTGATTCTGGTGTCGTAAAGACGAAGCTGTTTGATTCCCACAAATAACGAGTCCCCTCTGCATGAAGTGCTCTGCAAGTTGCCAGGAAGTGAATGGCAATTTGATTGCCACGGGACTTCTCCTTATCGGACAAGTTTTCGGGAATGAGACGCGATAGAGGATCGATTATTGGGTGAGGGCTTTGCAGGGTAAATTTGAGAATTCTCAATATGACCTCAGTGGGCAGACTGGGGCATCCCAGCTCGTGCGAGGACATGGAAGACCGAGTACGTCGTCGTGAGGCAGGATTGTGCTGTGCCATGTGTGCTTGGGCAATGGGGGACCAAGATATGCCATTTTCTCGGAGTATCCTCTTGAGCCGCATGTTCTCCTCAGAGAGGACTTGATTAGTACGCCTAAGTGGGTGGTTATAGGAAGCCTTTGCTTGGTCTTCTCTATCTCTGCATTCCCAAGGGAAAGCCGTCTTATTTGAAAGTTAGTTCACAGCGACATTCGAAGTGATGCGGGCAAAAGGCTTACGTTTAACAGTCCAGCCATCGTGCTTCCAGTGCTTCCAGTAAGACTAGGTAGGAAATTATCGACCGTTCTCCAAACTCCCGAGGCTAAATAGTTGACGTAGCTTCAGACAGTAGTGGTGTAGAATAGAGAAGGATCCCGATCAAACCTGGGCATCCGATTTACCCAACTGGAGGGGTTTCTCTCGGTGCTGATGGTTGGCAGAAATACGTAGAGAGAAACGGGCGATGACTTGTGAAGGCAATCAAGGTGCCATGAATCGAGCCGTCACAGCTGGGTACGGCTGGACGAGACCAAGGGCCAGGTGTCTAACCGCAATTGCCAGTTGCGGACGGCCACTTCCACGTTTCACCGTAAAAACAAAATAATCACACGTAAACGATGTTGTACACAAGTCTCTAGTTACAGAGCGACGAAGGACCGTGGCACAAGAAATGTGACCGATTTGGACAACCTTGACGGGCGGCGCAAGATCTTCCGGCTTGCTGTCGGATCCACGGCAATAAAAGGGGAGAGAAATGCTGCGTCAAAGTAGGAAGATGGGGACGGGCCCCTTGGCTGATGACAGGACCTCGAGGTTGCTGACTATGGCTCGATAGAATGAATAGACAAGTACGACGACCGGGCTGGGCAAGACTTGGAGACAAAGATGAGGAAAGTAAGAATGGAAGAAGGTGGTGTGAGGACGGGTCGTTTGAGAAGGAGACGTCGCATCAGGCGTAATTGAACACGATTAATTGTCGCAACTTTAGAGGGTCCGGGCTATTCGGGCGGCGCTCGCACGGTCGCACCTACCATATTATGATTAAAGCGCACGCGGGGCAGAGCGGGATCTTTGCCGACTCCTATTAACTTTGTATCACTTTTTTACCTTTTTCCGGCCCGACGTGCGTCTATCCCAGCTATCGCCCCCTCTTTTGATTTGTTCATTAATTTAATTAAAAAGCAAAAAGAATTCTCAACAATAATCATGGTCAACGCATCGGATCTCTAGTAATGTTTTGTAACTCATTCTTGTGAACTATACACTAGCAAGGGGATAATTGATATTCGTGTGATAAGACGTAGCAACGGACTCCTCATGCGCGGGAACAAGCTCTGAAGTGGTGCGATGCTGCGAGGCTATAATAATGACCAAGCTGGCGACAAACTTGGTGACCGGGTAGGGGACCCACCTTGCATAGCTACTGATGAGTCATCACGTGGCTGTAGCTGTAGTAATATTAAGAAATGAACTTGTCTTGAATTGTGCACTCCGTAATATGGCTCAATCTTCTGTTTGAAATACGCACGAACACCAGCTGCAACCTTACAGAAATGGCGCGAATAATCACCCCGGAGCAACTTGCCAAGGGCTACAAGTTGGCGTTCTCACCAGTATACAGGATTGATCCAAAGACAGTCGTTAAAACATGCACTCGCATGGCAGAAGCCGAGACGATGAGATTCATCCGTGCCAACACCTCGATTCCTGTTCCAGAAGTTCAAAATGCCTATCGCGACGATAAAACGGGACATGTCGTCATTGTTATGGATTATGTGGAAGGAAAAACTCTCAAAGATGCGTGGGACGAGTATACCGAGGCGGAGCAAGAGTCGGTCATCTCCCAGCTTCGCGGCTACATGGCGCAGCTTCGCTGCTTCAAGGCCGACTTCATCGGGTGCATCGACGGTTCAGCATGCAACGACCAGTACTTTTGTGAAGACCCGGAAGGATACGGACCCTACAGAACCGAGCAAGACTTCAACGAGGGCATCGTGAAAGCGATGAAGAAGGACAATGAGAATGGATTTGCCGAGTGGAGATGTACAGTCTGGTTAAGCGTCATGAAAGACCATGATATTGTCCTGACGCACGGTGACTTCGACCCTCGCAACATTATGGTTCAAGGAGATCAGGTCGTGGCGATCTTAGATTGGGAGATGTCGGGTTACTACCCCACTTACTGGGAATACGGCAAGGCTTTGTTACGGCCAGAGTGGGAGAGTGCGTGGAGTCGTAGCAAGGCCATGGACAAGATTCTGGAGCCATTTCACAAGGAGCTCGCCGTCATGTGGACCTCAAACGATGTCCTATACTGATAGGACAGGTATTCTAGGCATGATTCAAATTCCATCCTTGACTCAAGTGGTGGGCTTAACGACTACTTCCCAGCCAACCTTGAAAGCGATAAAGTCGCAGATGTCGTCTATTTCATCGGGAATCCTGTACCAGTGACCTTGGTTTTCATAGCATTTCCATTCAACCTGATACCCTGCATCCCGCAGAACTTGTGCTGCACCCTCTCCTAATGCACACGGTACCTTCTCGTCTGCCTTCCCATGACCAAGAAAAACAGGGGTCTGGTAGGCCGTCTTCTCTAGCGAAGGGCAGTCCAAGGAGTTTAGATCCAAGAGATCTCTTTCCAATGCCTGAGCCTTAACGGCGCTAGCTTCCGCAGTCGGGTCCTGAGGCTCGCTGGGATGCGCAAAATAATTGTCGCTGTCCACCTCATCCTTGATAACGCTCTCGAGGTCATCTTGATAAGTGAGATAGCCACTCATACCAATATAACCGCCGATTGAGTGTTCCAAGGACAGTAGGACTGCAAGCGACATGGCGCAGCCCTGACTCAGCCCTCCGATAATGAGGTTTTGGGGCTGTACCTTGTTGAGCTCAGCCGCTATAATCTCCAGGATCTCCCGAGCGGATTCAGCCAGCCCGTCGAGCTGTCGTTCTTTGCGGTAAGAAGGATCTGCAAGGCGAACAATGTCGAACCACTACGTGAGCATTGATCGACCAAATGCGGTAGAGCGACGATGCTTGGAAGTAGGAAAAACGAAGCGGGCCCCAGGAAGCAATTCTGTGAGGCTGAGGCCAGATGATGTGAGACCGGTCTCTAACAGCTCTGTGCCAAACTTTTTGCCATTGGAGCCTAGCCCGTGGAGGAGGATAAGGGTATGGCTATGAGGCGCTCGGGGTTGGACGACATAAAGTGGTTCGCCTGCCGCGAGGCTTGTTGTCGAGGATGAGCTGAATTTAGGCATCACAAGTTTAGGAGGAATATTAAAGAGTGGGCGCGTCCGCTTGTCTTTACAGGGAGACTTTTAATAAGTGATGAAGGATAAAGAAAGCAGAGACAGATCGATAAATGTATAGAGGTAGGGCCGGAAAGTCCTTGCTCTGGTCTCCATTGGTAGTCATGAGATGAGTGAGATCCACTATGCTGTACAAAAACGACTTCAAAAACGCCAAGTATTGGCTTCGGCGGCTGCACTACCTCAATGTTGTGTGTGGGAGTAAAAGATAATACGGCTTATTGGGCGACAATTTGTTCAATATCGAATGCCATGGCTTGACTCTCTGTCTTGATTCGCATGGAAGACGGGTTTTATATCTGTGCCGATGCCTTGCTGATGCTTGACCAAAAGAAAACCTAGTTCAAGGCCGGATTTTGTCAAATCCCTTCCTCAGTATCTTGTCGAGATCACAAGCGCGCGCTTACTTTGCCTCCAAAAATATCCACGGGCATCCCCTACTTCGCCAGCCGTCCCCGTGGTGTTGTGGCTGGGGGTTTACCAATACGTAACTTCCACTCGTTTCCCATCTGGCATGACGTGCAACAAATCTCAGCCGCAAGCGCGAACTCACTTCTAGTTAGGGACTGGTGGCTGTGGCTGCATGGTGATGGTGATTTGGCGATTCTAAAACCACTCATTTGACGCCCGCTGCCTAAGCATGTCATCGTCCCAATGCCAGATGTCTTGGCTTAGGTACGGAAACATACCTTGAGCGCTGCTTCTTCTAACAAGGAGACAAGTTCTCGACATAGGTACCAGACGCGAAACAATGTCTCCCGTCTTATTATCTTGTCGCGAAACTTGATCTCTAAGCCCGAGATTGTGGTTCAGCGAATGAATACAGCGTTGGGGTGAGGACACGCCCACTTGATTGGTACAAGTGGTAGGTGGACAAACTAAGCAGTAGTAGTTGCCGGTAGCAGATTCATCGTCACCGTGGGTGTGTTTTTGCCAGAGCCGGGTGGGCAACCTCGCTGGTTACATCCTATTACCCCAGTGGTAGAGACGGACCCTACACAGATTCAGTATCCAAAAGACCGACCAGCCATCACTACGGTTTCTCTGCATCTTGCATCTTTCTCAGTCTGCATTCCACCGACAGGTGAGTTGAACAGATATCTACCCGAGCATGGGAAGATCTACTCACTTGGAGCCGTGCGCTCTCGATGTCGCCCATTTGCTGGTACTCGTGCTCAGCCTAACGCGGCATCTGTCTAAATGATGCAATGAATGTATCAGATCATGGTATCAGATCATGGAATTCATTACTTGGCTTCAGCACCCATCAGAACCCGCGCTACCAAGTGCCCGTCGGCTCTTCCGCCACACTTGCAACCTACAATTGCTTGCCATAGTCCTCCTTGCAAATCTTATCCCACTTCTCTTTATCCACGGCGAACTCTCGGACGTAATCGTGCTCAAGTTCGTGCGTCCTTCTTCCCAGCAGGACGAGGCTGTGAAGAGGCGGGCCCAGCTCATCATCGGTGGAACAGAGCTCCTCCAATGTGCCTGCTACGAATTTCTCCGTCTTTCCACCAACACGGGCCGCACCGATAGCCAAGCTGTTCCGGGCGTAAACGCCCTCTTGCTTCTCATCTTCAATGTCAAGCATTTGTTGTGCGCACTGGCCGACCGTCATGTATCGAGGAGCTTCGTATATGAGCCGTCCCCTAGCCATGTTTTCCAAGCTTTGTTCCTTGACCTTGATGTCGACCAGTACCAAGGTATGCAGGCCAATGCTACGATTTTCCTTGATCCGGTCATAGAAAGAAGCAGGTTTCCATGAATCCGTGAAGAAGACCATGGAGACAGTTTGTCCAAAGTTGTAAAGCTGCAAGCCGCATGCGCCGATGCCGGACATGATGGAAGCATTCGGAACGGCTCGAACGGGGATGGATAACTCTCGAGCTCTGATGACAAGGTCCGTGTGCGTTGTTGCTCTGCAGGCTTGTCAGCTTGGATGCCAAACACAACGGTCCCGAGGCCGAGCAAGGGCGACCGACCCAAAGGGATCTCCGACAACACAGAAGGCTACATCTTCGTTTTGAGCATTGCGCAAAATCTCTTCACTATTGGACTCGACCATCTCCCTGTCGGCAATCGTGATTGAACGGCCATAGTAGTTCTCCTGCACAAATGTCAGCCGAGTCGCGAAGAAGGGCGATGGTCGGAACATACCAGTACAGACTGATCTACCAGTAGGATGCTCGTGTAGGCCTCTAGATAGACCCTTGAGGCATTTTTGACGACCTCGAGGCCTTTGACAGTGATATCGGTCTCGTCCGAGAGACCCAGACCGACGAGATACAGCATGATGATGTGTCTGAGAGCAGTGTTTGCGCCTGTCGCAATGTCAAAAGCTGGGTGTCCGTCAATGCGAAGAGAGAAAAAACTGCCCCTCCGCGGGGCAACATTTATTTGCTAAAGCTCAGGTTTTGTTTTGTAGAGGAATTCCAGCTGTACATTGATTGACCCACTAATTCACCAGACTTCCTTCCATTGAACCCATCATTTCAAGTTCATTTCATGTTCCAACCTCGACCTTCCATTCTCCCCCAACCTGAAGAGTGCCAACACCCGCACACGCGACGCTCAAGACGAGGACCCGCGCGGCATTGTCTGCCCGTGTTCATCATGCCCGACTCCAAGAAGGGCGGCGCGTACGGCGCTCCCCGGAGGCGGCGACACCGATTTTCGCAAAACATGGGACCTGGACGAATACGCAGCCAAAGCCAACGAGCGCGAGGCCAGGGAAAAAGAAGAGCGCAAGGCGCGATACGAAGCAAAAATCGCTGGGAAAACGTACCACAAGCCGTTGACCGGCGACGAGACCTACACCACCGCCAGAAGAAATGTCATAGACCTCACAGCGCAGGTGGGCAAGTCCCAGCTCGTGCCAGTCGGTGCTGGCGTCGGCAAGCGAGGTCGGAGTGCAGGATTCTACTGCGAGGCATGCGACCTCACGTTCAAAGACAACAAGCAGTACCTCGAGCACATCAACACCATGCAGCATCTTCTCAACACGGGTCAGACGATGGAAGTCAAGCGCGCCACCGTGGAGGAGGTCCGCGAGCGCATCGCCTATTGGGTTCGCAAGAGGGACGAGCTGGAAAGGGACAAGGCCACGGGTCTGCAGGAGAGATTGCAAATAAGAGAAGGGGAGCGAGAGCAGGAGTTGGAGGAGAGACGGAAACACAGGAGGGAAAAGGCGGAGAAGAAGCGCCTGGAGAAGGAGGAGGCTGCCAAGGTCAAAACCGAGTATGGCGAGGATGTGCGCAACGAGGGCGAGCACGATGAGGAGGATATGATGGCCCAGATGGGCTTTACGGGATTTGGGACTTCAAAAAAGTAGAATTATATTCGTATACGGCGCATAGTTTGGAGCGTAATAATACCCATGGATTTTTCTTTCTTTCCTGTTAGCTACAGCTGATTCTACTTGGACTCGACTCGTGTGTTTTCATTTTCCCAGACGTCTGCGGTGTATGTGAACATTGAACGAACATCCAAGAGGTGCAAGGCGCACGGTCGGGATGATATAGTACCTGTACTAGGTTTTTTGTATTTTTGGCATCTGCGCTTTCGTTGTTTCACACTGCAACATGTTGTTCCGAGCGAGTGACTTCTGGAGTGACTGGCCATGAACATGAAGACGTTCTTCATGATATGACGAGTCCCACGAAGCCCTGAGTGGTTCGCGACAGGTCTTGACACTTATTGAAACTCACGTTGTGGATGCCGCCAGAACCAAGCAAGGCAATTACAAACGAGTACAATAAAGCTCATAGAGACATCATTTCATTCTCGTCTTGGACACATCCTCCAACGTCACTGCACTGCCTGACGGATCGGATGATGCCAGCTGCAACCGGAAGTGACACCAGCGGCGTTTGCTCAGGAGCAGGATTACAACAGAAAAAACCTGACGCCTCGTCAAATCGACTCTTTTTCCCCCTCACATCCTCTTGCCTTGCTTTTATTGCTCCCCGTTTTTGTCTTCTTTCCCTGCACCATCTTTGAAAGAACCCTTTTCGAACCCCTTCAACGATACAGGACTGAGGAGCACGGCAACGAACTCGAGTATGGATTCTCCCAGCCCGACCTCTGCTCTTCCCCTCCATAAAATCATTTGGGTTTTCGAGCACAGAGGAGAAGAGAAGGGCCCCGTCCACTCCATGGAACTAATCCAAGATCATGGAAGGTCCTGGACCGAATATGGTATGACTGAGTTGCTCGCAGATGTAATGAAGGACTGGTACAATGTGGACGTCGAGTCATTTACCTACTCCTCTGTCGAGGTCGAGGTCGATAAGATGACGATCAAGAGCAATATTACCGACCAGAATAGCTAGGATCTATTCGCCAGTGTCATTTTGCCCCTCGCCGAGACTGTCTCCCTGCCGCAACTGTTGACGATTCGTTTGAAATCTGATTTTGAGGAAGACAGCGACGACAGCATGAGTGAGGATGAGCATTGCAAGGAAGAATCCGAATCATAAATAGGTATGGTTCCAGTTTTGTCCATACACATAAACTCGTATACCTCATGTGTCGTTTTCACCTTGATAGAATAAGCCCTAACAGAGATTCCCTCAGACTATCGCTACGATCAGCCAATGTTATTGCGATAGCTGAATAGCTCTCCGCAAGAACCAAGGTTTCCGAAACTCGCAATCTCCTAAACTATCATGATGACTTTTACATCTCTTTCTTCAATCTGACAAAAACTTCGAGCGCTGAGGAAACGGCAATATGGAGACATATCAAAGACTTCTCTGAAAAGCAGAGGACCTGAACTGTCACATTGGGCATGGGACACGGAGCACGGGACACAGAAATTGGGACATGGGACAGGACAGAAATTTGCACTGGGAATTGGCATCAGAAAGAGCTCATGATCAAGTCCCATAAGCAGTACATCAAAGAAGGGCTTTGTTTGCCATCTTTGCAGAAATGAAAACACACTGACTCATTGACAATATTGCATTGATCTACAGCATCGGTGTGCACCTGTAAAGCATCGTCAGGATATACTATTTCTACAGTTCTCGCGTCCCAGTGAAGGCTTCCCTTTGACAAATGTCAAGATCCATCCCCAATCGCATTCTCAGATTTGAGAAAGAATAAGCAAGACCCAGATGCAGCAGCGTGTCTTCATCCTCCTTTGCCGGACCCGAACAATCCACTACCAGCTGGTTCGCCTCGGGCACCTGGTGCTGTGCCAAAGAGACTAGCCGAAGCGGTGTTTGTTTTAGCAGAGGGAGAGGACCAGTTTCCAATGAAGAATCCACCCGAAGAAGCCGTGGTCGTAGCAGACGAGGTTGCATTATTTCCACCAAACAGCCCACCTGGAGCAGTAGTTGTGCTAGTAGAGGAAGTTTGATTACTGAATATCGTAAAAGGACTTGTGGTCTTGGGTGGTGCATTACTTCCACGGAACGAACCCTCCGAATTAGTTGTTGTGTTGACACAGGATTGTTTATTGCTGAACAATCCACCTGAAGGAGCTGTGGTCATGACAGAGGGGGTCCATTGCTTCCACCAGATAGCCCACCTGAAGCAGTTGTATTTTTGGTAGAGGAGGATGCGTTGCTTCCACCAGGCAACCCGCCTGAAGCCAAAGTTGCAGCGGAAGACGATGTCGCGCCGCCGCTTCGTGAGCTGCTAGTTTTCATCTCCAAGGAAGACGAGTGAGAGCTAGATGCTTTGACAGAGGCAGATGTGTCTTTGTTGCTCGAAGAAGTGCCTAGGTCGCAGCCAGCAGGTTTGGCCACATTGCGGTCTGCCTGAGGCGGTGGCACGTTTTCATCCTCCTGTGGTGTCACATTACTGGGGAGAACTTCTCGCGTCAGGAATAAAATTGACATTTTACTTCATTGGTTGGGAACACTCACGAGAGCCCATCAACGGCCGGTTCTTTTCACATATACGCAGGCCATTCTCAAGTGCAGAGACTTGCTTCCTAAGTCGTTTGCGCTCCTGACTGATCAACCGCGGCTCGTCAGCTAAGACTGCAAGCGTATCTGGTTCCATGTCCTTATCGATGATGCTTTTGAGGAGATCTGGGATCTTGGCAACTAGGCAATTCTCGGCAGCTAGAATAATGACGTTGTCCGTAAAAGTCCTAAGAGACATCTGTATTCACGTTAGGGCGGTAATGGCAATGGGCGCATGAAACGACAAACCTGGTAATATGCATCCATCATTTCAAAGACCCTCTTGAGGCCAAAGCTATCCATTCTATCTGATGGGGCTTCCTCAACCGCTTTGACCACATCATCTTTTGTCAAAGTGCCATCACGGGAAGCTTCAGGCAGCATTGTCTTGATATGAGTGGCCAAATGCTGCTTATTTTGTTTGGCAATGCGTCTGTGGAACTCTTCTTCAAGACAGATGATATCACCCTCCACATAATGATGTGTCAGCTCTTTGAGTTTTGCATCGAGCTTGAGCTTCCGTGCTTCGAAAAAGCCATCCACATAGCAATTGTACAGAGCATCTTTAGTGGTTTTGTTTGCCTCCAGTATGTGGTCAAGAGCCGATTGAACAAAGATTTTGGCGGCTTTGAGAACCAAGTCAAGATATTGCGAGGCAATTTCCGGCCATTTCTGCGCTTGGTCGCGGAATAGTTCAAGAGCGACGCCGTCACTTGGGGAACCAGGAAATTGATTTCCCATACTGTTTGCAGCCGCAGCCTCGAGTTCTCTTTCCACAGATTTCCAGGATATGCTTGTTGGATGACTAATTGAGTTAAACAAGGCAATCCATGATTTGTAAGATGCTGAGACTGGATCGCCCGAGAGAATGGGTTTATCAGGAAACCAGATGTTCCGCCGAGCGCCCTTGGTCGCCATGACCGAGTGGAAATCACAATTTAAGTTGCGCACCACAGCTCGCAATCTCCGTTCGTCACAGCCACCGAATGGAGCGGCTAGGGTACTCTGATTTGCTGTTCGGAAAAATTTACCGTCGTATAGACCACGCGTCGACGCATAGGCAATCTCACGATATTGATTTGCGACACTGAAAATGAATTGCCGCCGCTCTGAATCTGTCGTTCGTGGTTCACCGAGCTTCATCAACTCCTGTCGATTGGTCTTGAGCTTCTGGTCCATACTGGCGATGAGATCTGGGAGACTTGACTGTATGTGTTGGGTCAATGCAGCACTGAGCTTGTGTCTCAGTGCTTCGACACCTCGATTCAAAACCGGAATTGATGTCCAGGATCCAGAGCCGAGGAAGTCTCTTTCCTTCTCATCTCTCTCATCCGACGTTTTTGATTGGCCAGCATTGTTCTCGTCATTCTCTAAGCTGCTCCGGTTTCGAAGAATGTGCCAGTCCAGTTTGAAGGAGTGTATGGGATCTTGGTTCTGTGCAAGCCGAATGAAAGCTGATTCTTCCGGTGATGATGGCTCGAGGAGTCTGGTTTTGTAATTACGCCAATTGTGCGCTCTCGACTGGGGTCGCAGGTCTTTGCTAATTTGAGGATTTCTTGGAGAGCAGCATCAATGTTAGCGGATACCACAGCAAGAATGATGGTGTTCTTCTGGCTCATGTACTTCTTCGCTAGCGATCTGACCACTTTAATACCCTCATCGGATTCATCTTTGGTTTCGGTGCGGTACAGTCCAGGCAAGTCAACGAGGGTCAGATGCGGCAGTTCTGGCCCAGATATCTCGATGTTCAATGTCTCATCCGAGAAGTCTTTGGTGCCAGCTCCGATGCCCATCTCCTCTTTTGCCTCTTCAATGATACTGGGAAGGTCATCTTTAGTGGCGAGCTCTTTGTGGAAAGGCGCGTCCCGTCCCCCATTCTGGCTTCGAAGCCTGACGGCGAATCTGGGCTCTGCAGCCGTTCTCAAGACCAACTCGGTAGGGGATCGTGTGCAAAGTCCGCTCTTCACTGGGAATGGAATGCGTGATATGGCTTCGAGAACAGAACTTTTGCCAGATGATTTGTCGCCGACGACGATGATTTGAGGCAGAGCGTCAAGTTCAACCCCAAGCCCTCTCAGGCCGTCAATCGTATCAAGCAACGCTTTTGCTCTCGACCAAGCTGACTGAGAGCGTCGGCGTCCAGTGATTTGTTCATTTTTGTCAGATTCGGCCCATCGGTTGCCGGCCCTCGCTACTTTGACAGAGTCTAAAGTAGAAGGGTTGCTGGGAGTGCTGGTGTTGATCATTACATATTATTCAAGGATGGACAGGAGGTCCGGCCTGCCAATGTAACCTTGTTTGATTCAGAATCTGCAGGCCTTGTCATACGCGAGATGAATTCATGATGGACCCTGTCAGCTGCGAATGGGAGGCGACAAGCGCTCCCGCGTGACTGGCGGACTTTAGCCTGTTGCTTGTGAATTGATAGCACTTGTTTGCAAACGGCGTTTCGAGAAGGCGGCCATCATAACAAGCATCGGTCTTGAGCTGACTTGAGGTCGAAGGAAGCAGTGCATACTCTGTGCGGATGGGAGCGACTGATTCTCGTCAATGAAAAGTGAAGCTGGCAGATGCACCGATTTGTTGGTCGTGCCGAGTCTAGCAAACCAGACCAGCCAGACCAGGAGGCATTTCTCCGATTTCTCCCGCCGCCGCCGCCGTCGCCATCTCCACCCCCTCCCCCTCCCAATGCGCCTGCCTGCCTCCTACTAACCCGACTTAATAAACGCATAACCATGATTGTCCCTTTTCTCCTTTCTGCTCTCGCGGGCATTCTCTCCGTCTTTGCTCTCAAGTATGGCGTCAGGGCTCTGGCACGGCTCGCCTCGGCACTCTACCGAGTCATCCCAAGTCGCTACAAGCCACCACAAAACCCCGAGGACAACCACATCCAGATCTTAGTTCTGGGCGACATTGGTCGAAGCCCGCGCATGCAGTACCACGCCATCAGCGTTGCCAAGCATGGGAGGAAGGTTGATATCATCGCGTACAAAGGTAAGACCCTACGTGTGGACTGGGAAACCTGCGTCTTTTCCGCGCCCTAACCTCGAACTCTTCATCACAGAAACCTCGAGACACCCTGATCTCATTGGCAATGAACGAGTGTTCATGTATGCTCTCGCGCCGCAACCGGAATGGATCGCCTGGGGCACGCTGCCCTTCTTCCTCAACATTCCGTGTAAAGTAATCCAGCAGTTCTGGACCTTGTTTTATGCCATGATGTGGGCGACACCAGCGGCGCAATGGATCATCATTCAGGTATTTTCACACAGAGCACAACTCTGCAGTCGGCAATGACGGATATGCTTGCTAACCGGCACAGAACCCGCCGTCAATTCCTACTTTTCATGTAGCCCTTTTCGTGTCCCTTGTCCGAGGCAGCAAAGTCGTTATTGACTGGCATAATTATGGACACACGATTCTCGCCCAGAAGTCACTTTACGCGGTCTTTGTACCGTTCTACAAGTGGTATGAAATTATTCTGGGAAGGTTTCTCGGAAACGCCAATCTGGCCGTCACAGACGCCATGGCTCGTGAACTCCGTGGCCGACGCTTCAACCTGCGAAGCCCAGTTTACACGTTACATGACCGACCCGCAGAACTCTTTCAGCCAATCGACTCTGTAGAAGCGAGACAGGAATTCCTCGGGCGCCTCCCAGAGACCAAACCACACGCCAAGAACATTCTGGACGGCAGTATGCGCCTCATTGTAAGCAGCACGTCGTGGACCCCGGATGAGGATTTCAGCATCCTACTCGAAGCTTTAGTCTCATACGCGAATCCAAGCGAAGAGGATGCGTCAAGGGAGCCGCCATCTCCTATTTTGGCCATCATCACCGGTAAAGGCCCAGAGAAGCAAAAGTATCTGGATTTAACCCAGAGAATCCAGGACAACGGACGTCTTCCAGGAATCAAGGTCCTAACAGCTTGGCTTTCAAACCGCGACTATGCCACGCTTCTCGCCTGTGCCGATCTCGGCATCTCTCTCCACAAGTCTAGCTCAGGAGTTGATCTGCCCATGAAGGTTGTCGACATGTTCGGAGCAGGTTTGCCTGTCGCGGCGTATTCCGCCTTCGAAAGCTTTGGCGAACTTGTGAAGGAGGGTCAGAATGGATGCGGCTTCGAAACAGCCTCACAGCTCAGGGACATCATGCAGAGATTATTCAGTCAGCAGGGGCAGAAGGAGCTGGCCAGCCTGAAGAAGGGGGCTATCGAGGAAGGGTCATTGAGATGGAATGAGGAATGGGACAGGGTCATGACAGGGCTCATTGGCCTGTCGGACAGCAAATAGGACTATTTCCGTCACTGAAATTTTGAACATGCATCATCAACAAAGATTGATCTGCAAACATTTTGCACGGTCACAGTACTGCAGCAGCTCAGTAGATGACCCATGTGTACCACAACCCATAACCATAAAACAAGACCGCCTTGCACCGTTAGAGTCTAAATAATTCAACAAAACGACTTGACCTATCAATAAAACGCCGCTGTGCTACGGAACAACATGCTGTGCCCAAAAATATTCCATCTTCAAATTATACATGCCCCCATCCTAGTCCTCGCCCAAGCTCTCCCTCACACACTTCCTGCACTGTCTTCTGAAATCCTTGTGTTTTCCCTCCTTTTCCTCTCGCAGCATCCTCGCGGCCTCGACATTCGCAGGACTGTCGATGTTCGGATCATGAAACAAGCTGATTGTGCTGACGAGAATGGTTTCCGGGCTCTGGACGGGGCTCCATCGCTCTGAAGCCGCTTCGTATCCGTATTCGTCCTCCTCGGGCGGATGCAAGATCGATATGCAGAGCCTGCCTTCTGGATATATATTTGGGTGGAACGGGATCGGCGTTTGGAAGGTCAGCGAGGGTGGCATGTGAGGGTACGTATGGGGGAAGACGAGTACGGCGCGAAAGTTGCCTCCTGCACATGTAATGGATCGTTAGTCTGGCTTGTTTGATTTCGCGGAGGGGTTTTTTTTAGTTTTTTTCCTTCTTCTTTTTGGGGGAGTGTGGCAAGGAGCGTTTAGGTGGTCAAGGGAACGAGGAAATACACGCACCGCCGTAGTACTTGCAATCGTCGTTTATCATGAGCATGACCTCCCATTCGAATATGTTGCTGTCGTTCACGAGGCCGCACGACACGCCTTGGAGGTCCTTGCTCGATTGGATCTCTTTGAGCTGTCGCCCGAGAAGCGAGGCAGCTGGGGATGGGACCCATGCCATGGCCGTGGATTCGTGAGAGGCGCCTCCCGCGGTGTTTTGCGCTTCGTCTCCTTTGTGTTTCGTGGGCGAGGGGATGGGAGTTTTGTAGCTGCAGGTGTTAATGTAGACGGAGGAAGCGAAATCGCGGGCCAATGAGTGGAATGTTGCGAGAACGTCCTCGTCTGGTGGGAAGTTGCCCCGCTGAAGGCTTTCGAGCGAGGCGGAGGGGGCCGAGGGTGGATAATCTGGGTTGCGGCCATCACAAGACTTTGCCGGATGTCGGTGCGCATAAAATGAGGTGGTTTGGACAAGCTCATGTCTCTCTCTATTGGCTAGTCCATTAGTTATTCAGAATCAGTCCCGTATTTCACAAACTATTTTCCGAACCCAGACCACAACCCGCGTATTCAGAGTTCCCGACACCATTCTTACAAATCCTTACACTCATCTCAATCATTTTTTCACCAACCTTTTCATGTACGCCACTGCTTCAAGTAAACCTGCTCCCCGGCGTTCTCACGTTGCAGACGACCCTATCACTTCGCAAAGATGGGCATGTCGTCTCTGCAGCTCTGTGTGGTCCCGACGCAGAGTGTAGTGACTGATCCCCAAGTTGCTAATCTCACTCGCAACGCCATGGTTACGAGTCTCCATGCAGTCGAGCTTGTTGCCCAACCATGCAAGTTTCCTTTCGAATGATCTGAGCGCATCATGCAAGTTTTGCACGGCCGTGGTGCTTTGCGTCACGTATGACTGAAGCTTTGCGGCGACATCTTCCAGGTCGAGCGTTGGTGAATCGGCGGCAATGGTGATCTCGCGTGAGGGCACCAGAATTTCCTCAACATACTCAGCCTTGATCGCGTCATCTTCTCCACCTGAATCTTCGCTGTCGGCGACCTCGACAAAGGGATCTGCCGGCGAGTTCCCTGGCACTGGAGGGGCTGACCCGGGAACAGCAGAGCTCGAGTCGTGAGTTGAGGGTGTCGGTCCCTGCGGATCATTTGTTTCCATTGTCTTGATATGTCAGCGAATCTTCATCCCGCAAACTGCATGGTCATGCTTACCAATACCGCGCCACGAGATAGTGGTGGCCGAGCTCCGCGTCGTACACCTCGGTGGTTCCCAAATGGAATCTTGCGCATGGAAATGCTCGGCATTGTGATTCTACCTTGTATGATATTTTTGAGTTCGCACGTCCCAATCTGGGCAATAATGCCGATGAACCGTGGCTCAAGGATCTCTGGATGTTCAGCGGCGTATGCTCGGAACCAATGGCGGTTGGTGCAGGCATGTACGCCGTAGAGGATGGCCAAGAGCTCAAACTCGGCTACAGTAGGCGGTCGGTCGAAATGCAGAGCACTAGATGTGTGTTTCGATACGCAGGTCATGGAGGGCTTGACCGTGACCTTCTGGAGAACCCTCCAGAAGTCATCCTTCTCTATGTAAGACAGGCTCGAATACCGCGATCTGTACTCCTGGCAAAGAAGCTCATAAGCGAGCTTCTCGACAGGATTCTCGGAAGTATCTGGAGGTACAGATATATCAATATCAAGCTGCATGTTGGAGGGTTTTGTTTTGCAGCAAAAGCAATTGGGTGGGGGCCTGAAGCAAGGTCGAGACAATATGCACTGAATACAATTCGAGTGCAGACGAATCTTGAGGGGCGAAAGAGGAGTGTCGAGCCTAGCTTGTTTGTGTATCTGAGGATAAAGGCTCAGGAACGTGACGCGTCTGTGCAGATGTAGGAGACGTCATAACAACATGGATGGAGATATCACATGTTGCAACTTATGATTGCAGTGCTAGCCACCCACTTGACACCCGCCTACACTTGTGGCCGGCAAACTGGCATGAGAATTATATGCATGCTGGTAGTAGACGATACTCTAGCCTGCATTCCTAAACCTGCCTCGTACAGATGAAAACGAGCCAAGCTCATACGCGTATCAGACCAACTGTCTAATTTCAAGGGCACATCGAGCGGTTTACATATATTTAGCAGCACTGATAGGCTCTATCAGGCCGGAACCAACAGTTTCTTCGACCTTTTGCGCGGAGAATCTCAATGTCGAGTAAGTTTAAGGACTATTCTTCAGAGACGGAGCAATTAATGTGAATTAGAAACTCCCATGTGTGCTAGCGCATCACAGTCACGGCAGCTGGCAGGCTTGTTCATGCAGCTGTTGGCTGTTGGCTGTTGGCCAAACATCATTTGTTAACATCACAGGCCGGGTTACGAAGTCCTTCTTCAAACATCCCTTTCCTGCCTACGCCTGAAGGCAGATTTCTCATTTTGCTTCTTTGCTTCTATCAAGTATCAACACTCGACCTATTATACATTATCTGGCGTCGCACTTTTCTTTTCTCTCTTCTACACTATACCCATCTCAGACTTCCAGCTAGAATGGCCTCGCAAGAGCCGCTCATCCCACTCCGCCAACATCAATCTCGGCATCCTATCGAGAGACTATCATATCAGCTACTCTGCGATACTTATGAGTCACAATACTATTCTCTTACCACAACCGAAAGATCTGGATTTTACGATGTCCTTAAGTTCATCACGCTTAGAGCCTCAGCGACTACCATCTCTCAACACCCTATAATTAGACTCCTTTTAAAGCAACACCAGCAGCCAACAATAGCTCAGATGGAGCTCCTTATGATCCTCTATGGCGCAACTGCGTGCAGTAGCAGGTCCTTTTTTGAGAAATACGCACAAGAGCATCCGAACGTGTTGGAGCCGCGATTTGCGGGAATTATTCCACAAACCAATGGCACCATGGGGGCGATAGTCCATGGACTTCTTCCACTGCCAGAAATTAGCATGGATAAGATCCCCTATAAGGCTTATCGACGACGATGTCATGCGCAACGAGAAGAACACAGTGTAAGACTCTTTTTTTCCCATGCATGCATACGCATGCATAAACGTGCCCAAGATAGCTAACCAGGGTGTTTAGGATGCTGCGGAAAGCCCTGCAGCTGCAGCCTCGAATGAGCTAATACCTGTCGTCCCGGCTGGAAGCTCCGAAGATGATATAGAAGACATAAGAGAGCCGCCCGAAGGCACTGCGGTTAATATCACAGGAGGGATTGCCGAAGTGCGTTTAGGCAATCTAGAGTCTATGGTTAAGAACGAGCGGGATCGAATAGATCATATGTTTGGAATGATCAAGAAGACGAATGATAATATGGAGAAAATAATGGGTGAGAACGAACAACTTCGAACTCAGGTAAAGGAGCTTATGGTGCAGCGGGATAAAGATAAAGCAGAATTAACAATGCGGGCAAAACGGGCAAAACGGCAGGAGCAGATTAATGCGGAGGTAATTCGGATGCTGAAGAAGCAGAACTCGGAGCTTATGGATATCGACTAAGGCCCTAATGTTGTAAACTCATCGTTAACTTACTTCGCAGAAGATGAACGCATAAGCTAGCATAGAATAGGCGCTAGAATTGATAATTTGAGATCTTACGGACTGGACAGCAATGCGCGACTGACGGATATCCCAAGCTTCTGTTGGTTGGTTGAGGCGACGGCTTGGTAGTAGCTTCGTCTTGTTGTTTTCATTCATTTGTTTTGCATACCTAGTGAGCGTACATTATTTGCGTGTGCCGTATAGTAAATGACTGCTGAAAAGGCCGTCTGGTCGCGTACAGATTCTGAGACTTTGAGTGTTTCCTCTGATTTGAAGTCGTTGTTCAATTGCATCCAGTTTTAATTTACAACCGGCTAACGCCTTCCTGGGGGATCTTGACGACAACCTTGCCCCATGTTCCGCGTCCTGACAAAGCGATCAGCGCATCTTTGACTCGATCCAGGCCGACAAATTCCTCATCCGTAAATTCTGTGCCCCTGAATTCTCCCTTCTTTACCAGCTTCGTGATGCCATTCCAGACGACGGAGACGGTTTCCCTTTCGTTGATGCTGTATGCGCCCCAGTGGATGCCCACGAGCGAGATGTTCTTCAAAAGAACCTTGTTCATGGCGACCTTCTCAATGGCTCCACCGGCAAACCCTACGACGAGAATGCGGCCATTCCAAGCCGTGCATTTGGTAGACTTGTCGACCAGGCCGACAGGGTCGTAGACGATATCGACACCGCGTCCCTCGGGTGTCAGCTCCTTCACCTTGGCGGGCCACTCGGGGTCCTTGTAGTCGAGGGCGTGGTCCGCACCAAAGGACTTGGCCACCTCGAGTTTCCGGGCAGTAGAGGCGGTTGCGATCACTGTAGCGCCGAATGCTTTCGCGACTGCAGAGCTCAAGTCAGTCCGACTAACGTCCATGAGTCAGGTCGCGGAGAGTTTCTCTACCTTGGACGGCGGCCAGACCGACACCACCCGCGGCAGCATGGACCAGCACATGATCTCCCTGCTTGACATTGGCTCTGACGACTAAGGCTCCGTACCCGGTAGGGGCGGTGATGAATAGACCGGCGGCCGCGGTGAATGACCAGCCTTCAGGCACAGGCAGCATTGCAATCTCCTTTGCCACACATTTCGTGGCATACGCTCCCTGTGAGGCGCCAAACACGCGAGCTCCCACGCGGAATTTGGGCTCCTTGGAGCCCTTGGGGATGGATATGACGACACCGGCAAATTCGGCGCCAGCGATCCACGGCAAAGCTGATGGCATCAACAGGCAGTTAGTTCCTGGACTACTTATCCGGTTGGGGGGGGTTGCGGCGTACGCGGCTGATGCTGGTATTTACCAGCAATCTGAAGGACATCAAAGAAGTTGGCAGCCGCAGCGCGGACCTCAATCAGGTACTCGTCATCCTTGGGAACCGGGTCCAGCAGCTCCGTCACCTCGAGCTCCGTTGGGCTCTGCGGACAATGGGTTAGTTAAAGCTCCAAGACACAGAGTAGACGAGACGACGCGGGGTCCGGAAGACACGGTGCTTACCTTGACATATTTTTTGACTTCGATTCCTTTCATTTCTATTTTATCGTCCACGGTGCTCTTGCGTCGGCTAAGAACAACTGAAAATGACGGAAGAGAGTCGCGAACGATGGAGAGGAATGAGAGCTCGATTCTGACGCTGTCCGGGGTTTATTGATGGGGCCGTGGGGAGCCGAGGCCGAGGCATGAGGCAACCAGCTTTGGACCAGATGTAATTGTCGAGGTAGGGGTCGGTGTAGATGATAGAAAACGTTCGATTTGATTAATCAGAGGTGCAGACAGCACCTGACTTTTATACCTAAAAGGTACATAGTGCGCTATAGTAATAACTAGTCTACGGAGGTACTTCTAATATATTATCTCTACTATTATCTTATAGAGGGTTTAATCCTAGTTAATACGCGGGCTATATCTATATATCTAGTGCTTTAAGGAGCTCTCCTTAATACACCCCCTAGCTAAGATATCTATTAAAGCTAGAGTTAATAAGCGTAGGAAGAGATTATAATAAATTCCTAGTATTATAATTATATAGGAATCTCCTATAAGCTAATCTAGTAATAGAAATCCCTATATATTTAGCTTAATAAAGGCTTTATAAAGCTATCTATAGGTATCTTAAAGGTCTTTAACTAATTTACCTTAATATTACCTAGGGTATATTACTCTTAAATCTATATTTAATTTATATTAAGATACTTAAGGCTAGTTTAAAGCCTTTCTTTCTTATACTTTATAATATAGATTATTTACTTATTATTATACTAGATAATTAATAGTAGTAGTATATAAACCTTAATATTATAAAGTAGCCTTCTAAGGGATATATACTCTTTTATACTATAATTTAAGGTAAAGAGCTTTACTTCTATACTTAAGGTTATTATATAATATTACCTACTAGACTTCTAATTAATTATAGCGCTATATATAATAAAGATATAACCTTATATTAATTTATATATATTAGGGTTATTACTAAGGGAAGTATTAGTGCTAGAAAATAATATATTAAAGCTATTTACTCCTAAGTATTAGATATATAGCTTCTTTATATTCTAGGCATATAAAATTACTCCTTTTATAAACTTAATATACTTTACTAAAGGGTTTATTATAAAAGAGGTAAGTTTTAATACTATAAAGGCTATATTAGGCCTTCTAATAATAGATAGATATACTAAAGAGCTAATAATTACTTTATAGTAATTAATCTCTTTATTAGTAGCTTTACTAGTATTAGTAAGGATTATAGCTATAGGAAGAGGAGTAGAGATTAAGCTCTTTAAATTACTATTAATAATATTAGGGATAAATTTCTAAGTAATCTTTTAAATATATAATTCCTATAATAACTATATCTCTTTAGTATTATAATTCCTAATAATTTTAATACCTAGGAATTACTTTAGGTTACCTTAGTCTTTAATGTCTAGACTATTTATTAATTATTTATAAAGCTCTTTAAATTCTACTTTAAATCTATTAGAATACATTACTATAATATTATTTACATAGAAAAATAGGATAAAACTATCTTTTATAAAGATATATAGGTCTTCTTTTCCTTAGATAAAGCCTATCTTTAATAGGAATTATATTAGATATAGGAACTATTATTAAGAAGCTTCTCTTAGCCTATATAATGCTTATATTATCTTCTAGAGATAATCTCTTATATTTATACCTTCTAGAGGTTTATAAAAGATAGGTTCTTTAAGTTTTATATATAAGAAGGCATTTTAAATATTATATTAATAAGTATTAAGATTATTAGTATAATAGACTATAAGTAGTATATATAGAGATTATAAAGTAAGCATAGCTATATAGTTATTAAGGTTATCTTTTAGTTATTAATTGCCTTATATAACTATTCTAGCTTTAAACTCTATAACTATACCTTTCTTATTAGTTTTATATTTAAAAACCTAGCTAAGGTTAATAATCTCCTTATAGTATTCTAGATTAAATAATTTATCTAGTATATCCTCCTAGTAGTTTAAGGATAAAAGCTTTAAAAGCTCCTTTATAATTACTTTCTTCTAGTAGTTATAATAGGCTAAGGCTATAGCTTAATAATAATAGGTAGGTTTTAGGGGTATATCTTTAATATATAAACTATATTAAGTGCCTTAGAATACTATTAAAAAAGTAAAAGAAAACTATACTTACCTAGCTTTCCTTAATTCCTTTCTTTAGTATTTTCTAGTTATAATATTATTTAGATTAATACTATTATTATAGGGATAATAATTCTCCACTACCTTACTGCCTTTAGTAGTAATTTTACTAGTATTTATAGTAGTATTTATATATTTAGATATTACCTTACATATAAATTTATTAATTTTATAAAATAGTGTATTATTACTTAGTATCTAAATCTCTATATTCTCTATAGTAACTAGCGCCTTATAAGAAGAGTTAGGAGGGATTAAAAGTATACTAATATAATTACCTTCTTACCCTAATACTTAAGGTAGTATTTCTACTTTAAATTACTTATTTTCCTATTTTATAGTTAATAGTAAAAAGGCTTAATTATTCTCTTTAAGTTCTATTCTAATAAGGTCTTAGCTAATTTCTTCTTTAATATCTTTAGCCTTAAGCTCTTTAAGTAATATAATTATAAATATCTTCTTCTTTTAAGCTAATTCTAGCTTTTCTTCCTATTTAAAGAAGGAGTTCTTATTAAATTAAACACATACTAATATAATAACCTTCTAATTATATAATATAGGTACCTAGATAATATACTAGGATTTACCTCTATAACTAATAAGGTAACTAATATAAGCTTTCTACTCTAATTAAGGGATTATATTATATAATTTAATATGCTCTAAAGCCTTTATTATTATTAGAAACGCTTTATATCTATAAGTATAAAGATAAGTAATTAAGGGTTTTTAAATCTTTACTATCTATAAATAGGTAAGGATAGTTTTCCTAGCCTAATTTCACTAAAGTTTATATAGTATAATCTAATTCCTATAATACTTAAAAGGTATTTAATTTAGGAGATAAACTATAGTATTAAATACCTTATTATTAAGTTCTAATAGAAACTAAGCCTTAAGACTTAATATATAAGCTTTTTACTTAACTACCCCCTTAGATCTCTTTACCTTACTATTCTAACTAGGTATTAAGGGAGCTAAATTATATACTATAATACTAGTAAAGGCTATCTTATCTTTTATATTCTCTATAAAGAGGGCTTTTTTAATATTACTATATAAAAATTATAGTTAAATGCTAAATTAAGTGCTTAGAAAGCCTATTATTATATAGAAGCTATTATAAATACTATCTTTAGTCTTAAATAAGTAAAAGAAATATATTAAGGTTATAAGGTATATAAATACATACTAATACCTATTACTATTCTAATAAGGAGAGTTATAGTAATCTAGATTAACTAATAATCTATAACCTAGTCCTTAAGGAAGTCCTTTAGATATAACCTATAATCTCTATTACTTAGCTTTACCTATAGCATATATCTTATATTATATAAGCTTAGGTCTAATTAATTTAATACCTAAAGTTATATTTATAAGTTCTATAAAAGCCTTTATACCTAGATAACTATATTATTAATACTAAAGCTTTATATCTCCCTTTATAAGTAGCTTTAGTAGTTAGCTTATTATAGTATAAGCTTCTCTTAGATTATCTAATAGCCTTAATAATATATAAAGCTTATTAATATTATAAATTCTTACTATAGGATAATTCCCTTTATAAAGAAATCCCTTCTTTTAATTCTAATAAATCCCTACCTTTATTAGGATTATTACTAATACTAGATTAATATAGAATTTAGGAATAAATAGTATAGTCTTTAATATAATTATCCTTATACTTTATAATATAGGGTCTATAATAGATATATATATAGGACCTTAACCTAAAGCTATATATATTATACCTCTAGCCCTAACCTTTATTATAATAGTCTTATTAAATTTAGATTAATTAAACTAGTAAATATTATTAAAGATATAAATATTTACTCTAGAGTTATATAGGACTATATTTTACCTTAACTCTATACTTTCTATAATATTAGTAGTTAAATTTATAGCTTTCTTTAACTATTAACCTTACTTAAAGTATATAAATAATAATATATTTATAGTCTTATTACCTAGGATAACTACTATTAAGTTATTAGTTAGATTCTATAAAGATATAAAGATATTACTACTTTTTTCTCTAGTTTCTAACTTATTACCTTAGACTTTTCTTATATATTCTCCTTTAAATACTTTTTAATATTATCTTTAGAGTTCTTCCTAACTTCCTAGTCCTTTAGAGTAGCCTCTAGCTTATATATAGCCTTAAATAAATTATATAATTCCTATTACTTTAAAGCTTCTTTAGTATAATACCTAGAGTAAGGGTATCTTATTCTTTCTAATTTACTTTAACTATTTAATCTCTTAGTAGTAAGGGTATTAGCTAACTTTAATATACTTTATAAAGCTTTATAATCTCTTTTAAACTTAGTAATTACCTTTAGGAATCTATAATTCTTTCCTTTATTAAGTAGATTATTTTACTTTTTCTAGAATAATTTAAATTTACTTTAAAGAGGTATAATAAACTTATATAGTATTATCTCCTTAGTTTATTAAGTCTTAAGATCTTAATAATTCCTCTATAATACCTTTATTATTATAGCTTACTTATACTAATTATAAGTATCTTTAGCTTATAAATAATTATTAAGATATATTTTTATAAGAATAAGTATTTTTTTTATATTTAGCTTATACTAATCCTAAAGAAGCTTAAGAATCCTTTAAGTATAATATTAAACTAACTCTTTATTCTTAACTTTAGTATTAAAGTTAAGAGAATCTTATATATTCTTTAATAAAGTCTTATAAATATATTCCCTAATCTTTAGTATTTACTTTAATAAGGCTATATACTTTATAAGGTTAAATTATAATTCTTTATATTAAAAATTAAATTAATCCTTTATATCTTTATAAGTAATTCTTTAATTCTTAAGAGTATTAGGGTTATTTAGTAAGACCTCTAGTCTTTAACCCCTTTATAGGTATATAGGTATTATAGGTTCTTTAAGTAATTTAGCCTTATTAGGGTTAATATACTTCTAGATACTATAGGATTCTATATAATTCTTAATTTATATATACTATTTAATCTAGTCCTTCTCTAATAATAATACTATATTTAGAGTTTCTTTAGATATTATAAAGGAAAAATATACTAGTTAATTAAAGTATAGGTTAAGTGTTTTAACTAATTAGAATAATAAAGGGTAATTATCTCTTAATAATTAGTAAGTATTAATTAATAATATCTAATAAAGCTTATATCTTTAATAATAATTAAAAAGGGTAATAAAAGCCTCCTAGGCTTATAACTATTAAGGTAGGGGTTAGTGTAAATAATAGAAAACGTTTAATTTAATTAATTAGAGGTATAGATAGCACCTAACTTTTATACCTAAAAGGTATATAGTATGCTATAGTAATAACTAGTCTACGGAGGTACTTCTAATACATTGTCTCCACTGTTATCTCACAGAGGGTTTGATCCTAGTCAATGCGCGGGCTGCATCCACACATCTAGTGCTTTAAGGAGCTCTCCCTAACAGTAATAATAAGTGCCACGCCCGCCACGCCCGCCACGCCCAATCTTTTGCGACAGCCGAGCAAGTTCCACAAATCGTTTAACACATGGCGATTATGAGTATTTGCTCCTGCATGACAAATGATCTAATCCGTAATTTGAGAATTGATCGGCGTTTATGTCACAGTAGCGATGCAGAGTACAGGGTAGGTATCATGGTCACCAGGCACAACCGGTAGCTCCTTCCGCCACGAAAACTTCCAGGCATGGCCCCATCATCATCTGGCGCTCGCTCACCCGGAAACCTTCGCATCTGCCCAAGAGAATTACCTACAAATGCATTCAAAAGCTTGAGGGGACACGGTCTCGGAATAAAACCATCTCAATGCAACATCGAAAAAACGTGCTGGGCAGAAGAGCAATGGCGCCGCCCACGCCGATCAACCGACCGGTCTGCCTTGTTCATGGTGGTGGTACTCCGTACGTCGAGTGATGAGGCACTCCTCCAGCCTCATTCTTCAGCCAGAGGGAGTTGATAAGATGGACTGAACTCCTGAGGTGGCAACCTGTTGACTCGTACTCGATTTCCTCATCTCCAAATTGTTGATTTCCGTGTGCGATTAATATCCATTCTTTGCTTGCTCACCGTTTCCACAATGGAAAACGGTAGGCACTCGCCGTTTGAAGAACTCAGCAGCGCCGCTTCGGCCTTGCGACGCTTCGCTCGCACGCCTACGGGTCATCGATTGAGCTTGAGGCGCTCAGGAAGTGCTTCAACTTTATCCGTATCGGTCAAGTCCTTTGATTCCGAGAAAGAGCCCTCTTGCGTGTAAGCTGACAACAACCCGGTTCTGATGTTGTAGAGCCCTCAGTAGGACTGCGGCCAGAGCTAACATCCACCAACAGGACTCGTGAGACCTCAAGTGATGAATGCGCTTTGCATAGATTCATCGTATGGGCTTCAGTGAAACGAAATGCATCGACCAAGATTACTAAGGAGTGCCCTCTGCTCCGCTGTCGTCAGCGCTTTCCTAACCATGAGTTGATGCTACAGCATCTCCACTCCTGTGAGCATTTTGAATCGGGCGAATACTGGTGCTATTCCAAAGTCGAACAGCTGCATGACATTAAAAGTCGCTGACGTCTTGGACTCCCGTTAAAGAGAAAGAGGTTGATGTGCATGGCTTAGTCTATTTTCTCATCACTTGGAAGAACAAAATATACTACTTTTCAAGGCCCTCCATTGGACGAAGATGGACCGCCTAGCTACTTCTCCTCACGGAGTCACACCAGCAATTCGATTTAAAGACTAATGAAATTCACGAAATCGACTCGTGCGAGGTTATGCTCCCGTCGATTCCCGAGCAAACTGAAATGTGCCAGGAGGACTATCTTAGTCGGTCGTCGTCGATATCGACCAATTATACAAACTACATCGACCCCATATCTGTTCCGTCGTGGAAACCGGCCCCTCATACTCATGTTCCGTTGGTAGACGAGGCCCTTATCAACTGGGAACCGTCACCTTCGATACCAACCGTCGCCCCTATTGAGCTCCAAATGCCAAGCACAGACATGATTACCACCAAGCCTAGGCTTCAGGTAAAATGCAAAGATGGGATGGAGAGCATGATTGTGATGCATAGTGCGTGGTGCTCATATCTGAGAAGAACTGCGATCAAAGAGGCAGAGCATGAAAAAATGAGACAACAGAGGCTACACAACCTAGAGTAGACACGGTGATGCGATATGATTCATCTTCTGTCATTGGCGAATCGCAGCACCAAGTGGAAAATCTCAAACGTGGCTCGCGACAGCTTGGAGCACATGCATTGATACACTCGGCCCGGGACACTCTGGAGCTGCACTTGGCTGAAACAATGGCCGAATTAGAGCCTCTCATCCATGATGGGAAGTTGCCGCTTGTTATGCAATTTCAGAAGTTGTCGCCAAGCATGGTGGCAACTGCAGGGCTGGCAGCCATGTTCGACATTCTTCACCAAAAGAAAGTGACATCACCTCCAAAGTTGCTGTATTTTGCACATGTTATCTACTCCTTGTCTCTTGTGCTACACGAAAAACCCGACCCTGAATGGTGGACCGGTTTGTTCACTCAAACCGTGTCTTACAGCTCCTGGCTGCCACAAGGAGAGAGATTTTGATACATTCAAATCGTCGATTTTCTTTGGAAACCAGGGCACATGACTGAGGGAGACTTCATGGAGTTCTTGCAAAGTACCTTGCCCTCATTCCCGCCACTCTCTGCAAGCTCAAAGGGAAGGAGCCATGTCGTCCTTCAGGCATCGGGATGGACCCAATAATTCTGGTATCCCGGCTTTTTCTTGATGGTATGAGCATCGGCCCATTGGAAAAACTCTTACCAAGGTTTGTATGCTGATCTTCACGCAGAATTGGAATTCGAGGCTTTGCAAGACGCTATCCGACCTGAGATACAAGCATCAAACCCTTGCATCCAGCACTTGAACGATATTGATCCCTCGCGGCATTGCCTAATTCCCCATTCACCTACGGCGCCAAGTCTCTGACTGCGTTCCTTTCACATAAATTTCAGAGCCATACCTCTTTCGTCAGGGCCATAGACGATATTGTAACAAGATTAGACTCTAACCATATATGCACCATTCGGCGTCTCGAGCTTAAACCGATATAATGCGGCAAGGTTTGAATTTCCAAAATGATGAAAAAAACGATGGCTTTTGTCAACGAATGAACTTTGCAGTTGTCATTGAATATCGATTTCGATGATTATGTGCAACAGATATGGTCGCACATAGACTTAATTCGAGCGAAATTCGGCTGTCATAGCACCCCCAAGCTGCTGCACCAGGCACTTGGGATTGAGATGATGTTGTCAGTGATGCAGGGCCCCCGAGCCAGCTTGTTGCATTTAAGTGATTAGCCTCTCGTAACGCCTGATGTTTTAACAACAGTGCAGCACGAGCAGACAACTGAACTTCCGGATGGCTTTGGTATTGAAGATTGGCATACTCGGGAAGCGGAATTGCTAGCTGACCGTGATTCGTTCATCTCGCATATGCCTGCTGAAAATACCTTGGGAGCAAGGCAGCAGGAGCAGCTAACAAAAGCAGTTCCCTCACAACCAAATCAAGCACTAATTACCGGTGTCGTGTCTCGACCTACAGATCAGCCAACTAGCGAACCATCTTGTGTGGACAGCGACAAGGCGGATGCTAATATGTGCTGCGAGATTTGTGGCTACAGACCAAAAGGGGATCCCAAATGGTTTCATGGTAGCATGGCGAAGCACAAGAAACATCAGCATGCCAGGACACCGCCAAAGATCTACCAGTGTCCCTTCCCAGGATGCAACAGCCAGTACAAAAACAGACCTGGCAATTTGCGTCAGCATCAGATTGGGAAAGAACATTTCGTGGATGATCAAGACGATTCGACCAAAAGCCGCAAGAGAAAAATCACTTGCGCCAGGCCAGCAGACACAATTGATAATGGGAAGCGATGAGCGGCGGTCCATTGCATATCATTTCCCTGCTTAATATTTCTTTTCAAGGGGTTGATCGCTGCAGGTTCTTACGAGGTCGGGATATATGGGTATTCATGAACATATCAGGGGCGAAAGACGAGGCTTGGGTCGCACACGATTTTTGGGTTATTGGGCTAGAGAACATCAGATCTTATGGTTTCTATTAGCTGTTTTGTTTAAAGGTCACACAGAACTTTGAGCGTAGGAGTGAAGCATGATCGTGGACGGGCGAGGTACGATGGATAAACAAGACGACTACCACTTAGGTATGATATAACACACATAACAATTCATCGCAGGACAATGCACGTTGTTGCAAAGCCCATGAAAGCGACTGCTGCCGCGTCCCGGGTTTAGTAGGGCTGGCTGGCCGCACAAACCAAATACGTTAATGGAACAAGCACCAGGTAGCACGAGTACAAGATGCGAATCCCGGACGAAATACGAAGTATGGATAGGGTTGGCTTGTCGGGGTTCACGATTGGACGATCCCCTGACACAAGACTTTTCACGACGGGTGTTGATGACCCCATTCTTCGCGACGCCGCAGGAGTGAGAGAAGAGGCGAGATGCGCGCCAAAGGCGGAGACGCGCTGCATTGGGGACTTGCTGTTTGACTTTGGTCTGATGGCTACGTCGCCGGCAAAGCTGAAGGACGTATGTATTGGTGATAATCAAGTGTCCTGTCGATGCAGCATGGCGTGTGTCTTCTTTGGCTCGAAAGTCTCGACGAACTCAGTTGGTTGGGCTGTGCAGACGCGAGACGCGAGTGGCAGCCATCAGAGTCAATCACTGGCCGGGCTGGGCTAATCAGTCTCCACTCAGCCGTCCGCCTTTCCACCTGCCTCTGACGGCCCCCGTGAACTACTGAACCCGACATTGCAATAACCGATCTTTCTTCTCACATTTTTCGCAACACCCACACTTCTCTGTCTGTCCCGGCTGCTCACTCCTCCCTTCCATCTGCCCACACCTCTCCTGGGTGCACCTCCACGCCTCCTCCAGCCCATTATCGACACCCCCAAACCAGGTCCAGGGTTTCCATTGCGCAGCCCATCTCGTTTTGACGTGCCATCATCTCTTCAACTGTTGGCGACGCCTTCAAGGACGACCAAGACCAAGACCAAGACTTTCGCCGACGTCCCACGACGATCCGACTCCTCGAAACAAGCCCGATCGAGGAGCGGAGGCGGGAAGACCCTGAC
The DNA here is from genome assembly GCA_021950295.1 of Epichloe scottii. Taxonomy (NCBI): domain Eukaryota; kingdom Fungi; phylum Ascomycota; class Sordariomycetes; order Hypocreales; family Clavicipitaceae; genus Epichloe; species Epichloe scottii. The sequence goes on from CP083245.1 coordinate 2,293,784, forward strand.
GCGTCTGTGGTCTGTGGTCTGGCTTCACTCAAGAGATAGGCCGATTGTAATTTTTTTCCTCTTCCCCTTGGCCTCTTGCCGAGGCGTCGTGCTTGTCGTGCCATCCGCTCTCGCCGCCCTCCTCATCTCTGGACTTCTCGAGTCATTGCGCTCTCACCATCGGCAGCAGAAGACGCCTGACGCCAGTGCCGCCTCACCAGGCGAGCTTCATCATGTCCAGCCTGGGGCCTTCTGGCTCCAACAACCCCCATGCCGCGCTGAACTTCTCGCAAGCTGGCCTTAGGCGGAGTGCTGGATTTTCTCCTGCCCACCCGAATCAGCACCAGCATCAGCCAAATAAGCAATCACCGGCACCACATACTGCTTCACCGTACCAACCTCAGGGCTATACGCCGCAGCAGCCTCCGGGCTCGTATCCTCCACATCTCTTTGCCTCGCCGGTAAACCCAAACATCCCCAACGGTCATGCATCGTCGCGAAGTCAAAATCCACATGTCCCGCCGAGCGCCCTCAGTGTGCAGCAGCGGCGGGCAGCGGCGCCGTCGAGGCAGCAAATGCCGCCTCAGCCAAACCCGCCGCCGATGATGTTCCCGGGATCCATGAGCCAATCTGTGCAACACGACCCTATCTTGTCCCATCAACATCATCAGCAGCAGCAACATCCGTCCCATCCATCCCATCAGGGTCATCAGGCACATCAGGCGCATCAGGGACACCCAGGCCATCCATCCCACCAGCAGCATCCCTCACTCTCTCAGCAACACAGTCATCAGCAGCAGCATCCGGGTCACCCAGCCCATCAACAACACCCACAGCATGTGCCGCATCCCGCGCATCAGGGTCACCCTGCCCATACTGGCCACCCAGGGCGCCAAAGCGTTCAACCTCACCAGCCTCACGGTCGTTCACAGCAGTCAACACCGCAGCAACAACCTCAGCAACCACCACAGCAGCAGCAGCAACCGCAGCAACAACAACCCCAGGCGCAGATTACACCCCAATCAACTCCTCAGCAATCGACCCCTCAGCCTCCTCAGCAACAAATTCCGCAGCAGCAGCAATTGCAGCAGCATCAACAGCATCAACATCCGCATCAGCAGCAGCAGCATCAGCAGCATCAGCAGCAGCAACAGCAACAGCAGCAACAGCAGCAACAGCAGCAACAGCAGCAACAACAGCAACAGCAACAACAGCAACAACAGCAGCAGCAGCAGCAGCAGCAGCAGCCTCCACAACCACAACCACAACAAGTCCAGCAGGTCCAGCAAGCCAGTCAAGTGCAGGCTTCTCCGCAGCAGCCTGCTGCAAATGTTCCCCAGCAACAGAACAGTCATGCCAGCAATGAAATGGATGTTGATATCCATCAGGACGGGGACGCCGAAGCCAATGGGATCGAATCAAAGCTACTAAGCCCCTCTTACATTCCGTCACAGCCTATGGGCGAGATGATGTCCCCTCCACCTGAGGGTGGCAGTTACCCTACTCTGGAGGCTGTTCAGAAAGCAGTCCTGCGATACTGTACCTCGGTCGGGTATGCTATTGTCATTGGTCGCTCCAAGAAGACCGTGCCTGGCCTCAAGAAGGTCTTATTTGTCTGCGATCGTGCTGGAAAGCCGCCAAGTCGTGTCAGTCCCGAGTCGCGCAAGCGGAAAACTTCGTCTCGGAAGTGCGATTGTCCATTTGGTTTCTTTGCCATTGAACAGAGGACGCAGTGGACGATCCGGTACCGCCCCGACCCTGCACATTTACAGCACAACCACGGACCAAGCGAAAGCCCCTCCAACCACCCTGCCGCCCGAAAATTGGACAGCAAGATGGTAGCGGCGGTCAAACAGCTGAAGGAGAATGGTACGCAGAAACCGCAGAAACCGCAGAAAGGTTCAAAATCCACCAAGAGTTCTTCTGCTGACCATATCGCAGGCGCAGGCGTAACCGAAACACTGTCGATTTTGCAAAACGAAAATCCGGACTGCCATTTACTTCCCAGGGACATATACAACGCCAGAGCAGCCATAAACCGAAATCCACAAAAAGTGGCAACCGGATTGGCTGAGAATAGGCCTGCTATTTACACCAAACCTCAACAATCACCAGAAGACAGAATTCGTGCTGACCTCCGGCGAGAACTGGCCAAGGCCCGCTCGGATCTGGAGAAGTTTGAGGAAGAGAAGCAGAAAGAGATTGATGCACTCAAAACTCAATTGGCAGAGAAAGAGAAGCTCATTAAGCGATTTGAGATGTTCATCGACATTTGCAATGAAAGAGTCATGGTTCAGAGAGAGACTAGCTGGCACGGATGGGGCTCCAGCGCTTGGCGGCAATCCAGGAGCGTAGCATCCGTCGCTCTCATGTCTGCTTACTTTGTCTTCACCTTCAGTGCTTGTTTGCGAGAAAGATAAAACACTCCATGATTGGAGTTTTATGCGGGTTTCAGGTAACGGGGGTCATGATAGGGGAGGCGTTTCTTTCTGGCAAAGACTTGCTTTCATGGGAACGCTTCATGTACAGTTTTGTGTCTCTCGACGGAAGTACGGAATTCATGGTTACGAACATGTGAAAACAAGACTAGTGGTTGAGATTTGGAGGACCATGGTTGTAGAGGTTCAATATTTTGCTTCATGCTGAGATCTTGTTTTCGAATATACTGGACAACATCTTGCAGATCTATCGCTGTCATGTGTGCTTTGCTATCTTTGATCTAGAATATGGATCATCCAAGCAGCTGTCGGAAAGAGCATATAAGGATGCGCTCAAGAAGAGGACGTGAGCATCTCCATGTCGAAACTCTGCAGTAGAGAAGCAGACTCCCGGGACGCACGGCTGGACCATATATACGCAAACAAGGCCGCAGACCTTGAACACCATTGAATGCTGTTGTCCTCCATCCTCTAACTGCTGCAGCAGTCTGATCCTGATCCCTCGAGGATGGAAAGAAAGAAAGGAAGAAGGAATCAATGCTAATAAAAGGTGGTACCTGCTGATACTACGGAGTGCTCCGTAACACGCAGCTAGAATGCCAATCAGATCGAGGACAAGCTGCGGCCGGCCCCACGAGACTTTCTGTAACGACAGCACATGCCGTCGCGCGACTAGGACTAGGGTCCACACTTTGGGTCGCGTCTGCCCGTCTGGCCTCTGACTCTCTGATTAGCCGACCGGCTGGGTAGGTACTTACCAGGGTACGCAGAGGCAGGTCCAAAGTGGACGTGCACCTGCGTAATGACGACCTGGAGCTACTTTACCCATACAGCAAACGTCTCGGTACCTACGCCCGTGCCTGAATCACGCCAACAAAGGGTCAACGTGTGGCCCGACAAACGAACCTGCTCTCGACATCAACATAACATCAACCCGACCTCTGCTGTTGCCCTTTTTTGATCATCTTTGACACCGAAGTCATCTTGGGACGTTCATTTTTGCGAAGCCTTGTTTTTGTAGAGCCTTTTCCTTCCGCCTGCCCCCAGGTCCTTGCAGCCTTCGAGAGTCCAACGGCGCATCTACGCATCGCCCCTGAAATTCGGTACTGTTTCCCTTCGGCCGCTTTCTCTCGACGCTTTGCAAGACAGCCTCTCGCCGTATACCTTTCTTATACCAGCGCTCACAATTTTCTCCGTTTTACCAGAGATGACACTTTGATACTATCTTCCTTGAACTTCCCGACTCGACCGTCTTGTCGCTGCAAGAGATAGCAGCTATGGAGGTGTCGCCTCCTCCAGCGCAGACCCTGCGGCTGCCACCAACGGGGAGCACGCCAGTTTCTGCCTTTCCGGCCATCGAACCCGAACGCGTGGTTGAGCATCTAGCTGCCGTCTGCCAGGTTGCTCTCGGCGCTACAAGAGACGAGCTCGAGCAGCCTGGGAACTTGCTGCACAAGAGCCGTTATTCGGAGACTGTTTCGCGTTGCACTCGATTCGCGAATGATACCCAGAATGTCCTGTACATTCAGAAGGACATTGCGCACTCTTCAGTCGTCGAGAATGGAGCAGATACTGCTGGTAAGTGCATAGAAACATTCTTGGGAAAGCCGAAACCACGAGCATTTTGTGGCGCCTTTAACTAACTCGTGGACGTATTGCTGTGTGTAGCTCCCTCAACTTTTCAATACACACTCTCAACCGAGATTTTCTCTTCGGCAACAACTGTGGCATCCCTTGTGCTGTTAAAGTCGCCTCAGCCCATTGATCCGACACGACCGTTGACATCACAAATTTTCATTACTAATTTACCAGGCCCTGCTTCTCTTAACGCCACTGTGGGTGAGCAAGGCGCTTCACTCTCCCCGTGGGAGGTTCTTCATTCTCAAGTTCACCATGCCTTGGTTCCATATTTCGATGCCAACACAAAAAGCCAGCAGCTTGCAAATGGATCCAGGGGTCGCTCCGAGGCCGACTCGAAGACAGGTATTCCGGTTACGAAAAAGAGGCTGAACGATCTGGAGCTGAGCTTGTTGCATTTGCAACAAAATGTTGACATTCCCGAGATATCACTGAGCTTCCACTCAATTGTTCAGAGCGTTATTGACGAATCCGAAGCACGCCACACCCGGCCGACCATCGATGCGATCCCACAGAATCTGCTGCAGGACAGTACATTTCTCAACAGACTCCAAGCCAACGTCAATACATGGATCAAATCGATCCAGGGCATCACCAAGATGACCAAGGATCCATCATCTGGTGCAAATCAGGAGTTCAGTACTGCCAGTCAAGAGGTCAACTTTTGGCTGTCTATGGAGTCGGCTCTGGAGGGCATCGAGGGTCAGCTTCGTAGTGAAGGGGTTCTTCTGACTCTTGAGATTCTCAAGCATGCCAAGCGATTTCAGGCTACCGTCAGCTTTACCGCTGACACGGGCTTGAAGGAGGCCATGGAGAAGGTGCAAAAGTACAATCAGCTCATGCGGGACTTCCTCTAGATGAACTCTTGTCAGCCACTTCACTACCCAAGGTTCAGGAAGCCATCTCTCAGGTGTTCAGTCATCTGAACAAAAAACTGAGAATTTGTCCATACCCTATTCGACGAGCTTTGCCTCTTGTGGAGGCTATATCGGCGGATTTGGATGACGTACTTCATCGACTTTTGCCCGGCACCGAGCTCGTCAACCTCGATTACCAACGGTTCCAGGCTCTCATGCGTACCTGTGATGGAATATTCCGCACTTGGGAGGAGAATGTGAAAGAGTTCACTAATGTGGCTCGTGAGGTTACCCGTCGCCGAAACGAAAAGTTCATTCCCATCAAGATCAACAAAAAACACTCCGAGCTCGAGTCCCGCATCAAGTACGTGGGCACTTTCCGCGACAATCACGAGCAGCTGCAACGAACCATAGTCAATGTTTTGGGTCCGAAGGCAACCATTCCGGGTGTGACAGAAACCACCAGCACCAACGGTGTTGTTGTCGAGGAAATCGGTGACGTGGATGCTGTCGAGGAAGTCAAACAAGCTTGGGAGGCTTTGCAAAATGTGGACCTTCTGGATGTCACTGAGCAAGGCAAAGAACGCTGGGTTCGGGCAGAGAACTTGTACAACGAGCGTACCACACGAGTTGAGAACTCGATCATTGCCCGACTCCGAGATCGCCTCGCTACTGCTAAAACAGCCAACGAGATGTTTCGGGTTTTCTCCAAGTTCAATGCCCTTTTCGTTCGCCCCAAGATTCGTGGCGCTATTCAGGAATATCAGAACCAGCTCATGGACCACGTCAAGCAAGCCATCAATGGTCTTCATGAGCGATTCAAGCAGCAATATGGCCATTCCGAAGCTCATGCTATGGCTCAGCTTCGTGATCTACCTCCTGTTTCCGGAGCAATTATCTGGGCTCGTCAAATCGAACTGCAGCTGGACGGATACATGCGTAAGGTGGAGGCCGTTCTGGGCCCTGACTGGACGCTCCATGCTGAGGGTCATAAACTGCAAGAAGAGAGTGAATTGTTCAAGCACAAACTCGACACTGGTAGAATTTACGAGGCATGGCTCGCTGATGTAAGTCGAAGAAAAATATCGATTGCTGGGCAGCTGTTCGAAATTGGCCGCGTTCGATCTGCTGGAGGCATCCTCGAACTCGCCGTCAACTTCGACTCTCAAATCATCACTCTTTTCAAGGAGACTCGCAACTTGACATGGCAATCATACTCGGTCCCCCATGCCGTTGCCACCGTTTCTAAGGATGCGAAGAGAGTCTATCCTTATGCTGTCAGCCTGATGGAAAGCGTGAGGACCTTGTCTCAAACATTGCGACAGATCTCGACCATGGGCGAGGAATCTGTTCTTCTCAACGGTTATCGGAATGACGTGTACAAGCTCATTGGGGACGGCATTCCTTTACGCTGGGAATCCTTTATCAATTCGCATGAGCTGTTTTATGCCGATCAACGACAAAGTCGTCCCATCATTCCCGGAGGACCAGAGTTTGCCCTGTCCAAGAACAATGAAAGCAAGCATGGCATGTTTATCCGAGGCTTCGCAACTGCAGTTTCTGCACTTCAAAGTAAAGCTGTCTCTCTCGGTCATATCCACGCCACTGTTGAGCAAGCTCTAAAGGAAATCAGCAGCTGTGCTTACGATCCGTCCACCTTCCAATCCCGTCTAAATACCATCCAAGCTGCCGTTGATCAGCTGAATCTGGAGCAATACGTCAACCTCGACTTTTGGGTGCAGGATTTGAACCAAAAAGTCCAGTCAATCCTACTAAGCCGTCTTCATTGCGCCATCAACGCCTGGATTTCTGCTTTCGAAGACGAGTCTTCTTCTGAAGAGGGACGACGGAAAAAGTCCGGCGATGAGGAGAGCAAACCGGATGGCCCTACAATGAAGCGTCTCGTCCTTGAGCTGGCCATGCGCAACCAGGTCATCTATCTCGATCCCCCACTGGAGTATGCCAGAGCAAGCTGGTTTCTGCACCTTCACAACTGGCTCGGCATCGTCTGCAATCTGCGAAAAATCAAAGCGTCTCGTTACCAAATGAGTCTGAATACTCATAACGTTGAAGAGCCGCGATTTGCCGATTTACCTACCGAGTGTGCAGATATGCTCCATCGTGTCTACGTCTCCGTCGAGAAAAAGCTTCAGGAAATTGGTGCCTACGTAGACAAGTGGCTCCAGTTTCAATCACTATGGGATCTTCAGTCCGAGCAGGTCTACGATATGCTCGGCGATCACCTTCCGCGCTGGCTCGAATGTTTGCAAGACATCCGCAAAGTGCGCACGACGTTTGACACTCAAGAAGTCAGTCGGTCCTTTGGCCACATCACCGTCGACTACGACCAGGTCCAGACCAAGGTCAACGCCAAGTATGATCAGTGGCAGCATGAAATTTTGATGAAGTTCGCCAGCAGACTCGGCAATCGTATGCGGGACGTCAATGCTGAAATCGAAAAGGCTCGCAAACAACTCGAGGGCCAGAGTTCCGACACATCGTCAACTGCGCAGGCTGTACAGTTCATTACGGCAGTGCAGAGTTGCAAGCGAAACGTGAAGCTGTGGGCCCCCGAGATTGACATGTTTCGCCAGGGACAGTCGACGTTGGTCAGACAGCGATATCACTTCCCCAATGATTGGCTTCACATCGAGCAGATTGACAGCCAGTGGGAGGCATTGAAGGAGATCCTGGAGAAAAAATCACGCATTATGGAGGATCAGTCCGATGCCATGCGTGCCAACATCGTTGCTCAGGACAAGCTGGTCAACGAACGTATTGCTGAGATTGTCTCGCAGTGGAATGAGGAGAAGCCTGTTTCTGGTACTATCCAGCCAGATGTTGCTTCGGCCACTTTGAGCTCATTCGAAAGTCGCATTGCTAGCTTGCAAGATGATTTGCACCAAGTGGTCAAGGCAAAGGAAGCCCTGGACATCCCTGTAGGCGGAGAGAGCTCGCTTGATGCCACCCTCGAAGAAGTACGCGATTTCCAATCAGTGTGGTCTAACTTGTCTACGATCTGGGCTAGCTTGAACGAGACGAGGGATATTCTTTGGACTGCCGTTCAGCCCCGCAAGATTAGATCCAAGGTTGATGATCTTATTAAGAGTACTAAAGACATGCCGAGCAGAATGAGGCAATACGCCGCTTTTGAGCACGTACAGTCTGTGCTGCGTGGTTTTCTGAAAGTCAACCCTATTTTGTCAGATCTCAAGTCAGATGCCATCCGCGAACGCCATTGGATCAAGATTTACAAGCAGATCAAACCTCAGAAGCGCTTCTCTCCAAGCTCCATGACGCTGGGTGATGTTTGGGACCTCAATCTCGTTGCCACTGAGGCCATTGTCAAGGACATCATCGCTCAAGCACAGGGAGAAATGGCCCTCGAGGAGTTCTTGAAACAAGTTCGTGAGACCTGGCAAAACTATGCTCTCGAGATGGTCAACTATCAGAACAAATGTCGTCTGATACGGGGATGGGACGATCTTTTCGCGAAGTGCAGCGAGAACTTGAACTCTTTGCAGGCCATGAAGCACTCTCCTTATTACAAAGAATTTGAGGAAGAGGCCTTATCCTGGGAGGACAAGTTGAACCGTGTGCATGTCCTATTTGATGTCTGGATCGATGTCCAGCGCCAGTGGGTCTACCTCGAAGGTGTTTTCACCGGCAATGCAGACATCAAGCACCTCCTTCCCATCGAGTCCGGAAGATTCCAGAATATCAACAGCGAATTCCTGGCTGTCATGAAAAAGGCCAATAAGACTCCTTATGTCCTGGACGTTCTCAACATTCCTAATGCACAGAAGTCTCTGGAGCGCTTGGCAGAGATGTTGAACAAGATTCAGAAGGCTCTGGGTGAATATTTGGAAAAGGAAAGGGTTTCATTCCCTAGATTTTACTTCGTTGGTGATGAGGATCTTTTGGAGATGATTGGCAACAGCAATGACACACTTCGCATTGCCAAGCATTTCAAAAAGATGTTTGCCGGCTTGTCGGGCCTCGTCATGAATGATGAGACTGTTATTTCCGGGTTTACTTCTAAAGAGGGCGAGGTTGTCACACTCAAGAAGGAAATATCCCTAGCGAAGACTCCTCGAATCAATGACTGGTTGGCTCTCCTTGAAGGTGGTATGAAATCCACACTTGCTGAGCTGCTCGCAGAGGCCGTCGATTTGTACACGCCAATATTTGAGTCAGAGGCCATCGAAAGCGGCTCCCTCAATCATTTTATGCAATCTTTTCCAAGTCAGATTGTTGTTCTTGCGACCCAGGTAGCATGGACGACTGCTGTCGACGAGTCACTGACAGAAGGTGGTCAAAACTTGCAGAGCTTATTCGATAGAGAAGTGCAAGTGCTGCGTGTACTTGCCGAGACCGTTCTTGGCGACTTGGAGGTCACACAGCGCAAGAAGTGCGAGCAGATGATCACAGAATGCGTCCATCAGCGCGACGTTATTGAAAAGCTTATGAAGAACAACGCGGACTCTACCGATTACTACCTGTGGCAACTGCAAATGAGATATGTTTATGCCCCTGAAGGCAGCTTCCTTGATCGCCTCCACGTCAGAATGGCTAATGCCAAGCTCAACTATGGCTTTGAATATCTGGGCGTCCCCGATCGACTTGTCCGAACGCCCCTCACTGATCGCTGCTTCCTGACTCTCACACAAGCCCTGTGCCAGCGTCTTGGTGGTTCTCCATATGGTCCTGCTGGTACCGGAAAGACTGAGTCTGTCAAGGCTCTGGGTCTTCAGCTTGGTAGATTTACACTTGTATTCTGCTGTGATGACACATTTGACTTTCAGGCCATGGGCAGAATCTTCCTGGGTATCTGCCAGGTTGGAGCATGGGGTTGCTTCGATGAGTTCAACCGTCTCGAGGAGAGAATTCTTTCTGCTGTGTCGCAGCAAATCCAGAACATCCAGCTAGGTCTCAAACAGGGCGTAGAGGACAGCTCATCTCAGATTGAACTGGTTGGTCGTCAGCTTAGTGTCAACGAAAACACGGGTATTTTCATCACGATGAATCCTGGTTATGCTGGTCGATCAAACTTGCCTGACAATTTGAAGAAGCTGTTCCGCAGCGTGGCCATGTCGAAGCCAGACAAAGAATTGATTGCAGAGGTCATGCTTTACTCGCAAGGTTTCAGCCAGGCGAAGCAGCTTTCCAAGCAGGCTGTGCCATTTTTCGATCAATGCTCCGGCCGGTTGTCAAAGCAGGCGCATTACGACTTTGGTCTACGTGCGCTCAAGAGCGTACTGGTAAGTTCTGGCGGCCTCAAACGAGCTCGCTTGATTCGTGGTAATCTCGGCGCCGAAGAGATTTTTGAGCCCGAAATTATTGTTCAAAGCATTCGAGAAACCATTGCTCCCAAACTCATCAAGTCGGATGTCGATATATTGACCAATATCGAGAAAGACTGCTTCCTGGTATTGAATATGTCCCTGCCAACCTCAAAGACTTGGAGGATGCTATCAGAACTATTGCCGCAGAACGCCATCTCGTCGTCACGGGTCTTTGGATGACCAAAGTTTTGCAACTTTATCAAATTCAGAACATCCATCATGGTGTCATGATGGTCGGTAACTCGGGAACAGGAAAGTCAGCTGCCTGGAAATTATTGATTGATGCACTTCAGAAGGTGGAAGGGGTCGAGGGTGTATCTCACATTATTGATTCGAAAGTCATGTCAAAGGAAGCCTTGTACGGCAACTTGGATGCCACCACCCGAGAGTGGACCGATGGCCTGTTCACCAGCATCCTTCGCAAGATTGTTGACAACCTCCGTGGCGAAGACTCCAAGCGACACTGGATCGTATTTGATGGCGATGTTGACCCTGAATGGGTGGAAAATTTGAACAGTGTACTCGATGACAATAAGCTCCTCACACTGCCAAACGGTGAGCGTCTCAACCTACCACCCAATGTTCGAATCATGTTCGAAGTTGAGACATTGAAATATGCCACACTCGCTACTGTCAGTCGATGTGGCATGGTTTGGTTCAGCGAGGACACCGTCTCGTCAGATATGATGGTGGAAAACTATCTCGAAACTCTTCGCAGCGTGCCCTTTGAGGACTTGGACGAGGACAGCCTTGCCACTGGCCAAACTCCTGCCAAGATGCTTGTTGTGCAGGGAGAAGTCTCAGACTTGTTGAAGGTGCACATGATGTCGGAGAACTTTATCCTGCAGGCTCTTGAGCGCGCGAAGAGTTATAACCACATCATGGAGTTCACCGTTGCTCGTGTTCTCAACACTCTCTTCTCATTACTCAATAAGGCTGTCCGAGATGTCATAGAGTACAATGGCCAACACTCAGACTTCCCACTGGATGCGGAACAAGTAGAGGCTTTTGTCTCAAAGAAGCTCCTCTTGGCCTTGGTCTGGGCCCTTACGGGCGATTGCCCTCTCACAGATCGAAAGGCGTTTGGCGATGATCTCTGTGCATTTGCCAGCTTCGGATCTCCACCATTGGATGGGAGCAGCTCTCTCATTGATTTCGACGTCAGCCTGCCCAAGGCTGAATGGACATCGTGGCAAAACCAAGTACCAAGCATTGAAGTGAACACTCACTCGATTATCCAAACTGATGTCGTCATTCCCACGCTGGACACTGTACGCCACGAGGATGTTCTATACTCTTGGCTGGCCGAGCACAAACCTCTTCTGCTGTGCGGCCCCCTGGTTCCGGTAAAACCATGACTCTTTTCAGTGCTCTTCGAAAGCTGCCAAACATGGAGGTCGTTGGACTCAACTTTTCGAGTGCCACAACGCCTGACCTTCTCATCAAGACATTTGAGCAGTACTGCGAATACAAGAAGACACTGAATGGCGTCATGCTTTCTCCTGCCCAAATAGGACGTTGGCTCGTTGTCTTCTGCGATGAGATCAACTTGCCTGCACCTGACAACTACGGAACGCAACGTGCTATTTCGTTCTTGCGTCAACTCGTTGAGCACAACGGTTTCTGGCGAACGTCTGACAAGTCGTGGGTTACTCTAGACCGCATTCAGTTTGTTGGTGCTTGTAATCCACCAACAGATGCCGGTCGTACACCGCTTGGCGCCAGATTCCTTCGTCATGCACCTCTTATCATGGTTGACTATCCTGGAGAATTGTCTCTCAACCAAATCTATGGCACTTTTAACTCTGCTGTTCTCAAAATTATACCAGCACTTCGCGGTTATGCCGAAGCACTCACACATGCTATGGTTCGCTTTTATCTGGAATCTCAGCAACGTTTCACGCCCAAAATTCAGCCTCACTATGTTTACAGTCCTCGTGAACTTACTCGTTGGGTTCGTGGCGTGTATGAGGCTATCAAGCCTCTCGAAACCTTGTCGATCGAGGGTCTGATTCGTATTTGGGCACATGAAGCGCTTCGCCTCTTCCAAGACCGTCTCGTCGCCGAAGATGAGAGAAAATGGACCGACGAAGCCGTTCGCCGAATCGCCCTGGAACATTTCCCCAATATCGAAGAAGACGAGGCTCTTGGTGGGCCCATTCTTTACTCCAACTGGCTTTCCAAGAATTATGTTCCTGTAGATCGAGAAGAACTTCGAGATTTCGTCAAGGCCAGACTCAAGACTTTCTGCGAGGAAGAGGTCGACGTCCCCCTCATTCTGTTCAACGATGTATTGGAACACGTGCTGCGCATCGACCGTGTTTTTAGGCAGCCTCAAGGACATCTGATCCTAATTGGTGTAAGCGGTAGTGGCAAGACCACCCTCTCGCGATTTGTTGCATGGATGAACGGTCTCAAGGTCTTTCAGATCAAGGTTCATGGCAAATACTCGGGTGAGGATTTCGATGAAGATCTGCGTGATGTCCTGCGACGATGTGGTTGCAAGGGCGAGAAAATTTGCTTCATCATGGACGAATCCAACGTTTTGGACTCTGGATTCTTGGAACGCATGAACACTTTGCTCGCCAATGCAGAGGTTCCTGGGCTTTTCGAGGGTGATGAGTATGCTGCTCTGATGACGGCTTGCAAGGAAGGAGCTCAGCGTCAGAACCTGCATCTAGACTCGCCAGAAGAGCTCTACAAGTGGTTCACACAGCAAATTGTGAACAACCTCCACGTAGTCTTCACGATGAACCCCCCGAAGACGGTCTCTCATCCAAGGCTGCCACTAGTCCGGCCCTCTTCAACAGATGCGTGCTCAACTGGTTCGGTGACTGGTCAGACCAGGCTCTCTTCCAGGTCGGCCACGAGCTCACGCAGTCTATCGATCTTGACCGCAGCACCTTTCAAGCACCGGATACCATTCCAGTCGCTTACCGTGGTCTTAACTTGCCGCCATCCCACCGCGAGTCAGTCGTCAACTCCATGGTCTATATTCACTACTCACTACAGAGATATAACGAGAAACTATACAAACAGCAAAAGAAGGTCACTTTCCTGACGCCCAGGCACTTTTTGGACTTTGTTGGCCAGTACGTCAAGTTGTACAATGAAAAGCGCGAAGACCTCGAAGAACAGCAACGCCATCTTAATGTCGGTCTAGAGAAGCTCCGGGATACCGTGGACAAAGTGCGAGACTTGCGCGTGAGTCTGGCAGAAAAGAAGACGCAACTCGAGCAGAAGGACGCAGAAGCAAATGAGAAGCTCCAGCGCATGGTAGCAGATCAGAGAGAAGCTGAGCAGAGGAAGAATACGTCTTTGGAGATTCAGGCAGCGCTGGAGAAGCAGGAAGCAGAAGTGGCGAAGAGAAGGAAAGTGGTTCTAGAGGATCTGGCCAAGGCCGAACCCGCTGTTGAAGAAGCAAAGGCCAGTGTCAGCAACATCAAGAGACAACATTTGACGGAAGTGCGATCCATGGGCAACCCTCCTTCGGGTGTCAGGCTCGCTTTAGACGCTGTTTGCACTCTGCTCGGTCACAAGATCAACGATTGGAAGGCGGTCCAGGCTGTCGTACGCAAGGACGATTTCATCGCCAGTATCATCATGTTTAACAACGTGAAGCAGATGACCAGAGCTCTTAGAAACAAGATGAGAAACGACTTCCTGTCAAATCCCGAGTTCACGTTTGAGAAGGTCAATCGAGCCTCCAAGGCCTGCGGTCCTCTCGTTCAATGGGTAGCAGCGCAAGTCAACTATTCAGATATCTTGGACCGTGTAGGCCCTCTCAAGGAAGAGGTCACCCAGCTTGAGGAACAAGCCCTCCAGACGAAGGCAGAAGCTAAGGCTGTCGAGAACAACATCGCCGAGCTCGAGTCCAGTATCAACACGTACAAGACCGAATATGCCGCGCTGATCAGCGAAACCCAGGCAATTAAGTCCGAGATGTCCAAGGTCCAGTTCAAGGTTGATCGAAGTGTCAGGTTGCTAGACAGCCTTTCATCCGAGAGAGTACGTTGGGAGGAGGGAAGCAAGTCGTTCGAGACTCAGATCAGCACCCTCGTGGGTGATGTCCTGACGGCTTCTGCTTTCCTGGCATATAGCGGTCTTTACGATCAAACATTCCGAAAGTCAATGATGGATGACTGGTGCCACCAACTTCACCTCTCCGGAATCGAGTACAAGTCGCCGAACCCAGTTACCGAGTATCTCTCAACAGCAGACGAGCGCCTGGGCTGGCAAGAAAATACGCTCCCAGTTGATGACCTATGCACTGAAAACGCAATCATTCTGAAACGCTTCAATCGTTATCCCCTCATCATCGACCCATCAGGACGAGTTACCGAGTTCCTGCAAAGAGAATGCAAGGACCGAAAGCTTACGGTCACGAGCTTCTTGGACGAAACCTTCACCAAGCAGCTGGAAAGCTCCCTGCGATTCGGCAATCCGATTCTGATCCAAGATGCGGAACATTTGGATCCTATTCTCAACCACGTCTTGAATAAGGAGTACCAGCGAACTGGTGGCCGCGTGCTCATCCAGCTTGGGAAGCAGGAAATTGATTTCTCGCCTGCTTTCAAGATCTACCTGTCCACTCGTGACCCATCGGCGCAGTTTGCGCCTGACATTTGCAGCCGAACCACATTCGTCAACTTTACAGTGACGAAGAGCTCACTCCAGACTCAGTCACTCAATGACGTGCTCAAGTCTGAGAGACCTGATGTAGATGAACGACGCACCAACCTCATCAAACTACAAGGAGAATTCAAGGTTCATCTCCGCCAACTTGAGAAGCAACTGTTGCAAGCCTTGAACGAGTCTCGTGGCAATATTCTGGACGACGACAATGTGATTGAGACTTTGGAGAGACTCAAGACTGAGGCAGCCGAAATCTCGGCCAAGATGAGCAACACGGAAGGGGTCATGGCCGAAGTTGAGGAAATTACACAACAGTACAGCGTGATCGCTAGCTCATGCAGCGCTGTATTCGCCGTGCTTGATCAACTCCACTTTCTCAACCACTTCTACCAGTTCTCTCTGCAGTACTTCTTGGACATTTTCCAGCTGGTCCTTCACGGCAACAAGCGCTTGACGGACGAAGCTGACCACAATGCACGCCGTGACATCATTGTCAAGGATCTCTTTGTCAACACTTTCAAAAGGACAGCTCTCGGTCTTTTGCAAAAGGACCGCATCACACTGGGAATGCTCCTCGCACAGGCTTCTCCTTACAAAATGGACAAGTCACTCATCGATATCGTTCTCGATGGACGCATTGAGGGGAAGGATCTTTCGTCTACTTCTGACCTGAAAGACGAAGCCTTTATCGAGGCCAAGAAGCTGAGTGTTTTGAAGGAGAAGCTTGACGGGGTTCAAGCAAGCGACTGGGACAGATTCTTCTCCGAGGAGCTCGCAGAGACAGTCGTGCCGCAAATATGGGACGACAACACTGGCGCGATTGACCAATCGCTGCTATCGCTGCTACTTGTCAAGCTCTTCCGCATGGACCGCTTTGTGCCTGCCGCGGAACGGTTCGTGGGTAACGTATTTGGGAGTGAAATTTTCGACTTTGTTGAAGACCTCAACGACACGGCCACTCGAATGTCTGCCACCCTACCAATTGCTTTAGTGTCCAGCCCTGGATTTGATGCTAGTTACAAAGTGGACAACTTGGTGGAAAGGATGAATGTCAAGTGCACCAACATAGCTATGGGATCCAACGAGGGTCTCGCTAGTGCCGACAAGGCTATCAGCAATGCTGCCCAAAACGGATCATGGGTTCTCGTCAAGAACGTTCATTTAGCACCAACTTGGCTCCAGAGTCTCGAAAAACGCATGGATGCGCTCAATCCTCAGAAGGACTTCAGACTGTTTCTTTCTATGGAACCAAGCCCCAAGATCCCTGTCAACCTTTTGCGTGCTTCTCGCGTCCTTATGTATGAGCAGCCTGCGGGTGTCCGGGCAAACATGAAGGATTCCATGTCTTCACTCTCTACTCGGGCCACGAAGAGCCCCGTCGAGAGGACCAGATTGTATTTGCTCATCTCCTTCTTGCATGCTGTGGCTCAGGAACGCTTGCGGTACGCACCAGATCTTGGATGGAAGGGCTTCTGGGAGTTCAACGACAGTGATGTAAGTGGACTCTACTACAGCAAACATGGCGTGCGGCTATCCGCACTCATTGGCGCTTTACTAACTCAGTCCTGCAGTACGAGTGCTCGGCATTCATCGTGGACACGTGGCTCGACAGCGTGGCAGGCAAACGAACCAACATTGCTCCTCAAAACATCCCATGGGAGATGATTCGATACTTGGTCACGGAGACGTATGGCGGCAAGATCGACGATGAGGGCGACTTCAAGTTACTCGGGCAGCTAGTCACTACTTTCCTCACTCCTGATGCGTACGAGGTCGAGCACAAGCTGGTAGAAGGCCCCGATGGCGGCTTGCTTGTTCCTTCTGGAACAAGCCTCCAAGACTTCATGGCATGGATTCACAAACTGCCTGAGCGCGAGCCTCCCACGTATCTTGGCCTGCCTGCCAATGCAGAGAAGCTCCTTCTTGTTGGTCTCGGCCGCAGTTTGATCACCGATTTGAGGAGAATCATAGACCTGCTCGATCAGGAGAGAACTTGGTGACGGATGGGTGAGTGTTTACCGGGTGTGCGAAGAGAGTTGCGTGAGACGCTCATGCTCATTTTGCCGTTTGTCTTGTCGTTCTGTAATCTTGCCAAGGCAATGTGTATCAAGTTGATATTGCCTTTTTTTTTCAATTTATTTCATCTGTCCCTTGTGTATGATCGTCACATGCGCTAGAATCGGTTCTTCACCAGCATTATGCAACAGCGCATGGAGCCAAAACGGATTGTTATCACGTACAGGGCGGGCTTTTTATAAAACACACTGATACCCCTGGATTGGAGTTGGGCTATTTGTAATTCACATACTAAAGTTTTGCAATCAAATAAAGGGCATTTTGATACACGTATACTACATCCACTTGGGTACTATACAGGCAATGCGTCGTGTCGAATGTCGAATGCCGGGTGTCGGATGTTCATCTCGCATCACTTGTGGCTGCAGGCTCTCCATGCATGGGCTACGGAAGGGTTGTGTCGACGGGAGGAGGATCTCGATGGATCGATGGAGATGAGCATTTGACCGTCGAGGTCGATGTCGATTGATACTCCACTCCTTGCAATGCCAGCCAGTCGTTGGATGAATCGAGTGCTAATATCGGACAGAGAGGTTGGTTGACCTCTGGAATAAAAGATTGGTCGGATTTAAGTGCGGGAATGGCATGGTCAAGCCTGGATCACAGGTAGTCCCGTCGTCAGGCAGCACAGATTCCCGCATCAAGATTTAGGATGGTTCAGCGGCATAGTGTGGCTGTGGACGGACGGAATCCGTAACCCGTACGGATTATTCTGGCCTGGTGAAACATAACAGGGCCGCGGGAAGTGGTTGCTGGTGTGCGCGAGTGGTGACGTAGACACGTAAGCAGGATGCTGCTGCATCGTGATTCGTGATGCTTCAGGTCTGCCTGCGTGCATGAGTACCTGGATGCTGTACGGAGTACACGCCGCTTTATTGCACGTCAGATGCGTTCGATTCCTGCCCTCCGGCGACCGCTGCTTGTCTGTCTCATGAAGGAGAAAGTAATAAGAGAGAAAGTGAGACGATGCATGCATGCTGGCTGGGTTCCCTCCCTCCTCAGCCACTCACAGCCACTCACGCCCACTCACGCCCACTCACGCCCACTCACTCCATCAGCCGTCCGTCTCCCACGCACCCACCCATGGTCACCTGGTTTCTCCCAAAATCCGCTATCGGGCAGGGCCTAAACTGCATTGGGTTTCTGTTCCAAGAGAAAAGTCGTCGGTAGTTGGGATGTGCTAGTCACGCTTGTCCCGATTAGGAGAAGAAAACGGTCGCCGATGGCGAAACGGATGCGGGGGCCGAAACAGCGTCGTCATGGGGGCGACTGCTTTGTCGATTGCTGCTTGATGAATGGCCAAGCTCCCCCTCCTCTCTCTCTCTGGCAGTAATTATGAGAAGATCCTTGTTTTTATTGCTGTCGAGCGCTGTGCTACCCACTCTGACCGTTCGCGTCCTGTCGTGCAGTCGTGCGTGCCTTGGTGATGTAGCAGATTGGCGTGTGCCACATTGCAATGAATGGGTGCTCGCCCCCGCTTTTCCCAGCATTTCGTTCACTCACCATTCATTACCAAGGAACCAAGGAACCAAGGAACATCCGCGCTGTGTTTTGGCCTGGTGCCTCGAAGCACCGCGCATACGGAGTACGAAGTAGAACGAATAAATAAAAGCGAGCCGCCGCTTGCAGCTGCCCCCCTGTTTTCTTCCTTGCCTTGCCCTGCCCTTTCTACTTCTGCTGCTTCCCCTCCTCTCCTCTCCTCTCCTCTCCTCCGCTCCTGCCAAGCGATTGACTGTTTTGACCTTTGGCCATCTTGACAAATTATCATATTATATCGATCGTTGTCGAGCCCAGCAGCACCGCTTGTGACGACTTGGGGTGTAGCTTTCATTTATCGGCATCAGGCGTTGCTTGAAGTCGAATTGCAAGCCTCCCTTTTTTTAAAAAAAAAAAAAAGGAAAAAAACCTTCGAGCGACCCGCTCCAGCTCACGACGTCACCATGGCCAACTTCAATGCCTGTATGTTGATCAAGAACCTCCGTCGCCATCCCCCATCTTGTACGGCCCGGAGTTGTATGAATGAAAATAAAGAAATAGTCGAGGCAAATATTGATTGATTGAATCATAGGGAACCCCTTCAGCCGCCGGGAGTCTTACAGTGGTAGCTCCATTATCACTTTCAAGATTCTGACCATTGTCACTTGGCTCCTCTCCGTCATCGTCTCCGTGTACTATGTTCTCAACGAGCCCAAGGATGGCTTCACCATCCGCCGCCGATTCTGGGACCTGAACAACTTGTACCCAACCGCCTTTACCATGAGCCCCATCCTCGGCGATATTTACTGGTACGTTGGCTTTGTCTTGTTCTTGCCTCCAATTCATTTCGGATTCACATCGCTGACCATCTGTCAATAGGGTTGTTCTCTTTATCCTGCAGCTTGGTTACATCGCCCACCTCTTCTCTCGCAAGCAGGAAGTTGTCAACTGGGCCGCAAGCGTGGGCAGCCACTTCATTGTCAACAATTTGCTCCACTTCGCCTTCGTGATGCTCTTTGTCCGCTCGCACTTCGTCTGGGCCGAGATCATTCTCATTGCCAACTTCATCAACCTGTCATCTCTGTACTTCCGCCACAACACCTCCCCACGCTTTATTCATACTCCTGTTGCGTCTGGACCGTTGGCATGGACCTTTGTCGCCATTTACTGGAACGGTGCCCTCATGGTGCATCACCCCCACAACTTGGTGGCCCGAATCTTTGGCAACATCTTCATTTGGTCCATCTTGGCTTACGGATCATTCTTCATTGTTGCATTCAAGGTATGGCTCGGTTTCTTATCTCTCTCAGTTGCTCTTGCGACCCCTCGGGAATTCCGTCCGTCTTGCTGACATGGCCTCTTTAGGACTACACAATGGGCTTCGCTCTCAGTGTCTTATCCGCCGCCATCGGTGTTGCCCAATTTGAACGCCAGGTCATTGCTCTGCAGTGGATTTTTGCCTTTGTCATCATGTCTGTTCTATTCCTGGCTACCGTCGGCATTGCTGTGCCCGCTTGGACTGGCAGAGATCCCCTGTGGCGCCGCTCTCAAGCTCCCGCTGATGCTGAGCGCGCTCCTCTTCTCAACGAGTAATCGGCCAATAGCAGTCAGGCGGCGTCGACTCTATCGCCAAATGGTGTGGATGCGTCAACATGACATTCGAATGGCTGAATGGTCGTTGATAAAATCTTTCAACTCTGAGATTGGAATCAGAAGGAAGGAATCCTGCATTCGTGCTGCGTGCCTGTTTGTTCGGACCCCGGTTTTGAGCACTTGCTGTCGTTACGGGCATCGTGGTTAGTGAAGCTTTATTGAAGGAACGCTTTCGAATAGGCGTTTGGATTGTCTTTGGTGTCTGGCATTGCAAGATGATTAGTCAGTTACAATATAGTACCTGATGCCGTGCAAATTACTGTCACACGGAATGTATGGTGAACAAGCCGCGTGCTCGTAGATATATGCAGGAGCATTTTCTCCGGCTCACGATTCAAAGTGGGCTACGGATTACTACGGAGTACGGAGTAGACATCAAGGTGTCTGTAGTCAGTCTGCAGGCAGGAGGCTCCACTAGAGCTCCCCACTGCGGGCGAACAGCGGGTGTACGGGGTAGTCGGGTGTTATCGATAAGCTCCGAACCAATTGACCTCTGTCGGATTCACCAAGTGCATCGGTTGTCTACGCCAAATCTCCCCGGGGCGTGAAGCCCAAATTCGACCAGATGAATTCACTCCCTTTACGCCCGTTTCCATTTCCGCTGAATGTCGGCACCGACATTTGCCAAATTTCACGCATTTATGGGATTCTCAACAGTCCACGCCGCTTCCGTTTCATCAATCGCATCTTAGCCCCCAAGAAGTAACGCAGCACGACTCACGCCTGGGCTGGAATAAGGGCGGCCTGGCAAGCAGTGAGCAAACCCGGGGCGTCCAAGACACGGAATTATGGAAAACGGCTGCTTTCGTAGCAGGGCGGTATGATCCCATCTGTATATACTCTTTTTTTCTCCCCCAATCTTCAATTCTCAATCCGGTGCCTGATTTTGGGCCTCCTGGAGACTCATACTGATGCTGAGTGGGCATAGGTTCGCAGCCAAGGAAGCCGCTATCAAGGCTCATTCTCACAGGAACCTGACTTTCCATGATGTCGTCATCGAAAGGAGGGCCGGGAAAGAGGAGCGGTTGGGAACTGGTCCGCCTGTGGCGAGGATCAAGGCCGGGGATGGGGTGGCCGAGGATGCGAGCGCTTTGATATCCATCAGTCATGATGGTGACTACGCGACGGCGGTTTGTATCGCGCATGATCCGAGTGCTTGATGGGTAGGAGTTTCGGGCGGGCGCTGGTGGTGGTGGAGAGTGTATGAAGAGATTCTTTGTTTCGGGTCCAACGTGTTGATGGTAACCCACGAGGAAGACGCGGAGAAATTTCACATCAATGATGAAGAGATCTAGATGCAACATGTCTTCGTTGGTAGAAGGACAAACATGCCTCGCTGAGCAAGTACGGCTTCACGCGCTGCCAAATAGTCATCTAATTTCCCTTCCTTTACTCATCCTCATCTTGTCCTCTAACGCGCAGATTCGCTCGCTCCCCAAGTACGTTTGCGCTTAACACGACTGTAACTTGCCGGAGGGTTCCTGCTCAAGACTCGACGGGTTGGAGGCTCATTCATATATGATGAAACGGATGTTGTGGAGGGGCCATTTGAGAGGATTTGAGGTCAGCTCCTGTTGACAGCTGTTGGATAAATGGCTTCCCGGCTTGCTGCGAGGAGCCTAGCCGTCTTGGCAGTCGCGCACATCCGAGTGGACAGGGTCTTTGCGGGAAGGTGCTCACCCCACCTCTCTTTCTTCACTTCTCTTTCTTCACCCTTTCTTCCCGTCGACCATACCTTCTCCATCCCTCTTTTCCCCTTTTCCTCCTTTCCTCCTTTCCTCCTTTCCTCCTATCGTCACGTCCGGCCCCGGCTTCACTTTTGCCGTCATGAACGTGGTGATCCACAAATTCCGTGACTATGAGTTTTCACCCATGCGAAGTCGTGTAACCGCCGATGCCGCCATCCGTCAACCCCAACTTTTTGTCGGCCGGTACGGAGTACGCCCTGTTCTTTCCCCGTCGCAACCTCGGCCTCTGCTTCTCCCCGTTCCGCAGCAAAGAAACTGCGCACACTTCAGACTCAAACTGATGCGGGGCTCCTCCTCTCCTGCAGTTGAGTCTGAAGTGTACGCACCGCTGCAAGAGCCATGTTATCTGCTAACCAAGTCTCAGCATCGCATCGACCGTGTTGCAGATCCCGTGGGTTGTCAAGGCTACCAGTGCCGCTCGATCAGGTATCCCTCAAGCCATCGTCCTCACCATCTCGGCTCTGTTGGTCGCTGTTCACCTTGTTCGACGATGGATTTCACCCGGTCCACTGTCCAAGCCCTCAATCAAGTCCAAGACGTCTGGGATTCGATGGGGGTATGAATTGCTGTCACAAATCAGTCGGGCAACGGCCTTGTCTTTCCTTGCTGCCGCATGCTTTCAGGGACAGATTCACGTTCTCGATCTTCTCCTACTCGCCTACGTCTTTCTCCTTGGCTTAGCCCGTCTCGTGAGAGATGTTCCATGGCGCCACGCGGCTCTCCATCAGGTCAACTTCGTTCTTGTTGCTGAGCTCATCATACTATGCACAGCCCAGCTTCTGCCGTGCATCGAGATCGGCTTTCCCTGTAGAAAGGATACCAGTGTCCTTGGAGCCAGCGTAGTCATGGCATTTGGTCTCGTCGTGGCCATGTGCACCCCTCGCGAGTGGATTCAGCCTCGGCTTACCGAGGAGATCCCCGGTTTCCAAGTCCCGGACGAGCCTGCCCCAGAAGAGGCATGTAGTTGGGTCGATTATTACTGCACGTATCAATGGCTGACGCCTACCATTTGGAAAGGGACGCTGGGGAAGCTGGATCTGTCTGGTATTCCCAAGCTGGCCTGGTACGATGAGCCTCTTTATCTTCTGCGCCGGATCCAGAAAGCTAGAGACGTATGCAAATCAACCTTCAGGACTACTGTGCGTTTCCAACGTACCGAGCTGTCTTTGATGGCTCTGTGGATTGGCCTCTCCTACATTGTCGAAAACGTTGCTCCCTTTGGCATGTTCAAACTACTCGCTTTCCTCGATGACCCAGAGTCTGCCGTGTACAAACCTTGGATTTGGTTGCTGCTCACCTTCTTCGGTCCCCTTGTCCGGTCCATTTTGTTTCAGGCCTATGTATTCACATCCACTCGATTGATCATCCGCGTCAAGTCCGCCATGACGCAGGAACTATACCATAAGGCGCTGGAATCCATGGAACTTGAGCACGACCCCTTCTCAGAAAAGTTCAATGACGAAAAGGCCAAGGATGACAAGGAACCAAACACAAAATCCACATCGGCCGGCCGACTAGCCAATCTCATGGCCGCTGATGTAGATGCCATTTTCCGTTCTCGAGACATGATGATTGTCCTTGTCGGGGTTCCTGCTGGAACCATGGTTTCTTTCGTCGGCTTGTATCGAATGCTTGGTTGGGCCTCTGTCGTGGGAGTTTCGATCCTGGTTCTTGCAACACCCATCTCCGTCTTTCTCGGTAAACTGATGTACAACGCCCAGAAGAGGGTGCGAAAGGCTCAAGACTCAAGAATATCGCTCGTCACCGAATATCTCGCTTCCATCAAGGCCATCAAATATTTTGCTTGGGAGAAGCCCATCACAAAAAAATCATCGAATCTCGCGCCCTCGAGCAGAAGGGCTTGTGGAACATTTCCGTTCTACAGGTCTTCATCAATCAGCTCACGCAGGTCTTTCCATATCTTGCCTTGCTCGTCATGTTCGCGTTGCACGTCATCGTTGATGAACGCCGCTTGACCGCGTCTACCGCCTTCACAACTGTGTATCTGGTGAAAAATATCCGCCGAAACATCATGATGGCCAGCGCATTTGCTCGATCGTTCGCCGGCGCCTGGGTTGCCTTTGGCAGACTTGATAAATACTTTGCTAGTACCGTGCCGCTGGTCAAGTACCCCGAGGGACCGCTCCGCATCGAGAAGGGGCGCTTTCGCCGCAGCAAGAAGGCCATTTTTGCGCTTGAAAACATATCTCTTGACTTCGTGCAAGGCGGGCTCAATGTTGTTACTGGCCAGAGTGGAAGCGGAAAGTCTACCTTGTTGCTCGCCATCTTGGGGAGACCTATCTTGAGGCCGGCCATGTCAAAGTTCCTGCCGATATTGCTTACGCTTCGCAGACATCTTGGCTGCAAAACCAAACCATTCAGGACAACATCCTGTTTGGGAGCACGATGGAGCAGACACGCTATGACCGGATTCTTGCGGCTTGCTGTTTACCCGAAGACTTGCGCGAGCTGCCGGAAGGCGACCAGACCTCTGTGGGAGAGAATGGAACCTCGCTATCTGGTGGCCAAAAGGCAAGAGTGGCTTTAGCCAGAGCTCTATACTCCAAGGCGCCTCTGTTGCTTCTCGACGACATTTTCTCGGCCTTGGATGCTAAAACATCTGCTGGCGTGTGGAAACATTGCTTTTGTGGTGACCTGCTCAAAGGCCGAACGGTCGTTCTCGTTACGCAGGTGCCTTGGATCTCTTCCCAGGCCGACCTCTCCATTATCCTGGAAAGGGGGCAAGTCAAGAGTGTTGAACCCAACATTGGGGTTGTTCGCCGACCCATCAAGATTGCGGAGGTTCTGGGCGGAGACTCTGACGATAACAGTGCCACGGAAGTCGAAACTCCTCCAGAACCCGAACTGCGGCCCAGCGGTGATGCGTTGAACGACCCCAACAAGGTCGCTCAGGATATCCCTCTCAAGAGCATCGTCGATCAGGAGATGAAGGCGTCTGGCGCGGTTAGCCGATGGACCATGGTGCACTACATGGGATACTTTGGCCATCCCTTGTTCGCCATCTCCTGCCTACTTGGTCTATTCTTAGCCAACATTTTCTATTTCGGTACCAACTTCTGGCTGTCCATCTGGGTTGAAGCATACAGCAAGGACGCCCCTGTTGATGTTGTGTACTTCTTGGCTATTTTCGCCACATTCATTTTGCTCGAGTTGATCTCGTACGGCTTCGTCGTCATCATGTTTGAATGGGGTGGTTGGCGCGCAGCAAGACGACTACACAACGACTTCATCCACGTCATTATGAGCGTCCCTCTCTCTTGGTTCAAGACCATCCCAATGGGCCGAATCACGAATCGCTTCTCTGGTGATATGTCTTCCATCGACGGCATGCTCAGTAGCATGCTTTGTCAGACAGTAGACATTTTCATGGTGATCTTTTTCCGACTGGGGGCCGTGAGCTCCATAATGCCCGTCTTCATGATCCCAGGTGTGATCACATGTTTCATTGGCGCTGCAATTGGAGAAATGTACACTCGTACCGCCGTCGTCATCAAGCGTCTCACGTCATCGGCGCAGTCTCCCGTTTTTCCCAGTTTGCCGACACCCTTGCTGGTCTTTCGGTCATTCGGGCGCGAAAGGGCAAGGCCGAGCAGTTTGGATTTGAACTCGCTGATAAACTGCGCATCTGGTCTGCCGCCTCCGAAGCCAATTACAATTGTAATCGCTGGGTCGGCATTCGAATCGACTTTGTCACGTCTCTCGTTTCACTGCTCGCTGGCATCATCGCCATCTCAAAAGCTGGTCTGGTTGGAGCCGGCTTGGTCGGGTTCTCCTCACCAACGCCAACGACCTCAGTCAGACTGTACTCTACATGGTCCGCTGCATGAATGATCTAGAGGTCGAATTGCAAAGTGTAAGCTACCAAATCTTCCACCTAATCTAGTTCAGTGAGTATTCTAACATGAATGACGACGAACAGTATCATCGTGTCAAGGAATATGTCAAATTAGAACCTGAAGAGAAAGACGATGAGCCGTATCCTGACGAGGGCGAAAGCGAGTACGTCGACGACGAATCACAAGTCATTCCCAAGGACTGGCCTCGCTCGGGTGAAATCGAGTTCCGCAACGTGACCATTCGCTATGATCCGGATGGTCCAGACATCCTCAGTGACATCAATCTTAAATTCAAGGCTGGAGAGCGAGTCGCAGTGGTTGGCCGCACAGGATCTGGCAAGAGCACAGTCAGTCCCTCATTACCACGAACCCAACCAAACAAAGTTGTTAAACAAGAAACAAAAAAAGGACTAACATGATATCCATAGCTGGTTTTGTCACTCCTCCGTTTCACCGACATCGTATCTGGAGATGTATTGTTCGACGGCGTCGACATCACCAAACTCCCTCGTCATCGTCTTCGCGAAAGCCTCACCATCATACCCCAGGAAGCCGTGCTGTTCAATGGTTCCGTCGAGTTCAACCTAGATCCGACCGGCAGGGTGCCCCGTGAACAGCTCGAGGAGGCCCTCAATCACTGCAAGGGCATTGCCTCCTTTTCCGGCAACGTGACTGAAGACGATGAGAACGACGCAGACGAAGCCGCCATTCACGGCCACGCCCAAGCCATCACCTTGTCCACCGAGGTAGACGCCCGCGGCGAGAACTTCTCCCACGGCCAACGACAAGTTCTCTCCCTCTGTCGCGCCCTGATCCGCAAGAGCAAGCTCATGCTTTTGGATGAAGCCACGGCCAGCATGGACTATGAAACAGATCGCGGTGTTCAGCAAGTGCTCCGCAACGACCTCGAAGCCACCAACGACAATCGCACTCTCGTCACCATCGCCCACCGCTTGCGAACCATTATCGACTACGACAGCGTTGTCGTCATGAGCGCGGGAAGAGTCCTGGAGTAAGTGGTTTCTCATTATCCTGTAGCACACAACAAAAAGCTAACTCGTCTCAAGATGCGGTTCTCCCAAAGAACTCTATCGCGCAAAGGGTCAATTCTACGACATGATCTACCACAGCGGTGAAATGGAAGACCTTCGGGAGATTCTGGACGAGGACTAGACGTTGTCTGGAATAGATAGATACGAAGTGCATTTGCATATCATCATGATGCTGTACAAAAGATGACGTAGACGGCGTTTGAAATAGATGATGCCAAATTTTCAAGGACGCATGGGCGGTAAACCGTGCTCCACGAGCGCGGTGCAAGATTGGACATTCCACAGCACACCAAGTAGTTTTGGTTTGGTCATGGGGATAATAATGTTCAGCACATACAGTACCATTTATTCCCAGCCACGTCGAATTGGAAATTCCCTTCCGCTCAGTCGCAGTCAAGTAAGTACGTTGGAACCTGCACTTGGTCAAGTAAACCATTGCACGTCAAGCTAGACTTGCCTCGACACGAAACCGTGTCACAACGCAAAATCACATTACATGGTCTCCAAGTAAAGCCTAGGAATGGAAAGTTTTGTAGAGTGCTAATATAGCCAGCCACGCATGAATATAAAACAGTCTCTACCCATACCATGACCACAGACAAGTAAATGAACATTACATCTCGTGATAAGACAGTATTTTGATGCTTCTTTTTTCTTTACGTCTTGTTTGGTCCCAGCCTACCATCTTCGCTCGCACATTTGCCCCTCACGTAGAATGAGACGAGGTTACGTGTACATAAAGAGGGGGAAAAGGGCGCCCATATAACATGTGTGCATCATGAAGTTGAATCCGCCTCGCCATCCCCCAAAACGCCAAAACTTGATATAATGAGTCATCATCATCTATCGCGGCAACATCCCATCCCGGATGAATGGCGACAAAGGGATTCGGGAAAAGACATGATTCTGCTCCCTGCTTCTTTCTTCTTCTTGTTTGTTGCTGAAGTGACTCTCAGCTCAAGTGGTCTGTCTGGAAGTGGTAGCATGCTTGTGTTTTATTCTGTGCCCCAAGAATGTTGGATCGAATCAAGGTTATATGCTGTCGCTGTCTTTCGCCCAATCGAGATTATCCAAATCGTTTACGTCTCATTGCTAGCCTACACACGTCGCGTCGTTGGGCCTATTGTCCATTGAAATCTTGGCCTTCCATAGCCGCTACCCCAGCTTCCACATTGTGATAGTCAAGAATCTCAGAATACCTAGAGGGAAAAAGGTCAGCGCATTGCTTCCTGTCGGTTCCGAGGTCACTAGACTCCAGCATTATCAAGTAAACCCTACATCATGATCTTCCACGTGTCCACGGGCAGGTCGGCGTCATTGAAACTCCAATCGAACTTCTCCTCGGCGACGGGTTCGTCGCTGGGGTCGTGGTAAGGGGCGAGATACTCGTGCCCCAGGGCTGATGTGGCCGTGATGCGCTTCTTCGGGTCGAAGACGAGCATGCTTTCGAGCAAATCGATTGCTATCATTTTGAGAGTCAGACCTAGGCAATCCAATCATCTTTTCAAAAGCTGTGTCGGGTAGGGGTTTTTTTTTTACCAAAATCATCCGCATGGTTGAACTTATTTCTCAGAGGTTGTCGTTCGCGCTTGGGTAGTGACTTGACAAACCGGAGTGTCTTGTGACGTTAGTAAGGCGTTGATGATCTTTGCGTTTACTGTTTTCAAATGAAAACGATGCCGCAGAGCTGATGAAACTTACGTTCTCGCTGGCAATGGTGTTGATGACATCATCGGGGGAGTACCGAGCAGCTCAGTGATGATGGAAAACTGGTTGACGTGATCCTTTCCAGGGAAAAGCGGCTTGCCCTCGAGCATTTCGGCAAAGATGCAACCGGCACTCCAGATGTCTACCTCGACGTCGTATTTTTGCCAGGTGAGCATGATTTCGGGTGCACGGTAGTATCTGGTGGAGACGTAGCCCGTCATCTGAGGGTCTTGGATTCTTGCCAAGCCAAAGTCGCAAATTTTCAAGTCGCAGTTTTCGTTGACGAGGATGTTACTCGGCTTCAAGTCACGGTGAACGACACCGGCGGAGTGGACGTATTTGAGGCCTCGCTATGTCATGTGTCAAGTCATACCCAGGGCGTATTGTGTTTGGATCGTCATACCATGATTTGGTACAGGAAGTATTGAATAAACTGCTTCTCCAACGGCCTTGAGGTCAGCAGCCTGTGCAAGTCTGTGCCCAGGAGTTCTGTGACGAAGTAGCTGCGAAAAACGAGTTAGTCTGTCCGTTGTCATAGGTGGTGGTTTCATCGATCGGCTACGTACATGTCTTCGAGAGGGGAAATGAAGATATCGCTGAGGGATATGACCTGTTTCCAAGGTGTAAGCATGTGTTTTTACGTTGACACGATTGTCTTTCCACCGAGCTGGCGGCTCCATACATTTTCGTGCTTGAGGTGCTTCAAAAGTTTCAGTTCTCTGTACGTTCGCTTCGCAAGAACAGGTGTGCTGAAGGGCTTCATGATCTTCTTGACGGCTACATTCTGGTTTGTGAGCTGGTCGCGAGCGGAGCTGTTTCGAACCACGGCACCAGGGTCAGTCCAGTGAAAGAAGATGTTGCGCAGTTGCACTACCGGGCGGATGTCGACCTACCAGACAAGACCGAATGCTCCCATGCCCACTGGTTGGAGATCCGAGTATCTAAGACAGAACGCGATAATCAGCAACGGCGCGTCAGAGTCTATCAATCGCCATCGTCTCTTACCTCGAGGTAATCTCAAACGTTGTGCCAAAAATTTGGGCACGCACGAATTCAGCCATTGCAAAGTGGTTGCAGAAGTATCTGCGACTGCTTCTTGTGATGGTGGTGGGGTGAATCCTGGGGGCGGCGGGAGGGGCTGCGAGTCTCGCTCAAAGAGCT
This sequence comes from Epichloe scottii, assembly GCA_021950295.1. Lineage (NCBI taxonomy): Eukaryota > Fungi > Ascomycota > Sordariomycetes > Hypocreales > Clavicipitaceae > Epichloe > Epichloe scottii. The sequence continues at coordinate 2,323,406 of CP083245.1, forward strand.
CGTCAAGTGCGACCGCGTCGACGAGATGGAGGTGACGGTTCGATTCGTCTGGGGCGGAACAGTCAGTAGTGAAGCGAGGAAAGACGAGGAAAGACGAGGAAAGACATTTCATGTCACACGGCTTCTTTTCTCCTGATGACGACGTACCAAGTCGATCAGCAGCGTCAGGAATCAGGACAGGGAAGAGCGGGGCAGGTGCTTGCGTCGGTCGAGGAAAAGGTACTATTACTGACGAGCTACTGCGCAAGACACTGGAACTTGGCAGATTGGCAGTCTGGCAGGACAATGAGCTGACTGCTGGATCAGGCGGGCGAACCCTCGAGTGAAGTGGGAGGCTTGGAATTGGAAGGGCGGACAGACGGACAGAAATGCAAGTGTGGAAAGCTTTGGCCGTCTGGCTGGGAAGAAATGAATGAATATCTCTGGGTGCTGCCACACCGTGCTGGTGAATGTGGGGGGTGGGGGGCCCGTCGGCTCCAATCGTATTTCCAAGCGGCATGACCTGACCGGGAAGAAGAGCTTCTGGCAGAGACACCAGTGACAAACCCACCCAGACCATCCAGACCACCCAGACCCAGTAGCAGCTAGTTTGGACCCATGTCGGTGAGGGTGCCAGCGGTGCCAGCCAGAAGGGAATCCAGAAGGGAATCCAGAAGGTCAAAAAACAAAATGTACTCCCAACAAGATCCCCGGCACGTTGCCCGGTAAGTTGCCCAAGTCACTGCTGGCGGTTCGCTTGAACAGTCAGGGTGGCTCACCGAGGCGCATGAAGCGCATCGTAGAGGCCATTCATCGTGCAGTCCCCGTCCCCAAGGGCAGCCCGGGACTATTTGCGTCCAGATGTCCGCTAAGAGCATGCATTGCCGGAATCGGGCGCCACAACGTCTCTCTGAGCATGCGGCCGGTGGGCATGCTCCCGGGATCCCGATGCAAAGTGGAAAACATGTTGGGCTGCGTGATTCAGATAAAAGGTGACATTGGCAATGCGTGTAGAATCGCATGCGCGGGGCCCGTGGGAGGTTTGTTTGACGTGGGTGCAAAAAAGCGACCAGCTTGTGTGGACGTTTTGGCATTGGCATTGGCATTGGTACACACCTCTGACGCGCTGGTCTAGGAAATCGCCAACAAGACCAGAATGGAAGTAGACGCAGGTGAGCTCGGCGTGGCTCAAGAGGCAGAACCTAAAGCATGCAGTATTAGGCCCGGCCCGTCGCAAAAGATGATGCGTCCCAATGGCTTCTTGACGGCGCATCAGTCACTGACCTGAAGTTGAAGTATAGGGCTCTGTTGTCGTCGTCCGTCGTCGTCCGTCGTCGTCCGTCGCTGTCTGTGGGCTAGAGATAGAGAAGCTTTGGCAAATACAAAATCGAACTGCTGTGGATAGTTTGATGGTCAAGAAGTGGTATGGTACCGAGGGAAAGCGGATAAATCAAAGCAAGAAATCGGTGACCGCGCAGACCAGAATCTGTGTGTGTCGTAAACCCCGACTCGGCTCACGGGAACAAGATGGAAAGAAACAGGTCGAGGGAAAGGCCTCCTCCGCTGGCGACAAGCCAGGGAGGAGAGGTGAAGGTGTGATGGCAGTGCGGATTACTCCGTACAAGACAATCGGCGTTGACCAGGAAGAAGGGTGAACGGGGCGGGGGCGTGCGCATCTCACCGTCTCACGGTGGTGTGTGTGTGTGTCTGTCCAATTGGCAAGTGTCTCGATCGAGATCCCAGGCACTCGGTCAGGTCAACCTCTTTCTTCGACTCACGAACACTCATTCCATGAGCCTCCTCCCTTCGTGAATGCGTGTCATCTCTACAGAGTATCGAAGCCACACAATCGCAAGCTTGCTTTTGCAATCATTGGCAAGGGAAGAACTAGAGAGGGGGCGGTTGAACCCGCCCCTCCTCCGCGACCCATCTTCTCTCTGGCTGGGCCTGATGGTGAAATGCAAAATGGGCATGGGCATCTGTAAAAAACAGCATTACCCATCATGGCTGCATAGACTAACTTGGGCTAGCAGTTGACGCTAGCAGCCCCTGTGCGGTGCACCAGCTAGCTAGCAATCGACAATGGACGCGCAGCAAATAGCCAGCCCATGCGTCGTCAGCTTGGATGACGGGGATAACCTCATCAGCGAACAAAGCAATCTGTCGCTGCCCCTCCCCGCCGTCCACAGGAAAGGGGCTGACGAGAAACGTTGGAAATTGGATAAGAGGAGAAACGCCATGTACGTCATTGGCGCCATCTTCCGGTGCAGCCAACAGCAGCGGACAACCTCTTTTTTTTTTTTTTTTTTTTCGCGTGAGAAAGTGAATGACGGGCAGGATGCTGATTTTCAAGCATCCATCGCCATCCCGCGAATTTGCGCGCCCCGTTGTTTTTTTGGGCAGGGAACTTGCATTCCGAAAATATGGTATTTTGGGGTGTGTTGGCTAGCGTCCGTCCACGTGTGGTCCGAGGATGTCAAGGTTCTGTCTGTCTCCCAGATCGAGCGAGGCTAACATCTTCTCAGCGCACCGGCATGTCTCTTCACCATACAAAACCCAGCCGTGCTATACTTTGCAGCTGCCAAGGCCCCTGCTGCCTCTGCCCATTTTACTGCCCAACCTGTCCATCGACGCCTCAGTGCACAATCGATACCGGTGGTGGGTTGGTGGCTCATCATGGAAGAAATGCTCCGCGAGACATCCCGAACCTGTAACAACAATTCGATTTGCCTTGACAGGAGCCCCCTCAGCCTCAGCCTCAGCCCGAACTTCTCTTGTCCCTCTTGCCCCCAAATGCCAAATATCACCGACATCGACTTCCCGCGCTAGACCATACCGCTTTTTTGCGAACTGCTTGGGCAAGGATTACGCTTATCGATGCAAGCTTGTTGGTGCAGAAATCTGGGGTCGCTCGCGTAGAGGTCAACAAGGGCCATCCATGACTTGCTTGTCTCGACAACAACATGTCAAGTGACGTAGTCGCGAGATTTGCAGACCGCAAGTAGTCCGTCAAACGAACCAGAGGGGACTCATTATTATTAGCCCGCATTTCTGTGGCATTCACATGTCCGCTGCACTTGTGCTCGTCCACACCCTGTATCGCAAAGTCTTGATTTCCAACACCGACGCTAGGAAATCTCGTGTAAATTTGTAAATTCTGTCCGCAAGTGGAGCCTTTCTTTCCGTCATGTAAACCCCTTGAAACAAACCCACGACACCCCCATTATACTATCTTCTTCTTCTTCTTCTTCTCGAGGGACCAAGAGTAAAAATCCCTTGGACCATGGTTTAGTTTCTCTCCACAGCAAGAGGTTCCACATTCCAAATTTCCTCCGCATACTCGTTGATACACCGGTCGCTCGTGAAGAAGCCCATGCGTGCCACAGACGTGATGCACTTGGCGATCCATTCATCCTGGTTTCGATACGCGTCATCCACGAGACGGTGCGTCTCAATGTAGCTGTGGAAGTCATCTGACACCAGGTAATAATCTCCGTGGTTGCGGACCGCGCCAATCATGGCCCCAAAGTCATGCGGCGTGCCGAACGTGCCCTTTTCAATCTCGTTGAATACCTTGTCCAAGTCTGAGTCGATGCTGTGCGATCCGTACGTGTGCGCGTGGCGGAGATCTTCGACGTCTTCGGCGAGATTGCCGAAGAGAAAGATGTTGCTCTCGCCGATTTCACGGGTTATTTCAATCTAGGTATTGTCAGATGGCTGCTGCATTGTCCGAAACATAGTTTTCACATGTATGTTGCGGTCATAGAGGGAACTTACGTTGGCTCCGTCGCATGTGCCAATGATAAGACCGCCGTTGAGCACGAATTTCATGTTACTGGTTCCAGAAGCTCTGTTTGCCATGTTAATTTGCTTTCCATTGCAACAGATGACAGGTTTTGTTTTGGTAAATCTTGACACTAGTCTCATGACTTGAACAGGGGAAAGAAAGGGGAGAGAAGAGTCTACGTACTCGGTTCCAGCAGTTGAGATATGTTCGCTGATATCCGAAGCAGGACAGATGATTTCTGCCTTGCTCACGTTGTAGTCCTCTAAGAAAATGACTTTGAGAAGATCACCGATATCTGCGTCCTTGTTGACGACAGCTCCGACGGCGTTGATCAGGTGAATAATTTGCTTGGCCATCCAGTACCCAGGGGCGGCTTTTCCGCCAAAGATGGACACACGGGGAAGCTGCTTCTTTCTTTCCTCGGGGCTCATGGCCTTGAGGGAAAGGTAACGATGAATGACGCCAAAGATGTTGAGCTGCTGACGCTTGTATTCGTGGATGCGCTTGACCTGCACGTCGAAGAGGGATGAGGGGTTGACCACAACACCAGTCGTGTCCTTGATGTGTTTGGCGAGGCGGATCTTGTTGGCGTACTTGATCTCTGCCCACTCCCGACGGAACTCCTTGTCCCCTATGTGCTGCTCTAGTCTGTTCAGGAGCGTCAGGTCTTTGAGGAACTCGTGTCCACCACACTTGGACGCAATAAGCTCTGAGAGCCGTGGATTGGCCTGGTGCAGCCATCGTCGTGGCGTAATGCCGTTGGTGACATTGGTGAACTTGTCTGGGCCGTAAATCTCAACAAAGTCTTTGAAGATGGTGGTCTTGATCAAATCAGAGTGGAGTTCGGCTACGCCATTGACCTTGTGGGAGCCGACGATGGCGAGGAACGCCATGCGGACCATCTTGGGCTGCGACTCTTCAATAATGGACACGCGGCGGAGCATGTCCCTGTCGTTGGGGAAAGCCTTCTCGATCATTTGGAGGAAATAGAGGTTGATGTCGTAGATGATTTGGAGGTGACGCGGGAGAAGGTGCTGGAATAGACCGACAGGCCACTTCTCTAATGCCTCTGGGAGGACAGTGTGGTTGGTGTACCCAAACTACATATATTTGACGTGTCAGTGTTGACTAGTAAACACAGTCTTCTTACTCATCATGTAAGTTTGTTGGGGATGAAGCACTACTGACCGTGTTGGTGACAATGTCCCACGCAACATCCCACTCGAGGCCTTCAATATCAACCAAGATACGCTGCAACTCAACAATGGCTAGCGTAGGATGCGTGTCGTTGAGCTGGATAGCAACCTGGTCGGGAAACTCCTTCCAAGGTCGCTTCGACTTCTTGAATCTGCGGACAATGTCATACAGCGATGCGGCAACCCAGAAGTACTGTTGCTTCAAACGAAGCTCTTTGCCTCGCTCAAGGTTATCGTTGGGGTATAGCACAGCACTGATGGTTTCGGCGCGTTGCTGGTCCGCCACGGAACTCTCGTAGTCACCGCTATTGAACTTCTGGAAGTCAAACTCGCCGCCCGAGGCTTTGCTGGACCAAAGACGAAGGTTATTGGTGGTAGGGGTGTCATATCCGGGGATGGGCACGTCGTATGCCACAGCCCGCACAATCTCGCCTCCCTCCCAGACAGTAACAGTCTTGCCGTCCGCGTTGGTAGATTTATTTACTTGGCCAAAGAATTGAATCTATAACAGTTGGGGTTCAGAAACAAAGTTTCAGCGCCAGAAAACTCCACAAGCAAGACATCTTGGTGGGCCGACTTACATCAACGTTAACATCGTGGCGAGGGAACTCCCAAGGGTTGAAGTCCAGCCAGTAATCAGGAACTTCGACTTGATATCCATCGATGATCTCCTGCTTGAAGATGCCATAACGATAACGCAGGCCGTATCCCCAGGCAGGAAAGTTCAAAGAAGCTAGGCTGTCGAGGAAACAAGCGGCCAAGCGGCCAAGGCCACCATTTCCAAGGGCAGCATCATGCTCCTGTTTGATCACGTCTTCAACCCTGAAGCCAAGTTCATCCAGCCCATCTAATTCGAGTCAAAGTTAGTCAGGCTGGCAAAGTGAAACACAAAACCAGGCCATCAATTGGACCCTCAAGAGTAACAGACAGACCTTTTGCAATGTCCTTCAAGCCAACATTCAGCATAGCATTATCCAAAGCTCTGCCCATCAAAAACTCCAAACTCAGATAGTATACTCTCTTGGTGTCACGATACGTTTGCCGCTGCTGGGTCTTATTCCAGTCGGTAATGAGACGGTCCCGGAAAGCCAGGCTTGTAGCCGAATAAGCTGCAACCTCGTCGCAATTGAACATGCTTCGGGCCAGGGTCGTTTCCACATGTCGAACGACTTCTCGCTCGAAGCCATTCTTGTCGCGGAAGCTGGTTACTTGGTTTCGCTGCCAAGCCTCACGCTGGGGCTCGGGGATGGATGCTACATGGTTCCCCCGTCAGACGAGCTCAGTCCAACGCAGTAGATGCGGATACCCGCGCTTGGTACACTTGATTCTAAACATGTATCACGCATTGTGCACCACCAACGAAGGCCAGCAGCACGAACAAAGAAGGAGAGAGAAACAACGCTGGAGACACACATACCTTCGACACTCTTGATCTCCCCGGCACCAAAGCCAGTGAATGTTCGTTTATGCTTGGGACGAGAGATGCCTGCAGGCCCAACCCCGCCGGTAATGTCCACAATGGGAGCTCCAGTGGAGGGGCGTCTCTCCCTCGTCGGCAGTCGCTGCTGTTCAGTCGCCATGGTATCGTCGTCCCTGTGAAATCAGCAGGTCAATATTCGATCAGTTCCCACGTAAAGCAGGAGTGAATAGGGAAGTCTCGGATCAAGGGCGCTTCCTCCTCAGGGTAATTATCTCGCAAGCCAGCAAAAGCGCAAAACCCCAATCTCGGGTGGTTGCTCGCCTTTTGCGGGCGGGGAGGAGCTATGGTGGGGCCAAACGTACGACTCAGAAAGCGGGGTGATCAAAGAAGCGGGGGGGGCGTTTGCCAGAAGCTTCCGAGCTAAAAGTCTCCCCAGATGTTGTCGATCACGGCTCAGAGAACAACAGCGAGGAAGCCTCAATCGAGCAAACAATACACCATGAGACGGTGCGGAGAACAAAGCTGGGGCATCTAAGAAGAGAATGAGAGAAAGGGGAGAGGGCCAGGACGAGACGAGGGGAGAGAAGAGATTAAGAAGCAAGCTCAGCCCATTCTAACGGACAGGAAAAGCACCTTGCTTAACCTCGACACGCCTCTCTCCTTGAGCTTTCGTGAGATCATTGTGGCCGGCCATGCGACATGATGGTGAAATGGATCCTGGTAAATCTGGAACGCCATACGCGTTTAGTACAACCGGTAAGTCCGGCCGCGTCGACTAGCAATGCATGCGACCCATTAGCGAAGCCGTTGTCGTGAGCAACCCAGGGTGCCAGTGAGAGTGAGTGTCATTCATTCCCCCTCACATAATGCCCGTACCAAGTTGTCCGTCTCGCACGCAATTTCCTGGGTTGAGATCGCAGTATTCTTAGCCTCCCTCATATTGAGCCACGAGTGCTCCACAACATCTACAGCACATCTGTACATATCGCAAGCGAGTCCACGGCATTGCCAGATGGGTTAAAAGGGTCTACGATCCAGACCGGGACTCTACACAAGGAGCCCCAGGTTTCCAGGATCAGGTTCCACCACAACCACTTTCCCCACCCATCCATCAGATACCAGCTCATCTTATACCAACAAGGTTGCTCGTTCAAGGAGGATCCAGATGCAGTACAACCTTCACTCGAGTCTTTCCAGTAGGGTTTTTTTTCCAATGCTACAGTTTGGATTTTAGAGAAGAAAAAGTGATTATGTTGCCATCTATGACGTGACAGAGGGATCCTAAACATCATCCATCACCCCTCTCGTCGGCCAACGGCTTTAATTGTGGTCATTGTGGTCATTAGTGAGCGCGTCAAAGAATCCGCTCGCAACGTCTGTCGCCTCGCTACATCGTATCCTCCTGCACTTCGGTCGCTACGCACATGTGCTTCGACGGCAAGTGTAATACCGGGCGAAAGCTCGTTGATGTGCCCACATACCTATCCAACTCCGTCGCACCAAGGAGTCATTACCAAACATTCCGTCATTGCCACCCGGCGTGTTCCAGTGTCTTATTTCCCGTAGTCAAGCAATACCAGCGGAGGTTTTGCAAGCACTTCTTTCCGCAGCTCCGTTCTTCCGCTTCCTCGAGTTGTACGGCAAGGTAAAATTCGTTGAGTTTGCCGCAAATTCGAAGGCAACTTCAGTTGAGGCTCCTGTGGAGTCCCCGAACACAGTTTGTTTGTTTAATAGAACGGCGTCGAGAGTTGTATGAGCAAAATGGAGAGAATCAAGACGCCACCATAACTCCTTGAATGCTCTAGGACGCCCGCACCCCGTAGCCCGCTTGCTTGCTCGTATCATCTAGTCATCGTGGTGGCCCCGTCATAGAATGCCAGAGTCCTTGAGAGCATTGTTTAATATTGTTTCTTTTACAGCGGCGAAGACTAATCGAATGTTGGATGTGTCGGTCGCTTGCGTTAAGCTATGCCGGTGTCAGTCAACTCCAATCGGGGGTAGTGATCAATACAGATGCCTCCGTTCCGTGACTTACTGCGGGTATAAGTTCAAATGTGCACGATTTACTTGGTTGAACCGCCACAGTAAATACTTGGCTGCTTTGTTGACGTCGTTGCCTCCTGAGTAATCGGGGAAATAGTTCCCCAACGGGGATCGCGTTAATTTTTGTTTGAAAATGTCAACCTTGTTGAGGAACAAGATGATGCTTGTTCTCATGAACCAGCGCGAGTTCACTACAGAATCGAACAGCAACAGACTTTCCATCATTCGATTCTGGCGTCATCATCGTTAGCACATTGCTCTACTACGTGGAAGTTGACCGGACTGTCTCACCTGGCTACTCTCTTCAAGGAGTACTTGGTCATATTCCGAGAGGGCAACGCAGAAAATAATCGACGTAACGTTCTCAAAGCAGTGAATCCACTTCTTCCTCTCGCTTCGCTGTCCACCAACATCAAACATACTGCAAAAATGTCAGTCACACAAAGTTCAAAGAGAAAGGGGGCGATGTGACCAATGGATTTCATTCCTGGGTCAAACGCACTGTATACTAAGTTGGCCCATTTGAAATCGTGTTTCGTATATGCCAGTGGTTTTGGTACGAGCTCGTAAAACGTCCATCTCATTTGGGAGATAATCAGTCGCAACTATTCGCATTACCTCTTGGAAGAAGCTGCAAAGAGGAAAAGGTCAGTACTGTGATGACAGATTTTAACATGCCCAAAGTCAGGTTGCACTCACTACTCTGCCGAGTCCATCAGATAAAACTCGGTCTGATGCTCCATCAATCGGTCTTTTGCAGGATCCGCCCATAGTGACTGCACAGCAACGCCGACTTGAGGGTCAATGTGCGCTTGAGGGCCGGATTCGGCCTGATACGATAAAAGGTAATCTACATAGGTTCTGTTTTCTTTCATCTGCGGCTCAATCTCGAATTGCTGCATTGCTGTTATGACGGCTTTGGCGCATTCAACTAGATTCTTGAAGACGGTGGGCCTATAATTGTACAGTTCATCTTCTGAATAACCTTTGAGGTGGATAATCTTCATTTGCTTGACGATGGTGGACTTGCCACTCTCGCCGGATCCTGTTGGCCAATTGTCAGTGCTCTGCGTCCAGGGTGTTTGTATTGGCGACTGCTCGTGTGGGAAGCCATACCTAACAATAAGATCTTGCATTCTTTCCGTAGTCGTTTTGAATCCTCCTCGATTACTCTATCAATGGCTTGGCTCTTCTTCTTCTGTTCTGCCTCCTCACTACTTGAGCTCATACACCCGCCCATCGTGAAGGCCCTTACGGCTCGACGTTGGCACGTCGGCGCAGATCTGCGGCCAGAGTTGATCTAGGCAATCAACAAAGGCGTATCTATAATCCGCAGCTCTGCATGCGCATGGCAGCACGAGAATTGGCACGGCCGGATGCGCTGGCCGAGAGAGATGGACGGGTTGCTGATGGTTTCGAGGACGAGGAAGGCTCGGACAATGGGCGAAGGGGGTCGCTCGTTTCCAATTTTCGCAACAATGGGGCAGACAGTCAACCATGGGCCGGCTGCCTTTGTCGTGCAGGTTCTGTTGCTCTCTCGGCTGCCCTGCGCTTTTAGGTCGCTGCTTCGCGAGGCTGCTCGTCACGGCCAGGTCGAAAAGGTACAACGAACAGCGAGCGATTGTATCGAGATTCGAGGCGGTGGGGCGAAATTGAGCAAAGGCCGGCCTTGATTCCCGTCGATGTCGACTCGTAATTATTGCCCGTGGGAGCCGGGACGAGTCCACAGTTAGGACAGAGATGATGATGAGTGTGAGTAAGTGCTTGACGTGTAGCCGAGAAGACGGGCAACGAGAGAGGTGAAAGGTTCAATTGTCCCAAGGCTAGTAGCGTGGAGCTCTCCACTAGCCCGTCCAGGTATGGCGGAGTCGGGGTAGAATGGAGGAGAGCAACCCTCGAGCGCTTGGGGCAGGTGGGTAGGCGGCATGCGCAGGTTGGCAGGGGACGTTTGGACGACGGGGTGCCGGGGGTACGTACATGTGACAGGTGACAGCCAGTCCAGTCCAGTCCAAGTCAACCTTGCAAGTTGAGCAGCGGACAGCGGTTGGGCTGGGCGACTGGGCGGGCGACTGGGCGGGCGACTGGGCGGGCGACTGGGCGGGCGACTGGGCGGGCGACTGGGCGGGCGACTGGAAGACCACTAGATTTAGCTAACTTTGGCCTGTTGGCCTAGTCTGGTCAAAGAAAGGTGGATGTGCAGGGTGGAGGCCAGTCCAACCCCAGTCAGCCCAAGCCATTCTGGACATTTGACAGGTCCGGCAGCTGGCTGGCAGTCTGGCACAGGAGCCGTCTGGTTCTCTTTCAAGGCAACGAGCGTCCCGTGCTCAGGCACGCATAGAGGCATATCTAACCCATGTGGTCAAGGATTAAACTGTCCGACTGCGACTGGCGTGTTCTTCCGCATTGGTGGATTGACAGTCCTGGTTGGTTACTAGTTAGTGGGTAACTAACTACGGAGTAACTACCAAGGGCGTTCGTTCATCAGCCCGGGCGACGGTGCTAATCAGACACTGGGATCATCCCCATAGTCTTATTGCATCATTGGCTAGCAAGCTAGGTTTTGAAAACGTGTATTCGTACTAACAAAATACATTCATATAAAAACATCTATAGTTATGGTGCAGTATTAAATTAGGGAAATTCCAAAAAGAAAAAGCCAGAGGTAAAATTGGAGTTGGACCTCACATACTGGATCCGCCATGTGAACCCCCGGCGGGACTCGAACCCGCAATCTTGAGATTTCGATCCACCTCACCAAGGAAGTTGGTAGAAGTCTCACGCCTTAGCCATTAGGCCACGGGGGCTGTTGGTATAAAATTTGCACCTTTATTTGTTGATATAGACGATTTTTACATGTGCCCCGTGACAAATGTTATACATTTCAAGTACCCTCCTCGACAGAAATATTCCCATAAAGCCTATTTATAGTAACGTATTGAGCTTAAGAAAGCTTGGAAAATTTTGCATTATGCTTTCAAATTAGGAGAAAGATGAGTTTTTATTCTCTATTCATAAGCATTTTGGCGGCGCGCCCATCTTAACTGATTGACAATGGTCAACTCGGGTGCTCGGGCTCGTGCTAATCTCCACGTAACTGGAACGTCAAGGATATTCAATTGCAGTGCACCCCAAATTATAGGGGCTGACACACCATCGCGCCAGGTCGCAATGTTGAGCCCAAACCCATGCACATACGAGACAGCAAACAACGTGCCGCATGCAGGTCGAAGAACAAGACATCAACCCATACTCCGTACATATGAGCTCTTCGACCTGCATGCGGCACATTGCTTGAGCCTGGAGGAATTGAAAGACCGTTCTACTAGGCAGATGATAGTCGCCAACGGGCATCCCCTGGTTCTGAACACCCTCCGTCTGGATTATCAGGGAAAGGAGGCGTGGAAGAAGAACAAGCTCGGTGTTAACCCGCCATCGTTCAAGCATGTGCCGAGCCAAGCAGACGAGGTGGCCTACATCGACGATTTTCCACGTGTCGGGATTCGGTTCCCGATTACTGGAAGCGATTGATTCATTTGGACCCTTGCGACCCTTGCTGGTCATTCAAGAACCCACTCTGCTCAAAGCCGGCACGGTGCATGATGCTCGGATTGATGATGTGTTATCCCTCTCTTTCCTCTTTCCTCTTTCCTCTTTGTCCTTCCTCTCCGCCTTGGCCGCAACCATTTCAAGGCATTACACGAACAGACGGCACGGGCCGAAGCTGGGATGATCCATACGAGAAAATGTCAATGGAAACAATGGAAACGATGGAACGGAAATAAAGTTACTGCAATGAACGATGGAACAATTGTGTGCCAATTTGAACCAACAGACTCAAATCGTGGCATGTGCTGTCGTGAAATGGCACCTCCTGCAGGGTAGGCTGCACATGCTGCCAGCCACAGCTCCCTTTGCTGGCCGCCCGGTTTCCAAGCTGAGCTGTGTGTGTGTACTCCGTATGTAGAACTCATTAGTTAACGGATATTGGTCCCGTGAACCACCAGGAATGTGTCTTCATCATTCCTTTTTCTCTCCTCATGGCCCTAGGCTGCACCCCCATTTCCACACGCAGAGTGAGCCCCCTTTGTGGTCTGGCCAGCCGGGCCGAACTATGATTGTTCCGATATTAATCTCCACCGCATTGACACTTCACCTTGCATACCTCGCGCGACGTCAACGAAGCGACTGGTAGATGTACTGCTGACAACTCCTGTCCTTCCGTATTTTCAATCGCCACGCTTTGAACCCATCGTTGCGAGCCCGTCGCTACGTAAAGTCGTACGGCAAGCCAGAACCGCCCGCCTCACTGCTGAAGTCGACCCCGAGGGATTGAACTCCTTCATCCGCGCGACTCGTACCACGATCCTGCACTCTCACTATCCTCGCTCAAAGATCAATTCAATACACAAGTTTGGCATCTGGACTTGGGTCGGGTTACGCAGCATTGCACAATCTCTATCAGTCTTGACCTTTTGTCTTCCCGGGCCCAACCTACGCATGGCGCCGCATTTATAGTTGCAGACGAATATATACAAAAAGAATCACGGGCCTTTTGATACGATATACTTTTCTGCGACAATGGCCTCTGCAGATGAGAAAGACGCACCCAACGACACAAGCTCGCCGAACGGAACAGAAGCTCCTCCCGCGCTAACTTCGGTCCCTCTTACCGACGAGAACAGCTTGAGTAACAATGGATTTTCGCCGCTGGTAACAATTGTCGGGTTTCATCACGCCCGAGGACCGGAGGTTGAGACTTGGTTCGGTGCCGGAGATGGGATCGATCCAGCTATCAAATACAATTGGCCGTTGCTGCCGTTTATGGCATTGAGCGACGGAGCCCATGCGTGAGTCCATGCTGGCAAGGCAAAACCCATTCCCTGGGTGATACAGGACTGACCCTAGACCTAGATCCGAGGAGGACTTCTCCTACTTCACACTCTTGAAGCCCAAAACAGACTCGGAACCAGCCACATCACTATTTGGAATCTCATGCACAAGACAACTCGATTCGTCCCAGCTGATAAATCGGCCAGCAGATGTAACCAGATCTACGGTGCAAAAGGCTGTGGTTGTAATTGCCGACAGTCCCCAAGGTTTCGGCATGTTGCGCGAGAGACTCAGCATTGTCACCCAGGCTTGGTTTGCGCAACGGGAATTCACGGATACAGACATCTTGCGACGATTTCAGGAGAGTCTTGCAGATGAGAAAGCAAGAGGCACACTGAAAGATGAGAGCGAGCGGGATCTGCACTTGGGCATGAGCTTGCGTGAGCTCATTCATGAGTTCAAGTGGCAGGCTCTGGTGCTACTCAAGTGCTGTTTGTTGCAGCCAAAGGTACGAATCGCATGTGCTTTGTTTCTGCCTTCATGTTCTCCGTGGCACTAACATCAGCCAAGATGCTATTTTTCGGGTCCAGATGCGACAGGCTGTGCATGGTCCAATTCTCTCTCATATCTTTAATACCTGGTCTCATCCGTAACCTGCAAGACTGTGCCGACCCCGAATTGCACAGCTACGAAACAAAACTCGCCCAACCCACCAGCTTGCAAAGCAGCAATCGAAGCTCTCTGCTATCTTTCATGGGATTACCCTTGCAAATATTTGGCAAAGTTCGTTTTTGAAGCCACCCCCAGGCCCTCCAGAGCCTCCTTTGATGAGTCGAAATAATAACAAAGCACGCAGGGTGGCTTCTTCGGCCCTTACACGCCACTGCAACAGCTCGATATCTTGGCCGACTTTGGAACCAAATCCTACATCGTGGGCAGCACCAACTCCCTTCTTCTTCAGCAGAAGGACCGATACAGCGATATCCTCATCAACCTAGACGAGGACACTGTCAACATCACTTCGCCCTCGCTAAAATCAGCGCTGGCCCTGACTCCGGCAGATCGTAGATGGATCGACTTCCTGACCCACGAGGTGAATGAGACATGGGATGAAGCCAACCCCAGCAGACCGAAAAACATGCAATACGTGGGAAGCGAGGAGTTTATTAGATCGCAGTTCGAAGCGTACATGCTGGGGTTGATATCTTCGGTCAAATACCACAACTTTTTGGCCGGCCAAGGAGAAGACATGTCAAGCCTGGGAGCCGACAGCGACCCAGCCGCTGATTTTGGGCTTGAGTGGGTAGAGGCGTGGACCAAGACGGAAAACTATCGCATGTGGAATGTCCACACCGATACGAACCTGTTTGCCGTGTCCGAACCCAAGCACCCGTGTGCAGGCGGGTTGACCGTTGAGGACATTCAACGCAGAGTGGCAGACCAAATCAAGGATCTTCACCTAGACGAGCGCCTGGCACAGGGCCGAGACATTCTCGGAAGAAATCTGACCGCAGGCCGCGAAAAGGCCTCGACAATGTTCAACAAACTCTACTCCGACATAGAATACCTCCGAGAGTCACAGCGGCGTCGTGCCGAAGAGACGCGCACCCAGGAGCCAAAGTCTCCCACGGACAAGGGCGCTTACCCAGTCGATTTCGCCAAAGCCCAACAGACCGTCAACACCGTCGGCGCCAAGGCAAGCGCCTACATGTCAAGCTGGGCGACCTGGGCAGGCGAGAAGCGCAAGACGGGCGGCTGGGGCGCCGGCTGGGGCAAGAAGAACAGCAACACCACCACCACCAGCAACGGCAAGTCTTCTAGAGTAGATTCTTCCTCTCCATCCACAAGCCCCATCGAGAAGGACTATCAAATGGTCAGCCAGCCGCAGTCCCGATCGACGTCCACAGACGAGCACAACGCCCGCCCCCACACACGCGTCCTTTAGCGAAAGCATCCTCTCCCAGGCGAGCGACCGTCCCCTGACGGCCTTCTCCGACGCTGACGACGCCGACCATGAGGCCTCCCCCGACGTGTCCGAAGCATCATCGCCCCATCCCGGCACCAAACAACAGACCTCCTCTGAAACCCCAAAAGATGAACCCCGGCAACACCTACGCCACAAGATGATGGCTTCCGAAAAGAAGACGTCGTTGGTGCAGCGTCCCTCACCACCGAGTCATCACCGAACGAGTCCTCGGTGGAGGAGAAACATGCAGTTTCCGGCTTGAACTAGCCAACATATATTTCAGGGACAGTGGAATTCAGCAAGGGCCTCGTTGGTTCTTTCAGACAGGAAACTGAAGGGGCGTTGCCACGTAAATATACAGCATGCGATCTGCAGGTAGCGAATTCGTCAAGGTCCTCCCTACCCGTACGTCTCTCGACGCATTCAACTTCCGTCCCCTCATCTGATTCATCCTTGAACGTGACGCTACCGGACAAATGTGTGAGTTGGGCCTTGTCATCACGCTGATGTTGGAGGGATGTGAACAAGAAGGGGGCCCGTGGAATCTTTTTGAAACACAACGAGGGCAGACAAGTCCATCACACAGAATGCTGTTTCTCCCTCGACTCTTGATCTGTATCTATTCTTCATACTGCTCTGGTTGTGTCTACATACCATACCGATATACTTCGAGCCTGTCCTACGTCACAAACTCCCGTCCTGCCTCTTGACGCACAACAATCAGAAACAAAATGATTGTGAACAAAGAATATGACGCCAAGGCAAACCATCAAGCCGATGCTCGCCTTGCGCAAATATAATGTAGGATGTGTTTGTGGTGAGATGGTTTGCATCACTTGATCCCATTCATGTTCCTTGCACCCAATTCGGCTAGGGATCAAGTCCCTAGACGTTTGGTCAAGGCTATGGACAACTCGCCGTTCCTGTTGCTGCCAGGGATATGATGCGAGTGGGGCCATCTCCGCGTGAAGAGGCGTGGTTCAATGCCGAGATGTTAAACAGGCTTGTTTGTGGAGCTGCAAAATTGGTTTAAAGGAGTGTATGTAGATCGCACAGCCATCCAGTCTCGCACAAAACATGACCGCCGCGCATAGGAGCGAAGTCGACGAGAAAACAATCCAGCTTAGGCGAGATAGCCCAATTCATCATCATCAAGGCGCTCGAGGTATTCCTTGTCCAGAAGGATCTCTATGCACTTTTTGATGTCGCCCACCTTGGGAACAAATCTTGAACGGATTTGGTTGATGGTTTCACTGACCAGCTGAGTGTGCTTCATCTTCTTTCGAGCCTTCATGATTCGCACAATAGCAGACTGCCAAGCAAACAAGTTAGTAATTGGATTACTCACAATACAATACCACAACGCGACGCAATGGGTTTGCCCACCTGTAGAACCAGTTTCCGGTCTTCCTCAATGGTCTTATTGGTTTCCACCTCTTCTTGCTTCGCCTCTTTGACACCGCCCAAGTTTAGATTTACTCGGATCTTTTTGCTCTTGAAGTCATAATTGAGGTTGAAGGATTTTCCCGCACTCGGCTTGTCACCCGAGCCACCAGACATCAAAAGCACCTTGGCTTTGAGTATAACGGCGAGCGCTTGATCCAGGACCTCACTACTGAGTTGCGTTGCGCTGAGAATGTCCTCGTAAGAGTAAGTATCCTTCTCATTAAATAGAAGTAAAATGGCCATTTGGTAGATGGAAACTTGGAATGTAAAGGGTGTCTTGCTGCTCTTGCAGTAACCAGTTCTGATTTCACCCTTGCAAAGATGCCATAGCCAAGTAAGCTTGCGGCCGTCGTGCTTGTGTTTGTAAAACCGGACAAAACGCTCAATCTCGGCGGCAATCTCGGCGGGCGGGTGAAAATTGGTGCTCGGTGGTGTCAGCGGCCAGAAACCGGTACCGAGGATAGAGAAAGTCGAGTCCACCGTCTTGGGGGATTCAATGCTGTCGAGATGATCTCGGAATTCTTTGTTCAGGTCCTTGGAAATTTGCATGTCTTGGAACATGCGCTGTAGCTTGTTGGTATACTCAAAACCACATGCCTCCTTGAGCTTGCTGATCATGCTGGTCTCGGCATCATCTGACGACGAGTTGCTGTGAACGAGTCGACGGGCGAGCATGCGGGAGTAAAACTTTTGGAACACATCCTTGTCCTCAATGTACCTGAAAACAGTCATGATCTGAGTCAGGGTGCCCTCCAAGTCGGCTTCTTCGATGCTGGTGCTGCTCTTTCGTAATAAAACGTCGGTGTACTTGGCCAAGAGTTCGGGCGATTTGCTTGAGCTCATTTTGCATACTTCGTTACGATTGACAAACTCCCTGCACGCATTGTCGAGTGATCGAGTGAACTCGGGTTCGTCGTTGAAGGCTTGCCTAACTAACAGCTGGTATTGTGAATGCACCTCGAGAAGAGCATCGACATAGATTTTTGGCTCAAGTTTGTCACCCTCCGATGACTGAACCTTCTGGACAGCGGCAAGACCGGCTTTGCGCACGTGGGTTTCAAATCTTGTTCTGAGAGGCTCGAGGCCGTCGGGAATGCGGGAAAGCAAGTTGTACATCCTTGCCATATCCTCCTCTCGGTCATTATCCAAGAGGACCTGGAACTCCTCGCGCAACAGGGTCGAGTGATCAGCAATTAAAGCCATGTTGCATGTCTTCTTCAAGGACATTGCAATGTCCAGGTGGAGATACATGCTCACCCTCTCCTCCTCCTCCGCCAAACGAGCCTCCGCCTTCTTCATGTATTCAACCACGCTATTCTCGGCGACAAATTGCTTTGATTCGGCCTGGTAGAATTCCCTAGTTGCTACCAGGAAAGGTCGCTCGAAGTGGTAACGATAAACGTCCAACGTTGATCTTGACGGATCCGCTTCATCCAAGCCGAGGGATACGAAGGAGTCGACCACTTGCTTGATCTGCCCATGTTCAATCGTTTCACCGTTTCGTTGTTTTTCCACTAGTTTGAGCACCGCGTCCATAACCTTGCCCGACACCTGTTCGAACAATACCTTGCGCCATTGGACCAGGTGCAGAGTATACACGTCGTACACGTTCTTTTTACCCTCGTCAATCTCTCGCTTAACCCAGTGACGGTTCAAGTAACGAAATAGGTGGTGGATATACTTGGCTGCAATGGTGTATCGGCTCCATTCCTTGATGTAATATGTGAGGAGGGCTTCCTCAGTGTGTGATTTTGATTCTTCGACCAACTGCTCGAGATGCCTCTGAAGGTACTCAATCAGGTTGTTGTAGAGTTCCTCGCCGAGCAAATGAGCTGCGTTGACACAGACAGCGTTAGCCAATCTAAAAGTGGCCATCTTATTCAGAACCGCAAGAAGGGCTGCAGGTGATGAAAAGACAGCTTACCGCCGCGGTGATTAGAGTGCATAGCCGGGCCGGAAAGTCCAACAGCTTTTTGCGATGTGCAAAAGTTGTGAACAGCACTGGAGATTTGGAGTGTCAGCATGGTGTAATGGCCAGATTCAGCATCAGTTGGCAGTGAACGCACGTGTATACCCCCATGTACATCTGCATATCGATGCCCTGTTCCAAATCGTTCATGATCCGGGCGATGCCTGCCTGAAGATAGGTCCATCTGCAATAGACAGCATGGTCAGCAAGTTGATACCCAAGGCTGTCGAGCGGACAAGCGAGAAGCTTACGTCGCACCAATATCCTCCCGGTTGGGCACCGGGGGCATCTGGCTAGCAATAGCCAGCCGCGTAGCCATGTTGTTCGAAAAAGACGTGAAGATGGTCGCAAACTGGCGGCGCGGGGTTGATGTCGAGGGGCCCAGGCTTCCGAGGGTGGTTCGCGGGTCCGTTTCGTGACACCTTGGGACCTTTGTATGTCTTTTGAGAGGCAAAAGAGGATAGGCTACGCGGAGTAGATCACGCGTGTGCCAAAGGAGGAAGGCGGAAGGCGGAAGGCGGAAGATTGAAGGCGGGATTCGCGATGGAAAATTCGTTGTCGTGATCAACGCGCAGAACGACAATGTCGCTGGGAGGAGACTCTGCTATGCGCGTGAAGGAAGGGTCGGACTCGGCACGTGTCACACAAAAGGAGGAGTCTCTGCGTCTTCACAGTCGACTTTTGAGCCGCAGCCAAGGAAGAAGAGAGACGAAGGGGAAGGAGAGGAGGGCCAACAGGATGCTCGATGTGATGACATGTAGTAAAGGGTTTGTTTGCACAGCGCCGAGTTTCCTGGTCTGCTTGTCACAGCCACAATCATCAGCACGCGTCCACCCACTTGCAGTTGAAGTTGGCTCCGTATCGCTCCGTATCCACCGCCCAGCTGGCGGCTGGCGGCTGGCGGCTGGCGGCCCCCCGGTCGAGTCAAGTCGTGGCTTCGGGTGCGATGGCACGAAACCTGACAAACTCTCTCAGCCCTTCACTCAATAGGTGCATGACATTGAACCTGTTTTTATTAAAGACCAGATTGCTAGAGCTGGAATGAAGTAGTCCAATGCAGGCCAGACAGTGCTTTCATCATGATGCATGCCATATTTCCTGTCCTTATTATATGCCGTGCGCTTGGCGAAACAAAACACAACCGCCGCTGGCCACACCGCTATCAACTTCAACATCCAGAGACAGAGCCGTGGTTTTGCCCGGCAAATGCTACCATTGTTTCCCAACAAGAGCACTTCCCATCACGCCACAACGCCCAGTCGACGCTCTCTCTTGTAGCCAGTGAGACGCCGTAAACCTTGCCCATGTATTAGAAACAATCCCACCGTGTTCACCATCATACGTTGCAGTCGTCATTATCGCCCCCACCTCCTCCTAGACGCTTCACCATTCGGAACACGTTGATGGTAAAGGTCATTGTCCACGAGACGAGCCCCAGCAGTTGGAATGCAGCTAGCGCCATGGACAGACGAGTGAGTGATGTCTGTCGCACACCGTGGTATATGAAACTTTCAAACGCCAACGCCGTACTTGCAGACTTGAATATGATGAAGAAGAGGTCCAACAGTATCAAAGAGATCTTGTCAATTGCGGATCGAAGGCCCAGCGGTTTCCCCGTATACTCATCCCATATCATATATCCAATATAGGGGATAGCCACGCAATCCACTACTACGGCGACGACCGCCTGTGTCCGCTCCGCGCTATCCTGCTCCAGGTCATTCTCCATCTGGTAGATCCGAGCAGCGATGCCAAGCGCCAGAATGGACGTGACCATGACACCAAGTCGGAAGAGTAGTGGGGACAAGGGATGTCGCATGATGCCGTTCCATATTCGCTTCGGCAAAGCTACCGTCTTTCGGCTGTCTTTGGCTCGTCCATCTGAATGGTGGAACTGGACCTTGATGTCCGAATTAAACGTCGGCTGCAGCTTGTTGAGAGTCTCGTAGTCGACAACTTGCGATTCTTCATTTGCCCTGCGGCCCCAGGACGACGAATGTACAAAGTCTTGCCATGACATGGCGCCCAGAGGGGAGCTGGTTTGTAGTTGGACACAATGACGGGCTCGGCGGACCGTAGATGATCCCATTTCCTACCATGCATAGACGCACGCCCATATCGCAAGAAATGGGGAATTCTGGACCTGGCCTTCTGGGCCGGGCCTAGTTGAGGATCGTCCCAACCGATGAAGCCGTCTTTGGATACGCGGCGTTGTGGCTCGTTGGGTGCAAAGTTGCTTTGACGCTGCACGATACGGGTCGGGGGTTGCAAAAGACGAAGTTGTTCCTCGCTGGCCGGACCGTATCTCTGTTCGTAGGAATCGATCCAGGCTTTGCAAACGAAGTCTTGTTAGTAATAATTCGAAAAAGGATGTGGGGAGGGGACTAAACGGTGTCGAGGTGTGTGCAAAATGGGGATGCCATACGAGGGAGAGACCTGGGAGGCCGTAAGCGAGAATGAGAGTTGACGGCCGCGCCGCCATAGTCGTGGGAAGAGATTTGAGCATCGGATGAAGCCGATGCCCCAACCATTCGAGTGGGCGACGACGAAAGAAGCGCGTTGGACGCGGGCATCGTCATTCCTGGTGCTGGTCTCTGTGGCCACAGCAGCGACAGCAGCACCAGAGGATACAGCCACGCAAGATGCCGTTGCTAACAGATTCGCATGGTCCTTTTTCGTTCACGGACGCGCTGCTTCTGAAGTTGTCGTTGTCGTTGCGCGGGCGGCGTCCGTTTTGTGTGAGCAAGTTGGCGCAAGTGATGGAAGTTGGACACCGGGCTGATCGGACGTGGACTGGTTTGCGCCAACCAAGGCAAGAGACAGCCATGCGCCAGTTCGGTGCCACTTGCCGCTAGGACTCGGACTAGGACCGACCCTTGCTCAACCTGTAACCTTGTTGACCAAGAAAAAGGAACGTTCATCGTGTTGACATTTGTATGCAGGCCTTCCTGGCGTCTGCTGCGTCCAGAAGGCTGCAATTTGACCGGATCAGACGCTTTCAGTTTAAATGGGATGCTAAAGTACTCCCCAGCCCGACAAGGGTCAAGTTGTGGCCGCATTTGTGCCCGTTGGCGCGTAATAGGTTTTTTTGATGTTGCCCCACCGCTCACTCTCCTCCGCTGGATGACAGGCTGAGGGGCCCCAGCCAGCACGACGAAGCTTGACGTCACCTGATGGCGCGACATGCCCGCTCCTCCTACCAGCAGCAGCACTTTTTAGTGCTCCCGAGACACGCGTTGCCTCGAGGGCCATGCCGTGAGTAGTGACACTAAAAGTACCTACTCAGGTACCGCCAGCCAGGAACTTTGGACGAAAATCATAGTTGCTGGCATCGGCAACACCACAACCACAACCAAGGGCCATCGAATGAATCGAGCCTCCAATGTCCACAATTTTTCGCTTCAGCCGCGCATCCTTCGTGGTTCAGGCGTTGTACTAAACCTCCTGCTCAGTTGCCTCGAAACTCACTCCATCGACTGACTTTAGCAGAGCTGACGCTTTTGGCCCGCGTGAACTCACAGCTCCAGCTCATGAATTCAAATTTTGACACGCCACCTGCATCCAGTGCCTGCTTTCACGACCTGAGTCAGCATGCAGCCAGGACTCAAAGCAAAGGGCAGAGGGCTCCAAGAGTTCGCAAGGGGTAAATCCGACAGCAATGCACACTACAACGCCTCTTCTGACAAGCCCTACCAACCCGACCCAGGCAGGCGTTCGGCCACACCCAGTGCAGACTCATATCAGCCCAGCCGTCAAGAGATCGCAGAATTTGCCAGATTGCCGCTTCCTAGTGCTGCCCCAAAAACTGTCGGCAGTCCTCAAGCAAGCGCTCCTCTGAGAAGCATCCATCGAGTAGATTCGCCAGTCCAACATGGGTACGGGTCGCCAAAACGTCAGCCTCGGGGAAGCAGATTCAGACTGCCGCAGCTCACCATGGCATATTTTCAGGATCACAGCTTGGAGAAAATTTTATGAACTCGGGTCTCACAACACCCGTCAATGACCCAGAGGCGTTGGCAGTTATACAAGCTCCCGAAATCAAGGTAGAAGAGCGCGTCGAAAAAATCAAGTCCAAAGGATGGCCCCCGGCATGTTCCCCCATTGGACGTCGAGAAACATCAGTTCTCTATAGAAGTGGATGGCCGGCTCTCGGTGGTGCCGGGGTTGAATCGCCATAATCCGTCTCATATGAACGACGGGTTCTACAACAGCAAAGGCTATAATAACCATGCTCGATATCAACCCAAACCTATCAAACAGACGAATCACGCCTACAGTCACCAAGCACCGACGGTTCAAGCACAAGCTAGACTCCCAATGCGAGGAGTTCGGGTGAGCCGTGGACAACCCTCGCTGCCGAATGCTTTGCCCATTCAGGAGGAAGTTCCGCCACAAGGCAGATTCACCGAGGTGGAGGAAGAAAGTTGGGAAGAACGAGCCTCAGAGAAAGTGAACGAGTCCATCCTTGTTCATGACTCTGATAATGAGTTTGATGCCTTTGGTAGATTTGGAGGAGGACCAGCATTGCCAAAAGCAAAGAAACATAACGGGGCACCTATGAAACCCGCACGAGAAGGCACCCACAAGTCAAGCAAAGTCACACGCGATCTGCAGCAAAAAAAAAAACGCAGACGCCAAAGTCTGGACTACGACGACAAAGTCCTCAGCTCTATGACGTACCAAGATCTCCAAGGGGAGCCGTTCGATGTCGTGCCACAGCTGCCAGGCATGTTGAACGGACATGACTCTGCTGCGTCAAAACTGATCACTAGGCTTGAGCAGTTTCAGCAGCAAGGGGAGCGAGAGCAACACCAGTTCTTCTCACACATGTCGATTGAAGAGTGGGAGAACGCGGGCGAGTGGTTCGTTGACCATTTCACAGATATCATGAACCGCTTGCGACAAGCTCGGCGAGATAAACGCAAAATGGTGGCAGCGTTCGAGATGGAAGCCTCGCAACGAGAAGAGGCTATCCGCCTACGAACTGACGCGATTGACAAAAAGTTAATAAAAATGAAACAAGATGGCCAGCGTGTCGTCGGCGACAAGCATCTTTGATATTGGTCGGTTGTATATAACGGACCATGAGCGATGGTATGCAAGATCTTGAGCCACGAACAGATTGATGGTGAATATTGTTTGGGACTGCATACGCAGAAAAGATGGAATGAACATGGCGCCATTTTTCCCCGGCTTTTCTTTTCCTTTCCACGGTGTTATGGGCCAGCCAGCATGGTGTTCAACGGGTGGTGCAAGTATTCATCAGTGCTTCGAAGGTCTGATGCGCAAAGGTAATTTTGCTTTGCTTTATTATACCCCCAAGTCATGGGACATCATATCTCAGTCAAAGGAAAGACTAGAAAGGACTAAATCTGCGATACTTGCTTGACTTTTCTATCTCTCCCGACAGTCATTCGCAAATGACGATTTGGCCTGTCTATGAAAATACCCTTTCTTATGCCGTCGGTATACAGCTCGTAAGCAGGATAATACCCATCCACAAATCTGACGACTTGCTCCGGCGTCATCCCGGCCGTAGGATCCCCCTTTGCTATCCGCAGTGAGTCCTCCTGCTCTTGCCTCCAGGCATACACGTATTCTGCCTCCTCCGAGTCAATATGTATGAAGGAATCAAAAAGGTCCGTAATGGCGTCGTATTCTCTCAGCTTCTCGTTGATAAAAAGCAGATGCTCCAATCGGTGGGTATGTAATGTTCGACTAGGCGCTTTCCACTTCGCTTCTACGTCCTCATCACGAATAGGTCGAAACCCGACGGCCCATCCCTCGAAAATAACGACCTGTATGGGTTCATCGCCAGGCTGATTTATGGATCTCCATTGCTCTTCAGGAAGACGGTCACCCTGGCCTGAGAAAAGGGCTTTGTCGTATCGAGGAATTCTGGTAGGTTGGCCGTCTACAAGGGCTGTGAACACAGCTTTGGCTAGATCTACATCATGAGTTCCTGTGACTTGTCAGAACGATGACTTATTATTTATTTATTTTGCATAAAAAAATCAAGCGATTCTATTGCGAGGGGATTCCAAAGTTCATATACCTGGCTCCCCGCGATGTTGAACAAGCGCATTGTGGGGGTTCGCTTCCGCCAAAGCAACCTGGTCTTGATGCGTGAGGTAGAAATCATCGAGGCCGAATACAAAAGTCTTGATGTTCCTCGTGGCCAGGTCCTCGGCTAGTTGCGCCACCAGCGTTGTTTTGCCCACGCCTTGCATGCCGTTGAGGCCGACGATGAGGGGCCGACTGGGTGAGGGCGCGTTGGACCGATGTGTTTCCAGGTGAGTGAGGATAAAGGGGGTGCAGATGGGTGCTTTGTCGTCTGTGAATAGGACGGACATGGTGGCCAGTGAGGTTTCGAGATGTACGTTCTCTTTTATTGTTTTGTTATCAGAACTTATCACACGTCATATCGATGGCTCAGAAAGCGATTGAGGTCTGAATTGCTATGAGACCGTCCGCACGGAACCCTGCAGCATTGTTTTGGGATAAGCCATTATTACAGGTAGTGTTAGGGAGAGCCCCTTAAAGCACTAGATGTGTGGATGCAGCCCGCGCATTGACTAGGATCAAACCCTCTATGAGACAACGGTAGAGATAATGTATTAGAAGTACCTCTGTAGACTAGTTATTACTATAGTGCACTATATACCTTTTAGGTATAAAAGTTAGGTGCTATCTATATCTCTAATTAATTAAATTAAACGTTTTCTATTATCTACACTAACCCCTACCTTAATAGTTATAAGCCTAGGAGGCTTTTATTACCCTTTTTAATTATTATTAAAGATATAAGCTCTATTAGATATTATTAATTAATACTTACTAATTATTAAGAGATAATTACCCTTTATTATTCTAATTAGTTAAAATACTTAACCTATGCTCTAATTAACTAGTATATTCCTCCTTTATAATATCTAAAGAAACTCTAAATATAGTATTATTATTAGAGAAAGACTAGATTAAATAGTATATATAAATTAAGAATTATATAGAATCCTATAGTATCTAGGAGTATATTAACCCTAATAAGGCTAAATTACTTAAAGAACCTATAATACCTATATACCTATAGAGGGGTTAGAGACTAGAGGTCTTACTAAATAACCCTAATACTCTTAAGAATTAGAGAATTACTTATAAAGATATAAAGGATTAATTTAATTTTTAATATAAAGAATTATAATTTAACCTTATAAAGTATATAGCCCTATTAAAGTAAATACTAAAGATTAGGGAATATATTTATAAGACTTTATTAAAGAATATATAAGATTCTCTTAACTTTAATACTAAAGTTAAGGATAGAGAGTTAGTTTAATATTATACTTAAAGGATTCTTAAGCTTCTTTAGGATTAGTATAAGCTAAATATAAAGAAGATACTTATTTTTATAGAAATATACCTTAATAATTATTTATAAGCTAAAGGTACCTATAATTAGTATAAGTAGGCTATAATAATAAAGGTATTATAAAGGAATTATTAAGATCTTAAGACTTAATAAACTAAGGAGATAATACTATATAAGTTTATTATACCTCTTTAAAGTAAATTTAAATTATTCTAGAAGAAGTAGAATAATCTGCTTAATAAAGGAGAGGATTATAGATTCCTTAAGGTAATTACTAAGTTTAAAAAAGATTATAAAGCTCTATAGAATATATTAAAGTTAGCTAATACCCTTACTACTAAGAGATTAAATAGTTAAAGTAAATTAGAAAGAATAAGGTACCCTTACTCTAAGTACTATACTAAAGAAGCTTTAAAGTAGTAGGAATTATATAATTTATTTAAGGCTATATATAAGCTAGAGGCTACTCTAAAGGACTAGGAAGTTAGGAAGAACTCTAAAGATAATATTAAAAAGTATCTAAAGGAGAATCTATAAGAAAAGTCTAAGATAATAAGTTAGAAACTAGAGAAGAAGAGTAGTAATATCTTTATACCTTTATAGAATCTAACTAATAACTTAATTATAGTTACCCTAGGTAATAAGACTATAAATATATTATTATTTATATACTATAAGTAAGGTTAATAGTTAAAGAAAGCTATAAATTTAACTACTAATACTATAAAAAACATAGAATTAAGGTAAAACATAGTCCTATATAACTCTAGAGTAAATATTTATATCTTTAATAATATCTACTAGTTTAATTAATCTAAATTTAATAAGATAATAGTAATAAAGGTTAGGGCTAGAGGTATAATATATATAGCTTTAGGTTAAGGTCTTATATATATATCTATTATAGACCCTATATTATAAAGCATAAGGATAATTATATTAGAGACTATACTATTTATTTCTAAATTCTATATTAATCTAGTATTAGTAATAATCCTAATAAAAGTAGGGATTTATTAGAATTAGAAGAAGGGATTTCTCTATAAAGGGAACTATCTTATAGTAAGAATTTATAATATTAATAAGCTTTATATATTATTAAGGCTATTAGATAATCTAAGAGAAGCTTATACTATAATAAGCTAATTACTAAAGCTACCTATAAAGGGAGATATAGAGCTTTAGTATTAATAATATAGTTATCTAGGTATAAAGGCTTTTATAGAACTTATAAATATAACTTTAGGCATTAAATTAATTAGACCTAAGCTTATATAATATAAGATATATACTATAGGTAAAGCTAAGTAATAGAGATTATAGGTTATACCTAAAGGACTTCCTTAAGGACTAGGTTATAGGTTATTAGTTAATCTAGATTACTATAACTCTCCTTATTAGAATAGTAATAGGTATTAGTATATATTTATATACCTTATAACCTTAATATATTTCTTTTACTTATTTAAGACTAAAGATAGTATTTATAATAGCTTCTATATAATAATAGGCTTTCTAAGCACTTAATTTAGTATTTAACTATAATTTTTATATAGTAATATTAAAAAAGCCCTCTTTATAGAGAATATAAAAGATAAGATAGCCTTTACTAGTATTATAGTCTATAATTTAGCTCCCTTAATACCTAGTTAGAATAGTAAGGCAGAGAGATCTAGGGGGTAGTTAAGTAGAAAGCTTATATATTAAGCCTTAAGGCTTAGTTTCTATTAGAACTTAATAATAAGGTATTTAATACTATAGTTTATCTCCTAAATTAAATACCTTTTAAGTATTATAGAAATTAGATTATACTATATAAACTTTAGTAAAATTAGGCTAGAAAAACTATCCCTACTTACTTATAGATAGTAAAGATCTAAAAACCCTTAATTACTTATCTTTATACTTATAGATATAAAGCATTTCTAATAATAATAAAGGCTCTAGAGCATATTAAATTATATAATATAATCCCTTAATTAGAGTAAAAAGCTTATATTAGTTATCTTATTAGTTATAGAGGCAAATCCTAGTATATTATCTAGGTACCTATATTATATAATTAGAAGGTTATTATATTAGTATATATTTAATTTAATAAGAACTCCTTCTTTAAACTAGAAGAAAAGCTAGAATTAGCTTAAAAGAAAAAGATATTAATAATTATACTACTTAAAGAGCTTAAGGCTAAAGATATTAAAGAAGAAATTAGCTAAGACCTTATTAGAATAAAACTTAAAGAGGATAATTAAGCTATTTTACTATTAACTATAGAATAGGAAAATAAGTAGTTTAAAGCAAAAATACTACCTTAAGTATTAGGGTAAGAAGGTAATTATATTAGTGTACTTTTAACCCCTCCTAACTCTTCTTATAAGGCACTAGTTACTATAGAGAATATAGAGATTTAGATACTAGGTAATAATACGCTATTTTATAAAATTAATAAATTTATATATAAAGTAATATCTAAATATATAGATACTACTATAGATACTAGTAAAATTACTACTAAAGGTAGTAAGGTAGTAAAGAATTATTATTCCTATAATAATAGCATTAATCTAGATAATATTATAACTAGAAAACACTAAAGAAAGGAATTAAGGAAAGCTAGGTAGGTATAGTTTTCTTCTACTTTTTTAATAGTATTCTAAGGCACTTAATATAGTTTATATATTAAAGATATACCCCTAGAACCTACCTATTATTATTAAGCTATAGCCTTAGCCTATTATAACTACTAGAAGGAAGTAATTATAAAGAAACTTTTAAAGCTTTTATCCTTAAACTACTAGGAGAATATACTAGATAAATTATTTAATCTAGAATACTATAAGGAGATTATTAACCTTAGCTAGGTTTTTAAATATAAAACTAATAAGAAAGGTATAGTTATAGAGTTTAAAGCTAGAATAATTATATAAGGTAATTAATAACTAAAAGATAACCTTAATAATTATATAGCTATGCTTACTTTATAATCCCTATATATACTACTTATAGTCTATTATACTAATAATCTTAATACTTATTAATATAATATTTAGAATACCTTCCTATATATAGAACTTAAATAACCTATCTTTTATAAACCTCTAGAAGGTATAAATATAAGAGGTTATCTCTAGAAGATAATATAAGTATTATATAGACTAAGAGAAGCTCCTTAATAATGGTTCCTATATCTAATATAATTCCTATTAAAGATAGGCTTTATCTAAGAAAAAGAAGACCTATATATTTTTATAAAAGATAGTTTTATCCTGTTTTTCTATGTAGATAATATTATAGTAATATATCCTAATAGATTTAAAGTAGAATTTAAAGAGCTTTATAAATAATTAATAAATAGTCTAGATATTAAAGACTAAGGTAACCTAAAGTAATTCCTAGGTATTAAAATTATTAGGAATTATAATACTAAAGAGATATAGTTATTATAGGAATTATATATTTAAAAGATTACTTAGAAATTTATCCCTAATATTATTAATAGTAATTTAAAGAGCTTAATCTCTACTCCTCTCCCTATAGCTATAATCCTTACTAATACTAGTAAAGCTACTAATAAAGAGATTAATTACTATAGAGTAGTTATTAGCTCTTTAGTATATCTATATATTATTAGAAGGCCTAATATAGCCTTTATAGTATTAAAACTTACCTCTTTTATAATAAACCCTTTAGTAAAGCATATTAAGTTTATAAAAGAAGCAATTTTATATGCCTAGAATATAAAGAAGCTATATATCTAATACTTAGGAGTAAATAGCTTTAATATATTATTTTCTAGCACTAATACTTCCCTTAGTAATAACCCTAATATATATAAATTAATATAAGGTTATATCTTTATTATATATAGCGCTATAATTAATTAGAAGTCTAGTAAATAATATTATATAATAACCTTAAGTATAGAAGTAGAGCTCTTTACCTTAAATTATAGTATAAAAGAGTATATATCTCTTAGAAGGCTACTTTATAATATTAAGGTTTATATACTACTACTATTAATTATCTAGTATAATAATAAGTAAATAATCTATATTATAGAGTATAAGAAAGGAAGGCTTTAAACTAGCCTTAAGCATCTTAATATAAATTAAATATAGATTTAAGAGTAATATACCCTAGGTAATATTAAGGTAAATTAGTTAAAAACCTCTAAGATACCTATAGATAGCTTTATAAAGCCTCTATTAAGCTAAATATATAGGGATTTCTATTACTAGATTAGCTTATAGGAGATTCCTATATAATTATAATACTAGGAATTTATTATAATCTCTTCCTATGCTTATTAACTCTAGCTTTAATAGATATCTTAGCTAGGGGGTGTGTTAGGGAGAGCCCCTTAAAGCACTAGATATGTGGATATAGCCTGCGTATTAACTAGGATTAAACCCTCTATAAGATAATAGTAGAGATAATATATTAGAAGTACCTCTGTAGACTAGTTATTACTATAGCGCACTATGTACCTTTCAGGTATAAAAGTCAGGTGCCATCTGCACCTCTGATTGATCAAATCGAACGTTTTCCATCATCTACACCGACCCCTACCTTGACAGGTAGAGGCTTGAGCGCTCCTTCCTCTTCCTCTTCCTGTTCCTGGTGCTGTCACTGCCTGTCACTGCCACAGTGTGCAGCTGACGCGGTGCGCCCCACGTACCTACCATACCAGTTGACTTTCGGAGTACGCGGAGTACGCTTGGTCCGACACACAGAGACAACTGACATGGACACTTCAACCTCAACCCGACAAGCATGCCCATCGTACCGTCCAGTCTCAGCGACCAACCGACCTCGGCCACGTCAGGCATCGATAGCCCGCCCTAGCATCTGCGAGTATTCGCCGCCCATCTCTCAGCATGCGAACCTTTCACCAATGAGTCGTCAGCATGGTGTTTAGCGGCCTGCTGTCATCTTCCGAAAGGACCTCGGCAAGTCGTTCCAAGCCCAGCCAGGAGAACGAGCTGTTGCCCGAGTTCATCCATGACGAAGCCCAGCTGCCTTGTGTGCCGCCCGAGAGACCAAACCTGCGTGAACTCAACAGTAGCCTCGAGGCTCTAGCCCTTGTATTTCCCGACATACAGATTGAGGTGTTCCGGGAGCTGCTCTCCAACTTTGATGGCGAGTCACGGCTCGCTCTTGTAGCAAATGCATTGCTGAAGAATCGAGTCAACTGGGTCAAGGGACGATGGAAGACTGTGGACAAGCAGGACGCCGATCCGGCGACGCTCCCCAGAAGCGACATGTTTCGAAGTAAAGAGTACATTCAGGCAGTTCGAAATCTGGCGGCACAGGAGTTTCGGCTTCTGTCAAGATCGACTATCAACGCTGTTCTGGCCGAGTCGAACCATGCATACCTGGAGGCCCGACGAACATTCGTGACTCTTTCTTCAAAATCCTGGCGCTTCACGATACAGTCGCTTTTCACGCGGCGAAAGCCTTTGACGACAGGGAAGCCGAAAACCACCCGTTGGTGGTTTGGCGATCCACCGGACAAGGCTCAATCGTACCCACGATTCGGACAACAGGAAACGCCGAACTGGATCGCGAGTTGTATGATGCCCTCATCCGTCCTCTGAAGCATAGTATGAAAGAGGAGAGGGAAACGGAGGATCGTGGGCTAGCAGTCTTGCTGAACAACGAAGAGGCCGAAGCAGCCTCCGCCACCCACGAATGTGCATGCTGCTTTGTTGATTACACATTTGAGGAGTTCACAAGCTGCAGCAAAGACGGGCACTTAGTATGCTACCGGTGTGTTCAGAATTCTATCAAAGAAGCCCTGTTCGGTCAGGGTTGGCAGAGCAACATCAACACTGATACAGGCACCCTCAAATGTCTGTCCGTAGACGGATGCCCGGGCCACACCTCCTCTGAATACATTCAACAAGCATTCCTGCAGGAAAAATCAGGGGCAGATATTCTTCACAAGTTGGATCAAAGGCTGGCCGAACATAGCTTGGTTGCCTCTAACGTACCGCTCATCCACTGTCCTTTTTGCCACTATGCCGAGGTCGACGATATATATCTTCCCGCTCATGAAGCTTGGCCACGGTTCAAGCTTCGCAACATTTACAATTTGATCATTCTCTTCATCATCATCATGGCATTGATCATTCTTTCTCCGTTGGCGCTGGTCGCGGCTCTTGTTTGCGTTGTTGTCAGTGTTGAACAAAATTTATGGCGAAACATGGGCACGGAATGGAAACATGCCGTCCACAGACACTGCCGCCGACGGCGTGGTCTCCGCTTCTTGTGTCAAAACCCCAAATGCGCCAGGATCTCATGCTTATCATGTCACAAAACATGGACAGACATTCATGTCTGTCACGAATCGTCTCTGGTGGCGCTACGAACACAAGTCGAACAAGCCATGAGCTTAGCCATCAAGCGCGTGTGTCCACGATGCAACACGTCCTTTGTGAAGAATGCGGGCTGCAACAAACTCACTTGTCCATGCGGGTACAAAATGTGTTATGTATGCCGAGCCGATCTTAGCGACGAAGGCTACCGTCACTTCTGCGACCATTTCCGCCCCGACGGCGACCCGAGACCTTGCACGCACTGCGACAAATGCAATCTCTGGGAATCGGAGGATATCGATGCTGTGCTGACCGAGGCCCGCGAGGTGGCTGAACGGAAGTGGAAGGAAACGGAGCAGAGAGAGCTGTCTGGTGCCGAGATGGCCTATCTCGAAACCGGGGTTGCATCGCGAGGCGTACATTCGAGAATCAACCATTTCCTAACGAGCAGCACTTCGCCAAATTTGCCAGACTTCCTCGACATCATTGCCGAGGCAGTTTTATTTTGACACGGCAAGCACGCATTTTGTTTTGAATTACCTTGCCAACAATGATTGGATAACGGGACAATGGCCTGGGTGGCGGCTTTGAATTCAGCGTTATTTGGCTCATTCATTCCATGCGCATGGGATTGCACGTTGATATTGGGGGGGGGCAAACGAAATTGAGAAACGACATGGGAGGATGGAAAATGAAACGTTACGAATTCGCGCACGCATTGGCACAAGTTACGACTAGCATAAATATAGTTTTGATAAATTGCAACTCATAGTCATGTCATCCTTGACACTCACTCCCAAAATGATGAAGGAAAAAATCATGAAAAGAATAAAATCAGGCATTCCCGTAGACTATGTACAGTGCAAAAAAACATGATACGTGACAGGACGGAGCTTTTCCGCAGATTCCTGATCCAACATCTCTCTCGTATCTTGCTCTCCTCACAAAATTTACAGCTTCTCCTTCACCATAGTTCCTCCCATATCCTGGCCTTGTCCAAAACCCGAAATCTCTTGACTCAAATCTTGCTCCTGCCCTCATCGAGCAACTCGACGGCAGCCCCACCAATAGCCAACTTGCCAGTCTCCTTGATCTTGGTCTGGAAGACGACCTTGCTGCCCTCGCGCCACATCTCGGTGACGAGGGTCTGGCCCGGGTCCACGGTGCCAGCGAAGCGGACCTTGATGTTCTTGTAGGGGCCAAACGTCTCGTAGATGGCCTTGCCGGCGACGCCAAAGGAGGCGAGGCCGTGGAGAATAGGTCTCTTGAAGCCGCCTATTTTGGCGAAGGAGGGGTCAATGTGAAGGGGCTATTTATTTTATTTCATAACAAAAGGTTAGCCAAACTGGTCGAGATGCATTGGAATGGCAAATGGGGAGGGCGGGAAAGCATATTACTTGTAGTCACCGCTCAGACGATAAATAGCAGCCTGGTTTTCATCCGTCTTGGACTCGACAACCGTGTCGGGGGCACGCTTGGGAGGAGCATTGGCGGCCGTGGCGGCACCACGGTCCCCGCCCTTCTTGGGGCCGTCGAAGCCGCCGCTGCCGCGGACAAAGGCCGTCATTTCGCTGTAAAAGACGTCCTCGCCCGTCTCCTTGTTGACGGTGGTGAGGCCCGATTTCACGACGGCGGCGTTGCCCTTGTCCACGACCTCGATGAGCTTGCCGCGGGACTCGAGGACTCCGCTCGTGGGCAGCGGGAACTTGCGGATCTCGAGATACTGCTCGCCGTGGAGCAGCATCATGGGAGAGAAGTTGGGGATGATGGCGCCAAAGTCAAAGGGCATGTCGGCGGAGAAGATGGGGATGACGCCAAAGGTGGGGAGGACCTGGAAGTCTTCGGCTCCCTCGAAGACGTACTTCAACTCGGTGTGCTTGGCGCCGATTCCGAGATTGTACAGGATCGAGTCGCGCTCCTCAAACTTGAACTCGACGGGGGTCCTTCCTTGCCGATGACGGCCTTGATGGCATCGAGGTATTCGTTGCTGGCGGAGGGAGAGGAGGAGGAGGAGGAGTCATCGGCCTTGTTTTTTTTTCAATAGTCCACATATTAGTATAAAGAACTTTGGCAACGTGTGTCTGCGCGGGTAATGCTTTGGGAAAAAAAGAAACAAACCCGGTGTCCTCTTTTTTTGGTCTTCTTGATTTTTTTACTTGTGTTCTAGTCCTAACTAATTGTACATAAAATTCGTCGAGGGTCAAAACAAAATAGCAAAAAGAGGTCGTTTCTTCATACCTTCTCAGCAACGTTGCCCATATTGCCCATAATCTTCATCATAGAGTCCTGAGCCTTCTCAGGGTTGTCCACGCGGTCATCGTCGAAGCTGGCAATGTTCTTCCAGTTCTTGGAAACCTCCTCGGGAGTGAGCGTGACGTTGACGGGGAACCCGTGGCCGCCGGTTCGCTGCCATCGCGTCTTGCCGCACCATCCGCTGCCGACCTCGTAGAGTCCTCCAGTGGGGTCGGGGCAGTCGTCGCTGCAGAGAGCAAGGACGAGAGGAGCAATGTAATCGGGTTTGAAGGCCTGGACCATCTCGGGGGCATAACGGTGGCGGTCATGGCGGTGCCGGCGTTGGGGGCGATGGTGTTGACGAAGATGTTGTACTTCTGACCCTCGATAGCAAGGGCTCGGGAGAAACCGAGGATGCCGGATTTCTAATGTCGACGTCGGTCAGCATGTGGAATGAAGCACTTCTATTGCGTGGGGCACATGTAACTTACGGCAGCGGCGTAGTTGGCCTGGCCAAAGTTGCCGTAGACACCACTGGTGGAGGTGGTGTTGATGACACGACCGTATTTCTGCTTGAGGAAGTAGGGCCAGGCAGCCTTGGTGACCTTGTAGGTACCGCGCAGATGCACGTTGAAGACGGGGTCCCAGAGAGAGTCGTCCATGTTGGAAAATGCCTTGTCACGGAGGATACCGGCGTTGTTGACAATGATGTCAATGCGGCCAAAGCTGTCAATGGCAGCCTTGACAACCGCGTCGCCATCCTCGGCAGAGGCCTTGACGCCGACAGCCTTGCCGCCGGCCTTCTTGATCTCGTTTACGACATCGTCAGGGTTGGCGAGATCGTTGACGACAATGGTGGCACCGTGCTTGGCAAAGGCCAAGCAGTAGGCACGACCAATACCAGCACCGCCACCAGTGACCAGGGCGACCCTGCCAGTGAAGTCGACCTTGCCGCCCTGCTCACTGGGGCCCATCTTCTGAGACTCCTCGAGAAGTGTCATGAAGTCGTTGGGGCCGCTGGGGTACTGAGGCTTGGAGAAGTCGACAACGTGATCCCACTTCTTGAGGATGGCGCTGGGAGTGTACGAGCTGTCGGCCTTGAGCAGCAGGCCACCAGATCGCTCCCATCGGAGCTTGGCAGCATGGCCACCACCAACTTCGAAAATGCCACCGTTCTCGGTGGAGTTGCTGGAGTGAACAAGAACAGCAACGAGAGGGACAACCCACTCGGGCTTGAGCTGCTCAAGAACATCGGGGGCATGACGGTGGAGGTCATTCTGCTGGCAGCTGCAGTAGACGTTAGTCACAGATCATGTTTTGACACTCGCAGATCTCAGCTTTTGCTCAGCTTTTGCACTTACCAATAGGAGCAATCACATTGCTCACGATGTTGTACTTGGCACCCTCCTTGGCGAGAGTCTCGGTGAAACCGACCATGGCCAGCTTGGCAGCCGAGTAGTTGGTCTGGCCAAAGTTGCCGAACAGACCGGCAGCAGAGGCAGTATTGATGACACGGCCATACTTTTGTTTCCTGAAATGAGGCCAGGCAGCGCGGGCAACCTTGTAGGCACCTTTGACGTGGACTTTCATAATGAGGTCCCAGTCCTGGTCGGTCATATTCTTGAAGCTGACATCCCGTAGGATACCGGCATTGTTGATGACAACATCAACACGACCAAAGTTCTGGATAGCCGTTTCAATGATCTTGTCGCCGTTCTCGACACTGTCGTAGTTGGCGGCGGCCTTGCCGCCAGCCTTCTTGATCTCGTCGACAACAACATCGGCAGCCTATTTGAATCGAGAGATTCCCGGTTAGCCCCGCGTGGCGCATGCATGTGAAAGAAAAATAGACCGACTCCCCGTCCCTTGATCGGTCGACTCGGAAACACATGCCTTTGTTGAATTACCCTCGCCCTGGAATGAGCCGCCCAGGTCGTTGACGACGACACTGGCACCGCGCGAAGCAAAGAAAAGAGCATAGGCCTTGCCGAGACCACCGCCGGCGCCGGTGACGACAACAACCTGGTTGTCGAATCTCAATTGCTCAGCCATGGTGGCGATTGCGAGATGTGATGGATGGTGGAGTGAGGATCTTGTTTCTCTCTGGCTCATCTACGTAGTACGGACGCTCAGCCGCAGACAAAACGACAGAAAAAGAGGAGGAACGATTCGCGAGGGGGTATAATGATGATGAGCAGATTGGAAGGGGAAGGATGGAGGAGAATAAAAGGGAAACCAAAGAGCCGAGAGAGACGGGAGTCGGCAGAACCGCGCGGGTGACGTTATTGGTCTCCATGTCGACCTCCTTCCTCTCCTCTGCCGTCCTCTGCCTCGGCTGTGGGAACATGGAGGCTCTGGCCGCTACCGAGGGGTGCTGGATGTGCTGGATGTGCTGGATGCGGAGCTGTTAGAGCTGGGAGATGCGGGGGCGCTAGTCTTCTTCGGGCTCTTCAACCTTGCTGGCTCCAAACTTCACATGCTTCGCAGACCTCATGCCAACATCATCGTTGATGCCGGCCTCACCGAACTCTGGGGTTCGGACATGTCATGTGGAGACATTGGGACGGACAAAGTGCCTGTCTAGAACCCCAGCCTCCGGTGCAAAAATCAACATTAGTCTTTGTCAGATCCTGCTGTGGCAACTTACTCAATAAAAATAAATAAGCAGCTATAATGGTAAAACTTGATGGTGAATGAACCAGTGAATGCACGTGGTATGGGGTTTTGAAATCGTCCGTGAACAAAATCTCAATTGCTATACTACAAGTTAATGTCATAAAGGTCATTCATTATAGCTCATGAGTCAAGGTTCTACCCCGGCAATTATTGCCATGCATTGTCTGTCAATGCTCCATCTGCATCTGCATGTGGGAGCACCACCACCAACTCGAGCTTATCAGACGGCTCCCTTCTGTTGCGCCAGACCGTCTGCTTGTTCTTCATCTCGGATTCTTCTTCTGGCGACATTCGCAGTCTCAGAATGGGCTTGCGCGGGATTCCCTTGCGCCGCGGTCGTCGACGTCGATTCCCGTGTCAATTTTGGTTGCACCGCGTCAGCTTTATCCTCGGCTTTTGTCTCCTGTTCTTTTCTGGGCGGTGCTCTCACAACAGGCGTGATGGCTGGCGGCGAAAACCACTGGCGCTTCCAGAACCACAAGCCAATCATCGCACCAGTGACGACGGCAACGACAACCCAGTATATCCAGAATCTGTCCGAGACCTTCCAGCTGTCGCCCTTTTCTTTGTCCTGCTGAAAATTGAAGAACGAGGTGCTGAATATGGCCGAGATGAAGGTGCCAGGCAGGAAAATGGTGGTAACAATGACAAGAGTGCGCATTGCTGCACTGTCGAGCCTCGTGGCCTTTGCAATATCAAGAGATACAAAGGAATCTTCCTGAGAAACCTGGTTAAATGCCAACGAAATCTCGTTTTGCAGTCGTGACCTATTCGCTTCTGATCGATGCAGATTGCCAGTCAACACTTGGTGGACAAACGAGAGTCGCCGGCCAATGTTTCTGGAAGTCGTGGCCGTTTTCTTGCTCCTTCTGCCATCTTTCTTGGCCTTTTCCCTTCCATCGTCGTGGTCGTGGTCGTGGTCGTGGTAATCACTATTTCTGTAATCATACAAGTCCTTGTGATGCTTTTGAATGCATTCGACCGTCAACACACTGACACTCATAGTCTCGTACACGTGGATGACGTGCCTCGCAATGTCATGGAGGGACGCGTAGTCAGGGTTGGCTGGCTCGAGGTCGTCGGCAGGATTTTTCCTTTCTTCCCATCCTTCTTCCATTCTTCTGCCTTGTCCCACGTACTCTTGTTCTTTTTTTCTCGGTCTTGTCTAATCTTTTCCACTTTGTCGCGTACCATGGTGCGTGATTGCCAGACTGAATCGTTTGCTAGCTCCACAAACTGTCGAAGCAGCCGCGGATAGATCCAAAACGGATCTCTGAGCTCCGGCGCCGTTGCAGGGGAGTGAGAAGGCTTGTCGAAAATTTGTCCGCGTTCTCCTGCTTTCTCGCAATATCCGCGGCGTCGTCCTTTGCCTTTGATTGGCTTTTGAACAAGATCACCACAGTATGGTTACTCTCGTACCATCTGGAGAATATATTCAGCTTGTCCCAGCCATATTTGTACTCATTCTGCTTCACCTTCCCATCATCTCCTTTGGGGTGGAAAAAGGCCTTGGCCTGAAAGCGGGACCATGATACTGTCCCAGAATCAGGAAACGTACGTCGGCTTTCATCGACGCTCCAAAACCTTCCAGGTGGGATAACGCCCGTCGAGTACTCACCGAAGCCATCATGCTCCTCCTTGTTATCACTCACTGTGACGAGTTCCTCGTAGCCAAAGTAGCCATTAGCTCTTTTGCTGGAGTCGTCCCACCAGTACTCCGGGATCGAAAACGTTGTAGAAAATGCAGCCTTGCAGTTGGCGCATTTGCGCGCTTTGCAAGCCGTTGCGACACTGTTTTGAGGTCAGTATTGGCAGGTGGGAGTAAGCTCAGGGGCCAAGGCAGACATACATGACAGAAGTGCCAGCTTTGGTAGCAAACTTGTACTTGCTCTCTTTGCCTAGATCGTAGACAGACGCGGGCGGAGCTTGTTCGGTTGATCCATCTTCATATCTAAAGGTAAGCCACACCGTCTTGCCGAAAGGAAGCTTTGGCCAACATACCTTCGAACATGACCCGTACATGGACGTTGGAGCATGCACATTTGGCAGCCATCAGCGCGCACGGATATCAGTTGCTCAACACACCAGACGTCTCGTTACCAACTGCGAACCTGGCAACCTGCACGTCGATTGAATGAACAGAACGGAAATCCGAACCAAGTGCCGCGACAGGAATTGTAGATAAACAGAGAGGTCGACTTTCGAGCTGAGGCCGAGAACCCCGACACAGGCCGTAAGCCGATCGCCTCGCTGCGGCTGCGCTGCGCTGCGCTGCACCTGCAGACGTAGCCTGCGACGAGGCATCCAACGAGGCACAGCAACCAAGTCGTAAGTCGTAGGACAGGCGATGCCATTGTAACTCGATTGGGGCTTGGCGAATTATTGAGTCAGGCGCGTCCTTCTTCTCTCTTTCCTGCATACTCGAAGCCGCTGTTGTTTGCGAGAGGCTGTTTTGCTACTGAGCCAGACACTTGCGATGGGTTTTGCCTCGCAGCTGGCCGACAACTGGCACACCGGACTCGTGGCCGTGCAAAGAGTCAAAGACAAACTGGACCCTCCCTTGTGTTGAATTACCCAATTACCCTCGCCCTGGAATGAGCCGCCCAGGTCGAAACCCCACGTGCCATGACGACAGCGACTACGGAGCGGAGTCGGAGTACCCGAGCCGCAACGAGACTAGCACCAGCAGAGAATCCACGGGCAGAAACACGCGAAGTGGCAGGTGAAGTGGGGATAGAAAATCCAGTCGGGTCACATGGAGGCTTGGATCGAGACGTCTGCGACGAAGCTTTGACAGCTTTTGACGAGAGGGGTCTCTCGGGGTTATTTTGAAATTCAAGGCGCAACAAAAAAGCACGCCTTCCACTGTTACCCACTGCGGGTCGGAAGGCAGGGTCCGAGTTTGTTTGTTTGATGATCCGACCCCTCGTCCCATTGGCCAAGTTGCCCATAATAAATCAGATCTTGTCGCCTCGCTTTTTGGGTATCAACAACAAGCGTGACATACTCCGTATCGCAACATCAAACAATTCTTTCCATCAGGCCCTCCGCCACGCTCATCAATATTGCAGCCCACCAGTAGCCTGTCTTATTACCCGTAGGCGTACTCCGTACGGAGTAGCCCAATATACATCTACTGCGACCGACCCACTTGCGTGGCTTCCACGATTCCTCAAGAAAACTACTGCATCTGCTACGGTCATTGCAGACATCCTCCAAGTCTTGCAAAGACTTTCGAAAAGAAGGGTTGTCGGCATCCCGGCGATGCCTACCACCATCCCCGTCGACATGAGCAATTCTCCTCCAGCATATTTGTTCGTTGTAAGGCAAGTTGACACGTGTTTGTTCCTCGCCCCCAAAAATACCTCGTGCATGATTTGTTAACACCTGTCAACATGCAGACACGGAAGCCGACTTGATGCAGCCGACAAATCGTGGCATTTGACCTCCCCGACACCTTACGATCCTCCCCTCACCCACGGTGGTTTTCTGCAGGCGCGACAGGTCGGCAACCAGATCGCCAGCATCCTCGAGCAGGCCAAAGCCGACTACGAGAGCTCGAGAAATGTCAACGCCGACCGGAAGCGCAAACGATACAAGATTGTCATCCACAGCTCGCCTTTTCTTCGATGTGTGCAAACGTCAATCGGCATCAGCTCTGGGCTGGCTCAGACATTTCCGGACTCAATGTACAACCCGGAAGACATGATTGTGCCTCGAGCAACTCCGCAGATCGAGCCGCAGTTTCAATTCAAATCGACGCTTCTACGACTTGATTCTTTTCTCGGAGAATGGCTGTCACCGGAATACTTCGAGATGATCACTCCTCCGCCTGGTCCGGCTCTGATGCTGGGTGGCGCGAAAGCAGAGCTCCTAAGACGGGAAGATTACAGCATCTACGCCGACATACCGGAACCAGAGCCACCACGACCTTCATCAGGTTCGCTCTGGCAATCGCCTAGCGCGAGTCCTGCCAACGTTGCAGGGTCACCTTCAACGGATAGTGAAGGGTCGATTAATGTCTCAACTCTGGGTCCTGCCTTACCTGAACGACCTGAAGTGAAGAAGGGATACATTGCTCCAAGACCCATTTATGCCGTCTCGAGCTCCGGGAGCATACCGGACGGCTTCGTTGCCCATGCACGAGATTTTTCCGTTACTGTGGACTACCAATGGGACTCTACGCGCGCACCACTCGACTTTGGCGATGGCGGCAGATTTGGAGAAGAATGGGCCTCCATGCATAAGAGATTCCGGGGCGGCGTCAGGAGGCTGGTCAACTGGTATGCGTCAACAGACTCTCCCGCCGACATGACCGCGAAAGCAACCAATGGCTATGATGATACCAAGCAGAAGCTCGAAAATGAAGAAGTTGAGACGGTTGTTGTCATGGTCTCGCACGGTGCTGGTTGTAATGCTTTGATTGGCGCCATTACCCATCAACCCGTGTTGATGGATATTGGAATAGCATCAATCACCATGGCTTCGAGAAAGGCAAATTTCGATTACAGCGAGCTGCTTTCTTCGACGCCCGCTCCAGCAGACCTTTCGAAAAAGACCATGGTGCCGGTGGATAGGATGTACGATATCCGCCTCTCAGCAAGCACGGAGCATTTGCGGCGATCAAGCACCATGACCACGCCAAGCTCTGCCAGGTCTACATCGACGGCCAATGTTTGGAATGCAAGCACTGGTCCGAGAGGGCGTACCTCGACCATGGGTGGGCCAGTCATGAGCCCATTCACATACTCGGATCCCTTCTCCTCCACCGGAAGCCGCAGCACCTCGGCCAGCGCAGCCCTCCCGCCCGTCATGCGCCGGGAATCGGCGCCGCACCGGGCGCATCTGTCGCGAGGTTCTTCTCTGGCTTCGGCCGGGTCCGGTGACGGAGCTGCTTCTTCGGACCCAGGCAACCGATCCCCGCCTTCGACAACGTCAACATCGGCATTATGGTCCGCGGGGCCATCATCCCTGCGGCTGATGGACGACGGCAGCGACGATATCGACGACTTTGGCTCCATGCTGCCTGACTTTGACCAGAAGAGATTCAACACTGGAACACCGGCCAGGAGAAGGAATCGTCGTCCATTACTACTGTAGAACCAGTTGTCCCGGTTGTCGCTTCTGCCACAGATGATGCACCGCGATTTCCCGACCACTCACCGCCAACACCGTTTGACGATCAAGATTCGTCCACGCCGCCTATATTTGCTGCTCCAATCAAGCTGCACACCAACTTGGGGTCAGACAAGGCCATTGAGGAGTTGGAAGTCACGCAGCTCGGCGCCGGACTTGGTGGCCTCTGGGGGTTACCGCCTCCTGTGGAAGAAGTAGAGCGCTTCCGCGACATGAGCCACACGAAGCGACGATGGACAGTGACTGATCGTGCTTAGAACAAGCTGGCGATGCATTGCAGTATTGTTGCTCTCTTACTGTTTACCCTTTCTTTCCGTCATTACTACCAAGGTGGTTCAGGTTGAGCGTTATACTTGATACCCCCGAAAGTGAGCGAGCTATTGGGATCACCAGCCCATGGTGAGGGCTCGCTCTCCTTGTTTTCATGTTTCTTTTTCTTTCTTTCTTGCATGTTCTTTGCATAGCGCAGGCGAATTGGCAAAAAGATATGATGACTACGGACTGAGAAGTTTTCAACATGTGGAAATCTT
This sequence comes from Epichloe scottii, assembly GCA_021950295.1. NCBI lineage: Eukaryota > Fungi > Ascomycota > Sordariomycetes > Hypocreales > Clavicipitaceae > Epichloe > Epichloe scottii. The sequence goes on from CP083245.1 coordinate 2,366,302, forward strand.
AGGGCAATGGAGTTGGATTGTTTTCAGAGGCTGGGAATCGGAATTTTTTTTTTTAAAACAACCCCGTTTCACCACCAGTTGAGGCGTTTGTGCCTCGCTGCAATAATAAAAAATAACCACAAGACCTTTTCCTCTGATTCTCGTCGTCCTCGTGTGTCTCGGCCCGTTTCAACCCCTCCCGTTGAATTTATACGTAAACGCATCATCAGTATCCTCAACCCCGTCGACCACGCAGATATTCACCCTCGTTGTATCCGTCCCACCGGGCGTTTTCGTCTTCATCCCCCACAAGCGCAACAACATTCCTCTCCCACCCTCTTCTCGGCACGCATTCTCCCCCTCCCCTCTTCACCACGACGAGCCCATGTCCCCCATCCGTCTGCGTGCCCCTGTCCACCATCCGAGCCTCCTCTCCACGACCCGTACCCGCGCGACCCCCCGGCTCGTCTTGCCGGCCTCGCCCTTCCTCGCCCCCTCCAGCCTCCGCCTCCTCTCCTCCCTCGCGCCAGCTGGGCCTCGAAGTCGAGACCCCCGCACGGCTCGCTGGGCAGCAGGGCCAGCACCCCGCCCCAGTGCCTCTTCACCTCGGCGTAGTAGAGCTGCTCCTCGACGCGGTGGCCCCATATGCATTGCAGGACGGCGACGTTTGCCGCGGCCGGCAGGGAGGCGGGCTCGACGTAGCCCCTGTTCCACGGCACTGCCGGGACGCGAATGGCCTTGGCGAGGCGGTGCGAAGAGGGATGGATGGTGGACGGGCGGAACGCGAGGCTTCGCCAGGGAAAGGTTGTGAGGAAGTAGGTTTGGAGGGGGCGGGAGGACGGGGAGGAAGTGCGTTTGGAAGCGTTGGATTATGAGGTGCTCGTTTGAGCATGGGGGAAAGATGGATTGTGCGGACATTTTTGGGGATCAAAGGGGGTCGGCTTTGGTTGCTGCTGGTGCTCGTTTCGGGGGGGTTTTTTTGGTGTTCTTTTTTATTTTATTTTTTTCCGGTTGCGGTTTGTTTGTCGAGGGAGTTTGTTGGGCCGCGGGGGACATACATGACGGGTTTTCGTGGTGAAAGATGCAGGGCCCGGGGGATGAGAATGTGGGAGATCCTGGGTGAGCTGGCAGTTGGCGCAACTGTCGTGACGCCGTCTGGTTGCAGCTGGCGCAGGTGGAAGGGAGGCTGTGGTTGTTGTTGGTGTTGGTGTTGTTGTCGTCGCTGTCGTGGAGGTTGCTGCACGCAGTGCTTCAAACGACGACGTGGATGCTTCGTTATTATTTTTTTGCGAAGACGAGAGAAAAGAGAGAATCATGAGCAGCGTTGATTCATTCTTCGCTGTTAAAAAAAAAAAAAAAAAAAAAAAAAAGAGTATTGAACGACCGTTCTAGATGGTACCTCATGCCATACAATCAGTCTATTGAGCCAAAGATCCAAGAGAAAAAGAAAACCTCTATCCGTGTGACGGGAATCTTCACCTCCTCTACGTCACACTGCCTTATTCTGTTCCGTCTAGCCCTTGAATTGCGAAAGGGAAAAAAAGGGAAGAAACAACTGTGACAAGCTTTTGGCATGGCATGATATGCGTCCGTACCTCGTGCCTCCGCACTCGAACTACGCACGAAGAAGAAAGAGAACAGGCGTGGAAGCGGCGCTGTTCTAGAGTCTGGTCCGAGTTTTCTCTTCATTGACTAACCGTGTTGATACTCGGTTTCAATGAATTGTATACTTGTCGAGAATGAATCCCCCCTTTGTTCAACCAAACATCTTGTTCATGGCCTGGTGGGCCAGCTCGACGCCGAGGAAGGTGGCTGCGTTGGCGGGAACGGCACGAGCCAGAGCAGGTCCGAAGCCAGGGAAGAAGGCTCTGTATCCTCCCTTTCCGTAGAGGTCACGAATTACACCGCCAAGCGTCACGTTGCCCTCGGCGGTTTGCAGGCGAGACTTGACGGTATCGACGGGGAAGACGGGAATCCACATGGCCACACCGGCGGCGGCACCGGCGCAGGTAACGGCCGACAAGCTCAGCTCGCCAGTGGGCTTGCCGGTGACGGGATCCTTGGGGCTCAGAATGCGCTTGATGTACTCGTAGGCGGCGAAGTAGGCGGCAGATCCGGGACCATCGCGAGCAAGTGTGGCAACGCTGCCGCGGAAGACGCTGCGCAAGCCTCCTGGGCGTACAGCTGGCGGACGACGTCGACACCACCGTTGTACTTGGGCTTCTCGCCTGGCGCAAGCTGCTTCTGGCCCTGGACCTGCAGAATGACCTTGACGCGCTCAAAGGGCGCAGTGATGGCCGTCATGGGAACGGCCGAGAGGAAACCAGCGGTGGAGATTTGGGCGATGGAGAGGCCGTTCGGGCCGACGGTGGAGGAGGCAGACACGATTTGCTTGCCGAGGTCGTAGCCCCAGAAGGAGACGGCAACTGGAGGCAAGTCACAGAGTGAAAAAGTCAGCCGTTTGACCTTGGTTTGAATTGCAGGAAACAAGAGCTTTGACTGTTCATATAATGCCATGGTAATAGCAAGCTGCGGAGGGGGAATGTCGACCGCAATCACGGTGAACATAAGAGCAAAGAAAAACTTACACATGGGAGTCACGCCAACCAGCGGTGCGCTGACTCCGGCGTACAATCCTCTTTTCAGTCCATCTCTAGCGATGCTCTTCTTCACGACATCAATGGCAGACGAGTAGACGCCCCGCTCGGCCGTCTGCAGGCGCACCTTGACCAGGTCGAAGGGGTGGCCGACGACGACGGCGCAAATGCCGCCAAAACCACCTGCTCCAAGGGCGCGCAGCTGTGACAGCAGACCCGACTTGGCAGCTTCTTTGGTCTCTTGTAGCTCGTTCTTGGTCTCGGGGAGGCGGGGGATCTTGTCGGCCACGGGAGCGGGCAGTTTGTCGATTTGCTTGTTGACAGCCTCGGGCGAGGAAGAGGCGGGCATGGTTGGGCGGACGAACGGCACAGGATTACCCGCGCCTGAGTAGGAACAGAAGGGACGTGACGAGGGGGAGAGGAAGAAGACTGGTGAGAAGATGGGTCTGCGACAGAAAAGCAAGAGGCAAGAAAAGAAAAAGGACGAGGTCGGGTTGTGCGCAGACAGAATGAGGTCGTGGGTAAGGTGACTTCCCCGATATGCGATATGCGCAGGTGCCAGAACGGTTCGCCGGTTCAATCTTCGGTTCTGGGAGCGGGCGGGCGGGATGCGCACGTCAAATGGACTGCACCCTGCAAAATGCATGCGCGGTTCTATTCCCAAGTGAAATTGTACTCTACAGTATCCCATCACTCGTCTCGTGGAACGCATCGTCGCCATTCTTGCCTCGGCTATCTGCAAGGTCCGCTCAGGTACGTACCGGACGGGGCTACGGGCGGCATCGGGAAGTTGAGCGAATCACTGGCCAGACACTTTCCCCACTCGTTGGACGTCCATAAAAATGGCATCTCGGATCCCGGCGCACAAGCTGCGGCTGTACCCTTCCTTGACTGGAATTGCATGCATGAACCCATCTTCATCTACTCCGTACCGAGTAATAATACATCAACACTTCTCGTCTCTCCAGACACCGAGGCCAACCCACCATCTCTCCCCCACGATTCGCGGCCTAGACCCTCAGAGGCTTGGATGATTCACGTGTCATGCATCACCAGGGACACTTCTGAGTAGACACGTGCGTCGTGCAAGTAAAAATATTGAAGAAATATACATGCCTCGTCGGATTTTTGACGCAACATTTGGTTTCCAACACAGGAAACGGTCATCTAAAGTTACACCAGGAATCCTGCCCTGTCAAAGCGGCAGGCGTGCTCACTTGTCCCCAAAACCATCGCTCATGTCCAATACGCAGACATGTGCTAGTGACAGGCCGATGATATATATTTGTACGCAAAAGAAGAACAAAGATTGGAGAAAGTGAACTTGCGTGCGCAATCGTGTCGTTGGGCACCCCCAACCACGGCAACCAACCGTCTCCCACCCATGTTGCTTTGAGATACGCTGGAGATTATGTGATCAAATGCCCCCGAACATGGTGTCAAATCAAATCCAATAGGGGTCGCTGGGTCGCTGCGGATGCCTCTTCTAAAGCATCTTTGGAGTAGATGGTGTCGCCGCTGTGCTACGCCCTCGGGTACACCAGCATCCGTAGTCGCCTTCCCGCTCTACCTGGATCACCGCCTCGACGCCTTGGCTGAGCAAATAATCCCGAACTCGGTCGCGTGTCTCGTCCATGGCTGCTCCTCTCGCCACGACAATGTGCACGACGCCTACCAGCTTCTCGCCGTCCTCGCTTCCTGTGCGATCGTCTAACCAGAACTTGGGTGCCCAGTAGTTCACGACGCCCCGTTGTTGCAAGATTCCACCAAGGGTGTTTCGTAGACTATATTCCGTCACTTCGGGGACGCTTAGAAGAAGACGCTTTGCTGAGGAGATGACGAGTGGCTTGGAAGACAAAAAAATGAGGATGGCAATGAAGCACGACGCCAACGGATCCCACCCAGCCCACCCCCAAATGCTAGTCAACGCCGTTGACACAATAACCGACACACTCCCCAAAGTATCCGCCAAAATGTGCAGGTAAATACCGTGCATGTTTTCGTTGTCATGCGCGTGGCCGTGGCCGTGGCCTCCATGTGAGTGGTCGTGTTTGTGGCCATGACTGTGGTCGTGGCTATGCGAATGATCGTGTCCGTGGCTGTGACCATGGCTGTGACCGTGGTGATGATGGTGACCAAATGCCATCATACCAACCAAGTTGACAGCAAGCCCTAGACTGCTAACAACGAAGAGCTCGCCAAGTCGCTTGGTCTTGGTACCCTCCCATAACCGCTCAAATGCCTCAAAGGCGATCTCAGTGCTCAGGAGCCTATCGTTCACCGTCAGTTGTTTTCGCAAGACAAATACCTCCAAAAAGGGGAACTTACATCAACAGAATGCCATTGGCAAATCCCGACAAGGTTTCTATTTTTCCAAACCCATAGGGAAATCTCTGGCTTGGGGGCCATTTGCTCAAGACCGCGGCCAAAAGTCCCACCAAGAGAGCAACACAATCGAAGAACATGTGTACGCTATCGCTGAGGAGGCCCAATGAGTCGGTGACATAACCATAAAATGCTTGCACGACCATGAAACAAAAATTTAAACTGAGCGAAGCCATTAGTTCAACCGTGCAGAGAAGGCAGCAAGACCAAGCTTACGTCATGAAGTAGAAAATCCTCCTGGAATCCTTCTCAGCGAGTATCGCATGCAAAATAGGGTATTCTGCCGTGTACTTGAGCAGCGTCCTTGTGAACAAAGACCTCGGGGCCTTGCTCTCGTTCGCCTTGTGGGAATGGGAATGGCCATGACCATGGTCGTGACTGTGATTGTGATGGTGGCCGTGGTCGTGGTCATGACTATGACTATGGCTATGGCTATGGCTATGGCTATGATCATGTTTTTCGCCATGACTATGATTATGACGATGGTTGTTCTTAATCGGTGGTGAATAAGGAGTTGAAGTTGCGTCGGGGCCAGGAGTAATGATGCTCTTCCCGCCGGCAGTCGTCTCTTGTGTCCATCCGTCGAGAGAATCTAGGGACGGTGGCGGGAATTTTTCTCTGTGCAAAGAAGCACCTGTATTGGAGGGGCAAGACCCTTGTCGAGCATGGCGATCGTGTCGAGAATGCGAATGCGGTCGATCGTGATCGTGTCCATCTTCTTCGATGGACGCGGGGAGCGATCCGGTAGACATGGACGTACGCCAGGTATTCAGCGATGACTGGGAATTGATATGCTGATGATGGGCGTGAGGAAGCGCAGAAGACGGCAGGGCGTATGGCGATGCCATCGTTGTCGGGGCGGCGCGAGGGCCCTTCAGCGATCTTGTTCGTGACGCTGGGGCTGAATGCGGATGCGTGTCGCTGTGGGCGGCAGGGCTGGTCAGATGCCCAGTGCGGTGCGGGCGTTGATAAGTTCGGACGGGAGATACTGGTGTTCCCGACAGCTCAATACCACCCTCATCAGCTTCAAATATGTGGTCAAGGCTGCCGCCTGTGGGTGAGATGAGGTCGAAGCGTTCGAATTGGCGACAAGTTCAGGAAATCTTTTTGGGTGGGTTTATGAGAATGGAGAAGGCCGCCGCGTCGTGAGGCGGTGATAAAAGGAGAGACAGAAGTGCCGACGCCCCCAGCACGTGGTGCGTGCAGCCAATTGAGGAGGGGTTTGGTGGCTGCAGGTCTGCATACATATGGAGGACTCGGAAGGTGCCAGCCACCCAGGCAGTCGAATATAAACAATAAGCTGGCGTCGCATCCAGCGAGGCGGCAGCGGCGCAAGTGACGACGTAAACGAACCAACCATACGGAGTACTCCGTGCCCCAACCCAACCTGGAGATTGTTCTGAGATTTCCCCACCTGCTCCTGCGTCTACGGAAGACTACTCCGTGTAGCTACATGATACGGAGTACATCTGTGCCAAAACCCGTGGTGTTCATATTCTGCCCCTACAGGGCGTGAACCTTCTCCTAATTAGGTAGGCGGTAAGATCCATCTACATAGCTGACAGTATCTTAGTACGAATTCGCACTTACAGTCAGTCAGTCAATCAATCAATTGGGCAGTCAGTCAGTCAATTTTTTTAATCCTTTTTATCATGCCAGTAGTTTTATTTCTCCGCGCATCCCCGCCGAACATTGACTTCCTTCTCCACATGCGGCCACTGGCGGGATGGAGCCACCGCCACTCAGGCATTTTCGTGAACTTTCACGTGAACGCTAGTGTTATCGAGCAGGCAAAGGCAAGGTTGCACCGGATGGGGCAACAAAATATAGTAACGTGGCACATCTTAAAGGTTGTGGAGAGTTATCACGACCACTAGGAACTCAACATGATTTCTAGGTGGGCAGTCTAGCGTGCCGCGAAGGCAAAGACGCCCGCTTAGGCAAACGGCATAGTGAGGGAGTTGCTGTTGTTTAAGCTAGCCTGGCTTGACTTTAGTCATACTTTTAACAGGTTAGCTTGGGTTGTACTATGAGATTGCTTACCAAAGGAGGCATGGCTTAACCATGAGTCCACGCGTTATCTGGGATACGCACTTTCATGCTTAGCAAAAGTTATTTTTGCCGTATCTAATGATAATATAGCCAGTTAGGCTTAGTGGAATGCAAGGCAAGCAGGACCTTAATAAGATGCAGGCTCTTTGGGACCAGATGGAAATCGAGGGTGGGGAGGGGCAAGAAGAGAATGTCGAAGACGAAGAGAATCAGGTTAAACAGGACCCGGGAGCCAATGGCGGGGAGGGATCGGCTGAGAAGTAAAGCGTCTTACACTTTACTTTTTTTTATACAATACTTAGCTATAAGGACTGGCTAAAAGAACGCACGCAATGTTACAGGGAGAAACGGCAGCAATATAATTGCACCTGGCAATTCACAGAGGCAGCAAAATGTTTCTCCTGCCTGCCTGCAAGTGGAGTTTCGTCAATCAAGCTTTGGGGGCCAATAATAATGTCTACTCCGTAGACTCGTCTTGGCGCAGTAAAACCATCTTAGTATAAACATTTAGCCTGTTTACTTTGCCATCGGGAGGTCTCGTAACCTCCAAAAAAAAAAAGAGGCCTAGCACGAGTTTTAGTGGAAACGCCTAATAAGCCGGAACTGAGGATCAACGTGAGCCAATTCTTCGTCCGTCCTTGAAAAAGTTTGTTGGCGGTGCAGCGACACCAGCCCCATTTGCCACATGGCAAAAAGTTCGGGGCTTCGCCGGGGATCGAACCCGGGACCACTCACAATAACCCTGTGGATTAAGGGGCTTTCCCCGAAGCGAGTATATTACCACTATACCACGAAGCCGCCGAGGTTACGGAATTTGCCAGTATTTCAAATTATATCATCAGGCAGCTCGGGTGCCGCAATCATTGGTGTGGTTGTTTGAATGTTGGGGTCATCCTCGTCAAGCCCTTCGTTGCTATATGTGATAGGAGATGTCTCTTCATGTCAGGGAATATACCACGCATACACATTCGTCTTTGATTGACCTATCTCGCGACCTATCTAATTGACTTTTCTGCATAGTCTATCTTATGAGCTACTAGAAACACCATAATTTGCGTAGATTAGTGCGAGCAGCAGCGATTATAGCGGCTTTATAACTGTGGCATCTGTAGGAAGATCTTACCGTTTAGAAATTAGGTCTTTTAATATTTCAAGGACCTATGCCCAGCTAGTCAGCGATTTCAACTGATTTAGCCATAGCTAGATTAGCAAGTCTAGCAGCGATTCTAGTGGCAGCAAGATTAACATCAACAGGATTTACAGGACCTAAGGGCCCGACATCAATGGCAGCAGCAGCAAATACAGGATCTTTAACAGGAGCTAGCTATAGAAGAGGATACCTTTCTAGCAGCTTTTGAGAGGTGGCATGTGACCTAGAACCCCTACATTAGAGAACAATTTTAGCATCTAGCTAGCTAGTGGTAACAACTATCAACACACTCATTATCAACGGTTTATATCGCAACACTTGTTCCAAGTCTTGTCGTGGTGCTCCTAGAACTGCCAAGGCGCACAATCAACTACGACGTCTATCGTCACCGAATATGCTGCCGTTGCTCGTGGCTTTAGCTTGCTACTCATAAGTCATGGGTCGTGCCGGCGGCAGGAGCATTACTAGTGTCGACGTAGCTCATGGAGCCATTTGTTTCTCCCTCCTCTACGTCCTTATCCGCACCCATTGTATTTTCTTCGTTGGCCGCCTGGTGACTCACATCGCGCGACAAGACGCGAATTATCATGCATCTTGTACAGTTGGTCAATATTCACCTAGCTAGTTATAGCTAGCATCTCTTGTGTAGTAACAAACCCCAGGGAAAAAGAACCCGAGAAGTAATTTTAAAAGTTACTTTATGCATAGAAGCAATCAAAAGCTCTCTCTCTCTGTATCTTTCTTACCAATTCAATTCCTGCCGCAGGCTACTTCGTAGACGGAGAGTTTAAATGAGAACATTGCGTTCCCAGCCATAGTTCGCGACCACAGCAAAACTCAAATTCATGACTACTTCTAGTAATATGCGCGGTAATAGTAATTGAGTTAATTGAGTTTGACGACACCGCACTAGCACCGGAACAGGAAAACTTACTTGCAATAATAAATATATTCCCCACCACCCGATTGTGCTCATCATCATCATATGTACTCACAGCTTCGCTGGCCACAATCTTTGATATTTTCTTCTTCTTCTTTTAATTTCAATACTCAGTCTCGCAATTGTCCGTCGTCAGTTGTCACTCGTTCTTCTCCGCCAGCATGAGGTTCGTTCAGGCGCTCCTCGCCTTGATCGTGCCCATTGCATCTGCTCGCATCCTCGAGCAAGGCGAAACCAACAACAAGGTGCTGGTTCCCGACGAAGAGTTCTTGATTGAAATCGCCCCAGGAGAGACACAATGGATGACTTTAGATGACAAGTGGGAACTCCGCCGGGTAAGTGCCTGCCAGCTGTTGGATGTTACAGCCTCACATCCTAGGCATCACCTTCCCTTTCAAGCCTCCTCTTCCATTTTGTAGATTTCTTGGATTCAAGACATGACCTCTCACATTCCATTCACTTGCATCGTTCTGCTCCTACCGCGCCAGGCCTACAACCGGCCGCAGCTTGCACACATATACTAACCCTTGCTCCTCCTTGCATCAGAATGGGCAAGGGTTCATGGACATCACTGCGACTCGAGATTTGGGCACCGTGAATGCAGCTGCGAAGGAACCAGTCCAATACCCTTACCACTGTTTGCACAATGCCGAAGTCGGGCGGCTCGCCAAGCATTTGGATAAGCATCGCATGCGAAGAAACCTGAAGAAGCTGACCAGCTTCCACACACGATACTACGACTCGGAATACGGTCGTCAGTCGTCCGAATGGGTACTTAAAAGGGTCAGGGACATCATCAAGAAATCTGGCGTCAAGCGCCATGTTACTGTCAAGAGCTTTCACCATCCGTGGGAGCAAAGCTCTGTCATTGCAACCATTGCTGGAGAGTCCAGCACCACCATTGTAATAGGGGCCCACCAGGACTCTATCAACCTGTGGCTGCCCACGCTGGCCGCCCCTGGAGCTGATGATGGTGGAAGCGGTACTGTTACCATCATGGAGGTGTTCCGCGCCTTGCTCAAGTCAAGAATTATTCGGGCGGGAAAGGCCGCTAACACGATTGAGTTCCACTGGTACAGCGCTGAGGAGGGCGGCCTGCTGGGCAGCCAGGCCATTTTCAAGCAGTACGAGAAACAGCAACGTGACGTCAAGGCTATGCTGCAGCAGGACATGACTGGTTACATCAAGGGCACCTTGGACGCAGGCATGGCTGAAAGCTTCGGTGTCGTCGTTGACTATGTTGATGCCGGTCTGACCAAATTTGTCAAGACGGTCATCGAGCAGGTACGTCAAGGATCCGTCAAAGATCCGTCATGCGCCATCGGTGGAAACCTGAACAAGCACACTGACCCGTCTTTTCTAGTATTGCAGCATCCCATGGGTTGAAACCAAGTGTGGCTACGCCTGCTCGGACCATGCCTCCGCCTCAAAGGCCGGGTATCCCTCAGCATTTGTCATGGAGTCCTTGTTTGAGAATTCGGACCAACTCATTCACAATTCATCGGACGTCATCGATAACCTGTCTTTTTCCCACATGCTCGAGCATGCGAGAATGACGCTAGGACTCGCTTACGAGCTTGCTTTCCACAAGTTTTAAAACAAAAATTATTTTAGAAAGTTGATGAGACATTCAAAGTCACTCTTTACTATGCATGTCTTCTGATATTATTACTTCAGGACTAAACCTTTTGCGAATCTTTCCGCACTGCTACACGCAAACGGTCAGAGCGGGTAACACAACGGCTCGACAAGTAATAAACAAGGATCTACGGAGTAATTACTGCCAGAGAGAGAGGGGGGCTTTGCCATCCATCAGCAGCAATCGACAACAATCGCCCCCATTGTTCTAACAGAACCTTTGCTTACTGTCGGAACAAGCATGATATTAGTTCCTTCGCGTGGCTTTGATTGCAGGTCCGCCAGCGCGGGCCGACCGCAGCCGCGCGCAGAGGGCATCGTGGCCCCTTGATATCACGTGGCTGCCGCATAGAATGCCCTCTTTCTAGCCTCCTTTTCCTTTTCCTCTCTTTCCGCTGCAGACTAGAATAGATAACAAACACGATTACTATTCTTCGGTCTTGTCTTTTAATCCTACTAGTAGATATCCTACTATACTAACACTGATCAGTGGTTACCTTCAGGCTTCACCTAGCTCTCCGCCTGCTGCAATAATCAGGCCGGTCCTAGCTCTGTACGAACCGCAGATTAGCAAGGTTAATCGGAAGAGACAAACTATCCTAAGATGTCTTTGCCCTATAAAATAGGAGGGCCATGTTCTTAAGATAGATTGTGCTAAGAAAGACGTATATTCTAGCTCTCCGCCTACTGCAATAATTAGGCTAACCCTGGCTCTGTACGAATTCGAAGCTCTTAGGTCCGTCACGCACGAAGCCGACCGCCTAGCCTCGCGATCCTTCAACCCGTATGACCCTAATCCATCAGCTAGATCAACCGTCAGGTCAATCGTCAATTCAATCATCAGGGTCGCTGCCGACGATGCCGCCCGATTCAAAATGATCTACAACCAACAACGTCTGTTCCTTTTAATAGGCATCTACAGACCCCCCTCTCTGATCCATTTGCAAGATCAACCCGATGAACTAATCCAAGTCATCCAATCGATCCGATATTATCAAAGTCATCAGATCGATCAGGTTAATTGATCCCTACCGTTACAACATGCCTCTTAATCACGTCAATTTATGCTGTGAGTAAAACTCGAACGGATTTGAGTTTGACTGCGGTCGCGAACTATAACTCTTGCGCTATCGCAGCCACAAAGTTTATTCGCTAACTTTAATCTAACCTCGCAGCCCCCTATATTTGTAACCTTGAAGCTTATTTCTATCTTAGGTTAAATCTATTTTTGTAGACTTTTTGAACTTATATATTAATTATTATACTAGCTAGGTATTGCCAGTAATCATGTCTTTTGAAAATTAGATGCATTGGCCATAATGCGCCTAAAAGAAATATAAAAATCAACAACCTTCCTCTTAATCCAGGTCAGCAAGATCAATCCGTCCAATCAGATCAATTGATTTAAGTCATCCGACCTGTCTGATATCATCAGATTCATCAGATTCGTTAAACTAGTCAGACCAATTAATCACAACCGCTACAAGCAACCTCTTGACCAATTGATCCAAGTCATTAAGGCGATCCGTTTGACCGATTTGATTAACTAGTTAGACCTGTCGATGCTATTCCTTTCCCCTTTGCTTTGTTACCCCACAAGCTTGTATGAACGGATGTGTGGTCCTTTTTATCCCTGTTTTCCCCTTCTTATTGAATTGATATCATGCTTGTTCTGACAGCTACCCATCGAAGGCCGATGACTCTGCCACTGTGACCGGGAATACCTGCAAGCTCTGACGACAATGATGCTCCAAAAAATTATGCCCATTTAGGCCAGTCCACACATATTGTATTGCTGGGCGACCTTCATAATTCTTGAGAATGTGGCTTTCTGTAATCTCCTCATAACTCCTCATCACTCCTCATGCGGCGGTAGACAAATTCGAATAATTCGCGATAGTTCTAATGATCAGAGTTGGCGTATTTAGTAATCGTCTTAGGTCCCGTGAACCTTGTTGTCCCCTTCGGCTATAGTATACCAGTTTCTCCGGTCCCAATGAAATTAATGAAGTTGACCCACTGGGATAGACTCAATAGCAGAATTATTAGGAACAGTAATCTGTACTATCATCGCAGCTGAGTCATGTCTACCGCGCCGTTGCGCGCAGCTGGCGTACCTCATTGCAACGTCTCGATTAACAGCAAAGTAGCTGTTGAGCATATATGCTTATTTATCGCAGCTACTATTAGGGGTGCCCACTCCGTTTTTTGGCCCGGTTGGCCTGGCTGCTTCAATAGTAGCCTCCAAACAAGTGAAATAAAAAGTCAGTCGGGGGTTGGACATAAGCACGGCCATGTTAACAGTGCCATTATCAGTGTCTCGAAGTCTGCTCAGCCGACCCCGAGTGACCCCTTTGAAGAGATTAGTGAAGCCAGGTCGTGTCTGAGCAGCTTCCATTGCGAATTCTGATGTCGAGGTATATATAAAGCCTTCTGTAAGTTCTGGGATGGTGCAGGATGTTGATCGTTGCTAGAGGCCAGTCAAACGCTGTACATCCTGTGATCCTCCTGGATGCTCTCGTGCGCGCCGGATTGCCTTTTCTCGCTCACTAGACGCAGCTTGGACCTCTTCAAGCATAGAATAGCGTTCCTCCATAGTATCTCGAAGCCAGTAAAGACACGAGTTTGCGAGACGAATTGAGTCAAAGCGCGGATCCATCATAGTTGTTTGTAGCTCATCATTGATGCCGTATCTATCCATGCAAGAATACCACTCCTCGTTATTCTCAGAATAGGGATCATGATAGACTAGCGCATCCAAGGAGATGGAGAGAATGATGCAATGCATTCAAGACCGTTGTGCAGGCAACGGAAATTGTTCGCAAGCTGATGGTGTAAACACTGTTGGGACTCGGGAGAAGCGTCATCGCATGCATTATTGGTCACAGGCCCGGTGGCTCGTGTCTGTCTTGGGTCATATGTAACCAAGATCGCGCACATCCTGTTAAGTCAACAGAGTTTCGCAATTGAACACAATCAGAAAGATGCTCGGGACTCATGCGTGCTTTGCACTCTCAACATCGAACACACAAGGATTGGCCATGCACAGCAGAGCGGAAGAAGGTAGAAATGGAACCATCTCAATATAAATCTGACTAGAGCAAATAGGAGCAAAGTCATGATGGCCTTCTCATCGCCATTCCAATCCTTCGTCTTGTGTAGCAAAGATAACCTCAAAGAAAAAAGCGGCGCACCCGACTGGCCACTAATTTGTGCGTACATTATCAGTCCTCCCATGGTCCACAACTACTCATACAACAAGATATAAAAAAAGCCACCAAGGCATCAAAACTCCAAATTCATTCCATTCCATTCCATTCCGATCCTTCGTCTTGTGTAGCAAAGATAACATCGGACTGTCAAAATGTTGTGCTGGCGTATCCTCCCATGGTCCACAACTACTCATACAACAAGATAAAAAAGCCACTGAGGCATCAAAACTCCAAATTCATTCCATTCTGTTCCTTTCAGAATGACTCAATCGCAATCACCATCCCGCGTTGTCAGCACTTGTACCGCTCTGCTCATCCTGCTGATTGGACCATCCTTCGCCCACGCCGTACACGCCTCTCCTCGTCCATTGTTCGAGAGTAAGACTGGCTTTGTTGCGTTGCGTCTGAACTCTTGGAGCATATGACTTCTGCTTCTTTCCTTTTGTGGGATCGAAAGGCTCAACCATCAACACAGGGTTTCTGGCAAGATCATCAACCGGAACGACTCGGTTCGCGTGCAAATCAGTCAGTGGTTCGATCGCCCTCTTCTCCTTCCCGGGGCAAGAGCGCCCAGAGTGCATACGACGACGCGCGTTGCCTTTGCAGCAGTTGCAGTAGATAATGAGGTGACGATTGTTGTAAGGGCATTGAGCGTATTCATGGCCATGGCAATGACAGCGATCGCAAAATTTGTCGTAGCCTCGAACTTCCAGGACAAGGCCCCTTACCTCATGGTAATCGTAAATAACCTTGAGAGGGTTGTTGTTTCTCAGACCCATGATCAAGGTAGAGCTACCAATGTAAATTTGACCTATCATAGCACGAGAAACTGCCACATTAAGTCGACGCCTATTGTCGGTGAAGCCCGTTGCCAAGGATCGAACCATATCGTAAATCACGATTTCCGCTTCACGTCCTGCGGATTCGTCGACCAAACGGATGTCCACGGAATCATGATGAACCTCCGTGTCCGAAATCTTGCGAAAAAATTCACGAAGTAACATTCTCTGTGCTGTGTACGGGGTGATTACCATGATTCTGGCTTTACGAACCTTGTCAGCGGGGACATTTTGTCTGAGATCGACGCAATTTGGAAAATTCTGTCGAGCGATCCAAGTGACAAAACTCATGACCGCGTGGGCTGAGGCATGGTTGCGGTAGGTAGTTCCAACCTTCTCCTCCTGTGATTGGTTTAAGTCAACGAAAACGGAACATCCGTTGGAAGCCGGGGAGGAGGAGAAGAGAGAGCTAAAAGCATTTTCCACCAGATTGCTCACGTCCTTCTTGTGCTTGTTGACCAATGTCATGCGACCTGGGTAAAAGTTAAGGGCGGCCAGGACTTGACAATCGCCCTCAGAACGCCAACTCTTCTCGAGATAAATGTCCACGACACCTGCCTTGTCCATGCGAGCGAGGAGGCTGACGGTGCGCTGAGGACCAAACACGTCGCGATAACTGTGGACGAAAGCATGCGGGCGAAGTTCAAAATTACCTCTCAAGGTGGTAGAGACTGGACCAAATTGCAAGGGATCCCCAACCAAGAAGACAGCTGCCTTGGGCCAGCAAGAGGTGAGAATAAGAGTAAGACCCTCGGTCATGCGCCCTGCTTTGTCGCCCACGACAACACCGGGATACCAGCAAGGGTGGTGATTTGCGATTTCCCGTGCGACAACTGGAGTACAGAACACCACTCGCGATCTTTTCAGAATGGTCTCAGCGCACTCACGAGCTTTTTCAAAGTAGCGGGATTTGTGGATCGTGAATTTCTCTGGATGCAAAGAGTATGTCTTGATTCCTTTCACGATATCTGGCCACCTGCCAGGGTTTTTCGCAGCCTCTGCCTTGATCTGTGATGAGAGGGAGTATTGGGTAAGGCTGGGGTTGCGCACTTTGAATTGCTCTGCCCGAGTCATGTTCAACAGATTGACAAAGCTCTTGTTGATGTTAGAGTCGGCCTTTTTCTCTTCGATCCGCTCTGGTTCCACCGCGGATTTAAAGACATGCTTGATTTCCTTGTTGTACGAAAAAAGACGAACAACCTTGTCAGAATGGGAAAGGTATTTTTGCAGTGCATCATCCAATTGCACATTCTGTTCGCCAGTGAACACCACTCTCGTGAAACCAACATTCTCAAAGGGAGATACCTCTGGAGCTTCGGGGGAAATCTTCGAATGATGTCGTCCTAACCTTTGCAGACAAATTGAAGGACTCAGAAGCTTGACTTTGGAAATTTGTACCACCTATATGACAAGGTCCCGAGGAAATCGCGTGCACAATTCGCATAACGAAAGAGGTCTTGCCTGTGCCTGGAGCTCCGACAATAGATACAACGCCACCCTTGGCCTTCTTCAGTGCGGGGAGGTGATCCAGATCTGCTTTCGGGAATTTCTTCTCTTGCAGGGCAGTGGATAAGCCAGGAAAGGCAGCGTACATGTCTACAATACTGTCCTGGGGGAATTCATGAGAAAAAGACCACATCCACTCAAACCAGGTCGCTCGAGCTGAACCCTTTTGGAGGCCATTCATAATACGGACTGCATCGGCTTCCGTCTTTGCGGTAGAGCTGTCTGATTTGCGCCAAATATAGCCTCGGATTGTCTTTTTCTCGTCGCTGGTGCATTGTAGTTCATGGTCGTGCCAATTCTTGGCTTTGACCATGCGATCTAAATCGACTTTGATAAAGGGAGCTTCGTATGGAGCGGGCCACTCGACCTGTCTGGGTCGATGCATAACAAAAAAGAGATCGGACTTGCTTTTGGTATGGAGGGGTTGTGGGACGCGATGACCTTTCCAGTGTATACCGAATGGGGATTTGTTAGGGGCATTGAGGGTAAGAATCTCGCGATCGAACAAAGAAAAAATTCGCTCCCGGTATTGAATCGTTGTTTCAGTGTCATCTTGAAACATATCCCGGGCTAGATCGAACACGCGATACTCCAATATCTGTTCCTCCGATTTGTTGGAATTTTTAACCTTATCCCCATCCGTTACTTTTTTGTTGACAAAAGGTAAGATAATATCAGCCGCGCCTTGAGTGAACAATTTGTCGTATTCTGCTTGCTTGTCGAATGACTCTTCCTCCAAAATCCCGATCCAAGGTCATCCACCGGCTCCGCTTTCCCACCGTCATCATAAACGCCAGATGCCATCTTGGCTTGTTCCTTCTTGAGACGGTTATTATGATGGGTTTCCAACTCCTTGACTCTTGTGTAAGTCCGGACTTTCAGAACAAGGAGTTTTTGGAGAAACACCTGCGCGACCTTGCGGCGGAGCTCGTGGTCTTTCATGAGACTGGGCAAGGAGTGGAACAAATTCGAATAATCAAAATCGAACACCATCTCCAGTGACTCTCCGATGTCTGGCATGGCGATCTGGGCATCCCTAGAAAAAGGGACGGAGACCAAAAAGGCTATTGGGCCACCATCGGCCTTGACGCCATACACATTCAAGTCATCGTCTTTCTCCTGCCACTCAGTGCCGGAAATTGGGGACATATGGCAGTCCATTAGCTTGTCACGGCACGCTTCATTGAGGAGTTCGTCTCTGTACGCTGTGTCTGCAGCTCCGAAGCCAATAGTGACAGAATAGTGTTCCCGATTCATGAAGGTGTAGGTCAGAGGGACTGCATGAAGGGGACGTTCCAAACCATCCGTGACGCAAGTCTTGAAGTCGAGATCGTGAATGGTGCGACAGTTAGCAGTGATCTTATTATAGATACCATCTGAGCCCTCCTCATTGCTGTCAAAACGCGCATGGTAATGATCTTCCCAGGATTCCGGTGGGATCACCAACACGGACAGGTTGAATTGATCAGAGTCGTGAATGGAGTCAAGGAAAGGGGAGACAAGTGCTTTCAGTTGAGCCTGATCATCATATAGGTGTTCTTCCCAAAACGCAGGGTTCTTGAAAGCCATGACAGGACCGGAAGGGACACGGAAGTCAACGCGAGTGGCCTTCTCACAGGTTGCACTGAGGTACTCAGCATCAGTGATCTCTTTTTCATCTTTCCCGATGTTCTGAGGAACGTTCTCTAAGGAAGGGTACTTCACGGAACTCCTGCTAAAATCCAACTTGTAAGGAGGTGGTTCTGAGTGAGGCAACCAGGCTGAGAGAGCATCAACATCGATCGACGAATTGAGAGTGACAGCTTCAGCTTCACCGTCGATCAGGGGGACTTGGAGTGTCGCTACCACTAGAGACTTGGGTCCTGTGCGGGAGTGAAGGATGACTGAGAGGAACTCTGGGGTAAAATCGCCCACGACCACTTCCAAGCTGGCGCGAATGGCTGGGGCTTGACTGAGGCCAATCCTGCGAATGTAATCTGGATGGTGGCCTGGTAGAGGATGGTCATTCACCAAGATCACTACCTTGTTCGTATTACCATGTCGAAACAATGTGCCCAGCTTCTTTGCACGTTGTTGTCGACCGGTTAGTTCAGAGGTTTCACCTTCCTGAGAAAGAAGCTCGTTGTTGTCCTGATACGATGTTTGATCCCATTCTTGAGGGTTTACAGGTACATCTGTCCCAGCTGGTTCCGTATTCCACATTGGTTTCGCATCCTCTGGTGGCGGTGATACGGTATCGCAATAGTTTTCTTGAAGAGAGATTGATTGAGCCCATTGAGAGTCAGGAACAGCATCGGAATTGTCTGGCTGATGAGGAGGAACTGGGGAAGCCAATGGAGGGTCGAGAACAACGGAGACACCTGTGTCCGAGTTACCATCTCGCTGGGGTGACACTGGAGCAAGAGCGGAATAATGATTGGAAGAGTCAAAATTAAAGTGATCAGCCATAATCCAAAAAACTTCACGGTTTTCCTGGTCTTCCGGCACAGGGACCAAGAAAGCAAAGTCAGGTTGGACGAAGATGCCCAGGCGATAGGCAGAGTTTGAGAGTCGATCCAGTGCCAAAGCTAGCTGTTCAACGAAATAGTTGTCGGTATTCTTGAAAGTTTCAGACCCGACACGGTCGTTGACGCCTTTGGAGATCTCCTCAATAGCCTTTACGATCGACCTGATAGATGGAATGTCGGAGATCCGAGGTTTTTGGTGAGTGAGACTATAATGGCATGCACGAGCTCCGCCTTTGAGTCCTGAGCCGGACGTGGTGATTTTCTTGTAGCCATCGGGAAAATTCTCTAGGAACACATCGTAGGCCTTCGCACCAGCCATGATGTTTGAGAATTCGACGGAATTGTCGGGTATATGGGTTGGGATGTAGGTTGGTCGACCCAAAGAGATATGAGAATTGTGAGAATGAAGTTGAGGGGATGCAACGCGATGGCGGGAGAGGAGGGATGATGATGAGGTAGGGAAGGAGTTATGTGTCAAACGACGAACGACCGGAATCGTAACGTCCAGAAAGTCATAATATATAGAGAGGGAGATTGTGAGGAAATTTTCATAAGAAAACGGGGGTTGCGGTTGTAAACAGCTGTCAGGAGTGCCAGCGTTATAGCCCCACTCAAAGTGAATGAAAGGTGACGGTATGATGCATTGCCAATAACGGATGTAGTCAATGAGTTTTTGAAACAAAAGATTAAGAGATTCCGTTGCCATGCCACTAGGGCCACGACGACAACGGGGGCCTTCTGCTACCAGGAAAAACATCCTGGGTGCCGTGTTGGGCCATTGCTCTATCATCCGTGGCACATCTTCGCGCGATGTAGATTCTGATTCTTCATGTAACCAAAGTCCTTGGCCTAGCCGAGACCTGCGAACTTTAAATTGACGTTAGTTGCCGCGTCCACGCATTGTAATAATTTAATCGACAATGAATTTCTCACCTTTCTTGTCTTGAGGCGGACCAAGTGTTCGATACTGGTCTCTGAGTCATATTTGAGGTATGGCGGAAGAGAGACTTTGTAACGTAAAGGGACCGACTCGTCGATAGGAGAGCTTGGTTTGACTGTCAAGGTGATATTCATCGTGTCCCTCCCTTCTTGGCCGGTTTGACGTAGATCAATTCATCTTGTCTAGTTTAGAGGGGGCGAGTGGCGATTGTCAAAACACATTCAGTCGTGCAAGAGCCAACTAGGTAGCGTCCCGTGCGTCTTGGAAATGTTGGCGCTGCTTTATCCCGAAGTGTTGCGGGAAGTCAAAAGCTTGATCAAGAGAGATGAGTTCAAGAAAAGAAATGAAGAGGCTTCCAGCCAGGATAAAGTTCGCAACCTCATGGCGGCTCTAAGGGAGATGTCACAAAAGGCGATGTGGGGCAAATGCTGATGATGATGATGGTACATTTACGTGACTGGACCAACGGCTGTCTTATTGTTTGGCTGATTTTGAAACCCCTTGTGAATCCGTGAGAGCAGTGTCTGGAGTCTGGAGTTCCATGTCGCCTGCTACCCGGACTTAATCACCCAGCATTATTACTGCGAAAAATTTCTTCCAATTATGTGCCACGTCGTGCTGATGTCTTTGCTCTACCCCGATAGAGGAGGTTTGCTTTACTGTGTTTTTTGCGGGGACTTTCATCAGTTTCGGCCTGTGCAGGAGAGCACAATATTACATACATTCATTAAGTCAACCCCTCAGTGAATCACCCCTACATATTATGTGTTGGGCTCGCGACTGGATTCGTAACGTCCAGAAAGTCAGAAGATGCTGTTAGGAGTGCCAGCGTTGTAGCTCCACTCGAAGTGAAAGAAAGGTAACAGTATGATGTTTTGCTAATAACGGAAAGTTGAGAAATGGCTCGGCAAGGGGGACGTACGAGGCATAGAAGATTTAATTCAATGGTTCTAATGGAAATGGGGTTAGTGATACGAGATTAACGCCATAGATTATTTAAATGGTATTTATCTTAGACTCATTACTTTCTCTTTTCTCGCTCTATGTCGATCCGAGCGTGTTGTAGAAATTACTCGCATTTTTGTCTGACATTTCCGTGCAAAGAGATAGAAAGCACATGTGCATTGCAGAAGCACAAGGTCTAGTTCCCATTTCGACCAACTGAATTAGTAGCTCTGTAAAAGAAGCGCTTTAAAACAGCCAAAGAAAGCAAATACACCAGGCCCATGATTAGAAAACCCCTTCACACTACCCTAGAAATGTAAGTGAAAAGGCAGGCTTATTATTAGGGAAAGCGGAGCGATGCCTAGTTGAAGCATCCGACGGAAGTTAAGGAACTGCCAAGGTCGCTTTTTCGGCATTCTATCTTTACACTGAGTGACGTTAGGAGGATCGTGCCTGCAGTTATTCCAACAAAGCGTAGGTCTTCCGTGGATTCTGATGCCAAGACGATCGCCGCTGGCGGTCCAAAGTGCAGTGTAATATTGGCCAAGATCCGATATCCAGGATATAACCTGTTCGAAACAAAACCAACTCCCTTGTGTGTTGCCTGTGAGGTGATAACCTCAGAGGTGGTGAGAGGTTGCCAGTTAAGTGAGGAAGGAGCCAACTCGCATCCAACATTGCAAAACAGGCATTTAAACCTTCAGAGCCATGGAGTTCATTAATCCTTCAAGAAAGCAAAGCGATCCCTGATAAAAGCACCTGCAGAAGTCAGGGAAAGGAGCCATGTGGCAGCTTCCCGCTTCCCTCTATTAAAATAAGACTATCCTATAAATACAAGAACATCCTTAGTAATGATTAGTTAGAAAAGAAGAAATCGTTTTACCTATTAGTCAACAACCCACAGATATACTGCAAAGTATCGCAACGCTCTAGTCTTGGTGTTGAGAAACTTGACAGTTACAAAGGGGAGGGAGATTGTTATTTACATGAGCGGACGGACTCGTCAAGACCCTCACATTAACAGGCTTCAAAACGGGCTTGTCGGATCAATGTAGTAAGAGAGCTCTTTTGGCGTTGATGATGGTAATGCGAGAAGAAAGTCGATGATCTATTTAGAATCTCGTTGGCGTTTATTTCAGGGTAGGCCGTCGTGCATAAACTTGGGTCAAGTCAGATTGTGTGCTGTCTGATTGGCCGAGCAGTGGAGGACAAGCTCTCAATCCCAGACCGGACTTGCACAAAGCTCTCCATCACGAAATCGACGACCGCGCCTCGCATTTCTTTGTCACTCAGCCCATCCTCCGACCCTTTCGATCCGTGCCAATGGTCTGAATCTGTGGCCATACTATCGTGTCATCGTCATCGTCCTGCCCCCTCGCAGACTGCCAGTGCAGCTGCCCCTGGTCCTCTACCTTTTAAATTACTCTCCTCTACTTCGCATCTCATCGCTTTCTCAACTCCTTCGCCATGGCCAACGCCGAACACGATCCTCTCCTCCTGCTGCGCAAAGCCATCTCCAGCAGCCAGCCATTCGTTCCCAGCGCCTCGGATGACCCGGGCGCCGACGAGTCACCACTCGCCCAAGCAACCCACCTGCAGTTCTCGAGCCAAGGCATCGCCCTCGCCATCGACACACCGACGCGCTTCATTTCCAATGACAAACCCGTCGATCTACGCAGTATCTACTTTGCGTGGCTGAATCGCGAGCTTGCCATTCCCGAATACAATGCCTCTGCCACAACGCTCAACGATCAGCTTGCCGCTGCTGGATCCACCGGCAAGGTGCAGAACTTGGGTTTCATCGAACGTCTCGATCTGATCACCTGGTTGGAGGGCGCGAGTGAAGAGAGCGAATACATCAAACCTGTGGCGGGAGATGCCGATGCTGCTGGTGCTGGTGCTGCTCCAGCATCCAAGCCTGGTGCTGCGTCGACAGCTGCTCAAGCGAGAGCAGGAAAGGGCACCTTGGATCCAAGGCTAGCCAGCGTGTACGATGGCGAGCGAAGGATGGGTGATAGGAATACAGTTCTAAGGGGCATCAAGCCTACGGTATGTATATGGACCCATGGGGATTTTTCCTCGTCTCGGAACAAACCAACTCAAGGGGCGGGAAATAATACTCAGACATGCACGACTATTTCTAACTATTCGAAAACGATAGGACTTCTCACACGTGCGCAAGCTTGCCGCTCCGTTCATCAAGAAGAAGTCGCAACCACTCTCAGCACCTGGCCCAACATCATCATTATCAATCAACCAAAAGGGACCTACCAGGAGACCAGATCCCATTATTCTTCTCTCGCCATCGGCCTCGTCACTGCTCCGAATGACCAATGCGCGATCCTTCCTCGAAGACGGCAAATTCGTGCCCGCGGATGCGAGCGGCTCCACGGCCAGTATGCTCCACGTCCAGCGTGTCATGCGAGCCATCGACCCTAACCGCCCCCTGCGATTCATTCTCGTTGAGGGCTCTGAGCAGTTCAAGCCGGAATACTGGAACCGTGTGGTGGCTGTCTTTACAACCGGGCAGACTTGGCAGTTCAAGAATTACAAATGGAGCAGTCCCAGTGAACTGTTCAAGCATACACTAGGCGTGTACGTAGGCTGGCGAGGAGACCAGGTTCCCGACAGCATTCGCAGCTGGGGACAAAGAGTTCTTTCTACGGGTGTTGATCGATGGCGCGGGGGTGACGGCGCAGATGCCTCTCGATTCAGGGACAAGGAGGTTGTGGAACAGATTTGGAAGTCGATTGAGATGAACATGCGGAACAAGGGGTGGCGAAACGATTCGGCACCGACGTCGATATAAAAACTGATACGAGACTGGCATTGATGGTGCTTGTGCTGTTCCATGCTGCGCTCAGCGTTTTCCATTTCCCATCATGGTGTTTCATCATATATGAACGATTGCGGGTGAGTGCTCGAGGCGAGGTGGGGTCTTGAGGAAGAGGGCACATTCCCGACAAAACAGAAGAAAGCGTCGGCGTTTGGTTTCATCATTGCAATTCAATTCATCTCTTGAGGTTGGGCACAGAAGATGGCGTACTGATAGTCATAGTAGCAAGTTGCGGGACAGTGAGACTTTCAAAAGGGAAATCGCTCCATTTCTCATGGTTTCAGAACTCTGGGGGACTACTCCGTACACGCAGGGTGTATCTCAGAATTGGTTCTAGACTTGCCACGTGTTTCCCACGTCATGACATGTTCTACGGGGTGTCCACAGAGCAGGTAAAACTTCTGGAAAAATTCGCACGCCAACAGTTCGGCCAACCGGGACTTGACGAGGGCCGAGAAGAAGAAGAAGAAAACAAAGAATAATGGGACTGGCTCCGCGAAGAGCATGGGGGTGCTCCATCATCGCATGCCACACGGCACGGGTGAATTGGTCTAGAAGAAATTTCGGATCGGCCGAACGAGAACTGGAACAAGGGGATTGTACTCCGCAGTTGTGTGAAATCTCGCCCCCTGCTGTCCTGGGTCGTGACTTCAAGGCCATTTCATTGGGTCGGCGTAGACGAGAGTGAGAAAACTTCTTCTTTTTAGAAATGGAAGAGAAGGGGGAAGAAACCAGTGAAAAGCAAG
Source organism: Epichloe scottii (assembly GCA_021950295.1). NCBI lineage: Eukaryota > Fungi > Ascomycota > Sordariomycetes > Hypocreales > Clavicipitaceae > Epichloe > Epichloe scottii. Next base: position 2,390,574 of record CP083245.1, read on the forward strand.
GGGTTACCCTGCTGAACAAAGCATTACCCATGTGCGAGATAATACGATGGCTGCGCGCCAACGCCGGAGTGTGTTGCTGTACGGAGTACGCACGTCGCATTGGAGGATCCTGCCGGCCGAGACTGGAGCAATTGCGGACTGTTCCTTTCCCCGTTGCGTTTTGGCATGACATGACATGACGGGATGGGGATGATGGATGGTACGTGGCGGATTGGCCGAGAAAGCGCAGCATTCAGGGGAGGGGAGGCCAATGTGAAGAATCAATCCCTTGTCGAGATTCGCGTGAAGCATGTGGCATTTTGCCATGGTTTTTTTTTTTTTTCTTGCTTTTCTTTCTTTCTTTCTTTCTTTCTTTCATTTTTTTGCCTAGTAATTGCTGCAGTGATGACAACAATCACTCTGCAACCCGCACACCCCTGGGCCTGTGCACCCCGAGAATCCCGCCCCGTCTCAGGAAAAATGGCAAAGGGGCCGGTAGACCGGTAGGCCGATGCGAGCGATGGACCGTTATTACTTGTTTCTCGTTGCCTGGGAAGGATTCGGCAGGCGGGCCACCAACATGACGGCTGCATCATGGCGTGGTTCATGGGATCTCGGAAACGGAAAAAGGAAAAAAACAAAAAAAGGAAAGGAAAAGAGACGCCGGGTAGGGGGGGGTGGTTATTACTCGGACAAAAAGGTAGGAATACGCAGACAGGGTGGCCATCCTGGCACCATCTCAAGATTGTGCATGGTCGGGAAGATGCAGTAAGTAGTTTTGACTAGAAGGTGAAGTAAAATGAAATATGAGAAGCAGCAAGAAACCCGGCCCTTGGTGTACATGCCGTCTGTGCAATTCATGTTAGACCCCTTAAACAGCATATCAGGCTTCAAAAGAGGATTGGAAAAAAAGAAAAGGCAAGTGAGCACCTAGTGCCTTGTCAAACAATGACAGTCCGGGACGGGGAGTCAACTATTGCAAATGGTTTGCTTGATAAACGGTTTGTCCGTATCTATTTGCGGTGTCCGTAGCCACAACAAGCCCAGTGTTTCCGCCAAGCAAGTTCGGGGTCTCCGAGTCCGGGGGAGTGTAGCAAGTCAGGTACAGTTAGGTAATTATCAGTAAGCTTCGTATGCATATAATGTCTTTTTTACCCCGAATCTCGGCCCCTGTCCGGGTGACGCAGCGGTTAGCGTGTAGGATTGCAATGGCGTTGCTCCCTGGATAAAAACTCAGGCGACAAAAATCCTGAAGTCCCCGGTTCAAATCCGGGTCCGGACTCCGCAAATAGAAGCGCGCGATTGTGCTTACATTTTGCCCCTCCCCTTTACTTGTTCTCTTTTTCCCTTAGCTGCCATATGGCCACGAGGTCGAATAACAAGTACGGGATGGCACTACGCCAAAAGGCACTGGGATGATAAAAGCAGCCAGGAAATAAAACAAAACAGTCAACGGGCAACCCACTGCTGGGAGGGCGGCCTCAAACATGAATAGCATCCGGGTCTGCAGACTTTCTGGCCGAACCTACTCCCATATAGTCGGAAGCTGCGGGTTGACGCATCGGTACCTCCGTGATGCGATTGACACGGACAAGAAGCTCGTCATGGCCGGCCGGCATCTGACTCTATTCCAACGCAGCATTGGACGGAAATTGGTTCGCTGTGCAGGGATTGGAAAAGCGCGAGACGTGAGTTCAGAATTCAGCAACTGCCCGTGGATCTGGCATTTCGAGGGTCCAGCGACAACCTCAATCCAGCACTGAACGCTTTCACTATTGGCCTGGCCATGTTATTGATGTTCAATGTACAGAAAATGGGACTGAATGAGTGAGTTGGCAGTTTGTCGGTCAAGCCGGACGTATCGGACAGTATTGAGTTCAGACTTACATGTTGCGCCCGAATTCCGGAATCTGCCACCAGACATACATATATTCCACGTGTGAGAGCAAAACAGGGGTCGCCCATTCATGCCCTGCGGCATGTGTTTAGCATTATACAATGAACAGTGCCAGACAGGCAGTACAGACGTACTTGATCCTCCAAAAACAAAGAAAAAGCCCGCCCCAATAGCGGATTCACAGCGGTGCTGCCACGGCAACCCACGGCCACCCACGGCCATGGAGAGTTCCTAAAACAAGACAGAAACTGAGCACATGAGTACACGTCTTGAAGAGGCCAAGACTCCCGACAACAAAACATTGCAAATGTTCAGTAATACAAATATCGACCGTTGACGACCAGCCAGCTCCTGGTCAGAAAATTGTGGTGGCTGCAGCGGTATTGGCACTGATTAGGCACCTTCGACTGATGTCAACTGAGCACGACAGATCGGACCAGGGGCTCGCGTTGCTCAATCATTGGCCATGCCCCCTCTTCTCGGCTCTTACTTCCTTTGGGGCGTGGTTTGATTCAGGACATGCATGGCATGGATCCAAGTGCCTATCCATGAGTCGCGCTTATTAGTAGATGCCAACATATCTTAATCAGTTGTCCGAGAGATGACAGGTCTGATTTCGATAAAAAAAAATGCTGAGATGACACAGTTAGTTGTCATGGGTCGCCGCATGGGTCGCCGCATGCGCCCGTCCAGTCTGGAAGTAGTCTGGATACCTGATCGTCGGGACTCTGGGCAGCTCCGGCCTGCTTTTGACCCAGGAAAACGGTTTGACAGCGGCCTCGGTGGGACGTCCCTCGACTATTATTCATTTGACTGGCAGGGCGCCAACTAGTCGCAAGCTGAAGACCCAGAGGGTTAGGGGACATCTGGAGTGCTGACGAGCGGTGAGCGCCTTCTCGTCTTCTCGTCGAATCATGACATGGCAACATGGAACCATCATCGTTGTCGTTGTCGTTCTTTGTCAATGCAAAAAGCCCTGGCCTCGGACGGACTCAAGCTCGTGCACCTACGATAAAAGCATTGACAATAAAACCCAGACACCTTGCTTTAATGTGTCAGAACACTCCCTATCTGACATTTTGGTAATTTTGGTAATTTTGGTAAAATCAGTATCAAACGTAGTGGATTCACAAATCCTGGTACATGTCGAATGAGATTGTCAGACACGAGGACTTTGCCTTGGGAAGGCAGGTAAGAGTCTTGAACGGCAGCTTCGAGCAGGAGATGCTGGCAGTTCGAATGCAGTTGCGGGGTGCCTCCTTCCGATTCCGATTCCATTCCAAACCAGAGAAGTGGAAGAACTTTCCCACAAATCGCGCCTGTGTTTCCTCCATTCCACGTGGCATTGATTCCGTCGGGGGCTGTTTTTGTTCGAGCACTTGCTGATGACAATGTTTGTGCATCGTTGTATTAGCACGACCCTCCAGGCGCCCCTCCCCTCTGATGTGCCACGACAATTCGTTCATTGTTCCATGTTGCCAGTGGTAGTCCTCTCCGACGACATACAGTGCTTCTATCGGCTCGTACAGGAATCCGTACTCCGTGCTCCGTATACGGAGTCACACTAGTCTCGTGTCCACGCCGCTCCATCAGCTGGTCCGTGCAGCCTGCATGTGCCGCTGTGGCTGTCAACACGTGGATAGCCCAGTGAAAGACGTCAGATTGGCGATAATGTACGAAGTGACGACTGCTTGTGATTCTCCTAATCCGTCTGCCAGCTCATCTGGCTCTTCAGCCGCAGCAAGGAAGCAAGGGAAGCAGCGATGCATCCGGGCACGTCGCATCCTGCCATGCAACTTTCTCGACACGGGCATTCTAACGTGCAACCGTTGGGAAACTCGACGCCACTCGTACGATAGGAAAACGACGCATCCATTGCCCCGTCTCGCTCCCATGCTTCGCATAGTCTGCTTGCTTGCCGGGGGCCGGGGCCACGGTGCAACCATCTCGGCGAGTCCCGACTCGTGCAAGATTCAAGGTTCAGCATGTCAAAGGGCCAGGGAACGTTGCTCTTGCTGGGACCTCCCACGGTCGGGGACGAACAAACACTTCTTATCTGCACCGCACATTGAAAATCGGTATACTTTGACAAGCCTCATGGTGGACGAGGCCATTTCTTCCATTGCGTCCGTCCTGTTTTGTGCTACAAAACCCCATCACCAGGGCGAGAAATGGTGAATCCGCCTGCGGACTATCCCCCTCGTACGGTCGTACCCCTCCGCAGCTGGCGGTACGATCCTGCGTAATGTTGCATTCGATCAAGACGTTGACGGCAGTTGTTTGTCATTAGCGCACGCCGTGCTTCATCACAACCAGAGAAGGGATTTGTCGGCCGAGAAAAGACGCGAAGACGGCACCGAAGCCGAAGGACCAACCAAACATGTTGCCGACCGACTCGGACGGTTCGTGTTCCAAGAGGACACCTTGACTTCGGGCCCATGGAAACTGGGCCCATTCTCGCCGTCTGACATGCATGCCCATCTGATAATGCCTGCTCAAGCAGGCCATCGGTAGATTTACCACCGATTTGTTCTCTTCCTCACACTGTCAATCGGTCCGCATGCACACCAGTAGTCCTCACAGCCTCGTGATATGGCACAACGTCACTGTCTGACTTGCTGCCAGAAAGTCACATCGTCTCCAACGCTAAGCCTGGTCAACTCAAATAATATGCCAACACCCAACAAGTCAAGTCGCAAGTACTACCCATTTTTGTGTCTGGGCGGGGGCCGAGGGCCGCATGGATCCTGACGCTGTCTGGCCTCTAAACATACGCCCCTTTCCACTCCGTAGACAAAAAACCTAAAACAGGGCCAGCCCGGTGTGAATCTATCTACAAATTTCCTTTTGCCCACCTACATGGACTCGTTTGTGCGGTATCGGATCATTACGTACTGCACAGTGTACGACTGAACAAAGCTGCATACAATAGATTCTGACATTCTATACAGTACGCGTCTTCGACACAGAATCAGACTATAGACTCAATCACTGAACCAGAAAGGATAGGAGCGCCAGTTGCCGTGAGTTGAGCGAGGCCGTCGCGGCACAGGGACGAATCGATACAGACTGATCCCCCGTACAGACGACTTGCCATGTGGCAGTCGCCCAGAAGAAATGAACCACACCCAACAATAACCGACAGAGCTCTGTCATCTGTTTCGTGCCAGACCACAGATTACTATTTCCGGCTCTGAAAACACATTGTACGGAACCGACCCTGGGCCCTTGTGGTGTCGCCAGCAGCCACACTGGATCGTGTCAATGCACACACACTTGCTTACGCAGAAGGTTCTGCGGTTATTTTCCAACGCATCACTCAAGAGAAATAGAGCCAGGCAGAGCTGACTATTGTTTCATGTAGCCGGAGCCTTTGGTCACGAGCTTAATGAAGCCGTGACGGCCCGGATGTACCCAGGCTCCGCACCGCACGCACCCACGGACAATCAAGCCGTTGCTTAAGCATAACCGACTTGATATGCATTACACCAGCCTTATCAACAGTTCGCCTTCCATCGGGCTCCGACGACGATGACGACAACGACAACAACAACCACAACACATGCAACGCTTCATCATAGGTAAGCCCGTCGAGAAATAGACCCACGCCTTTTAAGAACCCCGCCAAGTTCAACTTGAGACTAACAACATCCCAGATAGTTAGTTGGTTTTGCATCCGCACGTCTCGGGGGTGGCAGCAGAGCTACTTTCAGTCATGCTGGTACCAGGTCATTGTGTGCGCCATCATTTTCGTTGAAAGAGACTCGTCAAGGTTCAGGGGGAAGGCGATCTCAAGCGGTTCAGTATTCCAAATAGGTAAGACGAAACTCGTTTAATATAAGCACCACCAGTTGCGACGAAGCTCGGAATGGTTTGCTTGCGTCTTTACCACGCCCCAGCTGGCTCCTCCGTGCAGGGGGAGGGCCAAGCCCAGACCCCTCAAGCGCGCCCGACTTCTAGAACAAGTCTGCAGCTAATTGTGTGGGGGCTCATCATTTATTCAGATTATTGCAGTTGAGGATACTAATATGTATGATTGCTTTTATAATCACGGGGCTCCGCAAGGGGCGTGGGAGAATTGGCATGCTATCCTTCACAACCGCGGACAAGAGCGGCCAAAGCACATGGAACCGGAACCTTGCTTATTTTAACCTCTTACGGGTAACTACATAATACCAAGGCAGCTGGGCAAGGCAAATAAACCCCTGTACTTCCTGGTCGTCGAACGCTGGCATGTTCTCGGTTTCCCGTTTACAGACACAACTCAGCCAACGAACCAGGCATTCGTTGTCAAGGTCTGCAGAGGACGAGGTGTGATGTCAGAGCTGTCGTCGGCACCTGCTGACATCTCGCATACGTTGGAGACTTATATGCATCTGATAAGCCACCACCATCGCATATCCATGGATGCAGTCCCTGTCGTACCACTAATAAGCTGAGGGTTGTCGCGGTACAGCCAATTTACGCCCCCCGCTCTCCTTGGCCAAACAGTCGCAAATGATGAATGTGCCGGCAAATCGGACGCAAAAAAGTTGGCCGACATTTTGCTCCCAACCATCGGAGCCTCACGCGTCACTGACGATGACCTCGCTCTTACTCCTCAATCATTAGGCAACCATCCTCGCGATGAAGGCGTTATGCTGCTATGCTGCTATGCTGCGGCGACGCGGCGACCGAGCAGGCCAGACGGGGACGGGTTTGCAGCTCTGACAATAGGGTTCGGCGCCCAAGGCTTAGCATGGCCCAGCGCGGCATGGCGACCGGAAAGTCTCGTGGTCCGTCCGTGGCGGCAGCACGCACCCAGCACACCCAGCACACCCAGCATAGGGCCTCTTTCGTGTCCGTGGCTGCCTATTAGTGCATGAGTTCGATAAATAGCGGCTGGCCCAAAACTAGGATGGATATCGGGACACCCAAACCAGCATAGTCTGGTGGGGGTGATCCCTGGAGCCACGCGCCGATCGGGGTTGAAACTCGTGCAAGTCCACGAGGGAGGCGTTTCGTCGCTTCCTTGTCTTACATTCCACCTTCCGTCCTCTGCATCGTTGCACCCGATCTCACATCCAACATCCAGCATCCAGCATCCAACATCCGACATCCAACATTCAACACTGAGCAGCATTGAACGGGCCGGGCTGGGACTTTTGCGGCTGCCATAAGGCGAGGCACTCGCGATCGATTCCCTGCTGCTTGTGCCGTCGTTTATGAGCGCAGAATGGCCAAGAGACGTTTACGCCGAGGCGCAGCATCTCTGGCGCATCTCTGGCCTCCGACTCGACTTCTTGTTTGTCGCCATCCAGACTCTCGGGTCCCATCCAAAACGATGCCAGGGGGCTGGAGGGGCTGGAGGGTTACCAAGATGCTGCTCCATGCGCTTCAGTGGGATCCGTTGCCGTTGTGTAACAAGTCTGGCCATACAAGCGCGGGGAGACGGTTCACATTGCATCTGATGCCGCATCTTAAAGCCAACCATGTTGCATGGTTCTTTGCATACTAGTTGATACGGATTACTCAGGTCAATCAACAAGTCAGTTTTACACTTCTACTGGCAACAACCAAACTGGGGGTTCCGAGTCGGCGACGAGACAGACTGATGTAAAGGCTCAATCAAGCATGCATCGGAACACAGACAGACACACACACACACATACACAATCTTGCATTGTTCGGCATAACAGGCTCCATTGTTGCCGCAAAAGAGTTTTGGCTATTCGTACAAAACGTGACAGACCGGCTATTGACCCGATTTTGCACAATCCTTGCAGTGGCATTTGTCATGTCCTTGCCCTGGTTTTATTATTGCTTCTCTTCAATCCTGGCTGCATCACTTGGTAGCAGGAATTCACATTATCCAAAGCCCATGTCTTTGGCTATTCTGTTCTTCGTGGACCAAGTACAGAGTAGCGCACTCGTCAAATCCCAGCAAGCTCCTGAATCAGTTTCCCATGAAATTCCCCGTTGCACCTCGCGTGTTGGCGTTGGGCGGGCTGGGCAGATTTGCCCCAATGACGATTTGCGACTGACCCTTTCCAGAAGCCTCCACTCAGCTAATCAATCCCATGAGCGCCGGCCAACAGAGGTAGAAGTAAAAGTCTGCGTCTGCAAGTGGCCTGAGGCTGGCCCGTGTCGTCTGTCTGTGTCTGTCCCGAGCGGCTTCGCGCGTGGGAACTTTCACCAGTTGGCCACATGCAGACATGGCCGTTGGGGCTTGGCTGGCTTGGCGTGGCTTGACCTGTGCTCGGCCTCTGCCTCTGCATCTGTATCTGCATGTATCTGTATCTGTCAGGGAGAGCTCCTTGAAGCACTAGATGTGTGGATGCAGCCCGCGCATTGACTAGGATCAAACCCTCTGTGAGACAACGGTAGAGACAATGTATTAGAAGTACCTCCGTAGACTAGTTATTACTATAGCGCACTATGTACCTTTTAGGTATAAAAGTTAGGTGCTATCTATACCTCTAATTAATTAAATCAAACGTTTTCTATTATCTACACTAACCCCTACCTTAATAGTTATAAGCCTAGGAGGCTTCTATTACCCTTTTTAATTATTATTAAAGATATAAGCTCTGTTAGATATTATTAATTAACGCTTACTAATTATTAAGAGATAATTACCCTTTATTATTCTAATTAGTTAAAATACTTATCCTATGCTCTAATTAACTAGTATATTCCTCCTTTATAATATCTAAAGAAACTCTAAATATAGTGTTATTATTAGAGAAGGACTAGATTAAATAGTATATATAAATTAAGAATTACATAGAATCCTATAGTATCTAGGAGTATATTAATCCTAATAAGGATAAATTACTTAAAGAACCTATAATACCTATATATCTATAGAGGGGTTAGAGACTAGAGGTCTTACTAGATAACCCTAATGCTCTTAAGAATTAGAGAATTACTTATAAAGATATAAAGGATTAATTTAATTTTTAATATAAAGAATTATAATTTAATCTTATAAAGTATATAGCCTTATTAAAGTAGATACTAAAGATTAGGGAATATATCTATAAGACTCTATTAAAAAATATATAAGATTCTCTTAACTTTAATACTAAAGTTAAGGATAAAGAGTTAGTTTAATATTATACTTAAAGGATTCTTAAGCTTCTTTAGGATTAGTATAAGCTAAATATAAAGAAGATACTTATTCTTATAGAAATATACCTTAATAATTATTTATAAGCTAAAGGTACCTATAATTAGTATAAGTAGGCTATAATAATAGAGGTATTATAGAGGAATTATTAAGATCTTAAGACTTAATAGACTAAGGAGATAATACTATATAAGTTTATTATACCTCTTTAAAGTAAATTTAAATTATTCTAGAATAAGTAGAATAATCTACTTAATAAAGGAGAGGATTATAAATTCCTTAAGGTAGTTACTAAGTTTAAAAGAGATTATAAAGCTCTATAAAGCATATTAAAGTTAGCTAATACCCTTACTACTAAAAGATTAAATAGTTAAAGTAAATTAGAAAGAATAAGGTACCCTTACTCTAGGTATTATACTAAAGAAGCTTTAAAGTAGTAGGAATTATATAATTTATTTAAGGCTATATATAAGCTAGAGGCTACTCTAAAGGACTAGAAAGTTAGGAAGAACTCTAAAGATAATATTAAAAAGTATCTAAAGGAGAATCTATAAGAAAAGTCTAAGGTAATAAGTTAGAAACTAGAGAAAAAGAGTAGTAATATCTTTATACCTTTATAGAATCTAACTAATAACTTAATTACAGTTACCCTAGGCAATAAGACTATAAATATATTATTATTTATACACTCTAAATAAGGTTAATAGTTAAAGGAAGTTACAAATTTAACTACTAATACTATAGAAAGCATAGAATTAAGGCGGAATATAGTCCTATATAACTCTAGAGTAAATGTTTATATCTTTAATAATATATACTAGTTTAATTAATCTAAATTTAATAAGACTATTATAATAGAAGTTAGGGCTAGAGGTATAATATATATAGCTTTAGGTTAAGGCCCTATATATATATCTATTATAGACCCTATATTATAAAGCGCAAGAATAATTATATTAGAGACTACACTATTTATTCCTAAATTCCACATTAATCTAGTATTAGTAATAATCCTAATAAAAGTAAGGATTTATTAGAATTAAAAGAAGGGATTTCTCTATAAAGGGAACTATCCTATAGTAAAAATTTATAATATTAATAAGCTTTATATATTATTAAGGCTATTAGATAATCTAAGAGAAGCTTATACTATAATAAGCTAACTACTAAAGCTACCTATAAAGGGAGATATAGAGCTTTAGCATTAATAATATAGTTATCTAGGTATAAAGGCTTTTATAGAACTTATAAACGTGACTTTAGGCATTAAATTAATTAGACCTAAGCTTATATAATATAAGATATATACTATAGGTAAAGCTAAGTAATAGAGATTATAGGTTATACCTAAAGGACTTCCTTAAGAACTAGGTTATAGGTTATTAGTTAATCTAGATTACTATAACTCTCCTTATTAGAATAGTAATAGGTATTAGTGTGTATTTATATGCCTTATAACCTTAATATGTTTCTTTTACTTATTTAAGACTAAAGATAGTATTTATAATAGCTTCTATATAATAATAGGCTTTCTAAGCACTTAATTTAGTATTTAACTATAATTTTTATATAGTAATATTAAAAAAGCCCTTTTTATAGAGAATATAAAAGATAAGATAGCCTTTACTAGTATTATAGTCTATAATTTAGCTCCCTTAATACCTAGTTAGAATAGTAAGGCAAAGAGATCTAGGGGGTAGTTAAGTAGAAAGCTTATATATTAAGCCTTAAGGCTTACTTTTTATTAGAACTTAATAATAAGGTATTTAATACTATAGTTTATCTCCTAAATTAAATACCTTTTAAGTATTATAGAAATTAGATTATACTATATAAACTTTAGTAGAATTAGGCTAGGAAAACCATCCCTACCTACTTATAGATAGTAAAGATCTAAAAACCCTTAATTACTTATCTTTATGCTTATAAATATAAAGCGTTTCTAATAATAATAAAGGCTCTAGAGCATATTAAATTATATAATATAATCCCTTAATTAGAGTAGAAAGCTTATATTAGTTACCTTATTAGTTATAGAGGCAAATCCTAGTATATTATCTAGGTGCCTATATTGTATAATTAGAAGGTTATTATATTAGTATATGTTTAATTTAATAAGAACTCCTTCTTTAAACTAGAAGAAGAGCTAGAATTAGCTTAAAAGAAAAAGATATTAATAATTACACTACTTAAAAAGCTTAAGGCTAAAGATATTAAAGAAGAAATTAGCTAAGACCTTATTAGAATAGAACTTAAAGAGAATAATTAAGCCTTTTAGCTATTAACTATAGAATAGGAAAATAAGTAGTTTAAAGTAGAAATACTACCTTAAGTATTAGGGTAAGAAGGTAACTATATTAGTGTACTTTTAACCCCTCCTAACTCTTTTTATAAGGCACTAGTTACTATAGAGAATATAGAGATTTAGATACTAGGTAATAATACGCTATTTTATAAAATTAATAAATTTATATGTAAAGTAATATCTAAATATATAGATACTACTATAGATACTAGTAAAATTACTACTAAAGGTAGTAAGGTAGTAGAGAATTATTATCCCTATAATAATAGCATTAATCTAGATAATATTATAACTAGAAAATACTAAAGAAAGGAATTAAGGAAAGCTAGGTAGGTATAGTTTTTTTCTACTTTTTTAATAGTATTCTAAGGCACTTAATATAGTTTATATATTAAAGATATACCCCTAGAACCTACCTACTATTATTAAGCTATAGCCTTAGCCTATTATAATTACTAGAAGGAAGTAATTATAAAGAAGCTTTTAAAGCTTTTATCCTTAAACTACTAGGAGGATATACTAGATAAATTATTTAATCTAGAATACTATAAGGAGATTATTAACCTTAGCTAGGTTTTTAAATATAAAACTAATAAGAAAGGCATAGTTATAGAGTTTAAAGCTAGAATAGTTATATAAGGTAATTAATAACTAAAAGATAACCTTAATAATTACATAGCTACGCTTACTTTATAATCTCTACGCATACTACTTACGGTCTATTACGCTAATAATCTTAATACTTATTAATATAATATTTAGAATGCCTTCCTATATATAGAACTTAAATAACCTATCTTTTATAAACCTCTAGAAGGTATAAATATAAGAGATTATCTCTAGAAGATAATATAAGTATTATATAGACTAAGAGAAGCTCCTTAATAATAGTTCCTATATCTAATATAATTCCTATTAAAGATAGGCTTTATCTAAGGAAAAGAAGACCTATATATCTTTATAAAAGACAGTTTTATTCTATTTTTCTATATAGATAATATTATAGTAATGTATCCTAATGGATTTAAAGTAGAATTTAAAGAGCTTTATAAATAATTAATAAATAGTCTAGATATTAAAGACTAAGGTAACCTAAAGTGGTTCCTAGGTATTAAAATTATTAGGAATTATAATACTAAAGAGATATAGTTATTATAGGAATTATATATTTAAAAGATTACTTAGAAATTTATCCCTAATATTATTAATAGTAATTTAAAAAGCTTAATCTTTACTCCTCTCCCTATAGCTATAATTCTTACTAACACTAGTAAAGCTACTAATAAAGAGATTAATTACTATAGAGCAGTTATTAGCTCTTTAGTGTATCTATATATTATTAGAAGGCCTAATATAGCCTTTATAGTATTAAAACTTGCCTCTTTTATAATAAACCCTTTAGTAAAGCATATTAAGTTTATAAAAGGAGCGATTTTATACGCCTAGAATATAAAGAAGCTATATATCTAATACTTAGGAATAAATAGCTTTAATATGTTGTTTTCTAGTACTAATACTTCCCTTAGTAATAACCCTAATATATATAAATTAACATAAGGTTATATCTTTATTATATATAGTGCTATAATTAATTAGAAGTCTAGTAGGTAATATTATATAATAACCTTAAGTATAGAAGTAGAGCTCTTTGCCTTAAATTATAGTATAAAAGAGCGTATATCTCTTAGAAGGCTACTTTATAATATTAAGGTCTATATACTACTACTATTAATTATCTAGTGTAATAATAAGTAGATAATCTATATTATAGAGTATAAGAAAGGAAGGCTTTAAACTAGCCTTAAGCATCTTAATATAAATTAAATATGGATTTAAGAGTAATATACCCTAGGTAATATTAAGGTAAATTAGTTAAAGACCTCTAAGATGCCTATAAATAGCTTTATAAAGCCTCTATTAAGCTAAATACATAGGGATTTCTATTACTAGATTAGCTTATAGGAGATTCCCTTATAATTATAATACTAGGAATTTATTATAATCTCTTCCTATGCTTATTAACTCTAGCTTTAATAGATATCTTAGCTAGGGGGATATATTAGGGAGAGCTCCTTAAAGCACTAGATATGTGGATGCAGCCCGCGCATTAACTAGGATTAAACCCTCTATAAGATAATAGTAGAGATAATGTATTAGAAGTACCTCCGTAGACTAGTTATTACTATAGCGCACTGTGTACCTTTTAGGTATAAAAGTCGGGTGCCGTCTGCACCTCTGATTGATCAAATCGAACGTTTTCTATCATCTACACCGACCCCTACCTTGACAGTATCTGTACACCGCTGCGGCGGCGGCGAATCGCGCAGAACCCACAAATGTCTCTGCTGAGGCGCCCTGGAAGTCCATGTGCACCAGGGCTTTTTTGTGGTTGCTGGATACCCGAGCCGGCCACGTTCAAGTCCACTGCGACATGAAACCCCGTGTCTGGTTCCATCAAGCATCAAGGGGCCTCCCATCCAATTTGCACTCAAGGACATATTGTCTGGCCAGTCTCATGGATGCAGTCTGCGACTGCTTGACCTTGACTTGTTCTCTCATGACTCCACGTTCACACATGCAGCGGATAGGAAACATTGCAAAAGAGGTAGCGGACTTACTTGACTTTACTCCGTAGGGTGTTGAAGCATTACGCGCCAGGGCCCTGAGCAAATGGTCGAGTGCCTCATATCGCGCGCAGGCATTCGGCCGCCGGGTACAAGGTACACTGGCTATCCCCCCGCACGCCCACCCCGTCGCTCCTTCTCATGTGGCCCAGCCCAGTCTTTCCAGGGACGGCACCGACTCAAGTTCACGTCCAAGTCCTCAAAGTCTCCACCTCCCGCCTCCCACCTGCCCGGCAGGCCAAGTACCTGCTACCCGGCTCATGTCATGTTTCCTGCTCCCTACGTGAGCCCTGGATGGACGCCCGTATTTTCACCCCTTCTTATTCCCCCCTAGCATGTGCTGTGCCATCGCCTCGCTGCCCGCCCACTTGGTCTCTCTCTCACCAGACTTTCTCAGGGCACGCCCCCTCCCCCCTTCTCCAGCACAACTCCTCCAGCACAACTAGAAGTCTTAGAGACTAGGCACTAGGCCCTGACCATCTTGTGCTCGTCCCACGCAGTCCGGTTTTGTCTTTTATTTCAACCTTCCCATAGCCGTCACCACGTTTCTCTACCCTTTTTTTTTTTGTCAGATGGCCGCTCTGTCGCATCGTCCCTCGAACGAAGCCGATATCCTTCATCAAGCCTCCGAGACGCATCATCACAGCCATACCCCCGCCGTCGACGCACTACGCCTCTGCACCTCGATCCTCTACGTCAGAAGGTTCGCCGACCGATCTCAACTCACCTACCGCCTCTGCCCATCACCACCGACATTCCATCTCGCAATCTACGACTTCTGTCGCGAGATCTCAGCGCTCCAGCAAAGGTCTTTTCAATCGAGCAGCCGCCGCTTTGGACAAGACGCAATCCGTCTTTGCCACCATCTCCGAACCCGTCATTCGTTACCGTCAGTCGAACTCAGCACTCGCTCGCTTGTCCTTTGCGTCCGATTCTGCCTCCAATTCGGAGCTCTCGAGCCCGAACAAAAACGCTGGCGCCAGAAATTCAGTCTGCAACGCTTCTTTGAGTAGTGCCCTCAAGGCCGATATCAGGGTTGTGATTCCGGCGGCTCAGGACCTGCCATCCCAGCCTTACTCTGAGACGGATCCAGGCCTCCCCGTGCCTATCAGGTTGATAGGCACCGACAAGAAGATGCACCAGACTTCTTCGCGTTTGTTGCGCATGACTGATGATGATCGGCCATTCACAAGGGTATGTTGATTACTGATTAAGTAAAAAACCCTCATTTTTCTAGCTTCCTTTTTCCATGTTCACCCCTGCTATCCTTTCACGTCGTCTCTTGCTTCGCTGCAGCGATGTTGGGTGCTTTTGCATAGCAATGTATTCAGGGTTCTGTATTGTTTTTATTTTATTTTTTTCGAGTTAAACTCAATTGGACTCGGGACAATAATAAGTGGCTTTCGTTGAGAGATGGCGAGATTGTTACTCCGCCAGACACATGGTGGTTGCTGTCATGCTCCTCCGTTTTCAAGTCAACTGCTAACATACATGGTCGGGATTGGTAAAGGACTTCAAGGACTTATTCGCAACTTTGATTGTGAGCCTGTTGCCTCTTTCTGCACATCGTGTGCGGTTATCGAAAGTTGAATACACATTTCTCTCGGAGGATGCCATCAACAACTTGGGCTCATTGAAATTTTCCCAGTCCAACAGGATGCCCGACCCTAAAGACCCTTCAAGGATCGTGACTACAACGACGACGACCACTTTCTCCATGGCCAAGGACATGGCAAGATCCATTTGCCAGCGGTTTGTCGAGGCCCGGTTCATTGAGTCTGCTGATGGCAAGTACCAGCAGGTATACAATATGAAGGGGTCTGTCTGGCAGTTGACTCCCAAAGGCATCACAGTACTGGACCGCTTTTGTTCTCGAAATGGCATTCAACAGAAGCAGGTGGTCGAGTTGTCCAACATGAACTCGGCTCAGCTCGTCATTTTGGAGCGTGACCAGCAAACAGACAAACTCCTTCACGACTGGGGCACCATTGAGGTCATTTTCCGTCGGTTTGTCGGTACGGATGGCCGAAATGTAAAGACCAGTGTCACAGCCGCCGACTCGGACTCTCTACATGACTACAAGGATGGCCTCACTGGTGTCAAGATGGCGGCAGAACGCAAGGTGAATGGCAAGACGTACAGGGACACTTTTACAGGCAAAGCCACCACAGACTGGCTGATGGACTGCTCCACCATCGTTGACCGCCGGGAAATCATCGAAATCGCGTCGCTGTTTGTCGAGTATGATCTCATGGAACCTGTGGTACAAGACCGTGCTTTCATGTCACAAAATACGGGTTACAACTTGTTTCAGCCCACCAAACATGCCATTTACCAGCTCACGGCACGGGGTAGGGAACTGATTATCGGAAACGGTTCCCGCGGTCGCGCATCGGAGAGTGAGAATGGCACAGGATCGCAGCGAAACGGCATCACGAGAGATTCCAACACCCAGAGGCTTGAGAAGATTCTCAATGACGCCGCCCTCCGTCTTCTGTTTAGGGAGAATTTGCGGAAACGCATTGCGAGGAGAATCTGTCCTTTTACAAGGATGTCGGAGAGTTTGTCAGGAGCTGCAAAGCGGCAATTCGCCAAGCCCAAAAGGCTCCGAATGCTGGCTCCATGGACACCATCAAAGAGATCATGGCTCAAGCCTATGGCATCTACAATGCCTTTTTGGCCCCAGGATCGCCGTGTGAGCTCAACATTGATCACCAACTCCGCAACAGCCTGGCTACACGAATGACCAAGGCTGTGGGCCAGGACAATACCATGATTGAAACGCTCCAAGAAGTCATCGCTCTTTTCGAGGATGCGCAGAATGCAGTTTTCAAGCTGATGGCTAGCGTAGGTTTCCTTCCACCAGCTCTCACTAATCCCCTTTCAACTCTTTTTAATCTTGTCAATACTCGTTATTCTCTTCCGCACGTCTCTTTCACCACAATCAGACGGAAGATGCGATTGGGTGAATGCACATGTGCTAACATGCCATCTGTCAGGACTCGGTGCCAAAATTTCTTCGCAACACCAAGTACGAACAGCAACTACGGAACTACGATCTTGACACGTCGGCCCGCGTACCCGAGAGGAGCCAGAGTCGTTCTAACCGCAAATAAAAAAAGTGATGTGTGCGGAAACCTTTTTTTTTTCTTAAATCTCATATGGTCAGATTTTTCGTATGATGAGACGTTTTAGATTCGAGACCTTATACCTCTGCATCAACCGGTGTTATTGCGTCATTTCGGAAATACTCTTTTTTTTTTTTCGGTCATTTGCTTCATTGAACAACAACAATCAATATCAGCATAGACCGCAACACTTGCAAGCGCGGTTCTGAAAGAAAGAGGGAAAGGATGGGGGTGACACTGATGCCAGATGTCGTCGGTGTCTTGATATTCTTCCTTTCTTCCTGGACGGACTGCAGCAGATTTGTTGTTTGTCAATTTTTCCCACGCTTTGATTTTCCCCGTTCCTCACTTGATGTGGCTTTTTTCCCATCTCATTTGCGTTGCAATTGTTGGGCGCGACGGCGTGGGAATACGGGCCGAGTCGCCGATGTCCGCCATGTCTTTTGTTTTGATATGGAAATAAAAGAAGGCGTTTGAGGGAAATCAAGCATAGTAGAGTGGCGAAGCAACCCATTCGAATGACTCTGACGCGAACGGGATGGCATGTGCTGATCCTGCGCTTTGGGGGAGGTGTCGGCCCAATTATGGCCCCAAGTAAGACTCAGGCCGTGCATGACCTGGTTGGATGTGTCGACTCTGGATTGGAAGAAAAGGCGGGCGAAAGGGGCGGGGAGCAGGGAGCAGGCAGGAAGCAGGCAGGGCGGGGCATATCAACGCCATCCACGCCAGCCACGCCAGCCACGCCGGAGACATGACATTGGTGAATGAGGAAAAAGGGAGGCATGGAGGCATAATTGGGACGCTAGCGGGACCAGGCTTCATTCAGCAACAGATGGCACGGTACAATGGACCGGTGGCGGGCAGGCGGGCAGGCGGGCAGACATGGGACATGTGCAGGTGCGCCGCGTCTTGCGTGCGTCCTTCCGTCCTTCCTTCGCGGACGCAGCGATACGAGACGAGACGAGACGAGACGAGCAACCCGACACGGTCCGGCCCCTGGTGCCCCGCGCAGGCGCCGGGGTCCTCGTGAATCTGCAAGTACGCAGGTACGGAGTGCACCATACATATCAGTTGTTAAGGTACAGATGAATTCGTACGGGGTACGGAGTACTCATGCATGCAAATATGCAAGCAACTATGCCGGTCTCTGGTTGCCCGTGCTTGTACGGAGTAGTCGGTGGTGATTGCTGTTGGTTTTGCCCCAGGCCGGTCGCCGCTCAAACAAACCCAAAAATGACAGTTCCTTGCAGACGGACAGGACAACAGGCAGAGCAGCAATTCAATCGAATGAGGCAGCATGTCTGTCTGGTCTGGCTGGCACACGCACCGCACACACCGCACACACTCGCCCGCGCAGGCACGCTGAATGTCGCACCAAGACGAGGCACGCATCGAGCTGGAATGTCGGCAGCAGAGACACGGGCGCCCAGGTCGTCTGTTATTCATTCTTGGCCAGACAGAGAATCCAATGTATTCCTCCCGTTCGTGTAGTTTCCATTAGATGGGCTCGGCGTAATTCCAGCCAGCCTTTTTTTATTATTATTAATTTTTTTATCCCCCTCGGTCTCCCGTTCATGTTTTTTATCATCATTCTCTATTTTGCAGCCTTTCCTCGCAAACCCACCGACTGGTACGCACTGCAGATTCTCTTGTCTCAGTCCAACCCGGCTTCGACTTTCAATCCCATGCCCCCAGTATTGTTGTGTTTGTTTTTCCTCCTCCTTCCTCACCCTGTCTTGCCACGGGGCCGGGGGAGGTGGGAAAAAAAAAAAAAACCGTCTTGTTGCAGATGAGTGATCTGCGCGTCAAAAGGTTTCCTCGCGGGCGGGACATAAAAGCAGAGCAACATTCTGCCTTCTTTTTTTCTTCTCCCCCCTCCTTCATCTTCTCATCATCGCTCTCAGACTCTTTTTTACTAACATTCGCTCTTCTTCTTCTTTTCGCTCTTTTCCAGCTTCTACATCGCTTCAACGGCCCCCCCCTACTACAACTCGTTTAATTAACCAACCGACCAACCACAAACACCCCCGTCAAGATGCAGTTCAAGGCCATTGTCGCTTCTGCCCTCGCTGGCGTTGCTCTCGGGCAGTCGCCCGTGTCCAACACGACTTCCGTGGTGGTGACCAAGGTTGTCACGGGATATACTACCTACTGCCCGGAGCCGACCACCGTCTGCGTCGGCACCAAGACGTACACTGTTACGAAGCCCACTACCCTGACCATCACGGACTGCCCCTGCACCATCACCGAGGTAAGAAGCTTTTCTTTGGAGGGGACCCGATTTGTTCGTGCTGGTGGTCCGCTTGCTAATCCGCTGGGTCGTGTAGACGTTCAAGTTCCCTCACCAGACTCCCGTCAAGCCCGTCCACCCCCAGCAAGGCTACCAACCCTGCTTACCCTGGCAACAATGGTGACAACGGTGACAATGACAACGGGAACAATGGCAATGGCAATGGCAATGGCAATGGCAATGGCAACAACGGTGACAACGGCAATGGAAACAACGGCAATGGATACAACGGCAATGGAAACATTGGAAACAAGACGCCCGGTGGTGACAGCGGCAACGGCAATGGAAACAACGGAAACGGAAACAAGACTCCCGGTGGTGGCAACGCCAACGCCAACGCCAACGACAACAAGACCCCTGGTGGCCCATCCTCTCCCGTCGTCGTCGCCGCCGCTGAGGGCCGCTCCATCGCCTACAGCTTCGCCATGGCTGCTGCAGGTGTCATCGGTGCTATTGCCCTGTAGAGCAGTGAGTGGTCTATTTCACTCGCGGTGGGAATCCGTGGATCGATTGGAAAGGCGCGTGGTTTATGGTTTGTTGGAATAGCATTATATAATCCGTTATTCTCGTTGGAGTCCTGGCTTTCAGAGCCGGTGTGGCGTTTGCATGTTTTTTCTTCTTCTTTGCAGTCTTCTTTCAAAGGACAGGGGTTTTTAGTCAAGTCACGTGTGTTGGTAGTTGCTTCTTTTGTCGTATATACGATGGAACAAGCTATTTATTTATAATTATGATCAAAACTTTGGCTTTGTGCTTCAAATATGAATGATTTTTTATAAGTTTTTGTTTGAAAAAATAATGATTGTGTGCGCTCAATCGGGTATCGTGAATTTGTTAAAGCGAAAAAGAAGGAGGATTAAGAAAAAAGATACCTGTTCTAGGTGAAAAAATCAATGTCCGTGCCCTGCCGTCATTGAAGCTCTGCCGCGGACGGGAATCGGGCTAGAGGAGGCTTGTCTTCTAGCTCCATGGGCGGTGTCGGGGGCAATGGACGATCGGCGAATGAGCTCCTGTTGGAGAAGCGGTGATTCTGAGGGATGCTCGTGGTTCTGATGTGTGTGAGGGAGCAGCGCTTGTTTGCCGCGGCGAAGTCATGGATGCTCGAGTCGTCGTGTGGTTTTGATGGGAATAAGGACCAAAGCCATCCGTTCGGGCGAGGTTCGTCGCCGCCCGGGACAGGCGGTCCACGAGCGTGGCGTGGCTCTTCCTGATGGTCTTCTTGACGAAGCTCGCCATAATGATGTTGCACCGCAGGTCGACGTCCTCGCGGACGTAGAGGCCAAGGTGGGCGCGCCGAGGCCCAGCTCGGCGGGCTCGGCGGGCTCTCCTGGCATGGAGCCGCCGATGGACCACTTGGACCGCGTTTCCACCCCCATGGGCGCGTAGCAGTGCGTTTGCAGGCCGCGGGTGAGGTCGTGGAAGGCACACGTGTATGAGATGGTGATGTGGCCGGAGGCGAGCCCGCCGGGGAGGTAGGCGACTTTGTCGGTCAGCGAGTACCACGCGCACCCGAGCTCCTCTTCTGGCGAGTGCGGCGGCGGCGGGATGCGGTGCCGCTCCCGGACGAGAGGGTTCAGGTCAATCATCTGGACGTGGTCGTGGAGAAATGCGACGGCGGCCTCGCGGGGAGCCCATGGGGGAGCGGCGTGATGGAGGTGAAGAGGCTGCGTTTGGGCATGGTTGGCAAGTTTTGTTTATTGCACGGGCTGGGGCTGGCTGGCACCGAGTAATCCGTAGAAGACGGGTTGCTTGATAGGATAAAACGAGATGATGATGTTGATTCCAGGGATTGTCGCGTCTATGTATGTACACAGTTGCGTCTTGTGAAACCAAAAGGGGGTCGCCAATGTCGACAAATCGACGTCACACACTCGACTCGAAGCCCAAATGGTCACTGCATCCGCTCGTGGAAAGCGTCAACGTACGTTGGTGCTCCTCTCCATCGTCGTGGGAAAATGCGAGGGAGCAATTCGCAACATCGGCGATGAGTATGTTTCGTCGAGTAAATGACACATGCACGGGTGGGAAAGGAGAGCCATCGGGGTTATCGGGTTGTTTTGCATCAATGCGCCCCACCTGGAGCTTTAGCATCGAAAGCTTGTTTCTACTCCCGTCTCACCAGTCGGCCTAGTTACCCCCTCTTTTTAAAGTCGTCGGGACCAGGGAGAAGCCGTTGCGCTCGGAGCGAACAGACAGAAATCGGGCGAGCAGGTGGCACGGGCTCGAATTTGCCCATGCTGAAGAAGAAGCAGATGAAGAAGAAGAAAAGAAAAAGTCCATGGTTTTTTTTTCATCCACACGACACTTTCAGACCGGACGGACGCCAGGGGAGGAGGGAGGGTTGGATCGCGACTTCCCTAAAATGAGACATGTCATTTCTCCCAGTCGGCATGTGGGATTGCATTGCATCGGCACCCCACTCAACTTTATCGTGAGTGGGAAGTGTAGACCTTACTCCGTACTCTGAGCTCCATCCAACAACATGCTACACAGATGTACAACGGACAAATTGTAGGACTAGCAACCAAGAAGATGAAATGTTCGCCCACATCTCACCGACGTGGACGAACATGATACTGGTGCGCACCAACACATAATCCATATCCTGCAAATAGCCAGCCAGGCTCAGCATAGAAATCTTTCATCGTCGTCATCTTCGGTGACACTTTGCTGTAGGGTAGCACATCACTGCATCGACAAGGACAGCTTCGTCGGGCCGGTGACCCTTGGTCGCTTCGCCCTTGAACTTTGTACGATACTCTACATGTACGGAGTACTGCTGGGATCGGGATAGCTGTTCTTGACCCACACTGCCACAGCCACAGTCACAGCCACAGTCACAGCCACAGATACACATGCAGATGCCCCGATTTACTCGGTACAAGAACCAGCCTATTTCCATTTCTAGACTTGTCCATCTTATGCATTTCGTCACGCTTGTTATACAAATTCTGGTACAGCGAAACCTCAAATCTCCCGACACCACCGCGCCAGGAGGGGACTCAGTTTGACCGCCGTGGGAATCTCCTCCAGTGCAACGTCAACCTTCCACATCTTGCCATCTAAGCCTCCGTGTCCTGCGCTTTTGCTGCCACCGATCCCGCCCGGTACCAGGAGGCCGAGGCCAATCAGCCGTTCCCACGCGATGCCCGCGACACCACGGCTCCATACTCGAGAAAGACCTCCAAGGGCCAGCATTCCTGCGGTGGATGATTGCACGCGTTGCTTGACCATGAGCGAACTGTACTCGTCGTAGGCCATGGCGAAGTTGACCGTGTCTGTGTGAGCCACAATGTCCAGCCTTGCTGCGGCGATGAGCATGGCGAGGTCCAGATCCGACAGTGTAGATAAAAGCTGCAGCCGCGAGTCTGGCGGAGCCAGCGATGTCACTTCCGACGTGGCGGTTGGGCTGATCAGGGTCATGTCCTTTGCCGACAGCGACGACAGGGGCAGTATCCACTCCGTGAAAAAGGCTGCCGCAGATTTCGTCGTGAAAAAATGATACTGTAGCAAGTGTTGGAATTGTCGTTGCTTGTAGAGCTCCTGCTTGGTCGTTGCAACGTCAGCACCCTTGCCCTTCCAGCTTCCAGATCCTCCAGGCGCGGGATTTTCCGTCAAAGCAACCACACATGAGGGGGCCGAAACGAACCTCTATCTTGTGAGTCCAGTATTTCTGAAACTCAAGGTGGCCCTCCACCCCAACATCGATACCTTCCGCAGCCGCATCGGGCTGGTCGATCATCAGGCCCTGTCGGCAAATTTTCCAGTAATCTGGTAGCGACCTCGGTGGCGCAAGGTAGACGTATCTGTGACTGAAACGGCTCTTGACTCTCTTCTCGAGCATTTCCACCACATCCAGCCGAGTGGTGCAGCCGAGGATGGCGATGGGAGCTTTGCGGGATTGGGCAATGTCGAACAAGTTGTACAGCAGCGTCTGTCGAGGGTGGGCGGCAAACATGTCAAACTCATCAATGATGAACACGACCGACTGCGACGTGATGCTTTCATCCGTGCCCATGATTTCTGATGGATGGGACAATAATGCCAGCAGTGATGCCATCGTGTCGGCGTAGTTGGTCTGGCTCCCCCGAGTCAGTGCCAAGTTGCCATGATTTTGAAGTTGTGAAGTGGGAGAGGGGCACATCTGCACGTCTGGTACATACCCGATTCAGTAAATCGTCTTCAACCTCCATCTCTTTTCCTAGCTGTCGCCAAATCTCCTTCAGTGCCAACTTATCATCCGTGTGGATGAAGCCATTGAGCCGAACCACGTGAAACTCGTGCCGGTGCTCTTTCGACAAATCGACAATGACTTTCTCGACCAGCTGCAGATACCAAATCGTCAGTAACAGCTCCCATGTGTCAAAATCAAAATGCCTGATCGCTTGCGCTACATGCCGTTGTCTTGCCGCAGCCTCTCGGCCCAATGATCAACATTGAATTACCCTCGCCTGCGAGAACGGTCTGCTCCACTAGCTGTCTTGCCTTCTCATATGGTTCATCCTGTCCGTATATGCGTATTCTTCGACGGCCTGAGCATCGATCCAAAAGAACACGCTGAAATGCTCGCAGATGTTGCTCTAGGTTAGGTATGTCTGGCACTTCTGCTGGTGGCACAGGCTCTGCCGTCTTGGCTCCCGGTTCCAAAGGCTTGCTCGGCGTCTTCAGCACGTCTTCCTGTGAGCAGGATTTGCACAGCCACTCGCCCTCAGGGATCTCGGCGACATCGTAGCATTGTTGGTGAACAGCGAAATCGCAATTGTCGCAGAGAATGATCTCGTTGGGCGCTTGAGAGTCAGGTTTGGAACACATCTCGCATACAATGCCATCGTATTTCTCCTGCTCCTTTTGCGCCTTCGTCATCCGTGGCTTCTTCACGCTTGGTGTCTTTGGTAGGTCTTCGAAGAACACCTCACCGTCAACGCCTCGATTAAAGGTGACATTTTTTCGTGGTCGGCCTCTTTTTTTGGTCGGAGTTAGAATTCCCTTTGGTGCCGGCACCGAGCTCGACTTTAAAGGAGCTGATGCTGCGGTGCCGCTGGGTTGGATGACATTTGCTGCCTTCGTCTTCACCATTGCTTTGCCTGGCGGCCGTCCTAGTCGACTGGGCGCGGTACCCTTTCTCGTAGACGGTAGATCACCGTTGTCCCATATCGTGCCCTTGAGAGCTGACAACTTGATGGACGGCCGGGCCTTCATTGGCGACACACCATTGCCGGCAGGCCTGTTCAGGAAACCAGGTGCGCCGGCGCTGCCATGCAGCTTTGGGGTTGCTGGCGCGGAAGCAGCGGGAGCAGGAGTCTTTCCATTGACCTGCGGCTGTGCCTGACGACTATACCCAAAAACCCCAGAGATGGCGGAAGCAATGGTCGAGAGAGCAGTGGGTGTCGACGGGGATGCGGTGGCTGTTTCGTCTAATCTTGGACGTTTAATCGACGATGGCGTTTGTGTCGTTTGTGTCGTTTGTGTCTGATTCATGTCATTTTCGGTGTCGTCGAGCGATCGCTTTCGACTCGTGGGGGTCGCATCTTGATCCATCGACAGTCCAGTCCCAAGCTCATGGGCATCGAGTGTGGATGGTAAGTTGGTGGTCGATTTGGCCGTTTTTTTGGCTTGCTTGGAGACGGATGGAATCTGGCATACGGTCATCGAGGGGGCAGCGATTCGGGCGCGTCAATTGGCTGGCGTGAGGTGACTGACGGATTGGAGTGGGAGACGCGTTGAGCGCGCGCGGTCAGCCGGATTCTCTACACTGTACACTTTACACTGTACACTGTACACCAGGTGGGGCAAGGCACTCGTACGCATGGATACGCAGATTCCCAGGCAGATGGCTCTTGACTCAAGAAGCTTGCCGGAATACTGAAGACGGCTTCTGCGCACACCTCTCGAAGATGGATGAACGCTCCCTTGTAGCTGCCGCACGCAGTAGTCAAGAAAAGCTACGACACCACGCTGTCAAGAAAAGAACGCGGAAATGTTACCAGGATTGACCTGCATCTCCTGCCTGGGGAGAACTTGATCATCTTCAGGAATCGCAAACCTGCTGCGGTTGGAAGCCCTGGCCAAGCTGTAACACGGGCTGAGCGAGAATTCGGACACGGTTGCTATCGTCTTTTACTCTGTACCAAACACAATCCTCTCGGTGACAAACAGCTTGTTCCAATCATTTGGCATGCATGTCGCTAAGGATGTGGTCGAGTCTGGCAAAGAGCCGACTCAAGAAGATATCAGCAGTGGGATACTTCAGAGCAGGGTCGACGATAAAACGTGGCGACGATACCGACTGGTGGCAAGTGCTTTCCCAGGCATGCTGATGTCGCTCAGTCATTCTTGATACTCTGGCCTCCTTCGTTGCTGACAACCAACTCCCCCGTCATCAGTTGGCTTATGGCTACATCGCCGCTGGGTGCTGCCCCTTCTGCTCATGGCAGCACTCTCCGTCGTCTCTCGTACGACACGATGGAAGTCGTGGCCCATAATTCGCCTCGTCATACTTATTCTCTTGGCTATCGAAACTGGCCTGGTCTCCTTACTGTGGTTCTCAGGGCCGACCTATGAACAAATACAAAATGACGTCGATGTGGTGGACAGATGCTCTAAGCATCTCCAAACACCATGGGTCTTCATCACAATATTCGTCGTCTTCACAGTCATTCTCGTCCTTACCCATATCGGAGGTACCAGCGTTAAGACCCTGACAAGCCATCGAAAAACTATTTCTCCCGAAAGAATTAGCCGTCTTAACGAGCCTGCATCCGTACCCATGACGTCAAGCAACAACTGGGGAAACCAGGAACAAAAGAACAGTCACGACCATATCAATGGCCATCAGAAGAAACGACCCCTTCTCAGCAATTGGCATGACTTACAGTGGATCCGAAAGGACTGCCGAGAGCTGCGACCTTCTCAAGCAGCCTACTGAGTATCGAGGAGCGCCCCATGTTTGAGCAAAGCATATTACATTTCTTCTTTCTCTCATCAAGTTGCAGGTACAGCCGAGAAACGGGCCAAACACACACATAAGATGCTGTGACGGGGTGTCCAAGTATGGTTCAACTTGTTGATAAATGTCGTACCGCGGCGATTTGATAATGTCTTGTTCAAATCTACATGGCCCCGGCGAAATATCAGCATCTCCCTGGAGTGAAAAGCACGGAAGGTGGCGGACATGCAACAGAAGTGTAGCAACCTAGAAATAGGGAAAGAGATGCCTATCATGGAGAACTACAAACTGAGCTTATCAATACAACCCGCCGGTCAAACGTGGTCTCGCGTCCCCCGTACTTTCATCCCTCAGGGTGGATTTGACTCTTCTTCTTCCATGATAAACACACAGTCCTGTCCCACCACTTTTGTGACGACTATTGGCCGGACACAGAGGACTGCTCGGCAGATGCTCAGGGACATCAAACTCGAAATCCTGTGGCGCTGGAGTCTGCTGTCGTCGAATTCGTGGTGCTGGCATCGGATCCCACCATTCCCGCGGCTGTGAAGAGAGACTGATTCGCTGATATCTATGATGATGTACACTTGGACCTAAGCGGGGTGAAGATGGCGTGGGTGAGGGAGCAATGTCCGTGTTGCTCTCTGGCGGCGTCAATGACGTGAAAAAGCCCCTTGGCTTTCCGTCCGCTGTGTCCTCATCTATTGGAGGGTGCTGACCCGCACAGCCTCCTGGCACTTGTTACGATCAAGGCTCAATTTGGTACGGAAAGTGTGATATATACTTACATTGCCTGGAAACTGACTGTTGGCAGTTTTGAAACTGCCTTGGAGGCGAAAATATCAGTCTCGATGTACCTGGAGAGCGTGTTCTTGATGCAGGCAACTTACTGTTTGTGCTATGAGAAGAGTGAAGCAAAGCCATTTTGTTGGTGCCTCCTGAACTACGTCTAGACTTCGTAATGGAGCAAATTGACCTACGTCGAGGTTTTGATCGTGAGCGAGGTCCTTTGAAGAGTTTGCGAGTGACTTTCGACTGTTGCAGTTCATCTTTCAACCTCGACCCTGTTTTCCCAAAACCACGCGACCAAATTGATATCCTTGGAACAATCACAATAGGGTCACAGCCGACCTCTGCTTCTTCTGGCCCTTGAACTTTGCTATCATCGCCTTGCGTTTCTTCCTGTGCATTCGTCAGTTCTAAAACTTTTTTTTTTTTTTTTTTTTTTGAGAATTGTGTCAGACTCGAGTACCTTGTCACGTGGAGATGCCTGCGATTGAGAACCGATGCCGGGTGGGATGAGGAAATAATCATCTATTTTAGACAAATTGGATCTCCTGGAGTGAATGGAAGGAGCACCCGGCTGTGAAATTGGTTGCTGTGCATCAACTCTCGTTGCAATCGAAGTTGTATCACCACCTGACTTCACCGTAGCCTCGTCTGATTTAGTTGTCATTGCACCGCTTTCGCTTGAACAATGTGCCTCGATTTTCCCTACTGGGTGTTGCAGCGACAAAACATGGGCCGACTCTGACAAATATGGACTCGCGACTTGGGGTGCATTGCGGTTGCTGAACTTAGAAGACAAGGGTGATGACATCGATGCTGTTGGCGAAGCATGGGACACATCTCGCCCTTCCGCCTCGCTCGTTGACTTCTGAGAACGTGCTCTCCATCTCCAAAACCGTGAGCTAGCGTTGCTTTTCGCTCTCGACGTAGATATCGGCTGTCTTTCTGCCCAATAGCCTTCTGGGAACCAGACCTATTCGTATCCTTCTCGAGGTGGACGTGGGGGTCTACACCAAAGACAGAGGTGGACGGGCGTTGGGAGAATGGGCTCTTTGAAGCTCGGCCCGGCGGGAACAAGGCAGCAGGAGCAGATGATTCTGTTGGTGCCCCATCATGTAGCATATTCTCCCGCCATCCTAACGCGCTAGTCTCGGGAGCAGCAGGGGTCGAAAAGTTGAGATAGAAGAGCGGAGGTGTTGCAAAGGCAGAAGATGGCAGACTAAAATAACTGTAATCATAATGAGCAAGCATATTCTTCGACAAGCTCGGGGACCTCGCGTTTAATGACGTACTTTACCTCGTTGGGCACTGACAAGACCGGACTGGATAGCATCGTTTTCCGAACGGCCAAGGTCTCCGACATTAGGTCTCCAAAACACGCGCGCTATCAAGTGAGAAGCGTGCGGTTTCAGAAGATGCCAGGGAGAAACCTCAGAAAGAACTCGTCAACCGGCCGTATTCCAGTTTAGGACGTCGAATTGAATGTGTATGTTCCGTGAGATAAGAAAATGATAGACGGAATTACAGTCTGCACAATTTTATCAATAATTTCATAGGGCTGAAGGAAATTCTCAGGGTAATTCTAGGTCCAAAAAAGGGTATAATGAGGAAGTATAAAGAGGGTCCAAGATGTGTCAAATTTGGTGTCTGTACTGAACACCAACACCAGCAAGCCATGCGCCACAAGTTCGGGGAAGGTGCGAACCTCAAGCCAATGGCAGAGGTTTTTTTGCATTTGCAGTTTGCACATATTTGCAAGTTCTCGGATGAGACATAGGCCACTGATTGACCGTTACTTTGGAAGATATGTATTTCATATTTCTCTTGTAAATCCTCAAGGTATAGATCTGCCAATTCCTTACTCCAAACGCCATGCAAGACTTTCTGAATAGTGCATTCGCATCTTGCTTTTCTAATTCAACCTGTGACCATGCCCTTCATTTAGTCAATCAACATCGTATCGTCACCATCAAGTGCGACGCCTTGAGGTTCCAGAGGAACGCCACGTCCTCTTCCAGCCAACAATTCCCTGCGGACTTCGGGACCAATCGCGAAGTGACCGTGGCTAAGGAGAAGATCAAGAAGGGCTTCACGTTGGTCTTCAGTAATATCGCCCTTGTATCTCTGAGCAAATGCCAGGAGACTTTGGTGCCAAATGACGGGCAACTTAGTCTTGATATCCCCTTCACCAGAAACCGCGACCATAGCGTCGCCCATTTGAACGCTAGCGGGATCTTCGTTGCGGAAACGTAAAAAGTGGAATACGAGGGCATCGATGACTTGGTATGGGAGCGCGTACTTCTTCTCCAGCAAAGTTTTGATGAAGATATTGGTAGCGCCGCCGCCTTCACTGCCCTGAGATGCCTCCTGGGCAGCAATATCGCAAAGACCCTTTAGAGCTGCGGCAGAGTGCAAAACGGGAATAGATGTACGAGTCAGGACAGCGGAAATTATGTGCGCTTCTCTCAGAGTGCAGCTGCCACTGCCGATGAGGGGAAAAAGAAAACCCTTGAAGAAAGCGGCAGGCTTGTAGAGACCTTTCTTGAGAGCGTTGAAAAGATGAATGTTGAGCTTCTTGTTCTCGTAGATGTCCTCGCGGACCTTCTCCAGAACAGCTATTTCCAAAAATCTCTGCACGATGATTGGCTTGTGGGAAACAAAGATTCTAGTGGCTTGGAAGACAGCATTTGGTGTCCATTTTTCTGGTCTGGTGATATCGAGAATGTCCTCCCACCGGGGATGGTCGGAAGAATCTTGAAAGGTTTGGGCAAGGGGCCCGACTTGTAACGAGACAGAATTTGTCCGATCCTACGGCATGCAGGTAAGTCGAACTGAATGTCTGCTAGCCGAGAGTGAAACTTACTTGGTGTATACCTCTACAACTTTGGGAGGTAGTTCATAGTCATCCTCTGGAAGTCCGGCATCTCTTCGTGCTTCAGAGGCTTCGTGTGCGGCAATCTTTTGCATTATAATATCTGCCAGGTTACGACTCTCGCCTTCTTGTTGAGCATCGCCGGAGGGCTTGAGGTCCCAACCGTGCTTCAACAGGTCATCTTCCTCGTCAGGCATGAACTTCTTGTACATTTCAAGATCCTCTGGGTCCACTTCAATCTCTTCTACGACTTGGTCATCATCGCCCCATGCTTCGTCCTCCTCATAAGTTTTGCTTTCCTCGGCCCCTTCGCCGTCGTCGAATCGACCATCGTAACCAAAAGAATCGATGGTGGGCTCGGGAATCAAAGCAGACCTTTCAGCGTTTTCTTCTTCTGCGAGCTCGCGGCCAATTCGCAGAATGTTCTTGGATGCCTTGGAGTCGACAAAGCTTTCATCGGCTTGTCCAGGACTCTTGGACTTGGACTTCGTGGGTTTGTTGCGCAGAAGCCCGGTTGCGAGGATATCGTTTTCGAGAGGATTGTGTCGTCTGGCCGGCCGTTCGGCCTTGGGAGTCGTAGCTTTGGGCATGTTTTGCGGAATCTCTCGTGTCTGCTATAATGACGGCAGCGACAAAATTCCCAAGGCAAGCTTGAGGTGAGGTATGGATTGATTCGCTAGCAGAATGCCCAATATGGCGGGCAGGCGATGGGTTGATGGGACGGAAAATCTCCCCAAAAAAATGTGTCTTATCGATCTGCCGCCCCTCAGCATTGACCAGGCTTACTATTAGCGTTTGATTGCCAACCACGAGTCGCTCACCGCTTTCCGAATCGAGAACACCTCTTCAACATATCAGTGTTTCAATTTGAAGGTCCAGTGCATGGATAGCGATCCAAAAGTCAGAAACCTGCTGTTGCGTCGGCTGAGACAGGCACCATCAAAGTCTTTATTTATCCCGATGTCGTTAACACTGCTCCACACGACACCCACCTGCGAGACAAATAGCCAGACTGTACATACAGAAATCCACGATTTCACCTTCTCCAACGATTCTAGGATCTCAAAACCGTACAAATGTGTTCAACGTCGTGGCTATCTAGCTTTTTGCCAAAGGCGTATCGATTTGAGAGGACCCCAGTGGGTCGCGACCCTTGCCGATGACGCTCGTGAGTCGTGCCACGGCAGAACCATTGGAAAGGCTTTGAAAACCCCCACCGTCAAAAATGCCCCTCCAACAATTCATCGTCGACAAGCTTCACTCACATCCACGCGGTGAGTAATCAAGATGCCAACGGAGTTGGAAGAGGTATAGAAACGATTGAAGTTATCGGTGTCTTGAAAGCGATTGCGCACTAACTTTCACTTATTGCTGCAGCTCGTCGGCTTCATTGCCCATGCCAACCCTCAAATTCGGCTGGCAGCCACCGAGAACTTGGTGCCTTATTCAACTGCTGAGCCAGCCGTTTTCAAGACGGAGGGCTTGAAGCCAATCAAGCATCTCAAGCTTTTGGTCCGCGACAATCCTGTACGTGTGTAGAGAAACACGCAAGAGGGACTCGGGTTGCAATGACAAATCCGTCTTGTAGTTGATGGGCTAACTAGAGCGCAGAAAATTGCGGAGCATGTATTAACAATACTGATTAACTTGGCTGGAGATCCTGACGTATTGAAGGACCTGGTAAATGATGACAAATTCATCGGCGTGGTTTTTGATCACATCGTGGTGAGTCTTCTTCCCTAACAATCCCGGCATAACCATTTCATAACCTCGTCAGCCCGAGCACTGCTAATAATTTATTGTACCACAAATATTAGAGCCAAGAAGAGCCCAATGCCGATCTATTAGCCATGCTTGTAGCCAATATGTCGAAAGACGACGGCTTCAAGACCATTCTCCAGCGAAAACAAACGGCACCCGATGCCCTCGGATCTGACGACTCCGTCATGAACCAGCTGATGGATCTTTTCGTGAAAGGCCAAGACGGCGCGTACAACAAGAAAGCCGACTATGACTACCTCGCATACGTATTTGCCGATTTGGCCAAACACCCCGAGATAAGGCAGTACTTTGTCACAGAACAAAAGTACGACGAGGTCATCCCTCTGAGCAAGATTGGCGTTTTCACGGAGCACAAATCCGACGTAAGAAGGAAAGGCGTCGCCAGCACCATCAAAAATGTAGCCTTTGACGTTGGATCACACCCACAGCTACTATCAGACGAGGGTATTAATGTTCTTCCTTACGTGTTACTTCCCATTACGGGGAATGAAGAGTACGATGTGGAGGATACGATGGAGATGTTGCCCGACCTGCAGCTCTTGTCGCCTGACAAGCAGCGCGACTCGGATAAGAACAATGTTCAGACGCATATCGAAACGCTGACGTTGTTGACGACAACTAGGGAGGAAGGGATCTGATGCGCAGAGTCAAGGCGTATCCTATTATAAAAGAGACTCATCTGCGAGTGGATGATGAAGGGGTCAGGGAGGCGTGCGAGCGGTTGGTACAGGTTTTGATGAGGGATGAAGAAGGTGAAGGGGAGGAGAAGGACGGGGAGACGAGCAGCAGAGTTCAGGAGATCGATGAGGATGATGATATTGTCGAGGTTTAGACGGATTCTATTTAGAGGTCAAGAAACGACGAGCAGGTGGGATTCAACAACATTTGGATTTGGCCTGTGCTGTAGAAGGGCATCCGCGGCGCATTTTTTTCCTTCTGTCTTCTGGAGGGTTCCAAATAAGGACGGAAAAGTTAATTACATAGCACAGTAGATGATTGCTTTTCATTTTTGTTGTCCATTATCAAGCTTGAGGCTCTTCATGGCCAAAATAGGATCGAGCTAGCGAAAGTCATTGAACTGACCAAGTTTGTCCTCTTCTGACGTTGTTCTCTGTAGTGGGCTTACCATACTGCCCGGAGACATGACTTCACTATAAAATCTCTCACTGGCTATCGAAGGAGACACGGGAGAATTCATGTCGGCCTCCTCATGTACGGCTTGCTCAAACTCTTGGATGCCAGCCAAACCCCCAGCGCTTGTCCTCTGCACAGTGGTGTACATATTGGCAAGTGGTTCTGCCATGGGCGAATCGGCCCAATGCCTATCCTTGGATGGGCTGTAAGTCCTGTGTGAGCCCAAACTTGCATTATCCGCGGCCCAGCGACCTTTTTGAGACTTGTTGGAAGAAAACGACGCCTCTGACCCGAAAAGCCCCGGGTGCCGTGTCGCTGGACTTACTGGTATGAAACCAGTGCCATGGAGTTCCACTACAGACGATGTTCCTACACGAAAGAGAAGAGAACAATTAGCCATAAAAATCTCCCATGTTGAGGGGAGAAAAGTCCCATCATACCACAGAGCTCGGAGACCTGAGTATCTGCCATCTCATGATACACAACAGGGACATTGCTTGACGCCTCTGGCCCGACAGTCCTCGTAGTCTCCTCCGAGTTGGAGAGGCCTGTGTTAGTAGTTACGTAAGATTCTGTCAGAGTGAGCTGTTTTGATCCCCTGTGCCCTCTGAGCCACATGATGACATTTCTGCTGCTGTCCACCGCCGTGGAACCGGCCGCCGAGTAAGGTGTGCGTCTTTTCCTTCTGACACATACACACCACAAGGCGATCGCAAGGCCAAGTACGAATATAACTGGTAGAATGATGGCCGGAAGCAAATTCTGTAGTGTGGGCGAATTTTCGAACTCTGAGTTATCAGCAAATGGTGTAGGGGAGACGGGAAGTGAATTCGTGTATGGCCAATAGTGCGTGATCCTTTTCTTGTCGTAGGGAGTGGCAAAGATATCTTTCAAGGCACTCGTAGACCATCCAGATGATAAAGGACTGGTGACTGTTGCACCCCCAGATGCATCGCCTCCCACGATTTTGGCAATAGAGCCATGAACACCATAATCGGCGTACTGAGATGGTGAGTAAGATTCCATCCATTGACCACTGGTGAGATTGAAGAGAACTATAGGGCCTTGGTCCAAGCAGGTGAGAGAAGTGCCGTTCAGAGAAGTGTAGCCGCCGAATACCATCATCTGGTCAGGGTACGGCATGAAACATTTATGACCCGAACGAGCGTGTATTGGCCTTCCTTTGTTTATCAAGGTCCATGTGAAGGAAGGCAGGGAGAGTACCCAGACTTCGTCGGAAAACTCCTTCTTCGGATGAATTCCATCAAAACCCCCATAGTAGTAAATGTTGAAGCTCGAAAAGTCAGATGCTGGGGCGACAACAGCACAGCCCCTTGCCTTGGTTCCTGGATCTCCCTGCGTTGGCTGCTGGTACCACTCCTTGCTAGCCACATCATAAACGTCGATGACTCGCATGAAATCTTGACTTTCAGGTTTCTATCATTCTGTCAACATTATTGCCAAAGTCGGAGGGAAGATATAGTTTAACATACGCTGGGTGTCTCGTTCTCTGACTTGTGACCATCTGCTGCCCATTCCGGATGCACCACCCCGCCCAAAGCCACGAGAATACCCTGCTTACCAACTGGTACCCAGACGACCTCTGAGTTGGACCTCCCTCTATCTTCTCGGGCAATGTCATGTTGGTCCACTTCTCCTCGAGCTGTGTCTCCATATCTAAGCTTATGAGCGTATTGGATATTTTTTCCGCTCGAGTTGAGTCATTGACGCCGCTCTGTTGTGTAATAGGCCCTCGCGACGGAGACGTTAGACCGGAGAAATACCATGCTTTATTTTCTGAAGGTGCGCTGACCGCGGCGCCGTAAGCGACGTATCCAGTTACGCCGTCATTAAGATGACCACCCGAGAAGCCTTTCTGCCACAGGGGCTTTTCAGGACCATAGGCATACCGACGATAATTAAGAACTGCATCTGCAGATGGTAAATCGTATAATGAGTCGTGTCGAAAGACTGCGCCGCCGTATAGGAAGAACTCGGCATTGTTTGCCAGCATACCCCCGTCGTAGTAGTTGGGTTCGGAACTGATTCCATTCGCGACACCTCCTCTTGCCTTGGACATCAAGTCTTTCAACATAATGCCAGTGACGTTAGTGCCTGTGGAGAACGACTCGGATAAATTGTAGCTTAATATGTAGCCTTGGAAATTTCCTGCCGGCGACAATCAATCTTTTGGATCCGTACAATCCATGTTATAGACCAAATAGGAGTTTACCATTGTTTACAGGCTCTCCAAACTGCCCATTGGCTAAGCCAGGAGACCACCATATACTTCCGCCATCGAGATAAACAGTGTCGCGCACCAATGCAGCTAGAGAATGGTAAATAAAGAAACCTTGCAATAAGATGTTAATGTACGCTAGATACCTACCTCTAGGCTGGTACCACAAGCATATGCTAGTATTGACTTGTGAATCCTGCCAGTTGTTAAACTGCCCCTCTACTGTCGCGAGTTTCGAGAGGCAGGTGGCCAGTATTAGCTGTGAGTTGAGCCTCATTGTATTCGAGTATTAGCTGCAACGTAGAACATTCCCTGGAAGAATGTCGTGCCGTGAATATTGATTGGGCAGACCACGTTGTCTCTGATACTCCAGCAATGAATGAGGCGATTTGAGATGCTGCAGCGGAGTCAAGCTCATTTGTTGTTCATTGATAATCGTGGTACGAGGCCACCTCTAAGCATGTTGATCGGAACGTAGCCTGCCTGACACCATATGCTGTATCCAGCTGCCTCTAGATTTGTTTCACTGAGATTGGAAGATTTGGGTCAAGTAAATGATAAAGGATGGTTCTTCATTTACGAAACGTCTCGATCTGCGGTGTTGAATAAACCGCACCGTGTCCAATGAAGACAAGCCGACTCTGTGAGAGAGTTACCACAAGAGTAGCATCTCTTCAGACCTGTGAGGGATCAAACCGGGCTGAGCGACTGACGACCGACATTCCCCATCTCCGTCTCCACATGCAAACGCTTGTTCTCGATTCTCAGCCTCACACGCAAGCCCTCGAAATATTCCACATTGAGGCCCAGCTTGGGAGGCCCAGCCTAACTACTGGAACAACACGGGCCAGCTCCGATGTACCGACCGCACTGTCCATTAGAGTATCGCGCTCGTTGTTTGCCGATCCAGACGCATGTACGGATTATGGATGGGCTGAATTCGGACAGACCACAAGGCCACACAACCTCGTTGGCAAATTGGCTCACGTAATTTACTGTGCAGTCCCCGTGCTTGATTGTGTGGCGGGCGGGGTCCGAGGGAGACAATAATATCTCATGAATAGGTTGTTTGTCCGAGACGACGATGGAGGGCGATGCGGACCAACAGTCGGTCTACGCACAGCCAGCGACTTCCACGTCCGGACAAGCGGCAAGCACAATCTTGGTTGATGGAGATGGAGATGGCGTTGACTGTTGACTGTTGTACGTTGTACCGCACCAAGAGGAGGAGCATCTTGCAAATTTGCAGGTGTTTCATATGGAGACGATCGACGATCGCTATTGGCTGGGCAGGGCAAGGCTCTATCTAGGCTCTAGGCAGGCTGGGGCCTCGCCTCGCCAATGACGGGAGCACGAGCGTGCCTGCCATTTTCTCCCGACTGTCCAACTTGGACCTACTGTTGTTGGTCGTTGATGCGCATGGTCAAATTTGAGCGAGAATCACCAACGCGTCCACAACAGCCCGTTCCATGCGTTTTTCGGTCCAACTGCGCCTGAGAAAGCTCGAAATTATCTCTCGATCCATGTACGGCAAGTCTGGATTAGTGTCGACTATCGTTCCCAAGTCCCCAGAGATACTACTTATCTGCTTCATACCCAACTTGGATGACTGGGCCTCTGCGGGGACACCCCATGACAGAGTTATTGACATGTCTTTGTCTACAGCTTCCATGTTCGCAATTGACGAAAGCAGACATATTCTCATGACACCTGGGCACCCCTGTCTTGAAATCTGTCCCAAGACAGCCGAGTGGCAGTCTTTCAATGTTCCACTGTCAAGGCTTCGGAGACTGCTGACATGTTGCAATGACTGCTCTGCCTGCCGATGCCGGCAATTTCAAGCCAAGAAGCATGTCAGAAAGATGGCCCTTGCAAGCCTTGTCTCCAGAATGGTATCAGATGGGATTGATCTGCACTAACACAGTACTTGCCATCTGGAGAAGACTGATGGCTGGTCATCCTAATAAGACGGCCTAGGATCGGCACTCTCTCATGAGGCAACCGTGCAGGTTGGTCAATGGCTGAAGGTGACATAAATAAGTCTGGCTGAATCATTGCATTACAATGCTATTTTCTCCACCTTCATGTACGATTCTGTCCCGTGCACCCTTGTCAAGCACAATATTGCTGCTTGACTCGCCAGTGCCTGGCAGCCCCGATCCGTATATCCACAGATATCAAACCTCAAAGTTGAAGCATTATACACACGGCCCCCCTTCTTTTTCTAGAGTTCGAGATTTAATGTGTATGGACACGCTCAAGCCACAATCACAGTCAAATTGAATATAGCAGGCTCCCAACGTCTGTGTGCCTCAACTCAATCTCAACCGCTCGTTCGTTTTCTCTTACCCCTTAACACGAAGTGGTGACCTCAAGAAGTAAAAGAACACCCAATCGCTCGAAGCACTCACGCTCGCTTGTCTGGACTGGAAGAGAAAATAGTAGTGGTGTCAAGGGGCCGGATAACAGGACAAGCAAAATGCGTATCGGATCCTCGACGAGGTTCCTAGCAGCCTTTCTGATTTCAGCCTCAGCTTTAGAGACTCAGCCTGCTGCTCTCCTCAGAATTGATCGCGAGCAGTTTCCAGATCAAGTTTACAAAGCGGCCTGTCACTCTTGTTGTCCCGTCACCATCAGAACAGTTTTGAGCACCATCATGTAAGTTGCTATGCGCGAGCTGGTTGAGAGCGACACGTTTTAACACAGATGACAAGCTCCACCATATTCCAAGACCGAACAGTAAGCATATTTGGCGATGGACATCAGATATGATGGTTAACAAAGACTGTCAGGAATATGTAACGGCCACGCAGCACGACGTGTCAACTAAATTGGAGTACATAACGCAATTTGTCACGACAACGGCCACAGATACCCACGCGTCGGTACGTTGGATAAGAAGAATGGAGTGTAGAAAAGTACTTATTAACATGAGGAGTAGTCATATCCTGTCACGATCACCAAAACAGTCGGGTAAGTGCCAGGCAATGCAAGCCGAGCCAATGAGCCTCAGTTCGTTCCAGCAAACATCGGCGCTAACTCGAGCTTGTAGTTGTCATGGTCATCACTATAAGCGTGTTGATCCTTCTAACCTTGAGGACAATGCTGCAGAAGTGCAAAGGCTCCAAGGCCGAACTGATGGATGTCACACAACCACAATGACAGAGTGGATAACAACCACTGCCACCAGACTTGTCACCGGAATTGAGTCGATCATCAAAACCCAAACTTTGCCGGTGACAGTGCCCGTACCAACTACAGTCCACGATACCAAGACAATTATTGGATCTACAACGATCTGGGTGCCTACCACCTATGTTCGCACCACCACCGTGATCGGCGAACATCCTGTGACGCGCACTGTGGACAACACTATTTACACAACCAGATCCACAACCGTTTACACAACAATGGTATCAACAGTGGCGACTAGCTATCCAGTTATTTCATACATCACGAAGTCACTGACTCAGACGGTAACAGCCCCCGGACACTTGACCACAATCACAAGGCCCGCAGAAACCATAACAAGGTCTGGTGAGATTATCACCAAACCAGCAAAGACAATCACGAAAGCTGGTAAAACTGTTACGGTTCCCGCACATCCCAGTACAGTAACTCTCCCTGCTGAAACACAAACTGTCCCCGGGTCAACCGCGGTGAAAACTTTCACCAGAACGCTGCCACCCACAACGGTCAAGATAACACAAGACCAAGCCACCAAGACCGTCGTTCAACCAGGAACAACAGTAACTGAAGTACAGACGCAGACTCTGCTACCATCTCTCATCACGAAGCCTGCCAGTACTGTAACAGTCACGCCGGTATTCAATGTTACCCTTTGCCCAACACCAACAGGAGCGGCAGCACCGCTGTCACCGACCTCAGATCTCACGTTTGGCTGTAAGCCGGGCTATGTATGCAATCCGCCGAAACCAAACGGGTGCAACATATGGCCTGGGCCTCCCGCAGATGACTTCCTCTGTGATACCAACCACTGTATTCCATCACCCCCTTACACTAAAACCACCTGGGATCAATGCAAGACCCACTACTATCCGCCGTCCTACGGATACTTCAACCTGAATCCAGAAGCCTTCGGCCTGTCCTACGATATATTCGAGTCTCAATCATATCAGGAAGTCATAAATGGCCACACCACAACGGTGACAACTGGGAACTGGGAACCTCAGAAATCTCTTACTGCCTGGCCCAAACCAACCGACACCTCGAGGCCCGTCTCCCCAGCCGTACGAGCTCGAGCCGCAGATCCAAGCGAGCTGAGGGATTGCAGGAGCAAGAGAGACATCACACCGGCCATCTGCTTCGATGACTGCAACAACGCGTACGTGATTGCCCTCGCACAGGGTAAAACTGAGAACTTATGTGCCGAAGCCTCTACCTTCCGCCTGGCTTTCGCGTTCTGTGTCAAATGCATCAAGCTCAATACCAATGCCACAGCCAAGACTATCGGAGACTATGTCGAACCCCAATTCGCGCAGTTCTTCAACTTCTGCTCTGGTAGAAACGCCCGCAAGCCAACGATGACTCCACCTGATCAGCTCCGGTCAATGGTCACAACGCTGCCAGCCGTGGGCACCAGCACGCAAGCCGATACAAGCGAATATGGGTTTACGCCCGTGAAGCCAACAACGACTGCTAGCAGAGACACTCCAGCGCAATCCTCCACTTTTTCATCGACCCCATCGACCTCATCGACCTCATCGACGTCCTCCACGTCGACCATTTCGTCCATTTCGTCCATTCCGACGTATTCAGCTCCAACTGCGGTAACTTCCAGCTCTTCATCTCTTGCTGAAAGTAGCATCGCAACATCGGCGTATCATAGTCTTCCCATCTCACAAACTGATGACTTACCTTCTTCAACCAAAATC
The DNA here is from genome assembly GCA_021950295.1 of Epichloe scottii. Classification (NCBI taxonomy): domain Eukaryota; kingdom Fungi; phylum Ascomycota; class Sordariomycetes; order Hypocreales; family Clavicipitaceae; genus Epichloe; species Epichloe scottii. The sequence goes on from CP083245.1 coordinate 2,430,562, forward strand.
AAAAGTTATACCAGCCAGTCCTCGGCAGGAGCTACCAGCACAACTTCGACTTCGATAAAAGATGATACGAACACCAAGTCCCAAGATGGCACCCCTCCCTCAGCCAAGCGTCCTCTACCACCGCTCTGTTTACCACAAACTCTGCCAAAGGGATAGGTAGAACCAAAGACGCAGATTCCAGCATAACAGCACTGCCGCCTCACACAGCGGGACAGAACGAAACGATGTCGTCTAGTGTCATCCAAACAGCTGCTGCAAATCGACCCATGGCGCCAGGAGCCTTTGCTCCCTTGGCAATTAGCGCAATTTTCGCTGCTCTCATGTTGAGCATGCCCTGATGGATTTACTTGTGTCACGATGGTAGAAAAATACGCTCTTTTGGATATATGCATTTTAGAAATGGGGTTAATTTCACTTTATGGAGATAGATGTTGGTGCTGACGTTGATGCTGAAAACGAACATGGATTAATGGAATTGTATTGGGGGACTTCTTGGAAAGACACTAAAACATGTTTCGAATACAAGAATACTTTTTACCTTTCTACGTAAATATGAAAAGTCTTAAAATAAACCGTACAGACAGAAGGGGGATGTGACTGCTGTCGAATGTTTTCAAAAACATGCGATGTTTTCAATAGCCGTTCATATTTTGCCATTTTTTCCGGTTCAAAAGTTTGGAAACATGTTGGTTTCTATTCTATCCAGTTTTCTATTTAATACGTCCCTTGACTGACCCCCAACTCCTTGTAGAACGACTCGGTGCTCGGATGCCTACCCAGAAAGTCTTTCAAGGTCTGAAGCTCTTCCTGGCTTCCACCGCGCTGGAGAACAAGTTGACGATATCTACGGCCCTCCTTGGGATCCATGGGGTCTTTCTTAAAGAAGGAATGGAACATGTCGAGAGAGAACACCTGGGAGTAGAGATAGCCGTAGTAGCCTGCGTCGTAGCCGCTTACAAAGTGACCGATACCGGCGTATCGATGGTCGTAATCCCTAAAAGTAGGTCAGCAAATTGTCCACGGTGACGCGATGAGAAATGTCTGGGTGAATTATTCGTGAAAAAAGAAAAAGAAAGAAAAAGGAGAAAATACTCACGTCTCTTTGCCGAGTTCCTCTGCACCCTTCAGTCCGGTAATTTCCCGGCCGAGCTCACTCCAAATCTTGGCGATGGGCATATTCTCAGCCTCCTCGTGTGAATTTGGTGTGTGAATAGTCATGTCGAAGATGCCGAAGAAGAGCTGTCTCAGATTGGCAGAAGCCGAGTTGAAGTTCTTGGTCTTGATGAGCTTCTCAATCATGTCATCGGGGATCTTGTCGTTGGTGTCCCACTTTCGAGAGAGGAGCTTGAGAACACTGGGCGTCCAGCACCAGTTCTCGAGCATTTGAGAGGGGGCCTCGACGAAGTCGCGCGAGACGCTGGTGCCGTGGAAGTAGCTGTACCGCGTGCGGGAGGCAAGGTCGTGGATGCCGTGGCCTAGCTCGTGGAAGAGGGTGACAACCTCGTGGTGCTTGAGAAGACCGGGTCTTGTCCCGTTGGGTTTGCTGAAGTTGCAGATGAGGGCGGTGGCGGGATAGTTGCGGGTGCCGTCCTGCTTGGTGTAGCTTGGCTCGATGTTGAAGTTGGCATTGTGGCCGTACTTGTTGTCTCGGGGATGCAGATCCAGGTAGAGGTATCCCACGAAACCACCACCAGCGGACTCATCATTCCACACGGAGTAGATGATGACGTCCTCGTGCCAGGCGATGTCTTCCGACTTGCCGGTGGGGCTCAGTCGGATCCGGTCCTCTTTGCTCAACTCGACGAAGACGAAGCCGAAGATCTGCTCGAAGATTTTGATCATGCCCTGATAGGTAGAGTCCACGGGGAAGTACTGGGAAACTTCGTTCTCATCTATGCTGTACTCGGTCTCCTTCATGATCCGGGAGTAGAAAGAGAAGTCCCAAATATTGAGGTTGCCGTCAAAGGGCACGCCGCGCGCCTCGCAATCCTTCTTTTTGTATTCGAGGAGGCGGTTGTTCTCCTTTACTCCGCCAGGCGCCAAACGCTTGCGCAAATCGCCCAGAAACTCGTTCACACGGCTAGGGGACTTGGCCATCTTCCTTGAGATGACGAGGCTTGCATGATCCGGGTACCCAATCAAACGAGCAGCTTCATCTCGCAGCGCAACGATCTCACGGAAGAGTGGGACATTTTTGACCATCTTGATCGCCTCCGCACAGTGGTAGGTTCGTCGAGTCTCCTCTCGAACAGCGTACTTGACGATGGGGAACAGGTGGGTGTACTTGAAGGTAACCTTGACCTTGCCCTCATTCTCGCCAGTGCCCTTCTCGAGCTGGCTGATATCCAGCTCATCCGAGGGCACGCCTTCGAGCTCCTCCGGGGCGAACCAAACGCCACCCATTTCATCGTTCATATTCTTTTGGCTTTGAATGCACAACTGGCTGAGACGCTTCTGAACCTCCTTGAAACGATCTCTCTGAGGTCCTGCAGGCAACAAAAGGCCGTTGCGAATGTACTTTTGGCGCTCCTTGTCAATGAGGTGTAGTTGCTCGTCCTGCAGATCCTGAGCTTCACGGGTGTTGTAGGCAGCATCGACCAGTTTGAACACATCCTCGCGCATCTTGAGCTCAATATAGAATTCATCCGCGACCTGCTGCGCTTTGGTGGAAGCTTCTCGGAGCTCCTTGCTTGCAGATACGTACTGATAGAACATGGTGACATGGTTGCTCACTGCCAGGCTATTGTCACGCAGCAAGCCGGGCTCCAGGACATTGGCAAACGTGGCATCCTCAGGTTTGATGTCGGCCACCACCTTGTCCAAGACGCCCTTGGTAAGCGCATTGTTGCTGTTCACCACTTCCAGAATTGACTCTGGGGTATGTGTGAAGAGGGGTGGCGCCTGAGGCGGGTTCTTGTACTGAGCTCCGGCCATGCTGCTTGTCGTCAAGGGGCGGCGTCTGATTAGAGTGTGTGAAGCTATCCCAGCTCGTGAGCAGAAGGGGGTGACAAGATTGACAAGAGCAGTGATGCGGAGGAAAGCTCGTGAGGAAGCCAGGGTGGCGGCGATGATTGATGAGAACGACGAGGTAAAAAGCAAGGAGGGGAGGGGCAGCTTTGAGCGGCGTCGGCTGGCCAGGTCAGTGTAACTACAGGAAACTAGGTAAGCCGTACGAAGTCGAGCATTTGGAGAACTGCCATGTCATGAACAGTCTGGTGTAGTAATCCGGTTGACTGCAGAAGCCTTGTGAGCGGTGAGTGTGGATGGATCGTGTGGATCGTGCGGATGGATCGTGCGGATGGATCGTCGTCTACTTCGCATGTTCAACGCCAAACGCCTCGGCTGTTTGCTTGCCCCAGACTGGCAGGTGGCGTCATGTCGAGCCATTGTTGACTCGATATTGTTGTCAGCCCACGCGATGGCGACACCAGGCAAAGACGGGGCCAATCATCCATTCAGCACGAATTGGCCAAGTACGAAGTAGTCACGATTTGCTCTCACTTGGACCCGCTACGGAAGACTATAGCTACATCTATGCCTAAACCCAAAATCTAAAATTTTTTGTAACTAGAGCCACCCTAGCGTGTCTGTATATTTCGTTTATTAAATGTATATATTTATATAATATCTAATTTTTTTATTAAAGTAACTTTTTTCCTCCTATATTTTACTATAATATTAATTAATAGTATAGAGCTTCTAATAGTCCCTATAGTATTTAAATAACCCTAAAGTAATTTAGAATTAACTACTTAGGTGCTTATAAAGATATCTCTCCTTTAAATAGTATAACTTTAAGATATAAAGTACTTATATAAACCCTAGTAGCTCCTATAACTAAATAACTAGTTATAATAAGAGAGATTATAAACTCCCTAATTAAATATATTATAATCCTAAAATTCTAATATAATACTAATTTATATCTTTAGCTATAAATATAATTAGCCTTATAATAAATATTTATAAGGAAAAGGAGTCTTTAAAGAATATATTAAGCTAGATTTAATTATATTAGGATTATATATAAATTATATATATACCTTATAGGGTTTTAACTATACTTATAATAGTATATACACTACCTCTAATCTTAATTTATACTAATATCCTATAGATAAAGCTAAATAGTAGTATACTACCCTATCTAAGAATTAATTACTAAGTAATAAGATTTTATAGACTATTATACCTTTATAATAGAATATAATTAGTAATATATTATAGTAGTAAGCCTATAATAGGGGGCATTAGTAAAGTAATAAAGTAAAGTTTATATATATAAAAATTAACTTTTCTTAGTATTTTATAGAAAAAACTTAGATTACTTTATTCCTTATTATATAGTATTATTATATAGCCTATATAATAGATTCTAATATATATAAACTAAGGGGATTTTCCTATAGAGTCTTATACTATCTTAATCTAGACTAGACCCTTTATTTATTTTATAGAACTTATCTTATAAATCTAAATATAGCTAATCTAGTTAAAATATAATTATTAATACTTATAACTATAAATAATAACTTAGAGATAATTAATTTAACTAGTAATAGTCCTTAAATAATAAAGGTTAAAAGAAAACTAATATAAGTGCTTATTTCTCTATCTTTAAATACTAATATATATAGGTAATTACTTTAATAAGCTATTATAGAAGAAAATAGCTATTAATTAGCTAGTATAATTAAAAACTAAAGAAAGCCTATTATATAGCTATATAAACTTATAATTTTCTTTTACTATATTACTATATAAATAGGTAATAAACTTTATTTCTTTATTATATAATATAATCCTTTATTTCTAAAGATAGTATTTAAAGTTATAATACTTTTTAAGTATTATCTAGTGCTATAGTATAAAGATTATCTTACTATACTATAATACCTAGCTAAATAAGCTAGAGACTAGGAATTATTCTATAGTATTAAATAGTAAGTTATTACTAGTTATATATATAAAGCACTAAATTTAATTTCTTTTTATCCTTTTAGTATACTCTAAATAAAGTCTATATTAAATTTACTTAAGGTATATAGTATAAAGATTAACCCTTTATATAAGTATATACTTATATTCTTCTAGGTAAAAAAAGAAAAAGGAAGATAATAATCTATTTAGTATTAAAGAAAAGAAGCTAAAGAAATATATAAATATTAAAGTATATATAATTAAGGAGAAGAAGAAAGTAAAAGTAAAACTAGCTATAATAAAAAGAAAAAGGTAAATAACTAACCCTTTATCCCCTTAGCCTATTAAAAGAAAGTATTTATTAAAGAAGGAGGCTAGTATAGATTTATTAATATATATAGTAGCTTATATAGGAAACATTAAAGATAATTTCCCTAATTTCTCTAATATTAAGGATAATATAGTAAGTTTTAGTATGCTTATTAAAGATATACTTAAAGAATAGTCTATATAAGAAGATATAACTAAAACCACTATAGCTAAATAGGTATATAGGAAGGTATAGGCTACTAAAATATTAGCTATATATCCTATTATTATATATAGTTATATATAGAAAGATATAATTATAGAGTAATATAGAATAAATTATAGTTATATAATACTTTTACTTCTCTAGCTCCTTATCTAGCTCCTTTTATAGTTTATTAATTTTAATTCCTTAGTCCTATAGTATTTAAATAAGCTTATCTTACCTATTAAGAGTAGGATTAAGTAAACTAAGCTCTAGTTATGTTTTTTTAAGCTTATACTTAAATAACTTTAACTATAATAACTAGTACTTATCTAGCTAAGGATAATTAGGGTTTTTAGATATTCTAGTAGGCTACTAATTAATTCCTAAATTAGATATTAATATACTTATATTATAGTGTTTAGTAAAAACTTATTAATATCCTTAATATTATATTTAAGTAAGTTAAAGTAAGTCTAAAAGTAATCTATAGGTATCTTTTTTATATAGTTAGTAGTAGCTATATTATTAAGGTTATAATATAGTACTATAGGCTAAACACTCTTTATATAGGGTTAATTTGCTTAATAATAGATATAATATAAGTTTTATATATATATAAACTTAATAAGCTCTTATTAAATAATATCTATATAGATAAAAAGGATTATAATATAATTAGCCTTTAAACTGCAATTAAAATAGCTATTATCTAATAGCTACTAAAAGTATTTCTAGAATATATTAGTAAGAGAATAAAATAAAAGTAAATAAGCTATTATAATACTAACCTACTAAAAAATAGCTTATCCTTTACTTAATTAAAGCTACTAGCTCTTAATTTAGGTATTATAAATACTTTTACTAAAGAACTAATAGTCTAAGAAGCTAATAGGCACTTATTTATTATTATATATCTTTATATAAGTTCTAGATAAAAAGTAGTATAAGCTATAGAGTAGTAATATCTCTTTACTATAATTAGATTAAAGGATATAGGGTATATAACTATATTATTAAAGCATATTAATATACTAAATAGTAGTGCTCTAGCTTATATTAGTAAATATTCTATAGTAAAACTATATAATATATTATAAGTAAGTATTAATACCTATATAAATCTTAAAACCCTAGTGTTTAAGCTTATTATATATATTAATTAATTATAGCTAGTTAGGCCTTAAAATAGTAAAATCTTATTAAGGAATCTAAGATTTACCCTAGCACTTAAGAATATTATTAGGCATAATCTTATAATATAAGGAGTATAGCGTATCTTATAAGATAATATAATACTACTATTTTATATATATATATAAATAATTTTAACTATAGCCTTTTAAGATTAATAATACTTAAAGATAGCTATTAAAAAAAGTATAGGCATAAGAAATTACTAGGTTAATTATTTCTAGGCTTTACTAGTAATAAATCCCTGCTTCCTTCTATAGCTTAATAAGCTATTATAAATTAATTATAAATCCCTTATTTTAAAGCTATAAAAGAATATACTTATCTTTTAAGCACTTATAAAAAAATAAATAATAAATATAGGTATGTAATTCTTTAGTAATAATGCTTCTTTTCTAGTATATTAATCCCTATACTTATAAGGATTTATATAGTATTTAGGTGCTAATATTTATATTATATTATAATTTTAATTCTTATATAATTCTTATAACTTTACTTTTAGATATATATAAAGCATATATCTTATTATATAAAGGCTTAAGGTTTGCTTTTAGTTATAGTATTTTTATTATAGTATATAAAAAGAAGAGAAATTACTTATAATATTTTATAAAAGTAAATAAATATATATACATACCCCTTATTATTTATATAGTTAGTTATATTATAATTATACATAATAAAACACCTTTATAGATATTTATAAGTATTTATAGGTATATTTAAATAAGCATATATAACTAGAATATTATTTCTATATAAAGATTTATAAGTATATTTATACCTTTATATAGGCTTTAATATAAAAAATATTTCCTAAAGCTTAAGCTAAAGTTACCTTCCTAAGAACCTATATATAGCTATATATAGATTAGTTCTAAACTATATTAATATAGTTAGTAAGCTATCTAAGTAAGTTTACTATTTATTAAAGCTAAGTAAGCTTAAAAGTAGTTATATAGTCTAGTATATTCTTACCTAAGCTTATACCTATATTATCTCTAGCTTTATATTTTATATATTTTAATTAACTACTACTTTTATTAGTAAATAGGTTATTATCTAATAACTTATATTTTTTTATTAGGGTTAAAGCTATAATAATTAGTATAAATCTATAAAGCTCTATATAAGTACTTACTAGGGCTAGAAGTAATAAGAGAGCACTTTAATATATACCTAGTACTATAATAGTTTATATAGCTAGGGGAAATACTATTATAGGATATATAATCTATAAAAACACTATTACCTTTACTATAGCTTATATACTTATCTTAACTAGTATATATAGTCCTATATAAGTATTTAATAAGAGTATTAGCTAATTATATATATTTATATTTAAGCTTTAAAGTAACTATTTTATCTTACTTAAAAACTTTTTAAAACTTAAGTAAATATTTTAACTATAACCTATAAGTATTTATAATAGTCTATAAATAGCTATAATATATAGTAAGAGGTATTTTAAGGAATAGTATAGTAGCTTTTCCTATTATATACTTTTTTATAATTAAAAAAACTATATAGTCTTACCCTTATTTATAGTATTATATTTAAGAGTTATTATATCTATAGGAAGATTAATATTATTAAATTTTATTAGAAGTATAATTTTAAATATAATTTTATTTATAAATATTATATAAATATTTATATAGGGGTATAATAGAGGAGTAAAGGGTTATATAGGTACTAACTTAAAAAATATTAGTAAATAGATATAAACCTATATAAAGCTATATAGCTTTACTTTATATATTTTTAAGCATAAAAATATTTAAATATAAATATTTAATATTCTTATGCTAAAAAAACAGTAAAATATAGTAAAAAAGAAGAGTAGGAAATTATATAGGTTTATATAGGTATATATATATGCTTAAGGGTTACTAAAGAAAAGAAAAAGAGAAGAATTAACTATAGTAGGATTTATTTTTATTAATTAGGCTATTTAGTAATTAACTATTTTAGATATATGCATACGCTAGCTCTTTAGCGAATAACTATATAGTCTATTATTATATTACTTAATTACATCTATGACTATATCGGGTCTAACGCGTACACGCCTCGTAGGGTTAATATATCGATTTTTGGGTTTAGGCACAGATGTAGCTATAGTCTTCCGTACCCGCATCATGGCAGAGGTGGCTGCTCTCTGCTGTTTGCGGCCCATATAGCCAACAGAAAGCCGTCCCCCCACCCTTGGTCACACTCACAGTCACCAGCATCAGTTGTTTCGTCCATAGCTACACAGTCCATTGTCAACTGTCCTACCAGTATATCATCTACCATAGCAAACTTGACATATTCATACAAGAAGCAGCCGTCTCATGAGAGACCCTAAGCCCCCAGAATAGCCCAATCACGTACCTCATGTGTCTTCCATCGCCATACAAGTATCAAAAAAAAGTTACGCCATCCCGTCCGCAGATGCAAATTAAACCAAGGTGTCGTCTCGCTCGTATAAAACAGCGTCGTGGTAGAAAGCTACCTAGTACGCGACCATCATCTTGCTTAGTTGGCAAGAATCGTGCGAACAAGTTCTTTGCATGCCGCGTCAGTAAATTCAGGAATCCTCATGACAGAGGGCAAGAGGAAACTTACCCGTATAGTTGACCTGGCCAGAGCTGGTGTCCACAGCTTTGAGCAGCTCGTCCACTTCTTCCTCGGACATCTTCTCGCCCAAGTTTGTCAGAATGTATTTCAGCTGACCAACACCAATGTAGCCCGTCATATCCTTGTCGAACACTTGGAAACCCCGGCAGTATTCCTCAGGCTCGCCAGGGTCACGGAAACCGCCCGGGCGATTCAGGATGCGCTGGAAAGACTCAAAATCGACTGCCAAGTTAATGATTAGTTCTCTGCCGTGATTGGGCTCTGGCGCGAATCGTATGACAGATGGGGGCAATTACAGTCGCTGCCAGCTGTCTTCTCGAGGTCTTTGATCTCAGCCAACGTGGGGTTCTGGCCACAGGCGCGAAGCAAATCACCCAAGCTGTCAGACGTGACACGGCCATTTCCGCGCTTGTCAAAGAGGGCAAAGGCCTCCTTGTAGTTGGTGGAAGCCTGTGAATCGTACTGGTTAGAAGACATGGCCCTGACTGATAATGTGTAGCTATCGATGAGGCCCGGAAACGGATATCGGTTGGCTTGTGCTTGGCAGGCGGGCGAGGGAAAAAGCGTTGTACACTGCGATAATCTGGACGCGGAAACAGCTAAAGTAGGAGCGGTTTGTTTGTTGTTCTTTGTGCTGTGTTTGCAGGACAACAGAAAGCGAGACGAAGGTAGCCGGCGCGATAAGACTAGTTGATGGTTCGCATAATTGGGAAGGGGCGATGGCGTCGTCGAGAGGCAGTCGACGAATCATGTTGCGACGCTGACTTGGTCGCGGGGCTCCTTCCTCGGACTCTTTTGTTTACAATGGGAACGGTGGGTGCTGGGGCAACTCACCATTTCTGCTCTGCTTGTCTGAGGGTCGGTCGTGGGAGGGACCAGAGGCTCGTATTGACGAGCACGTACGGAGAATCGAGGTTCTGGTACCTGAAAAAAACCTTTAGCTCTTGGAATTGCAACGAGTCGCTCGCAAAGTCGATTCTGTGTCTGCAAAGCGAAAAAAAGGTATTGTTGAAGGAGTTGAGGAGACTTGGGGAAAGGAGCGAGGGTGAGATTGCTCGTCTCCTGACATGAGCAAAGCCCCACGTCCACGTCCCATCTTTCCCTCTAGCATGGGTCAACAGGCACGACAGGGTTAACAGAGAGCGGCTGCTTGGTTGTTTGACAGGGCAACCACATCACAATGGCACGGCCAGGAGACGAAACAACAACCAAGGCCTACCGTTGACGGGTAGCCTGGTGCCCGGCACCTGGCTGGCTTCCACCGCCGACAGCCAGTGGCTCATTTCAAAATAATTCCACAAGGGACGTGCAGGGTTCAAAGCGAATTACCACGAGGGATGCGGCATCCACACACAAAATTGCGGTGAGAACAGCGGATCCTTTCTTTTCTCCCTCTTCTTTTATATTTATGAATGTGAGCAGATTTCGACTCTGGTGTCTGACTTTTGCCATGAAACACCGGCACAAAACACCAACGAATACACAAAATGGCTCAGCGCTTCATCGTTTCTTCGCCATGAGGATATACGTACCCCAAACCGTGTCAGCCTCTGCATCCCTCCACCCCGAGCCGAGTTTTATCCACGTCGGCTCCGATTCAACGATTCGATCCATTAGAATATCAGCCAGATCTCCCTGGCCACCCTCTGCTCGGCTCTTGATATCCGGACGAGCATCACACCAGCCTTGGAATGCGCTGAATGTGCGAACATATGCTTCTAGCTGGCCTAGATTGATCCGCTTTTGCATCCATGCCGTTTCAGGGTCCGGCACCTCGGCGCAATTAGGTATGACGTCGTAGAGAATACGGCGGATATCCCTCCAGTCCTTTTCTGGGGGATTCACGTCTCGTAAGAGATTGCGGAGCCTGTTCCGTCCCGGTTGTTCCCAGTAGGCATTCATGCCGTCAAGACCCGGTTCAACCTGTCCGTCGGCGTAGCAAAACTTGTAAAATATCTTATTGGCTTGTTCATGTCCGATGAGAATATTGTCTTTATAGCCCCAGAAAGCGAGCGAACCACCAGGTTTCAAGACCCGGAATAGCTCTGGCCAGGCTTTATCGTAGTCAAACCAGTGAGCAGACTGGCCGGCAACGACCATGTCTACAGATTTATCGGCTAAGAAGGACAAATCCTCGGCGCCTGCTTGACGAAACGTGACCTTGACGTCCTTCGTCGTGGAGGACGCTTGCTTAACCATGCCAGGGCTGGTGTCTATACCTACAACTTGACTGAATCGGGGACTCATTGCCCTTGCGATCAGCCCATGACCACAGCCAATATCCAGCAAGAATCCTGGAGAGGATTGTGCATTGTGATAAGCTACAATTGTCTTGTATAGGCTGGCCGGATATGAAGGTCTGGCTGCGGTATAGCCTGCAGCCGAGAATGTTGCTTTTCTACAAGCTTCATGGTCAGCAATCTGTTGTCTGTTGCTACAGCAAACATGCTGAGTGAGTGAGTGAGTGGCAGCGGCCATACGCGAATAAGGACATTGCTATAGCGTGTCGATTGAACGGCGGCTTGTGGATTGGCTCTTGGCCGTTGGAAACACCTTGATGATATGATAACAGCACGTTGAGACGACTCCGGCAGCAAGCAGCGAGCACTGCTTTGGCCGATTCGGCCGACCTCGGGATAAATGAGTAGGCACTCGGAAACCCCGCAACGCCCAGCGGATTATCGTCTTTAGCTGGAGGGATGAGCTATTACTACCGCAACCCCATCGTCCAGGCACCCATACATTACTGTCAAGGTAGGGGTCGGTGTAGATGATAGAAAACGTTCAATTTGATCAATCAGAGGTGCAGACGGCACCTGACTTTTGTACCTGAAAGGTACATAGTGCGCTATAGTAATGACTAGTCTACGGAGGTACTTCTAATATATTGTCTCCACTGTTATCTTATAGAGGGTTTAATCCTAGTTAATGCGCGGGCTATATCCACATATCTAGTGCTTTAAGGAGCTCTCCCTAACACACCCCCTAGCTAAGATATCTATTAAAGCTAGAGTTAATAAGCATAGGAAGAGATTATAATAAATTCCTAGTATTATAATTATATAGGAATCTCCTATAAGCTAATCTAGTAATAGAAATCCCTATATATTTAGCTTAATAGAGGCTTTATAAAGCTATCCGTAGGTATCTTAGAGGTCTTTAACTAATTTATCTTAATATTGCCTAGGGTATATTACTCTTAAATCTATATTTAATTTATATTAAGATACTTAAGGCTAGTTTAAAGCCTTCCTTTCTTATACTTTATAATATAGATTATCTACTTATTATTATACTAGATAATTAATAGTAGTAGTATGTAAACCTTAATATTATAAAGCAGCCTTCTAAGAGATATACGCTCTTTTATGCTATAATTTAAGGCAAAGAGCTTTACTTCTATACTTAAGGTTATTATATAATATTACTTACTAGACTTCTAATTAATTATAGCGCTATATATAATAAAGACATAACCTTATATTAATTTATATATATTAGGGTTATTACTAAGGGAAGTATTAGTGCTAGAAAATAATATATTAAAGCTATTTACTCCTAAGTATTAGATATATAGCTTCTTTATATTCTAGGTATATAAAATTACTCCTTTTATAAACTTAATATGCTTTACTAAAGGGTTTATTATAAAAGAGGCAAGTTTTAATACTATAAAGGCTATATTAGGCCTTCTAATAATATATAGATATACTAAAGAGCTAATAACTACTCTATAGTAATTAATCTCTTTATTAGTAGCTTTGCTAGTGTTAGTAAGGATTATAGCTATAGGGAGAGGAGTAGAGATTAAGCTCTTTAAATTACTATTAATAATATTAGGGATAAATTTCTAAGCAATCTTTTAAATATATAATTCCTATAATAACTATATCTCTTTAGTATTATAACTCCTAATGATTTTAATGCCTAGGAACCACTTTAGGTTACCTTAGTCTTTAATATCTAGACTATTTATTAATTGTTTATAAAGCTCTTTAAATTCTACTTTAAATCTATTAGGATATATTACTATAATATTATCTATATAGAAAAATAGGATAAAACTATCTTTTATAAAGATATATAGGTCTTCTTTTCCTTAAATAAAGCCTATCTTTAATAGGAATTATATTAGATATAGGAACCATTATTAAGGAGCTTCTCTTAGTCTATATAATGCTTATATTATCTTCTAGAGATAACCTTTTATATTTATACCTTCTAGAGGTTTATAAAAGATAGGTTCTTTAAGTTCTATATATAGGAAGGCATTCTAAATATTATATTAATAAGTATTAAGATTATTAGTATAATAAACTATAAGTAATATATATAGAGATTATAAAGTAAGTATAGCTATATAGTTATTAAGATTATCTTTTAGTTATTAATTGCCCTATATAACTATTCTAGCTTTAAACTCTATAACTATGCCTTTCTTATTAGTTTTATATTTAAAAACCTAGCTAAGGTTAATAATCTCCTTATAGTATTCTAGATTAAATAATTTATCTAGTATATTCTCCTAGTAGTTTAAGAATAGAAGCTTTAAAAGCTTCTTTATAATTACTTCCTTTTAGTAGTTATAATAGGCTAAGGCTATAGCTTAATAATAGTAGGTAGGTTCTAGGGGCATATCTTTAATATATAAACTATATTAAGTGCCTTAGAATACTATTAAAAAAGTAGAAAAAAACTATACTTATCTAGCTTTCCTTAATTCCTTTCTTTAGCGTTTTCTAGTTATAATATTATCTAGATTAATACTATTATTATAGGGATAATAATTCTCTACTACCTTACTACCTTTAGTAGTAATTTTACTAGTATCTATAGTAGTATCTATATATTTAGATATTACTTTATATATAAATTTATTAATTTTATAAAATAGTGTATTACTACCTAGTATCTAAATCTCTATATTCTCTATAGTAACTAGCGCCTTATAAGAAGAGTTAGGAGGGGTTAAAAGTATACTAATATAATTACCTTTTTACCCTAATACTTAAGGTAGTATTTTTACTTTAAACTACTTATTTTCCTATTCTATAGTTAATAGCTAAAAGGCTTAATTATCCTTTTTAAGTTCTATTCTAATAAGGTCTAAGCTAATTTCTTCTTTAATATCTTTAGCCTTAAGCTCTTTAAGTAGTGTAATTATTAATATCTTCTCCTTTTAAGCTAATTCTAGCTTTTCTTCTAGTTTAAAGAAGGAGTTCTTATTAAATTAAACATATACTAATATAATAACCTTCTAATTATATAATATAGGCACCTAGATAATATACTAGGATTTACCTCTATAACTAATAAGGTAACTAATATAAGCTTTCTACTCTAATTAAGGGATTATATTATATAATTTAATATGCTCTAGAGCCTTTATTATTATTAGAAACACTTTATATCTATAAGTGTAAAGATAAGTAATTAAGGGTTTTTAGATCTTTACTATCTATAAGTAGGTAGGGATAGTTTTCCTAGCCTAATTCTACTAAAGTTTATATAGTATAATCTAATTTCTATAATACTTAAAAGGTATTTAATTTAGGAGATAAACTATAGTATTAAACACCTTATTATTAAGTTCTAATAGAAAGTAAGCCTTAAGGCTTAATATATAAGCTTTCTACTTAACTACCCCCTAGATCTCTCTGCCTTACTATTCTAACTAGGTATTAAGGGAGCTAAATTATAGACTATAATACTAGTAAAGGCTATCTTATCTTTTATATTCTCTATAAAGAGGGCTTTTTTAATATTACTATATAAAAATTATAGTTAAATACTAAATTAAGTGCTTAAAAAGCCTATTATTATATAGAAGCTATTATAAATACTATCTTTAGTCTTAAATAAGTAAAAGAAATATATTAAGGTTATAAGGCATATAAATATATACTAATACCTATTACTATTCTAATAAGAAGAGTTATAGTAATCTAGATTAACTAATAACCTATAACCTAGTCCTTAAGGAAGTCCTTTAGGTATAACCTATAATCTCTATTACTTAGCTTTACCTATAGCATATATCTTACATTATATAAGCTTAGGTCTAATTAATTTAATACCTAAAGTTACGTTTATAAGTTCTATAAAAGCCTTTATACCTAGATAACCACATTATTAATGCTAAAGCTCTATATCTCCCTTTATAGGTAGCTTTAGTAGTAGCTTATTATAGCGTAAGCTTCTCTTAGATTATCTAATAGCCTTAATAATATATAAAGCTTATTAATATTATAAATTCTTACTATAGGATAATTCCCTTTATAAAGAAATCCCTTCTTCTAATTCTAATAAATCCCTACTTTTATTAGGATTATTACTAATACTAGATTAATATAGAATTTAGGAATAAATAGTGTAGTCTTTAATATAATTATTCTTATACTTTATAATATAGGGTCTATAATAGATATATATATAGGACCTTAACCTAAAGCTATATATATTATACCTCTAGCCCTAACCTTTATTATAATAGTCTTATTAAATTTAGATTAATTAAACTAGTATATATTATTAAAGATATAAACATTTACTCTAGAGTTATATAGGACTATATTCTGCCTTAATTCTATGCTTTCTATAGTATTAGTAGTTAAATTTATAACTTTCTCTTACTATTAACCTTACTTAGAGCATATAAATAATAATATATTTATAGTCTTATTACCTAAGGTAACTATAATTAAGTTATTAGTTAGATTTTATAAAGGTATAAAGATATTACTACTCTTCTTCTCTAGTTTCTAACTTATTACCTTAGATTTTTCTTATAGATTCTCCTTTAGATACTTTTTAATATTATCTTTAGAGTTCTTCCTAACTTTCTAGTCCTTTAGAGTAGCCTCTAGCTTATATATAGCCTTAAATAAATTATATAATTCCTACTACTTTAAAGCTTCTTTAGTATAATACCTAGAGTAAGGGTATCTTATTCTTTCTAATTTACTTTAACTATTTAATCTTTTAGTAGTAAGGGTATTAGCTAACTTTAATATACTCTATAAAGCTTTATAATCTCTTTTAAACTTAGTAACTACCTTAAGGAATTTATAATCCTCTCCTTTATTAAGTAAATTATTTTACTTCTTCTAGAATAATTTAAATTTACTTTAAAAAGGTATAATAAACTTATATAGTATTATTTCCTTAGTCTATTAAGTCTTAAGATCTTAATAATTCCTCTATAATACCTCTATTATTATAGCCTACTTATACTAATTATAGGTACCTTTAGCTTATAAATAATTATTAAGGTATGTTTCTATAAGAATAAGTATCTTCTTTATATTTAGCTTATACTAATCCTAAAGAAGCTTAAGAATCCTTTAAGTATAATATTAAACTAACTCTTTATTCTTAACTTTAGTATTAAAGTTAAGAGAATCTTATATATTCTTTAATAAAGTCTTATAAATATATTCCCTAATCTTTAGTATTTACTTTAATAGGGCTATATACTTTATAAGGTTAAATTATAATTCTTTATATTAAAAATTAAATTAATCCTTTATATCTTTATAAGTAATTCTCTAATTCTTAAGAGCATTAGGGTTATCTAGTAAGACCTCTAGTCTCTAACCCCTCTATAGGTATAGAAGTATTATAGGTTCTTTAAGTAATTTATCCTTATTAGGATTAATATACTCCTAGATACTATAGGATTCTATATAATTCTTAATTTATATATACTATTTAATCTAGTCCTTCTCTAATAATAATACTATATTTAGAGTTTCTTTAGATATTATAAAGGAGGAATATACTAGTTAATTAGAGCATAGGATAAGTGTTTTAACTAATTAGAATAATAAAGGGTAATTATCTCTTAATAATTAGTAAGCGTTAATTAATAATATCTAATAGAGCTTATATCTTTAATAATAATTAAAAAGGGTAATAGAAGCCTCCTAGGCTTATAACTATTAAGATAGGGGTTAGTGTAGATAATAGAAAACGTTTAATTTAATTAATTAGAGGTGCAGATAGTACCTAACTTTTATACCTAAAAGGTATATAGTGCGCTATAGTAATAACTAGTCTACGGAGGTACTTCTAATACATTATCTCCACCGTTGTCTCACAGAGGGTTTGATCCTAGTCAATGCGCGGGCTGCATCCACACATCTAGTGCTTCAAGGAGCTCTCCCTGACAATTACATTGCTGAAACACAATGGCTACCGAAACAGCCGCCCGCAAATTCTTTGCCTCTCCCTTGTTTGCCGTTGTCGGCGCAAGCTCCAACCCAGCCAAGTTCGGCCATAAAGGCTCGTAATCCGTTCATACACCCGTTGTTCCTTGCTGACCTGAAACGGCTGCAGTTCATGCTTGGTACTTGCACCACAGTTTGGATGTCACCCCGTCAATCCTGGGTCGTCAACAGTGACCGTCGGGGGCAAAGACTATTCCACTGTCTCCGACTTATCATCGCTGCCGAATCCCAAAGAGACGTCTGTATCTGTCATTACAGCGCCGCCTGTCACGCTCAGGGTTCTGGAGGAAGCCAAGAAACTGGGAATCCCCGCCATCTGGTTGCAGCCTGGCACGTTTGACGACGAGGTGCTGAGGGTGGCTCTTGGGCAGGATGCCTTCGAGTCTGTTGTTTTTGGAGCCGGGGGCCGGGGCCACGAAGGCTGGTGCGTTCTTGTGGACGGCGAAAAGGCCATGAAGGATGCTGGAAAGCTGTAGAGAAGACAAAGATACCGGATAGCTACGACGGAGTCGCATTGCTGAATGAGAAGCGACTGGTCTTGCAATTACGAGAAAACATTACTCCGTAGTTTGTGCGAAATCAAGGTTCCCGGCACACCACTGAGGAAAGGGCTTGCAGCACCCACCATTCTTTGATCGGCGTAAGCTGCGGCCTGAACAAACATCACATCCAAAAAGTCTCTCTTCATGCGTTTTCGTCTCAAACGTTCCACGGTTCGTGTTCAGCGATCTACGGACTACTCCGTGAAATTGCGGCAGTTATGTCCATGTGTGCCCCGTCAACGATTGGCCGTTGGCGTGGGCGGCCCCACATTCGCCCAAAGTAAGTAAACAAACGCGGTCAACGCCTGCCAACCACATACAGCCCGCTCTCTTTTATCTAACCAGTTCAACATTGCTAAGAATCGATTCGATTGATTGAAACCCCACAGGATCGCGGAGGAAAACATTCTCTATACGCCAACACGGCTTGGATCACTGCATCTCCGAAATGATTCGAAACACCCTCTGAGCTTGCCGAATTTCTTCTCAGTTGCGCCTGCCGTGGCTCGCCATCGACTGCCGCGACAGCTGCAACATCCGCGTCCAGCACACGAGAGTTTGGCTGCCACAGACGACGAACAGAAGAATCACGGGTCAACTTCTCCGTCACCATGGATCAATTCTTCACCTACGAGGCGCGGCTGGCCTCCTTTCAGAAGAATTTGAAGAAGAGAGGATCTACTGCCAACGGGCGTGGCAAGACTCTCAGTTGGCCACACAAGCAGATTGCGCCGGCAACCGTATGTCACGCCGAAGCGATCCTCGGAGCTTTTGAGCATTCTGAACTTGCTAACGTTCATGATGTAGCTTGCCAAAGCAGGGTTCTACTTCAAACCGTACCCCGAAAACCCCGATCATTGTGCTTGTTTTCTCTGCGGCAAAGGTTTGGATGGGTGGGAAGAAGGTGACGACCCGCTGCAGGAGCATCTTAAGCACGCTTCTGCCTGTGGCTGGGCCATAGTTGCGGCCATCGAGTCGGATATTGAGGAGTATGCTAAACAAGACCCGAGTTTACCTCACATGGTGGAGGCGCGAAAGGCAACTTTTGCTGGCAAATGGCCTCACGAGGGAAGGAAAGGCTGGAAATGCAAGACGAAGCAGGTGAGTCGGGAAGGTGCCCTCGAGAGTGGATTATCTTGCTAATTGCCAGTAAATGTAGCTTGTTGAAGCTGGTTGGAAATACACACCCACCGAAGAGTCGGATGACATGGCTACTTGTGTATACTGCCAGCTGGCTCTGGATGGATGGGAACCAAGCGACAAGCCTTAGTAGGTCATTTTGTCACCATCTTGAATGAAAAGGTTTGGCTAACAATTGGGAAGTGACGAACACTATAATCGATCACCTAACTGTAGCTTCTTTGTACTCCTCAAGCAATTTGGCGGCATGAAAAAGAAAGCCACGCGTGGCAAGGCAGTTAGAGGCTCCAAAGCGTCACGTTTATCTGTCCAGTCAGTCGTTACCGCAGCCTCAGATATCGCTTCAGTTGCCGATATGACTGCAGAGCCCGAGGATAGCGTTCTCACGACGACGTCGGCCCTGGGTCAGGGAGGCAAAAAGACAGCCAGCAGAAAGAAAAAGGCCGCAACCACAAAGGCGGCGAGCAAGACTAAGTCGAAGAAGTCACAGGCTGTTGAAGAAGAAGAGGAGGAGGAGGAAGAGGAGGAGGAAGACAACGAATCAGTTCATGAAGAACTTCCTTTGCAGCCAAAAGCAACCAAATCTGCACGGGGAAGAAGCGAGAAAGTGATGCCATGAATGACTCCGTTGTCTTCTTGTCCGAAGCCCCGGCTCCCAAAAAGCAAGCAACTGCATCTCGTGGAACTATCCAGAAGGGTAGTTCCACCATCACTGCCGAAGACGTTGAATTAGTCACCGCTCCCAAAGCGACAGGCCGCGCAAGCAGCTCAAGTACCAAGTCTAACCGCAAGCCATCAGCGTCTGTGGCTTCATTACGCGCCGCGCCTGAGGACTTTCCAGACGATGAAGAAATTGAACGTCAACTTGAGGCCGAGCTGGACAAATTCACTACTGATGACGAGATTGCCCATGATTCGGATTCAGAACGCTCTATGGCGAAGAACAAGACCACAAAGGCAACGGCAGCCGCCGTCAAGTCTCAAGACTACGCCATGTTCGACCCGGCCGAGATAAAAGCAGATGATGAAGCTTTGGATGAGGAACTTCGAAATCTCCAGGCCGAGATGGAGGTCGATGAGCCAAAGCAGGAGCTCCATGTTCCCAAGAAGGGGCGCAAAGCAGGGACAGGAACTCGTAAGGCATCGAAGCAGACAAGGGCAAGGAAAGCAAAAGCGCCATCACCGCCCCCAGAACCGGAGCCGGAGCCGGAGCCGGAGCCGGAGCCAAAGGCGAAACCGGAGACAGAGATTATCGAGCGCCCCGTGGAAGAAGACGAGAATGAAGCAAGCATTGGCAGCACAGACACGGTGGTCAAGAACGAGGAGTCTGCGCTGTCTCCTCCAGCAAAGAAGCCTCGTGGAAGAGCTGCCAAGTCCTCCTTGGCCTCGAATGCTAGCACCAAGTTGGCAGATAAACCTGCTAAAAAGGTCGTGGTCGACCGGGAAAGGCAGCTGCCAGTTCCTCACCGCGGGCAATTTCTCCAGCTACCATTGTGAAGCAGCTTGGGGACCTCGAGTCCGAGATACACGAGGATGTTGATGAGATGGAAGTTGCTACAGCTCCATTGCCCAAGCGTTCTTCACCTGTTGGTCGGGACTTGTCTTGCCAAGTAGTTTCAGAACCACGGTTGGTAGCTGAGCCCCCGTCGACTCCAACCAAAGTTATATCTCCAGCTCCGTCCGCCCGACAGCCCGCTCTGTCACCATCTCAGTCACCGCAGTCTTCTGATGCTGAAAACAAACCCCCTCGTCTGTACCAGTGGCCAATGCCAAGACCAGGCGGGTCGTACTTGCTCCTGTGGCAGCTACACCGATGCGCAACTCTCCCTCAAAGCGTAACATGCTGGCTGCTGGATTGCAAAGCCAAACTCCCTGGACTGTTGTCGACTTGGATGCGGTCTTGGGAACCTCAGGTGTGATGGCGGACAAGGAATATGCAATCAGCCACCTCTTGAAGCAGGGTACAGGCCTCACCAGTCCAGAGAAATTGATGACGGTCGAAGAATGGATATATTTCAATGCAGGCGAAGCAGAGAAGAAGCTCAAGCATGAATGCGAGGCAATGGTTACACGGTTTGAACAGGAAGGTACTAGAGCTATGAACGTCCTGGAGGATTTGCCTGTAGAGTAAGAGAGAGCCGGGGGGCATGGATGAATTATGCACCATGGATGGATTAAACATGATTTGTCTACGGAACTCGGGTGCATGGGCATGGACAGGCGTTTTTGGGGTTTATTTCGAATGCAATAAGCAATCCGGTCACTTTGTGTGCGCTAATCGATTTATGAGGATGTCAATGACCATACACTCATTAATGTATAACTTGTTGGGTGAACTGCATTAGTGCTTCATCAACAAGTGTCGAGTAGGAATTGGATCTTACCTGGGCGCAATGATTTGTGCAACCTCCGAGTTGACGAAATCGGGGCAATACCATGTCAAGCAAGGCCGCGATCAGTTCCACAAGACCATGTCAAAGACGAATAAAAGATACACCGGACGCAGGTCTTCATCACCGGCAACCCGTGACGAGGAAGTCACATCGCCAGCGTCTGCAGTCTGCAATCTGCAATCTGCATCTACCCGAGATTGGCAGCATCGGAAGCAATGAGGTGATGCAGATGCAGATGCAGATGCACAGCATTCTGATTATCTTCCGGTCCCCATTGCGCATTGATGAATACTGCTTGATACGAAGACTTGTTTTTGCCTTGATAAATGTGGGTTCAAATGGATTTTGGTGTGGAAACGCTACCATCTGCCACTCGGACGATGGCTTGACGCCAGTGATTCCCGGCTGTCCACTTGGCGATGGCGCCAAGGACGGGGCAATGGGGTTGTGCGAGCCGCTATTATGGAGCATCGACTGGGGTGTTGCTGGGGGTGCGAACAAGGTTGAAGTAGTCCGTAGAGAACCGGCTGGATGATGGAGACTTTGGACACGGAAATGATGAGATGAACTTGCAGCGTAAAGCATCGAGGTTTTCTGGATGCTGTAGCAGACTTCTTCGACAAGAACAAGGTTGAGACCTCATTGACAAGACCAATATTTGTTTATTGTTCTCGCTCGGCCAAACCCACCGAAACCACCGCCCAGGATGCGCTTCCAAGCCATCCCTGCCATGTGCTGCATCTTCATGAAGGCCGTCTACTCGTCCGCCCCAGACATCACCTTCCAATGCCGCCACATGGCCGAGATCTGCACAAACATGTGCTGGGCGATGCGGTGCGCGGAGCCGCGCTTCCCCAAACGCTGACGTGGGACAACCGCTCGGTCGCCGACGACGTGATGTACCCGAACCTCGAGGCGTCCGGATGCAAGATCGCGGGCAACAGGTGCAGGGAGCACCCCAAGCAGCACGGCTTCATGGGAGGCATCTTCTCCATGTGCGACGAGTATCCCTTCTACTTCACCCTCGAGAGCGGCCTGGCCAACGGCCACGCCGTGTCTCGATGCGTCCGGCGCAACACCAACAAGGTGCAGGCCAAGAATCTGCGGGCCATGTACGCGCCGTGGAGGAAGCAGGGCCTCAGCACGCACAAGCTGCAGGTGGGCATCGCGGATCCCGGGTACAAGGGCGTGAATTACTGCCTGAACCAGCCTTGCATCAACGATGGCTTCGAGATCCAGGACGGCATGGCCAAGACGGACAGGGTCGACAGGATCTATGACCGGAGCGAGCCGCCGCCGCCGTTCCGCTTCTTCAAGACGGGATCAGGGACCATCATGGCCTCGCTGGATGCGCTGACGCAGGGCGCGAATTTCACGAGGGCACTGCACGACGACGACGACGACGACGACGAGACCATGTTGGACCATTGGGCGGAGGAGGTGGAGGGCGCGCGAGTCAGATATGTGAGTGATGTTTTGCTTGAGGAGGTATCTGCCGAGCATGCTGCTCTTGTTGATTAGACGTTGGAACGAAGTGGACGCGATTTGCTAGATGGGTTACGTACTAAGATGCAGTGCGGGAAGCTCTCCAGGAAGGAACAGGGGTGAGCATGAGAGAATCCTACCATGTAAACCTGTGTCGCCGGTTCGGCTTCCGTGATGTGATGAGGTGCGATGATTGATGCCTGAAATGCCTGAATTGCGGGAAATTTGCTGCCTCGTTCCTTCCCTTCCATGATGGATGCAGGCAGCGACCGGGGTTCGGATCCCAATCCATCCCAATCCCAGTTCCCAGTCATCTCTTTCTCTCTGCAGAGTTTTGTCTGGGAGTAGTCCGCAGAGTAGCATTACATTACTCCGTACGGAGTACTTACTCTACTATGACTAGCCGGGCCACCAGATTACCAGCTGGGATTGGATTACGGATTAGTACGCTTTTGAATGCTGCATCCCTCCCCACAATCTCGTGGAGCCGCAGGTTGCCGCTCTTGTCATCCAACGCGCAGAGTGCAGAATCAACTCTCTGATACCAAGCAGCCGAGCAGCCAAGCGGCCGAGTTGTTGCTGCTCTCCTCCCTCGAGCCATGATTTAATAGCGGGAGTCTCTTCCTCTGCCTTCTTCTCGTTCGCAACTCGCCCGCACATGTCGCGAAGCGCAAGCGCCTCGACGCCATCTTCAGTCTTCACTCGTCGGGCCTCTCTTTGCTGACGGCCTGTTGAAATCCAAACATTGAAAGGCCGCCAAGACCAGCTCCTTCCGGCTCTGCATCTCCGTTCGCCTGTAAGCGAAATCGACCGCGGGACACGGCACTTGCGCGCGCGCGCGTGTGGTTTTATTTTTATTTATTTATTTTTCTTTGCATCTCGACGGTCAAGACTAGGATTGACATTTCCCAGCCGCCCTCTCTGCTGCTTCTTGTTCAGCCACAGTTTCGCGAACCAGCAGGTCAGGACGTTCCGCTCTGATCGCATCTTGAACTCTTCTCTTTCACAGTCGCGGCCATGAGTGGAGTCGAGAAACTGAGTCCAATTAATATTGGTGCCGCGAGTTCTTCCTCTAGCTCTGACCTGGATCACTTGGCCGACCCGGATGCCGGCTTGTCGGAGGCTCAGAAGAAGGAAGTGGTAAGCTTCTCCTCTCCTGTCATGAAAATTGCCTTGACTTCTGTTCTTGTTGGATCAAGCGCGCCGACCTCGCTGACATGGACAACGCTTTGCTTGGAATAGGAGCGCAAACTACTGTGGAAGCTTGACCTCACTCTGATACCATGGGTATGTCCTCGAACCTTTCTCTGACATGGCAGAACATGTGCATCGGATGCCATCTGCGGTGTTTCTGCATCTTCTACGTCCATGGTCTTTACACTAAACTAAATGTTCTTCTGCCTACTAGCTCTGTCTGTTGTACTTGATATGCTTCTTGGATCGCACTAATATTGGCAATGCCAAGATTGCTCATCTGGAGAAGGACCTTGGCATCGACCCCAAATCGATGAAGTACGCCGCCACTCTTATCATTTTCTTCGTCTCATACGCCCTGTTCGAAGTCCTTGCCAACTTCTTGCTGAAAAAATGGAAGCCTTCTCGGTTCATCCCATGCATTATGTAAGCGGAATCATACCCCCTTTCTGGTTTTTCTTGTTCTTTTTTGGTCCGATCGACTTGGCTGAAAGAATTGCGCTGATCGCACTGCTTCGTCAGGATCGTGTGGGGGGTTTGCATGCTTGGCATGGGCTTTGTCAAGAATTGGTCCGGACTCATGGCAGCCCGTTGGTTCCTTGGCCTCGCTGAGGCTGGGTTGTTCCCCGGAGTCAACTACTATCTTTCATGTTGGTACAAGCGAAACGAGTTCGGCGTGCGCGCCGCGGTCTTCTTTTCCGCCGCCGCGTTGGCCGGTTCCTTCGGGGTCTTCTTGCTGCCGCTATTCAGAAATTGGACGGTCTTCAGGGCATTCCGGGCTGGGCTTGGATCTTCATCATCGAGGGCGTACTGACCATTGTTGTCGGAACTCTGTCCTTCTTCATGGTTCACGACTTCCCAGATGAGGCAAAATTTTTGGCTCCCGAAGACCGTGCCCGCGTGCTGCTGCGGCTCAAGAACGACAACCAACACTCTGCTAAACATGAGGACTTCAAGTGGGATTACATGTGGGCTGCCATCAAGGATTGGAAGACTTATAACGGCATGCTCATCTACATGGGACCTCTGATGCCGTTGTACTCTTTCAGTGTCTTTTTACCCACTATCATTCAGTCCATGAGTTTCACCTCGCCTGACCAGATAGTTAAAAACCAGCTCCTGAGCGTTCCGCCATATGCAGTGGCAGCCGTGCTGACAGTTATTGTCGGCTTCTGGTCCGATAGAAGCCAGAAACGAGGCGTATTCATCATGGGTTCTGCGGTGATTGCAACTGTTGGATTCGTCATGCTGATAGCAAGCACAAACCCGGCGGTGCAATACGCGGGTACATTTCTCGGGGCCATGGGAATCTACCCACCCATTTCCCTGACAATAGCCTGGGTTGCCAACAACGTCGAAGGGGTATACAAGCGTGGCATTGTTCTTGGATTCGTCATCGGCTGGGGCAACCTCAACGGCGTTGTGAGCAGTGTCATTTATCGCTGGCCCCCACGCTATTTCCAGGGCCATGGGACCATCATTGCGTATCTTGTTGTCTGCATGTTTGGGGGATCTTTACTTTTCGCCACACTGCTGAGCATGGAGAACAAGAAGCGGCGCCGAGGCGAGCGAGATGACTGGGTCGAAGGCAAGACGGAAGCCGAGATTAATGCTCTCGGCGACAAGCGACCAGACTTCTTGTACACCATCTGAGCTGAGCTGTATTACTTGCTCTATGCGCCGTCTGCCTCAAGCCGAATCGTGGTTAGACAATGCAACAAACAGAACCATGGCGTCGGGCGCTTCGTCTCGTACAGTAGATCCAGGAAGTCATCGTGGAACATGTTGGGTAGACAAGGTATTTCTTAGACCTTTTTTGAAAAAAAAAAGAAGAAAAAAGTTGGATATCGGTAGAGTCTGGCGTTGAAGTTTGGATATCATCAAAATCGCACTTATTGGTCATGTATTATCCTGAACTTGTTGAATCAAGTGAAAAACAAGAGTTGTCTGTTGCCAGGAAGGATGATGGTGGCAGGGGCGCGATGACGACGGGGTAGCCGCCAAAGTGACATTCACATGGTACAAGAATCCCCGCCTCATTACAAACCTGGTCACAACATGACGACGGATCAATGCCATGGCCGACAGGGGGCATGGTGTTTCCCAGCGCATCCGAAACAATGGAAACAAGAGGCGTTCGACAAACCATGTGGGAGGAGGCGCCGTCAACGGCGAGAATTGGACAACTTCCAAGACAGGACGACTTGCTGCGAATATTCCGGTGATGAGCGAAACAAATATCATCAAAAATGCGGCGATGGGACTCATGGAATCTCTCTTACATGGGTCCTGGGTCCTGGGTTCTCGATCCTGATGCCATGCATGCATGCCCTTGCGTGATTGATCCTGCGCGTTTCCCCAACGCAAACGCAAACGGAAAAGAATAATCTCCTCGTTACACCAGCCCGGAAGCCACGTGAAAAGGAGAGAAACGTGTGCGGGCAAGTCTTTGATCGAGACTCTACGGAGTACAGACCCCCAGAGCTCTCGCCAAAAGACGGCTACACACATGACGCAGAGTGGTACGCGCTCAACAAGAAGAATAAGAGGTTGTGCTTCCGACCTTCCTTCTCGCGTGCTCTACGAATTAGTCGAGGAGTGCTTCACATGGACACGATTCCCGGCCCGCTACCCTGGTAGGATACGGGACAAGGTCCATGGCCGGAATACTTGAAGAGACTGTGTTTTCTACGCAAAAAAAAAGAACGCATGGCGCAAGAATTCTCAAAGAATCTCGAGGGCCGCGAGCAGAGAACCAACTACCTTGAGATGTAAACGGCCCCGACATCTCCAAAAAGAAGAGTACACGTTGTTCAATTTTTTTTTTTTTTTTTCGGTTTTCGGTTTTCATTAAATTTTTCTTTAAAAAAAATCATCAGTCATTCTTTGGAGCGACAGCCTCACCACCATGCCAGCCTCGGAGCACTTCACCCCCGACCAAGTCGGCACAATCATCACGTTCGAGAGAGTCGGGGATCCATCAGCCTCGTGGCCGTGACACTCATCTTCCTCGCGTACGGGCTCATCCGCCGTGTGCGCAATGTCCAGAACACATTCATTGTGTTTGCGAGCGTGTCCAACGTCGGCGCAAGCATGGCTTGTATCATTGCCATGGACGGGCTGGCTCAAGGAAGGGAATCGTCGCTGTGTCGGATGCAGAGCTTCTTATTTGAAATGTACGTCCTGTCCTCTGAACCCTAAAGAATAAATTGTTAGAGGGGGTCTGACGCTCCATTCCCCGAAGCAAGGTTCATGCAGTCTGACCCGTGGTGGTCCCTTGCCATGGCCATCAACGTATTCCTCGTCTTCTACTTCCGCACGAGTCCCGATTCGTTTCGTCGATGGTGGTGGATTTACTGCGTGGTTTGCTACGGAGGACCCTTTACCATTGCGCTGGCTCTCTTGCTGGTGAGCGATTCGAACAGGGGGGCTGTTTATGGGGATGCAACGGTATGTACATGTGTGTCTTCAACGTCAAATCTCGTCATCTCGTCAGACTTGGTCCTGACGTGTGTTCGTTCTCGCGAGGCGTGCAGATCTGGTGCTGGGTAGACGACAAGTGGGATGGCATCCGCATATACACTTACTACCTCTTGGTATGGATCTGCATCGCCGGCTCCGTCATCTGTTATGCCCTGGTGGGATACCACGTGTTTCGGTCGAGGAATCGTCTGCACAGCTTCTCTGCGACCAAGAGTCGGCAAGGGGACCGCGGACAAGACGGCTGCTACGGCACCGTCACCACAGAGGTGCAAATCATCCGTTCCTCCGTCGCCGACATGGCCAGTCCCCAAAAGGCTCATCTCGGAACCCAGCAGCATCATCATCATCATCATTATTATTATCATCTCTCCCCGCAGCACAGTACTTCTCTACCGTCTCCGCGATCCCCTCGCGCAAGACCCCCGAACCAGGTCCGCTGGGCCGCTTCGCGACCGCCACCAACTCCGCCGCATCCAAGTTTGTCGTCGAAGACCCCATCAAGCGGGCCTACCTCCGCACAAGTCTCCTGTTCGCGCTCTCCGTCCTCGTCACCTGGATCCCGAGTAGTCTCAACCGCATCTACGGCTGGCTGCAAGGCCACTCTCCGTACCAGTTCCACGTGGCTACCTCGGCAGTGCTGCCTCTGCAGGGGCTATGGAACTCGCTCATCTTCTTCATATCCAGCTGGGACGTGGTCAAGAGCCATCTTCCTCACATGCCGGAGCCGGGGAGGGTTTCTCGCAGATCAAGGCATGACGCCGCCTTCGCTGCGGCTGATCGCACCGTGGTGAACAGGGACGAACTTGGGCCGTCGACCGGGTTTGAGGATGACTCGGCCACAATGGGGAGCGATGTCGAGCTGAGGAGCGTCGAGGTTGCGGAACAGAAGGCGCAGTCCCTATCATGACTTTGGGACCTGGTCGATGGTAGTCCATGTCAACGTAAGGACATTGACATGGACGAGTCAAGATGCGTATTCGAAAGTGTATTGACGCCAGTTGCCAAGTCTTGGGGGTCATGGATGTCATCGTCCTCATCGATTGACTTCAAGCTGTAGAATCTAGGTCGATTAGTCGATTCGTCACAAGCTCATACTTGCTTTCACTGATGAAGCGTAAGGTTTTTTTCCATAATATCATCATGCTAGTATCCTATCATCCTCATTCAATGTACATACAGAATCTCGTCGTCCCAGCCACGTCAAGTGCCAGTGTAGAGGTAGAAGAGGGGGAAAGAGGGGGAAATTGTGCACAAGTATATCATCACATTCATCCATCTCTCATCGTGCCGAATTGCCACATGTTCCTCATCAAGCGATGCCCCAGCGCGTCCAAGGCGCGGGGCCACATAAAAGCCACTGTCTATAGACAGTAGTTTTCAAAAATACCTCCCTGTTTTGCTTTTGAAAACAAATGAGCCTACCCAAAAATAGTCTTTTCCCTTCATCAATCCGTTTCGAAGAAACTGTCAGATTGCTTCAACAGTCCCGAGTCTACCAGACCCATGATCATGCCGTCCGCTCTCCAGATAGACTCGTCGTATAGCCACCATATCGTCATCATGGCGACAGTGATGACAACTTGTGTTGTCGCAAGGCCAATGACGGCTGTTTTGAGGCCACCATAGATGGTGACGGCATTGGGCATGGCGAGAACAAAGATGCCCGCTGCGAGGTTACGAAGAATGATGACGCCAGATTGCATATCGATAATGCTGCGCTGGGCGACGAAAATGCTGGAAGAGGTAAAGGATGCTGATCGGACGACAAATGGTCGGGTAGTGGTGTCCAGGATGTAACTCCCGCCTGCAAGTATGCCCAGCTGTACGGAGAGAAGCGGCAGGCTGACTTGTCCGCCTGAGACTGGGGAAAATATGGGATTGGACGGTGACGGACGACTGGTCATGAAGTTGTGAACGCCCAGACCATAGGAAAGCAAGCCAATGAGGACTAGAACACTGCCAGTGGAGATGATGAGGCAACTGACACGCCGGGTAAATCGTTCATACAGGCCCCGATAGAAAGAGAAACCTCCGACACAGAGTGAAGCAATAACCCATGGCCCCGTCATCATAACTCCAGTCAAGGCAAAGTCCAGGGATAAGGGTGCAGGGGTGGTCAGGGCGGAGATGGAGGTTGTCAAGCCCCAGAGAGCACCAAAAGGAATAAAGGTGAGAATAAAGAGCAGACAGGTTGTGGGTGCTATCAGTGCTCGGGGGCCTGAAGAACCATGGGCAGTGTGATGGGAGCTTTGAAAGAGAAGGGTCTCATCTGCCTGAGGTACTCGAGAATGCTGGTCTTGTTGACTCGATGTCGGAGCCTCCACGGACGCCAGGCCTCCAATCCGGGGATCGGCAGCGGTGTAATGGCAGCCCTTGATCGATCAAACGTTGTCTCCGGAGCAGCAAATGCGAGGAGAGGCAAGGCTAATAAATAGAAGCAACTGATGATCCAGAACTGGTTGGTAAAGCTGTTGGCATTTTTGGAGACTAATCCGCCGAGAAGCGGTGAACCCCATGTAGTCGTGATGGTTAGAATATTGTAGATCGTCACGGGCAGGTTTCGCTCGTGTTCCTGTAGTCAACTGTACGTTAGCTCATGTGGTGGAACTACCTGTTTTCCAAGTGCTTTTCTCACAAAATAGGTATCTTGAATGGAACTGTTGACCAACACGTCAAAGGCACCCCATCCCAGACCTTGAAAGATTCGGGATCCAAGGCAGGAGCCATAATTGTCACCGGCCATCGTATTCCAGATTGTACCAATGAATAAGACCAAAGCGGACATGAGGTATACTGGTCGTTTCCCCCGACATTTGACAACAGTTGAGCTGATCATTCCAGTCATTGCTGAAACCATGAGCGGCGCGGCCGTTAATGCAGAAATCGATGTGTGAGAAACTCGATAATGTTTTGATAGTGAACCAGCTGTAGGGATAAAGGCCGTCTTCATGCCTCCGATGAGACCAACCATGACGAGAAGAGACACCAAGTTCAGATCCTTTCGCCAGCGAGGCCAATTCTAAGTTGGGCGTGAGTCCCGTGCAAATGACGAACAAATGACGAGAGGAGAAATGACAGCAGAAAACTCACCAACGGATCCTCTGGATCGTCGCTTGGCTGTGGCACAAGTTCAATGTCTGCGCCCTTTCCGGTACCATATTTGATGGGCTTTTGACTATTCGACAGAGACGAGCCAGTCATAGATCTCCTCGGGAACTCTCGTTTAACAGGCTGTTCATTTATGCGAGGAAAGAATGAGATGTCGGGTGACTTCGAAAGACGAGCTGGGAGTGGCCGTGAAATAATGTCTCCAGGCCGCTTGAGACTCCAAGTTCTGCCCATGTTTCCAAAACAACGTCAAGTTTGGCCACCGGAACGAAAAGCCGTCCAAATAGAAAAGGCACTGGAGGATGAAAAGGAAGGTCTGATGAATAAAAGAATGAATGAAAAGCACGAAAACGACGAGAATAGCGAGAGTATGAGAGCCCAGCTCGTGAATGGAAAGAAGGTGAAAAGAAGGTGTAGCTCCCAGGATCAGAACAAGACAGTTCCACCACCGAGTGATGTTGACTTATAATATGGCTGAAGAGAACAAGCACCAGACAGAGGCGCAGATATCACACTTTGAGGCAAGAAAAAGAAAAGAGGAAGAGTGGGTTGGTACACTAGGACACAGCGAACTCATCCGCAGACAAAGAAAAGTTCGAGGCAGGGAAGGAGGCGAAGAAAGAAGTTCGAGCTACACATGGACTGCATGAGACAGACCTCGTCGGGTTGTTATCAAAAGAAATGTGTCTTTTCCCACATGCGGCGCGAGACAACCAGTACGGAGTTTTTGTCACAGAGGTGAGGCGACGCACAAACAATGGCAAACCTACGAAATGCCTGCAGTCTGCAGTGGGACACATGAACACCAAAAGCATTGCTTGAAGCCTTTTTCCCTGGGCAAAGCCTGCAGACTTGACGGAATAGCTTGGCGGGAATTCCGATACTTCATGGCCCAACTTCTTAATGCTGGTGCCGCCCGCGGCTTCATCTTCCTCAACGCGTCGTCCTGAGCCTTGCAACAATGAAGAGAAGTCATTGTGGGCGGGATCTATTTGACTCTCATACCAGGCAATGGGTTCCTAGCTTACTGGTTCGATGCGTTGGAACGAAGACTGCGCGCGGGTACTGGATTGCAGGTGCGGACTACACGTTCAACGTCGTTCCGCTTCTGTGCGCGCCACAAGAAGGGAGATATCGGCCAGGGAGAGGAGAAAGGGCCGTTTGAGAGCGGGTTCAAGAAAGGACTTGTAGATCCGGACCAGAGCCGTTCAGGCTGAAAAGGCCATGGCGCGAAAATTGATGAGATGAACCCTCAAAGCGTCTTGGTACGCTTGGGTCCGATGCGGCAGACGGCGGCGAAGAAAAGCACAGATCTGAGGCACAAGATGGGAAAAGAAAGAGCGGAGGATGATCGACCACCAGCTGCCACTTAGCCACCAGCTGCCGCCAGCTGCCGCCCCTTGCGTGCCTGGCGCCGCACTGACTGGCGATTGGAGCAGCAGGAACCTCCGACCTTCGTCCATTGTTTCCTCCTGCTTTCTTTTTCTTTCTGATTCATTCTCAATTCCCATGTCTGCTAAAACAAAATAGCGATTCCATCTTTTCCATGATTTCCCTGATCTGCCCCGTTATCCCCTGCTCCCTCATTAACAGTAGTCAAACCCAAGAGCAAAGGTCGATTCTATTCCCGGTTTGACCAGCCATGATGGGACAGGTCGAATCAAGACTCATGCAGTGCACAACCAGGGCTCTGTGGCCGAAAGGGGATTTTCTTTTTCCTTGCAACGTGTTCTCGAGTATTGCATAGGTTCATTGACCTTATGCGCGTTCTGAGCTTCTCCCTTCGCTCACTGGTATCCTCTGCAAACCATAAGACAAACTAAGACAAGCCGTGAATATAGGTTCTTGCTTATTCACGGAGACGAGTACTCCCGCCACATACCCACGACGTTTGCGAGATCCGAACCTAAGGTTTCATCACGATTCGTCCGGGATCGCTCGCCACTGCTTCCCGTCACCCCAAGATTTTGTCCTGCCTAGCGTACATGCATCTCTGTGGTCGTTGCAACCCACCGTGGGAAAAAGGAAGAAGAAAAAGAACTCACGGCGGGGCAACCGCATCATCCAAAAAAACATCGCGACATCGACTCGACTCGACAAAGGCACAGCCCAGCTCAATCGGTTCTCTGACGAGCGCCGTCCCGGATGGCGAATGCACACTTTCTCAACCCAATTCTTATCAAAACTGTGCTATCACGACGGCTTTCGACGACCGAGAAACCTCCTGCACGGCAGATGCGTCCACAGCCAGCAGTAGCGAAGTGGTCCTCACGATTAATTCTGAAAATGTTAACAACAATCACCCCGTAATGTAGACACCACGGCATCTCCTCCAGCCCGGGTACAGCGCACACGTACCTTGATAAATCAGGGTGTAAGACACCGGACTATCATCCCCAGGACCACTTAACAACGGCGTTCTTTCCATCGGCCCCATTTCCACGCGAAATTTCAAACCAACATTCCTAGCGACATCGACCCAGAGAATGTTATTGGAATCTATTGCTGCGACCGCATCATGCTCGTCTTCCCCATCCAATCCCGAGGAACCCGCCCGTTCAGCTAGCCATTGTCTCCATACTCGAATAACACCGCCACAGACATTGACATGGCTGACGTAGATGCCTTGTTGAACCGTCTCTTTCACCACACTTGTAGAAGCGCATAGTTGTGAGAATAGTTCATCTTGGTCCACATTTACTTCCAGAGTCGCCGGTTCGTCAACGCATGACGCCTGGCCCCTAGACTGGGAGACGCGTCGTCTATGGGTAGGAACTTCCCCGCCAAGACCGGGCGAAACGCGGAATATAGCCTCGACAGATCCCCCAATGACGGAGAATCGCCGTTGATCCCACCCTCACCCGCGTGCTTCAACCCGACAAATCTGCATGTCAAGGTAGGCGCAGACAACCTGGCAATCGGCGGGTAACATTCGAGAATCAATTCATTATGCGACAGCGACGAGACATCTACCAGGCGACGATGGAGCATTCGCGTGGTCAAGACGTGGAATCTACGGCTGACTGGCAGTAATTGCACGAGCTCCATGGCGGAGAGAAATGCCAAGGAGACGAATAGAACCTAGAGGCAGTGTGTGTCTCTTAGTGAAGGTGAGCTCATTCATGTCGAGGCATGCGATTGCTTACCTCATTCGGCAGGGTATCGATCAGACATGGTTGTGCCGCCATGGCTCGCGGCTGCTAGCTGGTGCCGATAGACCAGGAAAAATGGTGGGAGCAGGCACAATAGACTCTTTTTCTTTCTCTCTCTTTTTTTCCGGCGAGAAGTCAATCATGAAGCAGCTTTTTGATAGTAGATGGATGCGAATTTGGCAGGTGGCAACTTGCTCAAATCCAAGATCGGACGAGATGTGGGGCTCGGCAGAGTTGCTAGTCGCTTTAACCCCAACAAGCTAGCGTCATCATTCTCGTGGACTGCGTCCTGCTTAAGAGGAAGCTCGAAAATGAAGAGGACGGAGTCCTGAAGTGGAAGGCGTGCATCACCAACGAAACGCATCCCGCTCTATCAATACATCCATTAATAAGTATATCTAGGCGAAAATGATGCTATTCGTCCCAAAGAATCGCTCATTGTCTATCCCAATCACGTGTCTTCCCCTGCTTGCTGATTAACGCCTCCAGTGCAGCTCATGCCAAACAATATTTCATCGCAATCATAGGCCTCGGAACCTTCGCATCCACCACTTGCGATGCTTACACTATAACTGCTGCGTCTTTAATTCGCCCGTCTCTAACAGCCGCCTCAACGGCGCTGAATAGGTCGAGGTGAAATAAGGGTCGGTCAACTCCGCTCACAGCAGCCATTTGCCCGGCTTCCGGCGTGGAAATTGACGACACGGGCAACTTCCTCCGAGTGTAGTCTGAAGCCACGGGAGTTCTACTACCCTGTGTGCGCTCTTCCTCCGCATCCGTGTCCATAACACATGGGGTTTCGTTCCCGTATGGCCCTTCCTTCTCCAGGAATGTCGTCGCAATGCTGTATATTGGCCTCCAGTTCCCCACAGCTGCCGAGTTCAGCAAAGTCGGGTAACCGAAGCCAGCTGTGGCCAACGCGCGGCGGGCCCAGCGATTGCGAATGTTTGCGAAATGCCACTCCACAGTATCCGGCGCAGAGTGGCGGTCCAAAAGGTTTCGTAGATCGACAAGACCCTGAACCGAGGTGATGTCAACGTGGCTGACGGCCCCAAAGTCCAGAACAATAGCACGAAGATACGGAAGCAGAGGCGAATTTGGCCGTCGCGCCTTGGGCCCCGGATCATTCCAAGGACGGTCGGATTCTTTGTCAAAGACCTCGTCCGACGTTCTTCTTGTATTCTCCATGATATGTTTGCCCAGAATATCAACATGATAAGCTTGGTTCGAGTAATTGAGTCCTTCATGTAGCCTGTATATAAAAACGCCTGGGTATGGTGACTCGACCTTGATTTCTGGATTCATGGCTCCCGAGAGGTCAAGAGGTAAGAACATATCAGGGGCGGAATAATATTCCTTGCTAGGAACAGCTGCAGGCTCACTGGAGAAGGACGTCTTTTCTCCTGCAACTTGCCTTACTCGAACTGAGCCCAGAAAAGTGCCTCGCGTTCTTGCCAGTCGAACAAGCAACAAGGCAACCGAGAGTGCGGTGCCAGCATAGATGCATGCTTCAAGTGACACAAAGATGGCCAACACCACTCCAACGACCCAGATCAGAAATTCAATGGGAGAAAGTCGCCAATATTCATAGAGGCTGCTTGGGCTGGTCAACAAGTTGGAAACAGCATGGATGATGAGACCGGCCAGGGCAGCTCGTGGGATGTAATAGAAGACACCGGTTAAAGCGTACAGGGCGAGCACTAGCATTCCAGCGCCGAAAAGACCAGCCAATGGAGTCTTGACGCCTGCTTTAGAAAGAACAGCAGAGGCACCGAATGATCCTGTGCAAGCGTAGCCCCCAACAAAGGGGCTAAGAATATTGGCAACCCCAAGCGCCACCACCTCTTGGGATGAATCAACAGTATAGTTGTAGCGCCTGCCCATGGCTTTTGCAATGGCAATATGCTCAATAACCAATATAATGGCCACGGCAGGCACTTCCGGCAATATGCTACTAACCAAGTGACTATCTATGGATGGTACACCTGCTCGCTGGAATCCTGTGAAGCACTGTTAGATACGGCACCCCAAAAGAAGAACCAAAGAAGAGCCCAAGTCATTAAATTGGGGCTTTACCCTTGTCTATGGCACCGACCACGCGAAATTTGTGATCCAGCTCCGATCTATTTCGATTGACCAGGAAGCTTATCAGAGTGTACAGCAACATGGTGAAGGTCAACCGCAAGGACGCAACATAACTCCATAATCGCTTTTGAGTCGGCTGACGCTGTTCCATGGCAGCGCAGAAGATTTTGATGAGAAAGAGCAGGGCGAGAGAGGAAAGACCGATGGTTGCGTCGAGGTGGACATTGGGTATTTTTTCCAGGGTGGTCTTGATGACTTGATACGGTGCCGCCTGGGTGTTGATGCCATGAATACCCAAAGCTGCCGGCATCTGCGTTGACATGATGGTGATGCTAGCAGCAGTGACAAATGCAGATATGGGAATATATGGGATGAACTCTATGACCCAGCCTAAGCGTAACAGTCCGAGGAGGAGAAGTATAAGACCTGATATCAGGCTCAGTGCATGAGCGATCTGCTCGTGGCTGTAATCGTCATTGGATGCGCGTACGCGAGATACCACGCCACCTACCAGGAGAGACCCAACCGCAGTTGTCTATTAATGGAAGAAGAATGTGAGCCATCTAGTCGCAGCTCGTCGTTGTTCAGGTAGTGTAGTGGTGAGACCAAGAAAAGACTATTTACATACGCCAATGACAATATCTTTGGAGGTTCCAAAGATCCAGTACGACACCACTCCAGTAAAGGAAGTGTACAGCCCGTATGGTGGATCAAGTTGGGCGAGCGAGGCATAGGCAATAGCTTGGGGGACGATGACCAAGCCAATCGTTATTCCTGTGACCACATAATATTAGCCCGCGATGCCGATCTTGGTATTCGGTATGGGTGATTGAAAGCAGACCGTACCAGCCAGAACGTCTCCCGCTAACCATCGCAAGTTGTACCGTCGAGCCCACGACGCAGATGGGAACAAGTTCGTGATGTAGTCGACTGCCCCCTTCTTGGTTGGTTTCAACTCTTTCAGCCACTCTGCCACCGACGGCTCGTCTTCGAGGTAGATATCCGCTGGGTCGAGAAGTGCTTCCGCTCGCTTGTCAAGTCCCTGAGGAAGCCCACGATATTTGTTGTTGACGTCGATACCGAGGATCCTGCGCACGACCAAGTCGGAGAATTTAGGGAGTACCATATTCACCAACAATACCCCAGCAACGGTAACAGTAATAGATGAGGGTGTCCGGTCCTGTTAGGTTCGGCAATCCGGGCACGTGTACGAATTATATGGAACAAGTCAGTCGTGCTAATGCCGACAAGATGGCTTCTCACAGTCAAGGTCGACAGGGAAGTCATGGAAGGAGCAGCTCGTTCGAGAAACGTAGACGGAAGGAAGTGGGTGTAGTGCCGCGCGAGTGCCGAGCTGACATGCATGCACTTACTACTCACGCATCCAGGTCAAACGAGTCGGCAGCAGATGAAGGAAAATGAGGGGAAGAATGAAATAAAGCACAGTGTGACAAAGTGACCACGTAAAACAAACCTGATGCAGCGGTAACGAAGACAGGATGAGGATGGGCTGGCTTCGGGATGCGATGCCAAGGACTCAAGGGGCGGCAGTCGGGGAGAACAGAACAAAGCTCAACGTCAAGTCAAATCTCCAACGCATCAACCCGCAGCACACTCGGGGCGCACAAAGCAGCTGGCTAGCAAACAGGCCACCCGTCTACGGAGTAAAAAGTACCGTCCCAGATTGCATGACGAATCGCGGGCGGTTCAGTCATTCCACTGACCCGGGTGAGACATGAGACATGCACGCACGCACGCCGCGTCCAGCCACAAGAAGCGGCGGCCGGCCGATTCGATGATCTGGGGTGGCCCTGTTGGCCCTCGGAGCGGGGCGTGGCGGGTATCGGTCGTGATGCCGCCGATGTGCCACCCCGTGATTCCCTTCAAGCCGCCATTTTCAGACATTCCAGGACAGTGTCCCGCGTCGTGTCTCACCATGACGTCCTCCCGACGGCGCAAGTGATGGTCCATGGATGTGCAGGAACTGAACTGGAATGCACCCCAAACCCTCTCACTGACGGATAAAGGCCTCACCGTTCCAATAGGTGAGCGCAATTCTTCTACTTTCTTTCTCTGTCTCGGCTCTTCGTGACCACGTGCCCTGTATTCAAGACCACGACGAAGTCTGACGTCGTTGGCTGCGAACTGTGGATGTACATGAACACTTGAGATGTATACATCCATCGTCTTCTCTACATTCGTGCATCTTCATGCCTTGGGTATCAGTGTCCAATATTATTGGGTGGGGCATCATCAACCATGGGCTCTTTTCTGTGTAGTAATTCCCGCCCACTCTAGGCCTTTTTCCTTTGCAACAAACAATGACGGCCCCATCTTCTCTTATACTTCTCTGGTATGACGTCTAGCTCGGGAACCCAAAGTGTGCGTGCCAAAATATGCGTGTTCGCAGCATCCAGGAACGGTTCGCACTGGACAATGTCCCATGCATCCTTATCAGCGATGTAATCGGGCTCATTGGGAGGCATCGACTCTGTTCGCAGTGGATACTGGGTATCGACGAGGAACGAGCAAGCTCTGCTGTCGACGTACTTGCCTGGATCTTCCTCGTTTCGGTCGTTCAATCCACTGGTGGGTAGCCATGTGCCGCTCCAGAAGCCAAATCCAATTCTGGCCTCGGAGAATTCTCCCGGCAAGAGGCCTTTAAACTCGGAGCGCACAAACTTGGCGTGCATATCCTTGGGGAGGAAAAAGACGATGGGAAGCGATACCACTCTTTCCCGAAACAAACGAGGTCCGCCTCACTTCCTAGCCGAGGTTGGCCGTGATTAGATCCCCATAGCCTCGAGTACACCTTGAGAGGGGCCGAGTATGCCGAGTAGATACCATAAAGCCTAAGCAGGCTCACATCCAACGCCAAGAGCATCACCGCGCCGACGGCAAACAGCTTGAGGCGAGCAGGAATTTTCCCTGCAATGGTGCTCGGGTCTGTGCTTCCGATGGCAGCCAAAATGATATGCAGGGAAATCGCGGCGTTCAGCGCAAGAAATGGATATACCGGGTACATGAATCTCTTCTTTGTGAGGCTGTGCGGTGAAGATGGCCAACCACGTGTAAAACGGCGCAACGAATACCACGGTTCGCAGTCCTGACTGAAAGCCATGTCCAGACGGCGAAATCACTTTCTGGAGCAAGAACAAGGGAAGAGCTAGAAGAGCCAGGACGAACCATATGTTGAAATTGAGCGCCAGGTTCTTGATGTAAAACGTCCAGGGCTCTGTGCCATACAAATTTGGGCCACCGCCAGTAGACGAAAAGATGTTGTACTTGACAATGTTCCAGCTGACAACGGCAATCTTTTTATAAAAGAAGAGATTGATGAGAAAGTCGAGAAACTGTTGGCACTGTTAGCATAGTCCCAGAAACCTGGTACATCAAAACTGCTTGGGATAGCTCACCAGAACAATGAAGCCGGCAATAACACCTCGAAGGAATCGCATGATGGCGTCGATGAAAGCATCCTTATCGCTGAAGAAGGCGAGTACCAATTCTTCCAACAAATACGGCGCACAAAGAGCAGAAGCAAACGGCCACCCAAGGATCCCCGCCACAGCAAACCAAAAGATGCCATGGGCGGTCTTGATGCCACCGCGCCAGTTCATAAACGAAGCCGCTCCGATCATGCACATGTACATGGCAAAACTTGACGGCAAGAAGGAGGCACTCGCATGAAAGTTTCCAGGGCTTGTGATGGTTGCAATGAGGAAGATCATTCCAATTCTACCATTCATAGTCAGGCCTATGACTTTGAACAACACCGTCTGGCAGATGGCGCAGAGAAAGGCGAGGCCATAGCGTATGAAGTAGAACTCGGAGACCTGCAACACATTTAGTTGAGAGGAATGACACGAGCCGCAAGACTGACATGAAACCGACCTTGGAAGATTGAGGCAGTAGTCGACGAAGGTTGCCCACTACGGAGTGCAGTCCAACATACAGCCAGCTTCGAATCGCGTAGTCAGGGAGTACTCCCATGTCTGCAAGCCGTAGCCATGAGACAGGTAGTGAGCTGGCTCCCAGTAGTTGAAGGTCTCATCGCAGTCTTGAATCGGAGCGAACAAGGCGGCCATCATGGCGGCCGCGAAGAAGAGATAAAACGCGGTAATGGGCTCGATTGGCAACGGCCTCTTGCGCCTGTGTTCACGATCCGGGTCAGCAATCTCACAACAACCGAGAATGAATGACAGGATAGCATTCCCCGAGACCTACTTCTTCTTCGCATGGCTGGAGGCTGGATGCTCGAATTGCCGCTGGTCTTGCGGGGGATTCGGTGCCATTGTCGTGTTTGTCCCGGCGATGAGCTGTGACGGAGTCCAGACTACTCCGTAGACGTTGAGAGTTGTCATACTCT
The DNA here is from genome assembly GCA_021950295.1 of Epichloe scottii. Classification (NCBI taxonomy): domain Eukaryota; kingdom Fungi; phylum Ascomycota; class Sordariomycetes; order Hypocreales; family Clavicipitaceae; genus Epichloe; species Epichloe scottii. The sequence goes on from CP083245.1 coordinate 2,470,997, forward strand.
GTACGGAGTACGTTGAGATCTTCTCAAGCTCGCTTGTGCCAACCGCCCCACCCCTGCAGCCACCGGGTGGTTAAGTGGTGAGCACGGAGGAATAGCGCTAAGAAATAGCGCTAAGGAGCACCATCGACCCACCTGCCGATGGCCTACACCACCTTTTTTTTCCCCCTACCGTCGCAGTGTCGATCCAGTTGGTTGCAAAAGAATTTTTGTTCGTCGAAAGAAAAAGGTCTCAGTTTTCGCGACGTCACAGGATTTGATCTTCTGGATAGATTTCCTCAGACATCATCTGTACTGAAAGTCTTTCCACTCTATCAGTTGCGCGAAACCCTCCCATAGCTCTCATAGCTGTCAGAGTTTTCTGTTTTTATTCCGACTTCACAGGAAGCTGGTCTTCCGCACATATCGTCCTCACAATGTCTGGCTTCCAGATTCCCGGACTGGGGCAAGCGAAACCGAACGAGTCACTTCCTCCACTTCCTGTTGATGTCATTGCTGCCGCCGCCAGTGTGGGCGATGTAAACGTCCCGTCAAATGCCGCCGCCCTCGAAAAGACCTCCGAAGTAGAAGAACCCATTGTCGCGGATGGCGCTTCTCAGTGCAATCCAGATGTCGATGCCATGAATCTCGATGGACCTGGGAGTCCTCCATCACTGACCGGAGCCCTTGAAGCGGCCATCGGCGGACTGGACACTGAGACCAATGCACCAGAGCAGACACAGCCTCCCACGGACGAACCCGAGCTTCAAAACGACCAAGGCGAGCATCCAGAGTGGGAGATAGACTCCTCGCCTTATAAATCCTCTTCCGACTCCAGCAGCTCCGATTCCTCCGACTCCGACTCTGACAACGAGGGCTACGAGCTCCTAGGCGTAGAGGAAACGGCCCGTCTTCTCCTGGAAGCTGAAGGAGGATCTGACGACGAAGGCGACCGCGGCAAAGGCACCAGCGCAGCGCAACTTCGAACGAAGAACGAAGTTGCCGAAGAAATTATGCCCAGGCCCGAAATCACCTTGACAGAAGAGATGAAGATCGAAGAGCTCGGGTCGATAGAGAATATTGTCGACAGCATTGTTCTTATCAAGGCCATCATCCCCGGAGAGTACCAAGTCCTCGATACCGGCTCTGTTCTCTGCACCGCCGAACGCAAAGTCGTTGGTGCCGTGGCAGAAACTATCGGCAAGGTTTTGCAACCCATGTACACCGTCTACTTCACCTCCGCGGATGAAATCAAGGAACTGGGCCTCGAGGTTGGCACCAAGCTGTTTTACCCCGTGGACCATGCATCCTACGTTTTCACAGAACCATTGAAGAGCCTCAAGGGCTCAGACGCCAGTAACTTGCACGACGAAGAAGTCGGCGACGATGAGATGGAGTTTTCAGATGACGAAAAGGAAGCAGAGTACAAGAGGGCGATGAAGCAGAAAAAGAAAGACAAATGGAAGAGTAAGAATGAAACTAGCACGGGAGGCGGTAACAAGGGCCCCCACCCTCTGAGTCAAGAGATGTCTGTTGATGGCGGATTGAACTACGACGACGATGATGGTCCATATAAGCCTCTCACTCGACCGCCCGGTTTTGGAAGCGGACCTGTCTCTAGCGGGACCTGTGAACCAACACCAAGGGCTGGATTCAGGCGCGGTGGTCGAGGTGGCGATGCAAGAGGAAGAGGAGGTCGTGGGAGAGGATCCGGCCGAGGGGGTAGCCGTGGCGGATACGGAGGGCCGTCAAGAGATGGTTACTCTCTGCCGCCCCAAGCCAATTCTCAGTCATGTTCTGCGCCGCAACCTACAGTGCAAGCTGCTCTTCCGCCCGTCATGTCCAGCTTCGGCTTTCAGTTTCCCGGCTGGCCACAAACCCCAGCCGGCCAGGGCCAAGCTGCTCCCCTCCACCGCCTCCCCTCCCCCAGGCTGGCCTGCCCAAGGGCAAGTCCAAGCTGCTTCTCCCAACGCATTCGTCAATCCTGCCTTTGTGGCAGCGTTGATGAGTCAGATGCAGCAACAAAACGGTCAACAGGCTTGGGGAGGACAATCACAGCAGCCACCTCACGGAGGTCAAGGGCAGTGACGGCCTATGGCCATGCAGGGCACACACAGCCTTGTTTCGTAGGATCTTGTGTGTTCTTTTGGGAATGCTGCATATTGTTTGTACCGGCGTTTTGGCATCGTTTCCTCAGGGGCAACGTTGTCGGGGGTGTCCAGGATCCAGGGAAAAGCATCTGACCGGCGTTTTATACTTTTGACTTGTTGAGTGCTAGAAATGACGGCAGTGGTCTCTACTTGTACCAATATGTCTAAACCTACCCCCCCCTAGTGTGGACATGCATCCCGCATCAACGCAGTCGCAAAGATTATCGCCAACCTTGCCATTAAAACCTCGCGGCATCCTATGTCTCTTTTAGAGCCCGTCATCAAGGCTACATTCACGTGCCACCCACAGGTCCACAGTGCCCTTTTGCTCGCAAGTGAAGAACCTGTGAGTGAGTACAGTGGCAAATGAGCTCTATACCTTCAAATACAGGGATATGTCTGTAGAATACTAGTAGAAGTCCGAATGCGCTGACCACAAGTACACAAGCATGCTTGTTCAGGTGGGAAAGGAAAAGTAACGTGAATCGTTGGTCATTTGCGTCCATGCTCCCCCTCTGATTTGTAATTGATCTCACTTCCTTCCATGTCCATGGGATACTGTGTGTATGGTGTCCAAGATGGTAGGCACAGAGGCGATGACCAGCTGTCCAGTCTCTGGTCGGCAAACATGTGTATACACACGTTCCTCTACGCAGGACGCCACCCCGAGGTTTCCGCAGACGTCAGGTGGTAGTCCTATATCCGCGAATATAGCCGCCATATATTTGTCCCCCGAGTCCCTCCGCTTGCGAGCAGCACGCATGACGTCTCCCAGTACATGCCAGCATTGGTGATCGGCCATTCACACACACCACGGCGCACGAGCACAAGATCTGTGAGAGGACCTCAGGCCCATGCCCACTGTCCACTCCCCCTCGGCTCAGTCCAGGAAGTCGCCATCCACCGAGGAAAGCCGGGGTCGAGGCAAAGAAGACTCGCTTCGTTCATATCCCCATGTCATCATCACTCGGCTCATCATCCACGCCCGCCCTCTCCTCTTCCTCCTCCTCGCGGTCTCGCCACTGGCACCAATCTTCCGCACCCCTTCCACCACGCCCGTGACAAACCCCCTGCTCTCCGCCAGCTCCATTGCGCCAACACCCCTCAGGCTCATGACGCCGTCAACACCACCCTCCAGCTGCGTGGTACTGCTTCTCATCTTCGCAGCCCTCACCTCCTGCAGATCCCTCAGGAGCGAGCGAACTTCCGACGAGGAGACAATGTCGCCGCCCGCGTGCGCGAGCAGCATCTCTGCCAGCTCGAACCAGTGGTACGGCAGCGCACCAGAGGGGAGTCGGCCGTGCAAGATGGCAGAAACGGCGGTGACAAGACGGTTTCGTTGTCTGTCAAGGAATCGTTGATTCGTTTCGCGTTCCCGCGAGAATCGGCTCGAGAGATGGGTGGCGGCGGCGGCGCCCAGCCCTTGGCATCGACCTTAGTTTCGTGGTGGATCACATGGCGAAGTGAGTCGGGATGCAGCCATGGCGGAGGGACGATGTTGGCGCGCCGTTGTTTCTTGAGCAGGAGCGCCAGCCACAGGGGGAGATTGCTTCTTCGAGGGGGTCGTAGTTGAGGTGTTGGGCCCTATTCTCAGTAAAGATTAGCCAAGAGGACGCTGGGTATTTGTGCTATTCGGGGGCGGGGGTTCTCCAGCGCGAAGAAGAAACCGCCGGGGTGGTCTTTCGTACTGAGAGCAGATCAATGGACTCTAATCTTTGTCGCGGAACAACCGTGACGAGCTCCATTTCGCAGAGAAAAGCTACCTCGGAGGATCCCAGTCCCGGGGAGAGGTAGGGCCATGGCGAGACGTGCGATGCGCCAGCCAGATGTCAGCAAACGTCGCGATGGTGGTGGTGGTGTTTTGCGCGCGTGGCCCGCGTAAAGAGGTCAAAGTGAAGTCCGTCCTTGTCTGGCCTAATTCAGATTGACAGCCGGCCCCCACTGACCCACCACTAACCACTAAACACCTAAGGCCCGCCGGAGTTTTTGTCCGTTTTTGTCCGTTTTTGTCTAGCATTGAAACACTTTTCATCACTGACACCACCACACACGCAGACCACCACCACAGCAGCTTCGGCAACACCCACTAAGCGAATTACGTGACGCACAGCAATGAGAGCACACGGAACAGTCAAGATGCAATTCCAATGCCGTAGTTGACATCCTTGTTCCATTAAAAAGAGAACGCAAACCCCGCCGCAGACAAAAGATTTCCTTCCACGTGAAACCCTTCGCACCGTGACTTTGTATCCATCCCAATCACCTTACGGCGGACAAGAAGAAGAAGTCCTTCACAGACGCTATGCCACGCTAAATCAAAAACGAAGAGAAACCCTCAAGTAAGAGGCAAATCGACATGGGAAGTGTTGACACTGGTCATCAACATGAAACCTCAAAAGACGAGACTCTCCAAAAGTCTGCTTCGCCCCTCACCAGCGAAGCCGTCAGATTCATGCTCGCAAGCCTGCTGCGCAAGATACTGAAGTGCACTCCGTAGGTGTAGATGAAAATCCTCGGCGCCGAGCTCGCTCAACAATCTCTGGCCACTTTTCAAGTGGGCCTGTGCAGCTTCTCTGTCGCTGTTGAGGGTTTCAAAGATGACGAAAAACATGCAACAGACTACTGCTTCACGGAGATCAGTCTGTTGCGATGTGGCTTTTCTGGTCTCTGATAGAGCTAGCCCGTAGCAGATGAGGGCTTCACCATAGTAATCCCGTCCCGTGACCTTTTCGAGGGACGCGAAGTCGGGGCTTTTGGCATAAAGGAGTGTGTGGGCGGCAAGATTGGCGTAACGTATAGCTGCGCTGTCTTGTACCAACTGTGGAAGCGTGGACTCCCAGAACAGATCGTCGAAGACTGTGCTGGACGGAGTGGTGGCGAAACAGGACGCAACGGCGCGAGGTGCATAGCCTGGATGTGTGTACGGACGGCTTTGGGAGTCGACGGAGGCAGGCGGTGACAGGCTTCCGGATGACTGAAACTGCCAAAAGTAGTCATGCGGAGCGATGTCGAGCTCTTCAGGCGATGATGTGATGTCGAGATCCGGACTGGGAAGCGCGATTAGAGGCTTCCCCATGGAGGAACTTGTTGTCGTCGACTTGGAATGGCTGTGGATTGCCTCGTAGCCGCCGCAGCAGCCAGCCCATTTGATACAGTTCTTGCACGCAGGCTTTGTCTCGTCGCATTTAACATGACGCTTTCTGTGTTCAAACATGTCAGTCCAATGTCCATCACGTCTCCGCCCATACCTCGCCCTTTTTTCTGCTTACTTGCCTGTGATAATTCTCGTTAGTGTCACGTTCTGTTTAATAACTCGTGGTCCGTGGTCCGTGGTTCAGATGACCAGGTCAAATAGGCGAGTTGAGCAAGACTGTGAATGAGATACTTACAAGTAACACACCCCGTCCGCACTTTGGCAAACTTGGCACGTGTTGCGCGCTTTCTCTTGGTGACAGGAGAGGTCGACATCAGGGAGTCTCGACTTGGGCACCTAAACAGCATGCAGTGTCAGCAAGCCAGATGGGATAGATAGCTGGTGACTTTTGGGGATCGTACTGTTGTAGTTGTTGGCCTTCTGCGGGAGAAGTGTTTCGCATTGCAAGGGACCTTTTCACAAAATGACGAACTTGTAAAGATGTGTAGTGATGAATTTTGCAAGAAGAGAAGTCAGAGTTCGGATGGCGTTTGGCGGTTGGACATGGTGGTTTAGAAGTAGTTGAAGCCGTGGGCCCAGAATCAACGCCATGCCGAGTCGCCTTTTCTTTTATTGCCTGGCTTTTTGGAGAGCAAAAGAAGAGAAGGCACATATGTCAGCCTGCAAGCGCAAGCGTGTGAAACCCAGCGTGTAGCCCAGATTGCCGGGGGCTGAGCCAGCCACAGAGAGGGAAACCCGCCATCATCACGGTAACCTCCCAGTCGGGACCTTTTCACATTGGCGTGGGTCGTGCTTAAATTAGGACCCCTGGGTAGTCCGTATGTAGATCGCCGTCAAAATGGAGCGGGATACCAGCCAAGAGGCAAGGAGGGAAGAGGTGAAAGAGGGGTATGCGGCGGAGGGAAAACCACAAGAAGACAAGGACATGAATGAGGCAGAGCCAATGAAAAGCCCTGGAGTAAATCCAGGCTGTCCGCGACTTTGCCACTGGCGGAAATGGGTTTGCCGCAAGGTGGGAAGGAGGGTGGTGAGGATGCGTAGCAGCGGGTTGACAAAAACTGACAACCGTCACCACCGCCCGTCACCACCACTGTCATCCACTGACGGCTGGCTGATCCGGCACTGAGCCGATGAGCTAGCTGCCTAAGTCGTCCGCACTAGGCACTTTTCAGCCTGGGCCCCCGGGTCACTTCCTAGCGACCCTCTTTCCTTGTCAACACAGTCATCAACCGCCACCCTTTGACCTTCGTCTAGAGATCAACGTGTGTGGTCCATCTGGAAAATGCGTCTGCCTAGAGGAAGATGCAGGGACTTTCACCATGATGCACTCGCCATTCCGCAATATGCGTGCTCCGCAGTATTCTCATTGTACCGAGTAAATCCGCCATGTGACGCGGATAAGCCGGCGACCGACATGCTCAGTGCATACCGCTGCGTTTGCCATTGGCAACTGTGACGTGACGCGACACACCGGTTGAAGAAAGACAGATCTGGATAAGGAAGAGAGGAGTGGTACATCATGCAAGAGAAATATTCCGTTTCCTCACCATAAGCAGTCAGCACAGGCATAAGATAGACAAGGGGATAATTTCTGCCTCAAAGATCTGTCTGCAGGCCCGTCAGACACGAAAAGTGTCAACCGAGGAAGGCGTGGCATGTACCCACTGTACGTACTTCCCTCGCCCAGGAAATCTCATCTTGTGTGAGGCTGATGAGGGGTTTGGCGGAATTTCACTTTTTACAACGTGGCTGGTCCAAGGCGAACTCGAACCTCTTGGCCACCATCGAGGGCTTGTCGCCATGCTTCGGTCTCAATTCTTTATCGAACCCGACAGCCTGGGCGACTGACTCCCCGCGCAAACCCTTTTTTTAGTGACGGCGCACACCCATCTGCCTTTCTCCGCCCCCGCCTGTTCTCACCAGATTGAGGGCAAGGAATAATAATCTGTAGACAGGACAGGTCTTGGTCCACCTATCGGCTACGGCTACGATCTGTCGGTGTAGAACCCAGCCCGCGTTACCAAATGACACATAATATGCAGAGTTCAGCAGCACTGTTTAACTGTGGCCTGCACGGCAGCATGGCTTGCGATGACACGCGGCAATCCTGCCAAAACTACGCTCCCAAACTCCGCACTCAGCTGGAACATGCGGGACTCTCTTCACAAAAGACAATGGAATTGCGGCTCGCCGATAAATGGCCGGTCCGCACGACCCGAGCCTCAGACCAGAGTGTCCCGATGCAACACAGGCCACTTATTACTTGAAGACGTCTCCAAGGCTTCTTCTCTCTCTCTCCACGTCTGTTGTTCGCCTTGTCCACATTGAGATTCTCTGCTTCAGCGGAAAGTCTGTTTTTTCAGCACCCGTGAGTCCGTGACTGAGACAGTGACAGTGGAATAGCAATGGCTCTTCCCAGCGCCTCGAGCAAGAGTCCCTCCTCATCCTGGCCAGAGCTACTCCGGATGAGCGAGTCAAGATATGGATGCAACACCAGCCCTTTTGGGGATCTATGTACACTCCCCAGGCTTACGTGGACCGCAAAGAACAACTCCTGACCTGCCGCCTCACCCGCAACGGCGGCTTAACCACCTGGATTCTCACACAAGACACAGACAGCACCACCACCACCACCACTCACCAAGATGTCCATCCCCGTCCATCGTCTGTCCCCCAAGCAAACATCGCACCCGACCCATCCTCTCCTCCATGGAAACATACCGCAAAAGAGCCATCGTCAGAGACACAACCGGCACAGTTCGCGACGTCACCGCCCACGGCGTAGCCACCGTCTTCACCTTTGAACACCACCGCCGCAAGGGCTACAGCTCCAAGATGCTGTCTCTCCTCGGCGACAGACTCGCCCAGCAGCAGTCCCGAGAACAAGGTAGTGCAGAGTTCTCCATTCTTTTCTCCGATATTGGCAAGACATTCTACGCCCAGAATCAGTGGATGCCCTTCCCGAGCACTCATCTGAGTTTCCCCGTGAGCCCATTCACCACCAAACATGACAGTTCTCTAACCCCCATCACAAATGACAACTTGCCCATGGTCGCCGAGCTGGATGAGCACATTCTGCGCGACAAGTTGGCCGCTCCGCCAGTTCGGCCGAACACGGTTCGAGTCGCTGTCCTCCCAGACCTGGCGACCTACGAATGGCACTTCGCCAGAGAAGCCATCCTGTCTAGTCATCTTCTCGGGAAAGTTCCCTCCATCCACGGTGCCTTGTATACGCCTGCCGGGCTGCCAGGTTCCCGCGTTTGGATGCTGTGGTCTCCCAGTGTGTCTGGAGGTAGGGAATACTCGGAGAAGAACGTTATGAACATTCTTCATTTTGCGATTGAAGATGATGGCATCTCGGATGATGAGTTAGCAAACGCCTTTGAATCCATCATGGGTCTCGCGCATACCCAGGCGAGGGAGTGGCTTTGTCCCAAGATAGACATGTGGAATCCAGACGACCGTACGCAAAAGTTGGCGCGTCACATGGTGAATTCGAGGAGCGAGCTTGTTGTTCGCGAAACTTCATGCATTGCAAGCCTGAGATGGTTCGGTGAGGGCTCAGTCTCCGGCGTAGAATGGGTCGATAACCAAAAATTCGAATGGTGTTAGGTAGAAAAATCAACGGCGTGTAAATGAGCAAGACTTATCCAAGAGAATATTGGGACAAAACTGGATAGACTTGTCGTTTTTTTCCAAGTCATGATTCATTCATCTACCCCTTGCCATAAAGTGAATATCGCCACGCCAAGTGATCCTCCGAAAATGACATGAATATCCACAAAAGCTCTCCCCTTTCCCTCGAATTACACGATCCCTATTACTACACACACACTCTAAGAGCCCTTTGATAGGTTTTTGTCTGTGTTTGCTTTTGATTAACCTTTTTTAACAATTCCTCTTTAATAGCTTCTGCCGAACATGACCCATTTCTGAGCCTTGCCCTTGCATTCAGGATTCAAGCATGCAGTCTCGCCAGGAACCAAATCGTTTACTTCGGGCTGCTCGAAGGGAATGCACAAACTCTTCATTCCCATCGAGGGAACCTTTTGGTTTTCGGGCACGTCTCGATTATCGTCAGCCCGTGTAGTCAACTCCTTAATACGATCTTCGCACTTGCCGTCGAGGCAGAAAGGAATGAGGACAACATTTTTCTCATCCAGGGAAGGAAGTACATCATCCCATTTGGTAATCACCTTGCGATGTTCCCTGAAGGCATTTTCTGCTTTCTCGTACATATCCGCTTGAATAGTCTCCAGAAGCTCAGGGATCTTGGTGGCGAGGTCTGCAATGGGGACCTCGCCCTTCTCACCAGTGTCACGTCGAGCATACGACACAACTTCTTTGGCGGCATCCTTGGGTCCGAACTCAAGACGCAGCGGTATACCCTTCATCTCCCAGTCGTTGAATTTCCAAGCCGGGGTGTAGCCTTCTCTCCAGTCAGACTCGGATCGCACACCGGCCTTCTTGAGAGTAACGCGCATCTCATCCATCTGATCCTCGTGCTTCTTCCTATCATCAGGGCTTGTGTTCTTGTTGATGCCTACTGGGACAAAAACGACTTGAAGCTGAGCAATACGGGGAGGCAACACGAGACCCTTGTTGTCACCATGAACCATGACCATCACGCCAATGACACGAGTTGAAAGGCCCCAAGAGTTCTGCCAGACATTGACGTGCTGACCCTTGTTCTGAGGATCCTCAACTGTGATTTGGAACATCTTACTGAAGTTCTGTCCCAGTGCGTGAGAAGTGGCTCCCTGGATGCCTCGACCGTTGGAGGGAATGTATCCTTCCACAGTGGTGGTATAGTAACCTCCGGCAAACTTCTCGTTCTCCGTCTTGGTGCCACGGACAACAGGAACAGCGAGGAGTTGCTCGTATACACCAGCATAAAGTTCCAAAATCTCCAAAACTTCTTTACTGGCCAATTCTTCAGTCAGGTGGGCGGTGTGGCCCTCTTGCCACAAGAATTCTCGAGTTCGGAGGAATGGAGTGGTCTGCTTAGCCTCCCAGCGTACCACAGAATTCCACTGGTTCAATCGGAGAGGCAGGTCTCGGTGGCTGCGGATCCATTTCGAGTAGTAGGGATACATTACAGCTTCGGAAGTGGGACGAATGGCCACGGGGACTTCGAGTTTCTTATCACCTCTGCCAGAGTCCAAAAGTCAGTCCCTGAAGAATGATGATGTAATGCGGGGAGATTATGCAGAATACATACGCTCTCTCAACCCAAGCTAACTCGGGCGCGAAGCCCTCAACGTGATCTTTCTCCTTATCCAGGGAGGTCTTGGATAAAAACATAGGGAAGCTGGTTTCCTCGACGCCCATCTCCTCAATATGGCCTTGGAACCACTTGCGAATGGTGTTCCATATGTGCATAGACAAAGGACGCAGGACAAAGAAACCTGAGATTTCCTGGTAGTACTCGACCATTTCGGCTTTGAGGACCACTTCTTGGTACCATGCTGAGAAGTTCTCCGCCTTGGAGTTCGTGATACCGATGATCTCGTCGATCTTCTTGCCTCCAGCGACGGGAAGAGAAACCATTTTTGCTGCCTTGGCTGCCTTTTCAGCGGCAAGCTTGGCCTGCTTCTCAGCCTTCTTCAGGGCGCTTTTCGACTGCTCGGCGGGGGCCTCCATTTTTTCCCTTTCTTAATATTTTTTGTGCAGCTCGGTTTCAACAAAACGAAGGAAAGGCAGGGCTGTAAAAGAGGGAACTGATATAAATTTCACACAATTAAGCCAAGCCTCTCGGACGCTCAACTATTGACCTGAGCAACAAGGCGTGACTCGGGAAACGCTGTGTCTGACTGGTGTCGCTTGTTGCAAGGAGGGGAAAGTCAAAAGACAAGAGTCCGGTCCAACAGGATGACTCTTTCCAAGCGTCGGAGCAGTGTCGGAGTCGCTGTGGCAAGCGTGCCCCGCGCTGGGCCCCTTCCTCCTCTGAAGGAGGGGCAGTTGGGGCACAAGGGTAAAGAATGTAGGCCACACGAAGTCCCCGGAGCTGGAAGAATCCCAACTTCCGGGCTAAAAGTTCGAGGGGCAAATTCCACTCGCAACGACGATACACTGCCAGCTTGCCAGACCAGATATATCGCCCGACATATCGGATTGCCGCAGCTATGGCGTCTATGTTCGAGCAACCCCGGAACGGCACCCTCTTCTTGGGCGGTCAGAAGATTTCAGGATCCGATATCCGTGATCAGAATGGTACGTATTCCCCCTGGCGGTGGGGGGACCGTAGTCAACAACGGTCCATGCTAACCTTTAACGCAGTCCTCGCTACGCAGGCAATCGCAAATGTCGTCAAAAGCTCATTCGGCCCTAGCGGCCTGGATAAGATGATGGTGGATGACATTGGTGTAAGCATTCTCCTTCCGTCGCATTCCCTCTGCCATGTTGCAAAATCGGCCCTCACACACAGGAACAGGACGTTACAGTCACCAATGACGGTGCCACGATCTTGAGCCTCCTCGACGTTGAAGACCCGGCGGGCAAAATTCTTGTCGACTTGGCACACCAGCAGGACAAGGAAGTTGGTGATGGCACGACCTCGGTGGTTCTTATTGCTGCTGAGCTGCTGCGAAGAGGAAATGAGCTGATGAAGAACCGCATCCACCCCACCACGATTATCACCGGGTACCGATTAGCCCTTCGAGAAGCTGTCAAGTATCTCAACGAGAACGTCAGCATTAAAGTTGAGAACCTCGGCCGCGAGTCTCTTATCAATATTGCCAAGACTTCTATGTCCAGCAAGATCATTGGAGCCGACTCCGATTTCTTCTCTGATATGGTTGTCGATGCCATGCAAGCCGTCAAGACCACCAACAACCGAAATGAGAGCAAGTACCCGGTAAAGGCTGTCAACATCTTGAAGGCACACGGAAAGAGTGTCCTTGAGTCCTTACTGATCAAGGGCTACGCTTTGAACTGCACCGTGGCCTCACAAGCTATGCCTACCCACATTCAAGATGCGAAAATTGCTCTTCTCGACATGAACCTACAAAAGGAGAGAATGAAGATGGGTGTGCAAATCACAGTCGACGATCCCCAGCAGTTGGAGGAGATTCGTGCTCGAGAATCTGGCATGGTTCTTGAGCGAGTAGAGTTGATTCTCAAGGCCGGGGCCAACGTTGTCCTTACCACCAAGGGTATTGACGACTTGGTTCTCAAAATGTTTGTTGAGCGCGGTGCCATGGGCGTCCGACGCTGCAAGAAGGAAGACCTGCGGAGAATTGCCAGGGCCACTGGTGGAACTCTGCTGAGCACTCTTTCCGACTTGAACGGTGATGAGAAGTTTGAGCCCTCAAACCTCGGACACGCTGATTCTGTCAGCCAGGAGCGCATTTCTGACGACGAATGTATTCTGATCAAGGGAACCAAGGCTCACTCGTCTGCCTCGATCATTCTTCGTGGACCTAACGACTACTCGCTCGACGAGATGGAACGCTCTGTCCACGATTCTCTGTGCGCCGTCAAGCGAACCCTTGAAAGCGGCAGCATCGTCCCTGGAGGTGGTGCCGTAGAGACCGCCCTCCACATTTACCTGGAAGAGTTTGCCGGTACTGTCGGATCTCGGGAACAGCTTGCCATTGGCGAATTCGCCCAGTCTCTCCTCATTATCCCCAAGACCTTGGCGGTCAACGCCGCCAAAGATGGTGCTGAGCTCGTCGCACAGCTTCGATCACGGCACGCTCTGTCACAACGCATCCAAGAAGGTGACGCCAGCGAAGACGAGAAGAGCACTGCCAAAAGAAGGGCTACAAGAACTACGGTCTGGACTTGATGCGCGGCAAGGTGGTGGATGAGCTGAAGTTGGGAGTTTTGGAGCCCAGCATGAGCAAAGTTCGACAGCTGAAGAGTGCTGTCGAAGCTTGCATCAGCATCATGAGAATTGATACGCTGATCAAGTTGGATCCGGAGCAGAAGGAAGACGATGGCCATGGTCACTAAGACGGGGAGAAAAGAGAAAAATAAACTTGGGAATGGTAAAATGGGAAAATGGGCACTGCTTGCTTGTAATTGCATCTTCTTTACATAGACGCCCTCGAATCTTAAGGACGTGTTCCAGATCTTCCCGTGTCATTTCATCTTCAGCGTGGGGATGTGCTTGTAATACTTTGTCGAGGCCGATTGCCATGGCTATGACGAATTCAGAGCATCGTCACCAACTGGTTGTTGGTGAGAATCAACACATGTCCATGCACGCATTGAAATCAATGCTGTGCGTAACGAAAACATAGATCAAACCCAACAAAAGAAATTATTCGTAGTACGTTGTATTTTTTATACAAAGCCCATGGCTCACGTCTAAGAAATAGGAGTGGCGCCATGCAAAAAACGAGGCAGCTCACTGTCTGTCCGTCCTTTCATCCCCTGTCTCGTCGTCCCTCCTCCTCCGTATTCATCCATCCGCCTGAAAAACAATACGAACATCTATTCGTCGATCGCTCGAGACCTGCCTTACTCTTACACCAAGTTGTCCACCTAACCAACGACCAGCTTGCCTTCCTCGGGGAAGTCATATTCGGGGATCTCAAGGTTGAGGGGAGCGGGACCCTTCCTTATTCGGCCAGAAATATCGTAGTGGGAACCGTGGCAAGGGCAGAACCAGCCGCCAAAGTCGCCAGCCTCGCCGATGGGGACACAACCGAGATGAGTGCAGACACCTAGCGGGTCATGTCAATAGACAAATACATAATTAAACTCGATGTGGCGACATGTGTCCATGGTTGGTCTCAAAATTGCACGATGCCGTTGCAGAGATAATCTTACCCAGCATGACAAGCCACTCGGGCTTCTTAACACGGTCGTCATCGGACTGAGGGTCTCGCAGACTGGAAACATTGACCTTGTTGGCGGAGTCGATCTCGTCCTGAGTTCGGTGTCGGACGAAAACGGGCTTGCCACGCCACTTGATGATGACCTGGAATGGCGGTGTCAGATCAATGAAATCCTGGATTGGCGTCATCGCTATTTGCCGTGGTATTTTCAACTCACGTTCTTGCCCTCGGGAATGGTGTTCAGGTCAACCTCGACCTTGGCCATGGCCAAAATATCGGCGGAAGCGGACATGTTGACGAGGAATTCTAGGGGAAATACCATCAGTATCGTCCAATCAATGATTCTCGTCTGACATGAACTATTCTCCGAGACCACAGACGCCTCAATGGCTGTACGGCCGCCTCAGAAGTCGGTTCAGCAGCCCCGTCCTTCATTGACGTACCCTGGACAGTGCTCTTGGCTCCAGCAGCAGACAAGGCACCCATGGTTCCGACCATGAAGTAAGAGAAGACCTTGTTCTTGTCTTCACCCTTGTTGTTCATGTACTTTGAAAAATCGGGGATTGAGCTGCCCTTGTCGGATCCCATCTTGAAGGGGCTCTGGTAGGAAGAAGAAGCGGCGCTGTCCGATCGCACAGCGGTGCTGCTGATGGCGCGCACCGCGGGGACGACAGGCTTAGCAGCTGAGCGCAGGCACAACCTGTATGCAGAGGTGATAGACGCCATCGTGAGTAGCGGTGCTCGAAGCGTGGCGACGGAGTGGAGGGAGATGCGAGAAATGTGAGGTCTTTTCCTCCGTGGATTCAATTCGGCTGTGACGATGCTAGTAGGTAGTAGGTTGCCGAAAGTTTTGGCCGCGCAAAAATGCTGCCTGAGGCGACCAACCAGCTTGCAGCTCGGAAATTGGCGGCTGCTGATTGGATGAACTGGCGTCTTTGGCTGGCTTTTCCGGACTCGCCCGGGCCCCGCGGTGCGTACGAACGTTCCTTCCACCTCAGCACTGGCCGAGCGCATCTCAAACTTTCAAGCTTTTCACCATTCACGCGCAATGTTCAACGTTCGAATTGTATCCAAATGCAGCCATCCTTCAATCGTTGTAGTTTGCATACTCCACGTATTTAGGGTCCGTAGTGCAGCATTCTGCATTTAGTGCATCCTCCTTAACTCCTCAATCATGTTTCTCATATCCTCGACACTGGGTCCAAGGCCTTCACAAACAAGTTCTTGTTTCCCTTCATCTAAATCCAGAAATCTTTCAATCATCTCGCCGTCTACAAACCGGAAGGGGCTCTCGGTATCGCGGCTCTGGTTCCTGAAAGCACGCCAAATTTCAAAGCTGATGTTACCCGGAGCTTGAATGTAATCTTGTAGTCTGGTCTGGAGGGTAAGAAGAAGATCCTGATGCTGGGGGCAATTTCTCCGTACAAATACAGCGTGCCCTCGATCTAACATATGCGTCAGCGACTGTGGATTTGGAGTGCTAGGGTCTGACTTACCGATCCGAGAAACGCCCTTGGTGACACTATGGCGTTCTCGCTAGATGCAACATGCAACTTTCTAACGCGATTGATCTGCTCCCCGATGTTCATTTCGCTCGTGACGGACAACTTGCTGCGGTCATATTCTGTAGGTGCATCCTTGTTGCGTTCCAATACCATAATGTTTCCTTGCCCATCTGTCTCCAGCCATCTTTCGCCATCCAGATGGCAGACCGATGTTGCCCATCCAGGTTGATTGTGCCGTGCCCTTTCCTCCAATCGTGCGCGAGATCCATCCTGAGATGGGATGAATTCCAGCAAAGACAGAGACTGCATCAGATCAACAACTCCAATCGTATTGCCAGAAATGTCCAGGTCCACCGGGAAAGAACCTGGGCGATAGGCAGCGGCCTTCTGCAAAAAGCCAGATGCGGTAGTCTCTTCCACATAATTGTAAACCACCACAGTTTTCGACAGGCCTGCTACAATATGCCCTCCCAGAACCCCAAGGCATCGGCATGCGCCTCTGAGAGCATGAGAAACAACCTGGTACACTTGCCGGTCTTCATCGACGCCTAGCACAAGGATGCGGCCGCGAGTATCATTTTCTTCCGCATCTTCATCAGTGATGAAGCTGGTTCCGACTATAAAACGCTCCGCCAGATTACCCGTGCAATCGGGAAGTTCTGCGCGGATAACTGCTTCAACCAACTCCAATGATGGGGAGCCATTGAGAACAAATGGTTTCCCCAATTCTTGCAAGATGATTTCATCAACCAGTCTAAGTGAGCTTGTAATTACCTCTTCATTGTGGATGAGCTCCTTCTTTATACAGCCGAGCCCAAAGGCTTTGAGGGTTGGAGAGTACGCAACCCGTCGGACTGTCTCCTCCATTGACAGGGTTTTGACGTGGGTCAGTCTTTCTTTGTCGATATGACATAGTCGAACATGACTGTCCGTAGAAAGTACAATGGAATCCGGAAAAGCCTGAGAGTCAAACGGTGCAACGTACGTTGCGTCGTCCGCTGTGGTTGCTGAATATACAATCCTGCCTTCGGCACTGTAAATTAGGCTGGCGTGTTCCGTTGTGGCGAAGACGCTGCAGGTTCCATCACTCTGAGGTAGAATATGTAATCGAGCAGGACTACTTCCGAGTGTTACGCTCTTACGCGCAGACAGAGAGTATCCTGCCGGTGACACATTGAAAGTAACAAGATTTCCGTCTTCAAGGGCCACAAGAAGAGTCGGGCCTGAGACGTCTGATGGATGAAGTTGAACAAGGGCAATGTCTCGAGGGACAGATGCACTGTCTTCGGTATTTCTAAGTGATTCGCCATGTAGTGGTCGTAATGTCGCCAGGTCTACAAGAGAAATAGTACCAGATGCCCACCAGCCGACAATGCCTATATCTGGAGAGTCTCTCGCAGCGTGAAGACAGGAGATCTGGTCCAGCTGGTTTGTTGTTGAGTCATGGCTTGTTTCACGGGAGTTGGCTGCCAGGTGGTTGTGAAGATTCAATGAAACAAGTGTTGCTCCATCAATGGCCAATAAGACCCATCTTGAGTTTGCAGATGCTGCAGTAATGACTTTTTCATCGGGACAGTCCCAGGTGTTTACCGCCACTCCACTTTCCGCATCCAGCAAAACAACACTTTGCGGCGTAATTTGAAGCAAATAACCATCAGGTGTGTTTGCAGCCAGTAAAGTCTCTTTGCCGAAAGTCATGCCTTGAAACTCGTAGACTTCTTCAATGCCGCCGTCGGACTCAAATCTGAAGACTCGAGTGTCTCCTACAGAGGAGACGACTAATGTGTCTGTATGACTTACTCCGTGTGACTTCAGGGTGAAAATGCCCTTGGTGTCGTGTATGTCGTCGAGAATTCCCTCGTCATCGAGTCCTACACCGCTTCGAATACTCCGTAAACTACCATCGTAGTATGCACCGCAACCAGCCACGATCCTCGCTTGTCCTGAAGAGAAAGCATTTCCACTTTGGGTATCACCTTCTCTGTTGCCCATGTCCATTATTGCAAAGTCCAAAATTGGCGCATTGTTCGATAAGCTTTTCACCAGCGCCATGGTATGTGTAGCAAGATCGATATGAAGTAGTTGCGAGTCTCCGTGATGAGATGCCAGAAAGAGCTTGCCGTCACCCATGTACACCAGCGATGAAGCGCGTGATGTGACCCGCGTCGAATCCCGGAATTTCAAAGGTGACACAGTCATACCAGTGACTACGTCTCCTGTTGGTTCGACAGCAGTCTCGATGGTGAGGAGGTCTAACCGGCCGTAATCGTCAGCAAGCAGATACTTGGTGCCATCGTACTCTGCCCATGTGACGTATATCTTGGGATCTTGTAGAGTAGATGACACACTCGAGTATGTGAGACTGTCAAAATATGTCAAAAGGGTCTCTCCAACGACAAGCAATCCTCCCAGATGCGCCCTCGCCCCTTCTGTATTACGAACATGATATCGTTTTTCTTCTTTCACGGGAACCGGGATGAGCATGGACGCATATGGATCAGCAATGACCTGGTCAAACTCCCTTTCTTTGCGGGGGTCAAACTTGGCCACGTCATCGCCCTTGTCATCCTTCGTAAGCCTGTATACTGCAATCCGAGCCTCCTCCTCATCAAGTTGAGTCTTGTAGAGGAAGGCGATTCGAGGATGGCCAGTCCTGCTGTGTAAGAAGGTGCTCGCTTTCATCCATAGCTCAGTTAAGCGTACTTGGTCCAACGCCACCAACTTTGTGGTGATGCCTTTACGAGTAGGCAACCGAAATACATTGAGTGTGCCTTCCCATAAGTGCATGGCCATGAACTTGCCAGTCGGATCGACCAGGCACTTGTTTAGGCTTTGCGACTGTTTCATGTATCGCTGGGCAGTATCTTCGATGGTTTGCTCGACTGTGTCTAGTTGGTTGGTCTCTGCATTCCAGGCAACGTTGAAGTACTGCAGCCGTTCCGTCCCAATAAAGAGCAATCCTGTGTCGGAATCTTTGGGTTGGAGGCGCTGAAGCATGACAATAGTCCCATAGATGAGCTTCGTATGGAGGCAAACCATGCCCTCGTCGGTGATGCGCCATATTTCTAGTCGATTTACCTTCCTAGGAATTTGCGCACGAGAGGTCAGTGGCGGGGTTCAATAACATCATCGTGAAAGAAAGGTTATCACGGCCACCACAGCTCAAAGACTCACGCAACCACCAAGTCCTCTACGTCTGGGGACAGCAATTTGATACGTAACGCATGCCGAATGCTGGTCGGACGATGCACCGTTGCAATGTACGACATGTTGTTGTATCTGGTGTGCCAGAAGAGGTTGAGAGAAAGACCGGGCAAGCTCCCAAGGAGAGCTACATGAAGAGCTCCATCATTGTTGGCGTCACTGGCGACCGGAGTTAGGACAAACGGGAATGACGATCAGACCAGACCAGACCAGACCAGACCAGCCCCGGCACTTGGTGGTTCACTTTGGAGGGAAACTGCAGGAGTGTGGGGTGGGGTGGGTTGGTTGGATCGCATCAATCGGCACGAGCAACTGCTACCCTGTAGCCAAAACACAAGAGAAAGAGCGACGGGGCTATTCTGTGAGCATCTCGTGGGTTCAACTGTCAGTGAATGCCATCCGACTCTAGAACCATGGCTGACACCGAGACCGCCTGGGACTATGCCAAGAACGAGAATTGTTTTACCGATCACCAAGGTGGTTCTTTCCAGCCAGAGACTCATCTAAAGTCTTTGGAAGCTACTGCCTTTTCTCCCAAACAAGACTTGCTGGCAGACGAGTGCGGGCGCTACTCCTATTCTTTGATCTGTCCCGACTTTGACCTAGAAGAAGCCGAAGACAGGGATGCTTCGCTTCTGAAAAAGCTAGAAAAAGATGCAAAGCGGTTGAAGAGCTTCCTTACTTGCTACCCAGATGGAACCATGTGTACGGCAACTTGCTTTTGCCAACCGAACTGATGGATGTCGGGTTCGATGTTGATCTTGACGTAAGGGAATATCAGGAGCAGGCTCGGTCTTAGAGAGACCCAGACCTCATACAGACTTGGCTACCGATTATCAGCCTCGACGATAATAAAGATGAGGGACTAATGTTTCCTCCAACAGCCCAAAAGCTGGATCTTTTGCTACTACATGAGCTGGAAAATGAAAGGCATCCAACCAACCCCGCAGACGCAAAGTTGGCTCAAATTCTGGTAGAAGCTAAGATGGGGAACAAATACCTTCAAAGTCGTTTGAGAGAGCAACTTGGACGTGTGAGTAAGGCGGATCCTTTATCTACAGCCCAATACTTATATTATAGTTACACGAGGACCTATTCGAACTCCCCATGCAGGACTTGTCACTAAAAATGAAAGTGACGGTAGCCCCACGCCCAGATCAGTCAGCTCGGTGATGGATTTGACCTTGATAACGAATAGTACAAGAGTGCAGCAGATTGATGCACCTAAATCTTCTCATCACTCTAAGAATGAGAATAAGATGACGCCACTATTTGCTCAATCACGTCAAGGTCAAGACCTCAAATCATGCTCGTCTAACATGGCGCAGGTGTTGATTCTGCCGCTGCTGAGCTCAGACAGTTGCGATGATATAAATGTGATGTGCGATACGCCAAAAAGCTGCGATGATGACATTCCTGACGAATGGAGTACATCGAACGGTGTTGTTCCCGGGTATGGCGGGATATGCGAAGTACAACGATTACCCAGCACTCTTGAGGACAAAACCACAGCACAGAAGGATCCCAAACTCTCCCGGTTCTCTGTCCAAGACTCTACCGATTTCATTTCTGGGGACGGCATAAATGCAGAAGAACTCCAAAGAAGCGTATCTAATTCAACAACAAAACAACGTCCCCAGCTCAATTCATCTGTTATAGATCGAACAGGCGCTGCGTTGGTCGAGCCGGCGTCACTGGAAACTGAACGTATGCAAACAAAGAGTGAGAGGGGCAACTGTGATGGCGAACCATCAAGACTTGTCCCGGAAAGGGATCACTTTGGACCAAGTAATTTGTTATCTCAGTTCATGGGAATGAGAGGGTCCACACGACGCCTGATGAATTCCACATATAGCCCTGCGAATTCGAGCGCTGTTTCCTCACCAAAGTCGAGAAGGAAAAAATTCAGGGAAACTTTGCTTCTCACGCTGGCCGACAGTCAGAGGTCGATGTGGAGGTTTGTCCAACAAAGCGCCTGGCAGCAATTTCACCTGACGTTTCACCCCCGATACTCCAGGAAGTTGTCTAATTTCATTGCAGCTGGGCCATTCAGTAATACGACATATGGAAGAAATTTGGCCAGCTCACCAATTAGTAGACAGAGATTACTCTAGTCATATAAGCCTCACGAATGCTCAGCAGCATGACGGTTCCATCTTGTCATCGACTGTCCGCTTCCAAGCTTCCGAAATCGACATTTCCCTGACCGCCGAAGATGGCATCGTTGTGGCCACCCTTTTGCAAATAAGGCAGAAGCCGTTGCCAGGATCAACAACTATGACGACGATCCGTCATAGGATCCTTAACTTGAGTGAAAAGTATCGACGACTAACCATTTTTGTGTTCGAGTCAGCCGGGGCAGGAGAATACATGAGCGAATTATCGCCCAAAGATTTGGAGATTTACACAGAGTTTGTGTGCTTCGCCTCCTCTTTGAAAACGAGCATCACCGTGCACCTCATACCAGGCGGAGATAAAACACTTTCAAGATGGATATTATCCCTAATGGTACAATATGCTCCGCAATTAACCGAATTGGACGAAAACACTACATTTGGAGACACTACGTGGGAGCTGTTCTTTAGACAAACTGGATTGAATGTGAGAGCGGCGCAAGTGTTATCCCATACCTTATTCGAGGAATTTGGCACCTGTGGACTCACAACCTTCTTGACCATGAATCCGGCTGAACGCATGTTAAAGTATGGGGAAAGCTGGGAATTGAACGACAGCTTACGCGCTGTACTCGTGTGGTGGAAAATAACGAACGCAGACAATTCAGGGCCAACTGTTGGGCTTGATTGAAAATAGAATTGTGAGCTAGGAGAGGGACATCATGTGCTGACCCACGCCTACATCTCATCAGGTCGGCTGTCATCGTAGCAAACAACACTGACAGCCTTGTTCTCAATCTCCAGCTCCGCGAAGTGGCAAGATCCCGGGTCCTCCATACCAATCCAAAGGGGCTGCGAGCAAGACTCGTCGCTACAGAACAGTCAGAGAGATGCCGTACGGTACGAAGAAACATTTGACGAGACTTACCCGTAGAAATCGCACACAACATTCTCTGGGACCTTGGCGCCACGAGCTTTACGCCTCCTATAAAACATATTAGCTATGCATAAAGAGTGTTGATGCTCACAGAGGGGCACTCATACAAGTCATTATTCAGCAGAGTACAACCGCCGTTGGGCTCGACGGCCTGCCTTTCACCCTTGCATGATTCCTCAGAATACACAACGGCCTACCATCGCGCAGTCAGTTCCTCCTCCCCGTTGAACTCGACAAATTTTTATTTTTTTATTCCGAGGAACTCACGTTATCCAAAGACAAGACGCCGGCCGCGCATGAAAGAATGGCGAAGAGGAGCTTGAAAGAGGTCATGGTGGAAGGCAGTTCAAGATGTTCCAACGTGACTACACGCGGGAGGTGAGCGACAGTAGTATCAGCGAAGAAGGGGCAATCAAATATATATAGTCATCAATCTGTCGGAAAAGCAGTCCATGACGCTCCGCCGAGTACAAGTCTACCCCTAAATGATTTTTTTACAACAACTACAAGCCCCACGCGGGGCAGCCACTTATCAGCTCTCAGTGGCTATAGTGAGTGGAGGATACTTACACTGGTAGGGTAGGGAGATACCATGTAGTCCTGGTAAAATACATATCACAGCAAGTACTTTTACCCTACTCAGCGCCGCACTAAGCCACGGAAAGATCTGTCATTGGCCTGCTGGCCCCCAAAACAAACAGGGATTAGACTGTATGCATCAGCAATTTGTCTTATTCGATATGCCTAGTTTTCTTTTTCTTTTTTTTTTTTTTCGCGTCCGCAGTCACACCCGTCAAGTACCTGTACGGTTTAGAGAATCACAAACCCCCGGTGATGGGGCTGAAAAGATTGGAGATGTTCCGGAAAGTCTCGGCATACTCGTGGTGGGGCGGGGCAACGAGTACAAGACAAAGCTGAAGGGGCTGCGGAGTACGGAGTACATATGTTTCACCCATTCCCTGATTACTTATGGGGGTTGTGGGACATGCATGTTTCGGTATAGTTGTGCAGATCTGGATCGGCAAAGTGCTCGAGTGTGAGTGAGAGGAGTCCCAGCCTAAGCACATCTCCGTTGACTACACGCCCTCGCAACATCTACAGCTCTCTGAGAGGCCGACGTATGTGTACCCACGTGAACTGTATAAAATTTACCTTCTAAATGTATGCGCTTGGACCGGAAGCCAAGGACAAAGATGAAGATCTTACAAGAACGAACAAGAAAGATGTGCAAACAGAAGAGTTCTACATGTATTTGTATTCAACACAATTCCCACAGCGGCCGAGGAAAATGATTGACAGTGACCCCGTCCGCCTGATGCGCGCGCTTGAGACCTACGTACACGACGCGACAGGGTGTGCTGGCCAGTGTAACGGATCGCGACGCGAGGCCATAGTAGTCGGAGATGGAGTGGGTTAACCAGCGTCTGCAACGACAAGTCACATCAACATGGAAACTGGACCGACAGAGGACAGAGGGCAGGGGAGCAAAGAGAAAAACGTACTTGAATGCTGCGCTCTCCCCATCACCAAACGAATCGAAAATGACTCCGTAATCGACCGTCTCATGGGAGACTTCCTCCTGGCCACGCGATACCGCGCAGCCTTCTTCTCCCGCAGCTCACGCATAGCGCCGTCCCTGCCCACAAAGACGATCTCTTCGTCGTCGGAATCCATGTCGGACTCACCCGAGAGTTCGTCTCTGTCGTGCGCATCCGGCAGCTGAGAACGCTGGTGCTCGTCCCAGAGGAACTGCCGAACAGGCTCCTCCAGGACACGCACCCAGTCTCGCACAGCGGGAGTGCGCTTGGCCGTCTCTCTCAGATCTCGCGGCACTTCGCCCGCCCCCAAACCGGTCGCGCTACCCGTCTTGCGCTGCTGCTTCTTCCGCACAGCCTGCAGCTGGGACGTCTTCTCTTCGACTCGTTGACGGACGCCGCGGTCCCAGAACCGGGCGAGCGAGTACGGCACGCGGTGGACTCGATGCGTAGGGTGAACCTCCCAGTCCGAGGGGAGCGGCGGCTGGACGTTGGGAACACCAACGAGACGGTCTAGATGAGCACAGAAAAAGAGGACGAGAGCATGTGAGTGATGAGTTTTGTAGTCATTGTCATGGGGAGGGAAGCTAGGGCGCAGTACCATTTTCCCATCGGCGACGCTGGCGACTGCCTTCGTGACCTCGGAGCAGTGCTTCGCGTCGCTTCATGCTGTCGCGCCTGGAGGGCGGACGACGGGGACGTCATTGTCATCCGAGGACGGCTTGAAGGCGACAGCCCGAGCTTCCTTCTTGGATGACGTGGCATCGTCGATGGGAATCGCCAACGCTGTGCCAGTGCCGCGAGCGACTGGCGAGACGCTGAGGGACTCGAGGGCCGAGATGGTCCAGGCATCAATGTCGATGGCTCCGTTGGACACAGGCGTTGATGGCGAGAGTAGTTGATGAGGCATGTTGGAGAGTTCCTCGGGTGGAGGAACTGCGCTGTAGTTGGCCATGCGGACAGAGATGACAGAGATTGCCCTGAATGCCGATGTCGTTTGAACCAGAGGGCGTTATTGATTCGATTCACGACAACCAGAATCTATGACTCGGCGGTGGATCCACCAGGCACTCTTGGCCGCTTCGATAGGCCAGATGGATGTGGCCGATGCGGGAACTCGCGCCGCATTTACGGAGTACCCCAGAATTACTCCGTACAAGCGAGCTTATCCTCACGCAATTTGGGGTTGCCAATGGCCAAGCTGAGAGCCGAGTACAGTCCGTGCCTTGTCTGCTCTTTAACATGCTCCACCGTAGTCGCGGTGATTGATTGATTCGACTCCGATGAGTGAATCAATCATGTGATAACCACCTTCCCAAGGCAGCAGAGTTCATTACTTAGGATGACTTTGAACCCTTGATTCTGTGCATACTTGTTGTGTTGTATTGAATGCGTGTGTGAATTAGCTCGGATCAGACAGAGGCTTGTGTTCCATGCCAAAAGAATGCATCCTGCAACTTCGGCACTAACTCATTCGAAGCGTTTAGCATAGGTCCCTGAATCTAGAATACAAGTAGACGGGGGAAAAAGAAGACAAAAGAACAAAGATGAACCGAGAAAACGCTTCACATTTTTCTGGATCGGTGGGGTCGCACTTCTACTCGCGCACAATTGGCAGCATAAACAACTCGGAATGGCAAGAATGAAACGTTCTCGGAAGCAACACCCGAATCCTTTCCCATCATCGACCCTTGGTCGCACGATAATTCTTCCTCGGATTGCCGATACCTCCCGGACGCAGCAATGGCTGATTTTCACGTGCAATTGCTCTCTCCTCTCGCTCTCGAATGTCATCCAAATCTTCCTCGGTCTCAGCGTACCGTTCCGGGTGGCCGGTGAATGGGCCTGGCAGTCCTCGTTCCCAGCCTTCCGAGTAGGTCCTTGGCGCAGACGGGCGCTGTGGCGTGGCTGAGTTGTCTAACGAGGGACGCGGCCCAAGAATACCGTGACTTGATGACTGTCGTTCTTCTCGTCGTGCTTGAATCTCGTAATATACGCCCAAGAAGAGGACGCAGCCCTGCAGCAGGGCTGTCAGGAGATAAATGGCCCAAGTACTCCATCCTTCAGGGCCTAGTCTGGCATATAGACTAGCGGCAAACAACAAGCCGCCAGGGGTCTGTATACACATCATGGGAATGCTGAGACTTCCAACATGCTTCAAACGGTACGTCGTCCAGATCTGTGGAAAGTACTGCACAGCTGCAAGCGCCGCCGCCATAATGCCCAAGAAGTTTGCCCAAGCGGTGAGATGGTTTGGCAAGGCAATGGTAAAGACGCCTGTCAGGATGACTACAACCAGCCCGTGGACGACACAGGCAAGGCCGACGCAGGCGGCCGTTTGCCACTTTGGGGATTCTCCGGCCAGCTCTTCATGAGGAACGTTTGCATCGCTGTACCGAAAGAAGATGAGGAAGAGCACGAGTCTGACCAGAGCGTTAGCGGGCGACCGAAGCGTAGATGGGCACAGATGCGAGCGATGGGCAAGATGGAAAACATGGTGTACGTACATTAGGGCGAAGCAAACCCATTGCATACCCAGCTGCGCAACACCTAATAATCCTGCGGCGCACTGAAAAGTGTCCAGCTCTTTACAGCACTCGATGGCTTCTCGAGACTTGGCTACTGTCAGAATATTGGCGAACCCCGAAGTGGCAGACGTGGTGCCGAGAAGCACAAAGTACGGCGAGATACCCTCTGCGGTACCTCGCGAAATGATGCGATAATGTTGAGGCAGATACGATATCAACAGGCCGACCAATATTAATCTGCGAGGAACTTGGTGTCAGCAGAATTGGCTTGAGAAACATGACTACATGCAAGACAATGATAGCTTACATTGAAATTACCAATTCCAAGTAGCGAGGAGTTCTGAGCGGCTCGCATTCAGCATGGCGGAGGGAAGAAGAGATATCCATCTCGAAAGCAAGACTTGGCTTGAACCAAGGGATGAGAGATGGAATGACTTGGACAGATGGCGAGGGGGATAGTCTCCGTATTAAGGTGCCTTGGTTTGACGTGTTGTGACGGAGGGAGTATTTCGTCCTGGGGCCTAGCTCGTGACAGCTGGATGAGCCACAGCCGCTGTCGAAAGACGGCAGAGAAGAGAAATGGGGAGAAAGAAACTTGATATGTGATGGTGTCGATCCCAGCCCTGGGTCGAGAGACAGAGAAGTTGGCGTATCCAGAGGGCAAAGCCACGGTGCAGCTAACTGGAGCGCGACAGCATAGTCTCCCAGCGCGATTGGCAGCAGGAAGCGTCTGGTGTGATGCCTGAGAAGACGTAGCCCAGGGGTGTGGAAGCTGCCCGATGACGACACGGGCGCGGATGGAAGACTGAAGGTTGACAGCAAGAGCTAGGATAATCTGAACAAGACGACGTTGGAGGGCGAGGGTTGGCGGTCGAAGAGTCCAGTGTTATGGAGAGGGAAGAGAGTTCTGATTGGGGTTGAGGTTGGTGGGGTCGAGAGTAGCAGTGCAGTTGAGTTGAGTGAGGCAAGGCAAGAGCGCGAAGGGTGAGGCGCTTATAACCTGTGGATCCACGATCCGGATACCAGATGGAGGTTAGTGAGCGGCCGAGCCGCCGGCTCTGGGAGAGGCTAAGAGGCAGGTCTCTCTGCCTGCTTGCTGCTGATGTGCTGTCAGCCTGTCTGTCTGTGAGCCTGTAACGCAGCATTGCGGGCCCCGCTCGCCTGGGGGTATGTGATGGCGCCAATGACCTGTCCTGTCTGTCTGGTCTGGTGGGGTGCTCCAGTCAGCCAGTTTGCCAAGTCCACTCACCAGAGTTGAACCATCCATCCACAACAAACGACTCGTGCATTTCTGTAACCTATCAACCCCGTTTCGACAACATGGCAACTCTATCAAACGCCAAGCTTGTTCAACAAACAACTCGTGCATTCCCCTGCAGCACAAGGCGGAACAGTCTGGCCCTGACATCGACGGGCAAAGGAGACAACACCGTTCCAACCAGATCCATAGGCACGACTCACATATTGCCTCTCTTCTTGATTGCTACCTGCAGAATGCAACATGGATCATGAACCAGCAAACGCACTTGCAACTGCCCAGCCAGACCCCCGTGAGAAGGACATTGAGGATATGGCTCATCCTCCAAAGATGGAACTACTCACCCAGCACTCCATCACCCAGCTTGGCGATGCGGCGAGATCACCAGTCTCCCCAGCTTCCCCGTCTTTTTTCCTCAGCACAATGGACAGCCGATGGCACCACCATTCTGACAAGCTCCTCGAATCATTGCGTTTCGTCTTTTGTCCTACCATCCGACCTCTTGCAAAATGACAAACCAGGGCGCCCACTGCAACCACAAGCAACCACGAAGCTTCCCGAACCCACGCAGACTATAGCACCCGCGCCTTTCTTCTCTCTGGCAGAACCCGCTTCACAAACGTTTCTCGTTGGATGCCGGGATCACCCTTTGCACCTGTACCATGCATTTCCCGAAAGCCCCAGCCCCAGCCCCAGCCCCTGCCCCGGTGGCCCCATCGCTCAGTACAAGCTCATCAGGCATGAAACCGAGCAGTACATCACGCCTTCATCCTTAGTGTGGCCCTCACCCGGCACGCACTTCATCTGCGGCTCAGCAAACCGCATAGACTACTTTGACGTATCAAGATATGGCTCTGACGGACCTGTCCTCACTGTGCCCACCATCCCTTCCAAACGACACATATCCAAGGGGCATGGCGTGGGCATGAAGGGGACCGTGTCCGCTCTCGCTATATCTCCATCCGACTCTAATGGAGGCAGTCTCGTTGCCGCAGGCACAAGAACCCGATGGATGGGATTATACGATCTCCATCGTTCAGACGGGGCTGTTGCAAACTGGAAAATTTCGCAATCCGACCTCCCCGGACCGACAGGCATGTCCTCGGGACAGGGAATCGTCCAGCTGCTCTGGAGCCCGTGCGGCAGATATCTCATCATTAACGAGCGCCACTCAAACGATCTATTCATCTACGACATCCGAGGCTCAGGAAGGCTGCTCGGCGTTCTAAACGGCCGACAGGCAAACACGCAACAGAAACTTCTCTGTGACGTCTTCCAAGGAGATCCTCACAGTGAAGGAGGCTTCGAAGTCTGGGCAGGCGCGCAAGATGGCTCCGTCACCGTATGGGAAAATGTAGGCTTGACCGCGGCCGAGATCGAGCCCTCGTGGACCTGGAAACCGCACAGCTCTCCCGTCTGTTCTACAATCCTGCATCCCAGCGGATCCGTTGCGGCAACCTGTTCGGGGGTGGGAACACTTGGCTATCAATGAACACGACGATGACACGGAAGCTACTCTTGAAAATTTACATCAATTCCAGAATTACAAGGTTCTGAATGAGTCGAGCTTGAAGCTGTGGTCTCTGCAAAACGGGAACGCCGAATTTGACCAGAACACGTGAATGATTGTCGTCTACAATCTACTAAGCGCAATGACCTGTACCTTGGATTTGGTATTTTTTCCCCTATGAAAACAAGATCACATCTATTCGGCATGTTAAAGAGCCATTGACATGTTCTTGTTGAGCTATTAGTATCGACATGGCCTGAAGCATAACTCACTTCGCGCAAAGTATGTCTTCATCTTGTTGGCAATGACGTGGCATCTGGGCTCACCAAGGATTAAGCGGTCGCTGCCACACCAACAGCGCCACCGACGACGAACACAAGGGAGGATGCGAGGAATATGTATTTCTTTTCGTATAATTCTACCGCTTTTCGTGTACGCTGCCAAAGCAGTGTACGTGGACGACTATCGCAGTCCTCTCGGAAAGGCCCCGTGATGTAGCTATTCTACCGAGCCATATTCCAGTTGCTGTTGGTCCTACCATTACATTAAGCTCTTCCTTTGTCCCACTTGTACCGACAATACACGGATGCGATGCTCTCACTATGCCGTCCCTGGTAATGATGGTGAAAAAAAAGGGCGGGCCTCAATGTTTTGTTTCGGGTCATGCCCAGACCCCGTCCCATAACGCCTCTGCCTCTCAACCAATAATTCCTAATTCTCCAACACAGTCAGGCAAGCAAGCCCGCCGGCGAATCATACGTTGAATGCCGGATTTGCTGACGACCTTGTCCAATAGGGGTATCCGTTACCTCTAAACCAAGTTGCGACTTCTTCTCCGGTTCTGTTGCCAAAGTACGCCGCCACCGCCACCTCTGCGTGGCCCTGGGTACGATTCTGAATGCTGAGTCTCGGCATCGCTGTCGGGTTCTATCTCTTGCAATGCCGCGTTGAATCCGTGGGAAAACTCATCCAACTCTCTATTCAGCGGGACACGATCGGATTCTCCACTAGGCCCCCGTTTCTTGAAACTACATCCTCCACATCGCCAAGTTGGTGAGGCTGCTGCAAGATGGAGCCCAAAACACCACTCTCCATGCTCACACCATCCGAGTTACGATTGATCGGTGCAATGTCAGCCGGGGGCCTAATTTCGGATACTTCTTGTCGCGACGTGTATGGTTCGAAATGGTCATGGTCAGGCGCCATTGATCTGCACGCAGTGTTAGTGGTGGTTCCCCCATGATTCTTATAAACCGAATATACATGAAAACATCGTACCTCATATGTTTGGGGTCCTGCGCATCTGCTGAGCTTCGACGATTCCTTTTTGACTTTCGACGCCACAGGAAAAAGCCCAACGCGACGAGTGAAAAAATGAAAGCAACGCCCCCGACAGCCCCTCCTATGATAGCACCTGTATTCTTGGGATTGCTCCCATCGCTGCTAGGGGCGGCAGCACCATCCGTCGTCGACGGCGGGGGCCCGTCACTAACTGCTGGCAAACCCGAGTCCGTACTACTACCAGTGCTACTGATACTGCTAGTACCCGAAGTTTCCGTCGACTCCGAACTAAGAGAAGTAGGCCGAGATAGAGGCGTAGGCGTGGCGGTCAGTTGCACGGATATGGTGGTGAGCCTCAAGGCAGCCATGCCAGAGGCACTTGGAACGACAGTGGTGGCCAGATCTGAGGCGGTGCCGCACCCATACTGAAAATAGCCTCCCTCAAACTGATTTTTGTAGCAAACATCGCGGCCGCGGCAGGTGAATATGTACGGGTCGGCCATGGTCTGAGGGCCACTGTTTCGATCGGCGCAGCCGGTGAAGATTCCGCCCTTACAAGAGCCGTCATCCGGACAGCAGCCTATAGCTCCATGCTCGACATCGGCGGCGCAATGAGACCCAGCGAGGCAGGTAGCTGGAAGGTTAGGATCACCTCCTATGTAACCACAAACTGTGTTAGACTGTCGGCGCACAAGTTGATTCGGCGAGTTGGGAGCCGGCGTAGCAAGTATGGGCCATGAGACGACGTTCAGCAGAACTTGCGCCTCGAAAGAGTTCGTTTCGCGCGGCAACACGTGTGAAGCCGCCATGGTGGACAGGATAGGCAATACTAGCAGAGCCGCTCTCGGTGGCGGCAGCTGCGTAAACAAGTGATTCGATATCATTTTCTTGTGTCGATGCTCTCCTAATCTCACGCGAGAATGGTTCCAAGAAAGGGAAAAAAGTTGTTGTATGTGTACGGAGTCTGCTGCTGTGAACTTGTCACGTTTGCACAGCAGGCTGGTTTGCTTATCCAAAAAGAAAGTAGATGCGATGGGTCGAGTCTCTCATTGTTGATGCAGAGACATGGATCGTGGGAGTGGCGAGCAGACCAGTAAAAACCAGAAAGAGAGATACTAAAAGAAAACACAGCAAAGACGACAGATGGAAACGCACTGGAGCAAGATGCAAACATGAATAAGGCAATGGCAATGGGAAGGGCGGGGAGATATGGGGGGGGGGGGGCACAGAGTGAGTACGAGGAGGTAATAAGAACCGGGATGTTGGACACGGCCGACTTCCCAGGGTCTGACAGTCACGACCTGCGACAACGTTGAGGCGGACGGTCAAACTGTCTTTTATTTTATTCCAAAGCTCGGGCAGGAGCAGGTACTTCACTTGCAGCATAGCATGGTGAGGCGCGCTCGGCTCTACATTGGCCGACGCGACCAGATATTATCATTTTTTCCAGGCACCGGGATGTGGTGATGTGATGATCATGATGCCTCGCATCGCATCGCCATCGCCCCGGGTGGGGGATGGGGCGCCGTTGCCAGGCTGGCAGGCAGAACTAGTCATAGTAAAAGTACGGATGGATTATCAGGGGGATACGAGATGCTGCCCACCCTGCTGGGCCCTGCTGGGCCAGTGCTGGCTGCTGTTCAGGCCGGCCGGCGGTCACCTTGGGCCCAGAAATTTGGGCCGGCGCTGGGTTCCCATGATTACGCGACTCGGCTTGATATGACGACTTCACGAGAAGAAGGAGTCGTAAAGAAAGGAAAGACGGCCTGGCACAGAGGGCACAGAGTAGAAGGGCATCAAGGGCTGCTGTGGTCAAACCGAAACCACCCCTTTCTGGGACCTGTCTCTAAAATTGTGCCCAGAGCCCCATTTGCGCACCAGCCCCTCCGTCCATCCCAACCACCCCTCTCCGCACTCCATTATTACTAGACCATCTATCTTATACTCTCGACTCAACATGGGCCAGTTCTTGCATTGTCAATTCTTTTGGGTTCTACCGAGTATCGTGTCGTCTGATTTCGACCGACGGGCTATCATTGTGCCTCAGATCTTTCTGTTCGCGAGGCCAAAGTAGTTCGGATTTCAAGAACCGGGTGTCACATGGCCGTAACATCCTGTCATTGCCGTTGTGCAATTATAGGACATTAGACTGCTCCGTGCACAATGGGTAGTTGCATCACAAAGACGCTTCGTTGCCAATTGATGTCTTCCAGATATCACAGGTCTGGTATCTTTTGCAAGGTCGTACTTGCCAATCTGGGGAATTTTCAGGTGATGATGATTGGCTCCTAGGCTGGGTCTGGCAGCTGAGAAGGCGCCCCCACTGAAACCAGACCATATGTACATACAGTAACATACCCCTGCCTCTACTTCTCAAGTGTCGTCCTTCCGACTGGAACCAAGAACTTCCTTCATACCTCCTCCCTCCTATCATCTCATGCAGCCATTCATGTGCATTCCTCTAGACGCTGGTCCGACCGCTGCAGTAGCTCTTGAGTCTTCATTGTCTGTGGCATCTTCATCGAGCCTTCGTTGTCTCTCCCTGCCTGGAGCCCATATCGTCACAGCCATACTCGCATCTGACGCGTGATTGCGCTTTGGCACCTCGCTGCTGGCCAAGATGCCGATCCGCCTGAGGATGCGGCCACAGCCTGGTGTAAGGGATATGAGCCCAGTGTCTGCTAGATATGACTTTGATATGCCGGACATCGAGGATTCGGATGCCTTTCGGGATGTCGTCAAGAAGCTTTCCTGTCGGTGCCCTCTCAGACGATTGTTAATTTGTTACCTCGACCACAGGCTGGCCTCATATACTGACTTTTGGTTGATGCTTTTTTTTTGCATGCATGCCCCGTGCAGCTACTTCACAGATGTCATCGAGCTACCAAGTACATTTGAGCAGTTGAGGACCACCGAAGCAGGCAACTGTGTTCGGGTGCTTGTTGATCATTTGAGTGAGAATTGCACGCATCCGGCCATTGTGAACGCCTTGCTGTGAGTGCCTTCGTCTCTAATTGACTCCGGAGTCTCCTTCTGTCCATGTCTTTTCAAAAAATGCATCTGCTGATGTGGCCACACAAACAGAGCCCTCAAGTGGCATTATGCTGCGGCAAACGAGCATTTGAGTATTAGTGAAACTCGTTCGTATGCATGCGAGATCACAGCGTGGCGTTTCCTGACACGACTCTCGGAGAGACAGGCGGTAGAATATTGCCTGTACGAGATTCCAGTTGATACAGAACGTGCAGATGCGGCGCCACAGGCGTCTTACGATCACGAGGCAGGGGAAAGCTCCCACTCCTTACTCGTAGGGATTCTTTTGATAACGACTTGAGAACCATGGCCGGCGGTAGCGCGAGCAAGAGGACCAGGCTCTTGAGCTCTCTATCACGACTGACCCATTTCAACGACGATTCAAGTGAGGACACAGACCCGACGGTCGCTTTCAAGAGCTTAAATGCCCTAGAGATTGCTGCCATAGCAAATGCAAAGCGCTTCCTCAGCCAGCACGTAG
Source organism: Epichloe scottii (assembly GCA_021950295.1). Classification (NCBI taxonomy): domain Eukaryota; kingdom Fungi; phylum Ascomycota; class Sordariomycetes; order Hypocreales; family Clavicipitaceae; genus Epichloe; species Epichloe scottii. The sequence goes on from CP083245.1 coordinate 2,504,449, forward strand.
TACAGAAAATTATCACGGGAATTTGGAACGGTGAGATTGTATTTTGGGACACGCTCTCTGTCAACTCTGCCAAGAAGCCGCGTTACTACAACCCTCGTACCTCGGACCCGTTCTCGCGGCTTCGCGTACCGAAATATGTAAAGGCATGGGAGGTTTTGTTTTTTGTCGTGTTTCTACTTTTGTACTATTTAGTCCTCATCACCCGAGACGATACTCGAATTACACCTACGGAAATATTTCTCTTCATCTGGATCGCGGCATTCTTCTACGACGAGTTGAGCGAGTGGATCGATGCCGGTTCCATCTTTTATGCCACGGATATATGGAATGTCTTCGACATGATCATGATCATGATCGGATTCATATTTGCAGCGTTGAGTAAGAAGTACAACCAAGATGATTTCCTGAAACTGGCTTTCACTGACACTCTACGGCAGGAATCATCGGGCTTGCCAAAAACAACAACGTAATGAATGAGATTGCGTTCAATGTTTTATCGCTCGAGGCTCTGTTTATGATGCCGAGGATTTGTTCTATTTTGAGTTTGAGCCCGTACTGGGGAACGTTAATTCCATGTCTCAAGGAAATGGGTAAAGATTTCGTAAAGTTCATGGTCCTCGTCGTGATCGTCTACTTTGGCTTCTTGACCACATTTTCTCTCATTGGACGGGATGTCTTTACTTTTGGTCGAATGACGGGTATTTTGACCAAGATATTCTTTGGATCGAGCTATGTTGGTTTCGACATTATGGACCAGATTGATCCATTCTTCGGGCCACCACTCATGATCATCTTCATCACCCTTACGTCAATTCTGCTGCAGGGTTCTCTGACGGGTATGCTGTCCAACAGCTTTTCTCGTGTCATCACACAGGCCAGGGAAGAGTATCTCTATGTGTACAGTGTATATGTCCTGGAGGCCTCAACCAGCAATCGCCTCACCCATTTCTATCCGCCGTTCAACCTCATCGCCCTGGTCATCTTCCGGCCGATACGCTTCATTTTCCCTCGGGTGGGGAAGTTCCGCGCCGGACGCATCGTTTTGTTGCGAGCTACGCACATGCCAATCGTTGGGGTCATCAAATTGTACGAGTTTATCCGACGCAAGTCCCAAGACGACGAGTACGCAGGCTTCCGGGGACCCCGCGAGTCCAAGAAGAGCAGACCCTCCATCATGTACTTGAGGCCAACGTCGGGCCACAGTAAACAGGCGCTTCCACTGTCGCTGTCGCAAGAATCTACACTGCTGCGATCTGACGGAAGGAGGCGACATGGCGACGACACGGAGGAGCCTACTGGGGTGGAGGGCCAAATTGCAGAGCTTCATCAAAAGATTGACCAGCTTACGGCTTTGGTGGTAGCTATGCAAGCAGGGCCCGATGGCAACGGATCACAATCGGGGGGAATGAAGGGTACGCAGTGCGTACGCATTGCCTGGCCGTATTGTCCAAGCACCTGACTGCGCGAATGTCTTATAAAAAAACAAAGACTCACATTTTGAATCCTAGCCTCCTCTCCATGAACGACTCACTCCCCGGCACCATACCCTCTCTCTTCCATGAAAACACATACGTCATGTACATCTCGCCGTCTGGCCCAATGCTGATGATATTCTGCACCTCTGACCCATTCTCAACCGCAAAACGCACCCTATTGGGAGGATACTCGGTATACGTCTTAGTAACCTGCCTGCCTCCCAAAAAGGTGACTTGTTGTCGGACCGTGCGGTTCTCATCCCCCAACACGCGACATGTGGTGACGACGGGCAGGAATTCGCAAGGATGGCGGATCTTGCGACGTAGTCCCGCGTAGACTTGCGCGTGGGTTAGGCGGCATTTGTGGTGAGGTTGATTGACTAGGGGGATGCATGATTTGGAACACCATTGACTTATCTATAAGTATTTGGGGCGCCATTCGGGATCTTGCTATGCTTGCTGCGGGGTTGGCGGGTGGTGGTGACGTGCAGTTGTCTGGTGCAGTCAACTTTGGTGACATGTGCTTTTTGCTCCACTCTACTCGTGGTATGGAGTGGGTGTTTCCTGCTCTCGCGAGGACCGCTTCCGATTGATCGAGGCAGGGCAGCGTTTCCAGATGCGTGACGAGATTGATGCACGCCACACTGGGCCCAGACGCGCTCCGATCTCGGGCTCTTCCCCAGTAGCCAGCCAGCCCGCCAGCCAGCCACAATGCCACACTGCTTTTTTCTTCATGTTACAGATACTCCGTACTCCGTGGATCCCTAGCATCAAACTAAACCCCATCTTTCCTGCAAAAGGCATTCTGTTCTACGCTCTCATAACATCATCTCCAAAGCTTTCCACGCCCGTTGATACCGAAAATCCGAATCCGTCACACAAAGGGGAAAGGGGAACGCGAAGCAATGTATCTGCACCGATAGAAGCTGTCTCCGCCACCATCAGAAACAGAAACCAGTGGCGCCGTGAAGATTGAACCAGAACTCCGAGTGTCCGTCCTTCATCGTAACATGCCGCCATAGACCAGACATATTGCTTCGACTGTTCTCGTCATGAAAACGACCACCGAGTCTGCCGCCCTGGCTCCTGCCGTCGCAGCAGCAGCAGCAACAGCAGCAACACAGAGATGTAACACCAAGAATCTAGGATGGCGCCTCGCCGTCGATGCCGCTGGTGCTGCGTGCGCGGGTGCCATTGTCGCACCCGTCATTTCCATCATTGACCGGTACGTATTCGCCCTCCTGTTGCCTCGCTGTCCCCCAAGTGCCACGCACGCACGGCTGACAAGGGCACGATGATGATGATGATGACGATGATGATGCAGATCCATCATGGAAAACGCCTCCGGCCGCAGCTCCCTCCTCGGGTCCATCCAGTCCTCGTTCCGCAACCTCGTCCTCCAACCTCGCGCAGCGCTATTCTCACGACCCTGCGCCCTCATACTGATGCTCTACGGCGGCACCTACCTGACCGCCAACCTCGTCGACACCACCACCTCGACCCTCACCAACAAGCCCGCCGGGACGGTCTCCTCCGGCGCCAGCAAGTTCGTCGCCTCGTCCGCCGCCAACGTCGGTCTATGCATGTACAAGGACCGCTCCTTCGTCCGCATGTTCGGTCCCGTAGGCTCCGTCCCCCGTGCTGTCCCCCTGCCCTCGTACGCACTCTTCACCCTGCGCGACTGTCTGACGGTTTTCGCGTCGTTTAACATCCCGCCCTTGCTGGCGCCCCATATAGACGCCCGCTTGTCTGACGAGGTCAGGAGGCGGGTGTCGGGCCATACCACGGCTCAGTTCATGGCTCCGGCGGCCGTGCAGTTCCTTTCTACGCCGTTGCATCTCCTCGGACTGGATTTGTACAATCGTCCTGGCCAGCAGGCATCCACGGTATCATGGCGCGATCGCTTTGCCGTCGTTCGCTCCAATTGGCTTATTAGTTCAGTGGCCAGAATATGCCGCATCGTCCCGGCATTCGGGGTGGGGGTGTCGTCAACATGAAGGTTCGGCGCAACTTGATGGCCAAGTTGGAATAGATGCGGCGAGACTTTTCTTGTCTCTTGCCTCGTCTGCTTCGCGTGGTGACAAGCACGGGGCAATCTCACATTGAAGGTTTTTCATCGATTTGTATGATTTTGCATGGTTGGCGTTCTGTTGTTCTGCCTGTCTCTCTTGTTGAAAACATTTGCATATAGATGCGGCTTGATTTCTGCAATTCTCGGATACTTTTCCTCACAATTTACAATCCCATGCTTCACTTTGTCTCGTTGCGCCGCTATATATGTGCGATGATTTCAATGCCAAGTACGGCTTGCTTCACACTTTTCATGCCCCTCCAGCTTATTTCGCCTGGGACACATTCTTGCCTCACTCTTGAGTCTTCCAGAAAAGAAGAAGAAGAAAATAGATATATGTGCATCGTCTCATTTATCCCCAGCCAGATAATAAAAAAAAAAAAAAAAAAAAGGCTAAACCGTATTTCCTCCATCATTCCCATCATGGTCTTTGTCCATCCGCTCTGCACCAGCCATCCACCTCAACAACGTAATCAAATCGCCAAGTGCGTAGAAGCTGACGCGTTATGCTCGGGCAGGGGACAGCAAAAAATGAATAATAGAAAAGAAGAACACAAAGTCAACTACCAGAACGCCTTTCCCAGGCTAGAGCCGCAATATTTAGATATAATATAAATGCTAGTTCCTTCACCAACATCACAGAAACCCCGTCAAGAGAAAGAGAAATGCTGGAATACGTGTTCCTAGGTTTGTGCGTCGTCGGGCCGTGGACGTCATTGCCAGCATGAAGAAGCTTAAAAACAAGGGAGTCGGTCTCTTATGACCAGTAGGAGAGATTGGCAGCGGGCTCAGAGCGCAAAGGCTCCTGCGACAAGCATGTAGGCGCTCTGCTCGCTAAGCCTCGAATATGTACGTCTTCCGGACCACTAATCATGTACCCAAAATTTTTTGGAATGGAACGGGAAGGAAGAAAAGTTGGAAGAAAAAAAGAAGAAAAACCAAGCGGCAGAGTAAATCGTAGAAAGCATCATCATGACTTGATTGTTTGGCGGTATCGTCTCCCGAGGCAGCATGTCGAGGCGTCGTCTCTCATACAACTTCGACGTACAGAACAAGCTTTTCGTTTCGCTGCAAAGCAAAGTCGAGATCGCCGTCACTCATCAAGCTAGGCTTGTTTCCTGTTGGCTCGTCCTTGTAAAAAAGCTGCAACTGGTCGTCTTGCGAGATCTTGAGTCGCTCTCGAACTTTATCGCAGAGTTGCTGGTAGTCTGCGGCCGACGACACACGGATAGCTATCAAGTCGCCATTAAAGTACATCTTGACCTTCATCTGCGGAGCTTGGCCGCCTTGTTGTTGGCTTGGCATACCCTGCTGGGAGTTGCTCATTTGTCGAGGCGTGGCAGAGTGCCCGGAATAGCCATTGCCGTTCAAGTTACTGCGCGAGCCATTATTGCCGGAGGACTCAGCGGACTGTTGTGACCCTTGCGAAAGCCGGTATTCTTGCTCAGTCTCGTTCGGATCCACCTCGTAGTCTCCCTCACGAGGAGCAAAGAATTGCTTGACCAAGTTGCAGCGTGAGATGTACTCAGGCTGATTGAGCAGGTTCTTGACGTAGGCATCAAGATTGTGAAGGCGGCCTTCTGTAATGGCATCGGTGACGTAGCTGACTGGCCCTGGCATATACGGCAGAGTCCGCTTTTGGCCGCCAGCATTTCCAGCTTCGGCTGGAAATTCGGTAAGAAGAGCAATCTGGAAATCATAAAAGTCTTCGTAGTACCGGGACAGCTCCCAATGGCGCCCATCATCGAGCACGGCGACAATGACGAACCAATACTTGTCCTCGGCAAAACAGTAGCGCGGGATCCACGCCCGGGTCGGCGCATAGAGCTGGGGAGTAGACTGATTGGGGGCGAACTGGTTGGACTGGGAGACGTTGTTGTTTTGTCCAGCGCGGGGCTACCATCATCAACAAGAAAAAATTAGAGAATGAAACAAGAGTTGTCCGAGGCTATACACTGTGCGGTGAACGAACAAAAGCGCAGCTGGAAGAGCAGAGAGGGTCCGTACCTGTGATCCGTTTTGGGCACTTTGGCGTCCTGCTTGAAGGCTCATCCGGTCCATGCGCTCCTCTATGCCTTGTTGACCCCCAGGGCCAGGGCCTGCCCCGCCCTCAAATTTGCCCAGCGTGATGCTGCTATTTTTGTAACTGGCAGCCATCTTCTTCCACTCTTCCACGCTTGGTACTCCAGCCCTTCGCACAGCCTCCAGCGCATTGGGAACAACCTCTCGGGTCTTGACAAAGCGAATTTCCACGTATGAGACGGGTATCAGTCCAGGGCCACCCAACCTTGCGATGGGCTTGGCGACGAACCATTCGGCGGTGGACTGGGCAATGATGATGATTTGCTCCCCTTTGTGGCACCCAGTTCGTCTGCCCGCTGAGCCTCGAAATCATACATGACAATGGCAAAGATCTTGTTATCAATGTCGGTGGATTTTGTGCTGCGATGGCTGAAGGGCATGGCGGTGGCGATGGGGTGCGGCGAGTGCTCGCTGTAGCCGGAGTCGTGGTCGGGGCTCTTCGCGGTGGGCGGTCGGCCACCATCGGACTGCGCGCTGTCACGTTCGGTACGGCCTAGAGCCTGGAAGAACGAAACGGGAACCAAGCCTCGAGCATCTGGGAGTGCGGGATTGCAGGCCTCGTACCAGTCCTCGTCATTCTCGCGGCCAATAACGTGAAAGAAGTCTCCTTTTGAGAAGCTCAATTCTTGTGACGACTGTGCTTCATAGTCGTAAAGGGCTCGGATGACCTAAAGAAGGAAGATTCTGGTCAGCAATTTACAATCACTGACGACAAAGGTTTCGTTTCATTTGGCGATTCCGCGTGATTGGCGAGAATGAGAAGGACTTCGGAACGGGGCTCCCTTCTCGCAAAAATTTCAATTCCCTTGAGGGAAAAACAGAGCACAGCTTCTTTGGGGGATTCATTGGAGATGAGCACGAAGCGCGGCTAGGGACTCAAGAGACGGACCTTTTTGGGTGGGATGATGGCAACAGCAGACTTGGTCCCTAATGATGTGTGGTGCTGCTCTTTCTTGTCGCCCTTGATGGACCGACGTAAGGCCTGTATGAGGGTCATGAGGATTAGCCAACTGATACAAGTCCTGAGCGAGATGGTTACGCTTGGAGAATGTGGTTTCGTTGCTGGGGCTGGTGTTGAGCGTTGGCCATCGTGGAGGAAACACCACTTGGGAAGAAGGATTTCGAGGTGCGGTGCGGGGTGTGCTGCGTAATGGCGGATTGGGGCGTCGTGTTTTCACCAAAGAAAGGGCGAAGAGTTGGAAGGAGCGACTGGGGGTTTGAGGGATTGGCTGCAATCTGCAGGGCGTCATCGTGCACCCAGGAGTACGAGGAAGCACAATATGCGACCACGGGAACGAGCAAGTGGAAGGAAGCATCCATCAGACGCATGCGCAGATGGATGCGAATGCGCGTGGCTGCGCGAGACAGCAAACCACATTCAGCGGCAACATACCTTCATTCTGTACGAGTACGAGTGCGAGTGCGAGTGCGAGTGCGACCTGGACTTGTCGGCGACCGCAGGTTTCAAGAAGTCGTAGCACGCAAGACGTTCGACTGCGGGAGAGGGGGAGAAAGAGAGGCGAGGGAGAAGGCCGACACAAGGGAGTATCTCGCTCTGACGGTCGGTGCCAGTGGTGTCTGTGTCTGGTCGAAGAAAATCGACCAACAACAGTGTTCGCTCGGCTCAGTATTCTGGCTGGCTGGCTAATAAGTCGCGTGGGATCAATGTGGAGACGTTGGAGATGCCGGGGCCACGAGCCACGAGCCACGAGCCACGAGCCACGAGCCACGAGCCACGAGCCAGCAACTTTTTCGAGGCGGGACGACAACGACAACAAGGTTGGCGCAAAGTCAAATTGACCACGTCGAGAAATTGATTCGATGAGAACAAGCCTGTGCCTGAAGTGAAAGGGCTTGCATGCATGCAGACTGCGGTGTTGAAACTATCCAGGGGCGGCAGCAAGGAGAATTCGTCGATTGAACGGCGCTTGTGATGGTCTTGTCGGGCCTTGCTGGTACCTGGGGATGGCAGAATGGAATCCTCGGCCGAGGCGTTGGGCAGCGGTCCTGGTAGGGATCCAAAGGGTGCAACTCCCTTTGTAAGATGTGTTCTTGGCAAGGCGTCGACACGGCTCGGCGACAAGATTCGTGATCACGATGCGCAAAAAGTGGGGAAAATGGTATTTGGTGCTCTCGACAACAATTGTCGAGGGCGACAAAAAAAAAAAAAAAAACAGCACGAGGCGCAAGGAATGGAGAAAGAACAAGCACCAACGGCAAGTGAAGGGATCTGAGGAGGGGGAGACAGAAAAGAAGGGAAAAAGAGGAAGGGTGCCGGTGCTGGTGTGGTGTGGTGTGGTGGCGTGGTGGTGTACGGAGTATGTACACACATACCATAATAGAGAGAGACTGTGGCGCCGGCGCCGGCGGTTGCGCATTAACGTTAACGTCTGGCAATGCGGATTACGCCCAGTGGTCTTCATGTGGTGTCCGGTACCTGTCACCTGTCACCTGTGCATGTGCATGTGCATGTGCATGTGCATGTATGTGCATGTGTATCATGCCGGCGCTTGGGAAGCCGTGAGAAAAGTTACGGATTGCTCCGTATAGAATTCGGCGTGCATGTTTTTTTTTTTTTGAACTTCTACGGAGTACGTGGAGACTGGACCGGAGTGACGAGCCTCGGGCCTTCCGGGCCAAATGTATAGAATCGAATGAATGCATGTATTTTCGGAACAGAGGCCCGGAGACATGGTCCTGCCCATCCGTGCGTGACGTCCTGCAGGCACGTCGATACCTTGCACCCTGCCTGCCTGCCTGCCTGCCCAGCTCAGCCCAAAGCCAGCCCCGGGGACCAACTTGCACTGGGGCCCGGGGCAAGGCCAACTTGGCCACATCTGGTAGTCAACGCATTTGCCATCACGACACAGGGCATTTCTACACCTGGATTCAACTTTGACATCTACTTCTCCCTCATCCTTCTAAACAAATCGCGCTCCGCGAATGATATCGTCATGATAAATACAAATGCCACCATGTCCCGGCCCCGCAACCCGCGTCCCTCCCCCTCGTCGCATTGCTCTGAGAGCGAGATGCAGCGTTGCATCGACGCGCATGAACGTTGAATGGGGCGGGGCGGGCATCTGATCCCAATCCAATATGAAAAAGCCAATGCAATTCGGTTGTGTCAGTCAAGGAGTGCATGAATTTTAAGGACACCAAAGTAAACAAGAGCTAGCTTTTAGCTTGACTCGCTGAAACAAAACGACGTTGCCATGGCGAAACTCTGCGGACTCTTCCGAGAAACCAACATCTTATGGTGCGTGCAGAACATGGTGTTGGTGTCTGGTGAAATCGCAAATGGGCGAGGCGCGCACCCCTACAATCCTCATCGTTGAGCTCGATAATTTTCTTGCTTGTGAAAGCCGGGGGCAATTCGTGCATGAGGATATTCTCAACTGCTAGAAGGATGAGGTTGGATGAGGACTACTCCAAGGACATCTATTAACAAGCCATTTTTGACCCTACAAAAAAGTGTTGCATGATCCAGCAAGATCGCTCGACGGGCCGGCAGGTTGTAGATATGGGGACTCACAGCGTATTAGCTCAACGATCGAATACGTGATGCGCTGAACGTCGGACACGTCGGACCATCGATGGTCAGCAACTACGATAACTCCTCCACAGGTCCGGGTTCTCCGACCCAAGCGCGTCCGTACTCAGGTCGTCTGTAATTTGACGCATCTGGCCAGCAAGCTTCTGGCGACGTCGAAATTCCCGAGCTCCAACTCTGACGGCGAACATAACTCCAGGGCCAAGGCAATTCCGTGACTCTCGCGTTCTCGGGCAAGACCTCCTTGAGTTTCTCTTCGACTTCAGTCCTCTTCGCTTCGAAGGACTCGACGTCATCCCATCGAATCGTTTCTGTAGCCCCGGAAAAGGCCATGGCACCGACAACGTATCGCTTTCTTGCTTAGACTTCCTGTCGGAACAAGCATGACATCAATTTATCGTACGCGATTTCCCTCGAGGGTTGACAGCGCGGGCCGACCACAGCCGCGATCGTGACTGCCCGCGACCCCTCTTCCTATAAAGGCCGCATAGAATGCCCTCTCTTTGCAGCCTCTTTCCTTTCTAGATAGACCAGAATAGAATAGTAAAATCGTACTATTCCTATTCCCGTTCTCCGTCCCTATGCAAGATAGGAGGCCTAATATCAGGCACCCTGTGATACTAACACTACTAACACTTCTTAATGCCTTGGAGAGCTCCCGCCTATGCTTGCGTTGTTGCCGCTTAGTTGGTTCTTTTATTAGAGCCTCTTCTAAAAACCAGCACATGAACGGAAACCGGCTGCCGCGATAGGTAAACAATTCGGCGGCCGAAAAATTGCGGGTACGTAGCGAGGATCCTTGGTATAGTTTTACTGTTTACAGTGCCAAGAAGAGTAGAAAAGTCGTCATTAGATGTGTCAATATCTCTTATCGTGCCCTCGATTAGGCAGATGTGGTTGATTATCATTCTGGTGTTGGGATTCTCAACCTAAAGTCTCTTGCTGCTGCTACCTGAGGTAGACACAACGTTTTGGAAGGGCGACCGCCTGGGAGTGCGCCGCCTGGTGGGCGAGTATGGCGTTGCTGTTGCACGAAAAAGCGGCGCAGCCGACTGGCCACTAATTTGAGCGTACATTATCCCTTATATGCCTTGCGACAGTTGCGGCCCCGCCTCTGGCGCGAGCCGTTGTCGTCGTCGTCGTTGTCTGGCTGCTGGTGGTCGGTGCCGGGGCCGGCGGGGTCCCAGGCGCTGCGCGAGCCCTTGATGTGGTGTCTCGCGATGCTAATGATGATGTGTCGGAGGGTGTCGTACGTGTACGAGCTGGCTTGCCCTAGGACCTCCGCCGTGAGGTCACGGAGGACGTTGCTAAATGCCGCGATGTTTATAGGCATAGGCTGCTTAAGAGTTTACGGCTGTTTAGGGCCGGCGAGAGGCTTGGTAGGCTTCGTGTAATGTATTAGGTGGCTGGTAAAGAGTAGTAGTAATAGCATTAAGGTAATGGAGGTAGTGCCCTAGCACTTTTACCTCCTTATTAATAACCTTAGGTGGATATCTTTCTTATAATAACTATTAAGAATAGTTAAATTATTTATAAAAGTAATGCCTTATTTATTATTTAAGATAACTAGCTTTAACTACTTAGAGCTATTAATAAAAGTAGTAGCACCTCTATCTAAGGCTATATTAATTACCTAAATAATAGTATTTAGGTTAATATTTTAATCTTTATTACCTATTTTAAAGGCCTATTACAGGCGGCTTAGCTAGTAACCTATAGATATAAATCTATTAAATATTCTAATATCTCCTAAAGATAGTAGTTTATAGGCTTTTATTATTAACTAAGTATATAGGGGTAACTTAGCTATTAATAGAGATTCTAACTTTTTAAAGAAGCTTATTAGCTAGAGTATAGCTTTACCTTTAGTCCTAGAGTAAGGTAGTTAGTCCTTTTCTAAAGGTATACTATTTACTAGTAATAATAATTATAATAAATAAGAATTAGGTAGGTATACCTTAGTAGTCTATGGATTCTATAGAAGCTTTTCTATATAATTATAGATTATATAATCTATAGTAATTCTAGGATAAAAGAAGTAATATAGGATTTTAAATAGGGATAAAGATAATAGGGGTGTAGGGAATTCTTACTTCTAGGTAATAATATAACCTTAAGAAAAAAGACACTCTAGGAATGCTATAGAAAGCTTCTTTTACTAAACTCCTAGTATAGTTACTAAAATATAGAAACTAGTTACCTAATAGTAAAAGATAGAAGAAAAAAGAACTCCTACCTCTCTCTATAGTAAGAAATTTTATAGTATAGTAAGGTAGCTATACCTTCCCTCTTCTCTAGCAGTGCCTTAGCCTATATAGGTTATAGTAAATAGGCGGATAAGCTAGATATAGAGGTTAAATAAATAACTAAGTCTTATAGGAAGGAAGCACTAGATACTATAGGCTATGCTAGTAAGCTTTATTATCTTATAGTACTAGGTAAAGATAGTAACCCTACTACTAATAATAAAGATATTTTAAGGCCTAGTTATAATATTTTCTAGGCTAATCTTAAGCATCTTAGGGTCTAATCTATAAGCTAGTGTAAAATACACTTAAGCAAATACACTAGCTATTTTTATTAGCTAAGTTCCATAGAAATTTATAGAACTTTATTTAAATTATATAAATACCACTTCCCCTATTAGCTTACTAAGGGGTTTACACTAGTGTAAGGTAGGGGGTCTATTTAATTATATAATAAGGTCTAAGTTTTAAAGCTATTTATAGTATTATATAGCTATAAGAAAAGGGGGACGCAAGTTATATATATGCCTTACATATAGGTATAGCTAATTATAGCGTAGTATTACTATATATACTTTACTTTCCTAGTGGTTAACCTAATGTTAACCTAGCTATTATAATACTAGTAACTTCTCTTTTAGGAAGAAAGTAAGGCAAAAATAAGTCTAATATTAAAAGAGGGAAAAAGTAGGTATATAAATAAAAATAAGCCTATAGAAGGAAAAGTAAGTTTAATGTTAAATTTGGAATTCCTATTAGTTAATAATATAATATAAAGAAAATTAGTTAATCTATAGATTAGAAAAAGGGCTAGATTAAAAGCTTAATCTATAGATTAGAAAGAGGGCTAGTGTAAGGCGCTATGCGTTTTATAAGGCATAGTACCTATAGTAGCGCATATAGTTATAGCGTTATAGCTAGTAGTAGCTATAAAAGGCATAATATATAAGGGCAATAGGTCTTAAGTAATTATAAGGTATAATATTAGCTATTGCTAATATTAGCGGATCTTTTAGTCTAGTGGCTTACCTTATATACCTTTAAGGTTATAATATTAATATTAGCTATTATAGGTCTTCTAGTTATAATAGTCCTAGGTTTAATTCCTAGTAGTGCGCGTAGATTAGTCCTAGGTAAGTAACTTATATAAGGCTTATAGGGTAGGTATTATAACTAAAGGCATAGGAAGAGATAAATAGAGTAATAGTAAGAGAATAAGGTTACTACTATAAAGGTAATAGCTAGGGGTAAGTATATAAAGGTTTTAAACTCTAACCTCTCCCCTAAATAAGAGAGATTCTTATTATATACCTTCTCTTTATGCCTATATAACTATCTAGCTACTAGGTTCTAGTATATAAGTTATTTAAGAATCTGCCTTACTTAGAGAGGTAGCTCTCTTATAATATCCCTTATGCCTTTATACTCCTAATATAATACCCCCCTATATATAATTATCCTTAATTATATAATAAACTATTACCTAAGGAAGAGTATACTACTTAAAAGCTTTTAAGACTATTTCTTAACCTTATAGTATAATATAGGATTATTATAATCCCTTATACCCTAATATATTAGTAAAAAAATAAAACCTTAATAATATTAAGTCCTAATTATTTTCTTATATAGCTAGCTTACTATTAATTACTATTACTTTATAGCTTTAATACTAAGACTTAGCTATATCTAACTTTTATATAGCTAATTCCCCTCTATTAGATAACTTATATTAATTTTTATAATTAGGTTAAATAGATAGGGTCCCTAGTCCTAATAATTTAAATAGCTTTATTTATCAATTATAGTAAATTTATCCTAACTTTACTATATATATATAGCTAGCCTATATTTTTAATAGTAATAGCTATAACTATAATTTTTCTAATTTTTCTAATTTATTAATTTATTTTATATAGCTTATAGATTACTTAAGGGTTAGCTATCTCTTATAAAAAAGGCTAGTTTTCTCTCTTTTCCTTATTATTTCTTTCTTTAATATCCTTATCTTAAATTTATAAGTTACCCTTACTAGCTTAATAGTAGCTTCTATATTATTATTATTTAGTAATCTTTAAATAATTTTTTCTTCCCTTAAATTTCTTTATTACTTTAGTATTACTAACTATTTCCTAGCTTACTATATTTATTACTATATTTATCTTTACTAGTCTTATACTTACTTTTACTACTAAGGTTTTAAAGAAATCTTCTTATAAATATATAAAAATAAATAAATTAAGTATATAAGTTTACTACTTAAGTATAGAGATCTTACTACTAACTAAGTACTAGTAATACTAAGATACCTTATTTATATTATACTTAGTAAGCTACTATTTAGAAGATTACTCCCTAAGATAATAAAAGTACTAAGCCTTAATATATTATTAAAGAAAAAGCTACTCTAAAAGACTATAGTTACTCTTTAAGTATAATTATACTATTACCTTATTACTATCCTTAGCTAACTTACTTAGATAATTCTATAAAATATATATATTATTATTAGTTATACTAAGGTCTTACGTAGGTAATAATATAATAATTCCGTAATATTAAAGTTAATAATTAATTAATTTATAGGCTAGGAAAGAGAGAAGAGAGGGAAATCTAGCTAGAAGAGAAAGTGAGTGAAACGCGGAAGTAAGGCATAAAAGGGGTGGCAAATAATATAGCTAATTGCATTACGCGTATCTATTTAGACTTACTCTTATCCTAGCCTTTAGCTATAATTAAACTAAATAAGACCTAAAGAAAGCTATACTAGTAATCTCTCTTTTTCCTTTATAGCTAAAAAGCTTAAAAACATAATAAAAATTAAATTAAAGAAAAGTGTTTATAAGTAAATCCCTTTATAGGAATCCAAAGCCCTAATTAGCTTAGTTAGCAGTAGTTAATTTAATTAATCTAATTATAATAAATCCCCTTATTAGTTTTATTAAAGCTCTCTTTCTCCTATTACTAAAGGTCTTTTAACCTAGCCTTCTATATAAATTATTAAATTATTTAAATTAATTAAGGTTAAAAAAGATAAATTTAGTAATGCCTTTATTATTAAATTAGCTAGATTATTATTACTATTAATCTATTTAACTTTATAGATCTCCCTTCTCTTATATAACTATTAAAGGGCTATAATATTAATTATTAGCTACTTCTCTTTTATTATGCCTAGCTTTACTAGGTATTTATATAATAAGAAAGAGTTAGTATAAAGGATTATTAGAATTTATAGTATCTTTAATTAGTCTATAATCTAGTTAAGGGTTATAGATATTATATATATAATATTCACGCCTTAAACTATGCTATATAATTTAGAGGTAAGCGCGCTATATATAACCTACTTGCTCTTTATTAAGCTATATATAATAATATTACCTTTTATAATAAAGGTATTATTATCTTATATTATCTTATTACTAATTATAATAATATACTTAATCTATAAGCTTAGATCCTTATTATTAGTAAGTAACCTATTTATAAATATAAAGAGCTTTGCCTTTTTAAGGGTTAAGGGAATATATTATAAACCCTACTACTAGTTTTTAATTTACTATTTAAGGCGTTTATTAAGTTATATAATATTGTTAGCAAAGGATTTTTAGTGTAAAGCTATAATTAATAGATTATATAAGGCCTCTAGTTAGTATATAGTTATAATATAACTCCCTTAGGCTTATTATTCTATATAATCTTATTTTACTATTAGAGATTAAGGATTAACTTCCTTAATCTTCTAACTTTAGCCCTTCTAGATTAAGGTTAATAAGTTATTAGTATTTTAGGTTAAGATATAGCTATTAAAGATAAGGGGATTCTTAGTTATTAGTTATTTCTTTTCCTTAGCTATAAATTTAGCCTTCTAGAGCTTTTTCTTTTCTTTTTAAAAGAAGTTATTATTACTTAGGCCTAATGTATTATTTATTTACATTCTAATAATACTAAAGAGATTCTTATTATTTAGGGCTATAATTAATAAGTAGGGATTATAGGTTAAGGTTATCCCTATAGTAATAGAAGTATATTACTTACTAGTAGGTTCTAGTCTCTAGGATCCTATAAAGAGGTCTAATTACCTTAATAATAGTCTCTTCTAGAAAGAGGTATATAATCTATTTTAGTAACCTTATAATAATTAGCCTTATTAGTATTATTTATAATTAAATATAGGCTTATATAATATTATAAATCTAAAGGTAAATCCCCCTTTACCTTAATAATAGAGTAATAGCTATAATTAGCTATTAACTTGCTTACTATATTATTAGTAACTATATTAAGATAAATTCCTTTCCTTTATTATTATAGCCTTATATAATAAGGTAAGATTTCTTATATAGTAAGTCTATTCCCTTACCTTTAATCTCTCTAACTATATAAGAATTAAAGATTCTATTACCTTTATACTTTACTAGGTTATACTTGATAAATCTAAATATATTATAAGCTTAGAGGGTATTAAGCTTAGCTTAGTTAGAGTACTTAAAGGGCTTACCTAGGGTTATAATCTTCCCTTCCTAGTAAAGTTAAAGAGTAAGGTTTTAATTAGCCTTTTTTTACTATAAGAAATGCTATGCTTAGTAATCCCTTAGTAATAATCTTTATAATTAAGGCTTTATCTTAGTCTTTATTAGTATAGTACTCTTTTACTTTATTTCTCTTTACTTTTACTACCTTAAGCCTATTAAGGTAAAATTAAACTATAAGGGCCTTCCTTAGCTTTCCTTACTTTCTTTTTACTAGTACCTTTTCTTCTTTTACTACCCTTACCTCTATACCTTCTATAGAGGTAAGAGTATCTCTCTTACCTTTACTAGTAGTCTTAATAGTAGTTTCCTTACTACTAATATCCTAGGGCTTTACTTTAGTGCCCTTTTTATTATCTTTATACTATAGGTTTATATAGTATAGCTTTACTACTATAAAGTAAAACTT
Source organism: Epichloe scottii (assembly GCA_021950295.1). Lineage (NCBI taxonomy): Eukaryota > Fungi > Ascomycota > Sordariomycetes > Hypocreales > Clavicipitaceae > Epichloe > Epichloe scottii. Next base: position 2,520,820 of record CP083245.1, read on the forward strand.
TACTAAGCTATATAGCATTTTTACTATATAAGTCTCTCTATTAGTTATAATTAACTTATAAGAGTTATACTAGCTACCCTTCTCCCTTTATATATATATATTAGCTTATAGTAGTAACTAATATATAGGCAATATATCTAGGCTATTCTAGGTCTTAAGGGCATTATAAACCTATCTCTTAGCTAGGTAATAGTAAACCTTATTAGTAGCCTTTTAAATTACTTTAGCTTATTAGATAATAAAGACACTTAGTAATAACTTATCTATTATTTATAAATAGGCCCTAAAGACTAGTAATATTAGCACTAGGCTATTAGGTCTTACTAAGTTATTAATAGCTTTAATAGCTATCTAGAGCTATTATTCTAGTGTAATATCTTTACTAATTAAATCTATAATAATATTATAGGCCTAGCATAAGGGTTTATAATATCTTTTAACTTTTCTAATACTATTATAGGCTTTAATTAATACTTTATTAATATTAATTAATATTAGGTAAGCATAATACTTAAATTCCACTAAAGTAAAGTTCTTACTTATATTATAAATAATCTAATCTAGAGGGCTAAGATAGGTATTTATCTAGCACTCTCTAATAGTATCCTAGATATTATAAGCCTTTTGCTTATTAGGATTAAGAAATTAAGCTACTTAGAATAAAGTTACTAAATTAATAATATAAAGGACTAGTTAGTTATTAATTTATATAATATTAATAATAATCTTATAGTTAAAGTTATAGTTATTCTTAATTATAAACTTAAATTAACTAGGGGCTTTTCCTTTTATCTAGTAGTAGTAGTAAATCTTAGTTAACTCCTTAATTAAATTATGCTTAATATTATAACTAGCTTATTAAAGGATTTTTATAAGCTATTAAACTAAGGGATAACTAAATCTTTAGTATAGTTAATAAATCTCTCCTTTAGTAAGGTAAAAGGTAGCTATCTCTTTTACCTCTAATAGCTACTATAGATAACCCTATTATTATATAATAGGGATAGTCTTATTACCTTAGATTAGTATATTAGTAAGATTATTAATCTTAATATTTATCTTATTTATATTAGTAATAAAGAAGAGAAAGGGTATAGTAGTATTAAGGATATTGTTATAAACTAGCCTTAGGGCAGCTACACATAAGCGTTTAAAGTATAAATCTTATTCTTATAGAAGAAAAAGAGAACTAAATAAAGGGGTAGTAATAGGTCCCCCTCTTATAGTAAGTTTATATAGTCTATGCATAAACCGCCCCCTTTCTAGACCTAGTCTTACTCTAGACTTAACCTAAGCTTATAGCTTAAGTCTATAATATACCCCCTTACTTACCCTTCCCTTCCCCTCCCTTTTTAATTAGTAAAGAATTACTAAAAATAGTCTATATATATATAGTAATATAACTATAAGTAAGTAAGGTTATGCCCTTAAGCTCTATAAGTCTAGAAAAATTTTTTATAAAGACTACCTTATCCCTAACCCTCTTATTATATAGCTAACCTACTCCCTTTTTACCCCTACCCCCTTATAATACTAGCCCTTTAAGTTTCTATACCTATAGCTAGCTATCTTTTTACCTTACTTAACCTTATAATATTACCTATTTCTTATAATCTATTTTATACTTACTAAATTCCCTTCCCCCTAAATCTTTTCTATAGTTTTAATTACCTATTACCTAATTATATAATTATATCCCCTATCTATCCTAAAATTTATATATTAATATAAATAAACTATATTTAGGTTAAACTTAATCCTTATTATCTATAGAATATAAATACTCCTATACTTCCCCTAATAATCCTCTTTTTTATTTCTCTTTAATTATTATTACTTTTTTTATTTCTTTTTATCTTAGCTTTTATCCTTACTTAACCTTTAATCTTTTTATACCCTATTTACTCCCTCTTTTACTACTATAGCTAATATTAATACTCTCCCCTTCCTTAGTAATAAGGCTATTACTATACCTTTACTACTCTCTCCTCCCCCTCCCTTCTTAGGTAAGGCTAGCTACCTTAGTAGCTATATTATAGAAGGAGACTTAGATAATAATAATAACTCTAATAGTAAAGAATAAACTATCCTATATATTCCTTACCTTAATAATCTTTATACTAAGGGTATATACTCCTATAAGCCTAGTACTTATATATCTTATATACTATATTATTAGGCTTATTACTTATATATATAGGAATTTTACTTATATAGTTTTAACCCTAAACTATATTATACCTATAAGCACTTAGAGATCTTATTATATATAAGTAAGTCTATTAAGGCTTTAGTAGTTAAGTAAATTACCTCTAAGAAGGGATATTATACTATTTTAATAAAGACCTTTATTTACTATTATAAGCATTATAACACTATTTTAGCTATAGCTTATATTAACCTAGCTACTATAAAACCTCTTTTCTCCTCCCTTACTAGTATAGCCTAGGCCTAGGGTACTACTAATATATAAGCACTTATTCTTATATAATAACTTACTCCCCCTAAAATACTATAGATTATAGAAACTATATAGCTACTAAATTTCTCTATAGTATAAGTAATATAAATAAGACCCTTATATAGTTTATTACTACCTAGGAAGTAACTTACACTAAATAATAAGCCCTTTCTAATTTTATAATAGAGTTAGTTTACCTTCTTACTAAGGAATATTATAAGTGTATATATAAGTAAGATAATGCTCCCTTATCTTAAATTTTCTTTATTATAGTAAATAATTAGCACTAGATTATATATATAATAAAGGCAAATTAATGTTTTTAGTTTTTTATATTTAAATAAAATTATACCTATTTAGGACTATTATTTTCCTATATATTACCCTATTATGCCTTAAATCTATCTAGTGCCTCTATATTTTATATGTTTTCTAGTAGTTCTTATATTAGCTAAATATATCCTTTTTATTTTACTAATATATTATAGTAGAACCCCTATCCTTATATGTTTTTAGCTATAAGAATATCTTTTACCTAGTACTCTAAGAGATTAGGGTTAGTATTTATTATTCTAAGTTCTAGTAATAGGTGCTTATTAGCTAGTTTCTAACTTAGTAATAGATTTTCTACTACTTACTAGACTAAGTTAATATAAAAGATAGGATATAAGCCCCTTAGTATATCTAACCTAATAGTTAGTAGTATAAAGACCTTAAGCACCTTATACTTAGCTATTACCTAATCTAACTTTTTATAGGGATAATTTATCTTAATATTCCTAAGACTTAACTATATATAGTTACTAACTTAAAAACATTCCACTAGTTTATAACTACTATTTATATCCTCCTATTATTATTATTAAATAAAAGCTATAGTAGCTTATATAAGGTCTATTCTATTCTTTAAATATTATAGGAAAGCTTAAGCCTATCCTTTTACTAAAGTAGTTAATAACTATATTTAAGTTACCTCCTAAACTATTAATATATTATAACTATATAGGGCTATGTTTACACTTATACCTATTACTAATAAGTCCTAATTATTTAATACTAGTTAGTAAGTAGGTAAATAGTTAGGCTATTTAAATTAAGAAAAGGATAGCATTACCTATAAGATAGCTTATACTTCCTAATTTACCCTCTCTATTTTACTATCTATCTATAAATAATATAATGTTAATAGTAATTATTATATACTAACCTTTTTATAAAGGAAAGTCTAGAAATTACTTAGCTAATCTAATCTATAGTCTATAATTATCTACGTAAAGAACCTATAGAATTACTACTAATAATATTTAAAGCGTTTTATATATGCCTTAGCTATTATTAATATTATAGCCTTAAGCTATATATATTTAGAAAGTCTATGTATAATAACTATAAGGAACTATAAGTTATCCTATCCCTTAGTAAGGAGATTAGTTATAAAGTTAATAGAAATCTATAACTAGTACCTATTAGGAGGGGGATTAGCTTTAGTAAGCCTTACTATAATTATTAGCTTTTTTACCCTTTATAGTAGTAATAGTTCCGTATAAAATAAGCTATATCCTATTATATTCTATTCTAATAGAAGTCTCTTTAAAGCGCTTTAAAAGTTATATTCCTCCCTAGGTGCCTTAATAAGGGTAAGTTATAAGTCTATTAAATTAGTATTATAGTTAATAGCTCCTACTTTAGAATTTATATTTATCCTTAAAACTATAATATGCCTTTTACACTAATTTAGTAATTTACTATCTATTCTCTTATACCTATAGTATTAGGAAACTTCTAGGCCCTTACCTTTACTATATTAAGCTAAACCTTATAAGCCTTATTCTAAAGTATAGATTAATCCTATAGGGATTAAAAGTATTTATTTATAAATAGCGCTTTTCTAGCTAGGGGTCCCTAAGCGCGCCTAGGTTACCTCCCTAACTATCCCCTTTTACTAGTGTACTAGGCTAAATGCTTATAATTACTCTTCTATATTAAAACTAGAACTTAGTAGGAGATATTACTAAATATATAAGTAGCTTTTTTAGCTTTTTTACTTACACTTTCTCCTAATAGTGTCTTAATAATATATCTAGTTAAGCTACCTATATGCCTAGCTTATAATATAAATAGAAGTTAAAAAGTGCTAGTATTTTTACCTACCTTACCTACTATTCTAATATTTCCCTTAGTACTATAAAGTACTCTAAGTTCTTATAGTCTATAAGGATTATAAATAGCTTACTAATACTCTATAGTTTTGCTAACTACGCTTTAAGGCAAGAGATAACTACTAGTAGCTCCTTATTATATATTATATAATTCTATTAAGCAAGCTATAACTATATAGAGTAGTAAGCCACTAGATATAAAACTCCTTTATTATTAACCTAGGAAAGGCAACCCCTAATGCTATCCTAGAATAATTTGCCTTAACTAATATATCTTTCTTAGGGTCTTACTAGGTTAGAATAGGGTATAATATAAAAGCTAACTTTAATATATTAAAGGCCTTATTATACTCCTTTATTTATATAAATAAGGCTCCCTTTTAGTTAAGTTAAGTAAGGGCACTATAATCTCTAAGAATTATAGTATAAAGTTATAATAAAAGTTAGTAAAACTAAGAAATCCACATACTCCCTAAACCTATATTAGGGCCTTCTAATCCTATATAGCTATAATCTTTTCCTTATCTAGGCAAATTTATTTTCTAGTATAAATAATAAACCCTAAGTACTTTACCTCTTTAGTTATAAAAACGCACTTCTTAATATTTAAGTTTAGTCTTACTTAGTAAAGCCTATCTAGGACTACCTAAACTTTTTATATATAGTCCTTTTATAAACCGCCTAAATAGACTAGAATATTATTAAGGTATACTATAATATAGTCCCCTAGGATTTCACTTAATATACTATTAATATATCTTTAAAAGGTAGTAGGTGCGCTTACTAATCTAAAGAGGTATATAAGCTATTTAAATAAACTAAACCTTATTTAGAATACTATTTAGTATTCTTTACCTTTAGTAATATATATATAATAAAACACTACTTATATATATAGTTTTATAAATTACTTTACCTCTAATAATAATTATAGTGTTTCCTTAACTAGTAGTAAAGGATAATAGTCTTATTTTATAATCTTATTAAGTATATAGTAATCTATATAAAACCTCTAGCCTCCCCCTAGTTTCTTTATTAATAGTATAGGCACTATAGCTAAAGATAAACTTACCCTAATCTAGCCCTTATCTATTAAGTTTATTACCTATTTCTAAATTTCTAGTAAGTAATAATAAGGCATATTATATAAGGGTGCCTAAGGTAACTCTAGTTTATTGCCCTCTATGTCCTATTTTAACTAAATATAGTAGTTAGACTTACCCTAGTATAGTAGCAAAGCGTTTACCTTATTTTCTAAGAAAAGGTCCTTAAAATCCTATAGTGTCTCTAGTAAGGAGGCTAGGAGCTCCTATTTTATAGGCTTTAGTGCTACGTTAATCTATAAGATAGATATAATTTCTCGCAGACTTATTATATAAAGCTAGATATATTCCTTCTATCTCTTTGCTTAATACACTATTCCTATAAATATAAAACCTAGGATAGCTACTATAGGTTAGTCTACCTTCCTATTAATTATAGCCTATATTTATAGGTTATTTGCTAACCCTATAAGTACTTATTATTATGCTATATCTAAATTAATTTCGTTTTATTTTATCTAAGGTATCCCTAGGATAAGTTACCTTATTAATCCTAGGATTATATATATAATTTGTCAAGCGGAAAACAACACCCCAAAAGACACGATGCTAGCCTACACGCATAGGTAGCTTTAACGTCTGCGCACGTTAAAGGGGTTAAGAAGCTTAACTATAGCGACCTATTATAAGGCTAGATTATCTCTATAAGATAGAGATAATCTAGATTAAATAGTCTAACGGATTAGAAGTAACCTAATGGTTAAATTAGTGTGGGTAATAATAATCTTATTAATTTATCTTATCTTAAAACACAATAATAAGCTATAGCAAAGCTAGGCATAAAAACTCTATATCTAATGTGCGTAATAAGCTCTAGAAGCCTAGTTAGAAGTAATCCCTTTATAGACTATTTAATCCCTAGCTTATATAACTAATATTATTATCCCTTAGTATAATAATTATCCCTATAACCCCTAATACTATTATTATAAATGCGTGTGTTTCTAGGCATATAATTTAGGCTATATAATACCTCCCTAGGTATGCACTAGTTAACCCTAACTATATATAGACTAAAAATAAATAGGATATAAAGTAAGATTAGTAAACTATAGCTTATATATAAGGGGAGCTACTATTTAATCTATCTATAGGGAAAGACTTCCTATAGTAAAGGGGAAAGAAAAGAAGAGAAAAATAAGAAAAGAAAGAAAGAAAAATAAAGTTATTCTCCCTAATTATAGTCCTAAGTTCCTTATCTCTCTAAAGAGCTTTAGTGTCTTTAGTATATATAGATAATTAGTAAGTAATATTAGTAAGGGTATATAAAGAGCTAGGCATTTAGAATCTTACTAAGTAGCCCTTTACTTATAGTTTGCCTACTAATTAATTAATCCTAAGGCTTATTATCTCTCTTGCTAATAAGCGTTAATAATACTTACCTATATTCCTTAAGAAACTAGCCCTAGTAGCATTACTAATGCATAGGTAAATAACATTAGTAATTAAGCTATAGTTTTCCTTTATACTATATTCTATGCTTTAAGGAAAGAAAGTAGATTAATAGTTATAGCTTATCTAGCGTCTCTAAGAGGTTAGCGTATAACCTCTTTATCTACTTAATCTATTAAGGCTTAATATTTACTTACTTAGTTTTACCTAATAACTCTATAGATTTATACTAACCTTAGCTAGTCCTTAATGTCTATTTAAAATAATTTATAAGTTATAGCTTACTAAGATTAGGTGCTTTATTCTTAGGTACTATATATTTAATTCTATTATACCTTATAGAGTGCTTTAAGCTAAGTAACTAAAGACTATAGTATCTTATTATAACTAGAAGTAAAACATAGTTCTAATAAAGACTCTTATAATGCTTAAAATCCTACCTCTTTATTTAATCCTTAGCTACTAGTAGCTCCTTATTATTATTTAGTATTAAGTTCCTACTATATTTACTATTCCTATTCCTATAGTAATTCTTAAATACTAATATTAAAGACTTTAGGATTATTTATAAAAATATAAGCTATAGGCTACTAGAAATCCTAAATATAAAGTCTATTAACTTATACTATCTTAGTATACTATTTAATTAGGTAATTATTATTACTAGTCTTATACTTCTAGGCTATAACTACTATACTTACTAGTAATCCTTTGCTAATTATTTAAGTGGTAAAGCAAGGCATTTAGCGTATTATTATATTATACACTAAATATTAAAGATTAAAGTCTTTTTAGTAAGATAATTCCCTAGGTAACTAATCCCTTATTATAAGCTTATTTACTACTATATTATATAGGACTTATAGAGTTCTTTTAAGGGCTTTTATATAGCTATATCTTAGGTCTAGGATATTATTAGTTATTATCTAGTCCCTAAGATAAAGCTTAAATTAGCGCCTAATATATAAATCCTTACTAAACGCATATAGTTATTTAAACTTAATACTATATTAGTTTAGCGTGTTTTAGTTCTTTATAAGGAGATTAAGTGCTTAATAATTAACTTAGTAATAAATTATTTAAAGAAGGAATCCTAGGTAGGTGTACCTATACTCCTAATTTCCTTTTACTCTATAGCTAGGACTATAATTACTTTAAAATTATATAGGTAATTTAAAAGTTATATAATTTATCCCTAGCTATCTATAAAGTTAATAAACTACTTAATTTAGCCTTCTCCTATAGTATTAAAGTAGTAAAGATACCCTTATTTCTAATTAAATAGAAAGTAAGTCTAATAGTTTATAAAGAAAGCAAATCCTACTATAATATATTAATAGCTTATATATAAGTAAAGGTTAACTAGGTTATACTATAAGCTATAAGTAATATTAACTAGCTAGTAGGAGAAATAAAGCCTTCCTACCTTTAAACTAATTAATTACTATAAAGTATTTATATTAAAATTCTCTATAGCGTGTAGTTTAAATACTTAAGGTAGTATAGCTACTATTACCTCTAGTCCTTATATAATAATCCTCCCTATAGTAAATAGCTTAAACTAATTAAGCTAGTCCTTATTTAGGGTCTTATAGGCCTTTCTTAAGAACCTATGAATATCTATAGAATATTATTACTAAGTTAAGGGTGTCTAACTAGGCCTAATTAGCGTAACTTTATTAAAGTTATTACTATCTTAGTATATTTTAAATCTTAGTAAGAGCTATAGCTAGTCCTACCTTAGATAGAATAATAGTGGCTACTATCTATAGAGATTAACTAGGTTAAGTTTAATAATGCTTTCTTTCTTTTCCTTAAAGAAAGATCCTTCTATTTTATATATTAAAACATAAATATAGTATATTATTAGGTATCTCTTATTTATAAAGTATATAATAGTCTTGCTATTTACTTTAGTGTAGGTATTATTAAATACCTTAGATTCCTTATATTCCGCTATAATAAGGTATAATTAAATAGAATATATAAGTATATATATAAGAGTAGTAAGGGAAAGGATAGTAGTTGCTTTTAGGAGATAACGTAATTATAATAAGAGAAGAGGTAGGATATAAGAAGAACTTAAGAAAGGAAGGCTTTAATAACTAAAGAAGAGCATAATAATGTAAGAAGTAGGTAAGATTAAATGGTTCTTATAACTTAAGCCTTGTTCTTATAGCTCTTAGTAGTTATATAGTTAGTTAGCGGTGGCTATTTATAGCTACGTTCCCTTTTATAACTAATAGTTACTAATACCTGCTATTAGGTAATAGTTATAAGGATTAGATAAATCCTATAAATTAAACTTCTTTAGCACCCTTATTAGTTATTAGGGCTACCTATCTATTAGTTATTAATACCTATTATTAAGGAATAGTTATAAATTAAGGTATTTAAACCCTCTCTTTTCCTCTCTATTCTATCTTTTATAAACCTTTATTCCTCTTTTCTTTAACTATTTAATTATAGCTAATTCTCTTAATATAACTTATTAAAGGCTTCCTAATATTACTACTATTATTAGGGCTAGTGTCTTAGAGGTAAAACTTATAGTAACTAAGACTATTAACTAGTCTAATTATGTAGAGATTTACCCCTCCTATATTAGTAGAGATTATATAGGCTTAGGCATTATTTAATCTTATACTAGACTACTAGCTAATAGTTTTATTTTTATAGTTTAAGTTTCTCTTTATGTTTTAGGTTTATAGTAGTATTAATATTAGTAATAGTAGCGTTCCCTTATATACTAAAATTATCCTCTAACCTATAGATAATATTCTAAAGGGGGCACCTCCTTATCTCCTTAAGGTAATAAAGAAGATAAACTTAGTAAAGGACTTTATTAGAAGCTATACTAAGAAAGAAAGTATATTAGCTTTAGTAGTTAAAAATAGTTATTAATATTAAGTCCTTATTCTAGCTAAAATAGCTTATCCTAATAGGTATTTTCTATATGCTCTTTTATAATATCCTAAGCGTTACTAGGCTTTGCTTATCTCTATATATAGTAAATTAAATAGTGTCTTTTATTCTAACTACTTAAACTTATATATATAATATACTAACTTCTTTAATAAGTATATATACTTCCTATTCTATAGTTATATATTAATTCTAGGTGTCCTTAAGGGTGCCTATAGTAATTATATTTAGAATAGCTCCTATACTATAAGCTATAAATAGCGCTTTACTTCTAGGTATTAGCCTAAATCCTTAAGAGAGAGGGCTCTAGTACTATTCTTAGGTAAAGAATAGACTACTAAGATAGCTAAGGCAATTCCCCTTAATCTAACTAGCATTAACTTTAAGAATTCCCCTTACCTAGAAATAGATATACCTCCCCCTTTCTAGATAGTTTATAATAAAGGAAAAATATATAATATCTTTTAATTTAGGGAAATAAATAAGAAAACTAGTAACTTAGCTTCTAGAACTATACTATAATTACTTAATCTATAGTGTTTAAAAATAAAACCTAATCTTTTCTTAAAAATAAAAGTAAAGTATAAATAAAATAAAAGTTAAAATGGCTTCTAGTAGGTATATTATTAAAGAGTTAGAGGATAGACCTTATATTCTTAATGCTATTTAATTATTAATTAAGGTAACCTAACTTTAATCTTATAGTATAGGTACTATTAGGGTAAAAGTTTAACTTTATTATCCTTAAGCACTAGCCTTTCCTTACTTATCCCTTTTTAATAGTAAGTGCTCTTATTATTAATTATTTAATCTAATATATTATATTAAGCTATTAATAGTATAATGCTTAAAACCTCCTTATTATAGTTATTACTAATCACCTCTTTTGCCTAGTTATGTTAAGGAGTATAAAGCTATTTATTTATAGTAGAAGTCCACTATCCTTCTAGATCTAGGAGGAATTTCTTAATATAGTTCCCTAAGATTATCTTTATGAGTTTAATGCTATCTAGCATTTGCAAATAGTAGGCTTTAGAGATTAGTGTGTGCTTATAAATTCAAAAGGGTTTATTTTCCCTTATTATAAGCTTCTATATTATAGATATATTAATATTCTATTAGATATTATATACTAAGATAAGATCCCTAGGTTTTAATTAATCTTTCCTAATTAAAGTAGCCTAGTTCTTATTAGTTTATTTTATAAGTTACTATCTAAATTTAAATACCTTTATTCTTACTTTTTTAATATCTTTTGCTTTTTATTTAAGCATCTAAACTTATACTTTAAATAAGTCTTAACTACCTATAATTATATCCTAATTAATTAGTCTCTAAGTTAGAAATTTAACTTCTAAAGGTAGTATTAGCTCCTATCTATAAGTTAAATAAATCGCGGACTTTCTATGTAATTTATAAATAGTAGTGTAATTTATAAGAAGAGCCTTATTAAGGCGCTTAAACTATTATCTATCTAATTTGCCTAACTTTACTAGGGTAAATGTAAGAGACTAATATCTAACTTTAATAGGGGAATTTGCCTTTAGGTTATACCTAGATATTTAGATTCTAGTAATGCTAATATCTATAAGTGCTTCCTTAAGGTTCCTATGTATTTTAGGTTCTTTATTATAGATAATAAATTAGAAGAGACTAAACCTACTAATTAAAGAGGAGAGAAACTTCCTAATTACTAATATAGTAGCGTTCTTAACTAGAGTAGCCTTTACCTAACTAGTAAGGTTATACCTAGCTTTTAATAGATACTTATATCTATAATTAATTAGTAAGTGCTAAGTATTAATATAAATCTTACTTATTAGGTTTCCTAGTGTAACTAGTATAAAAAGCTCTTATAAGCACTATAATATAAACTTTTAGCATATTTTATAGTAAGCTATTATCTCCTAGGCTATATTTTATAGTCCCTTTTACTAGTATCTTAATCTTATTACCTAGAAGACTACCTTAATGCCTTTATATCTAAGTTCTTTATAAATAGCCTTAATAATTATTTATTATTACTTAGGTATATTTACTACTAGTGTGGGTCCCTTTATAATTCCTATTAGCCTTTTCTAGAGATATTCTTTTTCTAAGTAAAACTTCTTAGCCTTATTATATAGTTTCCTATAGTCCTTTATACTAAGATTAAGTAGTCTTTAAAAAGTTAATAAGAAATTAATTACCTATTATATCTCCTCTAAGTAGCTTTTTTTATTTTCTTTACCTATAGTAATATTATTAAGGTAGAGATTAATAAAATCTTTAATATCCCCTTTAACTACCTAGTCTAATTAATCTAAAGCTCTAGGGCCCTTTCTTAATAAGGTATTAGTAATTTAGTTTTTCTCTCTAGGTATATATTATATAGTAAAATTAAAGAGTAAAATATAGCTAATCTATTAGGTAATAAGTGCCTTAGGTATATTATTAATAGCACTATTAATTTAATATATAAGGACCTATAAATTTATCTCTAAAGTAAATAGAACTCTATATAAATATATTTATAGTTATCTTAATATATAAACCACTACTTAGTATTCTTACTTTATAGTATTATACTTAGATTTAGTAGTGTTTTAAGTACTACTTTTATATTAAATAGAATATTATTTACTATTAATAATTTATAATAATATAACTCCCTATCTAATTAAGCTTATATTAACTATTAGAATAATTTCTCTAAAGCCTAGTCCTAGATTAAGTAAAATAAGAATTAGTGCTATTATTACTACTTTCTTAAGGATATCTATAGCTTCTTACTAATCTAGCCCCTATATCTATTTACTCTCTTTCTTAGTAAGATTACTAATAGCCTTGCTTTCTATATATAATGTTTTACCTATATATAATAAACTCCTATTAATCTAATAAAAGACTATATATCTAATTAATCTTAATAAACCTCCTAGTCTAAGATCTTAATTATCTTTACTTTAGTTAGTTTCCTTCCATTTATGCTATATATAAATCCTATAATTTCTACTAATTTCTAATAAAACTTTAATTTAACTGCTAAGGCTATGTAACTAGAGAGCTTAATATTAACTAAGACTTTATTAATATTAATTAAATGCTTTATTATATACCTTTACACTCCTAGTATAATTTCCTTATTATTATATATTATAATTAGACCTTAGATAGTAATATTATCTAGGAAAGGTATATAAATTTAGGGAATTAAGTTAAATAATACTCTTCTAATAATCCTAATAAACTAAGCTACTAAGTTAGTAGCTCTCTATAGTAGCTAATAGAGTTATAAAAGTCTAACTATAGTTAAAATTATTATTATGTCCTAACTTCTCTTAGCTAATTTAACCTAATTATATCCTAATAATAAATTAATAATAGATAGGATCTTATATATTATAAAGCTTTTGCTAAATGCTTTAGCTTCTTAAGGGCTAAGCATATCCTATATTATAACTTTATTATATTTTATTGCTAATAAGATTAAATAAATTTCACTATCCTTTTTTATAATAAGGAAATATAGATTCCTATAGGAACTATAGCTCTTCTCTAAATAACTATACTTTAGCTTTTTCTTTAAAAGATTAACTAGCTTCCCTTATAACCTAAGAGGTATTAGGATTAAACCTACTTACTATGCCTTGTGTTTAATAACCTTAATAACTTATAGTAGTGTAACTAGTAGGTTAACTTTTCTACACTCTAATAAGTCCTATGCTAGCGCTACTTCTTAGTTATAGAGAATTTCCTTAAAAACATTAACTTCTTCTAGTGTTAAATATTCTTACACCCCTTTAACTATTTAATCTAATTATTCCTAGGTTATTCTAAAACCTTAAGGGTTTATGCTAAATCTCCTAGTAATATACTTATTATATTTCCTAGATATATTAAGTTATAACTTTACTTTTTCTTATTTCTTTAACTTTTACTTTAGATTTCCTTTAGGGGTTAATCTATTAGAGGGTATATTATTATAAGGGTAAATCTTCTAGGCTTTTTGTTTATATATTATATTAATTATTAGATTAGGTAGTTCTAGCTTTTACTAGGGTTAAAAATCCTCTATAACTACCTTAAGTTACTTAGTATAGTTAATTATTATATCTTTAATAACTATATAGAAGATCTTAGTTTCTTTCTTTATTAAGATAGGGATAAGTTCCTTACTATCTTCTAATATCTTCTCTATTCCTTCTTAAAATATTTAATCTTTTTCTAAGGTTCCTAAGGCTTCTAGTTTTACTAATAGGTAGCTAAATATAATAGCATTAATAGTAGGTTACTATATTAGTGGTTTATTAGTATATTACTACTAAATACTTCCTATAACTCTTAATATAATAACTATATTACTAAATTAATACTAGGCATAGAGCTCCTTACTACGTAAGTAATTAAATTATATTTAGCATATCCTAAAGAAAGGCATTCCTAGGATTAAGGTAATATTAACTAAGTCTAGGCTAATATAGAAAGTAGTGGGTATTTAGATATTCCCTAGGTATAGCCTTATCTAAACCTCCCTAATTATCCTAATCTAGTATAATAAGTAAGATAAGGTATTTATAGTGTCTATTAGATAAATCTTTAATCTAAGTTATTTTACTATACTTTCTAAGATTACGTTTTCTTATACTCTTATATTAATAAGTCCTTATAGTAGCTCTCCTTTAGGGTTATCTAGTTAAACCTATAGGCATAGTAACTCCTATAGATTATTAATAGTAGCTTATAGTTTTATTATTATATTAAGCATAAAAGTCTTCTTATTTAGATTAATTAGTTCCTAATAGGTCTTAGTAATTAAGCTTCTTATTCCTAGCCTCTCCTAAATTTATTTCTATAAGGCTATATTAATTTCTAGTAAAGGCATTATAGGTAGTAAAGCTTTCTTAATTATAGCTTTATTCTTCTTATTCTCCTTAATTGTCTTTTATATTATCTAAGTAATACTATTAATCTACTAATTTAGATTAAATAGTCTTAGGTTCTTTCTTAGACTAACGCTTTTAATAGAGAAGGGATTAGTCCTAATAAGTTCCTATTATAGTATTAGATATCTTTAATGCCTTTTGCTCTTATAAGATATTTATTACTAACTACTTTAGCTAATATTAGCATTATATAGTAAATATCTTAGAAAGGGATACTAAGCTTCTTTTAGAAGACCTTATTATATAATTAATCTAGAATCTATTACCTAACTTTATTTAACTAATCCTTATTACCTTTACCTATAGCTAGGTTCTCCTAGATAGGTTAGCTTAAACTTTAGCGATTTTTAGTATTATTATTCTTAACTTCCTTAACCCTTAGGTATTTTACTAATCTTTCTCTAATAGCTAATACTTTTATAATAGTACTTTCTTTACCTTTATCTTCTACGCTTACCTTCTTAAATTAGATAGTTAAGACTATACCTATTAATTCCCTCTTTAGGATTATTACCTTAACTTCTCTCTTTAGTTAGTATATTACTAGATTAAACTAGCCTTTTATTCTCTTAAAGATATCTTATTTTTCTATTATTATTTCCTAACTTATGCCTTTACTTAGTTTATATTCCTTAATCCTAGGTATTATATAGGTAATCTTATAATCTTTAAAATACTTAACCTAAAATATAGCTAGCCTATATATATAGCTACTAATTTAGAGAAATTTTAAGAGTAAGACTAGGGGTATAATCTAATACTTTAGATTATCCCTAATTACTAGGATATAGACTACTAGATTATAAACTATAAATTTTAATATCTTATTAAACTTAAGGATCTTATATCTTATAGCTAAATAAGCATTATTATTATAGTAGTGGTATTTATTTAACTAATAGCCCCTTCCTAAAATTATATTTAGATTAAAGATATTATTATCCTTATTATAATTATATAGTCTTATATAGTTTATTTAGTAAAGCTACCTTTATTATTACTAGGTAATACTATATTTAGCCTTAAGCTATTTTATAATATTAATTTTCTTACCTACTTATTTTATAAATATAATCTTTAGGTTAGCTAATTATTTTATTAGGTTATCTATTTAATCTTAATAATCTAATTACTTAGCTACTATTCTATTTCCTATCCCTTTTTTATAGAATCTAGGTTTACTATCCCTTTCTAATAAATTATCCTATACTAAATAATTTCTTTAAGAAGTTTATTACTTATTAAAAACCCTTAGATTAAATAATCTCTAATTTATAAGGCTAGATTCCTAATTATCTAAAGAAAGCTTTACTATATTAAAACCTTCTAAACCCCTATTTTAGAGTTTTAGGCATATGTAAACATATATATTAAGCTTTATCTAGAGAGGTTTATATTTTATAATAAGGACTTCTTTATAGGTAAGCCCTTTATAATCTATAAAGCTTAAGATTAAATAATCTAGGAGTGCTTTATAAATATAGTTTAATTAGCTTATAGTGGTTTTCTATCTAGTTAGGTTAATAATAGATATTAGAGCTTAATACTTCTATAGCTAGTAATAGGTATCCTAAATAGACTTTAGTTATATTAAATTAAGATCTTTAAGCTATCTAGAAGTATTTTCTATTTAATCCTAACTAGTAGTGTTATACTAGAGAAGTATCTCCTCCTTAGACTCCTTCTAGGTTTATAATATAGTTAGTATCTTAACTACCTATTAAAGCTTTAGGTTAATATCCTATTTAAGTATCTTATATTAGTCTATCTTAGGTATACCTATTACCTTTATTTTTACTTTAAAGTCCTTAAGGAAGTTAGATATATTTTTACTAGTAAACTACTAAATATTATATCTATTTTATATAGTAATTAATAAGGTTTACTATACTATTATTTCTCTAAGGAGCTTTATAAAAGATTTTATATTAAGGCCTCTAAGGGCCTTAGGTATCTTACTAATATTATTAGGGTTTTTCCTAAGTAGTCTTTAAACCTAGTTTAGGTTAAGCTAATTACTATCTTAGGATTAGATAGTCCCTAACTAGTAGTTAGAGTACTTAGTAAAGGAGTGTCCCTAAGGTCTTATTAACTAGTTAATAGCTTGCTTAATTCTACTTTACTAGTTTATTAAGAATAAGTTAGGATATAACTAGGTATAGAGTAAAATAAGTATTCTTTTAATTAATCTTAGAGAGAGATAGCTACTTATGTTTAAATAAATATCTTTATAATATCTAGTGCTTTCTTTAGGAAGACTTTTAAAGGGGTAGTATTAGTAGTAATAAATAAACTATAAGTAAAGGCTACTAGGATAACTACATAGCTTTTTATAATTAACTATAAGATCCTAATAATTAGCTAAATAATAGCAAAATAGATAATAGGCCCTAAGATTAAATAGTTTAAAATACTAGACTATATGTCTTGCTAGCTTAGAATGTTTAGCTATGTTTTCTATATTATAGACTTATATTTAAAGGTAACTAGTAAGGGATTAATAACTTAGTAAGTGTTTGTAAAGTACCCTTCTAAGCTAGCTAGCTTTTCTACCTATATATACGTATAATACGCTTCCTTCTACCTAATCCTCCTTATCTTATTATATTTAGCTAGTTTAGCCACTTTTATTTTAATACCCTAGCTATCTTATAAGTTAGGTCTAGACTCTTAGTTTATAGCTTATTATAGGGAAAATAAGATAAAGGGATCTTCTTATAGTCTAGGTTAGTAATAGCTAAAGGGTATTAAAGGATTGCTTCTAATTAATCTTAACTAAGGCTAAGAAATAACTAGAGCGAAATAGTCCTAGGGGATTAAAAACTTATTTCTTTACTAGTTTTATTAAGTAAAAAACAATACCCTAAAAGATATAATGCTAGCCTACACATATAGGTAGCTTTAATGTCTACACATATTAAAGGGGGTTAAGAAGCTTAACTATAGTAACCTATTATAAGGCTAGATTATCTCTATAAGATAGAGATAATCTAGATTAAATAGTCTAATAGATTGGAAGTGACCTAATGGTTAAATTAGTATAGGTAATAATAATCTTGTTAATTTATCTTATCTTAAAACACAATAATAAGCTATAGCAAAGCTAGGTATAAAAACTCTATATCTAACGTGCGTGACGAGCTCTAGAAGCCTAGTCAGAAGTGATCCCTTTATAGACCATTTAATCCCTAGCTTACATAACTAATGTTATTATCCCTTAGTGTGATAATTATCCCTGTGACCCCTAATGCTATCATCGCGAACGCGTGTGTTTCTAGGCGCGCGATTTAGGCCACACAATAATAATTAGTATCTCCTATCTATCTAAATTCACTTAAAAATAAATAATATATGTTATATATAAACGTTTTTTATGCTTCTCTTCTCCCCCTTATTTTACACTAACTACTATATAAACTAACCTCTTAGTTAGAAGAGAGAGGCATTCTAGTTAAAGCTTCTAGATAAGGCATTCACTTATAGTAGCATAGTAGTTATAGCCTATATTAATTTAAGTATCTATAAAGGTAGTCTTATTAATTAAGGTAAGAACTAAAAAAGGCAATAAATCTATATTATCCTAGATCTATTTAAAATCCTTATTAGTAATAACTATATGCTATAAAGCCTCCCTATACTTACTTCCCTTCTCCCCTATTAAATAACTTAATAAAGGGGTTATTCTTTTCTAACTACTCTATGCTTTCTCCCTCTAAGTTACTATTATTAGAGTTACCTATATTATAAGCATTTACTAATAACTTTCCTTATAGGCATAGGGTAGGATATAGTAGATATTTACTAATAAAGTGCTAGCTAGAACTATATTAAAGGTATTTACCCTCCGCATAGTAAGCGTTTATAATATCTTAGGTAACCTATTTAGCCTATTTTCCTCCTAACCTATTTCCTAATTTCTACTATATCTATAACCTCCTAGGTCCCTTATAGTTCCCTATTATACCTATAACTTAAATATCTATTATTAGTGTCTCCCTATCCTACTATTTAGCCTTATTTATGTTCTAAGCTAGTTATATATGCTTTTACGCCTAGTGCTTTTCCTCTAATTAATAGGATTTAATATCTAAGGTAATGCTATAGTAGTAAGCTATAGCTATTATATAATCTATTTAGGGTATATCTCTTCTAATACTACAGTCCCTTATCGGCTTATTAATCGCTATTCGTAACTTAGCTAGCTTTATAGCATTATCCTATTCTAATCCTCTAGCTAACGTAAGCTTTTATTTAAATTAAATATAGAAGTTACTAAACCATTTATTAGGTTGCTAAGCTATCTAGTTAAGTTCTATAATAGCTAATTCCTATTAATAAGGGTTATTAAACATATCCCCTAAGTATATAAGAAAATAAGTAGGTTTATAATTAAGAATATATCCTTTTTTAAAGAATAAAGCAATTTAAGCCTATACCTTTACTAATAGATTTTAGTAAATAAAGTACTATTAATCCTTCTAGTCTCTAATAAATGCCTTATCTATATAAAGCTTATATATTATAAGATTCTTCTATAATACAAATAGTGCCCTATTGCTATTAAATAGCTATCCTATAGGCAATAGCTTTCGCTTTATTAGTTTACTCTTTATTAGCATATTAAAGTCTAACTATTATTATTAGCAAGCTCTTTAATTTATTATAACTATTTCTTAACTAGCTCCTATAGTATTATAAGTTTATTTATTTCTATTTTATCCCCTAAGGAAACACCTATAGGTAATAACTTTAATAGTAATCTAACTATAGTAAAGAATAAGATATATTATAAACTAGCCTTAGGGTAGTTACATATAAGCGTTTAAAGTGTAAATCTTATTCTTATAGAAGAAGAAGATAACTAAACAAAGGGGTAGTAATAGGTCCCCCCTTATAGTAGGTCTGCATAGTCTATACACAAACCGCCCCCTTTCTAGACCTAGTCTTGCTCTAGACTTAACCCAAGCTTACAGCTCGAGTCCATAACAGATATAAAAGTTAAGTTAGCTAAGTTTAGTAAGCATATAAATAACACTATATATTATTACTACTCTAGCACTAAATTTAATAATATGCTATTTATAAGACATAATCTTTAATAAAGGCATTAGCTTTAATAGGGCTTTAACTTATATAATCCCTATAGTTAATTTGCCTATTATACCTATATCTAGCATAATCCCTCTAAAGATCTCTTTAGAATAGTATTCTTTAGAGATATATAAACTTAACTCTTTATTAGAGTCTTATGCTTAATATAGCTCTTACTTAAGGAAAGTATATTAAAAAGCTTAATTATTAAGGGTAGTAAGAATATTAGTATTAGTAAAGGTATTAGTAACCTATTACCCTAAGTAAAAGAATTATATAATACTAAGGTATACCTTTAAGATTAACTTCTCTTTACTATTATTATTATTATTATTAGTTTATATAAAAGCCTTTAGATAAGATTTCTATCCTCTCTTATTTCCTTTATCTCCCTTACTATTAGTATACCCCTTATAAGAGGTAATAAATACCTAGAACTTCTTCTTTAATAGTAGTATATAATAGTTCTTACTAGCTTACTATCTCTCTTTTTCCTTTTAATATTCTATATTAGTATAGTTTAATAACTAATATCTATTCTTACTATAAATAAAGCACTACTTAGAGCTTTATTTAAGGATTTTATAATAGCCTTCTCTTACCTAGTTTTATTATCTATATTAATAATCTATAAATATTACTTTAAATAAGTCTCCCTCTTAGTACTAGTAGTACTAAGTACTTCTCTTACTAGACTTTATAATAATAATTAACTTATAAAGGTTTTCTATAAGGTTCTTAAAGCCTAGGGAGTATATATACTTTACTACTTAATATTTAAGTATACTAATAACTATATTTAGGGTTTACTTATAAAGCTTTATATTTACTATATTAGAGGGGTATAGCTCTTTATAGATTCTCTTAAGAGTAGTTAATATAATCTTAAGGTAGTTAAGTTTACTTTTTTAGGATTCTTAGTAATAATCTTAGTAAGTATTATACTATTTTACTTATACTAGTAGAATTACTAATTACTCTTTATCTTAAAGTAGTAGTAGACTTTAGTAATTATTTCTTTATAAAAGAAATTCCTTTTAAAGAGGTAGTTAAGAAAGTATTACTTAGTATCTCCTATTAGTATAATAGAAAAAGCCTTATAATAGTAACTTCTTAGAAGGTTAATCTAGTTATACTTACTCTTAAAGAGTATTATTTTTAGTATAAGAAAGTTATAAAGCTTCTTACTATAGTAGTTACTATCCTTATATATCTTTATAAGCTTAGAGATCTTTTTTATAATTTACTTATTAAAAAGGGGTAAATTACTAGGACTAATAATACTACTAAGACTATTACTTATAATATAATTAAGAGTATTATAAAGGTTCTTAAGAGAGATAAAGAAATTACTAAGGGTAAGGAAAGAGAACTTCTAGGGTTAGAAAATAGGTAAGTTATTATACTTAGGGCTTTAGTAGTTTAAAAGATCTTAATTTATCTTTTAGCTATAAAGATCTTATTACTTCTTAGAGTATTTATTCTATTATTATTATAATTAGAAGTCCTAGTCCTTAAGTAATATAAATACTATATTTTTATAAGTAGTTCTAAAGTTCTTATAAGAGTTTACTATAAGCCCTTTAAAATATTTCTTTAGACTACCCTTTAAAGTCTTCTTTAAAGGTCTCCTAAAGGTTCTTATCTTTCTAGCCTTAATACTTACTAATATAAATAAACCTTATAATATAATTATTTAGTTTATATTATATAGCTATCTTAGGGTTTAGCTATATAAGCTCTCTCTAGTCTCTTATAAGTACCTTTAAGTAAGGTTATAATTATCTAAGTAGTTTTATCTTTAAAGGTATTTCTTAGATTCTCTTTAAAGGTATTTTAGGCATTATGCTTTTAAGGGAGGTAATTAGGAGTTTTCCTTATTAATAGTCTAGCTTCTAGTGCTATTTTCTTTAATAAAGGAAATTAGGAAAATAAGAGGGTTATTAATATAATAGAGCTAGGAAGCCTAATTAAATAAAAAGAACTAAAGGGAGATCCCCTTTATTATTAAAGTAATAGGGTAAATAGGATAAATAGGAAAAATAGGAAAAACAGGAAGAATAGAATAAACTAAATAAAGGAGTTTATAATTACGTAATATACATAGAGTATAGAGGCATAAAAACCATTATAGTAAAAGTAATAATTAAAGGAAAGTAAAAGAGCTTTAACTTTATATTATATATATAGAGTATAGAGGAGTAAAGACTATTATAGTAAAGGTAATAATTAAAGTAGGAAAGGAGGTTATAAATTAAGTTAGCTAGCTTAGCTAAGGTTATATTAACGTTAGGTTTAAGTAAAATGCCTTATAGCAATAGACTTAGTTATTTAGTTAGTTTTCTTATAATAGATAATAGGAATAATCCTATAATAATAATATCCTATAGGCCTAAGGGTTAATAAATTAATCCCTTAGAAGCCTAATAAGTCTATAGATTTGGTCTCTTCCTTTAGCATAATCTATAGTTATGCCTCTCTACCTAAATAGTTTAGGGACTTAAGAGGTAAGTGGCTATAGTGTTTATAGAGTTATCTCTTCTTATAATACCTAACTTATCTATAGTTTTAAAGTTAACCACTAATTAGTGTTAGTTACACTAAGGTCCTACGCAGGTAATGATATGATAATTCCGTAATATTAAAGTTAATAATTAATTAATTCATAGGCTAGGAAAGAGAGAAGAGAGGGAAATCTAGCTAAAAGAGAAAGTGAGTAAAACGCGGAAGTGGGGCACAAAAGGGGTGGCGAATAATGTAGCTAATCGCATCGCGTGCATCCATTTGGACTCACTCTTGTCCTAGCCTTTGGCCACGATTAAACCAAACAAGACCCGAAGGAAGCCACAATTATATAAGAAATAATAAACTCTATATTAGTATATATTATTCTAACCCTTAAAATAAGTTCTTTACTAAAAAACTACTAGTACCTTAAGAGAATTACCTAGCTTTATAAAAAGCTATTTAACTTAATTTAGTTTATTCCTAAAGGAATATACTTTTATACTAATATTATAAGTTTACCGTTATTAATATATAACTTAATAATTACTAACTTATTACTAGGCTTTTATTTATACTCTTTATAAACTCTATAATACTTTATTATCTCCTCCTAAGCACGAGGTAAAACTGCTTAAATTGTTATAGCCTAAGATTTTTCGCTATCTTATTAAACTTCTTAGCTTCCTTGCTTAGCTTATTATTTAACTTCTTCTTACTCTTAATTATATTCTCCTTACACTTTACTAACTACCTAATTTCCTTTTAGTTTAAATCTTTCTTGCTTTTTAGGAGATTCTCTAGGTTCTTTAGCCTAGTAATAAAGGCTATTAGCTTTAGGTTACCCTTAGCTATACTAAGTCTAATTAGTTAAGGGTTAATTAGTTAATTAGTAATATAAGACCTACCTTGTGATTTAAATTAGGTGTTATAAACTAGCCTTAGGGCAACTACACGTAAGCGTTTAAAGTGCGAATCTTATTCTTATAGAAGAAGAAAAGAACTAAATAAAGGGGTTATAATAAATCCCCTCTTATAGTAAGTCCTATATAGTCTATGTATAAACCGCCCCTTTCTAGACCTAGTCTTACTTTAGACTTAACCTAAGCTTATAGCTTAAGTCTATAATATACCCCCTTACTTACCCTTTCTCTCCCCTCCTATTTTAATTAGTAAAAAACTACTAAAAATAAACTATATATAAGTAGTATTATATACCCCTATACCCTTAAGCCCTATAGGTCTAGAAATTTTTTTAAAGACTACCTTACCCCTAACTCTCTTAATATATAGGTAACTTACTCCTTTTTTACCCTTACTCTCTTATAATATGTGAGAACAAGAGGATAGCTAGGCAAGAGGTATGGGGCACTCTGTATATTAACTAAAGCTTGCTAGGTCTAAGTGTGTAGTGTGTGCGGACCGCTATCTTATAGCCAGTGGTTCGCTAGCGTCACGTGGACCTAGCCCTAGGGCATAGTGTGTTATAGGGTGCACCTGTGTTAGGAGTAGGGCCTTATAATTGCCCCCTACTTTTAGCTAGGCTCCTAAATAGCTTTAGATTTATCTACTATAATATAGCTATTTACTATCTAGTAGTTATAATAATTATTACTAAATTAAAATATTATAATAATAATAAGTAGTAATTATCTCCTAGTAATATATATAGCGCTTAGGTATAAAGTTACTTAGGATCCCCTATTATATTACTTTCTTTTCCCCTTTATAAAGCTAGTTTATTTTTAATTAATCTTTAAACTTTTAATTATACTAGCCCTTCTCCTACCTTTTACTACCTTTTTACTATTACTATAGAGGTAATTTGCTTTTACCTTTATTTATATATATATTACCTATATACTAGGTATATAGAGTTTAAGAAGAACCTACTAATTAAGATTAAACTCCTATAGATTATCTATAGTTTCCCTTATATTTTAGTTATAGTAATAGCTAAAATAAAGCTTTCTAAATATTATATATAGTATAATAAGCATAGAGATATATATAAGATAGTAAGTTATTTATTATTCCTATGCTTTATAGTCTCTTATTACTAACTTTTCTATATAGGCTATAGTAACTCTAGCTAGAGATTTTACTAACCTAATAGTTATTTTTAAATAGGTCTAGGCCCTTATAAATACTACCTTTAATATAGGGGAAGAAGATAGTGTTCTAGTGTTTTTAGAGGTAACTTACTAATAGCTTACTAAGTATATCTATAGTTTAGTTATAGGGTTTAACTATGCTAATATAGTGCACTATATAGCCTTTAGATTAATAGGTACTATAAAGGTATATTAGGTCTATTAATCTATAAGCTATTTACCTATTCTTTACTTATATTTCTATATAAGCTATATCTATTATATACTAGTAGTATATAGTCTCCTACTAGTAACTTTAAGTTACTATAGTTTCTACTACTCTAGCCCCTTTAGCTATGGTTTATATATAACTCTTTATTATATTTTTGCTAATCTTTTACTAACTCTTTTATAGGGAGACCTAGAGGATATTATAAGCGCCTAGAAGGTAAAGATAGTCCTTTAGCTCTAGCCCTCTAACCTAGGCTATGTAGCCTAGGCTATAGTAATATATTAGTTTTACTATACTATAGAGAAGGTAATTAAGGTAGATAAGAATAGCGCTAAGTTTGCCTTTATTAATAGCGCGCTTTCTACCTATAGGGGTATAACTATTAAGAGTTTTCTAGTTATTTTACCCTTCCTTTAGGGTAGCTTTCCTTTATTTTTTAGTAGTTTATCCTAGACCCTTAATTAGAGTTTTAATAGTAGCTAGAGATACTAGCCTTTTTCTATAGTAAACTTATATCTTTTTTCCCTATAATTCTATTATATCTTACCACTAACTTTCTTTACTTTTATCTAGTAATACATATAAATTATATATTAAGCGCCTTCTATATCCTTTACTAGGATTTACTAGTTATATTTGCTAGGCTAGCCCTTCTATTTTACTAGGTATTTATTACCTTTATAGGTTTTTTTATAATTCTTAACTTCTTTAACTTTATACTTATTATCTTTATCTTTAAGGTCTAGCATTAGTATATCCTTATTCTTTGCGTTTCCCTAGCATTTCTATAGCTCTAGTAGGCTAATATAGAAGATATTATATAATTAACTATATTTTTTAGGTAGTGCAAGCTAGTAGGCCTATTTTCCTATAGTATTAAGTATTTAAAATAGCCTAATAAATCTAGTAGTTAGCTTATATTTCGCGTCTTTAAGTCTAATATTCTTAGCTAATAGAAGTACTAGGTCTCCCCTTTTTAGGGTTAATAGCTAGTAGCACTAGTTATAGTACTTTGCCTATATTTTAGTGGCTTTTCCCTAGCTTTACTTAAGTTATTTTCTAACTTTATATAGCTTTATAATACATATATATACTTCTAGCACCTCCCCTTTAGTAATCTTGCCCTTAAGAGCTAGGCAAAACTTAGGTAAATAGCCTATAAGCGCATAATTTAGGAGTAGCTAGTTATTCTATTAACCATATTATTATAAGTAAATTAAGCTATTAGAAGCAGTTTTAGCTATATTTATTAATTCTCTCTAATAAAGCATTAAAGGTAGTGCTTAAGTACCTAGTTTATCTGCTCTATCTGCCTATTTATTTAAGGGTAAAACGCTATAAATAGCCTTTATTTAACGTAGAATAGGTAGTATAAGTCTAACTAGAACTAGCTTATAAAGACAGATTCTCTATCTAATATAATGCCTTCTAGCGGTCTAAATTATAATTTAATCTCTTAATAAAATAGCTTTGCTAGTTTAGCTATATTAATTATAGTTAATACTAGGAGGAAAATAGAGTACTTAGTGAATTAGTCTATAATCACTAGGATTATATTAGTTACTTAATTAGTTATCTGCGACGTAAGTAAGCCTATAATAAAATCTATTAAGATTTCTACCTATAGTTACCTTAGTATTAATAGGGATTTAAGAGATCTATATAGGTAATGTCTTTACGCTACTACCTATTAGCATACACTATAACTTATAATATAGTCTAACATAGACTTACTTATTACTAGCCACTAGAAGTAGCGCTTTAAGAGCTTAAGAGTGCGTTTAGTCCTAAAGTAACCCACTAGTGGATTATTATAGTATAGCTATAGGAGCTCCTATTATAAGATAGGCTCCTAGGGAATAACTACCTAGTCTTAGTATATTAGAAGGCCCTTCTTACTATATAACTATAGACTAGCTTTTCCCTTTCCTTTTACTAGGGAGTTTACCTTACTACTCTACCTTTATAGATCTAGATCTTAGTCTTATACCTTCTATAGTAATTACACTAAAGGTTTATTTAGCTTAGATTAGTAGGGATCTAGTAATATAATAGCCCCTAAATCTCTTATATATTAATACCTTAAATACATACTACTTTCTCCTTAAAATTACCCTTATTTAGCTAATCTTTCACTAGATCCTTAGTAGCTAACTAGCTTATATACTTTATAGCACTATCTAACTAGGCTACTCTAGCCTCTATAGGTTTCTCTCTTATAACTAGGATATTTTCCTTCCCTAAAGGCATCTTACTAGGTTACTTCTCTTATAAGACTAAGATATTTTCCTTCCCTAAAGGCATCTTACTATGTCTTTCTTAATATATTAGTATCTCTTTTACTAGTTCTTTAGTAGTTACTATCTTCCTCTAAAGTTCTAGTAGGAGCGCCCTATTTATAATAGGTTTGCCCTTATAATTAGACCTTCTTAATAGTATATCTATAGGATTACTTTTCCCTAGTCTATGCTTAATTATAAAGTAAAAGGGGTAGAGGAATATACACTATCTTACCTACCTCCTATTTAACTTTAGCTGCTTTATAAAGGTTTATAGATTATAGTAATCTAATAGAACCTCCACTAGGCTTACTATGCCTTTAATATAGTGTTACTAGTGTTTAAATAACTCTACTATAGTAAGTAGCTCTTAATTAGCTATACTATAGTTATATTTAGTGTCTATAAACTTCCTTAACTAAAAGGCCACTAAATACTAATAGCCCTTATTATCCTACTAGGATAGGATCCCTACTATTATAAAGATTAAAGTATTTATCTTAATACGCACTAATTAACTTAGGTTATAATAATAAAGCAGAGGCGCTTGCTAGAATATATCCTTTAGCTAGTTAAATACTAGCTATTCCTTTAATTTAAATATAAACTTCCTAGTCTAAATACTATTTTAACTACCTTTTATTAACGTGTATAGGGGTGCTATAATCCTAGAGTATCTATAGATAAACTATTAGTAGAAGTTATAGAACCTAAGGAATAACTATATATTCTTAAAGCTTATTAGCTCCTTCTAGTCCTAAATTATATTAACTTAACTTATATCTATTAAAATCCTATTAACTAATAGGATAAACCTAAGGAACTCTATAGATTCCTAATAGAAGGAGCACTTAGAGGGCTTAGTGTATAGCTCCGCTAGTTATATATGCTCTAGGACCTCCTTAATATATATAGTGTGCTTCTCCTGCGTTTTTAAGAAGATAAGGATATTATCTAGATATACTATATAAATTATATTAACTAACCCCTAAAGCGCTTTATAGATATAACTTTAAAAGGTAGCTAGGGCATTTATTAGCCTAAAAGGTATAATAAGATATTTATAGTGCCTATAGCGTGTATAAAAGGTAGTCTTCTATTTATTGCCCCCTTTAATGTGGATTTAGTAGTAAGTATCTTTAATATTAATTTTTAAGAAGAAGCAGGCCCCTTAGTATTAATCTAAGATCTCTAAAATTAGGGGAGAGCATAGTAATTCTTCTATATAACCCTATTAAGTCCCTAATAATCCATATATAGTTAGAGTATTCTATCCTTCTTTAGTATAAATAGGATTAGCGCCCCTATAGGACTCTTTAAAGGTCTTATCTAGCCCTTTACTAGGTTATTCTTAATATACTCTTAGAGTTCCTATAGTTTGCTTTAGGAGAGAGGGTAAATAGGTCTATATAGTAGCATGGCATTAGGTACTAAATTAATTATATAGTCTATTAACTTTCTTAATAGAAGGCTTCCTACCTTATCTAATATAAATATATCTTTAAACTTATATAGTTCTTTAGGGATATTACTAACTATTCTATAGGCTTTTGCCTCCTTATTATCTTTAAGGGTAATAAACTTATCCTCTATAACTCCTATAATAGCATATATAATTATCTTATTATATATTACTTTAGTAAATTTATAGGGAGTTATTAATAAAAAGGCTTTCCTTTGTTTTTTAAACCACTATTCTTATAAGTATAAATAAAGGTATATATACTCTTCTACTAGTATATGTATTCTAATTAATATAGGACTTCCCCTACTCTTAGGTCTCTATCTATAGCTATATATAGTAGCTCTAGATCCTTTTTTCCTTCCTTAAATCTTTAATTATAATAGGTACCTTATAGATACTATATTAGGGAACTATAAGGGCCCCTATTACCTTAAGGATAGGTATAGTAATCTTAGCCTTATCTAGCTTATAGGTTTTTATAAATTTAGTACTAATAATATTAACCTTAGCATAACTATCTAGATCTACCGCTATTTAAATATCTTTATATCTATAAATAGTAACTAGTATATAGAAGCAATACCTTACTAGCACCTTAGCTTAGGAGATAGAAGTAAGGGCATTTACTTCTACCTCTAGTAGTTTCCCTAGTCCCTTCTATACTCCCTCTTTAGCTTATTATAAAAGTATACTATATATTTAGTGCTATTATAGTTATAGTAATGTCTTTTCCCTTTAACTTCCTTATTATTTAGAGCTATAGCTAGGGTTTTTCTTTTTTTATCTTTTTAATCTCTATTAGGTCTATAGCTATATAAGGAGTTATATCTATAGTATTAGGGGTTCTTAGAAAACCCCTTATCCTTAGAATACTTATATCTTTACTTACTCCTTAGTATTATCTCCTAGAACCACTAGGTAAGTTATATAACCTTCTCTCTAGTCTTTCTAATAATAGAGGTATATAGGTTAATATAGTTCTATAGGTTAGGGAGTAGTTTTATAAAGAATATAAGCGTATAGGACTTTTAGAGGCTTTTTCTAGGTATTTCTCTAGTAAATCTAAGTAAATACTAAACTTAATAGGGCTCTAGCCCTTATATTACTTTATATTTTCTAATTACTTAGTAATCTATATATTATAGTTTATAGAGTCTCTAAGTAGTATAAGTATCTAAGTCTAGAATTTATCCTAGTTATCTTTAAGTTCTTTATAGCTACTAGCTAGCTATTCCTTAAGGTATTAGTCTTATCTTACCCTATAATTAGTATATATATAGTTAAGTGTAAAGAGAATCTTTTAGTAATTATATATATACTTATATCTTACTCTATTAAAGGCATAGTTAAGGTTATTAATCTATATCTTATGTTTCTATAGGTTAGTAGGGTAGGTAAGCTTAATAATATTCTAGACTTTAACTTCCTTATTACTCTTACTTAAGGATAAGCTTAACCTTTATAGCCTTTTTACTTATCCTTTCCCTATATTTAGATAAAGTAACTTAATAAGTTCTTATTTCTTATCTTATAGCTTCTTTAGTTCTTCTAGCTAGGTAATTTATTCTACTATTACTACTTAATAGGTAGTAAGGGTAAGAGGTCTAAAGGGGTTTTCCCTCCTTTAGTTAAGGTATTAGTAGTGCTAGGGATAGAGATTATACCTATAGCTATAGTGCTATTACCCTTAGAAGATTAGTCTTAGTTATTTACTAGTGTTACCCTATTAGATTATATAGTTCTTCCCCCTATATTACTCTTAGGTAGCTAGTATTAAAGCTTTAGAATTATAAGAATAAGAGAATAGCTAGGTAAGAGGTATAGGGCACTCTATATATTAACTAAAGCTTACTAGGTCTAAGTGTGTAGTGTGTGCAGACCGCTGTCTTATAGCTAGTGGTTTGCTAGCGTTACGTAGACCTAGCCCTAGGGCATGGTGTGTCGCGGGGTGCACCCGTGTTAGGAGCGGGGCCTCACATAATACTAGCCCTTCCCTCCTAAGCACGAGGTAAAACTGCTGAAATTGTTATAGCCCTTTATTATTTAACATCTTTTCTAAATATCTTGCTTTCTTCTCTAGTTTCTTATTCCCCTTTTTCTTCTTACTTTCCTTAAATTCCTTAATTTTTTCTCTAACTTTTTAAATTTCCTTTTAATTAGGAATTTTATTACTTTTTAAGATAGCCTTATAGTTACCTAGCCTAGTGGTTATAGCCCCTAGCTTTAGGTTACCCTTAGCTATACTATAGTCTAATTAGTTAGGGGTTAATTAGTTAATTAAAAAGGCAGGACTTACCTGCGAATTAGGTTATATAGTAAGTAGGAATAAGTTATGTTTAGTGTGAGGGTTTAAGTTTGCCTTAGAGCTTTAAAGCATAAGTGGTAAGGTGCAAGAAGATAGAAGAGATAAAGAGAGAAAACAAACATAGTTATAGAGGAAGGGGGAATTACGTTAATTTATACTGTGAGTAAAACTCAAATAGATTTAAGTTTAACTACGGTCGCGAACTATAACTATATCTTACGCTATCATAGCTACAAAGTTTATTACTAACTTTAATCTAACCTCGCAGCCCCTTGTATTTATAACCTTAAAGCTTGTTTCTATCTTAGGTTAAATCTATTTCTATGGACTTTTTTAACTTATATGTTAATTATTATACTAGCTAGGTATTACCAGTAATTATATCTGTTGAAAATTAGATGCATTGGCTAGAATGCGCCCAAAAAATATAAAAATCAATAATACTAGCCCTTTAAGTTTCTATACCTATAGCTAGCTATCTTTTTACTTTACCTAACCTTACTATATTACCTATTTCTTATACTTTACTTTTTACTTACTAAATTCCCTTTTTACTCTAAATCTTTTCTATAATTCTAACTACTTATTATTTAATTATATAATAATATTCCTTATTTATCCCTAAAATATATATATTAATATAAATAAACTATATTTAGGTTAAACTTAATTCTTACTACCTATAAAATATAAATACTCTTATACTTCCCTTAATAATCCTTTCTTTTATTTTATTTTAATTATTATTACTTTTCTTATTTTTTTTATCTTAGCTCTTATTCTTCCTTAACCTTTAATCTTTTTATACCCTATTTACTCCTTCTTTACTACTATAGCTAATATTAATATACTCCTTTCTCTTAGTAATAAAGCTATTACTATACCTTTACTACTCCTTTTTCTCTTTCTTTCTTAAGTAAGGCTAGCTACCTTAGTAGCTATATTTTAAAAGAAGACTTAAATAATAATAATAACTCTAATAGTAAAGAATAAACTATCCTATATATTCCTTACCTTAATAACCTTTATACTAAGGGTATATACTCCTATAAGCTAGGTATTTATATATCTTATATACTATATTATTAGGCTTATTACTTATATATATAGGAATTATACCTATATAGTTTTAACCCTAAACTATATTATACTTATAAGCATTTAAAGGTATTAATAAGTATAAG
Organism: Epichloe scottii; assembly: GCA_021950295.1. Taxonomy (NCBI): domain Eukaryota; kingdom Fungi; phylum Ascomycota; class Sordariomycetes; order Hypocreales; family Clavicipitaceae; genus Epichloe; species Epichloe scottii. Next base: position 2,552,939 of record CP083245.1, read on the forward strand.
TAAGTCTATTAAGACTCTAGTAGTTAAGTAAACTATTACTAAGAAGGGATATTATACTATCTTAATAAAGACCTTTATTTACTATTATAAGTATTATAATACTATTTTAGCTATAGCTTATATTAACCTAGCTACTATAAAACCCCTTTTCTTTTCCCTTACTAGTATAGCCTAGGCCTAGGGCGCTACTAATATATAAGCACTTATTCTTATATAGTAACTTACTCCCCCTAAAATACTATAGATTATAAAAACTATATAGCTACTAAATTTCTCTATAGTATAAGTAATATAAATAAGACTCTTATATAGTTTATTATTACTTAGGAAGTAATTTATACTAAATAATAAGCCCTTTCTAATTCTATAGTAAAGTTAGTTTACCTCCTTACTAATAAATATTATAAGTATTTTTATAAGTAAAATAGTACTCCCTTATCTTAAATTTCCTTTATTATAGTAAATAATTAGTACTAACTTATATATATAATAGAGGTAAATTAATGTTTTTAGTTTTTTATATTTAAATAAAATTATATATATTTAGGACTATTATTTATCTATATATTACCTTATTATACCTTAAATCTATCTAGTGCCTTTATATTTTATATATTTTCTAGTAGTTCCTATATTAGCTAAATATATCCTTTTTATTTTACTAATATATTTTAGTATAACCCCTATTTTCTTATGTTTTTAGCTATAAAAATATCTTTTACCTAGTACTCTAAGAGATTAGGATTAGTATTTATTATCCTAAGTTCTAGTAGTAAGCGCTTATTAGCTAGTTTTAAACTTAGTAATAGACCTTTTATTACTTACTAGACTAAATTAATATAAAAGATAGGATATAAGCCCCTTAGTATATTTAACCTAATAGTTAGTAATATAAGGACCTTAAGTACCTTATACTTAGCTATTACCTAATCTAACTTCTTATAGGGATAATTTATCTTTATATTCTAGAGATTTAACTATATATAGTTACTAACTTAGAAATATTTTACTAGTCTATAGCTACTATTTATATTCTCCTATTATTATTATTAAATAAAAGCTATAGTAGCTTATATAAGGTTTATTTTATTCTTTAAATATTATAGAAAAGCCTAAGCCTATTCTTTTACTAAAGTAGTTAATAACTATATTTAAGTTACCTCCTAAACTATTAATATATTATAACTATATAAAGCTATATTTACACTTATACCTATTACTAATAAGTCCTAATTATTTAATACTAGTTAGTAAGTAAGTAAGTAATTAGGCTATTTAAATTAAGAAAAGGATAGCATTACCTATAAGATAGCCTATATTTCCTAATTTAATCTCTTTATTTTACTATTTATTTATAGATAGTGTAATATTAATAGTAATTATTATATACTAACCTTTTTATAAAGGAAAGTCTAGAAATTGCTTAGCTAATCTAATCTATAGTCTATAATTATCTATATAAGAAACCTATAGAATTACTACTAATAATATTTAAAGCGTTTACATATGCCTTAGCTATTATTAATACTATAGCCTTAAGCTATATATATTTAGAAAGTCTATCTATAATAACTATAAGGAACTATAAGTTATCCTATCCCCTAGTAAGAAGGTTAGTTATAAAGTTAATAGAAATCTATAACTAGTACTTATTAGGAGAAGGGATTAGCTTTAGTAAGCCTTACTATAGCTATTAGCTTTTCTACCCTTTATAGTAGTAATAATTCTATATAAAATAAGCTATATTCTATAATATTCTATCCTAATAGAAGTCTCTTTAAAGCGCCTTAAAAGTTATATTTCTCCCTAGGTGCCTTAATAAGGGTAAGTTATAAGTCTATTAGATTAATATTATAGTTAATAGCTCCTACTTTAGGATCTATGTCTATCCTTAAAATTATAACACACCTTTTATACTAATTTAGTAATTTACTATCTATTCTCTTATACTTATAGTATTAGGAAACTTCTAGGCCCTTACCTTTACTATACTAAGCTAAACCCTATAAGCCTTATCCTAAAGTAAAGATTAATTCTATAGAGATTAAAGATATTTATTTATAAATAGCGCTTTTCTAGCTAGAGAGTCCTAGAGCATGCCTAGGTTACCTCCCTAACTATCCCCTTTTACTAATATAATAAGCTAAATACTTACTATTACCCTTTCTTATTAAAACTAAAACTTAGTAAGGGATATTACTAAATATATAAGTAGCTCTTTTAGCTTCTTTACCTATACTTCCTCCTAATAATATCTTAATAATATATTTAGTTAGGCTACTTATATACCTAGCTTATAATATAAATAAAAGTTAAAAAGTGCTAGTGTCTTTGCCTATCTTACTTACTATTCTAATATCTCCCTTAGCACTATAAAGTACTTTAAGTTCTTATAATTTATAAGGATTATAAATAGCTTACTAATACTTTATAGTTTTACTAACTATACTTTAAGGTAAGAGACAACTACTAGAAGCTTCTTATTATATATTATATAGTTTTATTAGGTAAGCTATAACTAAGCAAAGTAGTAAGCTACTAGATATAAAACTCCTTTATTATTAACCTAGGAAAGGCAACCCCTAAAGCTATCCTAAAATAGTTTACCTTAATTAATATATCCTTTTTAGGGTCTTACTAGGTTAGGATAGAATATAATATAAAAGCTAACTTTAGTGCATTAAAGGCTTTATTACACTCCTTTATCTATAAAAATAAGGCTCCCTTTTTAGTTAAGTTAAGTAAGGGTACTATAACCTTTAAGAATTATAGTATAAAGTTATAATAAAAGTTAGTAAAACCTAGAAATCTATATACTTTATAGACCTATATTAGGGCCTTCTAATCCCTTATAGCTATAATCTTCTCCTTATCTAAGTAAATTTATTTTCTAGTATAGATAATAAATCCTAGGTACTTTACCTCTTTAGTTATAAAAATACACTTCTTACTATCTAAGTTTAGTCTTACCTAGTAAAGCCTATCTAAAACTACCTAAACTTTCTATATATAGTTTTTTTATAAACCACCTAAATAGACTAGAATATTATTAAGGTATACTATTATATAGTCCCCTAGGATTTTACTTAAAGCACTATTAATATATCTCTAAAAGGTAGTAAGTATACTTACTAATCTAAAGGGATATATAAGCTATTTTAATAAACTAAACCTTATTTAGAATGCTATTTAGTATTCTTTACCTTTAGTAATATATATATAATAAAACACTATTTATATATCTAGTTTTATAAACTACTTTACCTTTAATAATAATTATAATATTTTCTTAACTAGTAGTAAAGGGTAATAGTCCTATTTTATAATCTTATTAAGTGTATAGTAATTTATATAAAACCTCTAACCTTCCCCTAGTTTCTATATAAGTAATATAGGTACTATAGCTAAAGATAAACTTACCCTAATCTAGCCCTTATTTATTAAGTCTATTACTTACTTTTAAATTTCTAGTAAGTAATAATAAGATATATTATATAAAGGCGCCTAAGGTAACTCTCGTTTATTGCCTTTTATATCTTACTTTAACTAGATATAATCGTTAGACTAGCCTTAGTGTAGTAGTAAAATATTTGCTTTATTCTCTAAGAAGAGGTCCTTAAAATCCTATAGTGTTTTTAGTAAGAAGGCTAGGAGCTCCTATTCTATAGCCTTTAGTATTATATTAATCTATAAGATAAATGTAATTTCCTATAGACTTATTATATAAAGCTAGATATATTCTATCTATCTCTTTACTTAATGCACTATCCCTATAAATATAGAACCTAAGATAGCTACTATAGGTTATTTTACCTTCCTATTAATTATAGCCTATACTTATAGGTTATTTACTAACCCTATAAGCACTTATTACTATACTATATCTAAGTTAATCTTATTTTATTTTATTTAAGGTATCCCTAGGATAAGTTACCTTATTAATCCTAGGATTATATATATAATAATTAGTATCTTTTATCTATCTAAATCCACTTAAAAATAAATAATATATATTATATATAAATGCTTTTTATACTTCTTTCTCCCCCTTATTTTATACTAATTACTATATAAACTAACCTCTTAGTTAGAAGAGAGAGGTGTTTTAGTTAAAGCTTCTAGATAAGGCATTTACTTATAGTAGTATAGTAGTTATAACCTATATTAATTTAAGTATTTATAAAGGTAGTCTTATTAATTAAGGCAGGAACTAAAAAGGGTAATAAATCTATATTATCCTAGATTTATTTAAAGTCCTTATTAGTAATAACTATATACTATAAAGCCCCCTTATACTTACTTCCCTTCTCATCTATTAAATAACTTAATAAAGGGGTTATTCTTTTTCTAATTACTCTACGCTTTCTCTATCTAAGTTACTATTATTAGAGTTACCTATATTATAAGCGTTTACTAATAACTTTCCCTATAGGCATAGGGTAAGATATAGTAAATATCTACTAATAAAGTACTAGCTAGAACTATATTAGAGGCATTTGCCCTCTGTATAGTAAGTATTTATAATATTTTAGGTAACTTATTTAGCCTATTTACCTCCTAACTTATTCCTAGATTTTTACTAATTCCATAGCTTCCTAAGTCCCTTATAGCTCCTTATTATACCTATAACTTAAATATCTATTATTAGTATGTCTTTATCTTACTATTTAGCCTTATTTATATTCTAAGCTAGTTATATATGCTTTTATACCTAGTACTTTTTCTCTAATTAACAGGACTTAATATCTAAGGTAATACTATAGTAATAGGCTATAGCTATTATATAATTTACTTAGGGTATATCTCTTCTAATACTATAGTCCCTTATTTACTTATTAATTACTATATATAACTTAGCTAGCTTTATAGCGTTATCCTATTCTAATTCTCTAGCTAATATAAGCTTTTATTTAAATTAAATATAGAAGTTACTAAACTATTTATTAGGTTACTAAGCTATCTAGTAAAGTTTTATAATAGCTAACTCCTATTAATAAGGATTATTAAATATATCCCCTAAGTATATAAGAAAATAAGTAGGATTATAATTAAGAATATATCCCTTTTTAAAGAATAAAGTAATTTAAGCCTATACTTTTACTAATAGGTTTTAGTAAATAAAGTACTATTAGTCCTAGTAGTCTTTAATAAATGCCTAATCTATATAAAGCTTATATATTATAAGATTCTTCTATAATATAAATAGTGCCTTATTACTATTAAATAGCTATCCTATAGGTAATGGTTTTTGCTTTATTATTTTGCTCTTTATTAGCATATTAAAGTCTAACTACTATCTATTAGTAAGCTTTATAATTTATTATAACTATTTCTTTATAAGCTCTTATAGTATTATAAGTTTATCTATTTCTATTTTATTCCCTAAGGGTAATAGCTTAGATAGTAATTTAACTATAATAAAGAATAAGATATATTATAAACTAGCCTTAGGGTAACTATATATAAGCGTTTAAAGTGTAAATCTTATTCTTATAGAAAAAGAAGAGAACTAAATAAAGGGGTTATAACAAATCCCCCTTATAGTAAGTCCTGTATAGTCTATGCACAAACCGCCCCCTTTCTAGACCTAGTCTTGCTCTAGACTTAACCTAAGCTTACAGCTCAAGTCTATAACATTAGGTTATATAGTAAGTGAGAATAAGTTATAGTTAGTGTAAGGGTTTAAGTTTGCCTTAGAGCTTTAAAGTATAAGTAATAAGGTATAAGAAGATAGAAAAGATAAAGAGTGAAAAGAAACATAGTTATAGAGAAAGGGGGAATTACGTTAATTTATACTATAAGTAAAACTCAAATGAATTCAAGTTTAACTACGGTCGCAAACTATAACTCTTATGCCATTGTAGCCATAAAGTTTATTGCTAACTTTAATCTAACCTTAAAGCTTGTTTCTATCTTAGGTTAAATCTATTTCTATGGACTTTTTAATCTTGTAAATTAATTATTATACTAGCTAGGTATTGCTAGTAATTATGTCTGTTAAAAATCAGATGCATTAGCCATAATGCGCCTAAAAAAATATAAAAATCAATACTTTATTATCTTATAAAAATGCTAATTAATATAGCTAGGTTAAATATACTTATCTTATTACTAATATTACTTATAAGATAAAGGCTAATAAGTATACTATATTCTTATAATAACTTAATATTACTAACTTAAAGACTTAAATTAAAATTATAAACTATCTTTACTTTATAGCTATAACTAGCTTAATAGTAAGTTTTTTTAAATATTTTTATAGCTTATATCTTACTAACTTACTACTAGTTTATACTATTTATTACTTAACTCCTTATTTATATTAGGCTCTTAAAGGTCTTAAAAGAAATTTAAGCCTATACTTATAAGAATAAGAAATTTTTTAATAATAAAGCTAAAGTTATTATAGCTATTAATATCCTTATAGAAAAGTAGTAAGTAAATAGCTATTTAAATTATAGTTTTAAAAATTAATACTATTATTAAATTTTACTCTCTTTAACTTATAAAAGTAACTTTATTTCTATAATTTAGCTATATAATTACTACTTAGAATTATTAATAATATCTTTTAAGATAAAATCCCTTTTTAGTACCTATAAATTCTTTAAATTATTATAGTCTTTTTATTTTACTAGATATTTATAGTATTTACTATTATACTTATATAAAATAATTCTTTTAACTTTAAATCTTTCTTTATTATCCTTAATATTATCTTATAATAAGAATATATTAACTATATTACTTAAGTCCTTATAAAAAGGCTTAAGGCTTATAATATTAAAAATATTATATAAGTATATTCTAGCTAATAACTATAATTAATATACTAAACTATAACTCCTAACTTTCTTTTAATCTTATAAAGGCTTAGGTACTTTACTAAAAGCTTTTTACTAAGGTATTATAAATTAATATTTTTTATTAATAGTAAAATATAGGTACTTATATTAAATCTTATTAGCTTTCTCTTAAATTATAGTGTTTTTTATACTAAGCTTATATATTACTTAAAAGTTACTTAATTATAGTATACTTATCTCTTAGCTTTTAAACTTTAGTCTTATGTTAGTTACACCAAGGTCCTGCGTAGGTAATGATACGATAATTCCGTAGTATTGAAGTTAATAATATATTAATTAATTAATAGACTAGGAAAGGGAGAAGAGAGGGAAATCTAGCTAGGAGAGAAAGTGGGTAAAACGCGGAAGTAGGGCACAAAAGGGGTGGCGAATAATGCAGCTAATCGCATCGCGTGCATCTATCTAGACCCACTCTCGTCCTAGCCTTTAGCTATAATTAAACTAAACAAGACCTAAAGGAAGCTACACTAGTAATCTCTCTTTTTCCTTTGTGGCTAAAGAGCTTAAAAACGCAATAAAAATCAAATTAAAGGAAAGTATTTATAAGTAAATCCCTTTATAGGAATCCGGAGCCCTAATTAGCTTAGTTAGCATTAGTTAATTTAATTAATCTAATTATAATAGATCCCCTATTAGTTTTGTTAAAGCTCTCTTTCTCCTGCCACTAAAGGTCTCTTAACCTAGCCTTCCATATAAATTGTTAATTCGTTTAAATTAATTAAGGTTAAAAGAGATAAATTTAGTAATACCTTTATTATTAAATTAGCTAGATTATTATTACTATTAATCTATCTAACTTTGTAAATCTCCCTTCTCTTATATAACTATTAAAGGGCTATAATATTAATTATTAGCTACTTCTCTTTATTATACTTAGCTTTACTAGGCATTTATATAATAAGAAGGAGTTAGTGTAAAGGATTATTAGAATTTACGGCATCTTTAATTAGTCTATAATCTAGTTAAGGGTTATAAATGTTATGTACGTAATATCTACCCCTTAAACTATACTATATAATTTAGAGGCAAGCGCGCTACGTGTAACCCACTTACTCTTTGTTAAGCTATATATAATAATATTACCTTTTATAATAAAGGTATTATTATCTTATATTATCTTATTACTAATTATAATAACGTATCTAATCTATAAGCTTAGATCCTTATTATTAGCAAGTAATCTATTTATAAATATAAACAGCTTTGCCTCTTTAAGGGTTAAGGGAATATATTATAGCCTTTACTACTAGCTCTTAATCTGCTATTTAAGGCACTTATTAAGTTATGTAATATTGTTAGTAAAGGGTTCTTAGTGTTAAGCTATAATTAATAGATTATATAAGGCCTCTAGTTAGTATATAGTTATAATGTAACTTCCTTAGGCTTATTATTCCACATAATCTTATTTTACTATTAGAGATTAAGGATTAACTTCCTTAATCTTCTAACTTTAGCCCTTTTAGGTTAAGGTTAATAAGTTATTAGTATTCTAAGTTAAGATATAGCTATTAAAGATAAGGGGATTCTTAGTTATTAGTTACTTCTTCTCCTTAGCTATAAATTTAGCTTTCTAAAGCTCTTTCTTTTCTTTTTAGAAGAAGTTATTATTACTTAGGCCTAATGTATTATCTGTTTATATTTTAATAATACTAAAGAGATTCTTATTATTTAGGGCTATAATTAATAAGTAGGGATTATAGGTTAAGGTTATTATATTAAGGTTATCCCTATAGTAATAAAAGTATATTACCTACTAGTAGGTTCTAGCCTCTAGGATCCTATAAAGAGGCCTAATTACCTTAATAATAGTCCCTTCTAGAAAGAGGTATATAATCTATTTTAGTAATCTTATAATAATTAGCCTTATTAGTGTTATTTATAATTAAATATAGGCTTATATAATATTATAAATCTAAAGGTAAATTCTCCTTTACCTTAATAATAAAGTAATAGCTATGATTAGCTATTAACTTACTTACTATATTATTAGTAACTATATTAAGATAAATTCCTTTCCTTTATTATTATAGCCTTATATAACAAGGCAAGATTTCTTATATAGTAAGTCTATTCCCTTACCTTTAATCTCTTTAACTATATAAGAATTAAAGATTTTATTACCTTTATGCTTTACTAGGTTATACTTAATAAATCTAAATATATTATAAGCTTAGAGGGTATTAAGCTTAGCTTAGTTAGATTACTTAAAGGGCTTACCTAGGGTTATAATTTTCTCTTCCTAGTAAAGTTAAAAAGTAAGGTTCTAATTAGCCTTTTCTTTTACTATAAGGAATACTATACTTAGTAATCCCTTAGTAATAATCTTTATAATTAAGGCCTTATCTTAGTCTTTATTAGTATAGTACTCTTTTACTTTATTTTCCTTTATTTTTACTACCTTAAGCCTATTAAGGTAAAATTAAACTATAAGGGCTTTCCTTAGCTTTCCTTACTTCCTTTTTACTAGTATCTTTTCTTTTTTTACTACCCTTACCTCTATGCCTTTTATAAAGGTAAGAGTATCTCTCTTACCCTTACTAGTAGTTTTACTAATAGTCTTCTTACTACTAATATCCTAGGGCTTTACCTTAGTGCCTTCTTTATTATCTTTATACTATAAGTCTATATAGTATAGCTTTACTACTATAAAGCAAAACTTTACTAAGCTATATAGTATTTTTACTATATAGGTCTCTCTATTAGTTATAATTAACTTATAAGGGCTATGCTAGCTACCCTTCTCCTTTATATATATATATTAGCTTATAGTAATAACTAATATATAAGTAATATATCTAGGCTATTCTAGGTATTAAAGGCATTATAAACCTATCTCTTAGCTAGGTAATAGCAAACCTTATTAGTAGCCTTTTAAATTACTTTAGCCTATTAGATAATAAAGACGCTTAGTAGTAACTTATCTATTATCTATAAATAGGCCCTAAAGACTAGTAATATTAGCACTAGGCTATTAGGCCTTACTAAGTTATTAATAGCTTTAATAGCTATCTAAAGCTATTATTCTAGTGTAATCTCTTTCCTAATTAAATTTATAATAATATTATAGGCCTAGTATAAGGGTTTATAATATCTTTTAACTTTTCTAATACTATTATAGGCCTTAATTAGTGCTTTATTAATATTAATGAATATTAGGTAAGTATAATACTTAAATTCCACTAAAGTAAAGTTCTTACTTATATTATAAATAATCTAATCTAGAGGGCTAAGATAGGTATTTATCTAGCACTCTCTAATAGTATCCTAGATATTATAAGCCTTTTGCTTATTAGGATTAAGAAATTAAGCTACTTAGAATAAAGTTACTAAATTAATAATATAAAGGACTAGCTAGTTATTAATTTATATAATATTAATAATAATCTTATAGTTAAAGTTATAGTTATTCTTAATTATAAACTTAAATTAACTAGGGGCTTTTCCTTTTATTTAGTAGTAATAGTAAATCTTAGTTAACTCCTTAATTATATTATACTTAATATTATAACTAGCTTATTAAAGGATCTTTATAAGCTATTAAACTAAGGGATAACTAAATCTTTAGTGTAGTTAATAAATCTCTCCTTTAGTAAGGTAAAAGGTAGCTATCTCTTTTGCCTCTAATAGCTACTATAGATAACCCTATTATTATATAATAGGGATAGTCTTATTACCTTAGATTAGTATATTAGTAAGATTATTAATCTTAATATTTATCTTATTTATATTAGTAATAAAGAAGAGAAAAGGTATAGTAGTATTAAGGATATAAAAGTTAAGTTAGCTAAGTTTAGTAAGTATATAAATAACACTATATATTATTACTACTCTAGTACTAAATTTAATAATATACTATTTATAGGGTATAATCTTTAATAAAGGCATTAGCTTTAATAAGGCTTTAACTTATATAATCCCTATAGTTAATCTATCTATTATACTTATATCTAGTATAATCCCTCTAAAGATCTCTTTAAAATAGCGTTTTTTAGAGATATATAAACTTAACTCTTTATTAGAGTCTTATACTTAATATAGCTTTTACTTAAGGAAAGTATATTAAAAGGCTTAATTATTAAGAGCAGTAAGAATATTAGTATTAGTAACCTATTACCCTAAGTAAAAGAATTATATAATACTAAGGTATACCTTTAAGATTAACTTCTCTTTACTATTATTATTATTATTATTAGTCTATATAAAAGCCTTTAGATAAGATTCCTATTCCCTCTTATTTCCTTTATCTCCCTTACTATTAGTATACCCCTTATAAGAGATAATAAATACCTAGAACTTCTTCTCTAATAGTAGTGTATAATAGTTTTTACTAGCTTACTATCTCTCTTTTTTCTTCTAATATTTTACATTAGTATAGTTTAATAACTAATATTTATTCTTACTATAAATAAAGCATTACTGAAGGATTTATTTAGGGATCCTATAAAAGCCTTCTCTTCCCTAGTTTTATTATCTATATTAATAATCTATAAATATTACTTTAGATAAGTCTCCCTCTTAGTATTAGTAATACTAAGTACTTCTCTTACTAGACTTTATAATAGTAATTAACTTATAAAGGTCTCCTATAAGGTTCTTAAAGCCTAGGGAGTATATATACTTTACTACTTAATATTTAGGTATACTAGTAACTATATTTAGGGTTTACTTATAAAGCTTTATATTTACTATATTAAAGGGGTATAACCCTTTATAAATTCTCTTAAGGGTAATTAATATAATCTTAAGATAATTAAGTTTACTCTTTTAGAATTCTTAGTAATAATCTTAGTAAGTATTATACTATTTTACTTATACTAGTAAAATTACTAATTACTCTTTATCTTAAAGTAGTAATAGATTTTAGTAATTATTTCTTTATAAGAGAAATTTCTTTTAAAGAGGTAGTTAAGAAAGTATTATTTAGTATCTCCTATTAGTATAATAGGAAAAGCCTTATAATAGTAACTTCTTAGAAGGTTAATTTAGTTATACTTACTCTTAAAGAGTATTATCTTTAGTATAAGAAAGTTATAAAGCTTCTTACTATAGTAGTTACTATCCTTATATATCTTTATAAGCTTAGAGATCTTTTTTATAATTTACTTATTAGAGGGGGTTATAGTATAAAAGGAATAAATTACTAAGACTATTACTTATAATATAATTAAGAGTATTATAAAGGTTCTTAAGGGGGTAAAGAGATTACTAAGGGTAAGGAAAGAGAACTTCTAGGGTTAGAAAATAGGTAGGTTATTATACTTAGGGCTTTAGTAGTTTAGAAGATTTTAATTTATCTTTTAGCTATAAAGATCTTATTACTTCTTAAAGTATTTATTCTATTACTACTATAATTAGAAGTCCTAGTCCTTAAGTAATATAAACACTATATTCTTATAGGGAGTTTTAGAGTTCTTATAAGAGTTTACTATAAGCCCTTTAAAATATCTCTTTAAAGCACCCTTTAAAGTCTTCTTTAAAGGTCTCCTAGAGGTCCTTATCTTTCTAGCCTTAATACTTACTAATATAAATAAACCTTATAATATAATTATTTAGTTTATATTATATAGCTATCTTAGGGTTTAGCTATATAAGTTCTCCTTAGTCTCTTATAAGTACCTTTAAGTAAGGTTATAATTATCTAGGTAGTTTTATCTTTAAAGGTCTTTCTTAAATCTTCTCTAAAGGTGTTTTAGGTATTATGCTTTTAAGGAGGGGTAATTAGGGAGTTTTCCTTATTAATAGTCTAGCCTCTAGCGCTATTTTCTTTAATAAAGGAAATTAGGAAAATAAGATAGTTATTAATATAATAGAGCTAGGAAGCCTAATTAAATAAAAAGAACTAAAGGGGAGACTTCCCTTCTATTATTAAAGTAATAGGGTAAATAGGATAAATAGGAAAAATAGGAAAATAGGATAAATAGAAAGAATAGAATAAACTAGATAAAGGAGTTTATAATTATATAATATACATAAAGTATAGAGGTATAAAAACTATTATAGTAAAAGTAATAATTAAAGGAAAGTAAAGAGCCCTAACTCTGCGTTATATATATAGAGTATAGAGAAGTAAAGACTATTATAGTAAAGGTAATAATTAAAGTAAGAAAGGAGGTTATAAATTAAGTTAGCTAGCTTAGCTAAGGTTATATTAATATTAGGTTTAAGTGAAATGCCTTATGGCAATAGACTTAGTTATTTAGTTAGTTTTCTTATAATAGATAATAGGAATAATCCTATAATAATAATATCCTATAGGCCTAAGGGTTAATAAATTAATCCCTTAGAAGCCTAATAAGTCTATAGATCTAGTCTTTTCCTTTAGCATAATCTATAGTTATGCCTCTCTACCTAAATAGTTTAGGGACTTAAGAGGTAAGTGGCTATGGCATTTGTAGAGTTGTCTCTTCTTATAATACCTAACTTATCTATAGTTATAAAGTTAACCACTAATTAGTGTTAGTTATACTAAGGTCCTGCGTAGGTAATGATATAATAATTCCGTAGTATTAAAGTTAATAATAGATTAATTAATTAATAGACTAGGAAAGGGAGAAGAGAGGAAAATCTAGCTAGGAGAGAAAGTGGGTGAAACGCAGAAGTGGGGCATAAAAGGGGTGGCGAATAATGCAGCTAATCGCATTACATGCATCCATCTAGACCCACTCTTGTCCTGGCCTTTGGCCACGATTGAACCAAACAAGACCCGAAGGAAGCTATACCTTAGCTTAATTATTTATTAGAGAAATTTATATAATTACTTAGTATAACCCCCTAAGATTATACCCTTATAATGCCTTAGTAAGTATATAGCTATATACTATATAATTACTTATATTATAAGTAAATTATACTATTAGTAAATTATTAGCCTAATCTATTTACTTTATATAAGTAAAAGCCCTTAGATAATACTTTAAAACTTAATTTAAATATTATATGTATTTATTTATTTATAGGTAAAATATAGTACTTAGTTATTACTTTATTATAATAAGGTAGTAAAATATTCTCTAAAACTTACTAGTAAATATTAACCCTTAGTTTATAATAATACCTTTTAAGGCACTATAGTCTTAAAATATATATTCTAAGAATACTATTACTAGCCTATTACTAATTAGTTATATAAATATAGGGATATAAATACTATACTTTATAAAATAATTAATAATAACTAGGATTATATTATAGGTTTACTTTCTATTCTTTACTAGTAGTAATTCTATTATAAAGTTTATTAAGAGTTTTTAAAAAGGGTAATTAAGCATTAGTAAAGCTACTAACTTACTATAGGGTTTATATAACTTAGGCTTTAAAACTTAATAATTTATATAAGGACTTATATATAACTTAGTATCTTTTTTTATTATTAGCTAATAGTATTAGTTTATAATTTAGTAAAGTATTTTACTAACTCTCTAATATTTAGTAATAAGGTTATTATAAGTTAATAGTAAAATCTCTTTTCTTATTCCTATAGAAATAAAAACTTAGTCTTTAAATATTAATAGCTTAAAAGCCTAATAGACTATATTTATAATATTCTAAAGTTATTACTTTCTAGTAGTAACTTTTACTATATAATAAAAGTATTCCTTTATTATACTTTAAATAATAAAACTTAGATTAAAGAATCTAAGCTTTTTTTAAATATAGTAAAGTTTAACTTTATAGAGATTCTCCTAACTATTAAAATCCTAGCTATAATATCTTTATAAGGGATTAGCTTATTTTATATACCTAAACTTATAGGTAAAATATAATTAAATAATAAGCCTTATTAAGTATTAGTAATTTTACTATAACTATCTTATTGTAAAGGGCTTGGGCTTTGCCTAAGCATTAGTCATAGCTCGGAAGGACAGGTGGCTAATAGGAACTAGCAAGGGTTTAGGAAGGAGGCTAACATAAGATAGCTAGGGGATATAAGGGGCATAAAGGGGGATAGACTAGCTCTCTTCCTTTCTTCCCTCCTTAAGTTTCTTAATATTATATTAATGCCTAATAGTAGTTGCCTAGGGGCTAGTCTATAATATTTAAGAAACTTCCTTTAGCCTTAATAGAGGGCTACTAAAAATAATAGCACTACCATAAACAAATAAATAAATTAACACAATAGAAGAAGATAATATAATAGATACACTATAACTATAGGTTAAAGGAAACCTAGGGATAAGAACCCTATTAATAGATACTACATTGCTACTATTAGCTTATAACACGCAAATTAATACACTTTAACTTATAATTAAGCAGTAGGTAAGAGAGATTAAGACTCTACAACACTAAGTTTACACAAACCCACTACCACTATTCTAGTTAGCCCCCTAGTAAATACCCCTATTTAACCCTTAGTATTAGACCTATACCCTCCTATATAATATACTACCCCTACTATATTACCTACTATATAATAACTATATTAAAAACTAATCCCTATAGGTAATCTATATAATAGTAATAAGACTATATTTACTATATAGAGGTTCCTTATATAATATAAGTTAGAAGTAGATAGGGACTTTATTAGAGGTAATAAGGACTAATAGATATTTATTTATTAAAACTTAGCACTAAAGGTCTAGTCCTATATAGCTATATACTTTAAGGTAGGTTACTTATATAACTACTCCCTATTAGCTTCCTTAGCTACCTAGAGAGTATATTCTCTAACCCTTATAGATAGGAGATAGCCCTTATAGAACTTAACTAGATTAAGTAAGGGTCTAGGGAGTTATTTACTATATTCTTTATTTACTTTAAATAGAAACTCTCTATAGTAGGGGAGGATAGTAGGTAGGTAATATTAAGCTAGTAAAGTTATAATACGCTCTTAATAAGTGGCTAAGAGAGGTTAGTATTAGTAGAGGAATTAGTTATATAGATTACCCTCTTATAGTCTTATAATACTATAGCGTTATAGTTAATATTAAGGCCTTAGCCTTAGAGAATAAGTATTAAACCTAACGCAGACCCTAACTAGTATAACCTATACCCTAATAAACTAACTAAGATAGCGACACACTAATAACTAGAGTCTAGGCTATATTAACCCACTCTAGCAAATAAGCTAATATAGAGAGGAAAGAGAAGCCTTAAAAGACTAATAGTAGGAGGCTAAGGGTATAATAGGTTATAATAGATAAAATAATAAGACACTATAAGGAGGAATGCTACTTATGTTATGGCTTAATAGAACACTAGATCTAAGAGTGCACCCTCC
Source organism: Epichloe scottii (assembly GCA_021950295.1). NCBI lineage: Eukaryota > Fungi > Ascomycota > Sordariomycetes > Hypocreales > Clavicipitaceae > Epichloe > Epichloe scottii. The sequence continues at coordinate 2,569,031 of CP083245.1, forward strand.
TTCCCGCCTACTAACCTTATCTAAAGGTTACTATTAATATATATAAGGTAGATAAGGAGAGCGCTAATAAGGAGGTTAATACTTAACCCTAGGAAAATAAGTAGCCCCTAAGTAGAGTCTTATATAGGGGCATAGAGGCTAGTTATTACCTATAGATAAGGATAAGTATAGCTAGTGTATAGACATAGAGGAAAATATAGAATACTATATAGATTAACCACTATTCTTAGTTCCTATACTCTTTAATATATATTTATACCTTAATATTTAAATTAATAGTAGGTGTAATTACTATAGCGCTATTAGTAAATTAGTAGCATAATAACTAAGCCTAGAGCTTATATAATTACTAAAGCAGAGGCAGGTCTATATAGTAGTGGAAATAAGAAGAAGGGGGTCTATACCTAGGAAGATATATCTTTAATTATATATATAGTATATATAAGGATTAATATTAATAGGTAGGAATTATTAGTATATCTATATATTATATTAGGTCTTACTTAAGACGTAATCTTTAGGATGCTATAGTTAAAATAGTAAGATATTATTATTTATATAGCTAAGCAATAGTTAGTAATTAGGGCGGCTAAGGGTCTATGCGTTTCTAAGGCAGCGGAATGTGGTATAAGCAAACTAGTTTAGGGAATTATTAGGTCCTTATATATAGCGGAAGCCTAATAAGCCTAATATAAGAAGGATATAACTATAAGGTTTATTACTATAAGTCTAAAGGAAATTATAATAGTATTATAGGTTACTGCCCTAAAGTTAAAACCTACCCGCCCTAATACTTTAATATTACTAGATAAACTAGTAGACTTTAAGGACCTATTTAATAAAGCAAAAGTAGATAGCTTACCTCCTTATAGGGGGTCTCTTAATTACTATATATATATACATAAGAACCTAGATAGGTCTAAACTAGCACTTCTATAGGGTCTATTATATAATATACTAAGGGACTAACTCTTAGAGATTAGACGCTAGATTACAGACTTAATAGATAAGGGATAGATTTAAGCAAGCTTCTTATTAGTAATAGCCCCTATTCTTCTAGTTAAGAAGGCTAGAGATAGTTAGCATTTTTGCGTAGACTACTGCGCACTTAATAAGATAATAGCCTAGGATTATTACCCTCTCCTATTAATTAAGGAAACGCTATGCTTACTCTCCTAAGTATAATAGTTTATAAAGGTTAATATCTATATAGTATTCTATAAACTATAGATAGCTAAAGGTAAGGAGCACTTAATAGCGTTTTAAACTAGGTTTAGGTTATTTAAATAGCTAGTCTACCTATTTAGCCTAGCAGGAGCACTAGCTACCTTTTAATATTATATTAATAAGTCCTTAGGGGATGCATTAGGGGATTTTATTATAGTATATTTAGATAATATCTTAGTCTATTTAGGGGGATTAAAGAAAGACTATATAGCTAAGGTTTAGCTAATATTAGGCTAATTAAGGGCAGCGGGCCTTTACCTAGATCTTAATAAGTCTATATTCACTATAAAGGAGGTCTAGTACCTAGGCTATATTATTATAGTAGGTTACTCTATTCGCCCTAATCCCACGAAGATTATAGCTATTAGGAATAGGTAGCCCCTATAAAGTTATAGGGGGTTTATAGTTTCCTTAGGTTTATGAATTTTTACTATAATTTTATCTAGGATTTTTTAGAGCTAGCTACTCCACTTATATGCCTTACTAAGAGGGATGTCCTGTTTTAATAGGAAGCTAAGGAAAGCACTGCCTTTAAAAGGCTTAAAGAGGCTTTTATTAAATACCTAGTCCTAGTATAGTAGGACCTAGACTAGCTAATAGTAGTTAAAGCGGATTATTTAGGGATAGCCCTAGGAGGGTGCCTCTTATAGGAGGGTTAGGATTATATCCTATATCCTATTATATACTATTCCGCAAGCCTCATAGCCTTATAAAGGAATTATACTATTTATAATAAGGAGCTTCTAGCTATTATCTCTTATCTTAAGGCATAGTTAGTAAAACTATAGGGAGTGTCCTGCCTATTTATAATCTATATAGATTATAAGAATTTAGAATACTTTATAATACCTTAGCTAATATTAGAATAGCAGGCCTAGTAGGTAAATACACTTGCTTTATTTAACTTTTACCTCTAATATAGGCCTAGCATATAGGCTCACTACCTAGATACTCTTTTATAAAGGGACTAGGATAGGTTAGGACCTAGTATAAGAATAGGATAAATACTATAGCCTATTACTATTTTAGGACTCTTATAGTTACTATTAGAGTTAGGGGGGGTTATAGCTAGAGTCTACTATTATTATATATAGCACTACTACTAACTAGGGAAGCTCTCTTTACTATAAGGCACCTATAGACTTTATAGGATTAGGTAGTTTAATTAGATCTAATATACTATATCTAGCTTTAGGTAATTTAAGAAGGGGTAAGGAAGTTTCCACTAGAAGTAATAATAAGGGAATAGGTTATAGATTACTTACTAAGTGCCTATAGGGCGCTCTAGTTTTAGGGCTAGACCTAGGTCCTAGCCTAGGAACCTCTTATAATAATGCTTATCTAATAATATTATAATTCGCTAGTAGCAAGGCACCTAGGACATAACACAATATTTTAGATCTTATAGCAGCAGTTTTATTAGGATAGGATATTATAGGATATTATAAGGTTTATCTATAACTACTACTACTTTAGTAGTTATAAAAGTTATTAATAACATTAGGGCTTATTAAAACTATTACCAATCCCTAACTAGTTCTAGTCGCAAATCTCTATTAACTTTATAATAAACTTACTAGTATTATCCCTAGAATAGCCCTAGTTCCTTATAGTTATTACTAATAGGCTTTCTAAGTTTATTTAATTAGAGGTAATAACCTCTATTATAGCTAAGGAGTGTGTAGAATAGTTTAAGATAGTATAGTAGAGATTTTAAGGTTTTCCTTAGTTAATTATTATAGACTAAGGGTTAGATTAGTTAGGAAACTTCTAGATAATATTATACTTAAGAGTTAGGATTAACTAACTTCTTTCTATATTATATTACCTATAGACAGATAGCAGCATAGAACAGGTAAATTAGGAGGTGCAAGTAATACTATATATATCTATCTCCTTCTTACAGTATAATTAGCCTAAATACTTAGCTGCTTATTAGCTTGCGATTAATAATAGGACATCCTTAGTTATAGGGATAAGTCCTAATAGATTACTATATAGCTATAATTTAGAACCTATTTAGTTATAGCTAGACCTAGCACTATCCACTATAACCTCTAAGGGAAGGGTAGTTTAGTTCCTAAAATACCTCTAGAAGGGGACTTATTTAGCTTAGGCTATAATAGCATATATATAATAATATTAATAGGATGTAATATTAGCATTATATTACCTAGTAGAACGTTTCTAGGTTAGGGATAAAGTATAGCTCTTACTTAGGAATATTAAAACTAATCGCCCTTTATAGAAGCTTAATTAGGTTACTATAAAATACACTATTATAGAAGTTCTAATACCGCTTATAGTCTAATTAGATATACTAAGAGGCATTTACCTAGTCTTCTATATAGATCTTATAGAGTAAGTAGTAATAGACCCCTTCTAAGTTAGAAGCTCTAAGACTCTAGACTAGATCTAGAATAGATATTATTAGAGGATAATAATAAACTTATTAAGGAATACTATATAAAGCAGATCCTTATAGCCTAGAATACACTAGGTAAAGGTAATAAATATAATATACTAGTTAAATAGGTAGGTTACTTATAACTAATATAGGAACCACTAGAGAACATAGTAAACACAGGGGTGCTAGATAACTTTAAATAGGAATAGGGGGATATATAATATAATAATAGACTAAGTTAATTAAGCAAAAGTTATCTACTAAGAGAGACTATATATAGGACTAGGGGTATACTTATACTACTACCTATAATAAATTATTTAGTATAACTAAGATATGCTCTTACTATAGCTATTTTAGCTACTAAATCCTTATTAATCTCACTAGAGGCGCTATTAAACTCTATTTCGCTCCTATTAATAGGGGTAATATATTAAAGAGGGGACAAACTATATCTAGCTTAGGGGTAATAGATATCTATATAGTGGTTATTATAGCTCTATCCCTAACGCTAAATAATAGAAGAGGTATATTACCTAGAGGGCAAAAGATAGGAGTATATAGATAGGGGCTTAGTTCCTATATAGTTACTAGAGGTTATAGGAAGATATTTAGACTTAGTATAGGGGTAACTAGTCCTATTAGGGAGGGTAAGCTATATTTAATATAAATTAGTAAAGGGGATACTAGAAGAGCGCTAGGATTAACACTAATAGTAATAGGAAGGTAATTTATTATATAGCTTAATATATTAAGGATTAGTCTTAGGACTAATATAGCAATAACTAGGGGAGAGCGCGCTAATTATAGCGGTAGACTGCTTATAGAAATCCTATTATATAGTAACTATACTATTTATAAGCTACTAGTTTTACTAAAATAGGGCACTAGTAACTTAGTATAGTAAGTTATTTATTCTATAACTAGCTAAGGGACTACTACTAATAAAGGGGATAATATTAAGTCTAGTTATATTTAAGGCAGGAGTATTAGTTAAGGGGGATAGCCTAAGGGCTAAATAGATAGGTACTAGATTAAACTAGGCCTAATTAAGGAGAGAGTTTTAGCGGGCAATAAGGGACTAGTATTTCTAGAATAGAATAGGCAATTTTCGCTTTATAGTCGCTAACTTAGCAACACTAGGTTCTATAATATACTAGCCTATAGTAATTTTAGCTTTAAGATCTTTTAGGGCATAATAGAGGCAAGGGTTAGCAGATAGGTACCTAGTTAGCTAGATATAGGTAATGTAATTATATTAATAAGGAGGGCAGGACTTACTACTCTTAGGTAGGTAATAGTCTATAATACCTATAGTTAGGGCCTGTTTTATATAGGGACTATAGGGATAAAAAACTAAGGTAGGCGTGGCATACTACTTATTATCTAAGTTACCTTCTATAAGATATTTGCCTATAGAATAGGCAGGAGGCATAGTAGGCGTAGCAGGGCTATAGGGAGGAGGATTATAAGGGTATAGTATATTAATAAGCGTTTATATAGGATATAATTAAGGTTTAATAAGGGAGTAGGAAGAATCTAAGATAGGATTATAATATATAGAAGGTAAAGTTAGAAAAAGGGAAGTTAGGGGAGGGAAAGGGAGGGTAAGTAAAATGTTTTTATATATAATATAAAAGTAAAGGTAAGGTAATAAACTAGTAGGGGCGGGGTTAGGGGGTTATTATAATAATATAAGGGGCTAGTAGGGCTACGCATAAGCCACGTTATATATACTATATAATAATAATAATACAACACAATAGGTAAAGATAACTCCACACCCGCTACTAGGATATATATAACGCGTGCGCGTACTATATTTAAGGTAATAATAATAAACCGTAATAGGTAGAGATAACCCTATAACCTAACACTAGGATATGCATAACATAGGGGCGTACTATATTTAAGTTAAGGGGAGCAGAGAGGGGTAAGAAGGTTTTAAAGGGAATAGGGAATAATTTATACTCTTAGGAGATATTGCCAGGATAGGTAAGTAGGGAGGTATATAAAGGGCTTAGGCTTTGCCTAAGCATTAGTTATAGCTTAGAAGGATAGGTAGCTAATAGGAACTAGTAAGGGTTTAGGAAGGAGGCTAATATAAGATAGCTAGGGGATATAAGGGGCATAAAGGGGGATAGACTAGCTCTCTTCCTTTCTTCCCTCCTTAAGTTTCTTAATATTATATCAACGCCCAACAGCAGTTGCCTAGGGGCCAGTCCATAACACTTATTACTTATTATTTACTATCCTTATTATAATTTCTTCTATAAGGAATCCTAAACTTATAGGGTCTAGTTAGCTATATAATAATTCTAAACAATAGATATTAGTAGTTTTATTATAGTGCCTCTATAACTTAATATTTAACTTACTAGATAATAAATAAATAAACCTTATAGTATTAGTAGTTTTACTACTATATCCTTATTACTTTACCTCTATAAACTTTAATAGAAATATTAGTAATTATAAGAATATTACCTTTACTTTCTTCTCTTTATTAATATAATCTAACCTTCTTAATAGTATATTAGCTAGGTTTAATTTCCTTGCCTTATATATAATTATAAAATTAAATAGATAGAGCTTATCTAACACTATAACCTACTTATTACTTAGCTTTAGCTTTATAGCTAGGTACTTATAGTTAAGATAATTAGTTATAATAGTAATTAAATCTATTAAATAAGCTAGATAGTATCTCTAAGCCTAAAAAGCCTCTTAGACTATAAAAAGCTTTATATCTAGTATTATATAATAAAGTTCTATATTATTTAACTTTCTTAATATATATACTACTAGGTGCTAATAACCTAGTACTAATATTATAAGAATTACTCTAATAGTATATTCTAATATATTAGTCTTTACTCTTAATAGTACTAGTAAATTAAAATAAACTAAAATTAGCGCTTTTTAGAATTACTACGAAAGTTCCCTAAATACTACTAACTTATAGGGCTCTAGCTTAAAGGTTACTAGCTAATTATTAGGAGCACAAAGGCATAAGGGACATTATGAGAGGGCTGCCTCTCTAAGCAAGGCAGATCCCTAGATAACTTATGTGCTAGGACCTAGTAGCTAGATAGTTACGTAGGCATAAAGAGAAGGTATATAATAAGGACCTCTCTTATTTAGGGGAGAGGTTAGAGTTTAAAACCTTTATATACCTACCCCTAGCTATTACCTTTATAGTAGTAACCTTATTCTCTTACTATTACTTTATTTATCTTTTCCTATACCTTTAGTTATAATAAATTAAACTCTTAAACCCTTTAGGGTAAATAGACTATTAGTTATAAATTAAAATATTAGAATTAAATAGGATAGCTATATAATTTATTATATATAGTAACTATATAGCTAGTATACTATACTTAGGTAATAATATAGGATACTAAGATAGTGTAATCCTAGGGTCTAATAGCCTAGATAGGAATAATAAAAATAGCACTCTTAAAGACTAAAATAATAATAAGAAGCTTAATATAAACTAATATAATAATTATAGGGAAATTAAGTATAGTAATAAGGAGCTAAACTAAATCCTTAAATAAGCTAAGACTAAGCTATAAAAAGCTTAGAAAAGATAGAAAATTCTATAACTATAGGAATAGTAATATATAATTAAGTTAGGTACCTTATTAGTAAGTACTAGTACTAGACTTACTAACTTTACTAAAGGACTTATAATTATACTACCTTTAGACTTACTAAGAAGCTTTAAACTTACTATAACTATATACTACTATAGTATTATAAAAATATAACTAAAGACTCTAGTATATAAAGGAGATTTATATAAAAGTCTTTAATATTTCTTAGTAAATCTTAATATAGCTTTTACCCTAGACTATAAGATATTTATTAATAATACTACTAAGGTAGCCTATACTAGTAATTACTTAGTAAAGGATATAAAGTAATAATAAATATATTATATAGCTATAGATAGTTATATAAATTACTAAGACTATACCTAAGCTAGGTTATAAATTAGCTAAAAACTAGAAGAATAAATAAGAATATATAGTGCTTAAAAGCTCTAAGAATACTACTAACCCTTAGATAAGAAAACTATTAGTTATTCTAGGGATTTATAAAAATATAGATAAAAGCTAAGGCTAAACTCCCTAATATAATCCCTATAAGACTTTATATTTATATATTTATTAATAGCCTAAATAATACTGTAAAGAAGCAAATACTTAGCTAGGAGTTCCTAGTAATATAGACTTATTTAGCTAGTTAAGGAAAGAAAGGAAAAGTTATAATAAAAATAGGTTAGAATAGTAACTAAAGTAATAACTATAGATAAGACTATAGATAAAAGAGGTAATACTTAAATTTACTTATAGTAAATATACTATAATAAAGTAGTAAGGGAGCTATAAGATCCCCTATAGTATACTTTAAATATAAATAACCTAGTTATATAATACTAAAATATAAAGAACTAGATTATTTTATTTATAAAAGTATAACCTATATAATACTATTATATAGGAATAATAGTAACTAAGTAGTAAGGTAAGATATAAATAAGATACTAATTAGCTTTACTTAGGCCTAGGATAATACTCTTACTAATAAATTATCTAAGGATATAAGAATAAAAGTTTAAATATTATTATAGTAAGATAATAAATAAGTAGTAATACCTATAATACTTAATATAAGTATAATAGAATTAATTATTTACCTAAAATTATTATTAAAGGTAAATTAGGCTAATATATAGAAAGATAATACATTACTTAAAAGTATAGCTAAGACCCTTATTTTATATTAAGGAATCTTAAATTAGGTTATCTTAGTAAAAGATAGTATAGGCTATATAAAAATATACTAAGTTTACTACTATATTACTAATACCCCTAAGAACCTTATCCTAGGAATAGACTAGGCTAGAGTATAGAAACCTATAGTTATATTCTAGAAAAAGAGACTATAAAGATACCTTATTATAAAAGATTACCTTAACTTTATATTAGGAATATAGTAAGTAAGAAAAGAAGTAAAATGCTTATTTATAGTATTTTTACTTTATTTAGCATTAATTAAGCTTATAAACCTACTAAATAAGAATAAAAAAGATAAGAATATTAGCCCTATAGTAAGTAATACCCTAACTTATAATAGCCTAACTATAATTAAGGTACTAAATACCTATATAATAGGGAAGAAAAGTTTTATTACCTTAATAAACCTTAATAGTAAGGTAATAATACTTAACCTAAAAGAGAACTATAAGTGTTACGTGGCAGAATGCCTAGAAGCGGAAGGGACCCTTATAGGGCTAGATTTAGCAACCTAGAGTAGGGGACAACTTAATTCTTATAACATACTTTACTCCTAATAGTAACTTTCCTAAAGTAAACTTAGCACGATTTATAACCTATTAAATCCGTTAGCCCCTCTAATAGATTTAACCCCTTACGTGCTAAATTAGCACGTAATAAGTGGTAGTAATTAGAGATTCTTTCGTTACACACCTTTGGTTATCTAAGAACAATAGCCTTATGTCTAAAACTAACTATTTATAATGCTAATTTAACCCCTTTTAAACTTTCTAGTAAATAAGACTAAATTATAACTTATTTACTAATTTAGAGCTTTTAATAGTACTAATTTGGAATTTAAATATTAGAAATAAAAACTTGTTAGAATTAATAAATAAGAGGATTTAAATAAGCTTACTTAGTATAAATTTATTAATAGAATAGTAATAAGACACAAATAGCTAGTATACTAGAAACCTCCTATTTATTAGAATACTATAGATTTATAAACTATATGCCTTATATAGAATTAAGTTAAGTCCTATATTATAAAAGCTAAATCTAAGGGATTTCTTTATAAATCTAGTTAATCTAAAGGTAGTAAGGAGTCTAAGAAGAGGTCTAAGAGCACTACTAGTCTAGTTAGTAATACTAATACTACTAAGACTAGGAATAGTATAGAGAAGGGTAAAATTAATAAAGAAAAGGGGATTAAAAACTACCCTAAAAACAACACTACTACTTAATATCTATAACCCCCTAATTACTTATTAAAATTAGACCTAGGAGACCTATAGCTAGGACTATTAGGAAGCATACTAGGTTTAGGGGAACTTTGTGCTAAGCTAGCTAAATCTAATATAGCTAGGATCCTTTAGGAAGTAATTAGTTAATAATAGCTTATATAGTAGGTAATAATAGAAGAAGTAGTAATAAAATTAAGTAGTTAGTAATAAAACTAATAACTAAAATTAGAAGCTTATAAAGTGTAGGAGCCTTAGTAAGGTTAATACTATAATTATAGAATATAACTTAGGGAATAGTATATCTACCTATAGACTAGGGGTAGTATAATAGTAATCTATATGCTAACCTAAACTAAATAGTACTAATAGTATAACTAATACCACTATAATATTAGTAGGGATACCTATAACCTTAGTAATACCCTTACTAAGGTTATTTATAAGGATAATACCCTCTAAACTAGGAATAGTATATAGATCTAAGTATTAAAGGTAAGATAGATTTAGCAATAGATTAGGACTAGAATCCTTAATACATAGATATAATAGAGTAATAGGCAGATTTAATATGGAAAATCATAGATATTAGACACTTTAAGCCTTAATATAAGCCTAAGAAAGCTAGTAATAATCTTATTATATATAATAGGAAGTAAACTATTTTTTATAATATTAAATTATAGATATAGGCAGTTAAAGATTACTTATATTACACTAGTTCTAGCTAATAAGATATTATTTAGAAGAAAGTCTAGATACTATTCTAAGGAGATATAATAGTATAGTATAGGTAATATCTTAATTTAGGAGAAAGGAATGCTATATTTAGCGGAATATTAACTATATTTATAGTAGTTAGAAAGGAATTTAGCATTTAAGTCTAGGATATAATAGTATAGCTTAATAAGGCTAAATATATAATAGAGGATATTATAAAGGAGGTATCTTTTTATAAATTTATATTAAAAATTTTCTAGTATACTAGAGTAAATAGTAAGATAATAGACTATTAGCTATTATTATACCTATGTTATAAACTCTACTTAGAATTGCGTTAAATATATCTAATACTAATAAAAGAGAATATAAGATTAGTATATATTATAATAGTAAATAATAAGAGATGTGACTTATATAACCACCTATGTAATAAGGGTTATACTATAAATAGAAAAGGTAAAGGTAAAACTAAGGTCTATTTCTAATAAGAGAAATCTAGTAGTAATTTAAAAGGGGAAGCAAAAGGAGCCTAAGCTAATTAGAATAGGCTATTTAATATGTAATTCTCTCTAGAAAGTTAATAGTATAGATAGGATAATTAAAATATATAAAGATTTTTAGGTGGTTTTTAGCTAAGGTTATACTAGTAAAATTAGCCCTTTAAGGACTAAAACTAGAAACCTTAGTAAAATAAATTATAGTAAGAAGATAAAGCAAGGAATTGCCCTAGACTTAGTTAAAATAGGTAGGAAAATCTACTAAACTAACTAGATAAATAATAATATTAGGAGACTTTATTATTAGGGTAGGCAAGCTAATTATAGTAGCTAAGGTAGTTTTAGCATTAGAAGAAAATAGGTATAAAGGAAAAGGAATATATATATATTATAGTATATAAGGATAACTCTAATATAAAATAGCATAAAACCTATTTTAAAGACTATAAATACTATATAGTAAAAGAAGGGGAGGTTTTAGAAGATAATAATAAGGAAAGCTAAGGTTAAGATTTAAATTTTATAGAGATATATTTTGTTAAAAATAATAGAAAGAAAGTTAAGAAACTTACTATAGAGACAGGTCTAGCTAGACCTAGATAACTAAGCCTAGAATAGGTTATTAAGGCTATAGTAAGACTATAAGAGGTAAAGTATAATAGGAAAAAGGCAAATACTTTCCTTAAAATTCTAATTAAATTTAATAATAAAGGTAAGAGCTACTAAGTCTATCTTAATATAGGAATATTATTAATCTTAGTAGATAAGGCATAGCTATAGTAGTATAAAGCAAATATAAAATAGGGAATATAGGAACTAAAGCTAGTCTTAGGAGTCTAGTCTTCCTTTTTTATTACTAAAACCACTACTTTTAACTTTTATATCCCTAGGATAGTGTGTAAAACTAAGATAACTAGATATTTTATAGTAATAGTAAATATAATACTAAATCTAGGGCCTAAATTACTACTTAGTATAAATTTCCTATATAATTTTAGGGCAAAAATCGATTTTATATAACCTAAGGTAGTATTTAGATTAGTATATAGCATAATAGTATAGGTAGAAATATTTTAACTAGTAAGCAAAGTTCCTTACTAATAAGTAATTATAGTATAGATAGTAATAATTCCCCTAAAGGTATAGTTATATATACTAGTTACCTAGAAGGTAGGATAGAAGAATTAGGAAATAAGCGTTTATTATATACTATTATATTTAATATTTCTCCTAGACACACTCTTATACAAATCTAGCTAGGGATAGATAGTTACTTATAACCTAACTAATAAAACTATTACTATTTCTAAGCACTAGAAGGTTATATATCTAATAGTAGCTAGGGAGGTTACTATAAACTATATAATTAATAACCTATTTATATATTATACCTTTTTTAGCAAAGATATTATAGAAAAGAGTAAAGAGAAAGCTAAAACTAATAAGGAGACTAAAGGAGAGGAAGATAACCTTAATTTAAAGAAAGTTAATATAGGAGTACTCTCTTATAGAATCTTATATCCTAAGGAAATTCTATTTATAACTAATTAATTTAGGGTATAGGTAGCTAATATTAATAAAGAGGCTATAAATAAACTTATTAAGTTTATAGATAAATATAATATTTACTATAATAGGGGTATTATACTAATGCTAGAAGACTAGAAAATAAGAATTAATCTTATAAAGGGATAGTAGTATTAAATAAGGCTAATTAGGCCTTATAAACTTAGAAAATAGGATACTAATAAACTTAATAAAGTATATAATAAACTCTATATAAAAGGGAAGATATTATATCTAAATAAACTAGTAGTAATTGCGTGCCTAGCGTTTATAGTCTAGTAAGAGACTAGCTAAGAGAGGAAAGGAAGAGTTATAGTTAATATAAGACTACTAAATAATATAGTAATACTAGATATATACCCTTTACCTAACTAAAGCAATATTATAAATAATACCTATAGTAAGAAAGTGATTTCTCTTTTAATAAAACTGGTTTTTCTATTAATTACCTATTTAATAAGACTATTAAGCACGCATAGTAGTAATATTAAATAGAGGTCTAGAAGCGTTAAATATAGCACTAATAGGGTTTAAAAACTCTCTAGCTTTTGCCTAAAGATTTATAGATAGACTATTCTAAAAGTATAAATACTTTATTTAGGTATATATTAATAATATTATTATGTTTTTAGATAATTTAGAAGATTATTTAAGCTATCTTAAAATAGTTCTTAAAATCCTTAAGGAGAATAGATTAATAATTACTATAAAAAAGTTATTTATTAGCTACCTTACTATTTAGTTACTAGGATTTATTATTAATAGTAATAGAATTATAAATACTAATAATTAGCTTAAAGTGTTTTAAAAGATAATATTTCTAAGTAATTTATTAAGTCTTAAGACTTTTATTAGAATAGCTAGATTTTTACATAATAGAATCCTATAGTTTAATATATAAATCTAACTATTATAGGCATAAAAAACAGCGTTATTATGCAAATTTTAAGAAAAGGATAAAAAGATTACTAGTATCTTAAAGCTAATATAGAAGAGAAAAACGTAAGTAAAGACATTTTTACTAACTAGAGATAAGGAAAAGGCGTTTAAAGATATTAAGATATTTTTAAGTAAGAAATAAACTTTATAGTACTATAACCTAAAGAAGCTACTATTCTTTAAAATTAATGCTTATAAAGAGGGATTTAGTCTATATATTTTCTAGCTATAAGAAAAATAGGATAGTTAAAGCATTCCTAGGAGGGAGATTAAAAATAACTAGATATAGCTAATTCTATTCCTTTCTAAACCAATATTAAGCGTTAAAAAACAATATAGTTTAATAGAGGCAAAGGTAGCTATAATTACATAGAGTGTTAGAAAGCTCTAGAAGATAGTGTAATCTAATAACGCTATAGTTAATATATTAACTAACTATTCTCTAGTAAAGGGTATTATTAAATATACCTTATTATTAATAATAGACCTTAATAAGGCTAATTTAAAACTAGCTAAAGTTATAAATTATTTGTTATAATTTAGCCTAAAGGTAATATATATACTAGGAGTGTTAAATATGGTTTTAGACACACTCTCTAGATTACTAGTAGAGGTAACCTATAGGGAAGTAGCGTAAAAAAGCTAATATAATAAGTTAGATACTAGTGCATATTTTAGTAAAGAATATACCATAACTGTAATTATAGATAATAAACTTAAGGCTAGAATTATTAAGGGGTACTAATCTAATTATAAGTTTAGCTAAATTATCACATTAATAAAAGCCTACTAAGAAAAATAAGCAGCAAAGAACGCTAGAACTAGACTAAAGATCCCTCTATATAGCTAGGATTTACGTAAGGATAGACTATTATACTACTATAGTAGGGATAGATTTTTCTACCTATATATTCTAATAGTAAAGGTTAAATCTATACTATAATTAGTATATAATAAATAGTAATACTTTAGAATTATAAGGATAGTAGTAGAATTATAGTTAGTTTATTTTACATAAATAAGTTAATGTATTTATAATTATATAGCCTATTATATAGTGTGTTAGGAGAATATAATTAATTATATAAAGCCCCTAGGGGAAATGCAGCCCTTATAGTTAAAACTAATGCTATTTTATATAATTTCCCTTAATTTTATAACGGATATGCTAGAGGTCTTATTAGTAAATACTATATAGTAAATAGAAGGGTATATAATATATAACTTACTATACCCTATAAACTGCCTTTTTAGTAAGAGAATATTATTAATACCTAGATATACTACGTATCCTATAAAAATCTAGGTAGAATTACTTCTTTAAGTACTATATATTACAGATTAGGGGTTACTAAGATAGATTATAAGTAATAAAGACTTAAAGTTTATATCTAATATATAGAAAGCTATATTTAAGTAAGTAAGGGTAAAACTCCTTATAAGTACTATGTATTATCCCTAGATAGATAGAATAGCTAAAAGAAAGAACTAAATAGTAATAATTACAATATAGTATTATATAGTAATAGACTTAGATATAACATAGATATTACTATTACTAGCATTATAATACTAACTAAATAACACTATAGCAATAAGTACTAGCTAGGCACCTAATAAGCTATTATATAGATTTTAGCCTTTAAGTATTATTAACCTTCTTTTACCTAATAATATAACTAATATAAGAACTAGCGTAAATAATATTATAGTACTATAGAAACTATATTAGTATAAAGCTTAATTAGCAATTATAATAGTAGCTATACTAGCGAAAATTTAGTATAATAACCGCTATAAACTAGTTAATATTAATAAAGATAATATAGTTTACCTATAATTATATAAGGAATATAAACTACCTAGTAAGCTAAAGAAAAAATAGTCCCTATAAAAGGCAAGTCCCTATAAGGTACTAGAGAAGGTAAATCTATTAGCTTATTAGTTAGAATTCTTACTAAATTTATAAGTATATCTAGTAGTATTAGTAGCATAGCTATAGAAGCTAGTATAAGAAAGGGATCTATTTAAGAGGGAAAAACTAGCTTTGCTACTAATTTTATTTAATAATCTAGAGGAAATAGATTATTAGGAAATTAAGCAAATCTATGATTATTAGGTTAAAATTTTAAAGTAAAAAAACAAGGTAGTAAGAGTAAAGTTTCTTATTAGATAGAAAGGATATACTACTAAAGATAACTAATAGGTAGCTAAAAATAAGATACGGATTAATGCGTCTAAAATAGTAAAGGAATACCTTAGGAAGAACCTAATTAATTAGGCTAAAGAATATATAAAAAGAGACTAGTAACCTATAAAGAAATAATAGTAGTAAAAGGAGAATTTAAATAATAAGTACTAGATCTAATAAGCTAGTAAGGAGGTAGGAGTTTCTAGGGGCCTACTTATATATATTATTTATTATACTAACTAGGATTATCTTACTATACTTAAACTTTATATTATTATATAATTAAATAATAATTATAGCGTAGTTAGATTTAGTATAAGCGTAGTTAAATTTAACTAAGTTATTACATTTTACTTTAAAGTAATAACTAGTAAGAGTGCTAGCATAGAATTTAAAGTAGCTAAAGCCTTTATTAGTAAAAATAATAGATTTAGCATTTACAAAGGAAGCAATAAACTTAGCATTAATAATAGAGATTAATAATATTTATAAGCAATATAAAACTATAAGGACTATAGGAAATATTATATTAAATAAAACCATTTTACCCTAGGAGTTAAATACGCGTATTATATGCTTAGTGTAAACCTAATTCCTCCTAATTTCCTATATTAAAAGCCTAATCTTATTATATTTAATAATAAGATTAATATCTAAGAATAAACACTATATAAGCAAATCCTAGTAGTGTATCTATGTATTTAAGTTCTAGCATTAATATAATAAAATTAACTTTTAGGGGAACTTATATACGCTAATTTAGGGAGATAATAAGCTAATACTAAAGAAGAGTAAGCTAAATTTAAATAATAAATAGATAATAAGTTATTTAAATTAGGAATAGCTAGCTATTTTAAGGATAAGAAATTCCTTTATTACTATATATAACTAGTAAAGAGAAGTAATTAATAAAGGGAGTATATGCTTCCTATTCTTTAAGTAAAAGAACTATACTATTAGTAGTATCTAAGGGAAATACAAATATTAGTAAAGGAATTTAATAAGTTAGCCTAATAGGTAGGAGATAGTAATAGTAATAATATAGGAGCTACTAGTATTATAAAGGATATAGTTAAATCTAAGGGGCGCTAAGAGAAAACGCTAACTAAGGATTTAGGAAAAGAGGTTAAGAATAGTAAGAGTAATAAAATTATACTAACTAATACTAGAAAAGAAAGATAGGAGCGTAAAGAAGCACTAAGATAATTACTAAAGGATAACCTTACTAAAGCTATAAAAAGAAAATAACTTATAGAGAGTAAAATAACATAAGGAAAAAATAAAATTAGTAATATATTAGATAAAGAAGATAATATAATAATAGTTAACCTCACTAATATAGCTACTAAATCCTCTAACTAGGAATCTAGATTTAAGGATAAACCTTTAGAAACTAAAGTTAAAGATAGGATTTTAGAGAGTAAAATTAATAATAAAGTTAATAAGATACTAGTGGAATTCCTTATTAGACTATTATAGGTCTATATATAAATTACAGAGCTTAATTTTAAATTATTATATATTAGATTTAGATAGCCTAGCTCTAGAAAAGACACTCTAAAGCTAATGCCTAAAATTAGAGTAGTAGTATAAAAAAGAATAATAGAAGAATTTAATATAAAGTATAAAGGAAAAGGCATTAAAGGGATTAATTTTAGCACTTTCTAACACACTATAGTAGGCTAAAAAGGTAGCATATAGGATATGTAGTATGCTATATAGGCATGCGTATACGAATTTGTATTAAAAGGCGCTATAAGAGTGTTAAATAGATTAGAGGTGTATCTAAATAATATATATTTTATATTATAGTAAAATATAATTATATAGATTTTTACTATTTTTAAAGAATAAAAGGTAATATTAAAAATAAGAAAAGTAATAGTAAAACTAAATAGAAAGCTATTAAATTAAATTACTACTAATCTAATAGAATATAGAGTAATATAATAGGTAAAGAATTAGATAAAGATAGTAGTAGTAGCCTTCTATAATAGCATAATAGTTAAACGTAAATAGTAAATAGCTATATATAATAGCACTATATCTTTACTACTATAAGTAGATTTATTAGCTCTCTATTTTATAGATAAATATAGAGTAGTAAACGCTATAATTACTAGTGTATTAGCTAGTGTTAGTAGGGCGGATTTGCTTTGCGTTAGCACTAATAAGGAGCTAACCTAGAAATCTACTAAATCCTAAGAGAATAAGAAGAGGGATAGAGAATATAAGTAAAGTAAAATTAATAATATAGTAGACTAAATAGATAAGATAGAAGGGGCTTTTAATAATAAAGAAGGTAAAAAAAATAAAGGAGAAGTTTATATAAATAGTAGAAATACTGTTATAGACTGGCCCCTAGGCAACTGCTATTAGGCGTTAATATGATATTAAGAAACTTAAGGAGGGAAGAAAGGAAGAGAGCTAGTCTATCCCCCTTTATGCCCCTTATATCCCCTAGCTATCTTATATTAGCCTCCTTCCTAAACCCTTACTAGTTCCTGCTAGCCACCTATCCTTCCACGCTATAACTAATGCTTAGGCAAAGCCTAAGCCCTTTATATACCTCCCTACTTACCTATCCTAGTAATATCTCCTAAGAGTATAAATTATCCCCTATTCCCTTTAAAACCTTCCTATCCCCTTATCCTATCTATATTATTACCCTTCTACTAATATTAATATCCCTTATATAAGTAATCCCCTCTCTACTCCCCTTAACTTAAATATAGTACACCCCTATGTTATATATATCCTAGTATTAGGTTATAGGGTTATCTCTACCTATTACGGTTTATTATTATTGCCTTAAATATGGTACGCGTACGCGTTATACATGTCCTAGTGGCAGGTGTAGAGTTATCTCCACCTATTGTATTATATTATTATTATTATTTTGTCAAGCGGAAAACAACACCCCAAAAGACACGATGCTAGCCCACACGCGTAGGTAGCTTTGACGTCTGCGCACGTCAAAGGGGGTTAAGAAGCTTAACTGCAGCGACCCATCATAAGGCTAGATTATCTCTATAAGATAGAGATAATCTAGATTAAATGGTCTAACGGATTGGAAGTGACCTAACGGTCGAATTAGTGTGGGTAATAATAATCTTATTAATTTATCTTATCTTAAAACATAATAATAAGCTATAGTAAAGCTAGGCATAAAAACTCTATATCTAATATGCGTGATAAGCTCTAGAAGCCTAGTTAGAAGTGATCCCTTTATAGACTATTTAATCCCTGGCTTATATAACTAATATTATTATCCCTTAGTGTAATAAATATCCCTATAACCCCTAATGCTATTATTGCGAATGCGTGTGTTTCTAGGCGCGCGATTTAGGCTACATAATACCTCCCTAGGTGTGCACTGGTTAACCCTAACTATATATAGACTAAAAACAAACAGGATGTAAAGCAAGATTAGCGGACTATAGCTTATATATAAGGGGAGCCACTATTTAATCTATCTTATAGGGAAAGACTTCCTATAGTAGAGGGGAAAGAAAAGAAGAGAAAATAAGGAAAAAAAAAAGAAAAATAAAGTAATCCTCCCTAATTATAGTCCTAAGTTCCTTATCTCTCTAGAGAGCTTTAGTGTCTTTAGTATATATAGATAATTAGTAGGTAACGTTAGCAAGGGTATATAAAGAGCTAGGCGTTTAGAATCTTACTAAGTAGCCCTTTACTTATGGTTTACCTACTAATTAATTAATCCTAAGGCGCGTTGTCTCTCCCGCTAATAAGCGTTAATAATGCTTACTTACGTTCCTTAAGAAACTAGCCCTAGTGGCACTACTAACGCATAGGTAAATAATATTAGTAATTAAGCTATGGTTTTCCTTTACATTATATTCTATACTTTAAGGAAAGGAAGCAGATTAATAGTTATAGCTTATCTAGTGTCTCTAAGAGGTTAGCGTATAACCTCTTTATTTGCTTAATCTATTAAGGCTTAATATCCGCTTACTTAGTTTTGCCTAATAACTCTATAGATTTATGCTAACCTTAGCTAGTCCTTAATATCCATTTAAAACAATTTATAAGTTATAGCTTACTAAGATTAGGTGCTTTATTCTTAGGTACCACGCATTTAATCCTATTATGCCTTATAGAGTGCTTTAAGCTAAGTAACTAAAGACTATAGTATCTTATTATAACTAGAAGTAGAAGATAGTCCTAATAAAGACTCTTATAATGCTTAAAATCCTACCTTTTTATTTAATCCTTAGCTACTAGTGGCTCCTTATTATTATTTAGCATTAAGTTCCTGCTATATCTACTATTCCTATTCCTATAGTAATTCTTAAATACTAATATTAAAGACTTTAGGATTATTTATAAAAACATAAGCTATAGGCTACTAGAAATCCTAAACATAAAGTCTATTAACTTACGCTATCTTAGTGTACTATTTAATTAGGTAATTATTATTACTAGTCTTATGCTTCTAGGCTATAACCGCTATACTTACTAGTAATCCTCTACTAATTATTTAAGTAGTAAAGCAAGGCATCTAGTGTATTATTATATTATACACTAAATATTAAAGATTAAAGTCTTTTTAGTAAGATAATTCCCTAGGTAACTAATCCCCTATTATAAGCTTATTCACTACTATATTATATAGGACTTATAGAGTTCTTTTAAGGGCTTTTATATAGCTATATCTTAGGTTTAGGATATTATTAGTTATTATCCAGTCCCTAAGATAAAGCTTAAATTAGTGCCTAATACGTGAATCCCTGCTAAACGCATATAGTTATTTAAACTTAATGCTATATTAGTTTAGTGTGTTCTAGTTCTCTATAAGGAGATTAAGTGCTTAATAACTAACTTAGTAATAAATTATTTAAAGAAGGAATCCTAGGTAGGCATACCTATACTCCTAATTTCCCTTCTACTCTATAGCTAGGACTATAATTGCTTTAAAATCATATAGGTAATTTAAAAGTTATATAATTTATCCCTAGCTACCTATAAAGTTAATAAACCGCTTAATTTAGCCTTCTCCTATAGTATTAAAGTAGTAAAGATACCCTTATTTCTAATTAAATAGAAAGTAGGTCTAATAGTTTATAAAGAAAGCAAATCCTACTATAATATATTAATAGCTTATATATAAGTAAAGGTTAACTAGGTTATACTATAAGCTATAAGTAATATTAACTAGCTAGTAGGAGGAATAAAGCCTTCCTGCCTTTAAACTAATTAATTACTATAAAGTATTTATATTAAAATTCTCTATAGCGTGTAGTTTAAATGCTTAAGGTAGCATAGCTACTATTACCTCTAGTCCTTTTATAATAATCCTCCCTATAGCAAATAGCTTAAACTAATTAAGCTAGTCCTTATTTAGGGTCTTATAGGCCTTTCTTAAGAACCTATAAATGTCTATAGAATGTTATTACTAAGTTAAGGGTATCTAACTAGGCCTAATTAGTGTAACTTTATTAAAGTTATTACTATCTTAGTGTATTTTAAATCTTAGTAAGAGCTATAGCTAGTCCTGCCTTAGATAGAATAATAGTAGCTACTATCTATAGAGATTAACTAGGTTAAGTCTAATAGTGCCTTCTTCCTCTTCCCTAAAGAAAGATCCTTCTATTCTATATATTAAAACATAAATATAGTATATTATTAGGTACCTCTTGTTTATAAAGTACACAATAGTCTTACTATCCACTTTAGTATAGGCATTGTTAGACACCTTAGATTCCTTGTATTTCGCTATAATAAGGTATAATTAAATAGAATGTATAGGTATGTATATAAGAGTAGTAAGGGAAAGGATAGTAGTTGCTTTTAGGAGATAAAGTAATTATAATATAAGGAGAGGTAGGATATAAGAAGAACTTAAGAAAGGAAGGCTTTAATAACTAAAGAAGAGTATAATAATATAAGAAGTAGGCAAGATTAAATAGTTCTTATGACCTAAGCCTTATTCTTATAGCTCTTAATAGTTATATAGTTAGTTAGTGGCGGCTGTCTATAGCTACGTTCCCTTTTATAACTAATGGTTGCTAACACCTGCTATTAGGCAACGGTTATAAGGATTAGATAAATCCTATAAATTAAACTTCTTTAGCACCCTTATTAGTTATTAGGGCTGCCTATCTATTAGTTATTAATACCTATTATTAAGGAATAGTTATAAATTAAGGTATTTAAACCCTCTCTTTTCCTCTCTATCCTATCTTTTATAAACCTTTATTTCTCTTTCCTTTAACTATTTAATTATAGCTAATTCTCTTAATATAACCTATTAAAGGCTTCCTAATATTACCACTATTATTAGGGCTAGTGTCTTAGAGGCGGAACTTATAGTAACTAAGACTATTAACTAGTCTAATTATGCAGAGATCTACCCCTCCTACATTAGTAGAGATTATATAGGCTTAGGCATTATTTAATCTTATACTAGACTACTAGCTAATAGTTTTGTTTTTATAGTTTAAGTTTCTCTTTATATTCTAGGTTTATAGTAGTATTAATATTAGTAATAGTGGCGTTCCCTTATATACTAAAATTATTCTCTAACCTATAGATAATATTCTAAAGGGGGTACCTCCCTATCTCCTTAAGGTAATAAAGAAGATAAACTTAGTAAAGGACTTTATTAGAAGCTACACTAAGAAAGAAAGTGCATTAGCTCTAGTAGTTAAAAACGGTTATTAATATTAAGTCCTTATTCTAGCTAAAATAGCTTATCCTAATAGGTATTTTCTACACGCTCTTTTATAATATCCTAAGCGTTACTAGGCTTTGCTTATCTCTATGTATAGTAGATTAAATAGTGTCTTCTATTCTAACTGCTTAAACTTATATATATAATACATTAACTTCTTTAATAAGTATATATACTTCCTATTCTATGGTTACATATTAATTCTAGGTATCCTTAAGGGTGCCTATAGTAATTATATCTAGAATAGCTCCTATGCTATAAGCTATAAATAGCGCTTTACTTCTAGGTATTAGCCTAGATCCTTAAGAGAGAGGGCTCTAGCACTATTCTTAGGTAAAGAATAGACTACTAAGGTAGCTAAGGTAATTCCCCTTAATCTAACTAGCATTAACTTTAAGAATTCCCCTTACCTAGAAATAGATATGCCTCCCCCTTTCTAGATAGTTTATAATAAAGGAAAAATATGCTATATCTTTTAATTTAGGGAAATAAATAAGAAAACCAGTAACTTAGCTCCTAGAACTATACTATAATTACTTAATCTATAGTATTTAAAAATAAAACCTAATCTTTTCTTAAAAATAAAAGTAAAGTACAAATAAAATAAAAGTTAAAATAGCTTCTAGTAGGTATATTATTAAAGAGTTAGGGAATAGACCTTATATTCTTAATGCTATTTAATTATTAATTAAGGTAACCTAACTTTAATCTTATAGTATAGGTACTATTAGGGTAGAAGTTTAACTTTATTATCCTTAAGCACTAGCCTTTCCTTACTTATCCCTTCCTAATAGTAGGTGCTCTTATTATTAATTATTTAATCTAATATATTATATTAAGCTATTAATAGTATAATGCTTAAAACCTCCTTATTATAGTTATTACTAATTACCTCTTCTACCTAGTTACGTTAAGGAGTATAAAGCTATTTATCTATAGTAGAAGTCCACTATCCTTCTAGATCTAGGAGGAATTTCTTAATATAGTCCCCTAAGATTATCTTTATAAGTTTAATACTATCTAGCGTTTATAAATAGTAGGCTCTAGAGATTAGCGCGTGCTTATAAATTCAAAAGGGTCTATTCTACCTTATTATAAGCTTCTGTGTTATAGATATATTAATATTCTATTAGATATTATATACTAAGACAAGATCCCTAGGTTTTAATTAATCTTTCCTAATTAAAGTAGCCTAGTTCTTATTAGTTTATTTTGTAAGTTACTATCTAAATTTAAATACCTTTATTCTCGCTTTTTTAATGTCTTCTACTTTTTATTTAAGCATCTAAACCTACGCTTTAAATAAGTCTTAACTACCTATAATCACGTCCTAATTAATTAGTCTCTAAGTTAGAAATTTAACTTCTAAAGGTAGTATTAGCTCCTATCTATAGATTAAATAAAACGCGGACTTTCTATGTAATTTATAAATAGTAGTGTAATCTATAAGAAGAGCCTTATTAAGGCGCTTAAACCATTATCTATCTAATCTGCCTAACTTTGCTAGGGCAGATATAAGAGACTAATATCTAACTTTAATAGGGGAATTTGCCTTTAGGTTATACCTAGATATTTAGATTCTAGTAATGCTAACATCTATAAGTGCTTCCTTAAGGTTCCTATGCATTTTAGGTCCTCTATTATAGATAATAAATTAGAAGAGCCTAAACCTACTAATTAGAGAGAAGAGAAACTTCCTAATTACTAATATAGTAGCGTTCTTAACTAGAGTAGCCTTTACCTAACTAGTAAGGTTATACCTAGCTTCTAATAGATACTTATATCTATAATTAATTAGTAGGTGCTAAGTATTAATGTAAATCTTGCTTATTAGGTTTCCTAGTGTAACTAGTATAGAAAGCTCTTATAAGCGCTATAGTGTGAACTTTTAGTATATTTTATAGTAAGCTATTATCTCCTAGGCTATATTCTATAGTCCCTTTTACTAGTACCTTAATCTTATTACCTAGAAGACTACCTTAATGCCTTTATATCTAAGTTCTTTATAAATAGCCTTAATAATTATCTATTATTACTTAGGTATATCTACTACTAGTGTAGGTCCCTTTATAATTCCTATTAGCCTTTTCTAGAGATATCCTTTTTCTAAGTAAAACTTCTTAGCCTTATTATACAGTTTCCTATAGTCCTTTACACTAAGATTAAGTAGTCTTTAAAAAGTTAATAGGAAATTAATTACCTATTATATCTCCTCTAAGTAGCTCTTT
Organism: Epichloe scottii; assembly: GCA_021950295.1. Taxonomy (NCBI): domain Eukaryota; kingdom Fungi; phylum Ascomycota; class Sordariomycetes; order Hypocreales; family Clavicipitaceae; genus Epichloe; species Epichloe scottii. The sequence continues at coordinate 2,593,534 of CP083245.1, forward strand.
TTATTTTCTTTACCTATAGTAATATTATTAAGGTAGAGATTAATAAAATCTTTAATATCCCCTTTAACTACCTAGTCTAATTAATCTAAAGCTCTAGGGCCCTTCCTTAATAGGGCATTAGTAATTTAGTTTTTCTCTCTAGGTATATATTATATAGTAAAATTAAAGAGTAGAATATAGCTAATCTATTAGGTAATAAGTGCCCTAGGCATATTATTAATAGCACTATTAATTTAATATATAAGGACCTATAAATCTATCTCTAAAGTAAATAGAACTCTATATAGATATATTTGTAGTTATCTTAATATATAAACCACTACTTAGTATTCTTACTTTATAGCATTATACTTAGATTTAGTGGTATTCTAAGTACCACTTTTATAGTAAATAGGATATTATTTGCTATTAATAATTTATAATAACGCGGCTCCTTATCTAATTAAGCTTATATTAACTATTAGAATAATTTCTCTAAAGCCTAGTCCTAGATTAAGTAAAATAAGAATTAGTGCTATTATTACCGCTTTCTTAAGGATATCTATAGCTTCTTACTAATCTAGCCCCTATATCTATTTACTCTCTTTCTTTAGCAAGATTACTAATAGCCTTGCTTTCTACGCATAATATTCTACCTATATATAATAAACTCCTATTAATCTAATAAAAGACTATATATCTAATTAATCTTAACATACCTCCTAGTCTAAGATCTTAATTATCTTTACTTTAGTTAGTTTCCTTCTATTTATGCCACATATAAATCCCATAATTTCTACTAACTTCTAACAAAACTTTAATTTAACTACTAAGGCTATATAACTAGAGAGCTTAATATTAACTAAGACTTTATTAATATTAATTAAATACTCTATTATATACCTTTACACTCCTAGCATAATTTCCTTATTATTATATATTATAGTTAGACCTTAGATAGCAATATTATCTAGGAAAGGTATATAAATTTAGGGAATTAAGTTAAATAATACTCTCCTAATAATCCTAATAAACTAAGCTACTAAGTTAGTAGCTCCCTATAGTAGCTAATAGAGTTATAAAAGTCTAACCACGGTTAAAATCATTATTATATCCTAACTTCTCTTAGCTAATTTAACCTAATTATATCCTAATAATAAATTAATAATAGATAGGATCTTATATATTATAAAGCTTTTGCTAAATGCTTTAGCTCCTTAAGGGCTAAGCATATCCTATATTATAACTTTATTATATTTTATTGCTAATAAGATTAAACAAATTCCACTATCCTTTTTTATAATAAGGAAATATAGATTCCTATAGGAACTATAGCTCTCCTCTAAATAACTATACTTTAGCTTTTTCTTTAAAAGATTAACTAGCTTCCCTTATAACCTAAGAGGTATTAGGATTAAACCTACCTACTATGCCTTATATTTAATAACCTTAATAACTTATAGTGGTATAACTAGTGGGTTAACTTTTCTACACTCTAATAAGTCCTATACTAGCGCTGCTTCTTAGTTATAGAGCATTTCCTTAAAAACATTAACTTCTTCTAGTGTTAAATATTCTTATACCCCTTTAACTATTTAATCTAATTATTCCTAGGTTATTCTAAAACCTTAAGGGTCTACGCTAAATCTCCTAATAATATACTTATTATATTTCCTAGATATATTAAGTTATAACTTTGCTTCTTCCTATTTCTTTAACTTCTACTTTAGATCTCCTTTAGGGGTTAATCTATTAGAGGGCATATTATTATAAGGGTAAATCTTCTAGGCTTTTTATTTATATATTATATTAATTATTAGATTAGGTAGTTCTAGCTTTTGCTAGGGTTAAAAATCCTCTATAACCGCCTTAAGTCACTTAGCGTAGTTAATTATTATATCTTTAATAACCACGCGGAAGATCTTAGTCCCTTCCTTTATTAAGATAGGGATAAGTTCCTTACTATCTTCTAATATCTTCTCTATTTCTTCTTAAAATATTTAATCTTCTTCTAAGGTTCCTAAGGCTTCTAGTTCTACTACTAGGCAGCTAAATATAATAGCGTTAATAGCGGGTTACTATACTAGTGGTTTATTAGTGTATTACTACTAAATACTTCCTATAACTCTTAATATAATAACTACATTACTAAATTAACACTAGGCATAGAGCTCCCCGCTACATAAGTGGTTAAATTATATCTAGCATATCCTAAAGAAGGGCATTCCTAGGATTAAGGTAATATTAACTAAGTCTAGGCTAATGTAGAAAGTAGTGGGTATCTAGACATTCCCTAGGTATAGCCTTATCTAAACCTCCCTAATTATCCTAATCTAATATAATAAGTAAGATAAGGTATTTATAGTGTCTATTAGATAGATCTTTAATCTAAGTTATTTTACTATGCTTTCTAAGATTACATTTCCTTATGCTCCTGTGTTAATAAGTCCTTATAGTAGCTCTCCCTTAGGGTTATCTAGTTAAACCTATAGGCATAGTAACTCCTATAGATTATTAATAGTAGCTTATAGTTCTATTATTATATTAAGCATAAAAGTCTTCTTATTTAGATTAATTAGTTCCTAATAGGTCTTAGTAATTAAGCTTCTTATTCCTAGCCTCTCCTGAATTCATTCCTATAAGGCTATATTAATTTCTAGTGGAGGCATTATAGGTAGCGAAGCTTTCTTAATCATAGCTTTATTCTTCTTATTCTCCTTAATTATCTTCTATATTATCTAAGTAATACTATTAATCTACTAGTCTAGATTAAATAGTCTTAGGTTCTTTCTTAGACTAAACGCTTTTAACGGAGGAGAGACTAGTTCTAATAAGTCCCTATTATAGTATTAGATATCTTTAATGCCTTTTACTCTTATAAGATATTTATTACTAACTGCTTTAGCTAATGTTAGTATTATATAGCAAATGTCTTAGAAAGGGATACTAAGCTTCTTTTAGAAGACCTTATTATATAATTAATCTAGAATCTATTGCCTAACTTTATTTAACTAATCCTTATTGCCTTTGCCTATAGCTAGGTTCTCCTAGATAGGTTAGCTTTAACTTTAGCGATTTTTAGTGTTATTATTCTTAACTTCCTTAACCCTTAGGCATTTTGCTAATCTTTCTCTAATAGCTAATACTTTTATAATAGCGCTTTCTTTGCCTTTATCTTCTATGCTTGCCTTCTTAAATTAGATAGTTAAGACTATACCTATTAATTCCCTCTTTAGGATTATTACCTTAACTTCTCTCTCTAGTTAGTATATTACTAGATTAAACTAGCTTTCTATTCTCTTAAAGATATCTTATTCTTCTATTATTATTTCCTAACTTATGCCTTTGCTTAGTCTATATTTCTTAATCCTAGGTATTATATAGGTAATCTTATAGTCTTTAAAATACTTAACCTAAAACATAGCTAGCCTACGCATATAGCTACTAATTTAGAGAAATTTTAAGAGTAAGACTAGGGGTATAATCTAATACTTTAGATTATCCCTAATTACTAGGATATAGACTACTAGATTATAGACTATAAATTTTAATATCTTATTAAACTTAAGGATCTTATATCTTATAGCTAAATAAGCATTATTATTATAGTAGTGGCATTTATTTAACTAATAGCCCCTTCCTAAAATTGCATTTAGATTAAAGACATAGTTATCCTTATTATAATTATATAGTCCTATGTAGTTTGTTTAGTAAAGCTGCCTTTATTACCGCTAGGTAGTGCTATATTTAGCCTTAAGCTGTTTTATAATATTAATTTCCTTACCTACTTATTTTATAAATATAATCTTTAGGTTAGCTAATTATTTTATTAGGTTATCTATTTAATCTTAATAATCTAACTACTTAGCCACTGTCCTATTTCCTATCCCTTTTTTATAGAATCTAGGTTTACTATCCCTTCCTAATAAATCATCCTATGCTAAATAATTTCTTTAAGAAGTTTACTACTTATTAAAAACCCTTAGATTAAATAATCTCTAATTTATAAGGCTAGATTCCTAATTATCTAAAGAAAGCTTTACTATATTAAAACCTTCTAGACCCCTATTTTAGAGTTCTAGGCGCGTGTAAACGTATATATTAAGCTCTATCTAGAGAGGTTTATATTCTATAATAAGGACTTCTTTATAGGTAAGCCCTTTATAATCCATAAAGCTTAAGATTAAATAATCTAGGAGTGCTTTATAGATATAGTTTAATTAGCTTATAGTGGTTTTCTATCTAGTTAGGTTAATAATAGATATTAGAGCTTAATGCTTCTATAGCTAGTAATAGGTGTCCTAAATAGACTTTAGTTGTATTAAATTAAGATCTTTAAGCTATCTATAAGCGTTTTCTATTTAATCTAAACTAGTAGTGTTATACTAGAGAAGCATCTCCTTCTTAGACTCCTTCTAGGTTTGCGATGTAGTTAGTATCTTAACTACCTATTAAAGCTTTAGGTTAATATCCTATTTAAGCATCTTATACTAGTCTATCTTAGGTATGCCTATTACCTTTATCTTTGCTTTAAAGTCCTTAAGAAAGTTAGATATATTTTCACTAGTAAACTACTAAACATTATATCTATTCTATATAGTAATTAATAAGGTTTACTATGCTATTATTTCTCTAAGAAGCTTTATAAAAGATTCTATATTAAGGCCTCTAAGGGCCTTAGGCATCTTACTAATATTATTAGGGTTTTTCCTAAGCGGTCTTTAAACCTAGTTTAGGTTAGGCTAATTACTATCTTAGGATTAGATAGTCCCTAACTAGTAGTTAGAGTACTTAGTAAAGGAGTGTCCCTAAGGTCTTATTAACTAGTTAATAGCTTGCTTAATCCTACTTTACTAGTTTATTAAGAATAAGTTAGGACATAACTAGGTATAGAGTAGGATAAGTGTTCTTTTAATTAATCTTAGAGAGAGATAGCTACTTACATTTAAATAAATATCTTTGTAATATCTAGTGCTTCCTTTAGGAAGACTTTTAAAGGGTAGTATTAGTAGTAATAAATAAACTATAAGTAAAGGCTACTAGAATAACTACATAGCTTTTTGTAATTAACTATAAGATCCTAATAATTAGCTAAATAATAGCAAAATGGATAATAGGCCCTAAGATTAAATAGCCTAAAACACTAGACTGTGTGTCCTACTAGCTTAGAACGTTCGGCTATGTTTTCTATATTACAGACTTGTATTTAGAGGTAACTAGTAAGGGATTAATAACTTAGTAAGTGTTTGTAAAGTACCCTTCTAAGCTAGCTAGCTTTTCCGCCTATATATATGTATAATACGCTTCCTTCTACCTAATCCTCCTTATCTTATTATATTTAGCTAGTTTAGCCGCTTTTATTTTAATACCCTAGCTGTTTTATAAGTTAGGTCTAGACTCTTAGTTTATAGCTTATTATAGGGAAAATAAGATAAAGGGATCTTCTTATAGTCTAGGTTAGTAATAGCTAAAGGGTATTAAAGGATTGCTTCTAATTAATCTTAACTAAGGCTAAGAAATAACCAGAGCGGAATAGTCCTAGGGGATTAAAAACCCGTTTCTCCACTAGTTTTATTAAGCAGAAAATAATACCCTAAAAGACATAATGCTAGCCCACACGTATAGGTAGCTTTAATGTCTACGCACATTAAAGGGGGTTAAGAAGCTTAACTACAGTGACCCGTCACAAGGCTAGATTATCTCTATAAGATAGAGATAATCTAGATTAAATAGTCTAACGGATTAGAAGTGACCTAATGGTTAAATCGGTGTGGGTGATAATAATCTTATTAATTCATCTTATCTTAAAACACAATAACAAGCCATAGCAAAGCTAGGCATAAAAACTCCATATCTAACGTGCGTGACGAGCTCTAGAAGCCTAGTCGGAAGTAATCCCTTTATAGACCATTTGATCCCTGGCTTACATGACTAATGTCATCATCCCTTAGTGTAATGAATATCCCTATGACCCCTAATGCTATTATCGCGAACGCGTGTGTTTCTAGGCGCGCGATTCAGGCCACACATTATATAGCGTATATAACACAGCTTGCGCGTAGCCTTACTAGCCCCTTATATTATTATAATAACCCCCTAACCCTACCCTTACTAGTTTATTACCTTACCTTTACTTTTATATTATATATAAAAATATTTTACCTACCCTCCCTTTCCCCCTAACTTCCCTTTTCCTAACTTTACCTTCTATATATCATAATCCTATCTTAGATCCTTCCTACTCCCTTATTAAACCTTAATTATATCCTATATAAACGCTTATTAATATACCATGCCCTTATAATCCTCCTCCCTATAGCCCTACTATACCTACTATGCCTCCTACCTATTCTATAGGTAAATATCTTATAGAAGGTAACTTAGATAATAAGTAGTATACTATACTTACCTTAGTTTTTTATCCCTATAGTCCCTATATAAAACAGGCCCTAACTATAGGCATTATAGACTATTACCTACCTAAGAGCAATAAGTCCTGCCCTCCTTATTAATATAATTATATTACCTATATCTAGCTAACTAGGTACCTATCTACTAACCCTTACCTCTATTATACCCTAAAAGATCTTAAAGCTAAAATTACTATAGGCTAGTATATTATAGAACCTAGTGTTACTAAGTTAGTAACTATAAAGCAAAAATTACCTATTCTATCCTAGAAATACTAGTCCCTTATTACCCACTAAAACACTCTCCTTAATTAGGCCTAGTTTAATCTAGTACCTATCTATTTAGCCCTTAGGCTATCCCCTTAACTAATACTCCTGCCTTAAATATAACTAGACTTAATATTATTCCCTTTATTAGTAGTAATCCCTTAGCTAGTTATAGAATAAATAACTTACTATACTAAGTTACTAGTGCTCTATTTTAGTAAAACTAGTAGCTTATAAATAGTATAGTTACTATATAATAGGATTTCTATAAGTATTCTACTACTATAATTAGCGCGCTCTCCCTTAGTTATTACTATATTAGTCCTAAGACTAATCCTTAATATATTAAGCTATATAATAAATTACCTTCTTATTACTATTAGTATTAATCCTAGCGCTCTTCTAGTATCCCCCTTACTAATCTATATTAAATATAGCTTACCCTCCCTAATAGGACTAGTTACCCTTATACTAAGTCTAAATATTTTCCTATTACCTCTAGTAGCTATATAGGAACTAAGCCCCTACTTATATACTCCTATCTTCTACCCTTTAGGTAATATACCTCTCTTATTATTTAGTATTAGGGATAGAGCTATAATAATTACTATATAGATATCTATTGCCCCTAAGCTAGATATAGTTTATCCCCTCTTTAATATATTACCCCTATTAATAGGAGTAAAACAGAGTTTAATAGCGCCTCTAGTAAGATTAATAAGGATTTAGTAGCTAAAATAGCTATAATAAAAGCGTATCTTAGTTATACTAAATAATTTATTATAGGTAGTAGTATAAGTATACCCCTAGTCCTATATATAGTCTCTCTTAGTAGATAACTTTTACTTAATTAACTTAGTCTATTATTATATTATATATCCCCCTATTCCTATTTAAAGTTATCTAGCGCCCCTATATTCACTATATTCTCTAGTGGTTCCTATATTAGTTATAAGTAACCTACCTATTTAACTAGTATATTATATTTATTACCTTTACCTAGTGTATTCTAGGCTATAAGAATCTACTCTATATAGTATTCCTTAATAAGTTTATTATTATCCTCTAATAATATCTATTCTAGATCTAGTTTAGAGTCTTAGAGCTTCTAACTTAGAAGGGGTCTATTATTACTTACTCTATAAGATCTATATAGAAAACTAGGTAAATACCTCTTAGTATATTTAATTAGACTATAAGTAGTATTAGAACTTCTATAATAGTGTATTTTATAGTAATCTAATTAAGCTTCTATAAAGGGTAATTAGTTTTAATATTCCTAAGTAAGAGCTATACTTTATCCCTAACCTAGAAATATTCCACTAGGTAATATAATGCTAATATTACATCCTATTAATATTATTATATATATACTATTATAGCCTAAGCTAAATAAGTCCCCTCCTAGAGGTATTCTAGGAACTAAACTACCCTTCCCTTAGAGGTTATAGTGGATAGTGCTAGGTCTAGCTATAACTAAATAGGTTCTAAATTATAGCTATATAGTAATCTATTAGGACTTACCCCTATAACTAAGGATATCCTATTATTAATTATAAGCTAATAAGTAGCTAAGTGTTTAGGCTAATTATACTATAAGAAGGAGATAGATACATATAGTATTGCTTATACCTTCTAATTTACCTATTCTATGCCGCTATCTATCTATAGGTAATATAATATAGAAAGAAGTTAGTTAATCCTAACTCTTAAGCATAATATTATCTAGAAGTTTCCTAACTAATCTAACCCTTAGTCTATAATAATTAACTAAGGAAAACCTTAAAATCTCTACTATACTATCTTAAACTATTCTATGCACTCCTTAGCTATAATAAAGGTTATTACCTCTAATTAAATAAACTTAGAAAGCCTATTAGTAATAACTATAAGGAACTAGGGCTATTCTAGGGATAATACTAGTAAGTTTATTATAAAGTTAATAAAGATTTATAACTAGAACTAGTTAGAGATTAGTAATAGTTTTAATAAGCCCTAATATTATTAATAACTTTTATAACTACTAAAGTAGTAGTAGTTATAGATAAACCTTATAATATCCTATAATATCCTATCCTAATAAAACTACTACTATAAGATCTAAAATATTATATTATATCCTAGGTGCCCTGCTACTAGCGAATTATAATATTATTAGATAAGCATTATTATAAGAGGTTCCTAGGCTAGGACCTAGGTTTAGCCCTAAAACTAGAGCGCCCTATAGGCACTTAGTAAGTAATCTATAACCTATTCCCTTATTATTACTTCTAGTAGAAACTTCCTTACCCCTTCTTAAATTACCTAAAGCTAGATATAGTATATTAGATCTAATTAAACTACCTAATCCTATAAAGTCTATAGGTGCCTTATAGTAAAGAGAGCTTCCCTAGTTAGTAGTAGTACTATATGTAATAATAGTAGACTCTAGCTATAACCTACCCCTAACTCTAATAGTAACTATAAGAGTCCTAAAATAGTAATAGGCTATAGTATTTATCCTATTCTTATGCTAGGTTCTAACCTATTCTAGTCCCTTTGTAAAAGAGCATCTAGGTAGTGAGCCTATATGCTAGGCCTATATTAGAGGTAAAAGTTAAATAAAGCAAGTGTATCTGCCTACTAGGCCTGCTATTCTAATATTAGCTAAGGTATTATAAAGTATTCTAAATTCTTATAATCTATATAGATTATAAATAGGTAGGACACTCCCTATAGTTTTACTAACTATACCTTAAGATAAGAGATAATAGCTAGAAGCTCCTTATTATAAATAGTATAATTTCTCTATAAGGCTATAAGGCTTATAGAATAGTATATAATAGGGTATAGGATATAATCCTAACCCTCCTATAAGAGGCACCCTCCTAGGGCTATCCCTAAATAATCTGCTTTAACTACTATTAGCTAGTCTAGGTCCTACTATACTAGGACTAGGTATTTAATAAAAGCCTCTTTAAGCCTTTTAAAGGCAGTGCTTTCCTTAGCTCCCTATTAAAATAGGATATCCCTCTTAGTAAGGCATATAAGTGGAGTAGCTAGCTCTAAAAATCCTAGATAAAATTATAGTAAAAATTCGCAAACCTAAGAAAACTATAAACCCCCTATAACTTTATAGGGGCTACCTGTTCCCTAATAGCTATAACCTTTATAGGATTAGGGCAAATAGAGTAACCTACTATAATAATATAGCCTAGGTACTAGACCTCCTTTATAGCAAATATAGACTTATTAAGATCTAGGTAAAGGCCCGCTACCCTTAATTAGCCTAATATTAGCTAAACCTTAGCTATATAGTCTTTCTTTAATCCCCCTAAATAGACTAAGATATTATCTAAATATACTATAATAAAATCCCCTAATATATCCCCTAAGGACTTATTAATATAATATTAAAAGGTAGCTAGTGCTCCTACTAGGCTAAATAGGTAGACTAGCTATTTAAATAACCTAAACCTAGTTTAAAACGCTATTAAGTGCTCCTTATCTTTAGCTATCTATAGTTTATAGAATACTATATAGATATTAACCTTTATAAACTATTATACTTAGGAGAGTAAGTATAGCATTTCCTTAATTAATAGGAGAGGGTAATAATCCTAGGCTATTATCTTATTAAGTGCGTAGTAGTCTATATAAAAACGCTAACTACCTCTAGCCTTCTTAACTAGAAGAATAGGGGCTATTACTAATAAGGAGCTTACTTAAATCTATCCCTTATCTATTAAGTCTATAATCTAGTGTCTAATCTCTAAGAGTTAGTCCCTTAGCATATTATATAATAGACCCTATAGAAGTGCTAGTTTAGACCTATCTAGGTTCTTATATATATATATATAGTAATTAAGAGACCCCCTATAAGGAGGCAAGCTATCTGCTTTTACTTTATTAAATAGGTCCTTAAAGTCTACTAGTTTATCTAGTAATATTAAAGTATTAGGGCGGGTAGGTTTTAACTTTAGGGTAGTAACCTATAATACTATTATAATTTCCTTTAGACTTATAATAATAAACCTTATAGTTATATCCTTCTTATATTAGGCTTATTAGGCTTCCGCTATATATAAGGACCTAATGATTCCCTAAACTAGTTTGCTTATACTACGTTCTATAGCCTTAGAAACGCATAAACCCTTAGCTACCCTAATTACTAACTATTGCTTAGCTATATAAATAATAATATCTTACTATTCTAACTATAGCATCCTAAAGATTATGTCTTAAGTAAGACCTAATATAATATATAGATATACTAATAATTCCTACCTATTAATATTAATCCTTATATATACTATATATATAATTAAAGATATATCTTCCTAGGTATAAACCCCCTTCTTCTTATTTCCACTACTATATAGACCTATCTCCGCTTTAGTAATTATATAAGCTCTAGGCCTAGTTATTATGCTACTAACTCGCTAATAGCGCTATAGTAATTATACCTATTATTAATTTAGATATTAAGGTATAAACATATATTAAAGAGTATAGGAACTAAGAATAGTAGTTAATCTATATAGTATTCTATATTTTTCTTTATATCTATATACTAGCTATACTTATCCTTATCTATAGGTAATAACTAGCCTCTATACCCCTATATAAGACTTTACTTAGGGGCTACTTATTTTCTTAGGGTTAAGTATTAACCTCCTTATTAGCGCTCTCCTTATCTACCTTATATATATTAATAGTAACCTTTAGATAAGGTTAGTAGGCGGGAAGGAGGGTATACTCTTAGATCTAGTATTCTATTAAGCTATAATATAAGTAGTATTCCTCCTTATAGTATCTTATTATTTTATCTATTATAACCTATTAGGCCCTTAGCCTCTTACTATTAGTCTTTTAAGGCTTCCCTTTCCTCTTTATATTAGCTTATTTACTAGAGTAGGTTAATATAGCCTAGACTCTAGTTATTAGTGTGTTACTATTTTAGTTAGTTTATTAGGGTATAGGTTATACTAGTTAGGGTTTACATTAGGTTTAATACTTATCCTCTAAGGCTAGGGTCTTAATATTAACTATAATACTATAGTATTATAAGACTATAAGAGGGTAATCTATATAACTAATTCCTTTACTAATGCTAACCTCTCTTAGCCACTTATTAAGAGTATATTATAACTTTACTAGCTTAATATTACCTACCTACTATCCTCCCCCTACTATAGAGAGTTTCTATTTAAAGCAAATAAAGAATATAGTAAATAACTCCCTAGACCCTTACTTAATCTAATTAAGTTCTATAAGGGCTATCTCCTATCTATAAGGATTAGAGAATATGCTTTCTAGGTAGCTAAGAAAGCTAATAAGGGAGTAGTTATATAAGTAACCTACCTTAAAGTATATAGCTATATAGGACTAGACCTTTAGCGCTAAGTTTTAGTAAATAAATATCTATTAGTCTTTATTACCTCTAATAAAGTCCTTATTTACTTCTAACTTATATTATATAAGGAACCTCTATATAGTAAATATAGTCTTATTACTATTATATAGATTACCTATAGGGATTAGTTTTTAATATAGTTATTATATAGTAGGTAATATAGTAGGGGTAGTATATTATATAGGAGGGTATAGGTCTAATACTAGGGGTTAAATAGGGGTATTTACTAGGGGGCTAACTAGAATAGTAGTAGTGGGTTTATATAAACTTAGTATTATAGAGTCTTAATCTCTCTTACCTACTGCTTAATTATAAGTTAAAGTGTGTTAATTTGCGCATTATAAGCTAATAGTAGTAATATAGTATCTATTAATAGGGTTCTTATCCCTAGGTTTCCTTTAACCTATAGTTATAGTATATCTATTATATTATCTTCTTCTATTATATTAATTTATTTATTTATTTATAGTAGTGCTATTATTTTTAGTAGCCCTCTATTAAGGCTAAAGGAAGTTTCTTAAATATTATAGACTAGCCCCTAGGTAACTACTATTAGGCATTAATATAATATTAAGAAACTTAAGGAGGGAAGAAAGGAAGAGAGCTAGTCTATCCCCCTTTATGCCCCTTATATCCCCTAGCTATCTTATATTAGCCTCCTTCCTAAACCCTTACTAGTTCCTGCTAGCCACCTGTCCTTCCGCGCTATGACTAATGCTTAGGCAAAGCCCAAGCCCTTTACAAATACTAAGAAATTATAAGGAGAAGATTCTAAAGCTTAACCCTAGAGTAATATTAACTAATTTTAGTAAATAACTTATAGAATTTAAGGAGAGTATAGTTAGTAAGAGTAAGCTAGAGAAAAAGCTTATAATGCTAGTAGGGATAATAGTGGAAATAGTATAGTAAATAGATGCCTAGAAAATAATAATAGATAAGCTTATATAAGAATAGAAAGAGCTTAGAGGGGAGATAAAAAAGGCAAAAACTACAAAACTAAGTCTAGCTAAATCTAGTATAGTGCAAAGCAAATTACGTGGTAAAACGCTAAATCCTAGTAATAAGTAACCCTAAGGCAAAACACTAGAAAGCCTAAGCAAGAAAACTAGGCTAAATAAAAAACTTAGTCTAATAAAACCAAAGGCTACCTAGGCGATTTTATAATTAACCCTATTAAAAACGCTAGTAATATAAGCATAGCTAAGAATAATAGGAATGCAAAATAAGATAGCGCTACCTCCTAATTAGCCTATAGTTAGACCTACTACAATGTAGGATAACAGGGATAATAAATTTGCTAGATTAATAAATTAAGGACACGGATTTAGATAAAAAAACAGGAATTAGATTCTATCTAGCAATAAGATAACATAGTTTAGGATTAGACTAGGGATATACTAGAAAGGATAATTAATTAGTAGGATTTAATAACTTACTAAAAGAAGGGGATAAAATTAGTAATTATAGGAGAATAAAATTTAGTAATAAAGTAGGAGATTATAATAAAATTAGCATAACTATTATTTAATATAATGATTTTGTAAGTACTATTATAAGGCGAGGTTTAGTAAATAGTAATTGTAGAGTTAAGTAAACCTACAATACCAAAGCCACTAGTGTAGTAGGGAACGCGCTATATCTGTCTCCTTATGAGATTTAACTTAAGCTATATTTCTTTTGTTTGTGTTAATAGTTAAGGACCTAAATCTAGCCACTAGCTAGCTATATCTAACTAGGATAGTTGTTTTTAAGGCGCGCCTAGCACTTATTACGTGGTAAAATGCCTAGAAGCGGAAGGGACCCTTACAGGGCTAGATTTAGTAACCTAGAGTAGGGGATAACTTAATTCTTATAATATACTTTACTCCTAATAGTAACTTTCCTAAAGTGAACTTAGCATAATTCATAACCTATTAAATCCGTTAGCCCCTCTAACGGATTCAACCCTTACGTGCCAAATCAGCACGTAACAATAAGCCTAAGTTACTAAAGGTATATATAAAGTTTAAAGATATATTTTCTAATAAGCTTATAAGTATACTTTCTAAGTTAAGTAGTTATATATATATAATTAAGTTAAAAAAAGGGAAAACACCCCTTAGGGGCTAATATATAGTTTAGCTAAAAAAGAGTAAAAAGTGCTTAAAGAGTACCTAGCTAGTATATAGTATAAAGGATAAATCTAAAGATTAATTAGCCTAGCTAAGGCCCTAATTTTATTTATTCTAAAGAAAGGAGGTAAATTAAGGCTTTATATAAATTATAAGGGCTTAAATTAGATTATAATAAAAGATAAGGCACTATTACCTTTAATTACTAAGATCTTAAATTAATTAAAGGGGGCAAAGGTTTATACTAAGTTAAATCTTAAAAATATATACTACTAGCTATATATTTATAAGGGAAATAAGTAAAAGATAGCCTTCTAGTATAAATATAGTTACTTTAAGTATCTTATAATACTATTTAGACTTATAAATATACCTATAACCTTCTAAGAATATATTAATAATACCCTTAAGGGCCTTATTAATTTAATTTATATTATTTACCTAGATAATATTCTTATTTATAGTAGTAATATAGAAGCATATAAGGGTTATATTAAATAGGTCCTTTATAACCTTTATAAAGCTAGCCTTTTTATTAACCTTATAAAGTATAAATTTTTATATACTAAGGTTAAATTCTTAGGATTTATAATTATAGAAGAAGGTATCTTAATAAAGCCTTCTTACGTTAAGGCTATTATAACCTAGCTAGTACCTTATAGCGTGCTTAATATCTAGTTATTTCTTAGTTTTACTAGATTTTACTAATACTTTATTAAAAGCTATAGTAAAATTATAATTTTACTAACTAATTAACTTAAGGGAGATTAGCTAGTAACCTTTAAGCTAAAGCCTTATAAGTTAGTAGTATTTAGGGAACTCTAGTAGTAATTCTAGAAAGCGCTAATTTTAGTTTATTTTAATTTACTAGTACCTTTAAGGGTAAAGACTAATAAATTAGAATACGCTATTAGAGTAGTCCTTATAATATTAGTGCTAGGTTACTAGTACCTAGTAGTATATATATTAAGAAAGTTAAATAATATAAAACTTTATTATATAATACTAAATATAAAGCTTCTAGTAATCTAAGAGGCTTTTTAGGCTTAGAGACACTATTTAGCTTATTTAATATATCTAATCACTATTATAACTAATTATCTTAACTATAAGTACCTAGCTATAAAGCTAAAGCTAAGTAGTAAGTAAGTTATAGTATTAAATAAGCTATATCTATTTAATTTTATAATTATATATAAGGTAAGGAAATTAAACCTAGCTAATATACTATTAAGAAGGTTAGATTATATTAATAAAAAGAAAAAAGTAAAGGTAGTGTCCTTATAATTACTAATATTTTGTGAGGCCCTGCTCCTAATATAGGTGCACCCTATAACACACTATGCCCTAGGGCTAGGTTTACGTAACGCTAGCAAACCACTAGCTATAAGACAGTGATTTATATATACTACACACTTAGACCTAGTAAGCTTTAGTTAATATATAGAGTGCCCCTATACCTCTTACCTAGCTATCCCCTTATTCTTATAATTCTAAAGCTTTAACACTAGCTACCTAAGAGTAATATAGGGGAAAAACTATATAATCTAATAGGGTAATACTAGTAAATAACTAAGACTAACCTTCTAAGGGTAATAGCACTATAGCTATAGGTATAACCTCTACCCCTAGTATTACTAATACCCTAACTAAAGAAAGGAAACCCCTTTAAACCTCTTACCCTTACTACCTATTAAGTAGTAATAATAAAATAAATTACCTAGCTAAAAAAAATAAAGAAGCTATAAGATAAGGAATAAGAACTTATTAAGTTACTCTATTTAAATATAGGGAAAGAATAAGTAAAAAGGCTATAAAAGTTAAGCTTATTCTTAAGTAAGAGTAATAAGGAAGTTAAAGTCTAGAATATTATTAAGCTTACTTACCTTACTAACCTATAGAAATATAAGATATAGATTAATAACCTTAACTATACCTTTAATAGAGTAAGATATAAGTATATATATAATTACTAAAAGATTCTCTTTATACTTAACTATATATATACTAATTATAAGGTAAGATAAGACTAATACCTTAAGGAATAGTTAGCTAGTAGCTATAAAGAACTTAAAGATAACTAGAATAAATTCTAGACTTAAATACTTATATTACTTAAAGACTTTATAAACTATAATATATAGATTACTAAGTAATTAGAAAATATAAAGTAATATAAGGGCTAGAGCCCTATTAAGTTTAGTATTTACTTAGATTTACTAGAGAAATACCTAGAAAAAGCCTCTAAAAAGTCCTATATACTTATATTCTTTATAAAACTACTCCCTAACCTATAGAACTATATTAACCTATATACCTTTATTATTAAAAAGACTAGAGAGAAGGTTATATAACTTACTTAGTAGTTCTAGGAGGTAATACTAAGGAGTAAGTAAAGATATAAGTATTCTAAGAATAAGGGGTTTTCTAAGAACCCCTAATACTATAGATATAACTCCTTATATAGCTATAGACCTAATAGAGATTAAAAAGATAAAGAGAAAGAAAAAACCCTAGCTATAGCTCTAAATAATAAGAAAGTTAGAGGGAAAAGATATTACTATAACTATAATAGCACTAAATATATAGTATACTTTTATAATAAGCTAAAAAAAGAGTATAAAAGAGACTAGGGAAACTACTAGAGGTAAAAATAAATACCCTTACTTCTATCTCCTAAGCTAAGGTACTAGTAAGGTATTACTTTTATACACTAGTTACTATTTATAGGCATAAAGATATTTAAATTATAGTAAATCTAGATAGTTATACTAAGGTTAATATTATTAGTACTAAATTTATAAAAACCTATAAGCTAGATAGGGCTAAGATTACTATGCCTATTCTTAAGGTAATAGGGGCCCTTATAGTTCCCTAATATAGTATTTATAAGGTACCTATTATAATTAAAGATTTAAGAAAGGAAGAAAAGAATATTAAGCTACTATATATAGCTATAGATAGAGACCTAAGAGTAGGGGAAGTCCTATATTAATTAGAATATATATACTAGTAAAAGAGTATATATACCTCTATTTATACTTATAAGAATAGTAGTTTAAGAAAAAGAGAAAAGCCTTTTTATTAATAACTTCTTATAAATTTACTAAAGTAATATATAATAAGATAATTATATATACTATTATAGGAGTTATAAAGGATAAGTTTATTACCCTTAAAGATAATAAGGAGGTAAAAGCCTATAGAATAGTTAGTAATATCCCTAAAGAACTATAAGTTTAAAGATATATTTATATTAGATAAGGCAGGAAGCCTCCTATTAAGAAAGTTAATAAACTATATAATTAATTTAGTACCTAATACTATACTATTATATAGACTTATTTACCCTCTCTCCTAAAGTAAACTATAGGAACTCTAAGAGTATATTAAGAATAACCTAGTAAAGGGCTAGATAAGACCTTTAAAGAGTCCTATAGGGGTGCTAATCCTATTTATACTAAAGAAGGATAGAATACTCTAACTATATGTAAATTATTAGGGACTTAATAGGGTTATATAGAAGAATTACTATGCTCTCTCCCTAATTTTAGAGATCTTAGATTAATACTAAGGGGCTTACTTCTTCTTAAAAATTAATATTAAAGATACTTACTACTAAATCTATATTAAAGGGGGTAATAAATAGAAGACTGCCTTCTATACACGCTATAGGCACTATAAATATCTTATTATGCCTTTTAGGCTAATAAATACCTTAGCTACCTTTTAAAGTTATATCTATAAAGCGCTTTAGGGGTTAGTTAATATAATTTACATAGTATATCTAGATAATATCCTTATTTTCTTAAAAACGCAGGAGGAGTATACTATATATATTAAGGAAGTCCTAGAGTATATATAACTAGTAAAGCTATATACTAAGCCCTCTAAGTGCTTCTTTTATTAGGAATTTATAAAGTTCCTTAGGTTTATTCTATTAGTTAATAGGATTTTAATAGATATAAGTTAAGTTAATATAATTTAGGACTAGAAGGAGCTAATAAGCTTTAAGGATATATAGTTATTCCTTAGATTCTATAACTTTTACTAATAGTTTATTTATAGATACTCTAGGATTATAGTACCCTTATATATATTAATAAAAGGTAGTTAAAATAGTATTTAGACTAGGAAGTTTATATTTAAAGTAAAGGAATAGCTAGTATTTAACTAGCTAAAGGATATATTCTAGTAAGTACCTTTGCTTTATTATTATAACCTAAGTTAACTAGTATATATTAAAATAAATACTTTAATCTTTATAATAGTAGGGATCCTATCCTAGTAGGATAATAAGGGCTATTAGTATTTAGTAGCCTTTTAGTAAAGGAAGTTTCTAGACACTAAATATAACTATAGCATAGCTAATTAAGAGCTACTTACTATAGTAAAGTTATTTAAACACTAGTAATACTATATTAAAGGCATAGCAAGCCTAGTAGAGGTTTTATTAAATTACTATAATTTATAAACCTTTATAAAGTAGCTAAAGTTAAATAGAAGGTAAGCAAGATAGTATATATTTCTCTATCTCTTTTACTTTATAATTAAGTATAAACTAGGGAAAAGTAACCCTATAAATATACTATTAAGAAGGTCTAATTATAAGGGTAAACCTATTATAAATAAGGCGCTTTTATTAAAATATTAGAGGAAAATAGTAACTACTAAAAAACTAGTAAAAGAGATACTAATATATTAAGGAAGATATAGTAAGATGCCTTTAGGGAAGGAAAATATCCTAGTCTTATAAGAGGAGTAACCTAGTAAAATACCTTTAGGGAAGGAAAATATCCTAGTCTTATAAGAGAAGTAACCTAGTAAAATACCTTTAGGGAAGGAAAATATGCTAGTTATAAGAGAGAAACCTATAAAGGCTAGAGTAGCTTAGTTAGATAGTGCTATAAAGTATATAGGCTAGTTAGCTACTAAGGATCTAGTAAAAGATTAGCTAAATAAGGGTAATTTTAAGGAGAAAGTAGCGTGTGTTTAAGGCATTAATATATAAGAGATTTAGGGGCTATTATGTTACTAGATTCTTACTAATCTAAGCTAAATAAACCTTTAGCGTAATTACTATAAAAGGCATAAGACTAAGATCTAGATTTATAAAGGCAAAGTAATAAGGTAAACTCCCTAGTAAAAGGAAAGGGAAAAGCTAGTTTATAGTTATATAGTAAGAAAGGCCTTCTAATATACTAAGACTAGGTAGTTATTCCCTAGGAGCTTATCTTATAATAGAAGCTCCTATAGCTATACTATAATAATTTACTAGTAGGTTACTTTAGGACTAAACACACTCTTAAGCTCTTAAAGCACTACTTCTAGTGGCTAGTAATAAGTAAGTCTATATTAGACTATATTATAAGTTATAGTATATACTAATAGGTAGTAGTATAAAGATATTACCTATATAGATCTCTTAAATCCTTACTAATACTAAGGTAACTATAGGTAGAAATCTTAATAGATTTTATTATAGGCTTACTTATATTATAAATAACTAATTAAGTAACTAATATAATCCTAGTAATTATAGACTAATTTACTAAGTACTTTATTTTCCTTCTAGTATTAACTATAATTAATGTAGCTAAACTAGTAAAGCTATTTTATTAAGAGATTAAATTATAATTTAGACCACTAAAAGGTATTATATTAGATAGAGGACTTATTTTTATAAGCTAGTTCTAGTTAGACCTATGCTACCTATTCTATATTAAATATAGGCTATTTATAGTGTTTTACCCTTAAATAAATAGGTAAATAAAGTAAATAAACTAGGTACTTAAGCACTACCTTTAATACTTTATTAGAGAGAATTAATAAATATAGCTAAAACTACTTCTAATAGCTTAATTTACTTATAATTATATAGTTAATAGAATAACTAGCTACTCCTTAAATTATATACTTATAGGCTATTTACCTATATTTTACCTATCTCTTAAGGGTAAGATTACTAAAGGGGAGGTACTAGAAGTATATATATATATTATAAAGCTATATAAAGTTAGAAAATAACTTAAGTAAAGCTAGGGAATAGCTACTAAAATATAGGTAAAATACTATAACTAGTGCTACTAGCTATTAACCCTAAAAAGGGGAGACCTAGTACTTCTATTAGCTAAGAATATTAGTCTTAAAGATATAAAATATAAGCTAACTACTAGGTTTATTAGGCTATTTTAAATACTTAATACTATAGGAAAATAGGCCTACTAGCTTACACTACCTAAAAAATATAGTTAATTATATAATATCTTTTATATTAGCTTACTAGAGCTATAAAAACGCTAGGGGAATATAGAGAATAAGGATATACTAATACTAAACCTTAAAGATAAAGATAATAAGTATAAAGTTAAAGAAGTTAAGAATTATAAAAGGACTTATAAAGGAGATAAATACCTAGTAAAATAAAAGGGCTAGCCTAGTAAATATAACTAGTAAATCCTAGTAAAGGATATAGAAAGCGCTTAATATATAATTTATATATATTACTAGATAAAAGGGAAGAAAGTTAGTAGTAAGATATAATAAAATTATAGGTAAAAAGATATAAGTTTACTATAGAAAAAGGCTAGTATCTCTAGCTACTATTAAAACTCTAATTAAGGGTTTAGGATAAACTACTAAAAAATAAAGAAAAGCTACCCTAAAGGAAGGGTAAAATAACTAGAAAACTCTTAATAGTTATACCCCTATAGGTAAAAAGTATACTATTAATAAAGGTAAACTTAGCATTATTCTTATTTACCTTAATTACCTTCTTTATAGTATAGTAAAACTAATATATTACTATAGCTTAGGCTATATAGCCTAGATTAAAGGGCTAGAGCTAAAGGACTATCTTTACCTCTTAGGCACTTATAATATTCTCTAGGTCTCCTTATAAAAGAGTTAGTAGAAAACTAGTAAAAATATAATAAAGAGTTATATATAAACTATAGCTAGAGAGGCTAGAGTAGTAAAAACTATAGTAACTTAAAGTTACTAGTAGGAGACTATATACTACTAGTATATAATAAATATAGCTTATATAGAAATATAAGTAAAGAATAGGTAAATAGCTTAGAGATTAATAGACTTAATATACCTTTATAATACCTATTAATCTAAAGGCTATATAGTATACTATATTAGTATAGTTAAACCCTATAACTAAACTATAAATATACTTAGTAAGCTATTAGTAAGTTACCTCTAAAAATACTAGGATACTCTTTTCTTTTCCTATATTAAAGGTAGTATTTATAAGGGCCTAGACTTATTTAAAAATAACTATTAGGTTAGTAAAATCTCTAGCTAGAGTTACTATAGCCTATATAGAAAAGTTAGTAATAAGAGACTATAAAGCATAGAAATAATAAGTAACTTACTATCTTATATATATCTCTATACTTATTATATTATATATAATATTTTAAAAGCTTTATTTTAGCTATTATTATAACTAAAATATAAGGGAAACTATAGATAATTTATAGGAGTTTAATCTTAATTAGTAGGTTTTTCTTAAACTCTATATACCTAGTATATAAATAATATATATATAAATAAAGGTAAAAGTAAATTACCTTTATAGTAATAGTAAAGAGGTAGTAAAAGATAAGAGAAAGGCTAGTATAATTAAAGTTTAAAGACTAATTAAAAATAAACTAGCTTTATAAAAGAGAAAAGGAAGTAATATAATAAGGGATTCTAAGTAACTTTATACCTAAGCGCTATATATATTACTAGGAGATAATTACTAGTTATTATTATTATAATGTTTTAATTTAGTAATATTATTATAATTACTAGATAGTAAATAGCTATATTATAGTAAATAAATCTAAAGCTATTTAGGAGCCTAGCTAAAAGTAAGGGGGTAATTATAAGGCCTTGCTTCTAATATAGGTGTACTATGTAATATACTATGCCCTAGGGCTAGGTTTATGTAATACTAGCAAACCACTAGCTATAAGACAGTGGTTTACACACACTACACACTTAGACCTAGTAAGCTTTAGTTAATATATAGAGTGCCCCTATACCTCTTGCCTAGCTATCCCCTTGTTTTTACACTATAGGTTTATATACTCTAGCCTAGTTTATTCCTAGGATAAGGTTCTTAGGGGTATTAGTAATATAGTAGTAAACTTAGTATATTTTTATATAGCCTATACTATCTTTTACTAAGATAACCTAATTTAAGATTCCTTAATATAAAATAAGGGTCTTAGCTATACTTTTAAGTAGTGTATTATCTTTCTATATATTAGCCTAATTTGCCTTTAATAGTAATTTTAAGTAAATAATGAATTCTATCATACCTATATTAAGTAATATAGGCACTACTACCTATTTATAATCTTACTATAATAATATCTAAACTTTTATTCTTATATCCTTAGATAATTTATTAGTAAGGGCATTATCCTAGGCCTAAGTAAAGCTAATTAGTATCTTATTTATATCTTACCTTATCACTTAGTTACTATTATTTCTATATAATAGTATTATATAGGTTATGCTTTTATAAATAAAATAATCTAGTTCTTTATATCTTAGTATAATATAACTAGGTTATTTATATTTAAAGTAAACTATAGGGGATCTTATAGCTCCCTTATTACTTTATTATAGTATATTTACTATAGGTAAATTTAAGTATTACCTTTTTTATTTATAGTTTTATTTATAGTTATTACTTTAGTTACTATTTTAACCTATTTTTATTATAACTTTTCCTTTCTTTCCTTAACTAGCTAAATAGGTTTATATTACTAGGAACTCCTAGCTAAGTATTTACTTCTTTATAGTATTATTTAGGTAATTAATAAATATATAAATATAAAGTCTTATATAGATTACTTTAGGGAGTTTAGCCTTAGCTTTTATTTATATTTTTATAAATCCCTAAAATAACTAATAGTTTTCTTATCTAAGGGTTAGTAATATCCTTATAGCTTTTAAGTACTATATATTCTTATTTATTATTTTAGTTTTTAGCTAATCTATAAACCTAGCCTAGGTATAGTCTTAGTAATTTATATAACTATCTATAGCTATATAATATATTTATTATTACTTTATATTCTTTACTAAGTAGCTACTAGTATAAGCTATCTTAGTAGTATTATTAATAAATATCTTATAGTCTAGGGTAAAAGCTATATTAAGGTTTACTAAGAAATACTAAAGACTTTTATATAAATCTCCTTTATATACTAGAGTCTTTAGTTATAATTTTATAATACTATAGTAATATATAGTTATAGTAAGTTTAAAGCTTCTTAGTAAGTCTAATTATTACGTGGCAGAATGCCTAGAAGCGGAAGGGACCCTTACAGGGCCAGATTCAGCAACCTAGAGTAGGGGATAACTCAATTCTTATAATATACTTTACTCCTAATAGTAACTTTCCTAAAGTAAACTTAGCACGATTTATAACCTATTAAATCCGTTAGCCCCTCTAATGGATTTAACCCCTTATATACCAAATTAGCACGTAATAAGTGGTAGCAATTAGAGATTCTTTTATTACGCACCTCTAGTTATCTAAGAATAATAGCCTTATGTCTAAAACTAACTATTTATAACGCTAATTTAACCCCCTTTTAAACTTTCTAGTAAATAAGACTAAATTATAACTTATTTACTAATTTAGAGCTTTTAATAGTACTAATCTAGAATTTAAATATTAGAAACAAAAACTTATTAGAATTAATAAATAAGAGGATTTAAATAAGCTTACCTAGTATAAATTTATTAATAGAATAGTAATAAGATACAAACAGCTAGTATACTAGGAACCTCCTATTTATTAGAATACTATAGATTTATAAACTATATGCCTTATATAGAATTAAGTTAAGTTCTATATTATAAAAGCTAAATCTAAGGGATTTCTTTATAAATCTAGTTAATCTAAAGGTAGTAAGGAGTCTAAGAAGAGGTCTAAGAGCATTACTAGTCTAGTTAGTAATGCTAATACTACTAAGACTAGGAATAGCATAGAGAAGGGTAAAATTAATAAAGGAAAGGGGATTAAAAACTACCCTAAAAATAACACTACTACTTAATATCTACAACCCCTAACCACTTATTAAAATTAGACCTAGGAGACCTATAGCTAGGACTATTAGGAAGCACACTAGGTTTAGGGGAACTTCACGCTAAGCTAGCTAAATCTAATATAGCTAGGATTCTTTAGGAAGTAATTAGTTAATAATAGCTTATATAGTAGGTAATAATAGAAGAAGTAGCGATAGGAATAGAGCAATTAGTAATAAAACTAATAACTAAAATTAGGAGCTTATAAAGTGTAGGAGCCTTAGTAAGGTTAACACCGTAACTATAGAACATAACTTAGGGAATAGTATATCTACCTATAGACTAGGGGTAGTATAATAGTAATCTATATACTAACCTAAACTGAATAATGCTAATAGCATAACTAATACTACTATAATATTAGTAGGGATACCTATAACCTTAGTAGTACCCTTACTAAGGTTATCTATAAGGATAATACCCTCTAAACTAGGAATAGTATATAGATCTAAGTATTTAAGGTAAGATAGATTTAGCAATAGATTAGGACTAGAATTCTTAATACGTAGATATAATAGAGTGACAGGTAGATTTAATATAGAAAATCACGGATATTAGACACTTTAAGCCTTAATATAAGCCTAAGGAAGCTAGCAATAATCTTATTATATATAATAGGAAGTAGACTATTTTTTATAATATTAAATTATAGATATAGGTAGTTAAAGATTACTTATATTACGCTAGTCCTAGCTAATAAGATATTATTTAGAAGAAAGTCTAGACACTATTCTAAGGAGATGTAATAGTATAGTATAGGTAATATCTTAATTTAGGAGAAAGGAACGCTATATTTAGCGGAATATTAACTATATTTGTGGCAGTTAGAAAGGAATTTAGTATTTAAGTCTAGGATATAATAGCGTGGCTTAATAAGGCTAAATATATAAGAGAGGATATTATAAAGGAGGTATCTTTTTGTAAATTTATATTAAAAATTTTCTAGTATACTAGAGCGAATAGCAAGATAATAGACTATTAGCTATTATTACGCCTATATTATAAACTCTACCTAGGATTGCGTTAAATATGTCTAATGCTAATAAAAGAGGACATAAGATTAGCATATATT
Organism: Epichloe scottii; assembly: GCA_021950295.1. Classification (NCBI taxonomy): domain Eukaryota; kingdom Fungi; phylum Ascomycota; class Sordariomycetes; order Hypocreales; family Clavicipitaceae; genus Epichloe; species Epichloe scottii. The sequence continues at coordinate 2,618,872 of CP083245.1, forward strand.
ATAATAGTAAATAATAAGAGACGCAACTTATATAACTACCTACGTAATAAGGGTTATACTATAAATAGAAAAGGTAAAGGCAAAACTAAGGTCTATTTCTAATAAGAGGAATCTAGTAGTAATTTAGAAAGGGAAGTAAAAGGAGCCTAAGCTAATTAGAATAGGCTATTTAATACATAATTCCCTCTAGGAAGTTAATAGTATAGATAGGATAATCAAAATACATAAAGATTTTTAGGTGGTTTTTAGCTAAGGTTATACTAGCGAAATTAGCCCTTTAAGGAGTAAAACCAAAAACCTTAGTAGAATAAATCGCAGCAAGAAGATAAAGCAAGGAATTACCCTAGACCTAGTTAAAATAGGTAGGAAAATCTACTAAACTAACTAGATAAATAATAACATTAGAAGACTTTATTATTAGGGTAGGTAAGCTAATTATAGTAGCTAAGGTAGTTTTAGTATTAGGAGAAAACACCTATAAAGGAGAAGGAATATATATATATTATAGTATATAAGGATAACTCTAACGTAGAATAGCATAAAACCTATCTTAAAGACTATAGATACTATATAGTAGGAGAAGGGGAGGTTTTAGAAGATAATAATAAGGAAAGCTAAGGTTAAGATTTAAATTTTATAGAGACATATTTTATTAAAAATAACAGAAAGAAAGTTAAGAAACCTACTATAGAGACGGGTCTAGCTAGACCTAGATAACTAAGCCTAGGATAGGTTATTAAGGCTATAGTAAGACCGCAAGAGGTGGAGTATAATAGGAAAAAGGCAAATACTTTCCTTAAAATTCTAATTAAATTTAATAATAAAGGCAAGAGCCACTAAGTCTATCTTAATATAGGAACGTTATTAATCTTAGCAAATAAGGCATAGCTATAGCAGTATAGAGTAAATGTAAAGTAAGGAACATAGGAACTAAAGCTAGTCTTAGGAGTCTAGTCTTCCTTTTTTATTACTAAAACCGCTACTTTTAACTTTTATATCCCTAGGATAGTGTGCGAAACTAAGATAACCAGACATTTTATAGTAATAGCGGATGTAATACTAAATCTAGGGCCTAAATTACTACTTAGTACGAATTTTCTATATAATTTTAGGGCAAAAATTAATTTTATATAACCTAAGGTAGTATTTAGATTAGTGTATAGCATAATAGTATAGGCAGAAATATTTTAACTAGTAAGTAAAGTTCCTTACTAATAAGTAATTATAGCATAGATAGTAATAATTCCCCTAAAGGTATAGTTATATATGCTAGTTACCTAGAAGGCAGAATAGAAGAATTAGGAAACAAGCGTTTATCACGCACTATTATATTTAACATTTCTCCTAGACACACTCTTATATAGATCTAGCTAGGGATAGATAGTTACTCACAACCTAACTAATAAAACTATTACTATTTCTAAGCACTAGAAGGTTATATATCTAATAGTAGCTAGGGAGGTTACTATAAACTATATAATTAATAACCTATTTATATATTATACCTTTTTTAGTAAAGATATTATAAAAAAGAGTAAAGAGAAGGCTAAAACTAATAAGGAGACTAAAGGAGAGGAAGATAACCTTAATCTAAAGAAAGTTAATATAGGAGTACCCTCTTATAGAATCTTATATCCTAAGGAAATTCTATTTATAACTAATTAATTTAGGGTATAGGTAGCTAATATTAATAAAGAGGCTATAAATAAACTTATTAAGTTAATAGATAAATATAATATCTACTATAATAGGGGTATTATACTAATGCTAGAAGACTAGAAAATAAGAATTAATCTTATAGAGGGATAGTAGCATTAAATAAGGCTAATTAGGCCTTATAAACTTAGAAAATAGGATGCTAATAAACTTAATAAAGTATATAATAAACTCTATATAAAAGGGAAGATATTATATCTAGATAAACTAGTAGTAATCACATGCCTAGTGTTTATAGTCTAGTAAGAGACTAGCTAAGAGAGGAAAGGAAGAGTTATAGTTAATATAAGACCACTAAATAATATAGTAATGCTAGATATATACCCTTTACCTAACTAAAGCGATATTATAAATAATACCTATAGTAAGAAAGTAATTTCTCTTTTTAATAGAACTGGTTTTTTCTATTAACTACCTATTTAATAAGACTATTAAGCGCGCATAGTAGTAATATTAAATAGAGGTCTAGAAGCGTTAAATATGGCACTAATAGGGTTTAAAAACTCTCTAGCTTTTGCCTAAAGATTTATAGATAGACTATTCTAGAAGCATAAACACTTTATTTAGGTATATATTAATAATATTATTATGTTTTTAGATAATTTAGAAGAGTATTTAAGCTATCTTAAAACGGTTCTTAAAATCCTTAAGGAGAATAGATTAATAATTACCATAAAAAAGTTATTTATTAGCTACCCCGCTATTTAGTTACTAGGATTTATTATTAATAGTAATAGAATTATAAATACTAATAATTAGCTTAAAGCGTTTTAAAAGATAACGTTTCTAAGCAATTTATTAAGTCTTAAGACTTTTATTAGAATAGCTAGATTTCTGCGTAATAGAATCCTATAGTTTAATATGCAAATCTAACTATTATAGGCATAAAAAACAGCGTTATTACGTGAATTTTAAGAAAAGGATAAAAAGATTACTAGCATCTTAAAGCTAATATAGAAGAGAAAAACATAACTAAAGACGTTTTTACTAACTAGAGATAAGGAAAAGGCATTTAAAGATATTAAGACATTTTTAAGCAAGAAACAAACTTTATAGCACTATAACCTAAAGAAGCCGCTATTCTTTAAAATTAATGCTTATAAAGAGGGATTTAGTTTATATGTTTTCTAGCTATAAGAAGAATAGGATAGTTAAAGCATTCCTAGGAGGGAGATCCAAAATAACCAGATATAGCTAATTCTATTCCTTTCTAGAGTAATATTAAGCGTTAAAAAACAATATAGTTTAATAGAGGCAAAGGTAGCTATAATTACATAGAGCGTTAGAAAGCTCCGGAAGATAGTATAATCTAATAATACTATAGTTAATATATTAACTAACCATTCTCTAGCAAAGGGCATTATTAAATATACCTTATTATTAATAATAGACCTTAATAAGGCTAATTTAAAACTAGCTAAAGTTATGAATTATTTATTATAATTTAGCCTAAAGGTAATATATATGCTAGGAGTGTTAAATGTGGTTCTAGACGCGCTCTCTAGATTACTAGTAGAGGTAACCTATAGGGAAGCAGCGTAGAAAAGCTAATATAATAAGTTAGATGCTAGTGTATATTTTAGCAAAGAATATACCATAACTATAATTATAGATAATAAACTTAAGGCTAGAATTATTAAGGGGTACTAATCTAATTATAAGTTTAGCTAAATCATTATATTAATAAAAGCTTACTAAGAAAGATAAGCAGCAAAGAATGCTAGAACTAGACTAAAGATCCCTCTATATAGCTAGGATTTGCGTAAGGACGGATTATTATACTACTATAGTAGGGATAGATTTTTCCGCCTATATATTCTAATAGCGGAGGTTAAATCTATACTATAATTAGTATATAATAAATAGCAACACTTTAGAATCATAAGGATAGTAGTAGAATTATAGTTAGTCTATTTTATACGAATAAGTTAACGTATTTGCGATTATATAGCCTATTATATAGTATATTAGGAGAATGCAATTAATTATACAAAGCCCCTAGGGGAAATGCGGCCCTTATAGTTAAAACTAACGCTATTTTATATAATTTCCCTTAATTTTATAACGGATATGCTAGAGGTCTTATTAGCAAATACTATATAGTAAATAGAAGGGTACGCAATATATAACTTACTATGCCCTATAAACTACCTTTTTAGCAAGAGAATATTATTAATACCTAGATATACTACGTATCCTATAGAAATCTAGGTAGAATTACTTCTTTAGGCACTATACATTATAGATTAGGGGTTACTAAGATAGATTATAAGTAATAGAGACCTAAAGTTTATATCTAATATATAGAAAGCTATATTTAAGCGAGTAGGGGTAAAACTCCTTATAAGTACTATATATTATCCCTAGATAGATAGAATAGCTAAAAGAAAGAACCAAATAGTAATAATCGCGATACAGTATCACACAGTAACAGACCTAGATATAATATAGATATCGCTATTACTAGCATTATAATACTAACTAAATAACACTATAGCGATGAGTACTAGCTAGGCACCTAATAAGCTATTATATAGATTTTAGCCTTTAAGTATTATTAACCTTCTTTTACCTAATAATATAACTAACGCAGGGACTAGCGCAAATAACATTATAGTACTATAGAAACTATATTAGCACGAAGCTTAATTAGCAATTATAATAGTAGCTATACTAGCGAAAATTCAGTATAATAACCGCCATAAACTAGTTAATATTAACAAAGGTAATATAGTTTACCTACAATTATATAAGGGATATAAACTGCCTAGTAAGCCAAAGAAAAAATAGTCCCTATAAAAGGCAGGTCCCTATAAGGTACTAGAGAAGGTAAATCTATTAGCTTATTAGTTAGAATTCCTACTAAATTCGTAAGTATATCTAGTGGTATTAGTAGCATAGCTATAGAAGCTAGTATAAGGAAGGGATCTATTTAAGAGGGAAGAACTAGCTTTACTACTAATTTTATTTAATAATCTAGAGGAAATAGATTATTAGGAAATTAAGCAAATCTGTGATTATTAGGTTAAAATTTTAAAGCGGAAAAACAAGGTAGTAAGAGTAGAGTTTCTTATTAGATAGAAAGGATATACTACTAAAGATAACTAATAGGTAGCTAAAAACAAGATACGGATTAATACGTCTAAAATAGTGGAGGAATACCTTAGAAAGAACCTAATTAATTAGGCTAAAGAACATATAAAAAGAGACTAGTAACCTATAAAGAAATAATAGTAGCAAAAGGAGAATTTAAATAATAGGTACTAGATCTAATAAGCTAGTAGGGAGGTAGGAGTTTCTAGGGGCCTACTCTTATATATTATTTATTATACTAACTAGGATTATCTTACTATACTTAAACTTTATATTATTATATAATTAAATAATAATTATAGCGTAGTTAGATTTAGTATAAGCGTAGTTAAATTTAACTAAGTTATTGTATTTTGCTTTATAGTAATAACTAGCGAGAGTACTAGCGTAGAATTCAAAGTAGCTAAAGCCTTTATTAGTAGAAATAATAGATCTAGTATTTACAAAGGAAGCAATAAACTTAGCATTAATAATAGAGATTAATAATATCTATAAGCAATATAGAACTATAAGGACTATAGGAAATATTATATTAAATATAACTATTTTACCCTAGGAGTTAAATACATGCACTACATGCTTAGTATAAACCTAATTCCTCCTAATTTCCTATATTAAAAGCCTAATCTTATTATATTTAATAATAAGATTAATATCTAAGAACAAACACTATATAAGCGGATCCTAGTAGTGTATCTATATATTTAAGTTCTAGTATTAATATAATAAAATTAACTTTTAGGGGAACTTATATACGCTAATTTAGGGAGATAATAAGCTAATACTAAAGAAGAGTAAGCTAAATTTAACTAATAAATAGATAATAAGTTATTTAAATTAGGAATAGCTAGCTATTTTAAGGATAAGAAATTCCTTTATTACTATATATAACTAGTAGAGAGGAGTAATTAATAAAGGGAGTATATACTTCCTATCCTTTAAGTAGAAGAACTATACTATTAGTAGTATCTAGGGGAAATACAAATATTAGTAAAGGAATTTAATAAGTTAGCCTAATAGGCAGGAGATAGTAATAGTAATAATATAGGAGCTACTAGTATTATAAAGGATATAGTTAAATCTAAGGGGCGCTAAGAGGAAACGCTAACTAAGGATTCAGGAAAAGAAGTTAAGAATAGTAGGAGTAATAAAATTATGCTAACTAATGCTAGAAAAGAAAGATAGGAGTATAAAGAAGCACTAAGATAATTACTAAAGGATAACCTTACTAAAGCTATAAAAAGAAAATAACTTATAGAGAGTAAAATAATATAAGGAAATAATAAAATTAGTAATATATTAGATAAAGAAGATAATATAATAATAGTTAACCTTACTAATATAGCTACTAAATCCTCTAACTAGGAATCTAGATTTAAGGATAAACCTTTAGAAACTAAAGTTAAAGATAGGATTTTAGAGAGTAAAATTAATAATAAAGTTAATAAGATACTAGTAGAATTCCTTATTAGACTATTATAGGTTTACGCATGAATTATAGAGCTTAATTTTAAATTATTATATATTAGATTTAGATAGCCTAGCTCTAGAAAAGATACTCTAAAGCTAATGCCTAAAATTAGAGTAGTAGCGTAAAAAAGAATAATAGAAGAATTTAATATAGAGTATAAAGGAAAAGGCATTAAAGGGATTAATTTTAGCACTTTCTAACACACTATAGTAGGCTAAAAAGATAGCATATAGGATATATAGTATGCTATATAGGTATATATACATAAATTTGCATTAAAAGGCGCTATAATAGTGTTAAATAGATTAGAGGTATATCTAAATAATATATATTTTATATTATAGTAAAATATAATTATATAGATTTTTACTATTTTTAAAGAATAAAAGGTAATATTAAGAATAAGGAAAGCAGTAGTAAAACTAAATAGAAAGCTATTAAATTAAATTACTACTAATCTAATAGAATATAGAGTAATATAATAGGTAAAGAATTAGATAAAGATAGTAGTAGTAGCCTTCTATAATAGTGTAATAGTTAAATATAAATAGTAAATAGCTATATATAATAGCACTATATCTTTACTACTATAAGTAGATTTATTAGCTCTCTATTTTATAGATAAATATAGAGTAGTAAACGCTATAATCGCTAGTATATTAGCTAGTATTAGTAAGGCGGATTTGCTTTGCGTTAGCACTAATAAGGAGCTAACCTAGAAATCTACTAGATCCTAAGAGAATAAGAAGAGGGATAGAGAATATAAGTAAAGTAAAATTAATAATATAGTAAACTAAATAAATAAGATAAAAGGGGCTTTTAATAATATAAGAGTAGATATAAGCTTAGTATATAACTTAGCTATAGAGGCATTAGATTAAGTTAAGGAATTAGCAAATTTAATAATAAAGGAGGCAGAAAAAACAAAGGAGAAGTTTATATAAATAGTAGAAATACTAAGAAATTATAAGGAGAAGATTCTAAAGCTTAACCCTAGAGTAATATTAACTAACTTTAGTAAATAACTTATAGAATTTAAGGAGAGTATAGTTAGTAAGAGTAAGCTAGAGAAAAAGCTTATAATACTAGTAGGGATAATAGTAGAAATAGTATAGTAGATAGATACCTAGAAAATAATAATAGATAAGCTTATATAAGAATAAAAAGAGCTTAAAGAGGAGATAAAAAAGGTAAAAACTATAAAACTAAGTCTAGCTAAATCTAGTATAGTATAAAGCAAATTATGCGGTGGAATACTAAATCCTAGTAATAAGTAACCCTAAGGCAAAACACTAGGAAGCCTAAGCAAGAAAACTAGGCTAAATAAAAAACTTAGTCTAATAAAACCAAAGGCTACCTAGGCAATTCCGTAATTAACCCTATTAAAAACGCTAGTAATATAAGCATAGCTAAGAATAATAGGAATATAGAATAAGATAGCGCTACCTCCTAATTAGCCTGTGGTTAGACCTACTATAATATAGGATAATAGGGATAATAAATTTGCTAGATTAATAGATTAAGGATATAGATTTAGATAAAATAAAAAAATAAAAATAAAAAACAGGAATTAGATTCTATCTAGTAATAAGATAATATAGTTTAGGATTAGACTAGGGATATACTAGAAAGGATAATTAATTAGTAGGATTTAATAACTTACTAAAAGGAGGGGATAAAATTAGTAATTATAGGAGAACAAAATTTAGTAATAAAGTGGGAGATTATAATAAAATCAGCATAACTATTATTTAATATAATAATTTCGTAAGTACTATTATAAGGCGCGGTTTAGTAGATAGTAATTATAGAGTTAAGTAAACCTATAATACTAAAGCCACTAGTGTAGCAGGGAACGCGCTATATCTATCTCCTTATAAGATTTGACTTAAGCTATATTTCTTTTATTTACATTAATAGTTAAGGACCTAAATCTAGCCGCTAGCTAGCTATATCCAACTAGGATAGTTATTTTTAAGGCATGCCTAGCACTTATTATATAGCAGAATGCCTAGAAGCGGAAGGGACCCTTATAGGGCTAGATTTAGTAACCTAGAGTAGGGGACAACTTAATTCTTATAACATACTTTACTCCTAATAGTAACTTTCCTAAAGTGAACTTAGCACGATTCATGACCTGTTGAATCCGTTAGCCCCTCTGACGGATTCAACCCCTTACGTGCCAAATCAGCACGTAACACTAATAGTAATATAATTATAAGTCCTTTAGTAAAGTTAGTAAGTTTAGTACTAGTACTTACTAATAAGGTACCTAACTTAACTATATACTACTATTCCTATAGTTATAGAATTTTCTATCTTTTCTAAGCTCTTTATAGCTTAGTCTTAGCTTACTTAAGGATTTAGTTTAGCTTCTCTTTACTATACTTAATTTCTCTATAATTATTATATTAGTCTATAGTAAGCTCCTTATTATTATTTTAGTCTTTAAAAGTGCTATTTTTATTATTTTTATCTAAGCTATTAAACCCTAGGATTACACTATCTTAGTATCTTATATTATTATCTAGGTATAGTATACTAGCTATATAATTACTATATATAGTAAATTATATAGCTATTATATTTAATTCTAATATTTTAATTTATAACTAATAGTTTATTTACCCTAAAGGGTTTAAGAGTTTAATTTATTATAACTAAAGGCATAGGAAAAGATAAATAAAGTAATAGTAAGAGAATAAGGTTATTACTATAAAGGTAATAGCTAGGGGTAAGTATATAAAGGTTTTAAACTCTAACCTCTCCCCTAAATAGGAGAGATCCTTATTATATACCTTCTCTTTATACTTACATAACTATCTAGCTACTAGGTCTTAGCATATAAGTTATCTAGGGATTTGCCTTGCTTAGAGAGGGAGCCCTCTCACAATGTCCCTTATGCCTTTGTGCTCCTAACACGTAGCCTCTTTGCATATAACCCTAATTAAGGCCCCTTTTCCTATTATAAATAGCATACCTTATATGCTTTTATTTAATCTCTCTTTTCCTTTCTTTTAGTAAACTAGAATATATAAATAATACGTGTTCTTTAGTCTGCCCCTAAAAACCCTACGCATAGGTTAGTGGTATCCTAGAGATACTAACATAAACTTATAGTTATTTATTTAAGAATTAATAAGATTTATTAATAGTTTATTACTTTAGTTTAGGGTATTTTTTAATTAAAAGTAATAGTAATATTTTATATTAATAGTAAATAAAATAATAAGAAGGTTTTTCTTAAAGTTATATTAGTACAAAAAAGTATTAAGAATAATAATATTATTTAGAAATCCTAATAATATATATAATACCTAGTTATAGTAAAATCCTAATTTTAGTTCAATTTTAGAAATTATATAACTTATTAAATAAAATAGCTAATAATATAAGCTTTAGATTAATAATCCTAAGCTAATTCTTAGAATAATACTAACTAATAAAAGGCTTACTTTATTTTTTAATTAACACTATATTTATAGTGTTTATAGTTAGTGTAGTAATTACACTAATTACACTATAAAATAATTTATAGTAACTATACTATACTATACTAACTATAAATTTTTTTACACTACATTATAACTATAAATTTTTCCTAAAAACTACACTAACTACATTACAAACAATACTCTGCTAGTGGCTTATGCGTGTTTAATTTTTAAAACATGCATATTTAGTTACCCCTTTTTAGTGGTGCGAGTTTTCGAAACCTAAAAAAAGTGGAGCATCCCAATCGCACTATATCTTTTTTCACAACAAGAAATCGAATCTTGCCAAAAACGCTATCACATAACAATTTTTCTAATCCTTATCTAAGTACCTACCTACTCCCATAACTTTACCTCTCACTTCTCTCACCCTGACTAGGTATTCAAAACAACGCAGAGACAATATCATTAGGAAAGCATGTTAACTATTTAATAGCATTCAGTGCAAGACTTTCCAAGGATCATGTCAAACACCCCGAAGTCAGTCGATGGGGGTCGCCTGAGGGTAGCCCGCCCGCAAGGGCCATCCGTCCGCAGGGTCTGAACAATACAAATGTGAATATCGCAACACTTGAGCACGAGCATAAAAACGCGCGACGCATTTCGGAACAGCTGAAGAAAGATTTTGAGACTTTACAAAGCGTTGTTGAGCCATACGTGGCGCCAGACCAGGAGCTGCCAGAACCAGATCATAAGGCAAGCCTAAAGTTAGCATTACTTGGCATTGAGCTAGCTACGCAGGAGAAAAAAGTGATTCGTTTGGAACGAGATATTGTGGAGTCTCAGCGTAATGCTGGTCAACTATCACATAAGGAGGCCAAGAAACGTGTCCGCAGTGCTAACGAACGCATTATATCTGTCGGGGATACCCTTTGGAGATATCAACAGAAGAAGATGCGACTCACAGAACCTGAGCCTGAAGTAGTGAGATTACTGGATCCACGCGGCCGTGGCGGACCCGAATGCCTTTTGGCTCTTTATAAAAAATCCGATGGCCTTGATAGACCAAGACCACGACCTACGAACTGGCGTCGCGACGCGTTGGCCTATTACGACGCCATTGAGGAAGGCTCTGGCGAAACTAATCAGAATGTTTGGTGCCATGTAAGCGGTACATGGTGCGCGGGCAGCCAGGTTATAGCTGCACATATTGTACCTTTCTTTCTTGATGTGGCAAGTATTGGGAAATCCTCTTTGGCAAAAGGGCGCCATCACTTGAACGAGAAGGGAATGCACTTTGCATGTCTCAAACACTTAAGAGGTGGTTTAATGACTATCTATTTGTTATTGTCCCAGTTGATGCCACCGAAAATCCTATTACACGATGGCGAACAGAGCTAGTGTCTCCTAGCATTTACAAAACTATGTATATCCCAGGACACAGGGCTTCTGAACTACACGGAAAGGAACTTGTGTTTCGAAACAAGAACCGTCCAGTTTCACGTTTTCTTTACTTTCACTTTATTATGGCGCTTATCCGTATTAAAGATCTTGGCCGCGAGAACTGGAAGGATATTTGGGCTAGATACAATGAGCAACGCCCTTTCCCTACCCCAGGGCCATATATGCGGAAGTCAATGCTCCTTAGCCTTGCTACTCATTTTAGAGTCACCGACTTACACGTGGTAGACACTTGGATTAAGGATCATGGTTTTGACACCCCTCTTCAGCTAACTGATGATGAGGCTATGGAAACGGCCCGCCGTGTTCATTTGGCAGTACAAGATCGTGCTGCACGCGCAGAAGATGATGGAAAGGATTCGGACAACGACTCAGACGACGGTTTAAAGGAGGATGGATTGATGGATAGTGCTTAGGAAGGCCATAAAACCCGGCGGTGTAGGAGGTGAAAGCCTGCCTGAAGAGATTTCTTGATGGGTACAAACCCGTAGAGACGAATTTCGTGTGGCTGGACCTCCGATAGTCTGGGATTAAAGTTGCGCAGTGGAATCAAGCTGGGAGAAGATGCGGAATTAAGCTAGATGGGAGGAGGATGGTTGTCCATTGTCAGATATGTGAGAATTACTTGTACTTAATAATGAATTGTAGGCTTTTGTTAGAACAAGCATAATATCAATCCCTTCGCGTGGCTTTAATTAAAGAGGGCTGCCTGCGCAGTTGGCCCGCGCAGGGGCTAGCGTGGCCCTTAGTTACGTAACCTCCGCATAACCCTTTAATATATTATATATATAGAATGCCGTCTCTCTACAGTCACTTTTCTTAGAATTGTATGATGTGACACCTTATATTGCGTGTAAAATACAAGTTACATAAGTATAGGTTATAGGTAGTATAACCCCTAATATACACTCCACTACGTAATCTAGCTAAAGTAGTCCTAATTAGCTATAAAATATAACACCCCTTTTTAAGTAAAAATTATAATTATTAGATCACTAAGGTGAATGCACTAGTGTAGAGAACGTGTTGTATTTAATAATATAATAATAGATAATTAAGGTTCTAGCTAAGGGGGCTATGTAGCTAAAGGTCTTAAGAGGGATTGCAAGTTATATAACTCGCGATGTATGTTAAAAATAAGACCTATTTTTATAGCCCGTTTCTAGTCATAAGGCTCTTGTTATTGCTTGCGTTGCTTGCAAGTCTAATAGCTACACTGCAGCTGTTAACAGTTGTGTGATAACTGTTAATAGTCACGTTACAGCTGTTAACAGCTACGACTAACTATGTGAATGACTAAGTGTTACGACTAAAGGCGTGGGAGAGATAAATAGAGTGATAGTAGGAGAATAAGGTTACTGCTATATATCTAATAGCTAGGGATAGGTGCGTAAAGGTTTTAAACTCTAACTGTTAGGAGCACAAAGGCATGAGGGACATTATAAGAGGGCTGCCTCTCTAAGCAAGGCGACTCCCTAGATAACTTATACGCTAGGACCTAGTAGCTAGATAGTTATATAGGCGTAAGGAAAAGGTATATAATAAGGACCTCTCCTATTTAGGGGAGAGGTTAGAGTTTAAAACCTTTATATACTTACCCCTAGCTATTACCTTTATAGTAGTAACCTTATTCTCCTATTATTACTCTATTTATCTTTTCCTATACCTTTAGTTATAATAAATTAAACTCTTAAACCCTTTAGGGTAAATAGACTATTAGTTATAGATTATAATATTAGAATTAAATAGGATAGCTATATAATTTACTATATATAGTAATTATATAGCTAATATACTATACTTAAGTAATAATATAAGACACTAAGATAGTGTAATCCTAGGGTTTAATAGCCTAGATAGGAATAATAAAAATAAAACTCTTAAAGATTAAAATAATAATAAGGAGCTTACTATAGACTAATATAATAATTATAGAGAAATTAAGTATAGTAAAGAGAAGCTAAACTAAATCCTTAAGTAAGCTAAGACTAAGCTATAAAGAGCCTAGAAAAGATAGAAAATTCTATAATTATAGGAATAGTAATATATAATTAAGGTAAGTACCTTATTAGTAAGTACTAGTACTAGACTTACTAACCTTACTAAAGGACTTATAATTATACTACCTTTAGACTTACTAAGAAGCTCTAAACTTACTATAACCCTATATTACTATAGTCTTATAAAAATATAACTAAAGACTTTAGTATATAAAGGAGATTTATATAAAAGTCTTTAATATTTCTTAGTAAACCTTAATATAGCTTTTACCTTAGACTATAAGATATTTATTAATAATACTACTAAGGTAGTTTATTGTCAAGGTAGGGGTCGGTGTAGATGATAGAAAACGTTCAATGTTAATCAATCAGAGGTGCAGACAGCACCCGACTTTTGTACCTAAAAGGTACATAGTGCGCTATAGTAATAACTAGTCTACAGAGGTACTTCTAATATATTGTCTTTACTATTGTCTTACAGAGGGTTTAATCCTAGTTAATACGCGGGCTGTATTCACATATCTAGTGCTTTAAGGAGCTCTCCTAACACACTGTGAGAACAAGGGGATAGCTAGGCAAGAGGTATAGGGCACTCTGTATATTGACTAAAGCTTGCTAGGTCTAAGTGTGTAGTGTGTGTAGACCGCTATCTTATAGCTAGTAGTTTACTAGCATCACGTGAACCTAGCCCTAGGGCATAGTGTGTTATAGGGTGCACCTATATTAGGAGCGGGGCCTTATAATTACCCCCTACTTTTAGCTAGGCTCCTAAATAGCTTTAGATTTGTCCGCTATAATATAGCTATTTACTATCTAGTAGTTATAATAACATTACTAAATTAAAACATTATAATAATAATAACTAGTAATTATCTCCTAGTAATATATATAGTTTCCCTTACGTTTTAGTTATAGTAATAGCTAAAATAAAGCTTTCTAAACATTATATATAGTATAATAAGCGTAGAGATATATATAAGATAGTAAGTTACCTATTATTCCTATGCTTTATAGTCTCTTATTACTAACTTTTCTATATAGGCTATAGTAACTCTAGCTAGAGATTTTACTAACTTAATAGTTATTTTTAAATAGGTCTAGGCCCTTATAGATACTACCTTTAACATAGGGGAAGAAAAGAGTGTCTTAGTATTTTTAGAGGTAACTTACTAATAGCTTACTAAGTGTATTTATAGTTTAGTTATAGGGTTTAACTATATTAATATAGTGTACTATATAGCTTTTAGATTAATAGGTGCTATAAAGGCATATTAAGTCTATTAATCTATAAGCTATTTACCTATTCTTTGCTTATATTTCTATATAGGCTATATCTATTATATACTAGTAGTATATAGTCTCTTACTAGTGACTTTAAGTTACTATAGTTTTTACTACTCTAGCCCCTCTAGCTATAGTTTATATATAACTCTTTATTATATTTTTACTAGTCTTTTACTAACTCTTTTATAGGGAGACCTAGAGGATATTATAAGCGCCTAGGAGGTAAAGATAGTCCTTTAGCTCTAGCCCTCTAACCTAGGCTATATAGCCTAGGCTATAGTAATATATTAGTTTTACTATACTATAGAGAAGGTAATTAAGGCAAATAAGAATAGCGCTAAGTTTGCCTTTATTAATAGCGCGCTTTTTACCTATAGGGGTATAACTATTAAGAGTTTTCTAGTTATTTTGCCCTTCCTTTAGGGTAGCTTTCCTTTATTTTTTAGTAGTTTATTCTAGACCCTTAATTAGAGTTTTAATAGTAGCTAGAGATACTAGCCTTTTTCTATAGTAAACTTATATCTTTTTACCTATAATTTTATTATATCTTACTACTAACTTTCTTCCCTTTTATTTAGTAATACATATAAATTATATATTAAGCGCCTTCTATATCCTTTACTAGGATTTACTAGTTATATTTACTAGGCTAGCCCTTCTATTTTACTAGGTATTTATTACCTTTATAGGTTTTTTTATAATTTTAACTTCTTTAACTTTATACTTATTATCTTTATCTTTAAGGTTTAGTATTAGTATATCCTTATCCTCTACATTTCCCTAGCATTTTTATAGCTCTAGTAGGCTAATATAGAAGATATTATATAATTAACTATATTTTTTAGGTAGTATAAGCTAGTAGGCCTATTTTCCTATAGTATTAAGTATTTAAAATAGCCTAATAAACCTAGTAGTTAGCTTATATTTTATATCTTTAAGACTAATATTCTTAGCTAATAGAAGTACTAGGTCTCCCCTTTTTAGGGTTAATAGCTAGTAGCACTAGTTATAGTATTTTACCTATATTTTAGTAGCTATTCCCTAGCTTTACTTAAGTTATTTTCTAACTTTATATAGCTTTATAATATATATATATACTTCTAGTACCTCCCCTTTAGTAATCTTACCCTTAAGAGATAGGTAAAATATAGGTAAATAGCCTATAAGTATATAATTTAAGAAGTAGCTAGTTATTCTATTAACTATATAATTATAAGTAAATTAAGCTATTAGAAGTAGTTTTAGCTATATTTATTAATTCTCTCTAATAAAGTATTAAAGGTAGTGCTTAAGTACCTAGTTTATTTACTTTATTTACCTATTTATTTAAGGGTAAAACACTATAAATAGCCTATATTTAATATAGAATAGGTAGCATAGGTCTAACTAGAACTAGCTTATAAAAATAAGTCCTCTATCTAATATAATACCTTTTAGTGGTCTAAATTATAATTTAATCTCTTAATAAAATAGCTTTACTAGTTTAGCTACATTAATTATAGTTAATACTAGAAGGAAAATAAAGTACTTAGTAAATTAGTCTATAATTACTAGGATTATATTAGTTACTTAATTAGTTATTTATAATATAAGTAAGCCTATAATAAAATCTATTAAGATTTCTACCTATAGTTACCTTAGTATTAGTAAGGATTTAAGAGATCTATATAGGTAATATCTTTATGCTACTACCTATTAGTATATACTATAACTTATAATATAGTCTAATATAGACTTACTTATTACTAGCCACTAGAAGTAGTGCTTTAAGAGCTTAAGAGTGTGTTTAGTCCTAAAGTAACCTACTAGTAAATTATTATAGTATAGCTATAGGAGCTTCTATTATAAGATAAGCTCCTAGGGAATAACTACCTAGTCTTAGTATATTAGAAGGCCTTTCTTACTATATAACTATAAACTAGCTTTTCCCTTTCCTTTTACTAGGGAGTTTACCTTATTACTTTGCCTTTATAAATCTAGATCTTAGTCTTATGCCTTTTATAGTAATTACGCTAAAGGTTTATTTAGCTTAGATTAGTAAGAATCTAGTAATATAATAGCCCCTAAATCTCTTATATATTAATGCCTTAAACACACGCTACTTTCTCCTTAAAATTACCCTTATTTAGCTAATCTTTTACTAGATCCTTAGTAGCTAACTAGCCTATATACTTTATAGCACTATCTAACTAAGCTACTCTAGCCTTTATAGGTTTCTCTCTTATAACTAGCATATTTTCCTTCCCTAAAGGTATTTTACTAGGTTACTTCTCTTATAAGACTAGGATATTTTCCTTCCCTAAAGGTATTTTACTAGGTTACTCCTCTTATAAGACTAGGATATTTTCCTTCCCTAAAGGCATCTTACTATATCTTCCTTAATATATTAGTATCTCTTTTACTAGTTTTTTAGTAGTTACTATTTTCCTCTAATATTTTAATAAAAGCGCCTTATTTATAATAGGTTTACCCTTATAATTAGACCTTCTTAATAGTATATTTATAGGGTTACTTTTCCTTAGTTTATACTTAATTATAAAGTAAAAGAGGTAGAGAAATATATACTATCTTGCTTACCTTCTATTTAACTTTAGCTACTTTATAAAGGTTTATAAATTATAGTAATTTAATAAAACCTCTACTAGGCTTGCTATGCCTTTAATATAGTATTACTAGTGTTTAAATAACTTTACTATAGTAAGTAGCTCTTAATTAGCTATGCTATAGTTATGTTTAGTGTCTAGAAACTTCCTTTACTAAAAGGCTACTAAATACTAATAGCCCTTATTATCCTACTAGGATAGGATCCCTACTATTATAAAGATTAAAGTATTTATTTTAATATATACTAGTTAACTTAGGTTATAATAATAAAGCAAAGGTGCTTACTAGAATGCATCCTTTAGCTAGTTAAATACTAGCTATTCCTTTGCTTTAAATATAAACTTCCTAGTCTAAATACTATTTTAACTACCTTTTATTAATATATATAAGGGTACTATAATCCTAGAGTATCTATAAATAAACTATTAGTAAAAGTTATAGAATCTAAGGAATAACTATATATCCTTAAAGCTTATTAGCTCCTTCTAGTCCTAAATTATATTAACTTAACTTATATCTATTAAAATCCTATTAACTAATAGAATAAACCTAAGGAACTTTATAAATTCCTAATAAAAGAAGCACTTAGAGGGCTTAGTATATAGCTTTACTAGTTATATATACTCTAGGACTTCCTTAATATATATAGTATACTCCTCCTGCGTTTTTAAGAAAATAAGGATATTATCTAGATATACTATATAAATTATATTAACTAACCCCTAAAGCGCTTTATAGATATAACTTTAAAAGGTAGCTAAGGTATTTATTAGCCTAAAAGGTATAATAAGATATTTATAGTGCCTATAGCGTGTATAGAAGGCAGTCTTCTATTTATTACCCCCTTTAATATAGATTTAGTAGTAAGTATCTTTAATATTAATTTTTAAGAAGAAGTAAGCCCCTTAGTATTAATCTAAGATCTCTAAAATTAGGGAGAGAGCATAGTAATTCTTCTATATAACCCTATTAAGTCCCTAATAATTTATATATAGTTAGAGTATTCTATCCTTCTTTAGTATAAATAGGATTAGCACCCCTATAGGACTCTTTAAAGGTCTTATCTAGCCCTTTACTAGGTTATTCTTAATATACTCTTAGAGTTCCTATAGTTTACTTTAGGAGAGAGGGTAAATAAGTCTATATAATAGTATAGTATTAGGTACTAAATTAATTATATAGTTTATTAACTTTCTTAATAGGAGGCTTCCTGCCTTATCTAATATAAATATATCTTTAAACTTATAGTTCTTTAGGGATATTACTAACTATTCTATAGGCTTTTACCTCCTTATTATCTTTAAGGGTAATAAACTTATCCTTTATAACTCCTATAATAGTATATATAATTATCTTATTATATATTACTTTAGTAAATTTATAAGAAGTTATTAATAAAAAGGCTTTTCTCTTTTTCTTAAACTACTATTCTTATAAGTATAAATAGAGGTATATATACTCTTTTACTAGTATATATATTCTAATTAATATAGGACTTCCCCTACTCTTAGGTCTCTATCTATAGCTATATATAGTAGCTTAATATTCTTTTCTTCCTTTCTTAAATCTTTAATTATAATAGGTACCTTATAAATACTATATTAGGGAACTATAAGGGCCCCTATTACCTTAAGAATAGGCATAGTAATCTTAGCCCTATCTAGCTTATAGGTTTTTATAAATTTAGTACTAATAATATTAACCTTAGTATAACTATCTAGATTTACTATAATTTAAATATCTTTATGCCTATAAATAGTAACTAGTGTATAAAAGTAATACCTTACTAGTACCTTAGCTTAGGAGATAGAAGTAAGGGTATTTATTTTTACCTCTAGTAGTTTCCTTAGTCTCTTTTATACTCTTTTTTTAGCTTATTATAAAAGTATACTATATATTTAGTGCTATTATAGTTATAGTAATATCTTTTCTCTCTAACTTTCTTATTATTTAGAGCTATAGGTAGGGTTTTTTCTTTCTCTTTATCTTTTTAATCTCTATTAGGTCTATAGCTATATAAGGAGTTATATCTATAGTATTAGGGGTTCTTAGAAAACCCCTTATTCTTAGAATACTTATATCTTTACTTACTCCTTAGTATTACCTCCTAGAACTACTAAGTAAGTTATATAACCTTCTCTCTAGTCTTTTTAATAATAAAGGTATATAGGTTAATATAGTTCTATAGGTTAGGAAGTAGTTTTATAAAGAATATAAGTATATAGGACTTTTTAGAGGCTTTTTCTAGGTATTTCTCTAGTAAATCTAAGTAAATACTAAACTTAATAGGGCTCTAGCCCTTATATTACTTTATATTTTCTAATTACTTAGTAATCTATATATTATAGTTTATAAAGTCTTTAAGTAATATAAGTATTTAAGTCTAGAATTTATTCTAGTTATCTTTAAGTTCTTTATAGCTACTAGCTAACTATTCCTTAAGGTATTAGTCTTATCTTACCTTATAATTAGTATATATATAGTTAAGTATAAAGAGAATCTTTTAGTAATTATATATATACTTATATCTTACTTTATTAAAGGTATAGTTAAGGTTATTAATCTATATCTTATATTTCTATAGGTTAGTAAGGTAAGTAAGCTTAATAATATTCTAGACTTTAACTTCCTTATTACTCTTACTTAAGAATAAGCTTAACTTTTATAGCCTTTTTACTTATTCTTTCCTTATATTTAAATAGAGTAACTTAATAAGTTCTTATTCCTTATCTTATAGCTTCTTTATTTTTTTAGCTAGGTAATTTATTTTATTATTACTACTTAATAGGTAGTAAGGGTAAGAGGTCTAAAGGGTTTCCCTCTCCTTTAGTTAGGGTATTAGTAATACTAGGGGTAAAGGTTATACCTATAGCTATAGTGCTATTACCCTTAGAAGGTTAGTCTTAGTTATTTACTAGTATTACCCTATTAGATTATATAGTTCTTCCCCTTATATTACTCTTAGGTAGCTAGTGTTAAAGCTTTAGAATTATAAGAATAAGGGGATAGCTAGGTAAGAGATATAGGGCACTCTATATATTAACTAAAGCTTGCTAGGTCTAAGTATATAGTGTATACAAACCACTATCTTATAGCTAGTGGTTTGCTAGCGTTACGTGGACCTAGCCCTAGGGCATGGTGTGTCACGGGGTGCACCCGTGTTAGGAGCAGGGCCTCACACACACCCCTAGCTAAGATATCTATTAAAGCTAGAGTTAATAAGCATAGGAAGAGATTATAATGAATTCCTAGTGTTATAATTACGTAGGAATCTCCTGTAAGCTAATCTAGTGAACGATATTCCTATGTATTTGGCTTAATAGAGGCTTTGTAAAGCTATTCGTTAGTATCTTAGAGGTCTTTAACTAATTTACCTTAATATTACCTAGGGCATATTACTCTTAAATTCATATTTAATTTATATTAAGATATTTAAGGCTAGTTTAAAGCCTTCCTTCCTTATACTCTATAATGCAAATTATCTACTTATTATTACACTAGATAATCAATAGTAGTAGCACGTAAACCTTAATATTATAAAGTAGCCTTCTAAGAGATATACGCTCTTTTACACTGTAATTTAAGGCAAAGAGCTCTGCTTCTATGCTTAAGGTTATTATGTAATATTGCCTACTAGACTTCTAATTAATTATAGCACTATGTATAATAAAGATATAACCTTGTGTTAATTTATATGTATTAGGGTTATTACTAAGGGAAGCATTAGTGCTAGAAAATAACGTATTAAAGCTATTCACTCCTAAGTATTAGATACATAGCTTCTTTATATTCTAGGCGTATAAAATTACTCCTTTTATAAGCTTAATATGCTTTACTAAAGGGTTTGTTATAAAAGAGGTAAGTTTTAATACTATAAAGGCTATATTAGGCCTTCTAATAATGCATAGATACACTAAAGAGCTAATAACTACTCTATAGTAATTAATCTCTTTATTAGTAGCTTTACTAGTGTTAGCAAGGATTATAGCTATAGGGAGAGAAGCAGAGATTAAGCTCTTTAAATTACTATTAATAATATTAGGAATAAATTTCTAAGTAATCTTTTAAATATATAATTCCTATAATAACTATATCTCTTTAGTATTATAATTCCTAATAATTTAAATGCCTAGGAACCACTTTAGGTTACCTTAGTCTTTAATGTCTAGACTATTTATTAATTATTTATAAAGCTCTTTAAATTCTACTTTAAATCCATTAGGATATATCACTATAATGTTATCTACATAGAAAAACAGGATAAAACCGTCTTTTATAAAGATACATAGGTCTTCTTTTCCTTAGATAAAGCCTAGCTTTAATAGAAATTACATTAAATAAAGGAACCATTATTAAGGAGCTTCCCTTAGCCTCTATAACGCTCTTATTATCTTTTAGAGATAATCTCTTATATTTATACCCTCTAGGGGCTTATAAAGGACAGGTTCTTTAAGTTCTATATATAGGAAGGCATTCTAAACATTATATTATTAGGTATTAAGATTATTAGTATAATAGACTACAAGTAGCATTTATAGGGATTGTAAAGTAAGCGTAGTAGCGTAGTTATTAAGGTTATCCTTTAGTTATTAGTTACCTTAAATAACTATTCTAGCTTTAAACTCTATAACTACTCCTTTCTTATTAGTTTTGTATTTAAAGACCTATCTAAGGTCTATAATTTCCTTATAGTGTTCTAGATTAAATAATTTATCTAGTATATCTTCCTAGTAGTTTAAGAATAGAAGCTTAGAAAGCTCCTTTATAATCGCTTCCTTCTAGTAATTATAATAGGTTAAAGCTATAGCTTAATAATAATAGGTAGGTTCTAGTAGCATATCTTTAATCTATAAACTATATTAAACGCCTTATAATACTATAGAAAAAGCAGAAGTAAACTATGCTTACCTAGCTTTATATATTTCCTTTCTTTAGCGTTTTCTAGTAATAATATTATCTAGATTAATACTATTATCCTAGGGATAATAATTCTCTACTACCTTACTACCTTTGCTAGTAATTTTACTAGTCTCTATAGTAGTCTCTATGTATTTAATTATTATATTATATATAAATTTATTAATCTTACAAAATAGCGCATTATTACCTTATGCCTAAATCTCTATATTCTCTATAGTAACTAGCGCCTTATAAGAAGAGTTAGGAGGGGTTAAAAGTGTACTAGAAAGGTTATCTTTTTCCCTATTATATGAAGGAGGTATTTTTACTTTAAACTACTTATTTTCTCCTTCTATAATTAAAGGCAGAGAGGTATAATTATCCTCTTCTAATTCTATTCTAATAAGGTCTTAACTGATTTCCTCTTTAATATTATTAGCCTTAAGCTCTTTAAGTAATGTAATTATTAATATCTTCTCCTTTTAAGCTAATTCTAGCTCTTCTTCTAGTTTAAAGAAGGAGTTCTTATTAAAGCAAACACATACTAATATAATAACCTTATAATTATAAAGTAAAGGCACCTAGATAATATACTAAGACTTGCCTCTATAACTAATAAGGTATCTAATATAAGCTTTTTACTCTAATTAAGGGATTGCATTCTATAATTTAATATACTCTAAAGCCTTTGTTATTATAGGAAACGCTTTATATCCATAGGCTTATAAATATATAATTAAAGGCTTCTAGACCTTTGCTATCTATAAATACATAGGGATGCTTTTCCTAGCCTAATCCCACTATAGTTTATATAGCATAATCTAATTCCTATAATGTTTAAATAGCGTTTAATTTAATAGAGAAACCGCAGTATTAAAGACCTTATTATTAAGATCCTATAGAAGCTAAGCTTTAAGACTTAATATATAAGCTTTTTACTTAACTACCCCCTAGATCTCTTAGCCTTTCTATTCTAACTAGGTATAGAGGGAGCTAAATTATAAACTATAATGCTAGTAAGGGCTATCTTATCCTTTATATTCTCTATAAAGAGGGCTTTCTTAATATTACTATGCAAAAAGCGTAGTTAAACCCTAAATTAAGTGCTTAGAAACGCTATTATTATATAGAAGCTATTATAAATCCTATCCTTTATCTTAAAGGAATAGAAGAACTATATTAAGGTTATAAGGCAAGTAAAAACACACTAATACCTATTACTATTCTAATAAGGAGAGTTATAGTAATCTAGATTAACTAAAAGACTATAACCTAGTTCTTAAGGAAGTCCTTTAGGTATAACCTAGAATCTCTATTACTTAGCCTTACCTATAGCATATATCTTATACTATATAAGCTTAGGACCTATTAATCTAATACCTAAAGCTACGTTTATAAGCTTTACAAATGCCTTTATACCTAGATAACTATATTATTAATGCTAAAGGTTTACATCTCCCTTTATAAGTAGTCTTAGTGCTTAGCTAGATACTATATAGGCTTCTCTTAGATTCTCTAATAGCTTTAATAATATATAAAGCTTATTAATATTATAAATCCTAGCCATAGGATAGTTCCCTTTATAGAGAAATCCCTTCTTTTAATTCTAATAAATCCCTGCTTTTATTAGGATTATTACTAATACTAGATTAACGTAAAATTTAGGAATAAATAGTGTAGTCTCTAATATAATTATCCTCACACTTTATAATATAGGGTCTATAATAAATATATATATAGGACCTTAACCTAAAGCTATATATATTATACCTCTAGCCCTAACCTTTATTATAATAGTCTTATTAAATTTAGATTAATTAAACTAGTGGATATTATTAAAGATATAAATATTTGCTTTAGAGTTATATAAGACTATATTCTGCCTTAATTCTATGCTTTCTATAGCATTAGTAGTTAAATTTGTGGCTTCCTTTAACTATTAACCTTACTTAAAGCATATAAATAATAATATATTTACAGTCTTATTACCTAGGGTAACCGCAATTAAGTTATTAGTTAGATTCTATAAAGGTATAAAGATATTACTACTCTTCTTCTTTAGTTTCTAACTTATTACCTTAGACTTTTCTTATAGATTCTCCTTTAAATACTTTTTAATATTATCTTTAGAGTTCTTCCTAACTTCCTAGTCCTTTAGAGTAGCCTCTAGCTTATATATAGCCTTAAATAAATTATATAATTCCTACTACTTTAAAACTTCTTTAATATAATACCTAGAGTAAAGGTACCTTATTCTTTCTAATTTACTTTAACTATTTAATCTCTTAGTAATAAAAGTATTAGCTAACTTTAATACACTTTATAAAGCTTTATAATCTCTTTTAAACTTAGTAACTACCTTAAGGAATCTATAATCCTCTCCTTTATTAAGTAAATTATTTTACTTCTTCTAGAATAATTTAAATTTACTTTAAAGAGGTATAATAAACTTATATAGTATTATCTCCTTAGTCTATTAAGTCTTAAGACCTTAATAATTCCTTTATAATACCTTTATTATTATAGCTTACTTATACTAATTATAAGTACCTTTAGCTTATAAATAATTATTAAGGCGTGTTTCTATAAGAATAAGTATTTTCTTTATATTTAGCTTATACTAATCCTAAAGAAGCTTAAGAATCCTTTAAGTATAATATTAAACTAACTCTCTATTTTTAACTTTAGTATTAAAGTTAAGAGAATCTTATATATTCTTTAATAGAGTCTTATAAATATATTCCCTAATCTTTAGTATTTGCTTTAATAGGGCTATATACTTTATAAGGTTAAATTATAATTCTTTATATTAAAAATTAAATTAATCCTTTATATCTTTATAAGTAATTCTCTAATTCTTAAGAGTATTAGGGTTATCTAGTAAGACCTCTAGTCTCTAACCCCTTTATAAGTATATAGGTATTATAGGTTCTTTAAGTAATTTAGCCTTATTAGGGTTAATATACTCCTAGATACTATAGGATTCTATATAATTCTTAATTTATATATACTATTTAATCTAGTTCTTCTCTAATAATAACACTATATTTAGAGTTTCTTTAGATATTATAAAGGAGGAATATACTAGTTAATTAAAGCATAAGTTAAGTGTTTTAACTAATTAGAATAATAAAGGGTGATTATCTCTTAATATTAGCAAGCGTTAAATTAATAACGTTAACAGAGCTTATATTATGTATAATAATTAAAAAGGGCAATAGAAGACTCCTAGGCTTATAACTATTAAGGTAGGGGTTAGTGTAAATAATAGAAAACGTTTAATTTTAATTAATTAGAGGTATAAATAGCACCTAACTTTTATACCTAAAAGGTACATAGTGCGCTATAGTAATAACTAGTCTATAAAGGTACTTCTAATACATTATCTCCACTATTGTCTCACAGAGGGTTTGATCCTAGTTAATGCGTGGGCTGCATCCACATATCTAGTGCTTTAAGGAGCTCTCCTAACACTTATAGTTCTCTTCTAGGTTAAGCGTTACTACCTTACTATTAGGGTTTATTAAGGTAATAAAACTCTTCTTACCTATTATATAGGTATCTTATACCTTAATTATAGTTAGGCTATTATAAGTTAGGGCATTGCTTACTATAGGGCTAATATCCTTATCTTTTTTGTCCTTATTTAGTAAGTCTATAAGCTTAATTAATACTAAATAAAGTAAAAACGCTATAGATAAGCGTTTTACTTCTCTTCTTACTTGCTATATTCCTAATGTAAAGTTAAGGCAATCTTTTATAATAGGGTGTCTTTATAGTCTTTCTTTCTAGGATATAAATATAGGTTTATATATTCTAGCCTAGTCTATTCCTAGGATAAGGTTCTTAGGGGTATTTATAATATAGTAGTAAACTTAGCATATTTTCGCATAGCCTATGCTCCTTTTTACTAAGATAACCTAATCTAAGATTTCTTAATATAAAATAAGGGTCTTAGCTACACTTTTAAGCGGCGTATTATCTTTCTATATATTAGCCTAATCTGCCTTTAATAATAATTTTAGGTAGATAATTAATTCTATTATACCTATATTAAGTAGCGTAAACACTACTACCTATTTATAATCTTACTATAATAATATCTAAACTTTTATTCTTATATCCTTAGATAATTTATTAGTAAAGGCATTATCCTAGGCCTAAGTAAAGCTAATTAGTGTCTTATTTATATCTTGCCTTACTGCTTAGTTACTATTATTCCTATATAATAGCATTATATAGCTTATGCTCTTATAAATAAAATAATCTAGTTTTTTATATCTTAGTGTAATATAACTAGGTTATTTATATTTAAAGCACACTATAGGGGATCTTATAGCCCCCTTACTACTTTATTATAGTGTGTTTACTATAGGTAAATTTAAGTATTACCTTTTTTATTTATAGTCTTATCTATAGTTATTACTTTAGTTACTATTCTAACCTATTTTTATTATAACTTTTACTTTCTTTCCTTAACTAGCTAAATAAGTCTATATTACTAGGAACTCCTAGCTAAGTATTTACTTCTTTATAGTGTTATTTAGACTATTAATAAATATATAAATATAAAGTCTTATAGGGATTACATTAGGGAGTTTAGCCTTAGCTTTTATCTATATTTTTATAAATCCCTAGAATAACTAATAGTTTTCTTATCTAAGGGTTAGTAGTATCCTTATAGCTTTTAAGCACTATATATTTTTATTTATTATTCTAGTTTTTAGCTAATCTATAAACCTAGCCTAGGTATAGTCCTAGTAATTTATATAACTATCTATAGCTATATAATATATCTATTATTACTTTATATCCTTTACTAGGTAGCTACTAGTATAGGCTACTTTAGTAGTATTATTAATAAATATCTTATAGTCTAGGGTAAAAGCTATATTAAGGTTTACTAAGAAATATTAAAGACTTTTATATAAATTTCCTTTATATACTAGAGTCTTTAGTTATATTTTTATAAAACTATAGTAGTATAGGGTTATAGTAGGTTTAGAGCTTCTTAGTAAGTCTAAAGGTAATATAATTATAAGTCCTTTAGTAAGGTTAGTAAGTCTAGTGCTAGTACTTACTAATAAGGTGCTTGCCTTAATTATACGCTACTATTCCTATAGCTATAGAATTTTCTATCTTTTCTAAGCTCTTTATAGCGTAGTCTTAGCTTACTTAAGGATTTAGTTTAGCTTTTCTTTACTATACTTAATTTCTCTATAATTATTATATTAATCTATAGTAAGCTTCTTATTATTATTTTAATCTTTAGGAGTGCTATTTTTATTACTCCTATCTAGGCTATTAGACCCTAGGATTACACTATCTTAGTATCCTATATTATTACCTAAGTATAGTATACTAGCTATATAGTTACTATATATAGTAAATTATATAGCTATCCTATTTAATTCTAATATTATAATCTATAACTAATAGTCTATTTGCCCTAAAGGGTTTAAGAGTTTAATTTATTATAAACCTTCTCCTTACGCTTACGTGACTATTTAGCTACTAGGTCCTAGCGCACGAGTTATCTAGGGATCTGCCTCGCTTAGAGAGGCGGCTCTCTCATAATATCCCTCATGCCTTTGTGCTCCTAACATTAGCTAATTTCTTCTTTAATATCTTTAGCCTTAAGCTCTTTAAGTAGTATAATTATTAATATCTTTTCCTTTTAAGCTAATTCTATCTTTTCTTCTAGTTTAAAGAAGGAGTTCTTATTAAATTAAACACATACTAATATAATAACCTTATAATTATATAACATAAGCACCTAGATAATATACTCAGATTTGCCTCTATAACTAATAAGATAACTAATATAAGCTTTTTACTCTAATTAAGGGATTATATTATATAATTTAATGTCCTCTAGAGCCTTTATTATTATTAGAAACGCTTTATATCTATAAGCATAAAGATAAGTAATTAAGGGTTTTTAGATCTTTACTATTTATAAGTAAGTAAGGATAGTTTTCCTAGCCTAATTTTACTAAAGTTTATATAGTATAATCTAATTCCTATAATGCTTAAAAGGTATTTAATTTAGAAGATAAACTATAGTATTAAATACCTTATTATTAAGTTCTAATAGAAACTAAGCCTTAAGGCTTAATATATAAGCTTTTTACTTAACTACCCCCTAGATCTCTTTGCCTTACTATTCTAACTAAGTGTTAAGGGAGCTAAATTATAGACTATAATACTAGCAAAGGCTATTTTATCTTTTATATTCTCTATAAAGAGGGCTTTTTTAATATTACTATATAAAAATTATAGTTCAATGCTAAATTAAGTGCTTAGAAAGCTTATTATTATATAAAAGCTATTATAAATACTATCTTTAGTCTTAAATAAATAAAAGAAATATATTAAGGTTATAAGGTATATAAATATATACTAATACCTATGACTATTCTAATAAGGAGAGTTATAGTAATCTAGATTAACTAATAACCTATAACTATTTAAGGAAGTCCTTTAGGTATAACCTATAATCTCTATTACTTAGCTTTACCTATGGCATATATCTTATATTATATAAGCTTAGATCTAATTAATTTAACACCTAAAGTTACGTTTATAAGCTTTATAAAGGCCTTTATACCTAAATAACTATATTATTAATACTAAAGCTTTATATCTCCCTTTATAGGTAGCTTTAGTGGTTAGCTTATTATAGCGTAAGCCTCTTTTAGATTATCTAATAGCCTTAATAATATATAAAGCTTATTAATATTATAAATTCTTACTATAGGATATTTCCCTTTAACTAGTATGCTTTTCTTTTAATCCTAGAAGATACCTACTCTTATAAGAATTATAGCTATTACTAGATTTACATAGAATTCTAGAATAAATAAAGCGGTTTCTAATATAATTATTCTCTAGCCTTATAATATAGGATCTATAACTAATATGTAAACTATGCCTTAACCTAATGCTATGTAAATTATACCTCTAGCCTTAACTTCTATTATAATAGTCTTATTAAAATTAGATTATTTAAACTAGTAAATATTATTAAAAATATAAACATTTGCTTTAGAATTATAAAGCACTATATTTTGCTTTATTTCTAAGCTATTTATAGTGTTTAAAGCTAAAGTTATAACTTCTTTTAAAGATGAAAAACTTTCTAATTATATAAATAATAATACATTAGCTAATTTCTTACCTAGAGTTACTATAAGAGAGTTATTTATTAGATTCTATAAAGGAATAATAATATTACTATTCTTTTCCTTCCTTTCTAGTTTCTAATTTATAGCTTTCAATTTGTCTTATAAATTCTCCTTAAGATATCTCTTAATATTATCTTTAGAGTTCTTCCTAACTTCCTACTACTTTAAAGCTTCTTTAATATAATACCTAAAGTAAGGGCACTTTATTCTTTTTAATTTACTTTAACTATTTAATCTCTTAGTAATAAGGGTATTAGCTAACTTTACTACGCTATATAAAGCTTTATAATCGCTTTTAAACTTAGTAACTACCTTAAGGAAGCTATAATCCTCTCCTTTATTAAGTATATTATTTTACTTCTTCTAGAATAATTTAAATTTGCTTTAAAGAGATATAATAAACTTATATAGTATTATCTCCTTAGTCTATTAAGTCTTAAGACCTTAATAATTCCTTTATAATACCTTTATTATTATAGCTTACTTATACTAATTATAAGTACCTTTAGCTTATAAATAATTATTAAGTTGTGTTTTTATAAGAATAAGTATTTTCTTTATATTTAGCTTATACTAATCCTAAAGAAGCTTAAGAATCCTTTAAGTATAATATTAAACTAACTCTCTATCCTTTACTTTTATATTAAAGTTAAGAGAATCTTATATATTCTTTAATAGAGTTTTATAAATATATTCCCTAATCTTTAGTATTTACTTTAATAAGGCTATATACTTTATTATATTAAATTATAGTTTTTTATATTAAAAGTTAAATTAATCCTTTATATCTTTATAAGTAATTCTCTAATTCTTAAGAGTATTAGGGTTATCTAGGGAGACCTTTAGTCTTAGACCCCTTTATAGGTATATAGGTATTATAGGTTCTTTAAGTAATTTAACCTTATTAGGGTTAATATACTCCTAGACACTATAGGATTCTATATAATTCTTAATTTATATATACTATTTAATCTAGTCCTTCTCTAATAATAATAATATATTTAGAGTTTCTTTAGATATTATAAAGGAGGAATATACTAGTTAATTAGAGCGTAGGTTAAGTGTTTTAACTAATTAGAATAATAAAGGGTAATTATCTCTTAATAATTAGTAAGCGTTAATTAATAATATCTAATGGAGCTTATATCTTTCATAATAATTAGAAAGGGTAATAAAAGCCTCCTAGGCTTATAACTATTAAGGTAGGGGTTAGTGTAAATAATAGAAAACGTTTGATTTAATTAATTAGAGGTGTAAATAGCACCTAACTTTTGTACCTAAAAGGTATATAGTGCGCTATAGTAATAACTAGTCTATGGAGGTACTTCTAATACATTGTCTCCACCGTTGTCTTAGAGAGGGTTTGATCCTAGTTAATGCGCGGGCTGCATCCACATATCTAATGCTTTAAGGAGCTCTCCCTAACAATAGATATATACCTACTAAGGTATTATAAGAGTATAACCTAAGGGGGCTATATTATATAGTTATACAAATTCCTCTAGTTAATAATTGAGCTAAGACTAGAGTTTAGGAGCTAAGAGATAAGCACACTATAATTAAGTAACTCCTAAGTAATATATAAGCTTAGTATAAGAAATACTATAATTTAAAGAGAAAGCTAATAAGATTTAATATAGGTAACTATATTTTACTATTAATAAAGAATATTAATTTATAATACCTTAGTAAAAAGCTCTTAGTAAAGTACCTAAGCCCTTATAAAATTAAAAGAAGGTTAGAAGTTATAGTTTAGTATATTAATTATAGTTACTAGCTAGGATATACTTATATAATATTTTTAATATTATAAGCCTTAAGCCTTTTTATAGGGACTTAATAATATAGTTAATATATCCTTATTATAAGATAATATTAAGGATAATAAAAAAGAATTTAAAGTTAAAAGAATTATTTTATATAGGTATAATAGTAAATACTATAAATATCTAGTAAAATAGAAAGACTATAATAATTTAGAGAATTTATAGGTATTAAAAAGGGATTTTATCTTAAAAGATATTATTAATAATTATAACTAATAATTATATAGCTAAATTATAGAGATAAAGTTACTTCTATAGGTTAAAAAAGGTAAAGTCTAATAATAGTATTAATTTTTAAGACTATAATTTAAATAGCTATTTACTTATTACTTCTTTATAAGGATATTAGTAATTATAATAACTTTAGCTTTATTATTAAAAGATTCCTTATTTTTATAGGTATAGGCTTAAATTTCTTTTAGGACCTTTAAGGGCTTAATATAAATAGGGAGTTAAGTAATAAATAGTATAAACTAGTAGTAAGTTAGTAAAATATAAGCTATAAAAATATTTAAGAAACTTACTATTAGGCTAGTTATAGCTATAAAGTAAAGATAGTTTATAATTTTAATTTAAGTCTTTAAGTTAGTAATATTAAGTTATTATAAAAATATAGTATACTTATTAGCCTTTACCTTATAAGTAATATTAGTAATAAGATAAGTATATTTAATCTAGCTATATTAATTAGTATTTTTATAAGATAATAAAGTATTATAGAGTTTATAAAAAGTATAAATAAAAGCTTAGTAATAAGTTAGTAATTATTAAGTTATATATTAATAAGGGTAAACTTATAATATTAGTATAAAAGTATATTCCTTTAGGAATAAACTAAATTAAGTTAAATAGCTTTTTATAAAGCTAGGTAATTCTCTTAAGGCACTAGCTATATATTAGTAAAGAACTTATTTTAAGGGTTAGAGTAATATATACTTATATAAAGTTTATTATTTCTTATATAATATATATATTTTATAGAATTATCTAAGTAAGTTAGCTAAGGATTGTAATAAGGTAATAGTATAGTTATACTTAAAGAGTAACTATAGTCTTTTAAAGTAGCTTTTCCTTTAATAATATATTAAGGCTTAGTACTTTTATTATCTTAAGGAGTAATCTTCTAAATAGTAGCTTACTAAGTATAATATAAATAAGGTATCTTTATATTACTAGCACTTAGTTAGTAGTAAGATCTCTATACTTAAGTAGTAAACTTATATAGTTAATTTATTTATTTTTATATATTTATAAGAAAATCTCTCTAAAACCTTAGTAGTAAGAGTAAGTATAAGAGTAGTAAAGATAAATATAGTAGTAAATATAGTAAGCTAGTAAATAGTTAGTAATACTAAAGTAGTAAAGAAATTTAAGGGAAAAAAGGATTATTTAAAGACTACTAAATAATAATAATATAAAAGCTACTATTAAGCTAGTAAGGGTAACTTATAAATTTAAGATAAGGAAATTAAAGAAAGAAATAATAAGAAAAGAGAGAAA
Organism: Epichloe scottii; assembly: GCA_021950295.1. NCBI lineage: Eukaryota > Fungi > Ascomycota > Sordariomycetes > Hypocreales > Clavicipitaceae > Epichloe > Epichloe scottii. The sequence goes on from CP083245.1 coordinate 2,651,347, forward strand.
ACTAGCTTTTTTTATAGGGGGTAGCTAACCCTTAAGTAATTTATAAGCTATATATAATAAATTAATAAATTAGAAAAATTATAGTTATAGCTACTACTATTAAAAATATAGGCTAGCTATGCGCATATATATATATTAAATACACTAGCTAGCTCTATGTAAGGCTAGTTCTAGTACTCTAACTAGTTTATTAATAAGGAAAACCCTTAAAATAAGAAGAAAAACCCTATTACTATATTTAATAGCTTAGCACTAGCCTTACTATAGGCTTACGCTATTTAACTTATAGCCTATTATATATGTTTATTACTAGCTTATACTAGCCTTATTCCCTTAAAAGTATAATAAGGTTAGTTTACTACTTCCTTAGTATACTTTTAAACTAAAGGTAGCCTTACCTTACCTCTTCTTACTACCCTTTATAGGTAAAGTAAGTTTATACTAATTACTACTCTTTATCTCCTATTTACTTTTATACTAACTTTTCTATTACCTTACTTTTTAGCTAGCTCTAACTTACTCCTAGTCTAGTTATAAAATAAAGCCTATATACCTTATTTTAGTCCCTTACTATAGGGGAGGGTAATCTTAGTTTAGGCTTAGGGTAGTCTTATACCTAGATTATAATTAAGATATTTATTTATCTAATCTCTCTATGCTTTATTTTCTAAGCTTTAGCTATAATTTACTCTCTCCCCCCTATAAGTATAAGAGAGAGCCTCTCCCCTAGGGGGTTTTAGCCTCTTTTCCTTCCTTCTATATTAACCTTCTTATGAGTTTCTCTCTATAGCCTCTTAAAGCTACTCTAGCCTAGGTTAGGGTTAATATCTAATGTTTCCTCGTAGTCTTAGAAGCTTCCTCTAGCTATACGCATATAGTAAAGTTAGGATAAATTCACTATAATTTATAAATAAAGCTATTTAAATTATTAGGATTAGGGACCCTATCTATTTAACCTAATTATAAAAATTAATATAAGTTATTTAATAGGGGGAATTAGCTATATAGAAGTTAGATATAGCTAGGTCTTAGTATTAAAGCTATAAAGTAATAGTAATTAATAGTAAGCTAGCTATATAAGAAAATAATTAGGACCTAACATTATTAAGGTTTTATTTTTTTACTAACGCATTAGGGCATAAGGAATTATAATAATCCTATATTATACTATAAGGTTAAGGAATAGTCTTAAAAGCTTTTAAGTTATATACTCTTCCCTAGGTAGTAGTTTATTATATAATTAAGGATAATTATATATAGGGGGTATTATATTAGAAGCATAAAGGTTTAAGGGATATTATAAGAAAGCTACCTCTTTAAGTAAGGCAAATCCCTAGATAACTTATATGCTAAGACCTAGTAGCTAGATAGTTATATAGGTATAAAGAGAAGGTATATAATAAGGACCTCTTTTATTTAGGGGAGAGGTTAGAGTTTAAAACCTTTATGCACCTACCCCTAGCTATTACCTTTATAGTAGTAACCTTATTCTCCTACTATTACTTTATTTATCTCTTCCCACGCCTTTAGTCGTGACAATTAGGTTAACTATAGGGAAAGTAAAGCACTTACACGCGTGTATAGGCTATGATTAGGTGCACGCGGGGCTATGCTATAATTAGCTATATATATACGTAAGTTATATAACCCGCAATCCCCCTTAACACCTTTAGCCACGTAGCCCCTTAGCTAGTAATAATAATGAACTATTATTATACCTAAACAAAACCCCCTTATTGCACTAGTGTATCATTGCCTTAGTTAACTAATAGTATAGGTACTTTGTTATTTAAGTAACTATCCGCACCCTCCTATAGGGTTAGGCAACTCAACCCATGCTCTTTGATCTGACCCTAGCTTCGCGGTCTAACACTTTTCTTCTCATCACCTCACAGACATCCGTTCCCCGGAGTACTCTCCGTACGGAGTACAAGAACGGGGTTATGCGTATTGGGCGACTGTGGAGCATCACGTGCTGCTCTCGCTGCCAAACAAGCATGAAATTGCGGACCGGAAAAACATCTAGCAAACCCGCCACACTCTTTTTGAAGCAAGCCCGCGCGCGTATCCTTAATTAGAAACATCCCACCTCGCCCTTTCGGATACAACGATAGCATCCAGCACGCCGAAATCATCTCGCCTAGAGAACTACGTCGACGCGGGATGTCGGATGTCACTACCGACCCAGCCTTGGTGGCTGCTTCGGCAACAGATCTTGCCCAGCACATCGAGGTACCAACGCCAACAAAGGAACGACATTCGTTGACGCTCGATCAACGGCGCGAGTTACGTCGGTGGGCGAACGCGCAACCAATTCGTCCGTCGCATAAGGCGTGCATCGACTGGTTCTCTTCGCAATATGGTCAACAGATAAGTCAGTCAACAGTATCGCACTCCTTGTCACCCAAGTACTCCCGGCTCGATGGCGATAATCCCCAGCTGTCAGGATCCAGATTGCGATTTGGAAACTGGCCAGATGTCGAGAAGCTTGTCTTGCTGTGGTATCAGCAAGTTCAAGCGTCTGGCCGCCAACCCACCAACGACGAGCTAGGGGAGAAGGCCAAGTCAATCTTTGCCCAGCTGCCCCGTTACAGGGACGAGAATGCCCCAGAGTTTTCCCCGGCTGGATTCATCGCTTCAAGAAGCGGTATGGACTGCTTGTGCGGCGTCAGAGGCGGCTGGGCGACGGCGGCATCAATCCCGCAGAGGACATCGATTATCTTGCCGATTGCGTTCCCAGGGTCATGGCGGTTGCTTTCGATACGAGCCCAGCTGCGATAAGAGAGCAAGTGCTGCGCGTTGTTGGCGTAGAAGCGAGCTTGAATACCTGCGCACTGGTACGCGACGAGGTTGTCCGAAGAATGAATGCTGCTTCTCATCATCAGTCGCCGTTGCCGCAGCACAACTTTCCCTCGCCACCGGAGCCACCGGAGCCACCGGCGCTCTCTCCCCGCCGCAGCCCGAACAGCAACATATGTATGCTGACGATGACCCTGAAGTTGTGCTGCAAAACGCTTTGCACCAACTACAACAGGAGGAACAAGCTGCTGAGGCGCAGGCAGCGGCCGTACGGGAGGAGAGAGCGAGCTGAGAGGGGCTCTATCAACAAGCCGGCATTGTTGCAACACCAGGCGGACGAGCTTCTCCTGTCCCAAGATATGCAACTCCGGGCCAGGACCTGGGCCAGGACCTTACCCTGACGCCAATTCACTCTGATGGACCGATGTCTTCCAATGAAAAACCAATCAGATGTCCATTTTGTGTCAACCAGCGAATGTTGCGTACTATCAAGGAAGCTGTGGAGCACATGTCCACCCACGTTATCGTGTGAGAGTTTAGCCCGAATGCCTTCTTCATGTTGATCGCACCGATACCGTCACATACTTTTATCTTTCACCTCAAAAACTTTCCAAGCGGCGTTGTGGACCAGGGAATATATACAAGAAATTAGCGTTGCTGCAATTTGTTATCGGCGTTGAGGACCATTACGAGCATGAAATGATAATCCCCTGGGCCAAGGGGCAGATAGGCTCACAGTAAAGGTTGGGCTGAGAAAGTTGCTAGAGTAGCAATGCACTCCACGAATTTGAGATCGCACAGACTGGATTGAATATCCTGGGACTTAGGAATACTCTATGATGAACTAGACAAAGCTTGAAACATTTTTCACAAATGCCACGGCCCAATATGCAAACGCTCCACGCCGTACCAAGAGGCTACATGAGCTATATGAGCCCACCCTTTTTGAGTGCCTTGACCATAGCCTCCTCTCTGAGCTTGGCCTCGCTCTTTGGCGGAGGTATGTCCCCCGTGTCAATGTAATTCTTCCAGAACTTTAAGCCCTCCAGACCTTCTTCTCGGCAGAGCGCGCCTTGCTCCTCTGCCATAAACAGCTCCTCTTCGGCAACGCCAATACTCCATCCGAATCTTTCAGCAACCTCTAAGGCAGTCACACCACGACCGAACTCTCTCCAGTCCCAACTGACGTCCCGTTCTGGCGGGACCTCGTGCAGATCATCCAGCCAAGCGAGCAAAGCTTTGATAGTCGCCTCATCTGTACGATCGCGGCCTTGGACGACCATGACCCCGCTGCGGAACGTGCGAAGTCGAACCGGAAGCTTGAGACTTCCCCATAACCGAGCGGCCTTTTCAAAGTCCATCGGACTGACGAGTTCTACGCCTCCTCTAGCTCGGTTGAACATGGCCCATACATCGACCAGCGTGATGATGCCGCCTGCTCGTTTCAACACCCCCTTGAATCATCGGCTAGAAATTCTGCCAAGGTTCGAGACAGTTCGGAGAGATAAAGCGACTCTGAGCTCCCGCCTCCGACAATGTCTTTTGTGGTTATCAAACCCAGCTGAGTGGCGGATTCGGCTAGAATGGCATTCTCTTCAGCCGAGGCACCGCCATTCGCCCCATTACTTTGACGAGCATACCGCTCCGCCAGAGCGATGACCTCTTTCGCCGAAGACATCAGTGCCTCCAGGTCCTCAAAAGCGCTCCCTATCAGCATCTCGTTGTTCTTATGCATGTTGAGGCCGAGCTGCTCCAGGCCAGCAATACCGGCGGTTTTCGCTCTGGTACCGCTGGCTGATCCCGCGGAACCACCCTGATAGTTTTCATCACTGTTGCGACCGCCTTTAGGCACAGGAGGTGCATTCTGTAACAGCCACTTCCTTTGCGTGACGGCGCCCTTCAGCCGCTCATAAAAGATCTTATCTCCTCCGTCACGGAATGAAATTTTGATACTTTCAGGCACGTCGATACCTCCTGTTCCTTTGCTGGACGACTCGAGTACAGGTCCAGGTGATTCCGTTCGGATTGTAGGGAGGTTGGACGCTGATTTGGCAGAATGTTGTGATAGTAGTGTTGCACCACAAATCTCGCATGAGAGAAGTGAAGGATGGTTTGAAAATGTGCAACGCGGGCATGGAAATTCAGCGCCTGTATCGTTTGCAGAGCCCCCGCGACTGTTTTGGTGCGTCGATGGCGTCGGATCTGATGTGGGAGGTGTATCCAAGTCCTTTGGTCGGAGGGGAAGGGCGCGGAGACTTTGCATATGATTGAGTGAGGATGCAGGGCGTTGACTAGCGTTGTTGATGGCTGCTTTCAGAACGTGTGCCAACGAGGGCTTAATCCCACAGGCTAGGCATGGTGGCAGAGGAGTATGAGCATTTGCCGCAGCAGGGTCAAAGTTGACAGGTATCGGATTTGAAAAACTGCATATTGTGCACACCCAAGTTGCGAGCGTGATTTGAGGCGGTTCAGATGGCGGCCGATATGCACCGTCCCTGGGTCCTGGAGACGCCGTCCCATTCCGCGATGGTGATGCAGCGTTTGATAGCGCTCGGTTGTGCAGGGAACCCCGCTTTAGAGGTTTCGGAAATATGGTGATCTTGGGTGATGACTTGAAAAACCCAGCGTAGGCTTCGTAACGATCGACATCCTTGAGGTCTAGTGCCACAGAGTTTGCTCTGGGCTCTATTTTGTCTACATAACAAATACGATGAGAAGTCAAATACACTTGGCCGTTTTGATGGTTCGGCAGTTTCAGCTTCCTGTTATGTCATGTCTTGTTAGCCTAGCGAACTTGGTATGCCTGCAACGGCTTGGGTATTGTTTACCCCTCGTAGAGGCCAACATTGTCCTGGACAAATAGCAGAATTTCGTCCGGCAAGTAAGATGGCCTGAGAGCAGTAGTCAGGTCTATGGGTTTCAAAAACATCCGTCATGTCGTCGTGGCTACGCGCCAGAAGAAAATACTCCGCGGTTTAGAAGCTGCGATTGGACGATCCTTGATGACGACGGCGCATGAACGGACTGGTGAGCGCCCGCTTGAAGTTGAATGCGCCGAGTGAGGTAAGAGGTTTTGTAAGTGAGAAAACGATGGGGAAAATGTGTATCGTATTCGCTGTGAGATGGATAGTTTCACGAGACTGAGAGGATGACAGGAAGTTGTCCCATTGGCGACGGCCACGGCTTGCAAATGTAGCTAGGCTGACAAGGGCGTGAGTGAGTGGCATCACTTCTACGGAGTACTCCGTGCCATCATAGAGATCCAAGCCCAATGCTCCACATCTTAATAATGCAAGGGTGGTTATCGGCATACCGCGGACATACATGTAGCAGCCGAAGATCAGCCATGGCGTTAGTCACGAGCTGGGCCCGCCCAACCCAAGTCAAGCCACCGCCCACAGGAAATTACTGAATAGACGCCGTCTCCGCCTCGTCAACTCGATCTCCCTCTCTAATCCTTCCCTCACCCTATCCGAACATCGTCGTCCACCGTCCTACGCCCAACTCTCAGCCATCACGTAGGCATCAACAATATTTGCTACATCACAAACACTAACATCCAGCCATCCCTCTGTCTTCCTCGTCATGATGCCAGGGTGGTCAGCCGCGCAGCAAGCGGCGCCCGGGCTATCTACTCAGGCACAGCCGACTTCATACAACTACGCACCTAGTAAGTATCAGCACTGCCCACCGTTTCTCGCCCACAAAGATCATCTGGCTGACTGCTCTAGATCCTGCGTTTGTTCCTGTTCAAGTTCGCCAGGGCTTTAGTCAGTTTGCCCCTCCAACACCGCTCTCATACGTCCCGCCTACTGGGGCAACCCATTCGCCTATACCAATCCCAACGTCTCCTGCTGTTCAAGCCGATCAGGCGAAGCCAAAAACCGACTGGCCCGCATCTGTTCGGCGCTATGTTCAACGATCTTTTCTTCCCCAGAATGACGACCCCGCTATTTCCCGCGCAGAAGTCGAAGCAAAACTTAAGGAGACAATCGGCAATGCTAAAGAAAACGGCACCTTGTATACCATAGATTGGGATGTTGTCCCATTACCTCACGCCCTCGTGAAAGCCGACCGTGACGCATTGCATAACCGTGGTGTCCATACCCCTTCATCTCCTGTTCACCTCGCCAACCCTAAGAAAAGAAAATCGTCCGATTTAGCCAATGGTGTATCAAGCCAGCCACCGTGGCACAATACTAACTCTCGTTCATCTCTTGAGGACCGTGTTTCCTATCCCTCTCCAGATAATCGCTCCTCTGACGACAAGTCGACAAAATTAAGTAAGTTTCAAAAAGAAGCAGCCAACAAACGCAAACGTCGCTTTGAGAGCGAGTACAAGGCTGTCTACAGATCACCAAGCCCAACACCACCATCGGCCGGGCCGATTGTCGGAACTAGCGAGGTTCTAGAGAAGAGATATCTTCGTCTTACCGCGCCCCCGTGCCCTCCAATGTACGGCCGGAGCGAATTTTGCGGCAAACATTGGATTTCCTCAAGAAGAAGTGGAGGAAAGAGGGAAATTACTCGTACATTTGTGATCAGTTCAAGTCAGTGCGACAGGATTTGACTGTGCAACATATGAAAAATGATTTTACGGTCTCAGTATACGAAATCCACGCCCGCATCGCTTTGGAGAAAGGAGACATTGGTGAGTATAATCAATGCCAGACCCAACTGCGTTCCTTATACGCTTTGGGATTAGAAGGCAATCCTATCGAATTCAAAGCGTATCGTATTCTATACTTTATTCATACTGCAAATCGTACCGGTCTCAACGACACGATCGCAGATCTAACTGCAACAGAAAAGGAGGAGAAACCGATCAAGCACGCTTTGCAGGTACGCTCGGCTTTGGCGTTGGGGAATTACCATAGATTCTTCCAACTTTATCTCGACACACCCAATATGGGTGCATATCTCCTGGATATGTTTGTCTCGAGAGAGCGCCTTGCAGCACTGTGTAACATTTGCAAGAGGTGAGATAACTCCGCCATGAACCACTTCTCACTGTCATGTGCTAATTTTGTTTGCAGTTACAAACCAGACCTGAAGCTTCGTTTCATTACCGAGGAGCTCGGCTTTGAATCTGATGTCGATGCCGCCCAGTTTATCATAGACCACAATGGCCAGCATCTTCTTGAAGACCGCTCAGATAACATTGTGTTTCTGAGCGGAAAGGCTGGTCAGCTTTTCGAAGGCGTTCGATCCGAAGCTTTCCGGAAAGTTGACATCAAAGGTCAAATCTAACCTTTGAGTTTTTTTTCGTTATTCTCTATTCTCTTCGTCACCCACATCCCCCTTGCACCATCTTCTTATCCGGCTCGTGGCTTAAACTAAATGCCGCTTCGCTTCGCTTCGTTTCAGCACCGACTTTTTGCATGATGATGACATTGAAGTAAACGTTCATGGTATCCGAATTGGTCGGCCAAACGGTGTAGCGATATGGCGACCCAGAGAATGTTCGTTGCCGGGAGGCAGGCAGCATATACCGTCGGAGAGTGCTGCCTCCCCATCTAGACGGTTCTGCCGAAGCAAATGATCGAATCAGCTACTGACACGCCTCCCTTCTAACCTTTCACACAAGTCAAAGCCGCCAAACGAGGTCGATGAAACTGGAAGCCCCAGCCGTTGTTGGAATCGAGAGTTGAAGTACCAGAGGTATGACGGCCACACGTCGCAGGATATCCCGGACGGACTTGGTACCACGAATTGGCGTTTATTGCATGCGGCCGTTTCTTGAAAGCGTAACTATGGTTATACCCTCAACCTTTGACGTTAGATCATGAAATATGGCGTTTATTCTGGATAAATGACTAGCTGCGCCGAGATAGAATAGTTCATAGTTTAGCCTATATCAGCTTTTTTGACAGTTAATACAGAATTATGATGCGCCTGTCTTGGCTACCAGAAGTCACGATGGAAACCAGCTACGCCAGCAAAGACTCCCTGGCATGCCACAAAGATGCTAGCATGAAGGCGTGTTGGAATGGGCAACTCCAGAAGCGGCCCGGCCCAGTGGTCAGCTGTCAGCGGCCAGCCAACATCAACTTCCCCGTTACAGCTTCATGACACAACTCAACCGTTCTCCTATGAGCTGATGTGCCCAGCAGGCGCCGACTATAAAAATGCAATCCCGGGGGATCATGACTGAACCTGACAAATTGGATCGTGGCAGGAAAGACAAGGATGAAATCCTTCAGCCCATCAGGAAACGGAAGGGCTCCCTTACTATCTGGAGCACAAATGGCATCTGCTCCGAAATCGAGGTGGTGAGCCAGAAAGCTTCGAGTATGGGGATGAGACGGAAAGGGCACTCACTTACTTGTCCGGGTCGTCTCTCCATGAGCCCAGTCTGCCAGTTAGCTAGCTGCACAGGCGCAGAATCCTTGCAGGCGAAGTTGCAGCATGCATACTCGAAAGGGACATCTCATTCAGGTTTCGGAGAAGTCACGCGGAAAATAAGGGGAAGAGGGGTTCGAAAGAATGCTGAATCACGAATAAGTGAGCTTGGCGGCAGCCCAGCAACTCCTGTTTCTGGGCACATCCCTGCTTTTACAGCTGGCCGTCACTTATAAAGCTGATTTTTTTAACCACCCTCATCTTCCTCCACTTCCACCTTCCACCTTCCACCTCTCTAGTAAAGCAACCACAAACAAACCCTCTCCTCCTGTGTCTCCTGTACTGTTTGATTAGCCTACCTACGTCTATCACAATAACTCAATCTTAACATGTATGTAATACTTCCGTGTTAAGTATCTGTGTGGTTTTATTCCATATTCAACTTCTTCTACTCCTCCCTACCCCGCGGATTCTTGTTTTAGACAGCTAATATTAATATTTCTATAGAATTAAGCACCTAACGCGGCAGTCAAGAGCCTCTGCATCCTAGGGAAGCAGTACGCTATCTTTCTTTAACTTGGCATTATATAATGCAAGACGCTTGTGGCAGCAGACGCCGTGGCAGTCGCCGCCCACCCTACAAAATACCAGTCAACAAGCAGCCCAGGGGCACGCTCGTGTCGCAAGGCATATAAGGGATAATGTACGCACAAATTAGTGGCCAGTCGGCTGCGCCGCTTTTTTCGTGCAACAGCTCGACGATAACCTCGGATCCCCCACGAACCAGTTTATCCAGGCAGCAGGCTTCCAGTCTCGCCGGCCAGTTAGTCCACGCTCTCTCTAGCCTAGCATCGCGGCGCGAGGATAATCAACCTCTGCGGTCCCACCTTCTCTCACTTATGCTCGACGCGAACCGCTACGTCAGCTCACACCAGTCGTTTGCCAACCCTACTCAACGTAAGGCGCGACCGCACCGCGACCGTTCCCCTCAGAGCGGTCAGAGCCAAGACCATCAAGAGATACGGCCGCGTCTTTGCCAACATGCTCTGCATCGCCAAAAACATTGCCGATTGCGAGCAGATCCAATCACCGCTGGCAGGCGCACGCTAGCAACGACAAGCGCCTAGACTCCCCGAGCAGCCGCTCACCAGGCAGGCATAGGACAGGCAAAACAGGAGGTGGCATAAACGCAGGACCTGCCCTGGCAGAAGGAGGAAGGTGCGGTCGCCCCACCGCATCACCCCACCCTTTTCAAAATTTGCTGAGGAGGGGGCGAAATCAATTCCTTTGTAGCTTCAGTGTTAGTTTCACCAAAGGTGATTGCACTAGTGCAACAAGGTTAAATTCAATGATGTGATAATAGATTAATTAATAGATATGTGTAACTAGAAGAGAGAGAAGGAGAGGAATCTAGCTAGAAGAGAAAGTGAGAAAAGTAGGCCTATACTAGCAAGGTAGTATAAATAGTGCGGGGTTACGCGTAATGTGACTAATTATATTATATGTATTTATTTAGTAGCCTTACTCTTATCCTAGCCTTTAGCTATAATTAAACTAAATAAAACCTAAAGGAAGCTATACTAGTAATCTCTCTTTTCCTTTATAGCTAAAAAGCTTAAAAATATAATAAAAATTAAATTAAAGGAAAGTATTTATAAGTAAATCTCTTAATAGGAATTTGCTTCTTTAATTAGTTTACCTAGCCTTAGTCTCTCTAATTAATCTAGTCCCCTTAACTTATTATCTTAATTTAGTTAATCTTTCTCTTTCTTTAATCTTACTAGTCTTTTAACTTATTTTTTTATGTAAATTATTAATTTATTTAAATTAATTAAGGTTATAAAAGATAAATTTAGTAATGCCTTTATTACTAAATTAGCTAGATTATTACTACTATTAATCTACCTAACCTTATAAATCTCTTACCTCTTATATAATTATTAAAGGGCTATTGTTAGTATTACTAAGGTGGAATATAAAGCACTAGTGCAATAAGGGGTCTGTTAAGGTATATAATAGTTAATTGTTATTCTAGCTAAGGGGCTACGTGGCTAAAGGTATTAAGGGGGATTGCGGGTTATATAACTCGCTTATATATGCAGCTAATTATAGCATAGCCCTATGTGCAAATGCTTTACTTTCCTTATAGTTAACTAATATTAACCTAGTTATTATAATACTAGTAACTTCTCTTTTAGAAAGAAAGTAAGGTAAAGTAAATATATAATTAAAAGAAGGAAAAAGTAGGTATAAAATAAAATAAGCCTATTAAAGGATAAGTAAGTTAGAATATTAAATTTAGGCTCTTATTAGTTAATAATAATTTAAAGAGAGTTTAGAAGGAAAATTCAAATAAAAGAGATTAAAAGCTTTAAAAATATAATAAAAATCAAAGTAAACACAAGTAAATCTAAAGGTTTAAATATAGGCCTCTTATTAGCTTAGCTAATAGTTAAGCTAGAGCTAGATTTTTATCTAGCTTATCTAGTCTCTAGCCTCTTTACCTAGCCTTTAACCTAAATTATAGCTTTATTTAAGTTAATAAAGGTCTTAAGGGTCTTATTTAGTAATGCCTTTATTATTATATTAGTGGGATTATTAGTGCTATTAATCTATTAAACCTTATAGATCTCCTAGCGCTTATATAACTACCTAAGGGCTATAATATTAATTATTAAGCGCTTCTCCTTTATTATGCCTAGCTTTATAAGGCATTTATATAGTAAAAGAGAGTCTATATGTTATGACTAAAGGCGTGGGAAGAGATAAATAAAGTAATAGTGGGAGAATAAGGTTACTGCTATAAAGGTAATAGCTAGGGGTAAGTGTATAAAGGTTTTAAACTCTTACCTCTCCCCTAAATAGGAGAGGTTCTTATTATATGCCTTCTCTTTATGCCTGTTACGTGCTAGAATACGCTTTATAGGGCTTGATATCGCTATAACCTACAACTATGGTTGTAGCTGACCTTTAGTCTAGTGGGTTAAGCACTAGATTATAGGCCTAAAAATTCCGTAACAATGCCTATATAACTATCTAGCTACTAGGTCTTAGCGTATAAGTTATCTAGGGATTTGCCTTACTTAAAGAGGTAGCCCTCTTATAATATCCCTTATGCCTTTATACTCCTAATATAATACACCCCCTATATATAATTATCCTTAATTATATAATAAACTACTACCTAGGGAAGAGTATACTACTTAAAAGCTTCTAAGACTATTCTTTAACCTTATAGTATAACATAGGGTTATTATAATCCCTTATACCCTAACATATTAGTAAAAAAATAAAACCTTAATAATATTAGGTCTTAATTATTTTCTTATATAGCTAGCTTACTATTAATTACTATTACTTTATAGCTTTAATACTAAGACCTAGCTATATCTAACTTCTATATAGCTAATTCCCCCTATTAAATAACTTATATTAATTTTTATAATTAGGTTAAATAGATAGGGTCCTTAGTCCTAATAATTTAAATAGCTTTATTTATAAATTATAGCAAATTTATCCTAACTTTGCTATATACATATAGCTAGCCTATATTTCTAATAGTAGTAGCTATAACTATGATTTTTCTAATTTATTAATTTATTATATATAGCTTATAAATTACTAAAGGGCTTATAAATTACTTAAGGGTTAGCTACTCTTTATAAAAGAGGCTAGTTTTCTCTCTTTTCCTTATTATTTTTTTCTTTAATATTCTTATCTTAAATTTATAAGTTACTGTTACGACTAAAGCGTGAGAAGAGATAAACAGAGTGATAATAGGAGAATAAGGTTACTACTATAAAGGTAATAGCTAGGGGTAGGTGCGTAAAGGTTTTAAACTCTAACCTCTTCCTTAAATAGGAGAGGTCCTTATTATATACCTTCTCCTTACGCTTACATAACTATCTAGCTACTAAGTCCTAGCGTATAAGTTATCTAGGGATTTGCCTTGCTTAGAGAGGTAGCCCTCTTATAATATCCCTTATACCTTTATGCTCCTAATATAATACCCCCTATATATAATTATCCTTAATTATATAATAAACTACTACCTAGGGAGAGTATGCTACTTAGAAGCTTCTAAGACTATTCTTTAACCTTATAGTATAACGTGGGATTATTATAATCCCTTACGCCCTAATATATTAGTAAAAAAATAAAAACCTTAATAATATTAGGTCTTAATTATTTTCTTATATAGCTAGCTTACTATTAATTACTATTACTTTATAGCTTTAATACTAAGACCTAGCTATATCTAGCTTCTATATAGCTAATTCCCCCTATTAAATAACTTATATTAATTTTTATAATTAGGTTAAATAGATAGGGTCCTTAGTCCTAATAATTTAAATAGCTTTATTTATAAATTATAGCAAATTTATCCTAACTTTACTATATACATATAGCTAGCCTATATTTCTAATAGTAGTAGCTATAACTATAATTTTTCTAATTTATTAATTTATTATATATAGCTTATAGATTACTTAAGGGCTTATAAATTACTTAAGGGTTAGCTATCCCTTATAAAAAAGGCTAGTTTTCTCTTTTTTCTTATTATTTCTTTTTTAATATCCTTATCTTAAATTTATAAGTTACCCTTACTAGCTTAATAGTAGCTTTTATACTATTATTATTTAGTGGTTTTTAAATAATCCTTTTTTCCTTAAATTTCTTTACTACTTTAGTATTACTAACTATTTACTAGCTTACTATATTTACTACTATCTTTATCTTTACTAGTCTTATACTTACTCTTATTACTAAGGTTTTTAAGAAATCTTCTTATAAATATATAAAAATAAATAAATTAACTATATAAGTTTACTACTTAAGCATAGAGATTTTATTACTAACTAAATACTAGTAATACTAAGATACCTTATTTATATTATACTTAGTAAGCTACTATCTAGAAGATTACTCCCTAAGATAATAAAAGTACTAAGCCTTAATATATTATTAAAGAAAAAGCTACTTTAGAAAACTATAGTTACTCTTTAAGTATAACTATACTATTACCTTACTACTATTCTTAGGTAACTTACTTAGATAATTCTATAAAATATATATATTATATAAGAAATAATAAACTCTATATTAGTATATATTATCCTAACCCTTAAAATAAGTTCTTTACTAATATACTACTAGTACCCTAATAAAATTACCTAGCTTTATAAAAAGCTATTAAACTTAATTTAGTTTATTTCTAAAGGAATATACTTTTATACTAATATTATAAGTTTACCCTTATTAATATATAACTTAATAATTACTTACTTACTACTAGGCTTTTATTTATACTTTTTATAAACTTTATAATACTTTATTATCTTATAAAAATACTAATTAATATAGCTAGGTTAAATATACTTATCTTATTACTAATATTACTTATAAGGTAAAGGCTAATAAGTATACTATATTTTTATAATAACTTAGTATTATTAACTTAAAGACTTAAATTAAAATTATAAACTATCTTTATTTTATAGCTATAACTAGCCTAATAGTAAGTTTCTTAAATATTTTTATAGCTTATATTCTACTAACTTACTACTAGTTTATATTATTTATTACTTAACTCCTTATTTATATTAAGCCCTTAAAGGTCTTAGAAGAAATTTAGGCTTATACTTATAGGGATAAGAAATCTTCTAATAATAAAGCTAAAGTTATTATAGCTATTAATATTCCTATAAAGAAGTAGTAAGTAAATAGCTATTTAAATTATAGTTTTAAAAATTAATACTATTATTAGATTTTACTCTCTTTAACCTATAAAAGTAACTTTATCTCTATAATTTAGCTATATAATTACTACTTATAATTATTAATAATATCTTTTAAGATAAAATCCCTCTTTAGCACTTATAAATTCTCTAAATTATTATAGTCTTTCTATTTTACTAGATATTTATAGTATTTACTATTATACCTATATAAAATAATTCTCTTAACTTTAAATTTTTCTTTATTATCCTTTATATTATCTTATAATAAGGATATATTAACTATATTACTTAGGTTCTTATAGAAAGGCTTAAGGCTTATAATATTAAAAATATTATATAAGTATATCCTAGCTAGTAACTATAATTAATATACTAAACTATAACTCTTAATCTCCTTTACTAAGAGCTTCTTACTAAGGTATTATAAATTAATATTTTTTATTAATAGTAAAATATAGTTACTTATATTAAATCTTATTAGCTTTCTTTTTAAATTATAATATTTCTTATACTAAGCTTATATATTACTTAGAAGTTACTTAATTATAGTATACTTATCCCTTAGCTCCTAGACTCTAGTCTTAGCTTAATTATTTATTAGAGGAATTTATATAATTACTTAATATAGCCCCCTTAGGTTATACCCTTATAGTGCCTTAGTAAGTATATAGCTATATACTATATACTTACTTATATTATAAGTAAATTATACTATTAGTAAATTATTAGCCTAATTTATTTACTTTATATAAGTAAAAGCCCTTAGATAATGCTTTAAAACTTAATTTAAATATTCTATTTATTTATTTATCTATAGGTAAAATAAAGTGCTTAGTTATTACTTTATTATAATAAGGTAGTAAAATATTCTCTAAAACCTACTAGTAAATATTAACCCTTAGTCTATAATAATACCTTTTAAGGCACTATAGTCTTTAAATATATATTTTAAAAACACTATTACTAGCCTATTACTAGTTAGTTATATAAATATAGGGATATAAATACTATACTT
Source organism: Epichloe scottii (assembly GCA_021950295.1). NCBI lineage: Eukaryota > Fungi > Ascomycota > Sordariomycetes > Hypocreales > Clavicipitaceae > Epichloe > Epichloe scottii. Next base: position 2,667,244 of record CP083245.1, read on the forward strand.
TATAAAATAATTAATAATAACTAGGATTATATTATAGGTTTAATTTCTATTCTTTACTAGTAGTAATTCTATTATAAAGTCTATTAAGAGTTTCTAAAAGAGGTAATTAAGTATTAGTAAAGCTACTAACTTACTATAGGGTTTATATAACCTAGGCTTTAAAACTTAATAATTTATATAAGTGCTTATATATAACTTAGTGTCTTTTTTTATTTCTATAAGAATAAAAACTTAGTCTTTAAATATTAATAGCTTAAAGGGCCTAATAGACTATATCTATAATATTTTAAAGTTACTACTTTTTAGTAATAACTTTTACTATATAATAAAGGTATCCCTTTATTATACTTTAAATAATAAAACTTAAATTAAAGAATCTAAGCCTTCTTTAAATATAGTAAAGTTTAACTTTACTAAAGTTCTCCTAACTATTAAAATCCTAGCTATAATGTCTCTATAAGGGATTAGCTTATTTTATATGCTTAGACTTATAGGCAAAATATAATTAAGTAATAAGCCTTATTAAGTGTTAGTAGTTTTACTATAACTATCTTACTACTTATTATTTACTATCCTTACTATAATTCCTCTTATAAGGAATCCTAGACTTATAGGGTCTAGTTAGCTACATAATAATTTTAAACGATAGGTATTAGTAGTTTTACTATAATATTCTAGCTATAAACTATCTAAAATCCCTGCTATAATCCCTCCTATAAGGAATTCTAGACTTATAGGGTCTAGTTAGCTACATAACGATTCTAAACGCTAGGTATTAGTAGTTTCACTATAACGTTCTTACTGTTATAAACTAGCCTTAGGGCAGCTACACGTAAGCGTTTAAAGTGCGAATCTTATTCTTATAGAAGAAGAAGAGAACTAAATAAAGGGGTAGTAATAGGTCCCCCCTTATAGTAAGTCTATATAGTCTATATATAAACCACCCCTTTCTAGACCTAGTCTTGCTTTAGACTTAACCTAAGCTTATAGCTTAAGTCTATAATATACCCCCTTACTTACCCTTTCTCTCCCCTCCCTTTTTAATTAGTAAAGAATTACTAAAAATAGTCTATATATATATAGTAGTATAACTATAAGTAAGTAAGGTTATACCCTTAAGCTTTATAGGTCTAGAAATTTTTTTTATAAAGATTACCCTACCTCTAACCCTCTTATTATATAGCTAACTTACTCCCTTTTTACCCTTACTCCCTTATAATACTAGCCTTTTAAGTTTCTATACCTATAGCTAGCTATCTTTTTGCCTTACCTAACCTTACTATATTACCTATTTCTTATAATCTATTTTATACTTACTAAATTCCCTCCCCCTAAATCTTTTTTATAGTTTTAACTACCTATTACTTAATTATATAATTATATCCCCTATCTATCCTAAAATTTATATATTAATATAAATAAACTATATTTAGGTTAAACTTAATCCTTATTATCTATAGAATATAAATACTTCTATACTTCCCTAATAATTCTCCCTTCTATTTCTCTTTAATTATTACTACTTTCTTTATTTCTTTTTATCTTAGCTCCTATTTTTACTTAACCTTTAATCTTTTTATACCTTATTTACTCCCTCTTTTACTACTATAGCTAATATTAATACTCTCTCCCCCTTAGTAATAAGGCTATTACTATACCTTTATTACCCCCTTCTCTCTCTCTTTTCTTAGGTAAGGCTAGCTATCTTAGTAACTATATTATAGAAGGAGACTTAGATAATAATAATAACTCTAATAGTAAAGAATAAACTATCCTATATATCCCTTACCTTAATAACCTTTATACTAAGGGTATACACTCCTATAAGCCTAGTACTTATATATCTTATATACTATATTATTAGGCTTATTACTTATATATATAGGAATTATACTTATATAGTTCTAACCCTAAACTATATTATACCTATAAGTACTTAGAGATCTTATTATATATAAGTAAGTCTATTAAGGCTTTAGTAATTAAGTAAATTACCTCTAAGAAGGGATATTATACTATTTTAATAAAGACCTTTATTTACTATTATAAGTATTATAATACTATTTTAGCTATAGCTTATATTAACCTAGCTACTATAAAACCCCTCTCCTTCTCCCTTACTAGCATAGCCTAGGCCTAGGGCACTACTAATATATAAGCACTTATTCTTATATAGTAACTTACTTCTCCCTAAAACACTATAGGTTATAGAAACTATATAGCTACTAAATTTCTCTATAGTATAAGTAATATAAATAAGACCCTTATATAGTCTATTACTACCTAGGAAGTAACTTATATTAGATAATAAGCGCTTTCTAATTCTATAGTAAAGTTAGTTTACCTCCTTACTGTTACGTGCTGATTTGGCACGTAAGGGGTTAAATCCGTCAGAGGGGCTAACGGATTTAATAGGTCATGAATCGTGCTAAGTTCACTTTAGGAAAGTTACTATTAGGAGTAAAGTATATTATAAGAATTAAGTTATCCCCTACTCTAGGTTACTAAATCTAGCCCTATAAGGGTCCCTTCCGCTTCTAGGCATTCTGCTATATAATAAGTGCTAGGCATGCCTTAAAAATAACTATCCTAGTTAGATATAGCTAGCTAGCGGCTAGATTTAGGTCCTTAACTATTAATACAAATAAAAGAAATATAGCTTAAGTTAAATCTCATAAGAAGATAGATATAGCGCGTTCCCTGCCACACTAGTGGCTTTAGTGTTATAGGTTTACTTAACTCTATAATTACTATCTACTAAACCGCGCCTTATAATAGTACTTATAAAATTATTATATTAAATAATAGTTATACTAATTTTATTATAATCTCCCACTTTATTACTAAATTTTATTCTCCTATAATTACTAATTTTATCCCCTCCTTTTAGTAAGTTATTAAATCCTACTAATTAATTATCCTTTCTAGTATATCCCTAGTCTAATCCTAAACTATATTATCTTATTACTAAATAGAATCTAATTTCTATTTTTTTTTTTGTTTTATCTAAATCTATATCCTTAATCTATTAATCTAGTAAATTTATTATCCTTATTATCCTACGTTATAGTAGGTCTAACCGCGGGCTAATTAGGAGGTAGCGCTATCTTATTCTATGTTCCTATTATTCTTAGCTATGCTTATATTACTAGCGTTTTTAATAGGGTTAATTGTGGAATTACCTAGGTAGCCTTTGGTTTTATTAGACTAAGTTTTTTATTTAGCCTAGTTTTCTTGCTTAGGCTTTCTAGTGTTTTGCCTTAGGGTTACTTATTACTAGGATTTAGTATTTTACTACGTAATTTACTTTATACTATACTAGATTTAGCTAGACTTAGTTTTATAGTTTTTGCCTTTTTTATCTCCCCTCTAAGCTTTTTTTATTCTTATATAAGCTTATCTATTATTATTTTCTAGGTATCTATTTACTATACTATTTCTACTATTATCCCTATTAGTATTATAAGCTTTTTCTCTAGCTTACTCTTACTAACTATACTCTTCTTAAATTCTATAAGTTATTTACTAAAATTAGTTAATATTACTCTAGGGTTAAGCTTTAGAATCTTCTTCTTATAATTTCTTAGTATTTCTACTATTTATATAAACTTCTCCTTTATTTTTTCTACCTTCTTTATTATTAAATTTGCTAATTCCTTAACTTAATCTAATACCTCTCTAGCTAAGTTATATACTAAGCTTATATCTACTCTTATATTATTAAAAGCCCCTTTTATCTTATCTATTTAGTCTACTATATTATTAATTTTACTCTACTTATATTCTCTATCTCTTTTCTTATTCTCTTAGGATTTAGTAGATTTCTAGGTTAGCTTCTTATTAGTGCTAACATAAAGTAAATCCACTCTACTAATACTAGCTAATACACTAGTAATTATAGTGTTTACTACTCTATATTTATCTATAAAATAGAGAGCTAATAAATCTACTTATAGTAGTAAAGACATAGTGCTATTATATATAGCTATTTACTATCTATATTTAACTATTATACTATTATAGAAGGCTACTACTACTATCTTTATCTAATTCTTTGCTTATTATATTACTTTATATTCTATTAGATTAGTAGTAATTTAATTTAATAGCTTTCTATTTAGTTTTACTACTACTTTTCTTATTTTTAATATTACCTTTTATTCTTTAAAAATAGTAAAAATCTATATAATTATATTTTACTATAATATAAAATATACATTATTTAGATATACCTCTAATCTATTTAATACTATTATAGCGCCTTTTAACACGAATTTATATATATATACCTATATAGTATACTATATATCCTATATACTACCTTTTTAGCCTACTATAGTGTGTTAGAAAGTGCTAAAATTAATCCCTTTAATGCCTTTTCCTTTATACTCTATATTAAATTCTTCTATTATTCTTTTTTATACCACTGCTCTAATTTTAGGCATTAGCTTTAGAGCGTCTTTTCTAGAGCTAGGCTATCTAAATCTAATATATAATAATTTAAAATTAAGCTCTGTAATTTACACGTAGACCTATAATAGTCTAATAAGGAATTCCGCTAGTATCTTATTAACTTTATTATTAATTTTGCTCTCTAAAATCCTATCTTTAACTTTAGTTTCTAAAGGTTTATCCTTAAATCTAAATTCCTAGTTAGAGGATTTAGTAGCTATATTAGTAAGGTTAACTATTATTATATTATCTTCTTTATCTAATATATTACTAATTTTATTGTTTCCTTATGTTATTTTACTGTCTATAAGTTATTTTCTTTTTATAGCTCTAGTAAGGTTATCCTTTAGTAATTATCTTAGTGCTTCTTTACGCTCCTATCTTTCTTTTCTAGCGTTAGTTAGTATAATTTTATTACTCCTACTATTCTTAACCTCTTTTCCTAAATCCTTAGTTAGCGTTTTCTCTTAGTGCCTCTTAGATTTAATTATATCCTTTATAATACTAGTAGCTCCTATATTATTACTATTACTATCTCCTACCTATTAGGCTAACTTATTAAATTCCTTTACTAATATTTATATTTCCCCTAGATACTACTAATAGTATAGTTCTTCTACTTAAAGGATAGGAAGTATATACTCCCTTTATTAATTGCTTCTCTTTACTAGTTATATATAGTAATAAAGGAATTTCTTATCCTTAAAATAGCTAGCTATTTCTAATTTAAATAACTTATTATCTATTTATTAGTTAAATTTTGCTTGCTTTTCTTTAGTATTAGCTTATTATCTCCCTAAATTAGCATATATAAGTTCCCCTAAAAGTTAATTTTATTATATTAACGCTAGAACTTAAATATATAGATACACTACTAGGATTCGCTTATATAGTGTTTATTCTTAGATATTAATCTTATTATTAAATATAATAAGATTAGGCTTTTAATATAGGAAATTAGGAGGAATTAGGTTTACACTAAGCATATAGTGCGTATATTTAACTCTAGGGGTAAAATAGTTATATTTAATATAATATTTCCTATAGTCCTTATAGTTCTATATTACTTATAGATATTATTAATCTCTATTATTAATGCTAAGTTTATTACTTTCTTTATAAATACTAGATCTATTATTTCTACTAATAAAGGCTTTAGCTACTTTAAATTCTATGCTAGCACTCTTACTAGTTATTACTATAAAGTAAAATATAATAACTTAGTTAAATTTAACTATACTTATGCTAAATCTAACTACACTGTGATTATTGTTTAATTATATAATAATATAAAGTTTAAGTATAGTAAGATAATCCTAGTTAGTATAATAAATAATATATATAAGTAGGCCCCTAGAAACTCCTACCTCCTTACTAGCTTATTAGATCTAGTACCTATTATTTAAATTCTCCTTTTGCTACTATTATTTCTTTATAGGTTACTAGTCTCTTTTTATATATTCTTTAGCCTAATTAATTAGGTTCTTCCTAAGGTATTCTTCCACTATTTTAGACGTATTAATCTATATCTTATTTTTAGCTACCTATTAGTTATCTTTAGTAGTATATCCTTTCTATCTAATAAGAAACTCTACTCTTACTACCTTATTTTTCTGCTTTAAAATTTTAACCTAATAATTATAGATTTGCTTAATTTCCTAATAATCTATTTCCTCCGGATTATTAAATAAAATTAGTAATAGAGCTAGTTCTTCCCTCTTAAATAGATCCCTTCCTTATACTAGCTTCTATAGCTATGCTACTAATACTACTAGATACACTTATAAATTTAGTAGGAATTCTAACTAATAAGCTAATAGATTTACCTTCTCTAGTACCTTATAGAGACTTGCCTTTTATAGGGACTATTTTTTCTTTAGCTTACTAGGTAGTTTATATCCCTTATATAATTATAGGTAAACTATATTACCTTTATTAATATTAACTAGTTTATAGTGGTTATTATACCGAATTTTTGCTAGTATAGCTACTATTATAATTGCTAATTAAGCTTCGTGCTAATATAGTTTCTATAGTACTATAATATTATTTATGCTAGTCCCCGCGTTAGTTATATTATTAGGTAAAAGAAGGTTAATAATACTTAAAGGCTAAAATCTATATAATAGCTTATTAGGTGCCTAGCTAGTACTTATTACTATAGTGTTATTTAGTTAGTATTATAATGCTAGTAATAGTAATATCTATGTTATATTTAGGTCTATTACTATATAATACTGTATTATAATTATTACTATTTAGTTCTTTCTTTTAGCTATTCTATCTATCTAGGGATAATACGTAGTACTTATAAGGAGTTTCACCCCCACTTACTTAAATATAGCTTTCTATATATTAGATATAAACTTTAGGTCTCTATTACTTATAATCTATCTTAGTAATCCCTAATCTATAATATATAGTGCCTAAAGAAGTAATTCTACCTAGATTTCCACGGGATATATAGTATGTCTAGGTATTAATAATATTCTCTTACTAAAAAGGCAGTTTATAGGGCATAGTGAGTTATATATTATATACCCTTCTATTTGCTATATAGTATTTGCTAATAAGATCTCCGGCATATCTATTATAAAATTAAGGGAAATTATATAAAAAGGCATTAGTTTTAACTATAAGGGCTGCATTTCCCCTAGGGGCTTTATATAATTAATTACATTCTCCTAATACACTGTATAATAGGCTATATAATCGCGAATATATTAACTTATTTATATAAAATAGACTAACTATAATTCTACTACTATCCTTATAATTCTAAAGTATTACTATTTATTATATACTAATTATAGTATAGATTTAACCTCCGCTATTAGAATATATAGGCGGAAAAATCCATCCCTACTATAGTAGTATAATAATCTATCCTCACGCAAATCCTAGCTATATAGAGGGATCTTTAGTCTAGTTCTAGTATTCTTTACTGCTTATCTTTCTTAGTAGGCTTTTATTAATATAATAATTTAGCTAAACTTATAATCAGATTAGTACCCCTTAATAATTCTAGCCTTAAGTTTATTATCTATAATTATAGTTATGGTATATTCTTTGCTAAAATATACACTAGTATCTAACTTATTATATTAGCTTTTCTACGCTACCTCCCTATAGGTTACCTCTACTAGTAATCTAGAGAGCGCGTCTAGAACCATATTTAACACTCCTAGTATATATATTACCTTTAGGCTAAATTATAACAAATAATTCGTAACTTTAGCTAGTTTTAAATTAGCCTTATTAAGGTCTATTATTAATAATAAGGTATATTTAATAATGCCCTTTGCTAGAGAATAGTTAGTTAATATATTAACTATAGCGTTATTAGATTACACTATCTTCTAAAGCTTTCTAACGCTTTATGTAATTATAGCTACCTCTACCTTTATTAAACTATATTGTTTTTTAACACTTAATATTGCTCTAGAAAGGAATAGAATTAGCTATATCTAGTTATTTTTAATCTCTCTCCTAGGAATACTTTAACTATCCTATTCTTCTTATAGCTAGAAAATATATAGACTAAATCCCTCTTTATAAGCATTAATTTTAAAGAATAGTGGCTTCTTTAGGTTATAGTGCTATAAAGTTTGTTTTTTACTTAAAAATATCTTAATATCTTTAAATGCCTTTTCCTTATCTCTAGTTAGTAAAAATGTCTTTAGTTACGTTTTTCTCTTCTATATTAGCTTTAAGATGCTAGTAATCTTTTTATCCTTTTCTTAAAATTCACGCAATAACACTGTTTTTTATGCCTATAATAGTTAGATTTATATATTAAACTATAGGATTCTATTACATAGAAATCTAGCTATTCTAATAAAAGTCTTAAGACTTAATAAATTACTTAGAAATATTATCTTTTAAAACGCTTTAAGCTAATTATTAGTATTTATAATTCTATTACTATTAATAATAAATCCTAGTAACTAAATAGTAGGGTAGCTAATAAATAACTTTTTTATAGTAATTATTAATCTATTCTCCTTAAGGATTTTAAGAACTATTTTAAGATAGCTTAAATGCTCTTCTAAATTATCTAAAAACATAATAATATTATTAATATATACCTAAATAAAGTATTTATGCTTCTAGAATAGTCTATCTATAAATCTTTAGGCAAAAGCTAGAGAGTTTTTAAACCCTATTAGTGCTATATTTAATGCTTCTAGACCTCTATTTAATATTACTACTATATGCGCTTAATAGTCTTATTAAATAGGTAATTAATAGAAAAAACCGGTTCTATTAAAAGAGAAATCACTTTCTTACTATAGGTATTATTTATAATATTGCTTTAGTTAGGTAAAGGGTATATATCTAGTATTACTATATTATTTAGTAGTCTTATATTAACTATAACTCTTCCTTTTCTCTCTTAGCTAGTCTCTTACTAGACTATAAACGCTAGGCACGTAATTACTACTAGTTTATCTAGATATAATATCTTCCCTTTTATATAGAGTTTATTATATACTTTATTAAGTTTATTAGCATCCTATTTTCTAAGTTTATAAGGCCTAATTAGCCTTATTTAATACTACTATCCCTCTATAAGATTAATTCTTATTTTCTAGTCTTCTAGCATTAGTATAATACCCCTATTACAGTAGATATTATATTTATCTATTAACTTAATAAGTTTATTTGCAGCCTTTTTATTAATATTAGCTACCTATACCCTAAATTAATTAGTTATAAATAGAATTTCCTTAGGATATAAGATTCTATAAGAGGGTACTCCTATATTAACTTTCTTTAGATTAAGGTTATCTTCCTCTCCTTTAGTCTCCTTATTAGTTTTAGCCTTCTCTTTACTCTTTTCTATAATATCTTTACTAAAAAAGGCATAATATATAAATAGGTTATTAATTATATAGTTTATAGTAACCTCCCTAGCTACTATTAGACATATAACCTTCTAGTGCTTAGAAATAGTAATAGTTTTATTAGTTAGGTTATAAGTAACTATCTATCCCTAGCTAGATCTATATAAGAGTGTGTCTAGGAGAAATATTAAACATAATAATACATGATAAACACTTATTTCCTAATTCTTCTATCCTACCTTCTAAGTAACTAGCATATATAACCATGCCTTTAGGGGAATTGTTACTATCTGTGCTATAATTACTTATTAGTAAGGAACTTTACTTACTAGTTAAAATATTTCTGCCTACACTATTATACTATATACTAATCTAAATACTACCTTAGGTTATATAAAATTGATTTTTACCCTAAAATTATATAGGAAATTTATACTAAGTAGCAATTTAGGCCCTAGATTTAGCATTACATCCGCTATTACTATAAAATATCTAGTTATCTTAGTTTTGCATGCTATCCTAGGGATATAAAAGTTAAAAGTAGCGGTTTTAGTAATAAAAAAGGAAGACTAGACTCCTAAGACTAGCTTTAGTTCCTATATTCCCTATTTTATATTTACTCTATACTACTATAGCTACGCCTTATCCGCTAAGATTAATAATATTCCTATATTAAGATAGACTTAGTGGCTCTTGCCTTTATTATTAAATTTAATTAGAATTTTAAGGAAAGTATTTGCCTTTTTCCTATTATACTCTACCTCTTATAGTCTTACTATAGCCTTAATAACCTATCCTAGGGTTAGTTATCTAGGTCTAGCTAGACCTATCTCTATAGTGGGTTTCTTAACTTTCTTTCTATTATTTTTAACAAAATATATCTCTATAAAATTCAAATCTTAACCTTAGCTTTCCTTATTATTATCTTCTAAAACCTCCCTTTCTTTTACTATATAGTATCTATAGTCTTTAAGATAGGTTTTATGCTATTTTATATTAGAGTTATCCTTATATACTATAATATATATATATTCCTTTTCCTTTATAGGTATTTTCTCCTAATGCTAAAACTACCTTAGCTACTATAATTAGCTTGCCTACCCTAATAATAAAGTCTCCTAATATTATTATTTATCTAGTTAGTTTAGTAGATTTTCCTGCCTATTTTAACTAGGTCTAGGGCGATTCCTTGCTTTATCTTCTTACTATAATTTATTCTACTAAGGTTTCTAGTTTTACTCCTTAAAGGGCTGATTTTACTAGTATAACCTTAGCTAAAAACCACCTAAAAATCTTTATATATTTTAATTATCCTATCTATACTATTAACTTCCTAGAGAGAATTATATATTAAATAGCCTATTCTAATTAGCTTAGGCTCCTTTTACTTCCCCTTCTAAATTACTACTAGATTCCTCTTATTAGAAATAGACCTTAGTTTTGCCTTTACCTTTTCTATTTATAGTATAACCCTTATTACATAGGTGGTTATATAAGTTACGTCTCTTATTATCCACTATTATAATATATACTAATCTTATGTCCTCTTTTATTAGTATTAGATATATTTAATGTAATCCTAGGTAGAGTTTATAATATAGGCATAATAATAGCTAATAGTCTATTATCTTACTATTTACTCTAGTATACTAGAAAATTTTTAATATAAATTTATAAAAAGATACCTCCTTTATAATATCCTCTCTTATATATTTAGCCTTATTAAGCTATACTATTATGTCCTAGACTTAAATGCTAAATTCCTTTCTAACTACTATAAATATAGTTAATATTCCGCTAAATATAGTATTCCTTTCTCCTAAATTAAGATATTACCTATACTATACTATTATATCTCCTTAGAATAGCGTCTAGACTTTCTTCTAAATAATATCTTATTAGCTAGGACTAGCGTAATATAAGTAATCTTTAACTACCTATATCTATAATTTAATATTATAAAAAATAGTCTACTTCCTATTATATATAATAAGATTATTACTAGCTTCCTTAGGCTTATATTAAGGCTTAAAGTGTCTAATATCTATGATTTTCTATGTTAAATCTACCTATTACTCTATTATATCTATATATTAAGGATTCTAGTCCTAATCTATTACTAAATCTATCTTACCTTAAATACTTAGATTTATATACTATTTCTGGTTTAGAGGGTATTATCCTTATAAATAACCTTAGTAAGGGTACTACTAAGGTTATAGGTATCCCTACTAATATTATAGTGGTATTAGTTATACTATTAGCACTATTTAGTTTAGGTTAGTATATAGATTACTATTATACTACCCCTAGTCTATAGGTAGATATACTATTCCCTAAGTTATATTCTATAGTTATAGTGTTAACCTTACTAAGGCTCCTACACTTTATAAGCTCCTAATTTTAGTTATTAGTTTTATTACTAACCGCTCTATTCCTATTACTACTTCTTCTATTATTACCTACTATATAAGCTATTATTAACTAATTACTTCCTAAAGGATCCTAGCTATATTAGATTTAGCTAGCTTAGCGTAAAGTTCCCCTAAACCTAGTGTGCTTCCTAATAGTCCTAGCTATAGGTCTCCTAGGTCTAATTTTAATAAGTGGTTAGGGGTTATAGATATTAAGTAGTAGTGTTATTTTTAGGGTAGTTTTTAATCCCCTTTCCTTTATTAATTTTGCCCTTCTCTATGCTATTCCTAGTCTTAGTAGTATTAGTATTACTAACTAGACTAGTAGTGCTCTTAGACCTCTTCTTAGACTCCTTACTACCTTTAGATTAACTAGATTTATAAAGAAATCCCTTAGATTTAGCTTTTATAATATAGGACTTAACTTAATTCTATATAAGGCATATAGTTTATAAATCTATAGTATTCTAATAAATAGGAGATTCCTAGTATACTAGCTATTTATATCTTATTACTATTCTATTAATAAATTTATACTAGGTAAGCTTATTTAAATCCTCTTATTTATTAATTCTAATAAGTTTTTATTTCTAATATTTAAATTCTAGATTAGTACTATTAAAAGCTCTAAATTAGTAAATAAGTTATAATTTAGTCTTATTCACTAGAAAGTTTAAAAGGGGTTAAATTAGCGTTATAAATAGTTAGTTTTAGATATAAGGCTATTATTCTTAGATAACCAGAGGTGCGTAATAAAAGAATCTCTAATTGCTACCACTTATTACGTGCTAATTTGGCATATAAGGGGTTAAATCCATTAGAGAGGCTAACGGATTTAATAGGTTATAAATCGTGCTAAGTTTACTTTAGGAAAGTTACTATTAGGAGTAAAGTATATTATAAGAATTAAGTTATCCCCTACTCTAGGTTGCTGAATCTAGCCCTGTAAGGGTCCCTTCCGCTTCTAGGCATTCTGCCACGTAACACTTACTAAGGAATATTATAAGTATATATATAAGTAGGATAGTGCTCCCTTATCTTAAATTTCCTTTATTATAGTGAATAATTAGCGCTAGATTATATATATAATAAAGGTAAATTAATGTTTTTAGTTTTTTATATTTAAATAAAATCACACCTATTTAGGACTATTATTTTTCTATATATTACCTTATTATGCCTTAAATCTATTTAATACCTCTATATTTTATATATTTTCTAGTGGTTTCTATATTAGCTAAATATGTCCTTTCTATTTTACTAATATATTATAGTATAACCCCTATTTTTATACATTTTTAGCTATAAGAATGTCTTTAACCTAGTACTCTAAGAGATTAGGATTAGTATTTATTATCCTAAGTTCTAGTAGTAAGCGCTTATTAGCTAGTTTCTAACTTAGTAATAGATCTTTTACTACTTACTAGACTAAGTTAATATAAAAGATAGGATATAGGCCCCTTAGTATATCTAACCTAATAGTTAGTGGTATAGGGACCTTAAGTACCTTATACTTAGCTATTACCTAATCTAACTTCTTATAGGGATAATTTATCTTAATATTCCTAAGACTTAACTATATATAGTTACTAACTTAGAAATGTTTTACTAGTTTATAACTACTATTTATATCCTCCTATTATTATTATTAAATAAAAGCTATAGTGGCTTATATAAGGTTTATTCTATTCTTTAAATATTATAGGAAAGCTTAAGCCTATTCTTTTACTAAAGTAATTAATAACTACATTTAATTTACCTCCTAAACTATTAATATATTATAACTATATAGGGGTATATTTGCACTTATACCTATTACTAATAAGTCCTAATTATTTAACGCTAGTTAGTAAGCAGGTAAATAGTTAGGCTATTTAAATTAAGAAAAGGATAGCATTACCTATAAGATAGCTTACACTTCCTAATTTACCCTCTCTATTTTGCTATCTATCTATAGATAGTGTAATATTAATAGTAATTATTATATACTAACCTTTTTATAAAGGAAAGTCTAGAAATTACTTAGCTAATCTAATCTATAGTCTATAATTATCTACGTAAGAAACCCATAGAATTACTACTAATAATATTTAAAGCGTTTTACATATGCCTTAGCTATTATTAATATTATAGCCTTAAGCTATATATATTTAGAAAGTCTATCTATAATAAGTATAAGGAACCATAGGTTATTCTATCCCTTAGTAAGGAGATTAGTTATAAAGTTAATAGAAATCTATAACTAGTACCTATTAGAAGGGGGATTAGCTTTAGTAAGCCTTACTATAATTATTAGCTTTTTTACCCTCTATAGTAGTAATAGTTTTATATAAAATAAGCTATATCCTATAATATTCTATCCTAATAAAAGTCTCTTTAAAGCGCTTTAAAAGTTATATTTCTCCTTAGGTATCCTAATAAGGGTAAGTTATAAGTCTATTAAATTAGTATTATAGTTAATAGCTCCTACTTTAGAATCTATATCTATCCTTAAAACTATAATATGCCTTTTATACTAATTTAGTAATTTACTATTTATTCTCTTATACCTATAGTATTAGAAAACTTCTAGGCCCTTACCTTTACTATATTAAGCTAAACCCTATAAGCCTTATCCTAGAGTATAGATTAATCCTATAGGGATTAAAGGTATTTATCTATAAATAGCGCTTTTCTAGCTAGGGGTCCCTAAGCGCGCCTAGGTTACCTCCTTAACTATCCCCTTTTACTAGTATAATAGGCTAAACGCTTATAATTACTTTTCTATATTAAAACTAGAACTTAGTAGGAGATATTACTAAATATATAAGTAGCTTTTTTAGCTTTTTTACTTACACTTCCTCCTAATAGTGTCTTAATAATATATCTAGTTAAGCTACCTATATACCTAGCCTATAATATAAATAAAAGTTAAAAAGTACTAGTATCTCTACCTACCTTACTTACTATTCTAATATTTCCCTTAGTACTATAAAGTAATTTAAGTTCTTATAGTCTATAAGGATTATAAATAGCTTACTAATACTTTATAGTTTTACTAATTATACTTTAAGGCAAGAGATAACTACTAGTAGCTTCTTATTATATATTATATAATTCTATTAAGTAAGCTATAACTACATAGAGTAGTAAGCTACTAGATATAGAACTCCTTTATTATTAACCTAGGAAAAGTAACCCCTAATACTATCCTAGAATAATCTGCCTTAACTAATATATCCTTCTTAGGGTCTTACTAGGTTAGGATAGGGTATAATATAAAAGCTAACTTTAATATATTAAAGGCCTTATTATACTCCTCTATCTATATAAATAGGGCTCCCTTTTTAGTTAAGTTAAGCAGGGGCGCTATAATCTCTAAGAATTATAGTATAAAGTTATAATAAAAGTTAGTAAAACTAAGAAATCTATGTACTCCCTAGACTTATATTAGGGCCTTTTAATCCTATATAGCTATAATCTTATCCTTATCTAGGTAAATTTATTTTCTAGTATAAATAATAAACCCTAAGTACTTTACCTCTTTAGTTATAAAAATATATTTCTTAATATCTAAGTTTAGTCCTACCTAGTAAAGCCTATCTAGGACTACCTAAACTTTTTATATATAGTCCTTTTATAAACTACCTAAATAGACTAGAATATTATTAAGGTATACTATAATATAGTCCCCTAGGATTTTGCTTAATATACTATTAATATATCTCTAAAAGGTAGTAGGTGTACTTACTAATCTAAAGGGGTATATAAGCTATTAAAATAAACTAAACCTTATTTAGAATACTATTTAGTGTTCTTTACCTTTAGTAATATATATATAATAAAACACTGCTTATATATCTAGTTTTATAAACTACTTTACCTCTAATAATAATTATAGTATTTCCTTAACTAGTAGTAAAGGATAATAGTCCTATTTTATAATCTTATTAAGTCTATAGTAATTTACATAAAACCTCTAGCCTCTCCCTAGTTTCTTTACTAATAGTATAGGCACTATAGCTAAAGATAAACTTACCCTAATCTAGCCCTTATTTATTAAGTCTATTACTTATTTCTAAATTTCTAGTAAGTAATAATAAGGCATATTATATAAGGGTGCCTAAGGTAACTCTAGTTTATTACCCTCTATATCCTATTTTAACTAAATATAGTGGTTAGACTTACCCTAGTATAGTAGCAAAGCATTTGCCTTATTTTCTAAGAAAAGGTCCTTAAAATCCTATAGTGTCTCTAGTAAGGAGGCTAGGAGCTCCTATTCTATAGGCTTTAGTACTACATTAATTTATAAGATAGATATAATTTCTTACAGACTTATTACGTAAAGCTAGATATATTCCTTCTATCTCTTTGCTTAATGCACTATTCCTATAAACATAAAACCTAGGATAGCTACTATAGGTTAGTTTACCTTCCTATTAATTATAGCCTGTATTTATAGGTTATTTACTAACCCTATAAGTACTTATTATTATGCTATATCTAAATTAATTTCGTTTTATTCTATCTAAGGTATCCCTAGGATAAGTTACCTTATTAATCCTAGGATTATATATATAATAATTAGTGTCTCCTATCTATCTAAATCCACTTAAAAACAAACAATATATATTATATATAAATGTTTTTTATGCTTCTCTTCTCCCCTTATTTTACACTAACCGCTATATAAACTAACCTCTTAGTTAGAAGAAGGAGGCGTTTTAGTTAAAGCTTCTAGATAAGGCATTTACTTATAGTAGTATAGTAGTTATAGCCTATATTAATTTAAGTATCTATAAAGGTAGTCTTATTAATTAAGGCAGGAACTAAAAAAGGCAATAAATCTATATTATCCTAGATCTATTTAAAATCCTTATTAGTAATAACTATATACTATAAAGCCTCCCTATGCTTACTTCCCTTCTCCCCTATTAAATAACTTAATAAAGGGGTTATTCTTTTCTTAATTACTCTATGCTTTCTCCCTCTAAGTTACTATTATTAGAGTTACCTATATTATAAGCATTTACTAATAACTTTCCTTATAGGCATAGGGTAGGATATAGTAGATATTTACTAATAAAGTGCTAGCTAGAACTATATTAAAGGCATTTGCCCTCTATATAGTAAGCGTTTATAATATCTTAGGTAACCTATTTAGCTTGTTTTCCTCCTAACTTATTTCCTAATTTCTACTATATCTATAACTTCCTAGGTCCCTTATAGTTCCCTATTATACCTATAACTTAAATGTCTATTATTAGTGTATCCCTATCTTACTATTTAGCCTTATTTACGTTCTAAGCTAGTTATATATACTTCTATGCCTAGTGCTTTTCCTTTAATTAATAGGATTTAATATCTAAGGTAATACTATAGTAGTAAGCTATAGCTATTATATAATCTATTTAGGGTATATCTTTTCTAATACTATAGTCCCTTATTTACTTATTAATTACTATATATAACTTAGCTAGCTTTATAGCGTTATCCTATTCTAATCCTCTAGCTAATATAAGCTTTTATTTAAATTAAATATAGAAGTTACTAAACTATTTATTAGGTTACTAAGCTATCTAGTTAAGTTCTATAATAGCTAATTCCTATTAATAAGGGTTATTAAATATATCCCCTTAGTATATAAGAAAATAAGTAGGTTTATAATTAAGAATATATTCTTTTTTAAAGAATAAAGCAATTTAAGCCTATACCTTTACTAATAGATTTTAGTAAATAAAGTACTATTAATTCTTCTAGTCTCTAATAAATACCTTATCTATATAAAGCTTATGTATTATAAGATTCTTTTATAATATAAATAGTGCTCTATTACTATTAAATAGCTATCCTATAGGTAATAGCTTTTGCTTTATTAGTTTGCTTTTTATTAGTATATTAAAGTCTAACTATTATTTATTAGTAAGCTCTTTAATTTATTATAACTATTTCTTAACTAGCTCCTATAGTATTATAAGTTTATCTATTTCTATTTTATCCCCTAAGGAAACACTTATAGGTAATAATTTTAATAGTAATCTAACTATAGTAAAGAATAAGATATATTATAAACTAGCCTTAGGGTAGCTGCATATAAGCGTTTAAAGTGCGAATCTTATTCTTATAGAAGAAGAAAAGAACTAAATAAAGGGGTAGTAATAGGTCCCCCCTTATAGCAGGTCTATATAGTCTGTGCATAAACCGCCCCCTTTCTGGACCTAGTCTTGCTCCGGACTTAACCCAAGCTTACAGCTCGAGTCCATAACACTTACTATAAACTATCTAAAATCCCTACTATAATCCCTCCTATAAGGGATCCTAGACTTATAGGCTCTTCTAGAATATATTCAAGTTATATTTTCTTAAAACGCTAGATATTAGTAGTTTTATTATAGCGCCTCTATAACTTAATATTTAACTTACTAAATAATAAATAAATAAACCTTATAGCGTTAGTAGTTTTACTACTATATCCTTACTACTTTACCTTTATAAACTTTAATAAAAACATTAGTAATTATAAAGACACTACCTTTGCTTCTTTCTCTTTATTAATATAATCTAACCTTTTTAATAGTATATTAGCTAGGTTTAATTTCCCTACCTTATATATAATTATTAAATTAAATAGATAGAGCTTATTTAATACTATAACTTACTTATTACTTAGCTTTAACTTTATAGCTAGGTACTTATAGTTAAGATAATTAGTTATAATAGTAATTAGATATATTAAATAAGCTAGATAGTGTCTCTAGGCCTAAAAAGCCTCTTAGATTACTAGAAGCTTTATATTTAGTATTATATAATAAAGTTTTATATTATTTAACTTTCTTAATATATACGCTACTAGGTACTAGTAACCTAGCACTAATATTATAAGGATTACTTTAATAGTATATCTTAATATATTAGTCTTTACCCTTAAAGGTACTAGTAAATTAAAATAAACTAAAATTAGCGCTTCTTAGAATTATTACTAGAGTTCCCTAAATACTACTAACTTATAGGGCTTTAGCTTAAAGGTTACTAGCTAATCTCCCTAAGTTAATTAGTTAGTAAAATTATAATTTTACTATAGCTCTTAATAAAGCATTAGTAAAATCTAGTAAAACTAAGAAATAACTAGATATTAAGTATACTATAAGGTACTAGCTAGGTTATAATAGCCTTAATATAAGAAGGCTTTATTAAGATACCTTTTTCTATAATTATAAATCCTAAGAATTTAACCTTAGTATATAAAAATTTATACTTTATAAGGTTAATAAAAAGTCTAGCTTTATAAAGCTTATAAAGGACTTATTTAATATAATCCTTATACACTTTTATATTACTACTATAAATTAAAATATTATCTAGGTAAATAATATAAATTAAATTAATAAGGCCCTTAAGGGCGCTATTAATATATTCTTAGAAGGTTATAAGTATATTTATAAGCCTAAATAGTATTATAAGATACTTAAAGTAACTATATTTATACTAAAAGGCTATCTTTTACTTATCTCCCTTATAAATATATAGCTAGTAGTATATACCTATAAGCTTATTAGAAAATATATCTTTAAACTTTATATATACCTCTAGTAACTTAGGCTTATAGTCCTTTTTTAAGTTAAGTATTATTACCTTACTATAAGGGTTTATTAAGGTAATAAAACTTTTCTTTCTTATTATATAGGTATCTTATATCTTAATTATAGTTAGGCTATTATAAGTTAAGGTATTACTTACTATAAGGCTAATATCCTTATATTTTTTATCTTTATTTAGTAAGTTCTTAAGCTTAATTAATACTAAATAAAGTAAAAATACTATAGATAAGTGTTTTACTTCTTTTCTTACTTACTATATTTTTAATATAAAGTTAAGGTAATCTTTTATAATAAGGTATCTTTATAGTCTCTCTTTCTAGGATATAACTATAGGTTTATATACTCTAGCCTAGTCTATTCCTAGGATAAGGTTCTTAGGGGTATTTATAATATAGTAGTAAACTTAGTATATTTTTATATAGCCTATACTATCTTTTACTAAGATAACCTAATTTAAGATTCCTTAATATAAAATAAGGGTCTTAGCTATACTCTTAAGTAGTGTATTATCTTTCTATATATTAGCTTAATTTGCCTTTAATAATAATTTTAAGTAAATAATTAATTCTATTATACCTATATTAAGTAGTATAGGCATTACTATCTATTTATAATCTTACTATAATAATATCTAAACTTTTATTCTTATATTCTTAGATAATTTATTAGTAAGGGCATTATCCTAGGCCTAAGTAAAGCTAATTAGTATCTTATTTATATCTTACCTTATTACTTAGTTACTATTATTCCTATATAATAGTGTTATATAGCTTATACTCTTATAAATAAAATAATCTAGTTTTTTATATCTTAGTATAATATAACTAGGTTATTTATATTTAAAGTATACTATAAGGGATCTTATAGCTCCCTTACTACTTTATTATAGTATATTTACTATAGGTAAATTTAAGTATTACCTTTTTTATTTATAGTCTTATTTATAGTTATTACTTTAGTTACTATTTTAACCTATTTTTATTATAACTTTTACTTTCTTTCCTTAACTAGCTAAATAGGTTTATATTACTAGGAACTCCTAGCTAAGTATTTACTTCTTTATAGTATTATTTAGACTATTAATAAATATATAAATATAAAGTCTTATAGGGATTACTTTAGGGAGTTTAGCCTTAGCTTTTATTTATATTTTTATAAATCCTTAAAATAACTAATAGTTTTCTTATCTAAGGGTTAGTAATATTCTTATAGCTTTTAAGCACTATATATTCTTATTTATTATTCTAGTTTTTAGCTAATTTATAAACCTAGCCTAGGTATAGTCCTAGTAATCTATATAACTATCTATAGCTATATAATATATTTATTATTATTTTATATTCTTTACTAAGTAGCTACTAGTATAGGCTACCTTAGTAGTATTATTAATAAATATCTTATAGTCTAGGGTAAAAGCTATATTAAGGTTTACTAAGAAATATTAAAAACTTTTATATAAATCTCCTTTATATACTAGAGTCTTTAGTTATATTTTTATAAGACTATAGTAATATAAGGTTATAGTAAGTTTAAAGCTTCTTAGTAAGTCTAAAGGTAGTATAATTATAAGTCCTTTAGTAAGGTTAGTAAGTCTAGTACTAGTATTTACTAATAAGATACTTACCTTAATTATATATTACTATTCCTATAGTTATAGAATTTTCTATCTTTTCTAAGCTCTTTATAGCTTAGTCTTAGCTTACTTAAGGATTTAGTTTAGCTTCTCTTTACTATACTTAATTTCCTTATAATTATTATATTAGTCTATAGTAAGTTTCTTATTATTATTTTAATCTTTAAAAGTGCTATTTTAATTATTCCTATTTAAGCTATTAAACCCTAGGATTACACTATCTTAGTGTCTTATGCTATTACCTAAGTATAGTATACTAGCTATATAGTTACTATATATAGTAAATTATATAGCTATTCTATTTAATTCTAATATTATAATCTATAACTAATAGTCTATTTGCCCTAAAGGGTTTAAGAGTTTAATTTATTATAACTAAAGGCATAGAAGAGATAAACAAAGTAATAATAGGAGAATAAGGTTACTACTATAAAGGTAATAGCTAGGGGTAAGTATATAAAGGTTTTAAACTCTAACCTCTCCCTTAAATAGGAGAGGTCCTTATTATATACCCTCTTCTGTGGACTTTTTAACTTGTATGTTAATTGTTATACTAGCTAGGTATTGCCAGCAATCATGTCTGTTGAAAATCAGATGCATTAGCCACAATACGCCCCAAAAAAAATATAAAAATCAATATACCCTCTTCTTATGCCTATATAACTATCTAGCTACTAAGTCTTAGCGCATAAGTTATCTAGGGATCCGCCTCGCTTAGAGAGGCAGCCCTCTTATAATGTCCCTCATGCCTTTGTGCTCCTAACACTAATAGGAACTAGCAAGGGTTTAGGAAGAAGGCTAACATAAGATAGCTAGGGGATATAAGGGGCACAAAGGGGATAGACTAGCTATCTTCCTTTCTTCCCTCCTCAAGTTTCTCAATATTATATCAACGCCTAACAGCAGTTGCCTAGGGGCTAGTCCATAACACTATTTAACTTAATCTAGTCTATTCCTAAAGGAATATACTTTTATACTAATATTATAAGTTTGCCCTTATTAATATATAACTTAATAATTACTAACTTATTACTAGGCTTTTATTTATACTCTTTATAAACTTTATAATACTTTATTCTCTTATAAAACCACTAATTAATATAGCTAGGTTAGATATACTTATTTTATTACTAATACTACTTGTTGCGGCCAGAGAATTGTATGTAGTGTAATTAATGTAGTTTTTAGGGGATAGCTTGTAATTGTAGTGTAATTGTTACTAGGCTGTAATTAATTAATTGTAATTATTACTTATATGTAATTAATTGTAGTTGTAGTTATAATAATTACAACTACAACTACACAATTACATGTAATTGTTACTAAAAATAGAACCCTTATATATAATTTACATAGATTTTTCTTTAGATTTTTCTTAGTAATATTAATATAAGACTTGATTTACTTGCTATTTTTAATAATTAGTCATAGATTTTAAAAGTTTAAGACTTTTTTTATTATTAAGTTTAATTTAGTATTTTTATATACGGTAGTTAGGTTTTTATATTATATCATACATAACGTATTTTTTTGTTTAATATTAGTCTTATAACGTAGCTTAATTTATTTCTTTTAGAATTTATATCCTTAATTTTAAGGTTTCTTACCCTATATTTTTTCTTTTTCTTTTTTTAATAAGTTAAAATAGTTTAAAATATTAGAAAAATTATATAATATTAAAATTAAAGCAGTAATAGTTAGAATATATATAATTTAAAGTTAGAATAAGACTTTTCTTATAGTTTAGATTTATTTACTATTAATGTTTATTTTAAACTTTAAAAGGTTTATACTTAAAGTAATTAAGTAAATGTTAGTTATACTAAGGTCCTACGCAGGTAACAATTAATAGTTCTATAGTATTAAAGTTAATAATAAATTAATTAATAAACTAGGAAAGAGAGAAGAGAGGGAAATCTAGCTAGAAGAGAAAGTGGGTAAAACGCGGAAGTAGGGCATAAAAAGGGGTGGCAAATAATGCAGCTAATCGCATTGCGTGTATCTATTTAGACTTACATTTAGTCCTAGCCTTTAGCTATAATTAAACTAAATAAGACCTAAAGGAAGCCACACTAGTAATCTCTCTTTTTCCTTTATAGCTAAAAAGCTTAAAAATATAATAAAAATCAAATTAAAGGAAAGTGTTTATAAGTAAATTCCTTTATAGGAATCCAGAGCCCTAATTAGCTTAGTTAGCATTAGTTAATTTAATTAATCTAATTATAATAGATTCCCCTATTAGTTTTATTAAAGCTCTCTTTCTCCTACTACTAAAGGTCTCTTAACCTAGCCTTTCACACAAATTATTAATTTATTTAAATTAATTTAGGTTAAAAGAGATAAATTTAGTAATGCCTTAGTTATTAAATTAGCTAGATTATTATTACTATTAATTTACCTAACTTTATAAATCTCCCTTCTCTTATATAACTATTAAAGGGCTATAATATTAATTATTAGCTACTTCTCTTTTATTATACCTAGCTTTACTAGGCATTTATATAATAAGAAGGAGTTAGTATAAAGGATTATTAGGATTTGCGGTATCTTTAATTAGTTTATAATCTAGTTAAGGGTTATAGATATTATATACGTAATATCTATGCCTTAAACTATACTATATAATTTAGAGGTAAGCGTGCTATATATAACCTACTTACTCTTTATTAAGCTATATATAATAATATTACCTTTTATAATAAAGGTATTATTATCTTGCATTATCTTATTACTAATTATAATAATATACCTAATCTATAAGCTTAAATCCTTATTATTAGTAAGTAATCTATTTATAAATATAAAGAGCTTTGCCTCTTTAAGGGTTAAGGGAATGTATTATAGCCCTTATTACTAGCTCTTAATCTACTATTTAAGGCGCTTATTAAGTTATGTAATATTATTAGCAAAGGGTTCTTAGTGTTAAGCTATAATTAATAGGTTATATAAGGCCTCTAGTTAGTATATAGTTATAATATAACTCCCTTAGGCTTATTATTCTATATAATCTTATTTTACTATTAGAGATTAAGGATTAACTTTCTTAATTCTCTAACTTTAGCCCTTTTAGGTTAAGGTTAATAAGTTATTAGTATTCTAGGTTAAGATATAGCTATTAAAGATAAGGGGATTCTTAGTTATTAGTTATTTCTTCTCTTTAGCTATGAATTTAGCTTTCTAAAGCTTTTTCTCTTCTTTTTAGAAGAAGTCCTTATTACTTAGGCCTAATATATTATCTATTTATATTCTAATAATACTAAAGAGGTTCTTATTATTTAGGGCTATAATTAATAAGTAGGGATTATAGGTTAAGGTTATCCCTATAGTAATAAAAGTATATTGCTTACTAGTAGGTTCTAGCCTCTAGGATCCTATAAAGAGGCCTAATTACCTTAATAATAGTCCCTTCTAGAAAGAGGTATATAATCTATTTTAGTAATCTTATAATAATTAGCCTTATTAGTGTTATTTATAATTAAATATAGGCTTATATAATATTATAAATCTAAAGGTAAATTCTCCTTTACCTTAATAATAAATTAATAGCTATAATTAGCTATTAACTTACTTACTATATTATTAGTAACTATATTAAGATAAATTCCTTTCCTTTATTATTATAGCCTTATATAATAAGGCAAGATTTCTTATATAGTAAGTCTATTCCCTTACCTTTAATCTCTCTAACTATATAAGAATTAAAGATTTTATTACCTTTATGCTTTACTAGGTTATACTTAATAAATCTAAATATATTATAAGCTTAGAGGGTATTAAGCTTAGCTTAGTTAGATTACTTAAAGGGCTTACCTAGGGTTATAATTTTCTCTTCCTAGTAAAGTTAAAAAGTAAGGTTCTAATTAGCCTTTTCTTTTACTATAAGGAATACTATACTTAGTAATCCCTTAGTAATAATCTTTATAATTAAGGCCTTATCGTAGTCTTTATTAGTATAGTACTCTTTTACTTTATTTTCCTTTATTTTTACTACCTTAAGCCTATTAAGGTAAAATTAAACTATAAGGGCTTTCCTTAGCTTTCCTTACTTCCTTTTTACTAGTATCTTTTCTTTTTTTACTACCCTTACCTCTATGCCTTTTATAAAGGTAAGAGTATCTCTCTTACCCTTACTAGTAGTTTTACTAATAGTCTTCTTACTACTAATATCCTAGGGCTTTACCTAAGTGCCTTCTTTATTATCTTTATACTATAAGTCTATATAGTATAGCTTTACTACTATAAAGCAAAACTTTACTAGGCTATATAGTATTTTTACTATATAGGTCTCTCTATTAGTTATAATTAACTTATAAGGGCTATGCTAGCTACCCTTCTCCCTTTATATATATATATATTAGCTTATAGTAATAACTAATATATAAGTAATATATCTAGGCTATTCTAGGTATTAAAGGCATTATAAACCTATCTCTTAGCTAGGTAATAGCAAACCTTATTAGTAGCCTTTTAAATTACTTTAGCCTATTAGATAATAAAGACACTTAGTAGTAACTTATCTATTATCTATAAATAGGCCCTAAAGACTAGTAATATTAGCACTAGGCTATTAGGCCTTACTAAGTTCTTAATAGCTTTAATAGCTATCTAAAGCTATTATTCTAGTGTAATCTCTTTACTAATTAAATTTATAATAATATTATAGGCCTAGTATAAGGGTTTATAATATCTTTTAACTTTTCTAATACTATTATAGGCCTTAATTAGTGCTTTATTAATATTAATTAATACTAGGCAAGTATAATACTTAAATTCCGCTAAAGTAAAGTTCTTACCTATATTATAAATAATCTAATCTAGAGGGCTAAGATAAGTATTTATCTAGTATTCTCTAATAGTATCCTAGATATTATAAGCCTTTTACTTATTAGGATTAAGAAATTAAGCTACTTAGAATAAAGTTACTAAATTAATAATATAAAGGACTAGCTAGTTATTAATTTATATAATATTAATAATAATCTTATAGTTAAAGTTATAGTTATCCTTAATTATAAACTTAAATTAACTAGGGGCTTTTCCTTTTATTTAGTAATAGTAGTAAATCCTAGTTAACTCCTTAATTATATTATATTTAATATTATAACTAGCTTATTTAAGGATCTTTATAAGCTATTAAACTAAGGAATAACTAAATCTTTAGTATAGTTAATTAATCTCTCCTTTAGTAAGGTAAAAAGTAGCTATTTCTTTTACCTCTAATAGCCACTATAGATAACCCTATTATTACATAATAGGGATAGTCTTATTACCTTAGATTAGTATATTAGTAAGGTTATTAATCTTAATATTTATCTTATCTATATTAGTAATAGAGAAGAGAAAGGGTATAGTAATATTAAGGATATAAAAGTTAAGTTAGCTAAGTTTAGTAAGTATATAAATAATACTATATATTATTACTACTCTAGCACTAAATTTAATAATATGCTATTTATAGGGTATAAT
Organism: Epichloe scottii; assembly: GCA_021950295.1. NCBI lineage: Eukaryota > Fungi > Ascomycota > Sordariomycetes > Hypocreales > Clavicipitaceae > Epichloe > Epichloe scottii. Next base: position 2,693,633 of record CP083245.1, read on the forward strand.
CTTTAATAAAGGTATTAGCTTTAATAGGGCTTTAACTTATATAATCCCTATAGTTAATTTGCCTATTATACCTATATTTAGTATAATCCCTCTAAAGATCTCTTTAGAATAGTATTCTTTAGAGATATATAAACTTAACTCTTTATTAGAGTCTTATACTTAATATAGCTTTTACTTAAGAAAAGTGTATTAAAAAGCTTAATTATTAAGGGTAGTAAGAATATTAGTATTAGTAAAGGTATTAGTAACCTATAGCCCTAAGTAAAAGAATTATATAATGCTAAGGTATACCTTTAAGATTAACTTTTCTTTACTATTATTATTATTATTATTATTATTATTATTATTAGCATGCCTCTTATAAGAGGTAATAAATACCTAGAACTTCTTCTCTAATAGTAATATATAATAGTTCTTACTAGCTTACTATCTCTCTTTTTCCTTCTAATATTTTATATTAGTATAGTTTAATAACTAATATCTATTCTTACTATAAATAAAGCATTACTTAGGGCTTTATTTAGGGATTCTATAATAGCCTTCTTTTCCCTAGTTTTATTATCTATATTAATAATCTATAAATATTACTTTAAATAAGTCTCTCTCTTAGTACTAGTAATACTAAGTACTTCTCTTACTAAACTCTATAATAATAATTAACTTATAGAGGTTTTCTATAAGGTTTTTAAAGCCTAGGGAGTATATATACTTTACTACTTAATATTTAGGTATACTAGTAACTATATTTAGGGTTTATTTATAAAGCTTTATATTTACTATATTAAAGAGGTATAGCTCTTTATAAATTCTCCTAAGGGTAGTTAATATAATCTTAAGGTAGTTAAGCTTACTTTTTTAGGATTCTTAGTAATAATCTTAGTAAGTATTATACTATTTTACTTATACTAGTAAAATTACTAATTACTCTTTATTTTAAAGTAATAGTAAATTTTAGTAATTATTTCTTTATAAGAGAAATTCCTTTTAAAGAGGTAATTAAGGAAGTATTATTTAGTATTTTCTATTAGTATAATTAGAAAGGCCTTATAATAGTAACTTCTTAGAAGGTTAATCTAGTTATATTTACTCTTAAAGAGTATTATCTTTAATATAAGAAAGTTATAAAGCTTTTTACTATAGTAGTTACTATCCTTATATATCTTTATAAGCTTAGAGATCTTTTTTATAATTTACTTATTAAAGGGGGTTATAGTATAAAAGGGGTAAATTACTAGGACTAATAATATTACTAAGACTATTACTTATAATATAATTAAGAGTACTATAAAGGTTTTTAAGAGAGGTAAAGAGATTACTAAGGGTTAGGAAAGAGAACTTCTAGGGTTAGAAAATAGGTAGGTTATTATACTTAGGGCTTTAGTGGTTTAGAAGATCTTAATCTATCTTTTAGCTATAAAGATTTTATTACTTCTTAGAGTATTTATTCTATTACTATTATAATTAGAAGTCCTAGTCCTTAAGTAATATAAACACTATATTCTTATAGGGAGTTCTAGAGTTCTTATAAGAGTTTACTATAAGCCCTTTAAAATATTTCTTTAGACTACCCTTTAAAGTCTTCTTTAAAGGTCTCTTAAAGGTCCTTATCTTTCTAGCCTTAATGCTTACTAATATAGATAAACCTTATAATATAATTATTTAGTTTATATTATATAGCTATATAAGCTCTCTCTAGTCTCTTATAAGTACCTTTAAGTAAGGTTATAATTATCTAGGTAGTTTTATCTTTAAAGGTCTTTCTTAGATTCTCTCTAAAGGTATTTTAGGCATTATGCTTTTTAGGAGAGGTAATTAGGGAGTTTTCCTTATTAATAGTCTAGCTTCTAGTGCTATCTTCTTTAATAAAGGAAATTAGGAAAAATAAGAGGGTTATTAATATAATAGAGCTAGGAAGCCTAATTAAATAGAAAGAACTAAAGGGGAGATTTCCCTCTGTTATTAAAGTAATAGGTTTAATAGGATAAATAGGAAAAACTAGGTAAATAGGATAAACAGGAAAAAACGGGAAAATAGGATAAATAGAAAGAATAGAATAAACTAGATAAGCATAATGTACATAGAGTATAGAGGCGTAAAAACCGTTATAGTGAAAGTAATAATTAAAGAGAAGCAAAGAGCTCTAACTCTATGTTATATACATAGAGTATAAAGAAGCAAAGACTATTATAGTAAAGGTAATAATTAAGGGGAGCAAAAAGAGGTTATAAATTAAGTTAGCTAGCTTAGCTAAGGTTATATTAATATTAGGTTTAAGTAAAATACCTTATGGCAATAGACTTGGTTATTTAGTTAGTTTTCTTATAATAGATAATAGGAATAATCCTATAATAATAATATCCTATAGGCCTAAGGGTTAATAAATTAATCCTTTAGAAGCCTAATAAGTCTGTAGATTTAGTCTTTTCCTTTAGCATAATCTATAGTTATGCCTCTTTACCTAAATAGTTTAGGGACTTAAGAGGTAAGTAACTATAGTATTTATAGAGTTATCTCTTCTTGTAATACCTAACTTATCTATGGTTATAAAGTTAACCACTAATTAGTGTTAGTTACACTAAGGTCCTACGCAGGTAATAATATAATAATTCTATAGTATTAAAGTTAATAATAGATTAATTAATTAGGAAAGAGAGAAGAGAGGGAAATCTAGCTAGAAGAGAAAGTGGGTAAAACGCGAAAGTAGGGCACAAAAAGGGGGTGGCGAATAATGCAGCTAATCGCATCGCATGCATCCATTTAGACCCACATTAGTCCTAGCCTTTAGCCACGATTAAACCAAACAAGACCTAAAGGAAGCCACAGTAAAGAAGAAGATAAAAAGTTAATATATTTTATCTTAGACAGTAGAATTTAGTTAATATATCCTGTAAGTTTCTTTAAATAATAGCTATAAATTCTAAGATTATACAATAAGTTATAAAAGTAAGGCAGTGGGGTAGTTAGAAGTTTAAGAATAAGTAAGTTTTCTTTTATAAATACTAAGAGTATGTAGTAAGAAATGAAAATAAAAGTGGGGCTGAAGTAAACTAACAATATTTAAGCTAAAGTTATTAATTTAAGATTTATAATAATTTAGATTTACTTTCTAATATAATATAAGTTAATTTCCTTTTTTATTTATCTATTTTATCTATTTTATCTATTTTATCTAATTTCTTTAATTATTTTATAACTATTACTCTTATATTATAAGTTTTTAAACTATCTTTCTTATCTTTAAAATAACCTAATTAACCTTTAATTATTCTTTTAGCTATTTATATAGTAACTTCGACTTATAAACCTTTACTTAATTAATTAGATTAAAATTTCTTTATTTATTACTATTTCTATTACTATTTCTATTACTATAATAATTACATCTGTAATTATGTAGTTGTAGTTGTAGTTGTAATTGTTATTTTGTAATTGTAATTATAAAATTTGTCTTGTAATTAATTGTAATTGTAGTTGTAGTTGTAATTAATTGTAATAATTACAACTACAACTACACAATTACACTTATAGTTGTAATTAAATACAATTCTCTGATTACTATATAAGTAATAGCTAGGGGTAAGTATATAAAGGTTTTAAACTCTAACCTCTCCCCTAAATAAGAGAGATCCTTATTATATACTTTCTCTTTATACCTATATAACTATCTAGCTACTAGGTTTTAGCGTATAAGTTATCTAGGGATTTGCCTTGCTTAGAGAGGCAGTCCTCTCACAATGTCCCTTATGCCTTCGTGCTTCTAACATAGCCTAAGGTTAGGCTAAGCGGGTGGGCCTGCGATTAAACGCGCGCACCCTCGTTAATATTATGCTTATTTAAACAAATATTATTACCTTTAAAAAACATACAAAACGCACTTATTATAAGTATTATGATTAACTCTTAATAAATCTACGAAGATTAATAGACATAAGTCACACTAAAAACAGGTAGGTGGACCGTCTATCCTGGTTAGGATTAGCGGCTTATGCGTGTTTAATTTTTAACATATGCGTGTTTAGTTACCCTAACACTTAGCCACCTCCTAGCTATAACGGGGTTGCTAGATAACAAAAGAGGGTTGCTTAATACCCACGCCCTAACTATAGTAACTTGACTGTATGCGATTATATTATTTATTCCATCCCCAAAGTATCTGTAGTGAGAATCCCAATTTAACTAGTCGTTTCCATTGCTGACAGAAGGTTCGTCAGACATGCTGCGAAGGCAAGTGCCTCTCATTCACGAATGACTATTTGGTGGTGGAGTGAATCTCGACCGGAACAGTGGTCTAACGCATGCAATGCGCCATGCCAAGTGCGTAGTTTCAATTCCAGAGGTCAAGCATGGCTGAAATATATGTACAACGTCTCCTTCGTACAGCTTCGCTAAGTCCCCGTGCCACTGACCCATCTACTGCTTCTTCTCCTGCTCCTCCATAAACTTCCTGTTGAAATGTCAGCATGACGGTTCAGAGCGGCGATGCTCGGAACAACGCACTTGATGAAATCGGCCTCGTCGGAGCTAGAGGCGTTGATCGGAGGAGTGGCATTGGCAGTGGTCTTCTTGGGGCCAGAGACAGCATAGTAGACGCCGCCGAAAAGGCTTCCCAGAATACCCATGGCCAGCTGAGAATCGAATTAGTTGAAGGTGGTCCTGTCTTGCGAAAAGGAATCGGATGCGAACGAACGTAGTGTCCGCCGACCTGTCGGCCAGCGATATTGTAGGTAGCGATACCAGCCATTATGACGGTTGATTGAAGCGAAGGTGCTCGATTGTTGTGATTGACGACGGGGAGCAATTGACTTGGGCCGATGATAATTTTCGGTTGAATCATGGACTTGCAGGCGAAAAGGAGCCCGCTTGCGGGTATAGCTCGGTTGAACCGCGAGCTGTTTCGGGGTTCACAAGCTAAAGCAAAGGTCTAATTGTATGCTCACTATATAACAGGTGCGACGACGTCACTGGCGAGCAACTTGCTGGCTGCATAAACTTCTGGACGCTTTTTCATCTTTTGCAATTTTCCTCCAAGGCCTCGACTGGTATATACATTTTTCAACAGATCTCTCTTTCCCCGCAATGTCCTGGTGGGGAAATCGAAGGAGCCAAAGGAGCCCGCGCCTGAGCAATCTCCCAGAGCCGACAGCTCTCAACAAAAGCAGCCATTTGATCCAGATAAACTCCCGCCGCGAGGGAAGCTCCCAGAAAACTCCAGAGCATTGTCGACGAGTCGGATAGAGACATTGGCTACTTTGACGATGTTGTCGATGGATAGTAAGAGCGCAGCATTCTATCTGAAGGTATCGACACTAATCGTGCGCCAGCGCCCCTCCAACCACGGAGACCAACCTGCGATATGCTGCCTATGCCACCCGAATCCGAACTATTCTTCTTTCCGCCCATCGCTACGTTGCCTATACTTCAGACATTGGCGAGTCGTTTCGACCGGTAGCCCACCCGAGGCTCGTGCGAGCAGCGTATGGCATATCGTGGCTGTACATCCTCGGAGATGTATCCCACGAGGGATATCGTGCCTATTGGCACAATCAGCGCATCATCAATCCTCATCTACGTCTCACGCCCCATCAAGAGAAGATTGCAGGGTTGCCCGCGGAGGAAAACAGTAACCTGGCGCCTGGTGTGATTAGTCCGTTGGAGGATTGGAGGACCGTCATGGTTCAGAGAGGCATCTTCCAGAGCTTGGCCAGTATGGGTCTCCCTGCATTCACAATTCACAGCGTGGTCCGGTATTCCGGACAGGCTTTGAAGAAAGTCAAGAATCCTACAATACGCACCTGGGGCCCCATTGGCCTTGGCCTGTCCGTTGTTCCTTCTTGCCCCGGCTATTCGATGAGCCGGTAGAGAATGCCGTTGAGTGGGTTTTCCACAAAGGCTTCCAGGCAGTCGGTGGCGAAGAATATGTGAGAAATGCTCCAGCGATTGGCCGAGAAGACCTCCTCAACAAACCAATCAAGCCCAAGACTGAATAAGGATAAATGCTCGTGAATTGAAGGCGATAATTCAGAGGATGTTTGGTGCATTTGTGCTCTACTCATTATACTACGAAACAAGGGTGTCGAGTTTGCGGGCATGCGGTGTGTTGGTTCTAGATTTAATTTTTGCTTCAAAGCCCACTGACCGCAGTGTGTGTGGACACTTGTTAAATTCACTCAAGTGACTTAGTGTCTAAATGGCGCTGTCCTGCACTTGCGAGAGAAAAGACGAAGGGGAAATGCCACATACAATGCCACATTGTCAGCTTCAGTGGTGCTGCAAACGAGGCTATGTTAGCGGCGCATGCACCTGCACCTTCGCCTGTACGTAAGCGCCTTGGCTCCCTCGCGCGGGCCTTCCAGAGCTTTCTTTGCCTCACACGATTCAGGCTTGTCCACTTGGTCAGCAAGTCACTCTCTAACCGCCACGGGTATGAGGCATTGACGAAGCTTCATTCTGCCTACCGCCCGAGCTGCCTTTTTTTGCGTATAAATGTCATCCTTCAGCCCTATCATTCATCATGGCGTCATCAGCAGACACGCGTGCTCAGGAAACGAGCTACATCATGAGGGACAAACACGACGCTGCGTTGGTCGGCAAACACTGTCAATACGAGTATTGCAACCAACTCGACTTCCTACCTTTTCTCTGCCAGTCTTGCACCGGAACGTATTGTCTCGATCATAGAACAGAATCTACACACAAGTGCGCCAACGCTGGGGCATGGGCGGAACGCAAAAGACTGGCTAATTTGTCAAAGCCATCAATTGGCCAGGGCAAGACGCTTAGAGACAAGGTCTCTCAGAAACCTTGCGCGTCGCCAGAATGCAAGACTGTGGTAGGAACCTCTTTGGTTCCTGGAGTTCATTGCGACACGTGCAATCGTGATTATTGTCTGAAACATCGCCTGAAAGAAGATCACGACTGTAGAAACCTGGTTCCTATTGGGGCTCGACCCATGCAGACAGATGTGGCTCAAAAGACTCGATCAGCACTCGACAGGCTACGAGCTTGGGGTTCGGCCAAGAGAGAGCAAGCGGGGAGGGCTTTACCAAAGCCAAAACCCAGTTCGGCAGCCGCTCGTGTGATAGCCACCAAGAAGCTGAAAGAAACGGCCAAGGGTGACAAGAAAGTGCCGGAAGAGAAACGCTTGTATCTCTACGTTGAGGCAGAGGCAGAAACAGCAAAGGCCAAGTTGCCCAAGGGCGAGTTTTTCTTCTCGAAAGATTGGGTGATCGGACGGTTGCTAGATCAGGCAGCCGCCGGTTTACAGGTTCACAATATCAACAACCAGAGTTCAGATGAGAAGGACAAGTTGCGCGTCTTCCACGTGGAGGGGGAAGAATCCTAGAGTACGGCGAGAAAGTTGGATCTGTTTTGCAAAGCGGTAATACTGTCATTTTGTTGAGGGTGTCGGGCCACCAGCAGACCTGATGGAGGTTTGATGTAGCGGGCTGAGTGAGGTGAGGCCCATCAATGAACAGCACTGGGAGCTTGGAGCAGCAACGATACCCAGATTGACGAAACCGAAACATCGTCAGTGATTCTCATAGAAAATTGATGTTGAAATAGTTTAAATTTCAATCGCCAATGATTTGTCCAAAGATCGGTTGTATATAGCTCGCCTTATTTGAGGGTTGATGCAATTGATTGCATCACGTGTTTTCGTGTTTTCCGCGCGCAAAACCTATGACGGCATGCGCTTGGTGACAGTGCACAAATGAGATTGTCCCCAAACAATCAACACACCTGCATCTTCAGCATGCGTCGCAACAAAGAGAGACATCGAGATGCCTCCTCATGTTCCGCGAAAGAGATTGCGCGGCTCTCCCGATAGAGAGGATGTCGATGCGGGAAGTAGGAAGCAGAAAGCCAGCATCCAGCGCAAGCGGACCCTTTACGATGACTTGGATGCCCCGACAACACCATTCTCTGAGAAAACGTCAGGCTCTATCTTGCAAAGTCTGGATGACGGGGACACTTCTAGCTCATTGACTTCTTTGTCGGATGAAGATTTTGAGGATGTCCCCTTAGCCAAACGCCCCAAAGTGGCCAGGCAATTCTCGGAAGATGAGGAGGACGACGACTTTGAGTTCGAAGATGTTGCAGCCCCAGAGTCAAACCCTTCTGTTCCAGTTGTATCTGGAGACTTGGAATTGACGTTGAATAAGGACACCCGGCTGTCGTTGACAAATGTATACGGTGACAGGAAAGGGCCCTCCAAACGAGAGAGGAAAGTACGCAATGCTACTCACTGCATGCATGTTCTCTTGCTTCTGTGGCACAATGCCGTGCGCAATTCTTGGGTGTGTGACACTGAAGTTCAAGCGACAATGATATCGCACTTGCCTCCCAAAATGTGGGATGAGGTGGACCGTTGGAGACTAAATTCAGGACTCATCAAACAGCCCATTAAAGCAAAGTCTTCGGAGACTAAGAGAAGAGGCGGTGCAAAGGGTAAGAGGAATCAACGGGGCTCTCGTGATTGGGGTGATGCGGCGAAGAGACTGGAGGAAGGTGCCATTGACATGAGCCATGGGGACCCCTTGTTCCGACTCATGCAATCGCTAACGGCGTGGTGGAAGCAAAGATATAGAATAAACGCTCCCGGTATAAGGAAATGGGGGTATATGTCTTTGGAAAGGCTCGACAGGTTGACAAAAGCCCACAAAGAAGACTTTGCCGACCAAGATCGGTTTGGGGAGAGGATTGTCGGCCTTGAAGAGTTCCGACGGTGTGCTTGTGTCTGCCAAGGAAGCAGAGACATAGGCGCTCAGCTATTCACTGCATTGCTACGCGGTCTTGGTATCGAAGCTAGAATGGTTGCCAGCTTGCAGCCCTTGGGTTTCGGGTGGAACAGATTGGAGGACGCCGACCCGGAGACTTTCAAGTCAGAAGAAACAGATCACAGTGGCCCGAAAGGAGCCCGGACTTCGTCGAATACAACACCACCCAAGACAAAAACTAAAAGATCATCGGCGGTTTCGAAATCAAAACTTGACCAGGAAGGGGGCCGTTCTGGACTGGCTATTGGATCTCTGTTAGACGGTAAAGACGATCTGAAGGTTGAGTATCTAGACACTGATGACGAGTCGATCATCAGTGTAGAACTCACTCCCAAGAAGAACAAAACAACGGTGCGCAAATACGATGCTGCTTCAGATTATCCTCACTACTGGACTGAAGTTCTCTCACCTGTAACCAACAAATACTTGCCTGTGGATCCGATTGTCAAGAACTTGGTCGCAACGAACCGAGAACTAGTTGAATCCTTCGAACCGCGGGGACAAAGGGCAGATAAGGCCAGGCAGGTCATATCTTATATCATTGGATACTCACCGGATGGTACAGCCAAAGACGTGACCGTACGATACCTAAAGCGACAGGTTACTCCTGGGCGGACAAAGGGATTCAGGATGCCGGTCGAAAAGATCCCCGTTCATGGTCGTAATGGCAAGGTTATTCGCTATGAAGAATTTGATTGGTTCAGATCTGCCATGTCAGGGTATAGAAGAGGCACCAGAGCACATCCCGTCACTGAAGCAGATGAAGAAGAGGATTCGACGGACCTGAAGCCAGCAAAGGCCGAGAAGAAGCAGGTCAAAGAGGGTGAAGAAACGCTCCAATATTATAAACAGTCAAAAGAGTTCGTGCTCGAGAGACATCTCAAACGAGAAGAAGCGCTCAAAGCCGAAGCGACACCAGTCAAAAAATTCAAGAACAAGGCAAAGTGGAATAAAGGAGAAGAAGAAGAAGATGTCTACCTCAGGTCAGACGTGGTCCAAGTCAAAAGTGCAGAAACTTGGCACAAGCAGGGTCGTGCCCCTTTAGCGGGCGAGCAACCACTGAAAAGGGTCCCTTATCGAGCAGCGACGCTGAATCGACGTAGGGAAATCCTCGAGGCCGAAGCCGCTACTGGAGAAAAGGTCTTGCAGGGTCTTTATAGCTACGAGCAAACCGACTGGATCATTCCTCCGCCCATACAAAATGGAATTATTCCAAAGAACGAATATGGGTACGCGAGCGTTTTCTTTGTAGCTCACGAGAGACATGCTGACAAGACATCTTTAGCAACATTGACTTGTTCGCCGAACACATGTGTCCAGAAGGAGCCGTACATGTTCCCTTTAGAGGTGTCATGAAAGTCTGTAAGAGGTTGAAAATAGACTACGCCGAAGCGGTTGTCGATTTTGAATTCGGAAATCGAATGGCTGTGCCCGTCATTCATGGCGTTGTCATTGCAGAAGAGCATCATGACGAAGTCATGGTTGAACTGGAGAAAGACGAAGCGGAACGGAGACGGAAAGAGGACGAGAAGCGGCGAAACGCTGCTCTTGGTAAATGGCGCAAATTCCTGATGGGTTTGCGAATTGTGGAGAGAATTCGCCAGGAGTATGGCGAAGTTGATGAGAGCATATCAGTTTTCGGGCACAGCAAAGCGATTGAATCGACTTCTGCTGCGCCGGCGGCAGGTCACGATGAGGAAATGGCCGGCGGGTTTCTTCCAGAGGGCTATGAAGAGGAGGCTGAGGACCAGCAAAACCACACGTCGAGCTTCTTTCCGGTTGGTGATGATGAGAGTGATGGCGAAGGGGATGATGCTGGTCTAACTATAGAGCATGATTAGTGTAGTCGGTCGCGCAGCTTGTCAGCTCTTTATCGAAACTTTTTTTCGTATGATCAAACACAATTAAACGAATAAGTAAATGCAGCAAAAAGGTATGAGGGTCAACGCCCCTTGCCAAACATTTCGTGCCACCTGCCCCTACTTCCCGTATCCGCAAGCCTATCTGCCCGAACAGGATGCTCCGGCACCACCTCCAACTCCACAGTCTCCTGGATCGTGGAAACTATGGCGATTTGTTGTTCTGCAGAATCCGACGATTGACTTGGCGATAATAGGAAAAGAGCGTTGGAGGTATTCTTTTGACGCATGTTGTATGTCTTGTCTGGAGTTCGCAGGACAGCTGAATTATCTGACGATTCCAGGGTAAGACTATACCGAGCATGTAAGATGTGAGATGTTAGTGACTATGCGTGGCAAGGATTTTTGGTTGACGCTGAGTTGAGAGGGCAGGGGGGCTAACACTGGTGCTGTTTCGGATTCAAGAAGGTTCACCAGGTCCGGAGGGAGTTCGAGTAGACGGTAGCCTGACTCGTCGGGCTTGTGGATGAGTTTGATGCCTTGATTTTGACTCGACATGTTTGTTGGGTGTGGGTTTGATTGTATTGTGGTGTTTATGTTGTGTGCCTAACTTGATGAGGCTGTATGTAAGGTCTGGTACGGAGCTTTGGATGCCCCACCAGGCCTCATCAACAGGGGGTGGTGCAGATGAGGGGCAGCAATAGCATTGTTTATTACAGTGGAATCCCGACTTCGCTTCCTTCTTTTTTTAGCTTGTAGACGCGTCTTGCCCGCGTCCCTGTGCTCGAGTCTCAACGCTCCTTCCCTAATGTCAATGAACCCTGCCTGCTTGCGAGCCGTGTCGTGACTCTTTTCTCAGATGCTATGTTCCATGTTCTGCATCGTATACATACTTCCTCATAGCAAATTTAGCCATCCAGGCCTGTGTCTTTGATGTGAAGTCCTTGTAAGGAGTGCGCGAGAAAGCATAATTACTTCGTACGAATCGGGTATCTGGTTTGGTTCGCCCAAATTCATCGAGGCACTCCAGAGACCTGCATGCAAAGAAGACAAGGATTCCCGCGCTGACTCTCGGTTCCCCCATGTTTACCATCTGAAAGTGGCCCCGCCCACTCGTCCGTCCCACCACATCGCATTTGTTGTCTCTGAGTCTTTGTCGACACGGCCCGACCTGACACACCAGCCCGCGTACGCTCTTTTCGCTGCGAGCGAGCCTGCTATCGCCTCGAGGACTTCTTCCAACAGCCACTGCTTACTTTCTCTCTCATTTTCGTGGAGAGGGCCATGAGCGCGGCCCATTGACGAGACCATGGTGCGTGTCACGGACGACCTGGCGCTCTCGCCCGACGCCCTTTCTCTCTACCACGCCTCTGATCCGCTGCTCGGCCACCTCCCCGTCCTGATCTTCCATGGCGCTTCGACGACGGCCAATTATACCCTCAATAGTTCTCGTATACAGATACATATCTTATCGCCTGCCGGCTTCCAGACCTTTCCGCGCATACCCATCTCTCCGAGCTCTCCCTTCTACTCTGTCGTCAACCATCTACCTCGAGAAATCCAAGTCGACGAAGTATATCGTGGGCTGGCCTTTGGTCTGTTCAAATACTTTTCGGAACTTCCCGATGGGGTCAAAACCTACCTCAAGAATCTCTATCCGACCAGGGGAAAGCGGCCTGGCAGCGCAGCGGCACTGTTCGGGGAGCAGCATGCCGCTGACCTGGTCGCATCCATGGTTAAGAGTGAGAAATCCGAAGAGGTTATCGCTTCTTTGCAGGATGCGCTGCAGACTCAACTTGTGAACAACGTGGATGTCGATCTTGTTCTACCGCCGGGTGCCATCGTCCCACTTCAGCCGACTGACTTGGAGAACGTACCCGACGACGACGAGGACGATATTCTGGATCCGACCCTGAGACAGTATGGAGGATATACGCCTCTTATCAAACTGTTTGGCGAGCCTGTCTTCTTGCCGACAAGCAAGCTGCGTCGCGCACCATCGAAGCCCACTTCACTGAACCGGGCAAGGACATTTACCGCAGATCAAAAATGCCAGTTGCGGATGAAGTTGGCAGAGTTAGTCGACACGGAAGAGAGATATGTGATGAAACTCGGAGAATTGGTTCACAAGGTCGCCAAGGATTTCCGAGAGAGCGCACAGGCAAGGCCAGAGGGGAGCCTCAGCCCCTCTGAGGCGGAGTTGGAGCGACTATTTCCTCGCTCCGCAGATCAGATATTGCAGCTCAACTCAGGATTTTTGGAGCAGCTTCGAAAGACTATGGATGACTCGGAAGAAGAAGCGCTTAGAGATATGCAACACACAACGTCATATATGAGCAGTATGAGAGGCTCGGGTTCCTCCCGTTCCAAAGATCCCAGCGGAGCATTGAATATGGCTAGGTTGTTCCACGAGTGGTTCCCCAGGTTCACTCAAAGCTACCAGGATTACATCAAGGCCAGCCAGCATTTTCCCACATTATTAAACTCCTTCCTCGACCAGCAATCCAGTTTCAGACAACGCGTAATGCAATCTGGGGAGCAGACCGTGAGATCAGCGCTGATCGAGCCCGTGCAAAGACTACCTCGGTATAGTCTTCTCATCGATCAGATCGTCAGCTCCCTGCCAATCACCCACCCAGCCCTGCAGCCGATGCTCAAAGCACGCGACATCATCACCAACATCTGTTCCATGGACGATCCTTTACCCGACCAGCCTCACGTTGCCAACAGACTTCGAATTATGGTTGAGTCTTGGCCAAAAGATCTAGAGCCTGAAGGGCGTCTGATAGGCGCTGCTGACTTCATGGAATTTGCACCCTCTCCGGGAGCTAGCGAGCTAGAGAACTCGGGAATCCTGCTTTTGTTCTCTGACTGCGTAATAATACTGAAGAAGATTAATTTTTCCATGACAGGTCGCGATATGCTTCGAGAAATTGACAAGCCTTCCGCGGCAGAGTTGCTCATCTCCATGACCAACGCCGCTGGTGGCCCGTCATCATACGAGTTCGCATTTATTGGATGGCATAGTCTTTGTGATGTGCGTTTTACTGAATCGGCGGACGGCGCATTGATCTGGATGACCTCAACGAAGGACATGCAAGATGTGCATTTGGGACAGCACAAGACAAGCAAGGCACCGACGATTCGTTGCTTCCTTTTGCAGGAGGCTTTTGAGGGGAGAGCTAACAAATGGTGCGAGGAAGTAGTGAAGGCAAGAATCGAGGCGCGATTCTCGGAAACGGAGAGAGAAACCCCTGTTGGACGTTACGCTCAGTGCGCTTGCAGGAAAATAACCTCGGGCTGCACGTGGCGGTATTCCAAGAAGGCGCACATGAACTCGTGGAAGGTCGAAGAGAACCTGCACCCATCCGTGTTGTGGTGGATCACGCAAAAGGCACAAAGGGAGCGCCTCTCGGTCACTACGGGGTCGAAATAGTTGTGAATGTTTCTAGCAATGAGCTCAAACGGGTCTCCATGTTGACAGTCGGGTTGGATGGTAAACAGTTCCAGGATGATATCGATTTGGAAGACTTTATTCCCACCTTGTCTCGTCGCCGTAAGTACTTTCTACACAGTCTGAGTCGCGACGATTTGTGATGGCAAGGCACTAACTTGTTCACTCTGCAGTCATACAGCTTCTCAGTACCCAGTTGAGCGTTGGCAATGCGCATCTAACAGCACCAATGGTATCATACTATACAAAAACTCTGCGGGGACTGAATTTTTCGGCAAACAGAGCCGAAAAGACGAGATCCTTTCTCGCAGCTTCCCCGTAAAATTGCTATCAAGTCTTTGGAACAGTGGCTCAAATAACGCCTCCCCCGATGTCGTTGTGTCGGGAGTCCAAAACCAACGACAGCCGTCGCTACACAGAGCCAATAGTTTCCATTCCATGTTTGGCTCCATCAGGGGCAAAGACAGCCGACCAAACACGGCGGACGGAAAACCAGAAAATCCCTTGCTTCGGCTGGAGCAAACATTTACGGGCTTCATAGAGGCTCTTCAATCTCGAAAAGGCGCCATCATTGGTCGTTCGCTTCTCAATCGATCACTCGTTGATGAATTGTCCGTGAACGAAATTTACAACAGATTCATCGAAACTCCCTTTGAGTACGAAGTTGCTACCGACATAGGCACCGAGGTCATCTTCGTGGCGTTTGAAAAGTTCGTGCACATTGCTTGGGCAGAGCAGATTGGCCCAGTCATGACAATGCAGGCCATGAACACTCTGCTGGAGAGGGCGAACAAGAGGGTTCCAGGGGACTTTGCTGACTTTGTCAATTACCTGTTCAAGGAGATGGCGCCGCAAAACCGACGAGCGTTTGCTGCTGTTATCAAGCTCTTGGCAGATCTGTTGGACGGCTGTGGCAATGACAGTGACAGGGGAGCCTTGACCGTGGCTTTTGCCGAGCTTCTTGTTACCGAAGGCGATGCACACAATTACATCAATCTCTTGGATAGACTCGTTGAGGATTGCGACAGAATGTTTGATGACCACAGCGCAAACCATAATTACCTCCATGCTGCCTCCATTTCCGACTCCATTGCATCCAGCTTTCGCCAAGGCAAGGCTCACACAGGTTCCATCACATCGAATGCCTCCTCCCTGCGGCGCAAATTTGGGCTTGACGCGTTGCTTCGCCAGAATTCAAGAGATGAACGGCCGTCCGTGTGGCGCACATTGAGCAAGCATCGAAATCCCGCTACGGGCGACACTTCGAGCTTATCACGCGGTACATTGGACAGAGCCCGGTCCATAGATGACAACAGTCTTCCAAAAAGACTACATCGGCATGCTATGTCCCGAGACAGACCTGCCCTGGCGGGTGCCTTTGGCGAAACGCCGAGGCGGCCACCTAGCTCACACCGAATGGATTTCCCGCTAGACACTATCGGAGAGCCATCAAGTGCCGACCGCATGCCATCAAAGAGTTTAAAGAAAAAGAGGCGAAGCTCACTGTCTGATCTCAAGACTTTGATGGCAACCGCCACATTAGACGACGTTGAGCCATTTCAGCCATTGCAAACAACTAAAGCCACATCAGGCAAAGTCAACACAACACCCACCAGTCCAAAAGCAGCTCTCCCTTCCAAGATACCAATTAGCCCTAATGTTGCGGAAGTTTTACGTAGCTCCAGGCAAAAAGACAAGGAAAAAGAAAATCTAGGTCTAGGCGGGCCATCAAGGGCATTATTCAGTCAAGCCGCCTCTACTGCTAATACCACTAGTAGTCGTACTGCTGCTACCGCCACCACCACCACCAGTAGTGGTTCCAAAGGCTCCGAGTCATCGAGTAAAATTGCAAGGCACTCAAAAGGTCTATCGATATCGGCCATTCCAACTCTAAAGCCAAGCAAACCTACGTCGGACGCCGAATCGTCCACCCAACCGGGCAGCCCAACTCGCTCTAATGCCCAACGTCTTCGTCTTCACTCGCCACAGAAGCTTAGAGAGCGGCTGCAATCGGAAAAACAAATTACTCGGGAAGTCGATTTGTCTCTCAAAACGGAGCTATCCAAGATCGGGGAAGAAATGACTCGCGTGCACCAGGCTCGGTCTCCGAGCTCGCAGGTCGCAGAGATGACTGGCTTTGCAGCGTCCTTGAAGGAACTAGAGGACAAGATCCAGCTCATGATGCAAAATTTGCATGAGAAACAGGTCATGACACAACGCGAACTGGACACCACGTTAAAGAATATGGAAACAAAGGCGCGAGCTATTGACCAGCTTCACAAAGAGGTCGTGGCGGAGAATGAGTTGCTCTACGAAAAATATAATGGGGAACTCGGCAGGATTGTCAGGGCAGTGAAGGGGAAGGCCAGGGAGGACAAGGATGAGCTGGTGGGCAAGTTGAAAGAGCAATCCGAGGAGACGGCGCGCATGAAGAAAGAGAATGTTCGGCTGAAGAGGGAAGTCGTTGGCCTGAGAGCAATGCTAAGAGGCGCAGAGTAAGTATTTTTGATCCTCAAGATGGTCGATCGGTGGCTTTGAATGGGCTGAGAGGTCTTGAAACTGAGAGTCGGTAATGTGTAAGAGAACATATTGTACAGCAGTTTGTATACTACTACCACATCTACATCTACAAGGAAAGGTTTATGGGAAAGTGGAGATGGCGATGACTGAATTCAGGAATGGAGGGTTTAAAGCGGGTATCAAAAAACGATATGATGAGCCATGAGCAATTTTTCTTTAATATGATCAAGATTTCAAACTCGAACTTGTTGTCACATCCGCGGCTCCTGAGCTTGGAAATGTGGACGAGAATGTAGGGGTCACAGAAGCCTTATCAGCAACAGCATCCAGGCTACCCTGCTCGACCCAACACTCGAAGAAGAGGGGCCAGCCTGAACGGATCGTATCGGAGTAGATGATATTCCTCCGCGCGCTCGACCAAGCTCAGGTCTGTTTTCGGCAGGTGCTTGCAGACTGGGCTGTGATGGAATCCAAAGTTGCGGGTGCTGTGGTCAAAGACCGTTGTCAGTGGATTCTCTCAAATGTTATGTGCCGATGAAGCAGGTAAGCGTTCTTGTTTGAACCACTGCGTTATACCTATTGCGAAGAGATCGAGGGAAAACGTGGACGGATTTTGACAAAGGCCCAGTTGAGTTGAGGGGGGCTGGGGGTGCCAAGGGAGAGCTTTTTTCATTTTCGAAAAACTTTGGCTGGGGGAACAAGACTTACACGGATAGGTGCCACAGCCTGGTCGCGCAATTCGACGCCCAGAGTAAAAGTACATCCGTCTGGCAAAGGAGGTCGACTTTGGCCTGCGTGAGAAAGTCTGCTCAACGCTCCTCTCAGTGCCTCATGTACATCTGTCGGATTGACGGTGTCTTGGCCCGGCGCCGCATCACGATTCACGTGGGCTGACGAGTCAAGACCAGCCTGCGGCGGCGGCGGCCAATCTTTGTCTGCTCCCCACGAGGCCGGAAAGGACTGCACATCAAAGATCCATCGCTCTACTACGTCCAGACTACGGGGTGCGTGGACCACGAGGCAGATGTGGCGCGCGGCTCCCAGGCGAATCTGCTGGGCGGTCGCCGCGACGGCATCCCGGATCCAGGCGCAGACCCCGGGGTGGCGCGACTGGAGGACAGGCAGGTTGTACGCACGGGCTGTGAGAAAAGTAGCGGTAGGGTAGAGTTTGCGGTGGTAAAGGATGGAATGCAGGGCGACTGTGAGAAAACTGGTAAACGACGAGAGCAGGAAGGCGGCTTGGGATGGAGCTAGGCTTGCTGCAGTGGCACCGTTGGTGTTTGCAGCGTCGGCGTCGGGACCAGTAGCTTCTCGGTCTCCCGCTAGAGACATTCCTGGGACGGGACTGGGACAGAGCCGGGGTGATGATGGTTTTCCTGGCTTGATGGTTGATGAGAGGTGAAGTGAAGTAACAAGTCCGTTCCAGGGGTGGATTGGCAGTTTGGGGTACATGAGCATGCGATCACGTGATGCGATTCGAATCACAGTTGCCATGATCAGTGATCACAAGCATGTATGTTTCCAGCTGCGTTTTGGATGCTGCGCAGGTTGTACGCAGCAATCATCGGCGCCGGACCGGGACTAGCACTCGAGCTGACTATTTGCGCGCCAGCGATACGTCGGGCGATCGAGATATTCCTCATGTGAGGTGACTCAGGTGAGACACGCACGCAGCTTGCTGGCTGGGCGACGGATCACTGCTACCCTAGAGCTTTCTCGATTTGTCCTCGGCCAATGACAAGAGTTGGATGACATGCACAAGTCGGCATTGCATTTCTGTGAACCAGAACCTTGGGAGTAAACTCAGTACTGCTCTGGCGGCAAAGTTTCATTGTAGCAACGACCTATTGAATATGGATTACAATGCACATACGGATGACGATCACTTCGCTCCCCAGTAACGCCGGAAAAGTTGTGGAGCATATCACTAGGACCTTGGCTAAGAAAATCAACATGCCGCATGGTCGCAAACGGAACGACCGATCTTTTTGGGTTCGGGGTTAGTTCATGGTGAATTTTGAGATATCGAGACTGTATCCAGGGAAAATGCCAGTCAGTCAGTATGTATCACCATCGTTCAAGCGATTACCATGCTGCTGCTCGGCGGCTGCTCAACTTCAGGATGCGGCAGCTGGCCAATGGTAGAATCTGGAAGAGACGCGACCCACCCAGCTGCGTCTGGTCCCAGCTCGGTCCCGCCGCCCCTTGCTTTCCTTGCTTTGGTCGAACCTCCAACGACGACAGTCAGGTCAACCTGGAAAGCACAATCAGGCCATTGCAGCCCAATAAAAGACAGACAGACGCACAGGGCCTTCTGCTTCCCTAGCGAAAATGGATGAGAGGTCGGTCTCAGACCGTTTTGGTCTGGCTGCCGTATGTCCACCGGCAACATCAGTGGCCACGTGAAACTAGTGGCATCGTTCCCTGAGACCTTCTCGAGATGTCTCTCACCATTCCCCGAAAGAGCTTTTGACAAAGCGAAGCTAGCAACTTGGCTCCGAAAATTTCTGCATCTGGCTTCAATCACTTAGCCAAGCGAAATGTGCGTTTTCGGACAATGTCGACCATGGAGCAGTCGAACCGCACCTCCTAGCCTACACCAAGTCTCCTCTGGAGCTGTCCGGAAATATGATAGTGAGCTTTAGCATTTATTTAGCTTACTACCAGAGCAGCTATCAACTTGAAGGTTATGGAGACGGTGGTGCTGATGTCCCAGCAAACTAGGTTCAAACACGATAATGGACCTGAAGATCACAGTCGCTTGCGGCGCGGTCGACACTCATCAATCATCTATCGAGTATTGTCTTGATTGAGACGGGCAATGGTTTGCCCTTTTTTTCCACAAAAGCCATGCTGCACACACGTATATAACAACTTTTTTTAGAGTTTTTTCTTCTCATAATCCTCTATACAACTAATTTTCCCGCACAAGTCTGTACACGTTCGTTAGCACCGGACTTGCACGTTGGATCGAAAGGAAGGCAGCGCGAGGCCCCCTTTGTTGGAAATCAGGTTCACGACGACCTTATTCGATAAAACACTCTTGTCGGCATCTAAGCCCCGACTCCGGTTCTCTTGGGAATTTTCATTCCCTTTCACTCTTCTTTCTCCAGTATCACTTTCTCTTCCAATTTCCTTCTCGCCCGCAATTCGTTTTCGAATCGTGAGTATCAAGGCACGGAAATGGTTGGTGGATCTCGCGGCACTGCCCGCCGGGCAGCTGCTTTGCTCACCTTGCTGTTTGCAACGCCTTCTATTGCCGATCGTCGAGATGTCGTTACCAAACAGGTCACCATGACCACATACGTGGACCTCTCCGCCTGTCAGCAAGCCTGTACGCAGCAATCCACTCTGGCTGCAGCAGCTCCTACGCCTTCGAATGGTGCATGGGGAGGTTCTTCGGGTCAAAGTGGAGGACAGGGCCAATCTGGGAACCAGTCCGGAGGCAAGTCTTCCGGTGAAGGCACGGGAGATGTCAGTGGCTCATCGGGCGGACAAGGGAATTCCGGAGGCCAATCTGGTGGCAATGCCAATGGAGACGTTGGCGGCTCATCAGGAGGAAAAGGACAGTCTGGAGGCCAATCTGGTGGCAGTGCCAATGGAGATGTCGGTACCTCATCTGGTGGTCAAGCCGGAGGTCAACCTGGTGGTCAAGCCGGAGGTCAACCTGGTGGTCAAGCCGGAGGTCAACCTGGTGGTCAAGCCGGAGGTCAAGCCGGAGGCCAATCTGGTGGTAATGCCGGAGGTCAACCTGGTGGTCAATCCGGCGTTCAACCCGCAGGTCAACCTAGTGGTCAACCTGGAGGCCAAGCCGGAGGACAACCCGGAGGACAACCTAGCGGTCAATCCGGTGGTCAATCCGGTGGTCAATCCGGTGGTCAATCCGGTGGTCAGCCCGGAGGTCAACCTGGAGGCCAAGCCGGAGGACAAGACCAGAGCCTAGTCGTTGGACCTCCCCTTCTCGAACGATTACGCTGCCCTACGAGACACATCCGTGGCCATGGCAAGACCAAACGGCAAGTTCGTCAACACAGCATGCAGACTGCAACACTTGCACTGGTACCATCTACTACTACCAGCCCACCAACGTCCCCTACATCACGATCACGAAAACAGAAACGAAGATCGCGCCAGGAATAGAGACCGTCAAGCCCTCGTGCCGGGCTTGTCAGGGAACCGTCATCATTTATCAAATCGAGTGCACTACAATCTACTATGTCGCTCCGCAACCTACCGAAACTGGCTACGGGCCACCAGTTGCCACTGTCATTTCTGGTCAACCACGAATTATTGCGCCAGGCGTGACGAGAGCAGATAACACAAGCCCTCCAGCCGTCTTGACGAGTTCTGGTTCGGCACAGCAGAGCATGTCTATTCTGCAAAACTCTCAATCAGGGCTGTCGAGCTCTGGCTCGGAACAGACCAGCGTGCCAGCTCAGCAAAGCACGTCTAATTCGAAAGCCTCTCAGCCAGGGTCATCGAACCAAAGTCCGATAGTGACCCAAACTCCCCAGCAATCTACTAGTTCTCAGTCAAGCCAAATGCTAGCAAGCGAGTCGCAGCCAGGCTCTGCGGAATCAAGTGCTGGCGAAGCAAGCTCCAGCAACACATCTCCTGTTGCTACCATTCCCAGCGGAAATCAGAGCACAGCTCCTGTAGGATCATCAGGAGCGGCAGCTGCCTCGAGTCCGGCCACAACACGGTCTACAGAGTCAAGTGTTGCCGCAACGAGTTCCAAGAATCCATCTCCTGAGAACAGCAGTTCTGGCGAGAATCCAGGCGCTACACCTGTAAAACCTTCATCAGAAGCAGCTTCCCCAAGCTCGGTTGCAGCACAGTCTACGGAGTCAAGTGCTGCTGAAAAAGCCCCGGGAACACTCCTATTGTAATCAGCAGTCCTGGCGGGGCCCAAACTAATACTTCCGCTCAAAGCTCGTCTCTACCATCTTCCTCAAGCCCGGCTACAGCACAGTCAATGGAATCAAGTGCTGTGGAACCAAGCTCTGGGAGCACTCCTATTGTAATCAGCAGTTCTAGCGAGCCCCAAGCTTCTGCTTCTATTCAAACCTCGTCAGAAGCATCTTTCTCGAGCCCGGCTACATCACAATTTACGGAATCAAGTGCTACTCAACCAAGCTCTAGGAGCACTCGTGTTGTGGTCACCGGTCCTGAAGGAAAACAGAGCGTCATTAGAACCTCGTCAGGAGCAAATTTCCCAGTTCCGACTCCAGCAGAAAGTCGTTCATCAAAATCAAATTCATCACCGACGACCGAAACGCAGTCCAGCAGCTCCGAGTCGGCTTCTTCCTCTTCAAAGCCTAGTAGCAACTCGAAACAGAGCTCATCGAAGCCGGCTTCTTCACGGCTCAGCTCTTCTGATCCTTCTGGCACAAGCACACCACAGTCTACGTCTTCTGAATCAAGTTCGGCTGGCCCAGCTTCTTCAAACTCACGCAGATTTCAATCTAACTCACCTGGTTTATCGAGCTCCCAGACTGGTAGTCCCACAGAGCCCAGCAGCTCCAAGATCAACAATTCCAAAGGGAGCTCGTCAGCACAGCCAAGCTTATCAGCGCAGCCAAGCTCGAAGCCTGCTAGCAGTCGAGCCAGCTCACCCTCCGCTACGAGCTCTACAAAAGCAAGCCCATCAGCGCCAGCAAGTAGCGATGAGCCCGCGAGCAGCTCCAGGGCAAGCTTGTCAGCTAAATTAAGTGGCCAAATCAGCACTCAGCCAAGCTCTGCGACTCAGTCAAGTTTAACCCCAGAAAATAGTCGAGTAAGCTCAAAAGCTACTTCCTCAGGTCAATCAAGCTCAAAGCCAGCAAGCACTCAAGCCAGCTCAAAACCTGCTTCATTGGGCCAGTCAAGCTCTGAGGCAGGCTCATCAGCACCGGCAAGCAGCTCTAAGCCCACGAAGAGCTCAAAGGCAAGCTCTTCGACTCTGTCGAGTTCAAAGCCAGCAAGCACTCAAGCCAGCTCAAAACCTGCTTCATTGGGCCAGTCAAGCTCTAAGGCAAGCTCATCGGCACCAGCAAGCAGCTCCAAGCCCACAAGTAGCTCAAAAGCAAGCCCTTCGACTCTGTCGAGTTCAAAATCAGTGGGCACTCAAGCCAGCTCAAAACCTACTTCATTGGGCCAGTCAAACTCCAAGGCAAGCTCATCGGCACCGGCGAGCAGCTCAAAGGCCAGCTCGTCAATTGCATCAAGTTCAAAATCAGCGGGCAGTTCAAAGCCAGCAACAAGTGGCTCCAAGGCCAGCTCATCAGCCTTGGCAAGTAGCTCAAATGCTAGCTCTTCGGCTCCAGCCAGCAGTTCGAGACAGTCTAGCAGTCAAGCCAGCTCCAGAGCAAGCTCATCAACGCAGCTAACCTCAAAGGCAGCCAGCAGCTCAAAGGCCAGCTCGTCAATTGCATCAAGTTCAAAATCAGCGGGCAGTTCAAAGCCAGCAACAAGTGGCTCCAAGGCCAGCTCATCAGCCTTGGCAAGTAGCTCAAATGCTAGCTCTTCGGCTCCAGCCAGCAGTTCGAGACAGTCTAGCAGTCAAGCCAGCTCCAGAGCAAGCTCATCAACGCAGCTAACCTCAAAGGCAGCCAGCAGCTCAAAGGCAAGCTCCTCAGCTGCGTTAAGCTCTGTCAGGACGAGCTTACCAGTGCAGTCAAGTTCGAAGCTGGCTAGCAGCCAAGCTAGCTCCAAGGCAAGCACGTCACCTCAAGCAAGCTCAAGGCTATCCAGTAGCCAAACTCGCTCCAAATTGGCTACTTCATCAACTAGGGCAAGCTCAAAGGTCATCTCATCGCCTCTAGCAAGCCCTACTGATGTGAGCTCATCGGCGGCTAGTTCAAGTTCCAAACTAGCAACTGGCTCAAGGCCAGTGAGCAGCCAGGCAAGCTCGTCTCGTCAATCAAGTTCTCAACCAGCAAGCAGCTCCAAGACTCGCTCAAACGCTGTCTCATCTGCCCAGTCCAGCTCTAAAACCGCAACGAGCCACATACCAGCGAGCAGCTCACAGCTCACCTCATTAGCTCGATCAAGTTCCAAAGTAGCGAGTAGCTCAAGACCAACAAGCAGTCCAGCGAGCTCTGAGCGCACTTCATCCGCGCAGTCTAGCTCTAACCCAGCCAACAGCTCTCAGCGAGCGAGCAGTGCCAAGCCAAATACTAGCTCATCGGCTTTGGCCAGCAGCTCAAAGTCAGCAAGCAGTCAACCGAGCTCAAAGTCTTCTTTATCAACTCAACCAAGCTCCAAATTAGCTAGCAGCACAAAAGCAAGCTCTACCAAGGCAAGCAGGTCAAAGGCTTCTACATCTTCTGAATCAAGCTCCAAGCCAGTTCGCAGCTCCAAGGCTACACCTTCGGCTTCGGAGTCCAAATCAAGGGACAGCTCATCGGTTCAGTCAAGTAGCTCGAGGCCTTCCTCAGTCCAGTCAAGTTCCAAACCAGCAAGCAACCAAGCTAGTTCAAAGGCAAGCTTGAAGACAAGCTCAACGGCTAATTCATCATCCCCAAGAAGCTCGACTAGGGCAGGCACTTCTAAGACGTCGGCCGCTACGTCAAGCTCCATGCGAGCAAGCAGCGAAGCTAGCTCAGAGGCAAGCTCGAAGATAAGCTCAACAGCTAATTCATCATTCCCAAGAAGCTCGACTAAACCAGGCACTTCTAAGATGTCGGTCGCTACGTCAAGTACCAAACCAACTAGCAGCCAAGCGAGCAGTTCTAAGCCAGAAAGCTCAACGAGGGCAAGTACTTCCAAGGTTTCATCCATTAGGTCAAGTTCCAGACCTGGAAGTAGTCAGGCGAGCTCTAAGGAGAGCTCTAGATCTACTGAGTCAAGTTCAAGACTGTCTAGCAGCTCTAGAACAACACTATCAACCCGTGCTAGCTCTAAAGCTAGCTCGCCAATATTAAGCACTTCCAAGACTAGCAGTTCTCGAGCAAGGTCGTCAACACTTTCAAATTCTTCGAAGACTAAAGCCCAGCCAACCTCTTTGGCGTCCACAACTTCGTCAATCCAATCAAGCTCGATGGTATCAAGCTCATTGGGCCGATCTTCAGCCAAGTCTGGCTTGTCAACGCCAGCAAGCTCAAAGCCAGCAAGCAGCTCGAAGGCTAGCTCATTTTCTCAGTCAAGTTCCAAGCCAACAAGCAGCTCAAAGCCAGCAAGCAGCTCATCAACAAGTGCTTCGAAGCTAGCAAGCAGCTCAAAGGCTAGCTCATCAGCAGGTGCTTCGAAGCCAGCAAGCAGTTCGAAGCTAGCAAGCAGCTCAAAGGCTAGCTCATTAGCAAGTGCTTCGAAGCCAGCAAGCAGTTCGAAGGCTAGCTCAGTTTCTCAGTCAAGTTCCAAGCCAACAAGCAGCTCATCAACAAGTGCTTCGAAGCTAGCAAGCAGTTCAAAGCCAGCAAGCTCTAAAGCTAGCTCATTAACAAGTGCTTCGAAGCCAGCAAGCAGTTCGAAGGCTAGCTCAGTTTCTCAGTCAAGTTCCAAGCCAACAAGCAGCTCATCAACAAGTGCTTCGAAGCTAGCAAGCAGTTCAAAGCCAGCAAGCTCTAAAGCTAGCTCATTAACAAGTGCTTCGAAGCCAGCAAGCAGTTCGAAAGCTAGCTCAGTTTCTCAGTCAAGTTCCAAGCCAACAAGCAGCTCATTAACAAGTGCCTCGAAGCTAGCAAGCAGTTCGAAAGCTAGCTCAGTTTCTCAGTCAAGTTCCAAGCCAACAAGCAGCTCATTAACAAGTGCCTCGAAGTTAGCAAGCAGTTCAAAGCCAGCAAGCAGCTCAAAGCCATCAAGCTCTAAGGCTAGCTCATTAGCAAGTACCTCGAAGCTAGCAAGCAGCTCAAAGCTAGCAAGCAGTTCAAAGCTAGCAAGCAGTTCAAAGCCAGCAAGTACCTCGAAGCCAGCAAGCAGCTCAAAGCTAGCAAGCAGTTCAAAGCAAGCAAGCAGCTCAAAGCCATCAAGCTCTAAGGCTAGCTCATTAGCAAGTACCTCGAAGCCAACAAGCAGTTCGAAGCTAGCAAGTAGCTCATCAACAAGTGCTTCGAAGCTAGCAAGCAGCTCAAAGGCCAGCTCATCAGCAGGTGCTTCGAAGCCAGCAAGCAGCTTAAAGCCAGCAAGCTCTAAAGCTAGCTCATTAACAAGTGCTTCGAAGCCAGCAAGTAGTTCAAGGCTAGCAAGCAGCTCGAAGCCATCAAGTGCCTCGAAGCCAGCAAGCAGCTCAAAGCCAGCAAGCAGTTCTAAGCTAGCGAGCAGCTCAGTTTCTCGGTTAAGTTCCAAGCCAACAAGCTCAAAGTCAGCAAGCAGCTTAAAGTCAGCAAGCACCTCGAAGGCCAGCTCATCCACAAGTACCTCGAAGGCCAGTTCATCAGCTCAATCAAGTTCTACGAGGACGAAAACTTCTAAGACCAGCTCCGAGGGCAGTTCCTCAATCCCTGCAAGTTCAACTCAAACAAACAGCCAAGCTAGTTCGAAGTCAAGCTCAACATTGAGGTCAAGCTCAAAGCCAGCAAGCACCTCAAAGGCAAGATCGTCAGCTGAAACCAATTCCAAGTTATCAAGCAGCTCAAAAGCGAGCCCCTCAACACTCGCAACCTCTACTAGGTCAACAAGCTCTAAGGCATCGTTAGCTCAATCCAGCTCAAGGCCATTGAGCAGCTCAAAGAGTTCTTTTCAGTCAACCTTTAGGCCATCAAGCAGTTCAAGAACCAGCTTATCGACTCGTTCAAGCTCTCAACTATCGAGTAGCTCAAAAGTCACCTCGTCAGCACCAGGAAGAACTTCCAAACCTATCAGCATCTCCAAGGTTTCTTCAGTTCCAACGACGAGTCCCAAGGCTAGCTCGTCAGCTCAGTCCAGCTCCAGTGCCAGCTTATCAAACCGACAAAGTTCCAAGCCAACCAGCTCGAAGGGAAGCTCGTCAGCGCCAGAGAGCAATTCTACTCCTTTCAGCAGCTCGAAGCCTATTTCATCGACTGGAGCAACTTCCAAGCCAGCTAGCAGTACCAGCCAAACAAGCTTGTCTACTCCGTCTAGCTCAAAACTAGACAGTAGCTCAAGCCCCACAAGCAGTTCTAGAGCTTCGTCAACCCTGTCCAGTTCACGAACAGTTAGCAGTTCTAATCCTGCAAGCAGCTCAAAAGCCTCATCAGTTCAGAAAAGTTCTGGACTAACAAGCAGCTCTCTAGCTTCATCGACCCAGACTAGCTCCAGGCCAACCAGCATTTCTAGACCCGCCAGCAGCTCTGAGACTTCGTCAGCTCAGTCAAGCTCACTGGACCAGTCCAGCTCTCGGCTAACTAGCAGTTCCAATGATTCGCTGACCCAGTCAAGTTCCAAGCCAGCAAGCAGCACTAAAGCTTCATCGACGCAATCAAGCTCCAGGTCAGCAACTATATCTACGACTTCGTCAGCTCAGTCAAGCTCTCAGGGTACTTCTTCTCAATCAAGTTCTAGGATCTCATCGGCTCAGTCAAGCTTCAAGACCTCGCCAGCTCAATCAAGCCTCAGGACCTCGTCAGCTCAGTCAAGCTTCCAGACCTCGTCAGCTCAGTCAAGCTCTCAGGGTACTTCTTCTCAACCAAGTTCTAGGATCTCATCGGCTCAGTCAAGCTCCAAGATCTCGTCAGCTCAGTCAAGCTTCCAGACCTCGCCAGCTCAATCAAGCCTCAGGACCTCGCCAGCTCAGTCAAGCCTTAGGACCTCGTCAGCTGAGTTTACTCCTTCAGCTCAGTCAAGCTTAAAGACCTTGTCAACTCAACTAAGCTCAAGCTCCAAGGCCTTACCAACTCAGTCAAGCTTCAAGACCTCGCCGGCTCAGTCTACTCCTTCAGCTCAGTCAAGCTCCAAGACCTCGTCAACCAAGTCTACTCCTTCAGCTCAGTCAAGCTTCAAAACCTCGCCAGCTCAATCAAGCCTCAGGACCTCGTCAGCTCAGTCAAGCTTCCAGACCTCGTCAGCTCAGTCAAGCTTAAAGACCTCGTCAACTCAACTAAGCTCAAGCTCCAAGGCCTTACCAACTCAGTCAAGCTTCAAGACCTCGCCAGCTCAGTCAAGCTCTGAGGTTACTTCTTCTGCCCAGCCAAGCTCCAGGACCTCGTCAGCCCAGTCTACTCCTTCAGCTGAGTCAAGCTTCAAGACCTCGCCAGCTCAGTCAAGCTCTGAGGTTACTTCTTCTGCCCAGCCAAGCTCCAGGACCTCGTCAGCCCAGTCTACTCCTTCAGCTGAGTCAAGCTTCAAAACCTCGTCAGCTCAACTAAGCTCAAGCTCCAAGGCCTTACCAACTCAGTCAAGCTTCAAGACCTCGTCAACCAAGTCTACTCCTTCAGCTCAGTCAAGCTTCAAGACCTCGCCAGCTCAGTCTACTCCTTCAGCTCAGTCAAGCTCCAAGACCTCGTCAACCAAGTCTACTCCTTCAGCTCAGTCAAGCTTCAAGACCTCGCCAGCTCAGTCAAGCTCTGAGGTTACTTCTTCTGCCCAGCCAATCTCCAGGACCTCGTCAGCCCAGCAAAGCTCTCGAACAGCTAGCAGTTCTCGGGTCACTTCTTCTGCCCAGTCGAGCTCTCAACCAGCAAGCAGCTCTAGGACTACTACTTCTTCTGCTCAATCAAGCTCACAGATCACTTCTTCTACCCAGTCAAGCTCTCAACCAGCCAGCAGTTCTCGGGTCACTTCTTCTGCCCAGTCGAGCTCTCAACCAGCTAGCAGCTTTAAAGCTACTTCTACTCAGCTAAGCTCTCAGCCAGCAAGCAGCTCTAGGACTACTACTTCTTCTACTCAATTAAGCTCACAGATCACTTCTTCTACCCAGTCAAGCTCTCGACTAGCTAGCAGCTCGCAGATTACTTCTTCTATGCAGTTAAGCTCTCAAACAGCTAGTAGCTCACAGATCACTTCTTCCGTCCAGTCAAGCTCTCAGCCAGCCAGCAGCTCCAATGCTTCGCCAACTCAGACAACTTCGACAGCTAGCTCATCCGCTCCATCAAGCTCAGAAACTAGCTCTGCGGCCCAGTACAGCTCTACGCCCGCGGGTACTTCTCCAGCTCCCACGTCTTCACAAGGAGTAGCCGGTCCACGTCCTACCACTACCTCAATGGCAGGAGGCAGTGGAGGAGGCAGTGGAGGAGGCAGCGGAGGAGGCAGCGGAGGTGCTGGAGGCAGTAGTGGAAATGGCTCAGGTGGCGGTTCAGGAGGTGGAAGCGACGGAGGCTCCGGCTCCGGCTCCGGAGGTGGTTCCAACGGAGGCTCAGGAGGTGGCTCAGGAGGTGGCTCTGGCTCAGGCTCCGGAGGCGGTTCCAACGGGGGCTCAGGCTCAGGCTCAGGAGGTGGGAGCAATGGAGGCTCTGGCAGCGGCTCTGGGGGTGGCTCTAGCGGAGGCTCAGGCTCAGGCTCTGGTGGTGGCTCTGGCAATGACTCTGGAGGCGGAGGCAGCGGAGGCAGCGGAGGCTCCGGCTCCGGCTCTGGAGGTGGCTCAGGCTCAGGCTCCGGAGGTGGTTCCAACGGAGGCTCAGGAGGTGGCTCAGGAGGTGGCTCTGGCTCAGGCTCCGGAGGGGTTCCAACGGGGGCTCAGGCTCAGGAGGTGGAAGCAATGGAGACTCTGGCAGCGGCTCTGGGGGTGGCTCTAGCGGAGGCTCAGGCTCAGGCTCTGGAGGTGGCTTAGGAAGTGGTTTGGGAGGAGGATTGGGGGGGCGGCGATTCTAATAGTGGCTCAGGCTCAGGCTCCGGAGGTAACTCTGGCAGTGGCTCTGGCAGTGGCTCTGGCAGTGGCTCTGGAGGTGGCTCGGGAAGCGGTTCAGGAGGAGGATCGTGAGGAAGGTGAGGTGAAGGAGATAATAGACGTGATGGAGCATGCCGGAGAAGCTCAAAAGATATATACTATACATATACTGCATCGGCTGACAGAGCGGTCGACTTTTATCAATACAACAAGTAATGATATGCCATTTCAACCAAGTCATTGGAGCGCACATGATACAAATCAACGGTTTTTATTTGAGCCGAAAAGTGATCTATGTACGGAGTATGAGAAACAACGTCGAACCGGAGGCTCCACCTTTAGGGCTGAAGGATGAGGGACCAAGCTTTGAAGGCAGCCGGGCAATGACGCTCGCCGTCGCTGAAGCAGGCCCCACCTTGATTCTTGCCAGTTGACAAGTTGACGCATGTGTGTTGATGTAACTTGCAACCTTCACCCCGTCGACGTCTGGCAAAACACGCTGACCATTCCATCGCCATCGACATCGCCATCGACATCGCCATCGACATCGCCATAGGCATTGCCTTGACCAGGCCTTCTCTTCTTGCTCACTCCCTCGCCATGACCTCGCCGCTGAGCACGCCCGCCGTTGTGCAAGGCATGGCTGATGCCCTGCCCACCCACCAGCAGGGCGACGATAGTTCCGACCTAGCCAGCTCCTACGAAGTCATTGCGCTGCTCGTCCATTCATACCTCGCAGCCCTGTCTTTTCGGCTCTGCGGCTTCGACCAAGACAAACCCATTTGTATGTCATCCGTCCCCTTGCCACTTTGGTCCGTCGCTCCCGCCCCCAAGCTAACTTCCGTGTGCAATCGAAACACAGCCGAATGCGAGAGAATCGCGCCAAGACTCCCTGCCGGTTGGAATGCCGGCTTCGGCACCCTCAGTTTCGTTTACAAGCACAAGCAGTCGTCCATGCAGTTTCTCATCCGCGTAGACCGCATGGGAAGTAAAGTTGAAGTCAGAGGCCTAGCCATCGGAGATGAGAACATTCACCGTTTCGAGCGCACCGTCCGAGATGTCGTTCAGTCAAACGGTCTCCCTATTCACATCTCAATGGACGACGGGCGGGAAGACCGTAGTGATTTGGTGGGAAAGTTGTCGAAAGCATTTGTGTCGGAAGAAGCCGTCACGGGTTAGTCCACGCCGCGCCCCCCTTCTTTTCACGATTCTGGACCCAGAAGTTGTATATTGATCGTTTGTCTACACAGGTATCTTGAATGATCTCAAAGTCAAAATCGTCCAGAAACTGATTCCCAAACTCCAAATCAACGGCTACGAGGAGACAGCCGAGGCCGAAGAGACTGCTCGGTCAGAGCGGCGGGGCCAAGAAGCACAGGGTCGGGATCGCCCATTTCCAGGAGAATCTCGCCCGACTATGCCATATCCTCAACCAACCCCCTTCCAGATATGGCTCGTCCCCGTCCAGGAGCTCCGTTGGGTGACTTCCCCCTCCCGGTTTCGAGGACGAGTATGAAATCAACCGCCCACTTCGGGGAGGAGGACCCTTCATGCCCGGTGGTGGCCACCATCCGTTTGACATTGGCCACGATGACTTGAACCCACCAGGTCTAGGACCCCACGATCCCCTACGAGGGTCATTCATCGGAGGCGGCTTACCTCGTCCTGGAGGATCATCAGGGATGCATCCAACATTTGATGACCCGCTTTTTACAGGACAGGGCGGCCGTGGTAATGCTGGCGAGGGTTATGATCCTCAAGCCCCCCTGGAGCACGATGGGACCCTCTTGGTCCTGGTGGATATCCTAGGTTCCCTGGCCCTGGAAATGGAAGGGGAGGATCGTATGGCGAATCAGGCGGGGGAGGCTTTGGCGGGGGACACATCATCTAACTTGGAGAGTACGATTTGAAAATGAGCATGGGGGAATATCCTTGATTTGAAAAGACGGGACCAAAGAGGAAGTGTAACATCACGAAACATTAATGACCGAGATGAGAAGAGCCACAATCAGATATGAGACCATGTTGCGTTACGTCACGGATTGTTGTTGTCACGTTATTTGTTGGTTGGCCGTACTTATTTTGCCAAAACACTCGTTCCTCGGATGCACGTCCAACGGAAAACGACAAAAAAGGGCTGCATTATGTGTGACAGACTGTAGGGAGAAGGTGTGTATATTTTTTGCACTCTATTTTAACCGAATTCTTCTTCTGCTCCCTCCGCAAGAGTAAATGTATGTCGTATTGTATTATTTCCTCCGAGCAGATCCCTGCAGCCCAGCAAAACCAGCTCAGCATCAGCTTCGGAATTGCTTGACTATATCAATGCACCGTGGACCGCACAGAAAACAAGCAAGCTCAGTTCCATAGAACCAACCGCCGATAAACGTGATTCATAAATGTACTTGACTGTTGCATTTTTGTATCTGGAGAATTTACTGGCCGGCAGAGACGGCAACTTGGTTGAGTCTTGCCTTCTCGTCCTCGGAAAGCATGTTGTACCAATCCTGAAAGTTGGCTGCATTCTCACGCCCGCACCGAACAAAGAACTCGGTCAGGTAAGAGTGAGTCTCGTCGTCGGCACGTCGTGACGGACCACCTTCCATGAAGGACATCAGATCGGCCTTGGTAGCAGCTAGGCTTAGGTCGAGAGTGTCATCATCGTCCTCCCATCCATCCTCTTCATTTTCTTCATCAAAGTCGGCTGCAGCGGCCATGGCAGCGGCTGCATTGGCCGCTGCGCCTGCGCCTGAAGCGGAGGCAAGTTCTTCAACAAGAACTTTGATGATTTTGAGCGGCGCGGGGATAATTGTGTATTGATCGGGATCTTGATGCATCAATGAGTGTTAGCGAAGGCAACATGACATTGCGTTGATATGACAAGTGATGGAAAGAGAATGTGGGACGTACTTTGCTTCGCTCGCGAGCGTGTCTTAATTCTGCCATCGTCGGCGCCAACAATCAAATCACCCTTCACGTTGATTTGAGCCAAACGAGGATCGTTCAGCCCGTATAGCTTGGACAGTGCAATGACACTATCAAGGTACAAGAAGAAACAGGTTAGCCCTGCAGGGAAACAGCATTTGCAACGTACGTCGACTTACTTTTGCCTGATCTCATCATATCCTGCGAAGCTGACCGAGTTCTCCAACCACTTAGAAAGGACAATCTGCAAGCCGCTCTCGCCGTTGATCTGAATCTGGCTCAAAAACTCAACGACATCCTGCGCTCCGTTAAGAGAAAGGCGGGCAAAACCAAGATCAATGACTGAATGAAAGCAGCAGCTTGCGCAGACGCGAGTCGGTTTGCCACCGCCTGGAGAAGCTGTGGCAGAAAGGGGCCAAGACGTTCCTGGCCAGCTTTCTCAACTAGCTCTGCGGCCAGCCCGCCAACCTCGGATGCAGAGTTATCCTCAATCGAGGGGCCAAGTAAGCGGTCGATTATGTGCAAGCAGACCTCAAGACCAGAACGGCCATTGGCGTCTTGCCAGTTGAAAACTTGATGGTGATCGTGGGAGAGGATCCACTTGACGGCCTCAGAGCCGGGGCGGAGAGCCTCTCCTTCGTTAGACTCCATCAGAAGTCGGTTCAGCTTGGGAAACACGGCGGCAACAAATCCTTCTGGGAGGGGCTCAGATCCGTGCTCGGCAAGGACGACTAGCAATTCGGTCGCAACAGTGACAAGAGGGTCGTCTTCGGTCACGTTAGCCACGTCGAAGGCCCCGGTCAGTGTTGGCAACGTCCGACCACAAAGTTCATTGAACGAGTCTCTGTCAGAGAGACTGCCAACAATCTCCTCGAAAGCCTCTTGCACGAGCATGGTGACCTGGAAATTGCTGGCACCCAGCTTTGCAAGCATAAACAGCAAGTCGGTAGATTTTACATCATCGCGGAGGGCAATCTTGGTATCCAAGCCAATGGCTGCACGCAATGTCTCGGCGAGAACGACGAGAAGTTCATCCGCTTCTTCCATATCGGCGGGATCCTTGCCGCTCATATAAGACTGGACGGCTGTGATGATGAGAACCTGTCGATCAGAGCTCACGCGGCCAGAGTTGATCAACCCCTCAATGGCCTTGATACAGGCGACTTGAACTACTTCAGATTCCTCGCTGGTGATTGCATGGATCATGCGGTCCAACAAAGCGGGAGGAGTTTGAAAAACGCGACCGATGATGCCAGCCACAATATAGCCACGGGCACGGAGAAGGGGCTCATCAGGCTGGTTGATGGTGAAGTCGACAAGCTCAAGGTAGGCGCTGGCCACGGCATCGGGTATCGTCTTGTTCAAGTCCTGAAAGTCGCTGAGCAGCATAGTGAAAAGGAACAGGGCTGACTCTTGGCTTCGCCAAACTGACCCATCACCAGGGAAGAGTGTCTTTGTGAAGCCAAAGAGGCCATCGACAGCCTTTTCGTTGAACCACTCCCCAGTTTGATCAACAAGTCTCCTGCGGCGGATCTGGCGGTGTAGTTGGCAGTGACCGACGTTTCTTCTGCCAAGTATAAAGAGCAGTCGATGTCCCAAAGCTCCTCCTCTTCCTGGGTGACGCGGGCATAACTGACGAGCATTCGCATTATTTCCACCATCCAAGGAACGTCTTGGGCAGATGCATGGGCCTGCAAATGACCATCCAGCTCGGCCTTTACAGGCGGGGACCTGAAGCACTGGTTCAGAAAGTCGAGCTCCTCCAGTACAAGGAAGTCCAGAGTATACGGGAGGTTATCCGAGTCCTCTAAGCGACCTTGAGCGTTGGTTTTGATGTACAGCTCGTCGTGTGAAGCTTGTAGGATGTTTAACTCTTCCCATACAGCGCTGAAGAAGATAGTGCTCTGGGGGAGCAAGAGGTTAGGGAAGACTTTGCGAATACGCAGCAAGGTTTTGACGGCCTGTAACTTAAGGGCAATCATGTGGTTCCAACTGTCTGGCTGGCTACCAGTGCCCAAGTCGGCCTCTGGCAGACGGCCCTTCAGGATACTGGTGAAGAAGGGATTCCATTGAACCAGTAACTCCTCGGCAAAAGCCTTGACCTCTGCAGCGTGGTCATCCTTGACCATGTTCATCAAGTCGAAGCAAGATCGGAAGACAGAAATGGCCAAGGCCCGGAGCATGGGCTTGCGGCTCTCGTTTAGGGCGATTTCGGTCAAGGTTTTGGCAATATCCCTAGCCATTGAGAAGAACTGATCTTCGCTAAGGCTCTCTTCTACCAAATCACCCAAGACTCTAAGAGCACCGTGAAGCTGGGAATCGGTGCCCGAGGGTATGATGCTGAGGATGGTGGGCAGTAAGTTGGGCCATTGTTCGGGGAAATCGTGAATGGCAATCTTGCCGACCGCGTAACTACAAGCACAACACTGTTAGCATCTGCACTGAGGCTCTCCAATTTTTTCCTCAGCCGAAGACAACATCTCGGAAATGTTGCTGGAGCAGATATTCTACCTGGCGCCAATTTTGACCTTGCGGTCTTCTTCTTGGCTTAAAGCTAGGTCGAGCAGGGATTGCCTCAAAAGGGCTCTCGTGTCGTCGGCGATGGGGATGATGGGCTCATCGTCCTGGTCTCCCACAACCCAGTTGTTTTCTATGAATTGCCTCAATGAAGCCAAAGCAGACTGGCGGATCCCAGTGCCGACCGATGTGTGAGAAGCAATCTTTGCCAGAGACACAGGATATGCAGGGCTCGTTCGCGCGCGCTTAAGCTCGATCTCGGCCTGCTGTCGGGGGCCCTGGTCTGGCAGCTGTGTGTTGGCGAGGAGCTGCACGAGCTGTTCCTCCATCTTGGACGCGTTTCGTTGGCGGAGGGTGTAACAGCCCGTTCAAAAACTTGACGTACTCAATGCAAGTCGGAATTTGGAAGAGGAAAGGGGGGAGGGGGGTTCTTGTCGATTTAAAGGGGCCTGGAAAGAAAAGATAGGTTTAATGAAGGCCGTAGCAGGCAGATGCCGTGGCAGGCTGTCGTCGAGGCGGGCTATCGCCGAGGAAAGCAATATAGGGCGTTTCTGCACAAGAGGAGGCAATGGACCAATTTTTCTTTTCCTTTCTCCCCACGAGGCGGTGATGTCGGTCGGCAACATTTTGCAGAGAGCCAAAATATTGAGCTGCACTTGGCGCGGGGCAAACCCGCGTCTTGGCCGCCAAAGCTCAGTGCTCAATGCTCATTCGGCAGGGGTCCACTAGAAGAGGGGTAGTACGGAGAGGTTCGTGGGGGTGGGCAGAGGAACATGATGAGAAGGACGGAAACTTATGGAGTTGCCAAAGAATGGTGATGAAAAGCCACGACGAGTCGATTTGAATATTCGCTATCATGATAAGCAAAGATAACGCACACACCTCCCACCATGCCATGTTCCGACCCAGACCAGACTCCAGATCAGATAGTGCTTGACCAAGATAGGCTAAAAATCCAACTAGACTTCGCCATGCCGATAAGAAGCAGCGAGTTCCCGGCGTTGGCTCTTGCGATTTGAACTGTTTGATGATTCAAACCCCATGCTTCCCAATCCTTTCAAGATTGCATTCTGGAAGGCCGTTCTTGAACCCTCACACCGACCGATTCCCGTGTCCACACTGCACCCGCACAGCGCAACTGCATCGACGGCACAATGCCGATTGCGCAAGGGGCAAAGAACCTGGCAGACAGACTCGCCGTTGAGTCTGACGAGGGACTGACGCCGACCCAACTCATGGTATGCCGCCTGTCAGGTCGTAGCTCCGGCGCCTTCTAACATGCGGACGAATTACTCATCGCAAATTGGCAGCTCACGAACCATGATTTGATTCCAGTTGAGCTACAACGCCGACAATGGGGCGCCTGGAATTTTTTGGCTTTTGGATCGCAGATTCTTACAATATCAACACCTGGATGATTTCATCTTCCATGATCATGGGAGGACTTTCATGGTGGCAGGCTTGGATCTGTGTTTGGATTGGCTACTCCATCGCGGCATGCTTCATCGTCATGAACGGTCGTGTTGGGGCCGTCTACCATATTGGATTTCCCGTCGCGAACCGTGCTTCATTCGGCATATGGGGTTCTCTGTGGCCTGTTCTGAACAGGGCAGCCATGGGTGCGTACAGGACAGACATCCCAACTCAAAGCCTCCTGATTGAAGAATCTCCCTCGCTTTTGTCGTTACCCCCTACCTGGTCCTTGAGCTTGAAACTAACGCCGAAACTTGAACTTCAGCCTGCGTCTGGTACGGCGTTCAAGCCTACATTGGCGGAAACTGTGTGTATTTGATGATCCGATCCATCTGGAAATCTTGGGATCGGGCGGCTATGCCAGGACCTTTTGATCCCAAAGTCAGCAGCACGCCCGACTTTGTGTCCTTTTTCATCTTCTGGCTCTGTTCTTTGCCCGCGATCTGGTTCCCAGTCCACAAGATTCGCCATCTTTTCACAGTCAAGGCGTACTTTGTCCCTCCAGCCGGTATAGCATTTCTGATCTGGGCCGTCGTCCGCGCCGGAGGCGTTGGGCCAATCATCAAGAAGTCAAACGATGCCCATGGCAGTGATTTGGCTTGGCAGATGGTCAAAGGCATCATGTCATCCATTGCCAATTTCGCCACACTCATCATCAATGACTGCGACTTCACGAGATTTGCTCGGAAACCCAGAGACGCCATTTGGTCTCAGCTCATTGCGATCCCCATTGGATTTGCATTCACATCCATTATTGGCATATTCGTATCGTCGTCTTCGAATGTCATCTATAATGAGCCAATATGGAATCCTCTTCATCTGCTAAGCCACTTCATCGACGGCGGCGGCTCAGTGCAAAGATTTGGCGTATTCGTCATTGCGCTGGCATTTGCATTGGCCCAGCTCGGCACCAATATCTCGGCAAACTCAATCTCAGCAGGCACAGATATGACGGCCCTCTTTCCTCGGTTCATCAACATCCGCCGTGGTGGGTATATCTGCGCTGCTGTCGGCTTGGCAATGTGCCCCTATAACTTGCTGACAAGCGCCAACAACTTTACCACGTATCTGTCGGCATATAGTGTTTTCCTCAGCTCTATTGCCGGCGTCATGTCCACAGACTATTACATTGTGAGAAAGGGATATCTGAATGTCAAGGAGCTGTATGATGCAAGGAAGACGGGGCCATACTACTACACCTTTGGCGTTAACTGGCGTGGCTACGCGGCGTACGTCGCCGGGATTCTCATCAACGTAGTTGGATTCGCTGGAGCCATTGGTCAAGACGTGCCCCAAGGCGCAACCTACCTGTACAACCTGAACTTCTTTTGCGGCTTCATCATTGCATCGGCCACTTATTGGGGGCTCTGCAAACTATTCCCTGTGCCAGAAACAAGCGAAAAATGGATGGAGGTTGGTGATGAGATTGATGACATGCGCGTGGCATACAGCAGCGACTCACGGGACGGGTTTGATGAAGAGAAGATCATTGCTCGGCAGGACAAAAGTGGAGAGCAGGCAAAAAGCTTTTAGTGACTTGATGAAGAAGGCCGACAGACATTTCGATGAAATCAAAAACATGTTTATTCTTTCCTGAAGCATAAATTATCAAAAGTGGCTGGGTAGGTATCATTTCCAGACAGCCAATCTAATCTATATTGTATTCCTCTTCATTGACGCGCTGTCCGAAAGACCCACTGAACGTTTACGTTTACTTCCAGCGTTAATATCAATAAAAGCAGAGTACGGGGAAAAAGAATAGCTAGCAAACAAACAAACAAAAAAGATTAATGCACAAGATGTGCACTGGAGAAGAATTAACATCTGCCCCGTACTGGAATCGAACCAGTGATCTTGTCATTACTAGTGACACGCTTTACCACTGAGCCAACGGGGCTTTTAATGTTAGCGGACGGTCTGATATTCATCAATATCAAGTTTACACCATCAAGTATACATTCTGTTAACTCCCAAGAGTGCGTTCTTATACGAAAAAAGAAATCGCGCAGGCAATTCATCCACATTGCGGATTCTCTCAGAGAAAGGTTCCAATCATAGAAAGGTAAACCAGCCCGCCGGAATTCCCACTTGTCCCTCGTGAAGGAAGTCCTGAAACCACCTTGCTGATGCTCATCAGTGTCTAACAGCGTCCTTGCAAAGGCCGAAGGGAACAACAGACGCCTAGCTATGGAGTCCACGCCGTCCATCGCTTCCTCTCAGGTTCAGCGGTGTCTCGGTATCGGCGGTGAAAGAGGGACTCGAAAACAACCCGCCCGAGAATTGCGCTTTATAATGGAACTTCCCCAGTTCTAGATCTAGACTTCGGTCCAGCCCCGCAGAGTGCGGAGACTGGGCATTAGGTAGGGAAAATAGCCGGACGGATTCAAGTCCTGTGGTTTTTTTTTTTTGACCCGACTGTTTATTAGCTTGCAAGACGCCCGTTGACGTTTGTGTGGCACTCGAGAGTCATCATGACTGGCAATCAAGATTTCCGCCGCCTGCCAGGATGATGGGGATGATGGGGATGCTGGTGAGAGGGAAAGAACGACCCTGGATATGTAATAATGATTGCATCCCCTTGCCAGCGGAACAACGGAGCCATCGGGTACCGCTACGAGGATGGTTGAAGCACCAACCAGGGCCGAGTGCGGCAAATTGGGCAAATTGGGCAAAGCCGATGGATAGGACGACTTGCTTGGGTTGTAATCTTTTCAGGTCCTGGTAACGATGCAGGTCCAACCAAGCCTTGACCATGAAAACTTTGCCCCGTCTGTCTGCCAGCTGCCAACCTCTCTTCATCGTGGACCCGGCGAGGCAATCGCATGAAGTCGACTGGTTGAACAGAGGTGCACAGAACAGAGTTGCACGTTGCCTCCAGCATCCATCATGGTGGGCCAAAGGATTGTCGCAGCGGTCGGGTCTCATCGCCCCTTCTTCGTCAGCTTTTGTCACGTCGCTCGCGTCTTTGGGTTCCCGAGTTGCTCACATGGGCTGAAGCCACTTTACCCTTTTGCTCACCCGTCTCTGCTCCCCACCAAACTTCGACCGCGACCAAAGTGATATTCAACACTTGAGCGGCAGCACCAACATACGTCTTCTTCTTTCTTTTTCCCTTGCTCTCTCTTCCTCCCACTGATTCATTCGCCAACTTGCTCGCTCTTGTCCTCGCTATGACTGTGGACGATAAATGAAGAGCGGCTTCGCTGCGTTAATATCCTTTTCGCAATCGACACAACGGTCTTCGCGCCGCGCCTCGCCTCGCTTCTTTTAAACGTCATCACATTGCCCCGCCTTGACGAGGACCCTGAGTAGGCTTTTATGTTTGGATTCATCTGAACCTACAAACCTGACGGACGAGTAGAACCGAGTCTCCCTAGATCAACGAGAGCCGCGCTGGCAGTAGCATCGGATGCCCGCCAACAGTATTACCAAGCCATGTCACAACTGCCGCCGCCGACGCCTGCGTTGTGACCGTTCGTGGCCATCATGCCACAAATGCGCGTCGTCGGGGCAGGAATGTCTTGGGTACGGAAAAGTCTTTGTCTGGACCCAGGCCATCGAATCTAATGGAAACCGGAGGCCGCCCGCTGTTTCTGGGCAGAGAGTGAGCGAATCGGGCCAATACCAACCTCAAGTACTGGAATATCGACTACCGCACGAGATTGGAGGAGCACAGGCAGGAGACGTATCCATTCCCTTGGAACAAGAGGCCCATTATGATGGTCAAGATCAAGCTCAGATTCATCACAATGCACCCCGGGCTTTTCCGCTAATGGCCCCCGGGAATCACCACAGAGTGAACTCGACTACCAACAACCATTCGTTTTCCGGGGTGCGAGTTTCAGCAATGATGCCACGGGCTCGGGCAAGAAGTCACCCGATGAAGATGGCGACGAGATCAGCTATGAGCCTGTCCAGCCGAACCATGGACCCGCCGAGTCCGGGATCTTACCATTGGGTAACCTGACAGACCCCATCTTTCAGGACCTTGACAGAAATTCAAGATACTATCTTGCGCATTGTAAGTGGCTTTTTTCATTCTATTCAGAATTCTTCCGCATCACTTCTCAAGTCATGGAATCCTGTAACAGCGCCGTCTCTTATCATCAGTTACACAAAATAGAAAAAAAGCCCTCCAACGATGACGTGCGTGACACAATTTCTCGTTCTGTCCATCTTTGCTTCCCTGATGGTTCAGTCTGGAGGGAGGCTAATGACATGTGTGATCAGTCGCGGACAACGTATGCAAAGATTTGGTTGCCAGAGACTCGCCTAACAGTAATCCGTTTCGAGAACTGATTCCTCTTACCAACACACACCCAATGCTTCTCCAGATTCTCATTGCGACTTCTGCGATTCATTGGTCGAACATGTTTCGACCCATAACTGCCATTCCTACAGGTCTAACAGATCCTGGTGGTTATTTATCGCAGTTGCGGTCACAGGATCTTGTTTCCAGACAAGCTCTCATAGATGCTTTGACAGCCAAGCAAAAGGCAATGGGCCACCTTCGCGGCGTGCTAGACACTCTGGATCCCGCGGGTAGCGAGGTAGCTCTGGCGGCCATGCATTTCTTTGTAAAGTTTGATCTTATTGACCTGGACCGAAACAATGGCAAAGGCTGGCAGGCACATTTGGAGGGAGCAAGCAGCATTTTGGCACTTCTGGCACCCGATTCGGCCAGGCATGCCTCAAGCCGGATGCTGCGCGATTGTGTCATTGCCGATTGTTTTATGTGGGTTGCCTTTTTCTTCTTTTTTTTTTCTTCGGTTTGGTCCGTAATCCTGTCATGGATCAAGCTTCTTATTCCCTTTCTGAGCAAACGAGGCTGACTCGAACTCTTGAAACGTACGTAGATATCACATCCTAGGATCGACGCTTGCAACTGGGGCGATAGCATCGCGCATTGCTCGTTATGCCTTTGAGCTGCTGCCCGTCATGAAGCGGGTCGAGGTGAACAGTTATCTCTCGTGTCCGCCAGAGATTCTTCAAATCATCCTGCTTGCGTCCCAATTATCATACGAGACCCCTTGCACTGACTGGAGCCTGTCTGCCGCAGACCAGGCACTCGAGCTCATTGACCAGGCGCTTGCCTTTGACGTTCCCGCTTGGGCGGACCGGCTCCGTGAGTTGCCCAACGTGTCAGATATCGAGAGCCGAGTGCACATAGCGTCCGCACACCGCTCAGCAGTGTGTCTGTATATTCTTCAGGCACTTCCATTGATTCGAGCCGTTCGTCCCGTTGACACTCACTTTCTCGTTGGAGACATACTCAGCCACCTTGGCCAGATTCATGAAGAAGACCCGTATTTCAAGGCAACATCGTGGCCGACATTCATAGCAGGGGCAGAGACACGAGATGCTGAAAAGCGGGCCTGGGCCATGTCTCGTATGTTTGCCATTTGGAAAATATGCCCGTGGGGCTACATTTTCACAGCCATAGAAATGTTGAAAGCCACATGGCAGATGCAAGATTCCGGCACCGGTTCGGGCGTGAATTGGCTCCAAGACCTCAAAGACATGGGGTTCGACTACCTCATTGTGTAATAAAAGAAGGCAACGCCAAACAAGGTCGCACCCTAACCACGATTGCTGCTACTGGCGATCTGGTAGCCGCAAGAAGTTGCATCTCGACAAGACCATAACATATGTTCCACTTTCCCCCAATTCTCTTTTTTTCGTTGTTTTCTGCGTTGTAGCATTTCCACATCCATTTCTTCATTTCTTCCACTATTGTAACCCTTCACAAAAGCGTTCGAGATACATGATGACGAGGAGGCATATTGCTGGACAGCATTTTTTTCTTTTTTTTCTTTTTTTCCCGTCTCCATCCATCTCCCGCATAGATTGACTGTAGTTTATCATAATAACTGTTTCGTCCTTGGCAATTTTTCTCACAGACCCAAGTGAAAGTCT
Source organism: Epichloe scottii (assembly GCA_021950295.1). Taxonomy (NCBI): domain Eukaryota; kingdom Fungi; phylum Ascomycota; class Sordariomycetes; order Hypocreales; family Clavicipitaceae; genus Epichloe; species Epichloe scottii. The sequence continues at coordinate 2,735,774 of CP083245.1, forward strand.
CGTCTCATGCTCTTTTTTGTTTGTGGCGCAAAAATTGATTTGCTCGATGCTTGCCATGGCAAATGGAAGAAGAAAACATGCGGCTTTGAAAGCCACTAGCACACACACGCACACCCCTCTTTGACCGAGCGCTCATGGCGGAATTCTGAAGTGAAGTTGCAACCAAGTCAAGTCAAGTGCAGTTTCTGTTGTTCTGCTTCGAGACGCCCCCTACGCTGTTCCTGGACGCAGCCCCACCTGGCCAGGGGGCCTGTTTCAGCGGGCGATGTGGCCTTGTTTCTGAAGGTGAGTCGCTCCCAGCGGTTCTCAGCGGGTTGGACGTTGTATCCGGCGAAATCGAAATGGATGTGGATTACTCCGTGCTGCGTACTCCGGACTCCGGACTCCGTATGCAACTGGGTGGGAAGAGAAAATCTTGGCGTTTCAATACATCACAATTTGTTTGCAAGGGTCAGGGGCCGGGTGGGGTGGGCATGGATGGCAAGATGCCGATTGCCGATGCGAAATACGGTAACACGGCCGCATTCCCTGACGCCATGCGTTTTAAGGAAACCAACAATGGGCTTGTTTGGAAATGGGTTTCAGAGAGAACTAGCGGGTGGTGGGGGGAGCACATGCAGAACCAACGCAACGTGTTGGGCGCTGCGTCGACGCGCTTGTCCGTCAGTGGCCTGGCCTGGCCTGGCCTGGCCTGGCCTGGCGCGGTTGCGAGGAACAAAACCGCAACAAACAAACTGCCCGCATCACGGCGAGGAAGCCCGCCTCCGCCTCGTTAGCGCGGTTTTGGCCATGTTCGAAGAGAAGGGCTGATCAGACATCTTCTCACCATGCACGTATGGGCTCGGCCCACCTGCTGCTCTCTCGCCCGGGCTCCGCGCTCCCTCCGTTCGCATTCGTCGCCTTCCGGCCGTGAGTGTTTCAAAGCCGCAGAGACGGGAGGCGAAATCGCCCGCCAATTGACCCTGTCCCCCGGCGAGAGTTCCTCCCGGGAGCCAGCTTGCCCGATTCGGATGACGTGGTTCCAGCCTTTCCTCTCTTATTTCCTCGACTTCTTCAAACGCATCGAGGAGAGCAAAGTATATAACCACCTCGACTTGTCCCGTTCTTCTCCCCAGGGAACAACCGATTCAGTCTCCATTCACTCGACTCATTAGCTGTCGTCTCCTTTTCCCCCATCTCTTTTCTCATTTCTCTTTTGCTTCGTCTTTCTTCCCCTGCCCCGGTGGCCTCTACTAGTCATAATCATCCCGGCTTTCTTTTTTTTTTTTTTTTTTCCCCAAAGCATACCTCCCATCTTTCAGTAAAACCTCTGCTCCGAGACACTCACATCCCATCCCATCTCATCACGTCTTGGACCAGGCCATCTTTTAACCAAACAAACCAAAAATGCGTTACGCCATCGTCTCTGCTGCCCTGGCGGCTTCTGCTGCAGCCCACGGTGTTGTTACCAAGATCCAGGGCGCTAATGGTGTCATCATGCCTGGTCTGTCAAGTACGTTTAGCTCGAGGAGATGACCAACCTGATGATTCATGAGCTTCTTTCCAACTAACATGCGTCGCTCGTTTCTCAGTCGCCGACGGCACTCCCCGTGACTGCTCCAGCAACCGCTGCGGCTCTCAGGCCGACACCGCCATCATCCGTGCCCGTGACATGAAGAGCGGCAAGGCCAGTCCTCTTGGGAGAACCCAGGGCAATGGTCCCGTTGACGCCAGTGCTGTCATCAGCGCTTTCATGGGCACCGGTGGTGCTGGCAAGATGCCTTCCAACAACGGCGCTTCTGGTTCCGTTGGACGGGAGGACGACCTCTCGGGGCTCGAGAAGCAGAAACAGCAGCGACGCGATGAGTACAAGCGACAGCTTGGCCAACTCTTTGGCGGTCTTCTTGGCGGCGGCGGCGGCGGCCTTGCCGGTGGTGCTGGCGGAAAGAAGGCCGGCGGCAACAAGAACAATGCTCCTGCTGAGAGCATGATCGCCGATACCTCCGGCCAGGGTGCCAAGCAGGGTCTTCCCACCGCCGATGAGAATGGCGAAGTCTCCTTGGTCTTCCGACAGGTACCGTCTTTAACTCCTCCCATTGTTTGTCCCAAGTAATCCGCAACTGACAAGCCGCGCTTCACACAGATCAACCAGGATGGTGCCGGTCCTATGACCGCTTCCATTGACCCATCATCCGGCGGTACTGATGCCAGTGCCTTCCAGAACGCCCAAGTCACCAAGAATGTTCCCGGCCTCGGCATCGGCGGTCTCTCCCTGGCCACAAACACCGACTTCCCCTCAAGGTCAAGATGCCCGCTGGCATGACCTGCAACGGCAAGGCAGGTGGTGCTGAGAACGTCTGCATTGTCCGCGTTTCCAACAGTGCTGCTGCCGGTCCCTTTGGCGGCTCCGCTGCTTTCACTCAGACCCAGGCTGCTCGCAAGCGCGCCATTGCCTACCGCCTCAAGAAGCGCATGGAATTCAACCGCGAGTGAGATTCTCGCCCAAACTTGTTGTGGACAGAAGGTCGAGCAAAGGTGCGGAGCCCATCACGAGGACACGGTAAACAGACGTGTGAGTGAGATTGGATGCTCTTTTGGGGCGTCATGGACCGGTTGGGCTGCATGGGTGTTTCCCATGACGATTTTCATATTTCTCGTCCTCTCTTTCCTACTTCAGATTCATCGTTAGACACGGCCCAAGCAGGCCCGTCATCTCCTGGTCGAGAGTGACCTAATTTAATTTGAAAATTTCTTGACTTTTGCTTCCTAACGTGTGAGTCACTTCCTTGCCCTCCTTGATCATGCTGAATGTGGCAGATTTCAAAGAGGGGTGGTGGACAGGTCAAAAGGGTTCCCTGTACGACCAAAGAGCTCATGAAAAAGGGTTATCAACAATTTCCCGAATGAACCAAGATATGGTAGAGTGTTGATTATTCTTTCACTATGGCATATGTAAGACACCTCCAGCGTGAGAAACAAAATACTGTGGATAGATAGTACAAAAGGAAACGCAAGCAGGAATGTGCCAAGGGAGGGAAAAAAAAAAAAAAAAACTCCGGGTTATGCACGAGTTGGTCGTTGTCGTCGTTAAAATAAAGTACGCCGAGATGCCATGGTACAAATGAGTCGGCACCATTTCCATGCGATGCTCCATATTCACTGTAGAGTTACATCGCGGAGGATGTGAGTTACCACCGGCGGCTACAATAAGTTAGCATATGCGTACACACGAAATTCAGGCCACCAAACCACTTTACCTGTAGGCAGAGTTCGTATTCGCTCGCCGTCGTTTTGGTATGAGTCGTTTGTCAAGATTCTCTCCACGATGGCGTGTGTTAGACTTCTCGGAAGACTTCTGTTTGGCGGGACGACCAAGAAGTTCAGCTTCCAACGAATTCAAGTCAGATGACTGGATGGATGGTGAAGAATGCCGAGATGCTCGAGAGCCACCAGATCCCCTTCTCCTAGCTGCTGCATGATCTCTTCCCGTCTGTTGCCTTCTATCTGCCTCCCGTGGCACATCAAGTGTATTCCAGAGACATTCCTCGCCCTCCTCAACGTCGGGTGTGTTCGTTCCCGCCTTGGCGGAATTTTCTAATCTTGGCCTTTTAGCTTCTCGCTCGTGGCTCTTGCTGTCCTGGTCGGCGGAGTGTTTGCTGCAGCTGCCATGATAGTCTGACAGTGATCGCCGGTCAGAATCATCTGGATTTTCTGCATGCACGTAAGTGTTCGATACCTCCGAGCCTTTCCCGTCCTCTCTCCCATCATTGCTCATTTCGTTGGCATACGTCTCACTGCCTTCAATGAAAGAGCTGACAGGTTTCGGCGGTGACTCGTCCTCATCAACTTTGCGATCAATCTGTTCAACAGGCGAAGGAGGCGGCGCTGCATGATCACTGGAAGGCTGTCTGCCGCCGTCTCGTCCCTTTGATCCCAACATCGGGTTATCAGATGCGACAGCGACAGGTGGTTGCTTCTTTGCATTGGAGCCTCCATGGTTCTGCCGCTGACCCCGCCGTGACCCGCTAGAGCGACGGTTCTCTGCCGAACGCTGGGGTTGGCTGTCGCGATGAGGGCCAGGATTCGGTTTCCGTTGGTTGTGGTGTTCACTTGACTGTCTTCTTTCTCTCCCCTTGTTATGGCGATCATTCTTTCGCTTGTTTCCGTGGTCATGGTGCTGGTTGATTTGATCGTGACTCTTGGGGGGTTTGGGCGGGAGAGGGTGGGACACAATCCCTGCCGGCGGCTTTGGGGGCAAAGTAGGACCCGATTTGGACCGAGACTCTGATCTTTTCTGTAACGGTATTGATTTAGCGGGAGGCGATGAGTGTGGTAGCGGTGGAGAGCGAGAGAAGCCATGATTATGATGCTGCTGTATATGCTCATGTCCATCTATTCTGTTAGACGGGAAATGGCCCCCAGAAGAAGACAGGTTGGGAGGTGGCGGTGGCCCTGGCGGTGGCCCTCTATATCCAGGAGGACCGTAAGGAGATGTGCCATGAGGGGGAGGAGGGGAGTAGTGTGGATGAGGATAACCATAGGGAGTAGGGAAGAAACTGCCAGCGTATGCGGGTGGTGGTGGTGGCGGCGGCGGCGGCGGTGAAGTGTATGGGTGATATGAGGGAGGCTGCTGACCCAGATATGAGGAAGGCGGAGGAGGCGGTGGTTGCGGATGCGGATGCGGATGCCCATGCGGATGCCCATGAGGATGTGAATGAGGGAGAGCGTGAGGGTGAGGGTGAGCATGATGACCCGGCGGGGGAGGCACATGGCCTATTCCCGTGGGGAATTGTGATACGGGAGGAGCATATTTGGTGATGATGGGCCCTTTTGATCGTTTGCTCGAGCTGGACCCTTGCCCCTTTGAGTAGAACGTGTTCGGGTTGGATGAGTTTCTCCAAGCGGCCAGGCCTCTGAAAAGAAGTTAGTGACGCGTTTGGCAACTCTGTGGCAACTCTGGCCGCAGTCTTGTCGATCGAGCTCTGCTTACGCTGGAGTTGCTCTGGTAGGCTCTGGACAAGCGACTGCCCAGTGGCCTACGAGACCACAGTTGTAGCATTGGGGTTCATCCGTTCGGCCAGGTTGGCCAGGAGTAGGATTTGGCATGTCAAACCCATCAACCGCATGCAATGGGCGAAAGGCGTGGTATGAGGGTTACATCCACCCCCAGTCGCTGGGTTCGCGCTCGGCTTTCCAGGCGGAGATGGCTCAGAAGATGAGTCCAGTTTTTCTTTGTTCTCCTTGGACGTAATCGTGTATGAGCAAGTCGTCGCGGCAATGTTTTCTTCTCCGATAACCACGCGTCGAGTGTGACGTGGCTGGACCTCATTCAACAATTACGAAGCTGTCCCTCGTTGGCCACTTCAATGACTTCAAATGAGTGTCCAGTGCGAAGTACTGAGTGTCGACGTCGCGCTGTTGACAAAGCCGTCCGGGTAGATTGGCGAACAAGGTTTCACGGGTCCCCTCCCCAGGCCTCGATAGACTCCGTGAGAGGAGCCACATGAAACTGATAAACACGAGAGCTGGAGGATTCGCTGTGAATCGGCCACGAACTGCACGGTTCAGTTAGCTCAGAGACTCTCAGAGACGCCATGAATCTGAAGGTGCTGGAACATCATGTACCACGCACGTGAGACGGTGCACGGGCCAACGAGTTCTCGGTAGCACCATCAGCAGTGATCACCAACGCGACGCTGCCGGACCTTAACCGCCGCCATTGATTGCATGCCATTTGAAACCTGCATATCGAAGCGCAGGGTAGCCCAACTCGTCTCCCACCGCCAGCAGCCCAGAGGCCCAGCCAGAGTGGGTCAAAGCCCACTCACTCACTCACTCACTCACTCACTCTGCCAGTTTTCTCAAGCCTTCGAACGGGCATCGTCTGGGCGCCTTCAGACCTCCGTGCTCGAACAGTTACTTCAACACTGCGCAAATACATGTTCCGGCAACCCACTGGCATCTCCCATCCACGTATCGAGCTCCGCCTGCGTCTCATCGACTTTAAATCACCTGCCGAGATCCAAATGCCTGCATAAACGTTGCCACTGCGACGGCCGACAGAGGCTCCATCTGCCCAAGCGAGAGCTTCCAGGCTACCCCGATCATGTTGGTGCACACAGCCAGTGCACCTCTAGATAGTTTCCATTCACGGAGTAGATATCGAAACGACCAGACCTGAGAAAGAGCTCGGGCTGTCAACTCATACCAGCATTTTGTCGTTTAAAAGTATATTGCCTTTCGGCGCAAACAAGCAACCATGCCGAGCTTACCAGGTTCGCAATCTCTGTTCATACCACACGTTGTCACGACGGGCGCAAGTCCCTAACGAGAGGCGTAGCATCTGTCGACTTGGATGAGTGCATCTCGCGCCTCTACAAAAAGGAACTGTTGGCAGAATCAGTCATCGAAGCCGTGTGCGCAAAAACGAAGGAGTTGCTCATGCGCGAGAGCAACGTCGTCCACGTGCGCGCTCCAGTCACTGTCGTGGGTGATATTCACGGCCAGTTTTTCGACCTCATCGAGATTTTTAGAATAGGCGGCTACTGTCCCGATACGAATTACCTTTTCCTAGGTAGAGAGACCCCTCGATTCCCCGGGAACCCCGAGCGCGACATCGGGCCCGAGCCCGGGCCTGACTCGTTTGACGCTGCTACCCTTGCAATTTTTCATACGATTACAAATTGCTGATTCTCTTTACTGGGCAGGCGATTACGTCGACCGTGGCATGTTCAGTGTAGAAACCATCTCGCTGCTTGTTTGTTTAAAGTTGCGATACCCGAACCGCGTGCACTTGATTCGCGGAAATCACGAGTCCCGAGGCGTCACGCAGTCGTATGGATTTTATACTGAGTGTTCGCGCAAGTACGGCAACGCCAATGTTTGGCACTACTTCACAGACATGTTTGACTTTCTGACGTTGAGCGTCGTCATTGATAATCAGATATTTTGCGTTCACGGCGGTACGTCACAAACTGCCCCTGTTCCCTTCCCCATGATTGATGCCGAAATGCAACACTGAAGAGATAAAGACTGGGGGCTAATTCATCATTTGCGAAAATCCCAGGTTTATCCCCGTCGATACATTCCATAGACCAAATAAAAATTATAGACCGATTCCGCGAGATCCCCCACGAAGGCCCCATGGCAGATCTTGTATGGTCTGACCCGGATCCCGAACGAGATGAGTTCTCTCTCTCGCCTCGAGGCGCCGGCTATACCTTCGGAGCACAGGTGGTCAAGAAGTTCTTGGCCGTGAACAACATGTCACATATTCTGCGGGCACATCAGCTCTGTCAAGAGGGGTTTCAGGTGCTTTATGACGACAGGCTGAGCACGGTATGGAGTGCTCCGAACTACTGTTATAGATGCGGCAACATGGCCAGTGTACTGGAGGTCAGCGATAACGGCGAAAGATTTTTCAATGTTTTTGCTGCGGCGCCAGAGAACGACCAGCACAAGGATACGCAACCAGGTGGCGATAAGGCTGCCGATGGCAATGCGTTGCCGGATTACTTCCTGTAAGGGGACTCCTTCGTATAAGTTTCTCGAATGTATATGTATAGTGTCTGCCTGCCAGCGTCCGTGTTGCACACGCATGCGATGTCATCGTCTTTTGAAAAATTTTAACGGCTAGATAGCGTTGCATATCTACGTTTTTTTTATGAAGAGCACTCAACCAACAATTCTATAGATTCATTCACATGGTCTTCATCTTTTGGTGGATTTGAGCAACTTGCTTGTGTTTCTCTTGTCGTTGAGAAGTATTCGTGTGTGTAAAAATAAAAGGCAAATTTTCCTCCCTAGAAGAGCATATTTGCAGGTATTTCGTTTCCTCATTACGCTGAACAAAAATATGATGCCGACCCCCGCCATTGCCTCGTGACAGAACCCGGTACAGGTTACCAGTCCTTGGCAATGTCAAAGCTCCACTCAAAGCCGAGGTGCTTCTTCCCATCATCATCGACGAAGCTGGAAATGGCGTTGTAGTGGCCGCGGGCGAGCATACCAGAAGGTGCTTCCTCTTCCTGGACTGCGTCGGGGAGTTTAGTACATGCGTCTTGATGTCCAGTCTTGGATGCGAGATTCTCGGCCATAGACTTACATTTCTTGATGTAATTGGGCTGCTTATCGGTGTTGGGTGCGTAGCTCCTGCGGATGGAGAAATGAGTGAGCATAAGAGTTCAAGTTTCTTCTTTTTTTACATTGTTGGGGCTAGATTTCTTTTTAAAGACCGAGTTCAATCTTACAATCATCTCAGAGTCCTTGGACACGCGGATGCCCTTGCGCTTGACGACCTGAACGTAGTGCAAGCCGCTGAGAATCTCGTGCTGGACTTTAAATTGAGCGCTCATGGTGAACTTGGAACCCTCCTTGATCCTGAAGGGTTTATTTTTGAGACTGTTCTCGCTTCCGGGGGTGGAGAGATCGATGGTGACGGGATCGCGTCCAGCAGAATCCATGGTGAGGGCGAGGATGATACAGACACGAGGGTCGTTGGGGTCGGATATGTCTTTGCCATCACCCAGGCCGAGAGACTGCTTATATCGCTGAAGAGATTCGTCGCCGGCATCTAGTTCAGATGTATTAGCTTCCATTGCATGCTGACAGGACAACCCCCACATGATTTTTGGGGGAAGCGTGAAACTGCACATAGCGATGGAATGCCAAAAGGAGGAAGTGTTTTAAGAAGGGGGCGATGCAGCAAATGCCGAGAGAACATACCCATCTGCTGATACTCGGCCAAGCTCTGCTTGGGTTGAGAGAGCTTATAGCCCTGAGTCTCCTCAGGCATGGTCTCGTCGTCGTGGGAGGCCATGTTGAAAGGGAAATTGGTTGGGGGGGGGGGTCCCCTCAGCAAAGGTATGAAAGTGAAGTTGAAAGGGTCAAAGTGTGAAGGAAAGCGTTGTTTGATGCTGGACAAGGAAGAAACCCTCCTGAAAAAGCTATTGGAATTTAGTCGGCCGGCCGAGGTACAGAGGTAAAGAATTGGTTTACCGATACCAACGGGAACGAAGAAGTGAAAGCTGAGAGAAACAGACGAGGTCGGTCAAGGAGAAGCGTCAGGGCCATGGCGGTGACAATGGAGGGGCAGCGGGCAGTCGTGGTGGGGTGCTTGGCGAAGCGTGGGCTTGATTGGACAGGAACAAAGGCAGCTCGACCAAGGGGGTCATCATGTCAATTTTACTTGAGTACGGACTGCGAAGTCGTTTACTCCCCGATACAGCTTCACATCCGCCATGTTACAGTTATCGCGGCCAGCAGCCCCAGTGCGTTTCCCACGAGGCGTGTGATTCTAGCTGTTCTAGCCGCATTGGCGTCAGCATTTTCAAGCGTATGCCGAATGGAGAGCGCGGTCATGACTCATGACACGCAGACACGCGCAAGTTCATGGACAAGACAGTGTATTTGGAGCAGTCTCATTGACAACTCTGCGATGACGGCTTGACGAGAAGGTAAGTGGTGGTTTGCAGTGCCGCTGTACCGTACTCGGTACATTGTGGGCAGAGCAGGCCATGCATATGGTGACTATAGCTGGGCCAGGACAACACCGAACCCAGTCACCGAACCCAGTAATCCGTGGGATGAAGCCCAAAGGGGAAATCGAAGATGCACCTCGCGGAGTCGTCACAGTCGTGGATGCCTTCCTTGCTCGGTAGTTCTAGACGCGCTCCGTATTACCCGTATGTACCGGAAGCACATGGAAAATAGCGCGAGGTACCCGCGCAGCCGCAGCCGCCCCTGCATCGCAGCGGCCAGTCCTGTCTGTCGGAGTTGTGTCCAGTCGTGTCCAGTCGTGTCAAGTCGTGTCGAGAGCACAGGCAGGTGTGGCCCCACCGTGGCGACGCTGGATGCGCTGGTTGGCCCAGCTCTCCAAAGTACCTCCTCACGGTATGGAGGGCGGGAGGTTACTCCGTACGCGCGCCTCGACGCAAAGTCGTCCATCCTCGTCCTCGAGACTCCCTCCCTCCCCCCGTCTGTGGTTCTCGTCTCCTCTCTCTAACACCTGGTCCGCGCGCAGGGTCGATATCCATCCATCTGGCTTGTCGTGCCTGTTGCTTCTTGTGACGAGGCTCGGCCTGTCATTGTATTCTTTTCTTTTCTCTCTTTTCGAGATTGGCGACGTGTATCGCTCGCGATCTGACCGTTCGGGGTCTTGTGCTTTCTCTCGCATTGGTACGTGTACCTCGCCAACCAATCCTTCCCCTTCGCCCAACGCGCCGGAAAAAAAAAGAAAAGAAAAAAAACCTCATCCGCGGCTGTTGCAACCACAACAGCGACGAATACGACGACGACGACGACGACACGATCACTTACCATATCACAGGCTCATACACGACTTGCCGCGCATAATCATTCTTCGTTGACGGCTCTTGTAGACACGTCCCTCTCCAACTTTGTATCTGAGAGTGTCGCAACGTGGAACCGTCCGTCCCAGTCATTGCTTAATTTGGACACAACATGGCGACTCCAACTACTCGAAGCCTGCCTGCGCGGCATAATCCGCTTCTACTCGAGGATACACCTGAATGTAAGTCTGCTTTTCGAGGTCGACCTAGCCTTTGTGCGCCTTTCCAGTATACTCATTTACGTCGTCTCGACAGACCTTGATCTTGTTGCGCGCCGTCGCCTCGGCCAGACGAAACTTACCCCCAAGATGGTTGGGGCAGATGAGGATGACTCCGCTTCGCTAGGCGTCTTTGATTACGCGCATCTCCGAGCTCCTCTTCCCAAGGGCATCGTGTCGGGTATCTTCAAGTCAAGCCCGACGAGCTACTTCCTCATGCGCCGAAGCTTCGATGGCTATGTGTCGGCGACTGGCATGTTCAAGGCCACGTTCCCGTACGCCGAAGCCTCTGAAGAGGAGGCCGAGCGCAAGTACATCAAGTCACTCGCGACCACGAGTCCTGAAGAAACTGCTGGCAATGTCTGGATTCCTGCCGAGCAGGCGTTGGCATTGGCCGAGGAGTACAAGATTGGCATCTGGATCCGTGCCTTGCTCGACCCGGCCAAAATTTCCATCTCGTCAAATTCGAACCCCGAGTCACCGCCCAAAAGCATTGTGGCACCCCCAAATTCGATCTGGTCAAGGCTCAGACCAAATTGGCACCCCCAGCCGCGTCTAGCGTATCCAAGGGCTCACGTAGTCGCCGGTCTGTGAGTCCCACCAAGGCTTCGAAACGAGCACTCGCGTCTCCGCGAAAGCGCGCCACCAAGTCCAAGGCGGGGTCAATTGAACCCGTGGCCGAGAAGGCAGAGGTGAATGGCGATGTCAAGAAGGGCAAGCAGGACGATGTCGTTATGCAGACGAGCGGGTTTGAGCCCGCCGTGGTTCTAGAACCAAGAGCAGAGGACGACATGATGAAGATTCTAGTGGACAAGGTCTCCAAGGATGGTGAGGGCCATGAGACAAGACACACCATGACCGAAGTACAAATTCCTCTGCCCACCGCCGGCAGCCCACCGACTGCGGAGGATACGGCCAAGATGCTCGAGACGGCCAAGGAAATGGTGCTGCTGGGCAAGGAAGAGGATGAGAGACGTGCGGCAGAGCTAAAGAAGTCGGACGAAAAGAAGGGCAAGTCAGACAGTGCCACAGCCAGCTCTACTACCAAGAAGAGCAAGCGCAAGGCCGCCGACATGTCCGTGTCGGAGAAGGGCGACGAAAAGAAGACTGACAAGTCTGAGGAGGCCGGCGACAAGGACGAACAACCTCGAGCCAAGAAGGTCAAGACGGTCAAGACGGAGGCGGAGATACGAAAAGACAAGGTCAAGAGCAGAGCGTTGTTTGGAATTGGCGCCACAGTTGCTGTCGGGTAAGTTGGTCAAGCAGTGTCAGCAACCCTCACCCGGGATGCCAAGCTGAAGCGGCGCTGCCAGTCGCATATCATCATTATCCTATGCTAACACGACAAACAGTGCTCTCGTCCCCTGGCTGGTTAACCTCCTGTAGAGGGGGTTGCTGCGTGACAGCTTGTGAAGGCGCAGCTAGCACCCACAGCTTTCTTTGAATACACAATTCAATAATACGGCAGGAGGAAGGGAAAACCAACCACCTGGATTGGCGCAAAATTGAATGCGTGCGTTACTTTTGCGGTTTGCGTTTCCTCGTGCTTGGGAGGGAAGAGTTTTTATTATCAAAAAAGAAGCCAATTCACCAACGAGATGAGTATACCCACCTCCCCGAACACATTGAGCTCCTGCCCAGTCATTGGCTTTTGGACACATGGACTTGCCAGATCCCCGGCTCTTACCATTGTCTTTCTTGTCAGATGCTGGTTTTAGATGAGCTTGGATTTCAGGTTGAAGGACATTGTTGTTTTATAATTTATTTTTATTTTACCACCCCCCTTCGTTCATTTTTGCTCTCTCTCTCTTCCTTTCGTTCAAACCAGTAAAATATGGAGAGTTTTTCTTCTTTCAGAATCACGGGCTACCTTTCCCTTTCTTTTACATATGGGCGGGGGGCGTTGGGTGGCTTTTGTCTGTTTTTGTCTGTGAAGGGGCGGGACATGGAATGAAGGTACGCGACGGCGGCGGCGACGCCAGTGGCTGGAAGGCAGATGCTGCATCCTAGTGAGGCGAGGACGGGTAGATGAGAAGGTTGGAGTAGCAGAATTGATTGAAACGCTTGCAAGACGGCTTCACTCCTCGGTGTTGGTCTCCATATTAAACCGCATTGCCTCCACTCAGACGGGAGAACGGGTGGCAGCGGCAACGGCCGGCTTTATCGGCAAAGACAAGACGTGGCATTACCCCACGCTGTCTTTGTCTTGCGCACCTACATGGACTACGTCTGTTTCTTTTCTTTCTCCTCTCCCCTGTGGCAGCTTGCTGTGCAGAGAACGGCATCTGTATCTGTATGTGTGAAACAAGAACAAAACCGAGACTTGGACAGAGACAGAGAACGCGATCCGGTGTTGCCGCCGATTTCCCAGTCCCAACATGAGAGTCGTCACCACGCGCCTGGGCGGGCTCGTCCAAACGAGGGGATTCGCCTCGACGGCCAGAAGATTGGATAACTACGCGTTTGTGGGACTGGGCCAGATGGTGAGTCTCTTTTTTTCTTTTTTTTTTTTCTTTTTCTTGTGCACCTCGCAGGCCCCATTTCCATTTCCATTTCCATTCGAAAACTTGGGCAAAAAAAAAAAGGTTTGGCTGGCTGACCCGTCCCGTCGTGTCGCAGGGCTACCAAATGGCCAGGAATCTCCAATCAAAGCTCAAACCCACCGACAGGATATCCATCTTTGACATCAACCCGGAGGCGATGAAGAGCCTGGGGTCGGACATGAGGGCTGCGGGCGAGGGCGCCGAGGTCGAGCTTGCTCCCAGCGCGTGGGCGGCATCAAAGGACGCGGTGAGTTTGAGGGGTTGGATACTGCTAGTCATTGGGGCTCGGCTGAACCTGAACTGACTGACTGATACGTCGTCTACGCGAGTTGAAAATGGTGGCAGGACACGGTCATTACGGTGCTGCCTGAGCCGCAGCACGTCCGGGGCGTGTACGAGTCCATCCTGGCGGGCGACCTGGCGGCCAAGGAGCGCGTCTTCATCGACTGCTCGACGATTGACCCCTCGACGTCCCGCGGGGTGGGCAGGTGCGTGTCGGGGGCCGGCCAGGGCACGTTTGTCGACGCGCCCATGTCGGGAGGCGTCGTCGGGGCCACGCGCGGCGCGCTGACGTTCATGCTGGGCGCCGACGAGGACGCCGTGGTGGCGCGCGTCGAGCCCACGCTGCTGCTCATGGGGAGCAAGGTGCTGCACTGCGGCGGGCAGGGCGCGGGCCTGTCGGCCAAGCTGGCCAACAACTACCTGCTCGCCGTCAGCAACATCGCGACGGCCGAGGCGATGAACCTGGGCATGAGGTGGGGCTGGACGCCAAGACGCTCGCCGGCGTCATCAACGCCAGCACGGGGCGCTGCTGGCCCAGCGCCGTCAACAACCCGGTGCGGGGCGTCGTCGAGGCGGCCCCGCGGGGCGGGACTACGGCGGCGGGTTCGGCATCTCGCTGATGAAGAAGGACCTGCGGCTGGCCATGGTGGCGGCGGGCGAGGCCGGGGCCAGGATGCCGCTGGCCGATGCCGCGCTGGGCGTGTACGAGGCGGCCGAGGACAAGGAGGAGTGCAAGGGGCGTGACTTTTCCGTCGTGTACAGATGGTTGGGGGGAAGGAGTGAGTTGGCGCTTCCCACGAGTACGTGAATTGTTTGGACATTTGTCTAGTAGGCGTTTGGGGTGGGGGGTTGGGGGTTGCAGCATAAACATGTTCAATACAGAGTACTCTCATCATTCACCGTCCTTTGCTTTTAATGAACCCTTGACGAGGCCATCGCCCTCTCCATCATCGTCACTTTCTGCCTCCCCCTCGTCATCCTCTTCCTCCGTCTCTTCTTCCTCAGTCTCTTCCTCAGTCTCTTCCTCCGTCTCCGTCTCCTCTTCCGTTTCTTCGCTTTCCTCGTCTTCTTGTTGATTATCTTCCGCCAGCCAATCATCCAGTGTCTTTGCTCCCACGCCCACGCCCACGCCCTCACCTAGCCCGTTGGCCTTGGCAGGAGGCGGCCTCGACGTGGCAGCCTGGTCTAGCATGTCGCCTGCCGCCGGTGCGGTGCTCTTCTCGCCGCCGTACCTGGATGACATTCCAGCATCGTCTTGGTCCCGTAGCCGGGGTCTGGCTCTTTACCTGGTTCAACCCATTGCGGAAGCGCCTCGTAGCCCTTGAGCCCGTGAATGCCGCCACCGCCGGCGAGAACCAGTGTTGATGAGCCAAGCAAGAAACCCTTCCTGGATTCCGACGGGCTCGGTGCTTGAGGGGCCGGCTTCGGAGCCAGGAGCATCAGTGTCGCAAGCTGAGGAACGCCAAGTAGCGACTTGTACATCCTAGCCCTGTCTCGTAACTCGTAGGAGCTATCATATCGAACAAGGAGGACAAGGTAATCCCAGAGACGCACGACAGGGTGGATGTCTGTATCCTGGGGCGGGTCATCTTCTTCCTCCATGGCCTTTGGCGCCTCACGTGTCCTGTTGACGTGGTGAAGATAGACCTTGGCTCCCAGGAGCAGGATCTGCCGCTTGGCAGCTTCTGACTCGCTCGGGAAATCTTTCAACAAGATTCGCAGCACATCTGGGGCGACATTGTCATCACCGTTTATACCCGAAAACTCTCCGACCAGCCAGATAATCGTGGCCCTGGCCTGGGGTCAGACGCCGAGTCGAGGTTTTTGGCCAGGCGGACTACCGTGCCTGCGTGCCCCTCGGCGTCCTGCTGGATCAAGTGGCGAATGACGGTCAAGGATTCAGCGGCCAGTGTGCCATCCAAGCTGGTGATTTGGCTGAGCAACAGCTTGAGGCATCGGGGCGCCGTTTTGACGTCGGATTGCGCACAACGCCCAATTGCCCTTACCGCTTCCCGTACAAGGGCCTTGTCAGATCCCCGAGAAAAGTGTTCCAGCTCCTTCAAAATGAGGCTCTTTACGTGTGTCGGGCTATGCGGGAAGATAATTGTCAACACCTCCAGTTTGAGTTCCCACACCGGCGCGGGGTCTGTAGCTCTGACGAGAAAATGACTAGCGTATTTGACAAAATCATGAGGCCTCATCAGACAGACGGAAACGATGTTGTACAAAGCTAGCTGCTGAATGTCTTGCGCGCCGCGCAGAAGCGCAACCAACGGTCCAGCAGCAAGCTTGACGTACTCGGGAGTGCCAACGTCAACGTAACATCTCGTCACTGCGACAACAACCCCTGAGTTACGACTCTGCAGTAGCGGCTTGATGCTGTTGAGCAACAGCAACAAATCGCCACCGATGGTAACTTGCTGTGCCTGTCCGGCATCTGGTGAATCGGCATAAAAGTCGTCAACATTTGTGTCCCGCTGTTGAGGTCGCCATGCTGATTTCGCAGATCTTGGGAAACAGCTCCTCGCGTAGTAGGACATGAGCCTCAACATGGCCAACTGACTCCACTCGTCCATGTCCACAATCTGTCGTACCAGTCCTCTATAGTGGCGGTGAATCAAGTCGATCCTGTCGGGGCAGATTTCCAAAAATGCTGAAACAGCAGCCCCGGCTACATAGTACTGCTTGTCACCGAGAAGAATGGACAGACAGTCGATAAGCTGGGGTGACTGGCTCGGGTCGAGACGGTAGCATTTGGGAATCGAGAGCGCTGCAGCCTTCCGGACGTACGGACTCATATCGGCGACGCCCTTCTTGATAGCCAACGACACAATCTGACTGATGACTGGGACCCGGATCCCTGACATGGTTTTGAGAGCCAGCGCTCGTACTTGCGGGCTCGGGTCGGAGAGGGACTTTTGAATCGTGTTGATTGAGAGCAGTGCCAGGTCGGGCTCCTGTTCTGCATGGTGAATGAGGTAGATGTAAACGAGCTTTTTTATCTCAATGTTCGGGGACGCTACGTTTTTGACGACGGAGGAGAAGAATGGAGGCGTTTTTTGGTTTCGATACATCATCTAGGCAGAGGGCGTCTGGTTAGCAGGTCTTTTCGAGGGCACCGTGAGAAAACCATGGGCGCTGATCTTCCGCTTCACGCCACGCACGCACTGAAATGACCCTTCGTAACCCTTCTAGAACCTCTCTGTCGTTCCTACTGTCAAGAAGCTTCCGAATCTGATTCCTGTCAAGTGGCCGGGAGCTTGAGCGGACACTGCGCGTAGCTTGAGCCGCGTCGAGGGTGAGCTCTCTCGCTGAGGGGAGGGAGGAGCTGATATTAGCCTGGCACAGTAGGACGCGCAAGAAAACGGGGCCACGAGGGACGCTTACCAGTCTCCATGAGACTCGAGATCCTCGCTATTGACTCCATGCCGACACCGTCGACCGCGCCTCTTGTGGTGAGAGTTTGAAGATGGCCCGTTGCGCGGCAGCTCGAGAAGTTGGCTCGTAAGCGGGACTACGTAATATGCAACACTTACTACTGGTTGGAGAAATCCGATAACCAAGAAATGTGGGGCGTGGGTAGTAACCAGTGACCAACCCCGCCAAATGCTGGACCCATCCATCCCACAACTCCTGCCCCGCATCATCACACACTTTCAACTCTTGCAATCTGTTCCCGTTCCATAGACAAAGCGCATCGCACTTCAAGGAAGAAACCCGCGAATGAAGTCCGCTCCCCAGTCTCAACATTCCATCAGCTCACAGCTACGCTACAATGACGCCCACGAGACCTACCCACCCACCCTCTGCTGAAGCATCCACAGCCCCGTTAACCATCCTCAGTCTCGTCACCCATCCCACACCATCACAAGAAGCCACAAAAAGACGCGTGTGGACCTGAGGCTTCGTATCAAAAAGAGCAGCGAAAGGGAACGAAATCCGCAGCAACTTCTACAATGAATGTCGGACCCCCACCCGGCACCCACCAATCCCTCATTCTCCCACCGCTCACGCCCTCCGAGTTCCTCGAGCACCTCACCTCGCACGGCACGCACCCTTCCACCGCCATCATATGCTGGCCCAAAGACCAGTTCCTCGCCGCTCTCACCCAGGATGTCCTGCAGCAACAGCCTCGGGGAGAGGAACAGGGAGAGGAAGAGGAAGAGGAAGCGGAGGACCACCAGGCGGAGCCGCAGATGCGACACCATCATCCCCTTCTGCGCGCCTCCCTCATGCAGACTGCTGTGGCGCGGCACATCAACATGGTGTTTGCGCCGACGGTGGCCCATCTTCGCGCGTACCTTGCCACGCTGACGTTGTCTGAAATCAAGGTTGCCCCCGCCGGCCGCGGGGTTGCTCATCAAGCCCCTCTGCTCATGGTATATGGGCTCGTGGAACTTCACAGGGATGGAATGGACTGGTCAGCACAGGGGCTGAGCTTCTCCGCGGCCGTCTTCGTCGAGGCTGCGTGGCGGAATGGGTTCCGGGCCGTCATTCTGGAGCCGAGGCGCACGCAGGACGGCAAGCAGGAATTAGGACAGTCCCTCGGAGAAAAGGTTCCTGTCCTGACGGGCACGCCTGTCAAGGACGACGGGTCGTGGGCTGGTCCGTCGGCTGGTGTAGGTCACGTACTGGGTAGCTGGTTTGACGTGGAGGCCAGCAGACGGGGTTTATGAATTCTTGAGCCATGTCATTCATGGTCGAATCATGCTGCTTGGATTGCGCTCGAGTAAATGACTTGATGATTTAATGATTAAGACCTAAATTTTGCCTCCTTCCAAAACAACGCCAGACCTGGTACTATTTCATTGATTCGTCGCCCCTTTCCCATAGCGATGGTGGCTGAAAAAAGAAAAAGAAAAAAAGTCACAATCATTGGCTTATAGACTGCTCCATTTCCGTAATATACAATTTGATATGCGACTCCATTTTGAGATACTCGTCGTACGCGGCGTGAACCTCATTTTCGATATTCTCTTTCAAATCGAGCATCTATTGCCTTGTTAGAAAAAAAAGGGGGGAGGGGGGAAGGGGGAGGTGGGATGTTCAAAAAGAAAACGCCGAGTTTGTTTTCGAGGAATGTAAAACTTGCCTTCTTCTCCGTCTGCTCGATCCTCACTCTCCGAATCTCCATCTCCTTGCCCTTCTCCGTATGCTCCTCCGTCTGCCTGCGGTGAACGGCCCGCAGCTCGTGCATCTTGTCCTTTGCCTCCTGCGCCTTCAGATTGCTCTGCTCGCGCAGCTTCTCCGTCCGCTCCGTCCACTTGCCCAGCTGCCGCCTCAGCATGACCTCTGCGCGCTCCACCTCCCTGGCGTTGTTCCCCCTTTCCGACAGCGCATCTCGCTGCTTGGCGTTGCGGACCAGCTCCTCCTCTTCCTTGGCCAGCTCCACGGCGATCTCGTCGAGGATCTTGATGCACGAGGCGACGTCCGCGGACACGACGGCGAAGGAATCGGTCGACGTCTGGAGAGCTCGCGCCCTCCGGTCCAGCGCATCAATGTGCGCCTTGTCGTTGTTCAGAATCTCCCGCAGCTCCGCAAGGTTGTCTTGCAGGGCGGACGGGCTCTGAAGCATGTACGGCCGCAGCTTGCCGCTCTCCTGCCTCAGCATCATCCTCTCCTGCGTCTTCTGCTCCAGCGCGCTCGTCAGCTCGCCCTTTCTCTGCTTGGCGACCTCGAGACGCGTCGCCACCTTCTCCTGGTTGCGCCGCAGCTCCAGGAGCCGCTTCTTCAGCTCCTCGTTCCGCATCGTCTTCTCGCGAACCTGCGCCTCCATCGCCTTGCGGTTGTGCTTCATATCCCTGAGGCGGCCTTCGTTCTCCCGGTTCTGCGAGTAGAGGGTCTCGATCCTCGTCTTGGTCGACTCCGACTTGTTGTAGTGCTCGTCGATGACGGTGGTTTGCGACTCGCGGAATCGAACGAAATTGATCAGGTAGCTGAAGATCTTGACCAGCCTCTCATACGTCGGCTTGTACAGGTCGTTGAAGGTGAAGTCCGTGATGCCGCACTCGTGGAGCAGCCGACGCAGCGAGACGTAGAAGCCCATCAGGTTGCGCGTGTCGGCCGGGATCACGTCGGAAAACTCTCCGCAGACATCTTCGGCGGCGGCGCGCATCGCGGGCTCGACCGTTTCGCGTGTCGCGTTGAGGAGGAGCTCCGCGAACCACTCGAATATCTGCTGGACGTGCGCGGGATTCGGTTTCTGCAAGTCGGCGACGGTGAAGTGAATGCCAATGTCGGTGATGCACCCCACGATTTCGCGATCCGGCAGGCGCATGAAAGCATCGGCCTCATCCTCCTTCTTTCGCGAGCGCCCTTGCTGGTTTGTGGGTATGATGCTCATTCTTTTGTTGTACGCCATGTTGACCCCAATGCTCTGTTC
This sequence comes from Epichloe scottii, assembly GCA_021950295.1. Taxonomy (NCBI): domain Eukaryota; kingdom Fungi; phylum Ascomycota; class Sordariomycetes; order Hypocreales; family Clavicipitaceae; genus Epichloe; species Epichloe scottii. The sequence goes on from CP083245.1 coordinate 2,755,527, forward strand.
TCTTTGGCCGTTTGCTGTCAGCTGTTGGCGTTGTGTTGCGATGCGACGTGCTGGCGGCGCGTGAACAGCCGTGATGACGCGTTGCTGTGGAAACACCACCCCCCTCCTTCTGGCGGATACGGGCAGCCACGTGACATGAATCATGGTGAATAACAGAACAGCTTCTTCGTGTTGTTCATTCGCGCTGAAAACAACACGAGTTTGACAAGCTCTGCTACGTACATGGATTCTAATTGTGCCAACGACAATCAAAAGTGAATAGAATATGCAATGTACTGTTGAAGGCGCCATACATGTCCATGTCTGGATTTCACCTCGAGAATGCCATGCCACATGTAAAACACAATGCCAAAGCAGACACCATCATCATTTGCCCCGAGCACCCCTAAGCAGCAACCTTCTTCAGCGCCTCCAACAAAGCAGGAGGATTCGCCCCAACCATCTCATCCACCTTCTTCCCACCCCTGAAGAAGAAAAACGTAGGCATGGCGCGCACCCCCAGAGACTGCGTCACAGCAGGCAGCTCGTCGACATCGAATTTGATGAAATGCACTTTGTCCTTGAATGCTGCATCCTCAGAGTACCTGTCCATGAACCCGGAATGTCAGTTCTCTCACGCGACCCCAGAGAAATACGAAAGGAAGGCATACTTTTCGAGGATCGGCGCAATCTGCTTGCATGGACCGCACCATCCAGCGAAGCAGTCCACTATGACTGCATCATTTCCCGACACGGCTTTTTGAAACTCTTCGGCACTGAAACACGAGAGTGAACCAAAGCGTCATTGGTTAGCCGAAGAAATGGAGAGGCAGGAAACCATCACGTGCTCCAAGGTAGATGCATGGGGGTGAGAGTACGTTTTGACATTGTGAACAACGCGCCTGGCTGGTGAGGCGTGGAAGGCCCTGCTCGCCGCGAGCGGTCGCGTGGAGGCAGTCGATGCCAGAGATGCAAGAATACGAAATGATGACATGTTTGATGAGAGAGGGTCGTGTCCGAATCTGAGTGCCGTCTGTCTCTCAGGACGAATGGCAAGCACATTGAAGGATGAACCATGGGTTCATGGAAAGGGCTTGCTGGTGTCATGCTGGGACTGCTCTGATTGGCCGAGCGAGCATGCGCTGACTACAAGTGAGAAAAGGGTCATGGTGACGTCCAGGGTTTTAGCCTCATCATCGGGGTACACCTAGGTAGGCCCTTTCACAACTGGAACTTTTCATTTTTCATCTTCGCCTGTTCGGTGGTGTTCTTCATTGAGCTGGTTCAAAGTTTGGCATCATCAAGTGCCGCTGGTCCCGCCAAAAATGTCTCCGGGCTCAAACCTAGTACTAGTAAGCCTGTAAATTCCGACATCCAAGAATGCAAAAGTCAAGTTGCCTTGGCCTCTATGATATGGCTCTTGAAATACAGTAGCACGACACCGGAAAGAAGCAAACACCATCTGCTAGCCGCTGTTGACTCGCCTTGATGCAACGCTACGTTGAATTGAAATAAAACAGCTAGAGCAGACCAAACAAAGCTTCTATTTTGCCTAACGGGGTCCTCCTGTCCATGTACCGTTGAGCTCACGAGTCTAGCTTCCCGAACAAAAAGACTTCTCACCCCAGTTCCGTAAGACATGTGGACCCAACGGGAAAAGAACTCGGGTAGTAGCTGCAGCGACGGAAAAAATAATGAGGCTAAAAAAATTAAAATAATAACGTGGGCGATGTAAAAGCCCAGTGGTGAATAAAGTCCATCCAAAAGGCGGTTCATGGGTATCTTGTGTGATGTAGATTCTTCATGCAGAAGGTGAGTAAAAGTGGGAGCGAAGCAAGCGCTGGCGGAAATCGTCCACTAGGATAAATTCAAGAGTAGAGCAGAATAGAAGCACATGTAGATTTTTGTGTAGCCATGAAAATGGTGAGTATTTTGAGGTGGACGAATTCCCATAGACCCAGTTTTTCTTTTCGCGTTTTTCTTTTTTTTTTCCACAAAAGTGATATCGCGGTGTGAGTGAGGCTGGACTGTTTCCTTTTTTTTCCTATGATTTCAATTGGAAAAGGAAATCATTTTTCAATACTGGATTTTCGCGTGTTTTTGTTCAACGTTTTCTTCTTTCTTCTTTCTTTCTTCTTTTTTTTCGTCACACCGGATTCTCTTAGATAGTTTGGTATTATTCACTTTTTTTTCAACTCTTCTTTCGTGACTGGCGCCCTTGTCCATTGTCGTTAACGTGGGTAGATATAAATGGTCGTTGTGCCTGGGTATGTGGGAACAGATTGTCGTCAACGCTGCTGGAACGATGGTTCGTCAAGCTTTGACATGGCTTCTTCTTCCTCTTCTTCCCCTCCTCGTCGGTCTGATTTCATCTGTCGCTTACACCGGGCTGGTGGGTGTAGGCATCCGCGTATCTTCCTCATCTCCGGAATCGATGTTTAATAGTCCTTGACGGCTGCGCATCGCGTCTCTGTCGTGATGGTGATACTGTATTACCTCAGGCTTTGCGCCAACACGACCCCATCTGAGATTTTCGTTCGCTACCGACTCCTCTTCATCACTACTCGGCCGACCCTCTCCTGACGGACGTTGACCAGCAGCCATGACACTTGGATTCCTGTCAGGCGCGAATTGTCGTAGGTACTCATCATCCGCAATGGCAAGATCTTCTCGAGTGGAATTCGTTGGCGAATCTGATGGATGTGTAGCTTCTCGGCGATTTATTCGGGCCAGACTATCCTGCTTTGCTGGGGCTCTCACGCTGCCGACGCGGCCAGAGAGCCAAGATCCTTCGGAATCGATCGACGCTAGCGACATGGACAGATGCGACTCCTTAGTTGAAATGGCTTGAGGTCGCTTTGCCGAAGGTGGCGAATCGTGTCCCGGGGAGGTGTTGACCGCGACCCCGCCCCCATATCTGGAGATTTTTCGGCAAGTACAGGAAGAGGTGGCTCGGTCTCGGGCGACTGCATTCTTGAGTCGGGTGGCGAGAGTGGGAATTCCGGAAGGTCTTCGCGAAATCTTGATTTGGTTCTCTTCGGAATAGCGGATGCTGACTTGTTGGCCAAAGAATGTGCTTGGTTATACGTGTCATCGCCTTGCAGCCTCGCCAGTGCCTCTGCCTGCGCGCCATTATGCGGGTTGGCGCCAGCTTGCATCTCCTCTCGCGAAGTATTTGAGAAAGAAGACGGGCCAGAGTATCTCTTGCTTCTGCTGCCCCATTTCAGCAATGAAGTGAACGACAAGCGGTTTGATACCTTGTTGCTGCTTTCAGAGTTCTTTCGGGCAGATTCTTCATCCATCAGACGATCTTTCTCAGATCCCAGGGTCGATTTGGAGTAGGACTTCTTGGAGTGCAGAATGCCAGCCAATCTGGAGCCTTCTGGCAAAGCAGAGACCGTCTTGTCAACCTCTGTCCGGCCTGCGCCCAGCAGACGGGTCTGTTCTCCTCCTAATTGTGCAACATGGTCCTTGGGCGACGTTTCGGGGCGATGAAAAGATTCCAAGGGTTGTGTGCGCCGCGTCCCGTCAGACTCTGTCGAGTCGTCGGCTGGATTGCCCATGTCTCTCCTCTTCGAGGATGTTACGACGGTCGATGCAGGGTCAATACCCAAGCCGACCATTTCTCGGCCCATGACTCCTCTTTCCAAGTTCTCGGGTGGCGGTGTCCCAGACTTCATAGCCTCTGACTCTTCCCTCTTGTTACGCTCGGCCCTGCGAGCCAGTCTCTTCTCCAATCTTTCTTGATCCTGCAACCGTTTTCTCTCCCTTCGACGGCCATCCCTCTCCATCAACTCTCTCAAGTCCTTTGCGTCGAGACCATCAGCGAGGTCATCAATACGTTTCCGTGAGTCGAAAGGATCCTCGTGAATAGGCTCTCGATCACTAAGCGGCTTTTTGTAGATTCCGCCGCCCCTGGTACGGCTGTACGAGATGGACACCATCTCGTACTAGAGTTATATTTTAACGTAGGCCGGGGTGCTAGCGAGTCTAGAGCCGAAAGTTTGTAGGCAACGGAATCAGAGTCTGCCGACATTGCCGAGAGTACAGAATCGGGATACGGCAGAGAAACTTGAGAAGCGGGTTTGTAGTGATGCTCGACGTCACCCGTCTTGGCTCGCTTGGTGCTCTGTTTTGAACCAGATCGTCCATACGAGTCTGTGGCCGACCGTGTTGGCATGAAGGCACTCATAGCTTTGATCTCTGCCTCTCGGTCGTGGTCTTCTCGTCGTCTCTTGCTGCTTTTCCTCCGCGTTGGATGCAAGGTTGGGGTGCGGCCCCAGTCTGCCGCATTGCCCGAGGCGGCGTTGTGACCGTGACCGCCTTGGCTCTCCCGTTCAGTGTTGCCGCGTGCTCCCTCGATGCGGATAGAGTCATGACGTCCGGGAGAGAAACTATAGGTTCGCTGTCGTCGTTGCAACTTCGCAGGCTCGTTCCTGGCCTTCTTGGATTTGGTCCGTGTTAAACCGACATCTGCCTGGGTGCAGAGCGGAGCGACCTCATTATCGGAGGGCGTCGCACCACTCCTAGAGCGTTTACGGACGCTCTTGCGCCGAAACGGCCAAAGGGCCATGGTATGTCCAGTCGTAGTTGTCAAGGTTTTCTTATTGTGCAATGCGCGCTAATTGAAAACTAGGGAACCTGATGTTGTAGTGCTTCTAAAGGGATTCGGTAAATCGACGAATAGCATTGTGTTGATGTCCAAGCCGCGAAATTTCGAGGATCATCAAGCGCCAGGATACTAGAACCGAGCCAAATAGAGCTTCCTGTCGCACGTTGGACACACAATCTTGGAGGCCTGATGTGTTGTCGTTTGCGGAATGAGTTGGGTCGATGAACAACGTCAGCGGAGAAGCAAATGATATGCGCACGGCGGAGGTGGAATGGAGAAGCGGGCGAGAGGGTCGCGCGGCTGAATATGGCAGGAAAAGACGTGTCTCGGCAATGTGTGTCGTATGCAAAATGTAGATGATCTGGCACTGCTGAAGTGGTGTGGCCTCGAGGTGCTGCGGTGTCCCGCAATGTAGTGGTGGTTGTGCGGTGTCGGTCAGGGCGACTGGAACACGTGCGTGCAGCCTAACGAGTTCCTTGTTTTCCTATTATGGGTCCTACTGATGTTTGGGGTTCCGTGTACGGTCCGTAGAAGGAGTCTGTTCCGTCCGTGTTTATGTTTGCACGGCAAGCAAGTGAAGGAGCGTCGGTTAAGGCAGTGGGACGAAACTGGGTGCGTCTGGGTGCGTCTGGGTGAGTCGAGGTGGTGAGTCGAGGTGAGTTGAATTGAGTTAAGTTTAGGTGTGAGTCGGGTCTGGGGGTGGTGGTCGTGGAAAAGGGAAAAGGGAACTGGGACCTCGACAGGAAGGGCAGGGCAGGCAGAGCAGGCAGGGATCGATCAATGGCAAGGAAGAGGAGAGAGACGAGGGAGCGGAATGCTAATCAAATGGCGGCCTGTCTCGTTGGCCTGTCTCGTTGGCCTGCATCAACGTGCCCGGTCTCTGGCCCTGGCCCTGGTCCTGGCCCAGCGTCACCGGTTCGTCGAGGCTTTGCCATTAGGATGTTTGGACTCACCAGTCCTGGGTCCCTGCCGGTAGTGGTGATTTCTCGCTCAGGCATACTGAGACAGACACCAACCAGTCAGGTGAATTGGGCTCTCGACTTGCCCGCTCGCAGCCAGCTTCCAGTTTGGCAGGAGCCGGCGGCGTCACGGCGTCACGGCGTCTACGTCTGCTGATACGAGCCCCAGAGGACCCCAGAGGGCCCCAGAGGGCTAGAGCAGCTCGTCTTAGTTTAGTGGCAGCGATGGTACATTGGCGTTTTCTGCAGCCCTTTGTTGACGACGGCAAGACAATGAATGGCGAGGCAATGCACATGAGTAGCTGGGTGTCTCACCACAGTCTCGTCCTCTCGTCCTGCTCGTGCGTTGTGTTCAGACTACTTTCCCAGCCTGGAAGGCGAGCCAAGTCCGAGTTGGGCTCTCCAAGCGACCGGGGTAGGCAAACGAAGACGACGGCGGTTTTGATCACTTGGCCTGGCGCGCACACGATGAAAGGATTTTTATTTCGCGCATCATTTTGTACAATTGAACACCACCACCGGGCACCGGGCACCTCAGTACAAACACGCTGATAGGCCCTTTTTGCTAAGTAATATAAGTAACTTGGCGGGTTAGAAGATACCTTGCTAAACCTGGTTCCCCTGCTAAATTTGTGCCTTGCCTTGCCTTGCCTTGCCTTGCCTTGCCTTGTGCATTGCATTATTATATCGTGTACTCCGTACGGTACGGAGTAGCAACCACAACACAACACAGAATGTAGTGCAATGCCCTGCTAATCCCCTCTGGTTAGGTATTGTCCCTCCGCCTCCGGCTAGTTATAGCTAGTGAGAAGAAATCTGCCAGTGAAAAATCCAATGCGTTAGCCACGACCATTCACAAAAAAATGATACTGAAAATCAACAAAGACTTACATTTGGAGATTAGCCATATATGGACCCATTCGTGACTAGCTTCTTAATGGGCACTGCTGCCTTCTTTTTGGTATCCCACAGTTCACAGGACCACCGATAGCGTTGCTGGTGTAGCCGGTGTTGCCGTTTGTTGGTGGACCAATCGCTGCGGAAACGATTATCAGTGACGCAAGGTAGTAAAGAGAGTTCATTTTGTACTTCGGGGTTTCTTCCTTCTTCCCTCAGCTTCGAGATAAATGTACCTGTTAGATACCCAGTATTGGTTGTATTGCTGTTTTGCTTTTTTTGCTTTTTCTTTTTGCTATTTATTATTGGTGGGGGAGTAACGGGGAGTAACAGGGGGGCGGGGGGCATGTGACCAAGCCCTACAGTACCTTTACTCATATAACCCTAAAAAAATGGTTCACAATCCACTATGTATGTATTCTGTACGGAGTACATACTGCATGTTTTATCAGCACCTTCCTGCAGCGAGCCTACACAGCCAGTTGACGTTTCATGCCGCCTTCTGTGGCACGGGAGAAGAGGTGTGCAAAGGCTAGTCCTTCTGTGCCAATGCGAATTATTGCCAATTTTGTTGCTGAACTCTGTTGGCCCCCAGAAGGAGAAGGGCGCACAGTTACTGCATCCGAATGCTTCTCCCACCAACCGCCACCGTCGATCTAGCGTGCGCTGAAGCTTTTCCTAAAACCCTTTGGTAATTAACAGTTCAAGACATTGCGAGCCACAACAAGTTCGCCAATCTGGTCCAACAAAGCTGTTGACTCTCTGACCGGCTGACCGGTCAGACAGGCATTTAATTAGCCCAAGGTAATGAACTGCTGTGGCTGAAGGAGCCTTTGTCGCAGTGGGTACGTACCATGTTTTGCATTGGAGAATTGGCAATCGCGCGATGAAGACGAAGGTTTGCTTCAATGCTGCGGCAGTTTGCCGCTCAAGACTTGCTTTGCTATTGGGCGTGTGTTGTGCAGGCATCTCCGCCATGTCACCAGCATTAACAAGGGCGAGCGGCTCATCCGTCCAAGCATGGGAGGAAGATCCCTGACCCTGAAGCAAGGTTGCTGCTGCCGTCATTTTCCTGTCCACAGGTCACGGTGGGGAAGCGAAATCGACTTCTAGAAAACCAGTTCTCGAGTCTTGGTATTCAACAACGTTCGAGCGCCAATTCGGAGAGCCCCGAGACTCTCGGCGAGGAGTTTGATCCCTGCCTGCACACGCATCAACACCATGTATCTTTGGCTGGGTGATCCTGGTTGCCTGAACCACGACGTCATGTTGCATTGTGAACGATGGGGATGGGTTCGTCCGAATCACTTGCCGCTACGGAGCACCAGGACATCATCCGAAATCGCAGCACCCTGCAATTTTGGAGTACCTGAGCAGATTTTTCGCTGGCGCCATGTCGGCTAATTGACCGGGAAACCCTGCCACTGTGGAATCTCACATGCATTTCGTTGGCCGGAAACAGTCAATTGGCAATGCATTATGCAATGGATTGTGGTTCAATATTTACTGGTTTTCCATGAAGTTGCGACTAAAAGCATGTAGCCAGTCCCCTCGGCGTGATGAAATTTCTCTACAGTTTTTACTACATCTCATGCAGAATAGCGCAACACTCGGTGTCTCTAGAGGATGTTGTTCACCCTGATGGTCCTCGTATGAGCCTCGTATGAGCTTCATATGAGGGTGGGGACCCCGCACACACAATGCGGGGGTTTGATGGCTTCTCGGACCTGACCGGACGGCAGGAACGCGTTGTCTTTTACAACAAATTTTCACATTTCCATCAAAATACTGACGGATAATTCAATTCTCGATAGGAGGGGGATTTACAAGTCGAGGATACACGGTCTGCTGGTTCACTGCTCGGCAAAGTCACAGACGACGTTGGGTGGCCATGGCGAACATCATCGTGGTAGTGGGGTGAGAAGAACAAGGCTCCGATGACTTTTCAGTCATACTTTGGCCGACGCAGTATGATCTAATGGCGAGCAGTGCAGGCGTCAGCGGCCTCACCTCAGCTCTGCTACTTTCGAAGAGCAAGGCGAATGCCGTGACGGTCATCGCGAAGCACATGCCCGGTGATTACGATATTGAATATGCTTCACCGTGGGCTGGAGCCAATTTCTTGCCGTGAGTCTAGCTTTTCGCCCCTTTTGAGTGTGAAGAAGATCACTCATGTGCTTCTTTTCTTGGTCAAACCATGTTTTGATTTTCTGGAAAAGGACTACGACGTGCGGGAGGGCAATTCACTAACACGACGAGTCCACAGCATGTCTACCAGGGAGAACAGCAGATGGGAGAGGCGGACTTGGCCCGAGATGAAGCGACTAACAGAAGAAGTTCCGGAAGCTGGCATTCACTTCCAGAGTAAGGCACGAATCATTTTCGCTCCTGATTGGCTTGCCTTGCAAGATACCGCCATATCTGCAACGGGCGACCCTGGCCCTCCTGTATTGAGTCTTGACTGATCTTCGGATAGCCTCACGCATCTTCAGACGGGACAAGGATATGAAGGGCGAATCATGTCCCACAGACCCCATGTTCGACCGTGAACCGTGGTTCAAGACCATGATGCCAGACTACAGGGACTTGAGCGCGGCCGAGATGCCAACGGGTCACGATTCCGGCTGCGAGTTCAGAAGCGTGTGCATCAACACCGCCATGTACCTCCACTGGCTCGTGGGACAATGCCTCCGCAACGGCGTGGTTTTCAAACGATCCATCGTGACGCACATCAGCGATGCCAAAAACCAAAGTCACGAGGGCAAAGAAGCCTCGGTGGTCGTCAACGCCACGGGACTCGGATCGCGCAAGCTCGGCGGCGTACAAGATGAGTCGATGACCCCCTCGCGCGGCCAGATCGTCCTCGTGCGTAACGAGCTCCATCCCATGTTCACAACCTCTGGAACAGAGGATCGTACCTCAGAGATCTTCTACACGATGCAGCGTCCCGCGGGCGGTGGTACCATCCTGGGAGGGACTTATGACATTGGCAACTGGGAGTCTGTGCCGGATCCCAACATTGCGTTGCGCATCATGCGGCGGATCGTGGATATGTGCCCCGAGATTGCGGGCGGCAAGGGCATTGAGGGCTTGAGCGTCGTGAGGCACGCTGCCGGGCTGAGGCCGTACAGGATATCTGGTGTTCGGGTGGAAAAGGAGAAGCTGGGCGATGGGACCTGGATTGTGCATAATTATGGGCATGCGGGCTGGGGGTATCAGGGCTCGTATGGCTGTGCAGAGCGTGTTGTTGAGTTGGTGAATGAGATACGGGGGGACAATAGGGAGGACTTGACCGATGAGCCCAAGTTGTTCTCGTGGGAGTAGGATTTGACCATGTAGCCAGCCATTGAGCGTAACGGCGACCACCTTTTTCGATACAGTACAGAGATGGACCATGGAATCGATGCTAGTGCATCGTTTTCATGTTCCAAAGACCCCTCCCCCCACCCCCGCCAATCAGGCCGCTCCCCTCCCTGGTCTGGTCTACAGAGCTTCCTAGCTAGTCCTGTCCTGACAGCTCCCCGATTAAATAAATGCCACGCCATCTACGGAGTACAGAGGCACGAACCTTTGTTCCGACTTCTCGCGATCCACACAATTCATACCCCGGTGGCAGGAGCACGATGGCGCCGCCAGATGAGCCTCTGCACAAGCAAGCGCGGCGCTTTGCTCTCGACGTCACGACCGGTCGCCATGCGCTCTCCAAGCTCATCCCCATCGCTCTCTGGCTGGGCGACGCCGTGCTCTGTGGCTTGATCATTTGGAAAATTCCCTGTAAGCTCGCAATCCCGGCGGTCCAGGAGGGCATTCTCCTCCGCAGAAGCCAGGATTATGAAGCTATGAGAAAGCGAAGAATGAAAGAAAGCAGATGCTCACATATAGAATGCTTCTGGTAGACACCGAAATCGACTGGGTGGCATACATGGAGCAAATCTCGCAGTTCGTCTCTGGAGAAAGAGACTACACCAAGATGGAGGGCGGCACGGGCCCGCTGGTCTACCCGGCTGCTCATGTGTATACTTACACGGGGCTATACTACTTGACGGACCGTGGGAAGAATGTTCTCCTCGCGCAGCAGTTGTTTGCTGTGCTGTACATGGCTACGTTGGCAGTGGTTATGCTGTGCTATTGGAAGGCCAAGGTATGTCGATGTCTGCCCCTTTGCGTGTTGCCACTCAATGCGTGTTTGTTGCCGAAATGCTGATGAATCGGGTAATTGTAGGTCCCTCCCTACATTTTCCCGCTGTTGATCCTCTCAAAGCGCCTGCATAGCGTGTTCGTTCTCCGATGCTTCAACGATTGCTTCGCCGCGTTCTTCTTCTGGCTCGCCATCTGGTTCTTCCAAAATCGACAGTGGACGCTCGGCAGCATAGTGTACAGCTGGGGCCTGGGTATCAAGATGTCACTGCTGCTCTCGCTGCCAGCTGTGGCCGTTGTCCTTTTCTTGGGCAGGGGCTCGGCGGCAGTCTACGATTGGCTTCTCTCATGGCGCAAATGCAGGTTGCCATGGCTATTCCGTTCTTGTCCACCAACTGGAAGGGGTACGTGGGCAGAGCATTTGAGCTGTCGCGACAATTCAAGTTTGAGTGGACGGTGAATTGGCGCATGTTGGGACAAGAAAAGTTCCTCAGCAAACGGTTTGCTCTAGCACTACTGACCCTACATGCATTGATTCTCTTGCTCTTCATCACCACCAGGTGGCTCCAGCCTGCGGATCGCTCGTTGCCCTCCTTGGTTGCGCCTCTGCTTCGCGGCAGATTGCCACTCAGCAGAGCTGAGGAGCTCCGTGTTTCCAGCCGAGTTACCCCCGAGTATGTCACGACGACGATCCTTTCAGCCAATGTCATTGGCCTGCTCTTTGCCAGGTCACTCCATTACCAATTCTATGCTTATCTCGCTTGGGCAACGCCCTATCTGCTCTGGAAGGCTTGGCCCAGCGTCCCCGTCGTTTACTTGCTGTGGGGAGTGCAAGAGGTAGCGTGGAACACCTTTCCCAGCACAGATCTGAGCTCCACGGCCGCGGTGAACGTGCTTCTTGTGACGGTTGTGCTGGTGTACTTTGGAACTTTGAAGCCAGTCAAGTCGGGGGACCGCAAGGTGGGGAAGGAGACGCAAAAAAACTAGGTGATTTTTAGAGTGCAATCACACGACCCTTTTTGTTCCGCAAATCGTTGCAAACTCAATCTTCTTCCGAGTCGCTAGGCGGCATCTTGCCCACATTAGAGTCTTGGTCGTCGCTGAGGTCGTACGTGTTTCTCGTGAACTCCTTGGGCCTAGATGTCGAACAAGGTCGTCAGTATTCCATCAAGGTGCGCATGAGGCCTTCATCAAGCCTTGTTGAACTTGTGGCATACCAATACGACTGCTTCCGCCAAAGTTTCTCGTCTCGGACCACATTGACGATTTCACCATCGGCGCGACTATCGCTGGATCCGTCGGCGTACCGCTCAGCTAGGACGAATCCACCTCGCTTGATCCATATTGTGTTTCTGAAGCGCTGCGCTAGTTCCAAGACGACGGGTCTCTTGTTTGGCAGTTCGCATGAGTACAAGTTGTTGCCTAGGGGCTTAACGACGCGGACCAGAGACTCGTTGGGCCCAAGAGTTTCAGGAGGCGTCAGTGTTTCCTCGGCAGCAGCGAGGACGTTGCGCTTGGGTTTGCCCATTGTGATGGTGGGTGGTGAGTGAGAATGCGGTGAAGATGGGGGTTGGAATTTTAGGGAGCCGAAAAAAAGAAGAAAAAAGTGGATCGCGGGGGTAGCTTTTTGGTGGCCGTTTGACGCTCTGCAAGCTTAATTATAGCTGCAAGGGGTGCCACATTCACTTACACAGAGTTATGATGGAGCACTGTTTTGTTTGATAGCGGAATTGGGCACCTCTGGCTTCTTCGAGGACAGATTGATTCATCATAACGGATAAAATTTTGACGCGGGTGGGAGGGGACTTTCATTGTGTAGAGCAGCGCATGAGCCAGTTCGACTTGTTATGTAGGCTTGGAAATATCTAAATCTGGGGGACTGAGGCCTGCCTTGCCTGTTACTATCGACCGAACATGTTTGCCACACTGAGATGTGTCGTTTGCATCCCCCTCGCCCCTCCCTGTTCCATCATCATCATCATCTGCTTCATTGCCCCGCCGCTTGTTCCGCCGGGAGCTGTTCCATACACTGCCTCGGCGAACATACGAAGCTGCATCGGGAAGGTATTCTCGCCGTAGTGTTCAATGATGTCGCTCTTTCCCACCGTGGCCCCCAAGTCGAACCATTGACCCGGGGTCACGCCAAGTTGCTCGCACTCATGCTTCTTGGTCTCATCCCACCACGTAGGCAGCAGGCCCGGACACGACGCGACGCGGCCCAGGAATTTCCCAAAGCCAGCCGACCCGTCGGGAGCGCCGCCGTACACGCTGTCCGCGTCGACCTCGCCCTCCATGTTGTGCATGTCGTCCACGCGCAGGCGGTAGGCGTCGATGAGCAGTCCGTAGACGTCCTTCTCCGGCCGGTCGTGGAGCCAGGTGCCATTGTCGAGACGAGTAAAGGGCTTGGCGATGGCCCCTTGCAGTCCCTTCGGAGGCGAAACGTTGGCGGACGCGGAGCTCTGGGAAGAGGGTGCCGCGCCGTGGGCTTGTCTGCCGCAAATCTTCTTGTGGACCTTCCAGTCTGCCTTTTGGCAGCCCCTGGAGCAGTACTGGGTTACGGAGCACTTCGAGCAGCGCTTCAGAGCGACCTCGGGAGGCGACTTCTTGCAGCTGGCGCACCCGGAGGCCATGGTGCGTTGTTGTTGGGCAGAGGTGGCTAGGTTGGATGTTGAGATGGAGTCTGTACTCGACTCGCTGGGTCGCCCTGAGGATTTGGGATTTGGCGAGCCTGGGAGGGAAGGTTTCACGATGAATAGTGAAAAGGGAAAATAGTTGAGGAGCGGGGAGCGAGCCATTTATGTACACTCTGATCCCTGTTTGATTCTGGCAAAGATGATGCGTACAAGGCTAGGGAATGTATATGCCGTCCCTGCATCATGAATTTTTCAACATGGCAGGGAGCACTTGTATGGCTTGGCTGGGCTAATTTGGGCTTAGTTCGGCAAGGAGATTCACACGGAATCATTGCCGCCCGCATCCATCCCAGTCGAATATCCGTCGTCTTCAACAGGCACGCAGTGGGTCTCATCTCTTTTCTCTTTGGTGACGACAAGGCCTCGCAAAGTCACTCGACCCACACCACCCTTGGTCGCCATATTAAGTGATATCTGCGGAGTAATCCGTAGAGCATAGGGAAGCCTATCTGTTGAAGACATCGTAGCCTCACATCGCAGCCTTAAATCTAACGCATCACCGTTTCATCCCTCTTCGTTTGTTGATGCAGCTTCCCGAATCTCGTTTGTTATCGCGATTCATGGTAGGCTTCGTTTGAAGACCTTGGATCACTTGTTGATAGATTTGAAGCTTGTATAGAGCTTCCTTTTCCTTCTGATAGATCTCCTAGCTAGTCAATCTCATCTTCATCTCTTCTTCCACTCTTTGCATCATTCCACGCTATCGACGGGTCCGATAAGGTGTACATTCAGGAATCCCTGTCCTCGTCTGCTTCCCACTATTCCCATCTGACTTTCTTGGAGTCAGCCGTGCTCCATACAAGCTTGGTTTTTCCCAAGATGCCCATGCCTTGATCGCGACGCGCACAGTAACCTGATGAACCTGGTTGTAATTCCGCCAGCTCCGCCCGCCGTCCTCCTCGACGTCATGACGAGGCCGCGCCGCGCAAAACTGCTTGCTCTATCGCAAGTATGTATGACGCCGGGTTGCGTGCCCTTGGTTGCTACCGGTTCTTTTATGTTGGTGGTTTTCGCCCACTTCTTCGTTGGGTTAGGTCTCGCCATCAATGCCGCCGTGGGAAACACCATCTGTGGATCACTCAGAGGCAGTGACAACGATCTTGGGAACCCTCGTGAAGCGCAGCCAGAAGGCTCGTTCCTGCTGGGCCTACTCTTGCCCTGCTGTCTTGTTCACGCGGTACATGCCTCACGGGGATGTGCTGAGCGGCACTGGGATGATGAGCGCTTGTGGACAGTCTAGGCGGTGCGATGGCGCCCTTTCTGACGGGTATCTTGTCGCAGGCCGTTGGCACTCATGTGCTTCATCCCATCGTTATTGGCTTGTTTATCGTCATGCTGTTGTGTTGGTATGCCATCCCGGTGGAGGAGGAGAGGACAGAATTGAGCATAAATGTAACGGAAGATACTTTGAGTAACCGCAAGCACATGGGAGGATTCAGAGAACCCTGTGTCTCTGAATCTGTCTCTGAAGGATGGACACATATCAGTAATAAGTTTCTAGTACTCGATGCCCGAGTTGGGTTAAGAGTATGGATATCTATCAAATTCTATCCAAGAAGTCAAGTCTAATTATGGCAAATCTATGCCCTCGGATAATTCGTCGTGTAAATCTCAGCGTCCAACTGTCGGTGCTCATTCGATGAGAAACGAACATGACAGACTTGTGTGGTTTCAACTCACTATAATGCAAACATCTCAAAGTCGCGTATGCTTTTCCATACATTTTCATTGTATCCGATACGAGAGGCATATGAGTCCTCAGATGCGTCCCTTTGCAGCGTCCTGTACAGTCATCTTTCCGGCAGCAATGTCCTTGACGGTCTGGCTAATGCTGGTCCAGTCTTTGAACGTGACGAAGGGAACCTTTTCGTTTTCGCAGTAGGTGACGAGATCTAAGACGCCCGAATGTTAGCTACTGTGCTGCGCACTTGAATACCGCCGTGCCACAGCAACAACTTACCCTTGTCGGCCTTGGCAAACAGCAAATCAGTCTCCTTGGCAGCAGAGAGATCGGACACACCGTCACCGGCGTAGAACATGGTGGGCCGGTTAGGCAACGAGGAGTATTTGCGAATCTCGATGGACTTGTCGTGGCCATGAATACTAAGAATTCCCGCAAAAGGTCAATTTCAACCGCTCCCTCGGCTCGACTCGCCCACCAGAATTGGGCCTACCTATCATCGTGGAACTCGATTCTCCAGCCCCCTTCTCGTTGATGCTCTTTCCCTCACGGGGTCGCACGTCGTTGCTCACAATCTGGATGTCCCAGCCCGGCCCCAGCAACTTGTCCAGCAAGGCTCGGATGATGGGCGTCATGCCACCGCTCAGGATGACAATGGGAACATTGTTCTCGCGCGACCAATCGTAGAACTCCTTGAAGCCAGGGTCGAGCTTGATGTTCTGGAGCAGAGTCTCAGTGCACTCATCGTACGGTGTCGCGATGCTGTCCATCATCTCCTGAAATGAATCGCGAAAGTGCATTTTGCCAGAGAGGACATCTTTGTTGCCTTGGCGGCGCTTCTCGACCCCGAAGCCGAGGTTGTCGGTCATGAAATCATTCGAGTCGGCGGTGGTGACGGTGCCGTCGAAATCAGTGAAGAAGATGAACTTGGGATTGGTGGCGAGCGCCGGAGTTTCGTTGCTGAGAGATCCCATTGTGGCGGAGGATTGATTGCAGGGCGTGTGAATTTGTTCAATCGGGTTCGGGGCATCGGTTGGGAATTCTAATGTTCAGTTCTGCTTGATGAGAAAGGTTGCGGAATGGTCGACTTGACCGCTCGAATTGGCTGAGCTGAAAGTCGACGGAAAAATTGACCGGGGGCAGAGAGGGGCAGGATTTCAGATGGGAGAGGCAAAAAGGTCCTCCCAATTGCTGAGATCCGTCAATCGAGGCGGCAGCCGGAATGTCGTCATGGAGGGTCCAGCCGGGTCTGGCGTTGGCTGACAGTGGCCAGGCACTCACTGGCTGTCAGTGGCTGATACCGAGAGCCCCACTGGGCCCCGGCGACCCTGCAGCCGCCGGGCACGCCAGTTGACCGCTGCATTGCAAAAGACCGCACCACAAGGCAACCACGAGGCAACCACAAAAAGCACCACAAAGCACCGTGGACACCGCACCGCCACTGACGGGAGCTGAAACGTCGGCCCTTCGCCCGTTCGTTTCCGAAAGGCGGTCAGGGAGTCTGCCTGGAAACAATTCGTCCTCGATCAAGGGCCCAGAGGCGGCAGAAAATGTCAATGCGCGTGAGCTGAGCCATGCTGTTGGATCTCAACGCTAGGCACCATCATCCAGGCACGGATTGACAATACTACGAAACCAATAGGACTGCATCGCTGCGGGACGAAAGCTGCGTCTCGATACCGTCGCCCGCGATGCCGCCCCTCGGTGGCCCAATGGCTCGAGTAGCCTCGGCAGGTAGCCGGAGGATGCTGATGCGACGAGAGGCGCCGTTTTTAGCCTCAAAGGCAGCACGACTATGGAGCTCGTCAGACAGCAGGACGATCTTGAATAAAGTGAGCGGTCAATTGTTCACATATCCATTGCGACCATTCTCGTCGCAAAATCCAACGAAGGATACAGAATCTCGCTCCATCTTCAGAAACAGCGCAGACGCAGTGCCGGAAACAAACCGTACTGCCGAAGAGCCACGATCCCTTTCAGCAGAGCTGCCGTCGGAAACGGACAGCCGTCGAAGCAACTTGAACCAGAGGTTCAGTCATGTGATGGATAATGTCCAAGCACGGGTTTTGACCGCCTCGCAAACGTTAAACGACATAACCGGCTACTCCGCGATCGAGGCCATTAAAAAAGAAAACGAGACGATCGAAGTGCAATTGGCGGCGGCTCACGCCAGAGTTCGCTCCGCACGGCAAGCATACAAGTCTTCGAACACAAAGCGAGCTACCACGCAACGCGAAGTGACGACCCTCCTGGCACGAAAAGACACATGGTCGCCAGTCGACTTGGAACGATTCACGGAGCTGTACAGGACAGACCATGTGCTAGAAGGCGAGGTCGCAAAGGCACAGGAGTCTTTGACAGAATCAGAGACCGAGGAACAGAGTCTCAGTCAGTGCCTGAATGCGGGCATACTGAAGCGCTACCACGAAGAGCAGATCTGGAGTGACAGAATTCGGCGAGCAAGTACCTGGGGGACATGGGGCCTCATGGGCATGAATTTTCTGCTCTTCGTCGTGCTACAATTTTTCGCGGAGCCTTGGCGGAGGAGGCGGCTTGTCAAAGGCGTGGTTGAGGAAGAAAAGAGGATTTTGGAAGAAGTTCGTGGTGAATTGGAAGCCGTCAAGATGTCGCTGGCTAGGCGAGAAGATGGATTTTCATCAAAGGCTGCACCGGAGGTTCCGTCCGCGGCTACGCTGACTCCCGAAGTAGCTGGTTCAGAGTCCACACAGGAGCCGTGGACACGAAGCATCATGGACCCTGCGCAGTGGAAGGCTGTGGCAGCAGATCTGTGCAGTGAGAGGACGATCAACCTGCGGATGAAGGATGCATCGACTCTGGCATTGCAGGGAGGATTGGCGGGGGCATTCATTGCTGGAAGTCTGGTGATGGTTTTCATGAGGTTACTGTGAAAATCCAGTCACCCGTCTGCGTGCGTGGATTCGGTCCTTGTTGTTGCCTTTTTGTATCATATGAACTGCCAGCATCATGTATAATATTCTGCGTCATCGGACATGTCGACCAACCAGGCTCTACGGAGTTTTGCGAGCGAACCATTCTTTCACCACGGCGTCTAATGGCACAAGCCGTTTCCAAGTGTCAGGTTGAGAGTGGCGCGCTGGAAGATGGCAAGATGATGCTCGTCAATCCGGTGGGGTCCGCGGCAACAAGCAAAGCTAGCTACTCCGTAGTCTTGAGGTCTTGATGAGTTGTCTTGATTGAACCTTGGTTGACCCCGCTGCGTTGCGCCGTGCGCCCGCCCGCCAGGCACCGTCGCAAGCCATTGATCAGCAGTGTGTGCGCGTTTATTATTATCCCAGTTTGTTTTGTATGACTTGTGCCGCCCAGAGAACCAGCAGAGAGCAGCACCAGCACCAGCACCAGACGCAGACGACAGACCCCTCCTCCCGCCACTCTGTCACTGACGACATCTTTCCCACCACCACCACAAATCAACCAGCCCACTCCAGCCCACTCAACCTCGTCCCTTTTTCTCCCCACGACTTCAAGCACACAGCCGGGCGTACCAGACCCCTTCTTCGCTGCCCCGTTTCCCACCCGGTCTCGGATTTTCTCTTGTCTCTTCGTGCCTCAGGGGAGGCCTCTCGCCAAAAGCGCAGGTTTTGTTTCTCAAACGTGGTTAAGCCCACGCAACGCTCCCCCTCCTCCTCTCCTCTCCTGCTGGTGGCTGGCCGCCCGTCGACTCCGAACAAAGCTGTCTTCCCACCCTTTGTTCAGCGCGTACGCATCGCGCCGTACCTCTTGCCCGCCATGAGCGAAGACGAAAAGAAGATGCAAGACATCTTCAAGAAGATTGAGCGCGAAAAGAATATTATCAATGCCGCCCAGGCTATGCGCTCGCAGACCACCAATGAAGCTGTCCGTTCCCGACTCGATACCCAGCTGAGAGATGGCCGGCGAAATTTGCAGTTCTTCGAGGAGAAGCTCCGAGATATCCAGGTGAGACAGACAGGCCAGGGCATGGAGAACATGTCCCTCGGCGGCGGCTCTGGCCCAGATGATAATGGCCCCCTCCTCCCCCGCCCAAGGATTCCTCGGCCTCTTGGGGAGCAGACCAAGGCGGCTACGGCACTGCACCGTATAGCCAGATCGGCCAACATGGAGACCTGATGCCTCCTCGACATCCCTACGCTCCTCAGGAACCGGGAGCTGGAATGCCGAAAGCCAGACCAAATTTCACAAAGCTAGGTTGGTCATATCCCTCACCTATGGCGAATGCCAGGAGAGCGGCTCCTCTTGCTTGACAACGAGCCGTCGCATCCTCGGAAAATGAGCTTCTCCCTGATGTATACTGACATTGACTGCCATTAGACTTGATCAAATACGACACACCGTATCTTGGCCCTCGCATTCAACTCATGCTTTCGCAGATCCAGTTCAAGCTCAATGTTGAGGAGCAATATCTCAAAGGTGTCGAGAAAATGGTTCAGCTTTACGACATGGAGGGTGACAGGCGGAGCAAGGCGGTTGCAGCAGGTCGAAGAGTGGAGAGCAAACAGAAGATTGTACTCCTGAAGCAGGCTCTCAAGAGATATGAGGAACTACATGTTGACATGGATTCTGCCGACGCCCCGGACGGTAGGTGGCTAGCGACTACGTGCGGACTCTGCAATAGCCAACAATCACTGACACATATTGCACAGATGATTCCATCAACACCCCCAACCTCCGGAAACCTCTGAGTGGACAGCTGTCGATCCGCGTCATGGCCGTCAAGGATGTGGACCATGCTGCCACGGGCCGCCTCTCGCGAGGTCCCGAAACATTTGTTGCTGTCAAGGTTGAAGACTCGGTGGTTGCCCGCACCAAGACATCTCGAAATGATCGCTGGGACGCCGAGTATCACGTAATCGACGTTGACAAAGCCAACGAGGTCGAGCTTACCGTTTACGATAAACCCAGCGAGCACCCCATGCCCATCGGCTTGCTCTGGGTGCGCATCTCTGACATTGTAGAGGAAATGCGCAGAAAGAGGATTGAGGCAGAGATGAGCAGTTCTGGCTGGGTATCGGCTGATCAAATGGGGAGTCCGTCCTCACCCCCGGACAGTTTCCCATGAGCCCAACTCAAAGTGGCTTTGGCGGCCATACCTACGGTTCTGACCCCAGCAGCTACAGCGGCGGACCACCACCTCACGTTCCCCAGCCTCAGATCAACATGGGTCCGATTGAAGCGTGGTTCAACATGGAACCGACTGGGCAAATCCAACTGCAAATGAACTTTGTCAAGCAGAACAAAGATCGACGGCCAGTTGACCTAGGTCTAGGTCGAAAAGGAGCCGTCCGGCAGCGCAAGGAGGAAGTACACGAGATGTATGGTCACAAGTTCGTCCAGCATCAGTTTTACAACATTATGCGCTGCGCTCTCTGCGGCGATTTCCTAAAATATTCTGCTGGTATGCAATGCGAGGACTGCAAATACACCTGTCACACGAAGTGTTACCAGAGCGTTGTCACCAAGTGTATCAGTAAGAGCAACGCCGAAACCGATCCCGATGAAGAAAAGATCAACCATCGTATTCCTCACAGGTTCCAGCCTTTCTCGAATATGACCGCCAATTGGTGCTGTCACTGTGGTTATATCTTGCCCTTTGGAAAGAAGAATTGCAGAAAATGCTCAGGTACGTGTTTAAACTCCTTCTTTGACGTCTCTTGTGTACAATGCATCGCCACTGACACGACTTCTGCGCAGAATGTGGCCTCACCTGCCATGCGCACTGCGCGCATTTGGTCCCTGACTTTTGTGGCATGTCTATGGCCGTTGCCAACCAGATCCTGGAAGGGATTCGGTCACAGAAACAGAGACAGGCCAAGGCTTCATCCATGTCGGATAGAACCCTGCGATCTGGCGGGAGCCGGCCTACTCTGTCGGGCTCTATGCCTTCATCCTCAGCCTCGTACATTGGCAGTACCGTGACGACAGTTCCGCCAGCCTCCGTCGAGGCTACTGAAGCCGCCAAGGTTATGTACGGCAACCAGCCTACCTCGCCGACACAGCAAAGACCTCCCGCACCAAACCGTGTGTCATCAAGCAATGCGGCCGCGGCCGCGGCGGCCGCCATGTCTGGTGTAACGGCAAGTCAGGGGCAACGGCAGTCTGATTACAATCGATATGGAGGGGATTTGATCAGCAACAGCAGAGTGACGCTTATGCCAACCAATATGGCGCCCAGCCTCAGCAGCGTCGATACAATCCTGCGGACTATGCTCCCGTCACCCAAGCGTACTCTGCCCCAGCTGCTGCCCAGTCTAGACCTCCTGCTCAGCAACCGCCTGTTCAACAGCAAACCCCGGCCACTCAACAGAACTATCCATCTGCAGCGCCAGCGACAAACAAACCAGAGTCCGTAGTAGCGCAACGACCACAATCTGGTACCGTTGCTGGTCAAAGAAAACAGCTGCCCCTCCACACTGACCCTGGCACTGGCCAACGAATCGGACTGGATCACTTCAACTTCCTTGCGGTCTTGGGTAAAGGAAATTTCGGAAAAGTCATGCTTGCTGAAACGAAGCGTTCGCGGAAACTATACGCCATCAAGGTGCTTAAGAAGGAGTTCATCATTGAAAATGACGAAGTCGAGAGTATCCGATCCGAGAAGCGTGTGTTCGTCATTGCGAACAAAGAAAAACACCCGTTCTTGACCAACCTACATGCCTGTTTCCAAACGGAGACGAGGGTGTACTTCGTGATGGAGTATGTGAGCGGTGGCGACCTGATGCTTCACATTCAACGAGGGCAATTTGGAACCAAACGAGCCCAGTAAGTCATCAAATGTCGATATGTAGTTCTGTTGCGACTTTGATTCTAATTTCTCCATTGAAAAGATTTTATGCGGCCGAGGTTTGTCTCGCGCTGAAGTACTTCCATGAGAATGGTGTAGTTTATCGCGATCTCAAACTCGACAACATCATGTTGACACTTGATGGTCACATCAAGGTTGCCGATTATGGTCTCTGCAAGGAGGAAATGTGGTACGGCGCAACAACGAGTACTTTTTGCGGTACCCCCGAATTCATGGCACCAGAGGTAGTGTAGTTGTCACGCTTGCTGTTTCCCTTTGTTTTGCTCCACGTCTAGGACATGTTAACTGACGGTACCCAGATCTTGCTGGATAAGAAGTACGGCCGAGCAGTCGACTGGTGGGCATTCGGAGTCCTGATTTACCAGATGCTCTTGCAGCAGTCACCATTCCGCGGCGGAGACGAAGATGAAATTTACGATGCTATCCTTGCCGACGAGCCACTGTATCCGATTCACATGCCTCGAGACTCAGTCTCCATTCTGCAAAAGCTCCTCACCCGAGAATCTGAGCAACGTCTTGGAAGTGGACCCACGGATGCACAAGAAGTCATGAGTCAACCTTTCTTCCGAAACATCAACTGGGATGATATCTACCACAAGCGTGTCGAACCTCCTTTCAAGCCTAGCATTAAGAGCGCAACCGACACCAGCAACTTCGAATCCCAGTTTACGAGCGTCACCCCTGTTCTTACACCTGTGCAGTCTGGTATGTTCTTGTCCTGTTGCTATCGTTCTCTTGCTCTTTCCTCAAGTCTAATTCCCTTTTTCCTAGTTCTCTCCCAAGCTATGCAAGAAGAGTTCCGTGGTTTCTCGTACACCGCGGACTTTGAATGAGGAATGATAAAAGGAAAGAAAACATGAGGAGTTTTCAACATGAATCCCACTGGCTGCGGATTCGGGGGCGCCAGCGATGTGGTGGGTGCATTTGAGGATTTTTATATATTAAAAATGAATCACGACATTAGGCGATGAGAGCAGCGGTGGTATGGATGCAGCGGCGAGCTGAGCACTGCAGATTCCTTCTTTTCCTTGGAACGTTTTTTTCCGGGGGCGATGGAAAAGCTTGCGGAAGAAGCCCCCCTTTTTTTCAATAAGAAGCTGGCTATATAGCCCTCCATTATGATACGTTAACTGTGGACGTTTTCTTCCGTCTTTTCGGATGAAAGAGTGATAAGAGGTCAAGGTAGTAAAAGGGCTTCACCCGTGGTACAAATTTGGGTCAAAAGCGAGACATTAATATCAGCGGGGATGATGTCGATAACTCAGTAGATGAACATATCTGGACTCATTCTATAATGGCTTCTGCCTTGTGTTTCACGGCTATCAAGGGGTCTTGCACCACATCTGAGAGGACATTGGAGCCAAGTCTATGCTAGACCGTAACTTTTGATATGCTACATCATATGCACCAGATGTATTGATCGTATGTGTCTGTCCTCACAATCCCCCAGCCGACCCCCCTCCCCCCTTCTTCTTCTTTTTTCTTCTAATCTAGACAGTGTACTCCTTTTGCAATAACTTGGCAATCGTGTTCAACTGAATATTGCTGGTGCCCTCGTAAATGGCACCAATCTTGCTATCGCGCCAGTACTTCTCGGCCAGACCCTCACGCACGAAGCCCATGCCACCCATCCACTCGACAGCCAAGCCGGACACGCGGCCCGCGACCTGGGAAGAATACAGCTTCGCCATGGCGGCATCCTTGACGAAGTCCTCGCCGGCCTCCTTCTTGCGCGCGGCGTTGTAGACGAGGGCGCGGGCGGCGGCGATCTCGGTCCACGACTGGGCAATCTGGTGCTGCATGCCCTGGAACTCGCCGACGAGCGAGCCGAACTGCCTGCGGTCGTTCCAGACGTACTTGACGGCGTTTTCGAAGGCGCCGAGGGCCAGGCCCGTCATTTGGGCGGCGATGCCGATGCGGCCCTCGTTGAGGAGGCTGATGGCGTACCTGTAGCCGTGGCCGCGCTCGCCGAGGAGGTTCTCCTTGGGGACGACGACGTCGTCAAAGGTCAGGACGCAGGTGCTGCTGGCGCGGATGCCGAGCTTCTTCTCCTTCTTGGCGACGGAGAAGCCGGGGTGTCCTTCTCGACGACGAAGGCGGTGATGCCGCGGTAGCCCTTGGGGGGATCGAGGTTGGCAAAGACGATGAAGAAGTCGGCCTCCTTGGAGTTGGTGATCCACATCTTGCCGCCGTTGATCTTGAAGCCGTCCGAGGTCTCCTCGGCGCGCGTGGCCAGCGCGAAGGCGTCGGAGCCGGAGACGGGCTCGGAGAGGCAGAAGGAGGCGACGGTGTCGGTGGCCAGCTTGGGCAGCCACTTCTTCCTCAGCGCCTCGGAGCCGTACTTGATGACGGCCGTGTTGCAGAGCGTGTTGTGGACGTCGACGAGGACGCTGACGCTGGGGTCCGCCCGGGCGAGCTCCTCGATGCCGACGATGGCAGAGGTGAAGTTCATGCCGGCGCCGCCGTACTCCTCGGGGATCTCGACGCCCATGAGGCCCTGCTCGAAGAGCTGCCGGACAATGCCGGGGTCCATGTCCTCGGCCTCGTCCATGTCTCGCGCCCGGGGAGGACGACCTCGCTGGCAAACTTGCTCACGGACTCGGCCATGGCGGCCTCGACCTCGGACAGATGGCTGATGGGCGTGGGGGGATGTCGGCCATGTCGATGGCTTCCGGGCGGCGGACAGACGAGGTGGTGGTCAGAGGGCGGGCACTGTTTTTTCCCCATCCCCAACGATACCCGAGGGCCATGTTGTCAGTATTTCTCCCACGTGTGATTGGTTCTCTAGAAGGAAAAAAAAAAAAGGTCAACACTTGCAGGTTTGCGGCGTGAGCGGCAGGCCCGGCGGCTACACGGCCGGCGGCAACAGTCTTGGCGAGACCCCTTGAGCCCCGGAGGGCAGGCCGTAGGACTCGTGAGAAGGAGGACATGGTTTTTTTCTTCCCTCGAATTTGATCTATCACTACGGTACGCGGTACGCGAGGGGACGTCGGTGCAGAGGTGAAAGAGGGTGTGAACGCCAGAAGGTGGCGACTTCGTGAGTCGTCGCGGCAAGACAAGGGATACCTAACCTAACCCACGGATTGAGGACGGGGCAGTGAGGAAATCAGTCGTGATGGATTTCTTTTCTTTTCTTTTCTTCCTTTTTTTTTTTTTTTTTTTTTCCCTTTTGGAAAAGGAAGACAAGGTCGGGCTGGTACTGATAGAGTATTTAGGTCGGAAAGCAATCCCTTCTCTTTTACAACGCCGTCGGTCGACCGCATCACGGCAACAGCCTGCCTGCCGCCGAAGCAGGGCGAATTGGCCGATGAGCCGAGGATAACCACTTCTACCACATGCATTGGCTTCTTTGTCAGCAACCTCAGGTCAGCTGCGAATTGCATCAACTTACAACGCACCCAAAACATGCGCGAATGAGTAAAAAGAATTGATCAACGAGATACAAGAAGAAGAAGAAAGCACAGAGAATTACCAAAAAGCGCATCACACCAGAAACCATCCCATCCATCCCTCCACCCAAGCTACCAATACCCATCCAAACCATCACGTGACCCCAGTCAGTAGTGGCAAGATTTTGCCAAAAACCTCCAAGGAATCATCACGAATCCACTGGCTCTTCCCGCGCCCGCCCGCCCACTTGCAACGACAACCTACCCCCTTTTCAAAATGGTCTGCTCAGTCCTCCGCCACCTCTTCTCCCCCGCGACCCGGCGCGCGCTCCCTCCACCACGACGGCGGCCCTCCCCACGACCCTCCGCAAACCACTCACCCTCCGGCCGTGTCCCAGCCGCCGCCGCTCCGTTCTCGACATCCAGCCCGCTCAGCGCGACGCTGAACCAAGTCCTCCGGGGCATTCGCAGGGGCAAGCGAGCTCGCCACGCCGTATCTCCCGCCCTCTCGAACACGAACTGCCCCGCCCTAAAGGGCGTCTGTCTCCGAGTCGGCGTCGTCAGGCCAAAGAAGCCCAACTCCGGGGAGAGAAAGACGGCGCGCGTGAAGCTTTCGTCTGGAGCCGTCATCACGGCGTATATTCCGGGGAGGGGCACAACATCCAGCAGCACAGCGTGGTGCTGGTCAGGGGTGGGAGAGCGCAAGATTGCCCTGGTGTGCGATATCATTTGGTGAGAGGGGCTTTGGACTTGGTAAGTCTCCGGTGACGCCGAGAGAAGTACAACAGTGAAGAGAGATGATGGTTCAAGGCGCAGTGACTAATGGACTTCTTCTTTCTCGTGCGTCTAGGGCGGTGTCGCGAACAGAACGACGAGCCGAAGCAAGTACGGTACCAAGAAACCCAAGAAGGCTACGGTTGGTTGAGACGATGCGGCGCCGTGAGATTTTGTTAGAATAAGGAGGTGTACTATTTGTCGTCATGTAAACGGCGGCGGATGTTGCGCAACCACACACACATGATTGTCTGGCAAAGCCCAGCTCGGCCGAGGTCGTGGGCTTTTGTTGCCCTGGTTTTGTAAAAACACATCATATCCAAGCAAATTGAGTTCAAAGAGCGCCATTGAATTTAGGAGGGAAGAAGCCTCTCGTAAATATATCATCCAAACATGATTCAATTTGGACTTTTGTAGTGTACATTCATTCCCTCCCCAGTGCAAGTTGGAAAAATTACCACGCAGACGTCAGATTGTACGTCTCCCATTTTCCCCCTTTTCTTGTTGCTTTATTTTGGTCCCTTTGAATCGCATAATCAATTCATTCCATAGTTCGTTTCGATAGGCGTTTGGCTGCGCATTCGAGGCCAAGAAGGAAGTAGTCCCAGCAACCAAACAAACCGCGGCCGCATCCTGAGCGTAGTTATACATGATACACGCTTCTCATTTCTTAGCGACCCACCCATGTTTAAACCAAACAAAAACTGTTTCCGTTGATATACTTGACCAACTTTAGTCTTTCTGTTTCTCCCAGCCTTCAGGCCTGGTCATACCGTTGACGTCGAAGAATTTGGATGTGCCTGCCATACGTTGTTAGGGATTTGAGCTTTTCGAGCGACAGAAACGATAGGCGCTTCAACATACAAGAGTAGCCCTTCCAGTCAAAGTTTTCCTTAGGGTTGCAGTGACATCGGAGCTGCGTTCGAGTCTCCTCGCCAGTGGGACAGTGGGTAAATGGAACGTGATAGTAGGCAATGTCGTTGAAAAAGTGGATTTCACTTTTGTTCAGCATGAGGCCAGCGGCGATGGAATGAACTGGAGCATCACCCCATCGCTCGTAAAAGAAGCCACCGTCCTCATCAAGAGATTCAAAGAAATCAATGTAGGCTTTGCTTCGCAGCCAGCTGAGGCTACCAACTTCAAAATTGGACCAGAAGTGGCAGTTGTTGTATGTTTCACCACCATCGTCACTGAGGAAACCTATCGAGTTGTCCTTGGCGATATGTTCGGGGTGGTTCTTCATGAACTTCTTGGTGCTGTCCCAAAGAGTTTTGATGGTCTCGGCATACTCGTACAAGCTGATGACAAAACTGTACTTCTTACCGCCCTCGTGCATAACACGGAAAGGATCGTAGTGAATGTCGCAGAAGAGTTCAATGGAGGGCTCAACGCGCCAGTAGTATTCGTAGTTCATCATGAGAGGCTGACGGAAGAAGAACCCAGACTCGAACCGGCACATGTGGCGGTAGCTCACAGAGTCACCGTAGATGATCTTGCGCTCAGCCATGTCCTCGCGCACCTTCTTGGCTTTGTCCTGGTCAATCCACTCGGGAAAAGACCAGTGCTCCTTGGCAATTTGACCATAGTGAGTCTTACCGGAGACAAGAGATGTTGTCACAGTCTTGAAAGTGTCGTCAAAAGGCTCATCATTGAGGAAGACCCAGTCATAATTGTATCTTTTGTTGAAGCGGTCTTCTACCTGGCGAATGGAGCGAGCAATGTCCCATACGTCGCTGTTGCGGGCCAAGCTAACGAATGTTGCGTTCATGCGAGGACCGGGAGCAGTTCCGACCAAGCCGGTATCCCAACCCGGATCGTTGGGAGTCAAAGCTAGGGAAGTATTGGCCAGGTTTTCGGTGGACTTCTTCGGTTCACTGCTCTTGGGCTTCTCGATGGGCTGCTGTTGCGGTTGAGATTCAGACCGACCATTACCAGCGCCTCCAAGCTGCGTGGTTGCGCCTCCAGCGCCGAAGCCAGTGGGCAGGGAGGCCTTGTCATACTTGAAGCTCGAAACGAAGTAAAAGACAAAGAGAGTCTACGAAGGAAAGAAGGGACGGATTAGGATGAAAGACAGTCGTGGGGGATGATGAACCGGCGAGCGTGGAGACACGTACGAATACAGCGATGACAATGTAGCGCACGTAGCGCGCATGGCCAGCTACCATTATGGATGGAGGACTGCGGTCATCCGCAGAGGGATAACAAAGTCTGTCCGACAAAGGAGTAGAAGTGAGAAGGAAACGAGAAGAGAGATAGATGTCTAGACGGACGGTCAGACAGCAAGCCGCGTATCGATGGCTGCTCGATAACGAAGAAGCTGAGGAGGTATGTTCAAGGAGGGAACATCTCTGGCAGGGGGCCGAAGGTCTGACCAGGTCTTCAGCTGGTCAAGCTGGTATAAGGCGCTAATGCGGAACTTAAAAAAAGCCCTAGATAAGTACGGGGACGTATATTTCCAGCCGGAGCTTTTCAATCTGACGCATCTAGCCAAAAGCGGAAGGGGCCCTGTACACCTGTTTTTGTGCAAAGGTACATACATGCCTCTGAGCTTTCCCTTCGAGCTACGTAGCCATTCGCGCAATGCTTGCAATGGGCCAATGGCTGTAACGCATTAGTTCCTGCAACCTCCCGCCCATGACGAATTTTACGTTGAATTTCGCGCTACTGACTTTCAATACTTTTTTGCTCATTGGTTGCGGCGCGATACCCAGCCAGTGTGACAATTAACAACGAATGAAAAAAAAAGAATTTCGCGTTATTATTAACTCTTTGGTGCCGGCAAGGCCACATTCGCGTAGCGCGACTCCACAGCGCCCTTGTCAGTAATAGTGACCTGTAGGTACAGTGGTAATCTACTAGTCCGTAGATTCGTTTCTTTCAAAGAAGCCATGAATGCTTTATCATAGCCATGAGCTACACTGGCTGGGTGTCAAGGCGTAAGCCCGGGTTAATATAACAGAGTGAAGGTTAGGATTAAGAGGTCGTAGCTACGTATTTCCCTAGGTAATAGTACAAGGAACGAGTGCTCTTTTATGTCACGTGACTCCGCATTTTCTTTCATTGACGCCAATATCCGGGTTCCCTGATGCCTCGGACCAGCGACTGCCATTTAGAAGACGAGATGCAAATTCACAAGACGGCAAGCTGTATACATGCCTTCCTATGTAGGTAAGCAAGACGACCACAACGATGAATCGACAACTGGTGATACTAACGCTGTGAAAGCGCTGAGCTCAATAATGAGAGCTCGTCCCTTTGACTTTGTAGCACAGATCTAGTCTATTCGCTCTGCAACTTTTCTCAGTTTAGTCCTAGGGGTGATAACGATCGATGTCGGCATTTTCGTAGATTTTGAAGCTATTCGCGCTACTCATTTCGCCGGTTTCGGTGAAGCTGGAAGAAAAGTCGAGTGTAGTGCACGTGACCCATCTGCGGCGGCGAGTGACAGGGCCCGCCGGAGGCGGAATTTCCTGGGTGGGGGATATTTGGAGCACATCACCTCATCACCTCATCCCTCACTGCACGCCCTCTGTTGGACTGCGATCTGGATTATAATCAACAATCGCTTGCTGCCGCGCATCTCTCCTCGGAAGCGCTGCTCCTGCTCGCTTCACCCCGTTCATTCTCGATTTCTAGCAGGCTTGGCAGCGTTGCAACTTGCCGTTGTCCTGCGCCTGACCCCCATTGAGCTTCATTGCTCCAATTCGGACCTATTTAATTCCCTGGAAAGACACCATGATAGAGTTGTGCGCCTTGAAAACTTTTGCGAACTTCCCATCATTCTAGTGGTAAGTAGAGAGAGATCACACCGCATCTTGAGATGTCCCCTGTTCCGAGCTTGCAAGAGACTATGCCATGAGCAGGCTGATATCAGAGCCTCCCCAGTTGGGCACCAGCACCAGGCAGCCTGATCTGCTGCGTATTCAGTGGTTCTGCCTTTTGTTCTGAGACGGCATATATGTTGTGAGAGGCCGAAGTGAAATGCAATTGATTTCTGTGTGGGCTGGAACTGTGCACCCTTGGCGCACTTTGCCCCGATTGCGGCACTCCTTGCTGACTACCTGCACAGTCCCTCCGCCATTGACTCAACCGCTGTTTGGATCACAGCGTACGCACAATGTCATTCTTCGGTTTCGAAACTGGCCCTCGTGGTCACAACACGGCTGCACCTGGATTTTCGCAGGCTCATGATCCTTTCGCCGGTCTCTCGGGACGCGGTGGCGAAGATGATGCTCTCGACTTTGAGGAGACTTATGATGGATTAGGCGAGCAGCTTGAGGAAACCGGCGATGCGTTCAACGATGATACATTTGGAGGAGAGACTACTGTTGCAGGAGATGTTGGAAAAGATTTTGATTTTTTGGACAGACTGCTCAGGTAGCTGACGCCATCGAGGAGGAGCACCTTCGATTCAACCGCCAGCAACCTGCACCAAGAGCCAATACAGCAACGTACGCTCAGCCCTCAGCTCCACCTTCGCAGCCGATGTCATACTACTCTCATCATCCTGTCCAGCAACCAATTCGTACCGGTTACGAAAAGTATCGGGATGAGCCACTCCCCGATCTTAACGTTGATCAGAGTATCTGGGGCATCGGGCCGCCCAAGGCCGCCTCTCAACCTCAGCAACCTGCTGCACAAGCTTCATCCGCGTCAGCCAGCCGAAAAATCATGAGCTTGGAAGAGGTGGAGGCTTCGATGCGCAGCCATGCTCCGAAGTCAACTCAGCCGCAGGTTCCCTTTTCGGATCCTGCCATCTTCCAGCAAGGACCTCCAACGAGCTACACAGAAACTCAACAGCCTTTGCAGCTGCAGCAACAGCAGCAACAGCAGCAACCACAAGGACTTCCTGGTCATGGTCATCCTGTTAGCATTTTGCAACGTCCTTCGAGTACCCGGACCCGGCACACAGAACAAGTGCCCACGCCGCCTCAGCAGCAGTCCCGACACCACGCCCCTCCTGTGCAGCCCACCCAAATTCTACAAAACCCGAATCGTAGTGCTGGAGACTCTCCAGCTACTGCCTTTTCCCATCCACATGGCCACCGTTCCCAGGCTTCTATTCCTGGCTTGGCTCAGCTGCATGTTCATCCTCAGATTATGCAAATGTCCGAGGACGAGAAAGCAGCATTTTTGGACCAGGAAACCAAGCGAGCGAAGCGTAATCACAAGATCTGGCTCTTGTCCAAGGACAACGGCCTGATGACTCCCCAGGATAAGAACTTCATCACTAGGATCCAACTGCAACAGCTCGTCTCTACTACTGGAAATACTGGCGACCAGAACTCCGACACTTCCATATCTGAGGACTTCTATTATCAGGTCTACAGTCACATCCGAGCTGGCCAGAGGCAGAACCCCAGTCAGCCGTTGAGCAATTTTGCTCAGACCTATCTGTTCCAAACCGGAAGCCGTCACGGTGGAATGCGACGTCATGGTCGACCTGCTGAGAACCACATTCAGCGGATGGAGCAACAGGTGCAAAGAGCTGTCGAGGCCGCGAAGAACAAGCCCAAGAATCCACAGCTTGTCATCGCCGGTAGCTTGGGCAAGATCTCGTTCAGCAATGCCAAAACGCCCAAGCCCCTGCTCAACATTAAGCGTCCCGAGAACGAAAGCCAACGTTCAAACAATGGCAAAAAGTCTCCGCACGCGGAAACTCTCCTTGATCGCAAAGGAATATTGCAAAATGTTGAGAAAGTTTACGACACCTTGATGAAGACTGAGGATCATATTCGTTTCATTCCGCCCCCGATGACCACTCCGCCGGACCCTGAATTGGATGAGAAGCACCGAGAATGGGCAGCGACCTTGGAAGCTTACAACTCCAAGCTCTGGCAGGAACTGAAAGTTCACGAACCAATTGGCGCTACTGTCCCTCACCCTTTCATCGCTTTTCTGTCTTGTGCCAAGGGCAAGAGAGCCATTCCGCGCATTTTCCCCATCTCAATTTTGAGCAACGGACGACCGTTTTGACCATGATCATATATCACCTTGATCAACTTGACGTGGTCCAAGGAGCTGCCATCACGAGCGGCGAGACCGATCTGAACTCTCGCATGCGCGAAAACGTTGAATTGTTCATATCCACGGTGATGCCTTCTTTGATGCAGTACTTCAACGAGACGGGCTTGGATATCGTCGACGGAGTATTGCATCTAATTGCTACGAAGCTTGACGTGGATTTCATCGCTAGAACTAGGATTGGGGTCTCGATGCTCACTCTGATCCTCAGTCGTGCTGTGCTATTGAAACAGACCGGGGCTGGTAATCCCGAGCAATGGGAGAAATGGTACGATTCGGCGGTCAAATTCTTGACTTTGCATACTCGAAGCACATTAAGTAACTAACACGATGCACAGGGACCAAACCTTTGAAATCCTCTTCAGCAAAGTTGAACCATCATTACAATACATCTTCCCCGGAAGCGTCAACGCCGGAATTGATGTGTACGTGTGGCAATTGCTAGCCGCCATGGGTGTTAGCGCTTCTCACGATCAGCAGACCCGACTTGTCCTTGCCGTCAAGGACCGTGTTCTGGATACTGTCTCCCTGTCCAAGACACTTCCTCCAGCTATGGCTGCGGAGCGACTTGGCAGTGTCAACCTTTTCATGCGAGCCATTGGTTTAGATGTTGAGCTTTTGCAGTAAAACATCACAACCAAGAGATGCACGTGAAAAGAAAAGCGAATAAAGGTGCCTTTTGCTTAAAACGGGAATTTGAAGGACGAAATACGTACTTGTATTTGCAAAGATATACAACCCCGGTGTTCATTTCTGCCATCATCGTCGTGGGAGTCCCATAGAACGACTTTGGGCTGGTATATGTTTGGGGACACTTGACAGGGGGAAAAGCGGCCTTGTCGTGTGGGAGAGAGACACCCATGCTAATTGATGACTGGGAATGGAAGCCACATGGGATCGGGGTAGCGAAGTCAAGTCATGTTATATGTTTATTTTATTATATTCGTCCCTTTTCATGACCATTATATACCGTGTTTTTGCTCTTTTGTTGAATTTTCTCCTTGCTTTGTTCAAAGAAAAAAACAACGAAAAAAAGACGTCATTGTATACTAGGAGGAAGAATTCACGAAAGGTGGTGGGAGAAAGGGGAAAGGAGAGATGATGATGTGATCAATCTTTTCGGGCATGCTATGAGATGACACAGGCATGGTCCATAATGACCTGTCTACTGCAAGGCGACATGACAAAAGGGTAGTGTTGGCATGTGGGTGTGTCGCAGACATGCACACCAAATGCTTTTCATGTTTCCCTCCTGATGACAAAGAATGGAGAAGAAAATTAAGAAGCATAGTACATCTCGCTACCGAGTCGCCGAGTCGATATCCCCTTTGGTGCGAGACCGTCCGTCCGTGATATCGTGATGCCTCTGTTAACGCCATAATCAATACAAGATGTTTTGTTGCCCCCCCCCAATAACCGTCTGTCCCTCTCCCAACAATACCGTTGGGCTGCGCGAACCGCTTCTAGTCAATATTGATTGCCTTGGATGATGCTTTCGCCCTCCCCCTCCTCGGGGCAGGAGCGGCGGCACCACCGCGCGGCCGAGCCTTGGGTCTCCTCGCCTCGTCAGGTACGGCAGGCGCCTCGGCCTTTGGCTCAGGCTTCGCCGCCGGCTGGGGCTCAGCCTCTGGTTCCACGATGCCGCTCACAGCCTCGAGCATTTGCTTGTCGCCCCATGTCGCACCAAACCTGGGGACAAGGTCCTCCAGATCCCTCTCCGCAGGTGCCTTGGTCTCCCCATCCGCCTTCTTCCCCTGTTCCTCCGTCGCCGCCGCGGCCGCCTCCCCGGTCTCGGGCTGAAGGAACAGGCTATGGTTGTACACCTCCCACGCTGCCTCTTCGTTCTCATCCGTGTAGCGCAGCTTGCGCCAGTTCTCGGTCTGGACGTAGCGCAGCCTGTCGGCCATTGTTTCCGTGGTCACGGCGTCCCCGTCGGCGGTGTTCTTGATGGTCATGTGGATTGCGCGCGCGGCGGACGACGACGAGCCTGCCGATTCCTTGGATGCCGAGGCCGATGCGTTGCGTTCCTGCTGCGTCGCGGCATCGAGGTGGTGGAGTTGTGGTCGGAGATGGATTAGGGACGAGACGGGTGTGAGGTGGAGGTTTTCTGTTTCGGAAGGAAAGGAAAGAAGGAGAGCAAATTTTCGTTAGTAAAGATGGGATTTGCATGATTTGGCTAGTTCTTCTTCTTCTTCTTTTTTTTTTTGTGGAAGAGAAAGGGGTGAAGGGGTGAAGGGTGGTATATAGGAAAAAAAAAAAAAAAAAAACGGACTGCCTTGGAATACGCCAACCATGTACTGGACCTCATCCGTATCAGGATACTGCCCGCCCAGAGTCTGCGTCTTGAGCACTTTTTCCTGGCGAACCGCCTCGTTCCAGTCCATGTACTCGCCGTCGTCCCCCTCGCCCTTCTTCTTGCCTCGCTGCTGCTGGACGGCGCCGAAGCCGAAGCCGCCCGCTAGACCGTGGCTGCCTCCGTTCTTGGCGGCCATGGATGCCTGCAGGACGCGGCCCCAGCGGAGGCCCTTCTCGCGATCATAGGCGGCTGTGTTGTCGAGCGGCAGGTCGACTTCTACCATGCCCGAGTGCGACTTGAGACGGAGCTCGGTGGGTGCCGGCCGAGGGTGTCGTCGGTTCGGTTGGGCTGCTGGAGGACGAGCAGGCGGCGGCCTGGCGGGAGCGCTGGGTTGAGGTAGACGGGGTAGCTGGCGGTGATGGGATCGGCGTCGTGTGCGTCGACGTCGACGTCGACGTCCATTTTGTCGGGTTTGCTCATTTGAGACCGCCGTCGGCCAGGTTCGCGCCCACTCTTGTCCCGGGTTTTTGAGCGATTCGAGATGCGCGGTGTGATGATCTATCCTTCCTGGGAAATGCTCTTAGCGAAAGGAGAAAAAGGTATAGAGATTCAGGTTCCGATTGAATATGGAAATGCTGAAAACCGCGGGTGTGAAGACGGCTGACTTGTTGAACATGTTCTTTCAAGGTGGGCGGCGGGCGGCGGGCGGCGGGCGGCGCAAAGAGCTCTTATCTTATCAGTGGTGAAAAGTCACTTTTGGCTGGTTGCTGGGACGTGCCGGGACTTGATTCCTTTGGGAAGAGCTTTGGATTTTCAAGGTTTGTTGGGATGCAGTATTCGATGCACAAATGAGCCTGCTAGGTGTCTGTGTCGAAATTATTACATGTGCTTGCAATGCAAGGCAGATTGTCGCACTCGAATCCACGCTTTCACTTTTATTTTCGAGAAAATTGAGAATTGTAATTAGGATGAGAGAAATCGCACTACTCTCCATCTATCAATCCTTTCCTCCAACAACAGCAAAACCCGCCAGCCAAGCTCACCCTGTCCATCGGTCCATCTACCACGGCGGCTCGTCACTTGATCTCCACAGGAATCGTCTTGCAAATCAACGTCTCCCCCGCATCACTGACCAGCTGCAGCTCAACGCCAACCTTGACCTTGGGGTACTGGCTGCTGATGGGAATGTCAACTCTGAGGGTTTGATGAGCCCCGGGGGCAGACGGGCACTTGAGTCCCCATCTCCCGCAAGCATCGGAGGGTGTCAGCGGGAAGGGAATCTTGATGATGCGTCCAATCACGCCGGATAAGTTGACAGTGGCGCTCCTGAAAGACGTTGCGCTCGTGAAGGCGGCCTCTATGGTGGCGGTTTGCCCAGAAGTCAAGATGCAAGCAGGGCCAGAGTCGGGACAGTTGGGGATGTGGACTTGGAGATTCTTGACTGTGCTTCCTGTCGACCGAACCGAAGGGTTAGTATACCTGGTTTTGTTTGGGGGAGCAGGGAGCAGGAGAATTCACTTGCCGCAATCTTGGAAAGTTGCGCCGCTGACGATGCCCAGTAGACTGAGGGAAGAGAGGAATGCGTAGATGTTCATGTTGTTTGTCTTTCCGTCCTTGATGGCTGCCAGGCGAGTGTTTGGAGATGAGAATCAAGACGGGTTCAACCAAGAAAGAGAGACAAACTACTTGAGAGAGAATCTGGGGATTTGAGTCCTGAAACCCGATATTCGTGGCAGGAGTGCGAACTTGAGCCCATATATATATATATATATATGCTTCATACCCAGATGTTGCACGAGAAAAGAGGCGCGGTATCAGGTGTCACGTCTTTGCAGCACATGGCGTTGTGTTTGACATGGTGCATTTGTCTGTGTAGTATGCATGTACTACGACAACAGACATGATGCTTGCTTGATCGGACAGACGAGGCACTTTTAGATGAGTCGCGGTGTGATGTGCTGGTTCTTCAGTTGAAAGTCCTTGACTGAGTTGGAGGAAAACATGTCCACGTCGTCCCCGTGGTCTTGTCCTCGATGCTCATATTCCGTATTCAAAGCTGATTTTGTTGCTGTACTCGGTAATACGCATGTTTGATTGCTTCGACTGCGTGTGCTGCGTCCGTGTAAAACCCGAGCAAATGAAATGGTGCTTGCTGGCTTTGCTCCGGATGAGACGGAGTATAACTGTCAAGGTAGGGGTCGGTGTAGATGATAGAAAACGTTCGATTTGATCAATCAGAGGTGCAGACAGCACCTGACTTTTGTACCTAAAAGGTACATAGTGCGCTATAGTAATAACTAGTCTACGGAGGTACTTCTAATATATTGTCTCCACTGTTGTCTTACAGAGGGTTTGATCCTAGTCAATGCGCGGGCTGCATCCACACATCTAGTGCTTCAAGGAGCTCTCCCTGACAATAACCAACAAGACTTTTCAACCATGCTGCCTGAGTCTCGAGTCTCGAGTCTTGACTCGCAAAGCTGAGCCGCGCCCAGTTCTGGACTAGCGCGCGGCGGCGGCCCCGTAAGCGAGGCTGTCTGTCTGGCTCACGGAGCTGAGTGGGCTGTGCTTAATTATACGACGACCCTATCTGTATGTGTGGTGGGCCCCGTGGCCCCCTCTGCATTGATGTGATTTAAACGTCGACAACCTTCAAGCCTCCGGGCAGACGAGACGATCCACAATGTCAGCCGTAAACGTGGCCCACAGCATGTCAACAAGGGAGGTGTGTTGGATAAGAAGCTGAGAAGCCGAGGAAAAAATAAAAAGGAAGAAGAAATAACATGCCCCAGACTCCCATCTCGATTTTTCTTTTTCTTTCTTTCTTTTTTTCTTCCCTTTTTCCGACACACGAGAATAGCCCACCAAGCATACGAGCCAACAACAATACATGATGGCCTCACAGCAGCAGCAGAACGAGAACGTGGCTCCCGCCCAGCCCGAAAAGACGTCCCATCCCACGGGAACGACTCACAACACCGGCAACACCATTCACCCCGCCCAGAACACGCCTCAGCAGACGCCTCTCGAGCAGCCGCTGCCTCCTTCCTACGACCAAGCCAAGGCACCTCCTCAGGGCCAAACCGACCAGAATGCTCCTCCTGCGACCGTCATCCCGTTGCACCAGCTGGCCGACAAGCCTGAATGGATTGACTGCCCCTTTTGCCACAGGCGAACCACCACGGTTGTCCGGCGCGAAGGCACTACAATGCAATAGTGAAATTTTTTTTTTTTTTTTTAATGCGACGCTCCAATTTTCAACTAATGAGGAATGTAAAACTGTTGCAAGAAAAGTAAACAGAGCTGACCATTTCTTTTCTTCACCCTGAGCAGCCTCGTCGGTACCGTCCTCTTCCTTGTCTGCGTCTGCCTGGCCTGTGTCCCCTGTCTGGCCGGCTGGTTCGAGGACACCGAGTATAGCTGCTCTTCCTGCAAGAACACGGTGGCTCTGCGACGACACGACGGGCCTATGGAGATCTTTGGCCCTCAAGTCCCTGTGTTTTCCCAGTACAGCGCCAACCAGGCCCCCGTGGATCATCATCAGCAGCAGCAGCACGAATTGCACGAGATTCGGCCCCAGCAACAACCCCAGCAACCGGCCCAGCAACAGCATCAGGACCCGGTAACTCAACCTCCCGTCAAGAACTAAACTTGTCGCAACTCTGAGGCGTTGAAAGCAGAATACGAGGCGAAGATCCAAGTGCTTGTCCTGGGTTATATGAATTAATGCTCTACTTGCCTTTTTTTTGGGCTAACATGTCAACCAAATTTGCCTTGTCAAAACCTGGCGTCACCAGATGCGTGGAACAACTGTATAATCGTGGCCTTGATATCAGGGAGGGGCGAGGAGCGAGGAGCGAGGGGTTGTCGGGTTACCTGGTGTCGGCGGTTTCTATCCCTGAAGAGGGTTTCTTTCACTTTCTATTGGATTTAGAGTCGAGATACTAATTGAAGACTGCATGCCGGCATGAGGGGAAAATCCCCGGGAGACCCGTCCTCTCAAATAACAAAGGCGGAAAGTTCATGGGCAACTTCAAAAACGACCATGTTTCCCCACGGAATCAAATGCAGGCATCTCCCGTGCAAGGGTAAACCTTTGTCGGGAATGTTGACATTTCCACGCATGGTAGCAGATTACAAACTTGAAGGCATGTTACAGCGTCAAGGTTACCAGCAATGATGGGGAGTTCATGTCCCATTGGTTTGATAGTATATAGCGGGCTTGCGTCACCCCCGGCAGAGCTATGGCTTGGATATCATCAAAAAGTGGTGGACATTGTATGGAAGTTCCTGTCATGACTTGTGTCGACATTATCTTCGCAGGGAGATATATGTGAACACACTCGGCTTTCGACATGGTCACTCAATCTCGACCTACTTATACCGCCGTCTTGTCACGGTGTCAAGTCAAGTGGTTAGTAAGATGGATGTTGGGGCCAACGGGTTGGTTGCTTTTGGTCCTGGAGACCTTCAAGTTCAAAGTACGTACTGCTGACTTGTAAAACGACCAACGGACGATTCCACCTGCAAATCGGACCCCGAGGCAGGAAATGGCTACGTTTCTTGAGATGAATCCTGGGAGTCAGGTCAAAAAGGTACCAGTGGCGGCATCTCAGATGTTCACGCATCCCATGCATGCCCCATCAGGCCAATATGGTCGCCACCCTCGCTATCGGACAAGAATGTCGTCCATGCGACGACAATGAGAAAGTTAACCCACATCAGAAAGGGAACTGGGAAGAAGCTCTAGTGAAATTAATGTGTGCTCCCCGCAATTCAGGAGTGCCCCCTCACGGACCCAAGCGGCCGAGAGCCGAGAGACGGTTCCAAACAAAGAGAGAAGCAAGGTCTGGGGGAAAAGCTAGCCGCCAACATTTCCATTAGACGGCACGACACCTCAAAATAGTGACCATTTGAAGTTGGCAACAATATCTCCCGGGTTCGCCACGGAGCGAGCTTTTAAAACTCAAACAGTTTTCTTCCGCTTGGGTCGGTCGGGTTGCAGCACAAGTTTCATTTCAAAAATCGATCATCGTGTTGTGAAATGCAATGCATCTTAGGGGATTGAACGACATTTATGATTCGGGGTAACTCATGAGACTGCCGATATGCAGGCCAGCCAGCGTTGTTGTCGTTGTCCCGATGGCAAGCCGTTTCAAATCGAAACATCGGTCGCTCTCCTGTCGT
The DNA here is from genome assembly GCA_021950295.1 of Epichloe scottii. Taxonomy (NCBI): domain Eukaryota; kingdom Fungi; phylum Ascomycota; class Sordariomycetes; order Hypocreales; family Clavicipitaceae; genus Epichloe; species Epichloe scottii. The sequence continues at coordinate 2,794,975 of CP083245.1, forward strand.
ATTGTGCTCAGCGCGTGCACAGGGAAAGGCGTTGCAGTATCAGACAGACTTTTCTAGTTCCAGCCTGGTCGAGTTCAAGCCGTTATAATAGATGAGGAAAGGAATTTGCTCATCGGCTTGACTGGCTGAACCTGTCGGCACCGGCATTATAAGAAACGGCAACTGACCACGAGACAGAGAGCTTATCCGATTGCCGCCGTTCTCAACGCCGGAGACTTCACCTGCACCATGCGCCGGAGCGACAACGGGACAAAACGGTTCTGGGCTCCCGTTTTTCCTTGACGCAGGCGTAAGCTCAGGGCCACCACAGCCGAGACGTCATCTGAGATGTATACAGATGCACTACATACAGCAGCGGCAGCAACATGGACAAATTGAAAAGATGCCGGATTGCAGTTGCCCTCCATCCCGCAGTTTCACAAGGCTGCTGTTATTGCCTCTCCCCAACCGGGAAATGTGCCGCCATTCGAGCGCGGAATTCTGCTGTTGATCGCTGGAGGGTGTACGGGGTACGGAGTAGAGCAGGCAGGTTACGAGGTATGCCAGTGCCGAACTCGGGCCAGGCAGGCTCTCTATGCAAAGATGAACCCACTGGTCAAGAAACATGCTTGCCTGCATTTCGTCAGTTCTCAAGGGTCTCAGGCCGGCTGACAGGGATTGCCGTGTGTAGCGCGACGCCACAGGCAAGGCTCAAGAACTGGCTCCTGGCAAAAAAAAAAAAAGCATAGAACTCAGAAGGGGTGGGAGACCAACTTCGAGAACGACATGGGTCGCCGCAGCCATCATCCATCGTGGCAACCAGGGGTCCAGGACATAGTTTGCCTGTTCACCCCATCCAATTTGGCATTCGAAGTGTACGCAGTACTCCGTAGAGTTTGTGGCTAACGTCAACAAGCTGCCTTCTCTTTTAGGTAGATGTACGCCGCGGTACTGTACCAATTAGTGCTTCGTGAATGAATGTTGGATTGCTACCCAATCTGCCAGTTCAGAGTCCAAACAAGGGGATCCGTTGGCATACGGAGTATTGGTGAGATGTCAGCACGGCCTCGTGGCTTTGTCTCTGCCCACTTTGCCCAAACTCCCACACTTCCAACCACATGCAAGCACATGCTAAAAAAGTTGACAATCCAAAGCTGGGCGGGTCGAATATTCTTGTCGCTTCCGATCTGCCTCGTCAGCGTGTTTGGATTTCCAGTCATTTGTACTTCTGACTACGTCCTAATAGCTGGATCTAAGGCGGCAAAAAGGGAGTTCGTCTGGCAATTTCCACGAGGGCCAGCCATTTCCTTGGGAGAATTGCCAGGAGGAAAGGGTTTCCAGTCGGTTTCGTCTGTTGATGTTGATCTCGACCTCCCGAAGCGAATAGGTTGGTAGGTGACGCTGCACCACGGTAGCCACATCACACATCAAGCGCCGAGCTCCAATAGCAAGTTGAAGCAAGTCACTAATGCAGCTTGACATGGCGCGGATCTGGATGCGAATGTGAGGGTTGGGCATCGTACCGTCGCCGGTGGCTGGCTGTCCAGCGGCGGTAGTCACTATTGATTACTTTCTCACGGTCTCGACGTCGTTCATGTGGGCAACGCCGGTGGTAGTGGTGGTGAGCATGCTTGCACATCCGATGCTCACGCATGGTTTCGATTCGGCGCAGGGAGGTCGAAGCGGCAGTGACCAGATCCATCCAGTGCGTTGCAGCACATACGAGCTGGCAAGGATGATGAAGAAATAAGAGGCCTCGCAAGACAGATGCAGCATCGCCAGTCGAGAAGTCGAGAGGCGCTGGAGCAGTGAGAGTAGCACGAGACGGGGGGACCGAGAGTGCGGAGAGATTTAGACATGCTTCGTGCCTTCCAAATGCGATTCAACTGTCCGTGCCTCCTTCCTCGACCAGACCTCGACCAGACCTCGACCAGACCACGACCAGACCAGACATCGCATCGTGGCGGCTAGTCGTGCCAACAAAGCACTTGAAAAAAGCGGCGCGGACTTGGCTTTTTTGTCTCCTAACTCGAAGAGTAACGTGGCATATTCATTATCACATTGGCATGCCGTCCCATATAATACCGGCCGGATTTTCGGCGAGTCGTGCAGTCTACTAGTTCGGGAATAATCCAGCCGCCGTTCGACTCCTGACCAGACCAGACCAGACCAAACCTGCCAGGCTCAGCTGCCACTCATTTATTACCCCGCTGGAGGTCAAGAGTTGGTGTTCCCTCCGGGTCGGTCTACAGCGGACCCGGCTCACTCGAGTCCTCCGTCATCGCCCGCCATCGCTAGCGTTGCGCCTATTCTGCGCCCGGTCCACGACCTGCGCTGCGCTGCGCTTGTTTTCTTCGCTCTCGACTTCTATTGTCGTGCAATTTGCCTCATCCCACCACATCCATCGTAAAACGCATGCCCGCCAGTGTCGCGATATCTCGACTTCTCTCTGGACCTGTCCCTGCCATGGATCCCACCATGACAGAACATGACTTTCGATTTCCACGAAGGCCCGACCCTTTGGCTCACGGCGGTGCTCACGGTGCTCGTGGTGCTCATGGCGGAATCAACCATCCGACCCTCGAGTCCGCCAGCTCCAACCTGTCCCAGACCCGCGCCATGGCCAAAACCAGATTGCTCGACAATGCTTTGTTCCCTTCTCTCGAGAACGCCGCCGCCGCCGAGTCTACCAAGTCCATCGATCAGCTCCGGGATGGCGATCCGCTCGCCGCCCAGGTGTGGAAGTTCTTCAGCAAGACGAAGCAGCAACTGCCGAACCAGGAACGCTTGGAGAACCTGACTTGGCGCATGATGGCTCTTAATATGCGCAAGCAGAAGCAGGACGGTGAGGCTCGTCTAGCCAAGGGCCAGCAAAGCAGGTATGCTTCTTCTTTTATATCCAATGCATGTTCCACCCGCATTTGGATCCGTGCTTGAAATCCCCCGCAAACCGCCATCGTCCCTGCGTATTGCATCATTTGTTGGATGGCCGGCACATGCATGGGCTAATCAGGGGCTTCCTGAACCTGCCCGGCCCGGCTATCTAGACTTAACCATCCTGCGACCAAGAATGCGCCCAGTGGGATTGCCCAATTGCGAAAGACTTCAGATATCAATGTCGATAATAGTTCAGACGCGATGAAACTCGACGACTTCATCTATTCCGAGAATGTCGTCACTCCGGGCGGACTCATGTCCCCGCCGCCCGCGCCCTCCAAGTTTGACGAAGCCTCCCCGACCAGTGGTCCATCTGCATCTGCTATTCCCATCAAATCTCACAAGGATACTTCCAGTCATTTCATTCCTCAATCTGTCCCGCATCAACAGCGCTCGGGCAACAGCGAGTTCAATTACGTGCAGCGTCATCATCGCAAGACGAGTATCGATGAGCGTCGTGTGAGTACCCTCCCCGCCCGTCTGTCCAGTCTGCCCGTCATCTGTGACCACTTCCCTGCGAATCCAAGCTGGACTCATGGTTGTTTTGACCTATTCCAAAAGCGCAAGTCGTGCGTTTCTTGACATCGTCTTTGTTAGCCAACCACGCCCAACGTCTCGCTGACACTTGCATCAGAACCGCAAACGCCCAGCCAACTTTTCCCCTCATATGCTTGCCGTCGATAGCAGCACATCCGGCGGAGGCTCCAACCTCGAAGCTGATTCGGAACTCCAAGGATACTCTCTCGACAACACCAACTCAGTCACCATGCAGCAGCTGACTCGAGGCGGCAGCTCCGCCGTTCCATTTGCACTGGATACTTTTATGGAAAACGATGCAGTGATGGATCAGGCGGCGCAATTTCAGCAGAGTTTCTCCTTTTCTCCTTCCAGCTCTCCAATGATACCCCATGGTCCCTTTTCCAACATGTACAACAATAATTCTTCGGTTCCCTCATCCCTCATTGCTCCCGGCCCATATTCACCTCCGGGATCTGCCTATCAGTCTACTGCATCCACTCCCATGGCCATGGGTGAAGGTGACAATTTGTACTTTGGCTCGCAAGATAATCGCCAGCAGCGGCATCAGGGCATGAGACCGCACCCGGGCCAGCATATGGCAAACAACATGGGCCACAACCAGCAGTTCATGTACAGTGGTCAAAACAACGGCAACCAGATGTACTCGGCTGCCGCAACCGAATCGGGGTCTCTTTCAGCTTTCAGCACTGCCCCCAGCTCATTCAGTCATATTGACCCGAGCCAAGTATTCCAAAATGACTGTCAAGTCGCATCCCCTGCCTTGTCCATGAGACCCGACAACATGTTCTCGTTTGGTGTTGATTCGGATGACGAAGATGGCACCAACAACTTTCAAGGTCAGAACATGTCAATGCACGGAGACTTCGCTACTTCTATTGATGAAGTTGGTTCGCTAGGCTGGGATGCCTCCTTCCTGGACAGTTTAGTACTCAGGCCGCACGATTTCCTGGTGGCCCGCCTCGCAAGCAGGTCATGATAGGAAGCACTACAACCGATTATGTCGAAAACCATGGGGATTGGGGAGATTCCGGCTTGGGGCGCTCGCAGTCTTTCAAAGGCAATGACAAACAACAGCAAAATATTCCCCGAACAGCATCGACGCCCTCGCATTTGGCCACAAAACCCAATGGTTTCGAACAGATTGCTCAGAGCCTACCGGCCTCACCAGGCGACAACGTGCACGGCACCATGTCCGGCTTCTCATCTGCCGCGCCCAGTCGCGCATCCTCACCACCGCCTGTCTCGAAGCGAGGCTCAAGCACTAACTTGCAGGCGGCGGCGGCGGCAGGAGCAGGAGCAGGAGCAGGAGCAGGAACAGGTGTTCACCAAAACGATGGCGGTGCGCCGACAACATGTACCAATTGTTTCACACAGACTACACCATTATGGAGACGTAATCCAGACGGTCAACCTCTGTGCAATGCCTGCGGCCTTTTTCTCAAACTACATGGCGTAGTCCGACCTCTCAGTCTGAAGACAGACGTCATCAAGAAGAGGAACAGAGGTTCGGGGCCTAATGGATCAGGTGGTGGTGCGAGGTCGAGGAAGAACGCCGCTGGGTCTGCTGTCGCTTCACGGAAGAACTCAACCTTGTCGATGGCCACAGTGGCGGCAAGCAGTTCCGGCAGCAATAATGCCGGCAGCCTCATCAATAACAATAACGGCGTGTCACCACCCGCTACCCGCAACATGCTGCCCAAAGAAAGCGAGAGCCCGGTGGCTACGACGGCAGGCTCAGGCGCCAACACGGCAGGCAGCACGCCAAACAGTCATCACGGGAACGCAGGAGCCGGCGGCAAGGGCGTGGTGCCCATTGCCGCGGCCCCCGAAAGCGACTCCCGGTCTCGGCGCATCGTCTGCTTCGCGATCCGGAGCCGCCTCTGCTTCATCCAAACGACAGCGCAGGCATAGCAAAAGCGCGGGGACCGATGGTTCTTCTGGTATGGAAATCGACAGCCCCAACGAAACTGCTGGATCCAGCGACCTATCTCGATCCATCGGCAACACACCAATGATGGCATCATTGTCAACTTCTATGCTGTCGAGCAGCTTCGGTATCGTTCCCCATCGCCATGCGATCAGTCACGGAAGCATCATGTCGCTGGGGCACCATCAGCCTGGCGGCCCACAACATAGCACCGGCGGAGCCAGTGCAGGTCCGCAGGAATGGGAATGGCTGACAATGAGTCTTTAATGCTTTTGATTCGGTAATGTAGGCAAATTGACGCGTGCCTGATACCATTGTTCCCCGTAGGGAACTTGATTACGCAATGCCCGTCTGCGTCTGCCCAAAGGAGTTGGCGAAGGAGTTGGAAGGCTAGTTTCATCTCTGTCACGTAGGTGACCACCGTTGGAATAATCATGGCTTGTTGACGCTGTCCATCTGCGGGTGGTTTTCTTTTCCTTTCTTTTTCTTGGGTGGACAATTTTCAATCTTGCATATTTATACCAGGTATTTTTGCTTTGCGGCTTCCGCCGATTAACTGCAGCGCAGGAATCCGTGGACTGATATACGTGCATCAGCAGCGGAAACTACGTCACAACGCAAGAGCACATAGTCAGAGACATGATGTGTCAGAGTGTGTGTGGGGGGGGAACGAACACACCAGTTTCCAAGATTTTTTTGGATGTTTCTATCCTCTTGAATAGGGTCAGCTCTTTGCCAACTATTTTCAAATGTCATCTTGTTTTTTTGTCCCTGGGGGCCGGGGGATTCTTTCTCGAATTTCTTTGCTACATGCCAGGAGTTCTTTGCGGGTGGCCATGATATGCAGTGGGAGCCATCTCTTGTCTAGGGCGAGCGGGATGAGATCAGTGCGATGGATAGCCAATATGATACGGCATGGTCTTTATGAGATTCAATTCAGTTACGTACGACTCGAAATGTGTGTCAGGGAGTCGGGTCCTTCGTGACGCGTTTGTGTTCTTTAATCTGTAGCTGTTGATATGAAGCCCAGGCACTTTCGCGTTGGCGTCTTGTTCATTCCGCACAATACTCCCAATTACAGCATGGCATCAATCAATCACCACAAATAACAAGACATCGCATCAGGGCAGGATCAAGTTGGAAAGTTCAGTATCAATTTCACAGCCATTGATCGCCTGGCAAGAAGCGACTTGAGTGAAGTAAGTACAATGATGATATTCAAACGTCCATTTCTCTATGCCGACATGCCTAACAAAGCAAACGCAATACAACGAAACGGTCCGGTCCATACAAACAGGCAGAATGAAAAGAAACGGATATGTTGGTACGGACAAAATACTCCTCCCACGCCCATTAATCTCCTTGAGGGAAGAAAGAATAAAGACGAGCTTTCCTGTTCCTCTGAATACAATCATCAGAAATCAACAGGCGGAAAGCACGCGTACTTGCAATCTAAACGTTCGCGATGGATGTGTAACTCTGTCGGTCCAGCCAACGTTCTACCACGTCCTTTGGTCTTGGGTTTGGCCCGTAAGCAAAATAGTAAAAGTAAAAAGTAAAAAAGCTTTGCACACCTTGGTTTCCTCGTACTCGCCTCATTAAGCGCCTTGGCAGAAAAACAGAAAGAAAAAACCTCCAGATTCCTTCTTATGCAGAAATAGTCTCAATTAATACAGGCAAGGAATACAACCCTCGTGGGCCATAGTGGTGGGTGTCTGGACAAAAGGTGGCAATGCTTTGCTTCCTTCAAACTGGATTGCACCCGCTGGCTTTTACAGCATCACTCGTTGATTAGCACACAGTCGCCAATCACGGCTCGGGCTCCATGGCTCGCTCTAGAGCATGGTACCAAAGGTATCGTTGTCAGAAGTTGGTATGCGTTTTCGTGGACTGCCGCCGTCTTCAGTAGCAGGCTTCCGATGGCGGAAAGTGAATCCGACAAAGAGGCTCTTGCTCATTTCGTCATCGCGATCGGCCATGGTTTCCAGGGCCTGCTGCTTTTCATGCACCTCCTTGTACTTTGCCATGTCTGCTTCGTTGCTGAAGTCGTCGAAATAACCAGCATCAGTCTCCGAGTCCAGCTCGGGCACGAATGGGGCTCTGGTTTGCCGCAATGTTTCCCAGTCAACTTCGGCAAAGTATTGGTGGCTGTAAATGTCTTGACTATTGGAGAAGCGGCGAGTACGAGAGTTGATGCACCTGTGTAATGTAGTCAGTATCGCCATGGCCTGAACCAGAAGTGTATGAGTGTTCGGGAAGCTCACGTTGTGATGAAATTCCAGGTACGGTTGCTGAGAAAGTAGTTGGGGTCTTCCCAGACTGGTCGCTTCAGAACTTCCTTCCAATGCTTCAAGTTCCTCCACGTCTCGTCAGGTGTAGCTCCAGCAAACGGCGGGAATCCGGTAAGGGCTTCAAAAAGCATGCAGCCCAAGCTCCAATAATCAACTGTATAATCATACTCTTCCCCTCGAAGAACCTCCGGTGCCATGTAGTCAGGAGAGCCCACAATAGACTTGGCGTAGTTGACGTCGTTCTGTCGCATATTACGATAACTTTCACGACGCTCGGCAACTGTTCGCTGATCCATGGGCTTGCCAAAGGGAACGGGAGTCTCCGAGGCCTCTTCGAGTTTTATTCTCATAGACTCGATCCTTGAAGGGGCTAAAACACCAGCCGCCAGACCAAAATCGGTGAGCTTAACGTGACCAGTAGAGTCCACGAGAAAGTTCTCGGGCTTTAAATCTCGGTGGATATAGCCAAGCTCGTGTAGGGCGTTAACCGCACAGAACATTTCGGCAATGTAGAATCGCGCGTGCCGGTTTGACAAAACACCTGTGTTGTTAAGCAAGGTGCGGAAATCGCCGCCGGGCACGTATTCCATGGCAAGATAGATACTCTTGTCGTCTTGGAAAGAGTACAGCAGGCGGACGAGCCAGTCGCTTTGAGCGGTGGTAAGAATGTCTCTCTCGGTCAGGACGTGGCGGACTTCGTCGAGTTTGAAGAGTAATTTCTTGCTCATGACCTTCAGGGCGCAAACCTCACGGGTATCTTTCTTTTGCGCAAGAAAGACTTGGCCGTAGCCACCCTGGCCAACTTGAGTCAGGATCTGGAAATCGCCTTGGCGAAGTCTCACACGTCTCTTGCGGAGATTGGCTCGCTCTCGTCCCGCGTACTTTGTCCACATCTGGCTATGAGTTTGTTCGTCGGTCTCTGGCGGGGCAGGGAATTCGGCTTTGAAGGCAGCCAATCGATTCTGTCTCGAGCCAACGTAGGTCAGGAGATCAAAGTAATAGTCCAGGAAATCTACGCATATGCATTCGTTAGCTGTATGTTCGTTTGCAGGTATCTGTTGCAGCCGGCTGAGGGCGGTGGGGGTTGGTCGCGGTTGGGAAAAGTATGACATGTTACTAACACAATTGCGTCACATTGACGAGTCTCTTGACACCAGGCTTTTGCAAAATCTCTCGCTCCTCGGCTGTCAAGCCTCTTGACGTGTTGAATTTCTTATGTGAAGTCATCGGACGGTCCTTGGTCTCGTAGAGCTGCTGGCGAGACCGAGCGGCGTGACTGTGCTGAGCTGGTGAATCGGTCAATCCAAGTCTGGATGCCGGCGGTGTGTTTTCCTGACCCTGCCTCTTCAATGGGCTGCCAGGCGAAGTAGTCTTGTGTATGATGCTATCGTCGATGTTGATACTGGACTCATCCAAGGGTTGGGCGTTGGTTTTGCCAGAGGAAAGCGGAGTGATAACACTCTGAGGGCGAGTAAGCTTTAAAGGTGCATCCATTCCTGCTGAATGAAGCGTCATGGCGCTCTCGAATGCAGCAGGAAGATCATGTGCGCCGGGGGAATGGTCTTCTTGCTCGGACTGCCTTGTGGTGTGCTCGGTGGGTTGATGAAGCTATTGTGGTTGTTGATCTTTTTGGTCGGAGTCATGGGGCGGGGAGACGCATCTCCGGACGATTTGTCCTTGCTGCCTTGGAAGAAGTTGGACATGAAGCTCGCCATGTTGACGGGGTGCTCGGAGGCCGTGAGCAGGCAAGAATGAAATGATCAGTAGCGACTTGATATTGATAAAGCGTGTTGATGTCAAATCAAATAGAACAACAACGGCGTGGCAGGCAATAAATAGTTTAAGCCACACGTCGATGCAAAAGAGGCCCGACCGCAGGTTGTTTTCTCGACACGCACCGAGCTGAAAACCGAGAAAACACGATTGCACGCTGGGGGTGGTGGCGGGGTGGGCGATGTTTTCAGTCGTCAACTTTTGCCACTTGACGATGGACGGAGCAGGAGGCAGGAGGGATCTTGTTGTATCTTGCGTTTAGGTGCTGCTTATGCTTGTCACCAGGCTGCGGCCCCACCCAAGTCAACACGGTTGTAGGGGCAACAAGTCTACCCCCGCCTCGACCTGGTGTCCGTGGCTCACCCGCATTCCAGTCATCCTCCCAGTGTGCCAGCAAAATGATGCTTGACATTTGTGAGTGAAATTAACTTTTATAGTGCTTGATTTCCGGTTTGCCTTCAAGTTGATCCATGTCCGTTTTCCCGCTGTTGCCATAGCACCTGCGTCAAACATAAACACGCACGATGCCTACGGAGTACGTACCGCTATGAGCAGCATCATGGCGGGGTAAGCACGAGCGACTTGTTTCCAAAAGTACCCAGGTACCTTAGGTACCTAGGAACCGAAAACACGCGTTTCGTCATTCAGATCGCGCACGACCTTGCTACAAGCCAAGAAATGACATACCACAACAAGGAAGAAAAACCCCACCCTTTCCTTCATGCTCTACGCTGGACTCTACCAGCTCCTTCGAATTGTGACAAGCTTAGGCATGGGGAGGAATGGGAATTTTTTTCAGTTCCCTGGTTGACCACTACCAGCTGCCCTGCGCTCGAAACGGTCAAGATCGTTGCAAAATACCAGTGACGCAACGGTCAGGCAACGGTTTGAAGAAAGCAAGATTCGACGCACTTGAATCTCGCTTACAGCTGACCCTCGAGGCTCCATCTCGTCACTACTTACGGATTACTCCGTACTCCTTGTCAATTACTGTGGCTCGCGGGCAGTGAGCAACTCGGGTAACACTTGGCTCACGAATTGGACCAGAGCATCTAATCTTATCAATCTCCCCACCCACCCTAGTTTGCCATCACTTGATCAAGTCGGCTGATGCCAAGCTCGGTTGCACCATTGTAGCCACCCACCGTCGAACTTTTTGCATGTCCTTAAATCCCTCATATAGGCAGGAGCATCGTACAATGTACATTCTCCGACTATAGATATATCGCGAGCTCCTGTGCTTGTCCATCCGCCTATTCTGTTCTTTTCTGATGCTTCCAGGTCGTCCGACGTCTCACTGGAAGCTGACTTGTTAGTGACAGCCATCACATGCCCCTCGAGCCGCCACCCACCACCACCTCCGAAAAACCGTCCATCACCATCATCATGAAGCTTCTCAACACCATCGCAGGCCTGTCTGGCGTCGTCACGGCCGTGCAAAGTCCTCTACCCGTGCTGGACCATTGCGTAGAAGTGTCCGAGATCCCGACAATCTATGAATCGGCCGTGATGGGCCGACGAATCCTCGCCCTGACCAAGCTTGGCACGTTGTCCACCATCATTCCTCAGCCATCGGACCGAGATGTCAACAGTCAAGTAATCCGTCCTGGTGGCGTTGCCGGCCAGCCCATCGGCTTGATGGAATATGTGGCTGACTGTGAGGACGAAGGGAACCCGACTATTCTGGCTCTCAAGATCGGCACGAGCTTCAGGAACGTTCGTGCTGGTTCTAACATTACACTTTCGATGAGATGGACTCCTCCGTATGCCCCAGCCAAACGCATGTCCTTGATGTCTCGCCTATCGGCCTACATCCCCTCTCTGGGTCGGAAATGCCCGTATAACTCGCCACTAGAGCATCAAGACATCCCTGACGCAGTGCCATACTCGGCTGCTAATTTGCCTCGATTCTCGCTATTCGGCTACTTGGAAACCATTCACACCGACAATGAGTCGTCGACGAGGTTGGCAACATGTTATACGGCAAAACATCATGACGCCCGGTATTGGCTTCCAGGAAACCGTATCCACGAGAGTGAGTGGACGAGATTGGTTGTCACGCATGTCTACTGGATCGGAGGCTTCGGGGACAGAGCGTATATCGGATGGATCCCTGTTGAGCAATGGAAGAAGGTGACAAGGGCAGATTGGGAGGCTATCAAATTGCCCGGTGAGAAGAAAGACTGGAGCGAGTGGAGTGTGGGAAAGGCCGAAGAGCTGTGAGGCCACCAAGGAAAGATCCCAACTGTTCCACGCTGTCAAGTTGAGATCATTGGGGTAAAGTTATTCCAGTGAACATGACTAATATCGAGTATCAACAGTCGATAGCAATGCACAGGCCCCAACAATAAGATAGATATGTTAATTGACGAATAGAGACCGAATTTTTTGAAGAGAGTTGAGTCTGTGACGATATCAGCAATATGCCGTGAGTCGTGAAATTGAGGTTGAAGCGGCGCAACCAAGCCATCCCAGATCATCTGTGAGGTACATCGACTGCATCCGGTGGTAATTGCGCGGGGAATCTATCCGAAAGGCCCAACGGCCGTGCTTGATGGCATTTCATAAAGCAATTAGCCTTTTAGGCTATATTTAGTTGGCTGTGAAATGCCTTTCTCGGACCAGATCTGGGCTGTCTTCCCCTTTGATACATTTTCGTCGACCCGCTTGGCTGAAACAGACTGTACGACGACGACAGGCCGCAGAGTTCTGGAGTCAGTATCCAAATCGCCTCGAATTCGAAAATGTCAATTGCCCCGCACCCCAAGAGTTAGCCCATTAGCTAGGCTGCCACCGACCAGTCATGACGGGCAAGAGGTGGAAACTCCAAGACGGGTGGCGACTGGTGGTGTCTGGTGGTGTCTGGTGGGCACGCGACTCACGATTTCACAAGTCTGGTCCGTTTTGAAAACAAGCTTGGCAACAGTTGCGTTTTAAAGTAGTCGGCGAGTTTCCTTGCGATTCGGCTGGGCGCTTGTTTGGTAACACGGATAGATCAACATTCGAATGGTCAGGTCATACTCCGTAGGCACTGCCAATACGCGCGGCCCTACGAAGTACGGAGTATGTGGCCAAAAATGTACATCGGAAAAGCAATCGGAGATGGACAAGAGGATGCCAGGCAGGCTTGGGCTGAGCACTGGAATGCAGCATCCACTCGGTGTTGCAGATCGTTACAAACCCCTTCGTTAGTTGCCAACGTGTCGACATCTGGTCGCCCTCGTCGGCGGCAAACCCGATAAAACCATGACCGACTATCGTCGACGACACGGCGATTCATTCAAGCATTTCCGAGTCGTGGCGGACATGCTGGCGACCTATCAGAAACATAGCTGAAGCTGAGGCCGACCAATTTTCCCGACCAGACACGACGCTAATGACAACCGACAACCCAGAGGATTGACGGATTGACGGGAAGGCTCTGCGCTGAGAGATGATAGAATCGGCGCAGACAACTCCTGCATGGCGGCACTAGTGAAGAAGCCGTGCTGCGTTGCATGCAGCACATATTTATGTTTCGGCGAAGCAGGCAGGTTGAGGATGTACGCAATACGGGACGAAGCACGGTGGTACGACATGAATTTTGGACGTGTCTGTGTTCTGCGTTCCGCATTGCAACATGTGGCAGGACCCAGGCACCCAGGTTTTGTCGAAATTTCCCGTCCCCCGGTTCCCCGGGCGTGCGCCAATGGGTGGAATGGGTTGGCTGATACGGAGTATTATTAACCCTTTCCCTTCAACCCATCACACCTTCACCAGCACTCAGCTCTCTCATCTATCTCAAAGAGAGCTGTTCGTATTATTACATTATTACATACAAGCACGGTCAGTTTCTTGGCAGATGGATGCCCACTGGCAGCTACAGTACTTGTACAATCGATTCAATCCCAACCGATTCAACACTCCATCATCAGGTTCAACGGCCCAGTCCCCAACCAGTCACGTTCGTCTGGTCCCCACTCCTAAAAGGTCCTAAAAGAACCTAAGAGAGGCAAGAGGGAGACTTGACTTGACCCTTTGCAGCGGCCACGGCGACACCCGCACTGGGCCAGCCACACACACACCCACCACTCCCCATCGCCGCCCATCGCCACCCCCGCCGGTCCCCGCCCCTCTCGCCCTCCCGCCCCTCACGTGTTTATGTGTTAGTCGATTGATTGATTATTGATTGATTGACTGCACCTGCCGGGGTGATCCAATCTTGCCTGCGCCCGCGTCAACGACTCAGCGCAGCGTCTTACGGAGTACGGAGTGGTCCGTGTCGCCCTTGCAAGTCCTTGCAAGTTGGTCCTTAAAATTAGTACTGTGAACACCCGCATCCGCGTTATCCACACTGGACCTCCTGCCATTCCTGACCTCTCCCCAGAGCCTCTCTCCAGAGCACTCGAGCATTCGGCTTGCTCTCAACAACGACCCGACGCTCGACATCGACACTCTCAACGCGTCTTCCAAGGTGCAGCCCCGCCGAGCCGCCGACCTTGCGACGGGCGCCCCTTTCTGCACTCGGTTCGGTGCTACCTCGGGTGCGATCCGCGAGCCTTCTTCCTTTCGCACTCGGCGCTGGGCTTCATCATCCTACGTCAAGCGGCAGGTTGGGCGCAAACTTCACCTCCATGTCGCTTGGACGACACATTGCATTAGACCTTGGCATGAATTAGTCATCTCGAATCTCCTCTGCACCTTCGAAATCCATAAATTGCAGCATTCATCGGGATGGCGCCCTCTCGCCCGTGCGAATCATGACCTCGAGGACCCCCATGGGCGTCCAGCCGCGACAGCCTCAACGAGGGCTCGGCTCGACGCTGCAGGTCCAGAGGCCTTCGAATCACCATCAACGCACCATATCATCCTCTCAACCACAATATCTTCCAACATCACCCTCCAGGCGAGATCCTGCTTCAGTGCCCGACTCCAACATCGAATCCGCCGATGCATTGTCCGCCCGCCATGTGTCAACTCCCAGACGACAAGGCTCCAAGTTACGGCTTGAGCTTTCCAACGAGCTCACTGCCGCTGGGTCAATGTCGGCGGCCGAATCGCCTCAAACACTCACACCGTCTCGAATGATGCCTGCTCCCGAAGCTATGGAGACGGAGAACCTGAGTCCGACATTGTCTAGGGCTTCCCAGCAAGATGCCTCTGACAACCCCCTATGCCAATGCCTCAACGAAGGCTTCCAAAATCCTCGCAAACCGTTCCCTCGTCGCGACCAACGGTGCCCACAACGACTCCGGCTAGAAAAGACGCAAGGCCGAAACCGTACACAGTCGAGATGCCGGTCGCCGCGCCCCGGTTCGTGAGGACGAGCCGGAATGATACTACTACTCGAGATCCTTTCAGCAAAGGCCTATTTTCGGGCCACGCCGATTTCTTCCTTGGTCCGGTGTTCATCACGAAGATGAGTGGAGTACTGAGGCTATACAAAAGGGCACATGGGACAGAGGGAGCCAGAACGAAGCATCGTCCGCTCGACTGGCCATTTTCCCTGCTTTGAAACAGAAAAGCGGTCTCAATGCCCTGTCTACCATCTTCATGGGCGTCCTCAACCAACGAAGGCATCGCGGACAGATCACCGCACCCTCAACCTTCAAACCACCTCCCCGAGTCACTCTTACCGACACAAAACGAGAGATTTGGCTCAAGGATCTGGCCAACTCGGCCATATCTTTACGACGTTTGAGTCGAACGATTCCTCACGGCATTCGCGGCCGAACTCTACTTGACCAATGTCTAAACAAGGACGTTCCCACGGAACGTGCAGTGTGGCTGGCCAAATGTGTTGGTGCCAATGAAATTAGAGCCTTCAAGAGAAAAGGAGCCAGTGGAGCGTTCGTTCTTGGAGGCGAGCTCAAATGGATTCGAGACTGGACTGTCTTTGTAGAACAGTTTCTTGAAGCTGTAGTGTCTGCTTTTGGAGAGCCTGATTGGAAACCCAAGGTGACATACGCGTACGTGTTCCTCCTCACAGATGACAAGGCTGCACATTCATGCTAATGAGCCATCTATTCCATAGCATCCGGCTTGCGACATGTCTCTACTCTGAACAGCTGCTAGACCGCGATCACTATCTTGAATGGATCATCACTGGCTTGGAAAATAGCCCCCAGTCGAGAATCCCCATGTGGATTTTAATTGCCCAAATACATTGGGCTCATTTGCTACAGCTACGAAGATGCGGCAGACGATTGGTCTATTCAATACTCAACCATCTGCATACTGTACGGGAAATTCCATCCCCATACTTTTACTTGCATCCATGGAAAGAAAGCTGCTAACTTCAGTTGGCAGATTGAGAAGGACCCCGATGGAGATATTCTCTTTCAACTGGCCGGCCAATTGTCTACATTGGTCCATTCGCTCGTCAAGGACAATCCCGAGAGCTTCGTTTGTCCACCGGCTTGGCAACGCTTCAGCGAAACGCTGAGACTAAATATTCCCGACGACGATACC
This sequence comes from Epichloe scottii, assembly GCA_021950295.1. Lineage (NCBI taxonomy): Eukaryota > Fungi > Ascomycota > Sordariomycetes > Hypocreales > Clavicipitaceae > Epichloe > Epichloe scottii. Next base: position 2,810,872 of record CP083245.1, read on the forward strand.
GCGACCCAAGAGGCGTACAGCAACATCAAACTCCGAAATGCGAAGCTGTCAGTGGCGAGCACGACCTCCCCAACAGGTGGCCGCCAACACTTGGTGCAGCTTCTTGATGCAACATTGCAGGGGAAATGTGCTCGCGACCTGGCCACCGAGTGCTGGGCATCTGCAGAGGACAAAATCGGCATGATCAAGGGGTTGTGGAATGGGCCGTTTCGCTCCACAGGCCTGGCTTATCAAAGATATATGTTGCCGCTGGACTGATCAAAGCTTGGAGTGCCTTCCGAGTAAATGCCACCTCTGCCATTCTTGACGTCCTTGGAGATATCGCCCCTGGCGATCAAGTTAGGAAAACCCTCATGATTCGACTTGTCTCCGAGTTGGTACGGTCTGGACACTTCTCTGTTCCTCGGTACATGCAGTGGCTTATCGGTCGTGGTGGCCTTCACAGCGCCGACGACATTGACCCAGTCGATGGCCCTTGCGCATCTCGTCTACTGGTTGAACTACCCGTTCATTGTTTGCCACAGGAGCAGACCTCCCAGAGAGGCAACCTTCTTCGACGCGCTGGCAACTATTCTGTGATTGACGAAGGAACCGACACCGGGAACGCACTCGAATGTGTGGATAATTCTCTTGGCTTGGCTGCTTACCTCGGAAACTTCGATGCCTCGCGCAAGCCCATATCACGAAACAAACTGCTGCGGAGGGTGACCAACAGCAGCAGAGCAGTCCAAAGCGCCATCGGCGCCCACCTATGTGATGCCGTCACAACACGCCTTCCTCGCAACTCCAATTTCGTCATGACGGTGGAATTTTTCACCTCCATTCGCAACACGATGGAAACCATTGGAGACTTTACCAAGCTTGCAGGCATTTTGAGAAGCTGTTCTTCTGGCCCCGATGCAGATGTGCTTGCAGCCTGCGTCGACACCATCAACGCCAATCTGGATGTCTTCATGGCCATGGGATCTGCACAAGCATTGTTCGATGTTTTTGTTGAACGGCTCAAGGCAATCAGCCGCGAACCAGGCATGACCGTACGGCCGTTACTTGCGGCGCTTTCGGCCCTTGCCCAGAGGCTGCCCGGCAGAGACGACCTCGCCAAGCAACTGTCGCTCGAATTGGCCCAGAGCGACCGGTCCAACGCCATTGATGCCTGTTCACCAGTTTCCGACAGCATGGCAGTTCAAGCTCAAACCGCCGAAGGAGAGGTCTCGGAGCAAATTGACAAGCTTCTAGCAAGCGGAAATGTCATTGATCACCCTACCATGAACCGTCTTTTCCGCTACATTGCCCCGAAATTGGAAGCCGGGTGGATCAAATTGGATGACAGTCGCCGAGTATTCGCATCACTGCTCTCAAGATTGCGCATGTTGGATGCACCTCATTTCGACAAACTCATGGCGGACTGGATCAGTCATATTAGGACCTTGAAGAAACGACCGCCTCTGCTAGAGCTCTTGCCACTTCTTGTCAGCTTAGGGTGCCTATCAATATCGACCATCTTCCACACGGCGAACGCAGGCTCTGTGATGGCCGAAAGTACAACCGAAACAACGGTGCCAAAGTCGGCTACCTACCTACAGGAACTCCTCCAGTTGATTACGATGAGAGTACCAACAACTCCGACACTCAAGGCAGAAGAGGCTTATCGTTTTCGAATCCAACAACACAGTGCCAAGTTTGATCATGCTAAAGCTTTGGTGCAGTTGATACGGAATGCGCTCATCGAGTACTCAGCCCTTGAAGCAGATGATGGTGGAAGCTCTCTGCTGCCTTTGGACAATACAGAGTGTCAGGATTCTCTTATGGAAACAATGCGATTGTTGGTTGTAGCAGATTCAGCAATGGTGGCGGAGGTACTGAACGTGAGCACACTGCCGCCTGCGGCAACAGCATTGGCCCAAAAGATTGTCACTCGACTTTTGTTGCCCGAGGAAAGTCCAGACCGACATCCATCTTTCGACCAGATACTGCGTCTTGCAAATGATTTGACGATGCCATTCTGCCAACTAAAGCTCAACCTGGATCTTTCGACCAACCAGCCCGGCACAAACACGGGCGATGAAGACGGACCACGGCGATTCGAGGCCTTTGCAAAGGCGATGGATAATGCTATCCAATCACAGAACATTATGTGGACAAGCATGCTGCCGTGTCTGAGCGAGGACATCACGCAGGGGTTCAACCGGGAGGCACACACCAGGTTTCTGGATTTGATACCAAACAGCAAGTCCGAAACAATCGCCAACGACACCACAAACAGCAGTCGGATTCACCTTGCCGAAAATCTCCTCGGCGTGATTGAAGCCATCAACTCGGGACAGTCGCCGCCGTCCAGGCCGTCGTCACTCACCAACAATCTGGTTGATAAGTTGTCAGACCTGTGGGACATCATCGCATCACAGGATGAAGCGCGGTCTCCGGCCAAGAAAAAGTCTTTGAGCACTGGCTGCCTGTTTTGTTGAGATTCATTACGCTGTACAGCATGCACGAAACACCCAACAATGCGGCGACCCCAGGGCTCTCGGCCGCGATGAAGCCTTCTCAAACGGTCAATCATGAAGCAAAGGCTCGCATCATTATTGTCTTGTGTGGACTTTTGCTCGAGATGGAGGCTCTACCGCCAGGAGGCACAGCAGGGTCGTTGTGCCAGCAGATTTTTGACGTTGCGATCCTTCTGGTTGATGCGTTGCCAGATGATTTGCGCACGCAATGCGCCAAATCTATCCTTTTCCTCCCCGGCTCTACCGCAAATACGAGCACTACGTCTGATCCACGCATGTATTATTTGTTCAGCACCCCGCGCCCCACGTCGGCCGAGAATCTCAAGCTCGCACATCGCGACAAATCGTGCCTGCCATACACTGCGGCGGCCAGGGGCATGGGTGCCATGTATGGCATCGGGCCAACATCCAACGAGCGCCTCAGTCCCTTTGTGATTCGACGTTGGGAGATTCTCAGCGAGCCGACTCCCAATGTCGGCGAAAACGATACAAGTCTCAGCCTGGGGCTGTTCGAGGCGACCAAAATACAATAGATGATTTCGTCGCGCCACCACAAAGTCTTTTCTTGCCTTGTTTTCTTCAGTTTGTGGAAGCACTGACCCTGTATGAATGTCCATGATACGCTAGAACGAGATTGGGAGATTCGGGAATAATACCTATTTTACGAACCACAAGTACATTACACTATTCTGTTGGAGAATGATTGCTCCCCTTTCATTGCCTTTTTTTTTTTTTTGGTGGCGGGTGGGAAGCGGAGATTGGAAGAGCATTTTACAAGGATACTCGATTTGAAGCATCTTTTTCTTTTTTCAAATTTTCTTTTCGTCTACGGGGAGTATGTATGCCTTCTCCTTGAATCTGCATGGGATGAGCTGCTGCATGGGGTTGTTTTCCCAGCATTTTGCCTCTTTTGACCTCTCCCAGGGCTCTTTTATTTTTAGGACATGAAGTAACGGTGGCTGGCGCATCGGCAAGGCGTTTGTTGGCATTCAATGTTCGAGTAAGGTACGAGAAACTTGCTTGGATACATGGGGAGGAGGCTCTTCACCATCATTATCGTATGGATCTCCCCAGAGGGGTTGAGGCGTATTCGTATCCCCTGGAATAGAAGTCTTGGCATCCATTTGTAGCTCTTCAACAATGTCGCCATATCTGTTGCTCTTCATTTCAATTCGTCTTGTTGAGGTCAGCGATTATGGACCTGGTCAGAATTGCATTGCCCTGCTCGCACGCATGACGAACATGTTGCTGGCTTCCTCTTCGAGAATACAGTGACGTGAAAATGATTCCACTTCTTCCTGCCTTGCCATGTTTGACTCTCCTCGTTTGTTCATACAGTAGGACGATGAGACAGGAATACAATATAAAAGAGAGAACAGGAAGCGACGACGACTTGAGGAACACAAGACTGCGCGTAATGACTAAAGACAGACATACGCCAATGCAATGGACTATCCGGGTGTCACGAACAGTCAACTGGGAAAGGAGAAGATGAGAGAGGAAAAAACACCACCAGAACCAAAACCACAAGACTCGGTCGTCATTCGCCATGATGACCGAGCCTTCAATCCATTTGCGTTCTCTTACGTCTCAACACTCGTCTACCTGTTTTCGATTTCCACTTCCACTTCCACTTCCACTGTCCATTTTTTTCAATCCTCATCGAAAATCTGATATGTATTCTGCAAAATTGTATCAATCACCTTGATTTGCCAGCCGGCATCGGCAATGGCCGTACTGGGATCGGATCCCATGAGAGTAGGACCGAATATGACGGCCAGGTTATGCGAGTTCATCCTGTTGATGTGGGAATTGTCCGTGACGCGATAGAGATGGAGCGTCATGGCGCGGAGGGTGGCGTAGTTGGGGTCGGGGAGGGAATTGATGATGGAGTGCAGGGAGTCGCGGCGGACAATGTCGTCGTCGTGTTCTGTTTTACGAAGAAGAGAGGTTTAGTAAATCAAGTGTCAGGTGGAGGAGGGACGATAGGTGGTTATTGAGGGGTTTGGCATACTGGCTGCGTTGACGAACGCATCATGGTGCTCCAACGTGAAGAGGGGATCGGGAAGGTCTCGGAAGAATTGCTTCAGGAGGCCCGTTACGCTGTTGACATCATGGTAGAAGTTCTCTGGGTTTCTGAAGTCGAGGGCGGGATTGGACGACTCTGCATATGGGGACGACTGTGTCAGTTTTCTCTGCCACGGAATAATTTCCATGGCTGTCGAACATCATGGGCAGGACGTACCGGCGTCAAACATGCCCTTGAGCTTGTTTATGTGGTTTAGCGACCCGGATTGTCGATAGATGCCCTCGACACCTAAGCCGAAAAGATCAACGGCCTGAATACACTGATAGACTACCATTGGCACTGCCAGCCCGTCTCTTTCATACAGACGGTCCAGTGAGACACCAAAGACTGGCTGAGACGGTGCTGACGCATTGATCCTCGGCGCTGCGGCATATGCTGGAGGCGGCGCAGGATTGTAGCCGGGGCCGCTGGCTGGGCCGCTGCTACGAGGATCCCTGTCGTTGGGGAATTGTGAACCTGAACCTGGCGGGGGTGCCGAGGAATGTGGCGAGGGCTGAGGACCTTGGAACGGAAGTACTCCCAACTGAGGTGGCCCATATGAGCCCATCGTGTTTCCGTATCGAGGAGCCGGCTGGGCGGAGTTCCTGCTCGAGAACTGCTGCTGTTGCTGGGGAGCCTGCTGGCTCAGCATGTTGCCATGGCTGAAGCTGCGTCCGTGGTTCTGGCCGTACTGTCGGTTTGGATCCGGCAGGTTGCTTCCCTGGGGCTGTCCTGAAGGAGGCCCTTGTGATGGAGCAGGACTCCCCGTGGCACCAAAATTGCCGGTGCTGCTTCTGGATCCCATGGAAAAAGATTGGCTAGGTTGCCCGTCCATGGGACCAGAAGTTTGACCAGCCATCTGTGGCACATGTATGCTGGACGAGGGGGGTTGAGTAGCGGCGGGAGATGATGGAGGATTCAGTATCTAACGGGAACGGAACAGGTCAGTCAAACACTTGCTGCATTCGGTTGAGAGACAGAGAGAGAGAGAGTTTCATGTAGGAAGAAAATTTCAAAGACGTACAGGGTTGCGCTCGTATTTCACTTCCGAGTAGGGTTGAATCTTGCTGTGCTGGCTGGCAACAAAATCATCCATGTCCTTGTGGTTGTCAATCGCAGCAACGGCTTGGCGCAAGCTTCGTGGCTGACCAGCGCCTTCGGGACCTTGGTTCTTGAATGGGCTGACAATCAAGCCATTGCCAAGCAACAACTTTTCGTTGAAAGCAGCTACATCGCATTGTCAGTGCCGAACGAGAAGAGCACAGCAACAGCAGAGTGGAGATGAGGGCATACCGAACTTCTGCATCTGCAGTGTGATGGCCGAATCCGTCTCGGTAATGAGCTCGTGGAGAGCCTTGACGGCCTCTGGTCGTGCAGACTTTTCCAAATGGGCCTTTTCGTTCTGCAAAGTCTGCACATGGCTTTGATATGTCTGATCGGCTGCTTGGACTTTCCGAAGCAAATCCTCCTCCTGCTGAGCGGCGGATTTATGGGCCTTGAATGCGCCAAGCACTTTGCCGCCTTGTTTCGCTTCGCCAGTCCTTGTACGATCGTACTCTTCAGCTAGAGAATCATACTTGGTCTTGCTCTTGCGCATGACCTGCTCCAAATCTGCCACCTTTTGCTCGGCAGACAAGCCGTTTGCCTTCCACATCTTGCGTCCACGCTCTCCATTTGCAACAAGCTCGAGTAAGTCCTCATGCATTTGATGCAGTGAAGCAGCAAATTGCGAGCCATTCTCCGCCATTCGGTCGTGGATAAAGACCATTTCGTCGTAGGATCGAGCAAAAGTGCCTTGTCGATGTTCAGGGCGGCGTGCGTTGTCTTGCGTCAACCGACATAGTTTCCGAAGACTTTGCGCGTGGTCATCCTCGAGTACAGATCGCTTTTTCAGAAACAAGGCAAATTCTTTGGCAGACGCTACGCTCTGTTTCAGGCGGTTCAACAGGGTGGGAATCCCGACCTATTCAAGGGTCAACACATGACATGTGCGATGGATGATATGAGCCACGTAGCGCATGGGAGACAGTGATGCGTACCTCTGAAGACAAGACGTCGCTAACGTGCTTCGCAGTCATCGGGTCAACTGTCGACTTGACTGGTTCATTCGTCAGAGGAGCAGCAGTAGACGGACCTTGCTCCGACGACCCGTTGTCGGGTCCCTCGCCGCTCCGCTTGCCATCTGAGCTGATGTCGGCTGCCGCAGCGTCAGTTTCCGATTGGAATGGCTTTCTTTCGTCCACGTTCAAGCTGCTAGATCGCTCACGATAGTGATGTGGTGGAGGCGACAGGGCATCATCGTCGCCGGACTTTCGCACGTCGGCCATGGTGAGACCGAGGTTGGGTGGTTTGGAGCAGATGCGGGGAGAAATTGAGGGAAAGACTGCTTTGCAGATGACTCCTCGGGAGGGCAGCAGCAAGGACCAGACCGAGTTGCAGCGTTGAAGTCGGAGAGAGCCAAGGTCCGGGATGATGTCGTGGGTTTTCGATGTGCCTGACTAGTAGTACATGTAAGTAGTTCAAGCTCGGCACCCGACGGCGCAGCACAAAGACAATCGGCGTGGCTGGCTTTCCGACCGCGACACGACGTGCAAGGTTGGAAACCAAACGGCTCGAACGTGACCGCTTGGGGGCGAACGATGATCCGACACTCAAACGCCTGGCCGAATACGAAACGTGGTGGCCGAATGCGTGGGTGCGAGAAAGAAGGTGAATGGAACCAAATATCAAACAGCCAACGTGTTCCGTTGTTCCGCGAGGCAGGCGCAGTACATGGAGTTACGTCAGGAGGCCTGCAGAGTGTTTGTTGGGCTCGCCCCCAGTGCGCATCAGTGCGCCGTAGCGGTCCGAGTATCCTGTACCCCGCTACCCGCTGCTATTGAGGAGCGCGCTGAGCCACCAAACGCCGGGACCTGTTTGGTATGACGTACGGAGTACCGGGTACTGGTCTTGAGTGCGCCAGCCAGTGGACAACGTGCCTTTATTTTTATTAGCACAGCCAGCCAGCTTCACCGCCCTGTAGTCCTTATGTACTGCCCGCTCTACTGTCTGCCCAGGTTCCAGCCATTACGTTGGGCACAGAGGTAAGGACTTACAGGCGATATACACACGCTTGCATACGCAGCGGCTTGCCTAATTGGAAGAATATGCGATGTGATGCAGTCTCTACCTTGAGTCAGCTGTCACGAGCCATTCAGTGTTATGCTACGGCGACAATTAGAGTCAATCATCCACATGCTCCCAGTCCACCCCAAACAATCCGCGGGGCAATGATCACGATATTCCTCACCCCATCTGTGAGCGCCTGCCACTGATAGCGTACGTTCGTTCCACCGCCGGCCTCGAGCACCAGCAACAGCACCAATATCAAAGTTGTGTCCAATATTGTGTTTTTCGAATATGCTGACAGAAGTAATAAGAAAACACAGCTCGAGTTGCCGAAACCAACAGCGATGAGAAAAGCGAGCCTGAGTTATTTCCTCACCGACCAGGTAAACCTGTCGGTTATGCTACTTGACATCCTTGAATCAAGGTGACAATTGTCCAGCGCCTCAACCCCGAAAGAATTCGACCCGATCTTTTGTTTTCCCTAGATCATCACGTACACTCTGACATGAAACAACTTCTGAACACGGTCGTCGTCAATCATCCATTGTATTTTTTATTTTGCAACATCCCCTTCCCTCAGTACCCATGCAAGCGTCCGCCACCATGATTCTTTATCGCAGACGTCTGGCCTCACGTTCGGACTCGAGCAGGCAGAGGATGTCGTCCTCACGAACTGCGGTAGGAACATAAAAGGTTAGTCTTCAATGAAAATCTGGACAACATTGCGATAGCCGTCCGGCATCGACGGAATCGGAGGACATACCGGGTCCCTTGACGTTTCGGATGATAGATCGTGTCTGGTCGTCCATGAACTCGACGCGCACCTGGGTGACACCACCACGAGAGCCTATGAAGAAGTCATCGTGTTAGCCTCCCATTACATCCCAAAATACAACTGTCCCCTTTCACAAATCAAGAATTCCTTCCCGTCGTTGGAACCACAAGAAGAGCGATGAGCCACTTCTCTGGGCCCATCAACGATAAGAAGGAATCTCAAGCGAAACGAGGAATGGCGAGCAAGAAAGAGTCGAGTTTCGATTCATCCATTGCCTCCAATCTTTTTTCGTCGGGCATCTTGTCGAGCGAAGGGGGATAGAAATCGTGAGGCCGTACCAGTTCGACCGAGAACTCGGGTCACCTTGACCAGCTTGACGGGGGCCTTGGAGGAATCCATTGTGGAATTTGTGCTTTTTTTGGAGTTTGTCGAAGCGTGACGTGTGGTGCTGGTCGAGGAAAAGCGAAACTTGGCGAAAAGATTCCCTGGCTGGTGGTTTGGAAAAGTGGATGGCCTTTCTATTTTGTGCTATTCGCCAGGGTTTTCGACCGCTCCGGGTCGGTGGGAATCCAGTGTGCCCCGCCAGCCGAGCAAATGTCACGTGTGCGACTGCAAAGCCCCAAGAAAGAGCCCCAATTGAGGTCTGCGTGCCTCGGATAAACTGATACCCCGATGACTGGCACGAATAAATGGACTTGGGCCAACCACGACGCCCCCATCCACGTACTCCGTAACTCACATCCCATTCTCGTTGATCCGGACGACGCAGCGCCTTTCTTTGTCCCTTTCGATCAACATTCCGCATATCGCTGCAAGGAAAGCCTCAACCCCCAAGTTGCATTTCCATTTCCATTGACAAGTTCATGTTTGCGCGATGACCACTCGGCTATCACGACGTTGCGTCCCAGTAAACGAAGTAGCCGCAATTTCTCTCCGTGCAGCGACTTGCACGATGGCGTCTTGTTTACTCTCTTGACAGGTCATATTTCCTCCGTCCAGAAAGTCATACCCACACACCCCTCCCTCTTGTCATACTTGATCATTTGGACCAATGTCTTCTTCCCCCGCGCGTCTGATCCGACATTTACGTGACCGATTCTCCGCCTTTCTTATTTTGTGAAACCCCCCGGCTGTCTTTGATGGGTACCTCCTTGCACCGTCTGGAGGAGCCCAGTTCAGATCGAGCTTCTCTCCTGCAGCCACCATCGGGTATCTGTGGTTGCTCAAGCCGACATACACATCTCACATCCTGACGCCCAGATTCAGGTTCGGGTGGCGGGACGTGCTTCCTGAGCTGAATCGCCATGTTTCCAGCGCTGTTCTCGGCACGCATCGTTTGTGCCGTGGTAATTGGTGCGCGTGGTGTTGGGCTTTCATGTAGATCTACGACCAGGCCTTGCCTACATCATTGAGATTGACATGACAATTCGGCAGTTTTCTAGACGCTATGAGGACTTTTACATCTCTTGTTCACTATTTTGTACGTACAGACCATGGCAGCATAGGCACGCATGTCCTGCCCGCAATACCTACTAGCGACGCATGTTCTGAATGAGCCCGGGGTGTGTCAATGCCCGCAGGGAGTAAAAGAGAAGAATGAAATGGTGGGAAAATTTGGTTGACTCGTCGCGGCCATACCCCTTGCCTTAAAGGCAATATGAGCCAAATATAACAAAGGAAAAGTATGTGGTATATGTGAGCGAAGAAATAGAGAACAACATGCGTGGAATTACATCATCGTACACACAAATTATAAATGAGGTACAGAGGAGTTTTTGTCCATCGTGAAAGGTGAATCGTCAGGACTATGAAATCAGGGAATAAGAGAATGTTTTCTCATCACGCGCGCATTGCGCTGAGGCCTCTGTCGTTGTGTTGGGCTCTGGCCAGGTGGGCGGAGCCATTATCGAGTATTTGAGGCCATCTCTCTCTTGGAGTTGCTTGCATTGTACCTCGATGGCCAGGATCCATCTTGATGTAAGGCGAGACTGGCGCGCCTCGAAGACACTTTCGAACGTTTTCTGCTCTCGCGGTAGGCTTTCGCGAAGCTCATCCATTGCTTTTTGGTTGCGTTCCACGAGAGCCTCCAGCGCAACTTGGTGTTTCTGAGCAAGCTCTTCCATTCTTTTCGATTGGCGATCTCGCATCATGTTGATCTTGGCTTGGTGTTGACGTTCCATGTCGTCCCGAAGGTTGTACTGATGACCCAAATCTCGAAGATTCTGTTCAGTGACGACTCGAGGAGGTCCGTTCGACGCGCTCGGGTTTTGTCCCAAACCATCGCAGTAGGCCTCCATGTGCTTGATGCGAACCTTGATGCTCCGCGCGGCCTGAGCGAGGGTTGATCGAAGATCCAACTCCTCAGTAATCTGACGGTCTTCCATCTGACTTATGGCTTTGGATTGTTTCTCTATGAGTTCTTCTTTGTCTTGAACATGCTTGCGTGCCAGTGCGACCTCTTGTGCAGCTTGGCGTGCTTTCAAAGCGCCTTGAGCAGATTCTTTGAAGTCCAGCATCCTTTGCATTTCTTTCCTCTGGGCGTCCAGCAAGAACTGGACTTCCGGGTGCTCCTTCGATCGTTTCTCGGATTCATCCCGTTGTGTGGCCTGCGCAGCCTCTGCCTCGGCAACTCGCTGCTGTTTTTCTCCGCGCCTTTCGGCTAAATGTTCTTCACCTTTGCACGGATTATTAGGACAGCCAGTAGCTGTGTCCCACACACCTCCGCATGCATGACAGAATTGTGCGTCGCATGCACAGGTCGCTATTTCAGTTGTTTCGGTGAGCTCGACTAGTTTGCGGCACCTGTAGCAACGCCTCCAACTGCCGCTGCCGCCGATCTTGAGAGCATCCGAGAGTTCCCAATCTCGTGGACAGTGCGTTCCGATTTCATGCTCGCCTTGCTTACAGATTATGCATGATTTGGACTGACACTTGAGACAAGTGACTGTAGACGGCATACTTGAGTCCACCCTCTTCAGTGGCGGTATAAACTCTCCGCACACTGGATTGCAGCAGAATACCCTTGATTCTGATGGAGTACTGTATTGGAGGACAGCCTTGAGGAAAGACTCTTGGACGTCGATATCCAGGCATCTTTGAATGGTTTCAGACGGCACCGGCTTCGCGCAGCAACTGGGCGGCATGCTTGATTCATGCTTGATTGCTTCCACAACCAGGCCCCGCAGACAATGCGTGCAGTTGACGTGTCCGCACGGCAAACTTTGCGACGGCGCACTAGACGCGTTGAAGGGAGAATGACATTTGCAGCAAGACCTAGATGTTAGAAATGGTTAGTTGGCCACGGTCAACACTAGGATATGAAAGGCGGCAAACATACATGGGGGTTTCGGGGGCGCGAGCCGACTTTTTCTGAGTCTGATTCTGTTTCGAAAGCCTGACGTGACACCAGACAGACTCTTTCTGGTGCTGACGCTGAAGATGCTCTGGCCTGAGCTCTCAAGCGGTATAGTGCGTTCCCGATACGGCGATTCCTCTCGAACAAGATCGACCTGAGCCAAATACATGTCGTACGACGAGAAGTTCACAATTCTAGCCTGGGTCTTGTGTGCAGTGTCATCTGTGGACGAGATGTTGGGACAAGAGGCGCCGTATATGGACGAGTGAGGTGTGAGATATGCCGCGGTAGACCCGTCGGATATGGTTGAAAAGGTTTGCTCTCTTGAAGTAGAGTCAGTTGAGTCTGACGTTGCGCTCGATGTTACTCGATGAGCTTTCGAAACGGTTGGTAAAGTGGCCATGATACCGAGGCCGTGTGCTTGAGCGAGCAACTCGCGATCGTATTGTAGCTCCGTCTTGTCGACACCAAGCAGCATCACCTCTGTGGAAAAGTGAGCATCATCAAGTTCGGGAATTTGCATTGCTTCGTCCATGGTGGCGCAGAAGGTAGAAAGCGCATTAATAAGAGAACAGGTGTTAATATTACAGGGGAACCTAGTTTCTTGTCTGCACGAGGCGCAACAACACACACCGAAAGGGGGATCCGGGCGCAGACCCGGGGCAGGCACGATCAAATAGGTTTTCCCATTTTTCAGGGGCGTGTAATCCATACTCCGTGTTGTTTAAAGGGGCGTGTGGGAGAATGGAGAGGGAGGTGTTGAGCCGGGCAGTTTTTAAGGCAAGAGCATTGGTAGATCGTTGGATCAGCACTTTGCGACACCATGTCTATCCAGTCTGGTCCTTCAATGTTGATTTAGCGGACACGGCCAGCACCAGACCATTCATCTAAAGGCACCACACAGCCAGGGCTGTCTGTCCCTGTTCCCTGCACATGGGCCTGGCGGCCGAGCGGAACAGGCGCAGGGCGGCTTGACTCCGTCTCCAACGTAACTCGGCGCAACTGGACGCAACTCTCAGTGAGCACCATCAACTTGTTAGCCCTGCTAGGGCAGAATCATCAATATAGTACATTGATTGCCCTCATCTCGGTATGACTGGGACTCGAGTCCAAAGACTTACTTTCCTGACCTCCATACCGTCAGCATGAGCTGAACCTCAGGCACCTAAAGTTACAAAATATCTCGGGATGCACCGAAGATAACGGCACTGGCACAAGTCGCTCGTCACCAAGTATCACAGCCGACAAATGTCTTGGAGCGTCGTCCGCTTGTTTTAGCATCGTCCATCGCGGGGAATTTGGCCCATCCGGGGTGCCGGGGTGCCGGGTAGGGCCGCCAGGCAAGCCCCCTGTTACCTTACAGTAGTTCCCCCCTTGGACCTGGACACGGGAGCGCCGAACTACAACATGAACTGTTCGTGCGGTTGGGTCATTGAACAGCCCGCTCCCGGCAGTCATCACGGGTCTAGCCTCGTATCACCGACCTGATTGCTAGCTACATGGCAGTGTCCCATGAAAATAAGCAAATCACCTGCTTGGTCTTAATTGAGCTGAGTACGGGGTGAGTGAGCCACATGTCGGGATCCGCACTTTCCGGTGTCACTCGTCACCCTCTCGGTAAAAGAAACCTTGCCATCGGCCGCCGTGTTGAGCGCACTGGATGTACGCAGATAATCTATCCAACCACAAACAGGTAGAAAAAGCAAACAAGACATTTTAGCCTGGAACAGAAGACCTCCTCACTCCTCTCAGCTGTGGCCGCGTGCTATCCCTTTTCCAGTGTTAAGGCAGCAGCCAGGTCAAAGGACCCACCCAATCCTCAGTACCTGGCTAGTACCTCTGAACAATCACAACAGCCAGCTCTGAGCGCGTGTGCAATGTATCTTTCTGTACCTCTGGAAATTGCTAGTACTTATATTATAGTGCTGTTTACACGTAGATATAAGTACCCCTTCATGCCCAAAGGGATTGCACCACAATCATCAACTAGCAACACATCAGAAATTCGGGGTCCTTCAGACACCGTTTCTCCTTGGCGCACGGGTCCGAGTATTTCCCTTTGGCCTGAATCGGAGCGTCACGAACGAGCTTCATCGTGGAAGCCATGTTCCTTCTTCTCCTTTGATCCAACTGTAGTGTTCTTCAAGCCCAAGTTGCCAACCAAATGGGACTATCCCATGGTCTACGCCTGATGGACGCAGCGGCATGGAACCCAGATCTCCGGCCGGCCCGCAAATCGGAAAATAGAAAACCAAAGCCATACATATGGACAAAGAGGGGATTGGTGGCACGCAGGATCTCCATGCCCGTCATTGTTCGGCATTGAAAGCCATCCACTTGTAAGTCGAAGCACTGAGCCTTCGTGAAGGGCTTTCTTTTGTTTCCCACCATCCAAGGAAAGCAGTCATTGATGGACGTGCTAAGACGCTCGCTAGCCGCGCAAAGGGGCGTCAGTGGATCACGTAGTCGATTAACTGGTGGCGACATGATGTCAGAGAATGACAAATACTCCAACATTACAGGCACATTGCCAGCCCGGATAATGGCAACTCGCTATCATCGCCAAATCTGTGCAATCCCTACGTCTGCTGCTTGAAAAAATCGTGTCCCGACGAGGCTTATTAAGAGTAGCGTCGCGGGCATCAACATCTTTTTATCCGTCTCTGGATATTCGTCATCATCGAGCCCTCCTGGACTGCCCCAGTCAAGTCCGTACTGCGTGTCCGCACCACTGCCTTGAAGCATCAATTTTCAATCGATTGTGGGCTTTCAAGAGAGGGTATCACTTGCTGCGGCATGATTAGAAAACCACCACCGCGTCATTTCCAATGAACATATTCTTTAATGGGAGCACATCCCAGTCAATAAATCGAGATGCTGCAGCGCGGTGATGAGTCAGTGAAACACGATGGCGTAATCGGTTTGCGATAATCGGGTCTTGGCTGGGTTGTTGATCACGGTTTGACAAGAACTGGCCGGATTCGAGTATCACGATCCGCCCCTTTCAATGTTCCAAACTCCTGTGCAATTACAGACATGTATTCGTTGGTTTGAAAGTCGGGTTCGAGATTCAGAACACAGAGCTCAGGCAAGTGGCTTTGTCCAAATATTGAATTTGATTTTCTTTTTGGCATTGCAGTGGCGTTGAGGGGCACTCGAGCCATCCACGGACCACCAGCCCCAGCCGAGTCTACATGTATGAACCGGGTCAGTCTGGTCTTTCACATCTGTCATCTGTGCAACTGACCACCGACCCGACCCGTCACGCTTCGCGGACTCCCTGCACCTCCCAATCACTCATTACCACGGAGTAACTCCGCCCGCATTGGCATCAAGGCTGCCTGTCGCACTAATAATAGGCATCGGTGATGTCCCTCGTTGAACAACATCTACCTCAAGTGTGCCGCTTCGCAGACGACTGAGCCCCCCCAACATTCACTGCATTCCACCGAGTCGTTACCATGGCTGGGTTGATTGACCCAACCCTTGCGGGCAAGTATCCCGTCATTCTCGGCGACGGTCTCTTGGGGAGGACTTCGGACGGCATCTTTACTGGTATTCGCTGTACGCATCATGTCATCCCTCCCACTCTCGCCTGCCTGCTTGCCTCCTGGCCTGCCTCCCGTTGGCGATAGTTAACGCAGTGCCAGATAATCACAAACCAACCTTATCATCGAACGATGCCCCAAACAACGCCCGCCTCAAGCCTTCCCTCCCCGGCAAGACGGACTCATACGACCTGACCTTTACTGACGACGACGGAAACTACGCGTACTCTGGTTCCAGAAACACCAACAGCAATCAATATGTCCTACATTTCGACCCCGAACGCAAAGCGTTCATTCTCGACAAGATCGACTCCACGTTCAACATGAACATGACCAGACTTCCTAGCAACTCCGATCCAGAGCGCTTACGGAGCCAATATCCCCATCTTGACAGCCAGTCAGCTCCCAAGAAAGTCACAGCAAAGAAGATAGCGGCTACCAAAGAAACGCCCAAGTCAACGACGTCAAAATCACAATCACAAGCCAAAGAGCCGAAGCGCAAGGCGGAGAAGAAGCAGCAGCAGCAGCAGCAAGCCAAACAAGTTGCGCTCTCATTTCCCGAACCACAAAAGGAGAATCCCAAACCCAAGGCCAAGTCCTTTGAAGACGAGGAAGAGGAGGAGGACGACGACGACGGTGGCCTACTCATCGAATACCCTGGGGGGACGCAGCGAAGCAGGCAGACTTTTCGCCGGCCTTTCCACCACCTCGGCGGTTCGATGATTTTATGGACAGAAGGGAGTCGGAGGCTGATGATGCGGATGGCGAGAGCGATGACGAGCCAGACATGGACTTCAAGCTCCCTAGTCCTGTCAATCATCATGCATCACATCCAACAGAGCCGGTGAACCAAGATAACGTTGCGGAAGTGCAGGACGATGAAGGGGACGGGATGAACGACATGGAGGATGATTTAGAAAAAGATATGGAGATGGCGTTCGAAGACATGGCTAACACGCCAGACAGCGACGAGAGCGAAATTAGTGAAGAGGATTAATTGTGGAGTTTGGTATCTGAATGTGTATTACGAAAGGCGTTTGGATGGAGATTTTCCTGTTTCAAGATCTTTTGGTGGAGGAATATCTTTCGGCGCGAGAATAGCTTGGGATTTGATGAACATCACGACTGTATTGCTTTGTTTCAAGGCAGGTCCAATGATGGTGTTTGCAACCGTGATAAAAAAAATTCAAAAAGCTCCAATTCTGCATTCATCATCTGGAACGTCATCATCTTCATCCACAATACACCCACCTCAACCTATCCATCCCAAAAAGCCCAGTCTGGCTATATTCCACATTCCGCATACATCACATTGCATCGATACATCACATTGCATCGATACATCATCCATCACTCAGAACGAAAAAGACCACTGGATGTGTTGGTTGATTGCGGAGGGGCGTGATGATGATTCTCAACTTACAATAATGGTACGTGTCCAACTTCATTACGGGATGCATGCACATCAATCATCAGTCTTGAATGCAACACCCCAAGGACATGTCTATAACATATGAGTATTTTCTCCCACTCCAGTATCCTAGTGCTTTATTAAACCACGCGCATGCCAGAAATATTGTCACCACAACAAAGGTCGGAACATGGATCAGCGAAACCTGCCTCTGTGCAGCAAAGCTGGCATCTACCAGGCGATAAAACAAGAACTGTAGTAAAATACCTTTGTAACAGCATTGTCCTCCTATTGCATCATGAACCCAATGCCAATCCCGACCTTTTTGTCCTGTACTTGGACCGCCATCCCTTTGCACAGCTAGAGAAGGGGAGATTGTGTTTGCATTCGAGGTGAGTTTGCGGATGAGATGCAGACCTGATGTTGAGAACCAGGCGCCCTTTACTCCGTACATGGGAAAGATGCTGAAGTGCCTCTTGCAAGACGATGTCACGGCCGGGCTCTTGGAGCGGAAAGAAATACGAGCATGCTGCAACAGATTTAGGCTCAAGGCGTTTAGCTACGAAAAAGGTCTCAACTGCTACCAGGGTCGGTGTACGGAGTAAGCCTGCTTGCATCACAAAGCGTGCACTTGGCTTCAAACGCCGGGACTTGAATCATGCCATGATAACAATCTCAAGGCTGTACTTATTTCTTTCCCACTGCGTCATGCGAGATACATCTATAAACACAAAATAGAGTAAGTTCAACTACACATGTGATATAAGGGATAGCAGAGAAGATGCCCTGAGCGGACGTGCGTATATCATGACGGAGTACGGAGTACATGGCAAATGTTTTTCTGTTTGGCTACTCGGTACAATCCGGTAGCCCTGTATAATAAGTGCAAGCGGTTATGGATGCAGAGCGGGTGGCCCCCAATCCGTTGAATGGTGTGATGTTCGCAATTCGCGGCTTTACCGACCTTTTGCGATACAAAGCTGATGATGCTGATGGCCTAATTATACCTCAAGAACGTTGATGATATGGATGACCGACCCCTGATGCCGATGGCTCATGTTATGGGCAGGTGGGGAAGGCACGTACCGGACAGGGTCGAGTTGGCGCGAACCTTGCGGAGTACGGAGCATTGTTTATTTGTTGTTGGCCTATAAATCGCGAAGATGACCCGGAAGAATTGTCCAGCATCTCCACGGGACGAACCGGACGGTGTCGGAGGCTTTCGATCCCGCCGCTTCTACATTGGTGATTGGCCGAAACATGGATTTTGGCTGGGCTGGAAGCTTGGCTAGTAGGCGCGTAATAACTTGGTGACCTGGGTGCCCTGGGGTGTATAAACTTTTCCGCAATTCCTTCACACCGAAGTTACGGTAGTCAATTTGCCGAGTTCCTTTATGATTGTTAGTGATTTAGCCTACGGATCTAACCGTAACACGCCATTCCTTTTACATGGCTCTCGGCTTGCCGATAAGAAACTCTGATTTACGGAGCAGCCACAAGTCAATCTCATGTCCTCAGTGAACGACCCGAGCCTTTACCCGGAATGATTGGTGGGATACTCCGTAATATGTAGCATCGCTCTCATTTGAAGCTTTCCGACGGTTGCGGAAGAAGACCTGGTACTTTTGTGAAGCTGGAGTTTAGGCAGACTTTGTCCCGCGGCGGCGTCTCGAGTGTATTTAAAGCCCTTACTACTCTGTACATGGCTATTGTATCATAGTCGCGTGGAATTCTCCTCTACAAGTCCATTATTCGTTCTAACCCTTCATGAGACTCATCAGACTCGGAGAGAAAAAATGAGATTTCTTCTTGCCCTCGGCTACGTTGCTAGCGCTCTGGCGCTGGCTGCTCGACCTGCTGAGTTCAACAGGAGGTGCGACGTTTCGTCGGAATCGGCAGCGCAAAGCACACATGATGGGGAAAATGCCCTTGCGCTCAGAGGGTACGTGAACAAGCGGAATCCATGTCTAAATCCTAATCTCACTTCTTCTTAGACGAGCAGAAACAGCATTAGACAAACGCCTTGAATATATGGACGTCAATCTTCCTTTCGACGTCCAAAGCCCAGCGAGGGTTACAATCGCAGCTGCCACTATCACATTCTTAATGGTGCTTGAAAAGGTTCGAGAGGCAAGGCAGTTAGTAGACCGCTGGGTTTGTAGAGGCATCAAAATCGTAAACAGTGGCCGGAAGACAATTCAGGTCAACCTCTACAACGCCGCCGGCCAAGCCTTATTGAAGAATTACAGGGTTGACGGACTCGTAACGGAAAAGGTCAGACTGCGTGACTACGTTCCTCGGCCTGGCGAGATGTGCCAATTCAAAGTTGAAGAACCTTTAATTGGATGTTGACCATAATGGAGAAGATACATAAGTGGGTTCTAAAGACGAACTAGGGAAAGCGGCGGATGCGCGTTTAAAGTTGGTTGTCCTACGTATTAAGAAATCCGTTGCTGCGCGTTTACGTACTCCAAATTCCAAATTGGCCTTGGAACGGCTGCCGGGTTCAAAGTCTGTCCGCAAAGAGCATCATTACCAGACAAACACGGGATGTCTTGAGCGGTGAATCTATACTTGACTGTGCTTAGTCATATAGTCGTCATTCGTAAGTCCTGCCGTCCGTCGCAGTGACACCCTCCCCATCTTACCTGGACTGAGCTTTCTTCTTCAACGGCTGGCTCTTGCTTTCCAACCTCGGCCTGTGTCGTAATGACCATGGTTCTTTGACATCTCGAGACGATTTCGCTCTTCCTCTTCGCCGCCTGCTGCGCAGTTACCAGTGCGGCCCGCCGCGACCTTTCGCGAATTGTCGGACCGTCGTGGGCGGCGGCCTCCTCCCGGTTCCCGGTTCCCAGTTGACCGACCTGTGCTTTGTCTTGGCCCTCGGCGGCCCACCTCGAGCTTGGAGATTGATGGTCATGAACGACGACGACATACTCACGGCGACGACGCCCGAACCACGCTATGCAAATACAATCTGTCACTTCGGCCGTAATGCTCGCTCTCTCTGGTCTCGATTGTCGGGCAATGTCATGACCAGCAGCACTGTGGCCAAAACAACTGTCCTGAGGCGAGACTTGAGCGATGGAGCCATAGCCGGCACTGTCGTTGGAGTGGTCCTCGCTGCTGCCCTTCTGGCATTCTGCCTTTATCCCGTTATTGTTCATCAGACTAAGCGCAGGAGACGACGAGCTGGTCGTCCTTTCGATGCTGAGGTCGGCTCCCAAGCACAACCCGTCATTGGCTCGGCGCCAGACCCGAAATCACATCGTCGGCTTTCATCTACAGACTCGTTCAAGCAGAATGGAGAACTATCACGCGGCGAGCTTGGCGGGATTCAGAGCAAGCAGCTGGGATGGGTTTCTGGTAATGCCGACGTATCGCAGACAAGGGAGGCCTTCGAGCCATCCAGACAATTGTCCACACGAACCGAAGGAGATGCTTGGCAACACGACGGAGCCGCTCTTCGCGGCGACGCTTTTGATGATGATTACGCAAACGAATCGACGCCATTTCCTTATTACATGCCGGCCTCAATGCCGGACGACAATCCCGGCGTGCTCAAAGGGACAAGCCATGATTACTATAGTCCTTCCATACCCTCGTCAGCGTTTGGCATGGTCACCACCCCAGATACTGTTGAGCCTCCGCGGACATTATCTCGTGGAAGTTCATTCAAGCACAACGTGAAACAGATGTTCCGCCGGCCGAGCGGTCGCGATAGTTCACTGGTCTCAGTAATATCTACAGAAGACAAATCGACTTCATCGCGAGCGTGGGCCAGTACTGGGCTCGGGCGGATTCTTGCTTCTGGGCACCCTGCCGATTCTCCTACTGAGCTTTCACCGACGACAACATCAATACAAGCGCCTCCTGCGCCCGTGTTAGCAGCCTCATCAGCGGACAAAGCCTCCGTATATCCCTCGCACCCAGTCATTACAACTCCACCACAATCACCACCGCATGATAGGGCCGCTTTCGAGGCTTCTCCATCGCCGCCTTCGGATCCTGCTCCTGGGACAGTAAACCCAATGGATATCATGCCTGCCTCCACAGAATCGGAAATGTGGCATAGAACAGAGCACCAACTCCTAGCTGCTCCGTATGGGTCATCGCCTGGCCCATCGTCCAGCGATCAGGCGGACCAAGAAGATTTCTCAACTTATACGCCTCCGCCCGTCTCTGCGCCTTCACCTGCCGAAGTCGCGCAAGCTGCACAATCTTCTACTCCGACGAATCAGGAAGCGTTCCAGGAGCTGCTGAAGCGAGATGACTATGCTGTGCCAATGATTGAGTTGCATAGCCACGATCACCTGAGCCCTTCATTGGTTTTGGAGAGAAGCCGACATCCCAGCTATCCCTCGGACTGTTCAACTCCCTTTCCGAGCGCGCACTCGGCAGGGCCATCCACAGAGAACACTCCCTCAACGCAGCTCGATAGCCCCTCTCCGGGTTCAATGGACAACCCCGACTTTCGACACAGCGCCTCGCCACAACCAGGACTCGCATCGCCTAGAGTTGGTGTGTTTCAGTGTGACGAGCCTGGTTGTAGCCAAGTTTTTGACCAGCCACACAAGCTGAAGTAAGTACAGGCAATACACGAATATCAAATTTGTTGATATTGCTCTAGGTTAATGAAGCATGAGGAGTTAACCGTAAAATAGGCACCACCAACGTTATCATAGCAAAGATCACAAGTGCCCGTATAAGGACTGCGGGAAAGGCTTTGGCACCAAGACTCACTTACAGCGACACATAAATGACCGTCATGAAAAGACGAAGAAGTTCCATTGCGCTATTCCGGGATGCGATTATTCAAAATCTGGAAGCAAAGCTTTTCCACGAAAGGACAACTGGAAACGTCATATGACTAAAATACACAACATGGACCAGCAACAACTTCCTGAGCCAATCGAGGTCGACTCCGAAATGGGTGGTACCTGATATGCTTGCAGCCTGCGCTTTACTACGGTAGGGCGCGTGGATGAACTCACTCCTCGAATTTAAGGCTTCCGTCATTGGCGAAACATAGTCATGTAATTCTTGTCTGTATCACCAGGGACATATTGTATCAGTTCTAATATCATTTGGCAAAGGAACTCCAAGGCAGCCAGCAGGACAGCAAATTCGGCGTTGGGCATGGTACCTGTCTATTCCCAGTTCACAGTTCATTACTGCAATATGTAGCATTTCGATCTTTACACCAAGATCTCTGGTACCGGCGTTAGGAACATGAGCGGAGTCAGCGTGCGGCATGAGACATGGCACGCATTTTTATGTTGACATTTGTGAGGTCAGCTGTTGAATTTTTATTATTACAAGGAAATGGCGTCATTAAGAGCTCCACTTCAGCTCAATTCCTTTATTATTCTTCGAACCAATTTCTTCTGTTCCTCCGCATCTAACAACTTTTCATCTGTATCTTGTATGGCTCTTCCCACCGCGATCACGGTCTTGGTACTTTCACTGTCCACCCAAAATCGACCATTCCTGCCTGTTGCTGTTTCGAAATGCAGCCCTAAAGCACCAAGCTCTTCCAGCACAACGATCTTTCCTTGTTGCACGCTTTTGGGCATCATCAGGCGCCTTGACATTCCCAGTGATATATTGAACAGCATCCCGCCCGTCAAGGGACCCAATCCATCTGCTTTCCCCGTGGAAGAATTGACGCACTCCACCTCGGCGTCCATGTGCTTATTCGCCACGCTCACTCGTGCGTATACTAATGCCCCGGCTGCTAGAATTGGCCGAGTCTTCTTGGTCGCCGATTCGAATGATAGTTGTGGTAAGAGCACGGGTGTAGTGTAATCCGATAAAGAGACGTAATATACGTCTGCGGCGCTCTTTTGGACTGTGCCGATGACCAGTTCTCCTACTCTAGGGACATACTGCGCCACAGAGTTAGCTTCAAAGCTGTCTTGCGCCGGTTTCAAGTGACGTTGGGGGACAAGCAAATTACCCGTCCTTGAGACGTCTCTACACTGATTGCATTTCTGGGTCTGTCAGTGACGAATTGGCCGGCCAGTGTCGGGAGAATATCATTTGGTGGAACGTGGCGAAGGCCGGGACCCAGACGGAGAGGCTTCTTGGGATGTGACGGTATGAGATGGGGATCGAGGCGGTCGCCCGGCAGGACGAAGACTGGCTCTGAAGACATTGCGACTGTCCAGGTATGTGGGAAAGAGTGCGTGTATGTATGAATGCGAGAGCTCAAATCTTTCAGCCTTGCACAAAGCTGGGGGAGCGAGCAAACCAATCGAAAAGACTGGGGGACGGCGAGCCCACGTCGAATTTTTTGGAGAGCGACAGAAAAAAAGGAACCCCACTACCCATTTTCTGGACTGGACGCCTTTTCCTTCCAAAAACGTTTCCAAAGAAAAAAAGCATACACAACTGAACCGAGGAACAGGGACAAAAGGTCTTGCGTTTCTTTCTGCATATTTGGCCCGTGGATTTGAGCATCTTTTCATCAATCTTTTTTCTCTGCATTACAATCTCTTCCGCATGTCTGAGAGCAACGGTGTCAGGCCCGGTCCCGAGCCTGCGGACCGGGTCGTCATTGGTATTACCTTTGGCAACTCCAACAGTTCGATTGCGTTTACGGTCGACGACAAGGCCGAGGTTATTGCCAATGAGGATGGAGGTGTGTATTGCTTTCGGAGTATAAAGATGTTGCGATTGATTGGATACGCCCCGGCCGCTGCAAGAGAGAGATGATGGACTCTGGTGTGCCCAGTGCGTGTTGCTGACATGGTTTCTTCTCTTGCAGACCGACAGATTCCTACTGCCTTGTCGTACGTAGACGGCGACGAGTACTACGGTTCCCAGGCCAAGGCTTTCTTGGTTCGCAACCCCTCCAACTCGATTGCCTATTTCCGCGACTTTTTGGGCAAGGAGTACGTACATCAACGCCGGCCTCTGGGCACAACAGCCCACCACGACGAGACATACAGTCCCGATGCTAACTCTGCTCATCTCTCAGGTTCAAGTCCATCGACCCAACTCACTGTCATGCTGCCGCTCACCCCCAGGATGACAGCGGCAATGTCTTCTTCCTCGTCAAGGACAAGGACGGCGAGAGCGAGGCCTCTTCTGTCCTCGTCAGCGAAGTTGCGACCCGTTATTTACGCCGTCTCGTCGCCGCTGCCTCAGACTACCTTGGCAAGAAGGTCACCTCTGCCGTTGTCACCGTGCCGACCAACTTCGACGAGAAGCAGCGTGAGGCTTTGGTCGCGGTCGCCAACGCTGCTGGCCTCGAGATTCTGCAGCTCATTGCTGACCCTGTTGCCGCTATGCTGGCTTACGATGCCCGTCCCGAGGCCGTGGTTGAGGACAAGATTGTTGTTGTTGCCGACCTTGGTGGCACCCGCTCAGACGTCGCTGTGGTCGCCTCAAGGGGTGGCATGTACACCGTCTTGGCCACTGCCCACGATTATGAACTCGCCGGTGTTCAGCTGGACCAGGTCCTCATGGACCACTTCGCCAAGGAGTTCATTAAGAAGCACAATATTGATCCTCGATCCAACGCCAAGAGCCTAGCCAAGCTCCGACAAGAATCCGAGGCCACCAAGAAGGCTCTCAGTATTGGAACCAATGCGCAATTCAGCGTGGAGAGCCTAGCTGAGGGCTTCGACTTCTCCTCCACCATCAACCGTCTTCGATTCGAGATGGTCGGTCGCAAGGTCTTCGATGGCTTTAACCGACTCGTCGAGAGCGTTATCAAGAAGGCTGAGCTGGACGTCCTGGACATCGACGAAGTAATCATGTGCGGCGGTACTTCTCACATTCCTCGCATCGCCAACAACTTCCGCAGCATTTTCCCCGAGTCAACCAAAATTCTCGCTCCCGCCACCAGTACCACGGCCATCAACCCCTCGGAGGCCCAGGCCCGTGGTGCCGCCCTCCAGGCTTCCCTCATCCAAGAATACGAGGCCAAAGACATTGAACAGTCCACACACCCTGCCGTCACCACGGTCAAGCACATCTCCAACGCCATTGGTGTCGTCACCACCAGCACGGGCGGCCAGGAGGTCTTCACCCCCATCATGCAGGCCGAGACTGCTGCTCCCGCCCGCCGGACTGTGCACATCCCCGCTCCCAAGCAAGGCGGCGATGTCTTGATCAAGGTTGTCGAGGAGGCACGCACATCAAAGTCACCAAGCCCGAACCCAAGGCCAAGAAGCCCGTCGAGAACGGCGACGATGAGTCCGACTTTGACGATTCCGACGAAGAAGAGGAAGAGAAGCGCGAAAAGGTCTGGAAGCTCGGCACACAACTCGCCGAAGCTGCCATCAAGGGTGTCAAGAAGGGCGGCAAGGTCGAAGTCACTATTAATGTTGCGGCCGACCTCGGCGTCACCGTCACTGCCCGAGAAGTCGGTGGCAAGGGCGGTATCCGTGGCACCATGTCTGCTTAAAAGGCTAGTAGTATCTCGAGGCACATGATGAAATACTTTTTTTACTACCCGGGAATGTTTTATTATATTTTGTATGGATCTTGCAGTGGTTTGAAAGAGAAGAAAAAACCACGTTTTTGGAGCAATGAAGGGAAAGGGGGAAAGCCAAGACGAATGAATGATGGATATAGAATTGGGATGAGACCCAGAGGCGACATGTTCTTGACTGGCAGAATGGGTTCAGGACAAGTCGCGTGGTTTGCTGCGCTTTCCCATCTTAGATTTTAGATTAAGAACGTCGGATGGAAGAAAGGGTGGTTGGAATAGATAGACCTGGTGGTGGATTAATTGAACGCGTACGAATCCATTCAAATGAGCTTGATGGGCCTGATACACACATTGGCTAGTTGCTGATGTAGTACCTGTAGGCGGACGGTAACGTTTATGATTGGTGAATGTTGCATTGTCAGTCAAAGTCGACGTAGTGAGTGCGCGAGTGCGCGGACTGCATTGTGGCCGAACTCTGGCCTGCGATTTTGCAGGAGAGCAGGCGAGGAAATTTTCATCTCAAATACCGGCTACTCGCATACGACTCTTATACCGCCACACCACTGGGCAGCGTCCAAGCAACGAGGTCATCTCTGACCTCAAACTCACGCACTTCCTTCGCACGCCTCGTCCCCGACTCGCCTCTGCGGCCGGCCCCTCCCCGCCATCACTGCTGCTCCCCAGCGTGGGCGCCAGACTTCCCAGGCTGCCGCTCCTACTGCTGCCGAGGTCGTCGTCGCGAGAGTCCCTGCTGTCCTCGAGGTGCGCTCGTCCTCCGCGCCTGTGCCCTCTGCCCGTGATGCTGCTGCTGCGGCCCCCGTGACTGTCGATGCGCTTCTCTCGCTGGAGGTGCTGTGCGCGCGAGCATGGCGGCCGTGGCTGCCGCTGCGCTGGTGGTGGTTCGCGTATCGCCGAAAATCACTTGGTCGGAGGGTGCCTCCAAATTGCTCCTCGTCACCTTCGTCGCTGTCGTGGTTGGAGTGCGTCTCCTTCTTGGTTCTCCATCCGTTGCCGCCCGAGAAGATGTCCTCGATGCACTCGTCTGCCGGGAGCTCGTTGGGCTGTCGTGACCAGGAGGCGGCGAGGGTGCGGCGGTAAACATCTTGGATCTCGGCGGCGTCTCTGGGCTTTGATATATTGGGAATGGCTGGGGGGGGCTTGTCAGCGGTGTGTCGCGAGAAGGGGTGGAGGTGTGGATTGTTTGACTCTGCCAGATTACGAAGAAGAAGGAAGGAAAATTCTACACGTACGTGATGCGTCGTCCTCGACTTCGGGGGCAACAAGGCCAGCGATTCCCCCAAACACGGGCGCGGTTTTGAGGGGTGGAGCGATGAAGTTCCTCTCGCCGTCAACCTGGACCATGAGAATGCCAATCTTGAGCGTACTGTTGATCTTGCTATCCTGCATGAGATGTCGTCGCACAATGCCCTCTTCCACTGGACGTGTCTCTGGTTTGTCTGCGCCCTCGCCGGATGTTGGGCTTACACCAATGCTGCTCCGTTTGCGAGGGGGCGAGCCAATCTCACGGCCGAACGATTCGCTTTCCTCCACATATTCGCTCAAGTTCAGCTTGACGTGTCCGAGTGTGATCTTCTCCGTCATACCAAACTCTTGCAGGATTTCAAACTCAATGGGACATTCGCCAAGATTGTTGCACTTGTCCACGGATATGCGGATGCCGGTAATGAGTTTGCTGTATCCATAGTCTACTTTGTGATTGGAGATGGGGCATTTGTTGGTGCGGCCGCGGTGCTCCGCGTGTATTGAGTGAGAAAGATGCCATTTGATGAAGGAGTTGCCTGATACGAGAGGGATGTTGTTCAAGTCGAATATCTGGATTACTGTTCGTATTAGATATTGATTCAGCAAGGTCTTCCAGAGGATGTGAATGCGGTGCGGACCTTGAGATGGAGTTCGAATTTCGGCTAGTAATTGTGTTAGCAACAGCATCCTATGAGTATCATGGGAGCATCGCCGGGGTGCTTGGGCAAACTGACCTTGCGAGCCTTGCCGACTGTTGGCAGGAAGTGCATGTCAGCGGGTTGTCACAGTGTTCAATCGAGCAGCAGTTTGTGAAGATGTAAGACTAAAGCCGGGAGGTTGAGTTCATTTGAGTTCATTTGAGTGTGAGGCGAGGGTCAGGACTCGGGACTCAGGACTCAGGAATGAGAAGCAGGCCCGTTTAGCTCGTCCCATGTTGGCGCATCAACGACAGTGAGCTGGCACTTTGTTCTTCACATTGACGTGCTGCCTCACGAATTGAATTTAGACGAACAAAAAATGGCTTACTGAGAGACGACATGTGTGCGGCAGTCTCGTGTCGGCCAGCCGCTCGGACGGTGCTGATACAGATGTGAGGCTCTCGAACTGAGCAAATCTGCTCGTGGAAGCGGGTTGCAGTACTCTTGCATCTGTGTGATTGGCAGGTATCTGTCGCTGGTGGGGTCGCAGCCAGGCTGCCTTATAAACCTTATCGATGCTTGTAAACCTTATCGATGAAGCTCATACTGCGGGACACGACAAATTTCCGGCATTGCAAACCGTCGCGTCTCAACGAGCAATGCATCTTGGAAGAGATTGGTCAATGGTGAGCCATTGCCTCGGCACCCACAAGCACAATCACAACTACAATAGCCATGGGACCCAAATCAGGTTCTGGCGGCCCATCAGGCCCGTCGTCTGAAAAGCGCAATGCGGCAACAGGCAGTGCCAATGGACGTCAAAAAGTGGCCAGAGTACACGCGGCACGACATATCCCTGCTCAGCCTGCCGAGGCCGCGCTCAAAGATGGTCAGCTCGATCTCCAGGCCTTTCTGAAAGCTCACGAGTTCGAAATCAACGCTATGCAACAAAGCATGGCTACGTCCAAGGCCGTGAGCTCCAGTCGTGCCTTTCAACAAGTGCCTCGGGGACTTCGCCGACGTACAGCCAGTCACAACCCTAGGCGAGTGCCACGACGCTTACGATCGAAAGCGAAAAGGGAGATGCAAGACGACAATACACCTTTAGTCGAATCTAGGAGACGAAGACCAAGAACGACAAGGGCAAGAATACGAGCGGAACAGGCCAAACGGCTAGGTCTTCTGGCAGCCCGAAAACGACGAAGGCGTCTCCAAAAAGAACAGTTATCTAAGCGGAGAGGAGGAGTAGAAACACCTGCAAACGGGAAAGAGGCTACAAGACCACAGCCCGAGCCGAAAATTCGAAGAAACCTGCTCAATGACCCACCCAAAGCGCCGGCGAGGTTTCGAAAACGACAGATTCACAAGACTTGGTTGCCAACACACAAATGGCACGCCAAAAGGGCAAAGATGACACAACCAACCAGCCCTCTGTGGCGATTTGCTATACCATTGACCCCGAACGAGAAGATTTACCGGGCTGCGCATCGTGCCCAAGGGGAGAGGGGTACCTTGGTCTGGGATATGAGCTACATGAGTACTATTGGATTGTATGGAAATCCTGCTGGCATAGAGAAAATTCTCAAGACTATGGGCGTTGCTCAAGAATCATGCTGGAATGAGAAGGGCAAAAAATGGAGCATGGGGTCAAGGTCATGGTCTGGCTGGTTATCCCGAAAGCAAGATAACCGGACAAGACTGATATGTCCCGCGACTTTGATATGGAATCCGCAGGCTGCTTCTTCGACAGATGAATCAGATTCAAGCAAGAAAAAGCGACAGCTTCTTATACGGCTCAGTCCTGCAGCGTTCTTGGAGACCTTTTCCGAACTGGTCCGATTGTGTAAAATCAAAGGTTCTGGCGTTTTTGTGGAGGATCTACGCTTCGAAATCGGCAGCATCGAGCTGACGGGACCAGCGTCTACAGAGACTCTTTTGGGCACGATGACACCGTACAACACGAAGAGCCAGCCGAAAAACAAACATGCCGGCCTCTTCGAGTCTCTCAAGACCGTTACGAACCCTGCATGCTTGCCGGCAAACTCTGTCCTTGGCTTTTCGATTCAGGATCCGCGTTTGCGTTATCCACCGCGGAAGATGGAAATTACCACTGACCCTGCAGCAGAATCAGACATCATGGACTTGCTTGCTAAATGGCCCGCTGAAGAAGGAATCGAACCATACGGACTGTTTGCTCGGAGCACACGCTTCCGGGCAACATGTCTACCATCCCAGGTGGCCATAAGCAAAAGGAAGAGTCTGACCACCCCGGGTTCATTTCTGAAACCTTCTCAGGTGACTGATCCGCCCATTCCCATCATACTAATAGCATCCCGGTCTCCCGACGGCTTGCACTCTCAGGGGACGTGGACTCTTTTGATGCCATGGAAATGCGTTCCTTCGTTGTGGTACAGCATCGTTCACTGTCCTCTTGTGTCTGGCTGGAATCCACGTTTCGCCGGTTTGAACGAGCACATGCAGGTGGCTTTTGAACGAGGTCTCCCATGGTTCCCACGAGACTACCCTGCCACCGATGCAGGCACCACATGGGAGCAGGAAGAGAGAGACAAGAGAGCGAGACAATACGAAAAACGCCCCAAGAGCAAGAGAATTGCTTTTTCCACTATGGACATGGGAGCGGGCAGAAGGGGCGAGGTCGGTGACGGACACGCGTGTGACTTTGAGCTCATCTTTGGGCTTCCTCGCCGGCGCAAGGCTGAAGTCGACGAAGAGTTCGTCCAAGCGGATGAAGCCGCAGACAACGATGCCATGGATATCGACCAGCGGGAATCCATTGCCCAACAGCCTGCTAACAAGGAGAGCATCCAGCGACCGCCGTCATCACTGTTGCTCCTTAACTCCATCACCAAAGCAGAATTCCTCACCATGACACGCATAAGAAATCCTGCCCCTACCTCGCCCCCCAACACCATTATCAATGTCCGACTCATCCCCCTTTCGGGCGGCACAGTAACCGCATGCGCTCGAATATATCGGCTCCCATCCATACCAACTACATCACCGACGTCTTCGGATGCCGAAGTCCCCGCAACTCTGCCACCCGAAGGACCTAAGACCGGCAAGCTGCCTCTTGATTTACGAGCCCAATGGCTTGCCCAATTGCCTCCCCAACGGAAGTCAGCGCCCGAACATTCCAAAGACCGCAAGGAGCCTAGGGTCAAGCAAGCGGAATCCCGCCAGCAGCGTCTCGCCCAGGAACTGACTGCACCACCAGAGCCATTTCTCCCTCCCGCGCCGAACTCGATGGACATTTGTGGCCACCCCTTGTTCCTGGTGCCGAAGACCTTGTCGGCTTCGTAACAACGGGGTCCTACTGTCTGCGGGACGGCAAGGCAGCTGCGTTCGGAAACATCGCCGTGGAGAAGATACTCGCTGGTGTCAGGGGAAATGGCAGAGAAGGGCATTTGTGTATTGTACGAGATGCGGGTAAGCAAGTCGGCTGGATTGCCAGATGGGAACTTGTATGAGTTACAACAATGGGGAGGCGTTCTTCTCTCGGGCATTTCCTTTTCTCTTTTCTCCTGGCGCGACATAAACATGATACCCCATTTTGAACGTTTAATGAACAGTTTACTAAGTTCAACACCTCAATAAAGTAATCACACAGGCATCATTTCACCATCACGTCTTGGTAAAGTGTCCCGCAGCCCGTGGATTCTCGCATTCACCGTCCACAGACTAAACAATCCGCCACTGGCTCACTATCAAGGAAGTTACAGAGCAATCTTTTTCGTGTTCAAGAGAACGTCTTCATACTACTTCAGGCCCAATTTCTCCTGTAGCTCAAATGCGAAACTGTCCTGCCCGCAACTTCATAAACATGATTTCTTCAGACTCGTCATAGCTACCCTCCTTCCTCACTACGATATTGAAAACACTTGAACCTTGCAATCCGTAACTTGTCTACTCTTCGCTTCAACAAGAGCCTTGGTCATAACCAAACACTTTGCACATCATACATCATAGACTGCTTCCAATTAGGCCAGCCCCCTTGGTGATTTCGGGCATGAGTTGGGGGGGGGGCACGATCGCCAAATAAACAAATGGCCTTTTGCCGCACTCCGTAAGCGGACATCAGTCCATGCTTTCATATGCTCACAACCCGATTGTGGGACATCGTGTCTTCCCACACTCTCGACAAAAACATGCTGCGAACAGTGTCGCCGCGTCTCCGAGGCGTGTAAGCCATGGCTCTTCGCATAAGAATGACCTCGGCTTGCCGAGCTCGTGTAATCGAAACGTTCAATCTTCTGGGATCATCCATGAAACCAGAAGTTCGAGTACGTACCATGTCCAGAAATACAACGTCCGACTCGTTGCCTTGGGCCTTGTCAACAGTCAAAACTTGAACCCTATCCTGCCACTCTTTTGGCCAAGCCTTTACAGAAGCCTGATATTGTTTGAAAGATGTACTGTATGGCGTAGCGATCATGACCGTGGCCACGTGTCCGCGTCGTATGCTCTGGAATTGGCTGTCTCTAAGCAAGCTTGCGGCGTGTTCAAGAACCCACTGATGATGAACCGGGTTCCAGAAACTCTCTCGATGGCGCTCTTCTTGGCTTACTGTCAAGTCAATAATTAAACGATTCTCATCAATGCCAAGTCCACCTGCGAGACTTTGAAGATAATTCCTCAGATGAGATACACTTGCGGGATACAACTCCTCATCTGTGTGGCTAGATATCATTTTACCATCGTAGAACAGGTCCGATGGTAATCGATGGAGGTTCCCAAATGCTCGCTTGTTAATGAGCAGCTCACTGTTGACTGCACCAACACAACTAGCTCTCGCCATGGTGCTCATCTGCAGCTGGGTTGCGAAAGGGTTGAATCTAAGCTCTGTATGAGCGCCCCTGTTGCTCTTCAAGTTTTTGACGAATGGCTGCGTCTGCTTCACATCCCCTGTGAATATCCAGGCCTTTGGGCTGAAGTAAGCAAGTGGAATCAGGGTGGTGAGTTCCCTGGCGTGAGAGGCCTCATCTACAAAGATGAGATCTGGTTTGAAGAATCTGGAGAATCTCCCAAATGCTGCCACTGGCGTGGTTGCGATGAAATCGGTGCGTGCTAAAACAACACGATAAAGTTTTGAAACATGCCTTCTTAGGGTCTTCCAATCATCGGTAGACAGGACCTCACCATTTTCCATTTTGTCCAAAAGCGTCTGAAGACCTGGAAAAGCATCTTTTTTGTTTTGTTCGAAAAATTGCCACGATGCTTCATCAAGAGTTGGAACGACACCTGAGTTCTCAAAGATCCTGGCACATTTGGACAATCCTGCGATGGTCAGAAATCTGGTAGTGAAGTCAACGTCAAACATCTCGTTCTTCCCTTGCTGCTTTTCGGGCTGGAGACCGTGAATCTTGGAGCTTTGGCGCATCTCCCTGGGCCAGCCATGCATCCTCACAATACGTAGATCCAATCTAGCTTCTTGACAGAGGGCCAAGTATCGAGCCGCTGCATCATCGACAGTTTTATTGATGTCAACCAGGAAGAGTACGCGACTCCTCCTCAAGTGACGCTTCCTAGTGCTTGCTTGTACCATTGCCGCAAGTATCATATTCCACTCCGTTTTACCAGATCCAGGACACCCATTGACAAAATACAAACCGTTTGGAATCATTTGTAGCCCGCTAAGTGAATCAAGGTGGTCTTGATTGAGAGATTTATACTTCTCTAGAATTGCTGCGGGGATTTTGTATGTGGCATGCTCTGGGTTTTTGAGTTGTGGGAAGGCCTTGTGCAGATCATAAAACTCTTTCCAGCAGGAGTGAAAATCGAGTATCATATGGAAAGCACGCCTCGACTTGATCGTCGGACCCTGTCCATCACGATCCCTCTCACCCGTTAAATATCGAAGAGCTTCTAACTCCACTTCGAACGTGGTAGATTGTATATCCCAATCGATTTTGATCAACTGGCAGTCATTGTCTCTGAGCCATATGTCAGCCAAGTTTTCGACACGGCATCTGGTCTGCAAGCTCGTCATGAGGTCGAGCTCGATGTTTTCACCATCCGCGTTTTTCCATGAACGAGGCACATCGACCTTGAAAGCAGCGTAGGTTTTTGCCCTTGGGTCCCTAATTGCTTCCATGGATTCGAAAGGATTCGGAATTCTATTCGCTGAGAGGTGCACCAGTGAATATTCGCCGTCCTCACGAGACACCGTAGACAGCATGTCAACCCTGAATCTGTCGGTGGTGCTTGGAAAGACAACCCCGCCCAGACTGTCGAATGGCTGTACCAACAACAGCCAGGAACGGTGAAACGCGGTGGTTGTATTTGGAATGGGACTCATTACCCAACACTTGAAAGGCTGAGCTTGCGTATTGAGGCGTTGCAACAACTTCTCTTCGTTGTACATTTCGATTTTGGTGCCTTCCTCATGCCTCCTAATAAACTCATCTTTGATAGGAAAAGTGTGCAGTGGAACCACCAGCTATATATATATATATATATATCAGCTTGCCTGCAAAAGACCTCAAAACTGTGTTTGTCGAACGTACTGTCTCTGGTAGAGGTTGCGCCAGGGTCTCCTGATCTGTCTCTCGTCGGACAGATGTTTCATCCATCGAGATTATTGTCTCTTGTTCGCTTTTAACACACAAGTTCAAACGATTTGCGGTGACATGTATGTGGGTAGCAGAGATCTTTCGGGGTCGCTTGCATCGGGCGAAAAATCGTACTTGGAGAGTTGAATTAAACAAAAGGGCAGACACTGAAAGCACACACCAGACACTTTGTGAATGGGAGAGCGGCTATGACTTTCCGTGCAGCTGCTGGGCAACTGTCTCTCTTAGCTCGCAGCTGCCCAAGGCCAGCAGTTGGCAGCGTCGTTGATTCGCTGGGCACAATAAGCATGCACCATCGATGAGGAGACTTTTAATGTGGGAATGACCGAGCGATGAGGTCGATGTAGAGTGCCTTGTTGTCGCGTTCACAACGGAAGTAGAACTTATCATGCCAAGTCAATCCCGTTCTCGTTCCACATGAGATCTGGTTGATACAAAATTCCATCTGCGAGCTCAGCCAAGTACCAGACTAATCAGTAGTAAGATTACACCGTTCCTTCGTGAGCATAGACCGCTTTGGGGCCACACTTCTTCTTGTTCTTTTCTTTCCCCGTCTTGTAGGCTATGTTAGATCAATTAAAATGCAGCTGTGGTCGATAGTGCTGCTCGAGCTTGACAGACGGGCTTCAGTCACATCACTATCCCGAATCAAAACTGCCGACGAGCCAGAGTCAATGACTACACCGGCGGGTTCTCCATCTATCGTTATGAGCTGGGTTGATGGTGGACTGTAATCTGCGACCCCATCCTGCTTTAAAAGCCACTTTTCAAGGTGTTTGTACAATACTTTGACGGTGTTGGGCGGGAAAGCGTTCCCAATTTGTCGTTTGATACTTGTTTTTGTCCCTCGAAACTGATGGGATGTAGGAAATCCTTGCAGACATGCATGTTCTCGGAGTGTGTAGCTGCGGTTTCCGTCCGGGTAGTAAATATTTCCAGGGCTGGTCAAAATGGTTCCGATCTGTATGTCAAATTCTAGACGGGGACGTGGAGGGTGAAATGTGACACAGCAGCCAGATCATGCATATCATCATCAGGCCTGATTCTGCTGAGAGCTTTGCGAATTGTGTTGTAGGGTAGCAGAGAATCTTCCAAATTCTTCGAATGTGTGGCCGGAGGGAAAGGAGGAAGCCGCTCTCCTGGTCCAGCCGCGAGTATGACGAGGCGTTTGCGAGTTTGCGCAGACCCCCATGTGCACAGGTCTACGATTCTCCATCGAACGGAGTATCCGTGGTGAGTAAGATCACCAATAAGCGAATGAAAGTAATCCTGATGCTGTTCGAACTTCAAACCAAAAGTCTCCTCCAGAGTAATGAGCCTTGGACGCAGTTTACGCACAAGCTCATGGCAGCACAAGATGGCATCCGTGTTTTCTTCATCGTGTGCACAGGATCTCGTGTGTGCCGGTGAGAAATATTGACACGGTGGAGACATATGTAGAATATCTGGGCGAAGAGGCAGATCTCCAATTCCTTGAATGAATTGATCGACCGACATCTTGTATAAGGTAGTTTCTGGGAAGTTGATAGAATATGTATCCCACACCGTTGGCTCTTTGTCGACGGCATGCGTAACTTTGAATCCGGCGCTTTGTGCTCCTCTGGAGACGCCCCTAGCGCCAGAAAATGCATCGAACAGCGTATACTTTTGCCCTGGGTGTCTAAATGACTCAACGAATTGATTTGGCAGCCCATTGTCGCACCCAATGACATAATGATTGTTATAGCGCCAAGAACCGCCTCTGTGTCGTCCGCCGCGCCACCTGTTACGGAGCGTCTGTTCCGACACGATAAATTGCGACTGTGATACTTCTTCCAAATTGATTCGCTCAATCGATTCTTCATCAACCCTGGTTCTTCTGTTGCTGTCAACAAATTGGATGATCCATTTCCACCGGCATACAAGTGTGGCGTCTTCTTCTGATTGAGAAAGCTGCCCACTAATGTGTTCGGTCGATGATTGTAATATTCGTCTTGCTGCAAATTCTGGATAAACGGCATTTGTTGTAATCATGGCTCGTCTCCTGACAACCAGATCTGCTTTGACATTGGCTAATATCGGTTGATCATGCAGAAAGGGTTGGGTTTGTTGTCCATAATGTAGCATCATGCAAACCTCGTTGTGTTTTTAGGAAGCTGGCCCTTCATGTTTCGAGTTCTGATAAAAGGAAGGCCCTCGAGCATTTGAACCTGAGTGGGTGTGTATAATATCCCTGTGACTTTAATGAAGTGAACAGGATACTGACCAAGCATGGTACCTCTAACCTCTAGTATATCGCCAACCTGAACCTGATGTGGCTGCGACTGAAAGGCGGCGGTGTGCGAAAAGCTGTTTGGGTGGGTAGAGAGAATATCAGATGTCAAGTCTATGATTTCCGCGCCGTCTCTTACTTCTTCAATCTCATCGTTTTCATCAGCCTCGAGCGTGCAGGATCTTGTGATGCTGTTCTCTCGTAATCGGCCGCGGGTATCCCCCGACCTGAATTCGGCAGATGCCATCGGGAGTTCTGGTCATTGAAGCGATACGATAAAAATCAGGTAATCCTAATGTCATCAAAACTTGCCATATATGAAAGCCCGGGAGTGATGGTGGGAATTCACTTCGCGAATCTGGTGGGCAACATCAGAAATCCGTCATTTGCTCAAGCAGCACAGAGGCGGTCAAAAACTAGATGCAGCCAATGTGAGCATAGAGGTGGGAAAATATTTCATGCTGCTTCGAGGGTGAGTAGGTTATTGGAGGGCGTCTCACGGGCTTTTGCTTCCATAACAGCAAAAGATTATTATGCGCCCTCGAAGCTTCGCCGTTTGCGCAGTCAACTGATGGGATTGGCGCAAACAAGGCCAGAATCTGGCCACGGCTCACTTAACATTCACGATCAACTCAAGCTTGGGAGCAGCAGGCACTGCCAAAAAAGAAGAAAAATGAATATATACGACTCTGATGTCAGACTGTACGCGGGTTGCGAGGGATGAGCGAGGCGGACTGGTGCAAATCATGTTTCGTTTTATGCGGAAATATTCGAGGTTCATTTATAGACCAGCCGATCTGATGATTGAGATACTAACTGTACGGGAACCAAAATTTAACCAAGCCATTCCTGAGAGCAAGGCGTTACGTTACGCAGCTGATTTGGTGCGCTCGTCAGAAATCGTCATTGGAGTGTTTGAGTGAAGTTAACAAGTCAGGTTGATTGATGCACGGGCCATGCCGCCTGCCACCTGTCACCTGCTGCCAACCAGATTGACTCCTCCACTCAACTCCCCCTGCCGTACGTGCGCGCTCTTCAACCACTTAACGCGTTAGTAGGCAGAGGCTCCAGCGCTGGCGTCAACTTTTTAAATCTAAATTTGACGACTGCATCTGGCCTCGTAGCTCTTCACCTCCCTCCCAGCACCGACGTAATCAGAATCCAAACAACGCCGACTTGCGCAAACAACTCCAAAGTTGACAGAGATAGAGAGTTTCTTCCTCTCTCTTTTATTAGCGCTCTCGGACCCTGCTCCCAATTTTCTCGGGACTCCTTCCGTAGATTCGCAGTCTCTACCTTGACCTTTCAATGACCTGCTAGATTCTGGTCAAAAGAACTAGCTATATACACTTTCCCCTCTAGTCGCCAGTAACTGCTGAACGCGGAGGCATCTTGGGAAATCTGGCTTGTTCTTATTGAAGGGGGCCTGGTGTCGACTCTGGCCCCTTAAGAAGCTCCAGTTTGAATCTTCGAGAATGAGCTACGGGTGTCAAAGCCAATATGTCCGAACTTAATGAGGAGCTTGCTAAATGGTATGATGAACTACAAAAGCTTCCGTCGGATTGTCATCTTCTCTGCCCGAAAATCGATTCAGACGACCCCGAGAATTATAAAACTTTCGATGATCCTGAAACAAAAATATCCGCCGACGAAAAGAGAAAAAGAATCGGACAGGGCCATCGTCGCGTCGAAATAACGTATTGGAACAGTCTCATATTTGGCTTTGATAAATCTGCCGCAGGAAAATGGCTAGAAGATTTCAAGGAAAGACTGGAACAAACACTTAGAACATGTTCAGATTGCGTCCTGAACTGGCACATGCGCCGCCCAGTCTACTTGCAAAGTTTCTCCGAGTATGTTCTTCTATGCAGCTGAAGAAGAAAATGCCTAACAAACAATAGAAAATGGAACGAAGATGTGCTCGAGCACATTCGAAACATGCTCGATCGACTAGATTTTGCAAGAATTGCGCACAATCTTGCTTGGGCGAAAGACTATATAGGCAAAATCGAAGATAGCGGCGCTGTTTTCAAGAAGACGCAATTCGGAGAGAATCTGCCTACAGTTCTCCTAGCTGTCTACGAGGCGCTTTGCTATATGCCGTATATGGCTGACCCAGATCAACGCAGGATCTTTCAGTACGTCTTCATGCGCTTACAGGGCAAGAGTTACCTTAAACTTGGGAGTAAAGATCCCTTACCGGGGATGACATATTTTTTATTCGACCAAAAAAATGACGACCGTCGGAAGTGGGCTCAGGAAAATTGGAAGGCGGTCGAGGCTAAATCGATCACTGATGATCAGTTTGACTGGGCAGTGAGCACCGGTTTGATCTCTGCCATCGATGAGATAAGCCGCAAAGATGTCAACCAGCCTCCGCCGGAAATCTTCTTGGAGATTGAGAGATTTTGGCTGGGGTTTGAAACCATTTTAACCAAGCTTCCAGAATCTCTTATCCTCAGTCGCCTCCGCAGCATGGAGTTGCGGGCTGGCAGTGCTAACATCTATGATTTACTCTTCCGCCATATCTCTTGCCGCTCTGAAGGAGTTTTAGTTGTGACAATTCGCGTTCTGACGACATTTTTGCAGCAGTCTCCAAAAGCCATTTGGGATGTCGTTGGCGATGCGAGGCCAAACGTGATCGCCGATCTACTTTTCGGCAGTCCACTCTACAACAACTTACTCAATCAATCCCTTGAAGACTGCTGGACCGGGTTCACCCCTGATGCGGATGTCACTCCTTTCCCTACTTCTTGGATCCAACCCTGGCTTACGTCGTTGACGCGAGATCGTAGATACGACGCTTGTGAGGTTCTTCTGCAAACTTTGCTGGGTAAAATGATCAATGACCCTTCTATCAGCGAAGCAGGCCGGTCAGCGTGTATACGGGCTGGCTTCGATGCCATGAATTTTACCATGAAGTCATTTTTGGATCCATCAACGCAGATTGTGTCCGGGACTGTCCATCTGTACGCAAGCGCAGCATTCAATCTTGTTGGAAAGCACAAAGATCTCATAATGGTCAATTTGCGTCCACGAGATCAATGCGAAGGCTGGACCACTTTCAAGGTTTCAGATGCTGCAAAATCCGTCCTTCAAGCGGCTATGAGACTGGATATGAAGATGTTTTCAGACGAATTTCAAGCCATCCACAGTAGCAAGCAGTTACAGTCAACAGTTGTTCGGAATTCCCAGATATTCTGGGAAAGCGTTGTCGAAGTGTTCGACGCCTCTGTGGATCAAGTTTCTCTTGCAAAGGACATCTTAATATCTCTCGGACCCCTTATTTCGGTGGAACAGGTCCGGCCGCGCAAGACCGTCACCAAACTGGATGAGTCGAGCGACCGATTCAACAAATCTCTCAGTGCCACGGCCAGTGCGTTGACACGTATTCTGACACGAATTTCCGAAATGGATACAACAGACCTAAACATGATGTTCACTGATCGCTTGCCTTTCCAGGTCATCGTAGGGCTCTCGGTGCACGACTATTCTGATCTTGCTGAGGGGTCGGCTGAGATACTCAAAAGCTGGACCGGAGAGATTTCACGAAGTGCGGCATTGCAACATATGTCAGAGCATCACCCAGAGCAAACCTTGTCCTCCATCGTCTGGACACTGGACAGAGTTCTTAAAGCACCCTTCCCTTGGGGTCCGATCCGCCCACTTCTCAACATGAACCGAGACGTTCTCCAAGGTTTATCGAACACATCAACCGGAGTTCTCAGAACGAGAGAGCTCAATGCAAAATCTGTCGCTATAGTGCTCCGTTGGTGGAATGAGCAATGGAGATTCGTTTCCAAATCTTGTTTGAACATTGAGTCGTGGTCATTTTGCATTCCAAATAGTACCATGACAGAGTTTTGCCGAGAAATTATGGAATTGGCCGAGGCCCTTATTGCAGAAGATGGTCTGCTAACCTCTGCCACAGCCTTGGGAAAGGAAGAACGGGACGTGATGCCTATCATTTTAGGGCCAGCAAAGGACAATTTCCGAGGAATGGAAAACATGATTCGACTTAAGGATAGGTGGCTTGTTGATGTCACGGTCAGAGTGCTCTGCAAGATCTTGACACGGCTCCGAGAAAACAAACTGGAAATCAACGCTGGATCTCGAAAACTAATAACAGACGCTTGCATTCCTACTGGCACTTTGGGGAAGTATATCCGCTCCACGAACCTCAACGACCAACAACGAGCAGAGCTGCTTCAGGCACTTGGTCACGATGAAGAAGTTCAAATTGTCCAGCTCGGCGTGTCATCGGATTCGTCGGACCGCACCTCCATCCTTGGCAATGCCAAGGCCAAGAAGCAAAGCAAGCTTGACGCTTGGTCAAAATCGGCACCGCCAGGTAGCATGGCCGCCGAGCCAACGAAAGTTGCAAGAACAAACCGAGATGATGTCCTGGACTTCAGTCGATCTGCCGACGGCCCAATTCTCAAACAGCTCGCCGCTCAACACGTCAAGGCAAAGGCCAAGGTCCCTGATCACAGGACTATATCAGCACTCAAGGAGAGCAGACAAAGGGAGAAGGCCGAGAAGGCCAAGAGGGATGCCGATGCAATTGCAAGGGCCAAAAAGATTCGAGGAGAGCTGGTGGCTGGCGAGGGTTCGGGCATTCATGGTCTTGGTATTACTGGGAAAGATCACGGCCGAAGTGAAATCATGGTTAACAGCTCCGAAGAAGACTCGGATGCTGACAGTGAGGACTCTGATTCTGATGAACAACTCGCCAATCTGAGCACTGGTGGTCAAAAGAGCTTGAATGAACATGAGAAAAGACGACAACAAGCCCTACGAGACAGACTTCGCCGGCCTGTAAAGAAGGTTCGACAGCAACGATCTGTCAAGGAGATGAGAGCCCGGTTGATACCTCCGATGGATAGACTGCACAACACCATCCTGGCTTGGGACATCTTTCACGAAGGCAACGACCCACCGAATGGGCCAGCAGCCTCTGAGGTTGCGACGAAGTATTCTGACCCTCGATCTTATCAATCCACCTTTTTCCCTTTGCTGGCGTCGGAGGCGTGGCGCTCTTTTGTAACAGCCAAGGATGAGATCACATCCCAGCCTTTTGGTATGAAAGTTACGAGCCGCGCAAGCGTGGACAGTTATTTAGAAGTGGCTTTCACAATGCCTGTCGTTCAGAATCGAGAAAGGGGCGTTTCGCAAGGGGATATCCTGCTTGTGTCTGAAGCCGAAAATCCGCTGAACAGTCCAGACGCAAAGCACTGCTTGGCAAGAGTCCATCGAATAACATACAAGAAAGACTTGATTGAAATCACGTACCGTGTCGCCTCTCGAAATAATCCATTGTCACTCATATTGACGCCAGGGACTAGCGTACATGGTATCAAGGTGACAAACATGACAACAATCGAGAGAGAGTATGCTGCCCTGGAAAGCCTCCAATACTATGACCTGATGGATGAAATCTTGAAAGCCGAGCCGTCGCCGATTATTCGTTATGGAGATGAGAGGATAACAAATGCTATGCAGAACTGGGCACTCAATCGCGGCCAAGCATTGGCGGTGCTTGGTGCTTATGAGAACGACGGGTTTACACTCATCCAAGGGTACGTTCCATCGAGAATCGCGGAGCTGATCGACGCTGACTTGATTGCAGACCTCCCGGAACGGGCAAAACAAAAACCATCACCGCAATGGTCGGTTCTTTGTTGTCTGAACAGCTGGCTCAGGCTTCAAATGGTGTGCCTGTAGGCGGCCCATTGCGACCCTTGGCATCATTGACACCAGCGGCTCAGGGACGCCCCAAGAAGCTTCTTGTCTGCGCTCCAAGTAACGCCGCTGTTGATGAATTGGTACTCCGTCTCAAGGCCGGTGTCATAACAAGTAGCGGGAAGACGAAACCTATCAATGTGCTTCGTCTTGGCAGAAGCGACGCCATCAATACTGGCGTGAAGGATGTTACTCTCGATGAGCTTGTCCGTCGCCGACTGGAAGGTGACAACACAAAGGATAAGGCCAAGGCAGAGCGGGACAAGCTTCACGAGGATGCAGCCAAACTCAAGGGGGAACTCTCGGAGATTCGAGTGCGTTCGGACGAAGCACGCGCGAAGAACGACCTTGCCACTGTGAGCACTCTCACCAGAAAGTTCGACGACTTGAAGAAACAACAAATGCAAATCGGGAAGCAGATCGACGCCAATAAAGACAGTGGGAATTCATTCGCTCGAGAAATGGAAATGCGTCGACGGCAGGTGCAGCAAGAGATTCTCAACTCAGCACATGTTATCTGTGCTACACTCAGTGGTAGTGGGCATGAGATGTTCCGTAACCTCGACGTGGAATTTGAGACAGTCATCATCGATGAAGCAGCCCAGTGTGTTGAGCTTAGTGCTTTGATTCCCTTGAAGTACGGTTGCTGCAAGTGTATTCTTGTCGGTGATCCTAAGCAACTTCCCCGACAGTTCTGTCGCAATCTGCCGCGAGATTTGGCTACGACCAGAGTCTGTTCGTGCGAATGCAGCAAAACCATCCCAAATCCGTGCATCTGCTCGACATGCAATATCGAATGCATCCGGAAATCAGTCAATTCCCCAGCAAAGAGTTTTATGAAGGACAACTCCAAGACGGGCAGGATATGTTCAAACTCCGACACCAGCCATGGCATAATAGTGCTTTGCTTGGCCCGTACCGGTTCTTTGACGTGGAGGGTGTACAGGCAAAGGGCCGCAAAGGGCAGTCCTTGGTCAATACCAGAGAATTGGACGTGGCCATGGAGATGTATGACCGCTTTAGCAGGGAGTACAGGCAATGCGATCTGACCGGCAAGATTGGCATAATCACACCCTATAAAGCGCAGCTGTTTGAATTGCGGAGGCGCTTCAAAGGTCGATATGGTGAGAACATTACAGACATTATTGAGTTCAACACTACGGACGCTTTCCAGGGTCGTGAATGTGAGATTATCATATTCTCATGCGTACGAGCCAGCTCAACTGGCGGCATTGGTTTCATGACAGATATTCGACGAATGAACGTTGGTCTTACGCGTGCAAAATCGTCCTTGTGGATTCTTGGAGACTCTAGAGCTTTGGTTCAGGGTGAATTCTGGAGGAAATTGATTGAGGATGCCAAAGTTCGCGATCGATACACAAAGGGAGACATTCTGGGCCTGTTCAGGCGACCTCTACAGCAAGCTAGCCCTTCGGCTCATATTCCCACACAGAATCCATCTACCAAAGACGTCGACATGGCCGATGCACCACCAACCGGGAGTGATACTTCGGCTGCCACACAGAACTTGAGACCAAATACTTCTGCTACTAACACTACCGCAATGCCCCCTCTGCCCCAGCCGAATCGAACCAACCTCGAAGGAGCGTCGATAGTGTTATACCCAACGTTTTGCCACACGAGGGCGGTCTTCCCATCATCCACACATCAGAAGCTCGAGGCTCTGAGCATAAAAAAAGACCTCTGGACGGGTCAGATTTTGGGCAACAAGCTTCCAAAAGGGTATGTGACAGGCCACAGGCTGGGCGAACAGTCAGCGTTCAAACCCACATTTCTGATGATGGAACAGATTGCGAACAGCAAACCTCGAGGTGGTCTAATGGGCAAGTTTGGTCAGAAACCAACGACGCAAATGAAGCAGCCCAAGGATCCCTCAGCAATGTCTGTTCTGGGGATGGTGCCTCCGGAACGGCCGCCAGCCCAAGTGACGATGAATCCGAAAGCGATACCAATGAATCATGTACCGACTGGATCGACGTCGTCTTCGAATCAACCTAGTGGCTCCATGAGCAGTACAAAGGTACGCATCGAGTGACTAACCACACATTGCCTGCATGCTCATCTTCTGCTCTAGCCTACGAACAAACCTCCACCAACAG
Organism: Epichloe scottii; assembly: GCA_021950295.1. Lineage (NCBI taxonomy): Eukaryota > Fungi > Ascomycota > Sordariomycetes > Hypocreales > Clavicipitaceae > Epichloe > Epichloe scottii. The sequence goes on from CP083245.1 coordinate 2,854,688, forward strand.
GCCCACGAAAGAAGGCAAAACCGAGTCTCTTCATGCCTAAGAAAAGGTGATGTTGTAGCAGGTCATGGAAGGAAAGGATTTGCACAAGTCTACAATTTTCGTTCAGCGCCCCCCTAGAATCCACGGTTAGTCGACGTATCAGCATTGCGATGGCGTTCTACCCAATAGACGGATGAATGCATTTATCAGGCGTTCTTTAGGCTATGCGCACATAGCGTAGTAGTTCTTCACTCATGGGGTTGCTTGGTGACACAAGTTCGGTGTTTTAGTCTTTTTTCTTCTTCTTTTTTTCAAAGCTGTAGAACAGGTTGAGAAGGTTCACGATAGTGGCAAGGTCAGCCAGCCCGCATCCAAGCTTCGTATGACGTGACAGTAATGAGGCCTAAGGCATGTAGCTAGCCTCAAAGCTCAAGGGCAGGGGCACACAGATTTGGCAGCGCAACTAGCTTAGCAAGGCATCCTCTATATGTATGACCAAGTGACCTATATTATAATGGGCTATATACCTAGCAAAACGTATCTATACTCCGTAATTGCTATCCTGCCTCGGCGGGAAAGCCATCCATCGGGGGAAACGTCTACTCCACACCAGACAGGGACCCCAGTCCCTTTGGAGAAAGATCTGAGATGAGAAATGAGATGCGTGCATGCAGGCGTGCATTTGCGCATTCGGTGGGGATGGACGGTGATGTGTATTATTGCCATCAACGCTGCGCTATTATTCTGTGAAACTTATTCTATGAAATTTATCATACCGTCTTGACCGGCTGGCACGACCACTGGATAGTGCGAAATAAGGCAGACGGCTTTGCTCAACCGAGCTGGCACTCGGTAGCTACGGAAGTGACTCGTCTCTGCCTGTACTAGCGCTGGTCCGAACATCGAGACACCGGGCACGGCAGCGCCAAAAAGGGGCAGGCAAATGGAGCACTGTAGTTAGGGCTGTGCAAGCGATTTTTTCCTTTCTGTGCTTCCCTGGCCCCTGGGACAAGGGTCCGGCGAGTGGATGAGCCCCAATGGGGCTAGCAGGGAGTCTGATCACTGTAATGCTGCCCCACTGTACTCTGTAATCCGTTGTATTTTGGCTGCATGTGACTGGAGCAAGCTGAAGGCCAACAAAACTCTTCCATACTATTCTACAATCGTCTGTCGTCGTCGTCACCTGCATTGCCATTGACCGAATGGACCAGACACAAACAAATCGCGTTGCCGTTTCTTCGGGCCGTCATGTTCCGTGCACACTGGTACGGTACACCACCCTCAACTTCCTCCTCAACGTCACAGCCTCACAGGTCCCATGGACATTATTACGGAGGAAGTACTCACTCGGATGTGGGCATCGTAGGGATTACTACGGATCACGGAAAGGCCATCTGCTTGCATCGTGCGCCCCTCTATTCGTCAGCCTCAAGTGGGCCGCGGCACTGGTCGACCTCCATCATCTTCTCAATCACCCAATCCCTGCTCCGGGCTGGGAGTTGGTCGTCACGCTAGGACCAGGAGTTTCTTTTTCTCCTCGCAGATCGCAGAGCCTCCCAAAGCAATGCCGCCGTCGATTACTATGCAGTTCGTCTGCTATTCGGGCCAGAGGTGTAATAACGGTCCGCCATGGCGCGGGGTCAGTTACGAAGGACGGTCAAAGGCAAACGACTGCGTTGATTACCTTGCCATGAGGAAATTTCGCCGTTTTATTCTTCTAGCCCGCTAGTAGGTGATGAACTTACTCCGCCGCACTGTCCCCGATTCTCTGTGTATTGTCTGTGCCTGCTCGAAGCAGTAACTGAACATGGTTGGCGCAGACCAGCCTCGCTCAAACCCCTGGCACCCATGTGGTTTGGTTTAATGAACCGGCTCATCCAAATCCCGTTGATTGGTTTCGTCCAGATACAGCTAGAGCCCCAGAATTGGGCAGAATACTACTCCGTAGCTGGAGAAAATTGCAGCCTTGTCCTGGCTGTTGGCGCCTTCAACACGAATCAATCTCCGACCCTTTACGGAGTACTCCGTAGCCATCCTCATGTAGCTCGCGGGTTACTCTATGTAGAGCATTCAGGCTTGCCGATCACTTCCGACTTTTCCGGTCAAGCCAAGCCGCCCTTTCTTCACTAGCAGCTCGTCATTTTTTACTTCTCGTGTCTGAAATTACCATCTCTTTCATATCAGCACATGCGGAGTACTCGCTTTCTTTTTCTGCTACATCGATCCACTCGTATGAGTGAGTGTTCTTCGGTAGCTGGCTTTTCTTCTCCTTTTGGCAGACATCTGAGTGAGAGGTTCTCGCCACCTACGACTCAGCATTGCTTGACGGTTCGTTGGGTTTCTCATACTAGACCGCCAGCCTTGTCACGTATCCTCTATTCTTTCTTGTCGCAAACCCGTTTTATTCGCTCCGGGACCAAGAACCCTGCATTGGATCCAGAACCAATCGCTTGGTTTGCTGGTGTGTGGTGAATCACCCCAGTGAGACAACTTTGGGACCGGAGCTGCAGAGCAGACGGGTGCGCTTTTTTTGTCTCGAAATTCGCCTGTTGCTAGGTTCTGGACAAAAGAGCTTCTCGTCTTGACATCAGCCCACTTTCGTAATCCAAGTCTGTCCCGCAACAGCATTGACCGTCTTCCAGGTACGTGCATGTTATGGTGGACGTGGATTCGGTGCGGGAAAGAGTTCACTGTTGACGAATATTTCCTTCTCGTATCAATAGAGGGCGGCACGCCATGGCTCGTTCATCGCCCCCTAGTAGGAGACATACGGCGTCGTCGTTCGATGACGCCGCTCCATTCTTATCACCACTAGGCTCTCATCCTTTTCCACTCCATCGTCGGAGCCACGCAGGTGTGGAAGAGCCTCAACTTATCGAAAGGACGTGGGCGCATCCTCAACCCAGCTTACAGCTTCAGAGTATCCACAGTAATCTCTATGCCGGGGACTTGCATGACACAATGCTGCTAGGGGAGAAGATTCGTGCTCGCCAGGCGAGAGATGATGTGGCCGCTCTGGTAGACTTCTTGAAGCACCATCCCCCTCCCCGGACAATTTCATGTCAATACCATATGACGGAGAGGAAGATGATAATCGTGACCGATGGTCCAAGATCAAGAGCATGGCGAAAAGAAGCAAGTCGATGCCGAGAGTGCCACAGCAAATCCGACTTCCAGATTCTGCAGTAGCTGGTGTAACTATCGGCGGGCACAGGCACATTTCTATTTCTATTCCCTGGGAAGCCACTCCGTTTGGCGAAGACATGAGGTCGCAATATCCCGTCATCAGTCGCGATCTGCAGGTGGGCACGCCCAGCAAGGAATCGATTCGGACCTACAAGAACGAAAAGGGCGTCGTCACTGTCTTACGGCCTGTTACAGAGGTATATGAGGCGGCCCATGGGTCGACAGCATCGAAACGCCGTTCTCCTCCGTACGCAAATTCTCACGGGCTGAGGCCCCCTCCACTGCCACCTCACAAGCCTACCAGTAGCGCAGGCAGCCCGCCTCACGACTACATTGGCGTACTCCCGACAAGATTCGATACACCACTGTTGGACGATAGCTCCGCGCCCTGGCACATTCCTCGAGCTCCATCAAGAGGCGAGGGGAAAGTTCAAACCAAACAAGATCAGCAAGTTTTTCAACGAGCTACCTATCCTGCTCGTGCTTCAAGCATGGTTGCCGGCCGCGCTGCAAGAGACAGAAATGCGCCTTCCATTGATGGCGTGATGCAGCATCAAAAGCCACTGCCCGATGTGCCCATAGTTTCACGAGGCCGCTACTTTTCAGACTCCCACGACGTTGAGCGGCAAGACATGGCCACAAATAATAACGAGGTGGAGGGCAAGGCTAACCAAATCGGCCATCAAAGGTCAAACACGTCCAGCTCATTATACAGTCAAGATATCCGTCCGGTCGTGAATCGAAATGGCAGCCATAATTGCCGTCCAACAACATCTATGGCAAATAAAAAGGGCGACTCTTGTCCTCCAACGCCCGGCTCAACGAGAAGCAGGAAGGATATTGTCAGGGAGAAAAAACGAAGGGATATAGAGGCCATGCGGCATACCCAAACGAGGGAACAACATGAGCTGATAAAAGCTCAGCGTGAGACAGCCCAACAGGCTTCAACGACACATGCATCGACTCTGGCGGGAGAGGGGCTGGAATCGGCCAGGACACAGTTGGGACCAACCCTGACACTTAGCAATCTCATGGTAGTGATGGACATGAAGCCAACAGCTATTCCCCGACCCGAAATGCCTCCGGGCTTGGAGACAGGGCCGTCAGTATCCTGTGTTAAAAAGCAGGCCCAGTCCCCAGTACAATGGATAACCTTAAACGAACCGACCATGCCGACACCTCCAACGTCGCCGAAGAACGGGTCGCCGCCGCAAAGACAGAGGGCATCGGACCGGACTTCACTGACGCGTCGACGGGAATGGAGGGCCACTAGGGACCAAGAAGGCAAAGCACGCGAGGCCATGAACGTGGCCAAAGCAACGGCACAGCAACTAGCCTCTGGCGAAGTAAAGTACGAAGACGGTGTTGTTCCGCAGGCAGACAAGGACGTGCTGCGGCTGTACGAAGCATATAGAGAACATCGTCTCCGAGATATGGAGCGGCGTCTGCGCAGGCTGGAAAGGAATGGCGACGTGTGGCTGCAGGCTCTTGTTCCTGTTTTGGACAGCATGAACAGAACCTTGGCCGCAGCTCACAATCAGCCCCCGGGAGACATGAGGGATTGGGCTTCCGATGGTGGAACACCCGCCGGTGCGGAACGCGCGAGTCGGGACATGCAGAAGAGGAAACCAGGAAGAAGATCAAGCCCATCACAATGCAGGCTGCTGGAGAAGCTGGCAGGACAAACGTACAGCGATGATGCTTGGAGCGATAGCGTCAGCAGGAGTGACGACGCCAGCGGATTTGGAACCATTGAGCCTCTGATGAGAGAGCTTGCGGGGGAGTCGAGGCGCTGGCAAGGCACGACGACGCAGTCGCCGGTGGTGACGAACGAACAGTTTCACGTCACGTAATATGGTTGGTGCGAAGTTGGAGACCAAAGACACGCAAAGCGCTTTCTTCTTTTTGTACAAACGGCCGGATTCTTGGACACAATTTCAGGGCCAATTTCGGAACCAATGGTTGTATAACAAAAAAGAGTGGGATATCTCTCCAAGTGTATCAGGAAACGGCGGAAGAGAGGGGATTGGAGACGCAGTTTCGCGGGCGGCTCTAAATATATGCAGTAGTAGTAGTTCAAAATCCCTGTCTTGTGGTCGTGTGTGCCGCCGCATGGCGTGATGATTGATATACAAAATCTTTGTCCTCGATCCTTTCAATTCGACAAACTAGTGTGGTATTTTCCCTCCCTAATGCCTTTCGCTCCCTCGAGACTCTCGCACAAGGTCACAAGGAATAATCATTGCTGCACGGAGTAGACGCCACTGCCTTGATACGTCTCCAACTCTTTATACTCGGCTATCCCCCCCCCAACCAACCAACCAACCAACCAACCAGACTTGATCAAAAGTCGATGACGCATCTCCAACCCACGCGTCGCAGCGCCAGCAACCTCGCACTAATAATTCATACATGCAAATTTTTTATTCTTTTTTGGAATCCCCTGAGGCAAGCTTGTCAAAATCAGTTATGCCCTCCCAGCCCTGGATCTTCATCTGCCCGTCCAGCCGCGGCATAGGCCTCCACCTCACGCGCCATCTTCTCCAAACGACGAGCCTGCCCATCCTCGCGACCACGCGCCAGCCAGACCTGGCGTCGGCCAAGGAGGCCATGCTGTCACTGTCACAGCGGGGCGACGACGTCTCGCGGAGACTGCACGTCGTCCGCGTGGACGTCACCGACGAGCAGTCCATCGAGGCGGCCTCCCGCCGCGCGAGGGAGCTGTTCCCCCCGGAGCCACCACCTGCACCTCTCGTGCGCCATGCCGGGCGTGCTGACGCCCGAGAGGAGCCCCTCGCAGATCGACGCCCGCGCGAGCATGGCCATGCTCCGGGTGAACTGCGCGGGGCCCCTCCTGCTGGCCAAGCACTTTTCCGAGTTCCTCCCCGGAGGTCGACGGAGATGGATCAGGCGCGGCCGCGGGGCGTGGCGAGGCACGCAACGTGGGTCTTCATGTCGGCGAGGGTCGGGTCCGTCACCGACAACAGATCGGGCGGCTGGTTCTCGTACCGCGCCAGCAAGGCGGCCGTGAACAGCGTGGCCAGGAGTCTGGACGTGATGCTCGGGGCGAGGAGCGGCGACAAGGCCCTGGCCATGGCGTACCATCCTGGGACCGTCAAGACGGAGTTTAGCAGGCCGTTCTGGGGGAGCGTGCCCGAGGGGAAGCTGTTTGGGCCGGAATACGCCGTCGCGAGGATGGCGGCCGTGGTCGAGGGGTTGGACGTGGCTCATCGGGGCAAGTGTTTGGATTGGAAGGGCGAGGTGGTTCCGCCGTGAGGGAAGGGATGGGCCAACTGCCGTTTTACCCATCTAGGCTCGGCTGTGGGTGTTTTTATATGCATGCGTGCACGTTGTGGTGTTTTGGCCAACGACATCACGCACAACGGAAGAGGCGCTTGAGTTCGGGCTTTTGGGTCCTTGGGGTACTCGGTAGACTCATGTACATTGCTTCTATCAATAGAGCTTGGGCTTGGAGCTCACGTCTCCGGTCTAGACACCCCTCGTTTCAGTTTCTCTCTACAACTCGACTTCTTGGAACGACGCGCCATCTGGTGTGCCGGCTGGCTTCACCCCTGCGTCTTTCTTGCCGTCGCTGTCGTCGTCTTGGTCGTCTTGGTCGGCTTCTTTGCTGGATGAACTTGGACGCAGGGCGAACTGTCGCTCCTCCTTGTCCTCCAGTCTCATCTTCTGGTCATCTGGGTGTGAGCGCGTCTTGGCTTTTTGTTCGGGCTCGTCGTCAGCGTCGCCATCCGTCTCCTTGTCACTGTCCCTGTCACTGTCCCTGTCATCATCCTCGTCGTCCTCCCTTTCGCCAGTCTTGGTGGCTTCGCCTGGCTTGGTGGTGTCTGCTGAAGGCGCCTCGTCCTTGGCAGGAGCGGACGGCGGCGGCGGCGAGGAGATCTGGTCTTCGCTAGGGGGACCAGGCCTCATGGCATCCAGATAAAACTTGGTTACGCCCAAGATGCGGCCATTCTTCTCGCATGCATCCACCCATTCCGGTCGCACCACGGGTATGTTTGTCTCAACAGCCTTCTCCCAGGCCGTGCCTCGTCCCTCTGTGGTCACGAAATGCGTCGTGTCGATGCGCACGCCATCCACAATCTTGGCTCCGATGCGCTCCACGGCCTTGGACAGGGTTTCCTTGGCAGCAGCCGGCATGATGCCCGTCGTGATGGTGATGCCGCTGAGATCCGTCATTTTGTGCGTGCGAACCGTCACCTTATCGCTCGTCCGCGTGCCGGCCGTCGTTCTCAGAACCAGATGGAAAGTGTATTCGGTATCGACCGCCAAGCCGCTGATCTTGGTGCTGTGCATTTGCAAGGGACGGGGGATGTTGCCTGCCTTTTGGCCATTCCGGTACAGACTCAGAGATAACAAATCAGCCGTGGCAAGCTCAATTGGATCCCATTCAAGGACCACAGACGTCTGTGTGGCATTGCGGCAGCGGAGGGCAGGACTCGAGGGCTCCGAGGCACCGAAAGAATGGAAGATGCGATCTTGCAAGGCGCGGAATTTCTGCTCTTCGGCATTTTCCTTCTCTTTGTTCTGCGAGACGGCGATGTCGACGATGCTGCCGGAGGAGATGTTGGGGGGAGGAGGATGGAGGGGAACTCAATCTATTCAACGGGTGGAGGTTAGGTGGTCTGTGGATTCCAAAAAAAGAAAAGAAAAGAAGATTTCAAGTATGGGACAGCGCAAAACAAACCAGTCGCTTGTCCGGCGTCAGCAGGACAGTGACGCCGGCGTCTACCTTGCCGACGGTAAGGGATACGAGCATTCTTCCCCGGACGATGCAGTCGCAGATTGGGACGGTTTCTCCTGAGATGACTTTGTGGTATGGATGACGTGCGGCACAGCCAAGGGGTTTCTGATTCGGTGTGTCGGCAGGGAGTGAGGTTGGTGACTTTGGATGAGAGGAGTTTACACGTTGGGTTTTCGAGGACTGGTCGACGCCGCGACAAGCTGGTCCGTGGGCAAGAGATGATATGGCGCGGGACGAGAGCTGGCTGGTGATTCGTCATGGCCCCACCCGAGCTTCCAGTTTCACGTACCGTGGCTTTTTGATACCGGATCCGCGGATTTTATGTATGGGAGCTTCAATGAAGAAGCCTCATACGCTACGATAGTAAGGACTCAGGATTCAAGACTGTCTACTTGGCAAGTCTGACTGAGGTGGACCGGCTGTAGGAATGAAGATGGGTTCTAGTAGGATCATTCTTCAGCTTGGTCTCAATATGGCTGAGCACCAGACTGTTGGCCAGCCTGAAGGCCCTGTCAGCCATGAAATTGAGCTGACCCGGTCGAAGGCGAACCAGACATGAATGATGCGACGGGAAATGAAGAGCGAGTACGGAACACACACGGACGGGGCAAAGGCGTTTCTTGTACCAAACGTCAGGTGGCGTTGGCGTTGACCCACCAGAGCTGATCGGTGCGGCATGCTTTTCGATAATATGCGGTAGGATGTATATGCCGTGTATGCCGTGTATGCCGTATATGCCTAGGTAGTACCGAGTAGTTGGCAAGAATAAGTCACCAAACATTGCTGGAATCTTTCCGAAGAAACCAGTATTTCATTACTCACTCTAGTGGGGGTATCTATGAAATTTTCGAAAAGTGGAACGTCCATGGCCCCGAGATGTTCTCGGCCAACTCGTGCCTTCCTTGTACACAATTCAACCTCACTCAACCTCACTCAACCTCGCGGCCCTTCCTCTTGGACCATTGCTTTGACATGTCATCTCTCGGCGCTACTTCCTCGAGTCGCCCCTCGGTATAGTAGAGACGCGCATAGACGATGCACATGTCCGATCACAATCTTCTGAAGGGCGCGGATGAGGATGACAGCCGCCGAGCCGCCGCAACTTTACCTGGCCTCGAGGCCCTAGGACCTTGGGACCAGCATGCCGTCATGATGGCTTCAGAGATCACCATGGGACCGGCCTCGTCAATCATGTCTGCCGACTGGGACTGGACTGGTTCTTTTTCTTTCCTGTTTGGAGCCGGCGTGGAAACCTCTGATGTTCTTGCCCCGCAATTCCCGTACATTCTGCCCGGCCTGGAACACCATGGGACGAGCCTTTCTTTTCCACCGCCAGAAATGGATCATCGTAGCGAGACCACGCGATTAACCGTTCAACAACCCGTTGCTGAATTGGAGCCAGCCTTGTATCAAGAGGCAATGGAAGAGTTCTTCGCAAAGAATGGCGCTTGGCGACCACCAGAGCCCTGCGTGCACTGCAGCCGTTCGCGCTTACAATGCTTTATTTTGCAGACCACTGAAGCGAATCCCAATCCCGTCAACTCGTGCTCCAGTTGCGTGGCCTTGTTTCGGAGTTGTAGTCTCGCGGAGCGTTCAAGCGTGGCCATTCTCAGTTTGAGACGGCGCATCCCGTCATCGGGCACTTACACGGAGTCAACGAGGAGGAAAATCACTCATCCTGGGATCACAGTTTGTCAATCTCTGTCCAGCCATGTTCTACGGTAGTACCCGTATCATCAGACACGAGTAAGAGATCGACCTCTCGTTCCGTCAGGAGAACCCAGGTCCTGCGCGATTGGTTCGCAGTCAACATGCAACACCCTTATCCAACGGATGAAGAAAAGATGTTACTTGCCGAATGGTCAGGACTGAGCCGCACGCAGGTGATCAACTGGTTCACCAACGCAAGACGTCGTCACCGACTAACGACTCAGCCAATGCTAAACAATGGGACATTTCGCACTGGATCGCCCATGCCCCAGTCTTTCCTCTTCCACATGACGCCCTTTGAACGATGGAGAAATTCACCACCCGACATTGAACCCGTCTCAGAAGATGTCATTCGACGGGCCATCCGGTCGAATGCGAACACCACCCAAGAAGACGGCTCATTGGGCAATGATGAAACGATGCTCCCCAAGGATGATCCAGGTTCTTCAGCAAACACGGAGCCAATATTGTACGCTCGGTCTGCGTTTTGTTGTTCGTCCGATGGCTCCACGTCCAATTTCTCCCAGGTATCCGCCAACAGTGACGCGGTGTTGTCAGGCAGGAGCTCGGAGCACAGGGCTCAACCTGCGTGGGTCAAGTCAGCATCGGCAAGATCCAAAAGTCGAAATCGCCAACATTCACCTGTACGTATTGCCTGCGTGGCTTTTCCAAGAAGTATGACTGGCTTCGGCACGAGCGGTCGGTCCATACTCCGGGCGTTACGTCATGGGTGTGCGCGATACCTCTACCACCCGAGCAGCCTCATCTCATTTGGAGGCTTGGTAATACGCAAGCAGAGTGCATCTTCTGCGGCCAAGCAATGCCCAACGAGGAGCATATGCAATCACATGAATTCGACTCATGCGCTAAACGTGCGGTCCAGGACAGGAGCTTTGCCAGGAAGGACCACATGTGGCAGCATCTGTACAAGTTTCATGGCTGTCGGAAATGGGAGGGATGGAAGCCAGATCTTGATCTGTTGATGAACAAAGCTTGAAGCGTCTTGAGACGACACAACAGCAATGGTGTAAGCATTTTCGAGATTGAGTGAATTGACTGACCAGAACAATTACATTGCCCTCTTGAACATTGGAGGCAAACAGGATGAACACGACTCAAGCATATACAAAAATAAGAAAAATACGTATGAACAAGTAGATTGCATATGTACTCAAAGGCAAAGTGAGAAGTTGGTATAACGCATGTCTCCGCCCAAGTCATTTTTGGATATGGGAGTTTTGAAATCGAGTCTGGTTGCGAGTCTAGACTCTAGACACTCCTCAGATTTCATCTGGACCCGCTTCCCGTTTTTTCTTCGGCATCGCGCAAGTCCGTGATATCACGTCACTCAGATGGCTTCAGCACAAAGGGCTGTCCAGCTCAACCCAGCAGCCACTTCATGATATCGGAGAGCACCCTTGTCCACCGACGACTAATTCACCGACACAAAAAGTGGATTGTGGAAGGCTGCATGACCATGCTGCGAGAGGTTGACACTCAACTCGGACATGTCCAAGCAGATCTCGTCATTTCACCAGTCAGCGTGGGTTCTTTCGCTCAAGCAGTCGTGTCTCATCACAAGAGACCAGGTAGCAAGACCGCCGTCATGGCTGTTGAACCAGACACAGCAGCATGTCTGTACAAGAGCTCGTAGACAGGAGAACCGACTCCTGTCCAAGCGTACTCAACTGTTATGGCTGGCCTGGACTGCGCCACTCTCTCGCCCATTGCATGGCCTCTACTGCAATCCGGTCAGATTACGGAGCACATGAGGCGTGCAAGTACCTCAAGCGGAAAGGTAGGTAGGACGTTTCTGCAGGTCCCTGTGGCGCGGCACCGCTCGCCGCTCTAAGACGCCCGTCATCGGATGATAAGAGAAGGACAGGCCTCGGCCAGGATTCTGTCGTGGTTCTCCTGTGCACCGAAGGCGCAAGAGACTATGGTGTACACCCAAAGATGACGGCCTGCATGTCAAGGAAGAATGGGTGGAATGGGCTTCTATAGAACGCATCACCAAAGGGATGACAATGATTGCACAGAAATTTTGTGCTTGAGCAGAGTGCTTTTTGCATCGATGTTTTGCCCTTGGCAGCAGACTCTTGGAGAGGCATTTCGAAGACAGTGTGGGCATATCTCAGGTTGGGCAAGTAGCAGAGGTAGTGAATGCCGTGGCTGCGAGGATGTGAATATCGACTTGCGTCTTTATTGGAGTCCCCCATGGTCGTTGAATGTCTAGGCACACAGGATGTGGCCTGCCATGATCCATCTATTTAGGTAGACACAGAGCATCGAGATTCCATTCGGCTTTCATGGGGTGTCATGCTGATCTACAGTCTGCAAATGCAAGCGGCTCTTCCCATGTAGCGTTAAAATGTGCTCGACCGATGAATTCAAAGACGCCGCTCTCCCGCGCCTTCTCAGCCAACACCTTGGAGATTTTGGGAAGTGTTGCACAGCTCATATCCGCTGGCGACTGCAATGCTTTGCTAGAGCATCAGCAACGACTCTCCCGAACCGTTCTGGTGGCTGTCCAGCAGCCTTGATAAGGTTATGGAGTGTGACCCAAAGAGTCCCCGAATTTTCTCGCCCTCGTCGCTGCCCGGCGTCGGTCGATAGCCAAGCTCGTGCAAAGCCTGATAAACAGACCGGGTCAATCTCCGCTGTGTAAGAGTCCGCACCACGGCTGACGCGCCGCCAACACTGGTGACGAAGATCCACATTGCCTGGTCTTGTTTCTTTCGAGCGTACTCGGCTCGTTTCATGGGTGATATAGGATGGCCACGGGGCTCGAAGAAGCGGAGGTCGTAAGGATGGACAACATGCTTGTGACTGTAAGCAAACGTGGCATTGAAGTCTTTCTCGAGGCGAGCCAGCTCTGAGCCAGCTGAGAACCGCATCATTCGCCCATTATCGGGCTCTAGATCGTGTTCGAGTAAGAAATCTCGGGTCTCGCGGTTCGTCAGGAGCTTGCCGTCCGGTCTAACGAATCGCTTGACGCCTTCGGGGATGAATCGTTTCACCGTCCTTGGGTTGCTGCTCCTGATGTTACTTTTCGGAGCTCTTGTGGCGATGTGGACATGGCGCAGGAGAGAGATTGGTGCGATGGGGACGAGCGCCGCGTACGATTTCAAGCAAGCGACCAGAGGTCGCCGTGCAGCTCCGGCTATCGCCATGTGAAGATGTGGTCGGGGACTGATGCACGTGTCATGTTTCCCCAAAGGCAGTAGATTGGGTTGTTGAATACGGATGGAAGGCCTCGTTGACAAAGGACGTCGGTCGGGATGTTGCATTGACTTCTAGACTAGTGCAGACTGATCAGAGTTTGCTAATAATAATACGTCAGGTACCTAGGTCCAGATTGAAAGCTTGACACAAAGCTTGCTAAGGCAGTACTGTTTACCAAACAGAATATTATGTGGTAAAAAAGGTCTTTCACTATCGCCCTGGTTGGTTATGTGGGCTCACACTTTTTTTTTCGGGCAGCCCACTGGCACTGGCATCACGTCGGGGCCTAAGAACCCACACGACACACACACACACACACTCCGTCTACTCCGTCCACACAAGTGTGACTCTTGCATGCGCTCAAGGTTACAAGTTAGAAGCCCCCACAGCACCACTGAGGGAAGCGCCTAATATTGTAAAACTTGCCAAGGTTCATAAACACACCGTTCCTCCTTCCACATCGCCAACCCTCCACTTCACAACCTCATCTTCTTTACTCTCAACCAGACCACTTCCTTTGCGCGACAACGCAGCTCGATAACTTCTACACAAACATAACGCACATCCTCACCACCCGAAGCGAATATGCCCAAGAACAAGGGAAAGGTACGTTGACACGAAGAAAACCCTCCCATGGCCTCAGACGCCCATGTTGCCCCGCCCCCGCTATCGCGCGCGCACGCTGTCTCGCTGCCCCTCGTCTTCCAGGACCTATCTCCATGGACCAGGCCAGAGAGCACAGAAGAACAGAGAAAATCAATAAAAACAGTTTCTGACATGATGAAAAAAAATAGGGCGGCAAGAACCGCAGACGAGGCACCAAGGAGAACGACGACCAGCGTCGTGAGTTGACCTTCAAGGAGGACGGCCAGGAGTACGCTCAGGTCATCAAGATGCTCGGAAACGGACGTCTCGAGGCCCTCTGCTTTGATGGCAGCAAGCGTCTCGCCAACGTATGTGACCTGTGACCACTCCAGCTCATCATGTCAACAGTCATTCTCAAACTCTCATCCTCCTCTCTGCACATTGCTAACAGCTTGCATTCAACAGATCCGTGGCAAGATGCGAAAGAAGGTCTGGATCAACCAGGGCGATATCATCCTTCTGTCTCTTCGTGATTTCCAAGACAACAAGGGCGATGTTATTCTGAAGTACACTTCCGACGAGGCTCGCTCTCTGAAGGTGTATGGAGAGCTGCCGGAACACGCCAAGATCAACGAGACCGATACCTTTGGCCAAGGCGAAGACGGGGAGGCCTACTTCGAGTTTGGTGACGCTGACGAGGATGAGGATTCTGATGAGGATGGCAAGAAGAAGGACGTCGACATTGACGACATTTAAGGAACGACTACTTTGTCGTTTTCTTCGCCTTACTCAAGGAGCTTGTAATCGGCGAAAGAACAAATGGGTCAAGGTGTTGGCTCGGTGTCGGCATTGCATCGCCTGGCATCGCCCACTAACTACACGGTCTCAAAGAAGAGAATCAACAAAGAAGAGAGAAACACGGCTGGCCACACTTCTTGCCCTTTCCATCATTTCTCGGTGTGCATCATTTCTTGGGCTCTCACTACCGTACTACCGTCTTGACATTTTCGCAAGCGCAGGGTCGGAAGGGAGTTTCATCATTACCCAAGTTCAACTTGCGCACACGACACATCCATCATCTATACTGTCTTCTCTCTCAACCCCTTGGGAACCGGCACATGAAGGCACCCAGTTCCTTCTTGTTCGGCTTTTTTCCTCGGGTCCCGCGACAGTTTCCTCGAGCAGGAGTGGAGGTTTGGGGACCGCCGTGGTGGGAGAGACGTCACGGCGCGTCCATCTGTCATGTTTCTCTCTTCTCTTTCCTTAGAAAAGGTTATTCACGTCAAGCAAAACCTTGGTACTTTGTTGTCTTCTTTACAATTTTTATGAATATGAATGTGAGAAATTTGCGTTCATTGGCGTATTGACCCCTTTTGTCGTTGACCAACTACCTTGCACGGGTAATTCGTCCCTACGATTAGACCGATGAACATTGGAAGGACTCGCGTCGTGCCTTGACAGATTCCCCGTTATTCATTTCCATCTTCATGTGAGTGTGCAAGTCGAGTACCTCGTAGGCTAGATGGAACCACGTCCAGCGAGTCTTCGGTCATCAAGTCCGGTAAATTCTCACCGTCCCTTGCCACCCGTCATAGGTCTCGCTACTTTTAGAACCACATCTTCAATTTTTCATGCTTGACACAGCTCGAAATCGTTCCGCCCCAAAAGTTCATTTGCTCTATGCCTGCTTGTCTGCTTTTTTGACGCCCTCGGCATCCTTTTCGTCGATCTTCCAGGTTGACGTATTCATCATCATCTAAAAGGGCTTGAGGGGGATAGACACGCCTGGACGGGCTACACCAGGTACGTTCAGTTATTTTTCAAAACAAGTAATGGGACATTTAGTCCCAGCCGTCATCATCACCTTCATCATCTACAGCATGGTTAGTAAGCAACACGTTTGATTGGCGTCAAGAATAGATGCACAAATGGGCGAGCTCACCACTCTTGCTGACTTTGTCCTTTCTCTTCTTCAGCGCAGCAGCGAGGGCATCGGCCATGCCGCCACCGCCGCCTGCAGCAACTGCTCCTGCTCCTGCTCCTGCCAGTCCACCAGCGGCGCCAGAGTCGGAAGCCCCGCCGATTTGAGCGGCACTGCGGTCCTTGATTTGCGTGCGATCGACTTTCTTGAGGGCGGCGATGCCTCCTGCCTTTTGGATGTCTGCCAGCATGGCCGATCGGCTCTTGTCTGCCGCGGGCAAGGGCGCAGCAGGAACACCTGATGAATAGCCCGAGTCGCGGTTCGGCGGGGAGGCGGTGGTGGAGGAGGAGGAGCACCACCACCACTCGAGGCTGGCATTGGTGGTGGAGGAGGAGGAGCATCACCACCACTCGAGGCTGGCATTGGTGGTGGTGGAGGGAGGAGGGGAGGAGGACCATCTGAGGAAGGCAACGGAGGAGGCGCTGGGGGGATTGCCCGCTGAGGACGGGGTGGCACAGGTCGTGAGCTGGATGGTGGCAGAGGCGGAGGAGCATTCCCGACTGGCACTTTCGGAGGCAATGGCGGAGGGGCAAGAGGTGCTGAATGAGAATCGTTGGCTCGAGGTGGAGGAGGAGGCGGCACCGGGCCACGAAGTGGTGTCGGAGGAGGAACACGCGGACCGGGAAAGGCAGGAGGAACGCTGAACCTGTGGCCAGAGTTCTCCGGCTCGATTGGTGTTTTGCCCGGTCGGGGAGGCGGAGGAGGACCAGGATGCGACACATTCGCTGCTGTTACGGATGGGGTCGATACTGGCTTTCGTTTGGGCTGCTCGACATGGGCAAACTTTCCTGCGTCTGGCAGAGGCGGAGGAGCATTGAACTTGGGACGAGGAGGGGACGGCGGTGGCGGAGAGCTCTCTTCCTTCGCTGGCCCGTCACCTTTGCCTGAACGTCTAGGTGCCGGTGGCGGAGGAGGAGCTCCCCGTTTCGCTGATGAGAATGTTGAGGGTGTTGAGGATGGTGGAGGCGGTGGTGGTGGTGGTGGTGGTGGTGCCCGGCCGGTCTTTGCGTCTCCTCCATTTGCAGGAGGTTCTGGCGGCGATGTCGAGTTATTCGCTTTATTCTGCTCTTCTCGCAGGAAATCGACAATGAACTCTTGGTTGTCCTTGATGAAATCATCTGTGAGACCCTTATCTGTGAGATCCTGACCAAAGTGCTCTCTCCACGAGGGATCAAAGGCATCCAGCAACGGAAACTGAGAAGGGACAGAGCCTCCGGTCTGGCTCTGCGAGGACGTGGGAGAATGGTGGAGCGAAGGCGGCGGGATAATGGCATTTCTCGTATCAGCAGGTGATGGAGCGGATGAGTGTCGGTGGCCAAAGAGTCCGCCCAACAGGCCATGCTTCTGGACCGGCTGTGATCCACCTCCGAATGGTGTTGATTTCGTAGCTCGGCTCGCATTCTTTTCTCGCTCGTCCATCTTCTTCTTGAACTGCTTTGCCTCCTTCTCATCAACGAAGCTCAGCCCGGCCAGGCAATCCTCCAGCTCGAAGGTGTGAAAGAAGGTGCGGTCTTGGCTGTAGCGCCAGGTGTCGAAAATCTCTTGATCCCAAATTACGCCGCGGTTGGAAGACTAAAGAAAATACCCGGGTAAGTCAGTCAATCCCCACTCACTATTTGCGTATCCGTCTTGTATCCGTCTTGTCAAGGCGAAAGGTTGCGGGAACGTACCGAGATGTCTACCATCTTCAGCCAGTAAGTGTTGCCGACCAAGTCGTTGGCCAAAACAATAGCACCTTCTAGTCCGGAGTATGTCCATTTTGATCTGTTTGGATATGCGACGTATAACCTAGCAACGGCAACGGCCTGAATCTTGTTAGATTGCTTCGGGACGAACCGCTTGACGGTGTCCTTGTCATCGTCGTTCAGAATCGACGGCATCGTGCGTACGGGTGCGGGTGCGGGTGCGGGTGCGGGCAGCTGGTGCGTCGACAGGCAGGCGGGCACGGGGAAAGGTCAAGGTTATAGCTCGCTATGGCCCAAGATGTCAAGCGGGTATGCATAAGGTAAACTGAGCAGCTGATGTGCGAAGGAAGGGCGCTTGAGGCGCTTGAGCAACAGCCGTCCTCCTCAATCGCGGCGGTGGTCGCTTGTCCGGTGTCGTACGGTCTGATGCGTGCGGCAACGAACTATTGGCGCCTTACAACCTGTCAAGTGTGGCCCCACACTGAGCATCGTACTGCCAAGCATCCCGCGTCAGGGCAGCGTCAGGGCAGCGTCAGCGTCAGCACTGGCCGCATCAGAGCCACCAGCGACGCGGCAAAACGCCAGGCCGCACAGCCACGTCAACGGACCCAGAACTTGTCACTGCTGGCGTCATCACTACTGTACGACTGCTTGATTTCACAGGCAAAACAATGTCGCGGCAGTCAGTTGATTGAAAACAAAAGTCAAGTTCGATTTAGTTTACAGAGGGTGAATATTTGAAGACGTCCAATGTCATGGCTCTATAGTGTTGGACTTCCGGCCAGTTCTCCACGCCCGTCTCGCACTCGTCTATTTGTTCAACTCTTCCTTTCTAGCCTGGCGATCCTCTTTGCTGCCCTCGTGCGCAGGCATGTTCTGGGTCACGGCTGGGCCGGGGTGGGCCTGGTGCGGCGCAAACTTGGGGTCGATGCTACCACTGTCTTTGATGGGCTGGATCGAGAATTCCTTCTCGGCCTGTCAAGATGCAGGTTAGTGTGAATTCACTCAACTGTCTGTATGCGATGCCTGTGTGTCTTTGTTCTGGCATCGGCCAAGGGGGAATGAAAAGACGGGGAAGAGAGCAACTTACATCATTGCCCTTCTTGTTCTGATCCTTGGAGTCCATGGTGATGATGTATGTTTGTTCGTGGCGGGGAGGAGTTCCAAGTGTTTGCAATAGAGTCTGGGATGAGAACCATGCCATTCGTGTGGTGTGCGCATCGAGTTCGTTTTGTACGAAACTGCCTGGTACCGCCCGATGGCACCAAACGGATCGATAGATGATGACGTCGGCCGCTTCGACCCAGCTTTCGACAGCCATCAGGTGCCTCCAGAGAGAACCTTTGAGGGGGCAGGCGCTGGTGGTGATTGGTTTTAGCGTTTGATCGCCCCCGAGGCGTTGGCGCCATTTCCATGCTTTGTCGTCGACTTGGTGTGACCTGATCTACGTAAGTGTTCCAGTTCCGAGATGCGCTCAAAAGGTTGGCAGGGCCAATCGGGAGGGTGACCCGAGCCTGCCTAGGTATGTACATATCTTTGGTCCTTTTCTTTTTTGGTTCATTCGTTCCCTGCCTGACGGGCAAGATATAGCCAAGGCGTCTTATATAATTGTCAGGGAGAGCTCCTTGAAGCACTAGATATGTGGATGCAGCCCGCGCATTAACTAGGATCAAACCCTCTGTGAGATAATGGTGGAGATAATGTATTAGAAGTACCTCCATAGACTAGTTATTACTATAGCGCACTATATACCTTTTAGGTATAAAAGTTAGGTACTATCTATACCTCTAATTAATTAAATTAAATGTTTTTTATTATCTATACTTACCCTTACCTTAATAGTTATAAGCCTAGGAGGCTTTTATTACCCTTTTTAATTATTATTAAAGATATAAGCTTTATTAGATATTATTAATTAACGCTTACTAATATTAAGAGATAATTACTCTTTATTATTCTAATTAGTTAAAATACTTAACCTATACTCTAATTAATTAGTATATTCCTCCTTTATAATATCTAAAGAAACTCTAAATATAGTATTATTATTAGAGAAGAACTAGATTAAATAGTATATATAAATTAAGAATTATATAGAATCCTATAGTATCTAGGAGTATATTAACCTTAATAAGGCTAAATTACTTAAAGAACCTATAATACCTATATACCTATAAAGGGGTTAGAGACTAAAGGTCTTACTAAATAACCCTAATACTCTTAAGAATTAGAGAATTACTTATAAAGATATAAAGGATTAATTTAATTTTTAATATAAAGAATTATAATTTAATCTTATAAAGTATATAGCCTTATTAAAGTAAATACTAAAGATTAGGGAATATATCTATAAGACTTTATTAAAAAATATATAAGATTCTCTTAACTTTAATACTAAAGTTAAGGATAGAGAGTTAGTTTAATATTATACTTAAAGGATTCTTAAGTTTCCTTAGGATTAGTATAAGCTAAATATAAAGAAAATACTTATTCTTATAAAAATATACCTTAATAATTATTTATAAGCTAAAGGTATTTATAATTAGTATAAGTAAGCTATAATAATAAAGGTATTATAAAGGAATTATTAAGATCTTAAGACTTAATAAACTAAGGAGATAATACTATATAAGTTTATTATATCTTTTTAAAGTAAATTTAAATTATTCTAGAAAAAGTAAAATAATTTACTTAATAAAGGAAAGGATTATAAATTCCTTAAGGTAATTACTAAGTTTAAAAGAGATTATAAAGCTCTATAAAGTGTATTAAAGTTAGCTAATACTCTTACTACTAAGAGATTAAATAGTTAAAGTAAATTAGAAAAAATAAGGTACCCTTACTTTAGGTATTATATTAAAGAAGCTTTAAAGTAATAGGAATTATATAATTTATTTAAGGCTATATATAAGCTAGAGGCTACTTTAAAGGACTAGGAAGTTAGGAAAAACTCTAAAGATAATATTAAAAAGTATCTAAAGGAAAATCTATAAGAAAAATCTAAGGTAATAAGTTAGAAACTAGAGAAAAAGAGTAGTAATATCTTTATACCTTTATAAAATCTAACTAATAACTTAATTATAGTTACCCTAGGTAATAAGACTATAAATATATTATTATTTATATACTCTAAGTAAGGTTAATAGTTAAAGAAAGCTATAAATTTAACTACTAATACTATAGAAAGCATAGAATTAAGGTAAAATATAGTCCTATATAACTCTAGAGTAAATATTTATATCTTTAATAATATTTACTAGTTTAATTAATTTAAATTTAATAAGACTATTATAATAAAGGTTAGGGCTAGAGGTATAATATATATAGCTTTAGGTTAAGGTCCTATATATATATCTATTATAGACCTTATATTATAAAGTATAAGGATAATTATATTAAAGACTATACTATTTATTCCTAAATTCTATATTAATCTAGTATTAGTAATAATCCTAATAAAAGTAAGGATTTATTAGAATTAAAAGAAGGGATTTCTTTATAAAGGGAACTATTCTATAGTAAGAATTTATAATATTAATAAGCTTTATATATTATTAAGGCTATTAGATAATCTAAAAGAAGCTTATACTATAATAAGCTAACTACTAAAGCTACCTATAAAGGGAGATATAAAGCTTTAGTATTAATAATATAGTTATTTAGGTATAAAGGCTTT
Organism: Epichloe scottii; assembly: GCA_021950295.1. NCBI lineage: Eukaryota > Fungi > Ascomycota > Sordariomycetes > Hypocreales > Clavicipitaceae > Epichloe > Epichloe scottii. The sequence goes on from CP083245.1 coordinate 2,875,477, forward strand.
TATAAAACTTATAAATATAACTTTAGGTATTAAATTAATTAAACCTAAGCTTATATAATATAAGATATATACTATAGGTAAAGCTAAGTAATAAAGATTATAGGTGTTACGTGGCAGAATGCCCAGAAGCGGAAGGGACCCTTACAGGGCCAGATTTAGCAACCTAGAGTAGGGGATAACTTAATTCTTATAACATACTTTACTCCTAATAGTAACTTTCCTAAAGTAAACTTAGCACGATTTATAACCTATTAAATCCGTTAGCCCCTCTAATAGATTTAACCCCTTACGTGCTAAATTAGCACGTAATAAGTGGTAGTAATTAGAGATTCTTTTATTGCGTACCTCTAGTTATCTAAGAATAATAGCCTTATGTCTAAAACTAACTATTTATAATACTAATTTAACCCCCTTTTAAACTTTCTAGTAAATAAGACTAAATTATAACTTATTTACTAATTTAGAGCTTTTAATAGTACTAATCTAGAATTTAAACATTAGAAATAAAAACTTATTAGAATTAATAAATAAGAGGATTTAAATAAGCTTACCTAGTATAAATTTATTAATAAAATAGTAATAAGATATAAATAGCTAGTATACTAAGAACCTCCTATTTATTAGAACGCTATAGATTTACAAACTATATGCCTTATATAGAATTAAGTTAAGTCCTATATTATAAAAGCTAAATCTAAGGGATTTCTTTATAAATCTAGTTAATCTAAAGGTAGTAAGGAGTCTAAGAAGAGGTCTAAGAGCATTACTAGTCTAGTTAGTAATGCTAATACTACTAAGACTAGGAATAGCATAGAGAAGGGTAAAATTAATAAAGAAAAGGGGATTAAAAACTACCCTAAAAACAATACTACTACTTAATATTTATAACCCCTAACCACTTATTAAAATTAGACCTAGGAGACCTATAGCTAGGACTATTAGGAAGCATACTAGGTTTAGGGGAACTTTACGCTAAGCTAGCTAAATCTAATATAGCTAGGATCCTTTAGGAAGTAATTAGTTAATAATAGCTTATATAGTAGGTAATAATAGAAGAAGTAGTAATAGGAATAGAGTAGTTAGTAATAAAACTAATAACTAAAATTAGAAGCTTATAAAGTATAAGAGCCTTAGTAAGGTTAATACTATAACTATAGAATATATGTTACGTGCTGATTTGGCACGTAAGGGGTTGAATCCGTTAGAGGGGCTAACGGATTTAATAGGTCATGAATCATGCTAAGTTCACTTTAGGAAAGTTACTATTAGGAGTAAAGTATATTATAAGAATTAAGTTATCCCCTACTCTAGGTTACTAAATCTAGCCCTATAAGGGTCCCTTCCGCTTCTAGGCATTCTACTATATAATAAGTGCTAGGCGCGCCTTAAAAACGACTATCCTAGTTAGATATAGCTAGCTAGTGGCTAGATTTAGGTCCTTAACTATTAATATAAATAAAAGAAATATAGCTTAAGTTAAATCTTATAAGGAGATAGATATAGCGCGTTCCCTGCTATACTAGTAGCTTTAGTATTATAGGTTTACTTAACTCTATAATTACTATTTACTAAACTATGCCTTATAATAGTACTTATAAAATTATTATATTAAATAATAGTTATACTAATTTTATTATAATCTCCTACTTTATTGCTAAATTTTATTCTCCTATAATTACTAATTTTATCCCCTCCTTTTAGTAAGTTATTAAATCCTACTAATTAATTATCCTTTCTAGTATATCCCTAGTCTAATCCTAAACTATATTATCTTATTACTAGATAGAATCTAATTTTTATTTATTTATTTATTTTTTATCTAAATCTATATCCTTAATTTATTAATCTAGTAAATTTATTATCCCTATTATCCTATATTATAGTAGGTCTAACCATAGGCTAATTAGGAGGTAGTGCTATCTTATTCTATATTCCTATTATTCTTAGCTATGCTTATATTACTAGCGTTTTTAATAGTATTAATTATAGAATTACCTAGGTAGCCTTTGGTTTTATTAGACTAAGTTTTTTATTTAGCCTAGTTTTCTTACTTAGGCTTTCTAGTGTTTTACCTTAGGGTTACTTATTACTAGGATTTAGCGTTTTACTATATAATTTACTTTATACTATACTAGATTTAGCTAGACTTAGTTTTATAGTTTTTACCTTTTTTATCTCCTCTCTAAGCTCTTTTTATTCTTATATAAGCTTATCTATTATTATTTTCTAGGTATTTATCTACTATACTATTTTTACTATTATCCCTACTAGTATTATAAGCTTTTTCTCTAGCTTACTCTTACTAACTATACTCTCCTTAAATTCTATAAGTTATTTACTAAAATTAGTTAATATTACTCTAGGGTTAAGCTTTAGAATCTTCTCCTTATAATTTCTTAGTATTTCTACTATTTATATAAACTTCTCCTTTATTTTTTCTACCTTCTTTATTATTAAATTTACTAATTCCTTAACTTAATCTAATGCCTCTCTAGCTAAGTTATATACTAAGCTTATATCTACTCTTATATTATTAAAAGCCCCTTCTATCTTATTTATTTAGTTTACTATATTATTAATTTTACTTTACTTATATTCTCTATCTCTTTTCTTATTCTCTTAGGATTTAGTAGATTTCTAGGTTAGCTCCTTATTAATACTAATATAAAGTAAATCCGCCCTACTAATACTAGCTAATATACTAGTAATTATAGCGTTTACTACTCTATATTTATCTATAAAATAGAGAGCTAATAAATCTACTTATAGTAGTAAAGATATAGTACTATTATATATAGCTATTTACTATCTATATTTAATTATTATACTATTATAAAAGGCTACTACTATTATCTTTATCTAATTCTTTACCTATTATATTACTCTATATTCTATTAGATTAGTAGTAATTTAATTTAATAGCTTCCTATTTAGTTTTACTACTACTTTCCTTATTTTTAATATTACCTTTTATTCTTTAAAAATAGTAAAAATCTATATAATTATATTTTACTATAATATAAAATATATATTATTTAGATATATCTCTAATCTATTTAATACTATTATAGTGCCTTTTAATGCGAATTTGTGTGCATATGCCTATATAGCATACTATATATCCTATATACTACCTTTTTAGCCCACTATAGTGTGTTAGAAAGTGCTAAAATTAATCCCTTTAATACCTTTTCCTTTATACTCTATATTAAATTCTTCTATTATTCTTTTTTACACTACTACTCTAATTTTAGGCATTAGCTTTAGAGCGTCTTTTCTAGAGCTAGGCTATCTAAATCTAATATATAATAATTTAAAATTAAGCTCTATAATTTACGCATAGACCTATAATAGTCTAATAAGGAATTCTACTAGTATCTTATTAACTTTATTATTAATTTTACTCTCTAAAATCCTATCTTTAACTTTAGTTTCTAAAGGTTTATTCTTAAATCTAGATTCCTAGTTAGAGGATTTAGTAGCTATATTAGTAAGGTTAACTATTATTATATTATTTTCTTTATCTAATATATTACTAATTTTATTATTTCCTTATATTATTTTACTCTCTATAAGTTATTTTCTTTTTATAGCTTTAGTAAGGTTATCCTTTAGTAATTATCTTAGTGCTTCTTTACACTCCTATCTTTCTTTTCTAGTATTAGTTAGTATAATTTTATTACTCCTACTATTCTTAACCTCTTTTTCTAAATCCTTAGTTAGTATTTTCTCTTAGTGCCCCTTAGATTTAACCGCGTCCTTTATAATACTAGTAGCTCCTATATTATTACTATTACTATCTCCTACCTATTAGGCTAACTTATTAAATTCCTCTACTAATATTTATATTTCCCCTAGATACTACTAATAGTATAGTTCTTTTACTTAAAGAATAGGAAGTATATACTCCCTTTATTAATTACTCCTCTCTACTAGTTATATATAGTAATAAAGGAATTTCTTATCCTTAAAATAGCTAGCTATTTCTAATTTAAATAACTTATTATCTATTTATTAGTTAAATTTTGCTTACTCTTCTTTAGTATTAGCTTATTATCTCCCTAAATTAGTATATATAAGTTCCCCTAAAAGTTAATTTTATTATATTAATACTAGAACTTAAATACATAGATATACTACTAGGATTCGCTTATATAGTGTTTATTCTTAGATATTAATCTTATTATTAAATATAATAAGATTAGGCTTTTAATATAGGAAATTAGGAGGAATTAGGTTTATACTAAGTATATAGTGTATGTATTTAACTCTAGGGGTAAAATAGTTATATTTAATATAATATTTCCTATAGTTCTTATAGTTCTATATTACTTATAGATATTATTAATCTCTATTATTAATACTAAGTTTATTACTTTCTTTATAAATACTAGATCTATTATTTTTACTAATAAAGGCTTTAGCTACTTTAAATTCTATGCTAGTACTCTTGCTAGTTATTACTATAAAGTAAAATATAATAACTTAGTTAAATTTAACTATGCTTATACTAAATCTAACTACACTATAATTATTATTTAATTATATAATAATATAAAGTTTAAGTATAGTAAGATAATCCTAGTTAGTATAATAAATAATATATATAAGTAAGCCCCTAGAAACTCCTACCTCCCTACTAGCTTATTAGATCTAATACCTATTATTTAAATTCTCCTTTTACTACTATTATTTCTTTATAGGTTACTAGTCTCTTTTTATATGTTCTTTAGCCTAATTAATTAGGTTCTTCCTAAGGTATTCTTCTACTATTTTAGACGCATTAATCTATATCTTATTTTTAGCTACTTATTAGTTATCTTTAGTAGTATATCCTTTCTATCTAATAAGAAACTCCACTCTTATTACCTTATTTTTCCGCTTTAAAATTTTAACCTAATAATTATAGATTTGCTTAATTTCCTAATAATCTATTTCCTCTAGATTATTAAATAAAATTAGTAGTAAAGCTAGTTCTTCCCTCTTAAATAGATCCCTTCCTTATACTAGCTTCTATAGCTATGCTACTAATACTACTAGATATACTTATGAATTTAGTAGGAATTCTAACTAATAAGCTAATAGATTTACCTTCTCTAGTACCTTATAGGGACTTGCCTTTTATAGGGACTATTTTTTCTTTAGCTTACTAGGCAGTTTATATCCCTTATATAATTATAGGTAGACTATATTACCTTTATTAATATTAACTAGTTTATAGCGGTTATTATACTAAATTTTCGCTAGTATAGCTACTATTATAATTACTAATTAAGCTTTATACTAATATAGTTTCTATAGTACTATAATATTATTTATGCTAGTCCCTGTGTTAGTTATATTATTAGGTAAAAGAAGGTTAATAATACTTAAAGGCTAAAATCTATATAATAGCTTATTAGGTGCCTAGCTAGTACTTATTACTATAGTGTTATTTAGTTAGTATTATAATGCTAGTAATAGCAATATCTATATTATATTTAGGTCTATTACTATATAATACTATATTATAATTATTACTATTTAGTTCTTTCTTTTAGCTATTCTATCTATCTAGGGATAATATATAGTACTTATAAGGAGTTTTACCCCTACTTACTTAAATATAGCTTTCTATATATTAGATATAAACTTTAGGTCTTTATTACTTATAATCTATCTTAGTAACCCCTAATCTATAATATATAGTGCCTAAAGAAGTAATTCTACCTAGATTTCCGTGGGATATGTAGTATATCTAGGTATTAATAATATTCTCTTACTAAAAAGGCAGTTTATAGGGCATAGTAAGTTATATATTATATACCCTTCTATTTACTATATAGTATTTACTAATAAGACCTCTAGTATATCTATTATAAAATTAAGGGAAATTGTATAAAAAGGCATTAGTTTTAACTATAAGGGCCGCATTTCCCCTAGGGGCTTTGTATAATTAATTACATTCTCCTAACACACTGTATAATAGGCTATATAATTACGAATATATTAACTTATTTATATAAAATAGACTAACTATAATTCTACTGCTATTCTTATAATTCTAAAGTATTACTATTTATTATATACTAATTATAGTATAGATTTAACCTCTGCTATTAGAATATATAGGCGGAAAAATCTATCCCTACTATAGTAGTATAATAATCTATCCTTATATAAATCCTAGCTATATAGAGGGATCTTTAGTCTAGTTCTAGCGTTCTTTACTACTTATCTTTCTTAGTAGGCTTTTATTAATATAATAATTTAGCTAAACTTATAATTAGATTAGTACCCCTTAATAATTCTAGCCTTAAGTTTATTATTTATAATTATAGTTATAGTATATTCTTTGCTAAAATATACACTAGTATCTAACTTATTATATTAGCTTTTCTATGCTACTTCCCTATAGGTTACCTCTACTAGTAATCTAGAGAGCGCGTCTAAAACTATATTTAACACTCCTAGTATATGTATTACCTTTAGGCTAAATTATAATAAATAATTTGTAACTTTAGCTAGTTTTAAATTAGCCTTATTAAGGTCTATTATTAATAATAAGGTATGTTTAATAATGCCCTTTGCTAGAGAATAGTTAGTTAATATATTAACTATAGCGTTATTAGATTACACTATCTTCTAGAGCTTTCTAACGCTTTATATAATTATAGCTACCTTTGCCTCTATTAAACTATATTGTTTTTTAATGCTTAATATTACTCTAGAAAGGAATAGAATTAGCTATATCTAGTTATTTTTAATCTCCCTCCTAGGAATACTTTAACTATCCTATTCTTCTTATAGCTAGAAAATATATAGACTAAATCCCTCTTTATAAGTATTAATTTTAAAGAATAGTGGCTTCTTTAGGTTATAGTACTATAAAGTTTATTTCTTACTTAAAAATATCTTAATATCTTTAAATGCCTTTTCCTTATCTCTAGTTAGTAAAAACATCTTTAGTTATGTTTTTCTCTTCTATATTAGCTTTAAGATACTAGTAATCTTTTTATCCTTTTCTTAAAATTTGCGTAATAACGCCGTTTTTTATGCCTATAATAGTTAGATTTATATATTAAACTATAGGATTCTATTACATAGAAATCTAGCTATTCTAATAAAAGTCTTAAGACTTAATAAATTACTTAGAAATATTATCTTTTAAAATACTTTAAGCTAATTATTAGTATTTATAATTCTATTACTATTAATAATAAATCCTAGTAACTAAATAGTAAGGTAGCTAATAAATAACTTTTTTATAGTAATTATTAATCTATTCTCCTTAAGGATTTTAAGAACTATTTTAAGATAGCTTAAATGCTCTTCTAAATTATCTAAAAACATAATAATATTATTAATATATACCTAAATAAAGTGTTTATACTTCTAGAATAGTCTATCTATAAATCTTTAGGTAAAAGCTAGAGAGTTTTTAAACCCTATTAGTGCTATATTTAACGCTTCTAGACCTCTATTTAATATTACTACTATACGCGCTTAATAGTCTTATTAAATAGGTAATTAATAGAAAAAACCGGTTCTATTAAAAAGAGAAATTACTTTCTTACTATAGGTATTATTTATAATATTACTTTAGTTAGGTAAAGGGTATATATCTAGTATTACTATATTATTTAGTAGTCTTATATTAACTATAACTTTTCCTTTTCTCTCTTAGCTAGTCTCTTACTAGACTATAAACGCTAGGTATATAATTACTACTAGTTTATCTAGATATAATATCTTCCCTTTTATATAGAGTTTATTATATACTTTATTAAGTTTATTAGTATCCTATTTTCTAAGTTTATAAGGCCTAATTAGCTTTATTTAATACTACTATCTCTCTATAAGATTAATTCTTATTTTCTAGTCTTCTAGTATTAGTATAATACCCCTATTATAGTAGATATTATATTTATCTATTAACTTAATAAGTTTATTTATAGCCTCTTTATTAATATTAGCTACCTATACCCTAAATTAATTAGTTATAAATAGAATTTCCTTAGGATATAAGATTCTATAAGAGGGTACTCCTATATTAACTTTCTTTAGATTAAGATTATCTTCCTCTCCTTTAGTCTCCTTATTAGTTTTAGCCTTCTCTTTACTCTTTTTTATAATATCTTTACTAAAAAAGGCATAATATATAAATAGGTTATTAATTATATAGTTTATAGTAACCTCCCTAGCTACTATTAGATATATAACCTTCTAGTGCTTAGAAATAGTAATAGTTTTATTAGTTAGGTTATAAGTAACTATCTATCCCTAGCTAGATCTATATAAGAGTGTGTCTAGGAGAAATATTAAATATAATAGTGTATAATAAACGCTTATTTCCTAATTCTTCTATCCTACCTTCTAGGTAACTAGTATATATAACTATGCCTTTAGGGGAATTATTACTATCTATGCTATAATTACTTATTAGTAAGGAACTTTGCTTGCTAGTTAAAATATTTCTACCTACACTATTATACTATATACTAATCTAAATACTACCTTAGGTTATATAAAATCAATTTTTACCCTAAAATTATATAGGAAATTTATACTAAGTAGCAATTTAGGCCCTAGATTTAGTATTATATCCACTATTACTATAAAATATCTAGTTATCTTGGTTTCACACGCTATCCTAGGGATATAAAAGTTAAAAGTAGCGGTTTTAGTAATAAAAAAGGAAGACTAGACTCCTAAGACTAGCTTTAGTTCCTATGTTCCCTATTTTACATTTGCTCTATACTACTATAGCCACGCCTTATCCGCTAAGATTAATAATATTCCTATATTAAGATAGACTTAGTAGCTCTTGCCTTTATTATTAAATTTAATTAGAATTTTAAGGAAAGTATTTGCCTTTTTCCTATTATACTCTACCTCTTATAGTCTTACTATAGCCTTAATAACCTATCCTAGGCTTAGTTGTCTAGGTCTAGCTAGACCTGTCTCTATAGTGGGTTTCTTAACTTTCTTTCCGTTATTTTTAATGAAATATATCTCTATAAAATTCAAATCTTAACCTTAGCTTTCCTTATTATTATCTTCTAAAACCTCCCCTTCTTCTACTATATAGTATCTATAGTCTTTAAGATAGGTTTTATACTATTCTATGTTAGAGTTATTCTTATATACTATAATATATATATATTCCTTTTCCTTTATAGGTGTTTTCTCCTAACGCTAAAACTGCCTTAGCTGCTATAATTAGCTTGCCTACCCTAATAATAAAGTCTCCTAATATTATTATTTATCTAGTTAGTTTAGTAGATTTTCCTGCCTATTTTAACTAGGTCTAGGGTAATTCCTTGCTTTATCTTCTTACTACGATTTATTCTACTAAGGTTTCTAGTTTTGCTCCTTAAAGGGCTGATTTTACTAGTATAACCTTAGCTAAAAACCACCTAAAAATCTTTGTGTATTTTAATTATTCTATCTATACTATTAACTTCCTAGAGGGAATTACATATTAAATAGCCTATTCTAATTAGCTTAGGCTCCTTTTGCTTCCTCTTCTAAATCACTACTAGATTCCTCTTATTAGAAATAGACCTTAGTTTTGCCTTTGCCTTTTCTATTTATAGTATAACCCTTATTACATAGGTAGTTATATAAGTTATATCTCTTATTATCCACTATTATAATATATGCTAATCTTATATCCTCTTTTATTAGTATTAGATATATTTAACGCAATCCTAGGTAGAGTTTATAACATAGGCATAATAATAGCTAATAGTCTATTATCTCGCTATTTGCTCTAGTATACTAGAAAATTTTTAATATAAATTTATAAAAAGATACCTCCTTTATAATATTCTCTCTTATGTATTTAGCCTTATTAAGCCATGCTATTATATCCTAGACTTAAATGCTAAATTCCTTTCTAACTACTGTAAATATAGTTAATATTCCGCTAAATATAGCGTTCCTTTCTCCTAAATTAAGATATTACCTATACTATACTATTATATCTCCTTAGAATAGCGTCTAGACTTTCTTCTAAATAATATCTTATTAGCTAGGACTAGCGTAATATAAGTAATCTTTAACCGCCTATATCTATAATTTAATGTTATAAAAAATAGTCTGCTTCCTATTATATATAATAAGATTATTACTAGCTTCCTTAGGCTTATATTAAGGCTTAAAGTGTCTAATATCTATAATTTTCCACATTAAATCCGCCTATTACTCTATTATATCTATATGTTAAGGATTCTAGTCCTAATCTATTACTAAATCTATCTTACCTTAAATACTTAGATTTATATACTATTCCTAGTTTAGAGGGTATTATCCTTATAGATAACCTTAGTAAGGGTACTACTAAGGTTATAGGTATCCCTGCTAATATTATAGTGGTATTAGTTATGCTATTAGCACTATTTAGTTTAGGTTAGCATATAGATTACTATTATACTGCCCTTAGTCTATAGGTAGATATGCTATTCCCTAAGTTATATTCTATAGTCACAGTATTAACCTTACTAAGGCTCCTGCACTTTATAAGCTCCTAATTTTAGTTATTAGTTTTATTACTAACCGCTCTATTCCTATTACTACTTCTTCTATTATTACCTACTATATAAGCTATTATTAACTAATTACTTCCTAAAGAATCCTAGCTATATTAGATTTAGCTAGCTTAGCACAAAGTTCCCCTAAACCTAGTGTGCTTCCTAATAGTCCTAGCTATAGGTCTCCTAGGTCTAATTTTAATAAGTGGTTAGGGGTTGTAGATGTTAAGTAGTAGTATTATTTTTAGGGTAGTTTTTAATCCCCTTTCCTTTATTAATTTTGCCCTTCTCTATGCTATTCCTAGTCTTAGTAGTGTTAGCATTGCTAACTAGACTAGTAGTGCTCTTAGACCTCTTCTTAGACTCCTTACTACCTTTAGATTAACTAGATTTATAAAGAAATCCCTTAGATTTAGCTTTTATAATATAGAACTTAACTTAATTCTATATAAGGCATATGGTTTGTGAATCTATAGCGTTCTAATAAATAGGAGGTTCCTAGTATACTAGCTATTTATGTCTTATTACCATTCTATTAATAAATTCATACTAGGTAAGCTTATTTAAATCCTCTTATTTATTAATTCTAATAAGTTTTTGTTTCTAATGTTTAAATTCTAGATTAGTACTATTAAAAGCTCTAAATTAGTAAATAAGTCGTAATTTAGTCTTATTCACTAGAAAGTTTAAAAGGGGGTTAAATTAGCGTTGTAAACGGTTAGTTTTAGACATAAGGCTGTTGTTCTTAGATAACCGGAGGTGCGCAACGAAAGAATCTCCAATTGCTACCACATGTTACGGAATTTTTAGGCCTATAATCTAGTGCTTAACCCACTAGACTAAAGGTCAGCTACAACCATAGTTGTAGGTTGTAGCAATATCAAGCCCTATAAAGCGTATTCTAGCACGTAACAGGCAGGATAGAAGAATTAGGAAATAAGCGTTTATTATACACTATTATATTTAATATTTCTCCTAGACACACTCTTATATAGATCTAGCTAGGGATAGATAATTACTTATAACCTAACTAACAAAACTATTACTATTTCTAAGCACTAGAAGGTTATATATCTAATAGTAGCTAGGGAGGTTACTATAAACTATATAATTAATAACCTATTTATATATTATACCTTTTTTAGTAAAGATATTATAAAAAAGAGTAAAGAGAAGGCTAAAACTAATAAGGAGACTAAAGGAGAGAAAGATAACCTTAATCTAAAGAAAGTTAATATAGGAGTACCCTCTTATAGAATCTTATATCCTAAGGAAATTCTATTTATAACTAATTAATTTAGGGTATAGGTAGCTAATATTAATAAAAAGGCTATAAATAAACTTATTAAGTTAATAGATAAATATAATATCTACTATAATAAGGGTATTATACTAATACTAGAAGACTAGAAAATAAGAATTAATCTTATAGAGAGATAGTAGCATTAAATAAGGCTAATTAGGCCTTATAAACTTAGAAAATAGAATACTAATAAACTTAATAAAGTATATAATAAACTCTATATAAAAGGGAAGATATTATATCTAGATAAACTAGTAGTAATTATATACCTAGTATTTATAGTCTAGTAAGAGACTAGCTAAGAGAGAAAAGGAAGAGTTATAGTTAATATAAGACTACTAAATAATATAGTAATACTAGATATATACCCTTTACCTAACTAAAGTAATATTATAAATAATACCTATAGTAAGAAAGTAATATCTCTTTTTAATAGAACTGGTTTTTTCTATTAATTACCTATTTAATAAGACTATTAAGCACGTATAGTAGTAATATTAAATAGAGGTTTAGAAGCGTTAAATATAGCACTAATAGGGTTTAAAAACTCTCTAGCTTTTGCCTAAAGATTTATAGATAGACTATTCTAGAAGTATAAACACTTTATTTAGGTATATATTAATAATATTATTATGTTTTTAGATAATTTAGAAGAGCATTTAAGCTATCTTAAAATAGTTCTTAAAATCCTTAAGAAGAATAGATTAATAATTACTATAAAAAAGTTATTTATTAGCTACCTTACTATTTAGTTACTAGGATTTATTATTAATAGTAATAGAATTATAAATACTAATAATTAGCTTAAAGTATTTTAAAAGATAATATTTCTAAGTAATTTATTAAGTCTTAAGACTTTTATTAGAATAGCTAGATTTCTATATAATAGAATCCTATAGTTTAATATATAAATCTAACTATTATAGGCATAAAAAACAGCGTTATTACGCGAATTTTAAGAAAAGGATAAAAAGATTACTAGTATCTTAAAGCTAATATAAAAGAGAAAAATATAACTAAAGACGTTTTTACTAACTAGAGATAAGGAAAAGGCGTTTAAAGATATTAAGATATTTTTAAGTAAGAAATAAACTTTATAGCACTATAACCTAAAGAAGCTACTATTTTTTAAAATTAATACTTATAAAGAGGGATTTAGTCTATATATTTTCTAGCTATAAGAAGAATAGGATAGTTAAAGTATTCCTAGGAGGGAGATTAAAAATAACTAGATATAGCTAATTCTATTCCTTTCTAGAGTAATATTAAGCGTTAAAAAATAATATAGTTTAATAGAGGTAGAGGTAGCTATAATTACATAGAGCGTTAGAAAGCTCTAGAAGATAGTGTAATCTAATAATACTATAGTTAATATATTAACTAACTATTCTCTAGTAAAGGGTATTATTAAATATACCTTATTATTAATAATAGACCTTAATAAGGCTAATTTAAAACTAGCTAAAGTTACGAATTATTTATTATAATTTAGCCTAAAGGTAATATATATACTAGGAGTATTAAATATAGTTCTAGACGCGCTCTCTAGATTACTAGTAGAGGTAACCTATAGGGAAGTAGCATAGAAAAGCTAATATAATAAGTTAGATACTAGTGTATATTTTAGTAAAGAATATACTATAACTATAATTATAGATAATAAACTTAAGGCTAGAATTATTAAGGGGTACTAATCTAATTATAAGTTTAGCTAAATTATTATATTAATAAAAGCCTACTAAGAAAGATAAGTAGTTAAGAACGCTAGAACTAGACTAAAGATCCCTCTATATAGCTAGGATTTATATAAGGATAGATTATTATACTACTATAGTAGGGATAGATTTTTCTGCCTATATATTCTAATAGCGGAGGTTAAATCTATACTATAATTAGTATATAATAAATAGTAATACTTTAGAATTATAAGGATAGTAGTAGAATTATAGTTAGTCTATTTTATATAAATAAGTTAATATATTTATAATTATATAGCCTATTATATAGTGTGTTAGGAGAATATAATTAATTATGTAAAGCCCCTAGGGGAAATATAGCCCTTATAGTTAAAACTAATGCCTTTTTATATAATTTCCCTTAATTTTATAATAGATATACTAGAGATCTTATTAGTAAATACTATATAGTAAATAGAAGGGTATATAATATATAACTTACTATGCCCTATAAACTGCCTTTTTAGTAAGAGAATATTATTAATACCTAGATATACTATATATCCTATAGAAATCTAGGTAGAATTACTTCTTTAGGCACTATATATTATAAATTAGGGGTTACTAAGATAGATTATAAGTAATAAAGACCTAAAGTTTATATCTAATATATAGAAAGCTATATTTAAGTAAGTAAGGGTAAAACTCCTTATAAGTACTATATATTATCCCTAGATAGATAGAATAGCTAAAAGAAAGAACTAAATAGTAATAATTATAATATAGTATTATATAGTAATAGACCTAAATATAATATAGATATTGCTATTACTAGTATTATAATACTAACTAAATAATACTATAGTAATAAGTACTAGCTAGGCACCTAATAAGCTATTGTATAGATTTTAGCCTTTAAGTATTATTAACCTTCTTTTACCTAATAATATAACTAATATAGGGACTAGCATAAATAACATTATAGTACTATAGAAACTATATTAGTATAAAGCTTAATTAGTAATTATAATAGCAGCTATACTAGCGAAAATTCAGTATAATAACTACTATAAACTAGTTAATATTAATAAAGGTAATATAGTTTACTTATAATTATATAAGGGATATAAACTACCTAGTAAGCTAAAGAAAAAATAGTCCCTACAAAAGGTAAGTCCCTATAAGGTACTAGAGAAGGTAAATCTATTAGCTTATTAGTTAGAATTCCTACTAAATTCATAAGTATATCTAGTAGTATTAGCAGTATAGCTATAGAAGCTAGTATAAGGAAGGGATTTATTTAAGAGGGAAGAACTAGCTTTATTACTAATTTTATTTAATAATCTAGAGGAAATAGATTATTAGGAAATTAAGCGAATCTATAATTATTAGGTTAAAATTTTAAAGCGGAAAAATAAGGTAGTAAGAGTAAAGTTTCTTATTAGATAGAAAGGATATACTACTAAAGATAACTAATAAGTAGCTAAAAATAAGATACAGATTAATATATCTAAAATAGTAGAAAAATACCTTAGGAAGAACCTAATTAATTAGGCTAAAGAATATATAAAAAGAGACTAGTAACCTATAAAGAAATAATAGTAGTAAAAGGAGAATTTAAATAATAGGTACTAGATCTAATAAGCTAGTAAGGAGGTAGGAGTTTCTAGGGGCCTACTTATATATATTATTTATTATACTAACTAGGATTATCTTACTATACTTAAACTTTATATTATTATATAATTAAATAATAATTATAGTGTAGTTAGATTTAGTATAAGTATAGTTAAATTTAACTAAGTTATTATATTTTACTTTATAGTAATAACTAGTAAGAGTACTAGCATAGAATTTAAAGTAGCTAAAGCCTTTATTAGTAAAAATAATAAATCTAGTATTTACAAAGGAAGCAATAAACTTAGCATTAATAATAGAGATTAATAATATTTATAAGTAATATAGAACTATAAGGACTATAGGAAATATTATATTAAATATAACTATTTTACCCCTAGAGTTAAATATACATACTATATGCTTAGTATAAACCTAATTCCTCCTAATTTCCTATATTAAAAGCCTGATTTTATTATATTTAATAATAAGATTAATATCTAAGAATAAACACTATATAAGTGAATCCTAGTAGTGCATCTATATATTTAAGTTCTAGTATTAATATAATAAAATTAACTTTTAGGGGAACTTATATGCGCTAATTTAGGAAGATAATAAGCTAATACTAAAGAAAAGCAAATAAAATTTAACTAATAAATAGATAATAAGTTATTTAAATTAGGAATAGCTAGCTATTTTAAGGATAAGAAATTCCTTTATTACTATATATAACTAGTAAAGAGAAGTAATTAATAAAGGGAGTATATGCTTCCTATCCTTTAAGTAAAAGAACTATACTATTAGTAGTATCTAGGGGAAATATAAATATTAGTAAAGGAATTTAATAAGTTAGCCTAATAGGTAGGAGATAGTAATAGTAATAATATAGGAGCTACTAGTATTATAAAGAATATAGTTAAATCTAAGGGGTACTAAGAAAAAACGCTAACTAAGGATTTAGAAAAAGAGATTAAGAATAGTAGGAGTAATAAAATTATACTAACTAATACTAGAAAAGAAAGATAAGAGCGTAAAGAAGCACTAAGATAATTACTAAAGAATAACCTTACTAAAGCTATAAAAAGAAAATAACTTATAGAGAGTAAAATAATATAAGGAAATAATAAAATTAGTAATATATTAGATAAAGAAGATAATATAATAATAGTTAACCTTACTAATATAGCTACTAAATCCTCTAACTAGGAATCTGGATTTAAGGATAAACCTTTAGAAACTAAAGTTAAAGATAGGATTTTAGAGAGCAAAATTAATAATAAAGTTAATAAGATACTAGTAGAATTCCTTATTAGACTATTATAGGTCTATATATAAATCACAGAGCTTAATTTTAAATTATTATATATTAGATTTAGATAGCCTAGCTCTAGAAAAAACACTCTAAAGCTAATACCTAAAATTAGAGTAATAGCATAAAAAAGAATAATAGAAGAATTTAATATAGAGTATAAAGAAAAAGGCATTAAAGGGATTAATTTTAGCACTTTCTAACACACTATAGTAGGCTAAAAAGGTAGTATATAGGATATATAGTATACTATATAGGTATATATATATAAATTTGTATTAAAAGGCACTATAATAGTATTAAATAGATTAGAGGTATATCTAAATAATATATATTTTATATTATAGTAAAATATAATTATATAGATTTTTACTATTTTTAAAGAATAAAAGATAATATTAAAAATAAGGAAAGTAATAGTAAAACTAAATAGGAAGCTATTAAATTAAATTACTACTAATCTAATAGAATATAAAGTAATATAATAGGTAAAGAATTAGATAAAGATAGTAGTAGTAGCCTTTTATAATAGTATAATAATTAAATATAGATAGTAAATAGCTATATATAATAATACTATATCTTTACTACTATAAGTAGATTTATTAGCTCTCTATTTTATAGATAAATATAGAGTAGTAAATGCTATAATTACTAGTATATTAGCTAGTGTTAGTAAGGCAAATTTACTTTATATTAGCACTAATAAGAAGCTAACCTAGAAATCTACTAAATCCTAAGAGAATAAGAAAAAAGATAGAGAATATAAGTAAAGTAAAATTAATAATATAGTAAACTAAATAAATAAGATAAAAGAGGCTTTTAATAATATAAGAGTAAATATAAGCTTAGTATATAACTTAGCTAGAGAGGCATTAGATTAAGTTAAGGAATTAGTAAATTTAATAATAAAGGAAATAGAAAAAATAAAAGAGAAGTTTATATAAATAGTAGAAATACTAAGAAATTATAAGGAGAAGATTTTAAAGCTTAACCCTAGAGTAATATTAACTAATTTTAGTAAATAACTTATAGAATTTAAGAAGAGTATAGTTAGTAAGAGTAAGCTAGAGAAAAAGCTTATAATACTAGTAAGGATAATAGTAAAAATAGTATAGTAAATAAATACCTAGAAAATAATAATAAATAAGCTTATATAAGAATAAAAAGAGCTTAAAAGGGAGATAAAAAAGGTAAAAACTATAAAACTAAGTCTAGCTAAATCTAGTATAGTATAAAGTAAATTATATAGTAAAATACTAAATCCTAGTAATAAGTAACCCTAAGGCAAAACACTAGAAAGCCTAAGTAAGAAAACTAGGCTAAATAAAAAACTTAGTCTAATAAAACTAAAGGCTACCTAGGTAATTTTATAATTAACCCTATTAAAAACGCTAGTAATATAAGCATAGCTAAGAATAATAGGAATATAGAATAAGATAGCGCTACCTCCTAATTAGCCTATAGTTAGACTTACTATAATATAGGATAATAGGGATAATAAATTTACTAGATTAATAGATTAAGGATATAGATTTAGATAAAAAAAAAAAAAAACAGAAATTAGATTTTATCTAGTAATAAGATAATATAGTTTAGGATTAGACTAGGGATATACTAGAAAGAATAATTAATTAGTAGGATTTAATAATTTACTAAAAGGAGGGGATAAAATTAGTAATTATAGGAGAATAAAATTTAGTAATAAAGTAGGAGATTATAATAAAATTAGTATAACTATTATTTAATATAATAATTTTATAAGTACTATTATAAGGCATAGTTTAGTAGATAGTAATTATAGAGTTAAGTAAACCTATAATACTAAAGCCACTAGTATAGTAAGGAACGCGCTATATCTATCTCCTTATAAGATTTAACTTAAGCTATATTTCTTTTATTTATATTAATAGTTAAGGACCTAAATCTAGCCACTAGCTAGCTATATCTAACTAGGATAGTTATTTTTAAGGCATGCCTAGCACTTATTATATAGTAAAATACCTAGAAGCGAAAGGGACCCTTATAGGGCTAGATTTAGTAACCTAGAGTAGGGGATAACTTAATTCTTATAATATACTTTACTCCTAATAGTAACTTTCCTAAAGTAAACTTAGCATGATTTATAACCTATTAAATCCGTTAGCCCCTCTAACGGATTCAACCCCTTACGTGCCAAATCAGCACGTAACATAAGTAATATTATATAATAACCTTAAGTATAGAAGTAAAGCTCTTTACCTTAAATTATAGTATAAAAAAGTATATATCCCTTAGAAAGCTACTTTATAATATTAAGGTTTATATACTACTACTATTAATTATCTAGTATAATAATAAGTAAATAATCTATATTATAAAGTATAAGGAAGGAAGGCTTTAAACTAGCCTTAAGTATCTTAATATAAATTAAATATAAATTTAAAAGCAATATACCCTAGGTAATATTAAGGTAAATTAGTTAAAGACCTCTAAGATACTTATAAATAACTTTATAAAGCCTTTATTAAGCTAAATATATAGGGATTTCTATTACTAGATTAGCTTATAGGAGATTCCTATATAATTATAATACTAGGAATTTATTATAATCTCTTCCTATACTTATTAACTCTAGCTTTAATAGATATATTAGCTAGGGGGGTATATTAGGGAGAGCTCCTTAAAGCACTAGATATATAAATATAGCCTATGTATTAACTAGGATTAAACCCTCTATAAGATAATAGTGAAGACAATATATTAGAAGTACCTCTATAGACTAGTTATTACTATAGCGCACTGTGTACCTTTTAGGTATAAAAGTTAGGTGCTGTCTGCACCTCTGATTGATTAAATTGAACGTTTTTTATCATCTACACCTACCCCTACCTTGACAATAATATTATGCGGGGTCATGGCTCCCATGGCTCCCGAGTCTCACCCTACCTACCCTACCTACCCTGCGCGAGCTTAACAAGTTTAATGAGACGCCACCAAACATCGTCTCGCCAAGCTGGGAATCTTCGTCGTCCCCATTCACTTTGTTGTCCCCAGCGCTCACGGTTGCCCGCATGTCGACGAGCAATGCTCTGCAGCCAGTCAAACTCTCTCTGCCTCTGGTGATTTCACTCTCGTCATTGACTCTCTTGCGCAACGAGACCAGACCAGACCAGACAGCTAACCAATGCCAACAGGAGTATCAGCAGAACCTCTTTCAGGAGCTTCGTGCAGAAGATGAGCTTGTTGTTCTTGCCCGCGGCCTAGGGCTTCTACGACTTGTTACAAACTTGCTGCATTCTTACGATGCGGCTGGAAACAACCTCATCGTCATTGTAGGAGCTGAAGAGCGCGAAAATGGTTGGATCGGAGAGGCATTGGCCGAGCACGCCGCCATCAGCGTTGCCCCCAAAGCTCGTGGTCTGACCGTTGTCAACACTGACTTCCAGAGTGTCGGGGCTCGCGAGAAGATGTATTCCGGGGTGGCATCTTCAGCATCACTTCGCGTATCTTGGTTGTGGATCTTCTCACTGGACTACTGAATCCTGATTCGATAACCGGATTGATAGTGTTGCACGCTGACCGTGCCATTGCCACATCGCTAGAGGCTTTCATCCTTCGAGTGTATCGACAAAAGAACAAGATGGGGTTCCTCAAAGCCTTTGCCGACAATCCGGACCCATTCACCACCGGATTTTCTCCTCTGTCAACCATGATGCGCAATCTATTCCTGAAAAAGGCATCCCTTTGGCCAAGATTTCATGTCACCGTGGCACAGTCCCTCGAAGGCAAGAAGAAAGCCGAGGTCATCGAATTGGAGGTGCCCATGACGGATTCCATGAAGGACATTCAGAATGCCATAATGGAATGTGTCGAAGTCAGTATCCATGAGCTCAAGAAGGGAAATCCAGGCTTGGAGATGGATGATTGGAATCTTGACAGCGCTCTCCTCAAAAACTTTGACGTCACTGTTCGCAGGCAGTTGGATCCGAACTGGCATCGAGTCAGTTGGAAGACTCGGCAGATTGTCAATGATTTGACCATCCTTCGAGGATTACTGACGTCAGTCTTGGCCTATGATGCCGTGTCGTTCCTTCAGCATCTAGACACCATTCACGCCGCCCACTCACCTCCGCCGGGTTCCACGCGACAGAATCAATCTCCTTGGCTCTTCCTCGACGCAGCCCAGACTATTTTCGACACGGCCCGTAGAAGAGTGTACTCGGCGAATGCGAAGACGGTGTCGCAAAGCGGTGGTAACATTGACTCATTGCGGCCGGTTCTTGAAGAGCTTCCCAAATGGGCTCTCCTGGCTGAGGTTCTCGAGGAAATTGATCGTGATCTTTACTTTGAGCCCCCGGCCCGAGATGACTCCAACGGCACAATTCTAATCATGTGCTCCAACACCGATACCTGTCGACAGCTCCGCGACTACCTGCAAACAATGCATGTGAAGCCCAAAGCCGCGACGGCCTCAGCTCAGCCGGACGAGGACGCTGCAGAGGATGCTCACAAGCCATCAGCGGCATTCATGATGAGGAGGCGCCTGCGCGGCTACTTGAATTGGAAAAGACAATTCGCCCAAGTCAGCGCGACGTTGTTCGCAGAGAACCAAAAGCCATAAACGGCGCAGCCGACTCCGCCCTGGTCATGGCACGACGAGAGGCGGCAAAGCACCATCAAACAAGAGAAGACGAGTTCGAGGAGGAGGAAACATGGGAGTCTCTGCGGGCCGAACAGAGACGGGCGTCATCGCTCAGTATTTCGAGAAACCAGGAGAGGTAGCTGATCTCATGGCCGAGGTACAAATTACTGAAGAAGAAGCCCAGCAAAAGGACGAAGTTGTTGCCGATCCTCTCGATGACATGGAGGACTACTTTCAGCTGTACGAGATGCAGGATCTTGTCGTCATCCACGCCTACGACGGCGATCAAGACGAGCATGTGCTGGAGGAAGTCAAGCCTAGGTGCATCATCATGTACGAGCCGGACGCGAGCTTCATTCGTAGAGTGGAGGTGTACCGATCATCGCACAACGACAGGAACGTAAGGGTCTATTTTGTGTACTACGGCGGGTCGGTCGAAGAGCAGCGCTACCTATCGTCGGTACGACGAGAGAAGGACGCCTTTACCAAATTAATCAAAGAACGAGCAAGCATGTCTCTCGTCATGACGGTCGACCCTCACGGCATCGAAGATCCTCAGGAGGTCTTCTTGCGCACAGTCAACACACGAATCGCCGGTGGTGGCCGTCTTGCTGCCACAGCACAACCACCACGCGTGGTGGTGGATGTTCGCGAGTTCCGATCCTCACTGCCGTCTCTTCTCCACGGACGCTCCATGGTTGTCGTGCCATGCATGCTCACAGTCGGCGACTACATTTTATCTCCCAACATATGCGTAGAGCGAAAGTCCATCAATGACTTGATCTCGTCCTTCAAAGACGGCAGGTTGTTCACACAGTCTGAAACCATGTTCCAGCACTACAAGAGTGTCATGCTTCTCATTGAATTCGACCAGAATAAATCATTTACACTCGAGCCATTCGCCGATCTCTCCGGTAGTTTGAGCAGCGTCGCCCCGACTAACGTCTCGTCGGATCTGCAGTCCAAGCTCGTGCTCTTGACGCTGGCGTTTCCCAAACTTCGTATCATCTGGTCATCATCTCCCTATCAAACAGCCGAGATCTTCGAGTCCCTCAAGGCGCAGGAAGAAGAGCCGGATCCGATCGCAGCGGTGCAAGCCGGTCTTGACAAGGACATGAAGGTTGAGGACCAAGCCTTCAACCAGGAGCCGCAGGAGATGCTTGCCAAAGTACCCGGCGTCACTCCCAAGAACATCAAAAACCTGGTACTCGAGACGGAAAACATCAAAGAGGTGGCCAACATGTCGCAGAGTGAACTGCAGCCCTTGGTGGGTCAAGCTGCCGGTAAAGCAATCCACGGGTTCTTCAATCGCAATGTCATGGAAGAAGACGAGTAAAGGCAATGCGGACTTTGGATTGGAGTCTTTCATCACGATGAATTGAAAAACATGGGATCTTTATGAATGAAATCGTGATTCAAAAGGAACTACCGCAACCAGGGTATATCTCTCGATTCGTGCACCTCCCCTCGCACCGGGTATCAAATCAATCTCCTTCTGTCCTCCCCCAACCGCCGCTTCACCCAATTATTCATTTCCCGGGACTCTCCCCAGCGCTGCCGTCAAGGAAGCTCAGGACTAGACCCTACTCGCCCTTGTTCGTCCGCCTCCCCGTGATCGCCCGCAGTAGCCGCACGTCAAGAATCGGACAATGATGCCGCAGAAGGAAACTATGCCGCTAATGATGGCCTGAAGGATGCCTCCGATGCCACTAATGACTGCCATGATGCAGTTGCCGATGGTGGCGAAGGCTGATTTGATCTACACAATGTTAGAAGGACATGTAGTTGCAAGTCTTGCAGCGACGAGAAGCATTCTTACACAAGAGAGTATGCCGCCCATGATGACGACTGTAAGTTGCGATAAAGAATCGAGTTGTTTATTTGCTCTGTTTAGAGATTCTGTGTTTCAGAAAAATAGAGTACGTGAATCTGTACTTGAGAAATGACGGTGGATTTATTTCAAAGCAACCAACGACGGTCACGGCATTATATATTGTCGCCCCTCCAGCAGAAAGCATGAGCAACAAATCAAATGCCCAATACGTCAAAAGAAGAAGAAAAAAAAGGTCCAAGGAACTGGCTGGACAACGCCATACTGACGTCAGTCCCGCGCACAAAGACCCAAACACGAGAACGCGGCCCCTCATACCAATTAATCACCAGACTTGGGTCAGACATTGAGGCCCCAACCGCCCCCCCCAAAAAACCCCCCAAGAGAATTCCCTATTGCGGGCAAAGACCGCAACCTAAGCAATATCTCGATCTCTGCTCACTGCCGGCGCATTCGCTCCGAGCCTGTGATAATCGACAACATGCGGGGGCATGTGGCGTCACAGCGGGCTGGGAGCAAGCAGAAGCTTGTTTTGGGGGAATGTATCCCTGGTTATGGAGCGGGATGACGACAGAGATGCCAGTTTTTTGTTTCGCAACCCTGGCGGCTACAAAGTCAGGAGACTTGATTGTGGCGGGGGACCTGTGGCCTGGCTGAACCGTGCCACGACGGGTGGAACCTTTTCAAGATGGGGAAGGAGGAGGAGAAGAAGAAGAAGAAGAAGAAGAAGAAGAAAGAGAAGCAGCCGTGGTGTGTTGTTTGCCTAGATGGGATGAAGGAAGACGTTGGATGTCAAGTTCTCCAGATGTCCGCAACTTTAATCTGTTTAGTTTGTCAGATTGTATTTTGACTAGCTGGGACTACGGAGTAAGCGAACCCAATTGACAGGCGATGGCTTGGTCGTTTGGTTTGCCCCACCGCATTCTTTGAAAAAAAAAAAAAAGTCCGACTCTGGAATAACGGTGACACGGACGGTGGATGATGATGGGAGAAACCGCGTGGAAAAATAATCCCTCGCTGGCTTTTGGTGAGCACGGTAAAACCTGGAAATACTTGGGCGATAATGCCAACACTTGCCTACAATTGATTCTCGCACTCGTCACAAGTGACATCAGGATCACGATGGGCTAGATGATACGCGTACATAGCCACGAAAAACAAGTGAGGCGAGTTGTACGCTTATAATACAGAAATGCAAATCTCCGCTACCAGAAGCACATCCGTCAAGATGAATGAAGAAGAAGAAAAATCAGAAAATTCTCCAACGCCATCTACATGCTGCTCAAATTAGTCACCGCGGTACAATGCTTTCAACCCAAGCGAGCTTTCATCACTTCCAAAAGGCGAACCAGCCTCGCCTCGTCGACATGGCCTTTTGCATATGCGCACGACGGAGCACCTCTCTGTTTCTTGAATCAAGGAGCCCGAGAGCGCTCTCATCCCCATACTGATATTGATATTGATAGGGGTATTGGGTTGTTCGAGGAACATGGGGCCTCTCGTTGCGCATCATCTTAATTCGCTGGACTTTGCGGAGCTTGATCAGGCCGTACCAGCATACCATAATGGACGCGATACTCGAGATACCCATGACGGCGCCGAAGCCCCAGTTCGTTTCTTCGATAAAGTTTTCGAGATTCATGCCGTACAGGCCGGCAAGGAAGGTGCCCATGGCAAGGCCGAGGGTTCCAACACTAAACTTGAGACCTAATAACATGAGAGCGTTTCGATTTGCATCAAGAATGGCACGAACACTGGAGCGACGTTAGCTAGTGAAGGCAAGTTACGCGGGCCTCCGGCTCCAGCTTCTTACATTTCCTCGGTGTTTCTGATTCCAGACACCAGATTGCCCGCTTCTTGCACTATTTCGTCGGTAAGTTTGTTGTATGATTCGAGTAGCATTTCCACCTCAGTGTGGTCATCCAGCGCTCTGTATAGGTCGTGCGTCTTCTCAGTCAGATACATGGCCGCCAGGTCGTCATCTGCCTCGAGGAGTTCTTCGAGAGCATCTCGGACCAGCTTGGCTTTTTGTTCAAACGTGCTCAGCCGCTTCGACAGGATAAGCAAGACACGCAGCTTGTCTCGGTCAATGTCGTTCTCCAGTTCACTGAGAATGCGCATGACGGGCTCCCGCACGGCTTCGAAATCGGCCTCCATCTCCGAGGTCACAGAAGTCAAGACAGCTTCCAGGGCGCGAAACTCATAGGGAAGACCATTGGAGCCCTGATGCGTCCTCTGTTGTAGTTTGCCCTGAAGGTCATACATGAATGCGGACTGCGGGTATGACGTCTTGGAGCCGTATACATCGAAAAGAAGGACCCGGTCGTGCTTGATAAGAACTTTTAGATGCAAAAGATTGAGTAGAATGGCGGACGGCCGGACCAGAATATGAGGCAAATTAGACGAGTCGATTTTTCGAAGATCGCGAGGATTAAGACCGAACTGTCATGTCAAGCAGGGCTGTGTAAGCATTGGATGTATAAAGATGCGACTGTCACAGGAAGAATGGCGCCACGCATCTTACCTTGGCAATGAGTTCTGTCTTCTTAAACTCTCCGTCCACGAGAATGACTTTCCCATGCTCGTCCACCTCGGTACATCGAAGTCGGGGCTCGAGCGCCGCCTTGGCAGACAAGACTCGACGGCTGGTAAACATGGACGAGCCATGGTCGAAGTCGTCATGTGCTGGAAGGTCGTCTGGCTTCAGCGGCTTGGCGCCCTTCTTTGCACTGGTCCCCCAAAGCTTCTCCTGCCACGTGGGTTCGTTGGACGATTTCGGTTCGAACAGCTTCCTCGTGGCCGTCGTGGTGCAAAACTTGTATCTCAAGGGCTTATTCGATAGTGTTCCTACTCGCTTGGGCTGGTGCCGAGCTGTGACGCTCGAGCGAGTTGGGCGGATAGTTGTGGTAAAGAATCGGGTATTGAATTCGTTCGCAAAATATGTCACTCTGGCTCGTCGGCAAACAATTGTACCGTAAGCTGCGGCTGAGCCGGGACTGCCGTGGATTGAGAAGGCAGCATCGGACTGCGACTTGAGGAAGCGAAGAAGAGTGCGGGACGGTACGGGCGATGTCAAGGTAGGCGGCATCGCGAATTACTTTGATTTTGGGCGGCAGAATAACGCAAGCATCCAGGTGTCCAGCATTGGGCACGACGATAGCGGCAATGGCTACACGTCAAAGCCCGGTAGCTGTCGTGGTTGCTTGTCGCTGTTGCAGAGTCCTGAATGTCGCCCGGCCCCGACGAGAAAAACGAGGTTCCTGGGAAAAGTTACCTATTATTACTCGACGTCGCCAGTTGCCAGTTGCCAGCTGCCAGCTGCTAGCCGTGGCCGGAGCAGACCCACCTGCCCATGTGGGGCCCGAAATCGTCAAATGATGGGGAAATTCCTCTTCTTTCTTGACTTTGCTTTCCAAGATTTCCAGTCTCGATACATAATGCAGAATGATGTCTCCTTGAGAATCCTTACGACAACTGAGCGGCTTGATACTGGATGGAGATGGGCAATTGATGAAAGCGTCAGCTCTCACCGAGCACGAAAGAAGCTCTATATCATGAACTCTGCTGGTCAGTCTCGCTTCGGTCAGATAATTGCCGGCATCCTTCCATCCGAGGGCTCATGGGAAATCTCAACGAGATGAGCCTTACACCAGTTCATGTCAGGGGAAAACGCAAATCGGCTTCGTCCACCATTCCCATGTTGGCCATGGACAGCCCTCTGAATCCCAAAAAGATGAAAAGGTCCCTGGCATCAGTACGCGCCAATCGCTCAACTCGCGGCCGTCCTACACTACAGAGTTTGCCTGTAGAATTGCTCGAAAGCATTTTTTTATACTCGGCCAATCTCGCTCTTCCTCGTGCGAGCCACTTGATAGGAGCTAAACTTTCTGGAAAGGCTACTCTTCTTCGATTGTTCATTGCAGTTTTCCATGAAACTTGGGACCAATGGTTCGGCATTCCCAGGTTACAGCTTCAAGGCCCGAAGTTGAAAGACGAAATCTTCTTCGTCTATGAGGGTGATGTTTCTTTCCAGGTCAGTCTCAAGATCCACTTCCCGCGCGAAGCACCACTTGCGATTTTTTTCCCTTGGTTCTGCTGACACTTGTCTAGTCCGACATGTTGGAATTGCCCTGGGTTGACATCGATTTCATCCTCCAGGCGCAACAAGCTTGGGCAGACAAATATGCCCGAGATCGATGGTATCAACACAGTGTCCCGTTCGCAGAAGGAGAGGGCCAGTTCAGCCATGACCACGAAGGGGGCTTCTCTCATTTCAAATCCCGCTCTTGCTTTGACGCGGACTATGAGCGAGCTCTCAAGTGGCCAGCTTTCCAGACCACGAGCATGACCTGGGGAACACGTGATGTTCATCCAGGCGTGCGCATGCCCATGGATTTGATCACAGGGCCATGGAATGAGGAAAAGAGGCGTCGTATATTTTGGCTCACCCGTGGAGGTATCCGGTTCGGAGCGAAGGGTCAGACCCCAGTCCCTTGGGAGGTTAAACTTGCCTGTCTTGACACTGCGGTAATATCTGCTGAAGAGCTGGATCCCCTCATCATAAACTGCCTTATCAGTGACTGGATATTCAAGGACTTGCCCGAAGATATCGTTCGGAAGCAGCTTGTTCAATTGAGCAGACGTATCGAATGGGGCGGCGACCCTCCCGAAAGCAAGGAAATTCTCAGGCGCATAGCAACTGCGCTGAACCTTGACCTGCAGCTTCCTCAGTACGATCATATTCCAGGCTAATGTTACACGCATATTATTCATCCATCCTCTGAGATTCTGAATTAAAGACGAGTCCGGGGGCCAGCGATATGAGTGGAAAAGATACCTTGGGATACATCGGTGCACCGCGTTTCCACATGGATATGGCACAAACGCTAAGAACACGATACTCAGCGTCCAAAGTATCTTTTCGCCAGCCGAGGAATCCTCAAAGCAATGCGTTGCTACTGGCAGAATACGACACTGCCACCCACCCCTGCTTGGAGCTTCATCAAGCTGATGTACCCTTGTCATCGAGGAGCCACCTCGCGAATAACACGGCATGGGATATGTATGACTCAGCTTTTCAAAGAAACTTCAAGGCTTACTGCGTCACGGTGGCTAGTTCAGGGGAATCGACCGTGGCACCTTAGCAAAAGTGTCATGTTGAGCTGTCGTTATGATACCCCCGCCTATACCCCAAGAGAGCTCGCTGGTGTGACTAAGACCGGCGAAGAACAAGCAAAACATCGTGCCTCTCAGGAAGGCTGAGAGACCAACATTGAGACATGACTGTGGCATTCCAAAGCTGGCGCCGAAGTTTTTTTCTATTGCTGAGTACTTGTTCCAGTCCGTTCCGTAGAAATGCGAACATTCTGTCAACCTGCGAACTCTCCGTGCCAGGACACCTCTTTTCTCTTCAAGACAACATCAAACAGCCTGTGCAGAAATACAATGACAGTGGTCCATAGTGTGAACGTCATGTTCGTCCACTCACAGAGAGGGTGCAGGATTACGACTTGAAGTGAAGTGTGAGGACAGTCGCTGAAGCACGTGAGCTTCACGTTCAACAAACTGCAATTACACGGCTCTCTTTGCCAGCTTTGTAGCCATCAAAAGCTGTCCCATCCAAATACGCTCCGAGGCGGCCACATCTATCTGTCCATCCACTCCTGCACTCTCGCACTTCCTCCAAAGTCCTTTTAGGATATCGTAGCGGAGAGTCTTCGACGGCGATGCCACCCGCACCCAAGTCCATGGGCCAGTTCAGGATCCCGACCCTCCAAGTCCTTGCACTGCTCAGAACAGATCACATGGTCCCTTCTGGAGAAGAAGTGAAAGGCGTATTTGACTGGGGACTTCTAAAAAGCGACAACACAAGGCCTCTGAGAGACACAAAGAAAGAAAGGAACAGAGACAGAGACAGAGACAGCAGGGAAGAGTCTCACGATGCCCAAATCTCAGCCAGGTCCGTCCAAATCAACGTGTCCACGCCACATGATCACTTCGAACGTGCACCTGGTAAACCAACTCGGCTTCGAGCCAGGCAGCGATGCTTGCGTCCGTGATCCATCCAGCAGGTCATCGCGGCTCACTCCTCGTCTCGTCTCGTCTCATCTTCGCGTGAAATCCTCCCCGCCAAGTAGGCAGCAGGTATGGGATCACGTTTCCCATCCTCACGGGCGCCAAGGCCGTGCCCAACCATGTGCCCACTGTAAGCGTGGTTGCACTTGGGCCGGGCACAGATGCCTCTGACTATACAGGCCTCTGCCAGTGCCGTATTGCTCCTGGACCGGGTTGGTGATGGGACTCGGCAATGTTGGCCTGGCGTGGCTGGCTTTGACGTGAGACGGACAAATGGCAAATGCACTCACTCAGCGGTATTGTTGGAAGCAGAGAAGCAAAATGGTTGGTTCCACTCACACTCTCCCCACCCACCCAATGCCGGAAGTTCGCCAGGCCAAGTTTGTGTGTTATCGCTCACAATGACTCACATCCCGTGCCCTTCTTGCTGCCAGACGACAAAACCCCCTCGCTCGATGATTCTCGGAATGTTCTGGACTCAGCTCAGACAGGGTTTGCGGTACATGATTAGCTTAGTTCACGTACACCGGCTTCACGCCCATGGCAAGACAAAAAACAACTGTGGCAGCTCGCTCGAATCTTGATTTTGAATCATCTCTTTTTGCTCTTTCACACCTTGACTCGCGAGGGCCTGAATGAATGAGTCTAGTATACAGAGCACGCACTCCCACTTCTCCAAGAGGCGAGCCCGTGAAACGTGCAGGGCCCTCACGAGTCGCCCACCATCTCCAAATGACTTTTCCAAGCTGGCTATTGGATTTCGCCATAGCGTCATCGCTCTCCTTGATGTAGAGCAGTTCTCGACTTTTCAGCTCTCGTGTTCCCACGGGTGCTGTTTCCGTCTTTGTGCCTTTTGCTCCTTTTTTGGTAATCGGTAAATCGATTCCCGTCATTCACAAGTAGCACAAGATCCGCCTTTTCGAGGAGGTCAAGCGGTCACTAGTAGAAAGAGGCATGCGTTCTTGAAGAGTCAAGTCCAAGTTGATGATTGTTTTCTTGGTTTGTCTGGTTGCGGGTAGGAGAGGTTCTGCGGTTTTGAGTCTTTGTTGCGTCATGGGCGTTGAACGTCGCGGGCGTGGTTTCCTCTCCAGGTGTCGCAGTCGCAAAGGCCAACGAACCGCACATGCTTCTCTTGATTATCCCTTCCTCGAACAACAAATAGCAAACAAGCCAAAATGCGTGGGTTCTTCTAGTCGTACAAAGCCATTTATTTCCTCTTCCCCTCTTAGCTTGCTTCCGGCATCCTCACTCCACTTTCCATAAAGAAGAACCAGTAGATCATTGGCTTCTGCTTTCCCTTCATCAGTACGCCAGTCCTAGGACGATGCATGCTAAATTCAAGCGCTTTTTTTTCAGCACGTGCCCATGGGCGCCATCTACATGTTCCATAGAACGAAGAGATGCAACGAACTCGCCCAAGGTTGTGTGGTATTGAGAAGCCCCATTTGGCAAATGACTCCTTCGTCTTCCACCCAGGTGTTCCGAAGTATAGCACGACATATGGAAGAGAAAAAAAGAGAACCCCGCAATAATAAATATCGAAACGAAACAGCGACAGGCATAAAAACAAAGTCATGGTTCTAAATGTTGCTGTCTAGACCAAATGGTGACGCACAACGATCACGTGCTGCTGGTGTTGTTCTCCAGTCGAATGCATTGTCATGATTGATAACAATGATGAAATGTATTGGCCTCTAATTGAGAATATTATTCCACATTCCTCGTCCGCGAAAGCTCATGGTGGGATGAACGCCGGCAGCATGGTAACCACTGGCCGCCTCAGTCGAGCAACATGCTCGTTTAGCGGTGCGTCCAAAGGAAGTGTGGGTGGGCATCTGCAAGTACGGATCGGAAGCCATGCCACGCGAACGCGCTAGCGTGTTGGGCGAGGGTGGTTCGGCAGTTTCGTACTGGCGGATGAGAATCTCACGGACATTCTCATGCAGGGAATTGTCAATGGAAATGGCACGACTTCGCTTGCGACCCGTGGGGGCCGTAGGCGTAGCACTGCCAGAGACGTCATGATTGTGGAGGTCCTGCAGGGCTCTGGCGGCATCAGATGCAGCATCGCACACCATTTCCCCCAGAGACAGCCCAGATTTGGCAGATGATGCGTCCAGAGTCAAGTCACCGAGCTTGGTTTCGGGGCCGACATAAAACTCGGAAGAGTTTTGGCAGTGCTCATCAAAGTCCTCGGGAACCGATGGGACGGAAGGCTTCAAGCTCACTCTATCGTTCCAGAGCTTCGCGACTCGAGATCGCGACGGCACACTACAACGATTATTGTAGAAGGTCGCGCTAGCGAGGCTAGAAGCAGAGGAGATAGAGGACGAGCGTGAGGAGCGCGATGAGTCCGAAACCATGGACTCGGGAGAAGACGCAGTTGATACCGAGTTGGCGAGCGAGGATTGAAGGACTGGACAATACCCATTTGGTGAAGAGCCAACTGCGCATGGGAAACGATCCAGAGTTGTCTGGGCAGTGCTGACACTGCTTGCCTGGGCCATAGCAAGCCCCATTGCGTTGCTCTTTCCGAGAATCTGGGAAGCGACACTCACGGCAGGAGTGCAGAATCCGCTTGTCTGCGGGGTGAGACGCGGAGTTGGCAAGAGGCTCATGGCAGGTGCTAAACGGCCGGGTGTGTAGACAGTGGTGGGTATAGGCTCCATGACGATGGGGGCGTTGCAGGTCCTTGACACAATCGGGGTCATTGAGGCTTCCAGGGCAGCTGAGCTGCGGCCCTCGTGAGGAAGATCGAGAATGCTTCGTGGCGAGAGCACGCACAAGTCACTGGCGGTGGTGCTCGTAGGGGCGACGGGAAACAAGCCCTCAATGTTGGTGAGCTCCGGCTCAAGTTGCAGAATAATGTGCTTCCACTCAACAGATTGCTGAGCATACGTCTGTGAAATGGCACCAGGCGTGGGTGGCGACGGGGGCGGAGTGTACTTGAGAACAATATCTGTCCATCGCTGGAAGACACCATCTGTGATATGCAGTTTCCAGTTGACAGCGACGAGGAAGGCAATTTCATTCTGGTTGATTTCTTGAGTGTTCAAGCCGGAGATCTTGCTCCATGCCCGGGCTGAGTAATTGCGATCTTGGAGATACTTGGAGGCAAGTATCAGAGCAGCAAGGAACATGCGACGTCCACATTGAAGAGCCCGGTCAGCATGTCTGTCATCGGGCTGCTCGGTAGTAAAGTTGTGTTGGGGGACACGAGGTTTGATCAGAATAAGATAATACAGTGCAACCTGCAATGTAGAGTAGCTGGTTCTTGAGCGCCGAAGAGTCTCCTGAATGAAGGTGCGCAGTGGCAAGACAGCCCTGCTGCCTAGCTCACTTCGGCATACAGCGGAGGAAAGAGGCCAAATCGCCTCGACGATCTGGGTAGAAGAATCTGCAAAGGGCCAAGGCTAAGCATTGGTTCAGTGAATCATGGAGACGTGGTTACAACATACCAACAAGGCTGTCGACGAAGTTGACTTTGCGGTCCGACTGTCGCACGAGCGCAGGGGGACAGCTTCCTCGACCAGCATGGGTACCGGGGGCACTGCGTCTGGGGTTCTGTCGCAGCTCGGCCGGAACAGTCTTGGTCCCACGCTCATGAAGAGAACGGCGATAGTTCACAACATTTTGAGCAGTGGTGGCAGCCCGCTTCGAGAGACAGTAAGAGTCGCACGAGTCGGAATCGGACGTATTTGCTGAAATGGAGGTGTCGTCGGATGATTGAGAAGCGCCATCAGACCACACGGAGGCGGAAGAGGTGGATGCCGCATGGCTCAAAGCAGAGCTATAAGGAACATACCGGGAGATGGAGGAGGATGCGACGAAGGCGGGCGAATCATCCGCGTCGTACTTCATCTTGGTAGATGGGTAGTTTTGCATGAGAATGTTACCAGCCGGGGAATCAATGAGAATCCAAGCCAGTATGTGTGTCAAATTTCCAGTCGCCGTCAGGCTAAGTCGACCGATGGGAGAACTGTATGGTTTTACCGAAGAGCAATCAGAGATACCGTGTCGAGTGGGCTAGCTTCAAGCAAACAGCGTCATATAGCTGCAAGTGGCAAGTGGAAGCGAAAACCCGGGCGTAAAGTGAGAAGGCAGTTTAGACAAGGGTGTCGACAGCCGACTTTACAACAGGGATCAGACCGGTAGACGAAGCTGAGACGGCGACTGGAGTGAGAAGAGAATAACTTGCAAGAGGCATTGCGACAAATGCTCCAGAGACAAGTTGGTGATGACAGTGACGATAGTCTTTTTAAAGGATGACTACCATCGGCGGATTAGGAAGCGAGGGAAGACAGGTTGTGAAAAGAAGATGATTCAAGAAGTGGCGAGACCACCAGGCGTTGTCGAAGATGATGCAGCACTATGCCCAGTGTCTGATGCGACGCTCACAGACCGTGTATCCAAGTGTGCCTGGAACAAGTAGCGATTATATCTAAGAAGTGGTCGGTGATGTGACTCTTGCCAACGTAGCCTGAGAGGCGAGGCACGGGAGGCGACTAAGTGACAGCCTTGGCTGAGAGTGTGGTGTGGGTATGGGATGACTGGCTGGTTGGTGTGTGACTCGATTTGCGCGTGTGCGCGTGTGCGTGGGTGCGTGGGTGCGTGGGTGCGTGGGTGCGTGGGTGCGTGGGTGCGTGGGTGTGGTGGCGACCAGCGTGTTGCCGGGCGGGCCAGTGGCAGGCAAATGGCGGTTTCGGAGGGGGCGAGGCAGTGACTAACCAGTGACTGACTACCCAGCGGACAGCCTGGAACCGACAGCAGCTCTGGGGGAGGTCTGAATGTGGCGAAGACGGTGGATAGGGTGCGAGCAGCGTTTGCGTACGCGTTTTGTGAGTCGAAGGATGGAACAGTGATTAGAGAGGCTGAGAGAGTGCAAGTCGAGTTACACGCAGGGCGGGCCACTTCGTCGTTTCGCTGTCAGTAAAGACTCGAGTTGATGACTGCGCGGTGCGAGCAGTTCGCGGTGAGATGGTGTCGTGGTGTCGTGGTATCGTGGTGTCGTGGTATTGTGGTATTGTGGTATTGTGGTATTGCGGGTATTTGTTGGTGTTGCTGTTTGTTTGTTCGTTCTCGAGGATCGTCGCAAGGTACAAGTAAATGTCGCTGCGAGCACAAGAGACGAGTCGGGCGTCGATGCTGAAGAAGAGGTGCCGCCAGAGAGGGACAATAGTACAAGAATGAAAATAAATGCACGGGGAAACCCAGAAAGCGCCGTGGAGTGGAGAGAAACCAGAGCAGACTGCGAGAGTCGCTAGCACCGTTTACAGGGCGTAACCAAACTTCATCTTGACGTTGGAGTTCGATGGCGGAGGGAAAATAGACAAGTCTGGCGAGATGCTGAGGGTTTTGAATGACCAGCCCAGCAACCTCGATACTTCTCGGGGCGGGTGCTGGCTGGGACGGGGGACGATTGGGACGAGCGCGCAAGCCAGTCAGTCAGTGAGCCATCCAGCGAGGGGAGAGGGAGAGGGGCGAGGGGCGAGGGGCGAGGGGCGAGGGGCGAGGGGCGAGGGGCGGCGGAGGCTGCGGACAGGGTGTGTGGCACTCACCATTTCAGGCGAAAAGAGGTGGCAGGTACCGGCTGGTCTGGAATGGCAGGGCAGATGGGTACTGGATCAGAGACGCCCATGTACCTCGTACGCGCGCGAACTATGACGAAGTACAGGCTTCCGTCGCCCCCTTATCCCCCACCACTCTCATCGCCATTGGCTTCAGCAGGCCAATCTGCATTTTGGCAATTGGTGATTGGGCCAATCTGTCTCTACAATGTTTCTCTTCTCAGCTTATCAATAGCGGCGAGGCACCTGGTCGGCCAGAACCCGTGGCCTTCAAGAGCGTGCCAGGGGCCCCATTTTGATTGGCAAGGCTGCGAGAAGTCGTGGAAAGGAGTACGTAAACGCGCAGCAATGGATTCTTATGTAAATGCGCAGCGGAAAAGTACTCTTACACGCGTTTCACTGGGAAAAGTACCTACCAGCCCCTATGTACCTAATGTGAAACCCTTGTCAAGAACCAATTAAGCTATGCCGCTTTGGGCTTAGTTGCTACTGCGCATCGAGTGTGGCTCCAGATAGGCATTTCCCAATGACTAGCAGTATTACGGGAATGACTCTTCCTCGTCCCGCCACGTCCCTCGGGCTTCCGTGCAGGTTTCAACACTTCCAGAGCTGGCATGGCGATGAAATGGTGCATCCTGTGCAAGCTCATGGCATACGGCACTGTAATCTTGCCAGTCCAGAGTGGGGCTCGTTCACTCACACGAAGAAGTCGGGGGCACCTGCCTGGCAATCTGGAAGCAAACAAGACAACCTCTTGCGACATACATGGTTTATCAGTGCAATGACACCAAATCACGCACGAGAAACGCCACGGGCTTTGCCGCCGCCCACGGAGCGCCAACCCAGGTCACTTTGACGCCCAGAAAAACTCGGATAGCTGCCTGGAAGGGATGAACCCCATCGAATCGTTGCATCATCAAGCCCTACCGAGACCTACTTCTGCCGCGCTGCCTTGACAACAATAGCCGCACACTTGCTATCCGTGCCCCGAAGCTCTTGCCACGACGGCACATCCATGCAAGTGGTGCATGACTGATGCCTCTGTACATTACTCCGTAGTCCGTAGTCGTAGTGACCCGTCCCAGAACACCCCCAGATTGTGGACGTGCGAAACCCGCCGTGTGTTCCCACTCCGGCCCGGCCGATATCGCTGAGGCATCGCACTTGCCACCTGTCGTCCATGGAGGCCAGATGCGGACCCTTGAAATCCAGGCACTACTGTAAGATTAAACACTTGGATCCAGAATAAAGATGACATTTTATTAATCAGGCTGATTGATCATCGAATTGTCACAGGTTGAACATGGAAAAAATGTCCACTGTCCGTCATAGGGTAGCTGATAGCCCTGCTAAGGAGTTGACAGTCTAAAGCAACACAATCTGTCGAATCGCAATACTGGGGCACCAAAACAGACCGCGAGGAAACATTGGAGCCCCGGACTCGGTGAACATGAATTACATTGACTACACGCAGCTTTGGATCACAATCTGCTTTCATTTTTGTTTTTCGATGACCTGATCCTATTGTCCCTCCCTTCCTTAGCTAATTTGAGCACATCAACCCGTAGTACGCCGTCCTCATCTTTGACAAGTTTACGAAGCCATGTAGGTGCTGGCATCGACACCCTCCTTGGGAAACTCGCTGTCGAGGCCGTCAGTAAATGCATGGATGGGGAAAGGAGACGGACATGGAACTTACGGCAGGGCAACCTCGAATCGCTTCTCGATCTCCTTCAAAACTTCCTGGTCCTGGTCTGAGCTGACAAAGGAGATGGCAAGACCCTTGGTACCAAAACGGCCAGCACGACCGACACGATGGAGATAGGAGCTAGCATCAGCCGATAGATCGTAGTTGATGGCCAGGTTGATACGCTCGATATCGATACCACGGCCAAAAACGTCGGTGGCGACACAGATTCTCTTCTTGAACTCCTTGAATTCCTTGTAGCGTTTGATACTATCGGCTGTTAGAATCGCTTTTGCATAGTATACATGATATATTCGATGAATGGGCAAGAGCTTACCGTTCCTCCTGGCTGACACCAGAGTGCACAGCAATGGAAGGAAGTTGCATTCACGCAACAGCTTGTCCAGTTCGGTAGCACGAATGGTGCTCCTGACGAAGATGATAACCTGGTTGAACTGTAGGTCATCAAGAAGTTCATTGAGTTTCCTGTTCTTTTCCTTCTCCTCAAGCTTGATGTAGTATTGCTGGAGACCATGCAGAGTGAGCTTGGTATCCTCATCGACATAGTGCTCAGTAGGGTTCTGCATGAACTTTCTGCAAATAGGCTTGATGGCCTCGGACAGGGTAGCTGAGAACATCATGACCTGCTTCTGAGTAGGGGTGGCACGGAAAACGTCCTGGACGTCAGTGCGCATGTCTAATCTGGTTAGCATCTTGCTGCATGATTATGAACTCGAGTTGGAAATGCTTACCAGGCTGATCGAGCATCTTGTCACATTCGTCGAGAACGAAGATGCGGACGCTGCCCAGACGCAGGGCCTTGTCACGGACAAGAGCCTTGAGACGACCAGGGGTACCGACAATGATGTGAGGGCAGGTGTCCTTGTTTTTCAAGGTCTCCATATCAGTCTTGATGGGAGTACCGCCATAGAAGACGCCAGTCTTGATGTCAGGCATGTACTTGCTGAAACGGTTGTACTCGTCGCGAATCTGGTAAGCCAGTTCACGAGTGTGACACATGACAACGACAGACACTTCTCCATTGACGGGCTCAACCTGCTGAAGGGTGGCAAGAACGAAGACGGCAGTTTTGCCCAGACCAGATTTGGCCTGGCAAATGATATCACCACCGAGAAGAGCCTGCGGGATACAGGTTTGTTGAACTGTCGATCGAGCGGAAGTTAGATATTTGTTTATAGTCAACGAGTAACGAGTCATGTATGCAGTGCGTCAGAGTGTCCGTCCGTCCATCGTCACAACAATGGCAGGCCGGCGTGGGTTCAAGATATGTCAAAACGCTATGAGTCGAGCGCGTCGCCTCACCATCGTCATAAACATTTCGAGCCATCGTCTGCTTTTGCACACGGCAGCATCAAAATTCCTGTCGATGTTGATCATTTCATAGACATGGTGTCTTATGTGATCAGATACAAAGACTTCCCGGCCTGTGTTTGATCTTCCCTCTCCAATTCCAAGCAGACCAGGCTGCATACACTAGAAACGGTCACTTTGCGGCGAACATTGCGACTCCACGTATCGCAGTGATGCCGTCTTACGGGCGGCCCTCGAATCATTAGAGGATGGGGCTCGCAATGCCACATTTGCTCCACTCATATGCAAATCTGAACTGGGTGCCATCGCCTTACGAGATAGCTCAACTCTTCATCTCGGCGGCGAGGCCGCGCGCGCGCGTTGATGTCGTTGCGAAGACGGACGGACGCTTTGTATCTTGGAGGGAGGGGATTGATGACTTATGGTATTTGGGATGATCAAGACTAACCCTCCGATGGATGTTCGAAACCGCAGTCGCCGATAGCTCGGAGAAGCTCGGGCTTCAGAAGGAAGTCACGGAAACCAGTCGAGTGAATACCGACGTAACTACCCTTCTTGTCGACATCAGTAGAGGCGGCAAGTTCACCCTTTTGCCGTTGGAGCCGGCAGCAGCGGTCTCGTTGGCACCAATCTCCTCGTCGGAGTAGTCGATGAGATCCTCCTCGTGAGACATGTTGATGTTTGTGAGAAAATGAACCAAAAGAGATGGCAGCGGTTATCGAAAGCTTCCAAGCTTTGGCTGTTGGAGAAGTGCGACCTTGGCGCAAACGAGTCAGTTGTTGCGGCGAGTAATGAAATTCAAAGAGCTTCCAATTGCAGTAATCCAGCAAATCGGAGATGAAGAGGGAAAACGTTGCCACAAAGACGACGTTTGAGAAACCAAGATGGTCGGTCCCAATGTCCAGACAATGTTGACAAAGAGTGGCACAGTCGTTTCGTGACGAGGGAGAGAAGTGGTGAGTGAGACCCGCGTTCAAAATGGCGTGGTCCGTGCACATATATCACGTGCAGCACGTGGCGGCACGCTGTACAGTGTGGATAACGCGCATGCACATGATAAATTAAGTCAATCTCTTTTGGGATTCATCATGACCGGCGTTGATAATACTTCTGCCCACCGCCTCACACCTTTCATGTGGCCCGACGAGATCCAACAAGGCTATGGCGAAGGTCAAAGGGCAACCTGGGGTGCAGAATCGAATCATATACGCCAGAGCATCATATCTTTACCAAGCAGCCAACTATCTATCCAATTGCGTCGACAGTTCTGAAAATGCATCTACATCAACAGGAACACCGAGCAAGGCTGAGCGCAGTGTCCATCCTCAGCAAAACAAGCAGCAAGGAGCAATGGAGAAACTGTCTCGCATGGCCATAACTGATATGCGAGCTGTCTCTTTGAAGGCGCAAATCCGTCAAAGCCCGGCGTTGAAGAGAACGATTTGCAAGTTCTGCGACACTTTGTTAGTGGAAGGCAGATCATGTAGCTCGACGGTTGAGAACTCAAGCAAAGGAGGCCGCAAGCCCTGGGCTGATGTTCTTGTAATTGAATGCAAGACATGCGGCAATGTCAAGCGATTCCCGGTTGACGCCCCGCGGCAGAAGCGAAAAAGTCTTCGTTCAGTCGAGTCAAACAGTCAAGGGAGTGAGAAACAGGAGAGCACTGACGAAGTCAAGGACAATACTTGACGGGCGTGTCTAGTATCGAACTATGCCCAAGCACCAACCGCGATTGAAAATAAAAGGCCATAAGGAATACGTGGAAGGGATGAATAATTATGGAGCATGTCTATCGCAGTCTGGTGTCAAGGACCTCTGCTACTAGACGAGCCGAGGTTTCATCCAAACACAATTAGACGCTTCAGCATGGAGATTGGTTTCGTATCCAAGATGAACATCTGTTGTCAAGAAGGCTCTCGGCATTCGGAGACGTTGACCTCCTCGGCTCTGCCACTGTCCCTCTCCGGAAAGAACAAGCAAGCCGTTTGAACGCGCAGACCCGGACTCAAAGTCCCTGAAGTAACAAGTCAATCCGG
Source organism: Epichloe scottii (assembly GCA_021950295.1). NCBI lineage: Eukaryota > Fungi > Ascomycota > Sordariomycetes > Hypocreales > Clavicipitaceae > Epichloe > Epichloe scottii. The sequence continues at coordinate 2,915,051 of CP083245.1, forward strand.
TCTACATCATCTCTCGGGTCGGAAACACGGAAGTTATTAAGCCGACGTAGGAATTCACGTACATGTCTCATGGTTTCCGCGGGAAGACTTTCAGCCCCAAGTTAAACCCAGTGCTCTAGGAATAGAATCTGCCCTCAGTGCATTACCATGAATCATCTCAGTCTCACACTCAGTCTCAAATACATTCTTATACATTCTTTGATCTCCCATGAATCCTCACCTCCCATCCTTGACACTATCCTCCCCCAACACCTTACTCGCCGCCATGAACCTACACCAAGACAGTCAGTTATGGTCAGAAACCTCCCACACAACACCAGCCAAGTAATATACTCACAGACCCCCATGCCAGCTCCCCAGCCCCCTCATAGCCTCGGCCTGCACACTCGTCATGCGCAACAAATTCTCCGTGTCCGACAAATTACCCGATAGCTGAGCCAGCTGTGCCTGGAGATGTGCCTGTGGAACTCAAAAGCGCGTCAGTTGCCACGAACAAGGCCCCTCTGCAGCACAAAATTCATCCTCATTCTTACCAATTGTCTACTCTTCGTGGCGTTCCCACCTCCAGGTGCCATGCTCTGTCGGTTCAAGTTTTGCGTCGCGCCGAAACTTTTCGTTGCCATTTCGTTTGGCTGTTTAGTTGTATCAGGAAGCAGACTCGGTGCACGGGCCTGAGGAATGCTAATTGCGAACAGATGAACAGAGAGGAACAGAGAAAGAGGGCCAAATTTCTGATCTCGGGGTGGGCTGGTTTCCTGGTTTACGACCACAGGCGTAGGTAGAATCCGTAATCTAGGTATTTGAGCAATTCGAGTTCTATGATGAACGCGTTCCGGTGTCGCGGGTGGGGCCATTGCGCGCCGGACCTTCTAGGACAACTAAAAGCTAATAAGGCGTGATCGCCCTCGTTGCCAAACAAAAATTACATAAGTCTTCTGCAATAGAGACGTCAGTTGTCACCATATCATGTCAATAGCATCATTGGCTTTCATCGTGAAACGCTGCTTCTTTTTTCGTTCTATATCCGTGCTGTTTTCAGATACTTGCTATTCAAGCGTTTGGACCTCGCTTCGAGGTTCTCATCTTCCTCTCTAACACTTTCATTAGGTTTTTTGGGTGACAGCCCAAAATCTCCCTCCTACGCCCTCCCAACTAAAGTCGCATACTTTGTCAGTGATTCTTCCGCTTCCCACCATTCGCAGAGAAGTGTCTCAACATAGGGGTAAAAGACACAAGAATATACCGGTCCGGGACCAGGTCAGCGGAAATAAAGAGAAAACAAAAGAAAGACAGAAAAGAAAACGCGGTAAGAAAATAATTAATGCCTTCCAATGTCTAAGTTTGAAACTGCAGAGGCTCGTCCAATAAACCTTGTACATGTCGCTGTACTACCCCCAACAGTATATCCTGCCCCTTCCATCTTTTGTGATTGGCGTCAAGAAGACCATGACTATGTATGTAATCCACCACGTGGGAAAGGTGTCATCGTACAAATAAGGAATACCTCGTGCTACCTTTTCAAAGTCGCCAGTAGCACCCGCATCCGACTTCGTCGGGAACAACTTTTTCTCTCTCCAAAAATAATATCAGCGAGTCTTCTCCCTGATTTGTCGCTGGCGTTACGATGCCGTCGTTTCAGGCATGTCTTCTATTTGCTTTGTTCCCTTGACAAGGTCCTTGCCTCGAGGGCAGATACTGGTGTCGTAGGATGTGCCACTTGTGGTCGAGTATGAAGAGTTCCCCAGTTGTCGTCGGATGATTGACTGTATGCTAGAAGCAAGCAAGAATATGAAGTCCGGTCCCAATGCAATATTTACCGAAATAAGGCCATTTTTGTGCTCTGTTCAAACGTTCCCATGCTTATGTACTGGACTCGAATGAGCCCGCTCGTATACCCTCAAAGCGCCATTGTTCCAACACTAGTCCAGATTGACTTGAACCGAAATTTCAATCGTTTTCTTCATCGGGCCCAAGCCTCGTCGCAAAGATAAAAAATAAATAAAGAGCATGAGCAGCATACCAGCCATGTGTCTGGTTGTGAGTGGATTAAGTGTGCAGCATGTTGTTGAATGAATTGTGGATTTCCGTGATTTTTGTTTACGTTTCGCTGACTCGTATGTTGTGGATGTCGACGGACATGGAGGACGTGAGGATCCGTCGGCTGCTGCATTCAGCAGATGGTGGGCCACAAGACTTCAGCGCACCCCAATAGTTGCCGTGTTCTTGAAACTGCTCTGGCTACTATGTGCAGACTGTTCCGAGTCGATTTCACCACTGCCCACGCTGGCGCTCGCACTACCAGTCAGACTACGAACATTTCTAGGCTTAGGTGGATGGAGGGCGCTCACCCCTACATGTTGCTCTACCTGCTGGGGGCAATAGAGTTGCCCTGACCTGGCGGGTAGTGAGGAACAGGTTGGCGAACGCCATCTGGTGGTGAGGGCCTCCCGTTCATCGATGGTGCGTAGCCGTTAGGGGTGAGGGACGACCGCCTCGAATCGGTGGGCCGTAGGGATTGCCTGGGGATTGGCTTGCGCGGCGTGGATATGCACCGTTCATTCCTGGAGGTCCACCGGGGCTCGGTCCGTATTGGGTGTCGTCCAACCTTGAAGTTGTCAGCGAATTTGCGCGGGAGCCACCACCCATGGTGCCTCTATCAACAGCGCCGTATCGATTCGAGGTAAAAGATAGCATAGGGTCGTCGAGGATGTTGTCGTTCATCGTAGGAAGGTGCGTAACCTGGCTGGTACGATTTCGTCCAAAGTTGGGTCGAAATCTGCTTCCTCGGGACGGCGGGGGCCCGTCTGTTTCTGGGTTCCTGCGAAACTGAGAAGCGGATGGACCGGAAGCTTTGCGATTCTTTCTTGAAGTTACACTCATCATGTCGAAATTATCGGGATCAATTGTCGGTGTTCCTGCAGCTGCAGCGGGGTCGAAGAAATCGTCGTCGTCATCATCATCATCAAAGACTTGTTGACTGTTTCGCATGGGATGGGGGCCTCGACGAGGACCAGGTGGGCCGCGTCTCATTCTTATTTCTTGTTCTCTTAGGGCAAGCTCTCGTTGACGAAGCTGCAATTCCCGCTCGCGTAAAGCTAGATCTGAGTCGCCCCCTAATGATGGCTCTGAGCCTTCAGGAATGTCATCGTAAAGTACAAGATGTGAGAACTCTTCCAAATCGTTGCCGTCCATTGAGCCTCGTCGTGAAGGCGCCCGCGAGCCGCCATTCATCGAAGGAGGGGGCGTGGATAGCCATTCGTGGGACCGCCATTCATCGGGGAGGTTGTCGTCGCATGCCTGGAGGACCGAAGTTCGACGAGTTTCGGGGCCGGGGCTGTCGAGGGGCCATGCCATTTCCGTTCGGCATACCGGTCATTATTGGGCGGTGACCTGCTTGAGAAGCGACACGAGGTTGCGGGAAGAAACAGGAGAGCTTGGTGGCATCATGCTCGGTGGTGGAGCATCGCCAGGTTTAGGCCTAGAGCGGTTGACAATGTTGAGATTATGGAGAATGACATACAGCGTCTCTATCCGAGGAACAGGAACCTGAGACTCGCGAGCCAGTTTGATGGGCGAACCGAGGTATGTCTCAATCTCCATGGGTCGTCTCGCCACATAGTCCTGCCACATGATGCTTTCCGGCAGATTTGGTTTGGACATGTCGTCCATGGTTCGTTGTTTGAAATCTGGCGCAAGCTTGCAGCCATTGACATCGGCAAGACGAAGGAGTTCGTCAATGACATCCGATATCATGTCCTTGACTCCAACCTTCTCGAATAGGGCTGAGTGATTCGGTGTGTCGAAAATAACCGAAACAGGATGGAAAGCAATCGGTCTGTGCATAAATTGTTAGGTTTATAACAAAACGTGATGAAGGGCTCAATGCAATGCTTCTCAACCACTCACCCGATCACTCGTTCATACTGCTGTTGGCGGATATTCGACGAGACCTTGCATTCGACTTGTCCGGTGCTTAAAGTCATTGCTAGAGCCTGAGCCATATCTTCTTGGATTGTCCGGGGAATACTGCCATTTCTGTTGGCAGGACCAACCCAGACCTCCGTTGAACCTTTATGTTCGAACTCGCTCTGGCCTAGCTGGGTCAGTTCGGCGCCGGAAACGAGCGACAAGACTACGTTTGTAGGGAATCGTTCCTCGAGTGCGGCTTCGACGCCTAATGTGTGTGTCGTATTTACAAGTATGCAAGTATGTTGAGGTGTGACAACAGAGTCAATAACGGCAGCGAGATCGTAGACATCAGGAAGTGCTTTTACACACAAAACGACGTAATCGAATGGGCCATCTCGAGCATGAGCAGCATCTTCCGGGTTTCGGACGACTGTAGCACGAACTGATTAGCCATGAACGTCACATTGCAGAAAGGACAAATATATTTCTAGGGCGAGACTTTACCATGACGAGGCTTGAATCGTTCGTTCCCATACACAGGCGACCTAGGCACAGTTGGTATTAGTTCGAACGCGCCTTTCACAGACACGGACGGAGCGGTTGGGACTCCACGACTCACTTGAAGGAAATTCCGTATTGAGCAACATGCTCATATCCTGACTTCCAGACCAAGGTCACATCACATGCATTAGTGGCTTGCAGCCTCCAAGATAAGAAAGCAGAGACGGGATTGCCGCCAACTGAGCAAATGTTCATTAGCGAACCGTCACTCATCACGGACAGAAGTGGGGAAGCGCTGCGCCAACAGCCTTTCACACGCAAGTAGATTGGAGAAGATGTAATAACGGCAAAGGACGTAAAACGAGTGAAGATGGAAAATAGAAGAGTGAGAGGGAAAATGGCGGCAACGCTGAGAAGAGGGCCGAAGATGGGCCATCCTGATTAGCGGTCCTGGAAGTGTGTGACAGGGCAGCACGTTCAGGCGCCAACGAACAGGGACGAGCAAAGACGTAGCGTGGACACAGGGCAGAATGATGACGGGAGGTGGGACAGCATACCTGAAAGAATCCTGAGACGGGGCTGTATGGGTGCCATGGTCTTGTCGTGGCCCCCAATGGGATGAGCGAGCTGGCCGAGATCGAAATCGTAGCGTTGCAGCGTGCGGGCTGTTGCGATAGCCCCCGGTCACCCTGTCCCACGACGTGAGGACGGGAGACGGCTCCTGTGATGACAAAGCACCGAATCTGATGATGGATGCTTGGATGCGTGATGGGAAAGGACAGGCGGGCGCGCGATTGCAACCTCGAGCTGAGAGGACCCGTCGAGCTGAGACTGATGGAGGACTGGGCAGAAAGACAACAGCCTAGCAGAAGGAGAGAGAGGGTGTGTAGAGACGGGACGGCGAAGAAGCCACTCGACAGGAGGAAAAGTTGGCAGAAAGGCCGGTTCGTCAGGAGTGCGCCCAGCGACGAGCACAGCTTTCGAGGGAGATCGGGGCGTGCAATCAAAAGACCAGAGAACGAGCGACAAATGCGAAGCGAATGCAAAAGCTCGGACAGATGGTTGGCCGGGTCCAGGGGCGAGTTTCCAGTAACGATGGCGCTGAGGAACGAACGGAGCAAATATGTGACAACCAGAGGACGAAAGTGCCAGTGGCGGTGGGACATGGAAAGATGGCAGTGGACGGGATGGGCGTGGGAAATTATCTGGGGTTTGTAGGACAAGAAGTTGAACCTTGTCGGGCTGGGCCAAGCGCAGCCGCCGCCAGCACACGCTGCGCACACGCACCAGCAAGCACGCCAGACGTCGGCGACCACTTGCCGCTGGAAAGAAGAAGGTATCGATCGAGCGCGTGGGCCGTGACTGCCTCGTGGATCCGCGGGTCAGCTGGAGATGGTAAACAAGACGAGGAAGGGGGAGCGAGAGCAGGGAAACAATGAATTAAGAAAAGAAAAAGAAAAAAAGAGGGGGAAGCCGGCAACGATGAGGAGAGGGAAAAACCTATTCGACAGAGAAAGCTCTCAGTCGGGGTTTGCAATGGAGATTGAAGGCAACCCAGCAAAAATGCGGAAGAGTGAATGGGCCGGACAATCAACCAGGCCTAAATGCGTAGTCGTGCCACCGGGCCAGTGGCAACGAGTACGGAGTACGTACCTGCTCTCTTCTGCTGTTGATGACTGTTGTCCTGTGTCAACGTCCTGCCTGGTTGTTGCTCTTATAAAAGAGGGTCAACGCCGGATGGGCGGCAAGCTTGCGGGCCCGTCGCTCGTAATTTCTCCCGTCCTCTTGCTGTCTTGATCGCGCACTTCACCAGCTTTCGAGGCGATACCTGGCAGGGACCGGTACTTGTGCGCAACTGCACAATGCGTCAGACCAGAGATAGACTTGACTTCCGAATCTGGGACCGTCCCAACAATGCAACCAGCTGTTTTCTGTGTTGCTCTGCAGAAGTGATTCTCTGCTGCTTGCTGCGCGCGAAAAGGCCGAGGCGGACTTTCAGACCCAGAGGCCAACAGGGGTCTTGCACCGATGAGTCCAGAGCGGGAGAAGTCCTCTTCTCGGAACGAGATGGACTTGCAGAACACAAAGCAGCGCCAGGCACAGCAAATTCCCTTCGATAAAGTTCAACCCGGTTCTATACGAACATCCAGTTAGCACTCTCCCCCAACCCCCCAATTGACGTACTAGGGGATGTGGCGCAGACGACTAGAGGGGGGAAAACCACAATCCTGGTCACGAATTCGCCAAGCGGCCGAAACGAGTCAAGTCTATAAGACCCAGAAAAAACTTGGAAGAAAATCTGAGTTAAGATCAACCCAATAACAAGATTCCTCGATTGGAAAAAAGAAAAAAAGAAAAAAAGAAAAAAAGAAAGAGAAAAGAAAAAGGAACTGCTGGGGGAGTGGCGTGGGATATGTCTGGCGACAAGGGCTAAACAACTACTCTCCCAAAATGGGCTCGAGGATGTGTTCGCTTCGCACACAATACAATAGTGAAACAAACGCACCGTATGTTGGAGTCGATCAGCAAATTGTGCTTCTCAAGTCAGAGCGGAACACACGAGAAGTTACGATTGATGGCAATGCGACTGACTACCAGGCGAGCACAAAATACAGTCAAAGCTGTTCAAAAATGCACTTCTGGCATCAGTCTGTAACGAATAGCTTGGCTTTTGATGCCTTGTTGACGTTCTTTCAGGGCTTCTGTATCAGTCAGAACTTATTTCTTGCTCGCGGGCGATTTCGAACGGTTCTCGGCAGTATGCTTCTTGTGTGAATTGGGTCGGCACGTGCAGGTCACGGCGTGAATAATTGACCCGTCCTACTCCGTAGTCACTAGGCTTTCGATCTCAAAATGGAGCAACGTAAACTTCGGCCAGATCGGGTGTCGCATGGGGCAGCGACGACCGAGGCGCAATTGGTACTTTCGAGTGCCTCTGATTCAGTGAGCCTGCACAGAGTGATGGTAGGAGAAAGGAGGAGGGACGTTCGTTCCCCGGTGCGCGCGGCGGAACAGGAAGCTTTTACTCAGGCAAGAACATGACGGCGAGTGAAGCTCATTTCTGCCAATTGATTGATGTCCTGCAGGGCAAGGCTCAGACAGGTGAATACGAGAAGTTGGTGTTAGCTAGGGCATTAGGTAGCCATCCTGAGGCCACTTGGTCCATGCTGATGGTCCGGCGAGGCAGGCGCGACCAGCAGCAGAGAGGAAAGAGGCAGAAGATGAGCAGGCCACGGCCAATTATCGTCGTCGATGCACGGCACACGATATCCCCACACGCTGCGGAATACGGAGCAGACAATTGTTGAACATTTCTCACCGGTTCGCCCCGTTGATCCAGGGACCAAGCCTCGCGACGTCAAGTCCACCAGGTAGTATAGCACAAGCCGAGTCCTGCTCATAGCTTCGAGCCTTGTACTCCGTACTCCCTGGTATTACAACAAGCCATGCATGACGACGACGGCCATCCAGGGGAGCTGGGAGTGCCCGTTTGAATGATACGTGAGCTTTTGAGCTTTGGTTGCCCAGTCTAGTCATGACCTGTTACATGGTCAAACAGGAGCTTGCAAGCTGCGACTAATAGCTACGTCGCAGCTTGTCGACCCTGGCATCCGTGCCCTTTCCCGGAAAAGTGCCGCGAGGAACTGGAAACTCGGGATGAACCTGGCGTGCAGCACATGAAGATCGACCGGACTCCTTGTTGGCCATCTGTCACATGTGCTTGCTTGAGTGCAGAGTGTGCGTCTCGGGCCTCGTCGCGACCACCAGGCGGCAGTGGGCAGCTGTTATCATCATGCTCCAGTCAAATAAGGAACCATGCCCGCCCCAGGGCTCCCAAGGAGCCGCGCCATTCGAGATCTGCTACTCCGTATTTGAGGAAATGATTCCTCACCTCCTGATGGCAAGTATCTGCACATTCGTTGGCGGCTCCCAACATTGCCTTACTTGGGAGGAGCACCATTTTTTGCCTTGACCGGAACACAGCATCTGGCAGATGCTCTTGACCAATAGCTGTCGAGCAATCATCGACATAGCGTTGGTGCAACTGGACGCTTTGGGTTCTGCAGATACCAAGCTTCAGTTCCAAGAGCTTAGAGGCCTCAGCGATATGGCTACCATGAGAAGATGATGGAGTACTGGAGCACTGGGCTGCGGTTGACGGTTGTCAAATACGAGGCGGTGTTTCGAACCAAGCTGATTAGTGAAACCAGACGTTCTTTTCTCCCAGTAGCTGTTGCCGCCGCAATGCCTGCACAAACAGTGGAGACACGAGCCGCTGACAAATGCAGGCACCAGTAAGCGGGCTGCTCAGGGGTAATTCGGCGTGGTGTGGAGATGGTCAGAAAGTGCGTGATCTTTATTTATTTTCCCATGTTTGTCTGTCCAACAACACCCCCATGGCGATGGCCCGGGCCTTCATCTCACCTGCAAGTGGGAATTGGTGCCTGTCAGGTAGGTGGTACATTGTCTTGGACAACCAATGTGCCACTCACTCATTGCTGCTCGCCCCTCTGCCCCTTTTCCCCCTTGGCAAGCGGGCGCACGGAGTCATCTGTCATCTTGTCATCCAACTCAATTCTATCATTCCCTGTCGATATCTACCCTCGGCTGGCTCCCCTGCTGGATATTTTATCGCCCTTATTACTGGACTTCGGATTTTTGTTGCCCATGCATGCATGACCTTCACTTTGAGGCGCGGGGACGGAGTTTTTGTCAAGCAATACGGAGTACGATACGCAAACTCCACCCACGTATTCCGTACGGACCGACTCGAATACGACCAAAGTCGATGACGTACACCCTTGTGCATCCAATTGCGCCAGGTAGTGCTCTGTCCGAGCCGAACTTTTGACCATCTGCAATAGTTTCGCGTGCCGAGGCCCCACTGAATAAGTGTATTTGGGCCATCGCGCCATCGTGCCTTCGTGCCTCCGTGCCGTCGTGCCATCCAATGTCCTCGGTACAGAGTACGGACGACGACTGGAATAGAAGGGCTGAAACCTCGCTAGTGATGTTCTTAATACGTCTGGACTCCTCCGTAGAGAGCCCAGGATGAGCGTTTCCACGGTTTATTGCGCCGCGGCGGGGCACACCAGACGGCTTGATCCGCAACGGGTCCAAATGATACAAGGCGACCAAGAGCCGCCTAGCAAAGTCTGTGGTAAAGAGCGTTTCACAACATATGCAACCGACAGCAAAGAGATCTGATCTATGTATGTATATCAAATGCTCCTAGTAAGTAGTCCGGAGTAGGAACGCGAAGAATTCCTTCCCGTTCCTCTCTTTCTCTCACCCTGGCCGCGTCAATTGTGGCTCAAACGTCTAGTCCGCACCGAACCGCAGTCACTGCTCCTCGACTTCCTGAAACTCTCGTGTCCCGTAATTCGGCACCGGTGTGGCATGCAAGCTCGTCGTGGCATCGGGATCGGAGCCGGTCCGGCGAGGTGACAGCTGATGAAGTTGTAGCTCGCCGGTTTCCGATTCCCGATCGCTCGTTGCCACTCCGTTGCCGCTTTTTGTTCCCTTGGTTTGACGGGCAGGGAGGCGCCACTTGCATGCCTTTGGAGGATGAGAGAATCTGCTCCGGACGAGTGGGCGTGAGTTTATTATCGCCAAGTGGCCATTCATTGCTGTTGTGATTTCTTATCGAGGAGGACTTTTTCATCACCTACCGAAACAAGACACACCTGCCCGGGAGGGGGGCAAGTCTGTTTGGGAACCTCGCTGGGCTCGTTTCGTCCTCTGCTGCTGGGTCATTACACGAAAGATGACTGCCAAACCTTGTCTCCCACACCCATCGTGAGCCTCACCGCTCGATGGGGAGCGGCGTTGTCAACCAATGTACTCCGTATGCGAACTCGTCTCAATGGAGTTAGATGATGGCGCCCACGCGGCTGCAGCGCTGATTGCCCCGTGGCACCAAAAACCCCTGTTGCCTCAGCACTCAGGTGGAATCTGCACAGGATTCCACGCTTTCAACAGGACCGGCATCATTCGCATGACATTCGTCCGCTTTATTAATATCGGAATCTTCGATCTATGTAGTGTGCATTTAGTGCCATCCCATGTTCTCTGGCAGGTAAACTCCAAGGCCAAGGTAGGAACAGGTGGCCCAAAGGCACGGCCTAGTTTGGGCAACATCAGCACGGCCGTTTCCTCAAAGAGCTTTTCTTGCAGAAATGCATTGAAGATCGGTCCAAGGGGGGCGTGTGAACAAGATACCCTGTGAATGCTCGCCACCGCTTCATCGTGGTTCCCCCCGACGGAGAAGAATAGAGCTGTTGACGCCTCGTCGTGTAAATTGTGTAAATTGGTGGCTTTTCGATAATACGCCCAACGTACGTCAAGCCAACTGCATCACGGGCGTTCTCATTTCATTTCATTCTCAGTGGCTTTCTCGCTTTCATCCCCTCTTTTTATTTTATTTGCTCTACTAATAAATAGTACTGAAGGGGTATTACGACAGGTTGTGAACAATGCGGGCGCAATCCGTCGAGGCTGAGAACAACTTCCCCTGCCCATCATCAGTGCCGAATGTCTGGGGATTCCGTGTGTACTCGTTCATTCATCCAGGGCGACGTTTAATTGTACCCCGTACAGAGTTGGGAATTTGCCGCCGAGACATTGAATTGCCACTCACAAGAAAGGAGTCCCGAGAGCGATCTACTCCAAGAGAGCTCCAAGAGCTGGTGGCGTACGGAGTCGCTGAAATGGGCAACCACAATCTACGGCACGGCACGTAAAACAGCCTCGCCCCGTGTGATGACATGCACATGGAGGGCATTTGTGATACCACATAATTTGTCCGAGGTGGAAGATTGCCGTGTACGGAAATGGGGATGCGGATGCGGCGACGATGGCCAAAGAAACGACGTGTAAATCTCTCACCTGCATCTGACATGACTGTTTTGTCCATGTAGTGAGCAGTACTCGGTCCGTGTGAATTTTTGTTTTGCCCGATCTCAGACATGGCTGCTTTCTTTTCGCTCTCCTTCATCCCCACGCAAACGTGTGTGGCGTGAAATGGTCGTCTTTACCCGTAGGAAAGAAACGCTGATGTACGGAATGTCAAAGGTGGGAAGGTGCTCGGGTACGGGAGTGCTCCGTGAGAATTACATCTGCACAGCCCGAAAGATTATGCTTGACCATGCGAGGATCATGGTGGTGATGCAAAGTGCGACGTGAGCGGCAGAACTCGAACTTTGATGCCGTGCTACCTTAGAGGAGCTTTGTTTTCGTGTAATTGTTTGCTTTTGGACTGAACCACCCGCCCCTCCCCTCGCTTTTTTTTGCGCCCCACCCAAGACGGATACAGAGGATAGGAACATGATGGGGTTGTTCGGGACAAACGTGAGAGTCTATTCACGACCCCGATACTCGGGAACTGTACATACGTTCCTGCGGAGGAGACTGGGTTTCTTTTCGTGCATATATGGAGACTGGGAGGCTAGGAGCTGCCTGGAGAGGTTCTTATAGCCGCCACATATATACTAGGCTAGAAGGTGGGTGTTTTTTCTTGGGGGGTATTCCATCATGATTCTGAACAGATGGTGGGGGTTACGAGCATTCATGTACCATAGAAGCATGTTCTATATCTTGGTATCAGGGACAGCGTTTATCGCCCCGACGAGGTTCAGTAACCCAATATCTTACTTCAGATCAAATACATGACAAATGTCACCGGCCAAGCACATACCTTTCTGTAAGTAAATCTCCGTCCGTGATATCCGATCCGAGGCACCATGGTCGCATGATGTTATATCTGGCCACTCTGGGCAAATACGGGCGGCTATAATCTCCCTTATAAATTGTGAACACATTATACGGCCGGAAGCGACAACAAAGGGAGGCACAGTTAGCCTTGAAGAGAGTGCACCGCCCGCGCCGAATAAGTCAAGTCTTGGAATGCGCGCTACGGACAGCGCGATCTGGAGCATAATAAGGCACAGGTCAAAGCAGTGATGGCGGGACGGCGGCGAGGCGCAGCAGGTCCAAGTTTGAGACCAACTGAGCCCGCGTGCCCGCTGCCCGTAGTTGACGTTGTTGAGTCCAGTGAGTGAGTGCTCTGCAGCGGCGCTGGCCAACCTGGTATCCGTTTTTGTGAATCACTTTGTCAGAATGTGTAGCTTTGCTTCACGGCGACGCCGCCCCGATGCAACGGGCAGTCCCGACTTCGTTCCTCCTCCAGCATGCGCCATTGTGGTCAACGTCCAGTGCCATTGGGTCGCTGGTTGAGACAACCCAGGAGCTGGTTCCAATGAACTGGCCCTACTTGTCTGTTGGTGCCCGTCATGCCTCTGCAAAATCAAGGAAAAGCTAGACAGCAACGGTTTACCTAGTCTCTCGAGTGGCCAGCCTACACAAAAAGCTGCCTTCCTGGCTTTACAGAAAAGCCCATGATTCGGCCCAATCTGTCCATGTTCTGGAGGCTCCATCTCCCGCCCAGCCTCTCAACGTCGACTGAGAGTGTACCATCTTGGCAAGCTATCGCGCGACACCTGCTCTACCACGCGCGAAGTCGTTGCCGGGCCATGTTCTTAGCCATGGCGGATCAAGATACCCCTTCGGTATATGCGCTGCACACATCGCCCTTTTCTCTATACTCTCTTATGGCCCACTTTGCATTTGTTCTTGGCCAGCGGATTGATCCGGAAACGGCTCCAGCAATCGACATTCGGCACGTCAACCTGGAGACTGGGGAGAATCTGTCGGAGCCCTATCTCACTGAGATAAGTCAGAAAGGACAGGTAGGTTTGACACTAGGAGATATCTCATCAAATGGCACGGGAACCTAAAACATAAAACCAAAAACCCAAAACAGATAGAAAGAATCGGGAAGGGGCACTGGTTTTTGAATCACAAGGCGGTTTGGGGGGGTGGGGGGGTTCTTCTTCTTTTCTTTCGGCGTTTGACTTATAAAGCGTCATGTCGGCCTCTTGGAGCATAATGACCTCTCAGGAATAAGATGTAAAAAATGCCTTGTCACCTGTGCTAATTTACTTTGCTTTTCGTGTAGGTGCCCGTCCTTACATCCCCGACGCTTGTCGCGCCCATAGATGATAGCCATGAAATCTCCAGATGGCTTTGTCAACAGCAGCCGAGACTTGTGCCCGAGAAGCACCGCCAGGCCATTGGCGAGCTGCTGGACGAGCTGTATGAAATCCATGCTATTGCCTTCTCAACCACTCCGGATGTGATGAGAAACGGGATCCCCAACCAGGCTGCTGCCCTTTTAGAGAATCCGTCATTGTCCGAGGGTCATCGACGGGCTCTCGAAATAAAGAGCATGTTGTGAGTTGATGCTACTGGATATTACAACTGTGCATGGACATTCCACGTAGGGACTGGCACTAACATATGACGCCCATAGCCATGATTCACAGTATAGTCGAGCCCTTGAGCCAGACAACATGGCACAGGTAGAAAATCAAACTCGCGACCTCATGCAACACCTTGCCCTTCTTTTAGAAGAGCATCGTGGTAACAGCGAAGCATGGATCTTTGGCGACCAGCCTACCATTCTGGATGCCCATGCAGCCGTGTTGGTCGCCAGAATGATGGATCTGGAAAGACTTGACCTGATTCCAGATAGAGTTCGGGTTTATGCGAACAGTGTCAAGGAAACGGCAGAGTGGGAACAGGTTACGCAAGGGCAACCGACGTTCTCAAATGCGTCACTTGGTCCGGTCACCAACTGATAGGCCGAGTAAGGGCCAGGTTCGGGTGAGGTAATGTTTAATAAACTGTGTACCGTAAGACATCAATAACGGTTGGTCTGCATATCATCACTTGGGCGTAATCATCAAGAGCCATACAAGTTCGCATGTTGAATCGTGCTGTATGCGAATAGCATCTTGAAAAAGCCACTCGCTCTCTAGCCCAAAACAACGTTCGTCTGACTCCTGGCCCATTCAAGTAGCAAGTATGAAACAAGTCGCAGCGACAAAAGCTCCCAGACTAAGCGGCGTAGGGACATCGGAAACACAATTGGTTGGTGACGGCGCGCAAAGCACAGTACGAAGCAAAAGGCCATCCATCGAGCCACCACGGATCCAAGGTCAAGGACAAATCCCGCTGTGGTCCGTTTGGATACTTGTTTGAAAGGTGGATTGCGGTCTGATACGTGTTATCCATGCTTCATAGTTGCCACTGTACAATAGGGGATTATGTGGGAGGCAGAGATTGCCGACGCTTTCGGTTTAGCCATTCTGAGACTGCTCTCACGTTGATATCGGTGGGCCAACCGATGTAAGCCGAACACAATCAGCCAGAGGATCCGTCTTGCCGCAGATTAACAGGTAGGCGTCCAAGACCAGGTACACGTTCTCATGGACCAACTGAAGCGAGTTGCTGAGCTAATTTAATTTGACGCCCTCGTCTCATTCGGCAGTATTGCCTTGAGCAATTGGTTGGGCATCGCGACAAACTTTAGCCGCCATATGTCTTATAGTTAAAGTGGACAGCAATGAGAATTCGAAAGACTATTCTTCAACTCTTGGAGCAGGGATTCATTCGAGGTAGGAGCCAAGACTACGCTCTTTTGGGAAGGTGGTTGAGTCCTGACTGACTAAATGGCTTCCGTCTGGTGTGGCCCGTACAGTGCGCTTTGCCACCTGGTATATGCAGCCAACATCCTGGCCGGCAGTGTCTGGTAGGAAGCATCGGCTGTTTCGTGCCTTGTGTGGATTGCTCGGGTTAGGACGCAGAGAACTGCCCATGTGCAACTCTAAATTCTATACTCCGTAATGCAGTGATATCATTTCTCCAAAGAGGAGTCCAAAGAGGACGGAAATCATAAATGCCTCCCAGGGTAACGTTGCCTACCCTGAGAAGCCCGGGGTATCGCTTGTGCGAAGAGGCACTGTGTAGGATAGCACGAGCGAGGACCGGCGTAATACCGGAGAAAGAACTTGATTGAGTTCCCCTCGCCATCCAGCATCTCCCCGTTTTGGCACATCCGGCCAGAACAAAAGGACCAGGTTGGCAGAGCTATTTTCCTTTCCCATTCTTCTCGTCCGTCCCCGTTCTCCTGACCCCCGGCGCACGAGTCCACTATCTCCGCTTAGCCCGACACTGAGCACATCTTGTCTCTCACTACTCCGGACTCGTGCCTGTCTCTCCGTCTTATCCACCCCTCTCCGCAGATGAGTCTGAATGTTTGAGTCTTGACATTTCCGTCGAGTCTACCACCACGAAAAGACCAGACGGTCGCTTTTCTTGGACCGTGTCTCACTGTGACCAACTGGCGACTGGTGGATAGACGGCGGCTAAGAGACGAATGACTTCGGCGACAGAGTAGGCGAAAGACAGACGTCTTCAACAAAGTTGGTTACAACCGCCAAGACACTCAACCACAATTGACGAACGATCATTCAATTGGAGACAAACCAGCTTGGCAGCTGTCTCTTGATCTGGAGCAAACCACAGAGATGCCCAGAATGCTTTCGTCGATCTTCAGAAAGCGCCATGAGGTTGAGGAAATCATGCCCATCCCCGAGCCTCTGGAGGGGAACTCATCGGGCGTTGATCACCTCAAACACCTCGCCGCCTTCGAGAAGGCGCACAAGTTGGATCCCAACTTACCCATGGACGAGTTAAACGATGTTGACGCCGCGCTGGCTACTGGCAATGCTGAAAAAGGTCTCGAAATTGAGCATGCTCTCATGGAGGATAATAGTCCGTATCCAGAGGTAGGTCATTCACCCCCACCTTCCACCCCAACATTTCTGTCTCTAACATTTCATTGCCAGGTCCGAGCTGTTGTACGAAGCTATGATGTTGATGTACCCGCCAACACCATCAGAGCCTGGGTTATCGGCCTCTCACTTTGCACGATTGGTTCTGGGGTCAACATGCTCTTTTCTTTGCGAAACCCGACGGTTGCAATCACAACCTATGTGGTTCAGCTGATTGCCTATCCCATCGGCCGTGGATGGGACATGGTAATGCCAGATAGGGTTTTGAATGTTTTCGGCGTCAAGTTCAACTTGCGACCCGGCAAATTCAACTTTAAGGAGCACGTTGTCATTGTTGCCATGTCGAATGTAAGTTGTTTGCGAAAGCATGGGATGCTTGGCGCGGTGAATTGAGAATCCTAGTTGCCTTGAAGGATCAGTGACTGACAAGTTCATCGTTAGGCTGCCTATGGTGGTGGAGCTCTCTACGCAACCGATGTGCTGTTGACCCAAAAGATATTCTACAAGCAGGAGTTTGGTATTGCGTTTGAACTCCTTTTCGGCATCACAACACTTTGCACTGGGTACGGTATGGCTGGTCTCGCTCGCCGCTTCCTCGTCTGGCCCGCAGCTATGATTTGGCCCGCCGATTTAGTCAATTGCGCCTTGTTTTACACTCTGCATGACCATTCCAGATCGGACCCATCCAAGACGAACGGCTGGACCGTTGGCCGCTATAAGCTCTTCTTCATCGTTGGATGTGCCTCATTTGTCTGGTACTGGTTCCCTGGCTGGATTTTCAAGGGCTTGTCCTACTTTGCCATTGCCTGCTGGATTGCCCCCAACAGTGTAGCCGTCAACAAAATCTTCGGCAACAATCACGGATATGGGCTGATACCCATCACTTTTGACTGGACAGTGGCCACGGGTTTCATTGGATCTCCTCTCATTCCCCCTTTCTACGCCATCATGAATGTGCTCGGCGGTATTACATTTTTTCGTCATTGTCTCCATGGGAGTTCACTTCAGCGGCACCTGGTACGCCGATTACATGCCTGTGCAGTCATCCGAAGCGTATGACAATACCGGCAAGACTTACAACGTGTCCCGTATTTTGGACAGCAACTTCAAATTCAACGAAACTGCATACAAGGAGTACTCCCTCTGTACTTGTCGACCCAATTCGCGTTGGCGTATGGATTGTCTTTCGCTGCCATGTCGGCTGTCCTCGTTCATGTCGCACTGTATCATGGCAAGGAGATTTGGAGACAATTCAAGATGGCTCGTCATCAAGAAGACGACGTTCACATGCGACTGATGAAGAAGTATCGCGACGCTGAGGACTGGTGGTATGCTGGTAAGTTTGCCTCTGGTTGACATGATGGGAAAAAACCCAACGAAAACATGATTGACATGTTTATTAGCTTTGTTCATTACCATGGTTGGTATTTCCTTTGGAGTCGTTACCGGCTGGCCAACTGGCTTTCCCGCATGGGCCTTTGTGGTGTGCTTGCTGCTTCCAATTATTTGGCTTCTTCCCATTGGAATCATCCAGGGTATCTCTAATATTCAGCTTGGTCTCAACGTCTTGACTGAATTCATCATTGGTTATATGGTTCCCGGCAAACCTACGACCATGATGATGTTTAAGAACTACGGCTACATCTCCATGTCACAAGCATTGTACTTTGCTCAAGACCTCAAGCTTGGCCATTACATGAAGGTGCCACCCCGTGTCATGTTCTCCTCTCAGCTGATTGCCTCTATTTGGTCAGCTATTGTTCAAATTGGAGTGATGAACTGGGCTCTGGCGAAGATCCCCGATGTTTGCAGTGAGAGACAAAAGGACAACTACAGCTGTCCGAGCGGCCATGTCTACTACACCGCCTCGGTCATCTGGGGAGCCATTGGCCCTGCTCGCATCTTCAGCCACGGCGCTACTTATGCCAACCTCCAGTGGTTCTGGCTTTTTGGTGCTGCCACTCCCATCCTGACATGGCTGCTCGCAAGACGGTGGCCCAAGTCTTTCTGGCGATATGTGTGTACGCCTGTCGTCTACGGTGGTACTGGCTTGCTACCCCCGCTACAGTTCACATCTTTCTCTGCTGGGGTGTTGTTGGCATCATGTTCAACCACTTTGTCAAGCGCCGCTACACTGGTTGGTGGCTTCAGTACAATTACATCGTCTCTGCAGCCATGGACTGCGGTCTGATCATTAGTACACTGGTCATATTCTTCACTCTGTACATGACAAACGCATCTGCCCCTTCATGGTGGGGAAACAACGAGATGACGAGCACGCTCGATTGGCATGCCAACGCAGTTTCAAAACATCTTGCTCCTGGCGAAAAGTTTGGACCTACAGTTTTCCCCTGATCAGGAAAGAGATGCATTATTGACAATTACTGGCGTTTTTTTGGGTCATATGAATGAGGAAACGCAGGGCAAGCATGCTAAGATGTTGGTCGTTATTCATGTAAAGGGAGTTGATTATCATTTTCATGCTTGGAACATTTCTGCCGATACATTATAATGTGTATGAGATGGGAAACTTATTTTGCGTTTGGATGGAGTTTGGGATCGTGGAACGATATGACTTCGCTTGGACCTGTGATTTATGCTTGCTTTGGCAAGAACTGTGCATAAGAGCTTTTATATCACGCGCATGTAATGATGGGCTGTCCAGTGTGAATGAATAGTAATTAAGATACTACAATCTTGAACATCTACATGCTTGTAGTTGAAAGTTCATACGAAGGAGAAGAATTGCACAATCTATCTGAAACGTGGCAATTGAATGAAGCCAACGGATCGCGTCCTTTCTCTTGAATACTTACGTGCCAAGGATGTTGAAAAATCAGTCACGTGCTTCACTCACGCCAAGGGTACTATCACGTGATCTCGCTGCCTCAAACGACCCAGCCAATTGTGCGCACAAGGCGAATTAGGGCTTAGCACCGCAACCGCCCAGTTTCTCGCAGGTCGACAACTCCACCGGAAAAAGCCCTCCCCCCAACTCGAGAATCTCCTCGATCGTCATTCAACCACAGGTCAAACCACCACCGCCAAAATGAGTACGTGAACGCTCCCATGCGAATCTCAAGCTTCATCGGAAGATGAGAGAGAGGCAATTTTAATTTTCCGGAGATGTTGTTTTAACTGACAGGTCTGGTCGTGTAGCGAAGGGTACCTCCAGTTTCGGTAAACGTCACAACAAGACGCACACCTTGTGCCGACGATGCGGTTAGTGATGCCTCTCCACTGTGCAAATGTCCCGGGACCGAGAAAGAGGAGGCAGACGACGACGACAAAAAAATGTATGAATCCAGAGGTCTGGGACATGGGTTTCGAAACGGAAAGATCCGGCCAACACGGCAGGCGGCACGCGGTTCACAAACGTCAACGTGACCTACGACTCTGATG
The DNA here is from genome assembly GCA_021950295.1 of Epichloe scottii. Taxonomy (NCBI): domain Eukaryota; kingdom Fungi; phylum Ascomycota; class Sordariomycetes; order Hypocreales; family Clavicipitaceae; genus Epichloe; species Epichloe scottii. Next base: position 2,934,559 of record CP083245.1, read on the forward strand.
CTGACGGGACTCCATTTCAGGTCGCCGCTCTCTGCACATCCAGAAGCACGAGTGCTCTTCTTGCGGCTACCCCTCCGCCAAGACCCGCAAGTGTACGTTATGCACCCTAACCTTTGACTCTCCCGATTTCCTTTACTCGACACCCAGATGATCCTGATTCTGGTCGAGCGACACACTCGACTCAGTCCGGCCAGAAATCAAAGGCTAACACCAACCTCCACAGACAACTGGGGCGAGAAGGCCAAGCGAAGGAAGACCGTCGGCACCGGCCGCTGCCGCTACCTCAAGGATGTATCGCGCCGATTCAAGAACGGTTTCCAGACCGGAACTCCCAAGGGCGCCCGCGGCCCTGCCTCCAAGTCCGAGTAAATCTGTCTTGTTCCAAGACCTCTTAGTTTATCCAAACTAGAACTCGCCAAGTCCAAAAATTCGTAAAAAGGGAAGATTTTTGACTTGAGAATAAAAGATTTTTTTCTTTTTCCTACATCGCATTCATTTCACGATTTGACGCCAACTGTGACTTGGGGAAAAAAAAAAAGGAAAGACGGGGACTGGTTGCAAGGGAAAGAAACGGGCGAATAGCGATGAAAAGGACCATGTCGGAGAGCGGTTGTGTACGGGGAAAAGGAGGTACTTTCATGGTACTCTTCTTCCCAGGGGGCGGGGGCCGTTCATGGTTTTTATTTGGTGAAAGACGGCATCGGTTTGGTAGGCTCTTGCTACCTCGCTGTTGCTGTACTTTTACGGCGGGAAGGGGCATCAACAAATGCACCTCTTTTCGGATGGAGCATGGGACAGGGTGTTTTTGAAACGTGTTTTGAAGCAAGGAACTGGACTGGCTGCCCTTGTTCTTTCTCTTTTTTTCTTCTAGCTTTCTGAGAGAGAGAGAGAGAAACGTGTGTCAGGGCTAAAAGAAGGGATTTGCCAATGCTGAACTGGTCTGGTGGTACGTGAATGTGTGTGCTCTTGAGATTGGGTGCCTTGAATTGTGCAGAAAGTGTAATAATGTTCGTCCCGTGATGACTGACTGAACATGGCACGACCACACGGAAGTACATCATTTTCTTCTTCTTCTCATTTGCAATGCAACGAAGAAACACAGGTCCCGTCCCAGGAAACACCACAGCTTCTCAACATTGCTTCTCACGAAAACGCAACTTGGGGAATTTTCCCGCTCGCATGAGTCCTGCACAGCTCTTTCCACCTCGCCCCATCCCATCCCATCACATACATCACCAATAGCTTCATCACGACCGACCCTCGACACCACCCCTCACCACCTGGAGATGACCACGTCAGGCTCCCTCTCGAACACCCTCACGCCCCCATCCCCGGAAACATGATACAGGTACTCCGCACCTCCCTCCCCGCCAGCCCCCTTCCCGCCCCCCGCCACCCTCACCACACCACTCACATCCCTCGCCGTCCCCGTGTCCAAAAGTCGCAGCGCCATAACCCAGCGCGCCTCGTGCGCAAGGGAAAGCGAAAACGCCGCGTGCTCCCTCTCCAGCGTCGTGGTCCGCGCATGCAGCAACGGGTCGTCCGCCGAGACGGTCAGGACAGCAGCATGGACCTTCTAACTCCCCAGTGTCAGTTATTCGAATCCCCGAATCCACGACCCCAAGATCAAGATGGTGGGAAGACGAGCACGAGCGGGCCAAAGAAGCAGAAAAAAGAAAAGAAAAAAAAACATACCTCCCTCAATCCCACCAGCAGATTCATCACCTCCACCGCACCGGCGTCCCCCATGGCCAACCAAGCATCCATCTGGTCCAGCACCAAGACGACCCTTCCCCCCGGGGATACATCCGCAATGGCTCTTTCCAACCCATCCCTCACGTCCCCCGCCGCAGTCCCGCGAAGAACGTAATCCTTGCTGGGTCCCCCGCCGCCGGGCTGCGCATCAGGCATGCACAGGCCGGTGAGACCATCGACAAACGCGAATCTCTTGTTCTTGTGGAATGTGTCCAAGTCGAGCGCCTTTGTCAATTAGCAAGCCTGCTGAATGCCGTGTCGAAAACATGCAAAGGGAACTTTGAACAAACGACGTGTAAAGAAGGATACCTCAAAGAATACCTACCATCTTGCCACAGCCCTCCCTCCAAAACGCTCCGTCCCTCAAAAAACTGCACAGCACAACCGCCGTGTCCACCCCGTCCCCTACATCGCTCCTCCCCTTCAGGAGACTGTACAGCCATCGGAGGACAAGCCAGTTTGCGCTCGCACCAAGTACGCTCGTGACAAGGACGAGGCTATGCTCTGGCGGTAAGTCAAGGTATGGTTCCAGGAGGAGGAATCTTGGTCGATGCGGATGTCATTCTGGAGCTTCGGACAAGGGTGGGGTGAAAATGAAGGGCTTGCTTGGATTGGAACGAAAATTTGAAACGATGATTGAGAGATCTAAAATGGTAAAATTTAAGGCGATGAGTCTTTCCCAAACGACGAGAAATTGCGTACAAGTCTCGGTCTTCTTTGCAGAGAATGTATCAAGGATTTAATCTGGGCGGGAGATGCTCTAGAACGAGAGACGCAATACGACGACTGACATGGTGGTGGTGGGGCGGCGTCACCCATGAACCGCCAGCTTCTGCGCCCAAGGCAATAAATAGGAAACGGCTCGCTGGAAACATTCATCAATTGTCGTGATGCCTTGTCGGCATCTCGTCTAATTCGATGCAACACGTGCTGATGCCACCCACGAATGAGTTGAATACCAGAAATTGAAACGCCAGACACCCAATGGTCCCAGTCCCAAGTCGAGATTGACCATAAAAAAAAGAATCGAAAAAAATGACAGAGTAGGCAACATGCAGGCTATTATCCCAATGCTCCTTGAGTGTGTACAGTTGCACCAAGTATGTAACGCCGCCTCTTGCAACAGTATCCAGGAATGTAATCCCTTGCCAAACAACTGCCGGTGCAAATTGCCAATCTCGCTCGACTATCCTTCGCTCAGACACGACAGGAAAGTCATTGCATGCTCAAAACTTCTCCATGAGGTTCTTTCTTACTGTCCACATACGAGCCCTCTTGCCATAAATGAACAAGGGAATCGTGGTAAGCTGAAGAAGAAGCTGAATAATGCCCAGCCAGAGATAGACCGTCTTCGGTCCGTCATCGACCATCCAGTGTGATACAAACAGACTAAAGACAAGTCCATGTAGCACGTTCTTGGAAAAGTTGAGCGTGACGAGTGCCTCCCCGCATACTGGCGGTAGCTGTCAACACAAAATGTAATGGCTGTGGTTGAGCCTAGAGAGCATCCAAACGAGAGGATGCCAAAGAAAAGCGTGGGAACGATCCAATGGTCCTTGGCTTCTGCCGACCAGCCAAAGCCCATGAGCCCAACACAGGTAGTAATCATGATGGGAATAGCCATGACCAATCGAAACTCGGGTTCGTACAAACCGCCGTTGCGGCGAGACATGGCGCGCACAATAATATCACTAATTTTGCCAGCCACACCTGTACCAAGCACCCCCCAACGAAAGGTGATATGTACACAAGCCCGGTTTGCAGTGCATTAAAATTGTAGATGGTCGGGTCCCGGTATATTATAGCCATTGTCTCTGATATTACAATCAGCCATCCGATTGAGCACGCGTACACGGCAGAAGACCACAAGACAGCTGGGTACGAGAACAAGATGAACGGCCGGATCATAACCTTGAGCCACTTGTCGCTATTCAGGCGGCCATGGTATGGCTTCAGTTGCTGAGTAAATGTTCGGGCAGGTTGATGTCGCAAATTATGCGTGTAGGCTCGAACTTTGGGCGGATTTTTGAGTGCTGATGCGGGGATTCTTTCATTGTCTAGATTGGGACCGTGTGAGAAGTACTGCATATTGCTGTCACTGCCCGTAGCATTATGAAGATACGGCGAACGCCCTTCCTGCTCACCATGGGCCTGAGAAACGTCGGCCCCCGGCATTTGCGTGGGACTGTGAACAGGGCTGATGGCGTGAATATCGGCATGCTCGTCTGACACACACACGAGGGGAACATTCGTGTCCAAGGCGACAGGGTCGGCTTCCGAGGCCTCTCTGGGCTTTTCCGTCCACGGGGACACCACAACCAAAGGCGTCTCGCCGTGTACGTTTACTGATGTGGCTGGTTGGCTCATCGCCTCTGCGTTCTCTGTAGTGACAGCCTCGGCGAATCCAACATGACGGTGGGAAGATGACTGAGTGAGATGAGTTGCCGATGGAGTCGCCACACCGGCAGCGTTGCCAATGTCCTGACCCTGATGTCGAGAGGCACCGCTGGTGGGCAGGCACGGCGCAAATCCAACGTGAACATCTCTCTGGCGTGCTGCGGCACCAGGTAAATGCGGCCTCTCGGGAGTTCTGGGCATAATTCTCTCGGAGTGCATAGACTGCCGTGGGATGTGTACGTTCATACGAGATGAAAGTCGTCGAAGAAAGGACGGACGCGAAGAGGATTTTCGGGTGGGCGTGCGATCCCAAAACGTCTCGGGAACGAACAAAAACAAAAGCACAAACCCCAAGCCAGCCACCATGGCAACAATACTGCAAAAAGAGAGAAAAAGAAAGTCAGATGAGTCTTGAGCCATGACGCACGGGAATCTGTTCCAAGAAAACTCACAAGAATACCCAACGCCACCCGAAACGGCCAATAATGGCAGCACTGACAAGGGGAATTAAATTCTTGCCTCCTAGCAATAACAACGTATATATGCCAATACGATAAGCTCGCTCGTGAAGGAAGAAAATCTCGGCGATGGTAGCCGAGGGAAGACACTCTACAGGACTGACCGCTATTCCCTGGAAGACTCGGGCGGCGAGTAGCGATGAAAAGCTGGAAGAATAGCCTGACCATATACATGTTGCAATGAACAGTATGACACTAGCAAGATAGACAGGTCTTTTTCCAAACAAAATGGCGGTTGGCGATGCCACGACCGAACCGACACCAAGGCCCATCATGTAGAGACCGACTGTCAAGGATACGGTTTCGACAGTGACATCGAAATCCTTTGCGATATTGGTGAATCCAGCCGCCATTATGGACGTGATACCGCCACCGATCATGCAATAGAAGCCCAAAGACAGCAATGCAGTGTCCCGGCGCCAACTAGGCCAGTTCAGGGGATCGTTCTGAGAGTCCTCGGGCTGGGGGTCCAGAATGATGGTGCCATCCTCTGTCTTCTTCTTCTCATCACCCGTTTCCGGAGGCTTGAGGGTGCTAGGTGGCGTTTCTTGGGCTGGACGAGAGCCACCAGGCGTCAAGGGCACGTCAACCGGGAAACCCGCTGGCATAGACGAGTGAGAGGTTCTTGCGTGCACATTACGCAAACCGAGAGGTTCGTTACGGTTAGTAGCCAGAAGAAGGACAGATCCTAGAATCATGCCGTGGTCAGCAAACTATGCATCCTACCAGGCATCTGCGAAGAACAAGCGGAGAATTGGCAAAGCATTTTACCTGGGACCTCGGCGGTTCGCGGGTCGTTCAACACTCCAAAACTCCATTTCGAATGACCAGACAGTCGCTTCTCCTGTTGGCTATTCTGGCTGGCCTTGGAAAATAAAAAGCGGCCGATTTTCCAGCGGGAGGGTCCATCCTTTTGGTCCTCGGATGTCGATGACATTGGGTTTTACTGATTGTGCTGTGACGCGAATGAAGTAGTCGTAATCCTGCCACTTGCCAGCAGTAAAGTACCGATACAAGACGCACTTTGTGTGCAGCGCTACCAATGATGTCAAGTCATGGATTCATCAAGAGAAAATAAAATGCAGACTCTTGTGGATAGGTACGCTCGAAATTGTTGCAGAGCAAATAGCCAAGCTAGCCGAAGTCGAACAGATGAAAATAAACCAATGCAGCGCAGTGATAATGATGCGATTTATAGGCGAGTGTAGGAGTAGAGGATACTCGAGGACCGGATTACCGGCATCTAGGTCTGATGAGTGAGTGAGGGAATGTCTTGGGGGATGCGAGGGTGTGTGTGTGTGTGTGTGTGTGTGTCAGGAGACGAGAGATGGCGAGTGACGTTCAGGGTCCAGACATGGTGTTTGGTGGAACAAAGGGCGGCAAATAGTAGGAAGGAAGGGTCTAGCATAAGAGCCAAGAAAAGAGTCAATCAATGCCTGGAGGATGCATCCACGTGTGGACGGCAATGCAAGCTGCTGATGCAGGAGCGAGGGTGCACGGTCTAGCGTGGCAAGTGACAAGTGGCAACGCAACACGGATGGAATGTGCTGCACGTACACCAGGCTTGTTGTTGCCTTGTTCTCCGAATTTTAGATGATGCATTCCAGCTGCCGTCAGTCAGAGAAAGGCGCGGCTTGGCATGCATGGCAGGGCAGGGCAAATGCGAATCTCACATTTCGCATCAAACAATCACCCCGAGCAAGCTGACGGGCAAATGAGCCTCCTCCGTACATCATCAGCCCGGTCACCTGGACTCTGCCATGATAACATTTTTCCGGCGCCAACGGCGGCCTATACGGAGTACTCTCTGAAAGCTGCGTCCCGAGTGTGGGTGTACGTACATGTAGAGCAGCATTCCCCTCGCGCGCCTCGTTGACCGCCAAAACTGCTCAACGGCTGATCTGTGATCTGTGCACCCACTGTACACCCACTGTACACCCAGCATCGTCTTGGCGCAAACGGGGCGCTAAATTATAAGGTTGCGGCGATAAGGCTCCAAAGGCCCCCCCCGTATCATCGAAGTATCATCCAACCAGACGTGTCCCGCGCTTCCCACCCCCAGACTAGACCGGGAGGATGGGCATGGGAAAAGCCCATCATGATCAGCTCCCCCACAATTGCCCCAGAACCACGACACTCCAAAGCCACAACCAACGTCATCGAGCATTGAAACATCACATCCTAAAAAGCTACATGTAAAGCTCGCGTCTCCCAAACTCATCTCCAACCACAATTGCTCCCACAAGCACGATGCATCCCCTCACAGCCAACGCCCTCGGGCCCCGCATCCTTCGACCCAGCGTCCTCAGGCCTCACGCCCATGGCCATGCCAGCGCACCACGGCGCCGCGCCTTTCAATCCACAACACCACGCCAGGTGAAGAACCAAGCATATAGTCCGTACGTGAACCACAAACCCCCTCATCCTTTGAAATAGAAATAGAAATAGAAGTAGAAGTAGGAAAAAAGAATAACCCCTAACTAAAAGTAGTATTCGCAACCCCGACTCCTTCGCAACCCACATCTCCCTCTCATCCTCCACCCGAACCCCCTCCTCACCCTCTGGACCGCCTCCTGGTGTCCCACATGCCGGCACGTCCTCCCCTGATCCAATCCCTCGTCGAGTCTGGCATCGGCGAGCCAGAAGGCGGCGTGGCCTTTGACCCCGTCGAGTTCGACAGCCCGGACATCATGTCTGGCTCGTCGTACTCGGAGAGCCTCGCCATGACGTACATGATTACTTCCATCCCCACGCTGCTGAGCTTTGATGCGGGCGAGGCCCAGACGGGCACCAAGGTCGTCGATGGGCGGAAACTGGCCGATAGGGAGTTCCTCGTGGAATGGATCCGGAATGAGGCGAGACGCCATGGTGGTCGGGGGGAGGCGGAGGAGCTTCGTCGTCCGTGTTCGGGGGTTGCTCGGCCGTGGGAAATCTTGACGTGAAGCAACCTGGGCATGAGGCGCCGGGTTCAAAGGATACGGATAGCAGATTCAGATGGATTGATCATCAACAACCTTGAACATATACCGGGGCCGTCAGAAACTTCCGTCATCCTTCGCATACCACTCGAATGCATCATTATCATGAGTATTTCCAAATTCCAACTGCCGCCACATGCGCAACTTCTGCCGGGACACGACGAAAACATTCTTCATTCATCCTACTCATACACCTATCTCGACTGTTCAACCACTGACGACCCCCCTCCCTTACCTCGTCATCTAGTCCAGTCATACCTTTGTAAGCCTGTTAGCCCTTGACCATGTATCGATCCAAAACGGATATTGAACTGCCAGTTCCTTGTCATGTTCTATCCTTTCATGTCGTTATTGCACCTTGAACTCCGCTTCTGCATAATGTCTCCCTTTCTCAAAAAGAGAACCAAACAATGAAAAAGTAAAAAAAAAAACCAAGGCTGAACACACACGACGTCTTGCTTTTGCAATCCCCTCACATTATGGTACAGTCACCATCTTGCTGCCTCTCGATGCGGCTGCGTGATATGCGTTCTCTTGGTCTTGCCGGCCCGCTCTTGCCCACGCGCTTCAGATCCTCCAAACGATCGCGAGCTTTGGGAAATTCTTGGGCTTATCACCAAATAAGTCAGCAAAAGCCAATCATCTTCAGGACCTCCCAAGGCTCCATCCAGACATATATAAGGACTCACCTGCAGCTCTCCAGTACCACCTCTTGGCATCCTCCAAGTTGGCGGCCACGCCAATGCCCGTCTCCGTAAAATATCCCATTGCATATTCGGCCTTGGCTAACCCTGCAACAGCTGCTTTTCTAGCCCAGAGATACGCCTCCGTGTCGCTCTGGTTCAATACGTCTGGGCTCCCGGTGAGATACCAACCACTGAGCGCCAACTCCGATTGGTGCTCCTCCTGCTGAGCTGCCTGGGAATACCAGTAGATCGACTGTCTGTGGTCCCTCTCCACACCCAAGTGACCATGCTCAAAGGCAAGACCAAGACGGAATTGCGAGAATTTGTACCCCAAAGAAGCCGCCTGCTGGAAGAGTTCAAATGCATATCGCTCGTCTCGAACCATGACGTCGTTGGGTTGTGCCGACTCGTATAGCATCCCAAGCTCGTGAAGAGCATGCGGATTCTCCTTGTCCGCTCTCTCGGCTGCGCGCTTCAACCAGCCCACGGCCTCGCGTGGATTTCTGGCTTGACCCAACAGTCCCTTCAGGAGTATCATACCCACCTTGTACATGGCTGGCGTGTCTCCCAGCGTGGCCGCTCGCTTGTACCACTGCATCGCCTTTAGAGGGTCTTTGCGAGTACCGCCACCTTCTTCATGCCCGATTTCACAACATACTGCGGTCCGGTAGGCCGCCTGAGCATGGCCCAGTTTGGCCGCCGACTGGTACAACGTGAAAGCCTCCTTGTTATCGGGCTCGTTTCCAAAGATGCCCTTTCCGAGACTGTCGGCCAGTGTGTACATGGCGTCTTGATTCTGGGCGCTGGCAAGCTTTTTGAGAACCTTGTGTGCATCCATGAGATACCGTTCTCGAGCCCTCAACCGCTGCTTCGGATCCGGAATTCTGGGCGCCAGATGGTCCGCAGCTTCAATAAGTTTCTTGGCCAGTTTCAAAGCTGATTCTTGATCGTTTGAATCCACCTTGATTGCCATCCGCAAGCGCTCCAGTTGCTGTGCCGTCACCGGTTCCTCAACCAGTCCGACCTCCACAGGTGGTGGAAGCGCAGTTCGAGCTGGCGGCGGCGGCTGTTGGTACTGTTGCTGCTGATTTTGTTGTGGTTGCAGCGGGCCTCCCTGACCATATTGCTGCGGCTGCGGCTGCGACTGTTGCATCGTGCCCCCATAGTTTCGTACTGGCGGGGGCCTGTCGTTCATATTGACCATTGAATTGGGCATCAACCCCGGACGGATGGGTGTAGGATGAGATGAGATGGAGTCGGAAGTCGTAGCCACCGATGGTGCTGCATTGTGCCTGCCCATGCCCGAAACACCCTCAAAACCACCTCGCCAAGCATCTTGAACTGGATCAGGCGGAGCACTCGGGCCCCGAGGAGGCAACTGATTGTACCCGATGGGTGGTTCCCCATAACCCTGGTTGAACTCTGGCTCTGGCTGATAGGGCTTGATTTGCGGTGGTGGTGGAGGCAAGGATGGAATATCTCCGGCCATCTCAAAAATAGCGACCTGCGGCTCATGAAAATTCGCCTCGGACCTAGCATGATGCAACCTTGGTGTTCCATGAGCACCAGGTTGCGGTTGCTCCGTAGGGCCGCGCAAGGCATGCTCATATGATCGACGTCCGTTATCTGTTGGTGTAGAATCGTAATCCGTAAAACTCGACCTTCCAGACTGCGCTGCAAAAGCATTTTGTTGTTGATCAAAGCCGCTCACCGGTGGGCTGGAATAATAGGAATCGAAAATGTCGTCACTTGAAGGAGCAGGAGCAGGAGCAGGAGCAGGGCGAGGGCCAGGCGGTCCTGATGAGTTGCCGTATCCTCGTTCATAATGGTTACCACCACCGTATTGTCCCTGAGACACTCCCTGCTTGCTCGGGGGTATATCCTTTGTGGTGGCGGACGGTGACCACCCGCTGTCGAAGGCCGCGGTATGCTGCCCACATCGCCGGCTCCATTGAACGGCGTTGTGCCACCGCGTCGCGGGAGGGGCATGTTGTACGTAGCCCCAGGATCATTCATCGGCACAGTCATGCTTCTGCCGGGAGGATCAAATGCATTCCTCGTGGGGTTCTGAGAGCCGCCACCGTGGCCATCATCGTAGCCCGCATGATTACCGACTCCAGCCCGTCCAGCAGGCATACCTTGCTGTGATGCTCCATATCCGGGATGCCCTCTACCTCCTCCATTAATCGGCCGTCCGTACTCGTCTATGCCTCTTGGTCGTTGCGCATTCAGATCGATTCCGGACATTTGGCCGGCCAACCGGTGGTCCTGGTCATATCCGCCGTACGTAGCATCAGGTTGGTTCGGGGAGGTCGTCGTCCTGGAGAAAAACACCCAAGATTCTGAATGTCAGCAAACCGTTTTTGTCATTTTGTCGGCGAGGGTCAGAAGACACCGGGTCCCGCCAAGCTGAGAAGCCCTTACCGCTATATTCAACAGGAGGATAATGATCAGACCGACCTCCACCTCGCCCGCTGGGAGGAACTCCTCGTGGTGGCATGCCTCGGCCAGGCCCCGGGACCCTGCCTCGTGGGGGATAAGGCCCCCACGATTGCCGTCAGTTGTCCCTGGCCGGGCTATCGGGCCTCCTCCGCGTGCATAGGGGGCATGGGAGGACCACCTCCCCCTTAGCGAAACGAGGTCCATATTGATCTCGATACTGTTGCGATCCATTGTCTTCGTACGGCCCAGCCCGAGACTCATAACCATGTCCGTCGTCGTAATCGTTGTAAGGTTGCCTGGCACCGTATTGCTGCTGTGCCTGATCCTCGCCATAACCTCCGCGAGCAGTAGGTCGCTGCGCCGCTGAACCAGCATACGGACGCCGTGAGCCATTCCCACCACCGTATCCTCCTTGATAGGCCATACCAAAATCGCTCTCTCAGATGATCCGCCGAGATACCGGCGGCGGCACGGTGCGCTGCGCTACTTTGTGTCCGGAATTGAGTCGGCACACAAGTCGGGGTCCTTGATATCTCGAGAATGCTGTCTGTAATCGAAGGAGGGACAGCACAACATGCCCCATGTCCGAGACAAAGGGCAAGCCTCGCGAAAATACCAGAACAGCGCCAGGGGGAAGCAAGAACGCCACCAAATAAAGTCAAGACTTGCGCGCCCGAGAAGAATGGCGTCAAAGGAAGAAAAGAGCAGGCAAGCTGACAATGTTGTGGTTTTTGCTATCCTTGTTTCACAGTAAAGCAACTCCCGAGCTTTGGTGCAGCGAGAGTATCTTGCGACGAGGGAAGCAACAAGTACCACGGCGGTCGGTTGTGGCAGTTGGGGACCGCCAGATGTGTTTCGGCTTGCGGCGCGAGGGATCGACAGTTTCGATAATGGGCGTGGACAAGCCAGGCTACGCGCCGAGGCTGAAGAAAGCTTGGCAAATGAATGTTGAAGCTGCCGCAAGAGACGGCGAAGCAACCTGCTGAGTGCGATGAAAAGTCAAGTGAGTGGTGCAGGATGCCAAAGGAGGGAGGGCCGGGCTGGCTTGGCTTGGCTGGCTTGGCTGGCTTTTGCGGTCACGGTTGCCCCAGGGCCTAAAGCAAAAGGAGACGACGGGGCGGGCGCAGGCAGGAACACACGAGCAGCGAGAGTCGGAATTGTATGAATTGATTGGCCCATGTTGACTCGGCAAACGTTGCCACGGGCTTGTTGGCCTTGATCGCCGGCCGTTGGGGACTAAAAACTGCGCAGGAACCCGTACTCTTATTGGTTCGGGGCAGATGCCAGACCCCATTCACCCAACGGGCTGCATGGGCACGGTGCACATCTGAGACAACTCTGGAATCAAAAGCTCGTGCAATGTGAGCGAGTGAACTCTAGCCTCAAGGCTGGCACCACTGGTTATGGATGTCGTCAACATCAGCCGAATCACAGCCGAGTCTCAGCCGACGCGCGCAAGCAGGCTCTTGCTCTTGCAAGCGGGCAATTATAGCTCCTCTTCTTTGTCTTGAAGGCCCAGGGACATCTGGCGGTCATTACTGACCAGACCCTGTCTCGACAGCTGCGTACCTGCAGCGGCAGCCGGCAGGAACCCCGTCCACTCCAACCAACCAACCACACGACGCCTTGCCACTGCTCACAGCCCACACTCGCACATTGTCATTGGCCCAGCAATACACGGAGTACCAATCTTTCTTTTAACCCTCGCCTTCTCACCTACAGACACTATTGATTATTACTATTATTGCCCCCATGCTCGAGTTGCCGGTCAAGCACTAACATTGGTGACAACAGACTGTGTCGCGTCCAACTACCAAGTAAATCGCTCCTCGGCGTCCTGGTTGATATTGCTCTCGCTGGCCCAGACTGCTGAGATTTTCCCGTGGCGGAAGCTGGCTTTTAGCATCGAGCTTATCCAGGAGAGAGACCGACGCGTTTTATCGGCATTACTACTTGGATCACGGCCAGTTTTGCCGCTCAGGATCTTATCGTCTTGCAGCTGAGGAGTTGTCGAGGGCGAACTAGGTGAGGTCACCATCTGAGCAAAAGTCCCGATCGAACCGGATGTTTGCTCTTGTCGAACCACGATCTATCGCAACGTTAGCCTCAACAAAATCGAGGGCTTCCCACACAAGACTCCTCGCTTGACGTTCTCGGAGTAAACCCCGGGAGCTGGGATTCATGACGCCGGTCTAGGTCAGCAACAGAGTAGCTGGTCAGCGGCTCCTGCTCGTCAAGGAGGTCGCAGTTGCGGGAAACATGTACTTCAAAGTGGTCGTCTCAGAGTCGATTTGACAGGCGCCAGTCTCCCCGGATTCCGTTGCTCTAGCTCTTTCTCTTACGTGTCGTTCGCAGAAGGTCTACTCCAGGATGCGCTGCAGTTCACCACTCGCATGCATAGCTTTGCTAGCAACGGAGTATACTCCCCGTCTGCGATGAGGATTCCGCCATACCAGAACGCCAATGCCGAGCACAGGTAGACGAGAGATTGCGACGCTGCGTAGAGACTAGAGGCGGAGAGTATCGAGCGTAGAAACTTCGCTGCTTGTTTTGTTGAAAAGCCGTCGTACCGTGCCATCACATTACAATCACCCCGTCTTACAACATTACTGTGGCTGATGTTGACTTGGTGGTCGATCGTATAAAGGGTTTGTGGAGGAAGTTCTCGGGTCAGAGCCTCGGAGAATGGAAAGGTACTTGAATACACGAATTTCATATTCTCCCCTGCCCTGGGAGATTCAGGGTTTCGACCCGTCATCCTGGGCACCTATTTATGCTTCAAGTGCCTCCTGGTTTCTGGTCCCAACTGGATTGGCTGCGAATCTCGCGACGCTCGTCGTCGTCCGCTTCTTCAGTAGACTGCTTGCGTTTGCATCTTTAGTTCTTGCTGCCACCCCATTTTTACAAGAGCACCTCGCTTCACACGACGAGATGGATTCCTTTGTGCAAGTCCCCAGAGTAACAAACAGCACATACCTTTTTCAACAAAGCCATATGGCATGGCGGCAGTTGATAAGCGACAATATTGGCATTGAGCCGCTCCCTAGCCATCCCAAATTTAGAATCATCGCTTAATGCAAAGATCTGTTCGCAAAACCCATTTTTCACCAGCCTTGACTTCCCGCCCTTCATGCTATCAAACGTGGTCAGCTTCGTTGAATGGACCTTCAAGTGGAACACGATGGACACCTACCAGTAAACAGTCATCGCCGTGCTTGTGAAGCAGAAGCGTGCCCGTTTCCAGCGACACGGCTATTTCTTCCGACGGCAGCGGCCTATCGTGGGGGTAAAACACGGTCTCTCCTCCCACACAACCTTCGGTAGAGGACGTGAGGTACAAAAGTAGCGTCCACGTTGTGCGCACAGGCAGTGGTGGCGCCGTAGGAAGCACCAAGTTGTTTGAATCGTCATCTGCGGCAATGAGTAAACGATGCCAAAGGGAAACTTGCAAGGTCAGGTGCGCTTAAAAAAAAAAAAAAAAAAGGTCCCTTTGCATATTTACGCACAGTGACAGTCAAAATATTGACCCTTTGAGTATCGATAGACTCGTATGTTGGGACTCAGACCGGCTGGCTCACCTCCCTGCTCAATCTCATCAGCATCGACATCAAGTGGAGTTGGTTGCTCTGCTAAATCCTCCCCGCGGCTCCGACAGAGAGACTCTGCATTCTTACCAAAGGCCCTTTACATGTTCGTTATCTAGCAACGCCGCCTTGAGGCCCGTCGTTTCCCACAGGCGAGTAGCGAAAGCAGGATCGTCAATCTGGAAGCGATCATTAACACGCACCGCCTCCCCTCGCTTCGGCTTTCCGGGCGTCGCCTGCAAAGGGAGGGTCTTGAGAAATGTCACGTAGTCTCGACACAGGTTCCTAGGGAAGAAGAAGGGGATGGTTGCGATTTTGGGAGTCAGCGGGTGTAACTCGGGGACTAGGTCGACGACTGGCAGAGGCGGTTTGAACTGTGGCCAGTCTGGCGGTGTGGTAAGTTGAGGAGGTGCTGACGGCGCGGAGACTCCCTTTGGAGGCTTTTGCGGCTTGTTTCTGGGCATTGTCTTTGGTTTCACAGCTCGAAGATGGGCCACCCGCAGCGTTGTCTGGATGAGGCCGCAGTCCAGACTCCAGACTCCACTCCACGGGTTCACGGTGGGATTCTGGGATTCTGGTTGGTCCCTCCCGCCAATCACCTGTCGCGACAAGGTCGTCTTTTCAAACATTGAACAACGGCTTTTTTTTTTTTTTTTTTTTTTCCCCCTCGACACACTCATCCCGCCAAATCGCCCTTCCCTCAACACGACGGCAACAGCACCGGGAGGCGGTACAGCAACCGACGACGCATCCAACGACCTGTTCTTCGCACAGGCAACCCCGGGACTCCTTGACTGGATCGTCCTCACCGTCCTGCTGCGACTTCCTCCATGTCCCAAATGCCGGACTCATCGGCACCCTCGCCAACCTCGGCGCCGGCACCATCAACGCGAGATGCACCACCGCCCATGACACCACTCCAGCGCAATGTGAAGCAGCTCGGGCTCCTCTTCGCAGGCGCAGGCTTCATGGCCGCCTCCATCGCCGTGGCGCGCCGGTCCGTCCTGCGCCGCCAACTCGAGAGCTTCCCCAAGTTTTACTCGGGAAACAGGGTCGTGCACAAGGTCGACTCGGGTGAGCGCTCGCTCATGGCCGTGCAGGCTCTCGGCCTAGCGACGCTGAACGTGGCGAGTTTCGGAATCATGCTGACCGGCGGCATCGCGTGGGCGTTTGATCTGTGCGGGCTGCGGGAGCTGCAGGAGAGGACGCGGGCTGCGCTGCGACGGCCAGGGAACTTCTCCAAGGAGGATGAGCGGGAGATGGAGAAGATGATGGTGTCGATCCTGGACAAGTTGGGTATGCAGCAGCCGGAGGAGCTGGCTACGGCTGAAGAGACGGCTCAACAAGGAGCTCCCGAGAAGTGAGGCGCCGGTCGGACGCACGGAGATGTACGACACTGTTGATTTTGCTACAGAGGCGGGTTGATTCGACGAGCGTGATGGAGCACTGCAACGTGCCTTCTCAGCAACAGCGTGGTCTGTCTTCGGCCATGCTTGGAATCGGGAAATGAGCCGCGCGCTTCCAATGTGCGCCAACACGGCGCGTTATTCACTCTTGCCACGCCCATTATGAGCCATGAGCCATACATGACACGATGTCCGGACACAATCACCGGCAAGGCGCCACGTAGATACTGCATTCACTCCATAAAGCAATAAATTGGAACAATAGAATCCAAACACATGTAAATCACGTCGTCGTACATCCCGGATTGCCGTCGCAGCCTCAAGCCCTTCACACATGTGCCAGACTGGCAGTCGATGCCAGTCATGGGAAGAAGTGAGAAGAAGAAGAAGAGACTGAGAAAACGGAGACAGAGGGGCAGGCACGATCGATCGTCCTTTGTAAAGATGGGAAAACCACGCAGAACAGGGTCTAGGCGGAGACAGACAGAGGGAGACGTGACGAGTTCTGGGTGGATAACGTGTCTTTGTGATTCGGCATTCAAATGATGAGATGCCTCTTCACTAGACTGTTGCTGACTTGGTCTACTGGCGCTTCTACATACGGTGTCGTGAAATGAGCCAACACCTTTCGCCAGTCACAACAAACAAGCACTGTTGGAGAAGAGCATGCAATCCAACGACCAGTGTCATGACTCCGCTGCTCTCCACTTTTCGCCCGATTTTTCTTTCTTCCTCAGTCGATGTCGTCTGAAGGCGGGCGGCTTCTTCTATTCCGGGATTCCATCGCCAAACGATAACGCCGCAAGCCGATTTTTTTTTTTTTTTTTTTTTTTGAGAGAGAGAGAGAGAGAAAGAGACACTCCTTTCGCTTGCTTGCTCGCTTGCTTGCTTCATGCGGCAGACTCCTTTGCCTTGCAACCTTTTCTAAGTTCGAGAATCTCCTCCATGCCCTCCAGACTGTTCCGGCGACCCCAGTTCTTGGGCTGCCTCTTCAGAAAAGCACCCACGGCGCCGAGATATCCTTCATGTCGCAAAAAGTACGCCTGCTTCTCGCCCTTGCTCCAAAACTTCAGCCCGTAACTCAACGTGTTCATTGTTTGACGGTGGCCACGAATAAAAGACCCGCCAAAGTATATGTCTGATACGTTGTGGATTTGCGACTGCAAATAGGCAATTTGACCAATGTTGTTCGATACTGCATACAGCAACGATCTTGAAATGTCGCTCTCCGAGAAGCCCAGCTTGATCGAGCCAGTGTCGCCTCCTGAGGGAGAGTTCTTCCTCGTTTCGGCCGCGGCTTCGGCCAAGCTTTTCTCGCGGAAAACTTTGCCAAATGATGACGCGATGGTGGTGCTTTTCAGTCCAATTTTACCATAGTCTGTGCCGTATATATCGCCGACAAGCATGTCCACGTTCGCATTGTCTCCGTGGCCTGCCTGCTCCAGCATGTCGTCAAAGTTCTTGGCGCCAGTCAAGAGCGACAGCAACCCCCACAGAGTACCTCCTCCTAGAGATGTGCCGCCCACTCGTTGGTAAGACCGGGGTCCGTCTACTTTGAGGATGGAAACACCTGATCCAATGTTCACCAAAAGATAGGGATATATCTTCTCTCGTGGACTAACAAAGTGCATAGGGTCGGTTTCAGAGTAGGTAAACACTTCGCGCGGGATCTCCGTGATGAAAAAGTCAAGCCCTGTGAAGAGTGATGCACGTCAGTACTGGCTGGTTGGTCCTTGGTCCTAATCCTGCCACACAATGCTCCCCGGCACCAATGACTCTTGGAGGAGACTCACCAATTATAAGACATTCCATTTCATCTTCTCTCAGCACGTCCACACCCAAAGCATCTCGTATTTTGTCGTAGAACTTGTATGCCCCGCCACCTGTAGCCATAACACAGAGCTCACCGGGCTTGGACCCGTTCAGTTCCAATTGCTTGTCGCAAAGATGCTTCATGAACTCGACGCAGTCATCGATTCGGTCGGTCTCGAAGATTTGGAAATTCAGGCGTCCCCCAGAGTCAGTAGAATGTACCTCACGCGAGAAGTAGACCAATTTTATGAGCGACCCTCCGATCTGTGGCAGGTACGGCAAATCGATGCTGTTAGCCGCATGTGCCATCCCTCCGATAAGAGAAAGAAGAGAAAAGGACCGGGGCAACACTCAGAGCACATGACAGATGACCCGAGAATCGTGTCAAGTATGCAACATGTACGTACATCAACAGCAATATGACTGACCACAGCGGTGTGGTTCGGAAGGCGAATGTCGCTCGTCTCATGATGAGTCGGACTACCTTGCCCGTTGCCCTGAGGACTGTTGTTGGTGGCGCCTGCAGCCGGCGTTAAAGTATCAGGGTCGACGATGAATGCGCCCTTGACGTTGATCTTGACACTTCCTGGTCGGGTAATGGTGCTGTTGATTTCCTCGGTCGAGGTCATGGTTCTGGACCTCTCGCGGCTCAGCCCAACCTCGGCGCCGGCGGACGTCATCCTGGACTGAAGCGCAAAGTCGGTGGGAGCGAGATGCTTCAGTTGCGCCCGTGGATGGTGAGGGAGGCGCAAGGCAAACTGGAGCTCAAAAAGGCATGGTCATGCTCACGTTGGATCGCGACTTGGCTTGAAGTGGTCGAGAGCTTGCGACTGACTGACTGACTGGTGGTCACTCAGTTAGTATGGAGGGGCAGTTATTTATGGAGAAAGTGATCCTCGGCGGGGTTTGATTGAGCTTATCGGTAATTGATTGGCCCTTTTTTGACCGAGGCCTGATGCGGATCGTCGGTATTCTAGCGGCAATACTCCGTAGCAAAACCTGAGACAAGATTTCAAGGAACCGAGCAAAGAAGACACGAGCCGGGTTGCACATCTCCAGCGTTGCTGGTGTTTGTGTAATAAATAATAACTCGGTTTCCACGAGCCTGGCTCCATGGAAATCGGTGCACAAACACGATGCGACCAGTAAGAGAGTGGACCCTCTCACGTGCACAATTCCACAGTCTGTGTTCTACCAAATGAATACCCAACGCTTCTCATTTCAAATATCCAACTCAAGTCACTTCGAGCCATGCCACTCGTCTCTGTCCTGGCCAACAATGACCGGTCGGCCACTTGCCCGGGTGGAAACCCTCGCCCGATACCTCACTCTTTCAACTTGAACGGTTCTGCGTTATTCTTCCGTGTCAATGCTCAACTTTTGATTGAGAGAGATGGAAATTATTACTGACGGGTGTGTTGGCGCCTATCGGGTCGTCGGCACGGTGTCCCACCATGATCATCTGAGAGGAGGGCTTGGACTTTGGAAGTAGATCATGTGTCGTGACAAGGATCAGTCATCGTATTTGCCCATCATGAGCCTCGCCGTCATTTGTTTGCTTCGCTTTCGGGCACATGTGAGGCACGCTCTCGCGGTCCAATCTAACGAGTATGTTGGCCTGGATAACTTTATACGAGCTTCGTTTCCCATTCTCGAGTATGCCATATGCAAAATTCTGCAAGCATCTTGCGGTGTGTGAGAGTCATGGATTTTTTCTTCATCATCGGTCTATCAACTACCCCCAATGTTGGTGGTGTCTTGCTGGTGCCGATCTATTCCAAGAATTGCGCCACCTTGTCTTTCTGCTTCTTCACGCTGAAGCAGCGTCATGGTACAGTCCATCACATCATATCAGTACACAAGTTCAATATTAGCTCGTGTCATTAATTCTATCTGCAGTGCTTGGGCCTGAGTAAGGCTCAAATAAGGGCGGGGTTTTGACCTTGGAAACAACATCTAGTATGTCATAGTCCATAGGGATCGTTACGGGCTTGGGAGTTTGACAGGTTCTTCTCTGTCTCCAATTCCAAAGTATATACGTGCCCAACGTCTTAAATTTGCCATGACGCAATACCTGATCATGTGTCAAAGCATCGAGAAGCGAGCCTCCCTCCTTCTGACCCGAATGATGCTAATCAGCTCGTTTGACTAATGGATAAAGGCTGGGCTAGACCTTCTGGAGGGGAAATGTTCGCCCTTGTCCGAGCTGTGGGCATTGATCACCATCTCCATCAGGGATCTAGTGTACTCTGACGTAGGAATGATAGCTGCTTCTTCCATGTCAATGGTATCCAGGCGACTGACCAAGGCAGTTGGTCTGTTGTCACCGATTGCCCCAAACCCGCGATCTCTGAGAGAACCGACGTGTCTCAAGTTTGTGGTGTCGGCCCGTCTGTACGCTTTGTTGACACCTGAATACCACCACTCCTCGAGTTTACTGTTGTGCGCCTTCAGTGCTTCATTTGTAAGACGATCTGTTCCAGGATGATACGAAGCGCGGACCTCTGGAGACTGGTCCCGCCAACTTGTGTGTCGGTGCGGTCTTTCCTCCCACGCTTTCATGCTGCCTGTAAGATCAAGGAGCTGCTGGAAAGTATTGTTAAATTCTTCCTCGGGTTCAATGATGCCAGATGGTAATTGAACCCCTTGCATCTGTACTGGGTGGCCCAATTTCTTGAATCCAGGGCTCAGCGTGCTTTCCGTTGGCATTGAATCCAAACTTTCCGATGCTACACGAAAATCTTCGATTCCACGTTGTCTCAGAATCTGAGTCGTCATCGTAGACGCCCCATCCTCCTCTTCATTGCAGATTACTGGTGAAGAACGAACATCCAGGGCCTTGAGGGTCTTCTCAATAGTCAAGGGACGGAACACTCGCTGCCCTGGCGGCCCGGCAGTGAGGGGCATCGGAACATTTCTTCTTTCGCAAACATGCTTGTTCGAGGCCTTGGAGACCTCGCTACTTGCCGACTTGGCTCTAGGAGGCATCGAGAAAGCTGGAGCTGGCGTGCTGTTCCTCGTACTCCATGCGCCGTCAATCTTGGATATGACGTCGTGTTGGGCTCGTTTCAGGGCGCTTAATTCAGTCTGTGAGAGGTTCTTGGTGCCAGAAATGCCCTGTCCTCCTTCACTAGTTGCATCTGAAGTACGTAAAGATGCTGGGCCTGGGGACTAGTTGATGCAGTACTGCCCATGGACGAACTGAACCCACAGGGCCTGGCCCTCGATCCGCGTTGAAACGCCTTTTGAGCAGCTTTCTGAGTCGGATTCGCGTAAGATGCCAGATGTTTCAATGACTGTACCGGTAGATTCTTCAAGGCATTGTTATTGGAATCGTCGTCGTCGTTGTCGTCGTCGTCGTTGTCGTCGTCGTCGTCGACATTGGCCTCGTCTTCGCCATCACTATAATTACCTGAGAAGACCTCCTCTTCGCTTTTCATCACTCTTTCCATGTTTCGTATTTCGGATATGCCAAATGACTGGAGGTTCAGTAGATTGGAAATATGGATCCTGGGTATGTCTGCTGGCATCTTGGCAAGAATATGGTCCTGGTCGCTGGATGGGCTGATGGCCCGGTCGTAGTTTTGCTGCAACGGCGTATACTGCTGCAAAGCTGAGTATGGGTTGCCGGCAGAAGCCTTGAGCCCGGACAGTGCCGTCTTGGGTAGAGCAGCAAGATCAGCATGCAGGCTGCTGCCAATGGGCCACTTGAGCGAACGACCACGACGAGTGGGCGGTTGAAGTGGCTGAGATGAGTTGGGCTTATAGATCGTTCCAGCAGTGGTGTAAGTCGGTTGCTTTGATGATGCCACAGATGACGCACTGATCGAAGGAGTGGGAGAAGTAGAGTCTGGAAGAGACTGGTTGTCCATCGTATCCAGATACATGTATGAACACTTGGCGCCCTTGAGACAAAGCCGTCTTCGTGCCTTCGTTTTGATAGTCAAAGAAAAAAGATATCTGGAGGAGGCAGGTCCGAGTTAGAATCGCTACCAATGGAGTCGTCAACCAGAGTTGTAGCATTAATGATGTCCAAAACTGTCTTTCCGAAAGGCTTTGCAACTTCGATACAAGCGAAACTAATTTCTAGGGGTCAAGGGGACTTCCAGGATCCAGCTAAATGAATGTCTCTTTTTTTTCCGGCAAAGACTCTTGTGGACAAAGGAAGTGCCGTACAAGAGTCGTAACTCGGTGACTGGAAAATGAAGGGATGGTCCTGATGGGTTCAGAAATTGCGCGATTGGAGCGAAGAACAATGTCGAAGAAGGAGAGAAGCAGTTCTCCCGTGCAGCGTGCGAGCTGTTAACCACTCCAAGAAACCGGGGAAGGAGCCGCCGGTGAGACTTTCCCTTTATCCTTGTGTGAGGAACTCGACCAAAGAAACACACTTACCAGAGATATTATAAAGATGCATTAGCGTGAACAGAAATAATTCCAAAAAAAATTGGTCATGGAGTTTGCATTTCCAAACCGCTCCCCCAGTTGTCCAGTCCAGCCCTCAAAACGACGACGATATAAACCAAAAATAAGTGCTCTTTCTTGAGCGGGTGACGTGATACAATGAAAGAAGCAAAGCAGGCCAGAGCCAAAGAAGCGACATAAGCTTGCTGTTGCTGCATTGGCCAACCGCGGGCACTTGGCTGGCTGTGAATCCAAGTGTCAACAGGTGACAAAGGCGAAGTTCGCTGTTGGCTCCCAGCCTCTGCGAACACCGTTGATTACCGGTGTCACGTCACTGGGGAAGGAACAGCTTCGAGAAAATTGACGCCAGACTTTTGTCATTCGCGCGCCACTCAGACTAGACGTCCATATATTGGCATGTACAGAATACTCCCGTCTCTTCCACCCTCGCCGAATCTACACGACAGCATAGAGCTGTTGTTTCTTCTACGAAACCGCACAAGACATTTCTTTGTTCATTGGAGTCCATCAAAGATACGATTCCGTCGTGTTTCAGTCTCGGTGAGGGACACGCTTCGTTCTACTGCATCACGCGTGGCCTTGATCCTGCCCATATCAATGATTCGATGACCAGACGAATATGCAAAAGATTCCCCGTGCGTGGCGACGCAACAGAATCCGGTCCATGCTGATCTTTAGACGAGACGTCAAAAGAGCAACGGTACAAGACGATGAATTAAATAAATTTCGAGACCTGAAACTGGGTCATTTCGTGCGTATTTCCGTTTGTGTAAATAAAGATCTCACGATACGTGGAAAAGCATCTCAGGGGTCAGTCGGCTTTGACCAGAACAAGGTAATTGGAAGGACAAAAAAGTTCCCCGGGGAGCATCTAGAGGTGCAAAATAATCCCTTCAAATCAGAATTATGGTCAAAGGATAGTTTGGAAGAAGTAGAGTAACAAGAACAGAAATTTGACCTCAAACTTTTGAGGCAGTTTTGTGGCTGGTGCATTAAGCTCAAAAGTCCAATCGCCCCCCAGGGGGGCCTCTTTTCTGCTCTGCTTGGGTATTTCGAAAATGTTTCGAAGATTGAAGGAGTGTCCTGAAATAGATATATAGACCCTTTTTCCCGCTCGCTATCTACAGGTGGTCGGTGAGTGGTCGGTCGACTTTTTTGTCGCTTCTGCGATTGGCACTTGTTAGATGGCTCCGGTCGGATAAGCACTGCCAGGAATCATTCCTAGTATGCCACGATTGGGGCCTTGCCCTCGTACACCGGGCAGTTGGAAGTCTGGATTGTTGTTTAACAGCACATCTTGTCTTTGCTGCTTCATCTGCACGGGGCGACGGGTAGGAGGGCCCTGATTCGGCATCGGGGTTGAGGCTCCCAACGTGGATTGACGCCGCGTTGAGATATTGACGTAAAGTTGGAGCGCTCAGATTCGGCTGGACTACGTGCTCCGCCAACGACGGCATGAACATCCTCGTAAACAGGTTCATTGAGAGGAGCATGCAGCATAGGTCCCCCGTGGCCAGTTTGAGGAGGTGCCCCCGTCGAATCTGGGGTCGATGTCTTCGTAATAATCACTGCGAGGGCCCATCCTAGCAACGGGCATGTTCGGATTGGAATGTTCAGGGGCGGGTCTGAAGGAGCGCGCTGGAGATGCCGTACGGGGAGAGTTTCTTCCCGAATCCCGGTTCCATGCTGGCCGTGGTGGGGCATATTGCCTGTCGAATATCATCAGCATTGCTTTGGGGTCCATGCACGTGATCCACGAGTGTTGCTACAGCTAGGCTGTGCGCTTGATGTAGACATACTCATCTGTACTGTACTTGCTTCCCTCACTCAGGATGGTGTCCCGTCCACCGCCCACCATGGCGCGATCTTGTTGCAAGCCAACCATGCCGGCAACATCCACGTCGCTATCTCGAAGCTGGTTATGATGACCAAAGGAGTTTGGTGGAGCAAGAGGAGCTGCATCCATTTCGATGGCCGGGCCACCACCCATAGCAAGACCAGGTAGTGGTGGAGGTGACTCGGCGCGCGGGAGGTCGTAAGCACCTGCAGCCGAGCCATTATTGTCGCCGTCATTCCACCCGCGGTCTGACGATGTTTGTGCAGGTTGAGGTTGTCCGTATTGCATGTACTCTTCTTCGGATGGTCGACGGTCATATTGGCCCGGGGCCACATACCCGTAGGCAGCGACTGGAGGGGGTCCTCGTCCTCCTCTCATACCTCCGGGTCCAAACGCTCCTCGCGGTGGAGGCCCGTAGCCGCCTCGTCCACGAGGTCCTCCCCTTGCAGGTGGCGGACCGTAGCCTCCCCTCGCACCACCTCTTCCTCGTCCTGCTGCACCATAGGCATCGAAGCCGCCTCGGACATACGGACCTCCTTGGCCACCGCGCTGGTGGTTTCCACCCCGCCCTCTTCCATTCGGTTGGGATCCAAAGGTATCAGGCGCGCCATTATGAGGGTTTCCATACCGGTCGCGTGATGGCGATCTTCCGGAAGCAGCCAAGTTGGCGGCATCGCCCATACTCGCCGGGTCGATGGGTTTCTCCACGGGACTTCGCTGGGTCAGAGGAATTCGCTCATCACTGACTTGATCGTCTTTCCCCTGACTGTCGAATGTGGCAAACGTCGGCAGGTTATCCCTATCTCCGGGATTTCCTCCACTGACACCTGGAACAATAGGCTGATCGGCCATGACTGGTGCCAGCTTGAATTGTCCCTCTCTGTTGAAGTAGTTCTCGCCGCTCATCTCGGCGTTTTCCGCGATGCGTTTTTGCCGGGCCTTCCTGCCGACAACTGAGCGTCGTATGCCACAAGTAGCGATGGCACAGACAGCCAGGATGATGGTCGATGCCAAGACCATATACGAACCCCATGCCATATGGGGGATGAACAGCAGTACATCGATGACGAAGGCAGCCAGGCAGACGAGAAAAGTGAGCAAGGTGAAGATGAACACAACCAGAAGAAATCTGGCAGAATGTGAAGAACTGTGCATGTGAGCAGCAACGGCTAGACAGAACATGATGAGAGTAAGTAGGGCAGCCACAGGGTGGATGACAAGAATGGCAGATAAAGTGTGTCGAACCGAGCTCGGCAGATCGAACTGTTGAGTTTCATCGCTCAATACGCCGCCTGAAGTACATTGATACAATTTTTCGTCAGTAACTAGCCATCTGCAACGTCGTCCAGAAGGAGGCATGACAGCGCGCAGAATGGTGATGAATCGTACCTGATGGATAGCCCAGGCCAATTTTCGAACAATTGTCGCCCTGACAATAGCCAAACACGCCGTACTTGACATTTTTGTTCTCGCCGAGGGGAACGAATTTGGTGATTGGGATGGATATGACCGACAAGAGGAGCATAATAAAGGCGGCGAACAGCAGCACCGACAATGGTGTTGCCGGTCGCAGCATGACGACAACAGCGAGCTACGCTAAGAGATGGAGACTGATTGATCGAGTGGTAGATTCGCGGTCGTCCCAGGTCGAAGCAGGCTGCTTTGGAGTCGCAGTCGTCCACGAGCGCCGGACAATCAGAATTCGTCAGCGTTTTCGCTAGCCATGGGGGAATCTGCGTGAAGGACAAATCGTGCGACGTTGTCGGTCGAAATGAAAGAGGGGAGGATGTCGACTCTGCCCCCGACGATTGCAGCAGTAGAAGTCAATCCAGCACTAGGTTCTGCGTTCTGTGTCCGCCGTGTCGCTAAAGGGAGATGCACCGCGGAATCGCTATGGAAGGGGGCCAGCGAAGATGGGGCCGATTTGTGGGATGTTGGAGTTGGTTGGAGTGACGATGCTGTGAGGCGCAGGGCAGGCAGAGGACAGAGAATGAATGGAATGGCATGGCATGGCGCGCAGAACAATGAGGGGACTGACCCGGCCGGTGCTGTGGGGTGCTGCGCGGGTGCTGCGCGGGTGCTGCGTGGTCCGCTGTTGTCGCAGAAAGAAAGCACCGCACCCCGTGTTACCTGACCTCAGTGCTTGCTCTGGTCTGTTGTGTCTCACGCTGGGGTTGGGTTCGACGACCGAGGGCATTGGCATTTCGCATTGGCATTTCACATTGGCATTTTGCATTGGCATGGGATTATGGTCCGCTTTTCGCTGTTGTCTTTCTTGTCGCCATATACTCCGTATTGCAATATATTCTACTCCGTATTATGTTTTGGTTGTTTGTTGGCTGCGTGTGAGAACAGCACAGCACCAGCACTAGCACTAGTCACCCGCACGAACTGACATGTCGAGCATGAAATCCCAGTTGCAGGTACCGACTCCGGCTGATTGGCCTACGAGCACGCCGCTGGCCCCTACGGAGTCCTGGCCCCATCCATCTCTGGCAAAAAGGGGTGGCCTCATGAATCATCAAGCTCACAGGTGGCCAGGATCTGACGCAGCAGCTTACTGGACGGGCAAACGGGCTGACGGGAAAGCAACAAATGAGCCATCGATGATCGCAGTCCCACTTCAGCCACTATCCATCAATCCGTGCACTATCTATTGTTCGGGTGGGCGGCATGCTGCATGCTGCAGAACGTTGGTTTGGGATCCAAGAAGCTGCAAGCAAGCCAAGCCAAGCCGTCCATACATGTACGCTCCACTCGAATCTGCCTCCAATCAAAGAACAGTCTACCGAGTACCCGAGTCATCCGTGATAATGGTTCGTTCCCCCGATGTCGGCCCATCGTGGCCTTGCTTCTACTTGCTGACGGATCGCCCGACGAGCGATGATGCTGGACGCCATCTGAGAAACGAAGCGTGGACCACCTTCAGCGCAGGACTCTCTCTAATTATTGCTTGAGGCTGCAGACGTCTTTGTATCACGCTGAACTCGTATCCGATCGAGTTACTCCGTACATGGTTGCGGCGCCGAGGTGCGATTGCCAGATGGTCTTGATGAACATCCTCAGCGTGCAGTGGTAGATTCGTGTAGATTCGTGCACGCCTGTTGTCGTTGGCTATAACCGGAGTAGTGCGATTTCGTTGCAGCTAATATATGCTCCCTCGGTGATGGATGATGTATGAAGGTCTTTGAACTCGTATGACGTCGATGGATGCGTTGATGCGTTGACATGGGGCTACCCTAGAACTCGACGCGTCCGGTTCATTGCTGCATCTTTTCGTGCCCGAGCAAGTACACGTGTGAATTCAGGTCGTTGTAAAGATCATGTATCAAGTGCAGTATGCCGTAACATAACAAGGCCGGCGTGGAAACGCCGATCGGGGCCGAGTGTAAAGCTGCCACGCTGATTCCATTCTTGGCCACACGTGTGGAGACCTGCCTCCGATGACGAGACGTCTGACAGAGAGACACGAGGAAAAAACCCAGCTGTCCCATCAACGTCGTTCATTTGTTCTTCCCTCCGTCTTATCACCCCATTGCCCGCCTGCAACTGATACAAACCGGCGAATACACGGGCCGGGATACAAAGACGTGATCCTGCCCAGCATGCTTCGCCCAAACATGCTGCACCTCTCGACGAGATCGGTTCCCTCGTCAATAGGGGCTTGTCGCGTGCGCAGGATAGCTCTTCGCAATGACGCCTCCGGTCGTCGAAATCCCGACCCTGCCCCATGCCGCCGACATGTGCAGAGCTCTGGCGCCTTCCAGCCTCTTCGTCCGCCGTCGCCAGAAGACCTCGGAGCCCCGCGAGCTGCGAAGCAGTACAAGAAGGGGAGAAAATGGACACGATGGCTGGCGCTAGCTCTTGTGAGTGGCGGCACGATCTTCGTGGCCGATCGGCAGATATATGCCTCCGGGTTTGCAAGAACGGTGCGCACCTTCGCAACCTCGCTACTGGTTGCTCTCGACTACAAGATCAACTTTCGTCCGGAGCCCGTGGTGACGGGCTCTGTGCCGGAGCTCCACGCTCGCAACGCAGAGAGGCTGTTCGATCTGCTTCGCGCAAATGGAGGCCTGTACCTCAAGATTGGTCAAGCGATTGCCATGCAGAGCGCAGTCTTGCCGCCCGAGTTCCAGAAGATGTTCAGCAGGATGTTTGATGATGCGCCGCAAGACGACTGGAGGGATGTGGAGAAGGTGATTCGGGAGGATTTCGGCAAGAGCGTAGAGGAAGTCTTTGGCGTGAGCTTCACGGGCAAGGATGGCATGGGCGTCATGGAGCGCAAAGCCAGAGCGAGCGCCAGTGTCGCGCAGGTCCATTGGGCGAAATTGCCTGACGGCCGCGAGGTAGCCATCAAGATCCAGAAGAGAGAGATTGCGAAACAGATTGCCTGGGACCTGTGGGCTTTCCGGTAGGTCAGCAAGCAAGTCCCAATACACCCATGTGGCTCTTAGACATGTGAAGTTGCTAATGTCTGATTCTTGGGTTATTAGGGCCGTCACTTGGATCTACTCGAAATGGTTTGATCTCCCCCTCTACACGCTCGTGCCCTTCATCACAGAGCGCCTAGAACTCGAGACGGACTTTCTGAACGAGGCGAAGAACTCAGAAACCATGAGGGACCTTGTCAACGCCGAGAAGAGTCTCAGGGGCCGCGTGTACGTGCCCGTGGTGTACTCGGATCTCACCACCCGCCGGGTGCTCACCACAGAATGGATTGAAGGCGTCCGGCTATGGGACAAGAAAGCCATGACATCGCGATGGCTCGGCGGTCACGGCAAGGGCTCTCCAGGTGCCAAAACCCCGCTTCCCCACTGGACATGGACAAATCACGACGAGAGCTCCGCACGCAGCCGTTCCGGGAGAACATCAAGCCAGAGCGTCAGGAGTGGAAGGGGCACGGGGCCGAGGCGGACTCGGTCTCTCGACCAAAGACGTCATGACAACCATGATCGATCTCTTCTCGGCCCAAATCTTCAAATGGGGCGTCGTCCACTGCGACCCTCACCCAGGCAACATCTTCATCCGACGTCTCCCCAGCGGCCGCGCCGAGCTCGTCCTCATTGACCACGGCCTCTACGTGTACATGTCGCCCAAGTTCCGCCACCAGTACTGCACCTTTTGGAAAGCCCTCATGACCTTGGACAACAGGACCATCGGCCGCATCACCTCCGAGTGGGGCATCAAGGGCGCCGATTTCTTCGCTAGCGCAACCCTCATGCGTCCCTACGAAGGCGGAGAAGGCACGTCTGTGCGCGAGAAACTGAAAAAGGAGCTCGGCGGCAAGACCCCCGAGGAGAGACACTACGCCATGCAGAGGCTCATGAAGCAAAGTATGCGGGACATGCTCGCCGACGAGGAGAAATGGCCCAAGGAGCTCCTCTTCATCGGCAGAAACATGCGCATCGTCCAGGGAAATAACCAGTACCTCGGATCTCCAGTCAACAGGGTGAAAATGATGGGCGAGTGGGCCAGCAGAAGCCTTTTCCAGGACAAGAACCTCCCCTTGCCGCAGAGACTGACCTACGCCTGGAGACACGTGCTCTTCAAGATGGTCATGTCTGTGACGGACGTGGCATTCTACTTCTTCAAGCTGAGGCAGTGGCTGGGACTCGGCGGCGGCATGGAGGACGAAATGGAGAGTCGAATGCGCAACATGGCGCAGGACTATGGAATCGAGCTACAGCACGATATCTTTGACGGCTGATGAGATGACGACTCTTGCAAGTTGCGCAGCACAAGTGGATAGCATATCGACCGACAAAGGTCTTGTCTATATCAAGACAGTCCTTGCCCCTTTTTTCTCTCTCTCAACTACTTGTTTTTGTTTTCCCCGTTGAGCGATGGCGCAAATCCACGTAACTTTTCTTCCACGAGGCATGTACGAATATTAGGGATGCATACGGATGTAGTGTACTGTAGAGGGTGGGGAGCATGCATGTTGTACAATTAGAAGCGGGATAGACTACATACTGCTCGGCTCTAATAGTCTCTGACACTTGTTTTCTCCTGAGATTATACCACTACTTTCCATGTCGATGGTGCTGTTTTTTTGGCACGTATGACTGCGATGTGCATGATGGTTGTAAATGTGAGGGAGTTCCCCCTTTAGGAAGAACATGCCGGCGACAAAGTGAGCTCTATTTGTTACCGTTTTCCTCGGGATCCATTTTCCACACAATGTTTCTCTCTTGGAAATAACGAACATAGCAGTCGACTTCTTGATATGACGCCCGTGAGGTTGGATATTGCCGCAAAGCCGGACTCACTCGACGACCCACCGAGGATGATGCACGTCATCATCGTATCAGCTCGCGGTCCCCTTATTCATCGTCAAACCTGCCCGCGGGCCCATGAACTGCAGGCAAGGTAACTACTCACTGATTCAAAGGAAGGCGCACTCACGTTCCCGGGCCTTGTGTGTAATTTCGTCTTCTTCGCAGGTGGCGAAATAAAGGATAAAACTACGGATTACCAGGCCATTGTCTGCAAGCCCTGCCCGTTTCAGGATCTGTCAGTTGACGGTGGGTTTTTGGGCAGCAGGGGTTGCAATTGGCTCCATGGGCGTTTCGGACATGTACTCCGTACTCCGCATATGTACTTTTGGGGGGGGCTTGGCGGCAATGCCCGAACAGAAGAACATGGGTTGACTCAATTGGGAACGCAGAACCTAGCACTTGGCGATTGTAATGGGTGCACGAATTAGGTTGGGAGGAAGTGGGATCAAAGTCATGTTTAGTATAAGGGGTTTCAGTTTGCCTGGAAGCTTTGGGGCATAAGTGTTGCAATTGTAAAACGTACTCCGTGGAGTACAAGTGTGTTTTGATAAGCAAATTCTTTTGCACCTGCGAAGCGAGGGCGTTATTATAATTAGATCTATCGCTGATAAAGCGAACGTTGTTACATTCCATATAGTGTTCTATGGCTCTTGACTCTATTCTACATGTAGGGGTAAACTTGTCATTGCGTGCTAGAATTAACAGGTGGCACGTGACCTAGAACCCTTATATCAGAGAACGGCTCTGCGGAGTACATTCCCCGTCGTAACAAGTGGTAGTAATTTCTCTCCAGTTGCTGCGCACCTCCAGCGCTTTTACTGCTGCTAAAAGTCACCAAATCGACTCAAAGCTGTTCCTTTCAATAGGCCTCATAGCTCCCTGGGCATCGCGCCCATTGTCAGATTCGTCCAACTTGGATCTGATCAATCCGTTGACCTTTGTCTCGACCGTTGACCCGCCAATTCGTTGATGTTGAGTGCAAAAATCTCGGTGGCCTGTCACCTAGAACGTGGCTAGCACGTGACCTAGAACCCCTATCAATATTGTTTTGGCTGGTAATACCAATTTCTTCACGAATCCGATGCATTGGCCACAACCAATGAGCAAAAAAAAAATCAAAACTCAATAGATACTAGAGGCAAGAGCAATCCTAATTATGCACGGCCCGTCGCCTGCGCGTACGTACATGCGTAGTGTACGAATACTAACACATCTTGGACTGCGCTGCCAAAGACTGACTCAGATGAGCTATCTATAGATCTATCTTGGTTAGACGGAAAAAACAAAACAAAAAATGGCGGTTATTTGACCGGCCAAGTTTGGACCAAGTGATGCAGATAACACAGCACACGGCGCACCACGTGCAGATCCAGGCCAGCGCATGTGGTTGAACAATGTCTCGCCATGTTTCTGTATTACTCGGTACACTGTGAGCGAGTGAGAGAGACACAGAGTATGACGGAGCGCGCCTGGCCTGGCTGATTCAGAAGCGGCGCGGATGTGGCAGACAATGTGTGTGTGACATGCTGGCTCCGGGACTGGATTCTGGATGCCAGCGACGCCAAAAGTATCGTCAAAAGTCCCAGACTTGCTCTGGCTGGCAACAGCGTTCGTGGTTCCCATCGTGGTAGCACGTGTCACGTCGCGCTGGAGATGGGTGTCAGCGGTGAGGCCTGCGTAGTGCCTGCATAGTGCCTGCATGGTGGTGTAATACTCCGTAGATCTACGGAGTAGTGATGGTACTATGTAGACCTAGTACTCCGTAAGATTGCGAGCAATATCGGGACCCAAGCACCAGCCAGTGTGACCTCCGATATATGCTTATGGCGCAGCTTGCTCATCGAGAGTTGCCCTGGATACGGGGCACTCTGCGTCGTCTGTCATTGGTTCGGGGCATCTTGCTTTCGTCCGGAAAGAAAAAGAAAAGAATAGCTGCAGGTCCGTGGCTTGACTTGACCTCCAGTTTCCGCTGGGCCCAGACGGCAGTGCGCAGCGTGCTTAAATGGAGCATTGCAGTGGCAGCAAGCGGTGGGACTCATCCTCTTTGATTTTCGCATTGATGGCCAAGTCAAGGCGAGGTACCTGACTGGGCTCTTCTGCTGCCAACAAAGACGATGCTATCTATTAAAAGCGTGTCGTGTCGTGTCGTTTCGTATCGTATTATGTCATGTCGTGTTATGCCGTGTTATGCCGTGTCGTGTTGTATCGTGTTGTGCCGTGTCGTGTCATTTTAGCTTGCGGCTTCATACTCATTGTGGCCACGGGACACACGACTCGACTGGTTGGAAGCATTATTTTCTTTCTCGCATCCAAACAAAACAGGACAGACCGTCAGCCACGCAGCAGTGCCGACGCCATTCGTACACCTCTATTCGGAACCGACTTCCTATTTCTTGTGCTTAGATGTTGCCATCAGGACTTTGTATCTTTGGATTCCTTGTGCAGGTTGAAAGTCAAGATGCAAAAAACGTTATCAACGCTTTTCTCTCGGGTCGAAACTTGACTGGCGAGTCGTGAGCGCAACGACCAGACCAGAGTCGTGCGGCTTTTCCGGGACCCGCTGGGACTTCTGTACCAAAGTCTTGCGGGACTTGCGGATTACTTCATCGTGCTTTCATCGTGCTTTCATCGTGCTTTCTGTGGTCGAGCGGTGGTCGTCGAGTCTGCTCCAAAACGTGGGGGACCTGAGACAGTGGTATGGGTGAGCAGCTGAATCATTCATCTTGCATAAACAGGCCAGCCGGCACTTGACCTTGACGGGGCTGTTGGGCCAGACGTTACAGCTGACGCGCCATTGCCTATGCCTACGGACTACTTACTACGGATTAGTAGAGGCGCTACCGGTAGCAGTTCTGTCTTGTCGTCCAAGGTCCAAGCCAAACTAGACAGATTAGACACATCTGGTTAGTCGTGGTGCCTTCACTTCCAGAGCGGCGGGCTGCCCCTATTCTGGCTTTGATAATTCACCCTCCTCCTCCGTATTCCTTTCATCCGTTTCTGGTCTGGTGTCCATCCCCTGCAAGTCAAGTGGATTTGGTGCCGGGGTTGATGGATAGGCTAGGGACGCACGCCGGATAATCGAGACCGGAGGAAGAGATGGCGCAAGATTGTCTCTCGCCTTGTCTCGTCTCGTCTGGCCTATTATATACATACGGAGTACTCCGTAATATCGATCCAATTTTGGCTTCTTGATGCGTTAATAAGCTTCCAAGTTTCTTGGTCCTTGGATCAGACCCCTTCCGCGTTTTTCGTCCCTTTTCTGTCCCATGTTTGCCATCGCGGTTCCAGTCGGCCATTCATGCATGCATCCATATCCATGCCCCTGGAATCTTCATCGCTCTGCTTAATTGTTAGTCCCCTTTTGCTTTTGTCCCTTTGTCCTCTTGTCCTTTCTTCCCCTTCACTCGTTGAATAATCTCCCACTGGCCGGCCAGTCTGCCCCACCAAGCATAGTTGTCCGCTTCTATTCTAGTTCCATCCTAGCCGGAGTAAAAACTCGCTGCGGCTCTCTTTCATCTTGCGGCGGCATAAAGAAGATTAAAACCAACACATTAGGCGACCCCTACTCATTTGCTGCCCGCTCACCCCCGAGTGGCCCGAGTGCCTGCATCGGTTTTGGTTTGGTTTCTTCTCTTCTCTTTCCCATGCCAAGTGCAAGACCTCGAATCCTCCTGCCATCAGACAGACACCCCGCACCCATTCTCTTGAGTCTTGATTCTCTCACCCGAGTCACCTCACATCATCTTCAGGTCGGGTAACCGGTCTCTCGAAAATCCACCCACGAGCCGCTGAGCGAGCACCCGGGCGCCAGTCTGCCATTCGCACCTGCCTCATCTTGCTTCTCCTTTCTTCACCTTTCTTTCCCTTTGCTTCAAACCCTTCAAACCGGCGCCCTGCAGCCCACCGACATATCTACCTAGGTACCGCGTACTCCGTACTTGCTTCGGACCAAACCTGCATGAGCCAAGGTCCTTGAAGACTAACTTATAATAAGCGCCTCTACCCCCGGGGCGCTTGCAGCAACTTCACACCCACCCATCAGTTTGACCTCCCCGTTTGACTGACCCCTGGTTGGCCGTCTTCGTTCAATATCCCCTCCACTCCTTGCGCCCACTTGCGGCATTACATGCTGCGTGGACCCCCGTGGATCCGTGGATCCGTGGCCCGTGGCTTTAACTGTGAGCTCCTTCTTCGCTTTCGATCGTCTGTCGACACCTCCTTCTCAACTTTACACCTGTTATGACCGAACAGCGTCCTCGACGCTCTAGCTTCGGAATGTTGCTTCGACGAAGTAAAAGCGGCGATTTGGGCAAAGGCGGCAGGAAGGCTCAGGCCCTTAAGGAGGCCGAGCTGGAACGTCAGCGTCAAGAAGCTCTGCGCGTGCCTCCCAAGATACCCGAGTTCGCCAACAATACCGAGCAGTTATCAAAGGCGTTCCCTCGGGAACTGCAACCTTCTGAGCCCGCCTACAGC
This sequence comes from Epichloe scottii, assembly GCA_021950295.1. Classification (NCBI taxonomy): domain Eukaryota; kingdom Fungi; phylum Ascomycota; class Sordariomycetes; order Hypocreales; family Clavicipitaceae; genus Epichloe; species Epichloe scottii. The sequence goes on from CP083245.1 coordinate 2,969,147, forward strand.
CTTTCCAACTCTAGCTCGGGTGGCTACTATGTCCGTGCCTCTACCGAGCCTCGCAATTACGTCTCCAGTACAGTTCCCCCGGTGCCTCCCATTCCCAACAAGATCACGTTCGATCCCTATGCCAGAACGGAGAGCATGACGCACCGTGGACGATATAGCTATGCTAGCAGCGCCATTAGCTCCATCAACAGCCCTAGGAGGGTTCGCAGGAGAAAAGATCCCACCCCATTCAAGTGAGTTGCCCCTCCCCGTGATGTTTGTGGCAGCTTCGAGACCGTATGAAGCGACCATTCCTCTTGTCGCATTAGCGTGGCGGGCTACTCATCTTTTTCTTTTCTCTTCTTCAACGTCTTCAACATCTCTAACGTCTTGGGGCAAAATCAACAGCATCCTGGTGATCGGGACCAGCGGCGCCGGTAAAACATCGTTCCTTGAATTCCTCAAGACAGCACTTGCACTGCCTCCCAGAAAGCGATCCAAGAAGACGGATGAGGATGACTTCCGGCTCCCAGCCCCCGCGTCGGGGAATTTTGTCCCTCACTTTATGGAGACGGAAATAGACAATGAGCGCATCGGCTTGACATTGTGGGACTCGGAAGGCTTTGAGAAAAACCTGGTTGATCTTCAGCTGAGAGAGCTCACTGCCTTTCTTGAGAGCAAGTTTGAGGAGACTTTCGCGGAGGAGATGAAGGTTGTGCGCTCTCCTGGAGTTCAGGACACTCATATCCACGCCGTGTTCTTGGTTTTAGACCCTTCACGACTCGACCGCAACATTGCAACGTCTCGACAAAGGGCAAGCGGTCCTCTTGCGGCCGGAGGCTATGATTCGCGCCGGGCAACTGGTGCACTTGATGATGACATCGACCTCCAAATTCTGCGCAGTCTTTACCGAAAAACCACTGTCATTCCCGTGATCGCCAAAGCAGACACCATCACCACGAAACATATGAACGTGCTGAAGAAGTCTGTATGGGACAGCATCAAACAAGCAGATTTGGACCCGCTTGAGGCTCTGGGGTTGGACGACGATGTTGAAAGTATCGACAATAGAATTGACGAAGAAGAAGAGGACGAATATTCAGCCGAGCAAGGATCGAAGAAACCGACGTCATCGCCACCATCATCTCCAAACCCAAAACGCTTGTCCAGCCACTCCGTCCGTCGCCACAAAGCCCAAGAAGACACGAAAGAAGAAGAGGTTCCATTTATGCCTCTTTCCATCATCTGCCCTGACTTGTACGAGCCATCTGTTCTCGGGCGCCAATTTCCATGGGGGTTCGCAGATCCTTATAATGACGAGCACTGCGATTTCACGCGTTTGAAGGAGGCTGTCTTCTCAGAATGGCGAGGCGAATTACGCGAAGCCAGTCGTGAACAATGGTATGAAGGGTGGAGAACGAATCGGTTGAAGTTGAGAGACTTGCCTTTTCACCGCCGATAAGTAATGCGATTTTGAGTTTCGCTTGCGATTGTATGTTGGGGCAATGACTTGAGTCTATGCCGCTTCAGTCAAGCCTCGCATTAGCTTGACTACTATTCTGGATAACCGGATACCACGCCTCTGGGATGAGGAACCATTACCATTGGCTACGAACTTGACCGATCTATTCGATTACATTGTTGTATTCCCAGCCGAGAAGTAGCCTCTCCCATAATCCTTTGTTTGTACGCAGCTTTCGACCTATTTCACACACCCTTTTGTTCATTTTCTCCTATTTTTCTTGTATCCGATTCTGCGTTCCGACATTTGTACCAAACTCAATAAGCGGCCTTCAGCAATGAAGTGGTCATCTCTTCTCGCAATATCCAGAAAATGCGGCATGCGTGCAAGGGAAACTTGGTTGGGGAGGGCCGAGATACCACCGGGTCTTCAAACTTTCTTGATTGACGTCAAAAGGCTATTTGGTGGTGCATACCAAGGAGTTTCAGGTTCGCTCAGTCATGAACTTCAAACTCCCTACCTGACAGCCTCTTTGGTGTGACACTCTTGCATGGAAATGCATGGGCTAGAGGAACGACCGTTATGTTAATACCCCTACACTACGACTTGACATTTCCTTTATATCTTCTTCTCTTCCTTGCACCGCAAGCCATTCGGTGCCTTTTTGCGACGGGCAAACATGTCAGTTCTCCTTTTGTTCTTTTATTTTATTTTATTTTATTCTATATTCCTTTGGTTTGGTATTTATCTTGTGACATCACCAAAAGAGTGATTGGAGATTTTTTGGCAAAGGGACCATCTGATAAGGCTATATTTTCCCCAGACATGAGTTCGGGCAGCATTGACGCTGAGCACAGTTGGGATTCCTGAGTGAATCGGGAGGACGGCCTTGCTTCGCTGCCGAATAGAGTAACCGGATAGAGGGAGCTGGGCCTCTGGAGTAGCCCGTGTGTGAATGGTGTGGGATTGACTATGATTTGCCTGTAGAGTAGTGAATTTTCGGCATGTCTTCTCTTCACCTGTCCGTCGTCTTTATTCAGAAGCGTGACTCTACCGTGATAACTATGTGGCGACGCATCTTGCTGAGGAATCGTCTGCATACCGGGTCAAAACGGTGACAAACCTCGAAACCCCTCACCCAACTTGCTATTGATACATACTTTCATACATTATGCGTACTGACCAAACATGCCAACATGTCCTATGAAAGCCACGCCAAATGTAAGTTATACTAGACCGGTGCTATACTGTTACTGTAAGTGGTGGCGTCCTGTCCTAGATGCTGCCTGCCGTCTTTTCTTCTCTTGGATGTCAATGCTGGGCACAACCGACTTGGGTATGATTCAAGCCCGAGCAATCGATACGACAAAAGATGGCCTCACGAGCAGATTTGTCCAGAATGTGATGAACTTCCATGAAAATACCCTGAATGATTCCTATCCCTGCATATCTTACGAATACCCACAACTTGTAGATATCCGGTTTCGAAAAAAAAAGCAAAAAAAGCACACAGGAAATGACAACTGTGGGATCGATCCCTTCCCAGTCGTTACACGGCATAGTCAAGAAGCGTATTGATGGCCTGGCCTCTCGCGTCGATGTCGCTCTCCTTCCTCCATGGATTTTTGCGTGCACGCATTACTGTCTCGTTCTCCTTCTTGCTGAGGATGACGAGATCAAAGTAGGGAGGCAAGACGGCGTCGGTCAAGAGGAAGTCGACTTTCAGATTACGTGCCTTGTCGCGATACGCCTGCTGGTTGCGGGGGTGCTGGAATTCATGGTTGTGTCTTCGCTCAATGGTGGACCATGAGGCGCGTGCTTCGGCTATGAGACGGATGAGGAGGTCCGAGTCCGCATCGGACCATGGATGGCGCTGTTTCTGGGAAGAAGCGACGCGGTTGGTCGATGAAGGCGCCGGGGCGGAACGTGATGACGAGGAAAAGTCATGAGCGCGGGCGCGCTCGTTGACGACGGCTCTCCTGGCTCTGATATTGTCGAAGTCGGGTCGGGAGGAGGATGGGTCGGCGGCAGGGCAGGCGAAGCCTGCGCTGGGATGGAAAACAGACGAGGAGGGCGGCGGCGGCAGCCTGGAGCTTGCTGGTGGTTGATTGGGGAGACGTTGGCGTTTTCTTCCGGGCAGTGGGTTCTTTGCTTTGAGTTTTGCCCTTTGGTCATCTGGATCGTGGTGGCCCCGGGCATCTGTTTCGAAGACGTCGTCATCATCGTCCTCATCTTGGTCAAAGTCGTCATCTGGAACCCGTCGTCTCTTGCCTGGCGAGTCCCTGGCAGGGCTTGTGCCTATCTCGCTTGCCAGGAGAAATCTGTTCCCCTCGTCGTAATCGGTTGGTGCATCCGACGGTGGGTTTTCGTGTCGTGGCTTGGTACCATTGCCCAGAGCGCTGAACTCTTGAACGGCGTTGCTCTTCACATCGACAAAGGACCGCTCCCTGAGTGGATCGCAGTGAGTTAGCAAGTGTGCGGGGAAAACCAGAAACCTTCAAAGTCTGTCATAGATTGTCAAGATCGGCAGACCCATTTGACAAGGCGAGCGAACAAAAACACACACTTACTTCTGGACACCTGCTGGCCGGCGAATAATGTGCTGGGACTCGGGCTGGGACTCGGGTATGGATTCCAAGGTATGCCGCGTGCCTTGAAAGTCATGCCCTCCAGCATTGACTAGCTCGTTTGCACTCGAATTTTCGGCGGGCTCTGCATCGTCCAATAGAGCATAGTTGTCAAGGCACCATTTGTCAACCTTTTCAAGCAGGTCTTGCAAGGGGTATTCTTGACGAAGTTTCTCTACCCCGTGGTGCTTCTTGTCTTTCAAGGCTATGGTTTCTAAATGCCCAGTTCTTTGAGAGATTTGTTCCAACTGTTGACTTTTCTCTTCAAACTCATTGATGCCAGCGAGGCTCCTGAACGGTCCCGAAATAAGGCGGGCGGCATAACCGCTGTTGTTATTGTCTGCGCAGAACACCGAGGCAATGACTTCGGCAACGTTGACCTTGCCAGCTTGGGCAGCGAGAATCTCGATCAACAGACACGTACGAATAGCAAGTGCGAGATGGAAGTGCCGAGCGTAGTCTCGAGATGACCCGAGAAGTCGTGGAAACGCGGCATCCAAGGCCTTAAGAAAGGACAAGACGGCTGGGGAGCTCTCGTCCTCGTCTTGCTGCATGTAGTCTTGGCGAATGAAATCGAGTACAAGCACTTGATTCGCCTGCGTCGAAGCACGGGTGACAGATCGTGTGTCAGTTCCCGTGCGCTGGCCGAATTCCTCCAGCCAGGAAAAGTCGATGAATGGAGTCTCTGAGCCAGGCTCCTCGTATGCCTTCAGAATAGCACGAAATGCACTGCGTTTCGTCTCGAGAACAGCAGCAAATACCCTGTTATCGTAAGTCCCGTTCGAGAGTCGGTGTTTGAGCCCACGGGTCGCGCTTTTGAGATCTGGTAGTAGAGAATTCATGACTTGGCATCGAATCTCCTGTTCTTGTGTGGCAGCATCGTCATCTTGTGCCCCCAGCCCACCCGACCGGCCAGAACCATCTTCAGTTTCCTCTTCACCAAATTCAGTTTCCTCTTCGTTTCTGGCGGGGCTTGTTGCTATACTAGCTACACTGACGGCCTTGCCGTGCTTTGGGGCACCCCGGATAGGGATAGGGTCAGAGGAGAGGGAGCCTGGCCTGGCGCGAGTCTCTGTACCAGAGTTTTTCGAAGTAGCGGCAGCGGCAGCACGACGCGTCAAGCGCGGCGCTGGGACCCCTGATCGAGCGTCACCATCAGGCGTGCTCTGTTTGCGACCTCTTGCGCGTGTTTGCATGGCTTTGCCGGTTGGATGGATATGCTTCAACTGAGAAATGAAAGAAGGAGTAAGAGGAGCAAAGGGAGTGAGGGCAGATACCGTATTTTGCCCCTGGTGCTCAACTCAGGTGTGTGCTCGCCGTGTGGCTGATTTCATTAGGTGACCCTGGATCTTCGAATCACGTGATGACACTGTGATCACTCTAACCCTAACCCTAACCCGAAGGCCGTGGTGTTTTGCATCGCTGGCCTTGCCCAGGCAGGGCAGTCTCCATCCTGCTGTGCTGCGTTTCGAACAACCAGGCTGGCTGCCCCAGCCGGCCATCGGGCATTTTCTGCTGTCCCTTCCGCTAACCAGACTTGCAATTCTCAGAGAGCCGCTGTTACTTCCTTTCCCAGTCCCGGGTGTCCTCGGTATCCCCACCCCAGCCGAGTCCGGAGGATAAGGTAACTTGTTTAGCGCCTGACACGTGCAAATGTGCGAATAGAGTCATGGCAAGACTTTCTGGCTGACGTTTTATGCACATCCGTGAAAAAGCGCTTCCAGTCACACGTTCACGGTGAAGACAGCACAAACTGCGAAAATGACGGCTTGCTTTTTTGGACGGCACGTGTTACAACAGCTCAAACCATTTCTTGCCGGCCTCACGACACATCGACGTCGTCTTGACACCCTGCATTGAAGACAGATGAGAAAAAGGCAGGCCGAAGGTCTCTAGCACAAGCTAATTCTCAAACTTCACCTGTGTGCCTTTCCCACATGTTTGACAGCGAGGCTCGGCTGTCAGGATTTGTCTAGGCAGACTTCTTTCGGGTGGAGACAATAGGCTTATCTGGGCCAAAGATGCCGAGAAAGTAGGCAGAACGCATCGAGAATAACCAGACCTGTGGGGATATCCATTTTTTTTTTTTTAGCAAGGGACGCTGGATGACGACAAACCAATTGACTCATGAGACTCTGTCAGTGGCGTTTGGAAACAACCATGATGGAGTTTTGCCGACAATGAGCAGAGGACAATTGGGCGCAACATGAGGGGGTAGGAGAACAGTACTGTACTGACGGTGAAGACGATGTTTCCCCAAGCTAGAGCATTCCATTCCCATGGATTCATCATCCGGTCTTTTCCTAAACCATAGCAACTGAAAGCCACATGGCCGATGTCCCCGAGCCACAGGGCCCATAGGTAGCTGCGTACAACTTTGATTTCAGAAGTAGAGTTGAGCACGAATAGGCCCACGAACGCCATCAAGAGGTATAGATTGCCGAGCTGCCATGCTAGGACGATGCTGTTCTCAGTGACGGTGGTTGCCGAGACTGCTTTTTGAGGGACTTGCTCAGTCACAAACCAAACGGGGTCTTTGACGGCGCCGAGGAAGCCAGCCACGCTGTTGTGGGTAACGAGGACCCGGACAATGAATTAGCTATCAACAGCCCTTCGTATCGTGGGCAGATTGCAGAAAGAGGGCCATGAAGGAGGCGAGTGCGGGTCTGGGTTCTGGGCCTGGGTCTATTGTCTACTATCGTCTACTTATCGTCCATCTGGTCTTGGGATGCGGAACGGAGTCGGGGATTTGGCATCTTTGGACGTGACGTGTCGAGAGATACTCACAGTGAAATGGGCTCGAGGATGGTGAAGATGAACCAAGGGATGGCCGGTAGTGAGGAGGCCATGATACAACCCGCGCTGGACATGGAAAATAACAGATAATATACGGAGTGTACGGACTAGGAGTGGAAGCAAAGCAGCCCCCGTACGAGAGGGAGACTGACAGTGAGGGTGAGGGGTGAGGGTGAAGGGTGAAGGGTGAAGGGTGAAGTGAAGGGTGAAGACGGAATTGTAGCCTCGGCGGCGCGAAGGCCAAAAGACCAGCCGACGGGACACGGCACGACGCTCCGTAGAGTAATCCGTGCTCTGTAATGCAGGGCCACTCCACTGGGGACTGGGGGCCGCCTGAACTGCCCCAGCCGTACCCAGCCGTACCCAGCCGTACCCAGCTGTACTCCGTACCCAGCCGTACCCAGCGGGAACCGAGCACAGGTTGGGTGGGTCACTGGCCCAAGGCTCGCTCTCACTCACCCGTCCCATGTGACGATTTTCACGTGCTTGCAACCCGACATGCTGCCATGCTGCCACTGCCATGCTGCCACTGCCTGCTGCCAGAAGAGGTGACACGACCGGACGGCTGGAGATTTACTTTAATGCCACTCACCTCGTCAAGAATCCCGAACACGTCCCGAGCATGTCTCCTTATATCCTCCCCTCTCCCCATATCCTGTCTCATCGTTGAAATTCTCTGCTCCATGCAACCAGAATAAGTCAGCAGGGCCCAGGCATCCACGGACCACAGCCCAACATGGCCACAATCGAACCGCGTCTCATTCATCTACTCAATGAACCAGCTTCTTCGCCTCAGAATTACCATGCCGATCTCCCCCTTGCATGCCTTGCCTCTACACTCGTCATCGGAGCGACCGCTGCCTGCAATCGAGCTAGACGCCGCATACCGAGCTGATCGGTCCAACGCCACCTCGGCATATCCACTTCGCATCGTCTTTGATAGAGATGCCGCCGATCCATCAAGCAGCCGCTCTAGGATCCTCAATGATTCGAGTGATGCATCAGATGATGCCTACACAAAGAAGAGGGGCCGAAATGTCCACGCCAAGGATGACTTCGTTCAGCTTCCTCACCCTATGAATCGCCCCATGAGTCACCCTGTGAAGAGGCAAAAGTCGGCCCAGCAGGCGCCCGCCGTGCCGCCCATCATCAACGGCTTGCTCGAACCACCACCACATGCTGCTCTCTTCCCTCCCATTGCCTCGAACTCAGATCATGAGAATGATGCAGGCAACATCAGGTCCCTCAACGACTATGCCTACGGCGCGTCGGAGGATCGCAGCCGGCCATCACCCGGTGCCGACAAGTCCTCTGGTGGTAGGAGCAGGAAGCGAGCCGCCAAGCCGCGTAGAAAGTGGTCCGACGAAGAGACCAAGCACCTTCTCCTAGGCGTGAATCGTCATGGCGTCGGAAAATGGACGGGCATCCTGGAAGATGCAGACTTCACCTTCAACAACCGAACCGCCGGCGATCTCAAAGACCGATTCAGAACCTGCTGCCCAGAGGAACTTCGAGGCTCAAGCAAATCATCCTCGCAAGCAGGCTCTCCCAAGGCGTCATCTCAACATCTGGGGCGCAAGGCCAAGACGGGGATTCACTCCGAGAACATTCTCATCCAAGACTCACCTTCGCCAAAGGATGATTCCGACTCGACTCCTAAGCCCAGGAAAAGCCGTGCACACCGAAAAAACTCGAGGACCTCGCAGAACTAGGCATTCATGGCCCTTTTAAAAAATCACACAGACGTGAAAGACGTCCTTTTACCGAACAGGATGATGGCGAGATCCTTGAGGGACTTGATATTTATGGCCCCGCGTGGACCAAAATTCAGCGCGACGCTCGTTTCCATCTGTCCAGCAGACAGCCGACCGATTTGAGAGATCGAGTCCGCAACAAGTATCCGAGCATTTACCAACGCATCGAGAAGGGTACATTCCACTCCAAGGACGGAGCTCGTGGTGGCAATGTCCTCGAGCCTTCTGTGGACATGTCCATCGACAGCTCGTTAAGGCGCCACAGGGCTTCCTCCAAGGTTCCTCGCTCTAGCCGCCACAACCCAAAAGATGATCTTCCTACTTGGCCATTGCAAATGACCGATCCGGCCAACATGGCCCCTCCGCCTCACGGCTTTGACCTCGCCGAAGCCAGTGGTTCCCACTTCATGGGCGGTGAGATGGACATCGCAAGGCTTTTGCTGGATGACTCCAGAGTTGCTCAAACATTATCACGACATGGCGCTGACTGTTCCCCCGGCTCACCTTCTCCCCGGGATACGTCACTGAACCACGCCCGGAAAGGCATGGTCACTACACGATCAGATGTTGATGAAGCAAAAGCCATTCTCGCTCAGATGGCCTTGTAATTCTATGAATGTACGAACTTGGGCTTGGAGTTGGGGCGAAGGGGTCACGAATGTACATATCATTAGACTTTTTGCGGGAGACAACAGAGGGGACACCAAAACCGGGGCTTATGTGTGTGGGTGGTCATTTGTCTTCTAGAAAACCAATGATCCCACGGCGTTTCGGGAGGAATACCAGCAAGCACTGGAAAATGTCAGGAAATAGATGAACAACACTTGAGCAACGCTGCTCAAATTTTCACACCACTTTTCTCAACAGACGAACCGCAAGAATGGCATCAGTTGACTAATTAACGAGCACGTGTTTGCCGCCTCTCCTTGGCGATTATAGCATGTCGTGTCGTTTCTTGCTATACTTTTATATGCTAAACCACCTTATCTCAGGCCAAGATTTGTCCACACGCGACGCCATCAGATGTTGCCCGCCCCACGCTTGGCGGACGCTGAACCTCTCCCGAATTATGACATCTCAGAGACCCATACCGTGAGTTCTTGACCCGAATAATCCTGTACGTTTTCTATGGCGGCCTCCGTATTCACGGGGATCTGTAAGTTTTGAGCGACTTGTGAACCAGTATGGGTGTAAACAGAAATTAAAATCCTCTTCAAACTATTGTTAGTAAACACTATTTGTTTACATAACCTTTCGGATACCCATCCTGTGCGTTGTCGCATGGTTCTGGCCCCGGCCATCACAAAGCTTATAGTGACTCCAACGAGTAATTGAACGCCGGGCCATTTGATATCCTTAGGAACTGTTATTTTGAGTACCGGGGTGTCGCGTTTGTCGAGGGACACGGCTTCTGGCTCTTGTCTATAAAAAAGAGAATCATGTGAACAGGATGGAAACCCAAATTCGGCTTTTTTTCGACGTGTTCAACGTACCTAGTAGTTATGATAGAAACGTCCTGTAGATCGGCTTGAAAATCAGACACGGAGATACCGTCCTGCTTGTTGGAATTCTCGACAGGGGTGGCGAGCGCCATGGCGCTGGCAGAGAAGCCGAGAGCAACGAGGAATTTCATTTTGTTGGATGGGGGTTTGGATAGGGCTTTGTACGGGATGGGATGATAAAGTTGTAGAGTTGAAACCAAGGATGGCCATGTTTTTTATATTTTGCGCGACAAAAGTCGTGCGAAAGACTGACTGGCTCTATGTACATGCACTTGACGCCCATGGCGAGAGACAACATTAGCCGGACTATAGCTGTGTTAAGGCACCGTGTGTATCTTGGATGAACAAAAATAACGCAATTATACTCCATACTCAGTATTAAACTCGGCAGTTCTAATGCCTGATATCCATGGAGTACTCCGTAATGGCTACGGAGTTGGCGAGCAAAGCAAAGGCAAGGACTGATCCACCTGCTGCCCGGATAGCCTTTTCGAGATATCCCTTTAGCCGCCGTAAGGGAGCAATGCAGGTGGATTTGAGCGCAAGACCTACTCCGTATATGCAGACTGTACGGATTATGTGAATCAGGGATGGAGAGAGTAGTTGGATTCAGGTGGTTAACAAGATCTGTTTTCTTTTGTGGTTGAGTGCGAGAAGATGGAAGAGATGGAGAGAGGGGGAACAAACACGGCCGCGGAGGAAGGGGGAATCACGTGAATTTATGCTACGAGCAAAACTTAATGCAGCCATAAAGTTCATTCCTGCGTCACATCGGGAATCTATCACTGCGGTCCCTGTTTATCGCCAGCAATGCAGATGTCTTTCCAAATCAGATGTATTGGCCTCAACCAATGAGCCAAAAAAATTATAAAATTCAATACGGACTCGGTAGAGGTACTAGCAATCTGGCCAGGTACAAATCGCTACATCGCAGCCACGCCTCGTCTTGGCCGGCTTCCAAGCATGTTGGCTGGCGCGAGGTACCTCTCGCGTACCCGAAAAAAGCGGCACCGAAAGGGATGGATGGGGTGCTCAGCCCAGTCACGTGAGATGTCACTTGATTTCAATCCCTTTCGCCGCGCCCCCACCGAGAGAAAAGAATTCGCTTGCGCTGGCGAAATTAGGCGGTAGGGCACAAAGCCCCTCGATCACCGACGCTAACGAGATTTGGCAGGGAAAAGTTGTGGCCCAGCGTTTTGCACTTTGGTCCGCCGGTCCGCGACTTTTGGTTCAATCTCCTCCTACCTTTTCCTCATCCGCGATATCGCCAACAGCCAGTCGACACAATGGCCCGAGGAATGTGAGTCAACAATTTAGACAAAGACGGCCAAACAAGTGCTCTACAGGACTTGAATCGTTCGTGGTCTCGCCACGAAACGAACAGTGTTCCTCCCTCCCATGCCTTGCTTCCCCGTTACCTGGACTGAAGGCGAATATGTCGGATTGAGAAAACTTTCGCTGACCTCTTATCGCAATATAGCAAGAAGCATCAGAAGCGCCTTAGCGCACCCTCCCACTGGTTGCTGGACAAGCTGTCCGGTGTCTACGCCCCCAAGCCCTCGGCCGGTCCTCACAAGCTCCGCGACTGCTTGCCCTTGATCGTCTTCATCCGCAACCGTCTCAAGTATGCCTTGAACTACCGCGAGACCAAGTCCATCCTCATGCAGCGCCTGATCAAGGTCGATGGCAAGGTCCGCACCGACATGACCTTCCCTGCCGGCTTCATGGACGTCATCACCATTGAGAAGACGGGCGAGAACTTCCGTCTTGTCTACGACACCAAAGGTCGCTTCACCGTCCACCGAATTCAGACCGAGGAGGCCGAGTACAAGCTTGGCAAGGTCAAGCGCGTTCAGCTTGGTCGTGGTGGAATCCCATTCTTGGTCACGCACGATGCGAGAACGTGAGTAGTTCTGTCAGACATCATTCAGCCGTTGAATCAAGCTTTGGTCGATTTTATCGAGCCCCCTGCCCCCGAACTCAATATTTTGTGATGCAAACACATGGTCCCCCCACAAGAAAAATAATGACTCGGGAGCGAGCTTTTTTAACGGCTGTAATGTATTACCATTGAAAGACCCCCCCGTTTGGCTAACGTTTTTGTGTGTCCCGACTATAGCATCCGTTACCCTGACCCCTTGATCAAGGTCAACGACACCGTGAAGATTGACCTCTCCACTGGCAAGATCACCGACTTCATCAAGTTCGACACTGGCTCCGTCGCCATGGTCACTGGTGGTCGCAACATGGGCCGTGTCGGTGTCATCACCCATCGTGAGCGTCACGATGGTGGCTTCAACATTGTCCACATCAAGGACGCCATTGACAACAGCTTCGCCACCCGTGAGAGCAACGTCTTCGTCATTGGCCAGGAGAAGCCCTGGATCTCCCTGCCCAAGGGCAAGGGTGTCAAGCTCAGCATTGCTGAGGAGCGTGACCGCCGCCGCGCCTTTGCTCAATCTCACTAAGTTCCTTCGATGCACTATATATACCCTAAGTAGTGTGTAGGCATGGTTGGATGGTAGGCTGGAAGGGGGCAAGAGAAAAGGAGGGGGAGAGCAAAGGCAAAGTTGAAATAAAACCCAATTTTTTCGGCATGTGGACTGGAGTCTCGGATTTGATGAACTTGCTTTATATCGGGGGCCGCGAACAAACCCTGGAAATTTATAGCCAGCCGTTTTGAGGCTTACGAGCAACAAGAACAATTAAACAAAGAAGAGCAGAGCGTTCCGTGTCAATGTGATCTCTCCAATTGCCGAGTGACTAGTGCGAATCCCGAATCGTCGCACACGAATGAATGCCTTGACTCGACGAGCGGACATTAGAATCTTGTACCGACACGTGAACGGAGTCGAGACGCTCAAATTGCAAAGATCGAGAGCGCTTTCGTGAACCCCAGTGCAGTACACGCCAGATGTCAACATCGAACTCTTCGTTCACTTCAGCTCGAGTCATGGACCCATCCAGCCTGCCTGGGCATCGAAGACCTCGGCGTCCGGAAAAGCAAGATGTCAGCGCGGCGTGATGAAGAGCATGTCCTGTCGGAATGCTACGTGAAAGAAGCAGCAAGTCGCGTGATGGAAAGGCGCCATGCCTGCGCGATAATCCGTACACAGGCAGCAGCACAGGGGGCCGGGGGTAGACGCCATCGCTATGTACATCAGTGGACAGTTGGTAACTGAGTTGTGCTGGAAGTATCTGGAATTACGTAGATGGAGGGGTTCGGTTGCTGGCGGGTAACTGCGTGGGCGGGATTGGGCTACGAGCACTGCACTGCTTCTATTACACTTTCTTGTCTTGGGCTCCTCCCAATCAATGCTGCTCCCTCGGGGGCGGACCGGACCCCAAACCTTTTTCTCCGAGAGCAACGGAAAAGCTACGCTGTTATAAACCCTCCAGGACCCCCCCCACCCCATCCCTCTCAAAACAATCGTATTGTGATACATCTCAATCTTGGTGCCAAAAACCCGTCATCAATCATACAAAAGCTCGCTCCGCACTCTTCTCTCCAGTCCAAACTCGCCACCACCCTCCCTCCCCATCACCAAACCATGTCTGGTCTCAAGGTCGGCGATTCCTTCCCCGAGGGCGTCAAGTTCTCCCACGTGGCTCCCTCGGGAGACGACATCCTGTCCTGCGGCGTCCCCGGACCCTACGACGCCAGTGCCGGTACGGTAGCCCTGTCCCGCCCTTGCCCTGTCCGCCCGTCACATCCGGAATCCGCAGACAAAGCTAAAACAGCCCGGTCGAAAGAGTTCAGGAACAAAAGGTCGTCCTCGTGGCCGTCCCCGGGGCCTTCACCCCCACCTGCCAGGCGTCCCACCTCCCCTCGTACATCGACAACCGCGAGGCCCTCAAGGCCAAGGGCGTGGACCAGGTCGTCGTCATCGCCTACAACGACGCCTTCGTCATGTCCGCCTGGGCCAAGGCCAACAGCATCCGGGACGACTTCATCATCTTTGCCGACGACAGCGGCTTCAGCAAGTCCATCGGCTGGACGCTGGGCGAGCGCACGGCTCGCTATGCCGTTGCCGTGGACCACGGCAGGGTCGTCTACGCTGGCAAGGAGGACGGCAAGGGCATTGACAAGTCTGGGGCTGAGGCCGTCTTGGCTAAGCTGTAGGTGGATGCGGTCCATCCAGACTTGCTGTCGGCCCAGGTATTTCAAAAGTTGGCTGTTGTGAAAAAAAAAAAATATTAAAGAAAGAAAGAGAAAAGGGCGCATCTTGCAATAGCATAGATTAAATGAGACATGTCTAATGAGCTTACTCTTTCGGGTTTCCCACGCAGTTTCCGGACATGAGGCGGCATTTGCAGGTGCTGTTGAGACCGTTGTTGAAACTACGGACAAGTTGCATGTCTCCAATTGATGCCGTTTCGTCAAGAGGAGACAACAAGTCACGTAGCAACATGCACGTATTATGAGCTCATAAATAAAAAACATATGCCGCGTTGACCCGTTGCACAGGCATGTCATTTGCTCAGCTACCAATGCATCCTATGGCATTCCATGCAACCTGAGAATTTGTCGAAGAACACACAAGAACCAACCTACTCCACCACTCTTCCCAAACGTGTGTTTCTTGTCATCATCCCGGCATCTCCTCTCCACCTCGCGACGCGCTTAATCTTGGTTACCGTTCAAATGAGAGACCCATGATTGCAAGACCGCGCGAAAAAATAATGAAAAAAAAAATACTTTTAATGCCTTCAGCGAGTTCGGGCGGCGACCTTGACAGGCGCACCCTTGGCACCCTGCTTGCTGACGTTTCGCTGGGTCTGGCCCTTGCTGGCAGAGGCAGCGGTCTTGGCCTTGTCGGCCTTCTTGGCGGCGGCGGCGGCGTTCTTCTTCTCCTTGCTCTCCTTGATGGCCTGGGCGCGGGCCGCAGATCGGGCCTCGGGCCGCATGGCGCGGCGCTCCTTGATCACATCGAGGGTGGCACCGACGATGGCACGCTGGGCCTTGACAGTTCGGCGGGTGCGCTTCTTGGCGACGGCCTGTAGATGCATGTCAGTGTTTGATTCTTCTTTCTTGTCTCTATATGGTCACGTCGATGCGAAAAAAACTCCAACAATGTTGGCTGCGGTGTCTGTCTGCTTCATATCAAACTTCCAGCTCTATGGAGGTCCAAATGGGCTGACGGGTTGCAAAGGGGTTTCGACACCGGACAGCCGCAAAAGCAACGTTACGTTGAAGCGAGTTTTCTGCATCGGGATACGTAGCCGGGTGAAGAATGATCGAATCGTACCTCGGAGATACCCTTGCGGTGCTGGCGGCGGTACAGGACGGTCCAGGCAATGCGACGGGGATTCTTTCGCTGCAAGAACAGCGACTCCGTCTTTCCGTTCTGGAATCGGAAGACCTTGCTGTCACCGCGGACATAGATTTTACCCTGCCGGTGAAAAAAGGAATTGTTAGCCAGCCGATTCTCTCTCTCAAGTCCATGAATCCAGTCGTCCTCCCATCGAGCATATCCCATCCTTCTTCCCAGCGTAGACAATAACAGCGGCAATGAGCGCATCGCACACCCTTCAGTCTTTTCGAAAATCTCATCTTCTTCCTCCAAAACGTCGTCCTATCCTCTGCTCTTCCTAATACATCCAGACGACCGACCCAGACGACGTGGAAACTCAAATGGAGAAAAACAAAAGAGAGAATGCGAGGGAAAAGCCGTACCTTGCCAGGGTAAATCTTCTGGCCCGAGAAGGAATCGTCGTAAGTACGCATCTTGTCGCGGTTGTGTGTTTATTGCGACAAGGTGTATAGGTTCGAGGACCGTGAATTTGGGGGGGGACGACGGATTGCGATTTGAGGCGGCGGATACGGACAATTTCTCGAATTGGAGGTGTGTGCCAGAATGACTAAGCGTTCTAGGGCAGATGCGGCGCTAAAATTTGGGTAAAGCTTTCGCACGTGAATAGTCACGGGGCTCCAATGTTTCTCCTGGCGAATTGGCGTTTCGCATCCTCTCTCTCCCTTCAGCCCTTGGTGATGACGACACATGGGTATTAAACGACCGATGAGATGCGCCTCGTGTACATCTATGCACGATTATAGATACAGGGACCGTGTTTTCTCGCGGCATCTGCGACGGTTGGGGCTCCATGAGATGAGCCTATTTTCCCCTGATGAAATGCCTACAACTCCACGTGCGAATCTGATCGCCCGGGCCGTCATATCCCAATTCAACAAGCTGCCAGCCAAACGGAAACCCACCGTCCGAGACAACGGGCTGCACGAATGGGTCCCGTTGAGCGGCATCGTTGCCGAGAAGGACGGCGACTTGACATGTTTGGCTCTAGCGTATGCCCCTTTATCCATATTTGCAACGAGGAAGCCCCTAGATAGTGGCATTCTCGTCTCTGAGCAGTTCTTCTAGCACGGGCATGAAGTGCCTTCCGGCGTCCAAACTCGCCGAAGCAAACGGCAACGCCATTCACGATTGGCACGCCGAAGTTCTCGCCATGCGAGCCCTGAATCGCTTCCTGCTGGACGAGTGCAAAGCAGACGCGCAGCATGGGCAATCTGGCCAAGTCGTAGACCTGTCCGACCTCCCTGGTAGCAAGCCGTTCAAAATCAAGGACAATGTGAAGCTGCACATGTACTGCTCCGAAGCGCCTTGTGAGCCCCCCAAACCCCCCTTCCCTACTTTCATCTGAGCATCCTCAGTTGACCGCGGAAAACAAGGCGGAGATGCAAGCATGGAGTTGATCATGGCCGCCCAAGACGACTCATCTCCATGGCATATACCCCCTTTGCCACCACAACAAGACACGCATTCATCCGCTGCCGCGACACTCCTGGCCGAGCCTACTTCTCTCAACTCGGCGTTGTTCGGAGGAAACCTGCCCGCGGCGATGCCCCGCCCACGCTGTCCAAGTCGTGCTCTGACAAAATCACACTCAAACAATGCACGTCTCTGCTCTCGTCGCTGACCTCACTGCTCATCGATCCGTCAAATGCCTACATAAACAGCCTGGTGCTTCCCGATTCTCAGCATTCCGCTGCAGGATGCCAGAGGGCCTTCTCCGAGCGCATGCAGAGTCTGGTCGGCAAGTCTTGGCCCGGCGGGTACAGGTTCGCCCCTTTCACGGTCGAGACGACCGAGGAGGAGTTTGTGTTTTCGCGCGCGGCCGTCATGAGCCGGGCGGGCAGGATTGCCCCGAGCAATCTCGCTGCTGCGTGGACATGCAACGGAGTGGAGGAGACGATCCTGGGAGGCGTTTTGCAGGGCAGAAGGCCGTTTGACGAGAAGGGGGCGAGCAAGATGTCTAGAAGACAGATGTGGGTGGCTGCTGGGGAGACGTCGGCATGTTTGAACGGTCGCGGGGACATACAACACGGCTTGAGCGGCCAAACGTACCAGGACATCAAAAATGGCGAGCTCTTGGCAGACAGAAGACGTGTGAAGCAGCATGTACGCCAGTCTGCGCTGGCTGGCTGGATTCCCAACCAAGGCGATTCCAAATTTTCCATGGCGTCAAACAGCACTCGCTGAGATGTAAACATCCATCACGCTGTAACAATGCAGGAAGGTGGCACCTGAGAACATTTGGATAACATCATTGGAGATTTTGGTATCCCCCCACCCCCACTAGATGCGATTCGAGGTCTTTGCACAAGCCCAAACCAGCCAAAGACAGCAAGTGCCACGCTCTGAGTCGCTTCCATCCATCCACTTCCTGTAGTCTACGAGCTCGAAACCCATTTTGCTACGCTTCTTCCCCTTTTCCCGCACACTGAGTAAAAAGAAGCAAACCCGCAGACCAAATACTCTTCCGCCGAGCCAGGAGTACGTCGGTGAGAAAGAGGTGCTTCCACACAAAGTCAAATGCAGAACCAGAAGGGTTTCTCCGCCAGAAGCGACCGTCGACAAGGCACCCAGTAGTTCATTCTCAGGCAAGCCTCACCAAGTTTCGTTTCATCCCTGACAGATCAACTCCCAGCCACTGTTCTCATGTACTAAACCTCCTTCTCCTCCCCCTCTGTTCACGTTCCGTCATCAAGTAAATTCGTTTTGGGGAAGATCAATAGGTCGCCGTTTACTCGACTTTGTTCTCGAAGCTCTCGCCCTCGACCAGGTCGGGAATCTCGTCGTCGTCCTCGCCCTTCTCGCCCTTCTGCATGTTCTGGTAGCTCTCGGCGAGCTTGCGGAGGAAGCGAGGGAGTCGGGGCCAAGCTGGTTCAGGATACCGGGGACGAGCTCAGTCAGCTCCTTGTCCTCGCCGTTGCCGTAGATGGCAAAGGTGTTGGAGGGGACAGCGGCGTGCACTGCGTCACAGATCCGACACACAAAAGTTAGCGGGGTGTCCTCGGCAGAAATCTGGGGTGTTTGACGTATGGACGGATTGAAGCCGAGACAGGCACGTACCCTTGGGGGCGGAGAAGTGGATGACATTGCCGTCAGACTTGAACATGTTGACCTCTTCGATGGCCTGGATGGGCTGAGTGTTCAACTTCTTCAGGGTCTGCTGAAGCTTCTTGTCATCGGCGCCAGATCTGGCGGGCGCACGCTTGACCGCTCTGCGGGGAGTGCCCTTGCCACTATAAATCGACAACAAGTGACCACTAGTTAGCACACCATCTTTGCGAAATCCGATTCGAATAGTGAATGGCGAAATGGCGATGTAGCGAAACGTTGGTCGTCGGGTGAAACTGTCAGATCAAAACTTACCCTGGAAGTTCAGTGTGTTAGTAACTCTGCATCTCCCCCGCCTGACATACATTTTACGAATTCTTGGCAAAGGAAGTAACTCACCAGTGCGGGCGCTGGCGCCGAGCTTCTTGAGGCGCTCCTGGACGTCGGCCATCTTGAAGAAGTATGGAGGAATTGAAAGAGAAACTATATCCGCCCGCCATTTCGTTAGTCCGAGTTGAACCTCCCAGAATCGGCAATGTCGGTGATGATTTGTCGTAAAAGGATCAGCCGGCGGGCGTCAGGTCCAAAACAGAGCTTCAGGCAAGCGTGGAGTGTGTGGCTACTACATACCGGGAAAAGGATGAGGGGTTGGGTCGAGGAGCTGATTTGCCGCCAGCAATGGTCTGGTGATGGAGCAAAGTAAGAGTCGTTTTTGTGCGTGCCAAGAATTTTCGCGTATGGAATATGTATTGGCCGACTGGCTGCCCCACCCCAGCAAGCCACCAGACGTCTTGGTTCCTTCACGTTTCTTGGCTCCCTGGGGCTCACTAGCCCCTGCATCGGCTCCAAAACCAGCGGGGGGGGTTATTTGCGAAAAAAAGTCAACACTAAAGGAGGAAGAGCACGTCTTAGCGCCATATGACTGCTTTCAAAACATTTCCTAAATATTCAGTTGTTGACTGGGTTTGCTTGTACGCCGGGCGCTCGTAACGGGACTGGGGACGGGGCATGTGGTTGCTATGATGTTTTACTCCGTCCGGACGCCATACAGCATTTTCAGAATCTCTCGTTGGAACCAGAGAGTTGACAATGATGAGCACGCGGAATACAAACTTCACGTCGGGTCTTATCATTAGAGGGAATTGACCATCATGCATAACGGGTCCGCAAAGAATACTCGTGATAATTCCAGCTCGTTTCATATGCACATTACTGTCTGCTATTTACATTTCAGATACGTCCGTTTGAAGTTGAATATACGCTCTCGCCAAAGAAGAAGCAGAAAAGCAAAAATCCCACCACCTCTGTTTCCTTTTACCAGCTGTCTGGGCCTAGAGGCTTGGTGACATCCTTGATGAACTCTCGCGTCACAGCAGTACTGTTGTAATCGAGGGTATTCTGCCAAACCGTAGTACCCCACCATTCAGTCATGCTTGTCTCGCTGAGACCCAGACCCAGACCAGTGACGACAGTGCAGAGGGCGGTACCAATGTCGAGAGCACCGGACAAGGCATAGGTATAACGACTCCACCAGCCCAGGAACATTCTGCGAATGACGAGGTTGAAGGCCAAACCAACAATGACCCACTGGAAGAGGAAGTAGAGGGTAGCAGGGGGATCATACCAGCGGCACCGAACAGAGCAGGGCTAATGAGATATCGAAGGAAGGTTCGGGGATATCTCCGGGCGATCAGGTACTGGACCACGGGCACAATGAAACCGATGAACCAGAACCAGTTCGTCCAAGAGTAAATCCCACCGGCACCAAACACCTTCTTAGGGCCGATGACGCCCCAAATGACACTGGCGTTGTAAAAGGTTCGCGCATTGGGGCAGGTTAAACCCTGGGATTGCTTGGGAGTGCAAATCTCGTGAATGTTACCACGAAGGAAGTTGTAGGCGGCGATCTGGACGAAAGAAAGCCAGACCACGGCGAAGGCCTGGGCGGCGAACATGCTGCGAGGAGGAATCTTCATGTAGTGGCCGACCTTCATATCAGAGATGTAGGTCAAACCGTTGAAGGAAAGCATATACCCGTAACTCTTGAACAGCATCATGGCAACGGGTCGTCCGGGCATCATGTAACCAATGATCATCTCAGTAATGATGTTCAAGCCGGTTTGCTGGTTGGTAATGGCCTGGACCATGCCAATGGGGATAAAAAGAACGGCACCGATGAGGATACAGATGATGTATGCCCACCAAGGCAGATGTGTATCCCAGACCTGACAGGCGATCATGCCAAAGGCAAAGCTCACGGCGAAAATAACCATGAACCACCACTCGGGTGCGTCCTTGTACTTGCGCATGAGTTTCATGTGAACATCGGGCTCATCATACTGAGAGTTCTTGGCACGGTTCACGACGTCTCTTCCGTAGAAGAGGATGACGTGCATCACGGTAGACATGAGACCGGCGAAGCCCATGCCGTAGGAAAGGGAGAAGGTAGGGCCCAGAATGATGGGGAGTACGCTTGATAAGCCGTCTCGTTGACAGTGAAGTCCTGGGTCAAAATACGCTGTAGAACCGATGTCAGTCTTGGTTGGTTCATCAAGTCGCAGACATCATGAACGGAACAGGCTGCTGGCCCAGTCCATGAAACTTACCGAGGTATTGTAGGGCTCCGCATATCGGTCGAAGTTCTGGTTGGCGCTGATGGGGAGATATCGGTAGTATTCGGGGCCAGCAAAGGCGAGGCCGGCGGCGCCGATGGTCATGACACAGATGCCGGCAAGAACATTGAGAATAGCGAAAGCAGGCGTCTGTAGTGGCGAGTTCAAAAAGGCGGTGACGGTGGACCAATCGAGAGACATGGGCATGAGACCAAAGCCAGAGTTCCCGCCAAAGATCTGGTTGACGACGACGTTTGAAGGGGCAACCCAGGTTGGCCACATGAAGTAACTCAGGAATGGAGCGATGACAAGAGGGAACCACTCCCAAACGAAGGTACTGCACGCGACGAGAAGGAAGAAGCTGTATCGGCCAATCTTCCATCCATTGGTGGCGGAGGGATCTGAAGCTTGGTGATCATGGAGCGAGTACATGACCGTGCAGGTGATGAGGGTCGCGGGCCACACCATCGAGGAGGGCCAGACGAGGAATCGTCGAGCAACACCAGCGACGCCGAAACCCATGGCTTGGGTGGAGACCATGAGAAGAATCTGGAAACCCCACCTGTAGAAAGAAGAGATGGGGGTCAGTATGAAGCAAGTTGCAGAGGTTGGGGGTTGGCAGCAAAGGCGGCGTGAGGAGGGTCTTGGCTCACTTGAATTCCTGCTTGTAGAAGATTTCCTGCGCAAGCAAGATGTCGATGGCGTAGCTCAGAGAACTACCGGCAGCAGTCATCATGGTGATGATGGTGTGCTCCTTGACGTTGAAAGGACCGGGGTTGAGCTCGATGGCGCGGCCGAAAACCTTGAACGTCTTGGCAGGCATGATTCTGGCCCAACCAACACCGATTCTGTCGTCGAAGATGTGGTCAGAAACGATGGTTTGAAACCGAGGCGGCTGCTTCCAATACTCACGGGTATGCGATAAGCTGGACAACTGTAGACGAAATGGAAATGGGAGTGCGGCGCATGCTGAGCAAGACGTTGCAAGCAGCAACGATGGTGCAAAGGAAAGCTCCGATGCACCAGGCTCGCAAGGTGTCGATAGGGACATCAATGTCAGTAGGAGGCACCTGTCATGATTGCCTTCTGTCAGCATGTCGTTTCTCGTTTGCAGGTTGGTGAGTTTCTCCATTTGGAGTTTGGCCACTGACCGAGTTGCGGACTTCTGGGTAGGGAGAGTCCTCCTGAATCAACGACTCGTCGACGGCCGCCTCCTTCTCGGCATTCCCCGAGGCGAGGGCATCGTCAATGTTGTCAAGCTTGTCAATGTCCAGAAAGGGATCCCACTGATGCTGGCGTCTGAAGCGGCGCAGTTCGCGCTCAGTGCTCTCGGTATTGGGCAGGACATCAGCGCCTGTGGTCTCGGCGATCTCGGCGGTGGTCTCGGTGGACTTGAGTCCAAATCGATCCTTGAGACCCATGATTGCCGTCTCGTGCCAAGACCGCGGTGAACAGTGTATGTGGATGTTCCCGGGAAGAGATCAGAGGGGGTTAGTTGAAAGGGGCAGCTACCCAAGACAGAATGCCAAGACAGAGTGAAGCAGTGGAGGAAGGAGGAGGAGGAGCGAGTTTATATTCAGGAAAGAGGCCAGCCCACTTGGATGAACGAGTGTCGACCGTCCATGGCCGAGAATCCACAGACCCCTCCCGAGGTCATGGCCAGGATGCATGGGATGTATATTACTAGAAACGAGAACTATAAAACTGGTCACTGGTCACCAGAAATGCTGGGTACTATTGTGTGCGGTGCATGCAGTGCATGCAGCCATCCTTCCATCCACTTTGCATCTTGAGTAGTGCCAATCAATGGCCTGGCTTGTCGACTTTGTCGCATCCCGCCATCGAAGCCGAGAGCAGCAGAAAAGGGTAAAGTCTGGTCTGGTCGAACGACAAAGCGCGATTGTGTGCACCCACCCCCAGGGCGCAGGCGGAGGATCCCTGCAAGCCAGTTGCCGCTTCTGGAGCGTCTCTTCCCTTCTGCGCGCGCCTAGAACATTGACCACAGCGCCACCCGAGCTAGCATCTATGTAAATCAAAAGGCCCAGGGGGAATGCCATGCCACCCCTGCCCTGTCGGAATCGCCGTTTCGGAGAAGGGCACGGCGAGGTGGGTGGACGAGGCGGACGAGGTGGACGAGGTGGGCGAGGTGGAAAGGAAAGCTTCTCGGGGCACCAACCCATCGCCAACGTTTACTCCGGTACCATCAACTCGTGCGATAAGCTAGATGCCGACTCGAACGCGAACTTGGACCTCACGTCATGCTGGCCAACAGCGGGCAGCGCGGCCGTATTAGGAAGGTCGCCACCGCGTTCTGCCTTCCATGTCGTCGTGTATGGACTCCAAAGTATTGCGCGCCTGCAGTTCGGTGGGCTGGCGGGCGCGTGGACCACTCTGCAGGGGATCGATCACGGAGGCACAAGGAAGCCCTGGGTGAGCGCTCGGCTAATAGCTTTCTTTCTTATCTGGGCGTGGCCGAGCTCCGAACATCTTCTGCAATCCGAGCAAATGGGTTGGCTCCCTGTCGAGCAATGAGGCTACCGAGAGAAAGGGCCGTGCGCTTCGTATGGAACAAGAACAGACACTAATCCGTACGGAGCAACAAGAAGACAAGAACCATGGGGTAATTTTGCGGAGACATGCAACCCAATGCTATCAATACAACCCAGCCAGCAGCATTGGGTGGGGAGGCTGCCGCATTGTCTGTCTTGTCTCGTCAAGAATCTGCGTCTCATGGCTTGCCAAAATGGTGTCGGGCCTGCTCGAGGGCAAAAATCATCTCGACTCCGTACCGATTTGCCGTTCCGGAAACGGGTAATCCGTGCTGCATAATATTGGATCTTCTGGTCTCGTTTGCGCGAGTAGATGGTGTGTGCATGTCTTGTCAAGAGGACCCCGTTCATCAAGTTTGGAACAATTCCATCGCATATGCCGGTTGGCCACACTTGGCGCAATCACGAACTGCCTTTTAATTATTCCATGTGTGCTCGGAGAAACTGGAATGCCGTCTTATCGTACTGGAAACCGTCTTCAGCCGCGAAACTACTCGTGATAAGCAACCCCTGTTTTCCGACTTTTCGGCTCTGTCCAATGATGAGACGTGGTTGCATCCTGATATGACGCAAAGAGCTACATTTAGCCAAATTTCATTTCCACGTGGCGCCGGGGGGGGCATGCGGCAACATTCTTTCCGTCGCTCACTCCGCTTTCCGACAGAGAGAGCCTATTGTCTATTGTCCTTTAGGCTTCTTCCAAAATATTGTCCTTGAATCGTCGCCCCCACCCCCACCCCTGCACTATTTCACCCATTTCACCCATTTCACCCATTCCACCACCCCCTTGCGACCCAGCGATAACGAGCCAGAAAACCGATATATATCGATTGATCCCTGGATTGCGATAGGCTATTGCGTACGGGAGTACGGAGTACACGGAGTGCTATGATTAGTGTTCAGCGGGGTTTTGCACGACTTTGTCCTGCGAAAATGTGATGCCGGGGAAATCACCAGGTGAATTGGCGCCTCCATGACATCAACAGGTTCATCCCATCCCTGTGGAGCGGGCTGGACCAGCACAGGGGCACGCTCACCTTCCCGACATGTTTGGGAACTTTTTGTCTGCTGCCAAGACTGCGCTTTTATTCTTCTCCTTCTTCTTCTTCTTTTTTTTTTGGCGCTTTCCTCATTCGGCGGCAGCCCCGTCACCGTTGTACGGAGAAGGCCAAGGAGCGAGGTCATGTTACCCCGTTCGTTAGTGACATGGACAATGCCACCAATGATCGATCAACCCCGTCTTGGACAAAATCTGTTGGTTTCGCGCCTCCTTCCCAATGTAACAATTCCCCGCGACTTTCTTCCATGCTGTTGGTTTTCCTGTCTTGCCACTGCCACGCTGCATAGCCTGGCACAACCCCTCTTTTCGTGCCTGTCGGGACGCTTTTTCTCTTTTGTTTGCCCCCGGAAGCTCCCCATCACGATGCCAGTCATGGGCTCGTTCTCGGCTCAAGGACACACAGGAGTCCGGCTCGTGCCGTTGACCATTCATCATCGTGACATGGCAACCCGTATTGCTTGCTTACTTGCAGTACTTTCAAGTCTGCCCGCCTCCGCATATTACTTACCCCGCGTCTCCCGTTCTCCAGCTTTCAAGAAACCACATGATCGTTCGCCCCCCGGCCCCCGGTCCCTGATGCATGCCCTTGCTAAATCTTGTTCCTATTTGGCAATGATCGTACAACGTGGGATTGCAAAGGAGTAGTAAACGTGCCAGCAAAAGTGACCATATCGAAAGAACCCAACCAAATGAAAAGAGCCTTGCGTACGGAGTAGAGACGTACAGTGTAGACACACTATCGAGTGTCCCTCCCAAGACCATGTCTTCCATGCAATAATGTACAAAACTCCTCCCCTTCACGTCCAACGAGAAAAAACTGGTTCATTTGACCAATACCTGGACAACCCCATCCCGTCATGTGTCGTTCACAGCCTTCATGTATTTTCCCCACGTATACCCCCTCCCCCCAGATTCGCAGACCTACCTAGATTCCAGACCAGCCTCGCGTCGCATCTCTTCCCGTCGTGCATCCGCCTCCTTCTGCTGCACCTTGGCCGCGCCGAGAACGGCCTTCTTCCTCCTCTCCTCTTCCTCCTTGACCACGACCCAAACTGTGTGAGGTAAAAAAAAACGTTAGCTCTCGCACTCTTGCTTCTCGTTTCCACAAAACAGGAACATGTCCTGTCCTGTTCCCGTGCTCTTTCCCCCAACAATCGCCCGCGCATCCCGCTGCAAACATGTAGCACTTCCAAGTTTGATTCACGCCGAGCACCAAAACAAAGCACATCATCTAGCCTAATGCGTTGATCACACAAAAAAGGAAGTCGAATGGGAATAAAGAAGAAAGAAAGAAAGAAAGAAAGAAACCCATACTTGGCTTGTCCGACTTGGAATACTCCTTCAACCGCGTGACAAAGTCATCGAATTCCTGCTGTCGCTCCTCTCGTCCCTCGATGCTCTTCTTGAGTAAGTCGGGGTTGTACCGCGATCGAATTTCTTCTTCCGTCGGGGTGAGGCGCATCGTGAGAAGGGGTCCGCCGACGCTGATTGCTATGCCGCTGTTTTTGAGGGGGGTGTTTCCGTCAGTCCCGGTACCATGTGTGCTTCGCCTGCGGGATCGCGCGCGGTTACGAGGGGAGGGGGGACGTTACCCTACTAGGACTTTTGTCCAGAGCCTCCAGTTGGTAGGTTGTTTGGCCATGGCTGGCTGCGCTTGATTGATTGCCCTGGTGCTCGTGACGTGGTGACTTGGTGGAAGTAGCGTTGGTGGAGTGCTCTTTTATTACTTCGCTGATAGCTGTTCGCTTCGATGTGGTTTTGCCCCACGGTAGGTGGATGGGGTAAGCGGTCAGGAAAAAATGCAAGACATCATCGGTTTGGGTTTGCGTAGCTGTGGATGGTGGCGGTGCGGGCTGGTGGCTGGAGCTGGAGCTGGCAAGTTGGTGGTCCGTGACTACAGTGGGTCCCAGTAATTCCGAAGCAGCAGCAACGGCGACTCTGGTGGAAATTCTTCGGAATTACTGGGACCCCACTGTAGGATTTTTTTCTCCATGTTTTTGGAAGAACTAACATCTCATGCGTGAATACTAACAGAACTGGCATTCGTTGTTGGCACAGTACAACGCGTCCCTCTTTCCTCTTTCCTCTTTCCTCTTACAACTTGGAGCCTGGCGCATTGGTTTCCCGAGCAAACTGCGCGACAATGTGCTTCGCGCCACCTTCAAACATGCTCTTCACATCCTTCACCAACGCCTCGGGCCGCTCATGGGCTGCAAAATGGCCACCAGAAGTATGAACCTTCTCGTACACCACGGGTCCTAGGGTCCTGCCCCATGTCAGGGGGTAGGAACAAATCCTTTGGAAAGTACGACAGTCCCAAAGGCACGTTGGGCACATGGTCGCGCGCCTTGGCTGTGGTTTCGAGTTCTGCATGCGTGGTTTCATAGTAGATGCGCACGCTGGCGGCTGCTCCGGCCGTGGAAAACTGGTAGATGGAAATCCAGGTCAAGATCTCGTCGTCCGTCCAGGGATAACTGTCGGTCCAATCGTGCAGTTTCTCGTAGATCCAGGCGAGAAGGGACACGGGGTCAGTGAGAGCAATCCCAACGGTGGAAGGGCGAGTGCTTTGCTCGACGTTGTACCCTCTGCCTTCGTTCTGGAACCATTCAGAGCGCTGACGAAACTCGTTTCCATGGCTGCCCGAGGCCGTGAGCTTGTCTTGAATGTAAGTGAGCGGGTTCCTCGTAAGACTGGGAGGCTTTGTGGCTCCGACCATGTTGACGTGTGATGCGAGGCAGTGGGTCGGGTAGAGCGCGCCCATCATGCGAGTGATCATGTAGCCCCAGTCGCCGCCTTGAGTGACTGGATTTGGAGTAAATCGTCAGTGCAATGAACTGCAAGAGGGAGAATTGAGGGGGAACGGGAACAAGAGATTGATCATGGCCACTGCTGCAGAACGTCGTACCATATTTGTCGTAGCCCAAGCTCAGCATAACCTTGTGACAAACCTCTGCATACTGGGGGATACTGAATCCCCTCTTCTGGACGCCGTCTGAGAAGGCGTAGTTGGGGAGAGATGGGGCCACGACATGGAACGATGGTCCACCCCTGGCTTCTGTCAGAAGTGGCAGGATCTTGGCAACTTCCATGAAATGTCCTGGCCCTGCAGAATCCGGCCATTAGTATTTGATCGCTGTCTCTCGACTCTGAGTAGGCAGGACCTACATCCATGGCAGAATAATAAAGGAACGCTTCCAGATCGAGGGCTCTTCTTGTGCACGAGGTGGATGTTGAGTTCTCCGAAGCCCTCGACGTTGACTGTTGTCTTGAACTGGGGCAGTTCGGCGTTCAGCTTCGCTTCCTGCGCACGCCAATCGAAGCCATGCTGCCAGTACTTTGCGAGACGCTGAACGTCATCGCGTGGTGCGCCGTACGCCCAATCGTTGGAGAATTCAACCACGTCGGGGAGGTCGGACACGGCTAATTTATCTTTGAGCCTGTTGATGGCAGCGTCGGGCACGTCAATCTTGTAGGGGGTGACGTTGCTGCTGGCCATTGTGGGATGATTGCAGCTGGGCGTGCACCTTGGTTGTCTGATCTGGATATTGTATTGTTGGATGTTGCGGTTGTCATCTGTTAATAATGGTCTGGTAGCATCGCGCCTCGATGATGTCAAGTCGGTGGATGTGAGAGGGGGCTGCGGGACGCCGAGTGCATGCGTGTCCCTCAACATGGGCTGATCATGCCGTCCGTGAGTCTCCACAGAAATTGGTAAAAGAAAGATTGGATTGCCTCTACTTCCTAACGACCCATGGCTATTTATAATTAATTCTATTATGCCCAGCAATGTATGATTTCGACCCGGCACGATTCCAAATATTCACCTGTTCCCGCCACGACAACCATCATTCTACTATTCCCAGCAAAGCGGTCAATCGATCGATCGCAGCTTCTCCCGCCAAACTCACATTCAAACTCTCAACAGAGTCTGGATCCCCCTCTGCGACATCATCGATATGAGCAATATGCTCAGCTACCTCCCGTTCTGCGTTTCCTCTGGGGTTGCCCTCTTTCGTCATCGGACCCTCTTTCAATTCGAGAGACGCTTTTTCAACCACGGCCCCGACATCTGCGCGCGACTTCGGAGACTCGGAGTCTCCAAACAATGACTGCATTTTGTGGTTGACCGCAGGTGTACGTCGAGCTGCCGCAAGAACAGCCCTTCCGAGTTTGTAATTTTCACCCATGGCAAGTCGTATCATGACCCAGTGAAAGATCCATGGGAAGCTGATGAGGGGCATAACGGGCGCAACGGGTTCGGAGCCACCAGAGATACCATTGGACAGGTCGTTGTTTGCCAACTCCTCTTCGTCTTTGAGTGCAGCCTTCACATCTTCCTCGGTAACCTTGTACATGGCAGCTACAAACTTTTCCAGTTGCTCAGGCTCATTCCCATCAAGCATATTGTAACACTGGTCTCTGAAGCGCTGCTTCAAAGCGTCATATTCATGTCCAAGGCTTTCTTGTCTCTTGAAGTCGCTGCCAATCCTGGGCCTGGACATGCACCAGCTGGTATAGAGCTCAAACTCCGTCTCAACCTCATACTGAGCGAGGAGACGACGGACCGAGATATCGTATTGTGTCTTGATTACCTTTGCCGCTTCCATAGTATCTTCCTCGATTTCAAAACGCTCCGTGATCCTCTTGTCAAACGCATGCTCCCAGCTGGGATCGAATTTGATGCTGTGCTTCACGACTTCGTCATATATGGCACCCAAAGCCTTTTTCGAGCGGTAGGTCGATTTCCTTTCCATGAAGTGCGGCCAGCGTCTAGGTTGCTCTTTAGGATTAAAATCGGCGGGCTCTCCAGTCTTTGGGTAATCCACAGCCCTGGAATGTTGGTCTGCCAAATGTAAACCTTTGAGAGTCATAGTCAGCATTCAAGGGGGGAGAAAGAAAGAAAAAGAAGGCGGTGATCGTTCTTACATAGCTGTGACTTTGGTCCAAATTCATCGGCAAACGCCAAATGCGAGACCGCAATCAAGGCAAGGACGTCGTTTTTGATGTAGTTGACGAAGAAGTCTCGCAAGTCGTCAACAGCAACGTCTCGATCTAACTTTTGCGGGTTTGGACCTTTGTAATCCATGGGAGGGTAGTTCCATTCGCGGGGAATAAGATCACCGTCCCAAATAATGAAGAAGTCGTCTCCATCGAGGTCACCCCGGACAACATGCTCGGAACTGGGCGATCGCCCGTGGAGGGAAATACAACAACGTCAGTCAAGTGTCTCAGCCTGGGTTCATCAACCGCATGCACAACCCGAATATCTCCGGGATGAAGCGACGGATTCCGTCCCACAATGCAGACGCCTGTCACAACCGTCTTCTGATTGTAACGATCAGGGTCCGTCAGCTGCAAGAAAATTTGAGGCAGATGATCAACGTTCTTGTTGACAGAACCTTCCGTCTCGCGGAAATGACCTTGTAAAGTCCCAGTCTCATCGACGCATCCAAGAACGAACGCACTTTGGGTCACATGTATACGAGCCTTTTCTTTTAGTAGCTTGAATGACCACGATATCCAGAGTTTCAAGATATTGGCAGTGAACGGCTCCTCGGCTGTTTTAAAGCCGGCCTTCAGAAGCTCAGCAAGAACAAGCGTGTTTTGGTTCGCGTCAACGAATTTCGTGAGCAACTCAACAGCCGCCGAGCTACTCTGTGCGGCATTTTCAAAAGACTTGATCTGCTCACGCAAAAGCTTCAAGAACGCAGAGCGAGGCACTCCAAGACTCTCCAAGATGGTAATTGTCTGGCGATTCAGAGTTGCAGTGGCACGGCTTGCGCAGCGTACTACCTCTAGACCTTTGGACTTGGACTTGAACTTCTCTTGTGAGTTCCGAATATGAACTTCCTGCCATTTGATTTGAGGCCAAACAGTAAGCATTCCTTTGCTACCTCCCATACGAAACTGAAACGCAGTTGGTTCGCTGAGCACATCCATCGTCATATCCTGCGTAATGGCTTGCGCAAAAAACTTGGAAATGAGACCCACGCCATCCGTAAAACAATACCCATTTCGCTCTACATCAGGTATGTATTTGACCTGAGGCATTCCCGTGCCTCTTATCTCTCGTGTTGTAGAGAAACATTGTCCTAAACGAGCGGCATATTTAGCGACGATTTTGATGTGGTCGAAATCACCCATCCATGCGCGAATATCATCACAAGAAACATGATCCGTAGGGCAAAAGAAGTAAACGCCGCATTCTCGAAGCTGTGAGCTTCCAAAAGCAAGGAACTCGTATACACGAGACCCGATGCGAATCCCTTGGAAGAGAGTTCTTCTCACACGTTTCCAAATGTCGTCACTTTGTTGATTAAATGCATGAATGCGGCCGAACTCGGATTCATCAAGGAATTGGACGCGCAAGAAGCGATCTTGGAGCTGGCTGAACTTTCGGAAAACACGATTCGACACCTCAACTGTTGGCGAAGACAAGAGTATTGTCGTTGGTGTAATCGATGCCTTTCGAACATAGGCACAGTGGTAAGGCTGTCTGGCATTGGTAACGTAGAACTCAGCGTCTTCTATCTCGAAGAGATCCATGGGCTCGATCATCCTCTGCTTCTCGTCTGCGATGTATTCGAGTCGCCGAGTCGCGTCTGAAGGCGAAAGCGTGGCTAGGCGCCGAAGAAAATCGAAGCTGATAGTATACTCACTCAACAGCCTTCGCGATATGCAGACCTCTAGTTGATAGCGGACGTTGAATTCCAAATACACAATAGGCATCAGACCAAGTAGGGTCGATGGTTGTTGACCTCCTGTAGATGGATGATCTAGGTATTCCCATGCGCTGACAGGCTTGCTTTCATCAAACTCGCAATTCGGATGACTGAATATATTGAACTCCGATAGAGTCGACTGGAAGGCTTTGTACAGGCTGTTGTTGCCCGCATGCTGTCTGGCATCAAAGGACAAGCGAAAGGTTGTCCATCGTCCAATGTTTATGTGTGAAGAATTTTCCATGTCATCATGAAGGGCGACTGGAGGGCATGTCTGAGGATTCTCATCTTGCATTCGTATGTTTGTAGCCCGATACCAAGTCCTGTCTGCACTCCATCTTTGCGGATTGTCCTGAAAAGTGTCTAGAATAGTTTCGCATTTTCGAAAATACTGGGGTGGATGAGGAAGAACGACGACCAAGTGTTGCCGTTCATCGTCATTGGCTTCTAGCACCACTTTGATAGTAGAAATCTTGATGACAGCTTTGAACTCCCTTGAAGTGGCCCAGTCATTCGATTTTGTAGGTTCCGTAGAGTACGAGAAGAATATATTGATAAGCTTTCTCTGCTTGTCAAGCTCAAGCCTACTATTCTGCTCCGAACGAATTAATTTCATCACATGCATCACCGTCGGTTTAACCATGCACCCAAAGCCCAATGAGGCTAATGGAAGATTGACGTTGCCCAGATGGTTGTGGGCAGCATCGTTGGGCGAGGGCTCGTTTGTAGTATCGTCTGCATAAGCAGACAGGTTTAGTCCTTGGGGGTATGCTGGATGTTCAACGTCGACGCCGTAGGACCAGAACTTGCGAGAGGGGGAGGCTCAAACTTGACCTTGGCAGACATTGTGCCGCGGTTATTCTTAGGATCGAACAGATTGATCGAGGCAATAGCGCCCTGTGAAGAAAACCATTCCCATATGTGCCGTGCAGAAACATCAAGAGGAAGGCCATCGAATCTGACGGTTAAGCTGGGTCTCCTGCGCCATTTTTCTGGTGAAGTAGCGGGGGACTTGGCCAGCGTCGAGCTGGGAGCCGTCCCAGTGCCATTGCGCCGTTTCGGGCCTGATGGGACCATTATGCCAGATGTGATGGACGAGTTTCAGCCTGAGATGGAATCAGTGGTTTAGGATGAGCTGGTCGAGGGACCTAGTGTGCTTTTGTGCGTGTTGTTTTGGCAGCTCGCTTACCGTGCAGTTCATTCTTCTCGGGATAGAAATGTCGGAATCACTGCAACGGTGAATCAACGGCTCGCTCTAGTTACTGCTCGCATGAATAGAAGTGGGAATGTGTACACCATTAGATGGTCGTTATGTTGTAGAAGCAAGGGGAAAACCTTGGGAAAAGTGAAGGCAAGAGAAAGGGAGCGAGCGTGAGCTGCGCCAGAAACAAACGCAAACGAGAGAGAGGCAGCTGCACCTCACTTTGCGTTCACCTGGAGGGGATTCGAAGGTGATGTGACCTTGTTGACTTATTCACATTGTGGACTCTCCATGTCACCATGTTACCAAAAAATTCGGCCTTTGCATCACCTCTTCGTTCAAACATGATGGGGTGCATGCTTTGCTGCATGAAGCTTCTCACGTACGACGTTGTACTTACGTACGACATTGTACTGGAGGAAGGAAAGAGGGAAGGAGAAGTCGACTGAACACTGGGAGTTTTGGCTCATTGGCCCCCAACTTTATCTTGATTGATAACGTCCTCCGTTATGCGGAACACGGTATCCACACATGCCAGACCAGATTGTAGATTGATTGAATGGCTGCATGAAGTCTGCAGGTCGTCATGTGTATCGCGTCGCGTGATACAGCCATCATCACATTCCGTGACGCAGGCAGGAATTGGCGTCTGAGACACGTGGAGTCGGCGCCCGAGCTGGAAACGTTGAAGGAGTGAGTGCGCACCATCAAAGTCTACGGAGTATGATTATGTCTGGTATCATATTACATTCTGCAAAGTATTCTGCTGCCCTGATTCCGCGAAATTGCTTTGCATATTCCGAAAGCGGACTAGCGGACGGCCCAGGGGAAATGACGTTTGCCGTCGCAGAACAAGGTGTCGTTAAACCGCTCAAGTGCCACCCCCCAAATAGAGTCATCAATGTCCCCACGCGACACAAGAAAAAAAAAGGGACGAGAGACGGACGAGGCGCCCTCTTCCGTTGCCATCTGCAGCACCCCTTCTGCCTCGACGTGTCTATATTAGTCCCTCGACTCGCGACCGCGCCTCTGGATAAAGGGCCGAGTGCCTCTGCGTTGCATCCCATCGCATTTTGCTTGCTTGCTTCCCCTTCTCTGCTTCGTTGTCCTCTTGTGTGAGCGACTGCATGAATCAGCTTCAAGTCTCATCCACCCCTTTTGATTTTCCCACAGCGCAACCATACCACATAGATAGATAGCACGGCACGCCGGTAAGTCTTCGACCGACCTACGAGAAGCATGCAACCACTTACGCCTTACTGCTCATAGGCTCTGTCTTCATCATCGTCATCATGGTGTATCTCCGACACAATCAGCTTCCGGCGCTGAAGGAGTACAAGTACTCCGCTGTCGATCGGTCGCTGACTTCCAAGTACATCCTCAAGCCGTTTTACAACCACTTGGTCATCAAACTGTTTCCGATGAGCATGGCGCCGAATTTGATCACGTTGACGGGCTTCTCGTTCGTTGTCATCAACGTTTTGACTTTGCTGTGGTACAATCCAACTCTCGATAAGGACTGTCCGCCGTGGGTCTACTTCAGTTGGGCTGTCGGTCTCTTCCTCTACCAGACTTTCGATGCTGTCGATGGCGCTCAAGCGTGAGTACATGCCCAGCGATGTATTTCAGGGCGCTGAAGTGCCGTGTTTTGGACATACCTCAATGGAACAGAATTCTGCCAATATTTTTTATTTTGGCGACGAGATACTGCCTCATCATGACATCAGACGCTAACGTCACATGCAGACGTCGCACCAAGCAGTCCGGTCCCCTCGGCGAACTTTTCGATCACGGCGTGGATGCGCTCAACACCAGTCTCGAGGTTCTCATCTTTGCTGGCTCCCAGAACATGGGACAAGGATGGGTGACAGTGGCGACTTTATTTGCTTGTGTGTTGCAACCGGCCCAATTCTTGACACGTCTCCCACAGCCTGAGCTATGATCGCTAACTGGGACCTGTTCCGTCCATGCAGCTCTCCTTACATTCTATGTTCAAACCTGGGATGAATACCACACCAAGACCCTCACTCTCGGCATTGTCAATGGTCCCGTTGAGGGCGTTTTGATTCTGGTGCTCGTCTACGCCCTGACTGGTGTATGTGGCGGAGCCCACATTTGGCAACAGAGCATGTTCCAGACAATTGGCATCCCCCAAACCCTCGGCATCCCGAAGGTCGTCTACGATCTCTCCTTCACTGAGTGGTATCTAGTTCAAGGCACCGTCGTTCTCGTTCTCAACACCGTCGAATCCTCATTCAACGTCATCCGAGCCCGTCGCGATCGCGGAGACCGCTCTCGAGGCGCTCTCGCTGGCTTGTTGCCATTCTTCGGTGTCTGGACCTTGATTGTGACGTACTTGTACCTGCAGCCAACCATCTTGTACCACCATCTGGTGCCGTTCGTGCTGTTTGCTGGCATTGTCAACGCCTACAGCGTCGGACAGATGATCACGGCTCATCTAGTCAAGCTGCCTTTCCCGTACTGGAACGTTCTGGCGATTCCTTTGGCATTCGGGGTCGTCGACTCCCTTGCTCCTATTTTCCTCACGCGATATGGCATTGGGTGGCCTAGTGCTCTCGGGAACGACGAATACCAAGTTTCTTACAGTTTCCTCATGCTCGGTCTGGCCTTGGGTGTTTATGGCAGCTTCGTTGTCGATGTCATTGTGTCGATCTGCGACTTCCTCGACATTTGGTGCCTGACCATCAAGCACCCACATGAAGAGTTTGGCCCAAAGGTCAACGGCGAGAAGATTCACTAGAGTGTCAAGGCTCAGGTATATACTTAATGGACTGAGATGCGGGTATGAACGTCATGAGCCTGGGTTACGAGCGTCGGCTGGAAAGTGTGCGTCACCATGTACGCCATGGAGAGGAGCGCAAATTCGCGGCTGGGAGGCAAGTTTGCCGTTGCTGTCGTAAAGATGGGGACGGGCCTGGAAGTCGAAGTGAGGAGCGTACGAAGGGCGAAGATGTGGGATGCTATTTACAGAGCGAGACTTTTTTTTTTTTTTTTTTTTTTTTCATTATTCTTATAGAGGAGTTTTTTCGGCACGGCGTACTAGTTGCATTAGTCTTTTGCTGCTTGGTCCCTCGTGTGGCAGCAGCGCAAATACACGTTCCAAAATGGTTGCGTTCATTCGTCTGCGTTGTTCCATGGGGCGGAACATGATTCGCTTCTCTTCCCCATCGCATGATGCGCACATTATTGTTTGAACCGTCATACTCGATGGGGGTTCCCATCGCCTACCCCGCTTGTACGGAGTATGAGCAGGAGCAGGAACCAACGGCTTTGGGTAACTGCAGGTACAAGAGAGTCAAAAAGCCTGCCATGGCAGATGGATCTGAAACCATCTCGGGGAGCAGAACTTTTGTGTAGCTTGGTATTCTTTTTCCATGCCCGCCCATGATTCGTCCACCGAGGTCTCAACCTCTATTCTCCTACTCCAAGGCTTTGGCCCCCCCCCCGCACTGCGTCGTAAGTCTATTCTTCCATCCATGCGCAATGTCCCCCGTTCTCGAGCCCGACTTGCATCGCGTCTTCAACTCGAGAGGGGCCGCGCAGCAAGTACGGTGTAAGAGTTGCACACAAAACAGTTCAAAGTTGGGAGGCTGTCATGGGCGTCTCATGGAAAAACTTGCTTCGGAAAGCCGTCAAAGTCAAATCCTTTCATTCAATGCTGCAAAATGAGAGAAATCTGTCGTCATACATGTTCGCATCATGAGAAAGACCCCCAGCCCCCTCGGTGCCACGGCCAAAGTCAAATGCAGGTGATCAACCGCAGGCCCGCAAAGTAGACATTTTTGTTGAAAGTGCATGTTGCCATCCGAAGAAGACTGGTTGACGCCTTTGTTGACGCCCCCAGGATCCCAATTCCCCCCCCAAAAAAACGCCCTGTCGAAAGCTCGGCCTTGATAACGTGGTACCGTCTGTACCGAACCACAATCTCGCCGGTATCACAGGCCTGATTGGCGTTGGAGCCATGCCCATCACGTTAGCATTGGCTGCACACGTCTTCATCATTGCAGATGACTACAAGAGGTCGTCCGAGCCGCTTGCGACACTCTGCTCCATGGCATGGATGATGGCCTGCTCGGAGAAGACAGGACCTTGGCCGTCACAGCGAGCGCAGGTCTTCAGCCGTTCGCTGACGTCCTCGACGTCGACCAGGCCCTTTTTGTAGAGATCGTGGTTGATGATGAAGTCCCACGTGGCACCGGCGGCCAGCAAGCGCTCACCGTCGTCTGACGTGACGATGCGGTGCGATGGGAACTTGTTCTGATGATTCTGGAGAACATTGGAGTAGAAATCGGTAGGGTTGTACTTCATCGGGCCGGTGGTGGTAGGTTCGGGGAGCGTGAGCCATTGTGCCCATTGCTGGCAGATGAGGTAGCGCGCAGAATCTCGTTTTCGGTCGACATCTTGTGCAGATCCCTCTTTAAACGCTCGTTCTCGACAGAGGCCTGTCGCCGCGCGGCCTCCATATCGGCCAGCTTTGCCTCCAGGTCCTTTACATGTTTCTCCTTGCGTTCCCGGAAAGCGCGTTGCCTGAATGAAGACTGGTCAGCTCGGAGCTTGGCGGTCGTGCAGCATGGCAGGCAGGCACACGGGAACTCACGCAGCTCGATTCTGGGCCTTCCTCCGTGACTGAGCGGGTGTTAATGACTCGTCATCATCACTGCCGCCTCGGAGCTGATTTGGATCCTCAACACCAGCACTGATTTCCGCCTCTAGTCCAACTGCGTTGGCATGGACGAGCGCACTTGCAACAGAAGCTTGATGGTGGATGTGGGCTCCCTGCTGCGCACCGTGACCCGGCGGTTGGGTTGTGAACTGGGCGGAATTTGGGAGATTATTCGGGGGCGTGGGAGGACCAGGAAAGCTGGGAGCTTGGTGTTGAGAGGGATTGTGAAAGGTGGGGGTTGTAATCAAAGCCTCGGAATTGCTCCGGGTTGCTATGGACAGGCTCAAATGCATCCTATGAGTCAATGTAGATCACGTCAGCGCAGTCCAATGGGGATCCGATGATGGATGGCGAGGACGGAAGAGACTCACGGGAGGGGACGTGGTGTTGAACTCATCCGACGTTGCAGAGTGCGAGTTGGACGGCGTCAGCGAGGGGACGGCCATGAAGTCGTGGTATGGCTGCCCACCAGCGAACTGATACTGAGAGGTGAAGTCCATGGCGGGCCGGCCGGCAGACAGAAGTGTGGGAGCGAGTGAGTGAGTTTGAGGCTTTGTCGATCGGGCCGTGCTGTCGAGTCGAAGCTTCAATACAGTGGGGACAGACTGGAGTCGAGTAGAGCTGCTGATGAGCAGTCTGGGAAAGGGGACGTGGAGGGAAAGGGGGGGGGGAAGACATGCGAGAGGTTAGAGAGCAAAAAGCTGGAGAGAAAGGCGGCGTTGGAGGGCTGAAGTAGTCAACTCTCCCTCCCTCACCTTCAACCTTGACCTCCTCCAGAAACTCCCATTGAGGCTGTCCACGGCCAGCGGGAGCGGGACTGGCCAACATTTGAACCGCTGAAGAATCGATTATAGTCGGTGGCGTCCAGTTGCACGTTGCACAATGCAGGGTGCAGGCGGGCGCGGCGGGGCTGGTTTGGTGGTGGTGGGTATCGTAAGTTGCAGATACAGACAGGCAGCACACCAGACGGCAAATTGACAGCAAGTTGACAGCACGCAGCACAGCGCAGCACAGCGCAGCACAGCGCATCACAGCGCACCACGGCGCACTGGAGCAGCAGCAGCAGCAGCAGCATGTATGTACCTGCCTGCGACGTTGACCAGGGTTGGCCCATTGGCCCTGCACGGCAGGCCATGCAATGCATCATGCATCAGAGCCAGCCGACCAGCCAAAGCGCGGAGAATGGATCCGAAGCGCAGCCTCCAGTAGGCTGCACTGTGCTCCGTACCTAGGCTAATTCCAGATGCTGGGAAAGAAGGGGCATCAACCACAATCAAATGCCCCCTCACTCACCCACCTATTGTCCGGCATTGCTCCGTGATCGCAGTGGGCAAAACGCTGAGTCGCCGACATGCAGTGGAGCAGCGGTGGCCACAACGGTGGCCGGACCGGGACGCTGTGCCAATCCGGTCCGTTGGATGTGAAACATCTGGGGATGCTTCATCGTAAACTTTGCTGTTTCCGTCTCGTCCATCCGTCCAGTTCCCCTTCCCTTCCATCCTTTTGGGGTTTCAGGTTCTGGCCCGCCTGCCGGTGAGCCCCGGCGGATTGATTGATCAAAGTAGGCTCTCCAACTGACCAGGCCTTGCGCTGCGCTGCGCTGCGCGCCGAGCTAGAGCTTGGCTCATCTGCCAGGATCGCAACGGGGCGGGCGGCTTCTACTCCGAACCCGAACCCGAACCCGATGTCATCGTCAAGGTCGAGCGTGGCTAAAAAAAAAAATTTAAGACGGACCCACCCACTTGGTCTGGCGGCTCGCTCAACCACGCGCCGCCCACGTGGCTGTTTGGTGACGGACGCTGCGTGGGCCGATCCTGTGCACCCCATCATCAATTCATCACGACAAGTGTTTTCGATGCATGGTAGCTTTTGTAGTGTTTGTAGTTGCGCCATGTAACTGGTCTTCTTGAGAGTCGACGAAGAAGTCGCCGTGTCGACGGCTTGCCCTTGGTCGGCAAATTTGCCTTGTCCTGAGGCATGGACCGGACCCACCCATTCGTTCAATTGACGTTAATACGGAGTACCTAAAACAATATTACTGTCAGGGAGAGCTCCTTAAAGCACTAGATGTGTGGATGCAGCCCGCGCATTAACTAGGATCAAACCCTCTGTGAGATAACAGTGGAGATAATGTATTAGAAGTACCTCCGTAGACTAGTTATTACTATAGCGCACTATATACCTTTTAGGTATAAAAGTTAGGTACTATCTGCACCTCTAATTAAACAAATTAAACGTTTTCTATTATCTATACTAACCCTTACCTTAATAGTTATAAGCCTAGGAGGCTTCTATTATTCTTTTTAATTATTATTAAAGATATAAGCTCTATTAGATATTATTAATTAATGCTTACTAATTATTAAGAGATAATTACCCTTTATTATTCTAATTAGTTAAAACACTTAACCTATGCTTTAATTAACTAGTATATTCCTCCTTTATAATATCTAAAGAAACTCTAAATATAGTATTATTATTAAAGAAGGACTAGATTAAATAGTATATATAAATTAAGAATTATATAGAATCCTATAGTATTTAGAAATATATTAATCCTAATAAGGATAAATTACTTAAAGAACCTATAATACCTATATACCTATAGAGGGGTTAGAGACTAGAGGTCTTACTAAATAACCCTAATACTCTTAAGAATTAGAGAATTACTTATAAAGATATAAAGGATTAATTTAATTTTTAATATAAAGAATTATAATTTAACCTTATAAAGTATATAGCCCTATTAAAGTAAATACTAAAGATTAGGGAATATATCTATAAGACTTTATTAAAGAATATATAAGATTCTCTTAACTTTAATACTAAAGTTAAGGATAAAGAGTTAGTTTAATATTATACTTAAAGGATTCTTAAGCTTCTTTAGGATTAGT
Source organism: Epichloe scottii (assembly GCA_021950295.1). Classification (NCBI taxonomy): domain Eukaryota; kingdom Fungi; phylum Ascomycota; class Sordariomycetes; order Hypocreales; family Clavicipitaceae; genus Epichloe; species Epichloe scottii. Next base: position 3,009,349 of record CP083245.1, read on the forward strand.
ATAAGCTAAATATAAAGAAAATACTTATTCTTATAGAAATATACCTTAATAATTATTTATAAGCTAAAGGTACCTATAATTAGTATAAGTAGGCTATAATAATAGAGATATTATAGAGGAATTATTAAGATCTTAAGACTTAATAAACTAAGATAATACTATATAAGTTTATTATATCTCTTTAAAGTAAATTTAAATTATTCTAGAAGAAGTAAAATAATTTACTTAATAAAGGAGAGGATTATAGATTCCTTAAGGTAGTTACTAAGTTTAAAAGAGATTATAAAGCTTTATAGAGTGTATTAAAGTTAGCTAATGCTCTTACTACTAAGAGATTAAATAGTTAAAGTAAATTAGAAAGAATAAAATACCCTTACTCTAGGTATTATACTAAAGAAGCTTTAAAGTAGTAGGAATTATATAATTTATTTAAGGCTATATATAAGCTAAAGGCTACTCTAAAGGACTAGGAAGTTAGGAAAAACTCTAAAGATAATATTAAAAAGTATTTAAAGAAAAATCTATAAGAAAAGTCTAAGGTAATAAGTTAGAAACTAGAGAAAAAGAGTAGTAATATCTTTATACCTTTATAGAATCTAACTAATAACTTAATTATAGTTACCCTAGGTAATAAGACTATAAATATATTATTATTTATATGCTTTAAGTAAGGTTAATAGTTAAAGAAAGCTATAAATTTAACTACTAATACTATAGAAAGTATAGAATTAAGGTAGAATATAGTCCTATATAACTCTAAAGTAAATATTTATATCTTTAATAATATTTACTAGTTTAATTAATCTAAATTTAATAAGACTATTATAATAGAGGTTAGGGCTAGAGGTATAATATATATAGCTTTAGGTTAAGGTCCTATATATATATCTATTATAGACCTTATATTATAAAGCATAAGGATAATTATATTAGAGACTACACTATTTATTCCTAAATTTTATATTAATCTAGTATTAGTAATAATCCTAATAAAAGTAAGGATCTATTAGAATTAGAAGAAGGGATTTCTCTATAAAAGGAACTATCCTATAGTAAGAATTTATAATATTAATAAGCTTTATATATTATTAAGGCTATTAGATAATCTAAGAGAAGCTTACGCTATAATAAGCTAATTACTAAAGCTACCTATAAAGGGAGATATAAAGCTTTAGCATTAATAATATAGTTATCTAGGTATAAAGGCTTTTATAAAACTTATAAATATAACTTTAGGTATTAAATTAATTAGACCTAAGCTTATATAATATAAGATATATACTATAGGTAAAGCTAAGTAATAGAGATTATAGGTTATACCTAAAGGACTTCCTTAAGAACTAGGTTATAGGTTATTAGTTAATCTAAATTACTATAACTCTCCTTATTAGAATAGTAATAGGTATTAGTATGTATTTATATACCTTATAATCTTAATATATTTCTTTTACTTATTTAAAACTAAAGATAGTATTTATAATAGCTTCTATATAATAATAGGCTTTTTAAGCACTTAATTTAGTATTTAACTATAATTTTTATATAGTAATATTAAAAAAGCCCTCTTTATAAAGAATATAAAAGATAAGATAGCCTTTACTAGCATTATAGTCTATAATTTAGCTCCCTTAATACCTAGTTAGAATAGTAAGGTAAAGAGATCTAAGAGGGTAGTTAAGTAAAAAGCTTATATATTAAGCCTTAAGGCTTAGTTTCTATTAAAACTTAATAATAAGGTATTTAATACTATAGTTTATCTCCTAAATTAAATACCTTTTAAGTATTATAGAAATTAGATTATACTATATAAACTTTAGTAGAATTAGGCTAGGAAAACTATCCTTACCTACTTATAGATAGTAGAGATCTAAAAACCCTTAATTACTTATCTTTACGCTTATAGATATAAAGCATTTCTAATAATAATAAAGGCTTTAGAGCATATTAAATTATATAATATAATCCCTTAATTAGAGTAAAAAGCTTATATTAGTTACCTTATTAGTTATAGAGGCAAATCCTAGTATATTATCTAGGTACCTATATTATATAATTAGAAGGTTATTATATTAGTATATATTTAATTTAATAAGAACTCCTCCTTTAAACTAGAAGAAAAGCTAGAATTAGCTTAAAAGGAGAAGATATTAATAATTATATTACTTAAAGAGCTTAAGGCTAAAGATATTAAAGAAGAAATTAGCTAAGACCTTATTAGAATAGAACTTAAAGAGGATAATTAAGCTATTTTACTATTAACTATAGAATAGGAAAATAAGTAGTTTAAAGTAAAAACACTACCTTAAGTATTAGGGTAAGAAGGTAATTATATTAGTATACTTTTAACCCCTCCTAACTCTTCTTATAAGGCACTAGTTACTATAGAGAATATAGAAATTTAGATACTAGGTAATAATACACTATTTTATAAAATTAATAAATTTATATATAAAGTAATATCTAAATATATAGATACTACTATAAATACTAGTAAAATTACTACTAAAGGCAGTAAGGTAGTAGAGAATTATTATCCCTATAATAATAGCATTAATCTAGATAATATTATAACTAGAAAACACTAAAGAAAGGAATTAAGAAAAGCTAGGTAAGTATAGTTTTCTTTTGCTTTTTTAATAGTATTCTAAGGTACTTAATATAGTTTATATATTAAAGATATACCCCTAAAACCTACCTATTATTATTAAGCTATAGCCTTAGCCTATTATAACTACTAGAAGGAAGTAATTATAAAGAAGCTTTTAAAGCTTCTATCCTTAAACTACTAGAAGGATATACTAGATAAATTATTTAATCTAGAATACTATAAGAAGATTATTAACCTTAGCTAGGTTTTTAAATATAAAACTAATAAGAAAGGTATAGTTATAGAGTTTAAAGCTAGAATAGTTATATAAGGTAATTAATAACTAAAAGATAACCTTAATAATTACATAGCTATGCTTACTTTATAATCTCTATATATACTACTTATAGTTTATTATACTAATAATCTTAATACTTATTAATATAATGTTTAGAATACCTTCCTATATATAGAACTTAAATAACCTATCTTTTATAAACCTCTAGAAGGTATAAATATAAGAGGTTATCTCTAGAAGATAATATAAGTATTATATAGACTAAGAGAAGCTCCTTAATAATAGTTCCTATATCTAATATAATTCCTACTAAAGATAGGCTTTATCTAAGAAAAAGAAGACCTATATATCTTTATAAAAGATAGTTTTATCCTATTTTTCTATGTAAATAATATTATAGTAATTATCCTAATAGATTTAAAGTAGAATTTAAAGAGCTTTATAAATAATTAATAAATAGTCTAGATATTAAAGACTAAGATAACCTAAAGTAGTTCCTAGGCATTAAAATTATTAGGAATTATAATACTAAAGAGATATAGTTATTATAGGAATTATATATTTAAAAGATTACTTAGAAATTTATCCCTAATATTATTAATAGTAATTTAAAGAGCTTAATCTCTACTTCTCTCCCTATAGCTATAATCCTTACTAATACTAGTAAAGCTACTAATAAAGAGATTAATTACTATAGAGTAGTTATTAGCTCTTTAGTATATCTATATATTATTAGAAGGCCTAATATAGCCTTTATAGTATTAAAACTTACCTCTTTTATAATAAACCCTTTAGTAAAGTATATTAAGTTTATAAAAGAAGTAATTTTATATGCCTAGAATATAAAGAAGCTATATATCTAATACTTAGGAGTAAATAGCTTTAATATATTATTTTCTAGTACTAATACTTCCCTTAGTAATAACCCTAATATATATAAATTAATATAAGGTTATATCTTTATTATATATAGTGCTATAATTAATTAGAAGTCTAGTAAGTAATATTATATAATAACCTTAAGTATAGAAGCAAAGCTCTTTACCTTAAATTATAGTATAAAAGAGTATATATCTCTTAGAAGGCTACTTTATAATATTAAGGTCTATATACTACTACTATTAATTATTTAGTATAATAATAAGTAAATAATCTATATTATAGAGTATAAGGAAGAAAGGCTTTAAACTAGCCTTAAGTATCTTAATATAAATTAAATATAGATTTAAGAGTAATATACCCTAGGTAATATTAAGGTAAATTAGTTAAAGACCTCTAAGATACCTATAGATAGCTTTATAAAGCCTCTATTAAGCTAAATATATAGGGATTTCTATTACTAGATTAGCTTATAGGAGATTCCTATATAATTATAATACTAGGAATTTATTATAATCTCTTCCTATACTTATTAACTCTAGCTTTAATAGATATCTTAGCTAGGGGGTGTGTTAGGGAGAGCTCCTTAAAGCACTAGATATGTGGATATAGCCTGTGTATTAACTAGGATTAAACCCTCTATAAGATAACAGTGGAGACAATGTATTAGAAGTACCTCCGTAGACTAGTTATTACTATAGCACACTATGTACCTTTTAGGTACAAAAGTTGGGTGCCGTCTGCACCTCTGATTGATTAAATCGAACGTTTTCTATTATCTACACCGACCCCTACCTTGACAATTACAATTCCCTTTGTACTCCGTACAGCTAGTGAACAAGTAACTTTGTGGTGGCCTATCCTGATTGGTAAACATCGCGTGCCTGAGGCCTTGGGACTGCCAAAGGGCATCTTGGGTTCAAATAGTACATCATCACTGCTCATGTGTGTTAAATCATGTTTCGGAATCGCACTGGTCGGGGCAGCTCGTGCCACGTTGTATATTCTTCCTCGTCTGCTTGTTAACCCATCGCCTTGTTCCGATTTGGTCTTCGCTTTGTGATTGTGATTTTTTTGCAACGTCCATTGCACTATTTTGCGCTTTCCACCTCCCTGGTTTCACAAAGAATGAAGCATCTGTCTAGGGCATCAATCTCTTGGGCGTACGAGGATAGTAGCTCGCCAGGTGCACACTCGGCAGGTTCAGGTACCAGGCGACGACGCGGTCGAGGCCAATGCCACCACCGCCGTGGGGGGAACACCGGCGCTTCGGAACACGTCGACATACTCCTTGATACCAGGGCTCTTGGGGTCGACGCCCTTCTTTCGGATGCGGGCCTCCAGCTGTTCAGGCAAGTGAATGCGCTGGCCCCCGGACAAGATTTCCTGCGATCGCATAAAGAAATCGAACGCGTTGGTGACCTTGGGGTTCTCAGGGTCCTCGATGGCATAGAATGGCCTGGCGCCTTCGGGGAACTTGTCGAGCACGTAGAAATCGGTCTTGTACTTTTGACGGATCAGGGCTCCGAGAGCCTTCTCCTGGGGCGTTGACATGTCTTCGTAATCAGACACGTTGCGGTACTCTTCCGGTCCTTCGGCGCGGAGCAGAGCCTGGCCCTCGGCAAAGGTCAGGCGGACTTCCTTGCCAGGCTCGGGTAGGAGAAAATCCTCGGACGGGTAGACAGTTCGAATGAGAGCGATCTGGTCGGCGCACCGAGTGGCAAGACCACGGAAGACGTAAAGCAGGACCTGCTCCAGCATTTCGCGGACCTCAACATAGTCGTCTTCGATTTCCATTTCTAAATCGAGACCGGTGAACTAGGACAGGCACGTTAGACTAAAACTTCGGTGTGGAAAAGACTCAGTGGCTTCCCCTTCTTCTTCTTCTTCTTCTTCTTCTTCTTCTCCAAAACTGACCTCGGTCATATGTCTAGGGGTATTCGAGTTCTCGGCGCGAAAAACAGGTCCAATGCAGTACACGCGCTTTCTCCCACCAGCAATTTCAAACTGCTTGTAGAATTGAGGAGACTGCGCCAAGTAAGCCTGCTTGTCGAAATACGTCATGCCAAAGACGTTAGAGCCGCCCTCTGACGCAGCACCAATAAGGCACGGTGGCTCAAACTGATTGAAGCTCTTCGAGTCGAGATATTCTGCGAACAGCTTGCGCGTAGCCATGCGCACGTCAGCAATGGCTTGCTGCACAGGAGCACGCTTATGCATGGCTGGGTAACTCAGATGAGTAGCCATGCTCGCGCTCGGCACGTTGTCAATCGACGTGGCTTCGACGCCCTTTCGAGCCTCCTCTACCGCAACGTCCGCGCCGGCATCTTCGTCGTCAAAGTTCATGACGGGTTTCCCTGCGGCCACAAGACCCATGCCGAGAACCTCGGGGCCCGGCGCAACGCAGTAACACTTGGTGATGTGCAGCTCGTAATTGGAAACGCGAACGCTCTTGACGGGCTCCAAGGGCTTCTCCAGCTTGCCCTCTATGAGCACAAAACTCTCCAGTGTCAGTCCCCCGATCCATTTCACCATCTGCTTGGAAACGGGCTTGCCCTCGGGACTGGCGGCCACGACACCCTGAATCGCCCAGTTTCTCTCCTCGCGCAACTCGATAAATGCCATCTTGGCGCCTTGCATTCGCGAATTCTGAATCCACCCTCTCACCTTGACCGTTTTGCCAAGATGTGACTCGTTCACATCCTTGAGATTGACTCGTTCAGCAGACACCTTGGTCTGACGCGTAGAAGCACCGTAGTTTTCCTTTGCAAGATCTTCCATGTTTCCAGCGGCGGCCTTGGCAGCAGCCTGTTTGGCCTGGTGTTCAGCCGCCCGCTTCGCCTTCTCAGCTTCCTTCTTAGCCTTTGCCTCGGCCTTTTTCAGTGCTTTTTCGAGGGTCCTGCCTCGCCCTCGCCCTCGCCCTCGGCACCAGCTGCTTCACCAGGCGCGGCGGCCGCTTCGGCAACGGGCTTGGTCGCAGCTTTGGGCTTGGTTGTAGGCGGCGTAGTGATGTCGGCCATGATAGGCTTCTTCTCGTGTGTGTGTTCAGTCGTCGCGTGTGTCGCGGGGTTCGAACTCTGCATGAGGGGTAAAGGTGAGTAGCATTTCAATCAATGAATGTATTCTTCTAGAAATTGGATTCTCAACTGACCCTTTCGCATATGTGGATGTATTGCAATCACCTCCTCTCGTGCAGCTCAAGTGTTGCGTCGCGGAATCTCAAGGACTTCAGACAGGTGAGGTCGAACGAGGGGCAGAAAGTGACTCGGTTGTTGTCGATCGATGAATTTCTACATGTATCCAAACATGCTGGATCTGAGCAAGTAGGGTCCGGATGGCGGGGCATTTGCCGCAGCCCTTTTTGCGGTGGGGTCTTCCTCACCAAGACGCACCCGCCTCCGGTGGCGGAGCACAAAGTCGAGGCCATCTCTGACTCTTACCGACAGCACCTCCTTTCTCGCCCGAGTCACGATATCGACGGCCAAGGCTCATTCTTTATGTATATGACGTAGTATTATCCGGTCTCGGTACGGAGGCAACAAAGTTATCAATGTTCTAAGCAAACAGCGTGCCAACCAGACAATAGAAGAAAGAACTGGCGAACCAGAAAAGAAGAGAGGGGGGGGAAGAACAGATGACGACGCCCCCAAGTCCAGCCCTCCCTAACAATGTATTAAAGTAAGCACTGACATAGAAACAAACGCCCAGCTCCTGCGCCTTCCATATCAAACGCCTGTGCCGTGGTGAAAAAGCAGAGTCAGTCATCAACTCCCGCGGATAAGAATAACAAAAAGAAGAAGACCAGTGAAGAAGTAGTGGCATGCCGCAGCTAATGCAGACGATAAAATTGTGGGACGGGGCATGATTTGGTTTCATCGGTTTGTATGTACAAATACAAGACGTGAAGATGCCTGCCTGCCTGCCTGCCTGCCTGCCTGCCTGCCTGCCTGCGGTCTGGGGGACCGTCTTTGCCGGATGCCGGAGGACATGCCAGGCTTTTCGCATGTGATTGTCGTGCAATGCCGACTCGCTGTAAGACGGTCCCCTATATCAGAAGCAGCAGCCAAAGAAAACCCCAGTACCTCTGATGGAGCATGCCGAGGGGATATCATAGTGAGTTTGATCGCAACAAGTACGTTTTGGCACTTTTAACGGATGGCTTCTAGCCAAAGTGCAGAGCCTCCGCCTTCTCGCACGTGAAGAGATTGATGTGATGATCGCCACGGGCTGCACAACCCAAGATCGGCCGGTGTGGATGGAACGCCGTCGCTGAGATGGGACCACCTCGGTTCTGCTGTAGGAAACTAGAGTAAGGCTCGAGCCGAGAAAGTTCGTTGCCATCCAGGTTGAATACCTTGACGGCATGCTGCGATGTGCCCCTGTTCATAAACACGTTAGCAAGTCTGTGAGTCACTAGTCAGAAATGGTTTTTTTTTTGGTACTGGGTCAAGGCATACACTGCAAAAACGGGCAGATGCTCGTGCGTGCTGGCAGTTCGCAGCGTGTCCCGCGTCGTTTGGAATGAGTGCAATGGCCTATCCATCCTGATGTCCCAGACCTTGATCTTGCCGTTGCGGCTAGCACTGACCAGCTCGCGCTGTCCGCCTCGTTGCATGTGCACACTCTTGATCCATTGTCGGTCTGATTCATCCTTCCACTTGCGTACCATGGAGTCCTGGGGGCGCTGTCTCGTGTCGAATACTCGGACAGCACCGTCACCGAACCCGGCAACAAAGATGTTGCCAGTCATTTGATCCGAGGTCAAAGATGTGACACATGAGCCAGATCGAGCCGGTATATCCATGATGCAAGTCTCGTGCGCAGCATACCACACGCGAATGACTCTCACATCTCCTGCCACGAGAACCCGCCCAGTAACTTGCTGCCAGTCGAACACCATGCCAGAGTTCACGTTACTGGGAACCATATGCGTCAAAGCTCGCCAGGAAGTCGCAAGCTCAATCTCGTCATCCGAGTCGTAGTTGCGATAGACGCGCACCACACCATCGGAAGAGCCAGTCATCAAGAATGCCTGGTCGTCTTCATTGATGAACCTCATATCGCTGATCTTTGACCCCTGGGGGTTGCCGTTGGAGAATCGGCTCAGCCTGCTCTGCTTTTTCCAGTCCCATAGGTACACAGTGTTCCCTTCATCCGAGACGGCCAAATGATCCTCGTATTGATGAAATGTCATCTTGGCTGGCTGGGCACCATTATTCACGATGCCCAACTGATTGTTCCACTTGTGAGTGCCCGCGATCTGTTTGAGGGGTTGCGTCTCCCGGAGCATGTTCTCATTGCGAGCTCTTCTCCACAGACGCGCATTGTACTCGGTACTACCAGGCTCTTCTGCCTCGCTCGGCTTCATTTGTGGTTCGCGGAAATACTCAATGGACCACTCGAGAAATCTGCTTTTGCGCGGCAGACTAGGGGGCTTGGAGAGGTCCCTTTCCTCATAAGCACCAGTCGTTGGCTCGCGCGCAACATTGTATGTCGCTGGTGCTGACGCTTGGTCAATCTGTTCCGGAGGAGCAGCCATCTGATCCGGACCGGGCTTGGACGACGGGGATCGCGGAGGAATTGGGCTTGCAGGAGTGTTTGGCCTTGACTTGTCCTCGCTCCCAACAAGCGATTGGAAGAGCAGACTGGCTGTCCGCCGAAGCAGCCCGGGTGATGGAAGCGGAGCGATTGCCTGTCCACCAAAGTTGGATCTTTGCGCTGCGTGTGCCGCATTTCTCAGAAAAGCTGCTTGCCTGGCTCGAGTCTGGATTTCTCGCATCGCCACCTGGGCGGCCTCTCCTACGGTGGAATTGATCAGGGCATTGTGAACGTAGTCGACGACGAGTGTGGCTTCACGCTGAACCTCGGGGTGCGGGTCAACGCTAAGGATCAGTGCATGCTTCCAGCAAGCCATGTAGACGGTATTGTGAGAAAGCCCCCGGGCTGCTGGCTTGATCGTGCCGTCCTGTTTCCTATTGTCTGGCCGCGCGTAATGCAATCCCATCTTGTAATCCTGCCCGTCGTCTCGCGGTGGGTAGGTCAGATACTCCTTTTCTTCTTGTAGCTGCTCGTAAGCAGCCACGAGGAATTTACTCTCAAACCGAGCAATGAACTGAGAGAGGAAGGAGAGAAACTCCTTTCGAACCATTGGGCTGCCATCCGTACCCATTTCCAGGATCGTCCAGGCTATCGACTCTTCGATACGGGCCACCTCTTCCGTCAAGTCCGGGATGCCCAGGAAGGTAGTGAGTGCATGGATCATCGCCGCGCGAACTTCACAGCAAGGGTCCCGCATCAGATATGCCAACTTCACGTAGGCGTTTTCCCTGATGCCGCGCCATTTCGCCTCTGGCAGGTCTTGCCATAACTGGCTGATACATAGGCAAGCCCATTGTCGGAGCAGTGGGTTGGTCTCATTTTGTAAATGAGCAAGACAGTAAGACATGATGTCTGTTTGGTTGCAGACCATTTGCCCGTTCTTGTAATCCTTGCACAGCATCGCGAGGATGAAGGCGCACATGGCCTTGTGCTCGTCACTGTCAACAACGGGGAGACCCTCGGAAGGTTTCAGGATTTGCGCGAAGTAGCTATACCCGCTATCCTTGATCAGATCTTGTTGGCAGGATATGTCTACCGCGATAAGCCTCGCCCAGATATAGACCATAACAGGTTTGAGCTCGGCCGCGGCAGACTGCAGAAGCTTGAGCACATAGGGAAATATTCCTATACTAAGGGCCAGTTGGACTGACCATGGCCCGAGATCCAGAAATCTACCCAGCAGAATGAGAGCCCGTACCCGATGCTGCTGGCTGAGCAGGACTTGCAGAACGACGGGAAGTTGGTCCGGTGGCCTTTGTGCCATGGCATCTCCCTCGTCAAATACACGTCAAAGGCGGTCAACTGTTCTGTGAAGAAGGTGGAGTTTTGGTATTCGTAGTCCATACCCTCGCTCTCCTTCTTCTCCAGCATAGGCAGTTGCGCCAATGCCATGTCGACGGCCAAGTCCCACGTCTCCCATAGCGGATGCTGATGGGTGTCGGGCAAAGCCGGGTAAGATTGGGGATGACAGCCATATACAGTCATGACTCGCTGTGCCAAGAGGAAGTTCCTGAACAGCGCAGCAACCATCAAATCTTGACGGAAAAATTTACGAAACAGGTCTCGGGGTAGAGTTGTCCATGCAATACTATCAGTAATAGCAGTGAAAATCCAGTTGAGCTCTCCGAGTGGTGTCCGTCTCTCCTGAAGACGTCCTGGAAGCTGCTTGGCACGTTCAGGTGTCAAGTTGGTCTTGAGTGGATTCTGAAGCACGAAGAACCACAATGCCATCTCTATGGGCGTGGTCAAACATGCTGTAAAGAGATCGGCTGGCAATTGCGGGTTGGTAGGGAGATTTTCCTTGACGGCGCAAGCAGCCAGATGTATGTAGGGTCGGAAGTTTGTCTTCTCGTAATGAGGATCTCGGTCCGCTGCTTCCTCCTCCTCCTCTTCGTGCTTCTCCACAAAGCGGTGGTAATTGTTGAGGATGTTTCCAGCTTCTGAGCAGTCCCAGACAAATATTGTTGGGGCCTGCAACCAGTGCTGCAAGTCATATAATGACACCGGAATATACTGTGTATAGTTCTTGTTGAATACCCATATTTCTCCAGACGCAGTAGGCTTAGGCACACCGTGGCCATTGTAATGCAGCAGAACTCGTTCATCTTTGGCATTGCGACGCAACGACACACAAAACTTCTTAGTTTCCTCCACTGACGGATCGAGGTACTGCTTATAGCGAGCCCGGATGGCCAGGGTCTCGTACTGCGCTTGGAGCGCCTTGCCAATGTTCTCCAGCGCTTTTTGAATGGGGGCTACTGTCGGATCAGTCCAAGCCTCGAGTTTGGCACCCGGGGTTGTCTTGAGCTGGTCGGGCGGTTCAACCCCAATGTTCAGGCACACAGCCAGCGCAGCGGAAACGGTTTTGAGCCGATCTCTCTGTCTCCAATCTTGAAGCTCATACTCCAGACGCTTCGGTTTGCCGGTCGTCTCGTGCCGCTTGTCTGTAAAATACATGTACCAGTTCTGATAGGGCATTGTTAGCATGTGGCTAGGATCAAGCAGCGCAAATCAGGTTGTCCCAATAGGTCTTGTCATTACGTTGAGACAGCATGTCGTGTATATACTGGCCACTGGCGATTCTGCATCCGCACTGCAGGTGGTATCACAATCATGACATGACAGGCACGTGTCCCATTTGCGCGACTCGAGCAGCGGCGACCAGCAAGACTCGGGACATGTGAGCGAGGAAAGGGTTGCGTACGTACACTTGCTAACTGTGAGATAATATGCTCGGATTGATAATGGTCCTCAAAGCCATGGCGCGCGCCCCATTCGCGAATCTCTTCCTCGGTGTCGGAATCCTCGACAGGGCGTGGTGCGTAATCACTCTTGGATCGCTGTAGCTGTGGTTTAACTGGTCGTTTGGGCCTGTCGTGTTCAAAGTCATCCCGCACTCCAGTAGCGGCCACGCCATTCTTCCGACCAGGAACGCCCGACGGCCGGATGTTGTCAGCGGTGCCGTTGGAGACATGGTCGCGGTCGGGGCTGCTGTCAGCTTGGCCACGGAATCTCGAAGTTGATGTTTCGCCATTGGTGGTCGGGGCCAACGACAACGACCCATTGGGGTCGGTTCGTAGTGTCATGGCCGCAGAGCTTCCATGGGTCGCGCAAGAATAATCGTCTTGTCGCGTGGGCGACGACGCTTCGTGGTGCAGGCTAGCCGAGCGTGAGGAAGCCGGTTTGGAGGAGGAGCTTGGTCCTGGATGAGGATGGCACAGCTGGTGGTGCTCGCACTGCTGTTGTGGAGGCGACGGGACTGGAGCTTGCTGCGAGTGCTGCGAGTGCTGCGCATGCTGCGTATTATGCTGCGCCGGCAGCTGCTGGGTTGAAGCGGCCGTCATTGCGCCGGTAAATGAAGTGACTGAGTGGTCTTTCCTGGCTGGTCTTGCCTTGGTCCGATCTGGGTCTAGCCTTCCTATTCTTTCTTCCTTTCTTCCTTTCTTCTTTCCTTCCTTCCGTTCAATATGTGTCAGGCCTCTTGCTGGTCTGTGATCGGTCAAAGCAAGGCCAACCTAACTGTACTTGGGTGGAGAAGATGCAATGTATGAAATGCACAAGAAATAAATGTGTCTACGACACGGCACAAGAAGCAGATGATTCGACAACACAAAGAGGTGAATGGCTGGATGTAACTCTTAAGAATAGCCAATCCATGAATCCAAAGTCGTGTTGCAGCTTCGAATGAGGCTGAAGCCGGCCAGCTTGCCGGCCAGCTGCCTGCCAGCTGTGCAGCCAGTTGTCCGCCAAAACACCACCAATCTCAACACCCTCCCTTGTCTGGTGGCGGGACCAGCCCACAAGAAGTCCATAATCCAAGTAGTCCGTCCGTAGGGGCCACACGAACCTACTCCAGATCACATCCACCCCATCCACCCCATCCACCCCCTCGATTTCGGATCCCGGCGTTGCTTGCGCAGCTAATAAGATGAACAAAATGGGCCAAGAAAAGTCACCCTGCTTCTTGACCGACTATGAAATGGCGCTCTGTTGCCTAGTTGTGTTGCTTGCCGATTGGCGCCTCTCACGCAAAGGCGGTTGACAAATGACGGCCTGCAGCTCAAGACACAGAATGATGTTGGGCAGCTTACACGGTATCGCCGAGCAATCTGCTCTCATTCGTTGCATTATTATCCAACCTGCCAACCTCTATCTTCAATATGCAACACAGTCGTTGGCTCCAAACCCGATATTCTTGTCTGTCTTAACCGTGTTTTCTCCAGGCTGGTAACCTGCAGGTTTTTTCTATTGGGTCTTTTTTGAGGGCAGACAAACTCAATTGTCGAAATAGCCTTGGCTGACGAGATGATGTATTGCGATATCATTTTTGGGGGTATAGAATAACTTCAGGCTTGCCTGGTGGACGCGTTACAGACAAGTTTGTATTAGGATACATCTTTACTGCCGCAGGTTCGTGCTTCTTCCAAGGTATCGCACGTGGGCAGTGGACATGCCTTTACCAAGCGGTACGAGCAAATGGCCAAACGTCAAAGAATTGCACCCAGATCTGGCATCTGACCATGCACTTTTGGCAGGAATCCCGTCCTTTCGTCATTACGGCCACTCCAAAGTCTTGTGCTCGGTCTGGATGGAGGCCAGCATCTTGAAGTAAGGGGTTTTCACGGTTCAACATGGTACGGAGTACATGCATTGCATGGTGTGAAGGTGGATGCCGCCGCCGCACCCTCCACCCTCCACCCCTCCCTGGCCAGCCAACCCCTTGATTTCCTTCTGCCTGGTCGCCGCATAATTACCGGTTCGTCGTTTCTTCATAAAGACATGTCTGCCTCCGTGCATGTGCTGGCTGCACTAGACTCCAGACCGTTTCTGTTTGTGCGTATCCGTGAGCTTGCATCGACAAATGTACAAAGGATGCTTCGCTGAGGGAGATGAAACTGGCGCCGTCATTGGCCAGGCCAGGATTGTCAACGTGTGGTGTTACGCTGCTCCGTCCAAGTGGGTGTGCCCTGATAGGTCCATCCGTAGCCCTTTTCCGAAGGTTGACGAGATAGTACAATTGCAGGCCGGTCATTGTCATTGTCCATGTCAGGTCCTCTACGGAGTAGTCCTCCCCAAAAGTGCCCTCCCTGACCTCACTCACCAGTGTCACCGCCCAACACCCAACTTTGAGTGCGCCATCAAATGAGACCCCCTTTCTGTGCCTCGTCTCCGCCAGACTGACTTGACTGTACACTTCCAAATGGACGCATGCTCCGTATTTTAGTATGTTCGTAATGATGACGTGCATGACAAAAGGAGAAGAAGGTGCTTCGAGTGAAGGACCTGGAGGAGCCTCATCCACCAACCGAAACGACACTATAATAATAAAGGACTGGATATGGACTGGACTGAGCACAAGCACAGGCACAAGCACAAGCCAGCAGACTTGGGACGGACCCGGCACGTAGTTCCTAGTCCCGCAACTCCTGAACTTCCAGAATTAATACCAACTCCCAGACAAACCAGGCTCTTTTTGCCTGCGTGCCTGCCACCTGCCACCTGCCACCCGCCTTCTTTCTTGACCTTTGGCGACGAGACTCCCCAGTTGTCGCCTCCACCATCCCCTGACACACCCGTATGTTCTGGAATCCACCCCCCCAAGAAACGCGGCTGGCCAAAAAATCGTTGACAACCTCCCAGCTCCGGCCCACTAGATGCTCACCCAGCCATCTTCAGACTCGGGCGCCGGTTTCCTTGCTCCCGTCTCCATCTTCACCTGGAATTGACGAGTCGCTGCTTTTGGTTTGGCGATTAGCTGAAGTGCCTCGTCGTCCGTGTCGTCTGTGTCGTCTTTCATCCTCCGCATCCTCGACACCGTCTCTCGTGTCCGACTCGAGACTCGAGACCTCTCGTCCGCACCATACATACTCGGCCTGACCTGTTCGCTTAATATCTCGATCTGATTCTCGGGGAGGGCAGCGCATCGCTTTAGACGGCATCCCCAATCCCAGTTGGGCAGTTCTGTCGAGCCTCTGTATCCGATCTACGCTTTCGACTCGACGAATCATCGACTACGGAGCTTCTGTTTGCCCCTGAGCTGACCGGCCCTCCGGTCCCTGGGCAATCATGGCCTTCCTGTTCAAATCCAAGAAGAACCACGACCGCGCGTTGTCGAGTCGCGATGGCAACTCAGGGTCGCAGGGATCTATCCAGAGCGCCGGCGCTCGCATAACCCGCGATGATAAAAATGCTGCTCACCGAGCCACACCTACCGGAAGCTTGAACTCTGTCGACGAGATCGCTACTGGCAGCCCTGAGCAGATCCGTCGCGGTGGAAGTATAGAACAGGTGCAGCCCTCGGATTTAGCCGTAAGTCACGTCGGCCATCTCATTTCTATCTTGGATCTTTTGCATCCTTTGCTAATCGGTTGTCGTTTTGGCAGCTTCGTAACGGCCCACCGACATCGAATCCCAATGCCTCCTTATATCCCTGGTCGCAACGGCGGCTGACGTACACACCATCGAATCCAACCCCATTCCCTCGATATGGCGCCGCCGTCAACGCCACAGCATCAAAAGAAGGTGACATATACATGATGGGCGGCTTGATCAACAGCTCGACAGTCAAGGGGGACTTATGGATGATCGAGGCTGGTGGCAACCTGGCCTGTTACCCTCTCGCAACAACTGCCGAGGGCCCCGGTCCTAGGGTCGGCCATGCTAGTTTACTTGTTGGCAACGCGTTCATTGTTTACGGTGGTGATACCAAGATTGAGGAGTCTGATGTTCTTGATCAGACCTTGTATCTACTGAACACATGTGAGTGGAACAGGCGTGGTCGCTGTCTTGACCAAGCAACAATGACAAGAAGCTAATGATACCATGACGACCAGCCACGAGGCACTGGTCTCGCGCATTGCCAGCTGGCAATCGGCCTCCTGGACGTTACGGTCATTCCCTCAACATCCTGGGCTCCAAGATTTACATATTCGGAGGTCAGGTTGAGGGGTACTTTATGAATGATCTCTCTGCTTTTGACCTGAATCAATTGCAATCCCCCAACTACATGTGGGAGATCCTACTGCCGAGTGACACCTCTAATAAGACGCCAGCTGCCCGTACAAACCATTCTATGGTTACATTCAATGACAGGCTGTATTTGTAAGTAGGAAAAGCCTTGCAAAGTCTGTCTTCTCAAAAACAGGTGCAGCATACTGACCCGATCGTTTCCATGAAAGATTTGGTGGCACCAACGGCTTCCAGTGGTTCAACGATGTCTGGTGCTACGATCAAGCTTCAAACTCCTGGTCCCAGCTAGACTGCATTGGGTACATACCCGCTCCGAGAGAAGGCCATGCCGCTGCTCTAGTTGACGATGTCATGTATGTGTTTGGCGGTCGCACGGAGGAGGGAACCGATTTGGGAGATCTAGCTGCCTTCAGGATCAGCTCGCGGAGATGGTACACCTTCCAGAATATGGGACCATCACCTTCTCCACGATCCGGCCACAGCATGACTACGGTTGGCAAGTCGGTCGTCGTTCTCGGTGGCGAGCCTAGCTCAGCCACTACCACCATTAATGATCTAGGCATCATGTATGTTCTTGATACGACTAAGATTCGTTATCCCAACGATGGCCAGCAAGGAGCTCAGCGCGCACCACAAGGACTCCGCCGACCTAGCACAAGTGACGCCACAACCCATGCGAATCGGCAATTACCCCCGGCTGCTGTCTCACAGGATTCACGGAAACCGGGAACAGCTCCTATGGTCGCTGCTGCTGCTGCTTCCGCCGCAGGAGCCACGGCAACTCCTGGCGCAAGACCTACGAATGGTTACAGCTCACCGCCCCCACAGGACCAGATCCGATTACTTCGCAACAAAATCTAGGCGCTCCTTTAGCCCCTCCCTCAGCCCCTCCCTCGACAGGTCCTCCATCCAAGCTTCCTAGAGCCGGGACCGCACCCAGTCCTGCCGGGCCACCTCCCCAAGGGCCAACTCCAGCTAAACCGACGGTAGAAACTTCAAGCATTGGTCGAGTCCGAGGCGCCTCCGCGGACCGGGGTGGCGCATCTGGCTCTCCGCAGACAACGTCGACCCCCTTCGTTCCTGCTGCTTTTGCTGCGAATACTGGCGGTGCGGCCGAGAATGACACAGCCACCGTCAATGGAAGATGGACACCTACCCAGGCGGTTCAGGCTGCGCAGTTGGGAAGAAATGGATCGAAGCAGGAGCATTCCACCATTGAACCAGGCAAGGGAGGCCAAAGAGGACATCGTCAACTACAAGGCTCTGTAGACAGCTCGGCCGAAACAGGAGCGAGGGCCATGCGGCCTTCGTCTCCTCCCTCCCACACGACAGCCGAGCAATCCGCTTTCTCGGCGATCATCGGGCAGGAACTCACAAACCGTTGCCCTGCTCAAGGAATTAGACTCGGCAAGGAACAGAAATGCGTGGTATGCCTCTGAACTGGAGCTGGCGCGGAAATCAGGCTACGTCTCCGCGGCCACAATGAGTCCTCTTGACGCCAAAGCGGCCGAGACTTTTGACGATGAAGATCGACCGCTTATCGAAGCTCTCTTGGCTATGAGAATGGAATTGGCAAACGTACAAAGCGCTGTAGACAAGCAAGCAGTTCTTGCCGCCAAGCAAATTGCCGAGGCCGAGAAACAACGCGATGCAGCCATCCAGGAAGCGGTGTATGCCAAGGCCAAATTGGCTGCGCAGACGGGCGGAAGCGTGTCGAGTACTCCGCAGCTGGATAGCGAACGCGATGAGCCAGCTGATCGTTCTGGTGAAATGGGCAAGAAGCTGGCTGCGGCATTGCACTTGCAAAAGGATCTCAAGTCTCAGGTAGAGCACCTCAAAAATGACTTGGCGGCAGAGAGGAATGCGCGCCAGCTGGCAGACGACACCACTTCCGCTGCCCAGAAGCGGTTAACGGATTTGGAGACCTACAAGCAGCAAACGTCCTCTGAAGTCGGTCAGTTAAAGGCAGAGCTACATATGGTGCAGCGGGAGGCCCGTGAACAATCCGTAATGTGTGCCGAGGCCGTGGCCGAGCTAGAGTTGACCAAGGTGGAAAGAGGCGAGTTTGAATCTAGATACAACGAGGCTGTTGGCTCATCAAGGAATCATGATGAAACATTCGAATCGTTGCGAAACGCCGTCACCGCATCACAGGATGCCAGGTCACATCTGCAGAGGAAGCTTGAAGAAGAACGCGCCGCTCGCGAGAAAACCGAGGACAAACTGAGCAAGCTGAGAATGGAACACGAGGCTCGCACAACCGAGTTGATTGCCTCTACCCAGCGCCTGCGCGATGCCGAGGAACTTGCCGAGACGCACGCCAACGAGGCGCGAACCCACCGCCAAGCACTCTTATCAGGACTCGACAAGATTTCCACTCGAGAATTGGCTGACGGAGGCAAAGGTGACGGCGAACGTATCTTGGCCCTTCAAAAACAAATCGCAACCGCCAACGAGTTGGTCAAGAAGTATCAACAAGAAGCCAACAACGCGGCGGACAAGTTGCGAAGTGCCGAAGAGCGAATTGCCGGGCTGGAGCAGTACCAAGAGCAATCTAGCAGGGAAGGTGTTGCCATAAGAAGACAGCTTCAGTCCTCTTTGAGGGAGACGCAAAGCCTGTTGGCTGGACACAGTGATCTCAAAAACCAGCTTGCGGCGCAACAGCTTGAGACGAACGCGATGACTGTGCAACACAATGCACTCAAAGAGATTCTGGCTGAACGCGGCATTAGCCCGACCACTGCAGTCCGATCTCGGGGGCTCACTAGTCCAAGGACGAATTCTCCTGAGCAAACACGCCTGCGAGACTTGGAGACGCAGCTTGCCAGTGCTGCTGCTGCTCACGCGGAGAACAGACGGCAATTCGCAGCTCAGCAGCAGGAGTCTGAGATGGCCTACCGCGAGAAGCTCCAACAGCTTGAGAGCGACTACATGTCTGCAGTATATTGCTTCAGAGGCGCAGAGAAGGTGTTGAAGCAGCTCAAAGATCAAATTTCCCAGTACGAAAAGGACAACGGACGTCTCAAGGCAGAGAACGAAGAATTGGAAGGCGAACGAGATGGGCTGAAGCAAAGGGTCGAGGCTTTGATTTCTGAAACACAGGCATCTGGGTTCAAGCTGGAGAGGAATCTTGAAACCTTGAAGAAGGACGTGGCCGACAACAAGAAGCAGCGCGATGACGTTCTCAAGACGATGGAGCAACTCAAATCGGAGAATGCGCTTCTCGAGCAGCGTGCCGGCGATGCCGAGCAAAAGGTGGCCTTGCTTCTCGACCAAGTCGAGCACTCAGTTGACAACTATCGACGACGCAGCCGCCAAGCGCCCAGCATGAATTCAGAGAGCACCAACGGCCTGGTGCTTGGGCATAGCCGCAACGAGAGCTCGGAAAACGAGAGCGAGTACAGCGGGAACAACCTGGATGCGAGAAATAGCACCGCGCTTGACAATCTTGCCAGCGAGCTTGAAACGCTACGAACTCACTGGGAGGCCACCAGCAAGAATTATCGACTGAGCACCAACTTTGACTTTGACACTCCTGCCATCAGCGGCAAGAAAACTGAAGAGGGCGCCGCAAACCCGGGCCTCAGCGAGAGTCTTGCTGACTGGAGAAAGAGACTAGACACGGAGAATCATGGCCACGGCGGAGGTGACAAAGCTTAGAAAAGAAATCGAGCGCTTGCTCTCTCTCTCTCTCTCTCTCTTCTCTACATGATGAAGACAAGTTGCCTCCAGAGGCGTCCGGAATTCGCTACGCAATCATGACAAGACTATATATACCCAGTCGTCCGCTTCAGTTTTATTATCATATTTATTTTGCTTGCTTGCCTGCCTTGCCTGCCTGCCTGCCAGGGGTGCTGAGAGAATCATGACTTTCGCGGTGGCTCTAACGCGTGTTTGTACATTGGTCCATTAAGTTTTTCTTGCTCTTCGTGGCCGGATCCTCAACGAGAAAAGTCAAGAGCAATCTGGGTGTTGGGGAGGACTTGCTCGATGATGTAAACTCTTTGTTCTCGGCCATCATATTTTGCCCCCCCCCTTTTTTTTTCTCTTCCTCCCTTTCTCTTTCTTTCCCTTTTTTGTTCAACATAATCACCAGTTTGGGTCTCACACGAGAGAGTCTTGGTGTGAGTTTCCAAAGGGTCCGGATAATACCCTTGTTTCTAAACATCAATGTCTAAATTTTATTTATGCTCGCAGCTTCTGCTCTATGTACTGCTTCATGTACAATTTGTTCCTCACCGCCTTGCCAGTGCTGAGCTGGACCGAGTTTGTATTTTCGTCATATTCTCTGTAATGTGAAGAAGTATGAAGTATGGCAGCGGGATGTATCTCGGGAGATTTTTTCTTCTTCTTCTTGTTCTAAGAAAAGCAGGGGAGGGAGTGCCGTTATTGAGTTGCTTGTGGGCACATTCTGTCCTGTATGTCTAATTTTATATCGTTTGCGATGATGTGATGTTGCTCAGGATGATGAATTGACTACAACTATTGCTCACATGTTGAAGATGGACGAATGCCTTTGTAGTGTGATGTGTCACCGTCGACGACTTGGACCCCAATATTGAAAGACTTTTGTTTTCAACCCAGCATTGTCTCGCGAACAACCATATACCAGCCCCGTCACCAGCGTAAGCGCCTTCGTAATTCATGGGGAAAAGAACCCAAAAGTCACGCCGATGCCATCAATCGCTTCTGCACACGAATGCATCTCGAAAAGTCAAGTTTTCTTCCCTCCTGGGGCATGTGCTCCCCGCTGGCAATGCACAAGACTCGCATCTTGGGATCGTACCGCAGCCCAGTCAGCAGCTTTGGTGTGATTAGGAAGTACTGGCTCGAGTGTTCACGGCACGCAATCTCCACCATGCGTTCGTGGACCATGCGTTCGTTGCGGGGATCCATGCCCTGGTTGATCTCGTCGACGACGCGAAAGGGTGACTGGGCCATGGACTGGAGGGCCATGAGGTAAAAGATGGTTGAGACGGCTCTCTCGCCGCCGGATTGACGGTGAGCAGTGAGCTGTTGGAGTGTTTCGTTTTCTCTGAGTAGAATAGGCCAGGTTAGCATTGATGTGAGTGATGGCTGGCGTGAGCTCGGGGAGGGGTTCGATGGATGGAGTTGATGTACCGGAACTTGACCATGATGTCTAGTGCCCATTGCGAAAAGTCCTCCTCCTTGTGGACACGCACCTCACCCGCACAACTGATCTGCTCAAAGTTGTAGGCGAACGCGTCGTTGATCTGTGATACGAGTTCCTCGAGCCTGGGCTCCCATTTGCCCATGATCTCCGCGAGCTGCCTACTCAGCGACTCGAGTTTCTCATTTGCACTCTCCATCTTCCGCTTGAGACGAGTGATTTCTTCGGCGCGTCTCTCGAATTCCCGAATTACGTTTGGGTTGGCAGCGTGGATCAGTTCGAGCTTGGCCTCCTCTGCTGAAATCTCCATTTCCACCTCCTCGGGGTTTTCCTCCGAGAGCTTGGTTAAAGTCTCACGCAATTCATCGTCAGAGCCGAGAAGCTCGCGAACCTCTTCGCCTAGCCGTCGCCCGATATCCTTTGCTTTGTTCGTTTCCTCTGTGACCTCCTGGACCCTTCGTCTTTCTTCCTCCAGTTCATTCATGATGCTGGCATTGCGTTCCTTTAGTCCCTCGACATCCGAATTCGCTTCGATTAGCCAGATCTTGGCCTCGGCTAATGCTAAATGAACCTCTCGGATCTTGTCGGTGAGCCTCTTGTGTCGATTTGCCAGCCGAGCACGCCGAACGACTGCCTTGTCCCAGCCATAATGGATATCTTGCATGTTTTGTCTGGCGTCTCGAATAGCCTGCTCGTGCGCGGCCTTTTGCCGTTCTTCCTGTTCTACTTCATGTTAGCCTGCTTTTGCAAGAGAAAACGCTGGCCGAATCCATCTGAATCGCTCACCCATCTTTTCCGGCAGTGATTGCCACTTTTGGTATTCCTTCTGCAGATCGCTCTTTTCGTTTCGCAACGATTCCTATTATCTGGTTAGCATGGAAACGAACCTGCCGAATCCGACATCGTCTTTACTAACAATTTTCTCAGCGATGCTCGATTTTTGTGATTCGATATCATTATACTTGGCATCGAGTGTGATTTTCTCTTCCTTGAGTGCACGTCTCTTTTCGTTGGCTTCCGCCAAGCCTCGCTTCAGCTCCTCTTTTTCCTGTTCATCAACCGGTTGCAGCGTCCAGAACCTTCCCTTGTAGATGTTCTTCGTAATGGTCGTCATAGCTTGGGGCCCATATTCTCTTCGGCGACGAATAGTGAACATCTGCCTTCCAGCAGCCCACTGGTTGATCTTGCCGTTGCTGACAAGCCGCTCATAAGCTTCATCGTTATGCTCGCCTTGCGCCACACCAGATTGATGCAGTCGTTTCTCCGCACACAGCATTGCCAGGACAGGCTCAGGTCCAGTCAGGTAGTCTATGGCGAACCCATCCAGGCCGAACTGTGCTGCCTCTTGATGTTCAACCGGGGACCTATACGCAGACAATGGATTTGAACAAGTTCGAACGACGACTGATAAACTCATGGCCCGGTAAAGCTGATCGGTGAGTTTCTTGTAATCGTTCTTGGTCTGTGCAGTGAAGCATAAAAAGTCATCAATCTGGAGCATGGCTTGTATCTGATCAGAGTAGCGCTCATCCTTGACTGAGCAGCTAACTATTGGCGGCCCAAACACTTCTTTTTCAAAGTCTTCTCGATGCTCTCGTATCCATTCCCATCCTGCTGCCACGTCTGGAAAGTTTTTACGCAAAATGGTCTCCTGTTGACCTTGTTGCGTGTTGAGATCATCCGCTTCTTTTTGCATCCGCTTCGATTCAGCCAAAATATGATTCGCCCTTGCTTTCAAAGTTTCCACTTCTGTCCTAATTTGACGCTGCTCAGCTTCGAGCTCTCGAGAAGTATGTTCCTCAGCACGCTAGGATTCCACTCGTATTAGCCACGTACATGACGTTTGATATGCCTCACTTCCGGAAACCCGTCGCTTACAATTCTTTGGTTCCAGTCAGCAGCATTAAACTCGCCAGGGCGATTCTTTAGATCTGCTTTAAACGCTGTAATCTTTGAACGAGAGCCAGCTAGTTCTTTTCTCTTCGCCTCGAATCCCTTTTGCTCCGCTTCTAGTCTATTGTTCATCTCTTTGATTTCATCTGCTGCTTTGCCGATGTCGCGAGCCACGCTTTGGGTTGCATTTTCGGCGCCCTTGAGAGCCTTCTCTTTAGACTGCAATGCTTCCTGAATCTGCCGAGCATACTCCTGCTTCTGATTGACGGCCTCCAACGACGGCCCGCTCTCTGATTCCAGGCGTCGCAGGGATCGCTCGGCTTCTTTTTTATCATGTTTGACTTTGGCATACTTGTCGCGCGCCTCCTGGTATTTCGCCAAGACCAGCGCTGATTCGAGGTCTCGCACCTTTTGCTGAATCTCCTCTCTTTCGCGAATTCTATCCACGTCGGCTTGAAGTCCTTGCTGTCGAGTTTCCAAAGTCCTCAGTGTTTCCACATCGGTGTGAACACTTTGGGCTACCTCCTTCTTGTCTTTGTGCAGCTCCTGAAGTTGCCTTTGCCACTGCAACATCTCCTCTGGGGCTGCAGCACGCAGAGTCTCATGAAGCAGGTCAATAGGAGTACAAGCAGCAAATTCAACAACTCGATCTTGAGGCAGAAATTGGCAAAGGTTGTCAACTTGAATCTTGAGCGACCGCATCAGGTCTTGTATTTTTTTGTGGGTTGTCTCTTTCCCGTTGAGCCACCATTTCTGGTTGTTTTGCTCGCGGCGAATCTGAACCTTAATGACATAATTGCTTCGGTCAGAAGGTTTCCTGTGCAGCTCGATCTCGATCGTCGCAGAATCTTTGCCGTGCTTGACAAACTCCTTGACAGACCCAGCACGTCCTAAGTGCTTGGGACTATATCCGAGACCGAGGCAGATAGCGCAAACAAGGGAGCTTTTGCCAGTGCCGTTGGGACCAATGACCATGTTCAAATGAGGTCCAGGGAAGAACTCTGCCTTTTCATAGGTTACGAAGTTTTGAACAGTGACACGAACGATGGCACCGGGTTTGAAATCCTTCATAATGTCACTGCTGGATACGATGTTCAATGATCTAGCTCCCATGTTGGAAGGGCCTGTATCTCCATCGCTCTGTGATTCGGAATCGAGTCGTCGTCGCTTCGGCGAGCCTAATGTCGCGGCATCAACGCCAAACCTCGCATCGCCGCTATCTTCGGGGTCTTCCGTTTCGGAACGCCGTCGTCGGCGTAACGACAAGCGCGGCATAGCGCCCGAGTGGTTTGAGCCTTTTTGCTGGAGGGTGATGCGAATACCATAAGTGGGTTGAAGCCGCAAATGGAGAGGTTGAAAGAACCTTATCGACGACGGACCAGTAGGTCCCTGGTACTTTTCGACGCGTGAGCGCGCGTTGAGTAAAGCACCCCAAAGGGGTACGCGTGGGGCTCCTTCTACTTTCAGTTTTCAACTCTCCGGCTTGTAGAAGAATTATTGTCCACATTTGCGTTCACAGTAGTCCGTAGTGGACTTGCACAAATATCGTTATCCGGCCAGGCGTATTCCGTATCATATCACAGCATAATTCGCAATTGCTGTAAGCCTCCTTTACCCGAATTCAAAGAGGTTAAAAAGTGGCAAAAACAAAAACACTATAGAATTTGACCACTTCAGTAGTCCGTACTGCGTCAGGGAAACAAATGCGTAATCTGGGAATCGAACCCAGGGCTCCCCGACGCTGCTCGGATGGCAACGGAGAATTTTACCACTAAACCAATTACGCTGCTGTACTTGATACATTGCGACACACTGAATGCATATTATATTCCTAAAATTGTCTCGAATAGTGGCATCCGTGGCCACATATAGAGGACTAGTAACCCTAGAGAAGAGCTTAACGGGATCCCGAATTTTCTGGAAGGTATGGTCGTATGTGCAAGTGGAGGGAATAATTTAAAATTATGTAGCTAGAATTAACACGCGAACATGCAGTACTGATTTTTTAATTAAGCAGTAGTAACGAGGTACCTTTCCACGCAAATTTATAAGAGGAACAACCTCCCGTAATTCATGTATTCCACGAGGATTGCGATATCTACTGCCAGTATTGCACATAAAACCCTTAAGATGCTAATAGTCTTGAATTGCAATTATTGCATCTTTAATTTGCTAGTAGGATAACGTACGGCGTCGGCGGCGATTATGCAGCAGAGAGAATTAGTGGTGTGAAATGCATGAATTGCGGGAGGTTACTCCTCTTATAAATTTGCGTGGTAAGGTACCTTGTTACTACTGCATAATTGAAAAATCACTTCTGCATGTCTACGTGTTAAGCTGGAATCGTGACACAGTTTCACCCACTGTGCCAAGTCCCCCCGCCCCTATCAGTGGGTCATGGCATCCTCGAAGAGTTTCCGGAGCTGTTCTTTCTCAGTCTGAAGCTCTGTGTCCAACCCGGGTGCCAAAACGAGAACACGAGCCTGAGGGATTGTGCCTTCAACTAGAGCATCAATATGATCGCTTCCGAACCCGAGATCCTTCAGTCCTGCAGGCTGGTCACCAAGGTCGGCGAGGAACTTGGACAGCGCCTCAGCGAGAACTTCACCGGCGCTCTCCTCTTTAACGTTGGAAATATCGACGCCAAATGCCTCTGCAGCTTCGAGATGTCTTCGGGGGTTAGAAGCAGCGGTAAAGCGGAACACGGCAGGGGCCGAGACGGCGACGGAGACACCGTGAGGAATCAAGGGCGCCGGAACATCATAGCCAGCGTGCTTATAGCCAGGGTTCTGTCCTGAAATGGGATACGACATGCCTATGAAATAAAACATTCATCAGCATCGAATATGAAATGCAGTCGCAAGATGAAGAAAAGTTGCGTACCATGACACAAGTGAACGCCTGCATTACCAAAGCCAACACCAGCCAAAGTAGCGGCGAGAAGCATCTCACTCTGTGCCTCGAAGTCATCGGGATCCTTTACAGCACGAGGAAGATACTTGACGGTGCGACGGAGTGCATGGAAAGAGAACACATCCGAGATGGGATTGGCACCCTGGTAAGCAGGTCTCATGATGGGGTTAGGGGGCGAGGAGCACGCTCATAATAGGGGATGGCGGTCCACGACTCGAGTGAATGGCACAGCACGTCGAGACCGGAGCTGGCCTTGACGGCAGCAGGCATGGTCCGGGTATTAAGAGGATCACATATTCCCAGCGTAGGCTTCAAATTCCGATGGGCTATGCCGGCCTTGGCTCGTTTCGATACGAGATCAAAAATGGCGGTGCCCGTAGTCTCACTTCCAGTTCCCGCTGTCGTAGGGACTGCAATTAGAGGACTGAGTGGCTTGTCAATGGGACGTCCCTTGCCAATAGGTGCGTTGACAAAGTCCATGAAGTCAGCTTCGGGATAATTCAGGTAGAGGTTCATGAGCTTGGCCGTGTCCATGACAGAACCGCCGCCAACAGCAAGGAATGCATCTGGCTGGTAGGGGCGTACCCAGTCAATGGCCTCTTTGATTCTAGACAACCAAGTTAGTGATGTCCAATTCCATGAGATGGGACTAACAAGAATATCATTACGAGCTGTCTTTGGGCTCCACCCTCACGTTCGAAAAGACTTCGAAGCTGATGCCTTCCTCGCGAGGCCCTCTCTCACCTGTCTCATGGCATCCAGCTTATCCACGGTAGCATCGGTCACCACCGCAACCCTCTTGGCTCCAAGGTTCCTGAAGTCCATGCCGACTTCCTGCGTGACGCCAGGGCCGAACCGAATGGAGGAGGCAGCCATCTCAAAGGCATACTCTTTGAGCTCCTGGTTCATGGATGTGGGAGTGGCATATCTCCGACGACCTGCTTCTCGAACCCGGGGCACAATGGAGGAGGCGTCTTGTGATAGCCTGGGTTTGAGTGACACGGGCACGAAGGCGGGTGCGTATACTGAATGGTGCGAAGCAGGCTTGAAGCCCGCTTGGCAGCCTGTACGGGTTTGATGGTAAGCAAGGTGCTGCTTCTCCTGGATAGACCTGGATAAAAAGTCATGCAAGGCTATCTTACATTGGGAATTACTCGAACAGGGGCCACCATGGCGGCTTAGAAGTGAGGAGATGTAACTGCGCTCGCTCTTCCTCAAGTTTGGGGGTTGAGGATGTTGAGAGTGCAGAGTGGCATGCGGCACGTGGAGGGCTAGAAGCGGGATGTTGATGACGATGTGGAGGAGCCACTGGTTGGTTGTGCCTCGGATAGTCATCTGAGTGACGACGGATTGCGGGGGAGCTGCAGTGTTACCGGCCGGGCGCGGCAACCGGAATGGAACAAACCAGACCAGTTCCATTATTGCCGCGTAACCCGATGATATGGTGAACAAAATGCATCTGACTGATATGCTTGTCAAACTTATTATTGAATTCTTGGGCCAAGTGGTTCCGATTTCCCGACTGGTACTCCGTACTCCGTAAACTCCATTTCTTCGCCAAAAGGTGGGGCGTAGCCCACCGGACTGACTGCTCGCACCTTGCACCGTGGCTTAATTGTTGTGACGATACCAGACTGTCTTCATCCGGGGTAAATCAGTGGCTTCCATCAGCTAGCTGAGTCATGCGGAATATGGCGTGTAACAAGACATCTGACTTCTAGATTGTGCACAATGAAAAACGATGTTCAGATACATATGTGTGAATCGAAAAGAAGAGCGAACTGGTTCAGGCTGAGGCGGTTGGGTGGGTCTTGGACACACCTTGGGCCAACCATGAGCTCTCATGCCACTAGCCATCGGTATTCCGCCCACCAGCTGGGAAGGTCCAGTCAGTCATTGGCGGGTTCTAACCTCACCCTCTTGCTCTTGAGTCTCGAGACCCGGTTCACCACCATCACGACGACGACGTCGAAAACAACTTACCCCGGCGTCACATCGATATCTCGACGATCCCGTCGTACGGCTGCAGTTCCTCGCCATTGGCGCATGCGCCCCTTCTCCCGTCGCCTGCGTTGCTTCGACCATGCCCTGCTGCCCTGTCGATTACTCCGACTCTCCTTCATGATCCGACTTGACGCGCGCAACTGATGGACCGCGCAAATGGGGCTAGGCCAGGCAGCGCCGCCGCTGCCGCCGCCGCCTCGAGGGCAGAGCGGTTCGAAGATGAGAAGCGCCGCATAATGGAAAGTTGCTTCGGCAAAAGGGATACAGATGGGTCGCGTAAGTTGACTTCCGACCTAGGTGCAGCCTGGGCCCCAATGCTTCTTGAGAGGCTCCTTGGCTGCTGGGCTGGACAGTAAATGCTATCGTGGACACGAGATGCAAGCTTTCTCATGACCATGGCCCGAAAATAAATCCTCAACGGGACGTTAATTACAGACTGCAAATTTCCAGAAGACTGAAAAACCCACTGACTCAATGTATTCAACTGTCTAGTTCTGGAAACCTATATTACGCACATTCGGATCGTCGAATACTCCTCACATCCCTCAAGTCCGCCGCCGCCGCAAGCTCGAAGCCCAGAGGCCGAAAAACCAAGAGTAATCATCGTTGCAGTACGAAAGTCTGGTCGTGTTCGTATGCACAAGTCCAAAGAGAACATGAATGGAACCTTTTCCATTGGCAAGACCTGGAACCTCGATGACCTCAGTCATATCGAATCCTACACTGGACAGCAAGTCAGCGCAAATCATCGCGAATGGGGTGGTGACACTGGCTTTCTCGTCACCCTTGGCAAGCCGTACTTCTGGCAGGCTCAGACCGACAAGGAGAAAAAGTTCTTCATCGCCAGCTTGATCAAAATCTATGGCAAGTACACCGGCGGCAAAGTTCCCGAGTTGGGAGGCTTCGACCACAAGGAATTAGACCAAGTCCTCGGGGCAGGCAGACGACCCGGGCCCGGACCTGGACCAGGATCTGGTGCTCCTCCTCCATCAAGACCTCACCCTCTTGAGCCCACCACTAGTCAACAGAGTGTCGCTTCTGGCAACTCGGCATCCAGTGTTCCGCCTGTTCCACTGATTCCGCCAGCATCTTCAAATTCAAGCACCCCCGATCCCACGCGCTTCCAGAAAAGCCCAGCTGGCATGCGACCGCCACTCAACGGCAACAAGTCACCTTCCGCCAGCTTCGACTCGAACATATCAAGAGACCGCATGGGTCCGAGATGGACGAACCAAACTAACAAGAGTCAGGACTCTGTAGCCAATTCGTTTGTCACCGCCACAACTACAAGAACCGACGATACATCTAGCCAACCTCCTCGTTCTCGCAATGGCATGAACGGGCCAGGGGCTTTGGGGCGATTTGGCGATGCTCGAGAGCTTCAGGAGCCTCCTCAGGAGCCTCTGCCCGTTCTCCCTACCCAAGGTCCTCCCCAAGTCGAGGGAAAGCCACCTCCGGAGAGACGCCGACCACCAATGGATCCTTCACGCCCTCAAGATCGTGATCTTGTTCCTCCGCCTCTGAATAGTCCAGCAACACGCCGGGAACCCGTCGTGCCACCACCTCGAAGTAATGATCGGATGTCGCCGAGGAATGATACCAGCCAGCCACCGCCTTTGGCCAGAGCAGTGCAAGACAGCAGCATAACTCCCGCGATGCCCTCTTTGGACAAGTCCAAATCCGACAGCGCCAAAGCAGCGTCCATCTTGGAGCCTACAAACAACTCCAGTACGTCTCTGGCCGTTGCCGTGGCAAGCGACGCCGCTTCGGCCATTGAGCCACCGCCAGAACCCCAGGAA
The DNA here is from genome assembly GCA_021950295.1 of Epichloe scottii. Lineage (NCBI taxonomy): Eukaryota > Fungi > Ascomycota > Sordariomycetes > Hypocreales > Clavicipitaceae > Epichloe > Epichloe scottii. Next base: position 3,039,420 of record CP083245.1, read on the forward strand.
TATACACGACCAGGACTGGGACCAATGATCCGGTCCAAAAAGTCCAAGGGAGACATTGCTGGCGCTCTCTGGAAAGCAGCATCAGCAGCAACAGCTTTTCGTCCACGGCCGGGTGGTGCGGGTGACCGTTTGCGCCAAACCACTACCAAGACTGAGGGACCCGACGGCATTACTGGCGTTGTTCCTGCACCGCGTCGTCCGCTGACGCCTGAAATACCTAAACCTGTCGAGGCACCTGCTAAGGCACCAAAACAAGGGCTGACGACTGTTCCTGCTGAGCCTCCCGCTGCTGATCCCTCTGCTGATTCCTCTGCTGATCCCTCTGCCGCTGCTCCCTCTGCTCCCTCTGCTGCTGCTGCTGCTGCTGCAGAAGCAGTCCCGGAGGTGACGCTCACCATTCCGAACTCTAGCCAAGCTACTGTTGTTGAGTCTGCAAAGGCTCAAGAGATCAAGAAGGAAGACCCGCCCGAGGGGACGCCACGACGGTCAGTCGTCGCTGGCAACGATTCCAAGTATCTACAAAACCTCGGCGTAGATGCGAGTCTGCTAGATGATAGGAGCGAGGAGTTTGGCAAATGGCTGGACTTTCTCGGTTGGGTGCCCGGCCAAGAAATGCGCTCTCACTCCACAGAAGAGATGAAGGTCGATCTGGAGCGTGAGATCAATAGGGCGCAAGCCGGCGGTTGGTTAGCGCGATTTCAAGAAGAGGATGAGCGAGTGTCTGCTATTAAGCGCGGCATTGACTTGGCCATGGGAGAGTGTGAAGAGCTGGATAATCTGTTGACACTCTATTCTGTCGAACTTTCAGTAAGTGAAGCTACATTTTCCAACTTCTGATGAAGCCGACGACTAATTGGTTCACAGACCCTTTCAGAAGACATCGCATACATTGAGGCTCAAGGTCAAGGTCTGCAGGTGCAGACGGCCAACCAGAAGCTGCTGAAGAAGGAATTGGAATCATTACTGGAGACATGCGCCATCACGTCCACCGACCTCGAAGCTCTTCGTCTGGCTCCCTTGGAAGACTCCCGTGGTTTGCAGGATGTCGAGGCTGCTTTGATTACCCTGTTTAAAGCTATGATCAAGATTGATCCCACGTTGGGCGGTGTTGAGCCTGTATCAAATGGCAATGCTGGCAACGACCAGACTCCCGCCTTCAACACGGATTATGGAAACATGCGTATTGTGCAGGAAAAGAAAGAAATGTACCTGCAGGAAAGTGCCTATTTTATGAGAAGGCTAATCGAGTTCATGGCACGCCAGTTCGATGAGTCTTATGCTGGCTCGAAGCGGTCACTCGAAGGTGTCCTCTCCAAGAAAGTGGATGCCTCTCACTACGATTCCGGCCGAGAGATGCTGTGGAAGTATAGTCCGCTGATGCTATACGCTCGCGATGTCGATCTGGAGAATTGGAACCGTCTGATCCAGATCTACCAGGACAAGAGCCATCCTGTGTACAAGGGACAATTCCAAAACGTCATCGCCATCTGGCGCAAGAATGCCAGAAAGATGAATGGAGAAGAGGCGGAGCTGCTCTTCTCGTTCAAGGTAGAGAAGCAGCAAGAGGGCGTGGCCACCGCCGCTCGAAAATTGACCGTGAAGCGAAGTCAAACCTTGGCCAGAGCGCTGCGATCCCCCTTGGCGGATAGCAATCGGGCTAATGCGGAAAAGTCGGCTCCTGACAGTCGGAGCTTCCCTTACGAAGTGTTTTCTGGCGTGTTAGATGATCTTTTGCCACTGGTAGAGATGGAACAAAACTTCATCATCGACTTCTTTCACGCTACCACTTTGGAGCAGGGCGACTTCACCGATGCCGTAGCTGTTAGCGCACCCCGAGATCGCCGTGGAGGTGACTTGAAACGTCATCGTCTTATGGAGCCGGATCGAGACTTGGCTCGACGAGTGACCCGGTCAATGGAGGTCATCTTTGCCTTCCTTGAATCAGAATTGCAACGACTCATGGAGTGGGTCACCGTGCAAGATCCATTGTAAGTTCTAATCTCTTCTTCTCTGGTTGCTTGGCTCGTCCAACGCTAACAACTTCTGCAGACAAGGGGTTGGTGTTCTGGCAGTATTGGAAAAAGCTCTCCGAGATCAGCCAATCCAACCAAGATTACTTGAATACCCTCCTCCAAAAGCTACATGGCCTGTTGGAAGGTCGCTTCAGTAAGTTTGTTGAGGAGCAGATCAAGGCTATCGAAGAGACCAAGGTCAAGATCAACAAACGAAAAGGAGTCATCTCCTTCTTCCGTGTCTTCCCTGCGTTTATGGCGGCGATCGAAAACATGGTCACGGGCCTTGACCCGAACTTGGCACTTCGGCGAATGATCGATCGCGAGTACGACCGCATCTTGAAGTGCATGTTCGACTCCCTAATGGTCATCGCCCGAGAACACCCTGCCGTTGGTGTGGGAAGCGGAACTGCGGATCCCGAGGACAAGGAAGCCCTCAACTTCCACATCCTCCTCATCGAAAACATGCATCATTTCCTCGAGGACACGGATACACGTGGCTTGGAAGTGCTTGAAGAATGGAAGGATCAGGCCAACACGGAGTACCACGAGCACATGGGCATGTACCTCAGTGCTGTTATGCGCCGACCTCTGGGGAAGCTCCTAGATTACCTGGAAAACATTGAGGCTCAAATACAGACAGGCAAATCGCCTGCTGCCATAGCACGCCAACCTTCCAACGATAAGAATATTTTCAACAAGGTGCTCAGCAACTACGATGCGAAGGAAGTTCGCAAGGGTATCGAGGCTTTGCGCAAGCGTGTTGAGAAGCATTTCGGCGACGCCGATGATCCGGCACTCAGTCGTGCTCTAGTAGCCAAGGTCACATCAGAATGCGAGAAGTTCTACGTTGATGTGGAAAACAGAATAGGAAAAGTCACAACAGATGTGTATGGTGGCGATGTACCGTTTGAGTGGCCCAGAGCGGACGTGAAGACGGCGTTCCGATGAGAGTGGCTATGGCAGGGGCATGTCTGCGCAAGGATGAGAATGATGACGAATTCACAATAGTTCCTATCTTGGTACTCTGGCAGAGGGGCTTTTGATTTTCCGAATCCTGATTGGGAGCTTTGCATAACGACAAATGCGAGGACATGATGATACTGAGACGGGGCCAGTGTCGAGCGCGTCTACGCACGCATGTATACTATCGTGAAAGAAGGGGGGTATGTGGAGATATGAAGAAACATGTGCATGTTGTGAGATTGTGAGATTGTGTGACGCTGTGATGAAGCAATGCGACGATGCGACGAGACAGACTTTGCAGGGTTAGGGTTGCGTCTCGGCCCAACGCGACTTCTCCACGCGCGACTCCACCCACATACCAACCTACGTACTTTTATTACTGACTGAGGCGACACACTTTACCACTTTACACCAACCACTCTACGCGTCTCGCCCCACCGTACATCTGTTCGAACTCGAGCTCGAGCTTGAGCTTCACTGTGATTCTGCGCCGCGTTTGTCCAGCCAGCAGCCATGGCTCCAGAAACCCGATCCCGGGGCGTCCCTGCCCCCAGCCGCGTCTATCACTCCTCACCAGCCCTTCAGCAAGTGCAGTTTCCTTCAAGGAAGAAAAAGATCCGCCGGCAGGCAGCTTCCGAACGCAAGAGCTTGATGCAGCAAACCTTGACGCAAATTGATTTTGTTTCAAGTTTCGACGGCGACGACGTGATTGCTATGAGCGAAAGCGACGATGACGCCGGACACAAAAGCAATGCTCCTTCAGAGGATGATGACAAAGAGAACGCGCCGCCCCCGTCCAAGGCAGAAACTGTCCGACAGTCTGGACAGACGCGAGAGGATGAAGATGAAGAGCTTCTAGTTTCGAGGGGACGAAAGCGTGCGGGGACCTCGACCAAGGAGGCCTCGAAACGACGACGAACCATGGGCGATGACGGCGATCAGATAAAGAAGACGGGAAGGGGGTGAGAAATCTCGACGAAAGACTCTCGGGGAGGTGCCGCCTTCGACGAACTACCATACACAGACGCTTACGCAGTTCTTGGGTCATCAAACGTCCTTTATAGCCGATTCTGATGATGAAGACCTAGATGAAAGATTTTTGTCGTGGCTTGGAGAACCTGAACCCGGAAGTCCCAGCGCTGGGAGAGGTAGACGAAGGTTGTCATCCCCCGCGAAGCGTGCTTCTGCGAAAGGTGCTGCGACTGGGGCGAATGTGTCGAGGGAGAATTCAGTGATCCCGCAGACTCCCGCGAAGCGAAGCACAACGATTCGATTTGAGATTCCCTCGGGAGGGATACAGTCACCAAGTGAGAGGATGATCGGTCGTTATGGGGCCCCTGGTGTGCAGCAGCAATCTCCTTTGAAGAATCGCTCGTCGCCCATGGGTCCACCTCGTCAAGAAATCAATGACAGTGGTGTTGTGACGGCATCTCCCTCAGTTGGGGGACGAAAGCCATCCTTTATCATACAGGATTCGTGTACGACACAAGGATGGAGTACACCAAGCAAGAGCCAAAGTCAAGTTCGTGGCACGCCGTCAAAGCCAAGAACCGCGCTCGACGATGGTTCTCCTGCAGGGGTGAAGACGCCGAAACGGAAAAAGACGCCGTCTCCGAAGAAGACAGCTACGGCGGGTCTGTATGAGATTCCCGACTCTGATGAAGATGAGTATATTGATGATAATGACGGCGAGGAGAACACCATCGACACGCACGAGACAGGGTACGGAGTTGGCAATGAGACACAAGCCGTCATGGGCGAGATTGCCTCAACAAATGAGCAAGGTGAGGCTGTCCATGATGCAGACCCCCTCTGCCACCACCATCATCGACCCAAATCTCGAGGCAGGACCCCGGTTTCTATCGAGTACACAAGCCGATGTCACGCCAAGATCAACCCTGCAAGCCTCGCAACCTACAGGGCATGAACACCAAACCACTTCAACATCCCCAAGGCTAAGGCCCATCACCAGCAAGCCCATGCGCAGACCACTCCACCACCCTTCCAGTCACGCCCAACCCAGCCAGCCATGGGAATCACAACGAGTCCCCGTCTCAGTGCTGCAGTCTCTCCCGGCGCCATCTGCCCGGTCCGATATCATCCTCCCCATCTCATCAACCTCCCTGGAATCTCTCATCACCGGCCACGCCATCGCCATCGCCACGTCGTTCAAAATCCCCTCTCAAGTCGTCCGCTTCTGGCTCTTCGAAAACCACCTCCTTCGATACATGGCGTCCGTCGAACCCGGCGAGCAGCAGCAGCGAGCTTCTCCGCAGTCATCGTCCCAGCCAGCCTGGCGCTTCCACGCCTCACAAGTATACGAGCTCAATAACCCCGTTCAGGAGCAAGACATGCTCGAAGAAGGCTGGATCGAAAACCAAATCACTCGCTACTCATACCTACCACCGGCGGTCATAGGACAGCTCCTCTGGAACCTCCGACACCCTCTCTTCGGGGATGCCTCCGAGGAACCAGCGCCACCACCACCAGGCCTATCAAGTTCAAGTTCGCCGGTCCAACAAGTCGCACCAAAGGACCAGGTCGACCTCAAAGCAGCCCAACTCCCGCGTCGCGCCACCTCTCCTCCCCGGGCAGCATGACCGTCTCCCAACAGGTCACAGCCCAAATCCACAGCGACATGGCCTACTCTACGCAGCTCCCAACCTCGGACGACACGATCCCATCCACGCCCGACGACAACCAAAAATCTCTCCAACTCTGTCCGTCCGCCAGCAAACGTCATCCCTTGCCACCATCGTCTACACCCCGAGATTCCAACCAGCGAAATATTCATCCCTCCCAAGCCACCACCCTCTCGCAGGCATCTACTCCCGAGAGACTACCATCCCAGCAGCACCTCGCCACGACAGCCCCCGTCCTGCCAAGTGCTCTGGTCCCCTTTCACCCTCCTCCTCTTCCCCTCCCCTCTTCAACGCCTCCGACAATAGCATACAGTTTCTCGACCACACCGATTCACTTAGTTCTCTGCCCTTCCCCTCCTCCGTGTCCTCTACCTCACAGCTCCTCACGAAAAGCCAAATCCTTCCCGACAGTCTTATTCAGGATCATGCTCCCCTCGCTCAGCCCGAAATATGGGACTCGGACGACGAGGACGTCTCTTTGTGAAAGGGGGATACGGGTATACTTGAACGCATTATGGATGACGTAGGTCATACTTTAGAGGGGCGCAGCATGATTTGGTTGGCGAGTTGCTTTGTTTGATTTTTTTTTTTTTTTTTTTTTTTACGAAGCGGGTTTCATAGTGTATGAATATGAATGCGAATATGGATGCGAGTACAAGCATGTTTGAGAACAAGTCAACTTTAAAATGAAATGTTTACTTTTCAAGAAGACCGGTCATGTTTCAATTCCAATCGAGACTTGCTTGGTTTTCCCAAGCATTCGCCTCGACATGATGTCGTTTCAAGTGCTCCGATGATGATGATGATGATGATGATGCGAGGGACATCGTCGGCGATTGCAGACAGAGTACGTCCTGAAGGGGAAGCCCTTGAGACCTTGAAATCGTAACTCTGGAACAATACCAGGGGCATACAATCTTGCTAGATTACAACATCGTATAATCTCAGCAGCATATCGGGCACCTTGCACAGTCGCAGTGTCGCTTGTATTTGATACTTATATCGTCCAATACTCAAGGACACAGTCAATTTCTAAACCTTAACCTCCATGCCCGTTCCGTCTTGCTCTTGTTCCACTTTCTTACTGCGCCTACTACAATACCCATCTTTCAATTGCGACCAGCCCGGCTCCAATCAACATTGCTGCATGGACCTTGTTGAAGATCCATGTCCATTGCCAGAAATGCTTCCTCCAATGCGATGAATGAGAACAGTACTTTGGTCCGTCTTTCCTTTCCGTCATTACCCGAAGACTAAACTAATCGTAATCATGCCTTCCATCGTGTCTTCAGCTATTCAGATAATTTGCTGAGGTAGGTCAATATGTGTGGAATGCGCACGACGCCAAAGTGTTGATTTTACAAGGCGGATCCATGTGACAAATCATGCGTCGTTTCGTGTATGTGTTGTGAAAGCTGTCGCGAGGACAAACTGTACAGCTTGGCGAATTTCCTCAGGGCTATTCCAGTTGTCTATGACAGATGAAAGGCCCCCTGGCCCTCCTTCATGGCTTTGAAAAGCTGTTTCTTCATTGTCTCGATTGAGGTGTAGTCGGGTAGTTTTAAGTAATTGACGCATGTCATGACACTAGGCAGATAGTCATCTGATGTGTATGGGTGTTCACTCGGTTTGCACACAACTGTGAACATTGGCGTTAAGCTCCGGAAGCCTGGTCGACTGTCAGTATGTCTATCATGACGAAGATTCTCTGCTCCTCGGGCATTGATCGGGTGTGCTCACCTCCAATCGGAAGCTTGGGACTACCGGTGGTAAACTGCAAAAAGTCACGGCGATGTGGTACGTCAAAATCGCTCATGGTCTGCAGTAAATTCTTGACACTACGACTATCCATGTTAAAGCCATGGTCTGCCTTGATCGAGTCGGTGAGGGCTGGAAATGTATGGTGTCAGTAGCTGCATGGCAATTACGGGGCAAGCGTCTGTAGATAACAACTTACTTTCCAAAGACCAATCTTCATCCACTTTTCCGAATAAGCTCACGAGTTCATCTGGGGTGAAAGCGCTCAGTGCAGAGTACGGGAAGACCTGTGAAAATCCAGTTCGAAAGGCGTCCACTTGTTGACGTACACCAGAGCCCAGCGTCATGTCAATAACATTTTCGAGATAAGTGTCCACGTTCTCGATGGTAACTCGCTTATGCGAGCCATTGTCCTCCAACTCGATATGCGGATAACCTGGCAGGGTGAAATCCAGGCATAGATCCTCAAGACGGACATTATCAATGACAATGGACTCCATGTCTGTTACTTTTTGTGCAGCAGTACGGTTCGGGTCCTCGTCAATCTCCTTCTTGGCCAACGCAAATTTCTTGATTGTCTTCAAGGACCGCGCGAGGCCAGGGTCGACTATTTTGACGGCTCCAAGCGATGGTTTGATGCCAGTACTAGGGGCATCTCCAATGCGGAAGAAGATGGGATTCAAGTGAATGTCGATGATGCGAGAGTCGATCATGGATCGCGCGACAAACTTGCCTAGCATCTTGAATAAATGGAGAATGCGCTCTCCGTTCGCCGCAGAAAGCTCTTCCTGGTTAAGAGGGCGGGGAACAAGCCAGTCTGACCACTCACGAACTCATCCGGCCCTACAGAATCCATTTCGCGCCACAGCTTGAGCTTCTTTTTGGAGAATTCTTTGGAGACAGTAGAGTAGAACTCTAAAGTTGGCCCCAAGCCTGTGCCGACTTCTTCAAAGTATTCCACCTCTAGAATACTCTGCGACGCACCGTACAAGTCCATGACCTTCAATGCCGACTCGAGGATCTTGAGTCGCGAGATCCTGACCTTCTGCCGCTGCAGACGCCCCAGGAATGGCCTATCGTTGTTCCGCTCCCTTCGATTATCTTCAGCCTGGGCATTCTGCCACCTCGCCATCGATCGAGCATATCCAAACGATGTTGACTGGAGGAATAGATGTCTAGTTTCAAATGGGAACAAGAATGGGTACAACCTCGCCAGGTCTTCAGACCAACCAGGAAGGCAGCTACTGGCGACAATCAGGGGCTCTTCAAGCTGCCTGTTCAGCTTCGCAGTCAGCTTCGTATTGACGAACTGTGACAAAGGCTCAATATTCACGCCGATGGAATTGTTTCTGTTCTCAGCCAATACGTCTTCAATGTTTGCGTTCAGCTCGTGAAGAAGATTGAGTAAACGCAAAATAGATGATGTGGTGGGGTTCTTGGCCAAGGAAGCAGGGATGCCATTCACTGTTTCACCATCACTTTCCGAATTGCTTCCGAAAGACGCAGTTTCGGCAGAGGGGGCCCAGAAACACGACGGAACTTGATGGGATGTGTAGCCGACCAAATACTTCGACTCACAAGCTCGTCAGGATTGGAGGTCGTCGTGTGCACTGCACGATAAATGGTTGTCTCGTTGGAAATCACTTTGCTGTCGAGACTGAACTCAATATGCCAGTCTTGTGGTACCGACTGTAGGGCTGAAGCATACGACATGGCGGGCCTCGAGGCTGACGAAGCTGACGGCGTTGGCGTACCTTGTCCAGAGGGCGGCGGGGGTGGTGGTGGTGGTAATCCGGCAATCGCAGCGGCAGAGCTGCCAGCACGCAAGGTAGTGAGAGCAGACCCTGAGGGAGTAGGAACTCTAGTCCCGTCGTCCTTTCTAGCTATAATCTTTCCGCCTGTAGCCACTTCCACGTTGACCGCAAACGGATCAGGCCCCGTGCCAATGTCAGGCCCTTCGTCCATATCTTCATCCAGCTCACCAACGATGGCATCCAATGGACTAGTCTCTTCCATACCGTCATCATCTGCAAGTTGCTTCTCATCCGCGCACTCGAGTGTGTTCTGGGGATCATCCTCCTCGGTAGGCGGTGGTCTTGCTGGAGGAGTTTCATCCGCAGACGCTACCTGACGTCTAGTTGACCGGCGAAGGGCGCTCTTGTCTCGAGATGGTCCAGCAGACTGAACTTGCGGTGTGGCTGGGGTATTAGGCTGCGGCAAAGATCGGCTCTTCGATCTTCGTGTGTGTCGAGGGTTTGAAGGTGTCGCAGTTGCACCAGGAGGAGGTGGCAGAGGAGGAGGAAGAGATCCAAATGGCGTTCTCTCAGCGAGACGGCCACCAGCCGCCGCCGAAGCACTACTGAACTGCAAGCCACCCAAGCCAGCAACAGCAGCGAGAGCTCTGGAAAGCCCGTCTCGGCGACCAATTGGTGGTCTTTCTGCTAAACTAATGCGAGGTCGCAGGTAGTCATCCAAGGATTTGAAAGTGGCAATGGCATGTATAGACACCATGATATTTCTATAGGGACGAGGAATATTAGATTCATCATTCGCAACAAGACGAAGTCGGATCTGTTTTCCGAGCATAGAAGCAGGGCTACTTCGGTTGCCATCGAAGGTATTGTGATGTACTGTGAAAACCTCAAAATGCTCAGACCTACTGAGCAAATCTTGCATCTTGTGTACCAAAACGCTAAAAGGGGTGGCTGGCGAGTCAGCCGTTGCCGTCTTTGGTTTTGATTTTAGCGAGTAGCCCATAAATACTTCGAGAAAGGTGGATTGAGCAGATCGAGCGAGTTGCTCGTCAGGGTTGCTGAAGATGTCGAGCAAGGTTTGTACCAGTCCAGATGCCAAGAGCTCCGCGCTGGTGACACTTTCCAGCATGTCGCTGTCAAAATAAGATGCAAGCTTAGAGAACAATTCTTTGTCCTTCTTGGCTCCGCCCAGAGTAGTCGCCGCGCGTTTCAGGTAGTGCTCCTCAAGTTCTTCGGCAAGATTTGACAGATCAGTTAATATGAGACTGGCCTTGGTTTTCATGGATTTAGCATTGTCTCCTTGTTCGTGAGTTTCCAGGAACTTCTTTGCAACGTCTCGAATGCGAGACCTCAAGGACTTCATGTCAGAAACATATCGGTGAGGCGGCATGTCAACAGACATGGTGGAACCGCGGGAGCTGGCGGGTGACATTTCGCCATCTGGGACATCATCTGGATCATTTTGCTCGTCCTCGTCCTCTCCTTCTTCGTCCTGATCTCCTTCTTCGTCATCGTCTCCTGAGGAATCGTGGCCATCACCAACATCCTCTTCTGCGGCAGTCTCAATACCGCCCTCTTCACCATCTGAGATGTGAGATGAAGGCTGTAGCTGGTGGCCGGACTCGCCGATCGCAGAGGTCTTCATCTTTTGACCGCCATCCTCGCTCTCGTGTTCTCCTTTCCCTTCGTCATCCTCTAATTCTTCCCCCTCTCCATCGACTTCCTCATCTTCTTCTACTTGATCTCCATTTCCATCATCCTCGTCTTCGTCGCCAGTGTCTTGCTTTTTTAATTCGAGAGGGTCTTCTTGGATTGCCAACTTGTTAATCTCGTGGAAGACACCTTCACGATACAGCTGGTATTGATAGATTGATTCGAGACGGCTGACGAGGAGTTCAGTCGCTTGCAAACCAAGCATTACAAGGGATGGATGATCTTGTTGCGAGAGGATAGACGCCAAGAATGATGCATAGGGCACGGGAACCAGGGCTTCAGTAAGAATGTCCTCGTCTAGGTTAGACAGCATCTTTAACTGCGCAGTGAGCACCTTTTGTCTCACACTCAAGTTGACGGTGCTAGAAAAGGCGTCTGTCAATGTTGGGAAGATAATCAACGCGAAGCGGCGAATTTCGGGCTTGCAATCTTCCAAGAGCTCAAGTCGCTTATCATTAGGACTGCGTCGGCTTCTCCCTCCCATAGACGACGGAGTGATTGGTTCATTAGAGGCCTGCACCTCGATAAAGTCGCCAAATGCTGGATCAGCGTTGCGAGGCAAGCTGGGCAGCAACTCACAAATGACATTGAGCGTCTCCACGATTTGTTCTCGCGGGCGATGAATGAGAGCTTGCATCACGATAACGCTGTCCAACTTGGAGGCGACGTCCTCCATGCCGCTTGGTGGGGAGACACCAGTCAAAATCTGGTACAATGTCTCAACAATATTCAATTTGAAAAGCTCCGCGGAGAGGCGCGGGCTCGCCCGCGCTGTGAAAGCCAGGACGCGGAGGAACTGTGTGTGAATACTCGATCCAATGAGGTTTGTGGTTCCGGGAACCAGTAGACGTAGGATAGCTCGCAACAGATCGACGCTAACCAACTCTTCGAGCTTGGTTGGCTGATACTTGAAGCTCTCGACAATTCCTGAAACACACAATGAGGCCTGCTCCACGACGCGTTGGTCACTGCTATTGAGAACATTGAGTAGAATTGGCATAACGTCTCTCACGACAGGAAAAGAGTCGTCAGGAATGGTGCGACAGCAGTTGGCGGCTGTGGTAACAGCAGTCCTTTGTGTGCTGGTTGCGAAAAAATCCAAGTAGGAGAGACAAGCAGTCAGTCCTCCTTCTCTGACGATGCTAGACGGATATTCGGCAGATATCTTCTCCAGGGTGCTCAGAGCCTGTTCCGCGAGATCAATGAAAGATATCTCGAGCAGTTTTTGGCAAAGAACTGGCACAGCATTGCCGTAAACAACGTTGGCAACACTTGCTGGTAAAGCTTCCATGAGATTGGCAAGACATCTGCATGCCAGCAGCATGACCTCTGGGCTATCTTCCTTGTTCATCAAGGTGACGAGCTCTTTCACAAAGGTGTCGGGCGAAAAGTGGCCTGAGAGGTTATCTTCATTGGACACAAGCAAGATCTCGGATAATTCCTGTAGGGCTATGACTTGGACTGAGAGGTCATCCTCCCTTAAATTGTTCAAGAGTTCACGAAGTCGGCCAGTTAGACCAGACATCATGCCTGTCAAAGCTCGGAGAGTGCTGGAAAGTCCAGCGACCGCTCCTCCAGGGCCTCCAAATCCGCCAAAAGGGTCATCAACGTCATCATCGTCTTCGTCTTCGTCTTCGTCTTCGTCTTCGTCTTCGTCCTCGCCCTCGTCCTCGTCCTCGTCTTCGTCTTCGTCTTCGTCTTCGTCTTCGTCGTGGTTGCCGTCGTGGTCATGGTCGTGGTCGTGGTCCTCATCATGATCATCGAACCGGTCATGCTCATTCACATGCGTGTCTTCATCGTAACCGCCACTGTTATGTTCTGCATGGCCCTCGGCTGATGGTGAAGCTGCTGCCTGTGGTTCATCGTTTTCGTCAGTTCCCATCATGGCAGTATCTTGATCAACAACACTGCTGCCATGCCGTCTCGATCTTCTTGTAGAAGATGCAGGTGCAGTTGTAGGTTTTTTGCTGCGGCTGGACTTTCTGCTCGAGGTGACAGGTTGAGCAATGACATCCCGGGGTCAGGCGGCGAGGCCTGGGCACTGTGGAATCAAGATGTCTTATTAGTGACCCGAAGCAAGATTCGTTGCAAACACGCTCCACATATACAGCTCAAGTAGTATGTCAAGTTTTGATGAAGGGAATGGACGGGTTGTGATATTAGAACATACTCATTGCCATCCATGTCGGTAGGGGCCTTGTCCTTTCTTCGAGTTCTTGAAAGGGTTGGGAGCGGTTGTTCGGCAGTCTTCTGTCTCTTGGACCGTCGACCCGAGATGGTGGGATTCGTACTTGTAAGAGAGGAAGGAGGTTTTTCGTGAGTGGACGTAGTAGAAGTTTTGCGTTTCCGATCAAGCTGCGAGGCCGAGGCAGTTGTGGTTGGAGCTGAAGCTGGAGTTGCACCAGGTGAAGAGTGAGCTAGAGAACCAGCAGGCTGAGCTGCCTGGCTCGCAGCTTGGCGTGCCGAAGACCTGGTAACTCTGGGAGACATGGGTTAACATAGAATCCAAAAACTCCGGCATCTGAAGGGCGCAGTGAAGAATGAAGAAATGGTGGCAAAAGAAAGTAGCACAAGTAGACACGAATCCCAAAGACAAACCACAGTTGGAAAAAGCGGTGCTGGAGAGGTGTCTTCCGGCTGGGAACAATAGTGGACGGTTTGATGCATGAGGTGAAAAGGGCCTGAATTGTCTAGCAAGGATTGTGACAACGCTATGAACTGCCTTCCCCAGGCATCAAGTGGAGTGGCGCTTGCAGGTTTGGCGGGTATCGAGGAACAAGACCAAACGCTGCGTGCGTTGGAATTGCTTCAGTTAGATAATAAGGCCGAGGGTTAAATGAGCGGAATTTTCAATACGATGCACGGTGTTTTGAAAAAAAGTGCAGACCGAAGGATAGGGACTGAAAGCATAAATCCGATTAATGATGAGAGATTCGTGTCCAAACGCCACGGCTTCAGTTAATAGTGTCCTCCGAGATCATAGGTGTGATTATGGTGAGGGCACGGGGGGTCTCGGTTGAGGGGTTCGATGCAAAAGCAGCAGAATCCAAGAAATATAGGGAAAGTCGGATGGGTTCAGGCAGCTTTTGTGTGGTCTCCTCGGTCGATGGAGGTCGAGGCATCAAGCGAGCTGGGCATAAGGCAAGACGAGATGCTATAGAGAAAAAGGCACGGGGAGGTCGTAAAACGGCAACAACTTGATTCCCTTACCTTTGAGGGGTGGCGGCGGAGGCAGTCGCAGCACCATATGCTGTCGACGTCGACGAGGCAAGTCGCACTTCGTTGTCACCTGTCAATGTTCGTTCTGCCATGCCCGGACTACGCCATCAGGAAGGCGGGCGGAGGCTCGCTGGAATACAACGACGAGGGAAGGAACGGGATATGGTATGCGTGTATATAAGGTCGAATGAATACGAAAGAAGTACGGCTGATGAAAGGGAATCAAAGGTTCTAGTTCCGCTTCGCTTGAGCCTGTGCGTTGGGGCGTTCGCTGGGTTGGTTGGGATCGATTGTCGGCCGCAACAACGTCGACCCTGGCACGGTACAGTGGACAACCCGGGGTTCGTTCCGGCGATTCGGGATTGCTAGTAGGCTTCTTTACGACGGTTGGGCTATGTGCAGTAGATGGGCATCAGATGGGCATCAGATGGGCATCGGCATGCAAAGGGCGATGGCTTCAGCAGCAGGCAGTGATGCGGGCTCATGCGTGATGGGCGGCGAGGATTGATTAGCAGGCTGGAGTTTGTTGGAGAGTCGCTAGTGAGAAAAACGGATGATAGATAGGAAGTTCGGCCCGTGGAGGACACATTATTATGACTCGTAGCTTGCCATTCGACGAGCACCTCTCTCAGTGGGGACAGTGAATTACGTAATGAAAAGTCGTAAACATATCTTTTGGTATTATTATTTCAGCTGGCTGGTACGGAAGACGATATGTATATGTGTATGCTTAAAGGTTAATAAAGAAAAGAAACAGAGAAGAACTAACTACACATTAAGTCGAGAAAGCGCTGTCGATGTTGCCAAATCTAGCGGCAAGTGCCGCCGTTTTTTGGAGGTCAGAACAGTGTAGTCCGCAGTGTGTCACCTGATGTTGATTCAGATTGAGCAATTCCCCAGCGAAGACTATGCAGATTTGGGCGAAAGAGCTCCGTCTACGTAGACATTTGAATGGTATCTATTTTAATGCAATATATCGACCACTGAGGCCGAATAGCTGGACGATTTGACTCTTCTCTGGTCGTCCGATACAAAGGAAAATGCAAGGAGTATTTGCAGCGATGCTGCCAAAAACAGTCGCGCGTCTTCATCCTTGAACGCTTCTATCTTGGCAGGACTTTGATGACTGGACTGTGCTGTTTCAGGAGGTGGGACGCGATATCCGCCGGTATCCCCAAATGGTTCCGTTCTGGCTCTGAATCGTCTATGAGCATGCAAGCTGCCCATACCAGCCTCTTCGTCAACATGTTGTGATATTCGTCGCAAATACGCTTGTGGGGGAAATGCGCCGTTTAACCACAGCAGAGCTAAAGGGTGCTGGTTGGCTAGGAGGGGCCAGGTGCTAAAACAATAGGGCACTATTACATGTAATTGTAAATAGACTAGCCACCGCATTTCCAGACATTATAGACTCACTAGATTAATAAAAGATAATAGTTACTAGTCCTCTGGGGAATACTATGAATTAGTATCTTCCCCTATTCCCTAAAGCAAAGAAACCTCTCACGTGAATCTATTTGTCACGGCTAAAGGCCTAGGACACAAAACAGAGTAATAGTCAAGATTCTAGGTCATAGCTAAGAAGACGATCGCTAGGAGTGGGTGCGTGAAGGTTTCGAACTCTATCCTCTCCTGTATAACATAAGCGGTCTTTGCCATGTACCCTATCTTACGCCCACGTGACTAGCTAGCAGCTAGGTCGCGGCGCCCGTCATCCTAGGACCCATTACGCTCGGTGATGTGGTCCGCCCACGATGCCCTTTATGCCTCTGTGCTCCTGACAATAACCGCAATTTAAGACTATTTAAATTGCGGGAGGTCACTTCTCTTACAAATTTGCGTGGAAAGGTACCGCTTCCGTTTTAGGCCTAGTTACTACTGCATGATTAAAAATCACTACGGAGTACTCCGCATGTACTGCATGTTTACGTGTTGGCGCGGGTGAGTCATCGGTGGCCTGTCTACAGCAGTACCCTGTTCCCAAGAAGGTCGTGGTCCTGGTAACCCGCCAAGGCGGTCTGCTCGCCTACCCTGTGCCAGGTCAGGGGTGTCACGGCACGGATCATCAGTGCAGGTCGGAACGCTGCAAATGATATGGATCAACTACATATAATAACGATAGAGAGGAAAAGGAAAACAGAACTATGTATGGTGTTACATATGCACACAAGGGCACAGATATCCCCCACTGCACGTGACTCCGCACTGTGTGGGCCCCGTGCGCATCGCCTGTCACGACCGACCGTGACAAGTGGTGCGGCGTAGTGACCATGTTGTCTAGAGATAGCCATTTGCCTGGCGCGGAGCAAGGCTGGATAGGACAGGACAATCGAACAAGGGAAGGAGGAAGTGTATGAATAATTTTGCAAAGTGAGGGTACATGGTGGAAAGCAGAGAGCAATGTGCAGTGGCAAAGTACCGCAGTAGGTCAGAGCATTGCTTATGAAACGTAGGTGAGCATGCCACCAAACAAGGCTTGTTATTTTCTGCCGCGTTCTCTTCAACTTATTCGAGCAGCTCTGCCTAGCCCTGTGCATGAGGAGGGTTTTGTCTGCGCTCAAATATTCGTTTTGAAATGCCCTGTTTGCCCTGTCGACCTACCCGTTGGCCCGAGTTCGTTGACATACTTCGACTTCCCGACGTTATATATGTATCTTCATCAACCGGAGGCGCGAGCGTTGTTTCTGGCACTGCCTCTTTTGCCGCTGTTCTTTCTGACGCTTCGCTTGAATTCTCTGCCAGAATATGTGACTGGGGAATGCCCCCGCCTCGCCGTCGCTTTGTTCTCGTAAAGTTGCCGTATGTTGCCGGCTGCGTGTGCAAGACTCCCGCGGCTGCGGCGTCCAATGTTTCCACCTTTTCGAGCGCATCGTCGACCTCAAGCTTCATCTCTCGCCTTTCCCCGGATCGTCGAGACTTCGTGCCAGCACCCTCATCATCTGTGTATTGATCGCGCTTCCGCTTCGCGCTCGTCACCCTTTCCGATGACGCGGCCAGCGAATGGATTTCTTGCGTCGGGGTAAGGTCATTAGGAGTGGAAGACCGCAAGTTTGTGGTCCTTTGGGGGTTTGATTCGGGCGAGGAGGTGTGCTGGGGGCTGGGAAGTGGACGTTGCTCTTGTTGAGCGCTATGTTCCTTGGGGAAGGGGACGACGGCTCGTGGATCTACTCCTACTCAAATATCAACATCAGAGAGAATTAGCGCCAATGAAAGGGAAGGCGAACCTGGAAATGGCTCTCTGCCCGCTTTGTCCGGACACGAGAGCGATTCTAGAAACTTAACCAGACAATCGTAGCTGGCGAGTCGACTTAGTCTAATGAGGCGGAAATCTTGGTTACTTGAGAGCTGAGAGTAGCCCGTCCCGAGTTTGGTGACAATTCTCCGGAACGCTTCTCTGAGTTCCTGAAGTCTCTGCTCCTTTCTCTGCTGAATTAGCTGGTAGAAGTGCTCCCGATCGCGTGCCAGGACCGTGAGTTCAAAGACGTCGTGGTGAAACGATTCCGGGTCTTGGATGAAGAAGGGCACTGTGTTAAAGCGCTCGTGGAGGTGGCCAAACAAGGCTTCCTGGTCGAGTCCTATAAGCCACGCTGGCCATCGGAAATGAGGTTCATCGTCAAGATCGGGAACACGAGGTTTGCTTTTCCAAGGCATTGCGACGGGATCGCTCACGCGAGCTGTCGCGGTATCTGGTATGAATGCTCCTTGGAAATGTGATCAAGAATTGGTTCCTTCGATATCAAAGAAAGTGTCGGACGGCGGAACAGAGTCGAGGTCGACATATAGCTGCGGTAATTGGCCTAGGACTACGGAATAATGTTGGGGGATATTGCCTTTGTCTTGGGATGGACCTGCGATACCCCCGCTCAGTCACCTCTCATGTCTGCCTAAGGCTGAATACGGGGCTCGGCACTGCGGGGGTAGACACCATCCGACATCATTCATACTACTCCGTATGTACACTCTCCCCCTGAATTATTTTACAAATCTACATGCCCTAGTTTTTCGTTCCTCGCTAACAGCTGCGATTAGCTATAAAGTAATAATATTATTAGAGAGCTACAAGGGAAATACACAGGGTTTACAGGGCTATAAAAGAGTACATCTATTTTTATATAGGTTACTAGTAATAAACGGTACCTTTTATCCTAGCCCCTATCTCCCTTATTTCCTTCCTAGCATCTGATTCGCTTAATTCCCCCTGTCATGTAGATTTGTAAAATAATTCAGGGGTGTAGTGTACATCTGGTTTAGGGACAGCTGGATGCCCCAGCGGATCACTGAATGCGCATATCGCGTTATTCCTAATCCGGATTAACGGTCTATACACCTAACTTCAGTGTGGCTTGCGTGCGTTAATTTTTACTATTAACTAAGATACCTATATGTGCAATATTAGAAGAGGGGCATTTGAAAAGAGCCTTATTGCGTTGCGTTGCGTTGCGTCGCGTTGCGTTACGTCACGTTGCGTTACGTCACGTTGCGTTACGTTGCGTTACGAGGCTCATCAAAATCGCTTTTTGTGATAATCAAAAGGAAGGAATTTTCTACCGAAGAAAGAGGCTACAAGTGTTATAGTAAGCCGCTTACGGAGTATGTTCACTACTAAAGAGAGCTAGTATATATTTAGCGGGGATTAGGTGGAAAGGTACCTCTTTTGTTTTAGGACTAACGCGGTATGCGCATTTAGCGATCCTGCCCCAGCGCATTGGTCCCCCTGGCAAGCAGCTTGATCCTCTACCTCCCATTCTCCCATTTGCCGCTCTGTTGGTCGCAGTAATCCTTCAGATGATCGGTGCTTCAAAGTGCCACTTCAACGCATTGTGTCAGCTATGTACACGTCACCCCACTTCGCCAAAAGATGGTCTGACAAGTGTGATTCACAAAGTGCTGGTTCCTGTAGGTCGATTGGCTCCGCGTGACCTAACGCAGAACGACCCCACTAACTTGGTTTTATGCACGCGCGCGCAAAAGGTCGGCATCGCCTAAACACGACATAGATTCACGATCGTGAAGTTGTCTTCAACGATGTGAAGCCTCGGGATGGGAAACCAAAGGGTCGATTGGCTCCGCCTGACCTAACGCAGAACGACCCCACTAACTTGGTCTTATGCACGCGCGCGCAAAAGGTCGGCATCGCCTAAACACGACATAGATTCACGATCGTGAAGTTGTCTTCAACGATGTGAAGCCTCGGGGGAAACCCAAGGTTTGACGGAAGGGGATATATATATTCCCTGTCCGCTCCATGGACAGTCTTCATCCCTATGAAGTCTCTGTTAGTATCAACTTGTCGCGCACATAGCCACAATTCAACCACACTCCAAATGTCTTTCGCCCGAGATGATACGTCAGAGCCTGACGGATCATCCACTAATGCCTTTCCAGACAGCTTCTTCGAGAGACTACTCTCCGCAGGTGAGCTAGTTGGCCCGTTACCACAGCCAGCGAGCCCGGTAGGAGTCAGAGACGGGCCGCCAGAGCCTGACGGATCATCCACCAATGCCTTTCCAGACAGCTTCTTCGAGAGACTACTCTCCGCAGGCGAGCTAGTTGGCCCGTTACCACAGCCAGCGGGTCCGGTAGGAGTCAGAGACGGGCAGCTCCAGCCGCTTATGCCCTCCCGTATCGTCAACGATATCAGCAAACTCAGCGTTGGACAAGTGCCAATGGCTAATACCCGTGCTGTTGTATCTCCGCACGGCAACCTAGGAGACGCCGATGTTGCCGAAGGCAGCCTTGTGTCGTTCAAGCTGGACAATGCTCCGGGACAACTGTACGCCTTCATGCAGTCAGCCGACATCGCGCGATTCTCCTTCACCTTCCGTGGGAAGCAGTGTATCTTCTATTTTGACCCGGGGAGCGATAACCTGGTCATGCGGAACGCCAGCTCCTCTCCCATCCTTGCCACTTCCATAAGAGGCCATGGGAACGAGCAAAGGGTTCACGGTCAGGATCTCGATCGCCTTCACGTTGAAGCCGGTGCTGTGTGCGAGCTTAAGCCTGGCCCGTGGCGGGTTTCCTGCCCTATTACGGAAGACAGTCCTGAAATGATTGCCGACTTGTTCGTTTTCCACCGTCGGTATGTCGTCAAGAAAGGCCTTGCCGAGAATCCCAAGGCCGGGTCCAAAAGAACGGAACCGGCCACGGAGCAAGTCCGGCCGTCAAAGCGAGCTCGTAATGAAAGCTTGATCGGAGGCCAAGCTATCGTCTTGTTTGGAGCTCCTCCAGATGTAAGCATCCCCCTATTCTCCATGTATATCTAAGGCAAGTGTGAGGCTAACACATAAAGTGCTAGAGCAATAACGCATTCGACACATCTTTACAGCTGAACCAGCAGGGCAACGTCCTTCTAGATCTTAAACCTGGTCAGAAGGCGGAAATAGTCCGCTCGTCAACCGAGGATCCTTCGAAAGAGCCCCTGCTTCCAAGAACTCGCAACTCAGGCATGAGACCTATACACTGGTTCATCAACGGGATATAGTGACGGGCGGAGGCTTGTCGTCTGTGTTCAACGCGCAACATGACGCTTTCGGCCATGTCGCCGTCAAGATCATCCGTAGTAAGAAGGAGCCACAGTATCTCAACATTCCAAGGCTAGCGCGTGACTGGAATAACGAGCAAGGGCTACTCCGGCGAATCAAGCACGTAAGTCTACCATAATTTGTCCAGCCTGCATAGGGATCGTCCTCGAAGCTAATGTACGCACGTAATAGGAGTCTATTATTGGCTTCTTTGGAGCCGACGCCCGATTCTATGCCATCTACATGGAGTACCTACCTTTCCCCGACCTAGCGAGGCGGCCCTGGAGGCATCTTCCAGGTCATTTCTTCTCTGGTACAGATGATGATGCTCAACGAGTGGTTCGAGACATGTCATCAGCATTGGCCTACCTGCACAAGAACAGCATTTTGCACAATGACATCAAGCCGGCCAACATTCTCTTCGATCGTACACGCGGCCCAGTCTTGATTGACTTTGGACTGGCCTCGCACAATGTGGACAAGGCATGTTCGGGGGCACTCCGTGGTATGTCCCGATCGAGTACCTAGAAAAAGACGAACGCGGGTACCCGAGTGACGTGTTTGCGCTCGGAGTCACTGCCTTGTACCTGCTCAGGAAGATGCCCCTACCTGATACGACGCAACAGACCTGGCTGATTAGTGAGGCTGGGTCAGAGACGTCAGCTGCAGAACGAATGAGATGCTGGCTTGCTGTTGTCAAGGAGAAGCGAGAGGTCCTCACGCACAAGACATTGATCGAAAGAATAGTCAAGAGCATGCTGGGCGACCTAGAGGATAGGATATCGGCGGTTGACGCAGCCGAGTTGCTTGGGGCTGATCTAGAGTGAACGGGGCGGCGCGCTGGAAGCTTGTGTGGGCATCAGTGTACATGGACTGGACAAACAGCGAGAATACATCTTTGTTGCCATACACACCTCTCAACCTACCCGGTTAGCTTAAAGTGCCGACGTCCCTAAACTTGAATAAGCTTCGGGAACATGGCACACCAAGGGAGGCCTATGCCAGTGTTGGAAACAAGACATATCAACCGCACCTGTCCTCACAGAGTGAAGCCATCGAGCGCAGCGCACAGCCGCCTTGTCAAGCTCTGTGATTTGCCGTTGCTCGATTCTGGTAGACCCCGCATCGCCCAACACTGTCCACGTCACCGGAAATTTGACCGGACGATGATCCGACATTTTCGCAGAGCAAGACACAAGGCTCCCTCTTGTTCCGATGCTGGCGGTCTGTTCCCAGCTGAACTCTGCGCCCAGATGGACAGAGCACACGTCCGAAGACACGCTCTTCGTGCAGGGTAACCGGATTGAGCTGTGGCCATCCGCGTCGCTCGCGAATTCCGGCCTGATCCTACAGAGCCAGAAGCCTTGCAACGAGGAGATGGGGCGTTTCACGAATCGGCTTTGTATAAGACAACAGACCATGTTGAGCACCTGGATGCTGCCGTCATCCAGCCCGGCCGTATGGGCGTGCAAGTCGAGTGCCAGCTTGCCGGACATGAAATTATGATGCAGCTGTTCTGCAATGTATTCGAGCAAGGTGATGAAGAGGAGCCGGATGACAGCAAGTCGGCTCGAGAACAACCACGCCACTGCGCAGCTTGTGAATATTGCGAATCAAATTCCGTGTGTATTTTGACATAGTCGTGCGAAAGGTGTGCAGACAGTCATCTAGTTGGGCATCTGCCTCTCTGGGCGACTGCTCTTCCCGAATACATGTATCCTCTCCCACTGCTCATTTGTGACGGTGCCAGCATTACCAGCCAACAACAAAACCCCATGTCGACCGCGGCGCACAATGGCCGCCAACTGGCCTCTGCTATCTGCACGAACGCATCTCCTTGTAGTCCGGCATAGCATACTTGGCCATCCACTCCGAGCTGAGAACCTCGTCGACGCTGCAGCGTTGCTCCGGTCTGTACGCCAACATCGGCCGCAACATGGCAAGCAGAGCCTCCTTCTCGGCTAAACCCATTGTCTCCATTCCATGTCGTCTGCGACCCTCCTGCATCCCGTCCTCAAACTGATAGTCAAAAGTATAAACAGGACTCTCATCAGCTCGGATAAGCTGGCCGTCCTCCGTGAATGTTTCTGAGCGCGCATCCCACTTCTCCCACCATTCGTCAGGCAGCTTTCCGAGCGTTTGAACCTGCAGCCGTAACGCGCTGTCCTCGGAACCAAAGAACGTCTGGAACAAGGACCCCTGAGCGAGGGTGGCCCAGACAGCACATGCGAGGGTCCAGATGTCGCTAGGGAACGACTTGGGCTTCGTTGGCTCAAACATACTCTCTGGTGGTCGAGCGTGCACCGGTGTGCAACACTGGAACCTCGACTCTTGCGAAGGGCGGTATGACTCGCCGAAATCAGCGAGGACTATATGGGCATCCGACAGCGACAGTTCCCCGATGCTGCCTATGCGAAACCAGACGGGTAGAGTGGCGGCTGTCGGGACATGTGGCGGGATGGGCTCGTCATCAAATGTCTGAACCGGCTCAAGTACCGGCTCTCCACATCGCGCCAACAGCTCCTCGTCAGACCAGAGATGGAAGTCCCGTGGGAGTCTGAGTAGGACGTTGCCGAGATGAAGATCTGCGTTTAGTCAAGACAGTCAGCTAGCGGGAGAGCGAACAGGGCCACCAGCACTCACCTCCGTGGACAAATCCCTTGCGATGCAGGTGGGAAACTGCGAGAATCAGCTGAGCGGCGATGGCACGCGCGACCGGCAGCATCAGGGGCGTGTAGCTGTCCGTCAGCGCATTCAGGCTACACCGTGCCACATCAGTCACCAGGCACGTATGAGTGCCGTGCGGCCCATCGACGCGAAACGTGTTGAGAAGTCTGGGTATCATGCCTCGCCCCAGGGTGGTGTCGTCGCCAGCGTCGTCACCCTTGGCCAGATTGTTTACTAGGGATAGAATCTCGGGCTCGCGCGGACTCGCGTCCGCCGTGCAGACTTTGACTGCAACGAGTCGCTGCAACGTCTCATCTCGCGCGAGCCAGACAGTGGAATAGCTGCCATGGCCGAGCTTATGGAGTATGTGGTAATGGCCTCCGAGTCGATCGCCGACGGCCACGGGATGGTAGCCGCCAGGGCCATATCTGTAAATCGGTTCGGCATCGTCAATGGCATGGAAACGGACGTCGGATGCCGAGACGGACGCCGCACTCTCATGCGAGCACTGTGTTGCTGATTTGCTCATGGGGCGACGTGACCAAGGCCAATGCGTAGGACCAGGCTGAGTTTGAGGGCAGCGAAACCTCCAAGATGGAACTGCTGGTGGGAGAAAAGAAGAAGGGGAAAACCGTGACAGGGCCGCACAGCTAAACATGGGGTTCGCATCGTTACTATCAAGTGAACAAGTCCAGTGAGTCGTGATGTGCAGGTCGGTTCTTCATTCAGAAGTGCATCAAGGTGGGTGGACGGGCGCACGCATGCTGTCGAAGTCTACAGAGTAGTACTGCACAGTACGGAAACCACACAACTCGAGCTCAGCACCTCGCCACCCTTGACTTGCCGGTCTTGACATGATTATTTGCATCGTTCATTATACCACTCAACCCTTTGTGTGTCAAGATGACTCTTCTTCTATGCCCTCGAGTGAATCCTTGCCCCCTCATACTCGGAAAAATCATACTCATCCGGATACTTGTCCAACATCTCACGAAGCTCCGAAATCTGCGCCTTCAGATCAGGCGTCAATTCCTCGTAGACATCTTCAAACATGGTGCGCAAAGCAGGCCTCTTCTCCTTTTCGGCTTCGGAGAAGCCTTTCAGGATCTCCTTTCGCAAGCTATCCCGGGCCTCCTTCTCCTTGGCCTCGTCCCAGCAGCCCTTGGCTTCCATCCACTTCCTCAGTCGCGTGATGGGGTTGTCGCGTCTCTTCCAGTCCTCGACTTCGACGCGAGCGCGGTATGCGAACGAGTCGTCCGACGTGCTATGGTGTGAAACACGGTAAGTCATGCACTCGATAAGAATGGGCTTGCCGCCGTCTTGGAGAGCCATGTCCCTTGCCTTCTTGACGGCCTCGCGGACAGCCCAGATGTCGTTGCCATCGATACGGATGGTGTCGATTCCGTAGCCTATCCCTCGGCTGGCGATGCCGTCGCCGCGATACTGGTCTAGAGTCGGTGTGGAAATGGCGTATCCGTTATTGCGACAGATGAAGATGACGGGACATGATCGCGTGGCAGCAATGTTCATGGCAGCGTGGAAGTCTCCTCGCTTGCCGCACCTTCGCCGAAGAAGCAGACAGCTACCTTGGCCTTGGAATTGGGGTCTTGCAGCTTCTGCAGCTTGAGTGCGTACCCAGAACCAGATGCCTGGGGAATTTGTGTTGCCAGCGGTGATGAGACTGTGTGCTTATATACGGCAAGAATGTGAGTTGTTTGGCATCGTAACGAGTGGGGACGCAAAGGAGATGAGTCTCCGAGGGAAGAAATGTAGAGTGTGCGTCTTTGGGTGTACTCACAATGTTGAGTCTCTTGCTGCCGTAGTGAACAGGCATATTCCTTCCCTTTCCAGGGTCATTCTTGTTGGCAAACAATTGCGACATGAACTCCTTGGTTGTCATGCCTCTCTCCTTGAAGAAGCCCTGCTCTCTGTACTGACAGTACACAGGATCCTCGGGGTCCAAAACACTCGAGCTTCCCACACTAACAGCTTCTTCGCCCGCGCTAACCATGTAGAAACTCAGACGACCTTGCCGTTGCGCGTCGAACATGATCAAGTCCATGATGGAAATGTATAACATGTCTTTATACAGCTTGACGACGGTCTCGTCCGAGATGTCGGGGGTGAAAGACTGGTCCACCACGACGCCGTTCTGGTCCACGACCCGGTACGTCGGCAAGGCATTGTATGATTCGGGATGCTCAAAGTTGAGTGAGCTGACAAAGGCACTTTTCAAAGCGCCCGGGAAGGAAACATGGTCGGAGTTGGGTCGCTGGGAAACGCTGCTCGCGGCGCGTATGGGTGCGGCCAACGTTGGCGTCTTTGTGATTGAAGTGGTTGCCCTTCTCAGGGGAGGCTTCGCAGGACTCGCGACTTCATGGCAGCTTGGTGCGGAAGAGTGGCGCTCGGTTCGTATTATTCTTGAAACGAAGGGACGATGAAAAGAAGGAGCAGTGACCCCAGAAATAAGGGACCTTCAAGTTGCGCCCGCTCTTTGGAAATGTTGAAAATACCCAAAAGAAAGAACTCTGAGCCAGGGAAATCATTTTCTGGCGGCGTTGGTGTTTCCCACCGAGGGGAAGGCAACGGCCGCGGCTTTGTCGACGGCCTGCGACGGGTGACGACGCTCTGAGCCGACGAAACCCGCGCGACGGCACAGGCTAGCCTGGATGGATTTTCTAGCCTGGCTTGCCATATTCACAACGTCCTGTCCAGTCGTGACGAGAACCGTCTTGATTCACAGCCGAGTCGGCACTCTTGCACCGGCACCAGCTGGCGGGTTTCTACGCACCACACAGTTGCACAGGTTGTTAGTCATTACATCTGGCTGTTCATAAACAATGGCAGCAAAAAACGTGAATGCATGAATCTCGAGAAATTGTCTCTCTGATCATCTCCAATCCGAATACTCGCAACTTCTCCCTGCTCCCCCTTCTGATCGCCTCGCATCCGCTTCCACATCTACCAGACATCCATCTCCCATCTTCTCTTGCCGTCTGGTGCCTCTTTTTGCATCCCATCTGCAGGTACCCCTCAAAGGACCGGCCACAATTGGTACTTCTGACCGGGCACGCAAGATGATATCTCCAGGGAGCAGCATAGCTCTCCTTGTTCTCGGAATAATTGCCCTCTGCGGCATTTTCTTCTGGATCCTCAAACTGGAGGTTCACAAATACGTCCGGGCTTTGTTCGCATACCGACGCAAACTTGTCCAGGCACGAGAATCAGATAATCCTGACAACGCAACTTCGACAGAGTCTGCTTGAACCGAGAAAATACCAGCTCCAGATCTGCTTGTCCTTTTCATTCTTGACACGACCAGTTTTCTCATTTCGTTTTCAATTTTTGGTCCAGAACAATTCCTTTCTTGATTTTCAGTAAACCAACATTATTACCACTTTCGGCTTTCTGCGGATGACTTGGTTCCACTGTGCGCATCAGCTATTGCGCTACGGGGTGGGAGCCCTTCTGATACGCCACAACTCACACTGACCCAACCCATCTTCCCAACTCGCAAATTCCCACATGCGACAGCTCGTTCGACGCAGACGCAAAACTTTCAGGTACCCGACATGGTCGCCCGCAGAGCTCTGCGGAGCTGCTCAAGGGATTCCTTCCAGCCATCAAGATATCTGCAGCGTGCAAACATCACACGCCCCTTTAGCACAAGCCCCGTGGGCCAGCAGTCGTCGCAGCGAACACCAACAGCCGATCGCGAAACACACTTTGGCTACGAGACCGTCACGGAGAGCGAGAAGCAACAACGCGTCGCGGGGGTCTTCTCGAGCGTTGCCGAATCATACGACAAGATGAACGACTTCATGTCACTGGGCATACACAGACTTTGGAAGTACGTTTCCCCCTAACCTGGCATTATAGTAAAACGATGATTCCTCATGTGTATATTGTTTTTCACCCCAACACTCAGATAGGGATCACTTCGTCTCGTCCCTCAACCCCGGAGCAACCACACCTCTCGGTCAACCCCAGCGAATGCTCGACGTCGCAGGCGGCACCGGCGATATCGCCTTCCGCATGCTTCACCACGCCAACATTCATAACGGCAACCCCAATATCCACATCACCATCTCCGACATCAACCCCGACATGCTCGCCGTCGGTAAACAGCGCTCTCTTGCCCTGCCGGCATCGTACCAGTCCTCCTTATCCTTCCTCGAGGCCAATGCCCAAGTCCTCCCTTCCCAAATCAAAGACCACTCTCTCGACCTGTACACTGTCTCATTCGGTATCAGGAATTTCTCCAACATCCCGGCGGCCCTGAAGGAGGCTCATCGGGTCCTGAAGCCCGGTGGCATTTTCGCCTGCTTGGAATTCTCAAAGGTGGACAAGCATCCCCTCTTGAATGCCATTTACAAGCGGTGGTCCTTCAGTGCCATCCCCTTGATTGGCCAGCTGGTGGCTGCTGACAGAGATAGCTACCAATACTTGGTAGAGAGCATCGAGAAATTCCCTAGCCAGGAAGCTTTCCGGGATATGATCATCGATGCTGGCTTCGCCGTATCGGGCGATGGCTATGAGGATCTGACGGGGGGATTGCCGCCATCCATAAGGGCATCAAGCCGTTGTAGTGGCACGACAACAGGGGATGGATATGTTAGTACCGTCATTCGGTTTTGGAATTGTATAGTAGCGTATTAAACTGTGTCGCAGAGGCACAGCATGTCACAGAGCCAACGCCAACCATCACATGATGAATTATGCTTTCTTTATCCATTTTCGAGAATGTGCTTGCTTGCTTTCCTCCTAGCTATCTACCACTTTGGCGAATGCCTTTCACTTCTACATTCTCCGCAACAATCAAGCATCACTTGAGAATTCCTCATCATCAAGAACACGAAATTTGAACTCCAAACATATCAAAATGAAATAACACAAAACGCAGAAACTAGGGGCCGATTCCGTGGTGGAATAGCCTTCCTGGCTGGCTTAATATCTCATTAAGTACAGATACACAGTAAAGCGGCCCAACCGAGGACCCTGAATAACACGGCGGCTCTTTTTCCCTCCTCTCCCCCTACCTTGCTCCAGAGTGTAGAGAAACAAATGTGACCAAAAGGAAAACTTCGACTGACCAAAGACCCGAGGCCCTAATTGCCGCTAGTGCTGCGGTGAAGCGGAGTGAGACTGTTTGCTGGGTGACGAGGCGATTCAACACAGCTAGCCCTGAATGCTTTTATTCGGCTGGCGTTGACGGGGTTGCCGCGGGAGATGAGGCACCAGCCTCTCCCTTGATGCCGCCACGACCGCGTCCGCCTCGTCCGCGATCACCTCCGCGTCCGCCTCGTCCGCCCCGTCCACCACGCCTGTTGCTCTCAGAGTCGCTATTTCCTCCTGCACTTCGGTAGCCGCTGGCAGTGGCACCACCTCGAGCATTACCACCCCAGGTGCCGGCCCCTCCACGATTGCTGAAAGGCTTGCCCTCGCGATGTTGGAAAACCTTGACTAGAGGTCTGCTTCGATCCTCCTGGGTTCGCGTCTTGTTCTCTTCGGGTAGGCGGGCAAGAGCAGCGTCTCGGTCTTCGACTGTCTTGAATTGGACAACCTTGTTTTGGTTGCCCCATTTCTCAACTTTCACGATCTTGTTCTTGTCCGCCTCGTCAAACAAATCACGGCACTGTTCCTCGCTGCTGATGTTCATTACGAACAGGCCAACTATATCAGAAGCGGAAGTCTTGAGAGCTGGCGAGGAAGCAGGCTCTGGGCCATTTGCAGAGCCATTAGGAGCAGCCCCTGTCTTCTCATTATCTTTATTATTAGAGCCGGACTTGGGGGTCTGACCAGGCTGAGGCGTTGCCGGCTTGGCAGAGCCAGATGCTGGGTTGGTGCCACTGGCAAGCTTGGGTTGTTGAGTTGAGGGTGGCTGCCTGCTTACAAGCGCCGTGGGCTGTGTGGACGCAGTCGGGTGCACGGGAGTGCCTGACGCAGGGCCACTAGAAGCAGATGGAGGAGGAGCAGTGCTGGCAGTCACAGCAGGGGCCGAACCTGGCTGCTGCTTGGAGCCACGGTGAGAGAAGTTGAACCCTTGAGCACGCATCTCAGTGCCAATACGTCCATCCTGAATCTCCAAGACGAGGTAGCCAAAGGCAGCATCTGCGAGGTTAAAGTTCCACATATTCTTAAAGGCACTTTCGTCGACCTGGCCCAAAGCAGCTTGGCCGGTAACCGGACCACCAAAGGGATTGCCACCAGCAGCGGTCGTGGGCATCTTTTCAACAATTTGCAAAGCATTCTTGAGGAGATTCTGCTGAGCTTCGTTCTGTGCAATAGCTGGTTGAACCTCGCCCTTCACTGTCTCCCAGACATCGTTGAAAGAGGCCTTAGAAGCAGCCAGCTTGCCGCGATAATGGTCCAAAGTGGGGTTGACGCTAAATTCATTGTAAGAACTCCCATATCGGAAATGAAGACCGGCAGAAATGGAGAAGTCGGCCTTCAGAGCAACAGACAGCTGGTTCAAGATACCTTCTCTGGCAGGAGAAGCGTGGGTGATGAAGATTCGGGTTTCGGTGGGATCGTAGACGCGGTGCGCGGTATCCACCAACTCTCCCATCTGTAATAGCGTTGTCCACATAGTTCCCTGACCTCCGGCAATAGTAGTGCGACCCTCGCCATTGTCGAATAACTTATGCATTACCACCGCACCGCCAAGGCCCAACAGTCTGAGCTTTACCCCGCCGATTTCGAGCAGCATTGAGCGAGCTTCGTCGATAATGTGCAGGTTTGGTACCTTGTACTCGGAGGATCGGAACTTTTCCAAAACACGGACATCTTCACAAGCACCCCAGACAGTATAAACTGGAACATCCAGTTTCACTTCACCGCTGAGCAGTAGAGGGAGCTCGGAAAGCGGCAGGTCGCTGGCTGGGAATCGGGTCTTGACGGGTCCGTTACCCCTTGTTGGATAGCTTTCTTGACGGGTTCGGGAATCAGGGGAGAATATTGGGCGACATGCTTAAGGGTCTTCTCCGCAATTCGATCCAGCGACGTATCATCGTAGAAGCCGAAATCGCCGGTGTGAATGATATGGTCGGCGCGAGCTTGCTTGGCAAGCTCGTTGAGTGATCTTAGGTTTCCTGTTGGCGCCAGACAGGTCAGTGTTTTGGCTTCTTCATTTGTTTCTCTCATCAAACTCTGTTAACCGATCGTACCTCGGACATCTGCAATGCATAGAACTCGAATGGGGCCAGTCTGAATAACTCGTCCTTGATTCGGTAAAAGCGGTGCGGCGCCAGTGGGCAAAGCAGTGCCACCGTTTTGGAGATAACCTTGGTTACTGTAAGGTCGTGGCTGGGACTGGTTAGTAAATCTTCGAGAAGAGGCCGCCTCCAACCACGATAAACTGCCTCTTTCGTTTGCGGCGCGACCGTCCATGATGTAGAGTGCAGTGACGAGGGTGGTGGCGATGCTTTTGCGATGCGCAGCTGGGACCTGGCCTGGTATTGGGGACACTTGGGAAAGGGGAGAGGGGGCGTTGTAGAGGGAAGGGTGAAGGCAGCAGATGAACTGGACTGGCTCGTTTGAAAAGTGTCAAATAAGTGATTTGCCAGCTTCTGCCAGCTGCCAGCTGCCAGCTGCTGGCCGGACGCGCAACAATTGACGGTGCGCCGGGGGGAAGGAGCAAACAGGATATGGACAAGCAACTCACAGCAGCCATTCTATCTGTATGTCCAACGCGCTCCGGACCAGGTAGACTATTGAAGAGCTCGAAGGGGGATGATCTATGGTAGAAAAAAAGATATGAGAGTGAGCTCGGTTCGGAGTATGAATGAATGGGTATCTAGGGGATAAGCGACGATGGGATGATGAACCGCAGTCAAAGGAGGCGTGGTTTTCACAGCTCTAAACAAGCAAGGCTGGAGATAATTTTCCCAGAGTCGACACCAACAAGAGCGAGCAATCTGCCAGCCAGTCCCAGCACGCGGGAAGCGGGGCTTGACCCCCTTGTGGACTAGAGGATGCGTGCGCTGGGTGATTCGCTGCTCTTTGTCCTCCTCAAGAGCAAACATGAATCACCAAATCACCAACCAGGCACGGAGTACTCGTGCCCCGCCCCACCTTACTACCGAGTACAAGTACGTGCTCGGAATACACACAGTCTGGTTCAGGCACTCCCAAGACTGGATATCTATCCTGGGGTATATATACGTCTGCAAATTTGTGTAGTTAGGAGAGGGCTGGCGTGTGGGAATGACTTTTGACAAATTGGTAAAAAATATTGCCAAGGGCTTGTAATAAATTAAAGCCCGAACTTGCCAGCAAGGTGTAGTCAACCTCGACTGTCCAATCTCTGAAGCTTGGGTCAACCAGTAGCGAGGCAGGATGTCACGGGGACCGTTCTGTCAAAATGTACGCAAAAACATGTATTTTCGAGACTGGTGACGTAAAAATGCAGTGTTCCTCGTTGGACTGTATCATTTGCAGAGAGGAAAGCTTGATGACTTTGATCCAATGGAGGTGACGATGGAGAGACATGATCGTTCAAGGCCAACGCTCAATCATGTCAATTATTACTCGATGCGAGACTAAGACAGGGTTTATCATTAGGGGTATTGGCCAAGATGGCAGGGCGCAGCGGGAATTCGGCGGCATTTTATTAGGCACCCGGCTTCTTAATGCTCAGCGACTTGGCTCTGACGGACGCAGGTGCTGTTCGGGTGCCTTTTACGGGCGAGAGGACACGTGACATACCCGGATTACCGTCCTTCAGGTGCGTGCTCATTGCGGCGCAGCGCAGCGCTGACGGCACTGGCCATCGGTACACTGGGGGCATGACAACGGTCTAGTCCGTACTACTCCGTATTATACATAGTACCGAGGTGTGGTCCTCCATAACCCGACTCTCTTTCCATCGCAGCATCGTAGCCTCCCACGCTTGGCTTACATCGTCCGCATCGTGACCAGACACCCACTTACCTTGGTATTTCAAGTATCCACCTCTCACACCGAGCCACCTGCAGGTGATCCGTCCCTGCGGTGCATTTGGCCTCACCCGGGCAACACTCTTCTATTGTGTTCCCAGACCGGCCTCCTGATCGTCAATCCCCCGCCGCCGGTAATAACCTCCCTCGCCCGCGATTCGAGAAACGACGAGTCCCGCCCCGAGACTCGAAACCCCCATGCGACAATAAATCTGTCCGATAGCAAGGCTTGGGCTCAGGAGGCGTTCTATTCGCCGCCCTGTTGTCAACAAGTCGACTTGGCAACCGTCGCGAGTCCAGCATCGCTCAGTTGTCTGCTGGTTCATGATAGAACTATCTGCCTTCAAGAGTCTGGCCGTTCAATTTGGCAGCTGGGGAGGGTCTAGAGGCATTTGAGGGACTACTTTTACAAGTCTCTAATTTGCACTTGATGATGGTGAGTGAATCATGTCTAGCAGAACTTTCCTACAGCCGAAGTGGACCAGTCGTTGGCTCCCAGCCGTCTACATCCAGGGCTCAATTACTCACATGCACTTGCTCCATAGACCTCTTCTCGATCCCGCGACGAAGCCGCGGGTACTTTTAGCAGCCGACGCGGCCATACTAGTCAACTTTCCATCTCGGATCCGAGCCATCATGTCACGGAGGCCATAGGAACACTGTACGGTGATGAAGAGGATTCCGGTTCCGAGGTTGGTGGCCGCCCTCTAAGTTTCATTGACGGCTCCTCGTATCATGAGCAAATACAACGGCCGTCTCAAACTGAAACGCAAAATCACTCCGACTCACGATCCCGTCAATACCAAACATCAGATTATGATCCTCGCAGACCCTTGACCCGCTCGATTTCGGATGAGCCTTATGGCTCACATGGTTCCTATGAAGAGCACGGGGTTCCCCTCAAAAAGTCACAAACTCTACATATACCGTTGCCGAATCGCCGAAGTAGTAGACATTATGAAGCACCAAATTCGCCAGTGTCGCCTGCATTGTCTCTGCGGGACGTTCAAGCTGACGCATCCGGATCTCAATTTCCTCTCACTAATATCGATAATCCAAATGATATCGCCCAAGAACTTAGTAATCTCCAGGCTCTGCGGCGCATGTCCATGGACGTTGGCAATAGTATCGATCCTGATATGCCACCCATGGGATTATCTGCTATGCCTGTAATAGCACCCACAGGAGATGATGACGAAAACGACCCTTCGAGGCTTCTCTGGGTCCCGGCGAGGGTTCACCCTGAGCTGGCTCCCAGCGAATTCAGGTCATTTTTGGAAAACCGAGTACAATCGATTAAGCGGAGGTCTGGGGAATCGTGCCTGTCCCCTGAAAATGACTTGAAACGGGGTGACTCGGACTCGCTATGCCGGAGAAAATCCATGCTCAGCCGACAGATAGATAATTCTGGCGGACAGGGTGCTGTTGGCTACGTCGATGGTGCTGAACGACTGGAACGTAAACGGTCAAATGGCGGGAGTCAAAGCCCTGAATTGAGTCTTGATGACTTGGTCAGGGATCCTACCCGAGCCGTTCAAAAGTTCGCTCAAGAATCTCAGGGTGGTTTCATCGGAGAAGAAGGTAGCTCCGACGACATGCCAATACTTCCAATGGCACCTGGTATGGGATTGAGGAGATCCACGAGGACAACATATCGGAAGGGAGGCAGCATACGTTCTGGTAATAGGGTTCCATTCTCCAAACGCATGACACAGCGCCAGCAACAAGGAGACGCACCTGGCATCCATGCTGCGTCACATACAGAAGTGCCCAAAGGATTTTCACTGGACAGGGTACAATCGGCGCCGATTGCAGAGAACTATTCGCGTCCAACACGATCCGTTAGAAGGCAGCATAATATTGCGCAGGATGACACAGCATTATCAGCTGGCACAGAAGGTACATCATTGGACGAAAGAGCCATCACATCACCACCTCCCATGCAAGAACAACTTAGCGTTCGAACGAAGCCTCAATCTTCAACCTCACCAAGCTCGGAGCCCAGCCCGCACGACGATGAACATGGTTGTCAGAATAACCAGTTTACCAGAAACTTCCCTCAAAGATCATCTTCACAGAATACTGGCTCGGCACACCAAGACACCTCATCTCAGAAGCCCGAGGTTGTAGTCGAAGAGTCTTCCGTTCCTCAACCCAGCAGACATTCAGTCCCTGCCCCCAACACTTATTCTATTCACAAACAAAGCTCGCAAGTTCAGTACTCACCAAGATCATCACCAAGTCAACAACAGTCTTATGGCGATAACTTTGGGTCATCATCTTCTCTCCTGAGTGGAGACGCATCTCGAACGGATAATCTGACTGTAATTCCCACTTTCAATCAGATCGATAAGAAGCCCGAAAAGAAGTCAAGGAAAAACAAAGATGACGACTCCGCAAGCACATCCAGCAAGTCGGGAGGAGCATGGAAGTGGCTCAAAGGTGTGACGGATGACAAAGACAAGAAGAAGGAGGAAAGCAAACGAGCCAAAGCCAAGGCTTCGGTGGAGAAGGCCTCCGATAATGCTAGGCTGGACGTCATTCAGAGCTCCATCGACAAAACAACAGTCAGAGGGCGTGAAAGCCTTGTTCTAGACAGGGACAATGTTGACAGCAAGTTACTGGAAGAGAGGAAAAAGGAAAGCCGCCGCAAGAGTGAGTCCAGGAAAGATAAGGATGGCAGCATTTTCTCGTCCATATTTGGAGGAAGCAAGCGAAAAGAGGAGAAGGAAAGGGCGACAAAGAAGACCCAGCATCTCCAAGTTCCAGAGGAGCCAGTCTATAAACATTTACAACCGGATGTGGATTATAACTGGACGCGATTCCCACTTTTGGAAGAGAGGGCTATTTATCGGATGGCTCACATAAAGTTGGCCAATCCTCGTCGACCACTTCTCAGCCAAGTCTTGCTCAGTAATTTCATGTACAGCTACTTGGCAATTGTTCAGGCCATGCATCCTCAAATGAATGTGCCAACATCGCCACAACAAAAGAGATTAGAGGAAGAGGCTCGAAGAAGGCGGCACGAACAAGAATACGCATCTCGGCAACTAGTGGACAACGACGATTCTGAACATAGTCTGGAACAGTATAATTTTGACTATCACCGGGTGAGTAATGATCCATGCATCTGCGTTGTGGGTATCAGAATATACCTACGTAAATGGACTGCATTGAACTGATAATTACTGTAGGCTGCTGTTCAATATGCCGAATCTGGTTCCGAGAATCAAGTTGACTATGTTGACGAGGCTCAGATCTACGAGGACGAACACGGAAATGACGATGAGGAAGGCTATGACTACGACAATCAAGAAGGTTACGGTCACAGCGTGAAGGACTACTACCAGTATCAGAACAACGACTCAGACCATCGTCAGCATGGTGGTGATAGCCTGTGGTAAAGGGTGTTCATAACCCCTGAAAAGTCCTTTATCAACAATAATTACGTTTCTTTCTCATAAGAAGACTTCGTATAATCTCGTCTCTCCATCCTTCTGGCGACGCGAATACAACGACCAAAAACCTTGGGTTGCTCAATGAGCAGTGCGGCGGCTGTATATCAAAGCAGATTTTTTAGCATTCGGCGGAGTTTTAATGTTTTGGGCGGTCGGCTTGACCAGCGGTACAGTGGCGATATCTAATCACTGACTGAGGCAGTGGACATGATGCTCTGCATAGCACTTTGGGTTTATACATTGATCACACGGTATTGGCGAGGACCACATGGCGCGGCGCATACGAGTCCATCAAATCCTTTCCTTAGTTTCCGCCCCCTTTTTTTTTTTGAAAGCACGCACAAATTATAGGCGATAGTACGATCATGGTGCGAATGTACACACTTAACCATTCTCCAAAATTGCTAATCACTTTTCTATTTCTTTATCTGTAATTGGTGAACAATCAGGCCACAACCCTGTGGGCACAACTCGAACCTTTGCCCGCAGCCATCCATGATTGTTTGTAACGGACGGATGAGCGTTTGAAAAGGTGGTGTACGTAATGAAGAGTACAGACTGATGCAGGATATGTCATTAAATATACACAAAGATAAAGATCCGACCTTTACTTCAAAGTTAATGAAGGTTGTCATATTTTCGTATTTCTGGGCTTGTGCACACTTGGAGATGGAGTGATGTATTGCAGGAAGTTAGAGAAGCTCTGATGATGGTATTTAGTTGCAAAGTATATTTAGTTATAAAGTAACTTATATTGTTGAGTCACGAAAAGGCAAACCTGCCGTAATTGCAAATTCTTATCTTGACAAAGAGAAATCATATACAGTACATAATCTTTTCTCTAAGCTTTCCTTTGGCCGTAAAATGGATATCCATTGGATCTACTTCTTGGGCTCCTCCTTCTTCTCCTCTGGCTTCGGTGTAGGAAGCTTAAAAGTATCTGGTCTGCGATCCTCGCCAGGTCCAACCATTTCCCAAGCACTCGAACCGCCCTCGAAGTTACGGAAAGCCTGTGTGAGCTCGAGCGGTTCAGTGACAATGCGCTTCTTCTCCTCATCGTAACGAATCTCGGTATAGCCCGTCAAGGGGAAGTCCTTGCGGAGAGGGTGGCCCTCAAAACCATAATCTGTCATGAGACGTCGCAGGTCGGGGTGTCCTGCGAAAAAGACGCCGAATAGATCGTAGACTTCGCGCTCGTACCAGTTGGCACCGTCATAGAGGGGAGTAACGCTGGGGACGGGGAGGCTTCATCGGCGTAAGTCTTGACACGGATGCGGGAGTTGTGTCTGACGGAGAGGAGATTGTAGACGATTTCGAAGCGCTTGTCGCGGGTTGGGAAATCGCATGCGGTGACGGTGCTCATTTGAGAAAATTCGGCAGAGGTGTTATCTGAGAAAGGATAAATGTTCCTGGTCAGTCAAGAGGTCGCAAATTCGTAATGAGATGGAAACGCATGGGACGGCGCCAGAATCAATGGCTCAATTTCGGTCGATGAGAGAGTAGTTGGAAAAGAGAGTCAGCTGCATACACTTCAGGAAGGTAAAGACAGGAATGACCCCGAAGGTGAAATGTAGATGGTGAGCTCGTCCTTCCAGACAGAGAACTGCTGAATATACTTTGGCAAGCAGCCCATCAACCAAGCTCCGTATTTGTGCATGTTATCCGCCTTGCTTTGATACTTGTCCGCCGGATTTACGAGAGGAGCCTTGAGGACTCCAATGTGATCTCGGGGCGCCAATCGCATGTTCTCGGCTTCCTTGGGCATATTGACGAGCTGAGCAGCCGACACAGAAAAGGCGCGAACTGCCTGGCCATTGAGAGCAGCTGAGGGCCGCAGCACCGAGGCCAGTGTCCGGCTTCGAGATAAATTAGTCGCCATGGCCGTATTTCCTGCCCAATTGGAGTCCAACTGACGGGATGAAAGTCCAGGAGGTCCACGTCGAGGTTCGTGAGTGATGGGAATTGAAGCCCTGCCTCCCGTGATGCCGTCTGGATCGTAGACTGTGCTTTGGGAGCTGAATTGCTAGACCCCATGCTCCAGCCGACGATTTGCCGAGCACAGAAGTCAAAACTAGACGTCCTTATTGGGCACCTCACAAATAACGCTGTCTTGCTGGCTGTTTCTCCGAGCTGGCTTGCTGACAAAGGAGGACATATCACGTGAGAGGAAGATTCTACGCTAACCCGTAATGATGCGCGTCGGTGAGGAAGTGAACTTTCTTTGCCAGAACCTTTTTGGGGCCACTCATCGTACATCCTGCCCAAGGCCTCACACCTCACACTGTCTCTCTCCTTGCTTGTGCTGTATTCCCCTCCATCTACGCCTTTGCATTTTTCTTCCACACACCTCTTTTGGTATCATATCTCTCATAATACCCGACGTCATGGCGCCACAAGATTCCTTCATAGAAGAAGAGGAAGATGTCTGGTGAGTGTTTCCCTCTGCTGCCCCCATCTTGGTATCGCGCTTCCAGCCCAACTTTATCTCTCGATTGGTAGTGCGTGTCTTGGAGCACCTTTTACAGCATGAGCTAACACTCCATTTCACAACAGCCCTCTTTGCATTGAAGAGTTTGATCTTTCAGACCGTAACTTTCGACCGTGCCCTTGCGGATACCAGGTTTGTCCTGCCTTCAGGTGGACTTTTATCACGCTGTCGTTCAGCTTTCTCTGACTTTGACATACACCAGGTCTGCCAATTCTGTTTCAACAACATAAAGAACAATATGAATGGCTTGTGCCCGGCGTGCAGACGACCCTACGACGAAAAGACCATTGAGTGGAAGGTTGTGACGCAAGAAGAGTGAGTCCTCAACCCGTCGCGTCTGGGGATTACTATTCATAGTCCCCAACGTCTGATCCTACATCGAGTACTGTGCGTGTTGAGTACAGAGAATTTGTAAGGCTAACACAATTACTCGCAGGGTTGCCGAATTTCGTGCCAATATTCAAAAGAACCAGAAAAAGCGAGCACAGGAGCAACGACAT
Organism: Epichloe scottii; assembly: GCA_021950295.1. Lineage (NCBI taxonomy): Eukaryota > Fungi > Ascomycota > Sordariomycetes > Hypocreales > Clavicipitaceae > Epichloe > Epichloe scottii. The sequence goes on from CP083245.1 coordinate 3,078,054, forward strand.
AAGGAAGTTCAGAAACGCGAAGCCGAAAAGGAGAACCGGAAGAACCTTGTTGGCGTGCGGGTCGTGCAGAAAAACTTGGTTTACATCACTGGACTGGCACCGACTGTCCGGGAAGATGAGTTGCTGAAGACATTGAGGAAGCCCGAGTTTTTCGGTCAGTACGGAAACATACAAAAAATCTCCATCAGCAACCGGAAAAGTCCGGACGGACAGCACCATTCTCTTGGTATCTACGTCACGTTTGAAAAACCGGAAGAGGCAACGAAATGCATCCAAGCTGTACATGGTTCGCAGAATGGTGACCGTTTTTTGAAAGCTCAGCATGGTACGACCAAGTACTGCTCTGCCTGGCTGAAGAATGAAAAATGCAATAACCCTGGTTGTATGTTCCTCCACGAGCAAGGCGACGAAGAGGATAGCTACACTCGGCAGGACTTGTCGTCCATGAATAGTATCCACACACAAAGACCATTACCGGGCGGTGGAGGAAGCTCATCTCGCACAGTTTCCAGACAGCAAGGCCCCCAACCAACGCCGCCTCCTCCTCCACCCGCTGCCCAATCTATGGTGCGGACCGCGAGCAAAGAAGGATCTGACAACGGCGTAGACTCTTCAGCATTGCCATCTTCAGCGAATTGGGCGCGAAACCCTCAAACAAGTCGGAGGGGCAGCTACGCTACTAGTGGAGCGGCATCTAGTCCTGCTATTTCCATGTCACAGCCAGCAAGGAATGAGAACGCCCTAGAGGCTGTCGATGATATTGACGTTTTCATTACAGCACCGACTACAGCAAGCAAAGGAAAACAGCAACATCAGTCAACAGCAGCTGCTTCATCTGCATACACAAAAGCCGGGGTTCGGTGGAAGAGTGAGAGAGACCGCGGTATTCTCGCCTTATTGAAGGCCTTGGATGCCTGCAAGTTACCAGTCTTTAATGCAGTCAAGGATGATGATGCAAATCCACCGATGTTCGACACTCGCGGCGGCGAAAAACGACGAGCGATGCGTGAAGACGAGGAGTCCCGCCTTGATCAGGATGATCAGACAGAGGCGAGAGCTCCTCCATCCGATGGCGAACCGGAAGCTGGCGGTAGTCTCGCCCTCGGTGGTGAGCCAGAGGACAGAGAAGTTGCTGCCGACGGACATGGGTTTGACCAGCGACAGTCAGGGACACAACCACCCATTCAGCGGGGAGTACGGACGGGCTTTATGGCTTAGGAACTGCTGGCTCTGGCTTCCCGCAAGCTCCCGCCGGACTTGGCCGCTCCATGACACCTCAGCAACTTGCTGCTCTTCGCACTCAATCTGGTTTCGGTGATCAGATGCTGCCTGGTATCTCTGCACAGAGCATGTTTCAGAGCCCTGGCCATAACCGTCAATCATCTCGATTCAGCTTTGCCAATGACACCAACAATGCCACCAACAATATTAAGCTGGCTGCCAACCCTAGAATCATGGCTCAGCAATCATCCATGATGCCCAGCTCTTTCCAGTCTCAGACAGGGAACCAATTTTATGGAACGTCGATGCCTGGACCGCCTCCTGGTCTAAAGTCTACTGGCACACCGCCCAGCATGTTTGGCCAGGGTTTTGGTGCTGGCTCAGGCTTTGGCGGAGCCCCGAAGGACTCGTCCAACGACCTACTTCAGACCCTCATCGGCCGCAATCGGGGAGGCAGCACCCAGCCTCCTGACATGGGAAAGCGTGAGTACATGATTTCTTCTTTCTCCAATCAGTATCCACCCTCCTCTACCTCCACCCCAGCTCCTGCTTCTGGCCTCCTGGCTTCGCTCTATGGCAACCCTTCTGGAGCATTCCAAGACTTTGGTTCGAAGCAGAAGAGGAAGGGCAAGAAGCACAGACATGCTAACACTTCCTCCTCTGGAGGGAGTGGCCTAGTAGATCTTGCGGACCCGAGCATCTTGCAAGCAAGAATGCAGCACCAGTCCCAGGGTAATGCAGGAGTTACTGGACAGGGACTGTTCGGTGGAGGCCAGAGTCAAGGTGGGTACAACCCTAATATGATGTATAACACTGGATACGGACGGTGGTAGTTCCATTCTTGAATCGAAAAGACAAGAACGGGGACATGTCTTATGTTTTATTGCTTTCATTTTCTTTCTATCCCATCTATTTCATGTTTTGATCAAGCCTTCCTCTTTCCGTCGCTTTAAATGTAATCCTTACCTTGGTTTGGCGTTTCATTGGCAATATCCGGCAAAGGGGCTGCGTCAGCTCTAGCAAACATGAAGATATGCATATCTTTCCTTTTATGATCAAGCAGGCATTTTGCGAGACCGCACAAAACCCCACAAACTGGGTCAGCGGCAATTTCTGCGCGAAGCGTCCGCTTTTTAGGTTATTGGGCTCAGGCTTGCACGTTAGGGTCGACGGCATCTCGACTTCGAATTTGTTTCTCTTTTCTTATAGTTTTTGCAGTTTGCTTTGCTTTGCGCTGGATGTAGGCGCTGGCACAGCTAGGATGAGTTGGGAGGGTCAAGTCAGGCAAGCATCATCGTCTTCCACAAAACACTATTACACATACACTCCTACATGTACTTTAACTGCTCGCACACGGATGCACGCCTCCGGAGAGGGTAGCATCTTTGGTCAGAATATAGCAATATTGTCTATTCTCTCCAACTTTGCCGCTCCCTTCATTGTCCCCCTGTGGAAGACGATGATGGAAGCCGTAAGATGACTTCCGACTGTCTCATTGTATCATGTATCTAAAACATGTCCCCTATGTCGTAGATTTTGTCAGTGTTGACATTTGGTCGGATTGCTTGTTATGTTTGTCGAACTGGACACATGTACATTTGGCTAACAAACTTTTCATTTCTAGAGGACGAACTCCCTTCTTTAGATGAGGCTACTCATTCGGTTGATGCACTGGTTTCGGACGAGCCTGAAGTGGTCTTTTCTGCTCCAGGGTTTGGTTCCGAGATGATTACAGGCCGACCTGTTCCTCCCTGGTTCTCACTCCCTCAAAGCGTTGCTGACTCGCTCGTCAATTCTCCGTTATCGTCTATGGCATCTCCTGTTCTGAGCCAGCATCGCCAACCTCATATTATACCAGCATTGCCCAGAGTGCCACCTCCACCAGGCTTGGAACGAGGCACTGTCACGCCAGAACAAACTCCGAGGAAGGTTGTTGTTCCAAGTTCAGAGTTCGGAAGGACAAACAAGACCACTGCGGATGTCCCTCCACAGCGACCTTTGGCGCGCGAACAGAGCGTCGCTAATTTGCAGGACGAAGATTTCCCGGCACTGGGCTCTCTTCAGCCAGGCAAGACTCGGACTGCCTCCTTGGCTATGCCCATTGTCCCAACTCCTAAATCCACACCAGCACCAAAGAAGGGCAACGACAGGGTTGTCGACAAGAAAGCCCAAGGCGTTGACAACACACCTTCAAGCCCTGCAACTGTTTTGACGAAACAAGCCAACGTCTCAGTACGCAGTAAGGCTGTTGCGTCAAAAGAGACTCTGAGCAATGAAAAAATCGCATTACCTGCCGAAATATCCTCCAGTTTTCCTGCTCTACCTGCTCTCACCACCGGTTCCCCATCACCAGCGCCACGCAATGCTCTACGAACACTGCGTGTTATGCCCACGCCTAAGACTACAGAGGCACCTGCGTTCCCGTCTCCTGTGCAAATTGTGACTAACAAAGCCTTGTCAATCTCTCACGGGCCAGACACTCCTCTGAGCGAAATGGTAAGCGATACCGCTTCAATTATATCAGCCTCCGTATCAGCATCCCGTGCGGGATCACCCCGTCCAGCAAGGTTGGATGTGCCGCCGTTCGTAACACTACCAAGAGCCAGCAGCGCAAGCAGCGCAAAGACGCCTTGAAACAGGAAACGAAGATCATAGCAGAGGCACTAAAGGCGGATTCAGAAGAGCATGCTCCAGTGATTGGCCGCAAAAAGAAACAGAAGAAGGAAAAGCCCGCAGCAAGTCAATCGAAGACGTCAGACCCAGCAGCGCCAGATTTAGCCATAGCACAGCCTGAGGCTGCCAACAAGGTGGCAGAGCCTGAGGAAGTTGAGCCCAAGAGCAAGGCGACCAAGGACAAGAAGGCCTCCAAGTCCAAAGGCAAGGAGAAGGAGAGGGAGAGGGAGGACGACAAGTACAAAGACAGGCCAACCTCGATGCCCGCGCCATCAGCGGCCCCGCAGCCTGCAGAAGCTCCTAGTACCGTTCCTATTGAACCCATAGAGTCAGCAGATCCATCCGAAAGACAACAATTCGGGCCTGCCTCTGTATTTGCCGAGATTAGGAACTCTCTCTGGGCGTCGGCTTTGGACAAGCTCCAGATACTAAAGCCAGTTAGCAGCACGTCCTCTCGCCCAGAGCAAGGACACACTGCCAATGGTGCAACCCAGTCCGGATATTGCAAAGACTGCGCATGCAAGTGTGGAGAGATACAAGACGAAGATTTGACCGCCCTTCGAGCGGGCAAGCCTGTTCGCAAACAGTTTCATGTTGACGGTAGCAGGATGCTTATCACACCTAATGGGGATTGCATCCGTGGCCTGACGCTTGAGGAGGAAGACGCCTTTTTGGACCTGCAGTCTGCCATTGCTGCCACTGCCGAGAACCCAGGTGCTTTCATCGCACCTCGACACCAGCCAGGGAGCGGAGCCTTCTCTCTCATCAAGGGACGTGCTGTACCCAACGGTCGCCCCAATATCTTCCCCGCCACGGCGCAACCTCATTCCCAGGATCCCATTGGCAAGCTTCAGCGCGAAGATGCTCTTAGCTATATCAACCAGTACGTCCTGCCACGCCTCAACTTGGACGCTGCCAACATGGGTTTTCCCAAGGGCGCATCGCCACTCCGCGACGCCGCTGCAGCCAGCCTCAACGCTCTTGCCCCCTACTTTTACGGTCCAGATGCAGCTGCCGGTGTAGGCATCTACAGCGCCCCTGACGGGGCCCGTGCCATGCAAGATTTCTCTTCAAGTGGCGGCGCACCCGCAGCAGACGTCAGCAAGATCGGACCTGCCAATGGTCTTGGCGGAATCTCTCTGATGAGTGTGGAGGATGCTGAAGCCCGACTCGCTGCCTCTCGGAAAGAGACGGAGAAGCTTGAGAAGGGGTTGAATGCGGTGATTAAGAGAAACAGAAGGTTGGTGCTGGGCGGGGGAATTGATTAAACCATAACATGCATGTGGATTACGGCGTATTTGGTGGAAATGGAAACAAGTTGACCAAAACGGTCTGTCCTACAACAAGATCGGAGTGAAGAATTAGACACGGGGGACAACATGGCTGAATGATGATTTTTGCTCAGCGTGTACCATCATGAAGCGACGCATTCTTAAAGGAAAGACTTATTTAATAAAGCGGGCGTTGACCGAAATGGTCCTCGTATGTATAGTATCCATGTACGGCTTATAAATCAGGTGGCGCTATTCGTATATTCGTATAATGCTGTCATGCCGCCTCCCTCTGCTGAAGCTCTGGGCGATCAAAGTGAAGCTATCTCTATAATACATGTTTCATAATTGCTTCATTTACTAGACACCTGAGCCTCCATGCTGTATCCAATAATGTTGTACAACCCAATTGTCTGGGAACTTAAAATGGGCGTCCCAAATAAATATAGAACACAAATAATAAATAATGAAAAGTTGAAAAAGAAATAGAACAAAGGTCCAGCCCGTGTTCATACTCCAGAGTAAGCCCCCAAAAAAGGCGGAGTATTTGATCTGTTATTTCGTTATCTCGTGGTCCCGTAATTCTCGTTTTGTAACGTCTCAACCAGAAATAGTCAATGTGTCAAATCGGTTACGTGTCTGCGTCTTCGTCAACTTTTGTCTCCCACAAAGACTCCTGCAGTCGTTCCATCAATTTGTCCAAGATCCATTCACTTTCTTCCTGTCCTCCCACTAGCGGACTTCGCATGCCGACCCAAGACCACTTGAAGCGGCCACTGTGGACCATACCGAGCTCAGTAGCTGCCTCAACAGCACCGGGAGGAGCATTTCTTGGGTGCAGGTTCAATTCGTCCGCGAACTGACTCCCGGCATCTTTGTCTTCCTGTCGATTATTGTGTCGTTTTTGCCCTCGCCATCTGTGCTTCTCCTCAGGAACCACTTTTTGATGTCTCACAGGGTCCCGCTCGTCCTCACCTATGAGACCGAGATACCAAGCCCATTCTTCGAAAGTGTATCGCCGGGGCTCAGGCTCTCTAAGATGCTGGCTTACAAGCTGAATCTCTTTAACAAGTAGTAGGTGCAGGTCTGCGCCAGTGGGAAGGTCATCAAGGTGGTGGCGAACTTGTGATAAAGAAGGCCGGCCCACAGGGATTGCAGCTGGCTTGCAAAACTTGTGCTTGCCTTGGCGCTCATCTTGATCATCATGGCGTGCGTGAGAGGCTGAGCTAGAAGAACTGCCGGATTGATTTCGTTTCTTCGTCGTATCATCGACGTCGGTGAGATCGAAGCCAGCAATGCTCACAGGCCGTTTCCCTTGCCTCTTCTGCATTTCACGCTCTCGAATGGCGTTGGTTGCATTGCGGAAAAAACGTCCAAACGACAAGCGATTGGCAACGTATTTGGCGTTTCCCGCAAATCCCTCCTCTCCAGGTAGGATTGTGATACTTCCGACGCGGATAGTTGCATCGCGAACAAATTTGACCACTGTGTCACCAGCGTTGGATATAAGGACTGTCATGGTTGGTAAAGCCAAAAGTGACCAAAAGACAAAGAAGGACTTCCCGGCAGGTGATTGCGGCGTGCGATCACCGTAGCCGATTGTGGTGAAAGACAAGAAACAGAAATAAAAGGCGTCGAAGTAAGTCCACTGTTGGTAAGGCTTCTCGCATTGCTTGAAAATAACAGCCCCGACGAGCCACAACAGGATCCAGACACTGCCGGAAATAATCATGGCCCTCCATTTTCGACGTACAGACGCCTGCTGTTGGATTTTCCGCATTAAGAGAAACTCGGTTCGACGACGATCGAACTCGTTGTGCGGTAGGTGGGAATTTGAACTCTCGGCATCTCCATTGGAGTCAGTGTTGCTGTGGATTGGACTCAGAATCTCGTCATGTCCGCGTTTAGTCATGGCGCGAATGATTCGTCGACGGTTCTTCTCTTCCATGCGTGCATCCACTCGACGTCGCCCACGTTCCAAAATCATGCTTCGAATCGAGCTAATAACGAGACCAAGGCTGATAACCCCAATGAGAGCATAGGGGAGTACTAAAGCCCTCCCGAGTTTCGTGGAGGCTGCAAAATCACCGAAACCAACAGTGAAGAGGGTGACGTTGGCCCAGTACACGGCATCTAAATAGTTCCACCCTTCCATCTCCGAGAATATGAGGGCACCGAGGAGAAGGTACATAAGAAAGAGTATTGTCTGGAGCATGAGTGTGCGCTGACTAGGGGTGAGATTGAAGTCTTTGGCATAGTGTCCCGAGGAAGCCCCCAAAAGGTGACCATCATCAAAGAAGCGTCAACAAAGTAGAGAATGGCTGCCCAGATGCCATAGTAGAATGCTTGTGACCAAACATAGTCTTGCGGTGGATCGAGACCGGCAATTAATGGTCCAGCAGCGGTCGCGTCAAGAGCCAGTAAACATACGGCGGAGATGTACCTAAGCCGAGTTAGTCTCGGTTGCTGAAAGAGGCAAAAGTGGTACTTACCAGCCAACAATAGTGATTGGCTGGGCAATACTAAAGCGAACTCTCTTCGTCATATTCAACAAAAGAAAAGCGTTGGAGACGAGAGCCATTGCCAGTTGGATGGCGTTGACGATTGTGAGCCTGTAGCACAAACTGTTAACTGGGTTGATGCATGTTGACCTGGCGAGCGAGGAGCTCCGCGGCAAGAACAACATAACATACCAAGCCGGGTCATCTATAAATGTAGCCTGATCAATACTTTTTCTAGGTGTGGTGTGTAGTCGCCATTTTGACCCTAGGGCGCAGATACTGAAGGCCGATGCTACCGGCCCGAGGGTCGCAGCGATCATAGGAAAGGCAGAGGAGGCGAACCACCATCGGCTAACACGGAACATGTGAGTATGCATGGATTGGACAGAGAATGCAGCTTGAGTTGGACGGGAGTTATACCTCGGAACCAGGTGTGCCAAATCATTCTGCGGTCGCCATTCTCGGGAGTAGTCGACGTCGGATTGTGGGGAGGTGGTTTTCTCGATGTCGTTTTCAGCGGCCTCGGCGTGCCGCTCAATGGCACCTTCATGCTGGCCGTCGTCCATGACGCCGAAATGCCGTAGAGCCGTCCAAGCTCAACGGGCTCGGCAGTAGATACAGTTGCGGTTTGAGATGAACGGCTTTCTTTTGGAGTTGAAGAATACTGGGATAGGAAGGGTTACGCATGACAAAAGTAGAAAGAATGGAATGAAAAAAGCTTTCTAATAAGGGTAGGCTAGGGCGGCATTTCGGAACTTTAAACTCGCAGGTGGCGGTCAGTATTGATACTTGAGGGATAAAAAGGCTAGCAGGCGGTGATACTAAAGAGTGATTTCGATATGAGGAATGAGGTCAGTGATAAAATGAAGAAAAAGAAGTCTCAAATGTCCTGGTCTGTTTCACACCCTTGGAAGGCGCCGTTGACGTCGTTCTTGCAGTCTTGTTTTACTGGACGGCTCGGCCAAACACGCAGCAACGGATTGGTTAAATACGCAGTAGTACGGAGTAAATAGTCCCTAAATCGGCCTAAATCGGTATTATTTAGTAAAAGCCCTTACCTTTATGTATAGTTTTATGCGGCCGCCTGGCTTATTTTATTAGTGCTGCGTTCCTAAGAAGCTGCAATCTGCGTGCGAGCCAAGCTTTTTGGTCGGCAGATTTGAGTGACCCGCTTTTGCAAGACCCGTCACCCTTCAACCTTCAACGCGTACTGAAGTATCGAGTACCTTGCAGCTCCTGACATAAAGCTATTGAAAAAGTCGTACATTGCCCCAAGTTGGTACCTGTAAGTAAGTCCGTAGATCTAGGGCTATATTCAGGGGCTATTGCTGATGTTGTTCAACTGTGTCTGCCTTCTTTTAGATTTCTACGCCCGTCGTGCCCAGATCTTCCTTGCAGACGGATACCATGATGCACTCTACCGGCAACAGTTGCCATGACTCTGACTCACTGGCATAAGGCCCGTCGACTAGGTAGTCACCCTCTGTCGCCGATAGCTCGCATCAGACCATTCAGCACAGCCATACCAGAGCGGGTTGAGGTTAGATGTGGCTCCGCAGGCTATGTAACCATCGAGTAAGCTGTCGTCCATCGAGTCAATGCAGAAGTATGTCATTGAGACTAAAGGTTACCCAGCTTGTTCAACACGCATCATGCGTCGTCCCAGAACGATCCCCTGCTGATTTATCTGCCCCTTTCCCTCGTCCACACATCTCCACGCCTCGGCTGCCATCCTTTCTTCAAAAACGGCCTGTTGCGAGCATCAACTACCGCTGGAGGCCATTTTCAGAAGCTTCGACCGAAGCCAACGACTCAACTCCGTTATACTGGCCGACTCCAGTCCATGACACTTCATTCGCCATGGCTTGGCTGCTTGACAACTTATCTCCGCCTGGAAACAGCCGTCGTGATATCTACGTATATGGGTCGTACCTCGGGGCCAGCTTGGCCACTTCCTTGGCACTTACGGAAGCCCATCCCCACGCGAGATTCAGTATTCGTGGATTAATAGCATACAACGGAATTTACAACTGGACTATGTTCCTTCCCGACCACCGAGTTAACAAGGCGCCGAGGAGAACAAAGACGACAACTTCTCCGCCTGGACCGATAGAAGGCTCCCATCTTCACAGAATACAGGAGAACATGCCTGCTCTGTTCGATACACCGTCGAACTTGTTTGATCCATTCGCAAGCCCCAGCCTCTTTTTTCATAGCCCAGGTCTGCTCGTTCCCGATTCGTTCTACATGACGGTGGAGCATGCTGCACTGATAGACAATATGACGAGCGATGGAGACATCCCAGCTATATCCATCAAGGCTCCACGCAAGTCACACCTTGTTTTTCCGCCTAGGCAGTCTACACTGAAAATTCCGGATACCTTGATAGTGTATGAGTCTACACTACTTCCTACCGGTGCCAAGGCATCCAGCAAGTCCAGGACGAAGACGGCACAAAAGCGCACTAAATCCTCTGGTCATAGCTTCCAATCTCAAGCTACAGAGCTCGTTGAACTGTTGCAGAGAAGCGTTAACGTCGTGGAACTGAGGGAGCGTGGTAAGTGGGACGAAGATATAGACCATTGGGCGGATGAAGCCAGACGAAGAGTGCAACTAGTCGAGGCGGGACCAGAGACGGGGAGTATAGAACCAGGAGCCGTGGGGTGTGATGCTATCTCATCCTGGATACAAGACAGGTCATAATTAATTAATTTTGGGGTTTTTTGGTGTGAGTTCCTCAATGATTATTATTAACACATTAAACTTAATACAAACATTCTTTATACGCAAGAGATGCTGGATGTTCCTAGCCAGGTGAATATCGGCTAACTTTACAAGATGCACAATAATTCGCGTCGTGTCGCGCGATGTGAGTCACCCGCCAGCTAGAGTGGTCAGGGATGCCTATAGGGCTCACCGAGAAATAACACTGTAGAAGCAGTTTATGCGCCTGCTCAGGAGGAAGATTAATTAAAATAGAATTATTGTGCAACATTTCAGGATGACAGAAAAATCCTGGGGGCTTTATCGAGGTCAAATCAAACGACTTCATCAAGTTCTGTCCTCCGTACGAATGCGCGGTTACGCTTGTTATAGGTGCGTGTGGAGCTCACTAAGGTAGATGATATACAATGCTAATCGTGCAGCTTTCCATAAGCGGCCAAATGGTCTAGTGGTATGATTCTTGCTTTGGGAAGGTTGTTCCAGCTCAGCTGCAAGAGGTCCCGTGTTCAATCCACGGTTTGGCCCTAGTGTTTGAATTTTTGCCCTCACTCTATATAGTCTGACTCGAATTCTTCTTTTGCCCGGCAAGTGTCATTTGCATTGAGGCGCGATTAGCTCGGTGCATACACAACAGCCTAAACTTGAGACCAATTTAACTCATCATAACGGGCCTGTATAGTATATTAATGCGGCAGTGCAAAAGGATTGCTCCTTGCGCAATCCATTAATTGAACCTTCCCAAGAAGCGATGCCAATATACATTACATAACTTGCCATGCACTCTTGGCAATCACTTGTTAGGCTTAACTTATAAAAGTGCAAGTGTGTCTGTCATCCCACTGTTATTGCTTTGCTGAAAAAGTTCAAGCTGCCTCTCCGCCTCAAACGGACTCGTCTTTTTAGTGGGTCAGGTGCCGTTGTCGAGACGTGGACCAAAAAAATTGTGAGTCAAACGAGCCTGCAGCGCGGCTGAAATGCGCACCTATCGCATGGCAGTGAACTCCACCGCCCACCGCGATACGGATGCCATGGAACTGCTATCTGGCATCTGGGACTATTACTACGACCCGTGTATCTATCTATTATGGCAGTCGCGCCCAACAACAAGGGCTCACACGCACCAACAACGCATTCTAAGATTGGCGGCGTAATTGCAGCAGCTGATCACGCTGGACAACCACAGAGCCGTCGAGCTTTCCCCGGCTTGAGCTTGTTGTGATCCCAAGCTGAGACGCTGCTGCTCCCTCTGCATGTGACCACTTACCACTTGCACTGCACTCTCGCTCCGCCTGCTCCCTCCTTCTTGATCACTTGCTTGCCTGAATGCTCCCCTCCTTTTCTCTGCTTGTCTGCTCCCTTGCTTGCTTTTCTTCCTTTTCTTCCTCTTTCTTCTCTGTCCACTCTCAACTGCCCGTGTATCCGTTTCTCATCCAGCACCAAGCATCTTTTTTTAATTCAAGCTTATCTGCTTGTTATATCTCTCGCCCAAGGTACCTATAGCCTCGTCTGCCATAAACCCCAATCTTCTGGATGTCGTCAACCCCATCGGAGTTGCTAGCTCAAAACCAACCACGAGCTGCCCAGATTCGTGCAACTCAATGAACTACGATGATTAGATATGCTGACGTTGTTGCTTGAAGAAAAGCATCCACACACCACCAAACACCCGGTCATTTTATTTCCTCGACTCATTATAGCTTTCAAAATGCCTGGCATTCGTACGTCTTTCAGCCACCACTCATGGGCCAGAAGCACATATACTCCACAAACAACCCGTTTGTTTGTCACTTTTGGTGAACTGATCTAACATGTCCGTTTGCATTCACATCAGCTCTTCACGCTCTCGACAACCTCAAGGCAAAGCTCAAGGCTGCCTTCAAAAGAAGGGTGAAACGAAGCCTGAAGCTGCAAAGGCTGCTGAAGCTGCCGATGGCAAGGCCGACACGACCAAGCCAGCTGAAGCAAAAGCGCCCGCTGCTGGATCCTCTGCGGACCCGGCTGCTGCTGCGACGACGGCTACTGCCACTGGCGGCGTAAAGGGGACCAAATCAGACGCACCAGCCATCGCAGGTAAGCTCTACCTGAGGTCTTCAGTCTACCTCTTTTCACCTTTCCATTTTCACTTCATATGTCCGCAGGTTTGTCGTGGTCTAATTCGTTCTCATCTAGTCGAAGCTACACCTACTACCGAAGCTTCAAAGGAAGCCACCAAGTTTGAGACCCCAGCCAAGACAGAGGCACCAGTTGCCAGCACCGAAGCTACCAAGGCCGAAGCTGCTGCTGCGCCAGGTGAGTCTCTGAATCAAGCAATTTCGTGTCCCTGCTGAAACCTGTCCTAACAACTCCCTCAGCTCCTGTTGCTGCCGCTGCCGCTGCCGCGGCACCAGTCCCGGCTGAGTCTACACCGGCTGTTGAGCCTGCAAAAACGGAAGCACCGCCTGCTTCTACTCCCGCAGCCCCTCCAGCTCAATCTGCAGCTTGAAAGCAGATGCTGGTCGACGGAGCATGATGAAAGGCTCGCAGATTCATGTCAATGCGCATCCCCTTCACCGCGTGGGTAAAAACTACTATTTGATGGCCGTTGTCGTTATTGAGGAGGGTTGTTAGTCGATCTCGGTTCTTGTTACGCTGCAGCGTGGTGTATTGGTTTCGTTCGTGATTGCGTTTTGTTGGAGCGCTGGATACCCACACGAGAGGAGGGAAACACTTGCGATATGCTCATGAGCCTGCAACTTATACCCCACGCTTCACGGTCACCGTACAGGCGTGCGTTGTTTAGTCTCCATCTTTTGGGTCTCGCTATAATGGTCTAAGCATTTTTGATTTCATGCTAACCCTGGTGAATACTTGCATTTTTTGTACGTGATATATCCATGAGTGACATGTCCTCCTCGTTTCACTGATTACTGTGCCCACGGAGCCTTGGTGATGGTGATTTGGGCCGCCGCAGTTCCACTTCCAGCTTCTTGCCTCTGAGACTGCCGTGAGGCTAGTAAGCCAGTGCTCGGTCCCGGAGGCGCTCTGGAATACGGAATGCCTGGACCGGGAGGGGCGGCATCCCGGCAGCTCGTGCCCAAGGTGCCGCCGTGCCAGTTGCAGGTGCAGTGTGTGTCATCGTTTGTCCTGCATTTGCTGTCACTGCTGTTGCAATGGGCTGGTTCATCATGTGTACGCCCTGCGTGGGGGCAGGTGCGGCAGGATCAACATCCCATGAAAAGAGAGAACCAAAGGGAAAATGCTGCACAACTGGAAACTTTGAAAGCACCTCCGCATTGAACATCTTGATCATGCCCTTGTTGATCTTGCCCCAGCCATCTTTGATACCGGAGATATCGAACAGAATGGGCGAGTGCTCCCAGAACGGGCCCTTTTTCACATCGTTGATGAAGCCAATCGCGGAAAAATACATATTGGTTTGGCGCAAATCTTCAACAACGTTGGCTTTCGTGACATCAGAGGGTTTTGGGGCACCCTTGACGGACCCTTCGAGAGGCATATGCTCCATGTCGGTGGAGATGGGACGGGTGAGCTGAGCAGATCCGAAGATATACGGAATGAAGGAGTGGTCATCGAGGCCCCACACACCGTGAGAGCCAGCAGGCTCGAGAGTATATGTGAGGATGAGTTTGCGAACGACTTTTAGATAGCTGTAAAGTGTTAGTTTACAAAAATCGTGGTCACCACCCAGGTAGCGAGGAGGGAGAGAGACATGTGTACATACGGCTCAATCACATTTCGGACAATTTCTCTCTCAACATCACCATCTTGCTTACCATCCCGGAAAAATCCCAGTTTCCAGAGACATCCCAGAAATGCAATGAAGCTCAGTTCATGGCCTGTTCCGTAGTCCAGTCGCTGGGCACTTCCGAACGCGCCAAGCAAGTAGCTGCTTACTTCAACCCTGGCTGCAACTCCGTCACTTCCCTTGATTGATAATGTTTCATCGAGGAGACTGACCTCCAGGAACGAATCAAGCTTTTCTTCTACCAGAGCATACCACTTCCGAAAACTGACGTTGCCGAATCGTCGTGGGCCGGGATCGGGAGGAGCTTGCTCAACCAGAGATTCTATGTCGGACAGCAGCGTCTGGAGGGCTTGGATGGAAGGAGTCGAGGTTGGGAAACCGGGGACGAGGGGGAACAAAACGGGTAGCGGTGAGGTGGCTTGCGTCCTGGGACAGAGGGCACGGTTGAGCTGAAGAATGAAGGTACCTATTTCGGTGTAGGCCTTTGTGGTGAGGAAGTGCTGGACGTGGTGGCCCTCGTTGATGAGTTTCGACGGCTTCGCGAATTTGAGAGAGTGGATGTGGGATTCGGGGATCAGTTGTAGGGTAGGGGGAGGGGTCTGGGTATCCGGCGGGTTTGACGTCATTTTCTCCGGGTGTGGGATGATGAATCTCGGTGCTCTGGGCAGTTGTATCGACTTGTGGACGTCTTGGGAGAGATGCTGTGGTGCGTGTAAGAGTTTCCGGGTGAATGTGGGAGGTGAGAACGCAGTTGACGTAATATGAGCTTGAAGTGGTGATGTGACTTCTTTTTAGTCAGCACACCTCAATGGAAAAGGATGAGTGTTTTTACGGAGGGACTTCGCAATGAAGGGGATTTTGTTTATCCCGAATCTTAGCATGGTCCACAGCTTCTGAAAAGCGGATCTCAATATTCAATATCTGAATTTACGTCTCCGAAGACAATGCTGCATGTAAAAGTGTGCCACCATGCATATTTCGCTACAGTGAGGGAGCTTGTTGGCTTGGAAGTTGGGAGCCTGAAGCTTGGAGCATGGGTGGGGTGGGGCAAAAACACGTGGGGTGAACTCCGAAGCTTGGCGTGGCAGACGCGTCCGGTCGCGTCCCCTGAAGACTTTTTGACGAGGATGTAGTCAACGAGCCTGCTAACAAGGAGACATGCTCGTCACGAACTGACAAAGCCCTTTGTATTATTCTTGCCGGCACTTCCTTCTGTGAAACCCCACAATGGTCACAACAAGGAGATCGACAGCTCCGCCGACAGATGAGCGATCGCAAACTGCTGCTGAATCTTCAGATAAGAGCCAAAGAGGACGTAAGCGGAGCGGAGCCGAGGTCGCGATGACGTCTTCCCAGAAGAAGACAGAATCAGAGACTCTCAGAAAGAGACTACGTAGAGACGCGGATGAACCCGAATTACCGCAACGCCGGAAGATGATCGTGCCGATGAGGCCCAAAGAGGTGAGACCCAAAGAGGTGAGGGAAAATATTGATGCAGACTCTGCATCTGATGATCTATCTTTCCCCGACATGATCAACAAGCAGGCGTCGGTGCAAGGGAAGAAGCAGAACAATAGCAAAACCGACGAGACGGAGGGAGAGGCGCAGATACAAAAGTTTCAATCGGCAACCCACCAGGACGGGATATTAGAACCGGAACAAGACGAACAACAGGACTCAACATACGAGATTGAGGAGTCCTGTTCTAGTGAAGAGCAGAGGGAAATGCAAGTCAAAGACGTAAGCTCCACGCAAAAAAACAGCCTGGAAAACATCACGCAGGTTAATGCCATCACGGTGGACATGACATATATTGAACCAGAGCCAGAGGGCGGCAACCCAAAGACTGTTTCTCTGCCCTGCGTGGAAGTGAACAAATTAATGGATGATTTAAAAAAAGGGTGGACGAATCAGACCGGTGACTGGTCTCTTGGCCTGTTCCTTGAAGAAGATAAGGATAAGGATGAAGATGAAGCCAAACAAAAATGGACGGCTAGCAAAGTAAAAGGTGAAAGCGAGAGCTGCAGGGCGCTTTTGAACAAGGCAGCTAGGTTTAGACGTATCTGTCAGGATATGCCTAGACAACCAGCGCTTCAAAGCCAATTCATACGAGAGCACTCCCAAGACATAGAGGGAAGCCTTTCTTTTATGCGGGATACGGCGCAGCAGATCAAGGAGGAAGCAATTGCCAAGAACGCAAAGTTGGTGACAACAATACGCAAGAGACTGATCCCGATGCTCGTCCTAATCCTCAGAGAAGCGCTACTTCTAGGTGGCTCTTCGAGGACGTCCGATGGGCCAGAGAAGATTGGTCCCGAATTGAGAACATTTATGGCTTGTACTCTACAGTTCGCGCTCCGCATTATAGGGTGCATTGACCAGCTCTACGTCGTGGTACGAGATTTTGCGGTGGTGGAGGATGACGGAGAAGCCAAGACGGTACCGGGAGTCACAGAGCAGCAGCGAATCGATCGGGCGCACCGCAGAATGTTTGGAGACTTTGACAAGCATCTTTCGGTCATGAAAAAGCGGCTTCTAACCAGCATGGAGACGCTGAAAGAGATGGCTGAAGCTTCGCGGAAGCGTCGCGAAATGATTGAACGTGACAGGCTCGCACGCGAAGCCCGAGATAAGGAAGAGGAGATTTTATGCGAAGAGCGTCAAAGACAGATGATGCTCTTTATTGCCTCCACCCGGATGCCTTCGCACGAAGGACAAGAACGTCACGTTCTTGCATCGCATGACGCGTATCACCAGAAACATGGTTGGTATATATGGGAGGACGAAATAATACTCGATGTGATTCGCAAAATTAAATCGCCAGATATAAAAGTACTCGCGGAGGAGTTTCCCTGGCGGACGGTGGCTGAGGTAGATCAGAGGGCGAAGGACTTGAGAGCCCGGATGAAGCTGAAGTTTGAGACCCGGGGAAGGCAGCCTCCAAAGTGGTGCTATAACTGATTGGGACTTTAAAGAGGAGGAGGTTGCTGGTGGTGTTGGTGAGTGATGTTACCTTTGTTTCTGCAAACTTCATGATGCGACGCAATGACACCTGGGCAGTTCATGGCCTACATGGATGTATATTACGAAATGAGTCGGCGCGTGCGCTGTCAATTTGTTACAATCTCGCTCGAGATGCAGATTTCATTTACCCAACGTGAGAAAAAGCTATTTGAAAAGCTACTAGCTCCTCAACTTGGATTTTCACGGCGCTGTGGACTTGATCTCAGTTCCCGATATGGCTTTACAGCGTGCACAAATTTCCGCCTCGAGACGTCGCATCCAAAGTGACAACAGCGGCGGAGCGTGAGCGTCTGGAGGCCTGGCTTGATCGTTTTCAAACCTAGACATCGAGCTATGCCGACGCCTCTAATGGCCAGCCCGCCTTCCACCCGTTGGACGTTCTCCAGATGTGGCCATGTATGATGATCAGCGGCGCCGCCGGGATGGCATTTCTTGTATTCGGCTGAGAGAGGGAGGAGATGAGACAAACTACCACCATCCCGAAAAAGCAGGCAAGAAAAAAATACGTTACGTTTTTAGCTCTGACTTGGCCAGATATGACTTTCTATTTTTCAAGCCAGTTAGCCGCCTCGGTACATGATCAAGCCACCACCTGGTGCCGCGTCAGCATCGGGACTCAACACCATGATGGCTGATCTCTGAGACGAAGCGAGGCGCCCGCAAAGGCTCCTGCCTCCGCCGCCTTCGCCCAGCTACGGCTAGTCTACTCCGTAGTCACTGGTTTTATCGACCCACAGCTAGCCTCAACTCCAGAGCCGCGTACGCACACGATCAATCTTATGCCTGTGCGACTTCAGCCGCTGCCAGTTGGCCGGGATCTTGGACAACCCTAGTGCGTTTTGCTCAAGCCAAAACAGCTAGTTGCGAGCATTGCGACTGACCATGGGCTCTTTGACCCGGCTGGACGGCGTCGACGCCCGTCACCACGTCGTCATGTCTGCTCCGTCACTGATGGCGAGGCATCTCGTTTCTTTGCCTGAGCCCGCATCTTGTGAATATATATTATGCTGCTGCACTTCATCGTCGGTCTTTCCAGCCGACAAGAGGACCCCTGCCTGGTCCACGAAGAACAAAGTATAAAGGACGAAAGAAGAAGACGAAGACGACGACGACGACGTTAGCCTTTTGACGATCCTGTTGTCGCTTCGCAACGCAGCGCCTGATCCCCCCGTGTTCGTAAACCGCCCAAGAAAGAAGCGCAACGCTGTGATAGACACTCTTCGTCGCCATGATGCGAGGCTTATTCGGCACCTCCGTTCTTTGCTTCCTATCACTTGCGTCCAGTGCTCGTGGCATCATACATAAAGCCCCGGGTCAAGGCAAACCTTGGCGAGAATTCCGTGAGCTGTACTCGCAGCTGTCAAGCCCCAGATTATAACAGGTCTTTATGCAAACGACACCGCTTCAGCCCAGATTGTCATTCATGACACAAACGGCGTCGTGTCCTGGACATGGAGCGTGGATGATGTCCAGAGCCAAGCCATGCCCGCCAAACTGCTCGGCTGCATGCAAGAAAAGACGGCCGTGCCCGAAGCAAAGTGGGCAAATGGGGGCTCCAGTGTCATCGCGGTATACAACTATGCGGCTCTCGTCATCAACCATCTACCCGGTGATGCTCTCGATAAGAAAATCACATTTGGAGTGTGCCTCGATTGGGGCGACATGACCAACACGCACAGTCTCGAGCTTGTACCGGACGGCAAGCTAGCTGTGGCGACTACCTCGGATGACGACCACGCCAACATCAAGATCTTCAATATATCCTCCGGAATCCAACCCGACAGCGATCCTGCCCAGGATCTCAGTCTTCTCCCCGCAGTCCACAGCCTCGTCTGGGACCAGACGGAGAGGCTCCTCTGGGCAGTGGGCAGCACCAACCCGCCCAACGGAACAGCGCCATCGAAGAGCACGCTCAGAGCATACAAATACTCACAAGGCTCGTTCGAGCAACAGCCCTTGCACAATTTCAACATCAGCGACGCAACCATCCTCACGGCGGAATGGAACGGCACCGAGTACAGCAACTGGTGGGATGGGGGACACGACGTCATCGGCATGCCTCACAGACGAAAGCTTCTCATTTCCACAGATCTAGACCTCCATGTCTTTGACATCCCTTCCAAGACGTTCGAGACGGGCAGCGTAGTCGTGGAAAAGTACTTGCCCGGGTTCGCGCCCATGGGGAATCGCATCGGTGCAGATGGGCACGCTCTTCCTCGCTCCGACGTCAAGTCGCTCAGTATTGACGCAAATGACAATGTGCTCTATGTCCAGGCCACATGGCAGGATGTGGTGTCGAATCAGACGAACCTTCTTCGGAACGGCGAATTAAAACCCGGTTTGATACATTCGCGACCGGTGTATCGGTCTCGTTGGTTCATCGACACTTTGGGCTGGCCGAAGGCGAGTATTCCTTCGTGAAAGAAAGAAGGGGGTGTGCTGGGCATACCAAGACCTTTCTCTGTCGAGCCTCTGTCGAGCAAACTGCTGGGACTGCCTCTGGACGCGTTAGTTGCTGGTTCAAAAGCATTGCACGCTGAGGTCCATTGGACGTCTTTTTGATATCGATTCCCTATCCTATTAGCAGTTATCTAGAACCGATTCCGTAATAACAGGTGGCTCGTCTCGTCGGATTTATTTTTTATCCACCCCAGCGCCGCGCCACACCGCTTTACCGGCTGTGCCCCTGGAACCAGGTGACCACCTCTGGGGTCCCCGCCGTAATTTCGTTCTATGGACAGTGTCTGGTGAGTCTGGTGATTGATGTTGGACCCTGAACGGGCCTGAACGGGGATGAGGGAGGGATGAAGTGCCGAAATGAAGAGGGAGCAGACGGGAAGTCAAGTCAATTCCAATTTCAACCTCTCAGTCGGAGTCAGTCCACAAACCCACCAACTAACCAACCCACCCCCTGGATCAAGTTCTGACCAGCTCTTCTGCCGCTTCGCTGCAGCTCCCTCTCCATCTCTCTCGCAACACCGCGTCTCCTCATCCAGCGAATGCCGCATCTCTAGCCTCGCCAGCTCGGGTGCCTTCTGTTTCTTTTCTGCGTCCTTGTGTGCAGTCCAAGTCCTCATTGCAGAGACGTCGTTTGTTCCCACACTGTCCTGATTCTTGAGCTACGTCCGTTTCCAGGTACCCCGTCGTTGATCTCTTCTCTGCCCGCACCGACCATAATACAACAGCCCGGTCCCTCCCTGTAAGGCACCGAGCTCAACGGCCAATCTGTGTTGCTTTGCAACGTCGGACTTGAAACAAGGTGAGAACCGTCATCATTCCTGCACGTTGCAACAGCTGGTCGGCGTAATCAATTCAATGTTGGCAAGTCGGGCTGTTGGGAAGCGTCCGCCTGCGATTTCTCCCACCATCATAACCTACCATCAACAGTACAGTCGATTGGTTGCTGATTCGTTGATTTCTTCCCTGTAGCTTTCGACCTTGATTTGTACAACAGCCATTCTACTTAATTGAGCATTCATAATGGCGGACAAGGAGAACATCGACGTTTCACAGAGCTCCGATATGGCCCCCTCCTCCAAGGAGTCAACCCCAGTGTCTCCCGAGACGCCTTCAAAGACCAGCGCTGTATCGGCCTCGCCGGCGGCTCAGCGCACCAGCGCCGCCGCGAACACGGCTACTGCTCGACGAACAGGCACGACTGGAACGACTGCATCATCACGAACCTCCACCGGCGCTGTTGCTGGAACCCGTGCCACGGGAGGTCTAAGCAAGCCCCTACCCGTCCGCCGACGTCGACCACAACCACGACCAAACGCCCAACCACTGCCACTTCCACGACCTCGACTCACCGTAGCCGACCTAGCGTGAGCGCCAGTGAGGACGAGCGCAAGCCCACTTTGACTACCACCGCTGCTAGGAGAACGAGCACTCTCATGTCCAGCCCAGGCAGGACGGCCGAGAAGAGAACAAGTACAGGGAATGCGGGCACTGCCAGTACTCTCCGCAAGCCCACGGCGGCCACGAGCGGCACCACTGGCGCCAGAACTTCAACTCCGGCCTCAAGAACATCTACGACTGGCACGACACCCTCTGCTAGGTCTGCCACTACGTCTATCCGTGCCTCTGCAGCTTCCACCACTTCTTCTTCGAAGCGCCTTTCAACCACTGGACTGGCCAGTCGACCTGCCACTGCCAGATCCGACGCCTCCACCGGCTCCAAGGAGATTGAGGAGCTCAAGGCAAAGCTTGCTGACGGAGACTCGCAGATTGAGACACTCAAGGCTCAGATCGAGGTCTCTGAAGCTACTGTATCCAAGCTTCGTGATCAGCTCGCCAGTGCTCCGGCAGCGGCAGTCACGGACGCTGAAATTCAGTCCGCGCAAGCCAGCAGCGCTGACGAAGCCATCGCCAACTTGAAGGCTGAGCACGAGTCTGCTCTTGCTAATCTGGAGAGCCGGCTCTCCGAGGTCAGTGGCAAACTTCAATCTGCCGAGGCTGAGCTTGACCAGCGCAGAAACAATCTTGCTTCTGCCCAAGACTCCAAGGCTTCAACCCAGTCAGAAATTGAGGCGTTGCGAAAATCCCTTGAAACCATTCAGCTTGAAAGTGAGGAGAAGGCCAGGGCCGACGAGGCTGCTCTGCAGGCGGCCTTGGATGAGCATGCCGCCAAGTTGGCTGACCTGCAGACTTCCTTGACCGAGGAGCACAAGTCTACGATTGCGGAACTCGAGGCCAAGCACCAGGCCGAGCTTGGGAAGGGCCAGCCAGACACATCATCTCACGAAACGGCCATTGGCGAGCTAAAGAGCAGTCACTCGTCGATCGTTGCTGAATTGCAAAGCAAAATTGACGAGCTTACTGCATCTCAGGCCACTCTGGAATCCGCCAACAGCGACAAGGCACGGTCCGATCAGCAGGCATACAACACCAAGATTGCCGCCCTGGAGAGCGAAATTGCCGAACTCAAGGCCTCGAATGATGTCTCTGGAAAGTCTGCAGAGAGCGCCGGCACCCAGCTAGCTGAGCTCCAGGCTAGCTTGGCCGCGAGGGAGAAAGAGCTTGCTGCGGCCAAGGAAGACATGGCATCCCTGCTAACCAAGGTCACGGAATCCCAGACGGCCCTGGCAGACAAGGACGGAGAAATCTCTAAGCTCAAGGCTATGCACGACGAGCGCATGAAGAACCTCTCCCAGGACTATGAGAACGAGATTGAGAGTCTTCGTGGTGATGCCTTCTTCAAGCGCAAATTCGAGGAGCTGGAAGGGCAGCATAACGAGCTCAAGACGTATTCCGAGGAGGCGTCCAAAGCACATGCCGAAGCTCTCGCCGCCGCCAAGGCTGAGCATGCCACTTCTGTCGAGGCCCTCAAATCCTTGGAAGCAGAGCACCAGAAGAACCTCGATACTCTCCAAGCTAGCCATGCCGAGGAGATTGAGGCTGCCAAGACGGGTGCTTCAGCCGACAAGGATGCCCACCAGGACTTGCTTGACTCCATCAAAGCCCAGCATGCTGAAGAGCTCGCCGTGCTGAAGCGGGAAAGCGACACCTCTCTTTCCAAAGAACTGGAGGCTCTCAAGGCATCTCACGCTGGTGTGATTGAAGCTTTGAAGACGGAACACGCCGAGGAACGCAGCAAGACCCAGGCTACCCATGATGAAGTTCTCTCCGCAGCCAAGAGTGCAGGCAGCAACGCTCATGCCAGCGAGATTGCCAAGATTCGCGAGGAGCTCGAAGTGGCCCGGGAGCAACTTCAACAAGCGCAGGCTGACTGTGAAGTCGCCGTCGAAACCACCAAGAATGATCTTGAGGGCAAGCATATTGGGGAGATGGAGAAGCTCGTTGCCATGAACACTGATGCTATGGAAAAGATGAAGGCAGATGGCATTCAGGCACGCAAAGATCTAGAGGAGCTTACTGCTGCGCACTCCAAGTCGATTGAAGACACCATTGCCGAGTACAAGAACACGTCGTCCTCGTTGGAGGACAGACTTACCGAGCAGAGAGCCGTGAACTCTGATCTGGACGCTGCTCTCAAGGCTGCCCAGGAAGCTCTTGAGAAGGCTCAGGATGAGGTGGACGAAATGGGTCAGCAACTTGCCCAAGAGAAAATGGATCGCATGACTGCGCTGGCGGATTTGGATGCCGCCAAGAGCGCGAAACCCGACACATCAGAGGCGGATGCGCTCCGAAAGGAGCTCGCCGCCTTGAAGCAGACACACGAGGTTGCCCAATCTGCTGTCGAACTCTCCCTCAAGGCTAAAGAGGACGAGCTGGACTCGCACAAGGCCCAGCTTGCGGGAGCGCAGGACACTCTCGCTACCATGAAGAGCGACCTCGAACTGGCTCAAAAAGAACTGGAGGCTCACAAGTCTGAGTCTGATGCCAAGCACAAGACGGCCCAGGCCGATTACAAGGACCTTAATGACAGTATGACGAGTTTGGTCGAGGAAGCCAATACCAAGGCCAAGGAGCTCGAGTCCAAGCTTGTCAAGTCGGCGCAACTGGCTGAGGAGAATGATAAGAAGGTCCAAGAGCTGGAAGCGCAACTCAAGGTGAAGGAAGCCGAGCTTGCAGAAGCAAAAGTACGGCGAGGATGGCGCCAACCTCCCCTCCCCGAGTCATGATGCTAACCGGATCATTTAGGCAAATGCTGGCAAGGACAAGGGTCTTTCGAGCAGCCGATTCGCCGGCAGTGACGACGCCGCGGCGGACGGCGATGTGGCTGAAGGTGAGAATGACAACAAGAACGACAACGATGAAGATGAGGAGGATCATTCTTCAGCAGCATTGGCCTCGGTGCGCGAGTCCCTTTGTTGATGTGACCGTATTCTTTGACGGTTTCCTCTTGAGTGGACGTTTACGTGAGACACAAATGCTAACTTATTTCCCCCTTGTCTAGCTGACCAAAGCGCGAGTCACGGCGAAGCAAATCGATGCCCTCGATAGAGAAATGAGGGATCGCAACTTGCAGTGAGTTGAGAACTGTGCACGGAGGTATCCGTAAGACGGGTTCATATCCAATTAACATGGTGGCCAGGTTGCTCAACTCCATCACCAATGCCCATCAATCAGGGTGAACAAGAGGAGGAGGAAATTCACTTCAGGACCGAGAACTGATTTGAGAAGATGACTTGAAGCAGAGGGAAGCAGGAAGCCGGGAGCTTTAATACCCCTTTCCCTGTTGTGTCCTTTATTTGTTTATTTTGGCCCTGGAGGTGTTCGCAACTACTGGATTCTGGTCCCAAGAGACAGCACGATGGATGCGTGTACGAAGTGCGGTTTATCGTGATGGAGTAATAAGTAGAGGAGGAATAACGATACCCATCGTCCGTCTCGGTACCTGGACTGCAAGTGTGGCGCGTGCCTTGCCCTGCAGAAGTTATTAAGCTTATTCCGTATTAGATGCGTGGTAAGATCGGAGCCTGTTTTGATTTGTGTGCGTGTGCGTGTGCGTGTTAGGCAACGACATGAACCAGACTTGTTAGGGAATGGGGGTGCATAGCCCCCAAAATGACGGCAGAAGGGGGTGCATCAGCAATGAGCATCATGGACACTGCTTGGGGCACTGTACGGAGCACCGGGCTGGGGGCTCTGCTGGCTTTCCAGCCAAATCGATGGGCAGGCAGGCAGGCAACCAGGCAACCAGGCAACCAGGCAACCTGCCGGGTTGCTGCATAAGAAATGACGTCCTCGGCCGGCGTCGTTGTGCTCGATCGATCCCCGGGCAGCTCGTGTTTTTCTTCCAAAAATTACCCATCTTGATTGGGATGCTCATTATGCAGTCATCATCTCTTCTCTCTCATCCCATCCGTTAATTGTTCAGCTTTCTTTTGATCTGTCTGCACTCTGCAATCACTTTATCCGGAAGCTATGCGTCTAGAGTAGAGACTCTCCTTTCTGTTTCGAACTCGAACTTGGCCCCGACATAGTTGGCCATCCCTTTCGGCTTCCATCCAAGCGACAATGCCCGAAGTTCGAAGGGGCAGCCGCTCAGTCGACGGCCGTCCGAAGCCGCGGGACAAGGTTCCATCATCAGATAGTAATCTTTACAACATGGACGGCGGCAAATTCGACTCTCCATATGACGAGGCTTCCGCCTCATCATCTCAATCACAGACAAGCCACATACCATCCCAAACGTCACCTATTTCTCCCGGCAGCGCTCCCAATCTACCAACGGTGCCAATGTCACCGACCAACAATCATCATGACCATTCCCGGAGAAGCCTCTCGTATGCCCTGCGTCCGGTTGCTCCCGCATACTACGACTCCCGCGCTGCTACGCAGTCCGAGTACAGACGGCGGGGTCGAACGCTACAGGAATACTACGATGCTAATCCGCATTTGCTGCCGCAATTGCCATTTACATGGCACCATGGAAGACGTCGCTGGCGCCTCTTTCTGTTTGCGTTTCTCGTCTTTGTCGATGCGTCTGCTGTTCCTATAGCTCTGTACTATGGGTTGCATTACGCGGGTCAAGTAGAAGGATGGATTATATTTGCCGTTGTCACGACCATCTGGGGTGGGCCTACGTATCTGGAATTTGCCGTTCGTACTTTCCGACTGATCAAAAAGGAGCGGTTTTATCGACCACTGGGAACGGACTCGAGATGGTGTTTTGACATGCTTACATACACGAGCGTCATCACTATAACGGCAGTGACGGTTTTATTTGTCGTGGGCAGCGCGCCGCATATTGTTTGGTTGAGAGTGCTTTGCATGCCTGCGCCGGCGATTTTGTACTGCTTCGGTGGTGTGACGGCTATCATGATGCTGTATACAGTCATGGGATGGAAGGCACCATTCAGGATAAGTTCGACGGCCAAGGGGGAACCAGTACGTGTGAAAAGCTTTCCCCATCTCTCCGTCTCTGTTGCGCCCTGAGGCGTGAGGCGGGGTAAAAACTTGTCGCGGGCCAGACACGTATGGCTGACGTGTTTATAGGTCCTCCCGGCAGCGTATTACTTTATCGAAGACGTCGTTGCCGTCAATGCCAAAGCCGGTCGTCCCTACCGCGAAGCTCTTGCCGCTCGATACAAAGCGTCGCCGCGGTTTCGACGCATGCTGTACACACAGTCCATTTTCTGGCCGGTCCCGTCACTCGTGCTAGCTGCGGCGTTGACAGTGGTGGCTGTTCACCCGGATGTTCCCGCCACGGGCGCATACGGCATCTGCTGGGCTGTTCCCTTCTTGTGGTGGGGAATTTGGGGAGTCATTACCGTGTGGTGGTGTAAGAAGGATATGTTGAGGGAGAGGTTAGAATGGGAGGCGGATAATGGGACGGTAGACAAGCAAGGACTGCCGAGGCTGAAGACGGATGCCGAGGGCGAGGGTGGTCTAGTTGTTGAGCGGGCTACAGAGCAAGCTTAGTGGTTATGAAGTCACAGCGATTGATACGACGATAGAATCCTTGGCAATACAGATGCACGATTTGTCTCTTGTGATATTTCCTTGAGGAGCATGTGTATGTGTATGTATCGTGTCGAGCCAAAGGAAAACTGGTGCAAGATTTAGGCAAGATCAGTCGAGTACTTCAACAACTGTCGGATTCTACGATACTGTCAGCAAGCAGCAATTCAATCACAGTGGAATTTGTAGAGTCACGGAGGCGCTGAATTGAGGAAATCTGACGATATCTTGGGTGACGGGTGCTATGAAGGTTCTGAGATCAACACGGCACCGAAAACCTCATTTTATAGCCCCGTGGGCACGAGCACGAGGCTACTTGTCTCACAATAATTAGCCCTTGGGGTCTGGGGGCGGCAGAGCTGTTTCAATTTTGGGACCGGCTATTATCCAAAAACAGCATTAATACTGAAGATTGGGGAAGGGGGAAGGATGGGGGTTGATTTAAACAGTTTCGAGCTGGCCCAACTTTTGTCCCACTATTCTATCGCGTTCAAGTTGGCTTTGGAAGAAGGAGAATGGGCGATGCACGATGATGCTGGTTGTGGGACGACGCTGTTAAGAGGACGCCGACTTGATTTTGTAAAAAAAAAAAAAATAATGATAATAATAAAAAATTGCAGTAATTTGGCTTGAGGACCTGGAGCAGTCTGAGACATTGCTTAATAGCCGCGGGAGGAATACGGATTAGATTAGCCGTTGGGATTGTTCTGCTGTGGCGGACAAGATCAAGGATGGATTCAATGCTTGCCTGGGGGGTATTCAAGTGTTGATTTGTGGAGAAGAATAAGAATGGATGCTGTCATTTGTTGGGCTGAGGTCTGATGAGGAAAATTCCATACAGCCAGCGCCTTTCCATGACTTCCGCAGGATGCTTCAATCAGATCAGGTAAATTTGTCCTTTTCATGGGCAACGGGGATAATGCGGGGCCATCTGCGGAGCAGATATTGTGGAGCTTGGAAAATGCAACACTGGGGGGGGGACTTGACAGGTTTCCAAATCCCATCATCTCAGGACGCTCACCTTTTTCACTGAACGAGTTTGGCACTAGTTCGATGGTTTCAATGCAACCAGGATCCAGCCTTTCCGCAGCCTACCGAATCTTGCTTGGAGACCGAGACGAGTCGAGACAAGACCCTTCCCGTCCCCTTTGCATTGTGATTGCGGGACATGTGAAAAAGTCTAAAGAAAAAAAAAACAATAAAAAAATTGACCCCCGTGCGGTCGGTTGGGGTTCCGGAGTAAAGGGCCCATTCACAGCAAATGGCTGCACGTGGGCTGCACAACGCTTCTCAGAGAAGCACAGCTTGCAGCTCATTCGCTCTCACACACACACCAAAAAAAAAAAAGAGAGAGAGAGAGAGAGAGAGAGGGTAGTCGGTCAGCACGACCTATTGCCCTTCCTGGACGGGTGAGAGGCCTGTGGTGTGGTTTAGTGAAGTTGCCAACACGTGGTTGCCAGACGGGCTGTAATTAGCCAGATTGCCGCCGACGCCCCCACGGACTAGTGGACCCGCCAATGCCCTCGACTCCAAGCCTTTTCAGCCTCGATTAAGTTGTTCAACTCTCGACAATCGTGAGTGGACAGACGCAGTGGATGTGTTGCCTTTTTCCCATTTTCGAGGCGCTGGGCCCATGTTGGTCCAGGCAGAGCAGACTCCTTGGCTATCCAAATCAGTTGACCGAAGCTGTCGCGGACCGCGCGCTGGCCAATCAAGCTGAGAACGTGGCAATGCTCAACCGGCAACTCGCGAGAGATGGCTGTTGCAACAACCCCGTTCCTACCGAGTACCTAGTCTATATATCTGCGCGCTGCGAGCCTGTCCAGGGAGCCGGGTTCCCTCTCTCTCTCTCGGCGTGAGCAAGTTTCTTCCCTTTCCTCCTCCCCCGACCTCGTCGTCACACACAAACCCTCGCTTGCAGTTGTCGACGCGGAACGACAACGACAACCCGTTGTCCAAGATGGTCATGACCGAGTATACCTATGTGTTTGTCATTGGCACGGGCTTTGCCCTGCTCGAGGCTTTCAACAACGGTGCCAGTAAGTTCAGGAGACTTTTGAAGAAAAAAATCCAAAAAAATCGGCATTGCACGACTGCGGCTGTGCCACGCCAAAGGCCACCGGGAACCCTTCTCGCTAACTCGGCCGTTTCCTGTTATAGATGATGTTGCCAATGCTTGGGCTACCAGTGTGTCGTCCAGGTCCGTCACCTACAGACAGGCCATGGTGCTCTGCCTGGTCTTCGAGATGCTCGGCGCCTTGACCGTCGGTGCCCGAACTGCTTCGACCATCAAGAATGGAATCATCCCCCTCGCCGCCTTCCAGGGCAACCCTGGTGTCCAACTCCTCGCCTTCACTTGTGCCGCCGCCGGTGCCTCTCTCTGGGTCCAGTGGTGCACTCGCCACTCTGCTCACGTCTCGTCCACGTACTCTCTCATCTCGTCCATCGCCGGTGTGGGCGTCGCCACTGTTGGTGCCAAAGGTGTTCAGTGGGGATGGAACAACGGCAAGGGTCTCGGCGCCATCTTCGCCGGTCTGGGCATGGCACCCGCCATCTCTGCCGTCTTTGCTGCCGTCATGTTCATGCTGATCAAGATGGTTGTCCACGTCCGCAAGAACCCCATTCCCTGGGCTGTGTGGACTTCTCCTTCTTCTTTCTTATTGCCGGTGTCGTCTGCACCCTGTCCGTCGTCTACAAGGGCTCTCCCCGTCTCGGCCTCGACAAGAAGCCCGCTTGGTACATCGCCGCCGTCACCCTGGGTGCTGGCTTCGGCCTCTTCGTCCTCTCTGCCTTGTTCTTCGTGCCCTACGTCCACGCAAAGGTTCTGAAGAAGGACTACACCGTCACCTTGAAGGATGCTATCCTCGGTCCCCTTCTCTTCAAGCGCCAGGCCCCCGAGGATGCTGTTGATGCCAAGGTGCCCAACTACGCCGTTGTTCAGCACGACGACAGCCCCAGCGAGGGCGAGAGCCAGAGCGACGAGGGGATCTTCGACCCCAAGAACACCGGGAAGAATCCCGGCCGACCCGCCCAGGCGACTCCCGAGTCTGACCACCACAACAAGAAGCTCATCCTCGCCGAGTGCCACCAGGAAGGCTACAAGAAAATCCTGTTCGACGCCCGCGAGCGCCACCACGCCAAGCTCCGACGCGGCCGTGGCCCTCTGGCCTGGGCCATGCGCACTCTCCACGCCAACCCCATGGGTGCCGGTTCCATCTACGAGAAGCACAATGTCATCACCCTATGCAAGAGACTCCCAGCCATGCCCGTCGTCGCTCTCCTCTACGGTATGCATTATGACATCCACGGCTCTCAGGTCGGCATCGAGGGCACTCCCGAAGGTCGCCGCATGCAGCGCGTGTACGAGACGGCCACCAAGTACCCCAACGAGGTCGAGTACCTGTACTCCTTCGTCCAAATCATCACCGCCTGCACTGCCTCTTTTGCCCACGGTGCCAACGACGTCGGTAACGCCGTAGGTGTCTGGGCCGCCATGTACTCCGCCTGGTCTACTGGCAAGGCCCTTACCGCCAATTCCCCGTTGAGCTGTGGCAGATTGCCGTCATGGCCCTGACCATCTGCTTCGGCTTCATCACCTACGGGTACAACATCATGAAGGGTAATAAGAAGTTCTCTATCCTGTCTCGGCACTGCTCAAAACACTGTTTCGCTAACTTTTTCTTTCACAGTCATGGGTAACAAGATCACCTACCATTCCCCCAGCCGTGGCTCGTCCATGGAAATGGGAGCTGCCATCACCGTCCTGGTCTTCTCTCAGTACTCTTTGCCCGTGTCCACGTCCATGTGTATAACTGGTGCCACCGTCGGTGTCGGTCTCTGCAACGGCACCCTCAAAGCTGTCAACTGGCAGCGAGTCGGCCTCTTGGTCTTCTCATGGATCATGACTATTCCCATTGCTGGTCTTATTGGCGGGTGTTTGATGGGTATTTTGCTGAACACCCCTCACTTTAAATAGGGGTTTTTTTTAGGGTTTTGCGTGTCGGAATTTTGTTTATTCATCGCTTGGTGTGGCATTTTGATATCAAAAGTAATTAGGAGGCAGGCACTGCTATAGATTTGTTAGCCCTGCTATTTATATCATATTCATATTGATAAGAAGTCTACCATCAAGTCTGGCCTGGCAGCGTGTTCTGATAATAATTCGCGCCGTGAAGTTTCGTATTCTATCGAGTTGAATTACGAGTCACGCGTAATGAATGACTCGTATCACATGTATGTAGCTCGTCTGAAGTGAAGATGGAGTTATCCGCATTCGCATCCAATCATGTATTTTTTCCCCTTATGCCCTCGTCTCCAGAAACCTTTCACTGTTCCAACTCCTCGATCCCCCAAATTCAGGTTCCGTTTGTTACCTTGTAGAGGTGAACGGAATGTGAGTTGACCAAATCGTGAAAATGAGAAAAAAGTCGGAAGTAAAGGTGAGCCCAAGTTCACTAGGACCAACTTTTGATCCTCGGATCTCTCTGTTCTGAGTGGGACTCATGATTTTCATCTTGCTTCTGCTGCTGCCTCTCACCGAGTAAAGCATCGGGAATCCCTCCGACGACTGACTCACGAGGTCGATTCCAGCTCGGAGCGAGACATCAACGACACCAACCAAGCAGTCACGTTTCAGCTGGCAACACGACGAAATTTACCCTCTTCCCTTTTTTTTTTTTGCTGCCGCGAGGCTTGAAAACACAATTCGCCAAGAGATGGATCAAGCTACAAATTCGTAAGTACAGGCATACATGGGATAATTTCGACCTCACCAAACTGACCCCATCTTGAACTTCCCCCCCAGTGACGTGACGAACCGCATCGAGAAACTCGGGTCCCGCATCAGGAAATGCAATGAGACATACAGGGAGATTCAAAACATTCTGCCGTCGCAGAGATTCTCTCTCGACCGGACCGACCCAGAGAAAGTGCACCAGGACAAAATGGACGATTTGGCCGCAAAGATAGCGCAGACTCAGAAACAACTCGACGCATTACCATATCAGCCTCTGGCAGACATGCGAATGACGGAGCAGCACATGCAGCAGCTAGGACAGCAGCTAGGACAGTTGAATTTTGAGCAAGCCTGTTTGAGAATATCGTTCGTCAAGAATGGCGACCAGGTGCGACGAGCTTATCTTGGCGATCTCGAAGATGAGTATCAGAAAATGTTGCAGGTTTTTCTTCAGATCCAAAACGTTGTGAAGCGTCTTCTACCAGAGGAGAATAATCACGCCGAGGGTTCCTCGGAAGGCGTGAATCATGCCCCGTCTCTTGGCCAGAGTACCTCGCAGACGACGACACTGCTCAAAGCGAATCCCGAATCGCAACTTGGGGGCCGTCGTCGTGCGCTACCCGCAGCGCGACTGGAATCAAAAATCGATGTAAAGTCAACTAATTACCCGGAAAATACTGGATGGAACGTGGCATTCAGAAACTTGACGCCCCGAACCAGCCCCTTTTGTTCAGGCGTTCGCAGTGCCAGACAGAGAGCCAGACGGATCAGAGACGCTGCGATCACGAAGCCAGAGGTCGGGCGAGTTTACCTTGGCTACTGGGCCCCCGAATCCAGAAATTACGCCGTAATTCTACTCCCTTTTGGTTCTTTCCATTCAATCGGGCTTCCCGGCTCCATCGTATCAACAACCCTGCTCAAGTGCGAAAGGCGTCCATCGCATACGCGACATCCGGACACCGGGGACTACGCTTGGAGCTTCGGTTTTGGAGACGGGGAAATACATGAGCTTGATCGAGAGTTCCCTGTTATCTGGCTTGGTAACTCTCGCTTCCCGAGAAAGCACAGTACTCTTGGATCAAGGCCCGCCATCTGACCAAGCTCGACATGGTCAAGATCTCCAGGTCGCACTGGGACACTGTCGAAGACTTCCTTCGTCGGAGGGATGCTGCAGACTCTATGTACAACATGGATGATTGTAAGTTCGATTGATTGAACATCTAACCATTGTCCTGACTGACCATTCCAACGCACCAGGCAATGCATCCGTTCCCGCCGTACGAGATGTGTGGGAGGAGTGCCCGCAGATAGATGCTTACTTTGACAATGCCGCCTATGTAGACGGCGATGATCCAGACGATGATCCGGACTTTGAGATGGGAGACGAGCTGCCGGTGAAGGGCAAGTGGTAGTGGCTGTCAACTTCTGAGGGAGCGAATTCGGACAATTTTTCAGCGAACAGGAACAGGAACGGAATCGCAGTGGAAAAGAGCCGAGTTGAACTGACATCGTGGCAATTCTTACCTGAAAGGCACTGTATGCTTATCAGCTCTGTCCCCAAGTTTGTTTACTAGTCCAATGTTTTGGAAGGTGCAATTCTGTTCTGTCGCGGTGTTTTAGCTAAGCTGTGAGAACGCGGAAGCTCTCATCAAGACGCCAAGTTAAAGAGTTTCTAGCGCAACGGAAGACATGAATGTAGCTCAAATTTTATCCGTCAATCATACCAAGTTGCCGCAAGTCACTCCCACAGTTACAAATGTAGCGAACATACTCACATCTCCTAGGGAAGTCGGAGCACGCTTTTAAAAGCTGCCAACAACCCAGAAAGCTCATTGTCGTGATCATCCCTCGCCGGAGACTGCAAATTAATAGGCGCGCCTTCAAAGTCTCCAACCTCCCACGACTTTCTCACCTTGGCACACTCCCCCACTCAATGGCTCCTTCAGAACGTATCCCTCCTGGCCCTTGGTCGCGGTCATGTCGGTCATGCCGCCATAGACAGAAAGAAGTCATTATCACCTACGCAGCGACGCGCCTCCACTGTCGGCTCAAGTGGACTGGAGCAAAGCAAAACAACGTGAGGCCTGGGTTTGAAAGATGCCAGCTGCACAAGAATGAAATATGATCCGTGCGATCCTTTTTGCGCAGTGGTCGAGACTCAGAGACGCATGGAAGGAAGCTGAGCAAAGGGTGAGAATGACAGGGTATCTGAACTAAGCATTCTTGAACCCGCATCAGACCGTCCCTGAAGCAACATTAGTAGAGAGGAGGACGAACCATGAGAGGGACGTTTGTGTCGTTACATTGGAGAGTCCTCCCCAGACCGTTCAAGCTAGAAGGCGGCGACAGCCCTGCGGGCAGGCAAGGTAACAATGCTGAACGGAATAAGGGTTACAACAAGCAAGCCCCCTGGCTTCTCTCAAACCGCCTAGTCAGAGGCTGAGTTGGAAGATTTTGTGGTCCGGCTGCGAATCAGCCTGGTCTAGACCCTTCTCCCTGCCCAAGACCTTCTTTTTTTTTGACGAGAATGTCTTGGAGTTTTGTTGCCGGTGGCGCCAATCAAATTTCCCTCTCTTTTGAGTCAACGTTGGTCAAGGCGAAAGTTACAAAGGAAGGGAATCAGCCTGGCCCCTGTTGGTTTGGGTCCTCGGAAAGAAGGGACAAGGTCGTATCTTTGTACGGAGTAGTGCACAGACAATAGAAAAAGGAAGCACAGTAGTGGACGATGACGTTATTAACGGCACAGCAACGCTCAATTTTGAGTTCTTAAGTTGCAAGTTGGCAGAAGAAGACAGTGTCTGGGTTTCACGCTCGCCGGTTTGCACACCGTGTCTTCAGTCCGCGGACACGCACATTCCTTCCCTGGCCTGCGGCCCCGTCCCCGTGCCTTCCCTGCCTGCGAGGCTCCTTCTTTCCAGCCGTTGCGTTGCGTCCCATTATGGTATAGCGGCTGCCACCCAAGCCACCCAAGCCACCCAAGCCATCAATCGATTCTTCACATCCACCAGACAGACACAGGCCATTGCTGCATGCTCTGATGGTCCTGTTCAGCCTCTTTCCTCAACACCCACTCCGCTCCTCTCTATATTTCCGGTCCAACATGCTGGTGCTGGGTATCGATCGGGGATCTCCAGCCCTTTAATCTCCTTCGCCCCTCTGGATTTTGAGCATTTTCTCGCATAGCGAATGTGGCCAAGCGGCCAAGCGGCCGGACAATTTGCTTGGGACGATTGCCCATCCCTAATGGAGCTTTGGTGGGCTGTCATTTTTTCCCTTGTCTTGTCCAGCTATCGCATCTGGCCTGCCATGTTCGGTTGTCTTATTACTGCCCAGTTCAGAGTAGTCTTTCTGTCACGACTTACTCACTCGGCTGCCGTGGGCCTGGGAAATCAGTCTATCAATTTGTCGAGCTTGCTATGCTCAAAGTTCGGATGGCATACCTTCTCATTTGGTGGGTGTTCGGAACCCCCAACTTAACAGGCTTTGTCCCAAGACGACTGACGATCGATGTCGCTTATTTGAACCACGTGTAATTCGCAGTGGCACTTCTGTGTCAACAGTAAGCCGCTTGTCAGGTGGAGATCTGGTCACTGGCGTCGACCGACTAGCCGACGGTAACCAAAGTCCCTCTGTGGTCATCAGCTTCCGCGGATGGGATTAGACAAAATGGGCCATGTCCGGCCATCAAACGAATGCCTAAGGCACTGGGACACCAGTGGGTTTGCAGGACAGCTACATCGACATCTTGGTCTTGGTGGGCGAGCTGATTGGCTTCCTAGTGCCGTACATGCTACCAATCGCTCATGTTCTCGCGCGGCAATCCTGGTCAATAATAAGCATCATTATACACTTTACTCGCACGCTCGCACGCTCCATCACAAGCCAGAGGCAGGCAAGCAGGATGAAGTTGGATGGAGTGCTGCTCCGTACCTCGTCTGCTTGTCATCTTGCTGAGGGTCAGTGGCTGCACACTTATGTATGCTAGCTGACCGATGCCTGTAATGAGCTGTCAAAGGGTGGCTCTGTTAAAAAAACAGGTCTTGCTCAGGCAGTCCTTGCTTTTGACACTGCAGTCTCTGTTTCTGGAACGTCACACTCCACTGAGGCGAATGTGATTCAACGACGATCTGCAAGCTGAGCAAGGAGTACAGTGTTGAGATTGTCCGCAGCTGAGAAATGCTGCAATGACGACTGTTTGGCCACGGCGATTTCTGCTTGGGTCCCGTCACTGGATGCAGCTTCATGCGGATCCATACCCCAGAGTCTTCTGAGCAGTCGAGCTCCATTATTAGCGACATGGGAAGTTTGCGGTGACTAGTAGGAATCGGGTCCGGTTGTCAAGACCAAAGAAGCGGGAAGAAGCGGCTCCTCATTGTCGGCGGTTCAAACCGTAAGTAGACTTGTCCCCCTGTTCGCGTCCAGCCGTCTTGGGTCACCGTTGTTCATCCTGAAACCCTGAGTTTGGTAACAGGGCTGGACCCCAGCTGAGCTGGCCTTGGCTTTGTCGACGATGCTGATCTTGCATAGAGTGGTGGTCACTTTTATCGAGTCAGTATGTGCAACAGCGGGTCAATTTAAGAAGCCTGCTGGATCATGGGATCTCCTGCCGTCCCCTTTGATCTTGTGAAACTGACACTCCTGCAAATCTTGTCGTTTAAGTCGATGGGTCAGGAATCAGGATCCCAACTCCACACTTCTCCAGCTGGGTCCCGTCAACGCAAGCCTTGGACGATATCACCGTGTCAAATCAGGAATGTTTCCGTGGACTCTCTTAGCAACTTTCAATCATGAGTGCCGCTAGCTACACAGGCATATGTGTACGATGGTGAGTAGGAGCCATTGCTCATCACACTAGAACTCAAATAGAGCTTGATTTACAATTCAAGTCTCCGTCTGAGTCTACACTCTTTGCTCTTCACGGATATCATCCATGACGATTCCCCAAAATAAGCCGGCTCATGGGTTCCATCGTCTGTCTCATTTGTCTACTTTACGCAATCATCTTGGTCGACAAAAAAGCCACCTTTTTGCGGAATCGTGGCCGCTCAACCCGGCCTTTTTGCTGCCGCTATTGCCCACACGCACTTTACGGCATACGGGGCCGTGTCTGTACCGCTATATACCGCTCCTTGGCTTAGTTTTGCATGATGACTGCGTGTTATTGAGAGTCTTGGTGTTCCTCTAAACCTCTTTCTCTGATCGCCACCACCACCGCCCCGTTTCAATCTCGTATTTCTTTCTTTCTCTTACAGCGTTTCTCGAATTTGACCGTGTAACTTGCCTCAAGTGTGTCTCGTTTATCCCCCCTTCGACACCAAGGGGCGCCGGGAAAGAATTGTTGAATCACGGAACAGATCAAACAAAAACAACGGCTTGCTTTGCATGTCCACTTGCCAACTATTATTCTCTCTAATGATCAGCGCGTCCCGGCATTTGACTGATGCTACAATCTCGTGATTCGCCCAGTGTCGTACTAGCAAGCCGTGTGTGTACTTGTTTTTGTGAGTTTATATACACGCATCAACAACACAACCACACGTGCAAGTTGACCGCAGCCAGTCTTTCCCATATCAATACTTCAACCGCCATCTTCACCTTGGTGAAGCTAACTAATGTATGGAAAGACAGAAAAGGTCTTGTACAGACATTTGTCACACCAAACGATTATCGAACTGCCTTTCACCGCTGATCTGATTGCAGGACGCGTAGACTCCGCGCGTTGTGTCTGTCTTCTTCGCCGAACCACGCTTCTTTGAATCCTGGACCTTCCAGCGGGCAGCGAGTCTAGCTCACAACTTCATCTTCACAAAGCACGCTCACGTGTCCAAGTCTACGAACAGAAACAATCGACGTAAAGGGCTCTCCAGGCACCATGGCCAGCGTTGTATCCAAATGTCTGGACATGCCATTTATGCAAGCGCCTAGTCATCATCACTCCGCCCCAGCAGTACAATACCCAAGTGGCGGAGAACCACCTCTTCTTATCAACGAAAATGTCCCATTGCACCAGGCGAAATACTTCGGTGACCCACAGCGACAGCTTACTCTACGGCAGGCGCCAATGCATGCCCGCGTGGCAGTTGGCAAAGAAAAAGGTCCAGGAGTACAGTCGTCACCGAGGATTAGCAGCAGTACACTGACGACGTCGTTTTCCAGACCGGAAGCCAATCGACCCTCCACCGATCGTGCAGCTGATAGATAAAAGAAGTGATGGAAGAAGCAGCCTCTACGACAGTAAGCATCTCTCTTACACGAAAATGCTAGCCCGAATCCCAGGTAGTCATATTACGACAACTGCCTATCTTACTGAACGCTAGACGCAGGTCCATATCTATTCATGACTTCGTCCCTCGTACCAGAAAACTACGACGAGCAAGCCAAAGGACCAGAGCTTCCATCCAATTATCTCGTTGGATCTTTAGCATCTTCTGTCCACCGGTTACGAGACACGGATAATGTTGACGGGGATTTTTCGTCTTCGGAGACCTGTCCGTTAAACAGGAAGGACGATACAGGCTTCGGTTTACGCTTTACGAACGAGACGAGGGCCATTCCATGCCCAGTTTCTATTTTGTCGGCGAGCTCATCACCAACGTCTTTACCGTTTTTCCTGCGAAGCTCTTCCCCGGCATGGCGGATTCGACTGCGCTTACGCGAGCATTCAGCGACCAAGGGGTCAAGGTCAGACTCCGAAAAGACTCGAGTACAATGGCGGCGCGAAAACGTAGCAGGCAAGCGACCGAGGCGACGCCCAATAGCTCACGACTTGATCGACAACCGAAACGTGCGTCGTACGACCGAGAGATGATGCCATCCCTGAGTCACTATGCCCTCTCTGAGCTTGGGCAGATGGACCCATCCGCGGTCAGCACGAGTTTGGTCACAACGGCATCACACAGCCCGAACTTGTTCGCTGCGACTGGACCAATGTCAACTTCGAGAAGCGCTGGCCTGGATTTACGCGTTCCCACCAGCAATTATTATTTCGGTGGCCCCCAATACTACTGAACGTTTTATTGAACTGCACAGTGCGTGCCCCAGGAGCTGCGTGGAAAGCACGATGCGGCCCAAACGACCTCTTTGATGATCCGTCTGATGAGAGGCGATGGCTACATGGGTAACTCCACCATTAACAAGAGGAAGCCTTTGCGGGTTCCCGCAGCATCAAAGGTGTCGAGGCATCGCTAGGCCCCCCAATTTACTGAGATCCACAACCAGGTTGCCTACATGTTTCCAACCATGCCTCTCATACAGAACGCGCCCTTCATCTGACGACTCTAGGTAGGCCTGCAAGCCAAGACGATCAGCTTCTGCAGTACCCCATTTCAGTAGCATGGAGCCAGCTCCACGTCGCTGATGTTTCGGATCGGTGAGCAAGAGCTTCAGATCTAAGAGAGCGCCAGAGTCAGTCTTGGAGAGTTTGATCTACTCCCCTCGGGCCGGCATATCGAGAAAGAGAAGCAATGGAAAACTGACAAACATGAGGCTTGCTGGCCATACGCTCAATCCACTCTCGTCGCATGGCCCCGAAGAACAGCCTACAGGCTTCTGGGTTTGAGCCTGGCTCCCATTGTCTCGTGGGCGGGAGAGTGTCTCGTGGGTTCTCCCATATAAACCACTTGGAAAAGGCAATCATGCCATCCTGGCCTTGGGCCTCGAGGTCTGTGTCTACTACCTTGGCCCAGCGACACGCAGCATCTTCTCCAAGCTGATAAATCAGCATTTTGACCCGGTAATCATGGCTCTCATCTGAAAAGGGCCCTGGGAATAACGCAGAGCGGCTTGGGCCCGGCCCAAATGCTACGGATTCAAGAGCCACGGCGCGGGCGGCATCATCAGCAGTTGCTGGTACTACTTTGAGAGGCATGGTGCGACGATGTGATGGTTAGAGAACTCAAGAGGAATAAGGAGGGAAAAGACGAAAGCACCTTCAAAAGACTAGCTGCCATGGAAAAGAGACGAGCAGAGAGATCTAACGGGTATCGTTGCGTTGATACGTTGTGATGTCAAGGGGGCCCAAGTACGTAAATAGACCTTCGGCGAGCGAATTTGGGTAGTGGGATGAATACCAAGATGCGCATATTACTTGTTTTCCTTGTTAAGGGGATGATCCCAGATCCTCACTGGGGGTGTGGGCTGAGAGTTGGAGATATAGAGATGTAACAGTTTTAAATGCAGCATTTTTTTTGAGCGTTGTTAATGGAGCGTTGCTATTCGGACCTGTGTTTTCTTGCTCACCGGAGCTGTACCCACTACGTGATAGGGCCACATCCCACATCCCACGCCCTGCCACTAAATTTGTATGGCACTCCCTGGCAACAAAAATTGTCAAGGTAGGGGTCCGTGTAGATGATAGAAAACGTTTGATTTGATCAATTAGAGGTGCAGACGGCACCTGACTTTTGTACCTAAAAGGTACATAGTGCGCTATAGTAATAACTAGTCTATAGAGGTACTTCTAATACATTATCTCTACTATTGTCTTATAGAGGGTTTAATCCTAGTTAATACGCAGGCTACATCCACATATCTAGTGCTTTAAGGAGCTCTCCCTAACACACCCCCTAGCTAAGATATCTATTAAAGCTAGAGTTAATAAGCGTAGGAAGAGATTATAATAAATTCCTAGTGTTATAATTATAAGGGAATCTCCTGTAAGCTAATCTAGTAATAGAAATCCCTATGTATTTAGCTTAATAGAGGCTTTATAAAGCTATCTATAGGCATCTTAGAGGTCTTTAACTAATTTACCTTAATATTGCCTAGGGTATATTACTCTTAAATCTATATTTAATTTATATTAAGATACTTAAGGCTAGTTTAAAGCCTTCCTTCCTTATGCTTTATAATATAGATTATCTACTTATTATTACACTAGATAATTAATAGTAGTAGTATATAAACCTTAATATTATAAAGTAGCCTTCTAAGAGATATATGCTCTTTTATACTATAATTTAAGGCAAAAAGCTCTGCTTCTATGCTTAAGGTTATTATATAATATTACTTACTAAACTTCTAATTAATTATAGCGCTATATATAATAAAGATATAACCTTATGTTAATTTACGTGTATTAGGGTTATTACTAAGGGAAGTATTAGTGCTAGAAAACAATATATTAAAGCTATTTATTCCTAAGTATTAGATACATAGCTTCTTTATATTCTAGGCATATAAAATCGCTCCTTTTGCAAACTTAATATACTTTACTAAAGGGTTTATTATAAAAGAGGCAAGTTTTAATGCTATAAAGGCTACGTTAGGCCTTCTAATAATACATAGATACACTAAAGAGCTAATAACTACTCTATAGTAATTAATCTCTTTATTAGTAGCTTTAAAAGTATTAGTAAGAATTATAGCTATAGGGAGAGAAGCAGAGATTAAGCTCTTTAAATCGCTATTAATAACATTAGGGATAAATTTCTAAGCAATCTTTTAAATATATAATTCCTATAATAACTATATCTCTTTAGTATTATAATTCCTAATGATTTTAATGCCTAGGAACCACTTTAGGTTGCCTTAGTTTTTAATATCTAGACTATTTATTAATTATTTATAAAGCTCTTTAAATTCTACTTTAAATCCATTAGGATACATTACTATAATATTATTTATATAGAAAAATAGGATAAAACCGTCTTTTATAAAGATATATAGGTCTTCTTTTCCTTAGATAAAGCCTATCTTTAATAGGAATTACATTAGATATAGGAACCATTATTAAGGAGCTTCTCTTAGTCTATATAATACTTATATTATCTTCTAGAGATAACCTCTTATATTTATACCTTCTAGAGGTTTATAAAAGATAGGTTATTTAAGTTCTATATATAGGAAGGCATTCCAAACGTTATATTAATAAGTATTAAGATTATTAGCGCAATAGACCGCGAGTGTTACGTGCTAGAATTGACAATTAGCCTGTTACCTAGGATGTGGCTAGCTTCGTGCCACAAGACCTCGGATGTGGCTAGCACGTGACCTAGAACCCCTATATTAGATGATAGCTTTGACCTCTAGCTAGTTGAATAACAACAACGAACACACTCATTATATCTTACGTTTTATATCGTAACAGCGAGTAGCATGCGTAGAGATTGTAAAGCGAGCGTAGCTACGTAATTATTAAGGTTATCTTTTAGTTATTAATTGCCTTATATAACTATTCTAGCTTTAAACTCTATAACTATGCCTTTCTTATTAGTTTTATATTTAAAAACCTAGCTAAGGTTAATAATCTCCTTATAGCATTCTAGATTAAATAATTTATCTAGTATATCCTCCTAGTAGTTTAAGGATAGAAGCTTTAAAAGCTCCTTTATAATTACTTCCTTCTAGTAGTTATAATAGGCTAAGGCTATAGCTTAATAATAGTAGGTAGGTTCTAGGGGTATATCTTTAATATATAAACTATATTAAATACCTTAGAATACTATTAAAAAAGTAGAAGAAAACTATACCTACCTAGCTTTCCTTAATTCCTTTCTTTAGTGTTTTCTAGTTATAATATTATCTAGATTAATGCTATTATTATAGGGATAATAATTCTCTACTGCCTTACTGCCTTTAGTAGTAATTTTGCTAGTATCTATAGTAGTATCTATGTATTTAGATATTGCTTTATATATAAATTTATTAATTTTATAAAATAGCGTATTATTATCTAGTATCTAAATCTCTATATTCTCTATAGTAACTAGCGCCTTATAAAAAGAGTTAGAAAGGGTTAAAAGTATACTAATATAGTTACCTTCTTACCCTAATACTTAAGGTAGTATTTCTACTTTAAACTACTTATTTTCCTATTCTATAGTTAATAGCTAAAAGGCTTAATTATCCTTTTTAAGTTCTATTCTAATAAGGTCTTAGCTAATTTTTTCTTTAATATCTTTAGCCTTAAGCTCTTTAAGTAGTGTAATTATTAATATCTTCTCCTTTTAAGCTAATTCTAGCTCTTCTTCTAGTTTAAAGAAGGAGTTCTTATTAAATTAAACACATACTAATATAATAACCTTTTAATTATATAATATAGGCACCTAGATAATATACTAGGATTTGCCTTTATAACTAATAAGGTAACTAATATAAGCTTTCTACTCTAATTAAGGGATTATATTATATAATTTAATATGCTCTAGAGCCTTTATTATTATTAGAAACGCTTTATATCTATAAGCGTAAAGATAAGTAATTAAGGGTTTTTAGATCTTTACTATCTATAAGTAGGTAGGGATAGTTTTCCTAGCCTAATTCTACTAAAGTTTATATAGTATAATCTAATTTCTATAATACTTAAAAGGTGTTTAATTTAGAAGATAAACTATAGTATTAAATACCTTATTATTAAGTTCTAATAGAAAGTAAGCCTTAAGGCTTAATATATAAGCTTTCTACTTAACTACCCCCTAGATCTCTCTGCCTTACTATTCTAACTAGATATTAAGGGAGCTAAATTATAAACTATAATACTAGTAAAGGCTATCTTATCTTTTATATTCTCTATAAAGAGGGCTTTTTTAATATTACTATGTAAAAATTATAGTTAAATACTAAATTAAGTGCTTAGAAAGCCTATTATTATATAGAAGCTATTATAAATACTATCTTTAGTCTTAAATAAGTAAAAGAAATGTATTAAGGTTATAAGGTATATAAATATACACTAATATCTATTACTATTCTAATAAGAAGAGTTATAGTAATCTAGATTAACTAATAACCTATAACCTAGTCCTTAAGAAAGTCCTTTAGGTATAACCTATAATCTCTATTACTTAGCTTTACCTATAGTATATATCTTATATTATATAAGCTTAGGTTTGATTAATTTAATACCTAAAGTCGCGTTTATAAGTTCTATAAAAGCCTTTATACCTAGATAATTATATTATTAATACTAAAGCTCTATATCTCTCTTTATAGGTAGCTTTAGTAGTTAGCTTATTATAGTGTAAGCTTCTCTTAGATTATCTAATAGCCTTAATAATATATAAAGCTTATTAATATTATAAATTTTTACTATAGGATGGTTCCCTTTATAGAGAAATCCCTTCTTCTAATTCTAATAGATCCTTACTTTTATTAGGATTATTACTAATACTAGATTAATATAGAATTTAGGAATAAATAGTATAGTCTCTAATATAATTATCCTTACGCTTTATAATATAGGGTTTATAATAGATATATATATAGGACCTTAACCTAAAGCTATATATATTATACCTCTAGCCCTAACTTCTATTATAATAGTCTTATTAAATTTAGATTAAT
Source organism: Epichloe scottii (assembly GCA_021950295.1). Lineage (NCBI taxonomy): Eukaryota > Fungi > Ascomycota > Sordariomycetes > Hypocreales > Clavicipitaceae > Epichloe > Epichloe scottii. The sequence continues at coordinate 3,121,599 of CP083245.1, forward strand.
TAAACTAGTATATATTATTAAAGATATAAATATTTACTCTAGAGTTATATAGGACTATATTCTACCTTAATTCTATACTTTTTATAGTATTAGTAGTTAAATTTATAACTTCCTTTAACTATTAACCTTACTTAGAGTGTATAAATAATAATATATTTATAGTCTTATTACCTAGGGTAACTATAATTAAGTTATTAGTTAGATTCTATAAAGGTATAAAGATATTACTACTCTTTTTCTCTAGTTTCTAACTTATTACCTTAGACTTTTCTTATAGATTCTCCTTTAGATACTTTTTAATATTATCTTTAGAGTTCTTCCTAACTTCCTAGTCCTTTAGAGTAGCCTTTAGCTTATATATAGCCTTAAATAAATTATATAATTCCTACTACTTTAAAGCTTCTTTAGTATAATACCTAGAGTAAGGGTATCTTATTTTTTCTAATTTACTTTAACTATTTAATCTTTTAGTAGTAAGGGTATTAGCTAACTTTAATACACTCTATAGAGCTTTATAATCTCTTTTAAACTTAGTAACTACCTTAAGGAATTTATAATCCTTTCCTTTATTAAGTAAATTATTCTACTTCTTCTAGAATAATTTAAATTTACTTTAAAGAGGTATAATAAACTTATATAGTATTATCTCCTTAGTCTATTAAGTCTTAAGATCTTAATAATTCCTTTATAATACCTCTATTATTATAGCTTACTTATACTAATTATAGGTACCTTTAGCTTATAAATAATTATTAAGGCGTGTTTTTATAAGAATAAGTATCTTCTTTATATTTAGCTTATACTAATCCTAAAGAAGCTTAAGAATCCTTTAAGTATAATATTAAACTAACTCTCTATCCTTAACTTTAGTATTAAAGTTAAGAGAATCTTATATATTCTTTAATAGAGTCTTATAGATATATTCCTTAATCTTTAGTATTTACTTTAATAAGGCTATATACTTTATAAGGTTAAATTATAATTCTTTATATTAAAAATTAAATTAATCCTTTATATCTTTATAAGTAATTCTCTAATTCTTAAGAGCATTAGGGTTATCTAGTAAGACCTCTAGTCTCTAACCCCTCTATAGGTATATAGGCATTATAGGTTCTTTAAGTAATTTATCCTTATTAGGATTAATATACTCCTAGATACTATAGGATTCTATATAATTCTTAATTTATATATACTATTTAATCTAGTCCTTCTCTAATAATAACACTATATTTAGAGTTTCTTTAGATATTATAAAGGAGGAATATACTAGTTAATTAGAGCATAGAATAAGTGTTTTAACTAATTAGAATAATAAAGGGCGATTATCTCTTAATAATTAGTAAGTATTAATTAATAATATCTAATAGAGCTTATATCTTTAATAATAATTAAAAAGGGCAATAGAAGCCTCCTAGGCTTATAACTATTAAGATAGGGGTCCGTGTAGATAATAGAAAACGTTTAATTTGATTAATCAGAGGTGCAGATAGTACCTAACTTTTATACCTAAAAGGTATATAGTACGCTATAGTAATAACTAGTCTACAGAGGTACTTCTAATATATTATCTCCACCATTGTCTTATAGAGGGTTTGATCCTAGTCAATGCGCGGGCTGCATCCACACATCTAGTGCTTCAAGGAGCTCTCCCTGACAAAAATATATAGTCAGAATTACAGGCCTTTTCCCGCCCGCCGCACCTGAAGGCAGCTGCATTTACGGAGTATTATTATGTGATGCACTTTAGAGTGCGGGGTTTTCTATAATATTACGTGTGGTTTCTACAGGAGAGTGTGGCAACTAAGCCGCTTAACTGAATGCAGCTAGAACAAATTCTTGTCTCCTTACAAGAGCTAGTAAGGCTACACTTTCGTACCGACTAGGATGTTAGACTAATGAGAATAATCGAGTTTAAAGCCTCTTTCCCCATACTAATTTATACAATAATATAAGCCTTTAAATTACAAAGAGCTACATCGCATGTCTCACAGCCCCTAACGTTTCTAAGCTAGGCTAGAGGTCACTCAAGGTCACCTACTCGTGCTAGCAAAAAAAGTGGGTCGGTACGGAATTGTAGCCTTACCGGCTCTAAGGAGATGGGAACTCGTCTTCCTCAAGACAATGAAAACTCTGTTACTAAGCAAAGCGGTCATCGTGTCTGGCCAATCAGTGTAGGCGTCGCTGATTGGTGCAAGAAGATTAAAGTGGATCCATTCCGAAAGATTCCCGGGAGTGAAGTTTGAACACGGAAAAAAAGGACTCCTTCGCTCTCGTGTTGCGTATCGTGAACCACCACCCCTTCCCTTTGAAGTCATCCTACACCAACCGGCGCATCATAATCAGCCGTCGGTACAGGGCCAGCGACACACACCGAACGATATCTCTTGTTGAGTCCCTGTCGTACTTATTCAATTACGCGCAACCGCCTCGCGGGCCGACCGATCACACTCTCACATCATGGATCACGGACGCGATCCCTGCCCCTGGGTCATCTTCAATGACTTTGGCGGTGCATTCTGCATGGGTGTATGCTGAAATCACCTTGCGTATTTCAACTCGATTGAGCACTGGCTAACCTGCAATCTTTTCTTTAACAGGCCATCGGCGGTACCATCTGGCACGGTGTCAAAGGCTTCCGAAACTCCCCTATGGCGAACGCCGCATCGGTGCCATCACCGCCGTCAAGATGCGCGCTCCCGTTCTCGGTGGCAACTTTGGTGTATGGGGCGGTCTCTTCTCAACCTTTGACTGCGCCGTCAAGGGTGTGCGCAAGAAGGAAGACCCTTACAACGCCATCATTGCCGGCTTCTTCACCGGCGGCTCACTAGCATTCCGCGGTGGATTCAAGGCTGCTCGCAACAACGCCATTGGTTGCGCTGTCTTACTGGCAGTCATTGAAGGAGTCGGCATTGCCTTCTCCAAGATGTTGTCGGGAGGCACCAAGTTAGAGGCGCCTCAACCGCCGCCGAGCATGGAGGGCGCTAGCCTGTAATGAACCAGGAATGGGACGAAGAAAACAGAAGCAAAGACAAAGAATACGGAATCGACGACGGCAAGAGATAGAACCCGAGTCAGGAGAAAAGCGACGGATTGGCCGCGCGACCATTTCGATGCTCTTCGATAACAGACGCCTCTCAACTCTCTCATCTACAACACCTTTTGTGTTTTGACAAGATTTTACTTGGGGACACAAGTTGTGATTCTGTTATCAGCACCCTTTTCACATTTTATTTTTATTATTTCTACCGAGCAGACAGTCCGCTGCAATGTACAACAACAAAAACAAAAACAACAACAATAACAACCGAAAAGCAAAAAAAAGCAATAATCCTTGTGTGTTCGAGCCCCCTTCACTTAATGGCAACCAAGCCGTGGACATGTTGTCATAAAAATGAAAATGAGAAAAACTCGGAAAGCACCAAAACATGAAAAAGGGGGAAGATGCAAAATTCCATGGCAGCCAGGAGCGTGGCTGGTTCAACGGCGATAGAGGCATGATATGCATTCGCATCGCATCGCATCGGCGTTTCAATGTACTATAAACTGGACAAATTGGGAATGCGGAACGGTCATTTCTGGCGAGAAACCAGCGTGGTCTGGATGAGATATGATGGGTCATAACGGTGTAGCTTCCCAGCCAGATTTCCACATCACGTACGTGCCCCAACGGAAGCCCTGATGGCTCGACAATGTGACTAGTGCCGGTATGCAATTTGTCCCTGCCGCTCAAGAGGATCGCTCCGTGTCCCATGTCGAGTCACGCCCGACCCAGCATGCGTGTATGCGCCATTCCGAGCAGCCTTCAGAATCGTGTACATGCTCCGAAAATGCCGGCTTCCAGCCAGCGCTTCATGAAAGGTCACTGTCCCCGGCCCCTCGGGTCAAGACATGAAATTTCAGATGGGACGGCGGGGTCGTCGGTGTCCAAGTTGTGCAAATCTGAAATCTGCCGTGCTGTCCCGCGCTAGGTGCCGAGTTCCTTACCACCGGGCGCGGCGCCGGCCGCGTGAAAACACGGATCCGATAAGGGTGAGACTGATCGGACGTCCATAAGACTTTTATTTACCCCGGCGTCCAGGGAAGTCGCGCATTGTGCAGCCAGCCCGGTTCGGAATCCGACTTTGCGGGTCTGTGTCACACGGAGGGGGAATTGAGGCAAGTTGGACGTTTATATAATGGGACGAACTATTTACTTTTTGACTAGAAGAAAAGGGGAAAAAAAAAAAAAAAAAAAGGTATGAAAGAATTGAAGAAAAAGATGTACACCCGGATCCGAAGATGCTACCGAATACCAAGAAGAAAAAACCCCCAGACATGACATGGGAAAGAGTTCTTTCCTTTATTCCACCCACCCGGCTCACGAACCACTGCCTACCCAAACTCATCATACCACGACCCGTCACTCGACGGCGCCAGACTCGGCGGCAGGGCGGGACTACAAGGCTCATGATACCATGACCGCGCGCACCTCACCGCGCCCGGCGTCGCGACCACGCTCATGCCGTCCTCCCGCCCAACCATCTGTCTCGACGACATGGCCACGCCGATCCCGCCCGTGACGAACCCGGGGGCGTGGCACGACTCCTCCCCGGCGCGTGGCAGGCACTGCTCGGCCGCATGGGACGCCAGTGCCCGCGCGTGGCGGGGTCGGCAATCAGGTCCTCTTTGTTCGAAGTCGCTGCCGACGAGGTGCTCTCGCCACCTTCCGTGCCGGTCGTGGAGAAATTGTCTCTCATGGTCGTCGTCGCCGCGAAATCGGGTCCCGGGGCGTGCGTCGGCAGCAGCAGCGGCCGAGGCTTCTCCAGATCCCGGGAGATGCGAAGCCATCGCCTGGGCTTCTCCTCGTCCCCGGAGCTCTTCTTGCTGCGCCTCCAACGAACCGAGAGGAAGACCAGGGCGGAGAGCATCACGCCTCCCGCCAGCGCGGCCGACGTGCCCACGCCGACCAGAGCCCCTGGGTCTATGCCTCCGTCCTCGCTGCCTGTTTCTGAAGTGCCGTGGCTGTGTTTCGGCGTACTAGGAAAAGTGTCCTTGGGCGCGCCTGCCATCGCTTCTGTAGACGACGACGCCGGCGCAGGTCGGACGAGGACAAGAGAGATGTTGGCTGTGGGAGATTGCGCCTGTCCGTATGGCGTCGGCCCCGGCCCCGGCACGGCATCGGTCGTATGGGGTCTGAGAGGGGGTCCGAGTGAGGATGCGAGCGTCGCGACAATGTTGGCTGCCGCCGCGGCGTTGACGGCCCAGGACAAGAAGACTGCGTACGCGCGCATCATGCCAAGGCATCTTTCTCATCTGATGAAGACTGCGTATGCCATACATGCAGGACATGGTTTAGGCGAGGAAACGGCTGGATTTAACCTTTCCGGACGGCTGAAAACCTCGAGTGTAAAAGAAAAAGATGGGATCAATGACAAAACTCACGGACGCATTGACGCTCAACAACCGTCATCCCATGCCGCCCCATGCCATCCCGAACCATTTCGTCGCTTCGCTGCGCCCGCCAAACTGCTAGGCCCAGCCATCATAGCATGCTTCTCTTTGTCCGTGACCCGGGAAATGTGGTGAAATGTGATGAGCACGGGCGTCCGTGGGGCGGCTCGTGCAGCGTCACCGGCGGTGGAAACAAAGCTAAAGATCAAAGCGGCAAAGGGCTAAAGTGCGTGCGTTGTTGTTCGTGGATTGATGATGAGCCTCGGAGAGCAATCTGATCTGATGATATATTTTACCCGCGATACCGCCAACGCGGCCCCCATGCTGCGATTATATCACGTCCAGCTGCATCAAACTTCTCCAACCCCTATTGCCCTCTTATCAATAGTCAATTTCAAATCATCATTTTTGGAACGCACCGCCAGTTTGAACCAAAGCCTAAGCCACAAAGACCTCCCACAAAAAATGCAACACAGCATCGGCATCACGTCGTCTTCTGCTATATGCGCCAAGACACACTCTCAAAGATAGAAAACGCCGTATTCCTCGCGGATCCAAACACCGCTCAGGTTTTCCACGCATGCATGGTGTTCGCCGATATACAAACTCCCACTATTGCCGTAGTTTTTTTTGTCAACACCGCGACAATATATATCCGCGCATGGTACAAAAGAGATGGTTCTGTGACCAAGACAGGACGACGGGGATTATATTACATCAGGTGGGGTAAACAGAAGAAGACAAAACATAGCTAGACCGAGTGATCGAGTTGAGAAGTGGCACATCCACCTTCAATCATCTCTCAAAGCTTTCACACCGTGCCGTACGACTTGTACACGCCGGTGATGGTGCCGGCATGCCTAATATTGGCAGACGGTGGGATTTTCCGCCCCAGTCACCAGCCCGGCAGCGACCTTGATGGCAACGTTGATGTCCTTCCTGCGAACACCGGGAGAGCGGCCCAGGCATACCGAGCTCTTTGTCAGTTCTGGCGGCAACTGTTAGCCGTGTGCACAAAGTGCTTTTTGGTCCATTTGGTTATGATTCTGGCGGAGTCCTCCAAGGACAATGCAGTGCAGCTCTTACCTCTAATCAACACGCCTACATCTAATGTGATCTTCACCTTGTTCGGCCAATTCATCGGTTGCGACCAGATACCGTTTCCTCCTGCAGGAGAAGGAACCACGGACGGCGCTGGGGCTACACTGTTGCCGAACTCGCCCGCACTTCCTGCTGCCAGTTCGGAAAAGGGTTGTCCCTGGGTCATCATGGGAGCTTTTCCCACATGCTGGTTCGTCAGTGGACATGACGAGTCTACGACTCCAGAGGCGGAGCTGTTGCTGTTGCTGTTTGTCGTCCATATGGCGCTTTGGGCACTGCTCCCGTAACCGGAATCTGTGCTTCCATAAACCGACTGTTGAGCTGGCTGGGCGGAGCCATCGGCTCGCGATGCGCCGTCGTGGCCCTCCAGCTCGTCAACGTTGATCTCGGCTTGTACAAAATCAGCTCGTTGTGGTATGAAGATGTTCAGCTGCCGAAGATGTGTTTCCACTTCATCAGGGTCGAAAAAGTCACCTTCAAATCCAGCCAGCATCATTTGCATTCTTCGATCAACTCCGTAGTCGATTCGCTCGTCCCTGGTCGCCTGAACTTCTGGTCCCCACGGGCCCATGGACATGCCTGTGAACTCCCGAGGTTTAGAGTAAGACCGCGTGCCTTGATTGCCGATGGGCATGCGGCCAGATGCACTGTTGGGACTTCTTAGCGGTGACTGTTCCGGGAAGAAGGTGCCTGCCCCGCCGAGGTTCGTGAACGGAAGTTTCCAATTGCAAAGATCTTCGAATGGGCTGCTATTCAAGGCCAGCTGTAAGCGTTTGATGATATCCTCTATCGACTCAAAGAATAGACAGAATCCAAAGACGGCCGCGAATCGATCAGGTGGTGGGTGCGTGCTCGTGATGAGCCGCAAGGCACCTTCTATTGAATGACGTTGCAGACGGCGCCCAAAGGTTTGCTCGTTGGCAGCAAATGATAAAGGGGCAGCAATCGTCCCGTATGGCGAAGGCGCACTCGCCAAGTTTCCTTCAATCTCATCGGCGGCACTCGGTTCCATGGAAGAGTAGAATGGAAAACTGGCGTTTTGTGGCGTCGCGGCCGTGACTATCTCGTAGTTGACTGAAGGGGGCACATGGATCAACGGGCCGCCAGAATAAGAACTCGAGGCTATGGTTGCAACAGCATTTGCCGGGGCAGGGACGGCCCATGCTGTGGGATAGTTGGCCTGTTGAAACGACGCTTCCGGTTGAAAGGCAAGCTGTACGGGTGAAGGTTCGGATGATGAAATGCGTGGTGCCGGTGTTGAGTTTGTGCGGGAATGCTGTTGGCCAGAGCCACTAGCATTGACCTCGTCGTCATCGTCATCGGAAAGGCTGCTGTCGCTGTTACTGATTGGGGCTTTATCAGCAGTAGTGGTGATCTTGTTGGCAATGGATGATAGGCGTTGAAGAGCGTGTGGCGCGGCATCGAGGACGCGCTCCGACACGAGAAAACCGAAGAATGCATTGAACTCCTTGCTCATGTCATTGTTGGCCCTTTCCAGCTCTTTGACACGCTTCTCCAACGTGGTGATAGCCGTGTCTTTGCGATGTCGATACGCTCGCTGAGCAAGCCTGATTTGTGTCCGTCGACGCTACATTGGATCGGACTGTCAGATGATCCACAACAGAGATCTGGATGTTCACATGTGTGTGTATGAACCTTGACGCATCTTATAGCGGCAATACTCACGTCAGCGGCAGTTTCATCTTTGGTGTCCAGCCTCGGCCTCCTCTAGACCTTTTCTTCCGGCCCTCGTCGTCTTCAAAAGTGTCTTCCGTTTTTATTTCATCCTCATCTGAGCTCCTGGACCGCTTACCTATGACAGCAGGGTTCGTCGGCGGTTGTGTATGAGGTGCTTGTGATAGCGAAGTTGGAGGACTGATGGGGGACGCGAGGTATTCATTTCGTGCTGCCGAGGGCGGCCATTGGGACGTTGGTTGGGGCGGCTCATCGCAATTTGATAAAAGCCGCTATCTTCAGGAGAGTACCTGTAGTACCTGTCCAAAGGCAAAGCGTACGGGATCTTAGGCGAAGCGGTAGACAAGTGTTCACTTGATACTTGGCCGCAGCCGCAACGCAACTGGCGCTATGCCGCCGCCGCCAAGTCTGAGACTGTCGTGGCGGAGTGCCAGTGAAGATGAGACTACCACGGCTTGCCGTCCTGAGAAATAAACTGAGGTAAGTCCTGAATGCCCCAAACTAGGAAAAGCTGACGATAAGTCTAGTGGGGACAGACGAACAAACAGGTGGGCCAGGGCAAAACTAGGCCTGCAATGAGGAGCTAAGAGTCTGGAGCAGAGCAGAGCATCAGATAGGGAGGAAGCCTCCAGTCACATGCCATGCGATGTAGTTCGTATTCTCGAGCCAGACGTCAGAGAAAGGTCGAAAGAGTACGAGGAACGGTGGGGTCTGAGGTCAAAGGAAGAGGGGGTGCGCATTGTGATCGTCAACGGCAGGAGTGAGCGAAAAGGACATTGGCAAGGTAAATGAGGACATGGACTTGAATAGAGATCAATAGGCTGAGGCGCCAGGGCAGCTGGCCCGGCCGCTCGGCGAACCGGTGACTGACACTGACACTGACACTGACACTGACACCGACACTGACTCTCACTGATGACGGCCTCGACAGGACACTACTTACTGTACATAGAGTTGTGGCTGTTCCTGCAGCCCCACCAGCACTCTGGCTATCCAGTGGGATGCCAACCGACAGCGATCAGGGGCTCTCTGGTCTGGCCAATCCGCTTCCAATGCGCACACACCAACTAGCCCCACGGAAACGTCTCGCACCTCGATCTTGGGCGTGACCTGTACCGGATGCAAGGAATTTGCCGTCATGCTGCGGAGTACTCCGTACCAGCACAATACTTATTAGATGCCGCTCGAATGCCTATTGTCCTCGGTGTCCGCAGGCCGCATCCGCCGCGTCCCTGATCTTGAGTACGACAGTGACATGTATGTACATACTCCGCACGAAGTCGACGGCCACAAGCTTTTTCCTTCAAAACGAATGCAAACACTTTCTCATTCAATGGAGAATTGAAAAGCTGGCTGACAACCGACACTATACTCCGTATTCGAAGCTTGTATTTGGTAAGTTTGTTTGGCAAGTAGTATCATTCATTCATTGACAGTTGACAGTTGATGGTGAACGGTACTCCGTATCCGTACATGTTTTGATCACGTCGGCACAGGGGACGCATCCAGCATCGAGCACAGACAGGTTGCAGGCAGGGGTCAACTGGTTGGCTTCTGGGTTCTCCAGTCTTGTCCTGGCATATGATAGACTACGTAGTGCAAAGTGGCTTCGCAATCTGTGTCTGGTTTTCAGTGACAAAGAAAGCAGACGGATGAGTTGAGCGCGATTCTCGCCTCATGCAGCGAATCATCCACGTGAGCAAAGGACGAAACCAGTCGCGAGACTCTTGAGAAAAATTGACATTTGAAGGTAGTGACTCAATTGAGGAAATGCATGGGTGCAGATTGAGTTCGAGTCTCGTCACCCTGGCTCTTGCTCTTGAACAATAGGGTCTGGTCCAAGTCCAAGTGACCAATGTCAGCCGCTTCATGATGTTTACGGCTTCGTCTTTTCTTCCGCCGCCTGCCGAAGTCCTGGCGATGCCATCTTTGCGCTCACCACTAGCTCCCGCCCACTTCCACTACCGTCTACTCGCCGCCGATTGTCTGTCAAGACGATGGCAGCAGGGCAGCCATCTGTCTTTTCAGGGGTCTGATCTGACTAGGCTCTATCTAGTCTCTTTGTCGCACCCGTAGAGACATGCCCTTGGGACGAAGCCTGTTCTGACTGAGCCATTAAAAAAGTGTGGCATCATTGGCGCAAATACGAGGTCCTGAATTGTGATCAATCGTTGATACTACACCATACTCCGTAGCACAATATTGCTCGCCAACAAATTGGCAAATCTCGGCACTGGGCGATGGAACTTGCGAGCTCTTCTCTCTTCTGCTGTGCTGGCGCACATTGGCTGATTAGGTAGCCGAATGAAGATCATAGGTGTAAAAATTGACTTCTGGGTCCATTTTTAGAGCTTCAAGTAAAAAAGAGCGAACTCGATGGCCTCGTCCTGCTTCTGCTTGGGGTGTATCAAACTCTGATCCCAGTTCCAGAGAAATCGTGATGCAACAGTGTCAGACGACAGCACCATCCACAAGAACACGATTTGTCCTGCGGAGGGTCAATTGGCTTTGTCTGGTCTGCCGGATCCTTTCGCGGCCCGCGGTTCTTGTTTCAAATACTGACGTCTCTTTTATTGCACTCTTGAACCCCTCGAACTCACCAAAAGTCAGGGTGATTGGTGTTCAGCCAAACGACAACCCCAAGAGCGCTGCCGGGTAGCCCTTCACCAAATGTCCAATCAGATGGCGGCGCAACCGTGGGGGAAGTCAGCCTCGGCGCTCCTCTTTCCTTCCCGCCTCGCTCATGAACATGTTCAAACTCTCCACAAATAGCCTTTCATCAAGACAAAACAAAGAACCCCCCAGCCCACAGTCGTCAACCCGTCGAGTGCAGCTCGACCGGTCGGATTCTGATCGCGCTATCTGACAACTGTGCCGAGGGAGCATGGGTGATCACAATCATGGCTGGACTACAGTTAGCCATAGGAAGCTTGGGCAGCATCAATTTGGCAGTTGTTTAGAGCCGGAAGCACAATTAGAGGCACAAGATCGCGCCGCCATTGCTGCGTGGGATAACGATGCTCAATGGCCTGGCATGTGAGTGACGCTGTGCATGGGTAACAATCCGTCTCAATCTCCCCTGTATTCGGCAGAAACATTTGAATGTGCGCTGATGAATGTTGTTGCTCAACGCAGCAACAAACCTCTCTTCGATGGGCCTGAAGCCAAGAAATTCGACAACAAGCTCGTAAAGCTTCATGATCTCGACCAAGGTGCTTTTGGGAAAGTTGACAAAGTCATGCACGGCTCGGTCTGCTTGGCAAGAAAGCGCATACCGCGACGTCGGGGTTTCTCAATCGAGGATTTGCGCCAAGAAGGGCTGACGATGCGCAAACTAGACCATCGACATGTCGTCAAGCTGGTCGCAACATACGCCCCAAGATCACATGAGCTATGTCTTCTGATATGGCCCGCTGCGGTCTGTAACTTGAGCAGGTTACTGGACGACCTGGAATGCTTACGAACGAACGATGGCGATCGTGAGGACATCATTGAAAGGCTCACAGCGCTTGATCTTACAGATTTGAGAGCCATTGATCCCACTAAGAGGGAACAACACATAGGCGCAACATCTCAGACGTGCCCTTTTGATTATCTTCGGGCCATCATCGGCTGCGTGGCTCGGGCCATGGCACATTGCCATGCAAACGACGTTCGGCACCTGGACATAAAACCTTCAAATATTCTCTTGCGCCCAGATCGAGTCTATCTGGCCGACTTTGGAATTTCTCGAGATGTCAGTGGTCAAGACCAAACCACAACAGATGGCATGCCCGGGACTGAGCGATGGCGAGCCCCAGAGCTTTATGGCGATCACGGTTCCAGTATGCAGCTATCGGACATGTATTCCCTTGGGCTTGTATATGTCAACATCGCGACAGTGCTGTACGATGTAAGGCTTGCCGACTTTGACGAGGCCCTGAGCTACTCGCCACGCATTCCTCGAGGGGAACAGCTCATTCTTCGTGAGATGAAGCTCAAAGCACATATTGAAAGGTTGGCGGCGCACGCCTTGGTTCGGCCACCGTTTATGCTCACGTACGAGGGCCAAGAAACCGTGCGACCCAGGCCACTCACTCACCTTGTATCTCGCATGGTAGCCACAAGTCCGCGACAGAGATATAGTGCTGCCAAGACTGACGAAAAGCTTTCCATGCTCGGAGGCATTAACCAGATCTATCATGGTAACTGCTGCAAGAAACCCATGTCTTGGGTTGAGGATAAATGGGACAAGAAATTCGGGAGCCTCGTTGCTCTTCAGAGAGAGAATGACCTTCAACGGAAACGAATCATGGAGTTGGAAGGCATGGACAAAACATACGAGGCAAGATTGGAGAAGCAGCGCCAGAAACATGAGCAGGATATATTTAGACTGCAAAATCTGCTTAAGAAATCCGAGGAGAGATGCCAACGGTTCGAGTTGGAAACATCAGATCGACCAAGGAAATCACATAGCTCCCGGGGCTCCCATGGTCACGAGGCGCCACGTCCTGTGCTCTCAGGTGGGAGGAGGAACGCTCACAATAAAACGCTCACACCGCATGGAGTCGGCCTTGGTTTGACGACAGGCCCAAAATCAACACCACCGAGAGCCACGGGAGTTTGCAAAACTAAAACGGTGAGCATGACGGTCTCGACCAGTCCCCAACAGCAACAACAACCTCAACGATCCCAATCAATCGTCGCACCAACAACTGAACCTCCCACGAGCTACATGCGGATGCTCCGTAGCAGTCCTGCGGTAACGCAATCACCGGCTGCAAAGGCCCCGCCGGGACAACGCTCTCCGAGCATAAGCGGTAATTTGTCAGGCTACGCTCTACGATCGCGAGGAGCGGCTCCAAGCTTCCTCTCCCCGTGACGCCGAGCCGAAGCGACACGCCAGTCCTGAAGAGCGACCAAAGTATGACGGACAGCAGCATGGCTTCATCTGTTTTCTCGCGACGTAGTCTGGAGACGGTGTCCACTCCGCCTGCCCACGACAGTCCCATCATGCGCCGGGCACCGACCGCCGGCGATAAAAACCCGAAACCTCACTGGAGTCAGCTTGATGAGCGGCCGCTATCGCCGGCAGAACGGCCACCCTGCGCGGAGCGAGATGATGAAGGAAGGCCATCCACTTCAGCTAGCCCCGTGCTTTCCATGTCCCCATCGGCCGTGTCATGCCCCCGAACGCAGAGATCAGGTTTCCTCGCCAACGAGGCAGACGCAAACGCCACTTCTAGACCTGGTCCACCGTCCTTGCAGACTATGAAGAGTTGGGCGGATGTAGCCAAACTCGAGAAGAGGCGGCCAGGTGGAGAAAAGTAACGCGATGACGTTGAATCCAAGTCGATGGTCATGGGAAAAGATGTATGGGAAGAGGAGGGAGGATATCGGGGAATAAAGCTCAGATGGTTGTGCCTGAAGAGTGCATATATAGGACAGGATGCATTGTACCTGAAAAGTTAGTTTTTTTACCCAGAACATGGAAAAGCGTGCATGACGGACTTGAAGAAAGATGATGATGATTTTCCCATATCCAGTAGACCCTGATACTTTGCAAATGTGTCTATTGACCTGATGACTCGAGATACTGATGCTCACGATGGCCTTTTCCCAAACGCCTAACGCGGCCTCGTGTGACGCGCATACGCAAAGTAACCAACCCACCCCTTTCAAATACCCTCGAATCTCACGCCTTGTTTCCATTGACGTTTGCGCCCCGCCTTGCAAGATATCTCAACAACCTCGCCCTTTCGGACTGCACCAACGCATTCCACTTCGGACCCGTAAACGGATCGACCTCCCTTGTCGGACCAGCCCCAGCCCCAGCACCTCCAAGCTGTGCATCGATGGCCACCGAGAGCGGGAACGGCGCATTAGGGTGCACGCCGACATTCGGAAGGTCCTCCGAGTCCTCCCTGACGGGTTTCACGACCTTCTTGGCAGACCTGCCGCGCAAAGAAGACGATTTCCCCGGCACAGCTCCCCTTTGCTCCTCGACAAAACGGTTGAGCGCTTCCCCCTCGCCACCCAATCCCGCCACGTCTTTTCAAGCTGCCACTCCCACCAAAGCCGCTCCAGCTGGACGCTCCAGCTGAATGAGGCTGTGGACGGCCTCGACCCCGCCGCGGCATCTTCGTCGCCAACGGACAGCCCCTCTCTTCTCATCTGTGCCGCCATCAGGCCATCCCACTGGTCTTCCAGCGCGGCATCCAGCTTCGGCCCCTCGTCCATCTCGACCAGTCTCGACATCTTCTTCTGGAACAAGCGCCCTCGCCTGCCGACCATCTTGGACAGGCCACGCGGCTGGGGCTTCTTCAGTCGTAAAAAGGGCTGTCCGTCGGCTGTGGCGCAGAGACGAAGAGCGCGGGTTTTGGAGCCGAGTGTGTAGGCCGGTGCGTAGTGCGGCGAATCATCTTTGGACGTGTTCACGAGGAATGCCTCCTGGGCGAAGGATGATCTGGGCGGCGGCGGCTTTCGATTCCGCAGGGGCGAGAGCGGAGGGGCTGGCCGAGAGCGCAGATGGGATGTGATCTGGGAGTGTTCGGGGGATGCTCGGTCTTGGGCTTTGGAGAACAGAGATAAGAACTAGTTGGGCGGACCGGACAGGCCGGGATGAGTTAGCTGTTTTCAGGGTAGTCGTGATTTTGACTTGAGGGGGAATTGTAAGCTCACCTTGTAGCCTACCGCCATGGAAGCATACACGAGTCTGAGGCTCGTTAGCGGCCGGTTCTTGATGAAGCGCTTCCGGATGACATGCTCGATTGCGCTTCTGGGGTGCCGCGTCTGCAGGTCCTTTGGGAGGGGAATCTTGCCTGCGGACCGAAGCAGCGCGCGATAGAGGGAGAGGGCCGCGATGCGGTGTCGCGAGTTCCGCGCTGGGACGAACGGCAGTCGGTGCATTGTTAGAGACGCGGATAGCAGGATGGGGCTAGTGCGGCTTCGGTGTGGGCATTGTCACGGACGGCACTGTTTGGGGGGGGAAGCCAATTCCAAGTGAGGAAATTTCCATTGTGATGCTCTGGTGTTGTTGAACTTGAGAGCTTGAGCTGGTTCCTTTCCTGCACGAGAGTGGGGCGCCGGGAGCACTGGTCAAATCGAAACGAACATTTATTATTAAAAATCCGTGAAATGCCAATACGTCGATTCTTGACTTGGTTTCCCGTGGCAGCCCGTGGCAGCCGCCTTGTCGTTCTCGTTTCATGCTTGGTACTGAGTCAGTCAGTCTAGCTTCCTGCCAGTGACCCGAACCACGAACTTGCTCGAGACCCTATTCCTCCTCGTTCCGACCGAGTGCGCCCCGAAGGCCGACCGGCTGATGGCGGCAGTTGTTTCTCATCAGGTCCTTGAATGAACTGGATCATCGCTTGTCCACGCGCCCAGTGCTCGGTCTCCCGGACCCCGACATGCCCAGCTCGAGGCCCGAAGCCCGACATTTCATTCCCGACATTTCATTCTGCGTGCGGGCGATCCTTTACAGGGAATTCTACAGACTTCGTTGGCGGACTGCTGCCGCTTACAAAGCGATTGAGTGTCAAGATGGGGACGCACTACTCCGTACGGACATTTTGTTTCATTTTTTGAAGCTCCAGACCACGGACGACGGACTTGTCGCTGACGCCCGGGGAATTCCTCCCAACCTCTCCGAAGCCATCAATTGATACTTCGTGTGGATCTGTCCGGAACAGCCTTCTTTTCACTTTGGATGAGAAATTTGCAAAGCCCCGTTTCTGTTGGTAACAAATAAATGATCAGAGAGAGCTTGTGTTGTGTCATGCTTTTTGAAAAAAAAAAAAAAAAACAAGAACGCGTCAACAAACACAACGAGTAAATCTCCTCTGTTTCTCAAGTGTGAGGAAAGACTCGTCAGGCGGTCGACCGAGTGACCACCGAGTTATTAAGCTTGTCTGATCGCCGGCGGCTGAGCCGGAAGCGGACAAGCTGAGGCGGACTTTCTTTCTTGGCGCTGGCCAGCTTAACATGGAGGGGGTGAGGGGGTGAGGGAAAGCACCTTATGGGGCGTGGCACGAGTAGGATGCCTATTCAGACATTCAATTTCCAACAGAATACTCCGTACTCCGTACCCCTTCGGCATCTACATGCAGTCCGTCTCCGCAGTATTTACGGATTACCAACGGCCTTGATTGCCCGACTATTTTGATCTGCAATTTGGTTAATACCAGATTACCTCGTGGCTCAAAATATTGAAGCCACCCATCGCCCATGATCGCCTCCAGCCGCCCATTCGTCCCCCTGTCTCATGCCCCCGGTACGTTCGGGTACGGAGTAGAGGGGCAGGAGTACAGAATAAACCCGGGAGCCTGGAGTATGTAGAAAGCGGAGAATTCAGTCCAGCCTCAAAAGCAGGAGCAAGGCCGGCTTGGGCTGCATATACTCCGTATATATATTATCATGCGCGTGTGATGGCTGTGCATCTACCTACTTACTAATTTGCTTGCTATCACCCCCCATTCCTCCTTTTTTTGCCTTTGCCCTTGCCTTGCTCTTCCTCTCGCGCAGTCTCGCGCAGCGGCACCTCTGGCAGACTAGTTAGTCCCTGACTCCCTGGAACCACCGTGGCTGGCCCCTCTGTCAAATTTGGCATGGGCCTCATTTCAACGCATCACTCCTTCCTTCCGTAACGTCCCACCCAAACTCAAAACGCCTGGCTGAGCCTTCTTCTTTCCTCACGCTTGGTGTCAACTTGACGCAAGTCGTCGGCTTTGTCGACTCTATGTGTCACCGTGTTAGCCATCAGGTCCCAACTTTTGCGACGTAGCTTCTCCCAGAAGACATACAAGCAGACGACTATAAGCAGCTCATCCAACATAATGTTTCTTCACTCCGGAGCAAGTTTACACGGCCACGAGTACTCATCGATAAGGTCTCCAACCTCACCATTGCAGCCCGCCAAAAGAGGAAGTCTTCTCAAGACAGCATTGCGGCCTCTTTCTACACCTCCTGACCCAAGTGAAGCCGACTATACCGTCACCTACCGCCGGCCCGAGTTATATAACAGTCGCAGAGCGTCCAGCAACGAGACACAACACCGCCCCCATTAGTTCTCCATCAGCGCGCCGCCTCCAGCAACTCGTCCAAGAAGGACGTCGCCGTCAGGTTTCGTGAGCCCGGCATGGATCAAGTCCATAGTCCTTCCGCGAGCGAGGACGAAGAATCCATTGCTGGCTCAGAGCTTACAGATGGAACCACCGACACGTCCGTTCGCCGCAAAAAGCACAGGCGGATGCCCAGGAAGTCCACGCGATATGCTTTAGCTCAACCTGCACCACAATCACGTACCAAACAACGACATTTGGTTCAGATACGGCCTCGATTGCTGTTACAGCTGCAAGAGATAGGCGATAGGCGAGCCATCCCCGCCTTCGACTTGATTCCGTCTCACATCGTCGCCGGGACTCTATTCATTCCAAAACTTGCGAAGCGGTTTCCTCGCATCTTCCGTGCGAATGCCGAATTGGGCCAAAATGATGTATTACTGGTGCGTAGCGATGACTATGGCTCAACATCGACAAGGCTATCAGAATTACCGTCCGATGACCGTCATGTCGCTCATCATGACAAAGAGGTCTGCGCCGTCATTAGTGCACTCCCGAAAGGCTGTGGCAATTTGGCAGAACTGGTCATGGAGGACGGATCGTCGTGGGTAGCTTCAGTAATGGCAAATGGTTCATACGAGTTCACTCGCGCTGACGAAGACGGCGAAACCACTACTGCCAGGTGGGCGCGGAGGTCAAACATGTCCACGCGCAACAGTCTTGGATCCCTGGAGCCATCTTCGGCGAAAACCAGCTTGCAAGACTCGTTGCAAGACTCGAGATGGACTTTTAGCATTATTGACCCGTCGTGTCGCAGACACCCCATCATGGGCTCATTGACAGCTGAAACCTTGGAGGTTTATGACACTTACACAACATTATCGACTTCTAGTGGCCGGTTCCCACCCTCCCGTTCCTTTGGCCCGGAAGCAGGCATCCACCACAATACTCCTGGAGGCTTCACATCTGAGTCGAGACAAACGATTCAAGTGCGTCACGAGCAGAAGGCGTTGATGATGGCTACGGCGAGTTGGATTCGACTACATCAGCAAGGATGGCCTGAATCATCCAATCCCAAGTTTGCCAAAGCAGTACCTTGCCATCGTCGTACCGTAAGTGGCGATACACGCTGCGCAGTCAGACGGCAAACATTTCCCTCGTACGATGAAGACGGTTCTCATGCATCAAGCCGCCCAAATTCACCTGACAGCATACACAAGCCGCCGTTATCAAAACACCGACGTCAAGATGGGGTTCCCGCAAGGGCATTATCTACGGGAAGAGCCTTCATGAAGCGGAGAAGCGACCGGATGCAGGGTTTGGCAACTGTTCATAGTCAGGAAGTGTCACTGTCTACCTGCGAACAAAAAGGCCGGGTATCAAGTCTCTGGAGAAGACAGGCTGTCTGACTAGGATGCGACAGTGGACAAACAGATTATTTCACAGAAGGACGGAACTCCCATCCTAAGCAAATCAATCACTCTTCGTTGTACAAAGTTATTGACATGAACCGGCGCTTTGGATAGTAATACTGACCTCTGTATGCAATTCAATTTTGACTACCCAAGTGACAAGCGAGATGTTTAATAGGCGCCGAGGCTAAATAGTAAATAGGAAGGGTCTGTTGCGGAATCAGATTTTGTGCCATGGTTGTTTTGCTAAGACAGACCGAGCCAACCCAGTAAAGTTTTGTTTGCCTGAGCCAATGTTGCAAAGGTCGATCGGTGAATTGACCTGACGAGACTGGAAGTTGAAAATTAGACCCCGCTGTTGATTGACCCTCGGACATCCACCAGGCTGCCACAGGCTGATGCAGCCTCATCATCCACTCCACGTAGCTTCTTGTGATGAGCCAAGATCTATGCATCATGCTCATGACTGATTCCGAAACAAAGCGTTCCTTTTCTCCTTTTACAGCAAAGATATATGTATACGATGCAAGCGGCCAAGTGAGATCGTCGAATCAGAACTCCAAAGCTCAAGTGGGTCTGATCTGGTAATTAAGTGGACATCTTGCTCCTGTCCTTGTCCTGTCCCGTGCTGCGTCTCGCTCTCGTTCGGCTGGCAAGCTGATTCATTCGATCAATCCCACCAAACCGCGACCTCGCAGACTTGTAAAGCTGCCTGCTGTTGGTGAGGTCCATCATTGATACTTTGTATTTTCCATCTCAGTTGTCTCTTGTTTGTCTTTTGCATCTTTGCCCGAGTACCAGCATCGCCGAGACGGCTCAATCGCCACCCTGGGATTCCATATCCCATCGCACTCTCCTCATTCCTTCTCTTCGCCTTCAGAGTTATTGGTTTGCGCGGCGCAGCATCACGAGCAGACAATTCCGGGGCAAAATATGGACGAGAACATTGGGCTGCAGCACGACGGCTCCCTGGCTGCTTTGGCAGCATCTCCAGCCTCGCGTTTGCTCACGAGCTTCCAGGCCTACGAGCCAATCTCTCGAGCCACTTCACCTGGCATTCCGTATCCCAAGTCGGACGAAGACGACAAGAAGCGATATCGACCACGAACATTTGCATACTTCCAACAGCTGCCTTTTGAGGTCGAGCAGGAACAGGAACGTGACGCTGCCCTTCATGGCATCCTTAAACAGCTATACATCGCCATCAAGGCCGAGGACTTCTCTCCTGGCGCTTTGCATTGGACTAGAGAGCTGCAGGCTTGGCTGACGCTCAAGTTCGAAATGACGAGAGAACTTCGCGCCAAGCTCGCGAAGCTATACTACTCGCTGGCGCTGGCGCCAGGCCTAGACCTCAACACCGCGGATCGCTTTCTGCGGATGGTCTTGACATTGACAAGGTACGTCCATTCGCCCGTGGAGAGAGCTGCACGTAGCCGTCGGCGGCTTCGATACCTTGCAACATGAATCAGACACTGACGAAAGATCTGGGGTCGTGAAACAGGAAGAGCCATTACCTCAAGCCCGGCGAAGACCTAACGTTCGACTGGAAGCCATTATGGCATGAAGTGAAGGGTGTTATCTTGCCATCAGAAGTCCCCTCGTTACAAGGCGGTAGACGACGTCCCGCTAAACAACTGTTAAAGCTGTGCACGCATGCCAACACATTCTTCGACCCAAGAGAGCGCCCGGCTATGCTTGAGGAGTTCCTCCCATTTTTCAGCATCAACGATATGCCAAATGCATTTATAGTTGTAGGGCTCATCAATTCCTTCCTTCCCAGCCACCCTGCTCCTGAAAAAGACGCTGCTGCGCAGCCTCAAGAATTCTTGCCGACTCTTTTCCACCTTTGGTCCATCATGAATAGGTCTAAAGTTGTCGATATCTGCCTCATCGACCTACTTTCTCGCCTTGCAAGGGACCACATTGGCTGTAAGCATGTAGCCCACGGCTCCCACGGCATCTTCACCAAAGCTCAGTCAGATCTCATCTTCACATCTATTCTGCGCCTGACACAGATTCCCGTTGGGCAAGCGAACTCGCCATATACTGCTATTGACTACCTGGCGGGCGCAGGTGCTTATCTTGAAAAGGACTCCAAGAAGCATCCCATCCCTTACATGATGGCACGGCTCATTGTTAGCTCTCTTTCGCCAGCGGCAATGGACCAGGAGGACTCAATGATGGCCAGCTTGGAGGGATTGATGGAATCAATTGACACATTCTTCCACCCTTCCAACCAGGGACCTTGGACGAATATGCTCGGTCAATTGACGCTGTATCTCACGGATGCCTTTGTCTCAAGATGGAATCGTGAACAGAGTACGGAGCTTGACATGCCCGAGGAGCGCAAGATTAGTCCTGAACTTAAAAAACGGTTCGTCGCTTCGTTAAAGGAGACAACTTTCATGGGATTATTCTCCAAAAGCAGCCGTGTGTCGAATTGTTATTACAATGCGCTACAAGGATTGGCCTTCCTGGAACCGAATTTGGTGCTTCCTGGAGCATTGCAGCGTTTCTATCCAAGTCTCCAGGGTCTGGTGGAGGTCCACAGGACAACTTCAAGCTTGAACAGTCTGCAAATGATTGCAAATGTCATGTCCAAGCTCAAGGGATATCGGTGCCATATTACTGCATTGCTAGCACTAGCTTTGCCAGGAATTGACGCCAATGATCTCAACAAGACACAGTACACTCTGAACTTCATTCAAAGTGTAGCATACAGCATACCCATGGTGCCCTTGACAAAGGAGGACAGCCATATTCATGATACCACTATGGCTATGCAATGGGTCCAAGCTGAAATGGATCGCATGGAGAGAGACGGCCAAAATGTGAAGATTGACTATCAGAATGAGCTCACGGATGAAGAGGAAGCCGACGTCCTGCGCTCATCGACAGCCGGTTTTGGTGAATTTGTATTGACTCTGCTGGGCAAGGTCTTTACTCTTCTTGAAAATCTCCCCGACGCCAATCAGGTCCGAGGAGGAACACCCGAGGACAGCGTTGTCAACGCCTTGCCAGCAGCCCTGTCACCGCTCTTCGCATCTCTCTCCCTGAACTATTCGACATGGCTCTGGAAAAGATTGCTACTTTCGTCTCTGGACATGTTGTCCATCAAGCCCGTGACGCCATGGCTTGGATCCTGAATGCTCTGTGCAAGGTGAACCCTGAGAAGACACTCAAGGTCTTTGTCCCCATGTTTGTCATCAATATTCGAAATGAAATCGACTACAATCATGCGGCATCGGATCGCACCACGGGTACCGACTACCTACCCCGCGACCGGGCTTTGGTATGGCACATAAGCATGCTCGCCATGAGTGTCGTGCACGTAGGAAGAGAAGTTCTCAAATACAAGGATGAATTGCTGGGCATTGCAGTCTATATGCAAGAGAAGTGCCGTGGGCTGCCCACAATCCTGGTATCAAACTATATACATCATCTATTACTGAATTTGACCAACACTTATCCAATCGATCATGCACTCTATGAGCCTGACGTTATCAAGAGAGGCCTGGACATCGATGATTGGGGCAAGACGACATCACCCGCCGATCTCACGATTAGATGGCATCAGCCCTCTCCACCCGAGATCGATTTTGCTGTCGAACTGTTTGCTTCACAAACAAAGTCGGCAGCGGAGCAGTTGGAACTTCTCATCAGTGACAATCCACCTGTGAGTAGAACAGGAAAGAACAAGGAATGGTCCGATGAAGTGTCGAGGTTGATGCAGCAGATCCGCCTTGTTATTTCAGGCATGTCCACCATGTTTGATCCAAAACGTGCCTCTGGCGACAGAAGCACCGATATCAATGGCAAATTGGGGGCCGCTGTCGACGGTGAGGGCGATGCCGAAATGATTGACGACGACGACAGCTTGGAAGAGGATGCTGAAGACGAGGAGCTTCGGCCGCAGTTCAAATACAAATCAGGATATTTCCTCAAGCCTGCTGATTCGGTATACGCACGCATTCACGATCTTCGCGATCAGCTTGGGCACTTGCTTACCAAAGCCCATGCATTTCTCACCGAGAACCAGGAAGACGACGTCAATTGCTCTACTGCATTGTGTAGTGCATATCGCACTTGGATAACAGACGTTGGCATTGAGCGCTCGGCGCACTCACTCGAGCGACATCTTCGGCTTTACAAAGCCGACATTTCCGCGTTCAAAATAAAAGGACTTCGCAAGGTATATCCACGACCTTTGCTGATCAAGAGAGCAGAGGCATATCAGTTGTTGCGAATGAAGCATAATGCATCAGCTAGACACAAGAGCGAACTAGACAAGCGATTGCTGTTGGACCTGGCAAAATCATGTCTATCTTCGTACGCAGATGTGCGACGAGCCGCCCAAACCGCCCAAGACTCATCACTCAAGGTCATCATTGGTGGCAAACCGGTGGTGGTGCCAGTCATTATCGAGGGGCTGCAGAAGGCCATCAACGCAAACGACCACGATCGGATCAAAGGCGGCATGTACACCATATTTTTCACGTCATTGCTCAGGACCATTGTCCGGGACTGGCGGTTCGCCCCGGACGCCTTGCGCATATATATCCAAACAGCTGGAATTGACAAGCCATCCATCCAGAACCTCGGTTCGTCGGCGTTGTTCTCACTGATAGAGTTCGGCAAGGCTAATGAAAAGATGATCCTGGTCGACGAGGCGATTCTCAACACGATTCGCCCCGCGTCGGACACTTCGGGTGCTATTGACGCTCGACACGAAGTCATTCTGGAGAGAAGGAAGAAGATTGAAGCGTCAAAAGCCGCATTGGGCTTGGAGCTGACCAAGAAAGCAAAAGGTGCACACTGGAAGATCGCCACCAGATGTGCTGTCTTCGCCCTGAACTTGTGCCTCCGATTTGATGGCCTCGCGCCCCCGAGTTTGTGGAGTTGGTGGTCAACGGCACCATCGATCCTCATCCTGGGTTGAGAGGCTACTATCTCAATGCTTTTACCTCCGTTCTCGGCGCTATTGATATGAGGGCGATGTATGGCCACGACTACACTAATTACCTCCTGGAGAAGGAAACTGGCGATGGGAACAGGATTGAGGTCTCTGTCGAGAAGGGTGATGCGGAGTTCACGCGTACTTTCTTGGACGCATTCAAGGACCCAGAGAATGCCGAGTACATGGTTGACTCTGATCATCCGGGTTGGCTCGTCTGGGGCCCCAGGTTCACTGCGTTCCGGGCGCGCCCGGCTCCTTTCGACTCGTATGATGAACTGGAGAAGAAGGTGCGCAGACAAATTGGGAGCATTGTAACAAGAGAATGGATGTCTCAGTGCTTCGACTACCTGAAACAGGAGCCACGGGACGTATCCCACGACAGGTTCAGAATGAGCAACGTGTACCTGCTCATGCACGTGTTTGACCTCACCTACTATGGAAGTACAACTGTTACACTGAGTGACATCAAGGAGCTCACCGAGGCTGTCTATGGCGATGGTAGCGACAAGCATCAACATAGAGCAACAGCCGAGATCCTGGGTGCGCTATTGGCGGGCTCCAGCGACGACCCTGTCGAGATGCGCAATAGGGTCTGGGAATTTGCCGCACCCATGTTGCTCAAAACAGTCAATGACGGCCTCACGCCCGAAAATCTTCAGTACTGGCTGCCGTGCATCCACCTCATTCTAGACTCTAGGGACCCGCGCCGATCACGCGAAATCATTGACGCCTTGAGGTCTTTTCGACTTGACATGTCCTCTAACGCAGCTTTCAAGGAGTCCTCCAAGGTCCAGCTGTTGGAGTTCGTCCTTGCTGATGGCGGCTGGCACTTCCGCCAAGACGGACCAATCTTGGACGACTTTCTTGCCCATATCGACCATCCGTACAAGGCAGTGCGGGAGGCGATTGGCAAGGTGCTATGCGTCATCTTCCGCACGCGGTATCACGAATCTTTTGAAAGCGTGCCAAAACTCATCGAGGACAACAAGAAGGAATCCTCGGTCGGTATTCGCCCATACCGACCATCTGAGCAGCTGACAACCATCATCAAGGATGTCTTTGGTCGTCTGGAAAAGTGGCGGCACGAAAGACAGCCCGGGCAGCAGACTCAATCGTCTTATACTTCGGGATCCAAGACGATTTTGACATGGCTCGATTGCACATTGTCATCCAACGAATGTACCATGCTGGTTCCCTTCTTTGCTACGCCGTTCATGGAGCAGCTGCTCCACATGATGGATGTCAAGGAGGACCCAGAGCTCATGAGGATGGCGTACCACGTCTACCGACATCTCCCGAATGTTCCTTTCAGAGAAGGCGAAGATACCGAGTTCATCAATAGCCTCATCAAGATTGGCAGGACTGCGTCTAGCTGGCACCAGCGTCTCCGCGCACTGGTCAACATGCAGGTGGTCTATTTCCGACGCATATTCCTCACGGCAGCCCCTCAGCGAGATGCGCTCTTCAATGCTGTATCTGACATGCTGAGCGACACGCAGCTCGAAGTCCGGTCGTGCGCTTCTACCACATTGGCCGGCATGATTCGTTGCTCACCACGAACGATTCGAGACCCAATGATTGCGCGCCTCCAGAAGCGCTTCAAGGAAGAGCTGAAGCAGAACCCCATGCCCAAGAGGAAGCCGAACCTTGCCGGAACCGAGACACCTGTCGACATTCACAGCCAAATCGCCCGACGACACGCAGCTGTACTTGGTCTTGGTGCGCTCATCGAAGCATTCCCTTATGCCACGCCGCCACCAGAATGGATGCCAGAGGTGTTGGCCACTCTAGCGCGCAGAGCAGCCGGGGACCCAGGTGTCGTGGGCAAGGCGACCAAGAGTATTCTGAGCGAGTTCAAGAAGACACGACAAGACAGTTGGACCGTTGACCAAAAGGTAAGCAGAAGCACGCGTCAAGTTTCGAGCCAAGACTTTTCATCTGAACAGAATCACTAACAACATATAAGTACTTCACCCAAGAACAACTGGAAGACCTTGAAGGTGTGCTTTGGAAGAGCTATTTCGCCTGAGCTTGAGACTGAGAGGAGCACGACGGCTGTTGGGTGAGAGGAGCGCCTTTTGGATGGTGGTGTGCCACATGGGCGAGGAAGCTCCCATGAGATACGACATGGGATTGGATCATATTCAATGTGCATACGTATATACGTCAATACAGATAGAGACATGCATACGGACAGAAGCAGGCAGACATGGTTGGCAGGGTGTGTTTGTGTGTGTTTGTGTGGTGCGTGGTGCGTGGGACGTATGAACAGCATGCAGAAACAAGGCCGCTTGCTGTTCGTGCTACAAGTACATTATTATCACGACGGGAGTAGATGGGCTTGCACGAATAGAACGATGATGATATCGAGATGCACTTCCCGCCGTGTCGCAGGATGAATGAACGGTCCCTCCTAGGTAGGTTTCATCAACGTGATGTGGCACCCAACGCCACGTACTTTGGCTATCGAAGCTGGGACTGACTCTGCCTGCGTGGTGAACGGAGTCTGGGCCCGTCATATTAGTGGGTGCACGACGTGGTCGGGAAGCTGTTGCCGTCGAGTTGCCGGGGCCTACGGAGCGGACCTCGGAGCGGACCTCGGACCGGGCCCGGCTGCCAGAGGAGCACCTCCCAACAAACAAGCCGTATGTAATCCAGGGCGGCGAGGTGATGAGTACATTGTGCTTTGAGAAAGCATTTCGCCCAACCTCCGCAGCATAGTTGCCCCGCTCGAACCCACCTACTAACTACTCATGTGAAAATGTGGTTTTTTTTTTTTTTTTTTTTTTTTTGACGATCTGCACTTCTTCCTCTTGTCTGGTCTCGGCCTCGCAGAAGAACTAAAAAATAAGTGTGACCATGTGACTTGGCCGCAGAGACATGTGGGAATAAATCGGGAATTCGTTTTTTTTTCCCTTTGTGTGAATAATCATGGAGCCTGAACACATGTGATGCGCGGAGATGCATGTGATGATGATGGCTGGGAGTCGGGAGTTGGGAACTCGTCTTTTTCGACGCCGCCGTTGTTGTGAGACAGATGCAACCTTGACCCTACATGCCTCCTACTTACCCCGGCCGCCGATCTGGTGAACCGTCCAAAGTCGCACAGCACCTGCGCCTCGGATCAGACGACGATCACCCCACGAAGTATGCATGCTGAACGTTGGGTCACTAAACGCGCACATCTCGTTAGTCCTAATCCGAAAGGACGGTCCCCACACCTCACCTTGGTGTGGCTCGCGTCTGTTGATTTTCGCCATTAATTGAGATGCCTATATGTGCGAGCCTTGTTGCGTTGCGTTGTTGCGTTGCGTCGTGAGGTCTTGTGATGATAAAAAGGAAGGAAGGAATTCTATAGAAGAGGTTATAAGCGTTGCAGTACTCCATCAGCTACCTGCGTTTGCCACTAAAAAGAGCTGGTATATTTGGCAGGGGATTGGGTGGAAAGGTACCTCTTCCGTTTTAGGACTAACGAGATTTGCGCGTTTAGTGACCCCTGAAGGTTGGACAGCAGGCTATCATTGCGTCATTGCTCTGCAATTGTCCACCTTGTGGAGTCACGTCAACCAGGGTCTGTAATCGGATAAAAGCGGATAAGAGGAACATTTGTTCATGTGTAAACTACATAGCTCCCGCTAAATGTACTAGTCGTTTTCCCTCTACAAATCGCTACATTATACTTATTAATCATCTTCGACCAGCAACGCGTACCTACGCGGTCACGACCTTGTGGCAGGGGGCCTATGGGGCCCCCACAAGCTCACAGGGTGGACGATAGCTGAGGAGGTATATGGGGGCTTCTTTCTGTTGATCGAGATGGTTCATCTGGAAACGTCCGTGAACGCTCGCCAGCCAGAGAAGAAGAAGAAGAAGAGGAGGAGGAAGAAGAAGAAAATATTTAAAGACCACGATTGCCCACGAATTGGTAACCAAGCTTCCTTCTCCCATCAATCACAACAATCTACTACATCTACAACTTTTGAGAGATACCACTCCAGACAACCACCCCCCACCCGCAGTCATGATCTCCATCCGAAACCTGCTCTTCTTGGCCGTTGCCGTCACTGGCTCCGTCATCAAACGTGACGCCGCCGCTATCAAGAAGGACCTCCAGACCGTCAACTCCGACACCCAGGCCGTCACGACCGCCGTCAACAACTACAACGGCGGCGGCGTCGCAAACACGGCTCCCATCCTGAGCGCCCAGCGAAAGCTCGCCAACGACATCAAGACCGCCACCAAGAACGCCAAGGACACCAAGGTCAGCGAGGCCGATGCCGATGCCATCATCAGCTACATCACCGGACAGTTCGAGCCCAACATCGGCTCCGCCCTGTCCGCCCTCAAGGCCAAGAAGGACAAGTTCAAGACCGACGGCCTGTCTGGCACCGTCAAGTCCATCCTGGAGTCCCTCAAGTCCGACGCCAGCAGCTACAGCGATGCCTTGGTTGCCGGCGCCCCCGCCAGCCGAAGCCAAAAGGCCAAGGGCGTCAAGAACGAAATCACGGCCAAATTCGACGACGCCATCGAGGCCTTCTCCTGAGCGAGCTCGAGATTCGTCTCGGCCCGCGCGCGGGCTAGGCCGTGCGAGATGGTGGGCTCGACGGATCCGTGAGCTAGGGTTCGGATGAGAGAAATTGAGCTGGAGCACGGGGAGAGGGACGAGATGTTGGATTCAGCGCCAGAAAATATATACGCGGATATTTCAATAAAACCTCGTCTTTCAATTACCCTTTTTTTTTTTTTTTTTTTTTTTTTATGTGATTCCACACGTTCTGAAAGGCGAGGGGTTCCGACTCCGGAAGAGGCCTTGTCACTTCTCCGGGCAAGTCCAACATTCTCTTGTGATCCAAACGCACGCAGCAGAAAGATGTGACTGGGGCCATGGAAGTTAGTGAATGTGCGGTGTGGTGTGGCGTCGCGTATTGTCCGGATTTGGAGTGTTGCAAGTTGTTGGTTTAAAAACGCGATATGCGCATTTAGTGACCCTTGTTGGTTATTGCAATTGTGCCTGGTGCAGCAGCCAGCTGAAACTGGTAAAGCGGTCGCACAACCGTTGCCCTCCACCCACCACTTATCAGGAAACCGCTTCCGTGAAGAAGGGGAAAAGCAAGATACTTAAGAATAGTAGGCTATAACAATTTTTGTAGGAACCTCAAAAAAGCTTATTCCTATAGGAGGTCATATCATCACTGCGGTCCCTTTTATTTGCATGTTCATCATCACACTGGCCAGGGAGTACGGAGTATGTATGTACTGGCCGTTGTGGGTCGTTGTGGGTCGTTGTGGGTACGCCCTGATGAGTCAGTGAACCAACAACACCACCACCACCACCACCCTGTGAGGCGCATTTCAACTGCACGACCTGTGGCAGCAGCGCACCGCAGACACTTCACACTTCGCCAGACACGCACAATCTTCCGCCATGTCCCTCCGTCAGCAGGTCATGCAAGATAGCATTCATGATAGGGCAGCAGCCAGGCTCGCGGTGGAATCTCAGCACGCAGGCCTGGCAACGAGGGGGGTCTGAGTACCTGGAAGTCGAGAGCACAACTGTTCTGGGCCCAGCAGAGTATTTTGCTTCGCGTTCAAGGGTCGTGCTGCAAGAAAAGAAGCTCGACTTTGACTCGAGGTGTCGCGCCAGAGCTTCACCCTTGGAGCGACGAGTCGATGTCATCGTCGACAGGCTGCGCCGCCAAGACCAAGAAATCATCTATGGCACGGCCGCTCCTCGTCAAGGCCACGCTGGACAGAGCCATCCAAGATTTGCGGGTGACCATTTCCTGTCAAACGTTGACCTTGTCGACCAAACGGCGCTCTTCGACATCGTATCCCACTTGCCCAAGGGCGGTCACCTCCATATCCACTACAACGCGTGCCTACCACCATCCGTATTGCTGAACATTGCCAAGAAGATGGATAGAATGTTCATCACCAGCGATGTTCCGCTCATACCTGACAATGACTTTGCCAACTTTGATGGATGTGAGTTGCAGTTCTCCATCACGAGCCCCGATCGCGAGGATCCTGGCAATCTTTTCTCTCCGGAGTACCGTCCGCGCCAGACAATGAGGTTTGATGACTTTTTGCGCGAATTCCCGAGCCACTACAGCTGCCTCAGCCCGGACTCGTGGCTCATGGACAAGATTCTTTTCCACGAAGAAGAGGCACATGGAGTGCTGCAAACAGCAGCAGGGTGAGCAATGAGCAGTTGACCGATCAGGTATGACTGGGATGCTGACTTGTCTGTTTTCTTCTTCCTCTTGCTTCTAAAAGGGCTTGGGAGAAGTTCAATGGCAGAACCCGAATGATGAAGGGGCTTTTCAATTACGAAACTGCTTATCGACAATATACTCGCCGGTGCTTGGAAGATTTCATGAGAGATAACATCCAATATGCCGAGGTTCGGCCCACATTCATGAAAAGCAATCAACTGTATAATGACGACGGAACTGCGCGAATCGATAATGGCGGAATTATGGGCATCATCATTGATGAGGTTACGAGATTTCAACAAGACATGGCCTCCGAAGGGCGCTATTTCGGAGGGTTGAAAGTCATATACACTGCCCCGCGGTCGCTGCCGCCAGAGGACATCCAAGGCTCGCTGGATGAATGCCTTCGATTCAAACAAGAATGGCCACAGTGGATAGCAGGTACAGTATAGTACAGTACACACGAGAACTGTAGCCCCCGCTTTGAAAAGTCTCACAAGTCATCATGGTCGCCGAGTTCCTGACCATGACCTGTGCAGGGTATGATCTGGCCGGGGAAGAAAGCAAGGGCAGGCCGCTCAAGGACTTTGTAAAACAGTTCCTCGACTTCAAGAAGAACTGTGCGACGGCTGGGGTCGACATCCCGTTCTTGTTTCACTGCGGCGAGACGCTTGACATGGGAACCGATGCAGATGGCAATCTGGTCGATGCATTACTTCTCGGCGCCAAGCGGATTGGTCACGGGTACGCATTGGCGAAGCATCCGTACATCATGGAGCAGTTGAAAGCCAAGGGCATATGCGTGGAGTTGTGTCCGATCTCAAACGAGGTGCTGGGGCTTACTCCCGCGTTGCAGGCCACTCCATGTATCCGCTCCTGGCCAACAACGTGCACTGCACGGTCAATTCTGATAACGGTGCCCTCTTTCGGTCAGTAGTACAGAATCAGAATCAGATGGCTACCTAACCTACACTCCTGGGAACGGGCCGCAGACTAACGAACGAGATGTGTATCTTGTAGCTCTACCTTGTCGCATGACTTCTACCAAGTCATGATGGGCAGGGCGGATCTGGGCCTCTTTGGGTGGAAGCAGCTGGCAATGTGGAGCATCGAGCATGCTTGCCTGGACGAAGTCGACAAGGCAGCCATGTTCAACGAATGGCAATGCCTATGGGAGCGTTTCCTGGAGTGGGCTGTCAGCAAATACGAGGCTGTCGTGGAACATGGCCCGTATCTACCCGCAGGCGGCGGTTGAAGGTGGGTGAAGGTGGGTGTCTCGGCCCAGCCATTTTCGCCAGCCCTATCTAATATGTATTATCTATCAGTCCTGTCCAAGTCGAATCCGCCGCCATGATGTCTTGACCACGGTGCCCACCGCCAACACCATGTCGAACCCCGATGACCCCGACTGGGTCTGGTTCCCCAACGCCAAGTCCGCCTGGTCCCTCGACGTGGTGAACCTGCTCGTCGTCATCGGTGAATCGTCCATAGCCGAGCATGCTCAGGCCATCACGGCCTCGCTACCCGGGATGCTGCCCCGAATCCTGCCGGCGCCCCAGGCCCTGCTCAAACCGTCCCGGCCGACGAGGATGCCCGAGACGCGCGCGCATGACGGGCGTGTACAGCGGCACGACACTCGACTCGGTCGGCTTCTTCGCCAACATCATTACTCCGCTCGACAGCCTCACGCCCTTCAGCTTCAAGGTCTTGGACATCAAGCACTCGGACAGGGTCGCCGCCGAGCGCGTGCCCAGAACAAGCCCGACGAGGTCCCCGGCTCAGTCTGGTATCCGACGGTTTCTGCAGACAGCGACGGCGCGCCCGGGGACCGCGACGAGAGGAGCAAGAGAAGATGATTGCCAAGAAGCAATCGCAACAACGACCGAGAATGACGGCCACCGCCCAGAACCACATCATCATCATCATCATCATCATCACGGGCACGACGAGGAATCCGCCCCAGGCGGCACCATGTCTCTCTCCTCGTCCTCGTCCTCGTCCTCGGCGCCCAACAACCCCCGCTACCGTCAGCCGACCATGCAATTCACCGACGACGCCTTCCCGCCAGCCCACCCGCCGCCTCGCCGCCGGCTCACGGCCCGCGAGCGCGCCCAGGACCTCCTCACCAGTCCCGCCGTGCCAGCCAAGCTCTTCTCCCCGTGCACGTCCTCTCCATCATGTCCTGCCTCCTCAGCGCGGCCATCGTCGCCACGGCCGTCCTCCGCCGCGACGGCACAGCCATCCTCGCCATCTCCCTCATCTCGCTCGCCTCCACCGTCATCGGCTACGCCTCCTTCTGGCGGCCCATCCTCATGGAGCGCAAGCACACCAACGAGGTGCCACGCGGGGACGTCCTCATCCGCACCCGCGAGGGCGCCTTCGTCCTCGTCCGCTGCTCCGAACAAGTCGCCCGCGAGCTGTACTCGGGCACCGAGGAATGCGAGTACTACGTCGGCGGCAACGCCTACCGCGCCCTCATGGCCCTCGGCACCATGCTCCTCATGCTCAGCGTCGTGCTCCTCGGCAACTGCACCTGGGAGCTCAAGGTCTTCATCGGCGCCTCCTACATTATCCTCAACGGCCTCTACTGGGCCCTCGGCATGATCCCCGCTCCTACTTCTGGGACCTGTCCCGCTACGAATGGGCAGACGTCACGCCCGACGATTCCGCGTCCGCCCACAAGGTCACCAGGGCCGCCGACGAGCGAGAAGGCCATCCCTCCTTCACGAGAACCCTGTGGTACGCCATTCGCGAGACCGGATGGACGGGGTGGGTGGAGAGGAGCGGTGCGGCTCCCAGCACGGAGCAGTGGAGGAAGTGGCTGCGCGAGGCGGACGAGGCTGCGAAACGTA
This sequence comes from Epichloe scottii, assembly GCA_021950295.1. NCBI lineage: Eukaryota > Fungi > Ascomycota > Sordariomycetes > Hypocreales > Clavicipitaceae > Epichloe > Epichloe scottii. Next base: position 3,154,302 of record CP083245.1, read on the forward strand.
ATGAGAGGGGTTGGCCTGCCGTACAGAGAAAGGATGAGATTTTAGAGGAGAAGTGGGTGGACGGCCGTGTGTTGGACCACGCGGCGCAGCATGCGCCTGCGACCGAGGTCAGGCCTGCCGCCGATCGATTCGGGGAATAATAGGTGGACCAAGGATGGGACGTTTTGAAATAGAGAGATGACGGGAATGAGCATTGGGGATTGGGGCGGTACGGGACTTGGGCCTTGCTGAAAGGGGCGCCAAAAGAGCGTCCGTCTGTCTGTTCTTTGCAGAGGCGGATTACGGCCATTATTTCGAGGGCGTTTGGAGTATAGACTTGCCCACATATGGTTGGCCAAAACTTGATTATGTCAAGGGCAGAATTGGCTTTTAGAAAAAAAAGGAAAAAAAAAAAGGGAGGGGGGATGAGAACTCCGACTACGGTGAACATGTGTAGCGGCACAACGATGCAAGTATGATTTGGTGCAGAAGCAATACGCATGCATGTAAAGCACCGGCTATGGACTGGAGGGCTTTCTAAGTTTCACAAGCTACTGCAATATAAGCTTGCAAGTCATCCTTTAGCCATGACAAAAAAGATGGAAAAAAAAGATGAAAAGATGAAGAGAAACTTGTGTTTCGTGTCAAAACGCCACTCCTCCATGCCACCATTTGGAAATGAAATACGCCTCTCTTTTGTATAAGTTCCAACGCCATGGGATCGCCCAGCAAAAGCTTCTTCTCGTCCATGTCTGGTTGAATGTGCATTACTCTAGTCTTCGAAGTAGACGCTGCCAGAGTACGAAACATCAATGGGGCCGCCTCGGAAGCTTCCCTCTTCTTCTTGTTCTTCTCCTTGGTGAACCCCTTGCCCTTGGTGACGACCAGGTCTTCATGGGCGCGCTGCGAATAGCCTACGTGGACATAAGCGTTGGAGGCGAATTTGGGGTCGACCTTGACGTTCTTGGGAATGCGCGAAAATGGTTCATTCTTCTTCTTGCGGCCGTTCAAGACAGGGTCCGGGGGCAGGGGAGCCTCCTCATCGTTGGACTGGGGCGCAGGAGACTGGGTGTCCAAGGTGACCGACGTGTCCGATGAGTCCCTAGAAGTGGAGACTTTGCTCTTCTTGGGCTTGGGCTTGGGCTTGGGCTTGTCGTCCTCGGAATCAGAATCAGAGGAGGAATCAGATGAAGATGAATCGGATTCTAGAAGGGCGACCTTGGCAGCGGCTTTGGCTTCAGCTTGGCCGTCGTCACCATCACCATCACTGTCGGGGGCGGAGTCGGACGAGCTGTCGCTGTCGCTGTCGCTGTCGCTGTCAGAGGATGAAGAGTCGGACGAGGTCTTGTCCACATCCATCTTGCCCGCATCCGGGTCACTACTGCCTGAATCAGAGCTTTCGGAATCTGACTTGGCTGCTGGCTTAGTAGTCTTCTGCTTCTTCGCTTTGGGTGCAGCATCAGAATCAAAGCTCGAGTCAGAATCCGATTCGCTAGAGTCAGAGGACTCCGAGGGACTAGACTCGGCTGGGGCCTTGCGTTTGAGATTCTTGATGCTAGCGGCGACCGCCTTGGCTGGCACAGCAGCTTTCTCAGAAGGCTTCTCCTCATCTTCGCTCTCGCTCTCGCTCTCGCTGCCACTGCCATCACTGCCACTTTCACTGTCGTTGTCGCTTGAGCTCGAGCTCGATTCTTTGCTAGAGTAGTCGTCCGTGTCGTCCTCAGACTTAGCCTTGCTGTTCTGGGCACTCTCCCATGACTGAAAGATGGAGACAAGAGTTTCGTCGCCGTCCTTCTTGTTAAAACTGGACCACCCGTTTTTCTCAACTTCTTTTTGGAATGCGTTGTGCGCTTTGATAAAAGAGTGCTCGGTCAAGAAATTTCCAACGAGGCTCAGAAGTTCGGCGGGCGGAGCCGTCATGGCGTCTGCCTTGGAGGAGGAAGCCGACTTGGAGCTTTTTTGGCCATCTTGTCGGAATTTGTTGTATGAGTACCGGTAGCGGAAGCAGCTGGAGGTTCAGCTTCAGCTTTCTTGTTGTTGCTGATGTTGTTCGAAAAAAGCCAGGAAGGCGGGCTGTTCTTGCCTGACATGTGCTTGTGCAATGCAAGTCGGAGAAGGGAAGTCGCGGTGTAGCCGAGCAATAAGTAAGAAGTACCGATCGCTCAGCCGATGCAGCTGCACAGCACAAGCGGCGGGGAATAAAGAGCGAGTTTTCGTGGTTGTTTTCTGGCCGAAATCGAGAAAAGCCAATTCACACCGCAATCAAAATTCCTGTGGGAAAGAAACCGGCCTCTTTTTTTTTCTGCAGGGGTCCCGCAGGCAGGTGGGCAGGTGGGCAGGTGGGCCCGGGCACCCGCAGTCAACGTCGGGTCTGGTGACTCTGGTCCTTATCGTGTTATCGCAGCTCCAGAAAATGTAATATCCAGCCAGATTCCAGGCCCGATGTCATGACATTTGATCGGTCTTTGTCTCGTTGTCTTCCTGGCCATTCACTCAGCAATCTCCGGTCCCCCACTCCTGCTAGTGAGACCGCAACCCAATCTCCAGTCACGCCTCTTCCCTTGACATGCCAATGCCAGGCCGTTTAGTTTCAGCTCCACCATCAACTGCGCTTGCCTTGCATCATGAACGCAACTAAACGAAAATTCAATGCGTTACTACAAGGCCTCAGCAACCCTCAGCCATCGACCCCGGAAACGACAACAACGACAAAGACAACATGAATGCCACCTCAAGACATGGCTCCGGCCTCGCACCCAACGACGAAATGCTTCTGAAACGGCGACGACTAGGCTTTCCCGAGTCCAACGCCCCGACGCTGTACAGCACGTCGCCTGTTACTACATCTTTCTCAAACGTTGTTCTCAGAAGATCAGCTACGCAATTGAGCAATAAGTCGACGAGCCGCGCGCCGGCAAAGTATTGTCCTGGCGATCGAGACGAGCTGCTCAAACGGCTTGCGACTTTCCAAGAAATTACTGACTGGACGCCGAAGCCGGACAAGGTGAACGAGATCGAGTGGGCCAAACGAGGCTGGACATGCCAGGGCAAGGAGAAAGTCCGCTGCGTTCTCTGCCACAAGGAGCTCATCGTAAAGTTAAACAAGAAAGAGAACGATGGCACGGAGGTATCTGTATTGGTGTCTTCAGAAATCGGTAAGATTATCTGGTCTTTCGAGGGTAGTATCTACTGGACGAGAGCTGACATTCTTGAGCAGCGGAAGCTTTGGTGGAGAAATACTCTGATCTGGTTGTTTCGTCCCATCAACAGGATTGCCTGTGGCGAAAACGCGGCTGTGACGGTAGGCAAATCCCATGATTGAAGCTGATAATATCTCCTCATCATCATTCTCTAGATTCATTAATACGGCTGTCTTTTTCGAACACGCAAGCGACGCTCGCAGCCCTTCGGCAACGTTACGATGAATTATGCTCTAGGAGCCCCTTTCTTCCCTATGAATTCAACTTGCGCCTTCCAGACGATGTGAGCATAGATGACGTGCTTTCACAACTTCCATTGGATTTCTTCACCATGCCTCCGCCTGTAATAGACAAATCTGGCTCCGTTGCTACAGACAAGCCGCCAAATCGGGCTGCATTAGCCCTGGCTTTGATGGGATGGCAAGGCTTAACAAATTCGCGAATTGGAGCAGTTGCCAATTCAGCATCCTGCCACACGTGTTTGCGGCGCCTGGGACTCTGGATGTTCAAAAGCAAAGAAGTCGACGAACAGGGACAGATAGTTGTCCCAGCGCCGATGGATCACTTGGATCCTCTTCGAGAACACCGTTTCTTTTGCCCCTGGAAGAGCGCCAATGCACAAAGCAGAGGTGCTGTGGATTCGAACAAGCATCCAGAGTTGACAGGGTGGAGGACATTGGTTCAAACTGTCAAGAACGAATCAGATTTGCGCAATATCTACAGCGGAAAGTCGAGAAGAGTTGGGCAGCTACGAGACGAGGGAGTTGGGTCGCCAAATCCGTCGGGAGGGTCTCCCGGCACTCCTGGATCACCTGGGCCGGCAACGCCGACACCCAAGAAAGGTACGGACGTTGTCTTGGTCGCAAGTCCTGTAGAGCCTGTGGGGGGAGGGGGAGAGGGGGATGACAAGGTGCGAGAGGCAAAGGACAAGGAGCGATGGGCCAGACTGAGAAAGGTCAAGAGCCTGTTTGATACCAAAGGGTCGAGGAAATCCAGACGAGAACCGGGTCGCCCGGCCACTGGCCATTCGAACGAGTCTCCTGCGGGCAAATAAGACAAGACAGAGATGGAGAATTTTTTTCAGAGGTACGTGAGTGGCGACATGTTGAAGCGTATATCGGAACTTGGCGAATTGGGTATCAATTAATTGTGTGGTGGTCTATTGCGCGATGAATCGTCTTGGGTTTTTTCCTGGTTATTATGATGGGCTAATCGTCATGATCTACGGTTACAGCGTCAAGTTCTCCATTGGATGTCATCGAAAGACACAGTCGGACCACCATATGTGACTGTCTCCGCCTTCTTCGTAACCGTGTCCTGCAACGTAAATCCAGCCATTTCCAGAATAGCTGTCCTCACTCCGCCCATCCCAGCTCCGTTTCTTAATTTGCCAGAAGTATCCATCCCCGCCGACGTAATGTAAATAATACGTGACGCAGATCCGTCAGAATCCCTCCATCGCCCTCCAAATTCTTGATCCAACACATCCAACTCGCTCTGTATCGTATCCGCCATGGAAACACATTTGTCGGTCCAACCAGCCCTCCCCTTATCGGCCTTTGTCAAAACCACCACCGTCCTCGTATTCGCCTCGGCCAGCGTCCTCAACATCCACCTGTCCTCGGGAAGTAGCTTCTTCTCCGACGACAGCAACACCACTGCGCCTCGTAGCATCCTCCTCGACTGCAAGTACTTGACGACGGCGTCTCCCCAGCTAGCTTGGCTCCTGTACCCGTACCCGGGGGTGTCGACGAGCACGAGGCTATGCTTCGGCGGAGCTGTCCCCTTGGGCACCGACGCTGTAGGGATTTTGGGCAGCGGGCCTACACCAAAGGCGTTCATGAGGGTGGTCCGACCTGGTCTTTGGCTGACTCTCGCGGCGGAGGATGATCCGACGAGGGCATTGAGAAACGTGGATTTGCCGACGTTGGAGGCACCGAGGATGATGATTTCGGGAACGTGCGTGTTTGTGGGGTGGTGGCGCAGGGATTCGGCCGAGTACAGAAACTCATGGCGGTGGAAGAAGAACTTTTCTGCTGCAGAGACCTGCCGAGCTTGGAGCTGCGTTGTGCGTGTGGTGAGGTGGCTTCTGGCGGTTGGTGAGGCGGGACTTTCGCGACTGCTTCTGCGCTCTGGGCAATGACGGATCACTCTGGACGACAAGAGGACATGCCTGTACGGGCCTGCCGCGCTGGTATCGGGTGTTGAGGGTGAGATGGGATCGTGGCGCGGTGAGTGAGCACTCGTCGTCGTCGTCGTCGTCGTCGTCGTCGACTCTGGCGGCGAGACCACCTTTTCCGGAACCCTCTGGGCTTTGGCCTCTACTAGTTCTACTGGTGAAGCGTCTCCCGGACGAGAGTCGGCTGGATTTCGAACCACCGCGACCGCTCCCCTTGTCGGCCGCCGTCTTATACACGGATGCGTCGACACGGAGAAAGGAGAGGTCGTCCCGAAATGAGTCCTAGTCCTTGTAGCGTGCTGAGCAGGGAGTCTTCTCCGCAGTGTCTGCCGCATGGACAGCATACTCATTGCTCGCTACAGACAATTCTGACATTGGCGGCTATTCCCCATTTGTCCTCGAGCGCAATTCGATGATGAGCGCGTCTTGATGATGAGAAGTCGACAAGTTGAAGGCTTGCATGACCTTCCCAATGCGATTACGTAACCCCACCCCCACAATTTATTCAGAATTCCAACAAGACTCCTCTCCTCTCATTGAAACATTGTCGACCCAGTAAGTAATACAAAGACGACTGACTTCCTCTAGAGAAACAACATCGCACGGAGCAGAAACACCCCAATTTCGATTGCATAATTCCCGTCAAGGGTCACGTTATCACGTACAACACCTCGTTCCTGTCCCGACGCCCAGCCAAAAACGATGCATCTTTCATTCATGACCGAAATCCCGTCAAACTACAACTCAACTCACTCATCGACGTGGCCATGACGGTCTCATTCGCCGAGCTAGACGCTCACGAGCAGCCATCCGATGAAATGCGCGCAGAATGGAAATACTACTCCCGACTGGAGCCATCCGTTCTGGCACAGGAGCCCAGCATCGACGACCCGCGCAAACCGCTGTCGGAGAATGGCTTTCGACGAGCAGGGCAGATTGACAAGAGCCGAGTAGCTAGTGCATTTGCAGAGTTGAGTCCCGAGCTATCTAGCCTCTCCGAGAGGGACGTGCCTATCATCCATCACCCCTTCTACCGGGTATGTCCATGCATCCTTCAACTTCGTCTTGGAGGAAACACCCACCAACTGCAGCACACCCACCCATCGTATATTGTACTCACGAGCTCAGCTAACCAAAAAAAAAAAAAAAAAAAAAACCCCAGGCCTCCTCATCGTTCCCGACCTCGTCCCGCCAGCTATCCAGAAGACGCTCCTCTCCAGGATGCTCCACCGCGACCTCTCCAACCCAAAGCACCAAACAAACATGCACCTGCACTACACGCTCCCCTGTCCGGCAGCCAACGACGACACCCCGCCACCATCCTTCTTCTCCCTCTCCCCGAATCCCCCGCCTCCTTCATCCCCAAGGATGCCGCCGTGCACAAGCCTCTCACGCCGCGACAAGTCCTCACCCGTCGTCTCCACTGGGTCACCCTTGGCGGACAATACGACTGGACCAACCGCGTGTATCCGGACCTGCCGGAACCGCCCCGGTTCCCCGTCGATCTGTCACAGTTCCTAGAGAGACTCTTCCCCGAGACGCTCGCCCAAGCGGCCATCGTCAACTTGTACAGCCCGGGCGACACCATGATGATGCACAGAGACGTGAGTGAGGAGACGGACAAGGGTCTGGTGAGCCTTAGTTTCGGCTGCGACTGTCTCTTCATGATCGCGCCGAGCGGCCCTCCCCTTGTCGGGGGGAGCACGGTGGTGTTGAAAGGGGGACGGAGAGGGTGAGCAGAAGAGGTACCTGCTGCTGAGACTCCGATCAGGTGATGCGATATACATGACGCAAGAGTCGAGATATGCCTGGCATGGGGTGCCGAAAGTCATAAAGGGTACTTGCCCGGAGTACTTGGAGAATTGGCCCTTTGAGGACGGCAAGTATACAGAGTGGGAGGGTTGGATGAAGAATAAGCGCATCAATTTAAATGTGAGGCAAATGAGGGATTGATGATGGTCTGGGAACCAAGTGATATGAGAAGTAGACATGTTGGGGAGTTTGAGAAGAAGAAAGACGAGGTTTTGATTAGTATAAACCATGTCTCATGTTAAAATCTCTTCCATGAAGAATTTGGAAATATGACGCCACGCTCCATATCTAAAGTATGCACAAGAGCAAGATGTAAGAAAATCCCCCAAGTATATTACATGTCGCCGTGTCAATCCCACACCACGCAACCACGCGAGTGCTGCGACGCTGAACCTTTTATGCAAAACCGAATCCCTGGGCATTTTCCAGTGCCATGCCCAACCGCTCGCGAAGTGCTTCCTTGTCTCTGTACTCTGGTAGCAATAGCGTTCCGTAGCAGGTGTATGCTGTGGGCAAGTGGCCCCCGTCTGCTTCCTCCTCCCCGTTCTTCTGTATCACAAACTGCACATACTTCATGCCGCCGACGGGCACCCGGTCCGACGCCGTGACGAACTCGAGTAGTTTGCGCTTCATCGAATCGTCATATCTCTTGACAATGGACCAGAAGTCCTTGACGGTGCGATGGGATGAATCCCAGCCGACATAACGGGTGTGTCGTCGCAACTCTGATGTGTCAATTTCTTGGACACCCTCGACCACGGACTGCAGAATGGACGGTGTTAGGAGGCTCAGTGACTTCGCTTCCAAACATGCCCGGAAGCCGCGTTCAAAGGCTCGAAATTGAGGCCGAATGGATACATCTGTCAGATATCGGACGTAGTCGCTGACATACTCATCCCGGTTCTCGTTCGTGACAAGAGGTGCGTCACAGTCAGCTACAGCAGCAAGGGATGTCTTAGCCGGAGGTTCCGGGATGCCCTGGGGCCAGAATGAGCCCTTTTTGGTCATCGGAAGGGTGACTTCGCCTCCAAAGGCCGAGATGGAGAATTCATATGTCCTTGCGAATATGTCCTCGACCGATCCATTCTTCTCGTCCCATTCTTGCAGCGCGGTCAGACCGCTAGCGAGTTCTGGCCAACCGTCGGCGATGTGATAAAGTTCTTCGACAGGGTGACCAAGGAGCTTTCGATAGAGTGCCTTGGGGAAAGTAATGGGCAACGTCAGGCCGTTGTAGACCGCCAGGGACATGAGCAGGCCTATCATCTCAAATTTCCATTCTTCAACCAAGGATCCGGGAACAAACCATGCCATTCTCGTCCTGCTGTCCACGGTGAACGCACCATACTCGGGGTCGAGGCACTCGGCGATGGCCATGCGGAAGAACTCTTGTTGCACGCCGCCCGAATCAAACCCTTCCTCGCCACCGCCGCCTTCTCCTAAATGAACCTTGAGGGGTCGCAACAGTTCTCGCTCCTGTCGTCGCCAAAGCTGGTCCAGTGAATCTCTCAAGACGTGACTTCTGCTGATGGAAAGAACCAAGTAACGCGACGATGCCGTCCTGAGCAAATCTTGCAACACATGTTTGTGATGTGTGTTGGTGACCAGGCTCCCTGGATCAACGATGGCAGCCATTCGAGTCTTGAGCGACGAGGATTCCTCAAAGGTCCGGCTCATGCGAGAAAAATTGATTGATCGAAAGAATGAGACTAGTGTTTCCGGGGTAAAGAGGTACGGATGATCCAGAAGGTGGTGCATTTGTCTTGTTGAGGTGAAAGCAACCCAGGACACAGGGACTTCCATGGCATCGAGGCGATCTGAAAAGTAGTCGACTCGAAACTGTATGTCACCAAGAAGCAGCATATTCCTGTTGTCGTCTGCTGTGTGTTAGCAATCATTCTCTTTCGGGAGGACAAGCTCTGTTTGTTCACATACACAGAGTGGCAATGAGAGACATGGCCCCGTGAAATGGTCCGTTGTTAGAATACTCTGGTCGACCGTTCCACTCTTGCAAAAGAACAGCTCTGGCCCAATCCAATAGTAGAGTCGGGACCCTAGTCTCGTGTAGTAGGCGTTCTGTCTGAGAGAAGGTGAGAATACGAGCGGGCCCACAACCGATGAGATCGAGTTGATTCAATAACAAGCTCAAGACATCAGTCTCGCCCACAGCTTCTCCAACACTGGCATCCGAGTTGGCTATGTCTGCGAAGCATTTCAGGGCAGTGACAGCGCAAAACACGCGACGGGCCAATCGCAAGGCAAGGTCGTTTGAAAATACATCATCGTACTCAAGACACATGGCCGGGGGCTGTCGGGCGGCTCCTCCTTGACTGGCCAAAACCGAACCACCGGAGCGTATGCGAGACATCTCGTAAAGAGTTTTGGAATCCGGGGCACAGGGCGCAGCTGCAACCAGCGCATGCAGACATATCGACACGACGCAGCCTGCCTCGAAGTTGGAAAGACCTGGACCGGCCCCAAACAATTTCATGGACGGCAGTCGTCCGGATTTTAGCGACTTGGGAGGAACAAAAGGCTCTTGGCTGCAAGCCAGAGACTGTGAAACACAAGGCTGGGGGCTGCCCGTGTCATTCGCAGCATGCAATACCATAGAGTTTGCGAGTCGTAGAGTTTGCCGTCTTTGGTGAACGACCTCACCAAAGCATGAGGATCACTCATCACATTGAAAAGTGTCTGTTCGTTGAAGGCCTTCCATTGGCTTCTAGGAATGGCAGTTGCTGCATTCTCTGACTTTGGCTTTCTCACCAGCCTTTCCGCGCTGCTTTGAGGTTTGGGGTGTTTTTCAGTCATGGTTAGCGGACCAAAGAAGCCATTCTCACTAGAACGGTCTTCCTGAAAAACATTGCAGATAAATTCTATCAACTCGACGTTCAGCAGAGACAAGGCCTGGGGCAAGGGATAGTCCACCCATGGCGAACATGATTCCGATATGCTCTTGGCTTGGTCGTCTCGACTTGGCTTCATCTTGCGGCTCCTGGGCATGGGCATGGTACTCTGATTTGGATGATTTTCTGACCCCAAAGAAAGTGGATCGACTTCATCGACAAGTGGTGGCGAAAGGCAAGGCACGTTTTCGAAAAATGCGGGCTTCAACGGTATTTCTGGTACCGCACGACTTATGATTCCGTTGCTCAGTTTGGCAGCTCGTGGCTTCTTTTCTCCACGAAAATTGTTGGCCTTGGAAGGTCTCGATATGTCGGTGGTGGAGGATGGCGTAACAGCCTCGAGAGATGATCTTCTCTGGGGTTTTGGCGCTGTCGAGCTTTTCACGGAGCTTTGTGAGTTACGCTTCCGCCTCGTTGGATCCCGTGCCACCAACTGTTCGTCGGGACGCAATGTCTCTTGGACTTGTTGAAGACTCTGCTCAGGCTCGGGTGTTGGGGTGAGCTGCGATGATTTGGACGAGGACCGACGTCTGGAGGGCTCGGGTTTCTTCGGCGTAGACCCAAAGTCACCCACCACACCAGATACCTCAACCTTCCCGTCCCTATCTGAAGTTGCAAGCCTGTCAGAATTGCCAGCATCCGAATATTGATCGGAAATAGCCTGCAAGCCCTGCGGAGTAAGCCATTCCAGCATCTTGAAAGCCACTGTTCCAAACGTCGTAGCGGCGAACGATCTGTAATCTCTGCATGCGGGCTTCTCGGCAATTTTGACTTTCGGGGGCCACATCTGTCTTGCTTCGCCGTGATCGGTGGTGCTCTCTCGTGTCTGGCTCGACATCCCGTCTGACATGTACCTCGTCATCCCTGTTGGTTCCTGAAGAATCTACCGAAGAGACCTGGCATCGTCTCGTGGGCGAGGTGTGCGTCGACTTGTTTTCGAAGGAAACCGAGTTCTTCCGGATGCCTGACGATCCCGCGCTCTTGGGAGACGACGGTTCGGTCAAGGGTTGCGTCCGCGGTAGCTGGGCTGAGAAAATGAGATTGTTCGCAGCCGACGGCGGGTCGTTCGAGCGTCGCAAGTATGGGCAAAGGCCTCTGTCGGGGTGATGTTGGCTTGCCAAGCATACTGCCAACGTTCTTGCACTGGTAGGACTATATCGTCGTATAGGGGCTTTGCCAACAAGGCGTTTTCGGCATGTGAAGCAGGTCGGCGTGACACAATACGGACAGCCGCAGCCGACACGAAGTTGATAGATATATCTGTGTAGATGGGTGGATATTGTCAGTACATGTCCCCGTCCCCAGTCATTAAAAGTTCGGGCGTCATCCCACATACCGATCAACCAACAACTGGAAATCGTGACGGCGACTTGCGCGGTGGACAGCGTAGACTCGGCGCGGGTTCTCCAGGTCTTGTACGTATTCGTAGAGTTCGGGGGTGCATCATCGGGTAGTCGAGCAAAAGGTGCCTCCTGCCAGAGACCGGCCACCAGATCCAGGGCATGCTGCAAGGAATCGTGGCTGTCGTCCTCTGGGTCGTGGGGTTGACTCTGGTTTGCGCCAACGACACCACGATCCGCAGCGATATGCGCCGGGGCGGTCATAATGGTGGATGCGGAAAGGCTAGTCGATGCATCGGCTATGTCCTGTTGTCGAGAGTGCTTTTAGGTCAATGAAATGGCTCAGGGTCGGCTGCCAGGAGCGATGGATGGCGGGCGGGATGGGGGGATGAGGGTGTGATGCTTTCGTTTCGATCGATGGGCAAGTGGCAGAAAGGAGAGTTTCCAATCTGACCCAAAACGATCAGACGGGTGGCAACACGGGGTAAAGCGTTGAACGGCGGGCTGAATAGCTGATACGGTGATACCTGTCCTGTTGAAAAGAGCCTGCCTGGGCTGGGCTGGCTGCCGCTAGCCGAGTCCTGACCACGGTTCGGAGCGGACGACCAAAGACTGGACCAATCAGCCATTAGACGCAGCCACTGGCCTCAGCTGCTTCACGCTAGTCTGTGCTGGACGCTGCTGGACACTGCTGGACACTGCTGGACATCGCTACTAGCCCGTGGTGACGACAACTTTGCTGTCGCGGCTGGCTGGCCTACTACTACTAGGCACAAGTAACTGCGATAAATGATAAATGCGGGCTTCGAAATGCTTCTAGGTCTGATACTACTCCGTACAACCCATTCATACTTCAAATATGCCGTGTATCCTCTTTCATTTCACAGCGTTCAAAAAAACATTCAATCGATCGGTTCCTCCTCAACAAGACCGTTTCAACGTCGTGACCAGCCAATGGCATCCCCTCTCAGTAGAATGAGAACAGAAGGTCTGGCGTTGGCTTATTGTTCAATTCAGCTGAACTCTATAGAAGTTGGCAGATGAACACTGCCCTCGCGAATTCCCGGGTCCTTGCTGTCTAAGAATCCCGGCGATGAGAAATGACCATTGTCAATCTTGGCTCTATTCGACTAGGCAATGTCGCTGGATCATCTTGTTCCGCCTCGACGCCGAGGGTCTTCAGTTTCGGACAGGGCGTCCTTTTTCTCAGAGGGAACATAACTGAATGCGCTGAAGCAGAATTCCAGATTTTTTCCGATTTCTTGCTGCGATAATTTGCCTGTAGTGTCGGCACCGGCAGTGCCTTGAATGACTTCAGACGCCAATGGAAAAAAAGGGGAGGCTAGGTGTCAGCAATGAAGGTGCGTTTAGTGGCTGAATTCGCGATGGGTGTATACGTACTGGGTCTGAAAAATTTGAAAGCTCTCTGGAAGCCGCCTTCATTTATGTCTTGGATAATGGGCTCGTGCTGTTTGCGGATCTGTTTTGTTGCACTACTAACGACCAGGAAGAAGCGCGTGTAGCTTTCAACAGTCTTCTTTGAGTGCCACGAGCCAGCGGTCTGCTCATCGCAATCGCCTCTGACAGACGCAGAGATGGTAGCAGCCGCCGAGAGCCGTCCCGCCACGGCAAGATGAACCCCGGAAGAGAAAAGATGATCAATAAAGCAACCTGCATCTCCACAAATTCGCGTGTTGATTTACGTGGAAGCAGTGTAATACCAGTCTGAGGCAGACTTGATGATATCAGTGACGAGCTCAGCCTCGGAGAGCAAACTCTTGGTCGTGGGTCCCATATGAAGGCAGGTGTTGTGAAAGCCAAGCGTGGATGGTCGCCCCAGCTCTCTTTTCTTCTCGGTGACCATTTTTCGACCTTGGACAATACCCACCGAGCGAGTGCCGTCGTGAAGTGGCATGAACCACGCCCAACCGCTGGAATCTACGGAAACTGTCAGTGACATGGAAACGAGAACTTTTCTCATTTTGAACTTGTTGTTGACTAACCCAGTGCCCCGAAATATGGTGACCCCTCCATATGTGTACCAGGTTCCGAGGTGCCCTCCTTGCGAGCCCAAGTGGAAAGTACGGGCTGAGCGGGGTTTAACTCAGAGTCACTCGTTTGATTCGAGTCAGGGCTCTTCCACTGTGGTTTGAGATGGATTGTATCAACTTTGGTTTCGTCGAATATATGAGCTCCGGAAGCTCCAGCATGTCTGAAGAGGAGATCATCAGACTCGAATCTAATCAAGCTCCATGCATAGGCATCTGATCCGCCAGCTTCCAAGAAATCGGTATCTGGACTTTTTGTTAACTATAGTGACTCCAGAGCACTCTAAGAGGTAGAATCCGTACTTGTCGAAGATTTCATAAAAGTCGATGAACTTGAAAAAGTGACGCAGACATGGAAAAAGGCTTTCACCAATATGGTATCTGTTTCAAGAACAGACGAGATCAGAACAACGCGGCAACAAGAATTGTCACCGCATCTTGGCGATCAAAGAACTATATATGACGAGCCTTGGAAACTTGTCTGCTTCGAGAACAACAGTGTGAATTCCTCCGCGAGCTATAAGGTGTACTCAGATACAGAGTATGAGAAGAAAGCGGCGATTGACTGCAAAAGTTTGAAGAGAAAGAGATTGATTTCAAGAAGTTTATTGCGATATACGTCAATAAATACCGCGGTCCGACCCAAGGTCTTGCACTCCGGACACTAGAATCCACGAGGGGCATCAGGAGCTATTAATCGATGTCAGTACATATATGCTTGAGTAATAACAACGTAAGTTAATTTTAAGGGTCTGACAGCGGGCCTGCTGGGTGTTTGCCAGCCGCTGAATCCACCAGGCACAGTTAGCCGCAAACGAGACATGGATTCATCAGCAATCTGCTAAGTGGCTGATGAATCACGGGTGGGACTCACCGCCTTCCACCTTCCTCTGGCTCGGCCCTATGAAAAGCCTCCACTTTGCCCGCCCTTACATGTACTCGCCTTGCCCCCGCCGCCTTCCCTCAGAATTCTGCCACGTCTGCAAACCCCGCCACCAAAAAACTTCTTTGCCACTAATTATTTAATTCCTGCCATAACAACAGCCCCGTCTGCTACTGCACTCGACGACGTCAGATCGGCGTGGCCTTTTTCTTCTCAACTTCGCAGACCCATCTTACTAGGGTACTGCTGCTTTCTTAACCTCTGAATACAAATCTCTTGCTGTAAATACGTGTCCGCTTTCCATCATGGCCAGTGTCGCCGCCGCCACGCCTGCTGGCGCTGGCACCGCTGCATCGCACCCATACACTTGCAACTCGTGCCAGGTCGCATATCGCAACATCGACTTGCAAAAAGGGCATATGAAGAGTGATTGGCAGTAAGTGTCTCATCAGATGGTTGATTTTTTGGAATGATTCTCTTTTACGAATTTTGTGTGCTAATAAGCCGATGCAGCCGATACAATCTGAAACGTCGTGTTGCTTCACTCCCACCAATCTCCTCGGATGTTTTCTCGGAAAAGGTCATTCAAGCTCGCGCTTCGTCAGCAGCCGAGGCCGATAAAGCATACTTTGAGCGTGCTTGCGAAGCTTGCAACAAGACATACTACAGTGAAAATACTTATCAAAATCACTTGCTCAGCTCCAAGCACAAAGTCAATGAGACTGCCGCTGGCGGCCCACGCCCCCGTCAAGATGATGAGACCACTTCAGTGATTAGCTCAACATTTTCCCTTGGAGAGCCAACTTTAGTCGCCAAGAACGGTCTCGACTCCGACGCCGAAGACGAATTCAACCAAGTCATTAAGAGCCTGCAAAAGACCAAAGTGTCTGCTGACCAGCGGCCTTCGCCCGTCAACAGACCTTCAAACCCCAGGCTGGCTGCTCACAAGGACGGTGCAGAAGCGGATGATTCCGAGTCAACGACCCCCTCACTCCGCTGCCGAGCCCACTTGGACTTTGAACTCGTGCATCTTTTGCAATTTCGAGTCGCCATCATTGCCTCTGAGTGTCCAACATATGGAGCGATTCCACGGCATGTTCATCCCAGAAATGGCGTATCTGGCCGATTTGGAAGGTCTTGTGAAGCAGCTCCAGCGCAAGGTCAGCGAATACCATGAGTGTCTGAGTTGCGGCAAGATGAAGTCCACTGTATTTGGTGTGCAAACACATATGCGCGACAAGGGCCACTGCAAGATTCCCTTCACGTCAGAGGAGGAACAACTTGCCATTGGTGACTTTTACGATTTCCGAAGCACGTATTCTGATGGTGAAGATGACGAGGATGATGAGGGCTCAGACACGGAAGGAGAAGCACGAGGAGGTGCCAAGCTTGGCTCAAGAAAAAAGCAAAGATTGTAGGCGAGGATGGTAAGGAAATGGACGGGGATGAGGATGCCGAAGGCTGGGAGACTGATAGCTCAGCGTCGTCACTCGATTCCGCCGACCTTACCGCTGTCCCTGCCGAAGGTCACATCCACCAGTATGAACGTCTCAACAAACACCCCCATCACTCAAGTAGGGATCCTCGCGTCCATCGTCAAGTAGATGGTTACCATTCTCGTGCGCACAAGCACACGCACGCTGCGTTTTACGACGACTACGAATTACACCTGCCGACAGGCAAGTCGGTGGGTCATCGCTCCTTGAACAAGTATTTCCGCCAGAACCTCCACAACTACCCAACTCCGGAAGAACGTGCTGAGCGACTTGCCATCGAAGGTGCCGACTCGGATGCCGAGGAGGGCAGCAAGAAAGATCGCAGTGTCGTCCTTGGTAATGGTCAGCGTTTCAAACGGGACATTGTACCTCGTGGGGCTGCTGGTTTGGCCAATGTAACCGACGAAAAGAAGAAGGAGGTTCGCAAATCTGAGCACCGTGGCCGGGATCTGGAGCAGTTCAAAAGCAAGAGAACTGACTGGTCATACGGTAAGAGGATGAACAACCAAAAGACATACTACTATCGTTATGATGGCGGTGGTTAGTCGCATAGATGAAACAGCAAGTAGACGTATGTTAAGGTTGCAATGAAGGCGATTGTTTTTTTTGTTGCCCCTTTTGATTCGTGCCGTGGTCGACGTGATGTATCTGGTTGGCCATGAATTGAAGCCGAGCCGTGAGCAGGGTTGTGAAGGTTGAAAAATAGTCTGCCAACGAATGTTCTCAATGAGTGATTGATTACATGACTTCTCTGTATTTTGGACATTTTCAAGGAAAGAGAAGTCATGCAATCGATGATGCCGAAAATGTCAAATATCAGATTCGCGGCTTGTCCGACGTCAATGGCAACAACTCCCAGGCTTCATTCAGGGTTTGCTGCGGGGGCGGCATGATCACAGATCTGATGTTACCGTGCTAAATATAGGTTTGGGTTGTACGTACCTAACAAACATCCCAGTTGCCAGCTGCCCAGGCAGGCCGACATGGGCTGGCTGGGGCTGCTGAGTGCTGAGATGTGGGATTGGATGGGATTGGACGGGCTTGCCGGGACCCACTCATTGGCCAATCAATGATACAACGAGAAGGAGGGGAAAGGCGAGTTGTTGGATGTCGGACGGGCAATCAGTGCGCCTTCTTCGTTTATTAGGGCATTGATACGAAATAGGTGAATGCCACTGCATCGAGCATGCAAATCAATTACCGGCGCTGTGGGAGGCATCGATGATCTGAATGCAACCTCTCACTTCTGTCTCGGAAAAAACAACCCGGGAGCTGGAAGACGGGGATTGGCAAGGATGTCAGCCAAACCAGGAAGTCAGGAATCGGGACTCTGCTTCTGCTTGTTAGACTTGAGCTGTGCCAGCCACCCCTTGTTGTTTCTGACCCTGTGGTCGCGCACTGGCGGTTTTCTTGCGGTTGACTGTTTATCTGAACTGAACTGAAAAGGATTTCCTCTCCTGGGAGCATTTTGCCTAACATTCTCACCTTGTCTGATTCCCGTTACTTGCAAAAGTTGAAAATCTACGACTGGACCCGCCGCCAATTCAGCTAGCTAGCCTCTGCGGTCGTCCACAACCAGGCAAGGCCGAAAGGACAAGGACTGTGGAAACAAGCACGAATCGCAATCTAATTGTTCACTGCTGGACCTGGACCTGGACAGTAACAGAAAATCAAAATGACGCGAAGGTGGGTCCAGTTCCTCTCATTGCTGTTCCTCCTTCGCTCGGCACTCGCGTTCGACAGCGACTTCTCCTTCTACCCGCAAAAGGCCCAGCCGTGCCTCGACTCGGCGTCCAAGGCATCCAAGTGCTCTGGCGCCGACGCCAAGGTCATCAACACTTGTCTGTGTGGCAATGGCGGCAACTTCATCACCCGGGCGGCTCAGTGTCTGGGCAGGCAGGACAGGGTCGATGTCCAGTCGGCGTATAGCACCATGTCCGAGGCGTGTGCCGACTCGGGAACGCCCATGACGGTCAGCCAGCAGGACTTCTTCGATGCCGCGGCTGGCAATTCCAAAACGACTTCCTCTGCGACGCCGACTGCGACTGCGGCTGCGGCTGCGGCTGCGACTGATCCGGCCGCAGACAAGAACAACAAGCCTGGTGGCGGTCTGTCCAAAGGAACTGTCATTGGAATTGCGGTTGGCGCAGCTGCCGTGGGAGTCTTGGGCACACTGGTCTTGGTCATGGTCTGCATTCGACGGCGCAGGCAGCAGACAGAGGTGGAATCGCATCCCATGCTCGGCCAAAGCGACTACTATCACAATACGCCGACTACATTTCCACCGAGCGAGCCATCGCCCGGCTTTGGACACTATGCAGCTGATCAGAAGTCTGCTTGGGGAACGAGTCCGCCGCCTGGGCTTAATTCGCCTCAAAAGAGCCCGGCTGCCCAGTTCGGCGCACCTTATTCTGTTCCTCACCACCAGTCCTCCCACGAGACCATGGGGATGATGACGGGCCATCAGTCAGAGACGCATGGCAACGCGGGACAAGCGTATGAGCTGGACGGATCGAGTGCGCCTGCGCCTGCGCCGGCACCTGCTCATTTGGCGGTGGAAATGGAGGGATCGCAACCGCCTAGACATTCTGGAATCTATTGATCCTGCTATTTGAGCTCGTGCATTGGATCATTCTAGGATTGCGGTCATATTAGCAGAGGCGTTGGTGGCATAGTCTGGCGTTTCCACAGCGGTCTGTAATATCTCGCGTCTTCAAATGGCATTGCGGCTGATTTGCGAAAAAAATAAATTTGTATGGCCTTCTTGAATAATATACTCAGTTAATGTTGGGTTGAGGCGCAATGCACAGCGAACGAAAACGACTTACTTGACCATTATTAATGGGTTTCAGAACAGAGAGCAGACTGGTGTGGTCCGGAGCTCGGCGTCGTGGGGCCGCGACGCTTGTTGACGAGCAATGACGACGACCCAAGGATTTGTGAAGATGAGCCTCGGCATTCTGCTTGTTTCTGCAATCCCCGCCGTGCGCATCGGATCGATTCTGATCTGACACATATCCTGCCTGCAGTTGCTCACCGGAGATATGGGCATGCTCTAGCACAAGAGTTTCACAGCCAAGGTGAGGGCAGATTTCATCAGAACGCGAGCATCCCATCCCCTTGTCGGTTCCAACATGACGTGCGGGCTGGCTGCCATGTCATTACCACTGCATGTACACTCGAAGTCCTCAAGGCGCTTGGGGAAGCCGGTATGACGGCCATCAAATTGGAAGTTACGGATGCGAAGAGCGTTGCTGCTTGCAAAGCTCAAGTTGCCAGAATCACGGGCGGCAAGCTCGACATTCTTGTGAGCAATGCGTGAGTTATTCTCCCGATTCGAGTAGAGCGTGTGCTGGCTGGCTTGTTTTGCAAGTCTCATGAGCAACGACTAATACTTCATCACAGTGGTCGCACACACACCATACCTGCGCTTGATATTGATGTCGACCATGTACGCCAGTCCTTCGAAGCGAATGTCTTTGGCCCCATGGCCATGTGTCAGGCCTTCGCGAGCCTCCTCATTCCCACGCGGGGGCTCGTTCTGCAGGTCTCGTCGGTGTCGTCCGTGATGCCCTACCTCTTCGCCAACGTATATACCTCCACAAGGAGAGCTTTGAACTCTTATTTTCGCATTCTGCGCATGGCATGGAGCTCAAGCTGTCCAGCACGAAAAAGAAGCTCATCAAGTACGCCGAATTCGGCCTCGTCAGCTACATGCCAAATGCCATCGTCGCCAAACAAGCCTTTCAGGCACACAACAAACGTACGAGAGCTTCACCAGCCCCGTCCAAACAGCCATCCCATGTTAGTTCACTGGCAAGGTAAAGCCAGACACGACATCATCAGCACCAAAAAAGCCAAAAAAATTAAGATTGGTTCCTAGTGGTCCGTCCCCTGTTGCCCAACTTGCATTGCAAAGACTCTGAGTAAAAGAGGAGAGACTAAACACACTTTGTTCAAGCCGATTAGTTTGACTTCCAAGGCCTCTTCTCCGAGCAAAGCTTAAGCGGAATTTCCTGACTGCAAATGTTGTGGCGGCTGCAGAGTTGGAAGTCAAATGCGTCGGTCGGTCGTTGAATAGAGTTGCGTCATGCGTTTTGACGGATAAGCCTTCTTAGAAGCGTCCTGCCCCCGAATTGTCAATGGTAGACGAGCACGGTAAGGTTTTTCTTATGTATGTTATGTTTTTTATGAAAAAAAAATTTGAGATGGTAAAACTCAAAGTAGGTCATAAAACTTTGGTTGTTCCTGGACTTTCTCTTTTCTATAAGAGGATCTCCGTCGCTCACTTGGATTTCTGGGCTGAGACGAAACTTGACATTGTCGTGACTGAAGCTTTTCATTCATCGCTCGACTCATATTTGCAATAACCTGGTTTCCACGCTACCTATCAATCACACATTATATCGACACTTGCTCGAGATGCCTATCATTTCACCCGCCGAGGAGGACAGCCTCCTCCGCGCTGGTTATATCACCGAGACAACCCGCGATGGCTGGCGCAAAGTCCACTGCCGTCTACTCGCGGACAAGTCAGACGTTATACATCTCTACACCCCGATGATGCCCATCAGCACCGTCAAAGGGGCCACTGTAGGCCTCTACTTTAAGACCATTCCCGCGGAGCTCGTGTCTGCCGCCACCATCGAATACGTCGGCTACGACAAGACAATGGCCAGGAACATCTGGTGCGACTGGGTGTGCCGCCCGTTCAACGAACACGAGTGGGAGCCGACCGACAAGCTGTACGGAGTTGAATTCATGACGTTCATCATTGACGCCGTCGGGCAGCAATCCTTCGGGGAGTTTGTCCTCAGCACCGACGATACGCTGTGGCTCGAAATCATGCACCTGTATGGCTTGAACATTGACGCGCAGGTCGACATCCTGATACGCAAGAGGGAATATGAAGACGAGAGAGACCGCCACCAGAATGTGGTCAAGAGGTTCTACTCGGACAAGGACGTCGGCCACGTCTCGACGGAGGCTTTCCTTCAGTCTCGGCAGCGCCTTCTGACGTGGCACCTGCCTCTGTGCGAGATGATGATCAAAGAGAACATTGAGCGGCGCTTCCTGTATCTGAGAACGGCTAGGAACTTGTCCATGCAACGTGCCAGTCTGTGAGGGTGTGGCAAGTTAAGTTGCATTACCACCTTAAGCTATTGCTTGTGGGTACAAATGTGTATCCCACGTCACTTGAAAAAAACTGTCCTGTAGTTTTGGCAAATCGATGGAAGGTCTGCTTCCAAGATGAGAGGTTTCGTTTGTGAGAATTTGGACATTTGCATCTGTTGAGAATTAGGGTATCAATCATCAAATCTTTGAGAATCTGGTTCTAGTTCTAGTTCGCGTTGATTGAACGTAGTAATTGCTACCAACTGTGAGTGTTACGATACAGAACGTGTCTGGTCATAGGCGATCGTTATGAGGTCGGATTTGGCACCTTGGAGAGAGGGACAGCTAAATACCCATCAGTAGCTCTCCCAAAAGTGAAATCAGTATGTACGACTAATGACCGGTTGAATCCGTTGGCCCCTCTGACGGAATCAACCCCTTTTCGTGCAAAGCCACGGACCTATCCTAGGGCCACTCTACAGGCCTTTCATCCACCGAAGGGGTGCCGACGTTGCCGTAGTTGACCCCGTGTTTCACCATCTTCACCCAAAAAGCCTCTCTCCTTCAATACCTTTTGGACTTGAACTTTGCATCACGTACGTTGACCATCCATCTTGGAATCGAATCTCGAGCACTCGCCATGTCTCGATTTTCGCGCTACGACTCTGACGAAGACCGACTGCCCGAGGGCATGCGCCGGATCGGGTACGATGCCGATACCCAAGTCTACAGCTTTCAAGACAGCGACGGCAGTTACTGGGAAGGCGCACCGGGCTGCGAATACGGACAGTTGACGCGAGTTGGTGGTGACGCTGCGCTCGATGAGGCGGCTGACGCAGAACCCTTCCTGGTGCATGATGGCACGGTGCGGCACACGTCATGGAGAGCTGAACTCATGCCTCTTCTCAACTTTGGTGTCATTATTGGTGCTTCTCTGTTAGGCCTCTTCTGGTATCTCCATTACGCTGCAGGGGGCGACGGAAAACTGCAGCCCACCTGTGCACCTGATCAATCAACGTATGTCATTCATCAGGGCGATACATGCTGGGCTATTGTTGAAGGACGAGGCGCAAGTGTCGATGATATTCTGAGGGCCAACGAAGGTCTAGACTGTGACAGGCTACGTATTGGGTCCATCATCTGCCTACCCGAATGAGCCGCGCTGCAAATCCAGGAGCTACTCCGTACAAGAATGACCAATTCGAGTCTGCAAGGTCGCAACGGTGGCACTTGGGCCTTGGTTTTCGAACGAAGGGCGGGCTTTGGACGATGAATTGTCTTTTGTGCCTCGCAGTCGGTGTACTCTATAGCCTGCTGGTCTTTACTGCAGCTCATGACCATGACTGTCCTGTTGGCGCAGGAAGAAGTGGAATCTGTGTTGGCGCTGCGCCCTGAAGACCTGACCTGACCATGCTTAGTAAGCAAATAAAAAAGAACGTCATCAAATGTATTCCCGAAGGAAGTGATGCTGGAATAGGGGTTCTACCATCAACCTCTGGTCTAAGCGGGATTATGTCATTCGCACATCCGATGGCTCGCTCCTGGTGGCTGGGAAGACCCCTGAAGATGGCCTGTTTTTTTTTTCAATAATAAGGGGGCTGGGGGGAACAGTATTTATTCTGCGTCTCTGAAGCTTCGTGTCAAGCACTTGTTCCAGTTCCTCATCGCTGCAGCAATGTTGCTCAATCTACAACTACAAGGCAGCGTCTGACTTGACCTGATCGTCGCGGCCAACAAAGCGCGCGCTTTGCTTCATGCCGTTGACTGAGAGACAGAACCTGGCCAAATTGCCATCAAAACAGGGTATCACACTAGCCAACTTGCTCTAATGTGACATGGCCGGGGAGGGATGGACGGGTCGTCTTCCTCGCATTGAAGTCTGAATCTGAAAATCAATGCAAGGAAATGCAAAACCAACCAAGGCCTGAGCAAGTGAGCCAGTCCGACATGGAGACTCTGAACGACAGCGAGCAGCCAGCGTGGAAAATGCAGACCAATTGATAACCTCGATGCTCGCCGCCGAGGCCGCAATCTGCAACGTGCCCCTCCCTCGTTGAGCGGGGCTGCCAGTACAGCTGGCGCGACACCAGACAATCTCGACAATTTTTTTTTCTGCCGCGATTTAATTTTAGAGGGGTCGCCCTTTTTTCCTCTCACCGTCTTCTCCCCACCATCCTCTCATCGCCTCTTCTTCTTTTTCCTGATATTTGCCGCTTGAGCGTTGCATAGCGAAGCGGCGAAGATGGATAAAGATAGGCTTGCCCAGTTGCTGCAGGCCAGCCAGATTCGTGAGTCAGACCACCCCTCAACTCTCGTGACGACTTTTTTTTTTTCGCTGCGTTGTCAGCCACTCATCGACGCCTATATCCTCTCTGATCTGCTGGATATTGAAAGACCATCTGCTAATTCAACTGTCTGCAAAAAGCCAACACGGAACAGGTCAAGGCCGTCACAGCCGATCTTCAAAAGAACTACTACTCCAAACCGGAGTCCCTCATTCTGCTCATCGAGATCGCCCTCACCCACAATGATGGCGCCATCCGACAGCTTGCCGCCGTTCAGGCCCTTCGACTTGCTCCCAAGCACTGGGACAACACCGCTCAGGACAAGAAGCCTCTGGCCCGCTCTCACTTGTTGGAAGGCTCTCTGAAAGAGAGCTCTTCTACTGCTCGGCATGCCCTTTCTCGTCTTGTCGCTGGTCTCATCGGCCTCGACATGGAGAACGGCGAGGGTGAGGAGTTCATGAAGCAAGTTCTGCCCCTCAACAACAGCGACAACGTCTTGCACAGAGAAGTCGGTTCCTACATTCTGTTCTCCATGTTGGAGGAGAACCCACAACATTTCGAACAACACACCCATCAGCTTCTCCAGCTGTTCCAGGCCCGCATCGAGGATCCGGACAGCAAGGAGGTCCGCATCAACATTGCCCAGGCTGTAGGTGCCATTCTCATGAACATTGAGCCCGAGGAGGATCCCCAGGCTCTCAAGGCTGTTCAGAGCTTCATTCCCAACCTGGTCAATACTCTCAAGGCTACCGTTGAGGCCGAGGATGAGGAGAGCTACCAGACCGTCTTTGATGTCTTCCACTCCTACCTCGCATGTGACCCCAGCTTCCTGGCTGCCCATTTGCAGGATCTCCTCCGCTTCATGATCGAGCTCAGTGCAAACAAGAATGCTGAAGATGATGCCCGTACTCAGGCCCTCAGCTTGCTCATTCAGTGCGTGCAGTACCGCCGCATGAAGATTCAGGGAATGAAGGAGGTTGCCGCTGAGCTCATGGTCAAGGCCATGCATATCATCACTGAGCTGGATGCTGATGACGATGAAGAGGGCATGACTCCTTCACGAACTGCCATTAGCCTCGTTAACACTCTCGCTAGCGAGCTTCCTCCTCGCCTGGTTGCCGTTCCTATGCTTGACCAGTTCCCTAGCTTTGCTACCAACGCCGAGCCCGGATACAGAATGTCCGCCATGCTTGCTCTCGGCAACGTTGCTGAAGGAGCCCCTGAGTTCATTTCCACTCAGCTTCAGCCCCTGTTGCCCACTGTCATCAACCTTCTCTGCGACCCCGATATCCAGGTCCGCCACGCTGCGCTCGTGGGTCTCATTCACTTGGCTGAGGAGATGGCTGATGAGATGTCTTCCCACCACGAGCAAATCATCTCTGCCGTTCTCAAGAACCTCGAGTCCGCTTCTCAGGGAGCCACTGACAAGAAGAATGTCAGAATCGTTCGCTGCGCCTGCGGCGCCTTGGACACCTTTGGTGACGGCATCGACACCAAAATCATGTCACAGTATGGCCCCAACTTGATTGGGCCCATGGTCAAACTGTTGGATCACGAAGATTATGGTGTCAAGGCGGCCGCCGCTTCTGCCATTGGCGCAATTGCCTCATCCATGGACAAGGGCTTCCAGCCCTTTTTGAGGGCGCCATGAAAGCTCTGGGCCGCTTTGTCATGCTCAAAGAAAACGACGAGGCCATGGATCTCCGCAGTGCTACCTGTGACAGCTTGGGCCGTATCGCCCTGTCTGTCGGCCCTGAGGCTTTCCAGCCTTATGTCATGGATCTCATGAAGGCTAGCGAAGAGGCCCTCCATCTCGACAACCCCCGCCTGAAGGAGACTAGCTTCATTTTGTGGTCTAATCTGTCCAAGGTGTACGGTTCTGATTTCGATCACTTCCTTGAGGGCGTCTTCAAGGGCATCTTCGCCTCGCTAGAGCTCGAAGATGAGGAGATTGATCTGCCTGGCGTCGATCCTAGCCAGCTGGGTGAAGGAGCCATCATTGGTGGCAAGCGCGTGAAGCTCAAGACCCCTAACTCGGAAGATGATGCCATCATCGCCGCTGGAGGTGACGACGATTGGGAAGACATGGATGATCTCGCCAACCTAGGAGACTTTGGCGCTGTCACCGCCGTCGCCTTGGAGCAGGAAATTGCTATCGACACCATTGGTGATGTCATCTCCAACTCTTGCAACAGCTCCCACCTCGAAACCTACGTCGAGAAGGCTATTGAGCAAATCATTCCCTTTGCAGATCACACCTACGAGGGATGCCGCAAGAACGCCATTTCAACTCTTTGGAGGATCTACAGCCGTGTCTTCCAGGTCTGGGAAGAAAACTCGGGAAACAAGTGGCAGCCAGGCATGCCTCCCAACCCAACCCCCCTGAGTCCCTCGTCAAGATCGCCCAGGCTCTGCACAAGACTACCATGGATATCTGGACCAGTGACAGCGAGCGGTACGTTAGTCCTGCTTGATTTTTGCGCTTTTTATATTCTTTTTTTTCTCCAAAAGAAATAATTTTGTTCCAAATGATGAATACCTTGCGTTATACCCAGCTCACTCAGACGCAAAAATTTGCGGGTGCTGAGAACACGTCTAATCTACTCCTGATCTGGAACATGTTTTGCATTATTTGCTTCTCGAGTTTGCATTTTCAATTGGTATTCCAAACTGACAATGACTGGAAACTAGATCCGTCATCACCGAGATCAACCGCAATGTTGCTGCCACTCTGAAAGCCTGTGGTCCCGCTGTCCTGATTGCCAAGGACGACATGTTGCAGGAGCTCGTATCCGTCATCGGATCACTTGTCACTCGCTCACACCCTTGCCAGCAAGATCTCGGCGCCGAAGACGAAGAACAGGACATCGACGCTGGTTCCTCCGAGTACGACTGGTTGGTGGTAGATACAGCTCTGGACGTCGTTGCCGGCCTCGCCGCTGCTCTGGGCACTCAGTTCGGCGAGCTGTGGAAGATCTTTGAGAAGCCCGTGCTCAAGCTGGTCGCCTCAACAGAGAATGTCCACCGATCTACCGCCGTCGGCACCATTGCCGAAGTCGCCAAGTTTACTGGCGAGGCTATCACCCCTTCACCGATTCTCTAGCCCAGAACCTGATCCGCCGGCTCTCAGATCAAGACCAGCTGACCAAGTCCAACGCCGCCTATGCTCTCGGTCTCCTCATCCTCAACTCCGGTGACACCGGCAAGACCATTCCTCTGTTTCCTCGGCTGTACGAGAAGCTCGAACCGATGCTGTCCGTCCACGAGATGCGCATCACCGACAACGTCGCTGGTTGTCTCTGCCGTATGATGATGAAGCACCCTGACGACGGCTTCGTTGCTCAGGCCCTGCCTTCGATTGTCCGCGTCCTTCCTTTGACCGAGGACTACGAGGAGAACGAGCCCATCTTCCAATGCGTTTACAAGCTGTACGACCAGTCCAACCCCACCGTCCAGCAGTTGACGCCGGAGCTGGTGGGCATTTTTGAGAAGGTTCTGGGAGAGCCTGAGGAACAGCTGGAACAAGATACCCGACAGATGGTG
Source organism: Epichloe scottii (assembly GCA_021950295.1). Classification (NCBI taxonomy): domain Eukaryota; kingdom Fungi; phylum Ascomycota; class Sordariomycetes; order Hypocreales; family Clavicipitaceae; genus Epichloe; species Epichloe scottii. The sequence continues at coordinate 3,181,085 of CP083245.1, forward strand.
CAGCGCATGGTTCAAACCCTGCGAGGCTGAAGAAAAAAACCATCTGACAAGATAAAAAAAGAAACGAAGAAAAGGAGGGATGAAGAAAAGAAGGGATGAAGAAGAGTCGAGCGGGAAAATAATTTTGTTGGAGTCTACTAGCTGGAACTGTATGTCCCTGTTGCCAAGAAAAAAGAACAAGGACGCAACCTTTGCCACGAAGATATGATTATACTTGATGAGATTTGCGGATCAATGACCAAAGTTCGTACAACTAGTGGGTGGTAGCGATACTTGATTAAAGGGAATGTTGATTGGCACGGTGCCGTTTAATAGAGATTGCACGCTGCTGCCTATGCAATTGCTCCTTCTTTCTCATTCGATGAAAGTGAGATGGATATGCTGTAGTCTGAATGTGACGTGGACTAGTCAGACTGGCTTGGTGCTGAAACCCGTCTGGAGATGACATGACCGCCGCGCAGTAGATTTCGCGCATACGTCTTGACTTGGAGCGCGTTGGACTACTGTACTGCACATGACCAACGTCATTATCAGGACAAGCACGTCCTAAGAGCAAGGGTAGCCTCGGTCCATCTATTGATTCGAAAAAAAACTACCATATCCTCTTCGTAACCATCTCATACCTCGCTACGCCCATGTAATCACCCGTGTCTTTCCTTCCCTTGTCGTCCTTCTTCCCGCTGGGTGCCTTGCCGCCCCTTGGTCCCTCCGTCTTGTCAGCATGTATCCATCTGGCCTTGTCGTCCGATACCTCGACCTCGCCTCTGCCGCCGACCCTCTTGCCCAAGGCGTCGTGCGACTCCCGCTCGAGTTTCCCCAGGGCAACCATCTTCTCCTTTTGTTTCATCTTGGCATACCTGTTGCGGGAGTACTGAAGGAGGAGCATGCCCAGTAGGAGCTTCAAGATGAGCAGGACGAGAAAGACGATGAAGAAGACGACGACCATGGTGAGCGCCGCGATGAAGTCATCGGATGTCCAGGCATACCAGGGGCGTGAATTCAGCGGTGAGCCGTACGGGTATCCGTAGGTAGCGCGGCCGAGGGAGTCCCGGATCAGGGCGTCGAAGCGACTGAGTGCGGCCATCATGGCTGGCGACGAAGGGACGGCTGACTCTTCCATCAGAGATGTTTGTGTGGAAGCTGGCAGGGGCATGGGGACATGAGCCGAGAGGAACATGTGGTAGGTCTGGATGGAGGCGCGGATGAAGAGGCACGATAGTGGTATGACGGCGAGTCCGAGGCGGCGGGTAAGAGATGGGGTCACAAAGGCCTTGCAGACTACAAGTCAGAGGTCTCGTTCCGCAACAAGGATCTGGGGCAGCAAGGTAGAAATTGGCAGCAACGTACATTGGTGTAATAGTCCTTGCATAAAATGTCGAGTGTTCTCCCATAAAACGTAGGTTTAATGTTGTTGAACTTGGTCACATACGCATGCTTGATGGTATCGACCAGCATTTCACTTCCGACCACGATCAAAAAGGGCGACAGGGCCTCTCCTGACTTCAACCAAGACGGAAGGACCGTAAAACTATGTGGTAAAATTGAGGGTGGGTGCAACGGCACAGCCACGTTGCCATCGTCGTGCGACGAGTCGAAACCGGCTCCGGGGACGGAGAAGGCCCCTACTTCGACAATGTTGCGCATGCCAATGATGAGAAGCATGATCCAGAGGTGAAAACGCTCCACGATGTCGGCACATGTCAACTGGAAGAGATTATCCTTCTCGAAGCGTTTGAAAACGGTGCTCTTGATTTCCACAAATTGGTTGGATAGGAGCAGCGTTAGGAGAGCGTTCGAGTACGAGTTGACAGCTACGTTGAGCGTGATGACCTGGTAGTACAACGCGATGGAGTGGAGGCAGTTGTACACCAGGGCTAGGAAAAACATGCCGAGGGGAAGAAGAACTTTTGATCGACCAGATGGGTTTCGAGAGAGTGTCTCGTTGCTGAAGAGGCATTCCAGTATATCTTGGCCGATGGCGGACAGCAGTCGGTCGCTAACTTCGAGAATGTTGTATATGACGTAAAGCTTGATGGCGGACTGCGCCCGAATGAAATGGTACATGCGGCTTGCGTCCAGTGACATGAGAGCGAAGGAGCTGCAAATAATGACAGCGCCCTGGAGGAGGTCGGCCTTGTGAAATGCAGACAGGGCTGAGGGAATCGACCTTGTCCTCCTGCGGCGAGATGCACCCGTCTTGGAACCCGGATGCCGGCTACCGTTGGGAAGAGGAGATGATGGACGATCGCTGCTATTTTCTGTGTGAGGCTCCAGTCTTGCATAATGTAAACGATCGCGAAGCACCGAGGCAGAAACTCCACCGGCGTCGCTGGCTGTCTCACGCACACGGCTTCGACTGCGAGAACCGTCTTTGTCGGAAACATCGCTAGGTCTTCTCGACGTATTTGTTCGCCCACGCTTCCAAAGCCTAACCAAGCCATTTCGCACATACCCAACAAGCCACTGGGTCTCTTTAGCGACCAAGTATCCCCACCACTTCAAGAGCACGCCAAACGCCATGAAGAAGCGTATGGGGAGAATGGTGAATGTGTACAGCCATGCATCCAGACATGCCAAAGCTCCAAAATACAGCGTCCTCTCCAAATACGAAGGCAAAAGAAGCACATTTTTGAGCCTCTCTAGTTTGATAGCGTAAGACTCGTACGGGAGATCGTTAAGATGCGACTGATGTATGTACAGGGGCTTGGTCGCTGAGCCGCCAATTCTAGCTGCAAATGCGTAGGTAGAGACATGGGGGGCAGAGGAATTATAGCTGGAATTGGCGACGGCGGACCAGGTCCGATATATCCCTGGCTTGGGTTAGTCGCGGAGTTTGGTTGTTGCTGCTGCTGCTGCTGCTGCTGCTGCTGCTGAGAGCCCATAGCCGCTGGGCCTGTCTTGATCGCAGGTGACGGCAGCTGTATTCTCAACGAGCCATTGGGTGCATCTCCCCTCAACTTGAGCGGCAAAGGTCTCGAGAGCGGGTTGTGTGAATGACTTTTCGGCGAAGCAGGCTGCGATGCCGTTTCGACGTGATGCATCTGAACTCGGGTCGTCGGCGGGGTTGATACAGTGCGCGGTGAGCAAGGCCTCTGAGGCTGGTCTCGAGCTTGCCAAGCTGAGGCAGATTTCAACCGAAGCCATTGTCGGAGTTGGTCACGCTGTCCTGCCGTCTGAGCTGCCATCTCTTGATCGATTGAGCGGCGTTCTGGCGCTGGCGCTATAGGCAATGAATCAGGTGAGCTTGTGAGCTCCTGCATCTCGGCAGCTGTGAGCTTATGTGCATTTTCGTTCGTCTTGTTCGCCGAGCCGCTGGTTCCCCGCCGCCGACGGCCTTTAATGGTTGAGGAAGATGCGCGAGATGGACGGCTGGGAGCTGGGTCGCTGTGTTGGTCAGAGGAGCAGTCCTCGCCAACAGCTGCCTCGGGCAGAGAAGGGAACTTGGACCGGCCTCTGCTCAACTCGTCTCCCGAAACGGATGTTTCATCGCTCGCGGCAATAGGCGGGGAGGGATAGGCGTGTTCTGGACCAGCAGAAGACGAGGCAGACGGAGGAGCTGGTGATGATGGCGGCGACGAGAGGCGAGTGTTGATGGGATCCAGGGTTGCTGCCATCGCCGTGTATGTGGGTTCTATGTCATGGCTTAGGGGTGCATGAGAATGAAGGGAGGCCTGCAAGCTCTATAGGTCAGGACAATGTTAATGGATTTACCAGCGCGATGTCGACGATGGGAAAGCCGGCGACGTTGAAAGGGTGTTTGTGGTGTTTGATGATGACGGCCAGCAGCCACTTGGCAGTTGACGTCGACTGGGACTGGAGCTACAGGCTGGGTGGGGGCTGCATTGCATGGCGGTCATTGGTGGGTGGGGACCACGACAGTAAATAACGAGCTCACATTCAGAGGGACAGAACCGTCTTGGGCTTGGTGGACATATTCAGCTCACATCAAGATGTCTGTTGTGGCGGTTGTCATGTCGTCCGTCAACCACTCACACTACTCCCGTGACTCCTATCAACCCAGATACTGATCAAACCACGAAACAGCCTGCGCAAAGGCCTGCTCCTTTGCATACTTTTGCGTCTTAATCTTCAGGTCGCCACGCACGGCAAATCCATGCTCCACGCCAGAGAACAAGTTGATCTGATACGGCAGCTTGGTGCCCCTGAGAATCTCCTCCGACTTGTGACGCTTCTCAACGGGGAAGATGGTGTCTGTCTCGGCTGCGGCGATGGCCAGAGGTCCCGTGATGGCGGCGAGCTCGTCTTCCTCGACAAAGGACGGGTGAGCCACGAAGCCTACGTCGATGCCGTCTTTGTAGTGGCGGACAACGTACTAATTGGAGTGCATGGAAACATTAGCCCAGGTTATCCCTTTTTTTTCTGTCACAATGAGAGCTCACCTTTGCGCCAAAGCAGTACCCAACTGCTCCGAGCTTGGTCACGCCCAGTCCCTTGATGTACTTGATGCCAGCCTCGACGATGGGGTCAACCTGAGGCGGGGTGTGGGGGTTGTTTCCATCGGACCCCTCGGTCAACCACTTCATGATGTCGAACCCCTCTGGCGGGTTGAGCTTGACGGGGTCGCCGTTGAACAGATCCAGAACGACCGTCGTGTAGCCGCTCTCGGCGAACAAATCAGCCATGAGCTGACTGTTCTGCCAGATGCCAATGACATCGGGGAGGTAGAGGATTCCGTGGCCAGGCTTAGCCTTGCCCTCGGGGGCGTGGCAACGTAAGCCTCGATCTTGCCGTCAATCTTGGTGTTTTTGCCCTTTGGCGTTCCCCTGCAAGAATAAAGGGCAGTTAGAGAGTTTTTCCGGGTTCTAACCAACCCATGTCGTGAACAGCACCACCGATCGATCAAACTCGAGGCAAAGAGAAGACCTACTCAAACAGGGTGCCGAGCGCGCAGCAACGTCCAGGTGCGTTTGAAGTCATAGTGAGTCTGTGAAACTCGCTCGTCAAACTCCTCTGCTGTGTAAGTTAAAGGCAGGTTTCGAAAAAGAGCAACAGGTTTGGGATTATATGCTGCGAAGCCTTGACTGGTGCGCAGTATCTCCTTCTTGTCAAGCTGAAGTGGTGACGCAATTCGGCCCACCCCACCATGATCGAGCTGCAGAATGCCTCCCTTAATCTGAAACGTGCCGCCTCTCCTCTCCCGACAACCTGCCACCTGAAAGACCAAGTGCTTGTCCCCGCGTACTAATCCCATGCCTTCAGGTATTGATCAAAAAGAAGGAAAGGACCGCTCTTATTTTCATCGTCCCATGGGTATCATATCATCACCGTACTTCAAAACAAAGGCCGCCCCCAGACTACTTTGTCCGCAAACCCTTGGGCTTCCTCTTCTTAAACACCACGGGCGCTATCCCCGGTTTATCTTCACCGTCATCCTCTTCTGCCTTGACCTTCACCTCTGACTTTTCCTCTTTACCGCCCTCGCTCTGAACTGGTACTTCCTCCGTGGTGTCTGGTTCATCCTTCACAGCACTGTCTTGCTCCTGCTCCTCCTCCTTCACTCCAGCCTGACGGTCGCCCTGCTCCCCTTCAACTTCACGCTGCCACTCAGCAAAGCATTCAGCGCTGCGTCCTCTTCTTCCGGCAAGGCCTTTGTGTCCCGCCCCCAGCGCCTGGGCTTCTTGAACAGCCCCCTCACTGCATCTTGCTCCTCCTTGTCCTCTTCCGTCTCTCCCCTCTTCCTCACGCCCGTAGCAAGCCTCTCCTTGGCGTCACTATCCTCAATCACCCGTGAACTCGTCACGGTCCACTCCCAGGCATGGCCATATCCGGCAGGAACGCGCTCGGTATCGACACTCCCATTTGCGCAAGTTGTTCGCGCTGCTGCTTCAGGGCAGACTCCGTGCCAGTTCCTTGTTGGGATGATCTCTTTTTGAACCGAGAATCGTCGGCTGGGGGCCTGCCACCACGCCATTGAGCCGGTCGATTTCTCGACGCGCCCGTTCTTTGTCGCGTTCTTCTCTGTCATGCGTACGGTGAAGGTCCCGGAGGGATCGCTTGATGGCATACTGGTGCTTGCCTGTAGCTTCGTGATTTTGGCGCTCGAGCTTGGTGTCGCGGACGTAGACGGCGCAATGTTTGCACCAGTAATTCGGTGAGTTCTTCCAGTATTCTGTCATGCCGGGCAACTGCACAAGCTTGATATTGCTGGTGAGATGAGAGTTGAGTGGAAAGTGTTTAGGGAGGGAAGGGTTCGAAAGCTTCGGAGGCAGCCCCGAAAATTATGCATTACGTAAGCACGCAGCGAAGGGAACTTGGCTTTCCAATGCCCGCATGTCAATGTTGAAAAACGGAATCATCACATCAAACCTGCAAAAAACAATCATCATAATTACTTTGAAATTTTGAAATCAGATTACGTAGCCCAGAGGCTGAGCGATCATTCGTATTTGTACTGCAGACCACCTGATATGTATATCATCCTATGTATTACCATTCCGAACATGGAGGATCACTCCGCAACATTCGCATTATTAAATTCCGACGTCTCATAACCGCGTACATGAAAAGAAATCGCAAGAGGGGTGACAAATACACCAATGCGTGGCCGAGGACGTGGTGAAGAAACAGATTTCGGTTCTCAACTGCACAGAAAATATTGCTGATTGAATATAGCATCTACTTTCACAGAAATTGACAGTATCGAAGTTCGCTCGACGGGTCCGTACGCCATAGAGCAGCCTGCGCTTTACTGGAGAACCATCCCGAAGAAGGCCACGGCGGCGGCGGCGGCGAAACCAGGGAAAACCTTCTCGGCGGCGGCGGTGGGGGAGGCGGTGATGACGGCGGTGGGAGTGCCAGTGGGGGCCTGGGGCTGTCCATCGGTGATTTGAGAGACGACGGGTGCAGTGTTGTTGGAAGCCTGGGGCTGCCCGTCAGGAATCTGGCTGACGGGAGGAGGAGCAACGGCAGTCTGGGTGGGAGCTTGAGGCTGTCCGTCACCGATCTGGCTGACGGGGGAGCAGCAGTCTTGGTGGGAGCTTGAGGCTGGCCATCACGGATCTGGCTGACAGGAGGGGGAGGAGCAGCAGTCTTGGGAGGAGCCTGAATCTGACCATCAGAGATCTGGGAGACGGGAGGAGCACCGGTAGGACCCTGAGGCTGGCCATCACCGATCTGGGTCACCGCAGGGACGGAGGCGCAGGGAGTAGTGCGGACTTGGACCTGGCCATCACCGATCTGGCACATGGGAATAGGAACAACCGTGGTGCGGACCTGGGGCTGGCCGTCGGCGATTTCAGTGACCATGGTAGTCTGAACCATGCTGGTGCCGACAGGCTTGCTGCCGCCATTGTCACCACCGCCGTTTCCGGCGCCGTCGCAAGAAGCGGCCACAATCTCGATGGGCTCGCACTGAGGAGCCCAGTGGCGGTCGTACAGGTTGTAGAAGTCGCCAGAGAGGCATCGGTAGAAAACGGTGGAGCCACCGAGGGCAAGGGAGCCGTTGTTGCAGGTAGAGAAACCGGCAGTGTAGATGGCGCCAGCCTGGGGAGGGCCGTCAAACTGGAACTGATAGTTGGAGGCAATATAACCAATTCGGTCCTTCGCATCCTTCAGAACACCATCCTGCAACGTCATGATCAGGGTGCCTTCACCACCACAGGCGCGTTTCTGAACAAACGGAACATGTCAGTCCACCAGGTCTTGGTCCAGTCATCGAGCGAAGGATGTCTTACCTGCAGATTGCGCTTGCTGTTGCCCAGGGAGTAGATGGAAACCTGGAACTTGCCATCGCGAGACGCACTGCAGCCGCCGGGAGCAGGGCTATCAGGCTTGACGATGCCGGTTACAGCAGCACCTTTGTCGGCAACGGCAGAGGCGGCAAGGCCGAGGAAAGCAGCAGATGACCACTTCATTTTGCTATGTTGAATCGTCAGTCCAAGTAAGGGGCCGGTATATTGGTATATTCTGGTTATCGAGATGGTGTGGCGAGGTTTGATCCAGCAGGAGAAAGTGAGCTCGAGGTGAAATGCTGCAGGACTAACCTTGATATTAGATGATATTAAAACTAGGGCGGAATTCACAGGCAACCAAGGATGATGGGAGTTCGAATCGAGAGCAGTCCTAACGAAAGGCTAGTTGACGATCCCAGCGATAGAAGGGACAAATCAATTAATGCTTGACAACAAAGTGCAACAAGCAGAAGCACGTGTGAGAGCGAAGGTGGATGTTCTCGAAGATCAGAGACTGCAATGAGCTGGGAAGACGAATGGGAGAAGAAGGATAGCAGGCAGAAGCGAGAGGGAGGGTGGGCACTGATATTATTATAGTCAGTCGGCTTCACATCCAACTCGGCGTCATTCTGCATTTTGCCATGACAACAACCCTCTTCTTTCTTCTCTTGGTCTGGTCAGATTGATTCTTGGCTAGCGCCATGTAACTATAACTCGGCTCATAAAGTGGACAAGGTCATGGGAGATCCCCATTTCAAAGATGGGGGGGCTTTTTCTTCTTGTTTCTGATGGGCGCTGCTGGCCTGACACCAACACCCTCGTCTTCGCCTAGCGCGTTTTCCCTTCCAAGACATTGCATCAGTGAATGCTCTTCTCCAGTCGATAATAACAACAAACGCCGGAACGTGAAGCTCGAGAAGGTGAAGGACGGAATCGGCGGCAATTGTCAGATGACTACGGAGTAATCAGAACGCCTCTCGCAAACACACACCACGGGAGTAGAACCGAACCAAAGGGAAATGAGAATTCTGGCTCTCTCACTTTCACATGCGCTAGCAAAACAACCCCCCCCTTTCCAATTTTGTCAAGGACGGTAAAAGGTGGCTTGTTTACCCAACCGTCGAAGGCCACCACCACCTCGGACCGTTCTTGACAAACCTTGACAAACCTTGGTCGTCTTGATGATGCCTTTTGGATTTGGTCTAGATGTTTTTTTTTCTAGCTTGTTCACCATGACCTGCCCTGAAGCAGCCACCTTCCGTTGCCCTACTAAAACTCTCTCGCCTCTCGCCGGCATGAGCATGATGGCGAGGGTGTGAGCCGATGAAACAGCGCTCCATCAGGCCGGAATGGTGACTGAGCTCATTCCCAGCCAACCTTTATCTACGTGCGGCGAGACCAACAAGCTACGGAATTTACGAGCCGCTAGCGAACTTCGCCCCAACTTCGCGATCCTCCTCTGCGGCGGGGTTTCCGCTTCCCGTAGCGGTTACTCCGGGGTGGGAAACAACCGAAATGAATAATGGGCTCCAGGCCGTCTTTTCGAGAAACAAAAACAAAAAAGAAAAGAAAACAAGCACAAATGGGCTGGCAGGAAAGACTGTCCGTGTCCATGTTCACCCGCCGGTTGAAGATTTGAAGATTCGCCCAAGCTTTCGCACTCCCTTGCAGAAAGAACAATTTTGTTCAGCGCATTCACTGATGTTTTCCCCACCCATCGACCCTTCGACCAATCGACCCATCGACCCTTCGACCAATCGACCCTTCGACCAATCGACCCTTCGACCAATCGACCCATCGACCCACGGCCACAGGGGACGCACCCATGTCGTCCAGCCGGCCCATGCCCCCAAAACGGTCCAATGGCCGTGCATGAAACGCCATGCCCTGGTCCTCACCCTTGTCAGCCAAGAAGGCCGACGAGAGGCTAAAACCCCCATTGTTGCGGAACAAACAGGCTGGGTGGGGGCCGTCTTGACTCTTCACATCGAGATAGATTATGTAGCCATCGCTTAGAGACATGGCCCGGAGCTGACTCTGACTTGGCAGATGCGCATCGCAAAGTGAGGAGGCAACACGACCAAACCAGGTCGAGCAGTAAGTTTTTTTCGTCAGGACTTTGCGGCGGTGGCGGCAGATGAACAAATATTATTTATTTCCTAGTCCTATTCATCATCTGCCCACGTTCTCGCTTACGGGTCAGCCTCAAACTGTACCATTGACTAGGCCACAACCTCGCGCATTGCCACGTCCCATCTTTCAAAGGCGAGTTGAGAGCAAAGTATGAAGGCCAAGTCTTGTCCCCTTTTATATCGCAAAGATTGATCTGTTCACAATGAAATCACAATGTCCACGGCGAGCATGTGTCTGGCAAGTTGCACCGTCGTCTACATGTGGAAAACTGCACTGATAATTTATTCCAGAGAGTGCACCGAGTGTGTATCTGAGGATCCGTGGGATTCGCAAGAGTTTATTGATGAAGACTAGAAGATTGGGCTGGACCTATTCCAGGGAATGGAGCGAACCGGTGACGATTAAAGAGCAAATAGTATGTCGCTACCATATACGTCAAGGTAACCCTAAAACATGGCCCATCAAACCATTCATTGCTTCATGTTGGCGAAACTCGATGGTGCTGTGCTTCAGCCGCGATGCGAAATTGACCTGTGTGATTGATTGGGTAGACCTGGTAGCCGTCGGGGGCATCGTCGACGAAATTGTCTGTCTCGGTGAACCTGGCACTACTTGCTTAGCCAGGAGGGTTTCAGCAAGACCAGATAGATATCTGGCTTTGTTGCGAGCAAGAGCAAAAGCAAGCGCGGGTCGGTCTGTCGAGGTGGCGAATGCATACGCGCACTCGATCCAGGCCTGGTCCGAACGGCCGCAACGGCCTGGCTTCGTGGCTGCCGGGCTTGCCGGGAGTGGTCAATCGAGGGCGGGGAGCCCGGCTCAGTGGCTTGGGCAACTGGCACAGCGCCAGAGCTTGCCTTCTGCAGCGCTTCATCGCGCGGCCCCACCGCTGTGGAGTCTACATTTACATTGATTGTAGCAGGGCTGTGCATGTACATGATCGCGACAACGAATGAGCATGACGTCCAACGATGCGCAGTAGATCCAAAGTCGAAATACCGGACCCCCTGAAGCCGTCGGCCGTCGACGAGGCACAGCCCAGTCAGTCAGTCCCGAATTGCCTCGTCGTTGTTATCCCTTTGAGTGCGCCAAGGCAACACGCAAGTCATGTCAGAAGCTAATCGCACAAGACTCGATTGAAATTGTGATATTTACCCAGCAATCAGGGGCATAATACAGGGATTTTCTGACAATCAATCATCAGTGGAGACCGTGACTTGCTTATTGCCTTGGCGCACCCAAAGGGATCGGTGGTGTCGTTCACCATCCTCGAATCTTGTTGCAATTTATCCACGGGAAAAAAAAGAAAGGGCTGAAAGTTGGTTTGGATAGCCGCGGATGCAACACACAAGGTTGGATACGGAGTACATGTGAAAGAAGAAGGAAAGCGGATGCCGGCCAAGCCGACCATGCCTCCCCCAGATTTGCATATGTGAGTAATCCGTATCTGCTCATTTCTGAACATCCTGTTTACTGACTAATTCCGATGGCGCGGGTAGGCACGCCCGACTTCGCACGAACTCGTAAAACATCCGGGACGCCGGGGCATCCGGTGGGGAAATTCCAATGGCATTGTAACATTGTTGCATCGATGCCCATCTCTTTTGGTTCCGCACTGTCCTCAATTAGCCGGCTGTCGATCTAGCCGCCAGTCCCTACCTCTAGCGCGGGAGCTTGGAGCAGACGCCCCGGCTGTGAGGAACGCAGAATCTTGACTTCCTGGTACTCGGACATTGAGATGGTTGCTGTGGTTTTTTTTTGTTTTGTTTTTAGAGTCGTCGGAGACTCAGCATGGGACGTCTTGGACGGATCGCCGCTGTTGATTTCAGGGCATTGTTGAGAAGAAGAAGAAAAACTGGAAGACAAGGGGCGTGCGTCATGATCTGATCTGATGCACCTCCGCACAGGATCTGCCTTCCAACACGATGAGAATGACGAGATTTTGATGTAGGGTAGCAGCTACTGGTGGCCTGGATGTCTGGGATGAAGTCTTGAGAGATACTGGCTATGCGTAGGGTAGGCCTCGGAAGACGGTGACAAGTTTAAAAGTCACCAACACTGACCGCCTGCCTCGGCATTCCTGCATGTCGACATCATCTCCTACCACTTCCGTACTCCGTACATTGGACATGCATTGACCGCCCCCGCTGCGGGCAACGGACAATGAATGCATTTGGCTGCGGTTCCGCGTGTAGAGACGTGGTCTTGACAAAAGATCCCTCGAGTCGATCCTGGCCCGCGATTCGAGTGCTCGAGTTGGTCGAGAAAGCGAAGACGGGGACCTTCTCCATCAAGCTGGTCGGTCGTGCCGCCATCCCCATGTCAGCACGCGGACAATTTTTGGATCCTACGCTGCGGCGCTTCTGCATCGCAATGATTGAATTGTAGCTCTGGCCTCTTTTGCCCGTCGATGAGTGCGGTCAACGCGCCCAATCTGGCAGGTCGGCTTTGCTCGTCTCAGATTTGTCGCAATGCTAGGGCGAATCAATTATTTACCATGCCCAAACGTCGAATGAATGAAGGAAGGACTCGTGGGGGGGGAGGATCCGTCACAGATTTTTTGACGGCGTCCACTTGTTCAGTGCCGTGTGAACGACGAACCATGTTTCGAGAGCCCCGGACTACTCAGGAGGTCAGGACAACCATCTGGTCAACGTTGTCTGAATGGTCGCCTGATCTTCTTCATGCAACCAACTGTCCGTTTCTCTGCTGACGAATCCATTCCAAGAAGACAGCAAAGACACAGTTGGCGGGCGCGGTCTCGCTCACCTTCCTATCTCGAACGATATCTTCTTACCCCGTGTTCGCCATGAGAGTTAAAAGACGGGGGAAACGGCACTAGCATCGGATCACTAGTGTGAGTGAGAGTTTGGGGCGGGTCAGCATGACCCGGCAAGGTTCATGACGGCTCGGTCGTGAGTAGACCAAAAGGGAAGCTCGAAACTCGCGATATCGCTCGGCAACGAACGAGCTTTACCATCCAGCCTACGCCTGCACCAAATCGGCCGACATTTTCGGGCAGGTTTCCCATTTACCCATTTATATATATATATATATAAATTCAAGATGGTGCCCATCAAGGTCAAAAGGAAAAGTTGTAGAAGCAGACTCAAACCCGGCAAAGGGTCTGTCCCATTGATGAGTCCAATCGGGGACCAAGCTCGTATAAAGAATACCGCCCCATCCCCTTTTCTCCTATACTTCTAATACGTCATGAGGGCTGCTGCTGCTGCTCTTCTTGGCCTCACAGGCCTGGTCACCCATGTGCTGGCCCATCCCGAGAGACGTCACGCCAACGACGTCTCTCTCGAAAGGCGCGGCGTGGACTTGAGCAAGTTCCGCATGCCCGAACTCACAGAGTACACCGCTTTCAACAAGGCCAAGTCCCAGGCAGCCGTCAGCGCCATCCACAGGCGAGGAGACTACGTTGGAGCTGCCCGGCAGCTTGTCGAGACCGTTGCTCCTGGGGCCGAGTTCCGTGTCGTCGACGACCACTACGTTGGTTCCGACGGCCTCGCCCACGTCAACTTCAAGCAGACCCTCCACGGCATCGACATTGACAATGCCGACTTCAACGTCAACGTCAGCCCCGATGGCACCGTCTTTTCCCACGGGAGCAGCTTCTACGAGGGCGAAGCCCCCGGGAGAGCCCGCTCACCAGGCGAGCATTCACCGACCCCGCTGCCGCCCTGAAGGGCGTCGTCGACGTCCTCGGTCTTCCGGTCCAGGCGAACGATGCCAAGGCCGAGTCCAAGCAGGGCAAGGAGACGTACACCTTCAAGGGAACCCAGGGTGCCGTCAGCGACCCCGAGGCCAAGCTGGTGTACCTCAGCAAGAGGGATGGCTCCCTCGGCCTGACCTGGAGGGTTGAGACGGATGTCATGGACAACTGGCTGCTGACCTACATCGACGCCGACAACAACGGCGAGACGGTCCACGGCGTTGTCGACTACGTGTCCGACTTTGCCACGATGCGGGTTTACCCCTGGACCGTGACCTCTCCCGACCAGGGCAACCGCTCTGTCCAGGCCGACCCGTGGAACGTCGACAGCTCCCCTTGACCTGGTTCGGCGACGGATCCGACAACCGCACCACTCTCTGGGGCAACAATGCCGTTGCCCAGACCAACCACGACGGCCACGACAACGTCGACGACTACCGAGGCAGCTACCGCCCGAATTCCACCAGCCGCGAGTTCGAGTACGAGTACTCGCCTGGTCAATCCGACAAGAGCGACTACCGGGATGCCTCCATCACCCAGCTCTTCTACACCGCCAACACCTACCACGACCTGCTCTACGCCCTGGGCTTCGACGAGGCCGCCGGCAACTTCCAGACCGACAACAACGGCAGGGGAGGCAGGGGCAACGACCTCGTCGTCCTCAACGCCCAGGACGGCAGCGGCACCAACAACGCCGACTTCGCCACCCCCGACGGCTCCCGCGCCCGCATGAGAACGTACATGTGGACCAGGACCACGCCCAACCGCGACTGCGCCTTCGAGGCCGACGTGGTTCTGCACGAGTACACCCACGGCCTCTCCACCCGTCTGACCGGAGGACCCGCCAACTCGGGCTGCCTCGCCGGCCTCGAGTCCGGAGGCATGGGGGAGGGATGGTCCGACTTCATGGCCGCCGCCGTCCTCGTCAAGCCCGACGACACGCGCGCCACCGACTTCCCCGTCGGCGCCTGGGTCTACGACAACCCCAGGGGCATCCGGTCCTACCCCTACTCCACCAGCATCAAGACCAACCCCTACACCTACGGCGACGCCAACCAGAAGAACGGGGTCCACGCCATGGGCGAGATCTGGGCCAACACCCTCTACGAAGTCTTCTGGAACCTCGTCGACAAGCACGGCAACACGGCCGACAAGTACCCCTCCCCCGACGGCAAGGGCGTCCCCGCGACGGCCGCTTCCTCGCCATGAAGATTGTCATTGGCGGCATGGCCATCCAGCCCTGCAACCCGAACATGGTCTCCGCCCGCGACGCCATCATCGACTCGGACAAGCACCTCACCGGCGGTGCCAACAAGTGCGAGCTCTGGAAGGGCTTTGCCAAGCGCGGCCTCGGCGTCGACGCCAAGTACAACGGCGGCCGCAAACGTGTCGAGGACTTTACCCTCCCTCTGGCTGCTGAGCCGGGGGGGGCGGAACCCCAGAATGACTTGCCACCACTCATGGCAGCTTGAAAAGAAGAGCATCGCATCGCATCGCATCTTGGTTCATATCATTGTCGAATATCAAGACGTGGTTTTTTTTTTTTGTCAGCGATTGAGCAGAAGCATGGAGTTGGAGGGGTAGTTGGTTGATTTGATTTTTTTTCTTGTTCAAAAGACACCATGTATGTCTCTGGTATATATCCTTCTTCTTCTCCCTCATGAACCGTATATAGTCGAGGCAATGCCATGTACATGCATACCATGCCGTGTCTCGCTTCGCGTCAAATGTGAATGGCTGGTAGTGGGTTATTGCTTTGCTTTTGGAGCCCTTGCGTGTAGGGAGTATGCGTGCGCACATGGATTGATAGGTCAGTTTGCCACACGCAAAGGCGTAGACTCAAATCATTTCGTATTGTCATGCGACCGCCGTTTTGTTTCATATGCTCACAACATTACATTAATTGACCGTGAAATAATACCGGTGTTCTACTCATCTTGTTACATGAATCCACATCTCATATCGGGGACCTGCCTCAAAATCATCTCTTTGAAAGTCTCTTGAGGATATTCCTCAGCTTCCACTTTCCCATTGGGCCGGCAGCCTCGTCCGCGCCGACCAATCTCCTCACGAGGATGTTGTACAGTCCTCCAAAGGCCAGCGCGATGGCCGTAGATGTGAAGATGATGACGTTGTATGGCATGCTGAAGTCTGGCGTGGGGAGGTAGAGGAGTAGACTTGTGGTGCGCAGGTTCATGACGCTTGGTTCCAGAGTGCGGATGATGGCGGCGGCGACATCGAAGCCGCGATTCGCGTCGGGAGGGTACTCGGTGTAGCGAAGAATGGCCTTTTCAAAGTCGTATGTGAGGAATACTGTGCACCGGGGGGATGCGCATCTGCAGCTCGAGTTGGGTGCCGCGGGCGCGGTCCAGGGCTGGCCGGTAGTGGATTTCTTTGATGAGGGATGAGGAGCTGGAGTCTGGCCCGGCAGAGGTGGAGATGCGGGTGGACAGAGTATGGAGGAAGACGCGCATGAACCAGGGCAGAGACTCGAGGTATACGAATTCAACCTCGTACGGGTTCGGGTTGGTGAGAATGGCCTGCACGCCGCCGTGTTGCTGGCCTTGGCCCGTGAAGCTGCGCTCTGCGTAGAGCAAAGGCTGGATGGGCCGGACCAAATCCTTGGAAGCTTCTTCTGGCGTCTTGGCCTCGGATTTCGGAAGAACGAGGGCGAACTCGCTGTCCGATGGGAAAGTGTAGCACCGGGACATGCCGTCCTCTGTCTTGATCTCCTTGGATCCGTCAGATGCGTGGACAGCACGGGAGTCGGGAACCTGCAAGCAGACAGGGGGCACGCTCGAGTCTGCAAGAGGACAGGTCCCCTTCATGGGTCGACCAAAGATCTGAGAGAGCGTCCAGTCTTGGTTGTTGAGATGGTCGGCTGGGAAGCAGTGAGAGTCATCATGGTAGGGCTTGGATGTGTCGCAGATGAGTTCGTGGTCCGGTGGCGGTCTCGGGATGGGATTGTCTGTAGATTTGTGTCAGTGGATTAACACGTAAAATTTCACCATTGCTGTTCGACGCCGGGCTTTTTCTCTCTTTTTCTCACCCCTGGGTCTCTTGGATCGTTCAACGTCCATGACCATATCTATCGTCTGCTCCATCTGCAACACGCATTTACCACTCTTGTCGCAAAGTGGCTTCACATCAATGGCCATGCTTTGAAAGGACGAATCGAATAATTTATGTCCATCCAGTAAGCTCGCAATACCCGCCTTCCCATGACAAGGCAATAGTTTGAGAAAGGGTGTCAAGTTCTCGGTGCACACCACCTCGTGCGGCAGAACGCCATGTAGTAGTCTCGTATTCGCCAAGGCATCATTCGTATGATGACCCTCGGGTTGGAAGGACAGCGCCGGTCTGATTGTCCTCGTTTCGTCGATAAAGTTGAGGCTCGCGCAGAACAGTCCTGACAGGGCGTTTGTCAGCGTCAGCCAATTCTCGTCTGCTTCTTTGTCGGTCTCGGCATCCATCCATGCCCATAATTCCACACCCGTGCCGCCCTCCTTGGTGCCGTCCCAGGGCCGAGCCCCCAATTCTCTGCATCCCAGCGTCCCAATGTAAATCTCAGATGTAGTTCGCGTGTGCCCGCATATTCGAGAATTTGACCCAACGATCGGGGGAATAACCGGAAGTTATGGGCTTCGAAGTCCGCTATCGAAGTGTTGGATTTGAAATTGAAGCTCGCAAGAAGCTGAGAGAGCGGCAAGGGGCGCAAAGTAAGCTGCTCGTGATAGTCGGCGGCCGCGGCGAGCCCGGGAACGAGAGATGCCAGCAGCGGCGCCAGCCACGGAATCATGATTTATGTAGGGGAAAGTGTGTAATGCGGGCGGAAGGCTTGCAGTAAGCGGGGAATGTGACGAGGTAAAGTAGATGAAGGAATATAAAAGGGAAAAGGAACAAGGAACAGAGGCTCCGATATCGCGAAAGAAAGAAAGACAGAAGGTCAGGATGACGAGGCTACCTGCACATTTCCAGCTAAAAGGACATCTCAGCGTTGGATGCGTCGTGAAAAGGTTGCGGACCGAGCTCCCTCCATGAGTTATCGCGAAGAACCAGACTGACCCTCGCCCTCGACAAGCTAGGCGCGGCCTGGACTTGGAAGCGACGAGCAGGATCGTGGATCCCCGCCGGGCGGTGACAGACGGCAAAATAGTTGCCGTAATTCAATCAGACTTGGCAGCGACTTGGAGCTTCAACGCCAACTTTCAGTGCCAAACAATTCCTCACTCCTCACTCCTCACATTCTCGCGTAGCTCTCGCAGAAACCCTCCAGTCCTAATAAAAAACAAGCTACTACTCGATAACTCGAACATTCGCGACAAAGGAGAGGTGCCGGCGACATAGTTCAACATGGCCGCCGAGCAAAGAAAGCTGCTTGAGCAGCTCATGGGCCATCAATCCACCTCGCGCGCCGCACAACTATCCCTCGACGACCCCAAAGTCTGCCGTTCCTACCTCGTCGGCACCTGTCCCCATGATTTGTTCACAAATACGAAGCAAGATCTCGGCCAATGCCCCAAGGTCCATTCGGAGCCCCTCAAAGCGGAGTACGAGGCACTTTCGGATCGAGAAAAGCAGCGTTACGGGTTCGACTACGACTACATGCGCGACCTGCAAAAGTACATCGACGATTGCAATCGCCGTATTGATGCGGCACAAAAGAGGCTTGAGAAGACGCCTGATGAGATAAGACAGACTAATGTTCTGGTGAGCTAGAACCCTCGCCCTCCACCAGATCTGTGGCATTTTTTCGCCCCCCAAACTCTCTTGTGCTAATATCAAGGCAAATGTGCAGCTGAAAAATATTGCCGATTTATCAAGCTCGATTAGCAACGGCCTTCTCGAGGTCGAAGTACTCGCCTCCATGAACGAAGTCTCGCGCGCCGTCGACGAAAACTTCCGCATCAAACAAACCATGCAACAGAAATCCGACAAGGAGAGGGAATTGAAGGCACTGTCAGATACCTCTGGTCCCTCTGGACACCAGAAGCTGCAAGTGTGCGACGTATGCGGCGCTTATCTAAGCAGATTAGACAACGATCGCCGATTGGCGGACCACTTCTATGGCAAAATGCACTTGGGCTACGCCTCCATGCGCAAGACCTACGAAGCGTTCCCGCGTGAGTTGAAGAGTAGACAGAGACAAGGAATGATGGATGATGATGCCGGCGGGGGAATGGGAGGGCCCAGAGGCCCAAGGGCGGGAGGATATAGAGGAGGTAGAGGAGGCAGAAACTATCGCGGTGGCTGGTAAGGACTCATGTCTGAGGTCTGTTGCGTAGGTGATAATCACCTTGGCGTCTCTAGTGTACATATATTGCATTGCGTATGGCTCACGCGGTGTTCTTCGGGTGGGACGGCATAAGGGTTTGGCGTTCTGATGATTTGTGCAGTCGGTGGGATTGAATGAAAAATACCCTGCTATAGATGTCCTCAGTTTCACGTATACCCTCATGAGCTTCCAGGAACAATGCGCTTCGTGATGTCCCACACCTGGGTCGATGTGCTCCGTCCATGGACATATTGCTGCTTCGAGCCAATGGCTCTAGTGCACCTTGGAGAAGCTCCCGCGAAGGTTCGCAAAATTCGGCTCGTGTTTAATCCTATAAGTCGCCACAAGAATGAAGACATCTCGTCAAGCCTTTCATCTGTTGTATTCGCGCGGCGCCATGTGCGCCCAAAGCCCCGCTGAAGGTATCCAAAACGTGTGTATTTCTCATTGCCCTGACGGCGTCCCCCACTGCCGGATGTCATCCCCGGCAAGTACTTACAACAGCCGCCTTTCTTTCCTGATGCTATGCTTATTATTGACCTTGCTTCTTCAGTTCGTCGAGAGCTTCCATTTCATCATCCCACTTGCTACCGGGAGGCGGCGGCGTGGATAATGATGGAATGGGCACGGGCTCTGTTCTGGGAGGCGGATATACTGGCACCGTAGAATTGTCAGAAGTCTTCTTGCTCCCGTCTGCGGGCAATGCGGGAAACTCGTCGGCAGTGAGAGTCGGTGCAGGGCCGCTGCTGCTCGTCGGCTTGGACGACGGGCCGCCGTCGAATCCTCCTCGTCCACGACCGCCTCCTCGTCCTCCGCGACCGCGTCCGCTGCCACCGCGATGGCGTTCGTCCAGGAAGCGATCTACATAGGGATGCTCTTCTTCCCCTTCCCTGGCGAATCTGCTGCCACTGAGGCCGCCGCGCCTTGTCCCGCGTACACCTCCATTGGCTCCACGGAACCCCTTTCGGGCTTCCTCTTCCAAAGCAGCCGCCTTCCCCTCGTCCCAGCCGCCTTCCTTCATGCCCATAGCCTTGAGCTTGCGCTCACGGTTTTTGGCTCGCTCTTCGTTCAACTTGCGTTTGTCGTCCTCACCGCGTCGTCTTCGTTCGGCATCCTCTGCTCGTCGTTTGCGAGCGTCTACCATGCCCTTGGCGTAGGCCTCCGCATGCTGTTTCTCATCCTTCTCGGCCTTTTCAAACTTGCGCGCCTTCTCGGCTGACAGCAGCTTCATTTGCTCCATCTTGGTGGCAAGCTCCGCCTCTGTCAGCTTCTGGCGCGGATTGCCTCCGGACCTCAGACGCGCTTGCGGATCGGCAGCGGTGTTCTGATAGCCGTGAGGCTTCTTCTCCTTTGATGGGGCCTTTGGGGCGTTGAGAGGCGGCGATGCGCCGTCCGTCTCTTTGGACTCGGGTTGCTGAGCTCCCTTGGGTTTATCCTTGGCGTCCTTGGCAGGTACGGGCGATTTACTCGCGGGCGGGGAGGTGGTGTGGATTGTTGCTTTTGGTTGGCGTTCCCTTTGCGAGCGAAGCGCGATGAAGACAGGTTGCCGCCTTTGGCTTGCGGCTGCGACGATGACGTTGGAGGTGCCTCGTTGGTTGAGACATTTGCAGGTGGCGATGATTTCTTAGGCTTCGGCTGTCGCGGCTGCGAAGGTTCTGCTGGCGCCGACGGCGGCGCATGAGCAACAGGAGTTGGCTCTGGGGGTGTTGAGGTATTTGGACCTCTTGCACTACAATGGTCTCGCTCTCGACGGGTTCAAAATCATCGTAGAAGAGGTCATCGTCGGTGCGACCTCCGAATTGGTCGTCCATTTTCGATCGACTGAAAAAAACTGTTTCAAGGTCAAGTCAGAAAGATGAATTGATACGGGCGCCGTCGATTCCAAAGAATTGATGCAATGCCAAAAGAACCGGAAAGGAGGAGGAGGGTTGGCGTCTTACTAAATGTAACTACTGGGTTCGGGATGGTGAAGGAGAGAGGAAGAAGAAGGCTGGGAGCAGCGCCGAGCAGCGCCGAGCAGCGCAAACTTGCTGGTCATGGTCATGGACTCGTGGATGACGGCGCAGATACTGCCGTCCGTACTGCCGCCCTGGCCTGGCCCGGCCTGGCCCGGCTCCATTCAATGTTGCCTCAGCGTGCATTGACCAATCCAGCAACGGTGGGGCCTCGTGTAATAAGTGTAAGTTGAGGATGGATTAGATGCAAGAATCACGACGTCTTATTTTTTGGAGAGCTGCAGTTTCTGGGGATTTCAAAAGAAAATCAATTTAAATCAATTTGTTTGGTACAAAATCATCTTGAGCATCTATGCGTTGACCCGCCACAACACGAACATCCTCATGAAATACGCATACATGGGAAATTACATGGGAATTGTAGCAGAAGCCTCGGCGCCCTTTGGCAGCGGATGTGATGGAGCCGGCCTGTTGTTTTGTTTTTGTTAGCATTTTCCAAGAGTCCAAGCTATCTATGTGTCATCACTGATCACTGTGATGTGCCTTGCTCAAATGTGCAAATGTCACTTACAGCACTCATAGCCATCTCACCCCTCGTGTCGGCCATCTAGGCAGCGGACATGGCAGCGGACATGGCAGCGGATGTGGCAGAGGCAGCCTGTTTCTTTTCGTAAGCATTATTGAAATTTGCACGATAGATGCTGTTTGGTTTCACTTACAGCACTCATGGCGCTCGCACTCGCGCCCCTCTTCTCGTCCATCTTAGCAGCGGACATGGCAGAGGCGGACTGTTGTGTTTTAGTTAGTTAATTGTATTTTTAAAGCGATAAGACACTGTTTAAGTGTAACTTACAGCACTCATGGCGCTCGCACTCGCGCTCCTCTTCTCGTCCATCTTAGCAGCGGACATGGCAGAGGCGGACTATTGTGTTTTAGTTAGTTAATTGTATTTTTAAAGCGATAAGACACTATTCAAATGTTTAAGTGTAACTTACAGCACTCATAGCGCTCGCACTCGCCCCTCTTCTCGTCCATCTTAGCAGCGGACATAGTAGAGGCGGACTGTTATGTATTAGTTATTAGTATTTCCCAAGCGATGATAAGACACTGTTTAAATCGTGTAACTTACAGCACTCATAGCGCTTGTCTTCGCACCCTCTTCTCGTCCATCTTAGCAGCGGACATGGCAGAGGCGGGCTGTTGTGCTTTAGTTAGTTAATTATATTCTCGAAGCGATAATAAGACACTGTTCAAATGTTCAAGTGTAACTTACAGCACTCTTAGCGCCCTTCTTACCACTCTTGGAAGCCTTGGAAGGCTTGGAGGACATAGAACGGGCCTCGATAGCTTTCTATTCACGCATCAGTTGGGAAATTGTCCCGGTAGCGACTAGTCCGCTCAAACCGGGTAAACATACAGAGGCAGCCAGGTCGGATGGGAGAGAAGCGCTGGGCAGAGTGGCAAGACCAGTGGAAAGCATCATGGGCTTTTTCGAAGCGCTGCCCTGGTCCATGGGGCTGGCGATGGCGAGGCCAACAATGGCAGAGAGGACGGTAGTGGTGAACTTCATGATGGAATTGGTGAGTTTGCGGGTGTAGTTGTCGTTTTGCGAGTCTGATTATGTGAATAGGTTGAAGAGCTGGCTGGAGAAACAGATGTCGTTTGGGGCCGGAAAGACGGAATACTTATACTTATAGATCTTGGTTCTTGGTCGTCGGCTCTGTGCGGCTCTCGGATCGTGCAGTTCTTCACCTGCGTTGGGATGAGCCACGATCTTCACTCTCATTCCTTCCGCCAACCACCCAGTCCCTCGGGTCAGGAACTTGCCTCCCGACGCCTCGGTTCTGAGAGATTCAGACACAGTTTAGCCAACTGCTTCTTCAAGATGGTGCCGTAATAGACCTTGGCTTCACTCTGGTATTGCGACAGAGAGGCTTGAAAAAAGATTCCATCTGCTGGATGCCAGGGAGGAATATCCTCCTCCGCTAGCCACGTTGAGAATAGGTGTCTCTGATCTCCATGTAAACCACGCTGAAGAATGTGGTTGCATGCTTTCTGTCTGGGGTTGCTGTTCGGGATGTCGTCTCCCCATCGTGTCTCATCAGCTTGCCCTCAATCGGCGATGTCAATTCCTTGTCGCAGTTTACGTCAGGGAATTCGTACCTGCGACGGGGCTCTCCACGTTTCCACGTTTCCACGTTTTGCGTTGTCGACGGCCGCACCGTCAGAACATTGAACCATGTTCGGGTTCAGAAATCAGAATGCACGAACGACGTGATGAGCTGAGTTGCGGCAGCGGGCACGAGACGAGGGGAAGTGGAATCGTAGAAGTGCCAAGAAACAAGGCCCGTTGCAACAGTGCCATCGTCGTCCCGTGGCCGTGGCGCCTGGAGGAGATTTCTCGCAATGCAACCCGGCATCAAATGACGAGCAGCAGCGGCTTCAAGTTAGCCTTTGACGCCTTTGACCACAGATTAATTGATGCAGACAGATGCACAGGGCACAACAACCATGGCTCGGCATGACAAACCCCCTCCTTCCTCCTTCCTCCTCCCTCCTTCCTCCCTCCTCCCCCGACGGTACCCCGACCCCTCAGTCGTCTGCGATTGGCAGGTATTAGCAGCACCTTGTTTCCGGCCGTCTCGCTTATCTCAGCAGGTTCAACATCATTGTTCTTCAGACGTGACCATTTTCGTGCTACCCATCGCTGGCTTTAAATCACGAGTCGAGGCCGGCCAGTCAAATGACCCTTCATGTATTTTATATAAAGTCTGTCTGGCGCAGATCTCTTGTCCTATCCGCACTAGGCTAGGTCGAAATCGCCCATCTGCGTTTCGCCCACAAACGACAGACTTCATATCTTCAATCTGCAGAAACTCAATCTTACATGCCACCTCGCCTGTGCGCAGACATGTCCATCATGCAAGTCGGCGAGACAACTCTCCCGTCTGCGTACCCGTCTGACCTTCCTGACTGGAGCAATGTCGACGTGATACATCGCAACACTCTCCCTCCCCGGAGCAGTTTCTACCTATACGACAATGAACAGGATGGCCTTGCGCGGGACGTGACC
This sequence comes from Epichloe scottii, assembly GCA_021950295.1. NCBI lineage: Eukaryota > Fungi > Ascomycota > Sordariomycetes > Hypocreales > Clavicipitaceae > Epichloe > Epichloe scottii. The sequence continues at coordinate 3,204,930 of CP083245.1, forward strand.
AAGGCTAGAGCGCAGTGCCTGTCTGGAAGATGGAAGTTCCACCTGTCCAAGTCACCTTTCGCGGGACCGCGAGAGTTTTACAAGCCCGGCTTCGATGCGTCCGAGTTTGGGTACATCAACGTGCCGGGCATGTGGCAGCTCCAAGGATATGGCAAAGGCCCGCACTATACCAATGTTCTGTATCCATGGCCCGTTGACCCCCGAATGTTTCTTACCAAGAGAATGAATGCGGTCGATACATGACCTCCTTCTCGGTGAACAAATCTTTCCATGACCAACAGCTCCGGCTCCGATTTGAAGGCGTCGATTCCTCGTTTACACTATGGGTCAACGGCAAAGAGGTTGGCTACTCTCAGGGATCGAGAAATCCCAGCGAATTCGATGTGACCGACTTGATCCACACTGGCAAAGACAACCAGTTGGCCGTGGAGGTATATCAGCGCTGTGATGGAAGCTACATCGAAGACCAGGATGAGTGGTGGCTCAGTGGCATCTTTCGTGATGTGTACCTCCACGCATTCCCCAAGGTGCATCCCATTGACTTTCACGTCAACACGGAGCTGGATAGCAAATTCGAGAATGCCACTTTACGAGTCAAGGTAGATGTCAGTGGCTTTCGGTCGGTCGAGCTGAAACTCCTGGACTCTAAGCCACAGGAAGTAGTGTCCAAGACGCTGGAGATTTTCAAATCGGGCGAGTTTACACTAGATGTAGAAAATCCCCACAAGTGGACTGCGGAAACACCGTATCTGTATCATCTTGTGCTCAATTTTCTGGGCGATGATAAGAGCAGCATAGTGCAGCGCATAGGGTTCAGAACAACGGGTCTCATTGACGGCGTGTTCTGCATCAACGGGAATCCCGTCAAGTTCAGAGGCGTCAACCGCCATGAGCACCATCCCGACCATGGCCGTGCTGTACCCTACGATTTCATGAGACGAGATCTGCTCATCATGAAGGCGCACAATATAAATGCCATTCGAACATCCCACCAAATCAACGACCATCGGCTCTACGACGTTGCAGACGAACTGGGGCTATGGATCCTTGACGAGGCCGATCTGGAGTGCCATGGCTTCGAGGCCGTTGGAAGGGACCCAGCGAGCTACACGTCTGATAACCCGGCCTGGAAGGAGCAGTATGTCGACCGAGCTCGCCAGATGGTTGCCCGTGACAAGAATCATGCAAGCGTCATCATGTGGTCACTTGGTAACGAGTCATTCTACGGACGTAACCACCAAGCCATGTATGATACCATCAAGCTCATGGACAATACTCGTTTAATCCACTACGAAGGCGACGGGAATGCGCAGACGGCCGACCTCTTCAGCCGCATGTATCCCGATCTTGCCTTTATTGAGTCTTTTGCCAAAGAAAGAGACTGGAAGAAGCCCCTCGTTGTGTGTGAATTCTTGCACTCGATGGGGAATTCTGAGGGAAACGCAAAGGAGTATATCGACTTGTTCTATAGATATCCGCGACTCATGGGTGGGTTTGTCTGGGAGTGGGCAAATCATGTGAGTATGCCTGCTACTCTGATCTTCCTCTTCTCTCGACCAGCCTTTGTTTGTTCTGCATGTGTGTTCTGACGGGCAAGTTAGGGCCTTCGCACCAGGACGGAAGACGGCGAAGAATTCATGGCGTACGGCGGTGATTTTGGAGATGAACCCAACGACTACAACTTTGTAATGGATGGTCTTTTGGTATCGGAGCACAACATGTCCTCCAACATTACCGAGTACGCCAAGTCGATTGAGCCAGTGCAAACACTGTCTCTTCATCATCACGACATGACGGTTGTGAATCGTTATGACTTCCTGACTCTTGATCATCTAGTTGCGGAGTGGTGCGTAGTTTCGGACGGGAAGAAGCTTACGGGAGGGCGAGTCAACATACCCAAAGGTGAGTTGCGTTTTCAGTAATTGTCTAAATTGTAATGCCCTGCGCACACACGTGGGGTCATGGATGCAATTCTGACAGTGACTGTCACTTTTTAAAAAAAAAATTAATTTTTTTATCCTTGCAGGCGTCAAACCACACACAGAAGCCATTGCCACCGCAGAAGGCTTTCACGACGGAATGCTGCGCGAAATACACGGTGAGTGCTACTTGCAAGTCCGATACAGGAACAAGTTTGAGACGAATTGGGCCCCTGCCGATCACCAGGTAGCGACGGGAGAGCTGCGGGTGTCGAAGCCACTCCTGTCAATGCCATCCAGGCTGTTGAGCCACCGATGCCGAAACCAACCATGCAAATGGCGTCAGAGTCTCTCGTCAAAATCAGCTCTGCGTCTGGTGAGTCGGTATGGACCATTGACGCCGTGACGGGCACGCTCGTCAGCTGGAGACGCAGGACCACCCTCTCTGATGTCGAGCTTATCAGCGAACCAGTTACCATGGACTTCTACCGCGCATTGACGGACAATGACCGCGGAGGCCACGGACGAGAATGGCGGCACAGGCGGCTGCATCAAACATCATCGCACGTCAAGCAGGTGCGACTCGACAAGGTCAAGAATGGCATCGTGGTGGAAATCAAGCAGCGCATCGCCCCCCAGCACTGGCCTGGGCCGTCGACACCACCTGGACGTACCATTTCCGAGGCGAGTCGGTGGCCATCAACGTCAGGGGCAAGCCACACGGCGCGAATCTGCCGTCGACTTTTGCACGGATTGGCATCACCGTGGGCCTGTCCGGTGCGGACCGGGTCAGATGGTGGGGCCGCGGGCCGGGCGAGTCGTACCGGGACAAGAAGCATTCTCAGCTGCACGGCAACTGGGTGTCGAGCGTCGACGACCTGTGGGTGGACTACGAGTTCCCCAAGACGGCGGCAACAGAACCGACGTCCGCTGGGTCGAGATCCTCGGGGACAAGGGCCGGCTGCTGCGCGCCAACTTTGGGGACCTGGACGGGGCCAGTTTCTCGGCGGCGCACTATTCACCAAGGGACGTGGACGAATGCACGCACCCGCACGAGCTGCACAAGCGAAGGCGCGAGGACACGATTGTCAGGCTTGATTGGGCGCACCACGGCCTGGGGACGGGGTCCTGCGGCCCGTGGACCCTGCCGCAGTATTCACTCGAGGCGGATCGTGACTTTGGCTTTGATCTTCTGCTGGACTGAGCTTGCAATGTACATACTCGGTGCTCGGTATATAAAGAGGACACCAGACGCTGCCAAATAAATGACTTGCTTCGATGTCGTCTACTCCGTATGCCCCGTGTGCTTTGTCATCTCAGCTGCAGGCGACGCCGTTCTCGATCCTGATTCAGATGTCCAACCACGGGCAGGAAGGAAGGATCCCAATGCCCCTTGCAGGCGCGCCGTCCAGCGGGCGATGTAGGGGCTGCGATCAGATGCTACAGGCGGAGACGGGATGGAAGGAGCAGAGACGAGATGGGGGTGTTCTTGGTGATCTTGGTGCTGGTAAGTTCATTGGTCCGTTTGTCAGTCGGCTCTGGTTGGCGCCATAATAGCGGTCTGTCTGGCGGCGGGTACAGTGGGGTGTACCTTGACACCCGCTGGACGTGGGGCAGGGAGATGTCGCACGTATCACGTGACTAGATAAAGATGGCTTACAACGATGCAATAGAAAGAGATTCCCCTAAGATATGGTATAAAATAAAGATATTAATTATCCTTATCTAGCATATAAAGAAGAGGTAGAAAGTGTGAGGCCCCGCTCCCAACACGGGTGCACCCCGCGACACACCATGCCCTAGGGCTAGGTCCACGTAACGCTAGCGAACCACTAGCTATAAGATAGCGGTCTATATACACTACACACTTAGACCTAGTAAGCTTTAGTTAATATATAGAGTGCCCTATACCTCTTACCTAGCTATCCTCTTATTCTTATAATTCTAAAGCTTTAATACTAGCTACCTAAGAGTAATATAGGGGGAAGAACTATATAATCTAATAGGGTAATACTAGTAAATAACTAAGACTAACCTTCTAAGGGTAATAGTACTATAGCTATAGGTATAACCTCTACCCCTAGTATTACTAATACCCTAACTAAAGAAGGAGAAACCCCTTTAGACCTCTTACCCTTACTACTTATTAAGTAGTAATAGTAAAATAAATTACCTAGCTAGAAGAACTAAAGAAGCTATAAGATAAGGAATAAGAACTTATTAAGTTACTCTATCTAAATATAGGGAAAGAATAAGTAAAAAGGCTATAAAGATTAAGCTTATTCTTAAGTAAGAGTAATAAGAAAGTTAAAGTCTAGAATATTATTAAGCTTACCTACCTTACTAACCTATAGAAATATAAGATATAGATTAATAATCTTAACTATACCTTTAATAGAGTAAGATATAAGTATATATATAATTACTAAAAGATTCTCTTTATACTTAACTATATATATACTAATTATAGAGTAAGATAGGACTAATACCTTAAGGAATAGCTAGCTAGTAGCTATAAAGAACTTAAAGATAACTAGAATAAATTCTAGACTTAGATACTTATATTACTTAAAGACTCTATAAACTATAATATATAGATTACTAAGTAATTAGAAAATATAAAGTAATATAAGGGCTAGAGCCCTATTAAGTTTAGTATTTACTTAGATTTACTAGAGAAATACCTAGAAAAAGCCTCTAAAAGTCCTATATACTTATATTCTTTATAAAACTACTTCCTAACCTATAAAACTATATTAATCTATATACCTTTATTATTAGAAAGACTAGAGAGAAGGTTATATAACTTACCTAGTGGTTTTAGGAGGTAATACTAAGGAGTAAGTAAAGATATAAGTATTCTAAGGATAAGGGGTTTTCTAAGAACCCCTAATACTATAGATATAACTCCTTATATAGCTATAGATTTAATAGAGATTAAAAAGATAAAGAAAAAGAAAAACCCTAGCTATAGCTCTAAATAATAAGGAAGTTAAAGAGAAAAGATATTACTATAACTATAATAGTACTAAATATATAGTATACTTTTATAATAAGCTAAAGAGAGAGTATAAAAAAGACTAGGGAAACTACTAAAGGTAAAAGTAAATACCCTTACTTCTATCTCCTAAGCTAAGGTACTAGTAAGGTATTACTTCTATACACTAATTACTATTTATAGGCATAAAGATATTTAAATAGCAGTAAATCTAGATAGTTATACTAAGGTTAATATTATTAGTACTAAATTTATAAAAACCTATAAGCTAAATAGGGCTAAGATTACTATACCTATCCTTAAGGTAATAGGGGCCCTTATAGTTCCCTAATATAGTATTTATAAGGTACCTATTATAATTAAAGATTTAAGGAAGAAAGAAAAGGATCTTAAGCTACTATATATAGCTATAAATAAAGACCTAAGAGTAGAGGGAAGTTCTATATTAATTAGAATATATATACTAGTAGAAAAGCGTATATACCTCTATTTATACTTATAAGAATAGTAGTTTAAAAAATAAAGAAAAGCCTTTTTATTAATAATTCCCTATAAATTTACTAAAGTAATATATAATAAGATAATTATATATACTATTATAGGAGTTATAAAGGATAAGTTTATTACCCTTAAAGATAATAAGGAGGTAAAAGCCTATAGAATAGTTAGTAATATCCCTAAAGAACTATATAAGTTTAAAGATATATTTATATTAGATAAGGTAGGAAGCCTTCTATTAAGAAAGTTAATAGACTATATAATTAATTTAGTACCTAATACTATACTACTATATAGACCTATCTACCCTCTCTCCTAAAGTAAACTATAGAAACTCTAAGAGTATATTAAGGATAATCTAGTAAAGGGCTAGATAAGACCTTTAAAGAGTCCTATAGGGGCACTAATCCTATTTATACTAAAGAAGGATAGAACACTCTAACTATATATAGATTATTAGGGACTTAATAGGGTTATATAGAAGAATTACTATACTCTCCCCTTGATTTTAGAGATCTTAGATTAATACTAAGGGGCCTGCTTTTTCTTAAAAATTAATATTAAAAATACTTACTACTAAATCTATATTAAAGGGGGTAATAAATAGAAGACTACCTTCTATATATACTATAGGCACTATAAATATCTTATTATGCCTTTTAGGCTAATAAATACCCTAGCTACCTTTTAAAGTTATATCTATAAAGCGCTTTAGGGGTTAGTTAATATAATTTATATAGTATATCTAGATAATATCCTTATCTTCTTAAAAATATAGGAGAAGCACACTATATATATTAAGGAAGTCCTAGAGTGTATATAACTAGTAGAGCTATATACTAAGCCCTCTAAGTGCTTCTTCTATTAGGAATCTATAGAGTTTCTTAGGTTTATCCTATTAGTTAATAGGATTTTAATAGATATAAGTTAAGTTAATATAATTTAGGACTAGAAGAAGCTAATAAGCTTTAAGAATATATAGTTATTCCTTAGGTTCTATAACTTCTACTAATAGTTTATCTATAGATACTCTAGGATTATAGCACCCCTATATATATTAATAAAAGGCAGTTAAAATAGTATTTAGACTAGGAAGTTTATATTTAAAGCAAAGGAATAGCTAGTATTTAACTAGCTAAAGGATATATTCTAGTAAGCGCCTCTGCTTTATTATTATAACCTAAGTTAACTAGTGCGTATTAAGATAGATACTTTAATCTTTATAATAGTAAGGATCCTATCCTAGTAGGATAATAAGGGCTATTAGTATTTAGTAGCCTTTTAGTTAAGGAAGTTTATAGACACTAAATATAACTATAGTATAGCTAATTAAGAGCTACTTACTATAGTAGAGTTATTTAAACACTAGTAATACTATATTAAAGGCATAGTAAGCCTAGTAAAGGTTCTATTAGATTACTATAATCTATAAACCTTTATAAAGTAGCTAAAGTTAAATAAAAGGTAGGTAAGATAGTGTATATTTCTCTACCCCTTTTACTTTATAATTAAGCATAGACTAGGGAAAAGTAACCCTATAGATACACTATTAAGAAAGTCTAATTATAAGGGTAAACCTATTATAAATAAGGCGCTCCTACTAGAACTTTAGAGAAAGATAGTAACTACTAAAGAACTAGTAGAAGAGATACTAATATATTAAGGAAGATATAATAAGATACCTTTAGGGAAGGAAAATATCCTAGTCTTATAAGAGGAGTAACCTAGTAAGATACCTTTAGGGAAGGAAAATATCCTAGTTATAAGAGAGAAACCCACAGAGGCTAGAGTAGCCTAGTTAGATAGTGCTATAAAGCATATAGGCTAGTTAGCTACTAAGGATCTAGTAAAAGATTAGCTAAATAAGGGTAATTTTAAGGAGAAAGTAGCGTGTATTTAAGGTATTAATATATAAGAGATTTAGGGGGCTATTATATTACTAGATCCCTACTAATCTAAGCTAAATAAACCTTTAGCATAATTACTATAGAAGGCATAAGACTAAGATCTAAATCTATAAAGGTAAAGTAGTAAGGTAGACTCCCTAGTAAAAGGAAAGGGAAAAGCTAGTTTATAGTTATATAGTAAGAAAGGCCTTCTAATATACTAAGACTAGGTAGTTATTCCCTAGGAGCCTATCTTATAATAGGAGCTCCTATAGCTATACTATAATAATTCACTAGTAGGTTACTTTAGGACTAAATATACTCTTAAGCTCTTAAAGTGCTACTTCTAGTGGCTAGTAATAAGTAAGTCTATATTAGACTATATTATAAGTTATAGTATATACTAATAGGTAGTAGTATAAAGATATTACCTATATAGATCTCTTAAATCCCTACTAATACTAAGGTAACTATAGGTAGAAATCTTAATAGATTTTATTATAGGCTTACCTATATTATAGATAACTAATTAAGTAACTAATATAATCCTAGTAATTATAGACTAATTTACTAAGTACTCTATTTTCCTCCTAGTATTAACTATAATTAACGTAGCTAAACTAGTAAAGCTATTTTATTAAGAGATTAAATTATAATTTAGACCACTAGAAGGTATTATATTAGATAGAGAATCTATCTTTATAAGCTAGTTCTAGTTAGACTTATACTACCTATTCTATATTAAATAAAGGCTATCTATAGCGTTTTACCCTTAAATAGATAGGTAAATAGAGCGGATAAACTAGGTACTTAAGCACTACCTTTAATACTTTATTAGAGAGAATTAATAAATATAGCTAAAACTACTTCTAATAGCTTAATTTACTTATAATAATATAGTTAATAAAATAACTAGCTACTCCCTAAATTACACGCTTATAGGCTATTTACCTAAGTTTTACCTAGCTCTTAAGGGCAAGATTACTAAAGGGAAGGTACTAGAAGTATATATATATATTATAAAGCTATATAAAGTTAGAAAATAACTTAAGTAAAGCTAGGGAAAAGCTACTAAAATATAGGTAAAGTACTATAACTAGCGCTACTAGCTATTAATCCTAAAAAGGGAGACTTAGTACTTCTATTAGCTAAGAATATTAGACTTAAAGATATAAAATATAAGCTAATTACTAGATTTATTAGGCTATTTTAAATACTTAATACTATAGGAAAACAGGCCTACTAGCTTATACTACCTAAAAAATATAGTTAATTATATAATATCTTCTATATTAGCCTACTAGAGCTATAGAAACGCTAGGGAAATATAGAGAATAAGGATATACTAATACTAGACCTTAAAGATAAAGATAATAAGTATAAAGTTAAAGAAGTTAAGAATTATAAAAAAACCTATAAAGGTAATAAATACCTAGTAAAATAGAAGGGCTAGCCTAGTAAATATAATTAGTAAATCCTAGTAGAGGATATAGAAGGCACTTAATATATAATTTATATATATTACTAGATAAAAGTAAAGAAAGTTAGTAGTAAGATATAATAAAATTATAGGGAAAAAGATATAAGTTTACTATAGAAAAAGGCTAGTATCTCTAGCTACTATTAAAACTCTAATTAAGGGTCTAGGATAAACTACTAAAAAATAAAGAAAAGCTACCCTAAAGGAAGGGTAAAATAACTAAAAAACTCTTAATAGTTATACCCCTATAGGTAAAAAGCATACTATTAATAAAGGCAAACTTAGCACTATTCTTATCTACCTTAATTACCTCCTTTATAGTATAGTAAAACTAATATATTACTATAGCCTAGGCTACATAGCCTAGGTTAGAGGGCTAGAGCTAAAGGACTATCTTTACCTCCTAGGCGCTTATAATATTCTCTAGGTCTCCCTATAAAAGAGTTAGTAAAAGATTAGTAAAAATATAATAAAGAGTTATATATAAACTATAGCTAGAGGGGCTAGAGTAGTAGAAACTATAGTAACTTAAAGTTACTAGTAAAAGACTATATACTACTAGTATATAATAAATATAGCCTATATAGAAATATAAGTAAAGAATAGGCAAATAGCTTATAGATTAATAAACCTAATATACCTTTATAGTACCTATTAATCTAAAGGCTATGTAGTGCGCTATATTAGTATAGTTAAACCCTATAACTAAACTATAGATACACTTAGTAAGCTATTAGTAAGTTACCTCTAAAAATACTAGGATACTATCTTCTTCCCTTATATTAAAGGTAGTATTTATAAGGGCCTAGACCTATTTAAAAATAACTATTAGGTTAGTAAAATCTCTAGCTAGAGTTACTATAGCTTATATAGAAAAGTTAGTAATAAGAGACTATAAAGCATAGGAATAATAGGTAACTTACTATCTTATATATATCTCTATGCTTATTATACTATATATAATATTTAGAAAGCTTTATTTTAGCTATTACTATAACTAAAATATAAGGGAAACTATAGATAATCTATAGGAGTTTAATCTTAATTAGTAGGTTTTTCTTAAACTCTACACACCTAGTGTATAGGTAATATATATATAAATAAAGGTAAAAGTAAATTACCTTTATAGTAATAGTAAAAAGGTAGTAAAAGGTAGGAGAAGAGCTAGTATAATTAAAAGTTTAAAGATTAATTAAAAATAAACTAGCTTTATAAAGGAGAAAAGGAAGTAATATAATAGGGGATCCTAGGTAACTTTATACCTAAGCGCTATATATATTACTAGGAGATAATTACTAGTTATTATTATTATAATATTTTAATTTAGTAATAATTATTATAACTACTAAATAGTAAATAGCTATATTATAGCGGACAAATCTAAAGCTATTTAGGAGCCTAGCTAAAAATAGGGGGCAATTATAAGGCCCTACTCCTAATATAGGTGCACCCTATAACACACTATACCCTAGGGCTAGGTCCACGTGACGCTGGCAAACCACTAGCTATAAGACAGCGGTCCGCATACACTACACACTTAGACCTAGTAAGCTTTAGTCAATATACAGAGTGCCCCATACCTCTTGCCTAGCTATCCTCTTGTTCTCACAGAAAGCTTCCCTTTTATAGAGGGATAGCTTAACTATCTAATACTATACGTGTTATTTATATTATATAAGCTTTCTCCCTTATATTCCTCCCTATATTAGCCTAAATTATAATATAGCATACTACTTAGGTAACACACCCCTAATTAGAGTTAAGGTTATTAAGAGCTATAATTATTATCTAGGCTAGTTAGCTATATAGTGTTTTTATACTTAATAATATAGTAAAGTAAAAGTAAGTAGCCTTACCTTTATTACCTTACTTCTTACTTATAAAAAAGCTCCTTTAATATAATATTTATAGGCTTCCTTTTCTTACCTCTTTATTATACTTTTATTAACTATCCCTATGTTTTAATTAATATAAAACCTAAACCTCTTTATATAATAGCTTAGGCTAGGGAGAAAGTAAATTCCTAGGGGAATAGTCTAACTCCTACCTAGCGTAAGGCTTATATCTTAGCTAATTTAGCTTTAAACTCCCTTCTAAGTCTTAGTATAACCTATAAAGATCCTTCTCCTTCCCTAGTTAGTTTTAAGTAGTTTATTAGTAAGTTATCTTCTCTTACTTAGATAAGAGAAGAGTATTTTATATATATACCTTTATAATTATTATATCCTATTAGGGCATAGGTCTAAGGTAAAAGTATAAGGTATAATTCTCTATAATTTATATAAAAGTAAATAGTTTATATAATACTTTATTTTCTCTCTAGCTATATACTAACTTTATAGCCTAGTATATTTAAACCTTATAGTGCTTTATAAGATATACCTTATAATAGGTGTGTTTAGGCAGGCATTATAGGTAAGGGTAATCTAGGTTACTCTATAAGGTTAGGTCTAGATAATCTTAGAGATACTACTTATATAAGGTTAGTAATATGTCAGGGAAAAACCCCCAACCAAAGACAACAAAACTGACGATAGTGACGGTGACGATGTTAATGCCTGCGCACATCAACGAGGGAGGCAGCGATATTTGCGATCTTCGGCATAGATCGAATCGGTTAAAAGGGGTAAAAAGGGCCATAGCTAGTAAGCTAGGCAAAACACCATATCGGGATTCATGTCATCTTATTAATTTAAACAATCCAAGCCAAAGGCAACAAAGGGAGAGTTGATTTTCTATGAAAAAGAGAGGAATTCTAGGGGTTTTTATCTAGCTAGGCTACGGACCTAGGGGATTGAATTGACCCGACGGACCTGGTAGACCTGATGTGTAATTTCCGACGAAGCCGATGATAGTGGCTGAATTGATCCGACGATGCCGGCGATGCCGATGATATCGATGATTGAGGGGGTACAATTCCAGCCACACAGTAATTACTATTATTAGCCTCTATATAATACTTATATTCCCCTTACTAAGTAGATATTATTAGCGCTAAATAATAATGCTAAGGTAAGGCGCTTTTAACTACCTTTTCCCTTACTTATTTTCTTACTATTATATAGATAGTTAAGTAACACTATAAAGCGCTATAACTCTAATTAGAACTTATTATAAAGCTAGATTTTATATATAATAAGGTTATTTCTAGTGCTAGGGCTAAAGTTTCTATTAGGGGCTCTTTAGTAATATCTAAGGAGAAGGTAACTATAGTAATAGCTTATCTTAAGGAGGTTATTTGCCTTCTTATATAAGTTCTTTTTTCTTTTATTTTAGACTAGCGTTTATATATATATTTTTATATAGTAGCGTTTTAGCGTTTATATTTTACTAATTATATTTACCTTAGTAGTGCTTTATTTACTAAGAAGGGGGTCTTTATATATTTTTATAGGGTAATTAATTTTATACCCCCTTATTAATATCCCTATAATTCTATAGTAAAATATACGCTTTAAATGCCTTATTAAGTGTATAGATTTCCTAAACTAAGTATTAACCTAAAGCGTTTAAAGTGCTCCTAGTTTAATGCCTTTATAAACCTATTTACTAGCATTTTAGCTATTAGAAAATATATTACCTTAAAGCTTTCTCTCTTAAATTCCTACTTTAACTATATATTATATATATTAATATAGTATAGTTAAGTATTTAATTGCTTACTCTTATTAAGTATAAGTTAAATTATTTATTAATTATTATAGTAAATAACCTAATCTTTATAGGTATTAAATCTAATGTCTTTAAATAAATACTATAGACTTATAGTCTCCTTTACTATTTACTATAAAGTAAGTAATTTAGCTTCTATTATAGATATTATTACTATAAATTAGTATATAGCTTTCTAGATAATTAGCCCTTTAAAGAGAGTAATTAGGTAACCCTATAATAATCTACATATTTCTTAGTTATTAGTAAAAGATATATTACTAAATATCTAAAGAGCCTATAGCTTAGTTATCCCTTTAAAGTATAAAGTAAGCTTACTTATTATAACTAAGTAGTAAATAGCTTAGTCTATTACTTTTATATACTTTAGACCTAGGTTTATAAGATACTATAATAGCTTTACTACTATAAAGGCTATATCTAGTCTAACTATAATTATAGTATATAGGATTAATTTAATCTTCTCTTAGTATACCTTTATTACTTACTTCTTAGCTTTACCTATAAATTTATAATACTTAATTACTAGGATTAGGATAGTAAGAAAAGTCCCTTTTCTTACTTACCTAAATTTTTCCCTAATCTTATTAATATAGGCCTTATAACTAAGGTATACTCTTTAATATACCCTATCCCTAATAATCTAAATCCCTAAGAAAAAGTATACCTCTCCCTTATTATCTAAATTATATACTTCCTTTAAACCTTTAGAGATATAGTTAGTAATCTTAATATTATCCTTATAGAAAGCTATTAAAATATTATTTATAAAGAATATAAGAAAAATATCCTACTCTTTTATATAGAATAAGTAAGGCTTCTTATTACTTACTTTAAGCCTAAGCTCCTTAAGTTACTTACTTAATTCTTTAAACTAAAGCTAGGGGAATCTCTAAGCCTATATAAAGCTTTAAGTAATTCTATATATTCTCTAAGTATCTTATAACTATTAGGAAGCTTATAAGTAATAGGAATTATATCCTTTCCTTACTTTATATAGAGAAATATATTCTTTATATTATATTACCTTATTTCTAGGTTAAAGTGTGCTACTAAAGCTATAAATATATAAAATATATATATAGCTAGTATTACTATATAAGTTTACTTAATTATAGAGCTTTCCTATATATCTTTATAAATATATATATATACTTTAAAGCGCTAAAGAATACCCTTCTTATTAAATTTATATAAATAAACCTATTTTAGTAGTAATAGGTATAATTATACTATAAAGTATTTAATTTACTTCTATATTCCCTATTCCTTTAGCTTATTAATCTCTTTATCTATTACTTTAATTTACTTTTCTCTAAATAGATAATTCTTTACTTCCTTCTAATTCTTTAGAGGATTTATAAGATTAGACTAATATATTATACTAGTCTTTATCTTTTACTTAAGGAGTAACTTATTTTCCTTACTATAATAAGTATTAAGCACTAAATATACTATTATAATACTTTTATACTCCTAGTCTTCTTTTTTCTTTATACTTACTATATATAGTAGTCCTAGCTTTATATAAAGCTTCTTTAAGTTCTAGAGATTACTAATAAGAATATTATTAGGCCTCTTCCTTCTTCTTTTACCTAGTAAGCTATAATCTAAAATAAGGCCTTACTCTCTCTTCTTTTATAACCTTAAGCTAGTATAAATACTATCTTATAATATTTCTATACTAAGACTCTCTTATAAGGCTTTTAACCCTTTATCTTATACTTTTATTAAGCTTTTTATATAAGTAGCTAGTCTATTATTTACTCTAGAAGCTTCTACTAGTAGCTAGGTAATCTCTCTTTTAATATCTAGCTTTATTAAATTCTCTTCTAGAATTTAAGGATTTTAGCTATATTAAGCCCCTACTATTAAATCTATTTTACTTTTTTAAGCGCTTACTATTAGAGTCTTATACTTCTCTTTACTTAATTAAGTGCCTATATTATAAAATAAGTACTTTATTCTCTCTAGTATTTAATAAGGCATTTAAAGTCTAGATAGCTCTAGCTATACTACTTCTTTAATAGTCTTAGTGCTTTATAAAGCTTTTACCCCTAAGTTTAAATGCTTAGTTAAATCTATTATAATAATATTATTTAGTATAAGAAATAGGTTAATTTCCTTATCTAAATCTATATTAATTTTAAGGAAGTAGAATTATTCCTTAAGCTTATTAATTAACTACTTTACTATACTCTTCTTAATATAATTATAGAAAATAGACTTATTAAATATAATATTCCTTATTATTATAACCTTTCCTAGCTTTAGGATCTATATTTAATAGATATTAAAGGTAAAGTACCTAATAAGATATTTAATATATTCCCTAGGATATGTCTTATAATACCTATAGTTATAGCCTGCCTTATAATCCCTTTTTATAGGATATGCGTAGTAGCTATATATATATAACTTACTCTAATTAGGCCTTAAGTTAATAGAAGGCTCCCTAATTAGTAAGTAAGTGTTATTATAAAACTAGCTTTCTAGGGTTTTAACTAGTGTTTTCTATGTTAATTACTATATAGGACTAATATTATAAAGGTATACTACTACTTATATACTCTCTAGCTATAGATTTAATAGGAGATTTATACCTATAAGTATTATATTTAATTATAATATAATTACTTAATTTACCCTCTTAGTATGCCTATTTAGCTTATAAGTGTATAGAGGCGTAAGCTCTAGTTCTATGCCTTATAAGCATGCCTACTATTAAAAGATTATATTCTTTATTTAACTAATAATAGCTCCCTTATTATCTTATCTAATCTTAGTAATTAATAACCTAAATTAATATATAACCTATTATTTAAAGTAAATTAATATATTAAATACTATTCCTTATAACTTATTAGGAAGTATATATACCTATACTATCCCTAAGTATTTATTCTTAATAACTAGTAACTAATTTATACTATTATAACTAGGCTTATAGTCCTAAAGATCCTAGTAAATTCTCTAAAAAGGCCTTAGTAACTAATATTATAGTAGTCTCCTAGATATAATTTAATATATATATATAAGTAAATATATTTTATAGTTTTTTTATACTATTCCTTATAATTATACTCCCCTTATATAGGTATAAATCTTACTAAGAGTATCCTTTCTAAGGTACCTAAAATATAGGTGCTAGAGTTCCTTAGGGTTTACTTAAGGTAAGTAAGGTTCTTTACTTAGGTACTTATACTATAAGTATTATATATATATATTATTTAATCTAAATATAGAGAAAATTACTAAATATAAAGTAATTACTACTATCTTTAGTAAAGGCATTAAGTAACTAAAAAGAGGCTTATATTAAAGGAATATAATATTATACTTTCTCTAAAGCTTTACTAGTACTATACTATTATCTATAAGTCTAATATATAAGAAGCTATTTACTTTATAATACTATATACCTTTCTTAAGAAAAAGACTCTTTAATATAATATTTATATAAAACCCTTTTACTAAAGTAATATTTTATAATATTAGGTTCTTTATCTAAGATCCTTATAGTCTATTTAAGATATTCTTAATAATATATATACCTCTCCTTAAAATCTAGAAAGAGATTATACTTACTTTAAGGAAGTTATTATATATTTTATTAAATATACTAGGCTTAAAGTAGTCTATATTATTTATAATATATAAAGCACTATAATTATTAAAGAGTATACTCTTAGAGAGTATATATTTTATATTACCTAGTATAGTATAGCTTCCCTTTAGTAATACCTCTTTATTAATAGTTCTTAGGTTAATAATAGCTATAGTAATTACTCTAGGATATTTATTCTTATAATCTTTTTCTTTCCTTTTATCTTCTAACTATCTTTTACTATTTTAGTATATAGGTTTTTCTAATCCTTACTCTTATAGTACCTCTTAATTTTCTTATAATTATACTTATTTAAGGGCTTAAATCCTTTACTTATCTTACTAGTTATTATATAGTAAAGAACTTAGTAACTTTAAGGATTCTAGCTATAAAAAGCTATCTTTTCTAAATAATAAGGGTATTTCTTTAGTTCTTTAGTGCTTTTCTAACTATTATTAAAGCACTTACTAAGAGTTATTATATAGCTCCCTTTACTAGAATTTATATTTATAATTTATATTACCTTATAGTATTTAGTATATTTAGAAGTAAGTCCTTAAAGAGTTATATTTATAGGAAAAGAGTTAGTAACTTAAATAAGCTATATAATTTTATTCTTTACTTATTAAGAATTAAAGCATACTTTAATTACTTAAATAAAATTATAGATTATATTAAGTCCTTAAACCTTATTAATCTTATATAAAGAGGCTTTTTAATATAGCTTATCTTACTACTTAATCTAATACTTAAATTATATATTTATATATTTAGCTTCCTATAGGTAAGCTATATACTTTATTAAGATTTTTACTCTAATAATTATAAGTCTAGGTAAAAACTTCTTCTTAAGACTAATTATAATTTAGTAAAGGGTAGAATTTTTCTTCTTTAGTGGTTTATTTATATAATCTTACTTAATTATATTAATTATTATTATATAAGTATTAGGATTTATAGTATTAGTAATCTAAGTACTAATAGTCCTTTCTCTTAATTTAAGTAACTTATATAATTAATACTTAATATTATATTTATAAGAGAGAAATATAAGAGCTTCTTAAAAGGAGATTAAATCTAATACTATAAGGTCTTTATAGTCCTTTAGTTTAATTATAGTAAGCTCTTTAAGGTAGTTAAAGGGAAGCTCTAGGAGCTTTAGATTAACTCTCTCCTAAATCTCCTAACTCTATGCTACTTACTTTAATACTTTATACTATTTCTCTTACTTCTTAAATAATACTAATTTAATATTAGTTCTAAGATTTTAGTTAAGAGAGGTTAAGATATTTATTATAAGCTTAGTTAGTTAGTTAGGTAAGGTATATATATATATACTAGGCTTAGGGGTGTAGTAAAAATTATAGGTAGTAAATCCTCCTAGGCTTATAACTATTATATATATTATATAACTAAATAAAGATAGCTTATAATAATGCAATAGAAAGAGATTCCCCCTAAGATATAGTATAAAATAAAGATATTAATTATCCTTATCTAGTATATAAAGAAGAGGTAGAAAGCTTCCCTTTTATAGAGGGATAGCTTAACTATCTAATACTATACGCATTATTCGCATTACGCGAGCTTTCTCCCTTATATTCCTCCCTGCGTTAGCCTGAATCATAACACGGCATGCTGCCCGGGCAACAGGAGACACCCACTCAGACGCCGTTGATCTGACGCCATGGCAACTTTTTGGAGGGACGTCGACTTCACGTCTCCCATGTTCCACATCACCGCATCTTGTTTTTGACTCTGCTCTTGCCCCTGCCCCTGCCTCTGATGCCCCCGTGCTCATCATCAGCGAGCTGTTCCATCACCCAGCTAACCGCCGAGGCCTTCTCGGCCGCTCTCAGCGACAATGACGTCTTCCACAGACTCTTCAACTCTCTCATTCCCAGTTGGCGATGCCCTCGAAACCCCCGAGGCCTCGAAAGCCACCCCGAGTTGGTCCATACCCTTCAACATAACAGCACCGTGCTCGCCCTCACCGTCAGCCCCGAGCACGACTCAATTTATGCAGGCACGCAAGACGGTGAGATTGTCGTCTGGTCATTGGATACCTTTGAACAGATTCTCCAGGTACAGGCGCACAAGCGCAGTGTGCTGTCGCTCACTCTGTCCCCGGACTCGTCTCTTCTCTTCTCGAGCGCCTGCGATGCTATTATAAACGTTTGGTGCCCCAGGACTCTGCGCCGCCTTCACGAGGTATACGGAGTGCACGACGTTGGTGACATCTTTTGTACCGCGTACAGTCCGCAACAGGAAACACTCTACATCGGTGCCCAGAATTCAACGATTCAGTGGGTGGCGTTGAATAGCCCATCTGGATGCGTCTCGCCCGACTCGCGGAATCACCCAGATCGCCGAGGCCACCCATTCTTTGACTCGAAAGCGATTGGCGGCAGTGCCACGCCGAGACGAAACGAGGACCGGTGGGCTCTGATCCCCGCGCGCGACTCGTCTTGGAGATTGACGGCGGAAGCATCCGCCATTTTGCTCACTACGGTTTCGTGTATTGTATGCTCATGGCAAGAGGTCCCACGGTCAAGGTGGACTCTGACGAGGACGTTCTGATATCCGGCGGCGGCGACGGCACCATTAAACTATGGAGCTTGGGTGGTTCCAGCAGTAGTGGCCGGGATGGAGACGGGTCTGGCCGCATCGAGGAAATCATGACCTTGGGCACTGATGACGCTGAATCCGTCCTGTCACTTGCTCTGGATGGATCCTTTCTCTACGCCGGAAAGCTCGATGGCATCGTAGAGCTGTGGGATTTGGACACGACACAACGCTTGAGAGTGATCAAAGCGCATCAAGGCAATGTGATGTCGCTGCAGATGGGATGGGGTTGCTTGTGGGCCGCATCTACAAATGGATGGGCCAGTGTAAGTCACGACATCTCCCTCTTGTTCGCACTGCTCCATGCGAACACTTCAGTATGACTAACTAGGCATTCCACAGAAATATAGCACGGCCCATTACGGAGCTTATCGCCACGCCTCATCGGGCGACGTTACCCAGAAGTACCAATGTCTGGCTAAATGGCAAGCACATCGCGGCAAAATATTGGCCTCCGCCGTCACAAACTACAAGTCTGGGGAATACTACATCACTGGCGGAAATGATGACAAAATTTCCATCTGGTCTGTGAAAGATTTGGCATCATTATACAAACAAGTCACAACGAACATGAGCAATGACCTTTTATTTGACCCATTGCTTAGCACACTGAACGAATTTGTCTCGTACAAGACAGTGTCCTCCCGCCCCGAATATGCCGAAGATTGCCGAAAAGGTGCTTCGTTCTTGGCCTCGCTATTCAAGGGACTGGGCGGCCACGTTGAAATGCTCGGCACGGAACCGGCACGTAACCCTGTGGTGTATGCCAGATTCTCGGGGAAAAAGAAGCCCCGGAAAATCGCAAGCGAATCCTCTTCTACGGCCATTACGACGTAGTGGCAGCAGACGAGAAGAAAGGAAACTGGGCGACCGATCCATTCGATCTCACGGGAACCAACGGCTTTCTTTACGGCCGCGGAGTCAGTGACAACAAAGGGCCAATCGTTGCCGCATTGTATGCCGTGACCGATCTTATGCAAGCGCAAAAGCTGAATAATGATGTCATCTTTCTCATCGAAGGCGAGGAGGAGTTCGGCTCTAGAGGCTTTGAGGCAGCAGTGAACAGAAACAAGGAGCTCATCGGCCACGTCGATTACATCCTCCTTGCAAATAGCTACTGGCTGGATGATGAAGTTCCGTGCTTGACATATGGGCTTCGCGGAGTGCTTCACGCGACAATCTGCGTTGACTCGCCCCGACCGGATGTTCACTCAGGAGTAGACGGATCTCATCTTTCCGACGAGCCTCTCACCGACTTGACGTGCGTCTTGTGCAAACTGAAAGGCCCCGGGAACCGAATTCAGATCCCGGGATTCTACGACGACATCCCGCCCATCACTGCCGAGGAGGAGGCACGATTTGACGACATTGTCTCAATCATGGTCCATCACCAGTCACAACCGCTCTCCGAACGAAAGCTCAAGTCTTCCATCATGGCGCGCTGGAGAGAACCCAATCTCACGATCCACAAATACAAGGTTTCGGGACCAGACGGCAGTCTCATCAGCAGCCACGCCAGCTCCCACATTAGTCTCCGTCTAGTCCCCGGCCAGGAAGTAGAGGACGTTTCAGAAGCTCTCTCGTGGTATCTGCGCCGCGAGTTCGGCTTGCTCGAGTCCCAGAATCGAATCAGCGTGAATATTGACAATAAAGCGGAGCCCTGGCTAGGCGATCCCAACAACGAGATATTCCGCACTTTGGGCCAGGCCATCATGGATGCCTGGCCCGATCGATTCGATCAAAGCAGCCACCCCGATGGAGAGGCTCAGGCGTCATCCGTGGGCAAGTCATCGAAACCTCGGGAACCACTTCACATCCGGGAGGGTGGATCCATTCCCGCCATTCGATTTTTGGAAAAGGAGTTTGCTGCTCCGGCGGCGAATTTCCCATGTGGACGTGCCACGGACGCGGCTCATCTGGACAATGAACGCATGAGTCTGATCAATTTACTGAAAGCGAGAGAAATATTCGGCAAAGTGTTTGCCCGGCTATAGAGAGATTGCGTTGCGAGACGCGTGTACCATCATACAAGGGCGAGCAAAAATGCAGCCCCGTCGGGCGTTTGAAGGGAAAAACCCTTTCAGCATCAATGTCTATCAATAAAAATCGACAATGTCACACAACAGCTTTAGAGTGCACAAGGCGTACGAGAACAACTCGTTTGCATCACAGCACCACCCACACTATGCACCTGTGTAGTTCAAGATACCCTCTCCAGTCCGGTTGGAAGTTGAAAGTAGCAAACCCTTCCTTGACATTGGGAGCTGACTTCCTCGGAGCAGAGGATGAACGTGTCCAACGCGCACATCACCTCGTCCAACATGCATCAGCTGAAAATCGGTGGCGACCGGGGTCACATTTCCATGACGAAGACGACAAACCCCTGCCTTCAACAGTGTTTGACTGGACAAGGATTCACCGATGCCCCGTTTTGGCCGTTTTCGAACGACGAAATCAATTTCCATCCCATCTGACCAGCCGAGGCTGACAGGTCAAGACCGGCCCGGCCCAACCGTTCTGGGATGAATCAAAGACACTACTCCGTAGTGCTGCATAGATGTAGGACATGACATGGCGCACGCAGGTCGAGGAACCAACAGCCAACACGAGCAACTGCCCGCGAAAACCCTGAATTGCTTTCGTTGCAAGCAACGCGTCCAGCATCGTATCTTCGTAGATGGCCCGAAGAATCACGGGTGTCACCTTGATGATCCGGTTACACCCAGGCTGTTTTGTCACCCCACAGGCCACAGGCTGGTCTTTGACCTGCCGGTTGGTCGACACGATGGGCCATTCTTGTTTGTTACCAGGAGCCTGGGTCACAGGCATCCACCGACAGATGGCCCCTGACCCCCTTGACCCTTGCCGTGTCTGTTGGTTGGCTTGTTCGCTGCAGCAATCGATCGATCGAGTCATGGGTGTGCCAGACTGACTACCGTATGTACACTGTACAGGCACCAGGGCTGTGTCTTGGCTTGCTTGATTCACGTCTTTATTGTCCTGTCTGCGCGTCATCTGCACCTCTTCTTGGTCAGACAAAGTCTCTAGGGCAGCTACTGCCTTCAATGGCTGTCTGCAGTAAACGCATATCCACATGACGCCAGACCAAGATTGTGCGACTGCTTTCAGTCCCCGCATGCTTGTAGCCAGATCTCGGGCCGCATGTGTCACGTTGATGCGGCAAGATCCCGGGCTGTTGATGTCCTTGTCCTGAGCAGACGCCACGGGGCAGGCAGACCGTCACTGCCAACGATAGGAGGAGAGGCTCTGGGTATCGTGCAGAGCGCCGAGTAAACCTGACAGAACAAACAGCCTGCCAAGGCCAAAAGGCCAAAAGGCCAAAAGGCCAAATAGGCGAGTGGGCGGGACTATGAACCAAAAGGACCCTGCCTATGAACGTTACACCAAGGTTTTTTTTGTTTGAGGTTGAACACCAAACCTCCTCCTTCATCTTCTCCTGCCACCTTCTCGCTCGCTCGGTTATGTGTCCTTGGACGTCATACAGCCCATAGATAGGTTTGGAGTTTCCTCCTTTTCATCGTCTTGGCCAGAACGAGCTTTCGTCCCAGATGGGCAGTATGGGGAATTTGCTGGTCAAGGCAGAGGCGACGCCGTCTGCCGATCGTCTCACGGCCATATCAAGACAGATTGGAGAAAATACGCAGATACTAACCGAGAAATTACACGCACAAGGGCTGAGTGCCCCGTCCTACGAGGCAGAAGGCCCTCCGGACTTTCCGTTGACGGGGTCGGATGCCGAAACTCTCAAAGCCCGACAGCAAGTCTTGTCGTTGACGAAGGAGCTGCGAGACTTGGTGCTGGGTCCCCGGGAAGCGTTGAAGCTCATGGCCCTGGATGTAAGTTGCGCCCCCACAAATATATATATACATGTATCGTTCATACCTGGGCCTCATCTGATCTTGACAGATTGTAAATTACGTCCCGTTACACGCCATTTACACATTCAGGATAGCCGAAGCGGTTCCTCAAACGGGATCCATCTCATACGAGGACCTCGCGAGACAAGTCCTCAAGATATCGGGGTATAAGATACCCGCCTCAGAGCTTCGCAGGGTTCTGCGCCTGGCCATGGCCAACAACCTGTTCTGTGAGCCCGAGCTCGGTCACGTCGCACACAATTGCACATCGCTGGTCATGCTGGAAGACGAAGCACTCGCCAGCTGGGTCGGATTATACACTGTTGACCTATTTCTTCCCGTCGGCAACACGGTGACTGCTATGCAGAAATGGCCTGGTTCCGAAGACCTCACTGAAACTGTGGGTGGCCGAAATGGTTCCGTCGATGCGGTTTAAGCAGGGCATTGTGCTGACCACTACTGCCGTCTCTTTAGGCCGTCAACATTTCGTATAGTCATAGAGATACTTTCTTTGATCATACCCAGAGCGATGCAACGAGAGCAAAACGATACGATCTCGCCATGAGAGCTCATGGCTCCCGCGAAGGGTTCGACGTCGTGCACACAGTTCAGAGCTACCCGTGGGCCAAGCTGGCCAGCGCCACGGTTGTTGACGTAAGGATCACCTACCCACTATCATTCCCGGGCATGCTGGAGCCAGTATTTCAAAGCGAGGGGGAGGAAGAATTTAAAAATTGGACTAACATGGTTGATGGGAACTTCAGATGGGCGGCAACGAAGGCCATGTATCAATGGCCATCGCAGAAGAATTCCCTTCGCTATCGTTTGAGGTCCAGGACCTGCCGGGCATGCGATGCGAAAAGACGCTGGGTGAAGTACCAGCTCACTTGGCAAACCGAGTGAAGCTGACAACACACGACTTCTTCAACGAGCAGACGACCGTGGCGGGGGCCTACTTCTTCCGTCACATCTTCCACGCGTTCCCAGACAAGGTGGTTGTGCGGATCCTCAAGAAGCTCGTTCCGGTGTTGAGGCAAGGGGCTCGCGTCATCATCAACGATGTGGTGTTGCCCGCGCCGGGAAGTGTGTCGTTGATGGAGGAGCGCACTTTGCGGTTGCTGGATGTCTTGATGAAGACGGTGTGTAATGGGCGCGAAAGGGAAGTCGGCGACTGGAAGACGTTGTTCGAGAAGGCTGACGCCCGGTTTGCCTGGCAGGGGGCGTGGAAGTCGAGCGGGAATCTGTGGTTTGTCGAGGCTGTCTGGGATGACGGCGGTGAAAAGATGGCCCCATTGATGGCCACGTAATCCGTAATGTAGTCGCCGTTGTCGGCTTGTTGGAGACCAGACGTGACGTCTCACGCGAGCTGTCGTACCAAGACGGGGTTGTCCAGTAGTCCCGATCGTATAATTGATATTGCGGTAAACCGAGCAACGAAGGTATCTAACTCATCACTCTAGTTCCTATTTTCTCACATGACGGCTTCTTTGCCCCGGGGATTTACGCCAGTCCGTCCACTTTCATTTCCCAAGGAAGAAAAGAAGACTGAAAAAAAAAAGATTTCAGAAGCTAACCACCTACACCTTCGCCCTCGACCGCGTTCCATCACCGAGACTTTTAGAAAAATTCCACCGCCATAGTAGCGTGATTACTCGAGGCGACCATCTCACCGTCTTGCATCAATGTCCATGCTCCCATGGCGAATCGCCTTGCTCACCGCCCTCATTCTCGTTGTCGTTGGCCTGCTCTGGATCCCGAAGTCGCGCTGCTGGGCCCGTGGTCTGGCAGCAAAGAGCCCGAGAGCGGCAGACAATGAAAAGCAGGCAGAGCCAGAGCTACCGTCTGTCAGGTGTCTTACCAGCACCAAAACCTCCTCTCGGGCTAGACAAGCTCTGCGACGGGATATCGTCCTAGACGGTCCTCGGGTTGTCATATCCGAGAAGCATGTACCCTGGCTCAATTGATGAAAGGAATGTCCGTTTTTCAGACTTGTAGTCTCTTCATGGTCCGGATATCTCCCATTGTCGCCCCGAGCATCGCGGTGTCAGGAACGAGAGCTACCTGGTTCCCTTGCTTCGATGTTGATGCTCGTGGCCAGGACGATTAAGCAAGCATACATGTCGTGAACGGGATGAGCCAAATGGAACGACTCATGCTAGCGGAGTTGACACGAGCAGAACTTGTCGATGACAGGCCGCCCGACAGAGGCACCGGCGGCGGGAAGACAAGATATTCCAGGTTGAATGGCGGTGGAGGGAATGATTCGGGGGCAGGCACAGCAACGTTGGGATGACACCTGGTGCACCTTGTGTTCGGAAGATTTGCTGGTTAGAGCTTCGTGGGATTCGTACGGGTCGTCGGTTATGCACTCGTTTACATGGAGAACCGATAATCTGGGCCAAGGGAGATCGCATCGCCATGTGGCCCTCGCCCTGTTCAGCTCTCTGGGGAGTTCCCACTAATCCGTATCGTAGACGGGCCCTCATCATTGGTGGACTGAACTATGGCAGTATCCACAGCTCGCCGGCGTCGAACTTCCTTAAAAGCAGGACAATGTGCTAAACCTGTCGCCCTGATTAATGGTTTGGCATGCAACTGACTCACGAAGGCGCTAACAAAAGACTTTGCAACGGGCACGTGCCACCCGCGCCTACGAGAGCGAGAGAGGTTCAATGAATGAATCGGGGCAAGGACAGCGGACAGCGGACAGCGGACAGCTTCTCACAGGCTGGATTTTCCGGGTGCCAATTCACTATTGGCTAAATTGTTGGAGCAAACCTCTCTCTTGGTGACGAGCAACGAATCCAGCCATGACTTCGGACTGGAGATGCAGCAGCCGTCACCTCATCACTTGTCGAGATGCACAGCCAAGGGCGCACCGCAGCTACGCGCCCGTGCTGACTTTCCAAGACACGAGCATTTCCCTGCTGGAGAGAAATGTAGGGCGTCTGATTGGTACAAGCCTCGCTCCCGAGACAAGGCATGGACCCGTGCGGATTAGTAAGATGCTGTCTGGTTGCTGTCCGGTTGCAGTCGACATCGTCAGTCTAGCAGTCACGGTTCCGCCAATGCTGTGTAGCGCAGCCAGACCTGCCTGTGCTCCTGCCGATAGTTGCTTTTTCCTGTCCCAGCAAATCGGCCGATAAGCGTCAACTCCATTCCCATGTTGGTCTGGCACCTCGCAAGGGATGTGGTGTGCTCCAGTCCAATCCACGTCTCCGACTCGCGATGGTCGAAAAAACCACTTGACACTTGGCCGACGTACCGGACGCCGCCCTTGAACGCTCTCTTTGCCCCGGAGATGCTCTGTCAGAAACTCCGGACTCCGCACGTCACTGGAAATTGCCATCTCGTGCTCCCTCCGATGTGTGTCAGGCCTGGAAGCAGCTGAGCCAACACCAGTCGGCAGGGAATTGCTCAGTACATGCCGGGTACTTTGTACGGCCTTCATCTCCATCGATCAACCGCCCCCCCGCCCAAACCACGGGTTGCCCGCACCTGCCCTCCCTGCTAACTGCCCACTTTTCGGCGTCTCCTTTTGCTTGGGCCGCCCAACTGGCGAGGCCCGTTGTGTCGTTGGCCGCCTCCTCTGATTCAGCGCGAGGTTCACGCGCTCGTTTTCTCGTCTGTCAAGCCCGGACCATCAAGGCTTGCAACGTACAAAGCCTACAAACCTATACACGACAAGACGTCTGGCTCGACTTCACCACTCTGTACGTGTCGTGCCATCATTGTGTCAAGATAATCGTCGGGGCTCAACTGCCCGGCGCTGAATCCACCGCCTCTTCCTGTCTGCCGGCTCCGGCGTTGCCTCTCTCGCAGACATACCGGCCATGACACCGTCACCGATGCCCTCCGGCCAGGAGTTGGAGCCACGGCGCCCTCGAAGCGCCCAGACAGTGTCCGTCAACATAGCCGAAGGATCCAAGGATAATGGACGACGATTTCAACTCCAAGTCAGCGAGTGCGTTGAGACCAAGACGGTCACCACCACCACACGGCTTACTCGACAGTTTCCTCGTGTCTTTCTCCGTGACCCGGCCCCGCTCGAAACTCTCGACACCAAGGAGTATCCATTAGCCTTGAAGCCAACGCCACCGGAATTGCTGCAGTTTTCTTACGAAGCCCCCGACGAGGAACGCCTGGACGAAGAAGCCTTTGATGGTGAGGATGAAGACGATGTCCTACAGAACCGAAACCGTGGGCAAGAAGCGGCAAAATTGGTACGTTGCACATATCACCACATGCATGCCCCTCTGGCGGCAAGATTATGCAGACAAGCCATGTCGAGCGACAGGAGGCCGCCGCGGGCGTCATTCCTCTTTTTGACTTATATATGCTGACTGTCAATCGATGAAAAGCAGATGAAACCACTGACAACTGGTACTCTAACCCCAACTGCCGTCAAGCTTGAGCCGGGCCTTCACGAAACCCCAATACAAAGTCGAACTAGCCGGTTGTTGTCACGCTCTCCCTCGGAAGGGTACACGCGCCAGACTCGACAGGCTCGTGCTAGCGTCGTGGGATCACCAACTGCCATTGCGTCCCAAACGCCTCTAGGGGCTTTCTTTACACCCCGAACATCCCAAAGACTAGCCAGGTCCTCCAACCTCCATGCTGTATCAGATAAGCCCAGGCGGCCGATAACACAAGGAAGCTCGACGGCTACAGGTCTCGCTGGCAGCGGCAACACATCCGCCAACGGCGCGCTGACTTCGAGCCGTCGCGATGTCGGAGAACGACTGTCCCGAGGAGGATCCGGCTTTCTGGCCACACCCGACACTTCGGAGCTCATCAGCTCCCCCAGCGAAACCGTTCCTCCCAAGCCGATCGTCTCCAGGCATCTCCTGATCCGTTGCAGGTGCCGACCGGCACTTGTGATGCTGCCAGCCCAGCAGGAAGCGATTCGCACACTGTCTTCAGTAGCAATGTTGCTACACCCCCATCACAGACGCGGAGCCCGAGCCTTTTGGAGACGCAGATGACTCGCTCCAAGACTCTCTTCGCGCTGCTCTTCAGCACAGGCCTACAATTGACGTCGTGGCTGCGCAGGATGCAAGTTTACCCAGTCCGAGACTGTCCCCGACTTTGGCCGCCTCTCAGCTGCACACCGCTGAGTCTGACGGTGGTGCTCAGTCAAGCTTTCAAACATCGACGACTGATAACATCTTGTCCTGGGCGGATGAGTCCCATCCACGAGAAGATTCCCAGCCCCCGCAACTAATTCATCCATCTCAAGCACATGGTGACCGCCGAGTCTCAAAGCGATCAGCGTTTGGAGATTTTCATCGTCCTTTCGCCTTTGACACCCAGGGCCTTCTCGAGGCCTTCGATTCAATGAAGACGGAAATGAAGACGTTCATGATGTATCAGTTTCTGCGTCGGTGCCCGCGTCCTACGCTGCGAGTCATTGCAAATGCTGTGAACCCGGCCCTCAAGTGCGACTTTCTTAGACAGCTTCCCTTGGAACTTGGGTACCATGTCCTTGCATTTCTTGACCACGGGGACCTGTGCAGAGCTGCCCAAGTTTCCAAGCACTGGCGCAACATTGTGGATCGTAACGAAACGGGCTGGAAAGAGCTCTTGGACAGCGATGGCTACTCCATGGCGCCTGGTGAACTGAGCAAGGCTATCGTGCAAGGCTGGGGCTGGCAAGATCCTGTTGGCGCTTCCGGCTATGAACAAGATCTGAGCATGCATGGGCGTCTTACTGCCTCCGAGTATGAGCTGACGCGAGCTTTCCGAAACGATGCTGCCCCCAGGTCTTCCAGGAGCTCCAAGCGGAAGCGGGCTTTGAACACGTACTCTGCATCAGAACGATCGAAGCGGCGGGCTGGAACATCACAAGAGTCTACCGTCTCTAGCGTGCGGGATTCAAAAACTCATACTCAAGCCAAGCAGCACAAGTCCGAGGGCCCATTCTCGGCCGCCAATGCCGCCGCCACTGCCGTCCCGGACCCTCAGCTGGGCCTGCCCAGTCTTCGACAACTCCATCTCTTCAAGTCTATCTACCGTCGTCACCATATGATTCGCAAGAGCTGGACTAGTGGCGAGGTCAAACCGGGTCATGTGGCATTTGCGGCTCATCCTCGCCATGTGATTACATGCTTGCAATTCGACGACGACAAGATCATAACTGGAAGTGATGACACTTTGATCCACATCTACGACACCAAGACCGGCAAGTTGCGAAAGAAACTCGAAGGCCACGAGGGTGGTGTGTGGGCTTTGCAGTACCAGGGTAACATTCTCGTGTCAGGGTCGACTGACAGATCAGTCCGCGTATGGGACATTGAACGGGGTCTGTGTCAGCAGGTGTTTTATGGCCACACTAGTACGGTGCGATGCCTGCAAATCCTCATGCCTACCGAGACCGGAAGGGATACCAGTGGCCGCCCAATGGTACAGCCCGAAAAGCCGTTGATCATCACCGGCTCGCGTGACAGCCAGCTTCGGGTGTGGCGTCTCCCTGAGGTTGGTTCTCGGCGGTACATCCAGACAGGACCTCCCGCCCAGGAATCCGACTGCCCTTACTTTATCCGAGTTCTGACCGGCCACACTCATTCTGTCCGCGCAATCTCGGCCCACGGCGATACCCTCGTGAGCGGTTCATACGACAGCACGGTCCGTGTCTGGCGAATCAGTACCGGCGAATCTTTGCTCGTACTCCGTGGACACTCACAGAAAGTGTACTCTGTTGTCCTTGATCACAGGCGTAACCGATGCATTTCTGGCTCCATGGATTCACTCGTAAAGATCTGGGATCTTGCAACAGGGGCTTGTCTGCACACTCTTGAGGGCCACACGCTCCTCGTTGGGCTACTGGACCTCCGAGACGAGCGACTCGTGTCGGCAGCAGCAGACTCTACGCTCCGAGTCTGGGACCCGGAGAATGGAAGGTGTAGGAACACCCTGATGGCGCATACTGGAGCCATCACTTGCTTCCAGCACGATGGGCAAAAGGTCATTAGTGGCAGCGAAAAAACGGTCAAAATGTGGGATGTCAAGACTGGGGAATGCGTGCAAGATTTGCTAACAGACCTTACTGGCGTCTGGCAAGTCAAATTTGATGGGAGGAGATGTGTGGCAGCTGTGCAGCGAGATCAGCTGACTTATGTCGAGGTAAGCGAAACTCTCCCCCTTTTAATCCAAGTGGGTTGTTCCGAGAAAATCCACTGACGCGGGAAACCCAGATTTTGGACTTTGGGGCCATCCGTGATGGTCAACCGGCTGAAGAACTCGGCAAACGTATATTGCTGAACGAGCATGAAGTGCGCGAAATTATTGAAGACGGAGCTGTCTGAGAAGAAGAAGAAAGACGAGGCATCTGTCTGTACATGAAACCAGATTTGAGGAACACATGAAATAAGCGTAACGAGATACGAGGATTTGTTTGGCGTGATTATGCGGATATGGCATTAGTGAATGATTGCATTAGCAAAAGATGGCACCCGGCGACATGATGGATTAGGCTTTGTTATTTACGTTTTGATATGAAGGTGTGCATTACTAGGATGGGAAGGTTTCTGGCGTCGAAAAGGGTTCTCACGAAAGAATCATGTTTATAGTTGATGTGCTCTTGCAATTATCACGGGTGACTGGCAGATGTGAAAGGTCTAGAGAGTGCCTGTGCACGAGAAGGAGCTGTCAATGAACAAATTGGATGAGAATGAAGTCTATGCAGGTGGCATGTGGTTCCATGGTCCTCGTCTTGGGTTACCACACCATTGAGGCCTAATCTAGCATGGGTATCAAAAGTTATTGGCTGTGGACTTTTTTGTTCGTTTTGACAGCGTCGACAGGTTGGGCGGGCACTCGTTGGTTAGCAGGCGCGCAGCAACTGAAAAATCTTGCCGCAGGGACCGAGGGTCGTGTCGTGGGTCACTCGCGTATTCCGCATCCAACTATATGGGCGGGCGGCCGACAAAAGAGCATCGGAGCTCTTTGTCTCGGGCAGCCATGGCCTCACTCCAAACTGCAGATGCAGTGAACGCTCCCTTTCGGGCACCCTCCCCTTCGAGCGCTTCTCCATTTGTTTGCCAGCGAACCCATGGATGGCCGGGAGGTTGGGCAACAGCTGCAGCTCACCAGGTGATTGATGGCATCCAACGCAGGGCGGGCCGCACGCATGCAGATGCACCATGGGACTTTGCAATTGGGCTGCGTGAGTGGTTTTACCCGACGCAATGGACGCCGCCAGCCAAGTCGGGGCACGAGAGGGATTTTTTTTTCTGCATCTGGAACTCTGCAAGTACGGAGTACGAGCGGTTTCGATTTGCGCTCTTGAAATACGCGGAGAGGCAGCCTGTCATTCATTCAAACTCCTGTCAGAATTCCAGCACGCGAGGGAGAACACGGCTTCGGGTGTGCGTGGGTGGTCACTGGTAGCTCAACGGGATGCCCCGCGATTTGTCCAACGGGCCCCATGCCCTGCGCTGGAGCACAGAGGCGTCCCCCGAGATGGAGTCGGTGCAATCGACTTCAGCGGGGCAGTTGCCAGGTTATTTCATCCGTTTGGCTGGGCAAGTAACAAGTGCTATTGCATATTGCAGGGCAGCCCCAGGGCAGCCCCGACCAATTTGACAGGGCCCAAGCAAGAGCTGCCACTTGTCTGTCGCCTATTGAGTTGTAGTCGGCCGTGTGAGTGTGAGTGGGCGCATCCCCAATCATCATCATCATCATCATCATCATCATCATCATCATCATGCACCAGCGCCTGACGAGACGTGCAAAGCAGGGTGAGGAACTTATTTATGTCGGCCAATAGGATGAGGCAATGATTGAGGATACGAAAGACGGCCATCTCTCTCTCTCTCTCCGTGCACTGCAGCTATGGTCCCTGTGGAGCACCGCACGAATCTTAAAATCTCCTTCCCGCTCCCCCTCATCCTCTACTTGTGTGACCCCAACCAGCACGATAGCTATATTATCATTATCAGTTAGCGTCGACTGCAACGACCTGCCCATTCCCCGGACGCTGCTTCCCCTGAGTTGGTTCCTGTGCTGTGTCTTTGGATAGTACTCCGTAGTGGGGTTATTGCTCCATTCGATTCCAGGGTTCGTTTTTGGGGCATCTTCACCGACACCATCAAGGTGGGGTTCGAGACCCGAGACACAGACGGCCATCTTGAACCGTGATTTAATACCGCCTTTTTGGGACTCCTTGGGAGCTCGCCCAACTATGAAGCTATAGCTGCCTCCCATTTCCTTCCCGGCCAGATCTACTGTCGCTCGACCTCAGGCCAACGAGCAGCGATAAGAGGTTTCGGCCGTTTGGCTCTCCCGTCAACATGCCGCTCGAACAAACTGTCACCATAGTCAACAACTCCGGCAAGATAATTAGCACCGTACGTCGCCCCGCTCGAGCTCATGACACTCGCGGCGCTTTTTGGAGGACCAAGAAAATGACTGACAGTGCTTGAACAGGGAAAGCAGCTCTTCTCCATCTTCAAAGAGGCAAAGGCATCTTACGATGAGAAGAAGGCAGAGATCAAAGGACTGAAGCGCGCCGAGACATTCGACCAGCCACGAAGCTTGCAACGCCAGGATGGCCATCGTCGCCCACGATCCTTGGCCGCCCGGCACGCCGCTTACGAGCCCGAGTACTATACCGAGTATGATTACGGCAAAAACCCCCGAATATTCCGACGGTCGGAGCCGTTCGTTCGATGTATACAGCGAGACAAGCTCTCGAAGGAGTCATCGGGGTTCGCATTCTCAAACGAAACAGCGACACCAGGTCTCCAGAAGCCGTCCCGCGTTGACGGAAAGCAACCTCAAGACACTGAGTGAGGCATCCAGCACGGCTCCCAGCAAGGCTCCGAACAAGGTTTCAGCGCGGAAAGCGTATCGTAGCCCCTACGCAGAGACTCTTCCAAAAGATAGCCGCATCTCTTGGATGAACCTGACGCAGTGTGACACGAAGATCGCTGCCGAGCCGGATTGGAGGCAGAGCACACTTCTGCCACGCAGACGATCCGAACCAGAGATCGGCACCCACCAAACACCCAAGGCTAAAGAAATCGATATGCATCTCGCCTACGGCAACGTCCCGCCGGATTTGGCAGATAGGGTTGACCTGGATCCGTCCATGACCGGTGAAAATCAAGCAAACCAACTCGTGCGCAGGGTTGAAGGCCTCTTGGACGAGGCACATTGTATGCAGCATTCGGCCACGTCCATTATCAAGCATCTGCAGGAGAAGCCAGAGGCCGCAGCTGCAGTCGCACTGACGCTTGCCGAGTTGTCCTCTGTGGTCGGCAAGATGTCGCCAGCATTTCTCGGGTTCCTCAAAAGCGGATCTCCGGCCGTCTTTTCTCTACTTGCATCGCCTCAGTTCTTGATTGGCACCGGTATCGCTGTTGGCCTCACTGTCGTCATGTTTGGCGGGTGGAAGATTGTCCAGCGAGTGAGGGAGCAACATGCTGCTCGCGAAGCATTCACATGGGAAGGGACTCCAGCCAATAGACCGGCATTGCTGAGAAGCCGGAGTGAACAACAAGCCGGCAGCTTTGAAGAAGCTTTGATTGTTGATGATGAACTGAGTACCATTGAGACATGGCGACGAGGCATCATGCCTCCCGGTGCCGATAATGAAAGCGCTGATATCGAGCTCATCACGCCCGTGGCGGAGCGAGCTCAGAGAGAAAGGTACAGCAAGGACGACTTCGACCTTGGCTCACACAGAAGCACACGCACAGCAAAGACCAACAAGACAACAACGAAGACATCCAAGACGTCGAAATCTAGCAAGACGCAAAAGACGTCGAGTAAAGGCAAAGAGAAGGAGGTTCCCGAACGCCGAAGCAGCAGAAGAGCCACTGTTGAGAGCATTGTCGGCGATTCGGAATTGGGGACACGCAAGTCTCGCAGCAAGGATAAGGAAAAGGAACGACCTAGAGATGGAGGTGTCAAGATGATTGAAGATGGTCGAAGCAGTGGCATGGAGCTCATGTTTCGACCAAAGGCGCAAAGTCAGGGCGACAATATGCTGAAAGCGCTCTTCAAGAGCAAGGACAGAAAGGAAAGGGAGAGCAGGACTGAGCTTGTCATGACTTAGATGGGCCAGGGATATACTACAGACAATAGGTATACGGAACCGAGACCATTCGGGATCAATGCATACGACTAGACCCCCACGCTAAAACACATTGGACGGCAATGGGATAAGTATGACGAGGAAAGAAAACGGCGTTCTGGACGGCGTCGAATCACATTTGGGAGTTTGGAGATGCATGCGATATAATTCAACGTGTCTTTTATATAATGTTTTCTACTTTTTCCTCCTCCTTTGTTCAGGGCAAGTTTTACTTGGATTGAACTGTTCACAATTCTGAAGAGGTACTGGCCATGCCGTATATAGGATTCACCATGACCACTTGGGTTTTGTTCATGTTTGCTCTACGAAGTGAGTGTGATGGTGATGCGCTGACGGGGAGGATTGGCGTCAGGGCTATGTATGTATGTATGACCTGGAGGGCGGTTTGCGGGCGCGACACGGTTTTCCTTCTTGTTCGCTGGGACAGGAGCTGGACTCTGATGAGGTGGATCTTTGAGGCTTTGAGATGAGCAAACCTCGCTTTGCCAAGCTCCAAAAAAGTTGCCATGTCGAGCATGACTGGCTGGTTCGATTCAAGAAGCTTTTCTTTAGTTGTATTTTCCCATCAAACAAGACACGGGACCAATGCCCCATCAACAAGATACGACCTCTTAACCCCTCCCCCCGACATGAACCGGCACTACTAGTCATGGTCGTCCTGAACATAAACCGCTGTGAAATGTCGATTTCTATTCCAGCCGCTCGAACTTGATCCACAGCTTTTCCGTGCCTGATCCGCCCATGAATCCTTCGTCACCCGGATAGTTTGATTCATCGACTACTGTGGTTCTGAAGTTGGCATACACGGCCGCCAAAGCGTTGCGCATCACTGCATGTATATGAACAAGTCAACTTGTCGTGGCTCCGTGCATCCCATCCCGAGGAGACGTCCCCCATCTTCTCCCCCTCACTCACTTGACTTACGTTCATTTGAGACGTGCTGACCGATACATCCCCTGCTGCCTCCACCGAAGGCGAACAGCGCCCTGTTCTTCCCGTCCGCGGAGGTGCCGCCCTCGCCGAGCCAGCGATACGGGTTCCAAACAGAAGGATCATCGAACAGGTGGCGGCTGCGATGAAGCAGGTGCGTGTAGGCGCCAACGCGGACTCCAGGAGGGATGTTCCCGTAGGGCCCGATCGCCGATGAGCGGCCCGGGGAGTCACCCGAGGATCCATCGCCGGCGGGCTGTTGCGCAGTCTGAGGCCTTCCCTGATGACGGCGCCGAGGAGAGGAAGGCGCTGGAGATGTTCCGGGGGCGGCAACTGCCCATCGGCGGCATTCTGCTCGTGACGCGCGAGGACCGGCCCGGGCACGGAGAGGACTTCTTTGCGAAGCTGGTCCTGGACCTCGTGGTGCTTTGACAGTTGGTAGAGAATGTAGCTGAGCGCGATGCCTTTATCCTCGCAGGGGAAGGAGATTTTTTTCGTCTGTTAGTCACCGGACCTGGGGGTTTTTTCGAGAGCAGGGCGAGGCTTCTCACCGACAGTATCACCTGCGGGCCCTGTGTCATTGGGGGAAAAAGGAAAGGAAAAAAAAAAAAAAAAAAATTCATGAGATTAGCATGGATTCCCAAGACAGCGGCGGGCCGCAAAACTCACCTATGTGATCGTTGCATTCACTCGCCGTCTCCCGGCGCTGCTCCGCATTCATGACGAACGCTCCTCCGTCCACGCCAGCGTCCTGTGCCACCCCATCCTTCACTGCGCTGAAGAGAATGGGGAAGTCGCCGTCGGCGAAGCCGCGGCCGGAGTCCGGGTCTGAGCCGACGAGAGCATCGTCGAGACTGTCCACCTTGCGGCTCGCCCACTCCTCGCTGCGCCGCCTGGCCTCCGAATACCCGTCCGGGAGCAGACGGAGCCCGAGCGAGCTCGCGCCGCGGGCGAGCCACCCGAACTCGGTCAGCAGGGTGACTGCTCTCGACTGGAAAATGAGCGAGAAGGTGTCGAGCCACAGCTGTCTCGCGCGCAGATCCTGCGTGAGGTTATGCGACTCGGGCAGGCCGAAAACAAAGGCCGACATGAAATCCAGCGCGTACGCGTGGAGGAGGGGCAGGACGTCGAGGCTCCCGGACGGACTCTGCGACGCCCGCGCCACGACGGGGATGACCCTGCCCAGCAAGACGGACTTGAGGATGCTCCGGAAGTGAGGCGACGTCTGGGCAAACGATCTGGAGTAGACGAGGGAGATGCGGGCTCGGCGGTGGCTGTGCTGCCTCGCGTCAAGTGATGTGAACATGTTGCGGACACTACGGGAAACGGTGAGGTTTTTTTTTTTTTTTTTTTTTTTTTCAAATTCTTAGCTCAGGGTTGTTTTCTTGATGTGGGTGAGTGGGTTTCTTCCAGTCACCGCGAATGCACGCACCCGTGGTTCATGAAGTAGTCGTAAGTCTTGTACTTGTCGAGGTTTCTCTTCCCCACGCCGTAGACGCACTCGAAGCCGTCCTTTGCGTTGGTCGCGATTTCGCCGGGTCCGATGCGAACATGGGGCCCTTTTCTCTCAAAGGCGGCCGCCACGGCGTCGAAATCGCTGCCCATCCATCTGTGCCACTGTATCCAGATGGTGGAAAAGGAAGCAAGCGGGTGGGCGGCGGGAATCCTGGAGACGGGCGACAGGAAGACGGGATGGAGAAGAAACTTCCACACGAGCACCGCCGCAACGGCCGCCAGCCCGAGCCGTTGCCATTGCTCGAGGATCGAAGTAAGGAATGCCATTGTCACTTGGTTCTCTTCTTGCGGCGTGGCAAGCGTGGAAGTGAGAGTGAAGAGGAGGAGATTGGGGGGGACGTCGACGACGGACGGCATTCACGGGAGAGTGCGGTGTGGAAACACTCTGGCGAATACCGGGAGCAAAATGCAGAGGGCATACGAGGCTGAAGGGAAACCTGTTGTGGAACACGACCTTCTTGTTTTGTTTCCTTTGGCTTCCGACCGCAGCTTACTCATGCAGGTTGGTGTGAAGATGACACGAGAAGCCGAGACAGTGTGGGCTGGGATTCGTCATCGTGAGACGCCATTGATGGTTGGACTGCATCTATTGCCTTTACTCCGTATGTCCAAGATGTAGGTACTCCGTTAGTAGCTGCTTGTAAATGTAATTTATATTCAAACTTGGCCTTCGATGCAGATGCTCCGGGGAATGAGCTGCGGCTAGCCATAACTGAGTCGTCACTTTTTCCTTTTCGTGCGTCTCCCGCCCGGTGTGATTTCTCGGTCGAGTACGAATGACGAATCACGTTGCGTGATCTGATCTGATCCCAGAGCGGACGAGGTGCTTCGCTCCATCACTGACAATGAGTGGTCACCGCTCAGGGCCGTCATCGTCGGCCGTGCAGCCCGTTCCCGGCAGAGATCCTGTCCAAAGCACAGGAGGAGCTCGACAATTTCGCTGCCATTCTCCAGAGCGAGGGCATCCGGGTCTACCGACCCAAGAAAGTCGACTGGCTCAAGGAGGGCGGCTACACGGGCGCCATGCCGAGAGACGGGCTTTTGACAGTTGGCAACACGCTCACCGAGGCTCCGTTCGCATGGGGCTGCAGGCGCAACGAGATCAACCTGGCGTACGGGGATATCCTGAGTCATCTTGGCGCCAGCGGCACATCCAGGATCTGCCGGGCGCCGCAGATCGTTGGACAAGACACGATACACGACGACGGGAAGATCAATGGGTTCGGCAGCGGCAAGTTTGGGATGACGCCGATACCGTGTCCTTTCCAGCATGTGAACAGCATTGGCGGATCGTTCCACTGCGCCACGGTGGACCTTGTCCGATCATCCGTGTAAGTGCGGAGGACGGAGACTCGATGATTGCTGGGGAGGGGGAGAAGGGGAGAGACGAATCATGATACTTGGTAGATGAATAAATGCACCCTCGTCTCGGCCCACGGAGTAGATGACGTGCATCTCGCTTCACCCCGACTCCAGATGTCCAATGACGGGCCCTCAATTGTCGTAATTTCAAAGTCCCTACGGAGTACGGAGTAACCTTACTAGCTCTCGTCTCGTTTCTGCAGGTTCGGCATGTCTCGCCTTAGCCAGCCTCGTTGCTCCTTTCGGGATCGGCCGCAGGTCCCCCTTGACCCCTGGAAACTGAAACAAGAAATGGAAAAATCCCGCAACACGGAGCCGGTTGATGAGATGAGATTCTAGCCCGCGCACGAGCGGGGAAAATGGCGGTCCGTACGGAGTACTGTTTAACCCATGCACGCATGCATGTCTCTGTCTCAATCTGCGGGCTGGCAGGAGAGAGGTAGGAAAGCGGACGAGATGTTGAGAGTGAGGACTGTACGGAGTACCGTTCGCGGCGCCATGTACCCGGTACAAAGCATGAAGCATCGTGAGTTCTTGTTTGTTTGCAAGTGGAGAGTTTCTCGTCCACCCCGTCTTACATCTTAGCGGAAGAGAGTTCCGAGACAAGTCGGGGGACTGAGCCAATCACATGTCGAAACCATCCATCATCGATCCAGAAGAGGCGCACGCCTTTCAGCTCCGTGCTAGCCAAGCCGGCCGATCTATTTCCAAAGACGTTGCAGACCGCACGCATTTCCTTGCAACTGCAGATGTGCCTGTCCTGTCCTGGGCTGTGGTCAGAGACGTGATGCATCATGTCCGGGATTCCTACTTTTCATCCGTCTCCGAAAAGGCAGTGAAGCTCGTCTTCCCCTACCCCCGCGCCTGATCACTCCTCCGTCTTCACCGCGAAGATGCCATTTTCTTTGCAAAAGGTATTGGCCGCCGGCCAGATTCACCCGTTCTACAACTCGAGCGTGCCGTATCCCCCAGCCCCGAAAGGGTAAAGAAGCTGCAGGAAGATGCTCGAGCTGGTGAGAAACTGGACCTGAAATCGTTCGAGATACTCCAGAAAGACACCCTGTGAGAGACGCTGCCCGAGTAACGAGCCACGATGGGGCCTGGGGAGCTCGGGAGATGCTTGAATGTCTTGTGCTCATCCTACCCACTCACAACTAGGTACGGCGTAAACGAGAGATTGCTAAATGACCTCAGCCCCCAGAACTACTTTCGCCACCGTGCATACGTTAGTTTGACGGGCGGCGGATCTGGTTCGCGGCCGCTATGCTTCATCACCGACGTGGATGAGAACCGCAGACATCGCGCCGAGTTTGGTCGATTCCTGCAAACCACGGGACTGATCCAAAACGGCGACTGGCTTCTCACGACTCACTATGCCGGCGATCTGTACAGGCAAGTCTTGGGCGGAACCCCCGTCACTGTTCATGATGAGACGCAGAGGGTTGAATTATTTTCTTCTTCCCGGCGCGAGAAGTGGTACCGACTGACAAGTAAACACGGTCGACCATGTAGATCGTTGGACCTCACGTCGGAGACGGCGGAGAACGCGGGAGCCGCCGTTTTGAGCGCCGGAAACCACATGTCGCCAAAGGACGTTGCGGCATCCTTGAAGAAGTACCATGTGAATGTTCTCTGCGGCGAAAGCAACCAGATAGTGCAGCTCGCGCATTTCATCTCAACCCTCCCGGAGCAGGAGCGGCGGGCGCTGAAGCTCGACAGGATCATCTACACCTCAGAGGTGCTCGGCAAGTCGCAGAGAAAGCTGATCAGGGCCGTCCTGGGCGACATCAAGATATGCTCCGTCATGGGCAGCGCCGAGGCAGGACCCTGGGCCGTCAGCCACCCCGATCTCACCGGGGTGAATGACGAAACTGGCGTCCAGGACTTTGTCTTCGACACCCGCTCCATGGTGGTCGAGATCTTCCCACTCTCCCTGTCGGAAGAGGGCGGCCGCGCGGAGCCGCTGCCCGAGGGCGAGCAGGGCATCGTCGTGCAGACGTCTCTCTCGCGAATGCGCAACCCGGTCATCCGCTACAACACGGGCGATGTGGCCTCGACCCATCCCCTGCCCGAGTCTGCGCGAGAACACGTCCCCGCGGGGAGTGGGAGCACCTTCGCGTGCTGCGTCTCCGCGGGAGGGACGGACGGTTCGGCTTCAAATGGGACTGCATCTACTTCCGATTCTCCGACATCACCGCCGCCATGGACAATGAAGAGTGTGGGATTCTGCAGTGGCAAGTGATACTGGATCAGCTGGAGGGATCGCGAGAGACCACCATCGAACTCCGCCTCCTTTGTCCGCCCCGGGGACCCGAGTTCCTGTCCCGTCAAGAGGTGGTTGAACGTCTCCGGAACTTCTTCAACGCGTATGCCGCGAACGAGCACCGTTTTAAAGTCGCGTTTGTGAATGACATGGACGAGTTTGAGCGGAGCACGACGGGCAGGAAAATCATCAAATTTGTGAATAGAGTTGCTTAGGTTGTTTGCAGAAATAGAGCCATGTTGGGTGTACTATTATGGACTCGTTCTTGAATTCACGACTTTCCCTTTTGCGTCGAGGCATCTGCCGTGTGTTCAGAGGCTTGAGAGCCGTCCAGCGGCCGTCCACGCAGTGACTGACTGCCGGGCAAGAAAGAACTCTTGGTGACGACGACCCGCTAGACCTAAAAGAACTGGCGACTGAAGAAAGGAATCATGCATCGTATCTGCAAGCTACTGGTCCTCTCCGGTACAAGTAACGTTAGGCCAGGGGGCTGATGGACGGATCTCGGGGTTTCCCCCTGGGCAACGCGAAGGAACTCGCCGGTGAAACATGCATATATACCAAAATGTGGCGTCGTAGTCGGGATAAGCGAAAAGCTGTCCAGGGGCTCAAGTATCGAACGTTGAAGCTGATTTCATTCTTGGCTATTTCACTCTTACTTTTTCTTCTTCTTTGCTGGGCACAAGGCCAACATGACGAGAAAAGGTTTGTCTGTGTCGGGGTCCGAGCCGGTCAGCAGCAATGAACGCTGCTGCCAGTGCCATGCTGCTCACCAGAGCCCAGATGAGCACAAGTGAGTCAGTCGAGGGAAGGAAAGGGCTTTTGAACCGCACGTATCGTGAACTGACGTTTCTGAAGACCGGGCATGTGGCTTGCCGAGCATTATCAAATGCGCGACGAGTTTGTTCGACAAATAGTGGCCAGGGCCAGCCCGGAACGAGGGCTGCA
Organism: Epichloe scottii; assembly: GCA_021950295.1. NCBI lineage: Eukaryota > Fungi > Ascomycota > Sordariomycetes > Hypocreales > Clavicipitaceae > Epichloe > Epichloe scottii. Next base: position 3,245,609 of record CP083245.1, read on the forward strand.
ATCCCCAGCCCTGCGGAGGTTCCAGAACTTGATTGAGAGCAATCCACGCATCTTCATGTACTTTTCACTCATGTTCGATGAGGTTCCTCGCCAGCATCCTTCGTGGAAGGATCCTGCGGGAGGGGACATGATGAGCGACTACAAGCACATGCTGGCGGTCCTCGACTACATCCTGCGCAGCGCCCCGGACTGGACCACGGCCGCGTCTGGAGTTGGATTGGTAGGGCTGCCCATGTTTGCAGTCATGGACTACGTCTTGGGGACGACCAAGTAAGAGTTGCGTTGGCCTTTTGGCATTCGTCACCCTCCTCCCATGGCGCGTTTGCTCATGATGATCTTCCTGACAGTGGTTATGCCGCCTTCTTGGACCCAGATGTAAATGTGCACATGAAGGACATCTTGGACGAGTGGGGATGTATCTCCAGGTATGTGGTCCCCCCCTTTTTTTCAAAATGAAATTGCCGGCTCAACAAGGTGAAAAGTCATCGGCCTCGAGGCATGTTTTGGATACACACGAACTCGGGTGGTTTTGCCCAACCGCCATACAAGCACTTACTCAATGTGCAAACAATCCAAGTCAGTCGAACCACAAGTTTGATGAATTTTACGATTGCAATTCCAATGACGCCCACTACGGATTCAAATCGTGGGATGGTAATTTTGCCCCTTTTGCCCCTTTTGCCCCTCAAATTTTTGACTCCAGCTGGCTGGCTGGCTATCTGGGTGGCTAAAATCGTACAACTCGCTGACGGGGACGTGATTGAAAAAAAAAAAAAAACAGACTTCTTCACTCGAAGAATCCGCACCGGTGTCCGACCCGTGGCAGAGCCCGATGACGACAATGTACTTGTTCACGCGTGTGAGTCGGTCGCGTACAATCTTGAGGAAGGGGTAAGCTTGCGGGACAACTTCTTCGTCAAGGGACAACCATATTCTCCGCAGGACATGCTTGCCAACGACCCCTTGGCAGCGTATTTTGCCCGGGGCACTGTGTATCAAGCCTTCCTCTCGGCCCTGGCATATCACCGCTGGCATGCCCCGGTCTCTGGAGTGGTTCGCCGGGCTTTTGTGCAGGCGGGGACGTACTTTAGTCTCCCGTCATGGATGGGTGTGGCGAGCACGGAGGACAATCCCGACAGAATGGTGCCTTCGCAGAGGTACCTGTCGGCCATGGCGACGAGGGGCATCGTCATCATCGAGGCGGACAACAGGGAGATTGGGCTGGTGGCCTTTGTCGCCGTGGGCATGTCCGAGGTGAGCACGTGCGACATGACGGTACGCGAGGGCCAGCATGTCGTCAAGGGGGACGAGACGGGCATGTTTCGCTTTGGGGGCTCCAGCTATTGCCTCTTGTTTAGGCACGGCCTGCGCCTCGACGGCTTGCCGGATGTGCAGAATGAGGAGAGCTGTGCTGTGAGAAGCAAATTGGCCACTGTCGGGCGCTGACATGCGATGTAGCTGTGTGATACGATACATGCAGTGTTCAAATATTCACATCAAGATGCGCAGCACATAGACCGACTGTAGATACAATGAATGGGACGGATCATGGAGCCGTTCACCACGCTTACCCGAGTAAGTAAGTACTCGGTAAATGTCCAACCGTACATGTTGGAGAGAAGTCATGTCTGACATCAGCTGTGCCTCCCGTCCGAGAATATCGGACTTGTGCCAACTCACCTACACATCCAATGTGGCTGGCTGATGAAGGTCCGGGTCGATCGGGACAGTTGCTTTCCGGAACAGTTGGAGTTGATGTCACGCATGTCTCAGTTGCGATTTGATTTCTCGCCTAGATACTCTCCGTACATCGGTTTTTATTCTCCACTAGCTCATTAGTGTCTTCGCTGCTTTGGCTTGGTTGCAGGAGACCCTTGAACCCAATTCCAATTCCAACCTAGGGAAACGGAGCTGCATCCCAACGCACACGCCGCAAGTGCCTCTTCGGATCCATCACGCCGTTCCTGGCATGCAGCCACCTCCTGTTATCGATCAGGATGATGCTCCTCTCGGGAAGGTCATCGGCTGAAAGGTGCACTGCAAAGTCGTTGACCAAGCCGCTGCTGAAGACGCGTCGGAGCTCCTCCATAGCCCTCAACGCCGCTTCGGTCATCGGGTCCACGATGTCCTCCCTGAGCCGCATGACTGTGCATGGCCCGAGACCGCCATGGTCCGCTAGCAAGCTGCCGAGGATGTGTCTCTGGGAAGGATGCTTGATGAACTCGGCTGGAACATTGATGCGAAACTCGGGCTGCATCAGGGCAAGCCTCGTGGCGGGCGGCAAAAGATCTCTCAGCCGGTTGACTTCCACAACTGACAGCGTTCCGCCGCCGCAGCGGTCTGGCCGCAGCACCTGTAGGGCAAAATATCTCGGCGGCTGGACCTCGTAGCTGCAGTCTGTATGCCACGGGAAGACTTCCATGGTTTCCGACCTGGCGAGCTGGCTCGTGTGAGCCGTGTCTGTCGAGCCGGGCAGTGGGCGAACGTCCCAGAACCAGCCGCGTGTTGCGCTGTGGCTGATGGGCAGCTGATGTCCGTGGTTTCGGTGAAGACTCTGGATGAGGCCGTCGAGATATTGGCTGTCAGGGTCCGCGAAGCCCAGATTTACCTTCAGTATGCCTTGCCGTTCAAGTTGTTCTGCCACGAAACGCACATGGTCACTCCGCTGCGCATAACCCAAATCCGGGGCCGGCAGCTGAGGAACCGCTCTTGAAACTTTCTCCGAAAAGCATCTCCCGCCAGGTGAGAATAAGCTTTGGTTGAACGGTGCGGGCACGGGGGTAACGCGATGCCGGCGGCCGAAGACGTGGGATATTCGGAACATGGCGTAACCATCAATGCGACTTGATCCGTACTCCGTAGATGGTGGTAATTCGTATAATATTAGAAGGAAAATCAGGGACAGGTGCTTGAACTGTAGTTTTAAACAGGTCTCAAACTATCTACCGAGTATGAGGTCTGCGAAACACTTGGTAATTTGGGCAATTTTTTTAAACGAATCGGTCATTCATTCACACCTGCCGAACCGGCGGAAGACGGACACCGCGTACCGTTCTGAAACATGACTGAGCAGAGCCAAGCTCCGCCGTAGCTGATTGCACAGATCCGATCACCGCTGCTACGCCACACTCCTATTCCAAGGAACCGCCCGTGGGCACTGTGATACGTCCCGACAAGGGGGAACGAAGTCTTTTCCCCGATTCTCTCAGTACCACGTCGTATAAGCGGGGTGTGATACGGCGCTGGATGACGTATGTGACTTTGGCGCTTAATCCCGGGCTTTGCATTCCCTCCAATACATTGAGCCACTCCTCCAAGCTGAGATCCTCGCCGAAGAGGATTCCCGCCCCTTGCCTCCGCGGACTGGCTTGAGAAGGTACTCATTCTTCAGCTCCATGGAGCATTTTGACTTGTTGAAGAGTCCATGTAAGTCTGGTGAGCCAGGAAGCACTGTATCTGCAACTCCCTTGTCGAGAATGAGAGCTTGCTCCGTGGTGAGTATTCTGCGTTTGACAAGCAGAGCCAATTCCTGCTTCACAATGCCCAACATGCGCTTATCATGGACAAGCAAGATGGTTCGCATATCGTTGAAGCAGCGCAGGCTGATTTGCCTCAGCATTTCCGCATCCAGCGCCCGGAATTCGCGTTGGTGAAGCTCGAGGCCAACTTGGTGGATTTCCTGTACAAATTCTCCGTTGCTCGTGGAGAAAATTGGGTTTTGCGCTGCCGAGGCTCCTTTGTTGCCGTCCTCCACGACACAGCACAATTTGTATCCACCCTTGCCATTCTCGTCTGGTAAGAGTCTCAGGTCTCGAGGTTTGATCAAGCGCGGCGTGACGCCTAGACGTTGCTCAACCATATGAATGAACATGTGGATGTCCATGCCGTGCTCTTCGCCTTTGAGAAGGTGTAAAGGAAGATCGGGCCGGAAGAGGCCCAACAAGCCGTCAATGTACTGCATGTCATGTCAATACTTGCGGTGTAACGCGAACTTGTTCTTCAAGCGGCTAGACATTATCTTTTCTGCGCTCGCTGCACTCTTTAGGCCGTGACGTGCTAATATGCCCATGTCGTCCAATGCCTGCTGTCCATAAGCCTCCACCAGGTACCCGTTGAAGGCAAAGCGAGCGTTGATTTCAGTAATGCGAAAGTTTTCGTCAATTTCTTTGCCTTCGGAATCTCGATGCTCCTCGACCAGAAAATCTGGTCTCCAAGAGCCGCGACATTTTGAGTATTCTGGCAGCCTGCCGGACAAGACCTGGGTCTCAATCCACTATTTCGGTTGTGAGAAGATGAGATCCATGATTGAGAACGCCTCGAAACCCGGAGTGCGCACCTGTAAAAGATCTTCTTCTTGTGCTGCCAGGGGCATGCGCTCAGGAAATCGAGCGTCTGCATCTGACCACCATCTCTGCACGATGTCGGTGATTGCAACGGCCAGAGCCTCATGGACCTCGGACAGCTGCTGTTGATGGTGTTCTCCCATAAGAACAGGTCGCGGACAAGCAGAGAGATTGCAGCTCTTTGGCCAAACCTTGGCAGGACACATACACAGCAGTGCCCTTTGAAACTCTTCATGTTCCCGAACATATGTGGACGCATCTCCCTCGTGTTGCGCCACGGGCTCAAAGCCATCGGGACCGAGTCCGAGACGGATTTGTTGTAATAAGTTGGACTGCATCGCAAGAGTCAAGACAGGCAGAACTCGAAGTTGCCAGGCTTGTGACAAAATTGTGTTTTAACTATGCCATTGATATTTTAGGAAATTCTTGCACGTGATGCAGTGGGGAAAAAGCCACCTCATTAGTAAATACAAGGTAAAGATATTATTTGTAAGTGGAAATTAATAGCTAGGCAAGAACGTATAGGGGCACTAATATACTAAATAAAACTTACTAGGCCTGAGTGATTATCCAGGTGAATTACTACTAACCTGGTAGAACAAGCATGATATTAATCGCGTTGCGCAGCCACAAATGTGGCCTGGCTAAAGCTCGGCCCGCGCGTGCGCGCGGGCCCCACATCCAACCGCGCGGCTTTCAATCAATGCATGGTTGGGTGGGTCTCGTACCCCACCAATTCCGAAGTTCTGCGATAGATGCTTTTTACCTGCACAAATTTTTCTAGCTCGCAAGGAAGGATTCATTGTCAACACTAGATTTGGCGCACGCAGACTTGCCACTGACGGAGACTGACATCACTCGAACGCGTTGTTTTTCTTCGATGGAAACGGACGGTACCTTGCGCAAAAATCTGTGGCTTCCACCATACCTCCGCAAGTGTGGTTGGGATCATGGCGTCTTCGGTTGACATGCAGCCCAAGCAGCAGCTTGCTGATCACTTGCCGAAGCGCTTCAATGCTATCAAATTTGGCATACCGTGAGAACACCCCTCAAAAATGCGTGATTACTTCCTTACTAACTACTGGTCATCAACTCCAATAGGTCTAATCAGAATATTGCAAATCAAGCCGTTGTTGAGATCTCCAACAGACTTCTATACGATATCGAGAACAACCGCGCGCCTTATCACAACGGGCCCCTCGATCCTCGACTGGTAAGCTGCCGCCCCTGCCTTCGTAGTAGCATTGCCACTCACACGGGCACTCGCAGGGCACATCGAGCAAGTTCGCCAAGTGCAACACTTGTCAAGAATCTCTTCAAAACTGTAGTGGGCATTTTGGCTACGTCAAACTTCCGCTGCCGGTACTTCACATTGGATACCTGCGGTTTGTTATCTCCATTCTTCAGAATATCTGCAAGGTAGGTGCACTCATATGGCCGTGCTATACCTGGCACCGTCGGCTTCGCAGTCTTTGTTGACAAACCTTACTAGAACTGCGGTCGCGTACTACTAGAGGATTCTGATCGGCGAATCTTTTGAAAGAGCTACGGCGCCCTCATCTCGATAACCTTCGCAGAACACAGGTCTGTAAGAGGATAAACGAACAGTGTCGCAAGGTGAAGCAATGTCATTCTTGTGGCTCTGTCAATGGCCAAATTCGCAAAGTCGGCGTGCTCAAGCTTGTGCACGATAAATATTCTTCTTATAACAGATCTACTGCTGCTAAGAAGATACCACCAGAGAGCAAAATCAAGTTCGATGAGTCCTTTGCTGAGGCCCGCCGCCAAACGCCTGATCTTGATAAGCATTTACGCAAGGCTATGGAGGACTTGAACCCTCTTCGAATTCTCAACCTTTTCAAATGCATTTCGTCAATAGATTGTGAGCTCTTAGGCTTAAACCCGGTTGAAGGTCGGCCTGAGATGTTTATCTGGCAGTACCTCCCAGCTCCACCTGTTTGCATACGGCCTTCTGTTGCGCAAGAAAATGCTAGTAACGAGGATGATCTAACCACTAAACTTGCTGATATTGTTTGGGTTAGTGGTATGATTCGCTCAGCATTACAGAAAGGCACCGCAATTCAGACTGTTATGGAACAGTGGGAGTATCTCCAAACCCAAGTTGCTATGTACGTCAATAGTGATGTGCCAGGCCTCCAGCAAGCTGGGTTCGGAAAGACTATTAGAGGGCTTTGCCAACGCCTAAAGGGGAAACAAGGCCGGTTTCGCGGAAACCTTTCTGGGAAAAGAGTTGACTTCTCCGGACGAACGGTTATTTCCCCGGATCCGAATCTGAATATCGACGAAGTGGCAGTTCCTCAACTTGTTGCGAAAAACATGACCTATCCAGAAAAGGTCCAGCGGCAAAACATGGAAAAGCTACGGGAACGCATCAGAAATGGTCCAGACACCTGGCCCGGCGCCCAATGTGTTATAAAACAGGGCGATGGAGGTTACAAAATATCTCTTAAATTTGCCAATGCCGAGACAGTCGCCCGCGAGCTCACCTTTGGCGACGTTGTCGAACGCCATCTCGAAGATGGCGACGTTGTTCTATTCAACCGCCAGCCATCGCTTCACAAGCTCAGCATTATGAGTCACTTTGTCAAGGTTCGACCCTGGAGGACATTTCGGCTAAACGAATGCGTATGTAACCCATACAACGCTGATTTCGATGGTGACGAGATGAATTTGCACGTCCCGCAAACAGAGGAGGCACGCGCTGAAGCAATGACTCTCATGGGTGTTCGGCATAATTTAATCACTCCAAAAAGTGGCGAGCCCATTATTGCAGCAACCCAAGACTTTATCACTGCAGCATTCTTGCTAAGTGGTAAAGATCGCTTTTTGATCGCAAGACCTTTACATCTATTTGTATGCATATGCTACAAGATCACACACTTTTTGACGTCCCACCGCCAACGATTCTCGTGCCAAGAGCACTATGGACAGGCAAGCAAGTATTTAATGTGTTGATGCGACAGCATAAACAGTCACGAGTCATGGTCAACCTTGATGCCAAATGTAAGAATTTTACTGCCCGTCCAGGATCTTGCCCTGATATGGATCCAAATGATGGATGGCTCGTGGTTCGGAACTCTGAGATTATGTGCGGGCAAATGGATAAGTCTACTGTGGGCGCAGGGAAGAAAGACTCCATTTTCTACGTTATCCTTCGCGATTATGGCCCCGATGAAGCCGCGACTGCTATGAATCGTTTAGCGAAGCTATGTGCTCGCTATCTTACAAGTCAAGGGTTTTCTATTGGTATTGGCGATGTGTTCCCAACGGCTCGGCTCAACACAGAAAAAGAGCGTCTTGTCTCGAACGCATACGATCAATGCGATAATATTATCACAACGTTCAAGCTCGGGAAGCTAGAAAAAGCTGCAGGCTGTAATATGGAAGAAACCTTGGAGAATTCTATCTCTGGAATTCTTAGCAAAGTTAGACAGCAAGCTGGTCAGCATTGCATTGATACACTTAGCCGTAATAACGCCCCGTTGATCATGGCTAAGTCAGGGTCAAAAGGTTCTGATATCAATGTTGCACAGATGGTTGCTCTTGTGGGCCAACAAATCATCGGTGGGCAAAGAGTGCCCGATGGCTTCCAAGATCGAACATTACCACATTTCCATAAGAATGCGCGCCAGCCTGACTCAAAAGGCTTTGTAAAAAACAGTTTTTACTCGGGGCTTCTTCCGACTGAGTTCTTGTTTCACGCTATTTCTGGCCGAGAAGGCCTAGTTGACACAGCTGTGAAGACTGCGGAGACTGGATACATGTCACGAAGACTAATGAAGTCTTTAGAAGACCTCTCTACACAGTATGACGACACCGTTCGCACATCAGGAGGGACTATTGTGCAATTCCAGTTTGGAGCTGACAAGCTTGACCCTGCAGACATGGAGGGTCCAGGTACCCCAGTTCATTTTCAGCGAACCTGGACCCATGCTGAAAGTCTTACGTGGAATAACGAAGAGCCATCATTGACGCCGCACGAGATTCAAGCTGTTTGTGACTCCATGCTTGAGATCGAGCGCAAACGGTTTTCCCGCAAAGGTCTGAAGCGAAATGAAGAACTCGACTATGAGGATTGCAGCGATTACGCAATTGACGAACACGAAGGTGGACGGAAGTTTCTACAGTCGATTGAAACCTTCATCAACAATCTAGCTTCAAAAGTGGGCAGAGTACGAACATTAGCTGGCTTAGACGACAACGACTTTTCGGTTAGCGAGACAACAACGCAGGACCACGTGGATCGAACTGCCAAAGTGGCAGCAACAACCATACGACTTTTCATCAGAATTTGCCTCCAGAAATTCAAAAAAGCTCATGTTGAACCCGGCCACCCCGTTGGCGCTGTCGGCGCACAATCCATTGGTGAGCCGGGAACACAGATGACGCTGAAAACATTTCACTTCGCGGGCGTAGCTGGCATGAGCATTACTCAGGGTGTGCCCCGCATCAATGAAATCATCAACGCCTCTAAGAATATCAGCACACCAGTTATAACATGTCCGCTGCTGAACGATCAGCAGATTGAAGCTGCTAGAGTCGTTAAAGCTCGAATTGAGAAGACATACCTGGCTGATATTCTTCGCTATGCCGAGCTTGAATGGCATTCTGAGGGCGGGCGTATTATTTTACAAATCGATACCAGCATACTGGCCACTTTACACCTTGGTATTGGTGTGTTTGATGTTGCTCACGCTATTTGCAGCCAAAAAAGCTAAAGATACCCCCGGACGACCTCGCCATCGACAAGGCCAGAATTGTCATTCGTATTAGGGACGCTGTTGACATACCTGCAAAGCAAAGCGCTAGGAGCAAATCAACGGCTGACGAATCTTCCGATATGTTAATCAGAGCCAACTTCTTGCGCCGACATCTCCCATCTGTGTGTATCTCCGGATATTCAGGGGCAACACGGGCCCTGATTGAAACCACCGAGGAAAATACTCATAGGGTTTTGGTAGAGGGCCAGGGCCTTCGGGCATGCATGACGACAGAAGGTGTGATTGGCACCAAAACCCGTACAAACAGTGTAATGGAATGTGTTCAGGTACTAGGGATCGAGGCGGCAAGAACAACAATTGCCGACGAGATCGCTGAAGTGATGGGTTACATGGGCATCGATCCTCGGCACATGCAGTTACTAGCTGATGTAATGACGTACAAAGGCGAGGTCCTGGGAATCACCCGGTTCGGATTATCGAAAACGAGGGATAGTGTTTTACATCTGGCCTCCTTCGAGAAAACTGCGGATCACTTGTTTGACGCAGTTGCTGGCATGAAAACCGACCAGCTCGAAGGCGTCTCCGAATCTATTATTTTAGGGCAAACAATGAGTATCGGCACTGGGTCTTTCAATGTGGTGCGGCGTCTAGGAATCCGGCCTTCCGACTTGCAACAGAAGCCGACTTTGTTTGAGGACGCCTGGAAGGCAGAGCAAAAATTGAGGGCAGGCCGTGGAAAGAAGTGGCACCAAACATGAGGAGAAGTCTCACTCTAGCTCTAGCGCGAGACTCTGAGCGATACATTTTTAGGAATTCAGTAAAATGTTGAGATTTGAATAAGGGTACAAGGTCAATCTGAAAAACAGTGGCACACTCATTCGAGAGCCTATCTTCTGCCTTACATGACAATTTTCAGTGCAAGTCTGGGCCTCGACAGAAGTAGCCTCTCCTCCCGATCCCCGCGCGCTCCAACGTATGCAAGACCGCTGAGGTAAAAGGCTACGGATGTCGTACTGGGAGGATTCTGATAGGTCTCGTGGGAAGGTGCGTGGTGGAACAAGTCAAGGCAGGTGTGAGCCAGCTGCTCACTACGCTCACTACAGCAAATCAATCCACAGGTACCTAGGTACTCACTCGAATGACGGAATGGCCCATAGACTCTCTTTCTTTTCAATGACTTGCGATGACTTCTTTTCTCCCAAACTATCATTGATTCTTTCCTCCATCCTCGCTGATCAGCCGAAGACCGACTGCCGCCCTAGAAACCCTCCCCCCACCCGAGGCAGTGAAGGCACCTTTGGAGATGCGGAAATTGCCCCAAACTGCCGAGATTGCCCATCTCATCATATATCATATATCTGCCAGAGCTGTTGCACTCTCATTCTTCCAACTCTCGTCATGGGGCTCTTGAAAAGAAGTGTGTATCAGCATACAGAGCATTCCTCTAGCCATTGACAACAAATTCATGTCACCGGTTCGGCGATCGCTACAACGCATTATACAAGAAAGATGGGGGGTTCTTTACCAAGAGGCAAGAGCCGAAAAAGACGTCAACGCAACTACAACAAGCTTTTATGCCCCACCGACTACCAAGTTCACTGGTCAGCAACTCTTCTACCTTCTCTGCCTCGATGGCATCGGGGCATGGTGATCTCCGCTGGCATCAATCTGACTACAGCATACGGTAAGAACACGTGTGTACCTTTCTTCACCTGTATCAATAGCAGTTGGATGATGCAGTTTCTTGCTGTGCGCGTGTGAGTGTATTTACTCTTGTCGGCTCCAACTGATCTCGCGCAGTCATGTACAAGGTGGCCAACGACAGTTCGATCCCTATTCGGCTGTTCCACCTCCCCACCACCCTTGCGGGTGATGCCGCGTTGACAATTATCGCCCAGTGCATATCTACTTGGTTCATAAAGTATGGTCTCGTGCCTCTTGATCTTCGTCGTCGTTCAGTGCAGCCCATCGGCTTCATCAACGAACCGGTCAGCAAAGCCATGCGTTGGTACATGTTCCTGTCTCCACGGAGAGGGTCCAAGATCGAGCCTGTTAGAATCAATTCAGTCAAGTTGGCTGCTCAACATGCCATGAAAGTATTTGTGCTCGCCGTTGTGTTTTTTATCCTTCTTTGGCCAGCATCGGTCGGTGCACTCACTGCCTTTGGGGTCCGCGATCGGGGCGAATACACATATGGCACAATATGGGTACCGCTAATCTTCAAGGCCGTCCTAGGAGGACTACTTGGGTTACTAACAACACCGTTGCTGTCACTGTTTTGGTTAGTCAGATCTGGATGGGAGGCCAATCAAGGAGAATAGAGATTCGCGAGAAAATGGGTTGTGAACTTGTGAGAATGTACCTATTCCATGCATCAGTTTGAATCATTCATAACAGAATAATAGTTGATACAAGTCTATTTTTTGGGACTTGGCTCCCAAATGTCCCCTCTTCGCCAGGGCCATTCATTTGCAATGAGGGGTTGGAGTCCGTCACTTCACTCCAAAACGCGTCGCATATGTTGGTCTACTGTCTTGAAGCTTTTACAATCGTTGTTCGGAAGAGGTGGTCGCTGACTCGCTAATAGTAGCTACTGCTCGAGGAAGCGATCGGGGGCGGCTATTATCAAGATGCTTTTCGGGAACAAGATGACGATTGATACATTGGACAAGTGCTGGGAGACTCATGACACGGAGATGCGGAGAAAATGAGATGCCGGGTAAAACAAGTCGTTGCCTTTCAATCTGGGGAGTTTAGATGAAATGACTCAAATACAGCACGTGAATATACCAAGACAAGGTCAGCTGGGTTCTCCGCATTCGGAGCGGGAGTGGCCGAGTGGCTCGGCGGGCGGGCAACTTTAGTTTGACCATCAACCTCCTCGCTTTCTTCACTTCGCGGGTGTGCGGGGCTTATGACAACTTCCCAAGGAGTTTTTTTGACATCTGACCTCATCCCCTCTCAAGGTTGAGCGTGATCCTCTTGAAGCTCTTGAAAAGACTCACCGCCATCGCCATCAGCGGACCTCCTGCAACGAAGTGACGTGACCCCCACCACGGTCTTCTGTAATGGATCGTATGCAAGTGTCTACCCAACTCCACCGGATGATGGATCAAGGATCGCCCTTTGTCGGAGGCAAAGACGGCAACAAGTATCGTTTTACCGTCATCACCGACGGTGTGCTAAGGTACGAGTGGGCTCCAGATGGCAAGTTTGAAGACCGGCCGTCGGCGTTCGCAGTAAAAAGGGACCAAGCGACGGTACCAAATTACCGCTTGAAGGAGACCAGCGACTCGTTGGAAATAATCACATCACGCTTCCATGTCACGTACAACAAGCAAGGCTTCAGCGCCCATGGCCTCTTCGCCGTGGTCCCTGGCTTCACAAGCTCAACTTGGCGATATGGGGAGAGGGTGGCACACTCGGGGGCACTTATCGGACTCTCGACACGGTCGACGGCCGTGTGGACGTGGACCACGGCGTCACCTCTCGGGATGGCTTCGCCTGCATCGACGATTCCCGCACCATGCTCTTCACCGAGGAAGGCTTCATTGCACCAAGACAGCCTGGGAAAGGCCGTGTAGATGGATATCTGTTCTGCTTTGGACACGACTACCGCGAAGCTGTCCGTGCGCTCTACAAGGTTTCGGGACCACAGCCGCTGTTGCCGCGATGGACGCTCGGCAATTGGTGGAGTCGCTACTACGAGTACACGGCCGACACATACCTCGAGCTCGTGGACAACTTCGAAGCAAATCGCATACCTCTTTCCATTGGTGTTTTAGACATGGACTGGCATCTTGTCCGGGATCCTCGCGTCAAGGCTGCCGGGGTGACCGGGTGGACAGGCTACACGTGGAATCGAGACTTTTTCCTGATCCCCCAGCATTTGTCAAGGAGCTTCATCGCCGGAAACTAAAGATATCGCTCAATGAGCATCCTGCAGAAGGCGTTGCCAACTATGAAGACGTGTATGCCTCCACGGCGAAGGCCCTGAATTTCGATACATCCAATCAAGAAACGATTCCCTTTGACTGCACTGATCAGAAGTTCCTCGACGCATACTTTGATATTCTCATCAAGCATCTTGATGATGATGGCGTGGACTTCTGGTGGATTGACTGGCAACAAGGCCCGTTCTCTCGCCTGCCGGGCGTAGATCCGCTTTGGGTTCTCAACCACTTCCACTATCTGCACAATGAGCAGCTTCAATCTGAGAGAAAACCCAGCGAGGGCGGCGGTAGCAGGCCCGTCATCTTCTCCCGGTACGGCGGTCCGGGCAGCCATCGATATCCCATCGGATTCTCGGGCGACACCGTCACGACATGGGCCTCGCTCCAATTTCAACCAGAGTTCACAGCTACGGCGAGCAACATCGGGTATGGATGGTGGAGTCACGACATCGGTGGCCACATGAACGGCATTCGAGATGATGACTTGACCACTCGCTGGGTGCAGTTGGGCGTCTTCTCTCCCATGATGAGGCTGCACTCCACCAAGAACAAATGGGTGTGCAAAGAGCCGTGGAAACTGCCCGCTGGCTCTGGCAAGGGCCCTCGCGACGTCGTTACAAAGTTTATGCGATTGAGGCATCGTCTGATTCCATACTTGCATACCATGAATGCTCGCGCGGCGGGGCAAGGGTCTCCGTTGATCCAGCCCATGTACTGGGAGTATCCGGAACGCGACGAAGCTTATCAAGTGCCGAACCAGTACTTGTTCGGTACAGAAATAATGGTCGCACCAATCACGTCGCCGCAGAATCCAGCGACAAAAACCGGGAAAGTCAAGGCTTGGTTGCCCCCAGGTCGATATGTCGACTATTTCACGGGTGTGGTGTATGAGGGTGATCGCTTCATGTGGCTGAATCGTACGTTGGACAAGGCACCCGTGCTGCTGAAGCAAGGGGCGATTGTCCCGCTTGATGCCAACCCGGAGCCCGGCAATGGCGCCGCGAACCCAGATGGTCTTGAAGTCGTCGTCGTGGTTGGCGCAGACGGCAAGTTCGACTTGCTGGAAGAAGACGAGACGGACAACGACGAGCCCAACCCCCAGCAAGTCCGTTTCGTGGCTCAAATCGTCCATCACATTCACCCAGGCAACAGGAATCGTGAGTATCTCACCGTCTGGCGAGGGCAAGTCGCCCAGGGCGCGAGATTGGACTGTTCGTCTTCTGGGTTACGAAGAAAAGACAGACTCGGTAATCACCGGGCACGCCGGGCGTGACACAGAATATTGCGCGACTACCAAGGAGTTGCTCGTTCATCTGGGCAAGATACCTCCCGGGGAGAGGGAACGGTTCTGCTGGGAAGCAATCCGCAATTGGCCAGCAATGATGCATCGTCCATGGCAGACGCGATTGTGTTTGATGCGCTGATTCCGTATGAGACAAAAGATGCAATCGACAGAATCATGAGCCCCAGAGATGTGCCGTGCACGATTCGGGCGACGCAGGTGGATGCCACGGAAATGGATCCTGATCTGCGGCTCGTGTTGAAGGAGTTTCTGCTGGCGGACGGAAGGGGATAAGAGAGCAATAAGATTGTAGTGTCATCCGTAACAGGCGGTGAAATCAATTCATTTAGAGAAAGAATTCTCTGCGCCGTTTGTGTTAACGGAGCATGTACTCCGTACCAAAGTGCCAAGTGCAGATGCCAGAGTCGAGTCGAGCTAGACCTGCTGACAGCTGCCGAGGCGGAGACCCTGCAGCGGGTCCCCACGTCGCCAGCCCGACCTTCCACAACAAGGGCGGCGTCGTGCTGGACTGTGCACACTGTGACTCTGCACACTGCACACTGTACAGCGATCGTGATCTTTAGGGTCTAGGCACCTAGGTTAGAACCCAAAAAAAGGGATCCGAGGACCAAGACTCGATCTGGGTTACCCATAGTTACCTATATTAGGGCCTGGGTATAGGTGCCCTGGCTTGAACCCGACCCCGGGCGACTCACTTCTCAGCTCGCATACAAGCGCGACATCACATCTGACCTGATGAAGCTCTCCATCGTCGATAACCATGGCCCTACGCAGAACCTTCTTCGCCATCGCTCTAGCAGCTACTCAGGCAGCTTCTCTGAGTCCCGGCGGGCCATGGCTACCCGTCAAACGAGGGACCCCAGTTACAGGTGATGGAGAGGGTTGGGATTTCGCCACCAACGCGGATTCCAAAGTCAAAGTCAAGGCGTACAATGTATCGGTTCCCATTGACCACTTCCACAACGATACCAAGTACGAGCCTCATTCTGATGGATTCTACAACCTTCGCTACTGGGTTGACACCTCCTATTACAAGGAGGGCGGTCCCGTCATCATCTTGCACTCAGGAGAATTCGACTCCGAGGACCGCCTGCGTTTTCTCGAGCATGGCATCGGCTCAGTCCTCACAAGGGCTACCAGTGGTGTCGGCATTGTCTTGGAGCACCGTTACTATGGAACCAGCTACCCCACTGAAGAAACTGATACCAAAAGTTATCGCTTCCTCACTACCGACCAGGCTCTCGCCGACACAGCATACTTCTCCAAGAACCTCGAGGTCCCAGGGCTGGAACAGCACAATCTCACAGCTTCCGGGGCCCCTCACATTCTTTACGGAGGCTCCTACGCGGGCGGCTTTGTGGCTCTCGCCCGCAAGCTCTACCCAGAGGTTTTCTGGGGATCCATCTCCTCTTCTGGTGTCACGGCAGCCATCGACGACTTCTGGCAATACACTGAGGCAGCTCGCCACTTTGCTCCGGGGCACTGCTCGCCCACCAATCAGAAGCTGATTGACATCATTGACAAGCAGCTGCTTAGCGGTGACGGGGAGAAGGAAGATGAGATCAAGTCCCTCTTCGGGCTGCGCGAACTGTGGAACGATGAGTTCGCCAGTGTCCTCATGGGCACTCAGGGCGCTCTGCAGGCCACGAATTGGGATCCCGCAGAGGACAGCACAACCCTTGGTATATTCTGTGCCGTCATCTCCTCCGATGCTGCGCTCTTCTCTAGTACCACGCACTTGCGATCGCGTGTGCGTAGTGTTGTGCAAGCAGCCGGGTACCCCCTGAGCCCCTGACAACCCGCATGCTTAATTTCATTGGATTCATCAGAGACTTGGTAAAGGATCAAAAGAGTCGGGGCTCATGTAAAGACAAGAAAAATCTTCGCGAATGCCTGTCAATGCGTTTGGCCGAGGACGATCCGCGTCATTCCGGGACCCGCAGCTGGTTATACCAGACTTGCACTGAGTGAGTAGATTTGCCCGTTTTATTTTCCTTTGCTCTCTTTTCTCGCAGCTAACAAAGCTCAGGTGGGGATACTTTGTGAATGGAGCATCTACTCCCAAAGACCGTCTCCCAATGATATCACGAGCTATCGGCCTAGAATACAGCTCGTACCTCTGCAAATCGGCATTCAATATCACCACTCGTCCTGACGTCAACATTATTAACCAGCATGGCGGCTTCCACTTTAGCTATCCTCGCCTCGCCATTATTGACGGGAAGCAAGATCCATGGCGGGCCGCGGGGTCTCATGCTATGGGTTTGCCGGATAGGAAGTCGACGCCTTCCGAACCTTTTGAGTTGATCGATTGGGGTGTGCACCACTGGGACGAAAATGGACTAAGCGATGATGCTGAGAAAGAGCCGGGCTTGCCGCCCCAGCAGGTGGTTGACATGCAACAAAAAGAGATTGACATTGTCAATCACTGGCTCAAGGAGTTCAGAGAGCTCAACGGAAAACAAGAGCATTTCGATCTCTGATGAAGAGATGGATTCTAGAGGATGAGGAATAGACAAGACAGCATAGACACAGCATCCCAGCTTACACATGACGTAATATTTCACCATGGAATCTTTTTTCTCTCATCATACATGCAACCATTCGTTGGTCATTTCTATAGCATCCCTAAACATTAATTTCTTTAGGGAAAGGGGATGAAAAGAAGGCAAGGCCACCTGACCTGCACAATAGTCGATATAGACATTCTCGTCAGCCCCGGCGCATCACCAAGTTCATCCAAAGAAGGGAGATTGTTGAAAGGCCTAGAAGCTAGAGAGCTCTTGAGGGGTTACAATTCTAGCTGCACAAAACCTCCTTACTATTTTTTCTTCCTAGCCCCTAGGAAGGAAAAATAGTAAAAAAAAAAAAAATTCTCTCTCAAGCGGGAGAATCTCTCGCGAGATCTGGAAACTCGACTTACATCGATCGATCCATTCTGGGTCCTTCTAAGGGTATCTTCAGTCCTGTTTTTAGCCTAGTGGTTTCTCTTCAGGCTATGAGGCCCGCTAGCCATGAAAATTTTCGAAAATTTTTCGGAAAATGAAATTTTTTCCACCCCACTTTGAGAACCGTTTGAAAGACCAGAGGCTAAAGAGATCATAGCCAGGCTTCATTTAGAAATGCCAAGCAGCGTTCACTCCACCCTACACCCCCTTGCGGGCAAGTAAATTTCCCCTTGTTTCCGTGTTAGATGTTTGTGTTTTCCGACGCCTTTTTACTCCAATTGGAGCTATTCACAATATCTACGAGGGTCTCGTGACTGTCCCCTACTCCTACGGACAGCCCGGAAGAAAGGGATTTAGCGGCATTGGACGCGGAGGGGGATGAGAGCCATTAACAGGGCCAATGTTACTTGGTGCATGACCGGAAAATCCAGCTTGGTCCGTTGGGAAATTTGAATGCTCCGGTGGGAGGTTTATTTGCGTAGGGTCGTGGGCTGATTCCCAGCGATGGAGTGGGGTGGGTGGAGTGGGTGGTGCTGCAATGGTTCGGGACCGGCTTCTGGACACCAATATTCGATTAGATTCTCTTATCTGATGGGCGCGAAACTTGGTCCTTGGAACCGTCCCTGCTAATTTCGCATCTTGGTAACTGATTTGATTGGTTGACTTGTACGTATAGTGCTTTCCCAATATATAAGAAGGCAGGGATATTATATATGGTATCTGACTCATATTGGTACCTGCCTGAGTCCAGACCACTTGTCAAAGGGATCTCTGAGCTTCTTTCAAATGCCAACCAAAAACCTATTTATTCGACAGACGCCTGTGAGCCGATTGCCTTTTTACTCTTCTTGTGTCACACCACAGCACTCAAAATACCAATCTTTTTGCCTCTGAACAAAGTCACAAAATCACAAAATCACATTATCACAAAATCACAAGACTTAACATCGCAACCATGAAGATCGGAATCTTGGCAGCAATCCTCTCTTGCGCCTCTGCAGTCGTTGCAGCCCCTCCTGAAACTCCCCAAACTCACCACCGCCTTACACCTCGCGCCGCAGCCTGTACCATTTTTTGCTGCCGTTTCAAGGCATTCGATGGGTATTGTGCACCTTGCAAGTCCGCTTGCAAGGCGGACGACGAGTGAGCACAGCATCATCAGGTCCTGACTCCTATGATCCCGGTCGCAGGTGACCCTGGAATTTCGGTCGACGAGCGAGACCTACTTGGGATGGATCATGGAGGTGACAGTCAAGAAGAGAAGACTGAGGAAATGGAAGAAAGGGAGGTGATGGATTATAATACAAGTTTGTAGCGTCGAGTATACGAACAATGTACATGGGAAAGCCGCTTCAGAAGATCAGATGCAATACACCGAAAGTTGCCCTCGCATGGCCCAATGTGAAGCTATACTGACCTACCGTGCCAGAATCGGGAGGATACACTTCCGTTGTCTGTGGATCCCACAGAAGCTCCCTTGCAATTGGTAACTCCAGGATGATGAATTTGCAGGGGTGATGGATGCAGACAGGGATCTGGACGATGATACGGAGTAGTACAACCTCAAATTGACGAGAAAGCGAAAACACTTCCAGAATTCTTCAGAAAGCTTCTTTTGACGTCTCCTGGCGTGGTCGCCAAAAAGCTGAATCTCACGATGAGGGTAATACGATGCCTTGAAGGCAGAACTGACCATCTCTCAAATGACTAAAGTACGATGCGAGGATGTACGGAGTACACAAAAGGAAGCAAAAGACTCCCACTCCTCTCTGTAGCAGGAATTTTTAAAGTGTAGTGGGGCAACCGCACCTTCCTCCTTCCGTGCCTGCCTTGTCAGACCAGCCGTCCCACCCCTGCAATTTCTCCCAATTTCTCCACCACCACATTGATCGGACAAGAGGCGGCAAGAGGCGAGGGAGGGACCTTTTCTTTCCGGATCGCCGGCTCCAACTCAACTCGCCCACTTTTGCCTGCAGATGTCTCGCTTCGGAGAGACGTGGGTGGCTCTTGGTCGTCCTTCACACGGGTGGTTTTAGGATGATGTTTCATTGCCAAGACTGCTCATGAGAGGGTTTTTCCTTTCTTTTTTCTGTTCCTTTTTTCTCCTCTTTTTTTCCTTTTCTGAAGTGTCACGGCGAATCTCTTCAAAGACATTTTTACCCCGTCATGCCGGGTGGGAGCTCATCAGCATCAAACGTTGCTGTCGTTGTTACTATAGGTGTTGGTACCGGCGTTGCCACCGCTGCTATTCTTCGCCGCTCCGGATGCGACTTTCACATCAACGGCGCCGGGCCTCGCACAAGAAAGCGCGTTTACGTTGAGAGGCAACATCATCACGTATAGCTCAACAAAGAGCAAGCTTGTAACTCGCAGCGCTCTCGCTTCTAAATTGTACGCGATGGTTCAAGGCGCCGATGTGGCTTACGCAATTGGCACAACGCTGAATATGGTCACGGACCGATTGAAGATCAATCGTATCCCGACCATTATATGTACAGACTCTTTTTCGTTGTACGAATGCCTCGTGAAGCTAGGCACAACGAAGGAGAAGCGATTGATGAATCGACATCATGGCCCTCAGGCAGTCATACGAGCGCAGGGAAATCTACGAAGTTCGATGGATCACCCTACGAGAAATCCCGACTCGCCATCTAAGGGCATAATGATAAGGGCAAAGAGCTGATTCTAAATTAATTACTGATAATCTAACGAGCGAGCTAACGGTTGATCGTAGCTTTAGCGCCAGCGGTGAAATCCAGAGGATTCTTCCTATGGATACGAGACATCACGCAAGCATACGTGCAACCGGGCCCCTGTCGTGAAGAATTGTGTGATGCTAAGGCGGTTGAACTTTGACGTTGGCGTTGACGCATCATCAGTATCGTCATCATCCTCTTCTTCATTGGTTTGGATGAAAGCTTCAGCTGATTTCCAGGCTTCATCTGCAAGCTCTTCTGTCTCCTCTGTTCATTGACCTTCGTAAGCTGTGAGGTAAGCTTGGAACTTCCTCTCCGTCGGCGGCGTTCATTCCTCTGGATTTCATCGCTGGCGCTAAAGCTACGATTAACCGTTGGCTCGCTCGTTAGATTGTCAGTGATTGAGTCAGAATTAGCTCTTTGCCCTTGTCATTGTGCCCTTAGATGACGAGTCGGGATTTCTCGTAGGATGCTGCCGTTCCCTTGCCCTTGATGTATTTCATCGTCACCATCGACAAGTCGAGCCCTGACAGGGCGGCCGGACCATTCTACTTCGGCGAGATGACCCCTCCATCTCATCCATCTTCAAATTTGACATCCCCGCCGGCGATAAGGGCAAGACCTGCACGCTAGTCTTCCTTCTTCTTCCCCGACCAGTCTCAGCTCGGCACCTCGTCATATACCTTCTCAGGCGACGGCAAGATCGACTTCTCCTGCTCAATGATCCTGCCAGCGCCAGCACCACTTGGAAACAACAAGCCGGTCAAGAAATCGGACTACGGCGTCACGACTTGTCGCTCCGGGTAAAAGCTACTCCATCGCGACATTACCTTGCCCGACAGGCCAGGCTATTTCGTTTGAGCTGGACAAGGTCCATCACACCAACCTCAAATACTTCCAGGATCACAACCCATCGCCCATTGGATTGTACATCACAAAGTGCTAAGCGTATATTGAGAGGGCGACAAGAATCATGACTCACTCAGGCGGGCACCGTCAGGCACACTGATATCCAGAGTTTATGGCGTGTGAGGCGCATGACGATATTACGATTCCACCAGTGTGGAATTATGAATCTACACCGTGGGGGTTTTTATTCGCAAAATAGCTAAAGTGTTGATGTGAGAAGTGAAGCAGAGTATATCCATGTTCACTTGAATGAATTCATCAATGACATCATGGTTTCCATCCAATACTTGTCTTGACTTCTCCAACAACCCTTTCCTTCGGCAAAAATTTTTGAAAGTGAACCGCCTCTTGAAACAGCTCTCGCGTAATCTCTCTTTGACGAGAGGGAAGGATTGAACTATGCGTCAACTCTCCTCGATCAATTGATCAAGACTCTTTACTTACAGCATGGTATGATTGCTCATGAACATGCTGGAAATTCAAAGTTTCTGTTCGCAAGGTCACACACGTAAAAGTAAGCCTTCAATGCAAGTCTCGAAGTCTAAATGAGTGAGGGGACATGGACACAAATGTGATGTCTGCAAGCCACATGCTCTTTTCGTCGACAAGGTGACGATGCCACACCAACAAGGTTCAAGGCGGGTCGAAGCTAGCTCTATTTCGTGGAAACTCTGGCGACAAAAGAGGAAACATGTTGAGCACTTGTGGTTCTTCTTGTTCATACAACCAGTCCCTTTCTTGTACGGAAACCGCCGGTTCCAAAGTCAAAACTTGCCATGGCTCTGACTCAGACAAGTAGATGTGCCTCCGGTATCTGAAGGGATCGAATTCGCAATCGAATTCGCATGTGACTCAATGCTTAGGTTGCTTGCTTACACGAAGCGAACAATTATCAGCGAGACATGATCGTTGCGGACATGTTATATAGTTCTCTGTAGGCTTCGTCGAGGCTTCTCCATTGTTGAGAAGATGCGAGGATATAAAAACACCGGTCTGATTACTCACTCTGCCCTTGCAAGAGTGGTATTATCGTACTGCAGAGCAAACTCGGCTTGCTGAAACCCCATACGCACCAGCAATCGCGTGGTGCCGGCATCGAGATTCCCTCAACAACCCCAAGAAAAAGACTTGAGAACCCGGGATGCCGAAGCGCACCTCCTCCACTGATGGGTATTCCAGAAATGACTCGATCGCTAACCATGCGAAAACGCCAAAGGGCCAAGGCAAAGGCACCGCCTCGGCTGCCAGAGGACCTTGTTCAGCCTGAAGAGCCCAACCTACTGGCAATACCATACGCCTCAACAGCGACGTCGAGTCCGCCCGTTCAGCTCGTGCCGGCGAGGATCCCGAACAGCCCCTCGACATTATGCGCGAGCCCGCCATCGCCAGCCAAGCCAATGTCATCATCATCCTCATCCATCTACCCCAGCTCGACACACTCGACTGTGCTGCCCGAGTCGGCCCACTCCGGCATTCTCTCTCCGTTCCCACCCCGGGACGGGCCCGGCCACCTACAATGGCGGGCAGGAAACGCAACTCGGCCCACGCAGCCACAGAGGCATGGGATGACGTCTGGGGCGCCCCGGGACCGACGTACGAGGTTGAAGCCGAAAACGAACTGCCGGCCTACCTGGGTCCGCACATCATCGGCAGTGAGCGCGACGAGGATCAACCCGCAGAATTGTTCGCCATGCCGCCACCACGACTCCAGCAAGTCACGACCGGGTCCGTCCACCCAGTTGCTTTCCCGTCTCGGAAAATCAGCCGGTGCGCTGAGACGGAGTCGGTGGTGACGACGTCGAAAAAGAAGAGGCGCAGCTTCTGGGGCACGTTCCGGCTCGGTGGGAAACAAGGCGTCAAGTCTTCGGGGAAGAGCCTCCGCCCCGCTGTCCGGAAATACCAGACACGGTCGGCTGGGTTCGAACACGGACACGCTTGCGACGGAGGAGTCGGTCGTCACGCCTGACGCTGCGTGTCCGTGGGAAGCAGTTGACGGCAGTGGTGTGCCAACTAAGAAGACGGATGGCAGTGTAAACGTAGTTTCCGGGCAGCAGGGCGAGCGAGGAATGTTGGATGCAGCAGAGGTGGTGGCAGGCAGTCGAGTTGATTCACGCGGACATGGATCGAACCAAGAGCCGTGCCACACCATCGTGGTAGAGATACCAGGGGACTCTCATTTTGGAAATGACTTCTGGGAACGGTTCCCGCGCCGATTTATTTGATACCACGCCCTTTTTTTTTTTTTCTTCCCATCTTGTGTTATTATCTCCCAGAGTATGTAGGTCGGCAATGAATGTGATGAGAGATATTCAACTCTGGCGTGCTACAAATAGACATGGATGGAAGCCCAACCGCCCCCGCCCCCAACTTCCTCCGTCAGGTCAGCGAGACATTCTTGCGCATCCGCGGTGTGGACTTGTATTGGCAAAAGGCAGAGAGCGAGAAGCAAAAAGGGAGCCATTGACCTCGGAGTCATGTGGACGGCCGTGGATCTGAAACGGTCTACGTCAACCTTGAACCGACGCAAAAAAATCGTGTTCCGATGCACGATGGCTCCGATACAGAATACACGTGACTAAAGGCAACTAGTATAACGCCGGGTTCAGCACGCTGTTGGATGGAGAGGACAACTTGATCAGAACACATGACATTACACCTACCAGTAGCTCGTACAAGCGAATCCAGCCCGATTTACAAGTTATGACCTGTTGAATCTGTTGGCCCCCTCTGACCAGGTCCGAACCCCTCTCGTGCCAATCCAGCACGTTACAACGAGACCCAGAAGAAGGAAAAACCTCCGAGTGCAGGTCGTCTTCAGCATGCCGGCCGGCAAAATGGCAACCCAACAAGTTGGAACTAACTCAAGGGACCGACCTCCTGCCAAGTCCGGCCGCATAAGTTTGGCATTAGCCTCGGCGTACCCCAGACGCCGCGGCAGTATAGTGATGATGA
Organism: Epichloe scottii; assembly: GCA_021950295.1. Lineage (NCBI taxonomy): Eukaryota > Fungi > Ascomycota > Sordariomycetes > Hypocreales > Clavicipitaceae > Epichloe > Epichloe scottii. Next base: position 3,269,455 of record CP083245.1, read on the forward strand.
TGATAATGAAGAGAGAGAGAAAGAACCCACATTCAGCCGGGAGATGATGTTGGAATTCGGCGCCATCTTTAGCAAAAAATCGTTGCCCGTGCCGCCTAAACCTCTGACAAGATGTTGCCGGAAAACTTTGCCGGGACAAGATTTGTGGAAAGCCGGGGATACAACGACATCTGAGATAGTCATGGTCGTTTTTGGAATGATGTGGAAATGACCAGGTATTTGCCAAGTCCCCATGTTCTTGTACATCGTCCGTGAGTCACGTCTTTTATCTAGTCTTGCAAGCAAGTTCTTGGTTCAAAAGTTCCGATTTTCTCACTAGCCATGTTCAGAGAGAAGGGAACATGGCGTGCATTGACCCCTTGGTGAGAAATTGGGAAAACTTCTTGAGTCAAGGAACTTGCGAGGCTGGATAGATGAGGCATAGACAACATGTGCGAGAATCGGTACGTCGGTCAGGAGAGCCTTGGAAACAAACTTATACCGAGCACAGGTCATTCTCGACCGGGTAAAATGTGACTGGCCACGATAGTACCAGCGGGGAGAGGTGGTCGTTTGTGCGGCAAGAGACAAATCCCAGACTTGAAATGGGTAAGCGGAAGAGTTCATGAAAGGAAGGGGAAGAAAGGCGGGGGAAAGGATATAAACAGGAGTCGTCTCCCGCGAGAATCAGACAAATCAACAAACATTGGTTTCCCTTTCCCCTTCCTCTTAGAACGGAGAGATGTGTTGTCTATAGTTGAAACACAAAAAGCCATCATCATGCTTCTCAACTCAATCGTAACGCTTCTCGTCGGAGCCGTTGGCAGCGTCTCGGCCGCGCCGGCCACGACCAACGAGCTCGCCCAGCGAACACCCCGGGGCTCAGGCGTCCACAACGGCTACTTCTACTCCTTCTGGGCGGACTACGGCGCGGTCAGCTACCGCAACGGCCCGGGGGTTCGTACAGTCTGGTGTGGGCGGATGGGGGCAACGTCGTTGCAGGCAAGGGGTGGAATCCAGGAAGCGCCAGGTAACGTATCCGCCACACATGACTTACTTTTGCATCAATCCAATCGTCCTTGACTCCTAAACGTCCCCCAACCACGTCGCGGGGCCGTGGCCTTGTCCTGTCCTAGTCCCTCTGACTGACGATGCCCTCACGAGCCAGAAAAGTCACCTACTCCGGCAGCTGGGCCCCCAGCGGCAACGGCTACCTCGCCGTCTATGGCTGGACCAGAAACCCCCTCGTGGAATACTACATCGTCGAGAACTTCGGCTCCCACAACCCCGCCTGGGGCGCCCAGAAGCGCGGCCAGGTCACGGCCGACGGATCCGTCTATGACATCTACGTCAGCACGCGCGTCAACGCCCCGTCCATCAAAGGCACGGCCACCTTCCGGCAGTACTGGTCCGTTCGGCGCAAGAGGCGCGTGGGCGGCACCGTGTCGACGGGGAAGCACTTCAACGCTTGGAGGTCGGTGGGCTTGAAGCTCGGCTCCTTTGACTACATGGTTGTTGCCACGGAGGGGTACCGCAGCTCGGGTGCCGCTTCCATCACCGTCAAATAGCAGACGGAGGGAGGAAGTTGGAGGAAGGGGGATTGAGCGAAACTTACTTCATGTGCCACATCACGTGACACGGCCAGGGTGGGTAACTCGTCAAGTCTTGCAGCGTTGCATCTTGTGGAATAAAGTCTCTTTAAATCTCTTTTGTTCAACACATCTTAGACAACCATTACATCATAAACGCGTTTCTTTGCCTTTTTGAATCCCCCAAAATGCCATGCCGCTGGAGGGACAAGTTGGTTATGGTGCGGGTGAGGTAGGTGCAGAAGGGCAGCTTGCGTAACATTGTGCAAGGCTTGAACAGCTTCAACAGTTGCCCGCAATCCTCAGAAAATCCCATGTTGCATTCTAGACCGAAACAAGTCGGTCGATTCCCAGTGTTCGTTCTACTCAGCAGCTCGTACTCCATATGTGGTTGCCGAAATCCATCTAACTAGTATACAATTCACCTAGATATTGCTTCACCTCCTCCACATCTCGGCCAACATACCCCAGGTACATGTCTGGCCGGACCACGACGTAGAAGCCATCATCATCCTCTGAGACCCAGTCTGCCGTGTATGTATGCACGGCGGTTTCTCCGTCCGAGTGGGAGCCTCGAGTCGGGGCATCCGTCGTGTCAGCCTGCGGGTGGATGGAGTATGGCACTGCCACATCGGAGAAGCCCAGTGTGGTGGTGGCTGCGGTACTCGCTCCAATCTGCAGCACAATGAACTTGCCGTATGTCGCCGCGGTGTAAAGTCTCGTTTTCTCGCCGTCGGACTTGCTGAGGACCATGTCGGGGCATCTGTTGCCTGCTTTCCAGATGCCGTGCTCCGAGGCTTTGACCAGAGGCGAACCGAATTCGCTGTACGTCACACCCATGCCTAGTGTGTGCATGTAAACGAACGAGTGAGTGAGCAAAATTGGACATGATGGGCATTGGGTTGCATCTTGTCAGATGGGAATCAACGTACCTGTAATGTATCCGGCATTCTTCTCAATAGTGCCGACGTACTGCTTGGCTGTGTGCACAGTGTCTCTTACCAGACGTGCTGCAACATCAATCACATCCCGGGCCGTGTTACTTCGCTCCGTGTCGTAGCTGCGGATGACTTTTTCCACAGCACCAGGCTGAAGAAGATTCTTGGCCTTGACGGCAGTGGCTAGACGCCACGCAAGGCCGAAGGCGTCTGACATGCCCGTGTTCAAACCCTGTCCTCCATTGACGGAGTGGACGTGTGCGGCGTCACCGGCAAGGATGATGCGTCCGCCGCCATCCTTTGAGATGAATGTCGAGGCTATTCTCTCTTTGACTGTGCATGTTGGTCAGCCAAGTCTTCCGAACAGGACGGTATGTCTTCTATACTCAGCTGACCATTGAATGTGCTGTACCATTCCGTCTTCTTGAAGGCAACCGTGTGGGGAGCCAGATGCTTCCTTATCGAGTCTTCAGCAAGAGCCTGCGTGACTTGGCCCTCGAGCAGCACGTAGAAGCGGCACATTCCTCGTTCTCTTGGAATCCATGAGACGCGTGACTGTCCGTCGTGCTGAAAGGTGATGATTTCTGGGCAAAGCGGGAAGTCGGTTTCAATGAAGGTATCCAGCACCGCCCACTTCATTTCCGGCTTTTCACCCGTGAAGGACGCCCCAATCTGCTTTCGTACCAACGATTTGGCCCCGTCGGCCCCCACGGCATAACGGCTTCGAATCTTGGATCCAGATTGGGTGGTAACTTGGACGGAGTCGACATCCTCGGTGATGGAAACAACTTGTTCATTGAAGCGCACAAGCCCGTACAAGTTGCTGGTCAACATGTCCTCAATCACCGGTTGACCGATCATGAGGAAGTTCTTATGGAGAGCATGCTCAAGTCCAACCCACCAGGCATTCTGGCGGGACTTGAACTCGCCGTCTGCAAAGGTGGAACTCGCTGCGAGCAAAGCATCGTGAGTGGGTGGTCAATGGTCATTGTTGTAGTGTGCAAAGCATCATGCACGTGCTGGCTTACTGTTACACTTCAGGCCGATGGGCAAAAGCTCATCCAGCAGGTCAGCTACTTCCAAGTACTGTTGCGTGCGTGCATTGAGTGCATCCGCTCTGCCCAGCTCAAGAGGGCCGGACTTTGCATCTGTGTTTGTCCGAGTTAGAAAACCGCAATGTACCCGATGGAGGATGGGGGATGGAGGACGGAGGACGGAGCGGCGGTCTGACACTGGAGAGAGGGTACTTATTCACTTGCCTACAATAATAACAGATACCCCGAGACGATGAAGTAAAAGTCCGGTGAACAAGCCCGTTGGTCCACCTGCGTCCATGTTAATAAGTTGGTTCTCTGTCATTTCGGGAGTCGAGTTGTTCGTTCATCAGGACACAAACCTCCAATGATACACACATCCGCAGTGGCTGGACCAGCAGCCATGTCTTTTTCCGCGTGCATGGTGACTCGTGACTGGCAGTGTGTGTTTTTATTTTATTTTTGAAGATGCCCGTTTGCCGCCTTGCTTTGCTGCTGATGGGAAGATGCTGAATGTTGGAGACCGGGGCATGAGGATGACAAGCAAGTGAATACGTACGGTATCTACAGATTATAAATGCATGTTTTCCACAGTCCGCAATGGTTCTGGTGTCTGGCCACAGTCAGCCTGCATCGAAACACCATTTCTCGACAGTCAACAGGGCCTAGTGGTAATAGTAATAATAATAATTGGTGGCATAATCTGGGGGCCGCTGACCGCCGCTTACCGCAGATACCAATAATTCGTAATATAATACGTATTGGTGGCGAAATCCCTTGGCTATGTCAGGATCTAATTGACTAGTCCCTCGCAGTGAGAGCGCCGTGTTGGCCCGTTGGTGTGGTGTTTTTTCTTGAGGAGGCTTACTTATTAGCTCTACAACTAACTACATTCACTCGTCCATGTATCTTTGGTCGCCCGGGAACGCCGACGTTGTTGGATGTAAGAACCTTGCTGTCCTACCTGCCAAGTCTACTCTTCAATTACTCATTCAGGACCCCCTTCATAAGCTGGTGGATAGCTAGCTGTTGAAGCTGACATGTTACAACACAATATTGACGGGATCCTGGTATTTGACCCACGGTGTGAGATGCAAGTAAGGGCTTAGGCTTATGCCTGCTTTATTCTTCGTGCAGACCAACTATTTAGAAGGATTCATGGCAGAGCTGAAAGCACATAAACGTCGAGGCACCCTTCTTCTTGTTCAGCTTGATCTGGTCTCATCATAGGCACCGGCGCATTCAAAGCATTCTCTGCCTCTGCAGCTCTCCTCTGCTCTCCTCTCCTCTCCTCTCCTCTCCGCCCCTTGTATATCACTCCTAGCAATATGCCGATTGCCGTTTCGCCAGAGCGCGAAAGCGTTCCTGCAGTTCCCAACGGCTCTATGAGTCCTCGTTCTATCAGCGTTGAGGAACTCTCTACACCAGTAGTCGACTCCTCAGCACTTGACATCGCATCCAGAGTCCTGGCTATCATCAATCGGTATTGCTTGCAGATATCGCGAAATGACCCTGCCAAGGCGCATGAAGGCGCATCCAAGTTCTTGGCTGTGATTCATAGCCATGTAAGAGCTGGAAACGTTGTCCCAATGTGTCTTCCTGCATTTCCTTTCAAGTCACCAAACAAGTCGACAAAGGTGCTCGGCAAACTTCCGGACAGAGCTGAAGAGCTGGCCCTTGCTCACCTTAATGGTCTTTGCCAGGCTATTCAGGACATATATCCGCCTGGCGCAAAATTGACTATCATCTCTGATGGACTTGTATACAATGGTACGTCTTCAACGAGGTCGAAATTATGCTATCCTCTTTCAAAAAGAAGACAATTAGACCGAGGTCCTTTTGCTGACCAATTGTGCAGATCTGCTCGGCGTTCCGGACAAGGACGTATGGAATTACGGCCAGGGTCTCCGGCGCCTTGCGCATGCAAAGGCTTCTCTCGAATCGAGTTCTCGCGGTTGAGAGATCTTGTGTCCCTTTCCCTTGCCGCGGAACTTGACGAAATGACTTATGTTGCCAATGCCTCCAACTTCCGTTGCGCACTCCTCAAGACCTTTGGAAACCCCAACTGGGATTGGGAGGAAGTCAGCCGGATCAAAGACGTGTGTCTGACCTATAGAGGCTACGTCAAATTCCTCCAGACCGACCTTGCAGATGTTTACCCCGTCGGAGATGGCCGTACCAAGTCCAAATATAAGCGTGGTATCGAATACATCGCGAAGCAGATGATGGTTCGTGGAGATGTAAGTTTATCTCGAAGTCGCGTTGGTTCCCGTGGAGTGGCTTTGACTGACCATCGATGAAAGGCTTTCGCTAGTGCAGTTCGACAGAATTACAAACATCACGTTCGTCTCTCCATCCATCCTTCCACGGGCGCCACCAAAATATCCATAGGTCTTCTCCCCACTACGACCATGTACACGACGCCTTGGCATTGCACAATTGCCTACAAACTCGACGGCACAGTCGTCTCGGGCATGAGGTCAGACTTCGACAATGACAGCTCCTACGAGCTGGTTCTGGAAAACGGCGCTCCGAGTTATTTCCGTGAAAAGTCGCACCTCTTTACCTGGGGTGCTGAAAAGGGTGGTGTCGCTTTTGAGCCAATATATCCCAGTGGCTGGATGCTGCGGCCCTCGAGAGGCCCCGGTTCCATGTCCATTCATGATATAGACGCCAACAAGGTTCGCTCATTGGCCGAAATCAACTCCCCTATTGTTATGCGTGGTTTCTTCGAGTCGCCAAAGCAACATTTATTTGTTGAAAAGGCCAAGGAGTTTGGCGAACCCTTGCAATGGAAATTTGGCCTCGTACTCGAAATCAAGGATCAAGGATCCGACACCCGCGGCTTGAACAATGTCTTGTCTTCTGAATGGATGCCATTCCACTACGACGGTCTTTTCAAGACAGTCACCAAAGTCAACGATGAAGGCGAAGAGATCAGGGTCTCCGACCCGCCACAGTAAGTTGCTCGCTGATGTCGAAGCTCATTCGTGAGCGTTGTTCGTTGACTGAGATGCGGAAGGTTCCAATTTTTCGCAAGTGCAACTTGCTCTCCTAAGAATACAGGGTTTACACTGTTCTCATCATCCACGATGTTATTCAAATACCTTCCCAAGGGGGTGAGCGCCGATGAACTTTCCATCAAGACTTGGACGGTTTCGACATCCTCGTTCAACTCTACTGTGCTCAACGGACTGCCTCTGATTGCCCGCCATCCGACTACTGGTAAGCTCTGCCTTCGATACCATGAGTCATGGGCTCAGTCCAAGACCAATTTTGATGCCACTCTCGTTACTATTGACGACACCGACGAGACGACGGGCAGGGCGATTTGCGAGGCTCTCGACGCCACTCTACACGACAGGCGTGTCGCCTATTACCACACTTGGGAGAAGGGGGACTTGGTTGTCAGCGACAACATTCTCATGATGCATACCCGAAGTAGTTATGATTCTGGAAGTGATAGAGAGCTGTGGAGGATCCATTTCGACTGAAGGATGGATGGATGATGGATGGGGGTTGATGCACATAGATATTTGGACTGGTAGATGAACACACTGTGTGCACTGTGCAACTGTATGCACTGTGTGCTGCTCTACCTTCTTGGCCCACTTCGCACCACCACCGTGAATCGCGAAATCTACTTCCAAGTTCTGACTCTTTACGTAGCAGATTGCTACCTCCCACCAATGCAGTGAGTGTTCCGCCTTCGGTTTCGGTTTCTCGTCTTGCTTGACCCAATGCAAGATCTTGCCGGTAGCGCCTCACCAGCTTAATGCGTCCCCAACGATCCCAGTCTTTCTCTCTCCTGGCAGGAACCACGTTGATTTTCCAATATGTCAACATTCAACGGACTTGTATCTGAATTTCCAGAAATCAGAAGTAATTGGATCGATAGCCACAACTCGGCCAAAAACCTGCACATCCAACTAATTCCTCTTGAGTTGACTTTTTCAGAGGGCACCCATGTCGCACGCCGCCGTTGGCGTGCTTCTTGAGCCATGTCCACAGCGATCATCTCGCTGGGCTTGAAGCTTTACGTTCTCCCTTGTTCGTCATTCCTGAATCTGGCTGCTTCTTGTACGGTAACTGACACGCTCAGCGTATACTGCTCTGCGGCAACGAGAGAGATCCTGCTGCGTCTTGAAAAGTACACATGCAGGATAAACTACGTTCGAGGTGTTCTAGAGGCCAGACAACAAACTTATAAGCACCTTCGGAAAGTGTTGGTATGACAATTAAATAAAAGAGAAACCCACAGTCTACCTACTTCGATGACTAAGAATTTGAATAGAAAGCTCTCCCTCTGGAAACCCCAACAACAATGGAGTTAAGACCTGGGTACAAGATACAGGTCACACTCTTTGATGCAAACCATTGTCCCGGTTCTACAATGTTCCGTATGTCAGACTCATTCCGTACATTCTTAATTCTCCATCTCATAGCCATAACAGTCATCGAGGGACAAGGAAAGGCCATTCTCTACACCGGCGATGTTCGTGCTGAGCCGTGGTTTGTCAATTCCATCGCACGCAACCCGGCTCTTATTGAGTACACTTATGGTCTCAAAACACTGGACAACTTGTATCTCGATACGTCATTCATCGAAGATGTTCCCTTTCAAACCAAGTCAGATGGAATTGCAGACCTTCTCAGGAAAGTGAAAATGTATCCACATGACACGATATTCCATCTTCAGGCATGGACATTTGGTTACGAGGAGGTGTGGATTGCGTTGTCCAAGGCCTTGAATTCTCGTGTAATATTCTTGCCCTCACATCTTCACCCCTCCAAGCTACATCATGCTGATCTCATCCAGATCCACGTTGACGAATACAAGTTGAAGATTTTCCAGTCTCTGAAGAGCCGGTCTTCCGACGATCCCTTCTCTGCGGATTTTCATCTCACAACTGGCGCTGCAGCGTTGAACGGGCATCTGTGTGGCAACACCCAGCATCCAGGTTGTCTCACATCAGACCAAAATGTGCGCATCCATAGTTGCGAGAAGGCAAACATGTGCTCGATTGCTAAGAAAGCCGAGATCATTTCTATAAGACCTGTCGTTTGCCGCCTTCCTGATGGAGATACAGTCATGGAAGCTGGTGTGGGTGGCGGTGGAAAGGATTTTTCTCGGGAAGCTGAATTAGAATGGATTGCAGACAATGACATTGGAGAACTCTTACAATTGTAGGATCAGGACATTCAACCTTTTGATCATTTCCTCGGCTAACGCATATCAGTCTACCAAACTACAATAGTATGGATAACGGAATGAGGGAGGAAATCACAGCTGCGTTAAAGGCCGAGGCGACCAGTGGCCGCCAGTTCTCCCTGAACATGACTATTGACGAGTTCGATGATGACCTATCAACAGGTCTGAAGGATGCACTACGTTTTCTCTTCGACAAGATTCGTCACGAGTCCTCAAAGGCATTAAGCGAGCAAGAGAACAGCAGGAGGCTCGATGGACTGCCCAAAGCAATTTTTTCCATTCGCAAGGCATTCTCCTTACCAAGAGCTCTGCCATTTAGCGGACATCTTTAAGCCGAAAGATATCTGGCCATGCACAGTAGACCGACGATGGAAAGAAAGAGGTATGGCAACAAGGCTTGCGAACATTACTTGAGTCAATTTTTTTACTGATTTCATCTCGTCTGAATTTTTCAGGAGCAAGTATACAGTCGTTATTCGGCGAATTCTGTTCCGAGAAGATTTTCAACCATGATCAAGAAATGGCTTCACGTCCTGAAGAGTATGAAACTATGCCAACTCAGGAACAAAGAACGCCGAACCTCCTCAGTTCACAACGGAGCTACAGTGATGGCCTCGGTGATTGTCGCCCGCCCTCGGTCGTTGACGTCGCCGCACCTACCAATGTACTTGGTGCAAACCAACACCGAGATGACTCTTCAATGATCGATTCATCAACGCATGCTGGTATCGGCATAACGACGCCCCAGGAACTCGTGCCATATTCTGCTGCAGCCGCGGATGCGCCCGAAAAATCATTTCGCCACGGCCATTCCGTCCTTCAAGAGATTACGTCAACAAGCAAAGATGTTGCTGCATTCTCATCGAGGAAACGGCCCTTTTCAGATTCCGACGACGATGTCGGCGGTGTTCAAGAAAATGGCGAGCGGGATTCCCAGAGAACGAATACATCAGCAGACTCTGCCTCAATCTTGGGCCACACCACTTCGCGTTACGATGCGTACCAAGCCATGCTAAGTAACAGCGCTGGGAATGGATCATGGACGTGTATAAGTCTTCTTTCGACCGATGGAAATCACGGACTTGCTGAAACCGAGCTTTGAGATAAAATTTACATCAGATGGATGAGGCAAATGGGCCGATACACAATTGTGCGTCAGCTCCCTCACCCTCCCGCCCAAACCCCCCAAATCTCATATGGTATGCAGCCCCTCCTCAGCGACAGGGGAGTGTGCCAACAATGACAATCCGGATTCACTGGTTCAATGAGTGAGCTCCGACGTACGGTCACTCAGCCGAAGAGGTGGTGCTTATAGCTTAGAGCAGCCAACCAACGTCGCATCATGTCCTGCGTCGCATGTTTTACTGCGCGATATTATACATTCACAATCTGGACAGTTTAGATGAAGTACCATAGCCGTGGCCCATGTCCGCAATAGGACGATGAAACTCATATTCCTAGCGAGTAAGAACAGAAAGTCAAGCGAGTCTTGTGAATGCATCGACTCAACTGCGAACGCCAGTATTAGCCAGCTTTGACATCCCGAACCTTCACGGCTTCCAAATGATTATCGGTGCCATGGAGATTCTGGAGGCTATTTGTGCCTTGACATTCTGTCAACTCATGGTCTACTTCCTTTTACTACCTCCTCTGCATTACATCTACGTGCTTCTGATTCGCCACCAAATCACCGATGGAATTTCCAAAGCTGAAAGCGATCAAGGCCCAGCTGCGCTCTTTCAATCCAAGGTTTGGGCCAGGTCGCGACAGCGGCGGGGCGGAAAATGGCTACATCAAGGTAAACCTATCACAGTGTCTTGTGTGAAAAATCTACAGCACGATCAAGAAGTTTACTCTTCTACGGTTCGGCAGGAGAGGCAGGGCATTTGCTCTATCGAGGTTACTTTCACAGAGACACGATATCGTCATCCCTCGATCCCAAATTCGCTGGCTTCTGGATCAGCCCGATTCGGTCACTTCAGCATATGAAGCGCACAGAATAATACTTTTTTTACGGTTACACACATTTTTGGACCATGGACTTGCCAAGGAATCTTTATCGAATCGGGTTATGCATCGGCTCGCTGCGCGTCACATCGCATCCTCTGCAGGATTCCGATGCCGGCGCACCTACTCACTCACTACGATGGCAAAATATTGGACGAGCGCCCAGAGGAGAAATATATTGGGCCGACGCCCGTTCCACATCCGAGGGCGTGTATTGAGATTCGAAGGAGATATATTGGCGTCCTTTTGTCATTGTGGTGCATTCAAACGGAAGTTTGTATTTTCATGCAAGCCTTGCCAAGTTGAAAATGTAACGCGATGCTACCGTGGATATGCGTGTTGAGCCGAATACAACAACAATGGCTGGTGCATATCTCGACAAAACCCTGATACAACAAATTTGGTGCAAATCCATGGCTTGTATCGTATGTGTTGTATGTATTCATATCCTAGCGATACAAGAATCTCTGATGAATAAGCTCTGTTAACAATCGTACTCGCATGACGACATCACAACAATCCCAGGCCCAGGTTATCACCGCCCAAGAAGATGCCACCAACAGAGTTGTCTCTCTCCTTGAGCAACTGAGCGACATCTACCCTCCCTCCAGTAATGTACCTCTCGCTCACGCCCAGATTCACTCTCTGGCTCAGCTCATGCCTCAGCTGGGCCTTCAAAGCGCCCATTTCGGCTTTCGTCAACGCCTGGGCCTCCTTCTCCTTGCGACGTCTCCCACCGCCCCTGCTCCCTCCACCCCAACCGCTTGCCTCTGTGGCCTCGAATTCCTCGGCATCGTACTCCACGCCCAATTCCTCTGCCGCATTGCGAAGCCACGCGTCGTTGCTATGAGCCTTCTCTTTTGCCAACGCCGCATCCGTAATCTTCTTGGCCAGATCGAGACGCGGTCTCAGGCGAGAAGCGACTTTTCTATCAATGGGTAAACTCTCAATCATGTGCTGTTTCTTGCCGGCTGCTGCACGTTGGGCATGAACCTTGCCGGCGAGTCTCCTCGTCGGGAGGACCTCATCCGGGGAGCAGAGAATGATGCTCACGCCGCTTCTGTCCGCACGGGCCGTTCGACCAGAGCGGTGGATGTACGCGTCTGCTGCGCGGGGGACGTGATAATGAATCACTTGGTCGACGTCTTTGATGTCCAGACCACGGGCAGCCACGTCGGTTGCCACGAGGATGGTGTTGCGAGAGGCCGTGAACTTCTCCAAGGAGCGCAACCGAGCTTTCTGGATCATTTGGGAGTGGAGAGGTAGGGCGTTTTGGTTCAAATTCTGCAACAGAGGCGTGATGCGGCGGACAGCAGAAATCGAGTTGGTGAAGACGAGGGTGCGACGGCCAGGATTGAGAAGGAGGACGGCGTAGAGGTAGAGATCCTGTAGGTGGTCGAGTTAGTATTTTAAGAAAAGAGAGGCACGTTTGGTGCTGAAGAGAAGTGAGAATAGAGGTGAAGAACATCAAAATGTTCAGAGGCGTCTTGCCTTTTCCATAGCTCCGCATTCAATTAGACCCTCACGCAGGTTATCAGCCATTCGGCTGACGGGATTGACGTCAATGAATTTGGGCTCTCCTCTGAATCTGAGGCATTTCATAAGATATGCCATCTTCTCGTCTTCGCTCCCCGGTTTGGAAAATTTGCCAGCCAGCTTAGTCTGAAGATCTTTGTCAAGGGTCGCAGAAAAGACAAGAGTCTGGCGCTCTCTTACTTCATCGCCAGCATCGGAATCGGAGTCGTCGCCGTACCCATCCTCGGGTGTTTGTCTGTCCAAGGCACCGATGATGTCCTCCGCCTCCTTGAACTGGCCGACTTTGAACAATCTGTCTGCTTCATCAATGACGAGGAACTGGACCTTGGTGAATTGTTTTTGAAGACTGGCGTCGCCGTCGAGCACTTCCCATAGTCGGCCGGGTGTGCCAATCACAATATCAGCCTTTTCCAACTGCCGCTGCTGTTTCTGAATGCTCAGTCCACCAGTGACAACACAGACATATGGCGATGTGGGCAGACCATGACAAACAGCTTTGATGTGCTCGCCAATCTGTTTGGCCAGCTCCCTTGTCGGACTCAGGATGACCGCCAACGGAGCCTTGGGCTTTTTCTCGCTGCTCTTCTTCTTCTTCGTCGTCGTCCTCGATTCGTCCTCGTCCCCGGTTTCTTCCAACTGACCCTCGTGCATCTCGAGCCATCTTTCTACAATGGGAATACCAAACGCGAGCGTTTTACCCGATCCCGTCTGCGCCTTTCCAATCACATCCCCCCAGCCACAATCTCGGGAATCGTCTTCTTCTGAATTGCCGTAGGTTTCGCGAAGCCCAGCCTCGCGATAGCAGATACCAAGGCCGGCGACAAGTTCAAAGCCACCCACTCGGACATGTCGAGGTCGTCGTCGTCCTCGGCCTTGCCTCCCTCCATTTCTGCCAGGGCCAGGAACTCGTTTTCTTTCCCACGTGGGGAGGATTTCGGTGGCTTCTTGTCCGCAATCTTCTTCTGCCTGCATCTCTTGCCGCCCTTGTCGGTCGCGACACCCTGAACTTGCCCCGTCTTCTTGGCCTTGCTCTTCTCATCCATTCCGTTGTTCCTGTCGACATTTTCCTGCCTCTTTCCTGCCTCCTTGCTCGCTGCGGCAGCAGACGCAGTCTCTCCCATAAATCTCTCGCTCCCCACTTCAGCTTGAGCATCGCCAGCTTTGCCGGAATCCATATCTTGACCTTCCACATCGTCGTCGCCAAACCCCTCAAAAGACTCGCCTTCATCTTCATTTTCAGCACCCAAATTCTTCGCTTCTGTCGCATCGTCCTTCGCTTCCGTCGCATCATCCTTCGCGCCTGTCGTATCGTCCTTCACGATGAACCGGACACTTTCTCCATCTTTGATAACGTCGACGCCCGACAGGACTTGTAGCCCGCCAAAGTCTTCACCTACAGATTCCCACCCCAGGGCCGAGGCATCAAAGACGGCTCTTCCAGCGAGCGCGGCCTCGGTCTTGTGGGCCTTGGATTTTGCGTTTGTTTTCGTATTTCTCGCTTTCGCTCGTGGTCCTGCTTTGGGCAACAACTTCTTGGTCCGCTTCGGGTCAGGTCCTGTGGTTGGAGGAACCTTGCGCTTGTTGGGGGAGACCATGGGGGCTGCAAATTTCGCAGTTTGATCTGATCGTGCGGCCGCCGGGTCGAGACCGAATGCGTAGGTAGGTGGGTAAGAATGCGCAAGGGCGATGAAGGGAAGAGGTATCGAGATTGACAATGAGGAAGAGAGCAGGATGGAGCTCACAATGCATAAAAACTTCTGGAGACGGGCGCTGGAAATTTTTAGCAGTGACGGCCGGCATGGGCGCAAACTGGGGCCGATCTCCGACCTACCACCACTCCGGGGTTTACCACTCCACATGCACGTTGGCTTGCCTTCTCACCCCTCATGGCCATAATTCAAGCCTGATGCAGCATGAGGGAATGAATAGACACCTGAACAGAATTGTATTCTAACAACAAAGAGAAATAGTGCAACGTCAGCCTGCCATCCAGGATATGACAGCCAACGTATAGATCCATGCATATCGTTCGTTGGCCACGGTTTTCAGATAGAAGTGTACCTAAACATCTTCTTCCTCGTGGCCTCAAAAATATAAATACAGACAGAGCTAAAAGGCAGTATGGGGTCCCAAGCTTCGTCCTGAAGCTTTTCCATCCATCTCTCCCACGTTTTTCCTTAGTCCTCAATCGAAATATGTCACATGCAAAACATTACAAATATTTCTTCAGTGCGCTCCTCGTGCTCGTTTGGCACCGCCTCCAATCTCCGAGTCACCTCGTGGACGCTTGCTTCCTGGTTGAAAATCAGTCGCGCCTGGGTTCATTCCTCCACGTCCACCGCGGTGACCGCCTCGGCCGCGTCCCGCTTGAGGACCTGTACCGCCGTCTTGGTTGCCGCTTGCAGCACGCTGGCCCGGTGGAACGTAAGCACCGCCGCGTCCTCGAGCGCCGCCTCTGGGCATCGGGATGCCAGAACCACGCGCGGGCTGCGATTGCTGACCGTGATGGAGCTGCTGGCTTTGTGGGGTCTGTTGAGCTTGCTGTGTAGGTTGGGCTGCCTGAGCAGGTTGGGGCTGTTGCGGCTGCCCGCTCTGCTGGCTCTGCAGGCCCTGTTCTGCCTTGGTCGCGAAAGGATTTGGGGCATCAGGCTTGGCAGCGTTTCCGGGAACAGCAAATGGATTCTCATTCGCCTTCGGCCCGGCGGCGGCGCTGGCTGCTGGCTTCGATGCCGCCGGTGTGCCAGCAGTTTGTTGGACTGCTGGTGTGATGACGGCAGCAGGATTCATCTGAGATACACCAGGTGTTGCAGGAGGTTGTTTGGCTGCTACTCCTCCCTTGGCTGGTGTTCCGGGTGCTGGTGCAGCTGGCGGTGGTTGCGCTACCTTGGCAACTTCCCAAACCTCGACAACGGGCTTTTGTGGCGTTTCATTTGCTGCTGTCTCTACAACGCCTAGTTTCGCCGTGGCAGACTTGAGTTTGTTCTCGGCCATGTTAATTCGCAGGGTAGACTTCTTGGATTCCATCAGTTGAGCCTGTTCCCTTGCAGAGGTGATCTTCGACTCGAACTCAGCCTTGACTCTAGCATTCTCTGTTTCGAGCTTCTTCTTGATATTGGCTGCGATGATACTCTTGACGGTGGCGTTCGTCGACAAGAATTGTCGAATGCTAGCGTCATCAAGCTGGGAAAGATCGGGCGCAGTTCCTCCAGCAGCGCTGGGCGTGGCTGGTGCCGCGGGAGGTGCTTGCGCCTGCTTCTCTTCTGGCTTGGCTGGCGTTGATGGCGGCTGAGTTTCTGAGGTGCTCTTTTCACCAGCATGCTCTGCTTGCCATATTAGTTTCTCTTGTTCGAGTCGAAGCTTCATATCGTCCTCCTTCTTCTTGTATTCCTCTTCCATCTTGACCCTCCTGTCTTTGAGCTTGTTGTTGAGGGTGTCCCGCATCCTATCGGATCGCTCCTTGATAGTCTGCTGGATCTTGCTTTCAACTTCGTTTGCTTTCTGTTCATACTCGGCAGCCTTGGCTTCTGCTGCGGCGACCTTCTCCTCGAGCATATTCATTGTCTCAGCCGACACACCGTTCGGCGCACCGGATGCAGCGGCTGCTGTTTCAGCATGTTCGGCCATTGTATTGCTGCTCTCGGCAGCTTCGCCATTCTGAAGCTTCTGTGTGGCGGCGTCTCGCTCAGAAATTGCAGTCCGCAGTTCGGTTTGGAGCTGCTCAAGCTGCTGTTCTGCGCCAAGCTTCTGCGCATTCACAGCTTCAAGTTCCATGCGGATGTCGGTAAGCTGTTGTTCCAATTGCCTAACAATTTCGGCCGATGCAGTTGCTTCAGCTGGCTGAGTTTCTGATGGGGCAGTAGGGGGCTGCTGTTCGGCTTGTTGTGCCTGAGCTTGTTGGCGAAGCTCATCCACTTGTTTCTTGAAAGACTGAATTTGTTCATTCAGCTCCGTCTTCTCCCTTCCGGCATCCTCGACCAGCTTTTGGGCACCTTGAAGATCTCCGGTGACCTTGTCCAATTGCTCCTGGAGCTGGTTTGCTCTTTGGACAGCCTCGTTCTTCTCGCTCCTAAGCATCCTGGAGCGTTCTTTGGCTTGCTCCACAAGTTTCGCGCGGGATGTTTGCCAAGACTGCCTTTCACGCTCCAGAGTGGACTCCAGCTCGGTGACTTTCTCTTGGAGAGGCTTCTGGCCTTCTCGAAGCGTGTTGCGTTCCTCCTCAAGGTCGGTGATATTCTTCTTAAGCTGTTCCATCTCTGCTGGATCGACACGGCCATACTTTGTCAGAATGCCTTCTGTCCTCTTCTGCCAGCGATCGCGGTCCTCTTGAACCTGTTTAATTTCTTCCTCTAGGTACGACTTTTGGGTGCCGAGGGTCTCAATTTCTGCTTGCAAAGGTTGAACCTTGGCCTCCATCTCCTCAATTCTCCTGTTCTTCTCAGACATCTGATCCTTCAGCTGTGTATTCTCATTGCGAAGAGCGGCACTACTTTCGCGGTACAGGTTGAGCTCATTGAGCTTCTCCATCAGGTCTTGGTGCGTCATTGAGGTGCGGCCACCCTGTGCCGATTGTGCTCGTTCTTGGTCCAGTTTCAGACGTGCCTCGTCCAGCTGTGATTGCGTATATTCGACTTGCTGTTGCAGTCGTCTCGACTCTTGTGATTTCAAATCGTACTGAACCTCAAGAATTTCCTTCTCGCGTCGCAAATAGCTGTTGAGCTCCCGCAAACCCTCCAAAGCGTCGACCACATTGACGGGTGACATAGCCTCATCGCCACATTCATCGCCACCAGATCGGCTCTGTTGCAGAGCTGAAACCTGAGCAGTCAAGCCCTCGAGCTGTTGATGGAGAAGTTTGTTTTGGGCATTGACATCCTCTCGTCGAGTTGTCAGCTCCGCCATTTCCTGCTCCAACTGCTGGCGACGGTCCTCCCAAGAGCTCTCACTCTGTGCAAGTGTGACCTTGGCAGATTCAGCTTCAGCCCGTAGAGACGCCGACTCGCTCTTGAGCGCGTTGTACTCGGTACGAAGTTGTTGAACAAGCTTGGCGGCTTCAGCATGCTTGACTAGTTCCTTCTCGTAGTCTTGCTGAGCTTTGGATGCGATTTCAGCCTGAGCCCGCAAGTCCTGTTGGTGGTAGCGAGTGGCCTCCGCATGTCTAGCGCTGTCCTCCTCAAACGTTTCAGTTCATCCTCGAGAATGGACTTCTCGTCCTCAAACTTGCGAGCAACCTCGCCCTGGGAGTCACGCAGCTGTGATAGTTCCGTATTGGTTCGCGACAGCTCCTCAGACATGTCCTCAATGCGCTGGCTCAGCTCTTTGATCTTGCTGTCCTTCTCCTCGATCAAAGACTCCATTTCCAGCCTGTACTGTTCTTGAGATGCTCGCAAATCCTCCAGTGTCTCTTCGTTGCCCTGGCTGATTTCCCTGTATTGTTCAGCTTGCGCTTTGGCATTCTCAAGTTGCGTGTTCGCCAAGTCAAGGTCGCGCTTCAGGTCAGATACGTCATTATTAAGGTCGTGAAGCTCAGCTTCAAGTTCTAGCTGGCGCTCATTCCCATCGCCGCCCAGTCCGGGACGAGGAGTAGGTCGTGGCTGCAACCGGCCGACTCGCTCTTCAGCGTTCCGTAATTCAACCGTCAGCTCGTCAACGCGTGCCTGCAGATGGTCCCGCGTCGTCCTGACACTGACGTGTTCCTCACGAATTTGAGACAAACTACTCATGAGCTCATCGATGCGTTTCTGAGACTCCTTGGCTTCGAATTCTTTTCTCAACTGCAGCTTCTTCGTCTCGTCCGCTTCGTTGGACAATTTTCTCTGCGTGTCCGATAACTCGCGCTCCAGGGTTTCAATCTTGGCCTGAGCTTTTCGCCGAGCCTCGGATTCGGACATATTTCGCTCATTCTCCAGAGACTGTTGAGTTGCAAGAAGATGGTTGAGTCTGTTCTTTTCTTCTATTAGGCTCTCATTGTCTTTGCTCATCCGGTCTTGTATGTCCCTCCATAGCTTCTTCTCGGCCTTGAGGTTAGCGGTCTCGTTTCTCATACTATCCAGCAAGCCTTTTGTTTCGATAAGCTCTTCAGCCACCTGTTGAGTTCGGATATCCTGCTTCGCTGCTGTTTCTGACAATGCCTGACTTCTCCGTTGAAGCTCGAAATTTTCATTCTGAAGTGCGACGTAGTTGCTTTGAAGCATCTCTCGCCTCTCTGACTCGAGTCTCACCTCGCCTTGTAACTTGACGCATTCGGCGTGCAGAGAGTTCTTCTCAGACGACAAGTGATCTACTTGGTTTCTCATATCTGCACGAACACCGTCTTGAGCATCTCGGAAATTGTCGTACTCGGACTGCAGCTTTCGAAGAGCCTCGCTGATCGACTCGGATTGGTCACCACCCTCGATGCTGGCTAACGGTGCACGCTGGCTACCATCCAAAGAGCTACGCATCATGGAAGCCTCGTCAACACCTGCGCCTCGCTGTTGGAGAATGCGGCGAAACATGTCACGCTCCATCTTGTAGCTCTCCATGGTATTTTTAATCGATCGACTTTCTTCCGTCATGTGCTCCAAGTCACGCTGCAGCTTTTCCACCCTCTCGTGGTCCTCCTTGGCTTGGTGCTTGGCAGCGAGGGCCTCTTCACTTTCCAGTTGCTCAGCTAGTTCACGCGTGATGCGCATCAGATCTTCATTCTTCGCTTGAAGAGATTTGACATCCTTGAACACTACCAGTTTGCGAGTAATGAACTGGTGAGTGTCGGACAGATCTGAAAGGGCCTCCTCCGTGATCTCGCCACGCTCGAGCTGTTGTAAGCGAAATTTTTCCTCTTCAGTTAGTTGATCCATGCCCTTCTCAATGGCATAGATGTTGAAAACGAGCATCTGGATTTGTGTACCCAAGTCACGTAGCTGCGTTCGCAGAATTTTCGCCTCGGACTGTGCGGTCGTCAACGCGCTCTCAGCCTTTCGGGCTGCCTTTCTCGCAATGGCTCGTTCCTCAAAGCTCTGCTGAGACAGCTCTGACATGCGCGCAATCTCGTTGCGGAGCGTTTCCGACTCTGCCTGTAGCTCTTGGATCTCAGGCGCCTTGGCCTCGAGAGCGGTAATCATATTGTCAAGCTCTTCAGAGAGCTGCTGATTTCGACGTTTTTCGCTAGCCAGCTGGCCCTTGACTTGGTAAAGTTGCTCGATAGCCTGGGTGGCAGTCATGACAGACTTGCTCCGGGTTGAGGCAGGAGTGCCAAATGGTGAGGCAGCTCGTGTCAATAAGGAACCATTGGCGCGAGGAGTCTGAGGTGTTGATTGGGGTGGCGGGCCTTGTTCAAGACGAGCTTGCACTTCGTCAAGCTCGGCTTCCAATTGTCGAATCCTTTCCTCCATCTCAGCCGTGGTCTGATGTTCCTGCTCCAGCTCAAGGCGAACTCGTCGAATTTCGTTTTCGTAATTGTTCTTGAGGCGCTCTTTTTCGGCTTCGAGGTCACGTACACGTTCTTGGTGCTTCTTGCTAAGTTGTTCGGACATGTCGACGAGTCGTCTCTGATCCCCGAGCTCCTGCTTGTAGCTCTCGACTGTAGATGCAAAGGCACCTTCCTGCTTCTGAAGCTTAACGAGTGCATCGTCAGCCTTGGCATGCATAGCATCAAGACGTTCACGGAGCTGTTGCTCAGATCGCTTCAGGGCATCGACCTGTGATCGCGCATCTTCACTCTCACGTTCAAGCTCGGCGATGCGGGCACCCTTCTCCTTTCTGGATTTCAATGACTCCTCGCTCTTGGTCTTGAGCTCCTGTTCGAGCCACTCGCTGTTTCGACGAGCGAGCTCGAGTTGTTGTTTCAGTGAATCCTCTCGGTATTTGGCACTGTTCAGTTGGCCCTTGGCGTTCTGCTCTGACTGTTGAAGAGCAGTTACCTCTCGAGCGAGTTCAACATTTCGTTGATGCTGCTTGGTGAGTTCTTCAGTGAGAGTTTGGTCTCGCTTATTGTTGGATTCAATGATGCTCAGGTTCGTTCGATTGGAAGACTGCAGTGTCTCGATCTTGTCATTCAGGCTCTTGACCTCAGCAGCATGGTCCGAGTTCTTAGCCTTCAAAACTCGTAATTCATTTTCGATCGACTGTCTCTTCGTCTCTGTTAGAGTCAGCTACTTGGGTTCAGTGTCCGCAAAGCACACGCGTTTCTGATGCATGTCGCGCAGGTAACTCAAATGTGAAAGGTTGACCAAGAGAAGAAAAAGGTCAAGCTTACCTTCCTCCTTCAGCTTTTGCCTTGCCTCCTCTACATCCTTCAACGCCTTTTCAGCTGTACCCTTTGATGCCTGCGATCGATTCTCTGAACTTCGGACTGCATTCTCGAGTTCAATGTCGGTCTGCAGCTTGTCGGCATACAAGGTATCGAATTCATGAGCCTTCGCCGCAATCGCCTGCAGCAGCGTTGCCACCAGGTCGACAGTCGGTTCTGTTATAAGACTCGTCACTACAGACTGATCGAGGCCGAGATGGCCTGCGATATAGCCTGTATCAATTTGCGTGGCGGCCATGGTGTAGCCTACTTAGGACCTTGCAAAAAGCAGTCCCGTCATCACTCGCAGGTGCGCGATGGGAAGTCGGAAAAGTCAAGAAGGCGGAATTCGATTGTGACAAAAAGAAAATGATGGTGACGCAGAACGACTCGCGAGGCTCCGCCAGCCGATTTCCTCCAAGGCGAGAAGGAAGCGGCGCTGCGAAGTATGATGCAGGTTCTGAGGGTTGGAGATGTTGAAGCTCAAATTGTTCCTGTGGCTGCTGGGCACGCGCTTGCATGCCAACAAGCACCACCTGCAGCCGTCGCAGCTGGCAGGGGAACATTGAGAGTGCCACCTGCTCTGATTGGCTGGATATTGGTGATCTTTGATATCCGAAATTGACCCAGCAGAGTGGGCTACCCTATAGACTCGTCACCAAAATTGATTTGCCTGGCCTCGTCGACCTACAAGTCGGAATTAACACAGTAAAGTTCGAGACTCAAACTCGACGTGGTCAGACGCCTTTCCATCTGAATTTTACCGCTACAGGAAATGGTAGGTCAGTCGCCGACCAAAAACGGTCCACGTGTCGCGCCTGTAAGCATTTCGGTCAAAAAAACACCCCTTCAACTAAAATGACGCCCCCAGAATTACCAGTCACTACCGACCGGGTACCCTGCATTCAACCTAGTGAATCGCAATATTAAGGTAGGAAAGGAAGGGGAAAAGAGTAACCAAATAATTGTAACCACGTTTACAGGCGAGCAACACAATATATATACATAAATCACGTCCCAGTTTAGACGATTTCGATTACACGAGGTATTGTAAAATGATAGATTACTTGTAACGACGACGTGAGTCCCAAGTATACCTATGATATATGCCTGAGCGGATATCTCTCACGATGCCGGGCGGCACTTCATGATGAGTTGCCCCTATTCCCACCAGCTATGCTATGGTTGGTCTGAGAGGGCAAATGGAAAGAAGCAAAGACTGAAAACATTTGAACCGATGAACGGTCTCCAGCACCCCATGATGCGTGCCCTAGAACGGATGTAGGCCGGCCCCTCAAACGCCATAATCATGACCAGTCCCAAATAAGAACGATGTAAAATAAATAAAATAAAAACATTAGGGTATCACCATGGCGCATATGACATTAAAGTATTCGAAAGATGAAGAGAACACTCTCATCATGGGTTAGATCGACGAGCAGTGATGCGAGAAAGGATTCTGGGGATGCTTCCATGCCGGCCTGGCGATGAGCTCAGCGACATGCGCGGCGACATGGAGTCTTGCGAAACAGCAGTCGAGCATGAGTCTTCCGATGATCTCCTTGACGACGAGCGCCTCGGGCTGCCGACGGAGGAGCGAGAAGCTCCGGTGCATGCGGCGAATGAGTTGTTCCAGCAGACGGGGGCGGGCTTGGCGGGCTCCTCGACGACAGTAGGCAGCTTCTGCTCTGCCGCGGCGCTCAGAACCTTCCACAGTCCGTGGCCCAGCTCATCCCACACGACTGGGGCTTTGAAGAGTTTCCTGCAGGTCCGGGTGCCTTCCTTCTCGTCCAAGTTGCCGTAGGATTCGAGCTTCTCCATGGTAGGCACTGCCCCGTACACGAGGGTGATCTGGCCCATCTGATGACGCCACTCCGAGGCTTGGAGGAACTCGACAATATAGTTCCGTGCTCGAGTGCGGGACCCCTCCTCGGCTTCAAGAAGGGCTCTCTGGCGCTGCTCCTCCTCGATCAATCGGCGTTGTTTGCGTTTCTTATGAGGTAGTTCGAAGAAGGTGGTGCTGTGGTGGCGGATAGGTATGGGCGTGGATGTGGTAGCCAATTTGGCAGTGTGAACGAACATCATTCTGAAAGAGAGGTCGATGTTGATGTTTTTGCCCAAGTTTGGTTGGTTTGCTGTTTTTTTTTTGGTTGGTGATTGAAAGTAGATTGTAGGCTATTTATTTTGCCCAGAGGTTGAGAATGACTCGGCCAGGCCTGCGTATAAGGTTCAGCTCCGCACTAAAATCTTTTGAACCGTGAACCCTTTGAACCTTGTCGACGTAGGCAAGCCCCGATAAGATGAATGGGGGAGAGGGGGTGTATCCTTGTTAGTCTTATGTATGAATAAGGCCGAGATATGCATGCATAGCGTACGGAGTTTCCTGGATCGGTAGGGGTCCTCGGTCTGTCTCCAAGGGGAACAGATGAGCGGTTCTTTGTTTTGTTTTTTTAACTTGAACAAGAATCAACCAAACGCACGGTCGGGTACATGCGAGTGCAGGACTGGACCGGCGAGAGGGAGGATGTAGGATGTAAGGGTATGGTGCTTGTTGGTGGCTGCCTTGCTTTTTTTTTTTGGGTTTGTTGTTTTGTCGCAGCACCGGGTACTCCGTACTTGAGCGTATGTTGTTGCAGCCCTATTTTTGTTTATCCAGCCCACTTTAAAACTTTCTCTCCTCGAGGCGGCTGAACAAAGGACGATGAACCCTTCTCTCTCGGTGGGTGGCCTGGGATTGGGGGCGGGAGGGAGGGGGGCTGCTTATTTCAGAAATGGTTGTTTTCAAATTCGAGTCGATGGATGGATTCGTTGGTGTTGATCAGGTCGACGAAGCGGATCGAACAATAGACACGTTTTGCTGGGCAAGGGAAAATGGCAATGGATTGTGAAGGGGGATTTTCTTGGGGGATTTGGGCGGCAAAGGGATTCTTTATCTGGGAGCCTGGAGGGTCTGGTCAAGCCCTTTTCTTAATTGTTCCTATGCAAGAAAGAAACGTGTCTGCCTGCTCTGTTCCGGCGCGATTCTCCATCATCGTGGCCCAGTCTGGCCCCTCCCCAGTCCCCACCCTGTCCTGTTCCCTTTTGTTGGTTTGCATGCAGCCGCATCCCGCCCCGGCTTTTTCTCCCACTGCCATCCCATCCCATGCCCATCCATCCAACCAATTGCGAATGGAGCGACCCACAAACACCCTGGGCATTACATTCAATCCATAGGAGGGGCGTGAATGGGGCGGGGGCGTGCTCGTGGCATGTGCCAGCGTCTCTTCCCGGATCCCGGGGCTTTCGCGGGGACGCGCGAGACAGGAAGCTGCTCTGACCATCGGAACCCGTCTCGCGAACTGGAGGGAGTAGGGAAGTAGAGTTGAGGACAAGGGTGGTGACGGCAACTCTAGACGGGGCGGCTGGCCCATTGACTGACTACTGTTGAGAACCAAGATGGGGTTTTACGCGTAGATGGTGACCATTGACACCTCTATGGCAAAGATGACTCTGATCAACCAACGTGAGCAGGAGACACACCGCACTTGGACAGTCTTGTCAGCAACGCCGATGGGGTGTGGGACGTCTGATGGCCACTTTGGCGCGCCTCTTTTTGAAATGTGGTTGGATCTTGTGGTTTTCTGCAGCACATCATCCATCACCTGATACTTGGTGCCGTACGGATTACTCAAGCACCCAACAGTACGCTGCTCCATACCAAGTAAAGTACAGCACAAGTTCGAACACGGATGAGCTTAGCAGACGGACCGCGGAGGCTTTCGTCTGATGGCATCATTCATTGATTCCATCCCTCGCTTGGCTGCGTCTCGGGTCTCGGGCGCTTTATCTTGGTGCCCGTGCGAGCGAGCGAATAGTCTTACGTGACGGACACGATGATAGATGCACGACACAACTCTGAGCGCATGGCCTGGTCATGCTCTGTTGGTGTCGGTGTCGGTGTCGGTGTCGGTGTCGGAAAGTGGTAGAGGTGATGGGCTTGTTGTTGGTGGCTTGCTCCTTGGGCGGGACAACATGTACGTACGGAGTACTTCTTGGTACATCCAAATGCCCTCTTGACATGCATCCGCCATCCGCCATCCGACATCCGCGATTCGCGATTCGCCATCCGCCATCCGCCATCCGCCATCATTGGTTATTGTCACCGACAGAACAAGGAGAAAAGAGAGTCGGCCTTGGCGGATGAGACCAGCACACACTCGCTCTGTTCGTCGAGTGAAAGTAAGCGCGCGCGCTGTGTGCCCCTCGGCTCCGCATTAGGGGGCGGGTTTGTATGACGAGCAGCATTCCTCCTCTCTACTAGGTCTGACTGCAGTTCACACGAGTTTCCAGGTTTAACATGTTGGACGCTTGCGACAGATGCTATTTCTATTTCTATGCTGCCGATAGCCGGGACGGGACAGAGTAGGCCCATTAGGTCCATCCCTGCGTCATACCTCAAAGTGTCCGATCTGCAAACGTCCACCGAAGGAGCCACCATGACCATTTCGGCACACACGAAGCGAAGAGTCGCTGGCCAACAAGTCGGCAAAGACGGTGGGAAAAACCCGACAGCGCGGCCGGGGAAGGGGGTGTGCAGAGTACAAAAGCACAAGGGGGTGTTGTGCGTAATAAAAGCACAACGCAGAGCAGAAGACGAGACGAGACGAGACGGGACGAGAGTGCATGACTTAACACAATCTATTTTTTCCGATAAGACAATATCCAGTCTTATGACACCAAAAAAAGAAGAGGCTGTTGGAGCGACGCGATTGATCCGAATGACAGCCCGCCATCGCCCTCGAGACCAGACAACGCATGCACACATACATGATCGCGCTGATGAGATGCCCTCACTAATGCCTCGCTAATGCGGCGCTTGCACCGTTCAGGCAGTTTTTACCCGAACCCCCTCCTGTTTTTCCGTCGAAGCAATGACTGTATTTTATTCTTGTCTTTCACACATCATCAAAGGGGTTGGACAATGGAGCGGCAGTCCCTCGTCTCATTTTTGGTCCTTTGACCCAACCGCATCGTGACTGACCCGTGAGCCGCTGCCGGTGACGTGACCAGCGAGCATGACCGCGCGAAATGGCTGGGAGAATAAGCCAGGCCACTTTACGGCGTGACAAGTCGGCCATTTCCTCTATACACACACACTCGTATTGATAAGTGATTGGCATCCGGGGATTGGTTGGCTTGCTCTGGTCTGGTCTGCTAAAGGACGTCGGACCAGCGGGAAGCATCAAACAACCAGAAAAAGTTAAAAAAATAAAAATAAAAATAAAAATCACGCCACGGTCCGTCTAAAAAGTCAAGAGATTCGCACCCCTGATAATACGAAGCGAGTACACTTAACCGAGACCCCAGACAGGTGAATGAGCCGGATGCCGCGGCGGCGCGTATCGACCTGATGACACAGAAAAGCAAGGGAGCAATGCGATGCAACCGATGAGTTGTCGATTGCGTTGGGTTCGGAAGGGGGCCAAAAAAAGGGGGGGAAGAAAATACGGAGTAAAAAAGAGACGCTAGTTGATGCCGAGGCCCCCCTCCCCCGTCCCCGGACCCCATTCCGGATCAGATAACCGAGACTGAGACGAGGCTCCTCCTACGGAAGACTATAGCTATATCTGTGCCTAAACCCAAAAATCAATATATTAACCCTATAAGGCATATACGCGTTAGACTTAATATAGTTATAGATATAATTAAGTAATATAATAATAGACTATATAGTTATTTACTAAAGAGCTAGCGTATATATATATTTAAAATAGTTAATTACTAAATAGCTTAATTAATAAAAATAAATCTTACTATAGTTAATTTTTCTCTTTTTCTTTTCTTTAGTAACCCTTAAGTATATATATATACTTATATAAACCTATATAATTTCTTACTTTTCTTTTTTACTATATTTTACTATTTTTTTAGTATAAGAATATTAAATATTTATATTTAAATATTTTTATACTTAAAAAATATATAAAGTAAAGTTATATAGCTTTATATAGGTTTATATTTATTTACTAATATTTTTTAAGTTAATACTTATATAACTCTTTACTCCCTTATTATACCCCTATATAAATATTTATATAATATTTATAAATAAAATTATATTTAAAATTATACTTCTAATAAAATTTAATAATATTAATCTTTTTATAGATATAATAACTCTTAAATATAATACTATAAATAAGGGTAAGACTATATAGTTTTTTTAATTATAAAAGAGTATATAATAGAAAAAGCTATTATATTATTTCTTAAAATACCTCTTACTATATATTATAGCTATTTATAGACTATTATAAATACTTATTGTTACGATATAAAATGTAAGATATAATGAGTGTGTTAAGGTTGTTCTTATTTAACTAGCTAGAGGTCAAAGCTATCATCTAATATAGGGGTTCTAGGTCACGTGCTAGCCACATCCGAGGTCTTGTGGCACGAAGCTAGCCACATCCTAGGCCACAGGCTAATTGTCAATTCTAGCACGTAACACTTATAAGTTATAGTTAAAATATTTACTTAAGTTTTAAAAAGTTTTTAAGTAAGGTAAGATAATTACTTTAAAGCTTAAATATAAATATATATAATTAGCTAATACTCTTATTAAATACTTATATAGAGTTTTATAGATTTATACTAATTATTATAGCTTTAACCCTAATAAAAAAACATAAGTTATTAGATAATAACCTATTTACTAATAAAAGTAATAGTTAATTAAAATATATAAAATATAAAGCTAAAGATAATATAGGTATAAGCTTAGGTAAGAATATACTAGACTATATAATTACTTTTAAGCTTACTTAGCTCTAATAAATAGTAAACTTACTTAGATAGCTTACTAACTATATTAATATAGTTTAAAACTAATTTATATATAGCTATATATAGGTTCTTAGGAGGGTAACTTTAGCTTAAGCTTTAGGAAATGTTTTTTTTATATTAAAGCTTATATAAAGGTATAAATATACTTATAAATCTTTATATAGAAATAATATTCTAGTTATATATACTTATTTAAATATACTTATAAATACTTATAAATATCTATAAAGGTATTTTATTATATATAATTATAATATAACTAACTATATAAATAATAAGGGGTATATATATATATTTATTTACTTCTATAGAATATTATAAGTAATTTCTTTTCTTTCTATATACTATAATAAAAATACTATAACTAAAAGTAAACCTTAAGCCTTTATATAATAAGATATATGCTTTATATATATCTAGAAGTAAAGTTATAAGAATTATATAAGAATTAAAATTATAATATAATATAAATATTAGTACCTAAACACTATATAAATCCTTATAAGTATAGGGATTAATACGCTAGAAAAGAAGCATTATTACTAAAGAATTACGCACTTATATTTATTATTTATTTTTTTATAAGTGCTTAAAAGATAAGTATATTCTTTTATAGCTTTAAAATAAGGGATTTATAATTAATTTATAATAGCTTATTAAGCTATAGAAGGAAGTAAGGATTTATTACTAGTAAAGCCTAGAAATAATTAACCTAGTAATTTCTTATGCCTATACTTTTTTTAATAGCTATCTTTAAGTATTATTAATCTTAAAAGGCTATGGTTAAAATTATCTATATATATATATAAAATAGTAGTATTATATTATCTTATAAGATATACTATACTCCTTATATTATAAGATTATGCCTAATAATATTCTTAAGCACTAGGGTAAATCTTAGATTCCTTAATAAGATTTTACTATTTTAAGGCCTAACTAGCTATAGTTAATTAATATATATAATAAGCTTAAATACTAGGGTTTTAAGATCTATATAGGTATTAATACTTACTTATAATATATTATATAGTTTTACTATAGAATATTTGCTAATATAAGCTAAAGCACTATTATTTAGTATATTAATATGCTTTAATAATATAGTTATATACCTTATATTCTTTAATCTAATTATAGTAAAGAGATATTACTACTCTATAGCTTATACTACTTTTTATCTAGGACTTATATAAAGATATATAATAATAAATAAGTGCCTATTAGCTTCTTAGACTATTAGTTCTTTAGTAAAAGTATTTATAATACCTAAATTAAGAGCTAGTAGCTTTAATTAAGTAAAGAATAAGCTATTTTTTAGTAAGTTAGTATTATAATAGCTTATTTACTTCTATTTTATTCTCTTACTAATATATTCTAGAAATACTTTTAGTAGCTATTAGATAATAGCTATTTTAATTATAGTTTAAAGGCTAATAATATTATAATCCTTTTTATTTATATAAATATTATCTAATAAGAGCTTATTAAGTTTATATATATATAAAACTTATATTATATCTATTATTAAGTAAATTAACCTTATATAAAGAGTAGTTAGCTTATAGTACTATATTATAATCTTAATAATATAGCTACTACTAACTATATAAAAGAGATACCTATAGATTACTTTTAGACTTACTTTAACTTACTTAAATATAATATTAAGGATATTAATAAGTTTTTACTAGATACTATAATATAAGTATATTAATATTTACTTTAGGAATTAATTAGTAGCTTACTAAAATATCTAAAAACCCTAATTATCCTTAGCTAGATAAGTACTAGTTATTATAGTTAAAGTTATTTAAGTATAAGCTTAAAAAAACATAACTAAAGCTTAGTTTACTTAATCCTACTCTTAATAAGTAAGATAAGCTTATTTAAATACTATAGGACTAAGGAATTAAAATTAATAAACTATAAAAGGAGCTAAATAAGGAGCTAAAGAAGTAAAAGTATTATATAACTATAATTTATTTTATATTACTTTATAATTATATTTTCCTATATATAACTATGCATAATAATAGGATATATAGCTAATATTTTAGTAGCCTATACCTTCCTATATACTTATTTAGCTATAGTGGTTTTAGTTATATTTTCTTATATAAACTATTCTTTAAGAATATCTTTAATAAGTATACTAGGACTTACTATATTATCCTTAATATTTCCTATATAAGCTACTATATATATTAATAAATCTATACTAGCCTTTTTCTTTAATAAATACTTCCTTTTAATAAGCTAAGGGAATAAAGGGTTAGTTAATTACTTTTTCTTTTTATTATAGCTAGTTTTACTTTTACTTTTTTCTTTTTCTTAATTATATATACTTTAATATTTATATATTTCTTTAGCTTCTTTTCTTTAATACTAAATAGGTTATTATTTTCTTTTTTCTCTTTTACCTAGAAAAATATAAGTATATACTTATATAAAGGATTAATTTTTATACTATATACCTTAAGTAAATCTAATATAGACTTTATTTAGAGTATACTAAAAGGGTAAAAAGAAATTAAATTTAGTGCTTTATATATATAACTAGTAATAACTTACTATTTAATACTATAGAATAATTCCTAGTCTTTAGCCTATTTAGCTAGGTATTATAGTATAGTAAGATAATCTTTATACTATAGTGCTAAATAATACTTAAAAAGTATTATAACTTTAAATACTATCTTTAGAAATAAAGGATTATATTATATAATAAAGAAACTAAGTTTATTACCTATTTATATAGTAATATAGTAAGAGAAAATTATAAGTTTATATAGCTATATAGTAAGCCTTCTTTAGTTTTTAATTATACTAGCTAATTAATAGCTATTTCCTTTTATAATAGCTTATTAAAGTAATTACTTATATATACTAGTATTTAAAGATAGAGAAATAAGTGCTTATATTAGTTTTTTTAATCTTTATTATTTAAAGACTATTACTAGTTAAATTAATTATCTCTAAGTTATTATTTATAGTTATAAGTATTAATAATTATATTTTAACTAGATTAGCTATATTTAGATTTATAAGATAAGTTCTATAAAATAAATAAAGAGTTTAGTTTAAATTAAGATAGTATAAGACTTTATAGGAAAATCCCCTTAGTTTATATATATTAAAATCTATTATATAGGCTATATAATAATACTATATAATAAGGAATAAAGTAATCTAAGTTTTTTTATAAAATACTAAGAAAAGTTAATTTTTATATATATAAACTTTACTTTATTACTTTACTAATACCCCTTATTATAAGCCTATTACTATAATATATTACTAATTATATTTTATTATAAAGGTATAATAATCTATAAAATCTTATTACTTAGTAGTTAATTCTTAAATAAGGTAGTATACTACTATTTAGCTTTATCTATAAAATATTAGTATTTTGTCAAGCGGAAAACAACACCCTAAAAGACACGATACTAGCCTACATGCGTAGGTAGCTTTAACGTCTACGCATGTTAAAGGGGGTTAAGAAGCTTAACTATAGCAACCTATTATAAGGCTAGATTATCTCTATAAGATAGAGATAATCTAGATTAAATAGTCTAATAGATTAGAAGTGACCTAACAGTTAAATTAGTGTGGGTGATAATAATCTTGTTAATTTATCTTATCTTAAAACACAATAATAAGCCATAGCAAAGCTAGGTATAAAAACTCTATATCTAACGTGCGTAATAAGCTCTAGAAGCCTAGTTAGAAGTGATCCCTTTATAGACTATTTAATCCCTAGCTTATATAACTAATGTTATTATCCCTTAGTGTAATAATTATCCCTGTGACCCCTAATGCTATTATTGCGAACGCGTGTGTTTCTAGGCGCGCAATTTAGGCCACACAGTATAAATTAAGATTAGAGGTAATGTATATACTATTATAAGTATACTTAAAACCTTATAAGGTATATATATAATTTATATATAATCCTAATATAATTAAATCTAGCTTAATATATCCTTTAAAGACTTCTTTTCCTTATAAATATTTATTATAAGGCTAATTATATTTATAGCTAAAGATATAAATTAGTATTATATTAGAATTTTAGGATTATAATATATTTAATTAGGAAGTTTATAATCTCTCTTATTATAACTAGTTATTTAGTTATAAAAGCTACTAGGGTTTATATAAGTGCTTTATATCTTAAAGTTATACTATTTAAAGGAGAGATATCTTTATAAGCGCTTAAGTAATTAATTCTAAATTACTTTAGGGTTATTTAAATATTATAAGGACTATTAAAAGCTTTATACTATTAATTAATATTATAGTAATATATAGGAGAAAAAAGTTACTTTAATAAAAAAATTAGATATTATATAAATATATATATTTAATAAATAAAATATATAGACATACTAGGGTAGCTCTAGTTACGAAATTTTTTAGATTTTGGGTTTAGGTATAGATATAGCTATAGTCTTCCGTACCTCCTCTAACTCTGGTTTGTTAGTACGTCTTTTTCTTTTTTTTTTCTCTCTCATTTTTCCTTTTTTTCCCCGTCTTTTTCTTTTCTTTTCGTGGTGGAGGAGCCGGACAAGAAAGACATCATCGCGCATGGGCTGGGTTATAGCCGAAAGCATGCATGTCGTCTAGTCTGACGGACGCAGTCGGTGCTGGACATGCTTTGTAGATGAGATGCGCGGCGGACGGGGCTTGGACCTGGCTTGACGTGCATGTACATGTAAAAGCATCGGCGAAGCTACCACATTGGATGCGCACTCGGCGCCTGCATCCGTGCTTTCAAACTTTCAAAAAGCTTTTGGCGTGCCTGTCAGACCCGGCCATGTCAGGTCTGGTCCGCAGCCACGAGGGCAAAAAGGGATTGTGACGAACCAATTGACTCGTGCCCACCAAAACCCACCAAAACCCGACGAGAACAACCACCGATGCAATAATGACCAGGCAATAATGTGCAGAAAAAAAAATACCCTATTTTTACTTTGGTCGCCCTCCTCTCCACATCTTTGGAAACGATACGGCCTCGCAAAGTTACTCAACCCACAACCACCCTCGACTGCTATTAGTGACATTTGAAACCTGGGCAAATTCACTGAACACTACTCCGCAAGTATCCTTTGATTAGTGGATGTTGATTGCACAACAAGCCCATGTAGTGGCCGCGGCGAGGCCTACTCGTTCCCAAGGAGATTGCAGACAACATGGCAAGTGCCGTGCCAAGGCGACGGACCGATTTCTGCCAGGAGAACCGCCCCATGGGCCATGGCTGACCTCATTATGGATCTTGGCGCCAGCATCTACAGTATCTTCCACCTAGCTCACGATGCCTGCCGGGGGGGCCGTAAATGCGCCGACCCGGCTGTCGAGGCGAATTAAATCACCGGGGCATTGGATCCTGCCCCCCCTCCTTGACTAGCAGGTCAACTAGCTACGGAAGACTATAGCTATATCTATGCCTAAACCTAAAATCTAAAAAATTTCGTAACTAAAGCTACCCTAGTATATCTATATATTTTGTTTATTAAATATATATATTTATATAATATCTAATTTTTTATTAAAGTAACTTTTTTCTCCTATATATTACTATAATATTAATTAATAGTATAAAGCTTTTAATAGTCTTTATAGTATTTAAATAACCCTAAAGTAATTTAGAATTAACTACTTAAGTGCTTATAAAGATATCTTTTCTTTAAATAGTATAACTTTAAGATATAAAGTACTTATATAAACCCTAGTAACTCCTATAACTAAATAACTAGTTATAATAAGGAAGATTATAAACTCCCTAATTAAATATATTATAATCCTAAAATTCTAATATAATACTAATTTATATCTTTAGCTATAAATATAATTAGCTTTATAATAAATATTTATAAGGAAAAGAAGTCTTTAAAGAATATATTAAGCTAGATTTAATTATATTAGAATTATATATAAATTATATATATACCTTATAGGGTTTTAACTATACTTATAATAATATATATACTATCTCTAATCTTAATTTATACTAATATCCTATAAATAAAGCTAAATAGTAGTATACTACCTTATCTAAGAATTAACTATTAAGTAATAAGATTTTATAGACTATTATACCTTTATAATAGAATATAATTAGTAATATATTATAGTAATAGGCTTATAATAGGGGTATTAGTAAAGTAATAAAGTAAAGTTTATATATATAAAAATTAACTTTTCTTAGTATTTTATAAAAAAACTTAGATTACTTTATTCCTTATTATATAGTATTATTATATAGCCTATATAATAGATTTTAATATATATAAACTAAAGGGATTTTCTTATAAAGTCTTATACTATCTTAATTTAGACTAAACCCTTTATTTATTTTATAGAACTTATCTTATAAATCTAAATATAGCTAATCTAGTTAAAATATAATTATTAATACTTATAACTATAAATAATAACTTAGAGATAATTAATTTAACTAGTAATAGTCCTTAAATAATAAAGGTTAAAAGAAAACTAATATAAATACTTATTTCTCTATCTTTAAATACTAGTATATATAGGTAATTACTTTAATAAGCTATTATAAAAGAAAATAGCTATTAATTAGCTAGTATAATTAAAAACTAAAGAAGGCTTACTATATAGCTATATAAACTTATAATTTTCTCTTACTATATTACTATATAAATAAGTAATAAACTTAGTTTCTTTATTATATAATATAATCCTTTATTTTTAAAGATAGTATTTAAAGTTATAATACTTTTTAAGTATTATCTAGTACTATAGTATAAAGATTATCTTACTATACTATAATACCTAGCTAAATAAGCTAGAGACTAGAAATTATTTTATAGTATTAAATAGTAAGTTATTACTAGTTATATATATAAAGCACTAAATTTAATTTCTTTTTACCCTTTTAGTATACTTTAAATAAAGTCTATATTAAATTTACTTAAGGTATATAATATAAAGATTAACTCTTTATATAAGTATATACTTATATTCTTTTAGGTAAAAGAGAAAAAGAAAGATAATAACTTATTTAGTATTAAAGAAAAGAAGCTAAAGAAATATATAAATATTAAAGTATATATAATTAAGAAAAAGAAAAAGTAAAAGTAAAACTAGCTATAATAAAAAGAAAAAGTAATTAACTAACCCTTTATTTCCTTAGCCTATTAAAAGGGAGTATTTATTAAAAAAGGAGATTAGTATAGATTTATTAATATATATAGTAGCTTATATAGGAAATATTAAAGATAATTTCCCTAATTTCTTTAATATTAAGAATAATATAATAAGTCCTAGTATACTTATTAAAGATATACTTAAAGAATAGTTTATATAAGAAAATATAACTAAAACTATTATAACTAAATAGGTATTTTGTTAAGCGGAAAACAACACCCCAAAAGACACAATGCTAGCCCACACGCGTAGGTAGCTTTGACGTCTACGCACGTCAAAGGGGTTAAGAAGCTTAACTACAGCGACCCGTTATAAGGCTAGATTATCTCTATAAGATAAAGATAATCTAGATTAAATAGTCTAATAGATTAGAAGTAACCTAATAGTTAAATCAGTATAGGTAATAATAATCTTATTAATTTATTTTATCTTAAAACACAATAATAAGCCATAGCAAAGCTAGGCATAAAAACTCTATATCTAACGTGCGTAATAAGCTCTAGAAGCCTAGTTAGAAGTAATCCCTTTATAGACTATTTAATCCCTAGCTTACATAACTAATATTATTATCCCTTAGTGTAATAATTATCCCTATAACCCCTAATGCTATTATTACAAATGCATGTGTTTCTAGGCGCGCGATTTAGGCTATATAACACCTCCCTAGGTATACACTAGTTAACCCTAACTATATATAGACTAAAAATAAACAGGATATAAAGCAAGATTAGTAAACTATAGCTTATATATAAGGGGAGCTACTATTTAATCTATCTATAGGGAAAGACTTCCTATAGTAAAGGGGAAAGAAAAGAAGAGAAAAATAAGAAAAGAAAGAAAGAAAAATAAAGTAATTCTCCCTAATTATAGTCCTAAGTTCCTTATCTCTCTAGAGAGCTTTAGTGTCTTTAGCATATATAGATAATTAGTAAGTAATGTTAGTAAGGGTATATAAAGAGCTAGGCGTTTAGAATCTTACTAAGTAGCCCTTTACTTATAGTTTGCCTACTAATTAATTAATCCTAAGGCTTATTATCTCTCCCACTAATAAGCGTTAATAATACTTACCTATGTTCCTTAAGAAACTAGCCCTAGTAGCATTACTAATGCATAGGTAAATAATATTAGTAATTAAGCTATAGTTTTCCTTTATACTATATTCTATGCTTTAAGGAAAGGAAGTAAATTAATAGTTATAGCTTATCTAGTGTCTCTAAGAGGTTAGTATATAACCTTTTTATTTGCTTAATCTATTAAGGCTTAATATTCGCTTACTTAGTTTTACCTAATAACTCTATAGATTTATGCTAACCTTAGCTAGTCCTTAATATCTATTTAAAATAATTTATAAGTTATAGCTTACTAAGATTAGGTACTTTATTCTAGGGTACTACATATTTAATCCTATTATGCCTTATAGAGTGCTTTAAGCTAAGTAACTAAAGACTATAGTATCTTATTATAACTAGAAGTAAAAGATAGTCCTAATAAAGACTCTTATAACGCTTAAAATCCTACCTCTTTATTTAATCCTTAGCTACTAGTAGCTCCTTATTATTATTTAGTATTAAGTTCCTACTATATTTACTATTCCTATTCCTATAGTAATTCTTAAATACTAATATTAAAGACTTTAGGATTATTTATAAAAATATAAGCTATAGGCTACTAGAAATCCTAAATATAAAGTCTATTAACTTACGCTATCTTAGTGTACTATTTAATTAGGTAATTATTATTACTAGTCTTATACTTTTAGGCTATAACTACTATACTTACTAGTAATCCTCTGCTAATTATTTAAGTGGTAAAGTAAGGCATCTAGCGTATTATTATATTATACACTAAATATTAAAGGTTAAAGTCTTTTTAGTAAGATAATTCCCTAGGTAACTAATCCCCTATTATAAGCTTATTTACTACTATATTATATAGGACTTATAGAGTTCTTTTAAGGGCTTTTATATAGCTATATCTTAGGTCTAGGATATTATTAGTTATTATCTAGTCCCTAAGATAAAGCTTAAATTAGCGCCTAATATATAAATCCCTACTAAATATATATAGTTATTTAAACTTAATACTATATTAGTTTAGCGTGTTTTAGTTCTCTATAAGGAGATTAAGTGCTTAATAACTAACTTAGTAATAAATTATTTAAAGAAGGAATCCTAGGTAAGTATACCTACACTCCTAATTTCCCTTTTACTCTATAGCTAGGACTATAATTACTTTAAAATTATATAGGTAATTTAAAAGTTATATAATTTATCCCTAGCTACCTATAAAGTTAATAAACCGCTTAATTTAGCCTTTTCCTATAGTGTTAAAGTAGTAAAGATACCCTTATTTTTAATTAAATAGAAAGTAAGTCTAATAGTTTATAAAGAAAGTAAATCCTACTATAATATGTTAATAGCTTATATATAAGTAAAGGTTAACTAGGTTATACTATAAGCTATAAGTAATATTAACTAGCTAGTAAGAGAAATAAAGCCTTCTTACCTTTAAACTAATTAATTACTATAAAGTATCTATATTAAAATTCTCTATAGCGTATAGTTTAAATGCTTAAGGTAGTATAGCTACTATTACCTCTAGTCCTTATATAATAATCCTCCCTATAGTAAATAGCTTAAACTAATTAAGCTAGTCCTTATTTAGGGTCTTATAGGCCTTTCTTAAGAACCTATAAATATCTATAGAATGTTATTACTAAGTTAAGGGTGTCTAACTAGGCCTAATTAGTATAACTTTATTAAAGTTATTACTATCTTAGTATATTTTAAATCTTAGTAAGAGCTATAGCTAGTCTTACCTTAGATAGAATAATAGTAGCTACTATTTATAGAGATTAACTAGGTTAAGTCTAATAGTGCCTTCTTCCTCTTCCCTAAAGAAAAATCCTTCTATTCTATATATTAAAATATAAATATAGTATATTATTAGGTACCTCTTATTTATAAAGTATATAATAGTCTTACTATTTACTTTAGTGTAAGTATTATTAGATACCTTAGATTCCTTATATTCCGCTATAATAAGGCATAATTAAATAGAATATATAGGTATATATATAAGAGTAGTAAGGGAAAGGATAGTAGTTACTTTTAGGAGATAAAGTAATTATAATAAGAGAAGAGGTAGGATATAAGAAGAACTTAAGAAAGGAAGGCTTTAATAACTAAAGAAGAGCATAATAATATAAGAAGTAAGCAAGATTAAATAGTTCTTATAACCTAAGCCTTATTCTTATAGCTCTTAGTAGTTATATAGTTAGTTAGTAGCGGCTGTCTATAGCTACGTTCCCTTTTATAACTAATAGTTACTAATACCTACTATTAGGCAATAGTTATAAGGATTAGATAAATCCTATAAATTAAACTTCTTTAGCACCCTTATTAGTTATTAGGGCTGCCTATCTATTAGTTATTAACACCTATTATTAAGGAATAGTTATAAATTAAGGTATTTAAACCCTCTCTTTTCCTCTCTATCCTATCTTTTATAAACCTTTATTTCTCTTTCCTTTAACTATTTAATTATAGCTAATTCTCTTAATATAACCTATTAAAGGCTTCCTAATATTACCGCTATTATTAGGGCTAGTGTCTTAGAGGCAGAACTTATAGTAACTAAGACTATTAACTAGTCTAATTATATAGAGATCTACCTCTCTTATATTAGTAAAGATTATATAGGCTTAGGCATTATTTAATCTTATACTAGACCACTAGCTAATAGTTTTATTATATTCTAGGTTTATAGTAGTATTAATATTAGTAATAGTAGCGTTCCCTTATACACTAAAATTATCCTCTAACCTATAGATAATATTCTAAAGGGGGCATCTCCCTATCTCCTTAAGGTAATAAAGAAGATAAACTTAGTAAAGGACTTTATTAGAAGCTATACTAAGAAAGAAAGTGTATTAGCTCTAGTAGTTAAAAACGGTTATTAATATTAAGTCCTTATTCTAGCTAAAATAGCTTATCCTAATAGGTATTTTTACACGCTCTTTTATAATATCCTAAGCATTACTAGGCTTTACTTATCTCTATATATAGTAAATTAAATAGTGTCTTCTATTCTAACTACTTAAACTTATATATATAATATATTAACTTCTTTAATAAGCATATATGCTTCCTATTCTATAGTTATATATTAATTCTAGGTGTCCTTAAGGGTGCCTATAGTAATTATATCTAGAATAGCTCCTATACTATAAGCTATAAATAGCGCTTTACTTCTAGGTATTAGCCTAGATCCTTAAGAGAGAGCTCTAGCACTATTCTTAGGTAAAGAATAAACTACTAAGGTAGCTAAGGTAATTCCCCTTAATCTAACTAGTATTAACTTTAAGAATTCCCCTTACCTAGTAATAGATATACCTCCCCCTTTCTAGATAGTTTATAATAAAGGAAAAATATATAATATCTTTTAATTTAGGGAAATAAATAAGAAAACTAGTAACTTAGCTCCTAGAACTATACTATAATTACTTAATCTATAGCATTTAAAAATAAAACCTAATCTTTTCTTAAAAATAAAAGCAAAGTATAAATAAAATAAAAGTTAAAACAGCTTCTAGTAGGTATATTATTAAAGAGTTAGGGGATAGACCTTATATTCTTAATGCTATTTAATTATTAATTAAGGTAACCTAACTTTAATCTTATAGTATAGGTACTATTAGGGTAAAAGTTTAACTTTATTATCCTTAAGCACTAGCCTTTCCTTGCTTATCCCTTTCTAATAGTAGGTTCTCTTATTATTAATTACTTAATCTAATATATTATGTTAAGCTATTAATAGTATAATGCTTAAAACCTCCTTATTATAGTTATTACTAATTACCTCTTCTACCTAGTTATATTAAGGAGCATAAAGCTATTTATCCATAGTAAAAGTCCACTATCCTTCTAGATCTAGGAGGAATTTCTTAATATAGTCCCCTAAGATTATCTTTATAAGTTTAATACTATCTAGTGTTTGTAAATAGTAGGCTCTAGAGATTAGTATACACTTATAAATTTAAAAGGGTCTATTCTACCTTATTATAAGCTTCTATATTGTAAATATATTAATATTCTATTAGATATTATATACTAAGATAAGATCCCTAGGTTTTAATTAATTTTTTCTAATTAAAGTAGCCTAGTTCTTATTAGTTTATTTTGTAAGTTACTATCTAAATTTAAATACCTTTATTCTTGCTTTTTTAATGTCTTTTGCTTTTTATTTAAGTATCTAAACCTATACTTTAAATAAGTCTTAACTACCTATAATTACATCCTAATTAATTAGTCTCTAAGTTAGAAATTTAACTTCTAAAGGTAGTATTAGCTCCTATCTATAGATTAAATAAAACATAGACTTTCTATATAATTTATAAATAGTAGTATAATCTATAAGAAAAGCCTTATAAAGGCGCTTAAACTATTATCTATCTAATTTGCCTAACTTTACTATAGCAAATATAAGAGACTAATATCTAACTTTAATAGGGAGTTTACCTTTAGGTTATACCTAGATGTTTAGATTCTAGTAATGCTAATATCTATAAGTGCTTTCTTAAGATTCCCACGCATTTTAGGTCCTTTATTATAGATAATAAATTAGAAGAGCCTAAACCTACTAATTAAAGAGAAGAGAAACTTCCTAATTACTAATATAGTAGTGTTCTTAACTAGAGTAGCCTCTACCTAACTAGTAAGGTTATACCTAGCTTCTAATAAATATTTATATCTATAATTAATTAGTAAGTGCTAAGTATTAATATAAATCTTGCTTATTAGGTTTCCTAGTGTAACTAGTATAGAAAGCTTTTATAAGTGCTATAGTATAAACTTTTAGTATATTTTATAGTAAGTTATTATCTCCTAGGCTATATTCTATAGTCCCTTTTACTAGTACTTTAATCTTATTACCTAGAAGACTACCTTAATACCTTTATATCTAAGTTTTTTATAAATAGCCTTAATAATTATCTATTATTACTTAGGTATATTTACTACTAGTATAAGTCCCTTTATAATTCCTATTAGCCTTTTCTAGAGATATCCTTTTTCTAAGTAAAACTTCTTAGCCTTATTATATAGTTTCCTATAGTCCTTTACACTAAGATTAAGTAGTCTTTAAAAAGTTAATAGGAAATTAATTACTTATTATATCTTCTCTAAGTAGCTCTTTTTATTTTCTTTACCTATAGTAATATTATTAAGGTAGAGATTAATAAAATCTTTAATATCCCCTTTAACTACCTAGTCTAATTAATTTAAAGCTCTAGGGCCCTTTCTTAATAAGGCATTAGTAATTTGGTTTTTCTCTCTAGGTATATATTATATAGTAAAATCAAAGAGTAGAATATAGCTAATCTATTAGGTAATAAGTGCCCTAGGTATATTATTAATAGTACTATTAATTTAATACATAAGGACTTATAAATCTATCTCTAAAGTAAATAGAACTCTATCTCTAAAGTAAATAGAACTCTATATAGATATATTTGTAATTATCTTAATATATAAACCACTGCTTAGTATTCTTACTTTATAGCGTTATACTTAGATTTAGTGGTATTCTAAGTACTACTTTTATATTAAATAGGATATTATTTGCTATTAATAATTTATAATAACGCGGCTCCCTATCTAATTAAGCTTATATTAACTATTAGAATAATTTCTCTAAAGCCTAGTCCTAGATTAAGTAAAATAAGAATTAGTGCTATTATTACTGCTTTCTTAAGAATATCTATAGCTTCTTACTAATCTAGCCCCTATATCTATTTACTCTCTTTCTTTAGTAAGATTACTAATAGCCTTGCTTTTTATATATAATATTTTACCTATATATAATAAACTCCTATTAATCT
Organism: Epichloe scottii; assembly: GCA_021950295.1. Lineage (NCBI taxonomy): Eukaryota > Fungi > Ascomycota > Sordariomycetes > Hypocreales > Clavicipitaceae > Epichloe > Epichloe scottii. The sequence continues at coordinate 3,310,903 of CP083245.1, forward strand.
AATAAAAGACTATATGTCTAATTAATCTTAACATACCTCCTAGTCTAAGATCTTAATTATCTTTACTTTAGTTAGTTTCCTTCTATTTATGTTACATATAAATCCCATAATTTCTACTAACTTCTAACAAAACTTTAATTTAACTACTAAGGCTATATAACTAGAGAGCTTAATATTAACTAAGACTTTATTAATATTAATTAAATACTTTATTATATACCTTCGCACTCCTAGCATAATTTCCTTATTATTATATATTATGGTTAGACCTTAGATAGTAATATTATCTAGGAAAGGTGCGTAAATTTAGGAATTAAGTTAAATAATACTCTTTTAATAATCCTAATAAACTAAGCTACTAAGTTAGTAGCTCCCTATAGTAGCTAATAGAGTTATAAAAGTCTAACTATAGTTAAAATTATTATTATGTCCTAACTTCTCTTAGCTAATTTAACCTAATTATATCCTAATAATAAATTAATAATAGATAGGATCTTATATATTATAAAGCTTTTGCTAAATGCTTTAGCTCCTTAAGGGCTAAGCGCATCCTATATTATAACTTTATTATATTTTATTGCTAATAAGATTAAATAAATTTTACTATCCTTTTTTATAATAAGGAAATATAGATTCCTATAGGAACTATAGCTCTCCTCTAAATAACTATACTTTAGCTTTTTCTTTAAAAGATTAACTAGCTTCCCTTATAACCTAAGAGGTATTAGGATTAAACTTACCTACTATGCCTTATGTTTAATAACCTTAATAACTTATAGTAGCGTGACTAGTAGGTTAACTTTTCTATACTCTAATAAGTCCTATGCTAGCGCTGCTTCTTAGTTATAGAGAATTTCCTTAAAAACATTAACTTCTTCTAGTGTTAAATATTCTTACACCCCTTTAACTATTGTGTGGCCTGAATCGCGCGCTTAGAAACACACGCGTTCGCGATAATAGCATTAGGGGTCATAGGGATAATTATTACACTAAGGGATAATGACATTAGTTATATAAGCTAGGGATTAAATAGTCTATAAAGGGATCACTTCTAACTAGGCTTCTACAGCTCGTCACGCACGTTAGATATAGAGTTTTTATGCCTAGCTTTGCTATAGCTTGTCATTGTGTTTTAAGATAAGATAAATTAATAAGATTATTATCACCTACACCGATTTAACCGTTAGGTCACTTCTAATCTGTTAGACTATTTAATCTAGATTATCTCTATCTTATAGAGATAATCTAGCCTTATAATAGGTCGCTATTGTTACGTGGCAGAATGCCTAGAAGCGGAAGGGACCCTTACAGGGCTAGATTTAGCAACCTAGAGTAGGGGACAACTTAATTCTTATAATATACTTTACTCCTAATAGTAACTTTCCTAAAGTAAACTTAGCACGATTCATAACCTATTAAATCCGTTAGCCCCTCTAATGGATTTAACCCCTTACATGCTAAATTAGCACGTAATAAGTGGTAGCAATTAGAGATTCTTTTGTTACGTACCTCTGGTTATCTAAGAATAATAGCCTTATGTCTAAAACTAACTGTTTATAATGCTAATTTAACCCCTTTTAAACTTTCTAGTAAATAAGACTAAATTATAACTTATTTACTAATTTAAAGCTTTTAATAGTACTAATCTAGAATTTAAACATTAGAAACAAAAACTTATTAGAATTAATAAACAAGAGGATTTAAATAAGCTTACCTAGTATAAATTTATTAATAAAATAGTAATAAGACACAAATAGCTAGTATACTAGAAACCTCCTATTTATTAGAATACTATAGATTTATAAACTATATGCCTTATATAAAATTAAGTTAAGTCTTATATTATAAAAGCTAAATCTAAGGGATTTCTTTATAAATCTAGTTAATCTAAAGGTAGTAAGGAGTCTAAGAAGAGATCTAAGAGTACTACTAGTCTAGTTAGTAATGCTAACACTACTAAGACTAGGAATAGCATAGAGAAGGGTAAAATTAATAAAGAAAAGGGGATTAAAAACTACCCTAAAAATAACACTACTACTTAATATTTATAACCCCCTAACCACTTATTAAAATTAGACCTAGGAGACCTATAGCTAGGACTATTAGGAAGCACACTAGGTTTAGGGGAACTTTACGCTAAGCTAGCTAAATCTAATATAGCTAGGATCCTTTAGGAAGTAATTAGTTAATAATAGCTTATATAGTAGGTAATAATAGAAGAAGTAGTAATAGGAATAGAGTGGTTAGTAATAAAACTAATAACTAAAATTAGGAGCTTGTAAAGTGTAGGAGCCTTAGTAAGGTTAATACTATAACTATAGAATATAACTTAGGGAATAGCATATTTACCTATAGACTAGGGGTAGTATAATAGTAATCTATATGCTAACCTAAACTAAATAGTGCTAATAGTATAACTAATACCACTGTAATATTAGTAGGGATACCTATAACCTTAGTAATACCCTTACTAAGGTTATCTATAAGGATAATACCCTCTAAACTAGGAATAGTATATAGATCTAAGTATTTAAGGTAAGATAGATTTAGTAATAGATTAGGACTAGAATCCTTAATGCGTAGATATAATAAAGCAATAGGTAGATTTAACGTGGAAAATTATAAATATTAGACACTTTAAGCCTTAATATAAGCCTAAGGAAGCTAGTAATAATCTTATTATATATAATAGGAAGTAGACTATTTTTTATAATATTAAATTATAAATATAGGCGGTTAAAGATTACTTATATTACGCTAGTCCTAGCTAATAAGATATTATTTAGAAGAAAGTCTAGACACTATTCTAAGGAGATATAATAGTATAGTATAGGTAATATCTTAATTTAGGAGAAAGAAACGCTATATTTAGCAGAATATTAACTATATTTATAGTAGTTAGAAAGGAATTTAGTATTTAAGTCTAGGATATAATAGCATAGCTTAATAAGGCTAAATATATAAGAGAGAATGTTATAAAGGAGGTATCTTTTTGTAAATTTATATTAAAAATTTTCTAGTATACTAGAGCGAATAGTAAGATAATAGACTATTAGCTATTATTATGCCTGCGTTATAAAATCTACCTAGGATTATATTAAATGTGTCTAATGCTAATAAAAGAGGACATAAGATTAGCATATATTATAATAGTAAATAATAAGAGACGCCACTTATATAACCACCTACGTAATAAGGGTTATACTATAAATAGAAAAGGCAAAGGCAAAACTAAGGTCTATTTTTAATAAGAGAAATCTAGTAGTGATTTAGAAGGGGAAGTAAAAGGAGCCTAAGCTAATTAGAATAGGCTATTTAATATGTAATTCCCTCTAGGAAGTTAATAGTATAGATAAGATAATTAAAATATATAAAGATTTTTAGGTGGTTTTTAGCTAAGGTTATACTAGTAAAATTAGCTTTTTAAGGAGTAAAACTAGAAACCTTAGTAAAATAAATCGCAGTAAGAAGATAAAGCAAGGAATTGCCCTAGACTTAGTTAAAATAGGCAGGAAAATCTACTAAACTAACTAGATAAATAATAATATTAGGAGACTTTATTATTAGGGCAGGCAAGCTAATTATAGCAGCTAAGGCAGTTTTAGTGTTAGGAGAAAACACTTATAAAGGAAAAGGAATATATATATATTATAGTATATAAGGATAACTCTAATATAAAATAGTATAAAACCTATCTTAAAGACTATAAATACTATATAGTAAAAGAAGGGGAGGTTTTAGAAGATAATAATAAGGAAAGCTAAGGTTAAGATTTGAATTTTATAGAGATATATTTTATTAAAAATAATAGAAAGAAAGTTAAGAAACCCACTATAGAGATAGGTCTAGCTAGACCTAGATAACTAAGCCTAGGATAGGTTATTAAGGCTATAGTAAGACTATAAGAGGTAAAGTATAATAGGAAAAAGGCAAATACTTTCCTTAAAATTCTAATTAAATTTAATAATAAAGGCAAGAGCTACTAAGTCTATCTTAATATAGGAACGTTATTAATCTTAGCAGATAAGGCATAGCTATAGTAGTATAAAGCAAATATAAAATAGGGAATGTAAGAACTAAGGCTAGTCTTAGGAGTCTAGTCTTCCTTTTTTATTACTAAAACTACTACTTTTAACTTTTATATCCCTAGGATAGTATATAAAACTAAGATAACTAGATATTTTATAGTAATAGCGAATGTAATACTAAATCTAGGGCCTAAATTACTACTTAGTATGAATTTCCTATATAATTTTAGGGCAAAAATTAATTTTATATAACCTAAGGTAGTATTTAGATTAGTATATAGTATAATAGTGTAAGTAGAAATATTTTAACTAGCAAGCAAAGTTCCTTACTAATAAGTAATTATAGTATAAATAGTAATAATTCCCCTAAAGGCATGGTTATATATACTAGTTACCTAGAAGGTAGGATAGAAGAATTAGGAAATAAGCGTTTATTATGTATTATTATATTTAATATTTCTCCTAGACACACTCTTATATAAATCTAGCTAGGGATAGATAGTTACTTATAACCTAACTAACAAAACCATTACTATTTCTAAGCACTAGAAGGTTATATATCTAATAGTAGCTAGGGAGGTTACTATAAACTATATAATTAATAACCTATTTATATATTATACCTTTTTTAGTAAAGATATTATAGAAAAGAGCAAAGAGAAGGCTAAAACTAATAAGGAGACTAAAGAAGAGGAAGATAATCTTAATCTAAAGAAAGTTAATATAGGAGTACCCTCTTATAGAATCTTATATCCTAAGGAAATTCTATTTATAACTAATTAATTTAGGGTATAGGTAGCTAATATTAATAAAGAGGCTATAAATAAACTTATTAAGTTAATAAACAAATATAATATTTACTATAATAAGGGTATTATACTAATACTAGAAGACTAGAAAATAAGAATTAATCTTATAGAGGGATAGTAGTATTAAATAAGGCTAATTAGGCCTTATAAACTTAGAAAATAGGATACTAATAAACTTAATAAAGTATATAATAAACTCTATATAAAAGGGAAGATATTATATCTAGATAAACTAGTAGTAATTATATACCTAGTGTTTATAGTCTAGCAAGAGACTAGCTAAGAGAGGAAAGGAAGAGTTATAGTTAATATAAGACTACTAAATAATATAGTAATACTAGATATATACCCTTTACCTAACTAAAGCAATATTATAAATAATACCTATAGTAAGAAAGTGATTTCTCTTTTTAATAGAACTGGTTTTTTCTATTAATTACCTATTTAATAAGACTATTAAGCGCGCATAGTAGTAATATTAAATAGAGGTCTAGAAGCGTTAAATATAGCACTAATAGGGTTTAAAAACTCTCTAGCTTTTGCCTAAAGATTTATAGATAGACTATTCTAAAAGTATAAACACTTTATTTAGGTATATATTAATAATATTATTGTGTTTTTAGACAATTTAGAAGAGCATTTAAGCTATCTTAAAATGGTTCTTAAAATCCTTAAGGAGAATAGATTAATAATTACTATAAAAAAGTTATTTATTAGCTACCTTACTATTTAGTTACTAGGATTTGTTATTAATAGTAATAGAATTATAAATACTAATAATTAGCTTAAAGCGTTTTAAAAGATAATATTTCTAAGCGATTTATTAAGTCTTAAGACTTTTATTAGAATAGCTAGATTTCTACGTAATAAAATCCTATAGTTTAATATATAAATCTAACCATTATAGGCATAAAAAATGGCATTATTACGCGAATTTTAAGAAAAGGATAAAAAGATTACTAGTATCTTAAAGCTAATATAAAAGAGAAAAACGTAACTAAAGATATTTTTACTAACTAGAGATAAGAAAAAGGCATTTAAAGATATTAAGATATTTTTAAGTAAGAAACAAACTTTATAGCACTATAACCTAAAGAAGCTACTATTCTTTAAAATTAATACTTATAAAGAGGGATTTAGTCTATATATTTTCTAGCTATAAGAAGAATAGGATAGTTAAAGTATTCCTAGGAGGGAGATTAAAAATAACTAGATATAGCTAATTCTATTCCTTTCTAAAGTAACATTAAGCGTTAAAAAACAATATAGTTTAATAAAGGTAGAGGTAGCTATAATTGTATAGAGTGTTAGAAAGCTCTAGAAGATAGTGTAATCTAATAATACTATAGTTAATATATTAACTAACTATTCTCTAGCAAAGGGCATTATTAAATATACCTTATTATTAATAATAGACCTTAATAAGGCTAATTTAAAACTAGCTAAAGTTATAAATTATTTATTATAATTTAGCCTAAAGGTAATACATATGCTAGGAGTGTTAAATATAGTTCTAGACACGCTCTCTAGATTACTAGTAGAGGTAACCTATAGGAAAGTAGCGTAGAAAAGCCAATATAATAAGTTAGATACTAGTGCATATTTTAGCAAAGAATATACCATAACTATAATTATAGATAATAAACTTAAGGCTAGAATTATTAAGGGGTACTAATCTAATTATAAGTTTAGCTAAATTATTATATTAATAAAAGCCTACTAAGAAAAATAAGTAGCAAAGAACGCTAGAACTAGACTAAAGATCCCTCTATATAGCTAGGATTTACGCAAGGATAGATTATTATACTACTATAGTAGGGATGGATTTTTCTACCTATATATTCTAATAGCAGAGGTTAAATCTATACTATAATTAGTATATAATAAATAGCAACACTTTAGAATTGCAAGGATAGCAGTAGAATTATAGTTAGTCTATTTTACATAAATAAGTTAATGTATTTATAATTATATAGCCTATTATATAGTATATTAGGAGAATATAATTAATTATGCAAAGCCTCTAGGGGAAATGCAGCCCTTATAGTTAAAACTAATACTATTTTATATAATTTCCCTTAATTTTATAACGGATATACTAGAGATCTTATTAGTAAATACTATATAGTAAATAAAAGGGTACATAATATATAACTCACTATGCCCTATAAACTGCCTTTTTAGTAAGAGAATATTATTAATACCTAGATATACTATATATCCCACGGAAATCTAGGTAGAATTACTTCTTTAGGCACTATATATTATAGATTAGGGGTTACTAAGATAGATTATAAGTAATAGAGACTTAAAGTTTATATCTAATATATAGAAAGCTATATTTAAGTAAGTAGGGGTAAAACTCCTTATAAGTACTATATATTATCCCTAGATAGATAGAATAGCTAAAAGAAAGAACTAAACAGTAATAATCGCAATATAGTATTACATAGTAATAAACCTAGATATAATATAGACATTACTATTACTAGCATTATAACACTAACTAAATAACACTATAGTAATAAGTACTAGCTAGGCACCTAATAAGCTATTATATAGATTTTAGCCTTTAAGTATTATTAACCTTCTTTTACCTAATAATATAACTAACGTAGGAACTAGTGTAAATAATATTATAGTACTATAGAAACTATATTAGCATAAAGCTTAATTAGCAATTATAATAGCAGCTATACTAGCGAAAATTTAGTATAATAACCGCTATAAACTAGTTAATATTAATAAAGGTAATATAGTCTACTTATAATTATATAAGGGATATAAACTACCTAGTAAGCTAAAGAAAAAATAGTCCCTATAAAAGGTAGGTCCCTATAAGGTACTAGAGAAGGTAAATCCGTTAGCTTATTAGTTAGAATTCCTACTAAATTCGCAAGTATATCTAGTAGTATTAGTAGCATAGCTATAGAAGCTAGTATAAGGAAGGGATCTATTTAAGAGAGAAGAACTAGCTTTACTACTAATTTTATTTAATAATCTAGAGAAAATAGATTATTAGGAAATTAAGCGAATCTATAATTATTAGGTTAAAATTTTAAAGCGGAAAAATAAGGTAGTAAGAGTAGAGTTTCTTATTAGATAAAAAGGATATACCACTAAAGATAACTAATAGGTAGCTAAAAATAAGATACGGATTAATACGTCTAAAATAGTAGAGGAATACCTTAGGAAAAACCTAATTAATTAGGCTAAAGAATATATAAAAAGAGACTAGTAACCTATAAAGAAATAATAGTAGCAAAAGGAGAATTTAAATAATAGGTACTAGATCTAATAAGCTAGTAAGGAGGCAGGAGTTTCTAGGGGCCTACTTATATATATTATTTATTATACTAACTAGGATTATCTTACTATACTTAAACTTTATATTATTATATAATTAAATAATAATTATAGTATAGTTAGATTTAGCATAAGCATAGTTAAATTTAACTAAGTTATTATATTTTGCTTTATAGTAATAACTAGTAAGAGTGCTAGTGTAGAATTTAAAGTAGCTAAAGCCTTTATTAGTAGAAATAATAGATCTAGTATTTAGAAAGGAAGTAATAAACTTAGTATTAATAATAGAGATTAATAATGTTTATAAGTAATATAAAACTATAAGGACTATAGGAAATATTATATTAAATATAACTATTTTACCCTAGGAGTTAAATACATACACTATATGCTTAGTATAAACCTAATTCCTTCTAATTTCCTATATTAAAAGCCTAATCTTATTATATTTAATAATAAGATTAATATCTAAGAATAAACACTATATAAGCGGATCCTAGTAGTGTATCTATATATTTAAGTTCTAGCGTTAATATAATAAAATTAACTTTTAGGGGAACTTATATGCGCTAATTTAGGGAGATAATAAGCTAATACTAAAGAAAAGCAAGCTAAATTTAACTAATAAATAGATAATAAGTTATTTAAATTAGGAATAGCTAGCTATTTTAAGGATAAGAAATTCCTTTATTACTATATATAACTAGTAGAGAGGAGTAATTAATAAAGGAAGTATATGCTTCCTATCCTTTAAGTAAAAGAACTATACTATTAGTAGTATCTAGGGGAAATATAAATGTTAGCAGAGGAATTTAATAAGTTAGCCTAATAGGTAAGAGATAGTAATAGTAATAATATAGGAGCTACTAGTGTTATAAAGGATATAGTTAAATCTAAGGGGTGCTAAGAGAAAACACTAACTAAGGATTTAGAAAAAGAGGTTAAGAATAGTAGGAGTAATAAAATTATACTAACTAATACTAGAAAAGAAAGATAGGAGCGTAAAGAAGCACTAAGATAATTACTAAAGGATAACCTTACTAGAGCTATAAAAAGAAAATAACTTATAGAGAGCAAAATAATATAAGGAAATAATAAAATTAGTAATATATTAGATAAAGAAAATAATATAATAATAGTTAACCTTACTAATATAGCTACTAAATCCTCTAACTAGGAATCCGGATTTAAGGATAAACCTTTAGAAACTAAAGTTAAAGATAGGATTTTAGAGAGTAAAATTAATAATAAAGTTAATAAGATGCTAGCGAAATTCCTTATTAGACTATTATAGGTCTATACGCGAATTACAAAGCTTAATTTTAAATTATTATATATTAGATTTAGATAGCCTAGCTCTAGAAAAGACACTCTAAAGCTAATGCCTAAAATTAGAGTAGTAGTATAAAAAAGAATAATAGAAGAATTTAATATAAAGTAAAAAGGAAAAGGCATTAAAGGGATTAATTTTAGCACTTTCTAATACACTATAGTGGGCTAAAAAGGTAGTATATAGAATGTGTAGTATGCTATATAGGTATACGCATATAAATTCGCGTTAAAAGGCGCTATAATAGTGTTAAATAGATTAGAGGTATATCTAAATAATATATATTTTATATTATAGTAAAATATAATTATATAGATTTTTACTATTTTTAAGAATAAAAGGTAATATTAAAAATAAGGAAAGTAATAGTAAAACTAAATAAGAAGCTATTAAATTAAATTACTACTAATCTAATAGAATATAAAGTAATATAATAGGCAAAGAATTAGATAAAGATAGTAGTAGTAGCCTTTTATAATAGTATAATAGTTAAATATAGATAGTAAATAGCTATATATAATAGCACTATATCTTTACTACTATAAGTAAATTTATTAGCTCTCTATTTTATAAATAAATATAGAGTAGTAAACGCTATAATTACTAGTGTATTAGCTAGTGTTAGTAGGGCGAATTTGCTTTACGTTAGCACTAATAAGGAGCTAACCTAGAAATCTACTAAATCCTAAGAGAATAAGAAGAGATAGAGAATATAAGTAAAGCAAAATTAATAATATAGTAAACTAAATAGATAAGATAGAAGGGGCTTTTAATAATATAAGAGTAAATATAAGCTTAGTATATAACTTAGCTAGAGAGGCATTAAATTAAGTTAAGGAATTAGCAAATTTAATAATAAAGGAGAAGTTTATATAAATAGTAGAAATACTAAGAAATTATAAGAAGAAGATTCTAAAGCTTAACCCTAGAGTAATATTAACTGATTTTAGCAAATAACTTATAGAATTTAAGGAGAGTATAGTTAGTAAAAGTAAGCTAGAGAAAAAGCTTATAATGCTAGTAGGGATAATAGTGGAAATAGCATAGTAAATAGACGCCTAGAAAATAATAATAGATAAGCTTATATAAGAATAGAAAGAGCTTAGAGGGGAGATAAAAAAGGCAAAAACTATAAAACTAAGTCTAGCTAAATCTAGTATAGTATAAAGCAAATTACATAGTAAAACGCTAAATCCTAGTAATAAGTAACCCTAAGGCAAAACACTAGAAAGCCTAAGCAAGAAAACTAGGCTAAATAAAAAACTTAGTCTAATAAAACTAAAGGCTACCTAGGCAATTCTATGATTAACCTTATTAAAAACACTAGTAATATAAGCATAGCTAAGAATAATAGGAACGCAGAATAAGATAGTGCTACCTCCTAATTAGCCTATAGTTAGACTTACTATAACATAGGATAATAGGGATAATAAATTTGCTAGATTAATAGATTAAGGACATGGATTTAGATAAAAAAAAAACAGGAATTAGATTCTATCTAGTAATAAGATAATATAGTTTAGGATTAGACTAGGGATATACTAGAAAGGATAATTAATTAGTAGGATTTAATAACTTACTAAAAGGAGGGGATAAAATTAGTAATTATAGGAGAACAAAATTTAGCAATAAAGTAGGAGATTATAATAAAATTAGCATAACCATTATTTAATATAATAATTTTGTAAGTACTATTATAAGGCGCGGTTTAGTAGATAGCAATTATAGAGTTAAGTAAACCTATAACACTAAAGCCACTAGTGTAGCGGGGAACGCGCTATATCTGTCTCCTTATGAGATTTAACTTAAGCTATATTTCTTTTGTTTGCGTTAATAGTTAAGGACCTAAATCTAGCTACTAGCTAGCTATATCTAACTAGGATAGTTATTTTTAAGGCGCGCCTAGCACTTATTATGTAGTAAAATGCCTAGAAGCAAAAGGGACCCTTATAGGGCTAGATTTAGCAACCTAGAGTAGGGGATAACTTAATTCTTATAACATACTTTACTCCTAATAGTAACTTTCCTAAAGTAAACTTAGCACGATTTATGACCTATTAAATCCGTTGGCCCCTCTAACGGATTCAACCCCTTACGTGCCAAATCAGCACGTAACAGCTATAGTCAAGCTTCTTAACCCCTTTGACGTGCGTAGACGTCAAAGCTACCTACGCGTGTGGGCTAGCATCGTGTCTTTTGGGGTGTTGTTTTCCGCTTAACAAACTATTTAATCTAATTATTCCTAGGTTATTCTAAAACCTTAAGGGTCCACGCTAAATCTCCTAGTAATATACTTATTATATTTCCTAGATATATTAAGTTATAACTTCGCTTCTTCCTATTTCTTTAACTTTTACTTTAGATCTCCTTTAGGGGTTAATTTATTAGAGGGCATGTTATTATAAGGGTGAATTTTCTAGGCTTTTTATTTATATATTGTGTTAATTATTAGATTAGGTAGTTCTAGCTTTTACTAGGGTTAAAAATCCTTTATAACCGCCTTAAGTTACTTAGTGTAGTTAATTATTATATCTTTAATAACTATATAAAAGATCTTAGTTCCTTCCTTTATTAAGATAGGGATAAGTTCCTTACTATCTTCTAATATCTTCTCTATTCCTTCTTAAAATATTTAATTTTCTTCTAAGGTTCCTAAGGCTTCTAGTTTTACCACTAGGTAGCTAAATATAATAGCGTTAATAGTAGGTTACTATACTAGTGGTTTATTAGTGTATTACTACTAAATGCTTCCTATAACTCTTAATATAATAACTATATTACTAAATTAATACTAGGCATAAAGCTCCCTACTATATAAGTGGTTAAATTATATCTAGTATATTCTAAAGAAAGGCATTCCTAGGATTAAGGTAATGTTAACTAAGTCTAGGCTAATATAGAAAGTAGTGGGTATTTAGACATTCCCTAGGTATAGCCTTATCTAAACCTCCCTAATTATCCTAATCTAGTGTAATAAGTAAGATAAGGTATTTATAGTATCTATTAGATAGATCTTTAATCTAAGTTATTTTGCTATGCTTTCTAAGATTATATTTCCTTATACTCCTATATTAATAAGTCCTTATAGTAGCTCTCCTTTAGGGTTATCTAGTTAAACCTATAGGTATAGTAACTCCTATAGATTATTAATAGTAGCTTATGGTTTTATTATTATATTAAGCATAAAAGTCTTCTTATTTAGATTAATTAGTTCCTAATAGGTCTTAATAATTAAGCTTCTTATTCCTAGCCTCTTCTAAATTTATTCCTATAAGGCTATATTAATTTCTAGTAAAGGCATTATAGGTAGTAAAGCTTTCTTAATTATAGCTTTGTTTTTCTTATTCTCCTTAATTATCTTCTATATTATCTAAGTAACACTATTAATCTACTAGTTTAGATTAAATAGTCTTAGGTTTTTTCTTAGACTAAACGCTTTTAATAGAGAAGGGACTAGTCCTAATAAGTTCCTATTATAGTATTAAATATCTTTAATGCCTTTTACTCTTATAAGATATTTATTACTAACTACTTTAGCTAATATTAGTATTATATAGTAAATATCTTAGAAAGGGATACTAAGCTTCTTTTAGAAGACCTTATTATATAATTAATCTAGAATCTATTACCTAACTTTATTTAACTAATCCTTATTACCTTTGCCTATAGCTAGGTTCTCCTAGATAGGTTAGCTTTAACTTTAGCGATTTTTAGTATTATTATTCTTAACTTCCTTAACCCTTAGGTATTTTACTAATCTTTCTCTAATAGCTAATACTTTTATAATAGCGCTTTCTTTACCTTTATCTTCTATACTTACCTTCTTAAATTAGATAGTTAAGACTATATCTATTAATTCCCTCTTTAGGATTATTACCTTAACTTCTCTCTCTAGTTAGTATATTACTAGATTAAACTAGCCTTCTATTCTCTTAAAAATATCTTATTTTTCTATTATTATTTCCTAACTTATACCTCCGCTTAGTTTATATTCCTTAATCCTAGGTATTATATAGGTAATCTTATAGTCTTTAAAATACTTAACCTAAAATATAGCTAGCCTATATATATAGCTACTAATTTAGAGAAATTTTAAGAGTAAGACTAGGGGTATAATCTAATACTTTAGATTATCCCTAATTACTAGAATATAAACTACTAGATTATAGACTATAAATTTTAATATCTTATTAAACTTAAGAATCTTATATCTTATAGCTAAATAAGCATTATTATTATAGTAATAGCATTTATTTAACTAGTAGCCTCTTCCTAAAATTATATTTAGATTAAAGATATAGTTATCCTTATTATAATTATATAGTCCTATATAGTTTATTTAGTAAAGCTACCTTTATTACCACTAGGTAGTGTTATATTTAGCCTTAAGCTATTTTATAATATTAATTTCCTTACTTACTTATTTTATAAATATAATCTTTAGGTTAGCTAATTATTTTATTAGGTTATTTATTTAATCTTAATAATCTAACTACTTAGCTACTATCCTATTTCCTATCCCTTTTTTATAGAATCTAGTTTTACTATCCCTTCCTAATAAATTATCCTATACTAAATAATTTCTTTAAGAAGTTTACTACTTATTAAAAACCCTTAGATTAAATAATCTCTAATTTATAAGGCTAGATTCCTAATTATCTAAAGAAAGCTTTACTATATTAAAACCTTCTAGACCCCTATTTTAAAGTTCTAAGCATATATAAATATATATATTAAGCTCTATCTAGAGAGGTTTATATTTTATAATAAGGACTTCTTTATAGGTAAGCCCTTTATAATCTATAAAGCTTAAGATTAAATAATCTAGGAGTGCTTTATAGATATAGTTTAATTAGCTTATAGTGGTTTTCTATCTAGTTAGGTTAATAATAGATATTAGAGCTTAATACTTCTATAGCTAGTAATAGGTATCCTAAATAGACTTTAGTTATATTAAATTAAGATCTTTAAGCTATTTATAAGCGTTTTCTATTTAATCCTAACTAGTAGTATTATACTAAAGAAGTATCTCCTCCTTAGACTCCTTCTAGGTTTATAATATAGTTAGTATCTTAACTACCTATTAAAGCTTTAGGTTAATATCCTATTTAAGTATCTTATGCTAGTTTATCTTAGGTATACCTATTACCTTTATCTTTACTTTAAAGTCCTTAAGAAAGTTAGATATATTTTTACTAGTAAACTACTAAATATTATATCTATTCTATATAGTAATTAATAAGGTTTACTATACTATTATTTCTCTAAGGAGCTTTATAAAAGATTTTATATTAAGGCCTCTAAGGGCCTTAGGTATCTTACTAATATTATTAGGGTTTTTCCCTAAGTAGTCTTTAAACCTAGTTTAGGTTAGGCTAATTACTATCTTAGGATTAAATAGTCCCTAACTAGTAGTTAGAGTACTTAGTAAAGGAGTGTCCCTAAGGTCTTATTAACTAGTTAATAGCTTACTTAATCCTACTTTACTAGTTTATTAAGAATAAGTTAGGATATAACTAGGTATAGAGTAGGATAAGTATTCTTTTAATTAATCTTAGAGAGAGATAGCTACTTATATTTAAATAAATATCTTTATAATATCTAGTGCTTTCTTTAGGAAGACTTTTAAAAGGGTAGTATTAGTAATAATAAATAAACTATAAGTAAAGGCTACTAGGATAACTATATAGCTTTTTATAATTAACTATAAGATCCTAATAATTAGCTAAATAATAGCAAAATAGATAATAAGCCCTAAGATTAAATAGCCTAAAACACTAGACTATATGTCTTACTAGCTTAGAATGTTTAGCTACGTTTTCTATATTATAGACTTATATTTAGAGGTGACTAGTAAGGGATTAATAACTTAGTAAGTGTTTGTAAAGTACCCTTCTAAGCTAGCTAGCTTTTTTACCTATATATACGTGTAATATGCTTCCTTTTACCTAATCCTCCTTATCTTATTATGTTTAGCTAGTTTAGCTACTTTTATTTTAATACCCTAGCTATCTTATAAGTTAGGTCTAGACTCTTGGTTTATAGCTTATTATAGGGAAAATAAGATAAAGGGATTTTCTTATAGTCTAGGTTAGTAATAGCTAAAGGGTATTAAAGGATTGCTTCTAATTAATCTTAACTAAGGCTAAGAAATAACTAGAGCGAAATAGTCCTAGGGGATTAAAAACTTATTTCTTTACTAGTTTTATTAAGCAGAAAACAATACCCTAAAAGACATAATGCTAGCCTATACGTATAGGTAGCTTTAATATCTATGTATATTAAAGGGGTTAAGAAGCTTAACTATAGTGACCTATTATAAGGCTAGATTATCTCTATAAGATAGAGATAATCTAGATTAAATAGTCTAACGGATTAGAAGTGACCTAATGGTTGAATTAGTGCGGGTGATAATAATCTTGTTAATTTATCTTATCTTAAAACACAATAATAAGCCATAGTAAAGCTAGGCATAAAAACTCTATATCTAACGTGCGTAATAAGCTCTAGAAGCCTAGTTAGAAGTGATCCCTTTATAGACTATTTAATCCCTGGCTTATATAACTAATGTTATTATCCCTTAGTGTGATAATTATCCCTATGACCCCTAATGCTATCATTACGAACGCGTGTGTTTCTAGGCGCGCGATTCAGGCCACACAGTATATAGGAAGGTATAGGCTACTAAAATATTAGCTATATATCCTATTATTATATATAGTTATATATAGAAAGATATAATTATAAAGTAATATAAAATAAATTATAGTTATATAATACTTTTACTTCTCTAGCTTTTTATCTAGCTTTTTTTATAGTTTATTAATTTTAATTCCTTAGTCCTATAGTATTTAAATAAGCTTATCTTACTTATTAAGAGTAAAATTAAGTAAACTAAGCTTTAGTTATATTTTTAAGCTTATACTTAAATAACTTTAACTATAATAACTAGTACTTATCTAGCTAAGGATAATTAGGGTTTTTAGATATTCTAGTAGGCTACTAATTAATTCCTAAATTAGATATTAATATACTTATATTATAGTATTTAGTAAAAACTTATTAATATTTATAATATTATATTTAAGTAAGTTAAAGTAAGTCTAAAAGTAATCTATAGGTATCTCTTTTATATAGTTAGTAATAGCTATATTATTAAGGTTATAATATAGTACTATAGGCTAACTACTCTTTATATAGGGTTAATTTACTTAATAATAAATATAATATAAGTTTTATATATATATAAACTTAATAAGCTCTTATTAGATAATATCTATATAAATAAAAAGGATTATAATATAATTAGCCTTTAAACTATAATTAAAATAGCTATTATCTAATAGCTACTAAAAGTATTTCTAGAATATATTAGTAAGAGAATAAAATAGAAGTAAATAAGCTATTATAATACTAACTTACTAAAAAATAGCTTATTCTTTACTTAATTAAAGCTACTAGCTCTTAATTTAGGTATTATAAATACTTTTACTAAAGAACTAATAGTCTAAGAAGCTAATAGGCACTTATTTATTATTATATATCTTTATATAAGTCCTAGATAAAAAGTAGTATAAGCTATAGAGTAGTAATATCTCTTTACTATAATTAGATTAAAGGATATAAGGTATATAACTATATTATTAAAGCATATTAATATACTAAATAATAGTGCTTTAGCTTATATTAGCAAATATTCTATAGTAAAACTATATAATATATTATAAGTAAGTATTAATACCTATATAGATCTTAAAACCCTAGTGTTTAAGCTTATTATATATATTAATTAACTATAGCTAGTTAGGCCTTAAAATAGTAAAATCTTATTAAGGAATCTAAGATTTACCCTAGTACTTAAGAATATTATTAGGCATAATCTTATAATATAAGAAGTATAGTGTATCTTATAAGATAATATAATACTACTATTTTATATATATATATAGATAATTTTAACTATAGCTTTTTAAGATTAATAATACTTAAAGATAGCTATTAAAAAAAGTATAGGTATAAGAAATTACTAGGTTAATTATTTCTAGGCTTTACTAATAATAAATCCCTACTTCCTTCTATAGCTTAATAAGCTATTATAAATTAATTATAAATCCCTTATTTGAATCACGTCAATTTATGCTATGAGTAAAACTCGAACGGATTTGAGTTTGACTGCGGTCGCGAACTATGACTGTATCTTACGCTATCGCAGCCACAAAGTTTATTGCTAACTTTGATCTAACCTCGTAGCCCCCTGTATTTATAACCTTAAAGCTTGTTTTTATCTTAGGTTAAATCTATTTCTGTGGACTTTTTTAACTTATATGTTAATTATTATACTAGCTAGGTATTGCTAGTAATCATGTCTGTTAAAAATCAGATGCATTAGCCAGAATGCGCCTAAAAAAAATATAAAAATCAATAAATCCCTTATTCTAAAGCTATAAAAGAATATACTTATCTTTTAAGCACTTATAAAAAAAATAAAAAATAAATATAAGTATATAATTCTTTAGTAATAATGCTTCTTTTTTAGTATATTAATCCCTATACTTATAAGGATTTATATAGTATTTAAGTGCTAATATTTATATTATATTATAATTTTAATTCTTATATAATTCTTATAACTTTACTTTTAGATATATATAAAGTATATATCTTATTATATAAAGGCTTAAGGTTTACTTTTAGTTATAGTATTTTTATTATAGTATATAGAAAGAAAAGAAATTACTTATAATATTCTATAGAAATAAATAAATAAATATATATACCCCTTATTATTTATATAGTTAGTTATATTATAATTATATATAATAAAATACCTTTATAAATATTTATAAGTATTTATAGGTATATTTAAATAAGTATATATAACTAGAATATTATTTCTATATAAAGATTTATAAGTATATTTATGCCTTTATATAGGCTTTAATATAAAAAAAACATTTCCTAAAGCTTAAGCTAAAGTTACTTTCCTAAGAACCTATATATAGCTATATATAAATTAGTTCTAAACTATATTAATATAGTTAGTAAGTGTAAAGGGCTTGGGCTTTGCCTAAGCATTAGTCATAGCGCGGAAGGATAAGTGGCTAATAGGAACTAGCAAGGGTTTAGGAAGGAGGCTAACATAAGATAGCTAGGGGATATAAGAGGCATAAAGGGGGATAGACTAGCTCTCTTCCTTTCTTCCCTTCTTAAGTTTCTTAATATTATATTAATGCCTAATAGTAGTTACCTAGGGGCTAGTCTATAATATTTTAGAAACTTCCTTTAGCCTTAATAGAGGGCTACTAAAAATAATAGCATTACTATAAATAAATAAACAAATTAATATAATAGAAGAAGATAATATAATAAATACACTATAACTATAGGTTAAAGGAAACCTAGGGATAAGAACCCTATTAATAAATACTATGTTACTATTATTAGCTTATAACGCATAAATTAACATACTTTAACTTATAATTAAGTAGTAGATAAGAGAGATTAAGACTCTATAATACTAAGTTTATATAAACCTACTACTACTATTTTAGTTAGCCCCCTAATAAATGCCCCTATTTAACCCCTAGCATTAGACTTATACCCTCCTATATAATATACTACCCTTACTATATTACTTACTATATAATAACTATATTAAAAACTAATCCCTATAGGTAATCTATATAATAGTAATAAGACTATATTTGCTATATAGAGATTTCTTATATAATATAAGTTAAAAGTAAATAAGGACTTTATTAGAGGTAATAAGGACTAATAGATATTTATTTACTAAAACTTAGTACTAAAGGTCTAGTCTTATATAGCTATATACTTTAAGGTAGGTTACTTATATAACTACTCCCTTATTAGCTTCTTTAGCTACCTAGAAAGCATATTCTCTAACCCTTATAGATAGGAGATAGCCCTTATAAAACTTAATTAGATTAAGTAAGGGTTTAGGGAGTTATTTACTTTAAATAGAAACTCTCTATAGTAAGGGAAGGGTAGTAGGTAAGTAATATTAAGCTAGTAAAGTTATAATATACTCTTAATAAGTAGCTAAGAGAGGTTAGTATTAGTAAAGGAATTAGTTATATAGATTACCCTCTTATAGTCTTATAATACTATAGTATTATAATTAATATTAAGGCCTTAGCCTTAGAGAATAAGTATTAAACCTAATGCAAACCCTAGCTAGTATAACTGTCAGGGAGAGCTCCTTGAAGCACTAGATGTGTGAATGCAGCCCGCGCATTGACTAGGATCAAACCCTCTGTGAGACAACGGTGGAGACAATGTATTAGAAGTACCTCCATAGACTAGTTATTACTATAGCGCACTGTGTACCTTTTAGGTACAAAGTCAGGTGCTGTCTGCACCTCTAATTAATTAAATCGAACGTTTTCTATTATCTACACTAACCCCTACCTTAATAGTTATAAGCCTAGGAGACTTCTATTGCCCTTTTTGATTATTATTAAAGATATAAGCTCCGTTAGATATTATTAATTAATGCTTACTAATTATTAAGAGATAATTGCCCTTTGTTGTTTTAATTAGTTAAAACACTTAACCTACGCTCTAATTAACTAGTACATTCCTCCTTTATAATATCTAAAGAAACTCTAAATATGGTGTTATTATTAGAGAAGGACTAGATTAAATAGTATACGTAAATTAAGAATTATGTAGAATCCTACAGTGTCTAGGAGTATATTAACCCTAATAAGGCTAAATTACTTAAAGAACCTATAATGCCTATGTACCCGTAGAGGGGTTAGAGACTAGAGGTCTTACTAGATAACCCTAATGCTCTTAAGAATTAGAGAATTACTTATAAAGATATAAAGGATTAATTTAATTTTTAATGCAAAGAATTATAATTTAACCTTATAAAGTATATAGCCCTATTAAAGCAAATGCTAAAGATTAGGGAATATATCTATAAGACTCTATTAAAGAATATATAAGATTCTCTTAACTTTAATACTAAAGTTAAGGATAGAGAGTTAGTTTAATATTATACTTAAAGGATTCTTAAGCTTCTTTAGGATTAGTATAAGCTAAATATAAAGAAGATACTTATTCTTATAGAAATATGCCTTAATAATTATTTATAAGCTAAAGGTACCTATAATTAGTATAAGTAAGCTATAATAATAGAGGTATTATAGAGGAATTATTAAGATCTTAAGACTTAATAGACTAAGGAGATAATACTATATAAGTTTATTATATCTCTTTAAAGTAAATTTAAATTATTCTAGAAAAAGTAAAATAATCTGCTTAATAAAGGAGAGGATTATAAATTCCTTAAGGTAGTTACTAAGTTTAAAAGAGATTATAAAGCTCTATAAAGCGTATTAAAGTTAGCTAATGCCCTTACTACTAAGAGATTAAATAGTTAAAGTAAATTAAAAAGAATAAGGTGCCCTTACTCTAGGCATTATACTAAAGAAGCTTTAAAGTGGTGGGAATTATATAATTTATTTAAGGCTATATATAAGCCAAAGGCTACTCTAAAGGACTAGGAAGTTAGGAAGAACTCTAAAGATAACATTAAAAAGTATCTAAAGGAGAATCCATAAGAAAAGTCTAAGGCAATAAGTTAGAAACTAGAGAAGAAGAGTAGTAATATCTTCGTACCTTTATAGAATCTAACTAATAAATTAATCGCGGTTACCCTAGGCAATAAGACTGCAAATATATTATTATTTGTATGCTCTAAGCAAGGTTAATAGTTAAAGGAAGCTATAAATTTAACTACTAACGCTATAGAAAGCACAGAGTTAAAGCAAAATATAGTCCTATATAACTCTAGAGTAAATGTTTATATCTTTAATAATATCCACTAGTTTAATTAATCTAAATTTAATAAGACTATTATAACAGAGATTAGGGCTAGAGGTATAATATATATAGCTTTAGGTTAAGGGCCTATACGCATATCTATTACAGACCCTGTATTATAAAGCGTAAGGATAATTATATTAGAGACTACACTATTTATTCCTAAATTCCACGTTAATCTAGTATTAGTAATAATCCTAATAAAAGTAGGGATCTATTAGAATTAGAAGAAGGGATTTCTCTATAAAGGGAACTATCCTATGGCAAGAATTTATAATATTAATAAGCTTTATGTGTTATTAAGGCTATTAGATAATCTAAAAGAAGCTTACGCTATAATAAGCTAACTACTAAAGCCACCTATAAAGGGAAATACAGAGCTTTAGTATTAATAATATAGTTATCTAGGCATAAAGGCTTTTACAAAACTTATAAATGTAACTTTAGGCGTTAAATTAATCAGACCTAAGCTTATGTAATGTAAGATATATGCTATAGGCAAAGCTAAGTAATAGAGATTATAGGTTATACCTAAAGGACTTCCTTAAGGACTAGGTTATAGGTTATTAGTTAATCTAGATTACTATAACTCTCCTTATTAGAATAGCGATAGGTATTAGTGTGTATTTACATGCCTTATAACCTTAATGCGTTTCTTTTACTTATTTAAGACTAAAGATAGTATTTATAATAGCTTCTATATAATAATAGGCTTTCTAAGCACTTAATTTAGCATTTAACTATAGTTTTTACATAGTAATATTAAAAAAGCCCTCTTTATAGAGAATATAAAAGACAAGATAGCCTTTACTAGTATTATAGTCTATAATTCAGCTTCCTTAACACCTAGCTAGAATAGTAAGGCAGAGAGATCTAAGGGGTGGTTAAGTAGAAAGCTTATATATTAAGCCTTAAGGCTTAGTTTCTATTAGAACTTAATAATAAGGTATTTAATACTATAGTTTATCTCCTAAATTAAACACCTTTTAAGCATTATAGGAATTAGATTATACTATATAAACTTTAGTGGAATTAGGCTAGGAAAACTATCCCTACCTACTTATAAATAGTAGAGATCTAAAAACCCTTAATTACTTATCTTTACGCTTATAGATATAAAGTGTTTCTAATAATAATAAAGGCTTTAGAGCATATTAAATCACATAATATAATCCCTTAATTAGAGCAGAAAGCTTATATTAGTTACCTTATTAGTTATAGAGGCAAATCCTAGTATATTATCTAGGTGCCTATGTTATATAATTAGAAGGTTATTATATTAGCGTGTGTTTAATTTAATAAGAACTCCTTCTTTAAACTAGAAGAAAAGCTAGAATTAGCTTAAAAGAAGAAGATATTAATAATTACGCTGCTTAAAGAGCTTAAGGCTAAAGACATTAAAGAAGAAATTAGCTAAGACCTTATTAGAATAGAACTTAAAGAGGATAATTAAGCCTTTTTACTATTAACTATAGAATAGGAAAATAAGTAGTTTAAAGTAAAAACACTACCTTAAGTATTAGGGTAAGAAGGTAACCATATTAGTGCACTTTTAATCCCTCCTAACTCTTCTTATAAGGCACTAGTTGCTGTAAAGAACATAGAGATTTAGATACTAGGTAATAATACGCTATTTTGTAAAATTAATAAATTTATATGTAAAGCAATATCTAAACACGCGGATACTACTATAGATACTAGTAAAATTACTACTAAAGGCAGTAAGGCAGTGGAGAATTATTATCCCTGTAATAATAGCATTAATCTAGATAATATTATAACTAGAAAACGCTAAAGAAAGGAATTAAGGAAAGCTAGGTAAGCACAGTTTTCTTCTGCTTTTTTAACAGCATTCTAAGGCACTTAATATAGTTTATATATTAAAGATATGCCCCTAGAACCTACCTATTATTATTAAGCTATAGCCTTAGCCTATTATAACCACTAGAAGAAAGTAATTATAAAGAAGCTTTTAAAGCTTCTATCCTTAAACTACTAGGAGGATATACTAGATAAATCATTTAATCTAGAATGCCACAAGAAGATTATTAACCTTAGCTAGGTTTTTAAATATAAAACTAATAAAAAAGGCATAGTTATAGAGTTTAAAGCTAGAATAGTTATATAAGGCAATTAATAACTAAAAGATAACCTTAATAACTACATAGCCACGCTTGCTTTATAATCTCTATATATACTACTCGCAGTCTATTACGCTAATAATCTTAATACTTATTAATATAACGTTTAGAATGCCTTCCTATACGTAGAACTTAAAGAACCTATCTTTTATAAACCTCTAGAAGGTATAAATACAAGAGGTTGTCTCTAGAAGATAACACAAGCATTATACAGGCTAAGAGAAGCTCCTTAATAATAGTTCCTATATCTAATATAATTCCTATTAAAGATAGGCTTTATCTAAGGAAAAGAAGACCTATATATCTTTATAAAAGACAGTTTTATCCTATTTTTCTATATAGATAATATTATAGTAATGTATCCTAATGGATTTAAAGTAGAATTTAAAGAGCTTTATAAATAATTAATAAATAGTCTAGACATTAAAGACTAAGGTAACCTAAAGTGATTCCTAGGCATTAAAATCATTAGGAATCGCAATACTAAAGAGATATAGTTATTATAGGAATTATACATTTAAAAGATTACTTAGAAATTCATCCCTAATATTATTAATAGCAATTTAAAGAGCTTAATCTCTACTCCTCTCCCTATAGCTATAATCCTTGCTAACACTAGTAAAGCTACTAATAAAGAGATTAATTACTATAAAGTAGTTATTAGCTCTTTAGTGTATCTATATATTATTAGAAGGCCTAATATAGCCTTTATAGCATTAAAACTTGCCTCTTTTATAATAAACCCTTTAGCAAAGTATATTAAGTTTGCGAAAGGAGCGATTTTATACGCCTAGAACACAAAGAAGCTATATATCTAATACTTAGGAGCAAATAGCTTTAATATGTTATTTTCTAGCACTAATGCTTCCCTTAGTAATAACCCTAATACACGTAAATTAACGTAAGGTTATATCTTTATTATATATAGCGCTATAATTAATTAGAAGTCTAGTAGGTAATATTATATAATAACCTTAAGCATAGAAGCAGAGCTCTTTGCCTTAAATTATAGTATAAAAGAGCGTATATCTCTTAGAAGGCTGCTTTATAATATTAAGGTTCGTATGCTACTACTATTAATTATCTAGTGTAATAATAAGTAAATAATCCGTATTATAGAGCATAAGGAAGGAAGGCTTTAAACTAGCCTTAAGCATCTTAATATAAATTAAATGTAAATTTAAGAGCAATATGCCCTAGGCAATATTAAGGTAAATTAGTTAAAGACCTCTAAGATGCCTATGAATAGCTTCACAAAGCCTCTATTAAGCTAAATATATAGGGATTTCTATTACTAGATTAGCTTATAGGAGATTCCTACGTAATTATAACACTAGGAATTTATTATAATCTCTTCCTACGCTTATTAACTCTAGCTTTAATAGATATCTTAGCTAGGGGGTGTGTTAGGGAGAGCTCCTTAAAGCACTAGATGTGTGAATGTAGCCCGCGCATTAACTAGGATTAAACCCTCTGTAAGACAACGGTGGAGACAATGTATCAGAAGTACCTCCGTAGACTAGTTATTACCATAGCGCACTGTGTACCTTTCAGGTACAAAGTCGGGTGCTGTCTGCACCTCTGATTGATCAAATCGAACGTTTTCTATCATCTACACCAACCCCTACCTTGACAATAACCTATACCCTAATAAACTAACTAAGATAGTAACACACTAATAACTAGAGTCTAGGCTATATTAACCTACTTTAGTAAATAAGCTAATATAGAGAGGAAAGGGAAGCCCTAAAAGACTAATAGTAAGAGGCTAAGAGCCTAATAGGTTATAATAGATAAAATAATAAGACATTATAAGGAGAAATACTACTTATATTATAGCTTAATAAAACACTAGATTTAAGAGTGTACCCTCCTTCCTACTTACTAACCTTATCTAAAGGTTACTATTAATATATATAAGGTAAATAAGGAGAGCACTAATAAGGAGGTTAATACTTAACCCTAGGAAAATAAGTAGCCCTTAAGCAAAGTCTTATATAAGGGCATAGAGGCTAGTTATTACCTATAGATAAGAATAAGTATAGCTAGTGTATAAATATAGAGGAAAATATAGTATACTATATAGATTAACTACTATTCTTAGTTCCTATACTCTTTAATATATATTTATACCTTAATATCTAAATTAATAGTAAGTGTAATTACTATAGCGCTATTAGCGAATTAGTAGTATAATAACTAGGCCTAGAGCTTATATAATTACTAAAGCGAAGATAGGTTTATATAATAGTGAAAATAAGAAGAAGGGGGTCTATACCTAGGAAGATATATCTTTAATTATATATATAGTATATATAAGGATTAATATTAATAGGTAGGAATTATTAGTATATCTATATATTATATTAGGTCTTACTTAAGATATAATCTTTAGGATACTATAGTTAGAATAGTAAGATATTATTATTTATATAGCTAAGCAATAGTTAGTAATAAGGGTAGCTAAGGGTTTATATGTTTCTAAGGCTATAGAATATAATATAAGTAAACTAGTTTAGGGAATTATTAGGTTCTTATATATAGTAAAAGCCTAATAAGCCTAATATAAGAAGGATATAACTATAAGGTTTATTACTATAAGTCTAAAGGAAATTACTATAGTACTATAGGTTACTACCCTAAAGTTAAAACCTACTTACCCTAATACTTTAATATTACTAGATAAACTAGTAAACTTTAAGGACTTATTTAATAAAGCAAAAGCAAATAGCTTATCTCCTTATAGGGGGTCTCTTAATTACTATATATATATATATAAGAACCTAAATAAGTCTAAACTAGCACTTCTATAGGGTTTATTATATAATATACTAAGGGACTAACTCTTAGAGATTAGACACTAGATTATAGACTTAATAGATAAGGGATAGATTTAAGTAAGCTTCTTATTAGTAATAGCCCCTATTCTTTTAGTTAAGAAAGCTAGAGGTAGTTAGCGTTTTTACGTAGACTATTACGCACTTAATAAGATAATAGCCTAGGATTATTACTCTCTCCTATTAATTAAGGAAATGCTACACTTACTCTCCTAAGTATAATAGTTTATAAAGGTTAATATCTATATAGTATTCTATAAACTATAGATAGCTAAAGGTAAGGAGCACTTAATAGCGTTTTAAACTAGGTTTAGGCTATTTAAATAGCTAGTCTACCTATTTAGCCTAGTAAGAGCACTAGCTACCTTTTAATATTATATTAATAAGTCCTTAGGGGATATATTAGGGGATTTTATTATAGCATATTTAGATAATATCTTAGTTTATTTAGGGGGATTAAAGAAAGACTATATAGCTAAGGTTTAGCTAATATTAGGCTAATTAAGGGTAGCAGGCCTTTACCTAGATCTTAATAAGTCTGTGTTTATTATAAAGGAGGTCTAGTACCTAGGCTATATTATTATAGTAGGTTACTCTATTTACCCTAATCCTATAAAGGTTATAGCTATTAGGAAATAGGTAGCCCCTATAAAGTTATAGAGGGTTTATAGTTTCCTTAGGTTTATAAATTTTTACTATAATTTTATCTAGGATTTTTTAGAGCTAGCTACTTTACTTATATACCTTACTAAGAAGGATATTCTATTTTAATAAGGAGCTAAGAAAAACACTGCCTTTAAAAGGCTTAAAGAGGCTTTTATTAAATACCTAGTCCTATTATAGTAAGACTTAGACTAGCTAATAGTAGTTAAAGTAAATTATTTAGGGATAGCCCTAGGAGGGTGCCTCTTATAGGAGGGTTAGGATTATATCCTATACCCTATTATATACTATTTTATAAGCCTTATAGCCTTATAGAGAAATTATACTATTTATAATAAGGAGCTTTTAGCTATTATCTCTTATCTTAAGGCATAGTTAGCAAAACTATAGGGAGTGTCCTACCTATTTATAATCTATATAGATTATAAGAATTTAGAATACTTTATAATACCTTAGCTAATATTAGAATAGTAGGCCTAGTAGGTAAATATACTTACTTTATTTAACTTTTACCTCTAATATAGGCCTAGCATATAGGCTTACTACCTAGATACTCTTTTATAAAGGGACTAGGATAGGTTAGGACTTAATATAAGAATAGGATAAATACTATAGCTTATTACTATTTTAAGACTCTTATAGTTACTATTAGAGTTAGGGGTAGGTTATAGCTAAAGTCTACTATTATTATATATAGCACTATTACTAACTAGGGAAGCTCTCTTTACTATAAGGTACTTATAGACTTTATAAGACTAGGTAGTTTAATTAAACCTAATATACTATATCTAGCTTTAGGTAATTTAAGAAAGGGTAAGGAAGTTTTTACTAGAAGTAATAATAAGGGAATAGATTATAGATTACTTACTAAGTGCCTATAGGGCGCTTTAGTTTTAGGGCTAGACCTAGGTCCTAGCCTAGGAACCTCTTATAATAATACTTATTTAATAATATTATAATTTGCTAGTAATAGGGTACCTAGGATATAATATAATATTTTAGATCTTATAGCGGCAGTTTTATTAGAATAGGATATTATAGGATATTATAAGGTTTATTTATAATTACTACTACTTTAGTAGTTATAAAAGTTATTAATAATATTAAGGCTTATTAAAACTATTACTAATCCCTAACTAGTTCTAGTTATAAATCTTTATTAACTTTATAATAAACTTACTAGTATTATCCTTAGAATAGCCTTAGTTTCTTATAGTTATTACTAATAGGCTTTCTAAGTTTATTTAATTAGAGGTAATAACCTCTATTATAGCTAAGGAGTACGTAAAATAGTTTAAGATAGTATAGTAAAGATTTTAAGGTTTTCCTTAGTTAATTATTATAGACTAAGGGTTAGATTAGTTAGGAAACTTTTAGATAATATTATGCTTAAGAGTTAGGATTAACTAACTCCTTTTTATATTATATTACCTATAGGTAAATAGTAGTATAGAATAGGTAAACTAGGAGGTATAAGTAATACTATATATATTTATCTTTTTCTTATAGTATAATTAGCCTAAATACTTAGCTACTTATTAGCTTATAATTAATAATAGGATATCCTTAGTTATAGGGGTAAGTTCTAATAGATTACTATATAGCTATAATTTAGAACCTATTTAGTTATAGCTAGACCTAGTATTATTTACTATAACCTCTAAGGGAAGAGTAGTTTAGTTCCTAAAATACCTCTAAGAGGGGACTTATTTAGCTTAGGCTATAATAGTATATATATAATAATATTAATAGGATATAATATTAGTATTATATTACCTAGTAAAATATTTCTAAGTTAGGGATAAAGTATAGCTCTTACTTAGGAATATTAAAACTAATTACCCTTTATAAAAGCTTAATTAGGTTACTATAAAATATACTATTATAGAAGTTCTAATACTACTTATAGTCTAATTAGATATACTAAGAGGTATTTACCTAGTCTTTTATATAAATCTTATAAAGTAAGTAGTAATAAACCCCTTTCTAAGTTAAAAGCTCTAAAACTCTAGACTAAATCTAGAATAGATATTATTAGAGAATAATAATAAACTTATTAAGAAATACTATATAAAGCAAATCCTTATAGCTTAGAATACACTAAGTAAAGGTAATAAATATAATATACTAGTTAAATAGGTAGGTTACTTATAACTAATATAGGAACTACTAGAGAATATAGTAAATATATAAGCGCTAGATAACTTTAAATAGGAATAGAGGGATATATAATATAATAATAAACTAAGTTAATTAAGTAAAAGTCTTTTACTAAGGGAAACTATATATAGGACTAGGGGTATACTTATACTACTATCTATAATAAATTATTTAGTATAACTAAGATATACTCTTATTATAGCTATTTTAGCTACTAAATCCTTATTAATCTTACTAAAGGTACTATTAAACTCTATTTTACTCCTATTAATAGGGGTAATATATTAAAAAGGGGATAAACTATATCTAGCTTAAGGGTAATAGATATTTATATAGTAATTATTATAGCTCTATCCCTAATACTAAATAATAGGAGAGGTATATTACCTAGAGGGTAAAAGATAGGAGTATATAGGTAAGGGCTTAGTTTCTATATAACTACTAGAAGTAATAGGAAAATATTTAGACTTAGTATAGGGATAACTAGTCTTATTAGGGAGGGTAAGCTATATTTAATATAGATTAGTAAGGGGGATACTAGAAAAGCACTAGGATTAATACTAATAGTAATAAGAAGGTAATTTATTATATAGCTTAATATATTAAGGATTAGTCTTAGGACTAATATAGTAATAACTAGGGAAAAGTATACTAATTATAGTAGTAAAATACTTATAAAAATCCTATTATATAGTAACTATACTATTTATAAGCTATTAGTTTTACTAAAATAAGGTACTAGTAACTTAGTATAGTAAGTTATTTATTCTATAACTAGCTAAGGGATTACTACTAATAAAGGGAATAATATTAAGTCTAGTTATATTTAAGGTAAGAGTATTAGTTAAGAGGGATAGCCTAAGGGCTAAATAAATAAGTGCTAGATTAAACTAGGCCTAATTAAGGAGAGTATTCTAGTAAGTAATAAGGGACTAGTATTTCTAGGATAAAATAAGTAATTTTTACTTTATAGTTACTAACTTAGTAATACTAGGTTTTATAATATACTAGCTTATAGTAATTTTAGCTTTAAAATCTTTTAGGGTATAATAAAGGTAAGGGTTAGTAAATAGGTACTTAGTTAGCTAGATATAGGTAATATAATTATATTAATAAGGAGAGTAAGACTTACTACTCTTAGGTAAGTAATAGTCTATAATACCTATAGTTAGGGCTTATTTTATATAGGGACTATAGGGATAAAAAACTAAGGTAAGTATAGTATACTACTTATTATCTAAGTTACCTTTTATAAGATATTTACCTATAGAATAGGTAAGAGGTATAGTAAGTATAGTAAGGCTATAGGGAGAAGGATTATAAGGGTATAGTATATTAATAAGCGTTTATATAGGATATAATTAAGGTTTAATAAGGGAGTAAGAAGGATCTAAGATAGGATTATAATATATAAAAGGTAAAGTTAGGAAAAGGGAAGTTAGGGGGAAAGGGAAGGTAAGTAAAATATTTTTATATATAATATAAAAGTAAAGGTAAGGTAATAAACTAGTAAGGGTAAGGTTAGGGGTTATTATAATAATATAAGGGGCTAGTAAGGCTATATATAAGCTATATTATATATACTATATAATAATAATAATACAATATAATAGGTAAAGATAACTATATACTTACTACTAGGATATATATAATATATATATATACTATATTTAAGGTAAAGATAACCCTATAACCTAATACTAGGATATATATAATATAGGGGTATACTATATTTAAGTTAAGGGGAGTAGAGAGGGGATTACTTATATAAGGGATATTAATATTAGTAAAGGGGTAATAGGATAGATAGGATAAGGGGGTAAGAAGGTTTTAAAGGGAATAGGGGATAATTTATACTCTTAGGAGATATTACTAGAATAGGTAAGTAAGGAGGTATATAAAGGGCTTAGGCTTTACCTAAGTATTAGTTATAGTGTAAAAGGATAGGTAGCTAATAGGAACTAGTAAGGGTTTAGGAAGGAGGCTAATATAAGATAGCTAGGGGATATAAGGGGTATAAAGGGGGATAGACTAGCTCTCTTCCTTTCTTCCCTTCTTAAGTTTCTTAATATTATATTAACGCCTAATAGCAGTTACCTAGGGGCTAGTCCATAACAGTAAGCTATCTAAGTAAGTCTACTATTTATTAGAGCTAAGTAAGCTTAAAAGTAATTATATAGTCTAGTATATTCTTACCTAAGCTTATACCTATATTATCTCTAGCTTTATATTTTATATATTTTAATTAACTATTACTTTTATTAGTAAATAGGTTATTATATAATAACTTATATTTTTTTATTAAAGTTAAAGCTATAATAATTAGTATAAATCTATAAAGCTTTATATAAGTACTTACTAAGGCTAGGAGTAATAAGAGAGCACTTTAATATATACCTAGTATTATAATAATTTATATAGCTAGGGAAATACTATTATAGGATATATAATCTATAAAAATACTATTACCTTTACTATAGCTTATATACTTATCTTAACTAGTATATATAGTCTTATATAAGTATTTAATAAGAGTATTAGCTAATTATATATATTTATATTTAAGCTTTAAAGTAACTATCTTACCTTACTTAAAAACTTTTTAAAACTTAAGTAAATATTTTAACTATAATCTATAAGTATTTATAATAGTTTATAAATAGCTATAATATATAGTAAGAGGTATTTTAAGAAATAATATAGTAGCTTTTCCTATTATATACTCTTTTATAATTAAAAAAACTATATAGTCTTACCCTTATTTATAGTATTATATTTAAGAGTTATTATATCTATAGGAAAATTAATATTATTAAATTTTATTAAAAGTATAATTTTAAATATAATTTTATTTATAAATATTATATAAATATTTATATAAGGGTATAATAAGGGAGTAAAGGGTTATATAGGTACTAACTTAAAAATATTAGTAAATAAATATAAACCTATATAAAGCTATATAGCTTTACTTTATATATTTTTTAAGTATAAAAATATTTAAATATAAATATTTAATATTCTTATACTAAAAAAATAGTAAAATATAGTAAAAAAGAAAAGTAAGAAATTATATAGGTTTATATAGGTATATATATATACTTAAGGGTTACTAAAGAAAAGAAAAAAGAAAAATTAACTATAGTAAGATTTATTTTTATTAATTAGGCTATTTAGTAATTAACTATTTTAGATATATATATATACTAGCTCTTTAGTAAATAACTATATAGTCTATTATTATATTACTTAATTATATCTATAACTATATTAGGTCTAATATATACACGCCTTATAGGGTTAATATATTGATTTTTAGGTTTAGGCATAGATGTAGCTATAGTCTTCCGTACTAGCAGACGAGGATTGCCTTGCCCATTGAGGAAAATTAAACTTTTCAGGCCCATTTCAGCATTTCAGATTAGAGCCTCGACGGTTTTTCTTCTTGGCTCCGATTTACCACTGCGCTGGGTTAATTATTGCGCGCGCCGACCCCCCTTTCGAAGAAATCGTTCTACTACGTAGATAGCCTGCAACTACGCCTTTCTTCAAAGAGACCCATTAACAAAATACGTTGAGAAAAATCTTGAACCAGTAATGGGCCAAGAACAACAATGTGGAAATTCTACGAAACGCAAACAAGAACATCCTATAACCCGGCACATGACCAAATACGAAATACTTCAGTAAGAGATGGAACAAGGTTGCATACACGAGACTTGGCCCATTACGAGAGAAACTGATGGTGCTCGAGGAACGACTGGATACGAGAGAAATGATAAAAGAGCTGTGGATGACTCAATTGGGCAAGGGGGTTGGCATGGATTGTTCTGGAGACCCGGCAGATGTGATTTAACACGGACAATGGTAGAGAAGAACGCCAACCTTTGAGCATGTCATGTCGATTCTGTCAAGTTGGGACGGTTCAATGACATCCAAGGCAGTTGTACCGATCACTTCTTGCGTTCATGCGAAATGACGATAATATGGCCATGGATAACAGCTTGTGGTAGTAATACAACATGCTGCCCCCAACAAGACAGATTCCAACAGCGTGTTTTCTTCTCCTCGAGTACATTTCCCGTCAGCATTTCTGAGCCATGAGCAAAGCATCTGCTATCGCCTCTAGCCCAAAGCGTGCAAGGGCAGGTGCTACGCCAATTTGTCATTCGCAATTCCACCCAGAATATCCCTTCACATGTCGTCTGACCGGCGAAGCGTGTTTGCATGGCGTCAATAATCGTTTGCCACCCTATGACTTCGAAATTCGCCAATTCAAATCAGCTTTGCTCCCCTCTGCGGCGGCGCATCTGACAACGCCCTTCACCCCCAGCTGGCTTCCTTCTGAGAATTGTCCAAGACTGGTACCCAAAAGCGTCTTTAGGTCCCTGTCGCCAATAGTGAAAGGGCCCTTGGACGAATCACCGGGCTGGACTCCGAGGGTGCAGTCCTTTGTTTGCAGAATGGGAGTAAATCCAGTGGCATCTACGTTCCTGAGGTCAAAGGTTCCATTCTGCGAAGTCCAGGAGCTGTAGAGACTGGCACACTCCCGCCAATCCGCGGCATCGATGCTCGGCGATTCCTCAAAGGTCGAAGCGTCACATGTAGACACTGTGTCGCCAGATGGATGCCATAAGATGCCGGTCGAGTTCGCCATGACAGAGACGGCTGGCAACGCCCAGCCGAGGTTCGCGAACGCGAGCACAGCCACCACGGCACGGAAGAGCCCGGAGATCATCTTGTCGAGCCGGCTGTATATGAGGATGAAATAATCAACTATATCAGGAGTAGTAAACGGGCTTGCGTTTCTGTGTGTGCGACGTATTTTTTAGGAGCTTCGTGCGACCGCGCGATGGACGGACGATCTGAGTTGTTGACGCACGGGTACGGGATCGCTGGAATAGAGTTGACGAGGAGCAAACAAGATCCCGATGTTGTGTGGATTCTCGGGTTGGACGGACGACTCGACAGGGAGTTTCCAGGAAGAAGTTATAGGAGATGACGCAGGATAAGGCAGGATATTTGTTATTTTCAGTCTGGTTTCGATTGAACCACACGCAGAGAGCACGGTCCACTTCGAGGACAGTACGGACGGCGGGAGAAGATGGCGAATTTGGCGGTTTCGTCAAGCACGGTCGTTCCTGCTTATTTTATTCGCACTCGACTGCGGATAAGATGGGTGGTTTCCTGCAACTTGGTTGGCTGTTCAACGCGACGATCTCTATCTTGTCGGATCACCACGCGGGTTCCTGGCTTCAGGGGTTGCGGGTTGCAGCTGACAATCACAGAACAATGAGCTCTTTTCGAAAGACGTGAGCGCAAACAGCTCTTGTAAGATGGCAAGGATCAACGTTGATGCAGAAGGAATCAAGAGCAAGGAGGGAGAATCTCCATGCAACAAGCTACGAGCTACAAGCTGCAAGCTGCCACAAATTCCTCGGCAGAGGAGAACTCTCCAGAGCTAGCCAGGCAAGGGAGTTCGCTAGTGGCCGATGGTTGGCAAATAACGCCATCCACATTCCATCAATCGGGCTCGTAGTTTACGCACCAGGCCTGCTGATACGCGCCGTGTTTGACCCGCCCGTGAGCCTCCATCAATTGGTGTCATGGAGATTTGACGCCAAGGGGATCAATCCCAGGGTCCCCGGAGCCCAGTTTGATCAGAGCTCCCCGTTGGTTTCGCGATGGCATGACGGCATGGAGGAGAGACTTCCTGGCTGAGACAAAATCGACGACCGCATGCCTGCGCCAGGCACGTGTTCCGGTGGACGAGACAACACGAGAAGCTGATGGCGTGGAATATCAATCCAGCGCCCCCTCGCCCAAGACACCTGTGCGGGGGACACGGGACCAACCTTTCCAAGACTGTTGGTGCTGAGGCAGGTTGGGAATGCGGGCCATGTGGCGCCTGAAGTGGTTGTGCTTGGTTTCGCTGGGTCGGCGATGGCTGACATGAGGACTTCGTCATGATGGATGGAGCTGGAAGGCGATATCCAAGCCGGGGGGAGGTTGAATAGCAAAGAATGAACCGCCAGACAAAGATATACAGTGTGCCAACCCAACAGACGCATCATATTGTTCTATCCGACTAGAATAACCGGAGTGCAAGTTTGCAGACTCAAGTCCGAACCTAAACATGATGATGGAAGCAGAGGACAATCACACCACCGGCACCCGCACCATCAGAAGGCTCGTAGGGCGACTCCGGGGCAGCAGCGTCGGCGCTCCGACGACTCCCCCGCGAGACGACAACATTGCATCATCATCTTCATCACCGCGGACGTCTTCGTTTCCAATCGGCACACCCCCAACATCTCAGTCACCAGATTCCCAGAGCACATCCTCCTCCTCCTCCTCCTCCTCCTCCTCCTCCTCCACAAGGAACCGAAGGGGCAGAAATGGCTCCCAAGCCAAGGACGCCCAGTCCTGTCTAGACCTGTGGAATGCGGCATACGATGCTCTTCAAGACGACCCCAGCTACTCAGGGCTGGTCGTTGCGTACGAAAACATCATATCACAAGAGTTGCCGCACCACCTGAAAATGGGAGGCCTGCATTCTTCGTTCCGCGGCAAACCAGCAGACGAACGCCAAGGCCTTTTGCAAGAGATTACGGTAGCGGGGCTCGAGAGGCGCCGAGGCTCTAGTATAAGCCAGGCGGATGACCTGGCCAAGAAAGTTCTGGACTCGGCGAGACATCAGATCGAACTCGTCGCGTCCGAGTACAACGCGGCGTTTATTGCATGGACAGGCTTCTGCACGCTGACTCCGGTGAGTGCCCAAGACGTTTTTTTTTCCCTAGACGCGAAACAAGGACGGGGACTCGCGTCATGCTGACATGGATGGTCTGCGTCTCTCTTCTCCCAGCTTCTCCTCGACGCGATAGTCCGGCGGCAGAGTTTCCGGAACGGCCTCGTTCACGTGGTCGGCCGCATACGGTGGTACACACAGGCTGCACAGCTCCAGGATCCCGGGTCTTGGGAGGACGATGACAAGTTCCGCCAGCACCAAAGTGCCACGAGAGACACGCTCGTGAAGCTCAACGGAAGAGTTCTAGAATTCGAGATGAACTGCGTGTGCGCAGCGGCGAGCGCGTGGAACGCAGGAGCGAGGAATGTAGTTGGATGGAGCACGATGGACCAGCTGGTCAACAGTATCATCAAGCTCGAGGAGCATGTCATTGAAATAGTCGAGCAGAACTGCACGGCAAAGGTCAGGAACACGCTTTTGAAGCAGTACCGGGACATGGATATTCCCTCGTCAGCGTCGAGTGTCGAGGGGAGTTGAGCCATCCAGCGCAGGCGCTACAGTTTCCCAGTCCGTGCCGCAATCACAAGGAGCGGTGCAGCAACTATCGAGTTTATTAGAGAATGAGGGCTTGTGAGGTGAAGGATCTTAGTTATGAACGGGCGATTCGGTAGAATTGGTCGTCTCGCGAATCCACACACGTTTCACTTGAAACCCAGGGTTAGATGAACCATACATGTGATGAGAACGAAAGATTTTAGTATCCAAAGCAGCATGAGAACAAAAGACCAAATTCCACTAACCGCCTGCTTACCCACTCCGTTGGTCAGCATCGTGGGGCGCATCTGCACTTCTCTTCTTTCAGCACGACTAATATTTCATAAATACTTTCCTCCAATGCGGTGATGGGGGAGAAAAGAAAGGAAAAAAACCCCCATCCCGTCTTCATCGTCTTTCTCACACACGATATATCCGCCCCAACCCAACTTGCTTCCCGACGAATACATCTCGGCGTTATCGTGTCGTTCACTTCTCAACCAACTCGTCGGCGTCCCCAACCTCCGCCCCAATGGCAACCGACAGACCCGATGGCAACACCACCCCAGACCAGCCTCTATCAGACCACGACTTTAAAATCTACAATCGCATGGCCGACCGCATGGAACAATTCGTTCGTTTGCCCCCCCCCCACTTCTCGTCGCAATCCCAACCGCCCCAGCTGACGAATTACATTCCTTCAAATAAAATAAAATGAAACAACAGCACAACTACTTCCGCCAGTCCTGGACCCTCCTCCACACCGCAGCCACCACCTCCCGTCGCCCGCAGAACCTCTCCCCAAAGCAGTTCCTCTCCCAAGCCATCTCCTTCGCCGAGTACCTCAACGCGCACCACTCGATTGAGGAAGCGCACATCTTCCCGCTGCTCGCGACGCGCATGCCCGAGTTCCACCCCAAGAGGGGGCCCTCGTGAAGCAGCATGACCAGATCCACGAGGGCCTGGAGGCGTTTGAGGACTACGTGAGGAGGTGTCATCGTGGGGACGAGCATCTCGAAATGGCCTCGCTGAAGGAGAAGATGGATCCGTGGGGCGCCGTGCTGTGGGAGCACTTGGATGAGGAGGTGCGCATGTTGGGGGCCGAGAGGATGAGCAGGGTTTGGAGTAGGGAGGAGATGATGAGGATGCCCATGTGAGAAGAGATTGTTTGGGTGGCGGGCTCGTTCTTGTTCTTGTTCTTTTTTTTTTTTTTTTTTTTTTCGTGCTGTGCCTTTGTGGTTATTTGGTTGCCATGCTTGGAGAGGAAGCCATTCGGACTAAGCTGGGACAGGTTACGGTGTTTTGGGACGAGGTTCGTGCAAGGGTTTCAATTTTGTATGAATCCTGGTGGTTTCCTTCTCTTTCCAACGCGCGATTTGTGCCGTGTGCCAGAGAAGGATGTTTAGTAAATGAAAATCACAGTTCGTGCACACACCCGAGGCACACCCAAGACACACCCAAGATCTGACAAAGCAAACACTCGCGACAAAGTCACGCATCACGACAGCTTCTCCCCTACATCACGCCGTGCCCTTCCACAGATCCGTCATGGCACCCACGGCCGGGTAGAAACCCAGCAGCGAGATGGCAATATCTGGCAAGAAGCCGCCGGTTGCAGAGCCCCAGTGAACCGTCAACGGCGCCCACGACAGGTTTCGGTAGAAGCTCTTGTTCCAGTCCACCGCCCACTCGGCATCCTTGGCCGCCAGCCCGCTGCTCTGCTTGCGGCTTCGCTCGACCAGCAAGCGAGCGCCCTCCATGGCGACGTACAGACCCCATGCGCGCACGCTCAGTAGTCCCAGCCGACCTTGGGTGGCGGGCGCGAGCGGCAGCACCTTTTGCTCGACAGGAAAGCCGCGTTCTCGGAGGCCTGGAAGACGACGAGCGACGCGATTTGCGCGTAGGCGACGAGCGTGTCAAACGTCGATTCGGCCGTCTCCCCGTCCTCCTGCTGCTCGTGCTCGGCCTTGGCCGCCGCGGACTTGAGGACCAGCCTCTTGGCCGCAAAGTACAGCCCGAGCAGACCCCAGAGGCGCGCCACCGTTCGGGTTTCGCTGATGACGGCCGACAGCGCCTTGAAGCGTCCTCCGATCTGGAGGGCCACGGCCGCCAGTGAAGGCTGCGGTGCCGTCGAGGCCATGACAACCGTCGTCGCGGGCGGGAGTTTGTACGCCAGAGCAACCAGCCGACGGGCAGATTGTCTAATGGCGGCGCCCCCGACGCCCTCGAGGACAGAGCCGGCCAGGCGGGTGGCATAGCAGACGAAGAGGAGGACCGTCTCGGCGCCCGTCCGAGTCTGCATGCATTTGGCAAGGTGCGCGAGGAAGGCATCGATGCGGGAAGGACCTGTCGCGAGGACGGCCGGAATGGGCGCTTCCTTGTTCTTGTTCTTGTTCTTGTTCTCGTTTGACGGCCGTGGTAACGGGGCGGCAGCGCGGAATCGACACTCGTGTCGGCCTCGGCCGAGGGGACTTTTCGGCGGCACTCATAATGTCTGTAGGAACCGGTATCGGTGTTGGCGTCAAGCTTTTTTCGTGGACGCAAAACGTTCTGATGCTGCCGGTGCTTTTCTTCTTCCTCCTCCTTTTCGGCGTCTGAATGGGGTAGGGGAGGAGCTCTGGTCTGATTGTTCACAAAGCGCTTGAAGTAGAAGAAACATGTTTCGTCTTTCCCAGGACCCAGACAATGAAATTCATTGGCCTGGTGCCAAGTCTGGTGGGTGCCTCGGCATGTCATGTCTGGTCTGGGCCTTGTCTTGAGCACCCACGACCCACGGGGGCATCCACGGGGCTGGAGCGAGCTGGCTGGCCCCTGCGTCCGTCTGCCCGTGGTCCCATGCCTGTTTCTCCCGATTACTACCGAGTCCCGCAGAAGTCACTGGCCACCATGTCCATGAATACTAAATTTATATTCTCCCAATCTCATCCCAGACCCCTCTTCATAGCAACCTTGTACATAAGAACAAGGTGAAAGGTCAGGCTACAGCTTATAACACCCCTCTCCCCCTTCATGATTCTTGCATCATGCGAATCGTCCCAATCCGACGGATGACATTCGTTCCATCCATCCATCCAAAAAAAAAATTGTAAAAATACGAGAGCCACAAATAGTTTGATTGTTTCTTTCTTCCCAAATGCCATAGGCTGCGCGGAGTTTGTGCGCCTACGCCCAAATACCAAGTTCATCATTTTGGTAACATCTTTTCAGATGCTCTCCATTGTCAACAGCTTTCCCCACCAAAATGCCTTCCGCATTTCTCAACCCCGTACGGCAGCTCCCAAAGCACCGCCAGTGAACTGAGTTCCACCGGCTTGCCTCTGGGGGTTTCCGCCTGTGCGAGCACCTCCTCGACCACCGCCTCGGCCGCCGCCACGTCCACCACGTCCACGGCCTCCTTGTCGCTCGAAAGCGTTGGACGTGCCTTGGGTGCGCTGTTCGAGGGTTCGCTCGTTGGTCTCGATGAGAGCACTGGCTTTGTCGGAAAGGGTCAAGGCCAAGGATTGCAGGCGACTCAATTCAACACCCTTGCGGAAGATGACGTTGTTGGTGACCTGGTCGAGAGAAGCGGCCAGCTCTTCATGGCTGATCATCTTGCTGACGATGGCGGCAGTCTTGGCGCTCTCCAGCTCAAACATGGAGCTGAGTGTTTCGAGAGCCAATGTGTCATAGAAAGGGGCGTAGGTAAACAAGTATGTACGGAGCCCTTCCTCTTGGATCTGCTTGGAAAGCATGTCCTTGATGTCCTCGGCATTGGGCATCAATTCCCAAATCTTGATGCTGTGG
This sequence comes from Epichloe scottii, assembly GCA_021950295.1. Taxonomy (NCBI): domain Eukaryota; kingdom Fungi; phylum Ascomycota; class Sordariomycetes; order Hypocreales; family Clavicipitaceae; genus Epichloe; species Epichloe scottii. The sequence continues at coordinate 3,351,095 of CP083245.1, forward strand.
ATGAAAGTGGTCGACTTCTTCCACTCGCCAGCGGCAAGAGCCTTGGACGCCTGCATGACGTGGTCTCTTGTGTTCTCTGGGGGTCCAGTGAATATTTGTCTCTCGTGGTACTCGAGCATACGTCTATAGGTCTTGCTGATGACACGCTTCCTGACATCAGGAGACGATCCGGTCTGGGCCAGCAGAGGAATCTCGAGAAGCATGCTGCAGGTCAGATATACGCACTCCAAAAGCTCCAGGTTGATGTGCATGTGGAAGGGCAGCTGACGCTGCTTCTCCAATCGCTCCTGCTCGGGGGTTACTTGGCTGTATCTTTGCATCATAACACCCTGAGCCAACAATTCCTTTTGACGGCCAGAGCCACAGATGTCCTGGAGGGTGTTCTGAGCATCGTAAATGAGACCCTTGCGGAACGCACACAAGCCAACCTGAACAAGAGTTCGGTTGTAGAGGATCTGAGACTGCACGTCGAAATTGGGAATGGTGTCTTGCAAGTGGGACATGAGCATCATGTCACGAGCCTTGTAGTACTCCCCGTGAAGAGCAAGGAAGTAAACCTGGGACAACATGGCACGGGCACGAATAATGCCGTCACTGTTGTTGAACAGGTAGTTACAGAGAATGTTGACCAGATCGTTAGCATCCTCAGATTTGGCGCGAGGGGTGATGACAGAGTCAACTTTGTCACCGGCAGCCTTTGCGCAATTTTCCTCAAAGGTCTTGACGACTTGGGCGGGCTATATATCTGATTAGCGTACAGCTCTGCCCGTGGAATATTGTTGATTGACAAGGGGTTTGTTTCTACCTTGAAGTAGACGTGTTCTAGACGTCGCATGACAATACGGTTGACGCTCTCTTGAGATATCTCCAGGGATTCATCCGTTAGGAGGTCCTCGTAGTACAACTGACCGCGGAAGATGATGTTGTACAAAGAGCCCTCGTCTTGGAGACGCTCGATGTACTCAGAAGTATGGGGGTCAATGCTCTGCAGGGAGCGCACCAGCTCATCATCCAGTCTTTCGACATATGAGACCACGCTGCCAGCAACTTTGATATATTTCTCGCCAGGCTGGAGACTAGGAGGCTTCTCATCATCATCCCACTCCTCGACGTTCTCAACAACCACGTATTGATCCCGATTCTTGTCGAGAACAGTCAACAGAGTAGACAATTCTTTCTCAGCAGCCTTCCAATGCTCCAGCGGCATGACGTTGGAGGTGCCGGCACTGAGATCAAAACGAGCAGATACGATGGCAAGCAAAACACGAATTTGCTGGTAGGGAGTGTTAGCAATTTCGCCAAGCTTTTCCATCACCTTGATCTGCTCAAGACGATCCGTGTTCTTCTTGCCACGAGACTCCATGATACCGCGCAAGTGCTTGAAAATGCTCTCAGGAGTATATTGAAGAGTGCGACCACCCTTTCCAACGGTAGCAAAGCCATCATCGGCAAATTCCTCAGCTAGGGCAAGGTCGTCTTCGATTTGAACGACCTTCTTAGGCTTAGCAACTGGCTCCGGCTCCTCGTCCTCAGACTCCATGAAGCCATCCTTGTCTGCTTTGTAGGCATCGATTTCGGTCTGGTACTCTTTGCTTGACTTCTTGATTTTTTGCTTGACAGCGTTGAGGCCACGTGCTTGGGTGGCATTCATTTTCTTGGGTGTGACCTTTTGCTTGGCCAAGGCTTCGTTCATGAAATCCTCCAACTCGGCGATGATTCGGATATAAGTTTTGGGGGTCTTGCGGCCGTCGTGCATGCGGCTGACTTGTCGACTGAGTTTGTCGAATTCTGGAACACGGGATGTTTGTTAGCAACGACCCTCGTACATACTCGACGATGAAAATAAAAGGCACTCCTTTGCTCAGTGCCTTTCCGACACAACAATTTCACCACGTACCAGCTGAGATCAAAGTCCAGTCGCCATTCTTCTGCCCGTTCTCTATCTGCCTAATCGAGGCGTCAAGTTCGTCAAGACGCTTGTCCTTTGCACTCTTGACCTTGGCTCGGACATCTTCCTCCTCACTATCACTGTCTGACGCGGCATCCCTTAAGAAACGGTTGGCACCACCGGCCTCGTCATCGCTGGAAGAATCATCGCTGTCATCAGAGTCATCCATGTCGTCGGAGTCGTCGGAGTCATCCTGGGTCATGTCCTGCTGCTGCTTCTGCTGCTGCTCCTCGTCGGAGTAAAGCTCCTCCTCGTCAGAGGAGCTGTCGCTGGAGCTGTCCTCTCCACCACGAAAAAATCGAGACATGGTGGGCGAATGTTTCTCTTGACGCTATTCCTCGGTCGAATACGTGTCGCCTCGACGGGTTCGAGGAGGAAGATATAGACTTGTCGCGAGGTTGCGATGCGCGGGGTCAGGAATCGAGTCTGGCTCGTGAGGGTCGAAAATTGATGATTTTTGGTGGGAGGTGGGGCGCTCAACTTGGGGCTTAGCGAAAAGAGTCACAGCCAAAGGAGCAGCTGCACAGGCGCAGGCACCGTAGCCCCTCCTCCCCTGACTCAAAAGGTGCGGCCTCACCACGATTTTGTGGGCGATTATGTCAGCTGGTCGGTCTCTGTGTTTTTCCATCCGAGACAGACGGACATGGCACAAGGCCTGTAAAAGCCCATCAGACGTCTGATAGTTCACTGCCTGGGCACTAAATGTCGAGCCATTAGCCGTCTGCTCGGGCCGTTGCTGCGTACCAACAACGGTCGGCTGATGGCGGGAGACGGTGACTGGCACCACTTGATTTCTCAGCAACTACGGATTACAAGCTCGACTTTCCAACAACATCTCTGCCGGCGACGACTCCTGAGACAGATCATCTGCTGTCGCAAATCTATTACGATGGCCAGTCTGGGCTGTGCAAAAGGCGCATCGGCCGCCAGGTCGTTCATACGCATCGCAAAGCGCGGCTGCTCAACAGCTGCCACTCAATCATCTGCCCCTCTTGAGTTCTTGCTCCCGCGAGCCATTACCAAGACGAATGCCCATACTGCATTTCCTCTTCACCCGTCGAGCCATCACCTTACTACATGCTACTCGATACGGAAACTCGCAATCAGCTATTCCGGACAACAACCACAAAGACGAACATTCGCAATCACAGCGAGTCAACGAGCCACGACGTGCGTTTTGAATCCGCAGACCGATGAAGATGGCAACGAAATGATGCTGGAGATAACGCCTAGGGCGGCAAAGGTACACACTCATGCTATGGAATGTGCATCAGGGGCAATGAGCTAACTCATTACCTGGCAGCGACTATCAGAAATCATGAAGAAGGACAATAATCCTAATCTGGCGCTTCGCATACAGGTTGAAAGTGGCGGCTGCCATGGATTTCAATACCACATGGGCCTCGTTACGATCCCTACCAACGATACAGCAGAGTGGTCAGCTGTTGTAAACGACGACGATACGATCTTCCAGTTCTCCCCGGATGGCGAAGAGTCTAGTTCACCTTCCCCAATAAACGCTAAAATCATCTTAGATGAGCCGTCCTTGGATTTGCTCAAAGGCAGCAAGGTAGACTTCACTATGGAGTTGATTGGATCTCAGTTTAAGATTGTGGATAATCCGTACGCAACGAGCAGCTGTGGCTGTGGTACAAGCTTTGATATCAAGATGTAACGCGGCTTGCTATACCGTCTGGGAGGCATAACTATGCAATGCAGAAATTTGAAAGTGTGAAGCATTGGGCAATAAAGGAAGGTGGACAAACATAGCCTAGCTCCACTCATACACGTATCAATTCGGTCCATCATCACATTGGGAGGAGCTGTCCCTTGCCGCTGGTGAGCGTGCTGTACACTCGTGCTGTGTCACGAATGGAGAAATCACGATTGGCATGTGGAACTGGTCTGTGTCATTCTTCCAGGATATCAATTACATGTAACCTTGTCATGTACGGAACGCCGAGCAACCATGCCATAAAAAATCCATTTTGCCCATTCCAAAACCCAGTCCATTTGTGGAGGATTCGTCGGTTTTTTACTCAACTAATCTAGTTCATCTGGCGAACGAGAGCGTTGATGTGCTGCTCACGGTTGCCAAGATCACCACCCTCGATGAAGTGCTTGAACTTGCGAGGACGGAAGCCACCAGTGGGGTTGGAGAGCTTGAAGGGCCACAGGAAGTTGGAGGCCTGCTTGAAGTTGGGGCCGACGGTGTAGATCTCATGAACGAGATCCTCCATGCAGACAATGCCGTACTTGCCGAGAGACTCCTCGATGATGGAGTTGTCAGTCAGGGCAGTGCGCTGCTTGTTGATCTTGCCGTAACCGCGCTTGTAGACGAGCTCCTTGACAGTCTTCAAGTTGGGGTAACCGTAGGCAACCCAGGGCTCGACAATCTTCAACATCTCGGTGATGGCCTTGGTGGCCTTGAGGAACACACCGTTGTTGATCTGGAGAAGACGAAGGAGCTGAAGAGTCTTGCGGGGCTTGGGAGGCATCTTGTTGATACCCTTGATACGGACAACGAAAATCAACTTGGACTCCGCGGGGATGTAGGCGGAGTCGTTCTCCTTGGCGACGCGGTGAAGGCGGACCTTCTCACGCTCAGCATCACGGTACTCCTTGACGTACTTCTCAGCACGCTTGAAGATGACGCCGCGCTTTTCCTTGTTGGACTTTTGGAAGAGAGAAGGTCAGTAAATTTTAGACCAAGCTTCAATGCGTGAAATGGTGATTTTAATCGGCTTGTATCAGACCCGAAAGAAGGTATAAAAATCAACAGCATCGACTATGTCTAGTTGATGGATATGTTGTACATCATAATGCCAGTAAATTCCAAAGAGGTATACGTACGGCTTTTCTCTTCTTGATAGCATCAGTACGCTCAGCGCGAGCCTTCTCCTGAGACTTGCGCTTCTTGAGAAGGGTTTCAGGGACCAAGATCTGGTCGTTGGTGGGAACGGTACTGCCAAGCGAGTCAGATTAGTACGAGGTCCGGCATACTCTAAGGTATGAACAAGAGCGCCGGTGCGAGAACTGTAGCTGAAGCGCGACATTCTCCGCTTTGGCTGACTCGAATTTGAATTTAATCGGTGAGCATCGCGAGGTAGGGAACTCGGCAAAAAAATTTCACCATTGAGATTCCTGGCTGCGAGCACTCATCCAACAACGACCCCAAGCATTAAGCTTAGGAGAAAAAGCCGCAAGAACGTTCGTTTTGGTCCGAGGTATATTCCAACCTACTACCAAAACTATCGGTTCATTCGAGCAACAATGAATTTAAGAGCGAAAAATTGGCATCAATTCTTCATCTCCAACACCTCGTTCATCATCTCTCAGTTCGCAAGCTAATGTTCCAAGCCTGAGCAACAGAGGGAGATGTCCAAGAGAGATCGAGCTGACGGGTCCTTCAATCTCACCATTCCTCGTGGGGAGATGAGAACAAGGTTTCCTGTCCAGCGAGAGGACCACGAACAATCTGCAAAAGAACTCGACACCGGGACCGATGTCCATGGTCGAAGCGTTCAAGGAGGATTAACATACGTGGCACCCATTGTTGCGACTGGCTGTTGGACGGGAGTCGGTTAGTATTGGCGTGGATGGGAGAGAAGTAAGGGACGAAGCCAAATGTCGGTAGGTTTTTTTCCCTCACCTCCTCTGTCCCTCTGGGTGGAGACGGTTTGGCGCAAGTGGGCTTTCCACCAAATTTCAGCTAGGGTAGGGTTTTGGTGCAGTCCACACACAAAATCTTTACATTTTCTGCCATGATCCACCGCCTCTAGCTTCCCGCCCGCCAATCCACACCAACATAGCGCCTATCGCGACAATTGCGGAAAGAATTGGTCCTTCATTTCCAACTGCCAGTGTCGAGAAACCAGACGCACGATTCAAAATGCCCCCAAGAAAACCGCCGCCGCCCCTAAGGAGAACATCTCCCTGGGCCCCTCCGTCCGTGATGGTACGTCTTATCATGCTCAGTCTTCTAAACCATTGTCAATTACGGACCATGGGGGCGTCATTGCTACCTTGAATACCGATGTTCTGACAAGGATTTGCAGGCGAGCTTGTCTTCGGCGTTGCTCGTATCTTCGCCTCTTTCAACGATACCTTCGTTCACGTCACCGATCTCAGGTTCGTTTCACCGACATAGCAGGATTTCCTGGCTTTTCAAATGGGATTTATGTCTGCGCGACGATGAACGAATTTCGCAAACTAACGTCGTGAATAGTGGTCGCGAGACCATCACCCGTGTCACTGGTGGTATGAAGGTCAAGGCTGACCGTGACGAATCCTCCCCTTACGCTGCCATGTTGGCTGCTCAGGACGTTGCTGCTCGATGCAAGGATCTGGGCATCAACGCCCTTCACATCAAGATCCGTGCCACTGGTGGTACGTTTTGCCCGAGTACCCCGCGATGCGCTTCTCAAGCAACGAAGGCGGAAGTCTAACATTTTTTCCTCTCTTTAGGTAATGGTACCAAGACCCCTGGACCCGGTGCCCAGTCTGCTCTCCGTGCCCTCGCCCGTGCCGGCATGAAGATCGGCCGAATTGAGGACGTTACCCCCACTCCCTCCGACTCTACTCGCAGAAAGGGTGGTCGCCGTGGTCGTCGTCTCTGAGCGACGTCATGGCGATGCACTTGGCTTGGTTTGGACTGGAGTTTCGCTACCTGGTTTCTCTTTGGCGTTGAGAAAAACGAGGGGAACGGCCATAGTGCCTGGTCTCCATTCTACTGTGCTCTGTCACATCCGATTAGCGGGTGTTTAGGCGAGCTGCTAGGTAGACGGATATGATTTCGCCGCCCGAAGCAGGCCATGAACAGTATTCGAGTCCCATTATCAAAACCGTTGTCCGTGTAAATGTGTCGCCCAGTCTCGACATACGTATCCTGGACACGTGTTAACTTCGTACTTGGTCATGCCGATCGTCTTACGCAAAACTTCTTTCTGGTTAAGCTAAACCAATACTCCACGCTAATAATGAACAGCCCAGCAGAGATCCATTTCCATCCACACTTTGTCATTTGATTCCTGGTTTAAGTGTCCACATGCCTCGTCCTGCACCACCAGTCTTGTTTAGGACCGCAGTTCGATCCAAAGCAATCTTAAATTCATCACTTTGTTTTTTCCCAGGGCAGTAAGTGTTGAAATGATCAACCAGCATCTTGCTGGGAACCCGTCCCCGTGCCTCATTATGAACGCCTTGATCATGACCATAAAGTCCTTTGCTTTTACATTTTTGTCAACAGTAGGCGTCCCAGAGCGAGAACTGCCTGTACTACCAGCATCTAACCCTTGTCGATTTGCCAAGTTGCTCATGATGCCAGCAGAGCTTGGTCCTCCACGACGCCTACTGCCACCTGGACGTCCCCCCGAGCCAACTTCTCCGGTCCACGTCACCGTTCCAATCGGGATATTGCGAGCCTCCTGGGCGGCGTGTTTAAGGTGAGCTGCTGCTTGGCGGGCGACCTGGTTCGCTTCTTGACGCAGAACGCCCATGTCGGCTTTGGCTTTCTGAGCTCCATTCACAATCTGCTCATGATCGTAAGCGCTGTTAACCGATCGCGAAAATATACCCTGAAGCATGCGTCTCTCATCTTGAACAAGTTCATCTTCCTGGAAATCCTCCATAGCTGTCACTACTTTCATCTTCTGCAGCTCTTGCGTCTCAATGTCTTCGTCATTTGTCCTCGCGCTGTCAACCGATGCCGACTTCTTGTCAGAAAGATTGTTCTTGTCACCTTTTGAAGATATCTCTAATTCAGCGCCCTTGAATACGTCACTCCGCTGGGCTGCGGCTGCGTCACCAGCATTGTAGGTGAACAAATCGTACAAGTCGGACAAGTCGTAAGAACTTCGCTGCTTCGGATCTTTGAGCACTTTGTTCGTCATGAACTGTTTAAAAATTTGTCGGTGATAGATCTTTTCTTCAATCGTGCCTTCTGTCATCAATCGATAAATTTTGACTGGCTTGTTCTGTCCCAATCTCCATGCCCTCTCACGAGCTTGCAAGTCGGTGGACGGATTCCAATCTGGATCAAAGATGATAATTCGATCAGCACCCGTCAAATTCGTGCCCAAGCCACCAGTTCGAGTGGTCATAAGAAACACATGAATTGAGGGATCAGTATTGAATTTGTCGATCATCGGTTGTCTATGGTCGACTGGAGTTTCTCCGTCCATTCGGACGTAGCTAATTCCGCAGTCGCGCATACATTTTTCGATAATGTTAAGCATGAGCTTTCCTTGTGAGAAAAGTAACGTCTTGTGACCGTTTGGTATCATCACTTTTTGCAGCAGGTCCTTGGTAAGTTGGAGTTTGGCTGAAAGTTTCGGGCTACCAAAATCGTACCCAGGCTTTCCACCTAAGCTCTTGTCCAGTAAATCTGGATGGTTGCAAATCTTGCGAAGGATATCAATTCCATAGAGCGACTGTCGTCTTCTGTTTAGTATCGCTGAAACCTCGTCAGAACCTATGAATGTTTCATAAGCCTTCCGCTGGCCATCAGTCAATTTGCAAAACAGGACTTGCTCAGTCTTCTCAGGCAAATCAGCTGCCACGTCGACCTTGAGACGCTGTAAAAGATATTCACTTATTGTCTCTTTGAGCGCCTCGGCACACTTTTCGGCGGTCATTACTTGAAGATTGGACGCATTTGCATATCCACCTTGTCGTATAGGGATTTCAAATTGCGCTCGAAAATTGACAAGTGTACCTAATCGCATGGGATAGATAAAGTCAAACAAAGACCATAGCTCAGTAAGATTGTTCTGCACAGGGGTGCCAGAGAGTATGACTCGATTAGGCGTATTCAGCTCTTTGCAAGATATCGTAATTTCCGCGTTTGGATTTCGGATCTTGTGCCCTTCATCGAGCACGGCATAATCCCATTCTATGGGCAACAGCTCCTCGGCGTAGGTTTGCAATCCGGTGTAAGTAGTCACAAGAACGTGGCCCTTTTCCACAACCCCTTTGACTATCCTTCGCGCGGCACTGTGTGACTTGTTGGCAACTGGCTGGTAGTGATCAAGGTCATAATCGTCCTCCAACCTAGGGTTCATCATACCACTACCAGATGAATGTAGAATGGATACCCTTAGAGGCGGCCACCAACGGTGAAATTCGCCAACCCACTGTCGGAGCAATGTAGCAGGGGCGACGACAATTACAGGTCGCTTCAACTTATTGCTGTAATGCAATGCAGCAATGAAGGCAATGAGTTGTACGGTTTTACCCAGTCCCATCTCGTCGCCGATAATGCCTCCCACACCTTGCTTGTGCAACTCGGCAAGCCATTGCACTCCAGTTTTCTGGTATCCGAACAGTGACGGGTGAATATCACCAGGCAACTTCAAATTGTCATCAATGGAATGGTCGGGATAGTCGGGTGATGGTTTCATCCACTCATCCTCGTCTTCGCTTTCGACTTGAGAATAGTCATGTCCGCCAGCTGCTGCTTGTCGTTTTGCTCGCCTTGCTCGACTTCGTCTCGAAATCCAGTCGCTCAATCGTCGTTTATACAACGCCTCATTACCATCATCCAGCTTGCTGAGATCGATGCCTTCAAATTGTTGACCCTTTGACTTGGCCTTGGCCTTACGACGTTCTTGACGAATCAAGTCTTCCTCGTTTCCCTGTTGCCAGATCGTGGCGTCTTCGGAGTCTGATCCTGATGTTACGTTGGGCTCAAAGTCCGCAGAGGGACTACGCTCTCGCCCTGTTCTCTGTTTCTTGCGTGGTCGAAGCGAAAACTCGTTCTCCGCCACAGTTCTGGAAGGCTTGTCCTTCTTGTCGGCCACTTCATCGGCAAATCCGGGCCGTCGTAAGAGTTGGTGAGAGGTTGGGCCTTGAACGTCTTGGTTGAATTGTTCCGCCGCAGCCTCTTCTTCTGCTTCCAAAATTGTATCGGCGAGTTGTCCTTCTATGCCCTGCGGCCGAGGCCCACCGATTTTGGCAAAAGGTGTGATCTTTCCAGTCCTGATGAGATAGTCCCGGTGGCTCTCACCCGGGAGCTTCTTCGACTTGTGTTGATCGGCGTCGTCCAAAGGGTCCTCTTCATGTCTCTTATTAATCCGTGCCTGGAAGTCGCTGATATCATTTGAAACTCGCGACAGTTCTTCTTCCAGGTTTGCGATTTCTTTCTGGACGTTCCGAGACTGATACGGATTACCTGCTACCCGCTCAAGCCTCTTTTGCTCCTTCTCAAGCTGTGATTGCAGTCTTTGTCTTGTGGCATCTAGTTTACTTATTCGATTTTGGTCCTTCTTGTCTTCAGCTTCCATGAGTGCCGCATTTGCCTGTATAGTAATATCTCGCTCTAAATCGTTCTGGTCCCTGACGGCGCCTGTGAGATTCCTAAGGGCATCTTCCTCGGTCATGCTTTCCGGGTCTGCTTCTGGCTTCCCGCTCTCTGCATCTTTTGCGACCGCTTCCTGGGCGGCCGTGACCACTTTTTCGACCAGGGATTCACGGCTTGTACCAGAGGCACCGTGAGGCTGCCCTGGGTCAGAGTCCATGTTGAGAGCGTTTGCGGCGATAGCAACTGGTGTCAGGCCGTAATAGATACGCAGAGTTGCTGGCAATTTCCCAAGAGTTCCCCCTTGTACTAGAAGTGTGGCGACAAAGTTGTTGATGCTTCGCGCCGCTTGATTACCTCAGCCTCAAATTCATTTCTCTGTTGGTGTGAACGGATGTGAAGCGTGTGTGAAGTCTTGACGTCACTGCCGCCAGATCAGCTGTAATTCTTGGACTTTGTGTGAGCAAACAAGAAGGATGATTTTTCCCCGCCGAAATTCCACTCAAAACTGCAATCCAACAGTGAAAACCAGCGGGGAGAACGCTTCGTCCCGAATACTGTTACTTTAGAGATGAGTCTAAGGGGATTGATGCCTTGCATTTTTAATAACGTGATTTTAATAACGTGAATGAAGAAAGTGCAAGGGTGGCAAGGCGGAATCTGATTGGCTCTAACTTTGTTTTATGGGGCGTTTGACTCGATGATTTCACGCGCACCCCGTTATTGGATACCCTACGCTATAATGGAAAGAAATATGATTTTGTTCGAAGATGTTGCTTTCTCCCTACCCTCTCAAAGATAAAGTACATATATTGGATTGTTTATTTATTTTAAAAGCTGAACAACTGTCGAAACGAAACATTCATCTTCCAGCTTTGAAAGCAAAGACCAATCTCTACACGTCGGGGGGAATATCGCCATTCGATTTCAAACATCTTGCGCAGGAAATGTTGTTCAGAAAACAAAGTTATAAACGAGGAATCCATCAAACTTCCCATCATTGCTTTTTTGGAAGGCCTGCCATCACTCGTCTTCTGAAAACTCCTTGTTGGTGCATCCAAGTGAAAGACATGCTAGCACGAAAGTGAGCGTTATGCCAATGTGTAGGCTTCAAATGTATTGGAGACTGAAACTTGAGCAAGTATAGCGGAGGCGTTGCTTCTATAATCTGCCAATTTCTTCTCCCAGAGATGGTGTGGTAGGGCTTTTGGTAGTGCGGGCGCCAGAGTTGACTGAGGGAAGCGAAGTGATGCATGGTATACGATAGCATGATCTGAAGCGGCGGAAGTGCAGTAAATGTCTAGGACAGAATAACAAATTGCGATATAAAATAACACTGTGAGTTTGGAAGGGCAGGGCGCTGAGCAATTGTCAAAATAGAATTGCTGGACGGATGGGCAAATCTTGGTGAGTGATAGCATGACTGAAGTCATTTGTATCTTTTGGCTCTTTGTTGCTGAGGTAGAGACTTCTGATGGTGAAGAGAAAAGGCACGTCTTTCACTCAACATTGTTGCTTCTTTCTGTCGGCCAGGAGATTGTAGCAGTCGGCCTGTACTCAAGTTCGATGCAACAACTCTAGCCTCCATTCGCGACAAAGAAATCTCCAAATATCGAATCCATTGCCATGCCATTCCTCGCGAACAGCGTCGCGAGCATCCGTATCCTTTTGTCCAAAAAATTGGTGGCAGAAGGCGGGGCATTTGCCATGCAAGGGTGAATGAATGGAAGGAATGACATGAAAGCATGAACAAACAACAGTGAGTAAAGAAGCCAGAGCGCAGTCTTCTTGCTGCCCGGTATCAGCAGATGTGGCCACTCCCACATGTGGGACGGACCGGTTGCCTTTTCCTTGTCTGCTCTGCTGGCTGCACTGCCGAGACAACGCGCCGCGCCCATCGCCCATCAATTCGCGTCGCTGCCACCCACAGCTTCCCCAATCCCAATGTCAGTTGGTCAATCTTGTTGGACCGCATCACCACATCGCATCGCCACCTCACCACATCACCTCCGCCGGCGAAGCCCATGCGACGTGCGCCCCCGACATGCACATTATAAAGCCCTCGTGGCTGAGCCACAGCGGCGAGCAAAAGGATTTCGAGGTCTACAGCTGCCACATTTCTCCTGATGGTCAACGCCTAGCCACGGCTGGCGGCGATGGACATGTTCGGGTCTGGTCTACCGATGCTATATATCATGCAAAAGATGCGAGCTACACGAAGCCACGCCAGCTTTGTCACATGAGCCATCATCTGGGAACAATTCATTCCGTGCGATTCTCACCAAACGGAAGATACCTAGCTAGCGGAGCCGACGACAAGCTTATCTGCGTCTATCATCTTGACAAAAGTGCGCCAGCCGTCACTTTTGGCAATAACGATCCACCACCTGCAGAGAATTGGAAGACATACAAGCGACTCATCGGCCATGAAAACGATGTACAAGATTTGGCATGGTCTCCAGATTCGTCCCTTTTAGTATCCGTTGGATTGGACTCCAAGGTCGTAGTCTGGTCCGGCCACACCTTTGAGAGATTGAAGGCAATCCCGGCGCATCAGAGTCATGTCAAAGGCATTACATTCGATCCTGCGAACAAATTCTTTGCGACTGCAAGCGACGATCGAACCATCAAGATTTTCCGTTATACCCCTCCAGCCCCCAACGCAACCCAACACGACATGGTCAACAATTTTGTGCTTGAAACGACTATCAGCTCACCGTTCAAGAGCTCGCCCCTAACCACATACTTTCGAAGATGTTCTTGGTCACCCGACGGGAATCACATTGCTGCCGCTAACGCCGTGAATGGCCCTGTTAGTTCCGTGGCCATCATTGAGCGAACACGATGGGATTGCGAGATCAATCTGATCGGACACGAAGCGCCGACCGAAGTTTGCATGTTCTCTCCGCGATTGTTTCATACGGTCAAACCGGATGATGGCGCCGCGACCAGTGGAGACGCTGGTCAATTGGTAACGGTCATCGCCTCCGCTGGACAAGACAAGACATTGAGTATCTGGAATACCAACACCTCACGCCCGGTGATTATCCTTCAAGACCTCAGCGGCAAGTCCATTTCTGACCTGTCCTGGACTCCTGATGGACAGACCATTTTCGCCGCAAGCTTGGATGGCGGTATCGTTGTTGTCAAATTCGATGAAGGAGAATTGGGATGGGTCGCGCAACCCGAGGAAAACGTCAAAGCACTACAAAAGTACGGTGCCTCACGCAAAGGCATGGGCATACCGGAAGATGTGGATGGCTTCTTGCTAGAAACACACAGCAAGGCAGGCGAATCGAGAGCAGTCGAGTCGAGGATGGGAGCGCTGATGGGGGACCTGCCATCGGACACACCCAAGGAGTCCACACCAGCTCTAAACGGGACCAAATCTGGTAAACCCGCGGCGACTAATGGGGATGCTGATGCAGCCGAAAAGCCTGAAGTGGAACCCGAGGACAAGTCTGCAGAACGTGTCAAGGAACTGAAGTCTCGGGTTACGATTGGGAAGGATGGCAAGAAAAGGGTGGCACCTCTCCTGGTTTCATCATCAGGAACTGGCCAATCATCCCTGCCGCAAACTCAACTAGTTGGATCTACTGCTGCAAAACCAACGCAAAACGACGTGCCACAAACAATGCTAGATCTGAGCAAGCCTTTCGACGGGCTACCCAAGGGAGGTATTGCTTCTATGCTACTTGGCAACAAGAGGCGATCTGTTGCCGCGGAAGCTGACGAGGAAGATGCACCAACGGCCAAACGCGCGGCAACTGGTCCTACGCAAATCGTCACGAACGGCGTCGACGGTGTTGAGCCCGCTGCCCTAGTTTCAACGCAGAATGGAGTAGTTCCGACTCCTGAGTTTCTGCGACCAGCTGTTCTAAACCCATCTATATCCTTTTCACAAGTCAGACTTGCAGTGCCTCGCATAAGGTCCCATATCCTCCGAGCAATGGACAAAGGCGTGTTGCAAAACAATGGTTCCCCTGAAGAGGCGTCGAAAGCACCCGAAAACGTCATCATGGAAGCTAAAAATGATGCAAACCCTCGCGACCCTTCTCATGTCTTAGTCACCAAGAGAGGTGAGCTGCTGTGGCAGGAGTTCTTACCCCGAGCTGTCATCTTAGTCACTGCGAATAAGAACTTCTGGGTAGCAGCTTGTGAAGATGGGTCAGTTCATGTCTGGACTCCTGCTGGTAGACGATTGCTTAATCCGATAATCCTCGAATCACAGCCTGTCATCCTGGAGTGCAGGGAGTATTGGCTATTGTGCATTACAGCAGTTGGGTTGGCCCATGTTTGGGATCTGAAGACGCAATCATCACCCCATCCACCGGTTTCATTGGGACCTATTCTCGATGTAGCTGTAACGTCCTTGAATCAACATTCCGCTACCCCAGGTCCGGGGTTACATCTGCTCACCTCAATTCAACCGGCCACATTGTGGTGACCCTAACAAACGGGGATGGCTTCTGCTATGCCCGGGAGATGTACACTTGGCAAAGGCTCAGCGAAGCCTGGTGGGCAGTTGGATCACAATATTGGAACTCCAATGACTCATCAATCTCTGCCCTGCAATCCACAGCTGTTGGACCAAACTCGGCAGAGAATAAAGAGAAGACCTCGGGCGTTACTGTATCGTCGGGCATAATACCGTTTCTCGAACGCCACACTACAAACGAATTTCTCCTCAAAGGTCGTGCGTATGCATTGCAGCGCATCATCAAAACAGTCATTCAACGGAAGGAAGCGGAAGATCTGGAAAGCAGTATCAGCATTGCACACCTGGAGAATCGTATAGCTGGTGCCTTGCAACTTGGAGCCAAGGAAGAGTTTCGCTTATATCTTTTCATGTATGCCAAGCGCTTGGGTGCAGAGGGTACCAGGCCGAAGGTGGAGGAACTATTGAACAGTCTCTTGGGTGGGATCTTGCAGGACAAGCAGTCCGGCAATAAAGCTGGGCGAGGCTGGTATGGCACTGATGATGAGATTTGTGGCTGGGATCGCAAAGATCTTCTCAAAGGTGTCGTTTTAATTCTGGGTAAGTTGGAAATGCTTCCCCCTTCTCTCTTCTTTGACGAATCATTCTGTCGAATGTCAGAGCTGACAGGTTGTAGGCAAATATCGCGAGTTACAACGCTTAACATCACAGTATGCAAGAGTACTCGACTTCAGCTTGGAAGACGGATCAGTCGACATTGATACAATGGACGTGGAGGCATAATTGGAGTGACATGTTTTCACACATGTTCATCCAACGTTCCTCAAATGGTCCTCATTAAACCGCCACCTTCTTGTACATTGAGGCTCTTTAAAAGCAGGAACAAGCACGATTGGAGTCGAGTTCTTTTTTCTCCCGCTGGTCCATTGCGAATGGTGGGTTTGGGGCAAGGTCGAGGCGTTTCGTGTGTAATTTTCAAAATAGCGATTGGGGTTTTTGTTTGACTGGGCGAGATCGTATGCTCAAGTACTTACTATGGAGCTGTATACTATTATTTGTATGTAACAGCGCAATGCTGTGCGGATTCCGATGACTTCATTGAACTTGATTCATGACAAGGACGGAGATGCTCTTGGCGCTCGTCTCTGACCAAACAACCATCACGCAGATGAGGAGCAAACCTCTCAGCATTAAATTACTTCTCATGTCTTCGATGCTAATATTTGTCATCATGCGCCGAGTGGCAGGAATATTCGATGCCAGTATACCAGTCCCGATCTCTGAGAAGTAGAAGTTGAGCAAGGAAGGCCAGTGAATCAGCATTCTCCGTTAAGTGGCAAGTCAAACAGCTGCCACGCATGGGGCAGGATGCCCTCGCAACTGCCTGCCAGGTGTATATTAATACCAGATTGTGTATATTTCATCCTTTTCTGACGCGGGGTATTTTGGTTTCGCTTTCCTGCACTCCTCTCCCAATCACTTTTTCTTCTCCAACCTCGATCGTCCACTCCAATAACGCTACTCGAAGAAAGCTACCTGGGAGGCGAGCCCTCGCTTCTTCTCTCCTCAACTTTCCTTCCAACACCTCTTTTCACCTCTTCCGAACCCCTCCACCTTCTTTGTGTCTTCCAAGAATCGCTACACAGAGGCGTCGAGACCTGTCATAGCAACAATTCGTCTCCGACCCAGCATGACGGGGCCGAGGCGATGCCAAGACCTGTTGCCGAACTTCCTAAAGGTTGCAAAATGGTCATGGTTAGCGCTTCTCATTACTCTTCCCTCGCCTGTTGGGGGACATTCTGTCAGCTCTGCATCTGCTCTTGATTCCACTCCAAGGGCAGCCCTCGTCACACTGGCCCATGAAGATGACCTAGAACCTTTGTTGTCATCAATGTCTCAATTGGAAGATTCCTTCAACAATAGATACAAGTATGACTGGGTTTTCTTTGGTATTGATGTACTGAGCGACAAATTCCGGCAATTGACGTCCAATGCTACCACTGCAACTTGTATCTATGAGGTTGCCCGCCAAAACGACGTCGAGCCACGACGGTTCAATAACATTTGTCATAGTGAAACTGAGTCAACACAAACTTCCCCACATACACCTTCTTCGACCAGAGGCGATTTATCTGAGCCTCTGCAAAGCATTCGTCAGATACAACGATGGAACAATGGGCCGTTTGCAAGAGAGAAGAGACTCCAGACATATGATTGGTTTTGGAGAATCGAGCCCGGAGTAAGACTTTGCTTTCTTCATGTTCTCATAATATGCAGCGCAATGAAGCTGATTCTTTCAAATAGGCTCAGTTTACTCACGATGTTGAGTTCGACGTTTTTCAATTCATGCGAGATCACAACATCGCTTATGGTTCGAACAGGGCCAGTCTAGGCCCTATTCACCTGACCTCTCTCTCTCAAGACGTCAAACGGTTTTTGGAGAAGCACCCTGATTTGTTGCACGCAGAAGCGGATGTGTCTTGGCTCCTAGACTCCTCTGACTCTCGACATAGAAGCGAACCCAATTCGTACGACTACCTCAAAAGATCATCCCCGGCCCCTGCGAGCTCCCATTATGACGTATTCACAAGGGACTAGTGGTCCCCAAGCTTGAGTGCCCGAAATGCCAAGGAAGACACCGCAAGTTCTCCAGCGGAGGCATTTTCGTCGTGGTTGCGAACTCTTGGTGCTTCTAGCGATGCACCCAAATTTGAGATTGGCTCGCTCGGCTTCTTTCGAAGCTACAGTCACCAGGCATTACTGGAGCATTTTGACGAAATAAGTAGCCAGCACGATGAGGGACTACGTGATATGCTGGTGCCAACAATCAGTGCGAGTATGTTCTTACCGCAAAAGAGCGTCTGGAATTTCCGTCAAAAAGATCGAAGTTTGCCACATCCACCTGATTCAACACCCGAGCCAAAGCTTAAGCTGTGGCATCTGATGAGAAAGGCAATGCGAAACGACTCTCGGTTGAAGCCGACAAGATATAGATCGTCGTCTTTCAGAAACGACTTTGACGTTTTGAAAGAGCGATTTGCGATCTGGGACATGATAGCAGAGGATTTTGATAGACAAGACACTATACCGGGTCTTCGGTCAGGAAACACGGTGATTGATGAGCGTAACTTCGCACTTGGATGACATGGTAAAGGAGCGCAGGCGGCTGAAAATGGTCCCGAAACGATGAAGGGTATCACGACTCAATTTTACAAGGACTGGTCTTGCATGCAAATATGGGTACATAGTAGTTTAGATTCTTTCTGGGTTTTTTTCTTTTGGTTTCGCAAATCTACCTTTGCCTGCTCGCTGCGTGTTGATTACGATCTAGTTGTTAAGGAGTGATAGTCGATGTCCGCACCCCGTAATATGGGCGGGCCATTGGGTCGACTTGACTGCACGCGGACTAAGCCGCTCATTTCCCTGACCTGCCAAGACTTCGAAATCAGGAAGGGCGAATGGGCAGCCAATTACAAATGACACCGACTTTTTATTTCCTGGACAAGCACCGTCATTGAGAAGATAATGTCAAAGCAAGTTGACAGATGCTGTCGCGCCATGACGGTGCTCTTTTGTTGTTGCGCTGCCACCAGATTTCTGCCACGCCCAGTCCCGGTTGCGGCTCACCAGAGACAATTGCTGGCCAGGACCGGCACAAAGTTCGTCGCGTCATTCATCAGATCGGCCGTTTCCTTTTTATTTCCAAAGCCCGGATCTGATGCACGGTCGTTGATCGATGCTGACCCGTCCCTAGTGCCCAAACATCCCGTTGACATCGGATTCATTCCCTTCGCTTCGGCACTTCCCTACTATTCTCGCAGCCCGAATCGATGCGGTGTGCTTCAAATTTCTGTGTCAGCAGATACCACCCTCTTCGTGGTCCGGATCCCCAAATCCCAAATCCCAAAGCCTAAACTAGCTTCAAGCCACTTTCCCGGCTGGCTGCAACGCTAAGACGCACCTCCCTTGACGACTTGTCTCATCAATCGTTTCCGATTTCTTTGGCCTCGCGAACCACATCTTCTCTCCTTTCTCCGCTGCGCGCCTCCCCGCTCCTTTATTTCATTCTCACAGGCAAGCACCTAGCGGCCTGCTGTGACCCTCGTTGCGCTTCTGGCTGAGGTGCGATTCGCACAGTCAGGCAAATTGGTCGTGGCTTCTTTCGCGTGATATTGTCTCCCACCGAGAGTCAACGGTCATGGTGATTCTCGAGACTGCTGCCTCCAGGGCGGCTGGCACCGCTGGAAAGCGTGGCAGCCAAGGGAGCGGGCTGGTCAAAAATCTATCTCTGGTTCTTGTATGTGCTTCGTGTTCTGGCCATGTGTTGGAGTCGGCACGCGACCTGCGGGCCGGGAAAGCTGTCGGTCATGCCTTGACTAACAATTCGGTTTGCATAGTTGACCTTTCAAAATTCAGCATTAATACTGGTAGGTTTGAGTCGACATCTTTCACGAGCTCGCCCTTGCTGCTCACCCCCCCCAAAAAAAAAAAAAAAAGAAGAAGAGGAAGAAGAAGAAGAAGAGAGAGCAAGAAACTAACGGTGCCAGGTGATGCACTACTCGAGAGTTATGCCCCCCGATGGCGACCATCGATATTTTACGTCCACTGCCGTTTTCCTCAACGAAGTGATCAAATTCGCCGTTTCCCTTACTTTAGCAATGTACGAGACGTCGAAGACCCTCGCTCCAAGCACACCTGCTACGGTTCTCTTCGAACAGATTTACAATGGCGTGTTCTCAAGCGATGGCTGGTTATTGGCCGGGCCAGCTGCTCTCTATACCCTGCAGAACTTGTTACAATATGTCGCCGTGGGCAATCTTGACCCAGTTCATTTCCAAGTCCTGTACCAAGTTAAGGTACTGCTGCCTGCAATGACCTAGAGGCCAGGTATCTCTTGCTTTGAGGTGCAATGCTGACTCAAGTGTTAGATCCTTACGACAGCCGTGTTCAGCGTTTTGCTGCTGCGTCGACAATTGGGTTTCAAGGGCTGGGTCTCACTTATCATTCTCACCTTCGGCGTCTGCGTCGTTTCCTTGCCTTCTTCCGAGAAAGCAGCCGATTCTTTCCTCCTTCATGGGGTCCCGGACCACTTTTTCCCACGATCGAAACACGAGTTGGGCCAGACTGTCGCTGGTGCAGCGATGCCCGAGCCGGCACTGCATCTGAGCAAGCGATCTGCTACATACGAAGGCATTGCCAAGGATCTACCCCCTGCCGACCCTATTATGGTATACTCTGTGGGCGTCTCGGCTGTCCTGATCTCTGCCATTGTATCGGGTCTTGCAGGCGTATACTTTGAAAAGCTGCTCAAAGAGAGCTCCACGAATGCCAGTCTCTGGATGCGCAACGTCCAGCTCAGCTTCTACTCTCTCATCGCCGCCTTCCTAGGTGGCTGTGTGTACCAGGACGGGGCTGGCATCAGGGAACACGGATTTTTTGAAGGGTACAATGCAGTTGTTTGGGCGGCCATATTGCTTCAAGCTGCCGGCGGCTTGTTGGCCAGCCTGGTGATCCGAGATGCTGACAACATCGTCAAGAACTTTGCGACGAGCATCAGCATCGTCATCAGCTTCATCTTTAGCGTATGGATCTTTGACTTTACCGTCAACATTACCGTGAGTTGGGGCTCTTCTCTTGAACTTTATTCAACACGAAAGGAGTACCTATTTTTACGGAAGGCTAACCTTGACGAACAGTTCCTGCTCGGCACATCACTTGTCCTTCTCGCGACATACATCTACAGTGTACCTGAACGCAAGTTACATCGTCCGTCTCCCGTGCACATTGTCAGCTTTGAAAAGCCTGCCATTGAACAGACCATTACTCCGCTGCAAACTCCTCGCACAGTCGACGTTCGCCGGCTGAACTTGGATCCTTTTGACGGCAAGAACAGTGGCAAATCGACTAGTCGGCCGGGAAGCCCCATGTTGCCTCGCACAGCAAGTCGCACTCACATCCACCGAGAGGGGTCTTAGATGAGCTTTGACGGGATTCCAGCGTACCTTTTGTTTGAAACGGACATGGCGCTAATCATCGCATATGGCTCCAAAACGAAACTTGATCTATTTTTCAAATCAAGTGGGTTTAATAACCATTAGCTGTGCCGTGTGCGGTTTGCGGTTCGCGGAAGGCGCATGGCACCTGGGGTGCGGTGGTTTTTGCATTTTAAAGTAACGGTAGAACATGGGAAGGAACCGGCATGGGGTGCTTGGAAAAGCCTGGACGTAGACGAGATGGATAGCGATACCATTATACAGCGCAGTGGCGATAGAGCCCAAAGGATCTACCTTCTCAGACATATAATCAATCATGAATGCCAGATGGCTCACTCGGTAGACTCAAATGCGGCAGAACGAAGACACTGAAACCGTCAATCACGTCTTGAGAAACCTTTATTTACTAAATTCTACCGTGCATTGAAGCCCAATCTGTGTTCGGTAGGCGCGGTAACACGTCTTGTCTTTTGTTCGTCTTTAGTCCGACTTCAGTCTATGCGGCGAAACGAGTAGATGAAGTCGTAAATTAGGACATAATCATGGACGGGAAAATAGCCTCGATCAAGAACAAATTTACACCGCAACTGATGAGGCTTGCGGTTTGAGATTTCGGCCCTTGAACTTGGTGCAGGACTCGTCATTAGCACGAGTCACTGGCGGAAGTAGCTAAAGTTGGTAGCGGGCGATGAAGCTTTGGGAAACCATTTACACGATTATAAGTTCGCGGTGGGTCACAAACTGCAGTTCAGAAATGCAGGGACCATTGAGACACTTTGTCCCATTATTCAACATCTCCGACGGGAGTACTCGGTAGTCTCGTCTACCAGGGGCCAGCGCGTCCCAGCCACCCACTTTTCACCCTCCAACACTGCGACAACTCCAGGCTTCATTAATCTGTGTTAGCATCATAGAATATCAAGTCAATGCTCCCCAGGGACGCGGGCCATGAGGCTGTCAGAGCATCGGGGCTACATTTGGTTCGTCGTCAAATTCCAAAAACGGCTTATTGAGAAGATCTTCCATCACTCGCTTTGCGTCAGACTTGCCCGCCGTGTCGCTGCACTATCACTTCTTATCCTCGCCAGGTGTCTGGGCAGAGCTGGCCTTAACAAGACAAACGCCCGGCGGCCTTGATCCATCTGGCCAAGCAACACGGCTTCACTTCACTTTTCCTTCACCTTCTTCACCTTCGCTTATGTCTTCTCACTTTACCTAACTCTCGATTTTCATTGTAGAATTACCTCTGCGCTTCTTTTTTTCAACGACCACCTTTGGATTTTTCCTCTTGCAACCATTCTTCTTCATTGACTTTGCGGCTTGTCTGCTTTTTCTTTACAGTTCTGTTTGTACAATATCATCACAACAGATCCTGCCACTCGACAAACAAAACCTCGTTTTTGCAATTCAAGAACAGACCTATGGTCACTTCGCTAAAAGGAATCTAGAAGTTTCTTGCTACAGCGTTTTCGCCAAACATGACGACGTCTTCCTTGCGACGTCACCGCGGAGGTCCTCTTGATCTGTCTATCAAGCAGGACCCAGATGCTTCTCACTCGAGCGGACAGAACTATCACGCCATGGAAGAGGATCAAAACGAGCAAGACATGAGATCTTCGGCGTCCAACTATGGGGGCTCGACTACTATACGCCCCGAGGGCCATGCTGTCAGAAACGGAAGATCTGATGCTCGTAAGTGATCTGCTAATTGTCGTTCTCCAGGTGCACTATGTAATCTAACACACTGGTAGCACCGCCTAGTGAGCGCAGTACAGACCCAGGTCCTCTGCTTCGAGAAATCAGATCTCGGGCCCCAGTTAACGGCCAACCAGCTGCAAGCCCAGTGCACAATCCCGATGAAAGCTTTTTCAATACGTCCTTCCAGGACATCGGAAAGAGGCTCAAAGCGTGTAATGATACGCTCGGTGAGTTACAGCAGCTAGGCGTCTCACACGATGTCCAGCTGCCTGAGCTGGTCCTGGTGGGCGATCAGTCTGCAGGCAAGTCGAGCCTCATGTCTGGTTTGGCCAATCTTGATCTACCACGAAGTGAAGGCACTTGTACACGCTGCCCTCTCCATATTCGAGTTTCAAAAAACAGCGACTGGTCATGCCGCGTGTGGATTCGGAAGGCTTATTCCTACCAACCACCAACTGACCGCTCGATCAATGAAACTGACGTAACCGACGAGGACCCATTCTTCCCTTGGCGCAAACAGCCGGTGACGGCCGTGCATGAGTTCAAGACCATGCATGATAAGAGTCAGATTGAGGAAGTGCTGCGATGGGCCCAGATTGCCATACTCAATGATGACAAGCACCACAGCTTGTTTATTCCAGGATCCGGAAGTATTGCCATCAACACACTTGTCACGGAGGCCGCCGAAACAACCATTGCAAAATTTTCACCCAACATTGTGGCCCTGGAAATCAAGGGTCCAGATTTGCCAGACTTATCTTTCTATGACATGCCGGGCATTTTTCAGAACCCTGCGGATGCCCGCGACGATTATTTGGTCAATGTGGTTCGCAACTTGTCTAGGGAATACATCCAACACTCAACTGCTATCATCATCTGTGCGATGCCCATGAATAGTGATGCCGAAAACTCTTCCACATTTGGCCTTACTCGCCGACTGGGAGCCTCCTCGAGGACGATTGGCGTACTAACAAAAGCAGATCTCTTACCTGAAGGTGGCAACCATGACCAGTGGCTTTCTATCATGAAGCGACAAACTCACACGACCGGCCTGGGCTACTTTATCACCTCTCGACCACAAGGCAAAGACTTGGACGAGTTGAAGCGTTGGGAAGACCTCGTGTTTGAAGAGCACTCAATTGGGAGTTGGCCACTTGCGTTTTACGAGTTTTCTGAGCGGTGTGGAGTAGAAAAACTCAAGTCCTTCCTGTCTGAGCGCCTTGGAGAAGCATTCATCAGAAGGTGAGCAGCACAATGTTTAATCTCCATGACAATTTTTTTGGCCCATGGGATACTAACGAGCATGACGCAGCCTGCCTCACATCAAACAAAAAGTGAAACAGCATCTTGACAAGATTAAGAACCAGTTGTTAACGCTGCCGGAATTACCGGAGAATGTAGAGCTTGAGATTCAGACCGGGCTCATGACATTTGCGGACTCTTCGAGGTTCAAGTTGGACGAGTTTATGAGGCACTTCAACACCCTGCCGCATAACTTTCGCGATTGCCTCCTCGCTATCAAGCCCAAGTTTACATTGAAGGACAAGTCTGACTTTCCGGTGTACGAGATTTCCGACGATGAGTCGGACAATGCCTCTGTCACCACAAACCAGACGGCGGCAACACCAATGGGGAAGCGTCGATCGACAGCAGCTACCACGACCCCTTCCAAGCGAGCTCGTGTAGACGCCTCAACGAATGGCGTGGCGCCGCCGGCAACCCACGTCAAGCCCGAAGAACAGAATGGATGGCCTCCGAGAGGCGGCGCGGCTGGCCCCTCAAGACCCAAAAAGGTTATGCTACCAGACCCCTTCGCCTCATTCACGGACGTGGGGCGGGGGTTTCGCACGCTCCGTCAAGTCCGAGAAGAAATAGAAGCGAAGACGAAGGCGGGCATGCCAGATCGAACCTCGGATGAGGTATATGAGGACCTTGTCAAGGAGGCAGTCCGACCGTGGAAGGGGCCTATGGACATATTTATTAGGCAAGCTATGCGGGAGTTGCTTATGCAGTTAGATGCCACGCTGAATAAGTCCCTGGAGAATCTCAAGAAGAGATTTATTTACAAAGAGGCTAAGAGGCACCTCCGGAGCTGCCTTGAAGATCACAGACGGGAAATAGAGCATGACCTTGTTCTTCTATATGGAGACGAGACCCAGAGACTGCTAACATTTAACAAAGACGCATTCAAGCAGTACAAAGATGACGAGCTTTTGGAACTTACAAGATTTCGACACTACATGCGCCTGAAAGCTATCGGGCCTGACCCTGGCAAATACGTTCCGGGTGACCAACTCTCCGAGGATAAACGAGCACAAGATACGAAGAAGAGAGAAGCAGAACTTGCCAAGCTTGGGCAAGACCAATTTGCGCGCGAAATCGAGGTCGTTGCATACGTTAGAGGCTATTACCGCCTTGCTGCCCTGCGCTTTGCTGATGCGGTGTCACAACGAGTCATATGCCGCATGATTCCCTCACTTCGGCGTCAGCTACCCTACTATCTGGAGGAAAAGTTAGGCATCCGTCGTCCTGATGCCACAAATGTTTATGTGAGATTAATGGAAGAGGATGACAAGACGGCCACGAGACGAGCAACGCTCAAGATCGAGAGGAGAAGTTCGAGAAGGCTCTGGCTAGCATTGATGCACTGGAGACCGGATCTGCTGAGAGCAATTTGTCAATGTCAATGTCTGAGAGTATGACGGAGGCTGCTGCTACGAAGAGAGTAGAACAGCCCATGATTGTTGACGATGGTAACGCTGGCATCGAGGATGACGAGATGTAGGATGTTTCCCATGTAAGGAATGTCTAGTCATTTGCGAGTGGAATATTCTTGTGCAAACCGGGCCAAGATTGGAAAAAAATCTTGCTATTGGTTGTTGAAAACGAGAAATCACGGACACAAGATTGGCTAATCAGGAAGGAAAGAGAAATAACAATGTTGATAGTATGAAAGACGGACTGGATGAAGACATCTGGAGAAAAGAAAAAGCAACCTATGGATATGAAATTGTCCGCGATGGCCTAAAAGGGCAAAATTCTGGGCAGTTGAGTACATGGCCACCTTTTCATAGGCATCTCTGAAAGCAACGGACCGACGAGCTATGGATTTGATACGCAGTTGGGGCAAGGCAAGAACTGAGCAAACAAGACGTGGGATAATTGTCGAAAATGGGCAAAATGTAGAGATACGATTTGCTATTCTGTAAATTCATATCACGGCCCTATCACCGAAGTTGCTCGCGAAAGTCATCATAGGACGGAGAGAATATAAGCGATACAATAGCCCTTGTCTGTTGGAAGTTATATTAAAGTACGGAGTCTAGCTCAAGCCACACGATGGATGAGGGACTCGAGTGGCGCCGCCCGGCCTGGGAAATCTCGGCCCGCGTGGAAAGAACGAACCGCGACTCACCTCTCACCTTCATCGATCACACACAAACCCAACAAATATCCCTTCCCCTCCCTTTTGAATTCGTGTGAACGAATATCTCTGGCGGCTCTTCTTCCTGTCCAACGCGGAGGGTAAAGATGGAACGATGCACCCTACATCAACGCTTATGATGGCCAATTATCGGGGCTTGGTGAGAAAGAAAATGTCTGGGGAGTACGGAATACATCAACATGGGCTTGGCTGTCTCTCTTCCCTTTGAAGCTAAGCTAGACTCTTGGCTCGCGTGGTCGTGATGCTAAAAGAGGCGCTTGTTGAACTCATCCAAAGGCTGTCAGCTGCATGCACATACTCGCATTCTTCCCTGGTACCACCATGTCGAGCCCGGGTGTGGAAGCACAGTTCAATATAAGCTGACATCGGAAGTTCATATAACTCAGGGCTCCTCTTCCCCAGGAAATTGTCTGAATTGGTCAGGTTGGTTGTGTTTCTGCGAAGCTCCATCTTCCCACTCCACCAGTCTTGTCTTTAACACGGAGACAGACTAGAACACAGGGCGCTCGGAGCAATCGAACCATCTTTCTTCGCCTCTTTCTTACCATTCGTCATATACGATAGTCTCGTCTCCCACGCATCTCTTCCAACATGGTTGGCCTCGCAGCCACTGCTCCCCCAAGCAGCTCATGTCCTTCACCGCTCGAGGAAACGCCGACGGTACCGTTACCGATGTGCCGAATTTTGAAAAGGTCACCTGGTACAAAGAGCCTCACTTGCGCACACTGTACACGCTGAGCATCTTCTTGCTAGTGGCTTCTGCTACGACGGGCTATGATGGCATGCTGGTCAATACCTCGCAGCAGATGGATCGGTGGAAGCACTACTTCCCGGAATCTGCCGACGACAACAAGCTCGGCATCTTGATCAACATGTTCAATCTTGGTTCCATCATCGCTTACTTCGTTGCGCCGTACATGGCCGACGGGCTGGGCAGAAAGCCAACCATCATGGTGGGATGTGTCATCATGATTCTTGGCTCTTGCATTTCTGCATTCTGCAACGGCTACGGAAGTGAGATTTCTTCCCACCTGAAGCTCTCTCCGCTGGAAAGCCATGGGGACAAAGACTACTGTGCTAATCCATTGCCAATAGTATATATTGTCGGTCGTTTCATTCTCGGATTCGGCAACTCCCTCGCTCAGATTTGTTCACCCATGCTTCTGACCGAA
Organism: Epichloe scottii; assembly: GCA_021950295.1. Taxonomy (NCBI): domain Eukaryota; kingdom Fungi; phylum Ascomycota; class Sordariomycetes; order Hypocreales; family Clavicipitaceae; genus Epichloe; species Epichloe scottii. The sequence goes on from CP083245.1 coordinate 3,378,085, forward strand.
ATCTGTCACCCTCAACACCGTGGTCCCCTGACTACTTTGTACAACTGTCTTTGGAACCTGGGATCCCTTAGTAAGCCTCTGTTGTCATTTCTGGAACCAAACCTCGCATATTTTTACAGTTTGAGACTGACATGGTCATCTCGAAAAATAGTTGTGTCCGTCGTGGGCTGGGGCACCGCCTCCATTAACAGCGAGTGGTCGTGGCGATCCATCACTTTTATCCAGGCCGTCCCCTCGCTCGTCCAGCTTGTCGGCATCTGGTGGATCCCCGAGTCTCCTCGTTTCCTCGTAAACAAGGACAAATCCGAGCAGGCTCTCGCAGTTCTCGCCGAGTACCATGGCGGAGGCGACGAGAGCAATTCCACCGTTCAGTTCCAGTACCGTGAGATCAAGGAGACTATTCAAGCTGATCGCTGTCTTGGGAAAGCCACCAACTATCTCGACTTCCTCAAAACCAAGGGCAATCGATGGAGGCTGGCCATTGTTATATCTTTGGCCGTCATTTCGCAGTACTCTGGTAACGCTTTATTTTCTAACTACATGGATATCATTTACGAGGGTGCTGGCATCAAGGAACAGAGTAAGAAGCTTGCTGTGAGTGATCAATCCCCCTCCCCTCCCCCTCCCCTCCCCCATCTGCTGAGGATCAAGATCGAGATGATGCACTGTATAGTGACCAATGCGATATAGTTGACGGCTGGCAAAACGATTCTCGATCTCATCATCTCCGTCAGCGCTGCCTTCGCCGTCGACAAAATCGGTCGGCGCCCTCTCTTCCTCACTGCCATTTCCGGTGTGGTTATTTCATTCATCTGCTGGACCATTACCGGTGCCATCTACGAGAACTCTGATATTTCCACACCGCCGACACTGGATTCGCCGAACGGCGGCACGGCCTACACAAATACTGGCTCTGGGTACGCCCAGATTGTCTTTGTCTGGCTCTTTGCCGCCTTCTACAACATTGGTTTCTCCGGTCTGCTTGTCGCGTATTGTCTCGAGATTCTCCCTTTCCATCTCCGAGCCAAGGGTATGACCATCATGAACATTACCGTGCAGACTGTTCTTGCTATGGGAAAGTACGTCAGCTCCTTTTTTCACCAGTAGGATAACGACACGACCATGTTACTCTTCTTGCCTTTAACCCGTCTCACTGACCTACAAAATCACTGTCTAACATTTTCTCACTAGTCAAACCAACAAGATTGCGTGGAATAACCTCCCCAGGCATTGGCACTTCATGCTCTTCTACACCCTCTGGGACTTTTGCGAGCTTTTCTTCGTGTACTTCGTGTACCCCGAGACCAAGGGTCCCACCCTTGAAGAAATTGCCCGTATCTTTGACGGCGAAGATGCTGTCGTGCATCTACACTTGGAGCAAGTAGAGAAAGAGACGCAGCTGGTGGGTATGCACGACGAGCAAGGCCGCGAAAAGGCTGCTTGAGGCTTGTAAATACAAGAGCTTTTGCGTGCGTGTGTTTATGTATGGTCAGGTCTCTCGCCTGTCTCGTTACAAAGTGGTCATCAGTGTACTGACCTCAGACATTCTCATCTTCTGTCGGTAGTTGCAATTAATCTGAATGAGCGGCCCATTTGCTTCAATATCTTATTTTCAGCGGGATTTGTGACGAGCATAAAATGTTGAAGCTTCTGTGGCGCGGATGAGAAAATCGATGCCCTGTTTGCAATCGCACTCCAATTCTTGCCTGTCTTCCAAAATATTCCTGGACATTGAATGTGGCACAGTTTTACATGCGCCATCTACCCTTTCATAGCCTAGAATTTTACCTGATTCCGAGAGAATTCCAAAGTTCACCAACCTCTCTTCCTCTTCCTCTTTGTCCGCCGATTCGCCCGAGCCTAGTTAGCCCATCCATGCATCTGTTTTCTCGCCGAACAAACAACACTGTGATTCTTAAGAATTCGTTGCACCCCTGATACGAAAACTGAGCACCCATGATATACCCAAACCTTGATCCAACCCTCCTCCGCCCGTTCACAAGTTCATGCTAGCTCCCCGCTCGCTGACCCTCCCTGCGGAGTTGGTCGTCATTCGGGCCGATGGCCACGGAATCCCACTCCAACGACGACCTTGTTTCAAGCCTCTCTCTACGAATGAAAAACGTGACTCTCCGTCGAACTCGGAAAAGCGGCGTTCGTCCATCCTCTCCAAGCGATACTCGGAGACTCTCATGTACGAGCAAAAGAGTCAAGTCTCCAATCGGGACGGTGTTTTGCCGCAAGCGGGGTCTCGAGTTACGGAGAGGTAAGCGGTGGCCTACTACCCGTCGTCTCCGATGATTGCCAACGAGGCAGCCTTTGACTCGGGAGAACATGGTCATCGGGACGTCTTCTCTCAAGTCATGATGACTTTGGAACCCGAAAACTATCAACTTCCTGACAGCCTAATTATTGGAAACCGATGACAGTCTGGTCGTGGAGCAAATTTATACAATGCGATTCGGCGAAAACGAGCATGAGCCAAGATGTGTGTTATTGAGGTAAAGCTAAACGAAAAAGAAATAGAATAAGTAAGAGTTTTGATGGACAGATATTAGCCTGTACAGTACATGCTTTCGCACAATTAGTTTGGTTGGTCAGTCTTCTCCTCGACCCCCTTATATCGTAATCATATCATCACTTTCTACTTTGTACTTGAACTGTTTGTTCTGAAGAACCAATGTTCCGGTGCTCTACCACTTCCGCATCGATATAGGGGCCCGTGGCTTCTTGCCCACGGCCGCCTCGAAGCCTTTGGAGCCCGTGGGCTGCGCAGCACCTGTGCCGTTGCCGGGTGGGAGAGTGACGAGCACCGTGTTGTAAGCTGTCGCGACGCTGGTGGTGGCATTGACGGAGGGGCATGGAATGTTCGATGAGCCCGTTGCAGCAGGAGGCAGGTACTGGTGGCCGCCGCCATGGCAAGGCTTGCCGCTGTGCTTCTTCTTGCAGGATGTCTCGCCAGTGTAGATGTTTATGATGATGATTTCAATATTGTCACCGCCTCCGCCAGCGACTGTCTTGGTCAAGGTGGAATAGTGATCAACGTTTTGCACAATCGTTTGGGTTTGTGGAGGTGCTGTGACGGCAGCCGCCTGCGCCGACGAAGAGTCTGGCTTGATCGTAACAATGACCGTCTTAGGTCCCTCAGGCTGGGCAGCCGCAATATTGTCGGCAGCCGGAGGCTCAGGGCTCGCAGTGACGGTGACTGCACTCGGGGCTGCTGCCGCTGCGTTTGCGAGGATGGCCCTCCCTGCGTCACTGTAACAGCAGACGGTGACGATGGGGTCTCAGAAGGAGGCTGGCCTTGCGTCACAGTAACTACTGAGACCATCTTAGTCGGTAGGTTTGCGTTTACTGTCACCGTCTTGGGCCCCGAAGCTTCCTTGGGATCTTCAGGTAGAACAGTCTTGGTAACTGGAGATGGTCCAGGCTGGTCTCCAGGCTGCGAATTTACGTTGACAACGGTGACGGTCTGAGGCGACTGAGGCTGCTGCTGCTGCTGCTGCTGTGGTGCTTGATGACTGTCCCCATTTATCACGGTGACGGTTTGTGGCCCAGCCTGCTGAGGAGGCTGCGGTTGTGGCGAAACGGTGACCACAATTTCATTGCCACCTGACGGTGCATTTGATGGAGTGTTATTGGGCTGCGTGACGTAGACGGTGTGAGGCTCTGCAGTCACTGTCCGCTCAATAGTCACTGTATGCTTCGGGGATTCCTGTGCCTGACTGACATATACAGTCTGGGCAGGCTGTGTAACGGTAACAACACCGTCGCCGTGGTTTGGTTGTCCAGGTGCCGGGCAAGGACAGCATTCATTCGAGCTCTCGCGTGGTGAAAGTCGTCGAAAGCGAGCTTGAGTCAAAGGCGCCAACGCCAGCACGGCCCAGGGAAAAGCGCGAAGCATGGCGAATGTGGTCAGTCGGCAGACTGGAAGCAAAAGGGTAGAAGAAAGTCGGCTGTTAGAGAATGAGGCCAACAGAAGTGAAGGGGGGATGGAGGCTCGGCTCAGAACGCTGCGCGATGGTCACTTGTAGGACAACGATGATGCTTTGTGATGCTTTGTGATGCGATGTGGTGACTGGTGATGGATCGTTGAATAAGAGCGACTTTGGCCTCCTTATATCCAACCTCGAGTGGCTTCTAGACCATCAAACTGGCAAGAGGACGTCAATAGACTTTGACCCATGCATCATCGATCTTACCACGATCAGTAACCCAGACGAGAATGCAATGTCAATACAAAGGAGCTCGCGAGGCCCCTTCTCCGTGACCGCCTGGATGTATGACATGGCAAGACGGGATTTCTCTGTTGGCACTCATCTTCAGCATCGGTTTCACATATGCACGGAGGGATGAATATAGAGTAATATCGACACAATATAGATAAAGGAGGTCACCATGATGTTAGCCTGGCTTTTCCCTTCTAGCGGGGCCAAGGGCAGCTTTGATCAGGGATGAGTCAGATCACGCAAAACACTCGGGAAGTATCCGTATTCCATGCCTTTGAAGCTGAGAAAGAACCCGATAATGCAGCAGACGTGATGAAATGATCTGGACGCTTTGTGGACGCTTTGAAGATGATTCGTGTCGAATTTACTATTACTGTGGTGCTGTGAATGGTTTGCTTAGACTTGTTTGGAGATGATGGTTTGATGAAGTGGAAATGTACCGCGGGCCGTGATTTTCCCGGGTCTTGCCGTTTTCAAACACGACGCACATTGCTCAGTGTGGTGCGGTTGCTTGGAAGCTCCAAATCATCACGTTAGCGGCGAGCTCTACGAGATAACATAGACGCCGAGCATGATATCGGTGATGTGAGCGCGTATATCATGCCATCATAGAGCCTCTACGCGGCATCGAATCTCATCCTTTCTGTCGTTTCTTAAAATGGGAATATGCCAATCGTGCCTCGGCCGGCGCGATAAGGACGTTTACGAAGAGGTAATCATCGCTTCTGGTCTACCTTTCAACTATTGTTTGTTGTCGCTAACGATTCTTCAAGAGCGAGGAAAACCGCCTGTTGTATGATGATGGCCATGGGATGCAGTATGGGAGCTTCAATGATCCGAGCATGGGTGGCGACGACACGGTCGAAGCTCAACGCGAGCACGAGGCATTACAACGAGTAATCGCCAAAACGTCAAAGTATGTGCATCTTTCGAAGGAGCGCAGCAACTTTATAGCTAACAAGTAGATCAGTAACATGGTAGATGTGTTTGAAATCGGACCCCACGACGCCTCCGGCCTCGTCGGCACCTCCACCCCTTTCGCCTACGCTGGACAAGGTGCCAGAGTTGCTCGTTATCAGCATCTAGTATCCAAACTGAGCGCCGAGGATGACAATACTGCACATGGTATCAAGGTAGATTGGCTCACCGACGACGACGAAAGCCTGGAAATGCAGAGCAATCGATCGGCAAGCATCAAAACATTGGACGATGAAAATAGCGGTCCGCTCGTGGGTACGTTTGCTGATGCCGCCGCGGCAATGAAATGACGAATGCACACCGACTAGCCAAAAGAAAAGTGACGAGTCCACGAGCTTATCGTCTGTATCATTACGTTTCCATACATCTTCGGTTCTCACTACTTGGCATAACTGTAAAGAGGGCATGTCGTTCGACAATCTCATACCCACAGGCCATTGTTAAGCATATTAGGCACGGTCAGAGCACTTCCCCAGCGGGTATTCAATGATTCGAGAACGACAGTTCGTACAAACGTCTTTCATGGTTCTCAAAAAAGAGCAGCGAACTCCCGAATTCTTTGTTATTGCCTGACTCTCCTCTTTTCTTTTTTTAAAGCATCTACCCCTTCCTCTTCCTTTTCGGTATATCCCCTCATCTTGTGCGGTTTATTGGCAATGGCCCTGCCGGTAAAGAACGAGTCGACCCCATGGCACTTCCATTTGTTTACTATGATGCGCAAGGAGGAAACCTGTACAAAAGTAATTCAAGATATGAATCAAGAAGAGTGGATTGAAGTCTCTATTTTTTTCTCTTAAAAGCAAACAATCATCTTGGTCAAGAGCCAGGTCATCAACACCAATAAAGATGGATCACACCAAGCGATAACACTTTTATTGTTCGACAAGCAACACCCCAGCTCTCTTCTTCTGTCTGTGACAGCAAGTCACGCGCACCACGCTAGTCGCAGGGATCCACGCGGACAACAACACGGCCACCCAATTTTACCTTGCACAATATCCATTGAGCATCAAACACGTGCGCCGCTTGCTGGTGGAGTTTCGCTAGCCCTGGAAATCGATGTTCAAAAGCGCTGCCTGTCGAACTGACCTGACTATTTATTGGCTTTCTCCGTTTTCGGCTCGCACCGCTTCTTTAGTTCCCTGGTCCCAGTGGGGGCGGCAAGCAAGGATCCTGCCGCACTTCTCTCCAAGCCGCCGGGACGACGCGCACACCACTCACCATTTTATGAATATTATTTGACCTGGGATTGTTCTTGCTTGGGTACGGAGTATACAATGTCTATTCGTCGGCAACAGACCGGCCGGCGTAGGCCCATGGCCACGTAAGCCGGTCATGGGTCATCGCTGATTGTGCTTACTTATTTACTAATTACGACGAGGCGTTGCGGACAACGTTGCCAAACTGCGCCCTCAAATTCACGGCAACCAACGGACTGTGGACCATCTCATGCCCTCCCTTGCGGAAAGGCGTTTAGCCATGGCAATCAATTGACCCTGTCACAAGATGGATTTGTCCAAGCGCTCCACATCTCACGCAGCCAGCCCGCAGCAACGTCTCCATGCTTCACGCGTCACCTGGCCGTCACGGTACCTGAATCCTTCTCAACGGCTGCGTATTTCTGCATGATGATCGAGTTTGGAACCAGATTGGTGCTAGATCTCTCCAAATACCGACATGGCGGGACGTTTGCGTACACCAGAAACCATATCGTGCACATTGCATGCCTGCACCGTCAACTAGCATCTTGGGTCCTGATCAGCGTTAACAAAGACCAAGCCGTAGGCAGGTTCCGATAAGCGAGAGCAGGCACGCACGCACAGGGCATCTAACAAGCAACCACGGAACCATGCGAATTCGAACTGTGTTTGCTCCAAACCTCCCTGCCTGCCCTGCCTACTGATGAAGAAGAGTGGATGGATGCTAGAAGCCTGTTTTCGACTTGTTATAAACGACATGCCCGAAAGTAGTGCTGCAAGCCGTTGCCTGCTTCCTGACGACCAGGAGCGGGCCACCGCCACTCTGGTATGTCACTCCCCATGCTTGTTTTCCCATCCTTGACACCCGAAAGATGTATCCTGAAGCTCAACTTTCAGTTGACCTTTGCCACGGCCGGCCCACTCACGACCGTTTGCCGATGCCGATGCCGATGCCGACCCCGACCCCGACATTCGCAAAAAAGCTTTGGGGAATATAGCGAGGTATTAAGATGAAGCACTTTGACTCGTGAAGCGGACACTGCTCCGTGGTCGCCATTATATAGGTAATCTATTCACCGTTGAATAAGAGCGTTCTAAAAAATGCAGGCAGTGTACGGATTAAAACGTGCACACTGGTCATGAGAAAATAATGACGAAAATTTGACCGCCCAACGCCGTTGACGGAAATAAAATCAAAGGAGAGCCCACTCTCAGTGCGCACACGAGCATTCCGATCCACCGCGTTTCTGCCGTATCCTCCTTCCTTCTTTTCTGACGCCGCCGAGCTTCCCACAATCCGATTTGCCGTTCAGAAATGGAAGCAAAACGTTGCTGATGCAATGTTCCCAACAAAACGGGATAAGTGATGTCGATTGCAACCTGTTCCGTCATCGGAGATAGCCTCTGGCTTGATCCGTGTCCTCAAACCCTCTCGAAGTACATGTCTTTTTTCCTTGTCCCTTGTTCCTCCCGCTCGCATTCTTGTTCGGACCTGTCGGCTCCGTTCGAGTTCGGTAGCGCGGTTCGCTCGTCACATTGCACCATTCGTCGAACCATTATACCTTTTTTGGTCTCGCAGTATTCGGCCCCCCCATGTCCATGATCCTGTTCACTGCATACAGCCCAACCATTAGTCACAATTCCATTCTGCCCCCAATGCTTCTGGAAGGCGCCCCTCTCTGACGTCGTTTGACACCCAATTCGTCCATGTCCCCCCTCTCACGCTCCTGCCCTACAGCTTTGCTCCTTCCTCGCTATTCCTCGCTATTCCAAACAGGACTGAGAGGTGGGAATATAGAGGAAGGAGGTGAGGACGGGGATGGGTATGTGTATGGCAACATAGATGGGGACGAGGACGGAAACAATGATGAGAATGAAGATGAGGATGATGAGGATGAGGATGAGAATGAGAACGAGAATGAGAATGAGAATAAGGGTGAGGGTGAGGATGAGGATGAGGGTGAGGGTGAGGGTGAGGGTGAGGGTGAGGGTGAGGATGATGAGGATGAGGACGATGAGGATGAGGACGAGGATATGTCATACCTGGCCCAGCGACTGTAGTCTGTGTTCGTGCTCTTCGCGCATTCGGTAGATTTGCCCAGATACATCTTGCATCTCGCCGCAAGTACGTTCTATCGTGGCATTCCTGTTCCCCTCTCGCTGCCAGCGCTGGACATCCCGGTACATCTTGTCATAGCGACGCTGCTTCTTCTCCATGTCGTGGCACAGCTTACACACGTCCCTCTCTACCTTGGTCTCATACACCAGCTTGAGTCCACACGTCTCGCCCATTCGATACTCCTTGTTGCATTGCTGGCGGAAGTGTCCCCAGCGCCAATAACCGCAGCTCCAGCGTGTCTGTTCAAAGTAGCACATGGTCGAAGCATCGGCCGGCGGCATACAATGGGCCGAGGTGAGGGAGGAGAAAAAGCTGCAGAACCGGCAACCCTTCGTGTCAGCCAGCGAGCCTGCAAATGGAGACGCTACCAAACGGCTTCCCGGCCTTCAAAGAGAACCACCGGCCGCCATTTTGCCTCATCTCCTATCTAGCCTTGGCCCTTGGGCGACGCCTTAGTCCAAGGATTGCTGATTTTGGCCGCCGCCGCCGCCGCCGCCGCCCTCCCCCGTCTTCTCCACTGTCGGGAACAAGATTGCTAGAAAAAAAAAAAAAAAAAAAAAAACCATCACTTACTTACCGAATTTTCCTCAGCCCCGTCAATGCAGGTTACGCATCACACTTGTCACTTGTATTCGGCCTACGGCAAGTGCGTTGACGCAGAACCCCCGTCCTCTCGGTTTTGATGTCGAGTCGAACCGAGTCGAGCCGATACGATACGGATACGACGCGATTCTGGCTGCGTCTTTGGTTGCTTCCTGTTCCTGCTCCTCTCTGGGCCACCTCCGTGAGTTCGGGGCAAATCGAGAACGACTTTGTATCAACGACGTTGATGGAGCTGTGCAGGCTAATCAATTGGGCTTGGTGAAAGGGGACACGCATGCCAACTTATACCCGTTCAACCACGGGTTGTTGTCCCTTCCATCCTTCGCCCCGTCTTCCTTCCATGTCATGCTCTTTTGCTTTGACCACAGTGGGACTATTCCGTGAGCGACGAGTACATTTCACGCATGCCAGCCAACAACATCGTCACTGTCATGTTGCTCGCTTCCTGCGGGATAAAGAGGCTTTGATACGTGGATTGGGTATCCTTACCTCTTTGCCCCATACACTGCACCCATCGTAATGCACAGCATACACGCCCCCTCGCGACCCCCTCCGTAGGCACCTCTGGACACCCCCTGACGGCAAGCAGCGTGGCAGGTTTCTGGCTGAGAGGCCGTGATTGGGGCGAGGACAATCAAGCTCTATCACCATTTTACAGGACCCTGCTGCCCCCAAGTGCTACCTTCCGGCGAGCCCAGAACCGCCTTGCCTTCTCGAGTGCCCGATGCCCTGCGCCGGACAAGTCCACGTCTCTTCCCCAAACGGCCCTGGTGCTGAAAGAAGTGGGCGGGCTAAAAAGCTGCCAGCAGCTGTGAAAAAGACGCGCTGTCTACGTGCCACGTTGATCGGGCCTCAATAGTAGGCCTCCCAAGGTCAACGGGGGCGGAAGGAAGGCCTCTTCTCCCCTCCCCCACTGAAACGAGAAAAGAACACCGGGGTTATGCCCTCTTGGGGGGCGAGACTTGGGCCGCTTCCAGGAGAGCCGACTTCTGGTCCAAGTTCACGTTGATGATGATAAAGTTGGGGAAAGTATCAACACCTGGTTTCACAGCTTCTCACGTCTTGACCTTGGGATGCTGTGGCACACATATCATGATTGGGCATGGACATTCTGCTCCTGATCTCATTCTGGTTGCAGAAGCACGCTTGTGGGTGTACTTATAATGAATGCATGGTCCGCCTCTGACCATGCCATTCTCAGTATTCCAGGCGTTCTTTCCGCTGCAGCTTTCTCACGGGCCTCCCTCTTCCTCTTCGGCCACAACAGTGGTGACCAGATCTGCGGCCGTGTGGGGGTTGGTGGTTCGTCCCAAGGACGGACGAGTGTTGGCAGCCAAGAAAGCACGAGCTCGTCGAGCACCGAGTTCAAATGCGAAATTCGGTGTATACCGGGGTAATGGTTCGGTTTACCAGCCCCTGGACACGCCTCGTGCCTGTTCGCGGTGTTGGTGCCGCTGCAGATTTCATGACTCCCAAATGGCCCGGCCAAACCTGGGCACTCATCCCCTTGTTGCACAACTTCATCCCTCCCTACACCTTCATTCTGTGCTGTGTTTCCTCCGTTCGACGACGTTTTGCATGGGACGCTTTTATTTTTCTTTGTCCGAGTAAGGGGTGTAGAAAAGATCAATCTAAGCAGCAGCTGTACACAGAACCAAGCCTCCCGAGTCGCCTTGATGAGGCTGAAAGCCTTGGTTTGTCAAGGTACCGTCAATTCATTCGCCCGCGTTGGACTGTCTCAAAGTGATGAGCCTAGCGGCTTGGCTCACTACTGAAGCTCCTTTCAGAATGTGCTGTTCTAGATATGGGCATTTGGTTGCACCAGAACGGCCATGTTTGACGTGCATATTTGTCGGCAGTCAGTGCTGGTCACCACATATGTCACTGCTGCGGTACTTCTCGAGAGGCCCGGTCTCTTCCACGACCCCTTCAGAGCTTCCCGATACTGAAACCCCCAACCCTTTTTCGCCGCAAGAAGATAGCTCACAAAGCCGAGCCTCCATCTACGGTGGTTTTTCGCACATTCGAGGAGTCAGTCTTGCCAAGATATGAGCTGATCAATGCTCCCTATGGCTAAAATTTGTGAGACGCAGGTGGAAATTCAGAAGGAACAACTAACTGTTCTCGGTTCCCCATACATGGTTCTCGCCTCACATGAATGTGTTGACCTTGGAAGACGCATGCCGGATGGTAGAGCACTCCTGGCCGACACCAATAAGAACCATGACAAGGAATATGGGAACAGGGGAGAGAGTTTCAGACGGCCCTTGACTTTGGCCCAACGCCAAAGTCTCGCTCAAAGATTATTGAAAGAGATGGAGGAGGGGTGGGACAGCAAAGAAGCTGGGTCCTGTCGACGTGTCCGCGGCCCTCTGGAACGAGGGGAAGACGCAACAAGAGAAGGGGGAAAAGGGATTGCCGCCGGCTACGAACTGCGCCGAAAAACAGTGGACACCCTTGAAAATCATGTGTCCTTCGTCACGACTCCCATCCTGTTGCCGTTTACATATACCTTGAATGGATCATCCTTGCCGGGACATACGCCCGTCTGCATCCATCTGCTAGCTTATTCGGTCTGGTCGTTGCGGTGGAGAGAACTGTAAGGCGACTCCACGGGAAAATCTACCGTAATGAACCGATAGGCACTCCTGTCTCAGACTGAATTAGCGGTTGTCCAAAGGATGTACAAGGCTTGAGCCTGGCGTACGAATAGATGGGGTCTGCAGTGTACACCACCGAGAGGCGAGGAGGCAACTGTGATTACAAAACCGCGGCACTCTGCAGCCAGGGGCAGATACGACGGCCCCCCTCCCTCTTCTCACTGTGGAGAGACTTTAATCAGTAGGTTGAGGCTGAGGAAACTGCGAGTGGTATGATTTGAATGGCCACCCGCACAAGTGGTGTATCTGCCCTGGCCTGATGACAGGGCCTGCCCGGAAAACAGCGAGTTCATACCCACACAGGCGTCTCAATTCGCGAGGAAAACTCTCCATGCCTATTGTTCGGGACTGACCAAATAATACACATTCACCGCTCAAATCGTTGAGCCAACACGTTGCGGGCAACGCCCGGTTTCTGTCGAATTAGAAATGGCCATGAACATCTGGAAACATGTTCTTGTCGAAGAAAAAAGGATCCAATGAAGTCAACGGCTGTAGTCATAAGCGACCCTAATAGTAAGATCTGGATATATGATTCAAGCAGTCAAAGACTGCCATTTACATTCTCCTGCCAGCGTCAGCTCGAGGGCGTCATCGTCACGGCATGTCGAGACAGGTCCGGGAAAAGGGCGACCAAGAAACTGCACAGTCCTAATTGCAAATCGACAGCAAACCCTTCTCTTTTTTCGATATCTGGTTATTCTCCCGGACCAGAAAAACGACCTGCTGTACCAATACTGGAATCATCGCGTACAAGAGCCTCGCGCGCCTTTGTTGATGCCCGAGGGATCGGATACGCGACGGACAAATTTTTTTCGGACCCGATCGATAGTCACTGATGAGTGTTGAGTCTTGACACGAGAAAAATGCAATACGATACATACGGAGAACAAATGATGGAAACCGCACCAGAATCAGAGCCCGGCCCAGTGGGAAACAGCGGTGCTGCCAGGCCACGCTGCACAGAGAGTCAGTCACATTGCACCAGCACCAGCACCAGCACCAGCACCAGCCAAGCGCACGGGATGCCGTGTCATCATCAATGGCGACGGCACATGTCGGAAATGGAAAGTCTCGAGGCCACTCGGAGGCTCTGTCGGGTTGTCGAGGCAGGGAGGGCGCACCCCGGCACCCCGGCCCCCCCCGGGGGGTCTCAGGGGGTTGGGGGTTGGGGATTACGGAGTAGAGATTGTGAAGGCGTTGGTCAGTACATACGGATCAGCGTCATGTCAGAGACAAGACAGACAAGACCAAGCCGTGCGAGCCAAGCGCTTCCGCTTCTCCAACGGGCCGTTTCAATCAACGATGGAACTGACCTGGTCTCCGCCGGCCCGTCCCGGACTAATCGAGATTATGGTAAGGATCAACAACGTATCAACAGCACTGGCTAAAAGCTAAAACGGTCTGGTTCAAAGACCCGTTGACGCTTGCAGTCCGTCAGTCTGGGGCGGCCAGACAATCAACCAAGCACGGCTGATTTTTCGTCGTACGCGGCATTTGGGCGCCGGCACTAGTGTTGATAAGTGTTGATGAAGCACACCACTTTGATCCTCTGAATTTGCCTGACCCTTGCTTGACTCGACCCCTGGATGAGACGCCGCATCGGACTCACTCCGGAAAGAGGCTACACCACACCATGATTGTGATACTCGCCAGCACCCAGCACGGATCTGTGCATGATGAGATAGATCTGAGGCTCAAGACGGGTTCCCCCAATCACGTCTCTCAGTCAGATGGACTCGTTGCGATGCAAAGAGCCACAGCATTGGACACGAGGCAGATGTCAGACCGCAATACCGAGTACGAATGGCCAAGACGGGAGCGATACCATGGTCCTCGAACGAGGCTTTATAACAATTCGTGGAGCTGTTGCAACCATCTCCAGCCATGCCAGACTGTCAAAGAAAATGCACGCAGATTACAACCAATGACCTATGAACTGGGGGGTTCTTCTTGATGCTCTCTTCTGTGAACATCTTTGCTGACAAAAATCCACACAAACGCGAGCTGATGAGAGCATCTCCTGAAAAATTCGGCCATCTTTAAAAAAATATGGTTAATAACGATGAATGTTAATTAGCCCTCACAGGTTCTCGATCACCGCACAACCCTCGAAAGCCAATGCAGGTGTATCTGGAAGCGTCGAAAGGAATGCGGCATCAGGCGTATGTGTTCCAGTGACGTATAGCCATGGTTACGTCTGTCTTACTCTACCAAGCCATGTGGCCCAAGCTGAAGCTCCACAGTCATGATACGATGTCAACGATTTCCGCAAAACCAAAGGTGCTCGCTCATCATGATGAGACGAGGGCATGATGCAGCGTGGCGTCGCTCGACCATTATCTCAGGGGGGAGAGAGACATCAAATATGCAAGGACTGGCCGCAACTTCAAGCATTAGCTGCAGCACCGGGGAATATCCGAGGAGCGTGTCTCACCTACACCTCATGGTCATACATGATGGGAAGAAGAAGAAACGGGTTGAGCCGTTGCCTGCTGTGTCATGACTCTCTTTGTACGGAGTAGTGAAACCATGTGGAAAGGATCGCTCTCTCCACTTTGCTTGGATGGAGGAGTCGTCATTCGAAAGTAGAAACGTCGACTACTCCGTACAAAGCTGCCAAAGACGTGCCCGCGGCAGAAAGGGGGGACAAAGTCTGCGCGTGTAACATACGAAGAGCCCTGGAAAGCTGCGAGTCAGCCACATGATACTGAATGGCTCAAGGATGAGATGGTGGCCATGCTCTGCACAGACACACCACATTGGTTTTTTTTCCACACATACGGAGAGGGGTCTGAAGATCAAGTCGACTTCAAGCCACCGGCCGCAATATTGTCGGGATGTCAACATGGTCGCATCCTGGGCTAGGGCTAAGGCTGAGGCTCCAGTTCACCATGGGCCCGAAAGGACTCACGGCTGCTGGAAAGGCCGCAGGACTCGGTGCATGTTTGCTGCCTCTACCCCGTACTCCGCATGGTAAAAACTTTATCCATTGTTCTATAGTAGTGCGGGTCAGTCTTGGAGACAAGGTCGACTAGGGAGTAGGCACGGAGTACTTGGGAATTGCTTTACAACGGTGAGGGTGTGCTGACGAGACGCATACTCCGAATCGTTCTCACTACAAAACGCAAGAGTCTTGCTCAGTCACGGCCAAGTGGCTTCGTTGTTGAACTAGGAGGTGATGTCTGATGGTCGATGGATGGATGTGCGAACATAGAGAGTCCAGGACTACTCCGTATGCCTGTGGACATTGACATTGACAATGACCACAATTCGCAGGCGACGAGAGGATGGCGGTCAGTGGGACACGGTTGAAATTGGGATGGATGACGGAACAGATTGTTCATGGCAAGCCGCCACGGCGCGCGTCCATGATTTGCCGAGAGGCTGACGTTGATTGTTGAGAAAGAGAAAGAACCAAATTGGACTCGGAGACAAAGATGCTCCACCGTCAACCAACAAGATCTACTCCGTACAAGCACTCAGAAAGTGTCACGAAGGCTTGAGGGAGGCTGAAACGAGGCAGGTCACGAGGGCAAGAACTGGCCCGCCGCGCTTTCCGTTTCAAACCCGGCCAGCTTTCGCGACCACCTCTCAGGTGTTCGGCAGTCCCGTCAAAGACTTGTTGCTGACCAACTCTCCTCCAAAAACATCGCGCCTTGAAGCGCCCCGATACATATTGCCAGGCTATCCTCGTCAACCCTCTTGCGGGGAAAGGCGTCGCTCGCTTCAGCTTCTTGCATCCTGCGGGCTCGCCCAATTACCAATTATCCTGGGGAAGCCGATGGTCTGGCGCTTGACAACAGAGAAAAGCTTAGCGCTCATGTCAATCCGACGATGTAGTCTTCCTGGAACTTGATAATATCGACCTCTCTCCGGCCGTTTCATCATCATTATTTTTTTGGAGAGGGGGGGTTCGGGCATACGGAGCACGTCGGCCTTCCAAACGGACCCCGAAGTCGCCGGATCGAAGCTGTTGCTGCTACAAGCTATTCTCATCTCAAATCAGCCGCCTGCCAGGTTCTCTTCCGCTGCTGGCATATTTTTGCCCGTTTAAAGCGCGCCGGGCCTTATCTGTTACGCGTGCTGCTAGAATGAATCCTGGTCCATAAGGTGGCATATATACTCGCCCATCCACTGCCGGGGTCTATTGCTTGGGCAACCCGTCTTTTGATTTCTGTTCTCGTCATCATGCATCCAGCGCGCCCCGCGATTCATCACATTGGCCAGCTCAAAAACCACTTCCAATTTGGCACAGCCTCGCTGCCGCCTTCTCCAGCCTCGTCAGCGCATGAGGGTGTCCAAAAAGAGGAAGCCGTGGCCTCCCCGCCCCGTTCTGTGGATGATGAGCTGGCACGTCCTAAACAGTCAATACTACCGGTGGCCGCTGATGCCCAACCTCTCTCAACTGTTGATACCGACTCCCTTGAGATGGCGGTGACGGTGATGGCGAAGGAAGACTATCTGCTCTGCTCTTTTGACGGGGATGACGAAGCTTCCTACGGCCATGCTTGCAAGCACACTGACGATCGAGTCAGGCATTCAGACGTGCTCGAGCCTTCTCCGGGAAATCCGGGTTCGCTAGATTGTCTCCCCAATGAGGTCTTGCTGCAAATTCTTGGTTTTTTGGACGTGAGCGACTTATTAGCTACGTCAAGGGTAAGTCTGTCGCGATTCGTCGTATATCACGTCATGAGCTTTTCAATGTTTCTTGTTCGTTTTCTTTCGTCTCCTTCTATCGGGGGTCGGGGGGTCTGACGCGTTCCATTGTTCATGGCTGTTTATGTCGCTGAATTTTCTACTGGCGTGGACAAAGGCTGCTATTTTCCCCAACGTTCAAAATCAAGCGACGAGTACTTACAAATATAACAGGCGAACCATCTCCTTCGAGGACTCTCGCTTTCTCCCATTCTTCACCACTATCGACTTCGACGTACTCGCCATGTCCTACCCTCTTTGCTCTCGTCCCCGGCTCGCCCCACCGTAGCTGATCTGATAGCTCGCTCTATCTTTCTCACACATACTTCAGTCGTATCCCGCCGTCTGGCTTGGTCCTTGATCTCGATCCGTCTCTCAAAAAGACTTGCTTCTCGTCCACCTGCTGAAGTTCTCGTGGAACGATGCGTTCTGCCGAAAGAATGTGTTCCCGGCATGGGCTCAGTCCATGTTGCCCCAGGCTTGGTGGCGAAGCGCAGGGCAATTGAAAAGGAAAGGGTTAAAGATGGTCTGAGACGCTGGATTGCCGGCAAGTGGAAAGGCGAGGTGAGGGAGCGGGAGGAACAGCTGAGGCGATGGCATGAGAGTCGGGGAATTGGTCGCGTGTGGAGGCTGACCAAGTTTTGGGAGCGGGTTAGCCGCGGAGATGCGCTGCCTCTTGTCTAAGTAAAAATAAAAAGGCGCTGAACACCGCCTCGAGTCAAGTTATCGTACATTGACACGATTGAGGCTCTCCGCCAGTCCAATCGATGGGTAGAAACTCTTTGATTTGCATTTTCCCGGTGATCGGCCGGCTTTGTCTGTCACCGATATATGTCGGACCATCAACAATAGGCAATGCAAGCCAGGCCTCGCTTTCGATGTACTCAGGCAAGGTCTCCAGAGTCCATGTCTGCAACAACGGTTGGATTATCCTGCGCGATATCTACACAGTATACGTAATAATCTCATGGCAATACATTATCTCTCGGGATAGTGATACTCTCCGAATCACGAGCTTATGCTACAATAATAATATCTGGATGGCGATGAAGACTTGTTTCCGGCTCCGAGTAGGTGCGAGAAGTGTACTTAGTTTCTTTGCATTGCATTGCGCGTTCCAGAAATAGACACACAGGTTAGCGCTGTATGTTGCTGCAAATATATTCGTCATAGACTCGACGCATGGCATTGGAGAAGTACATTGTAAAATAGATCTATTCTCAAATCACCATCAACAACGCCCAATGCCAAGCCCTCATGTACAGGGTATATCCAGCTCACGTAACTGTGTCCACACACGCCACGCAAATAATGTACAGCCCGAACCAGAACGAATACTCCTATCGATGCAACACATCTTGGGGTTGTAGCCAATATTGCGTGCAGGCCCAAGATTAAAATCACTTCTTCTATCTGCTCCCCCTTTCCAAGGAGCATATATTAAAAAAAGGGGGCGAGGGAGGGGGGTAGAAGCGTTCTCATCGCCGGAACCGAAACGAATCCCAATCATCCTCATCCTCATCCTCATCCTCGTCGTCGACGTCGTCGGCCACCCCATCCCTCACACGGTTTGAAACCTCCGAAACCGGGTTCTGCACTTCATCACGACTTATGCTCTCGCTTCTCTTCTTCAAATAGGCCGCCCTCATTTCCTTTAATTTATCAACTCGCTCTTCCAGCCCCTTCATCTGGTCGAATTCGTCTTCCAACGCCCTCTTCGCCTCTTCCTTTTCAGCTTCAATATCGATATCTACTTGTAGTTTTCGCTCCGCACTAGCCGCCTCTTCTGCTTCCTTGGCGGCGGCGGCGGCTTCTTCACTGGTCATTGCTGGTGCGGAGATGACGGCACCTTGGTCGTAAGGGACCGTTGCGGCGGCAATGTCTGTTTCGAATGCGGCCCATTCTGATTCATCGACTGGCGCGGCGGCGGCAGAACCAGCCTTTGAAGTAGTCGAGGCTGCTCCCGTTGCGGTGGTCGCTGACGCACGAGGTGCTACGGGCGTAGACGGTCCGTTCTGCGATTGTGCGGAGAAATACCCTCCCGATGAGGATGTCGACCCGCCGTCTCTATAGGCAGGCGTGGCAGGCCGCGAGGGGATCTGCAGCTCGACGCCCTGCGAGGGCGTGGACAACTTGCGCGTCAGACCAGGTGGTGTCCTTGTGCTTTCCTTGCTGTTGTTGCCGTCAGCACTGGGAATCTGATCGGGCATAAGGATCTCGCTCTTCCCATCATCGCCGCTCAGTGGCAAGCCTGTGAGAGCCGTGAGATCAGGTTTGCTTCGTTTCCTGCGCACCGCATCCCTCATCTCCACATCCTCTAGTGTATCTACCGAATCAAGCTTCCTCTTGGCGACTCTCCCATTGCTGGCTTCGTCCAGCGGAAGCGAGGATTCTGCACTACTGACTTTACGCTGCTGCTGTTGCTGCTGCTGAAGGTGTCCCTTGTGAGACTGACTGAGTAGATGCGTGTCCCATAGCGACTCGGCCTTGAGCTGTTCTCGACACAGAGAGCATAATAATTTGCCGGCGTCCGAGTATGCGGCATGAGGGTGGTCGATGCGCCGAGCTGCTCGCTGCTGGCGCAGAAGGGAGCGCACATCTGATGACATGGCTTTTTTGTTCTTCCCTCGTGGATTGAGAAATGAGAGTTGGAAGCTTGGACATGGATGGTTCGAGCCTCAATGCTTTGGGATGGGACGACCGGGGAAAGAGTTACGGCCAAGTAGCCATTGAACACTGTGCGTGATGCGCCCCTCGGCCGTTGGGAAAGGAGGGGGAGGGGTTCCACAGCCAAGAGAATCGAGCTGGTAAATGAGAATGGAAAGTGAAGGTTGAGATGATGTGCAGCTGATGTCAGCTGATGTTGTCCGCCAGGTATATTTGGGTAGATTAGTCAGCGCGGACAAACTATAGAGCGAATACCATCAGGTACACGGGCGCATAAAATTCTCCCTCTTCAATCAATCGTCTGGTTCACCGAATGAACATTCCATCCCTAACTTGACACCTGTGTCACCCCTCACGTGCTAGAGCTCTCAGCTGAGGACTTGAGTAGGTCCCGGTGTCGTCTATCTTGTTAGAGTGGGGAATGGATTACGTAATAAGAGGGTGTTCTATTCTGACGGGGTTCACGATAGCTATGTAGATACCCACGGAGTACGGAGTGAGTATATATTAACTTGGGGAATACTCCGTACGGAGTAAAAGCACTATTTGTCCCCTCTCACTTCCATCGCGAGCACTCGGCACATGCCCAAGAGGAAGGGCAGTCAGAAGCACCACCGCGACCAACCACCCCCTCTCTTGTGCGAGTCACCATGGCCGAGCAAGAAGCGCACTCGCTTGCCTCAACGTTCCCCAACCCCCTTCCTTTTGGAAGGACTTTACGCCCGACCGAGTAGCGCGTATAGAAGAACTGCGCAACTCATTCGCCGGTGCCGGCGACTCATCCGCATCCGCAGTCCGTATCCCAGGTCTGCCACGGGAATTGACCAATCTACAGCCTCCCATGGAGCCAGCCGATGGGCGATGGCGAGTTTTCGGTGACCAGTACATGGTGATGAGTCTCCGCCATGTTGCTTCTCCTGCAGAAACCGTCTTTGCTAATGCTGCCCCCAGCTCGACGACAAACTGCCCACCCTCGAAGACCAAGGCATCGCCAACCTCCCCAACCTGAACCTCCCCGCCTCCAAAGACGCCAAGCACTACGACCGCGCATTTGAGCTCAAGAAACTCGTCAAGTCGCTCCTCCTCAACTTTCTCGAGCTCTCAGGCACGTTGTCCCGAAACCCAGCCGATGCGGAATCCAAGATTCAAGACCTGCGCACGCTCTTCATCAACATTCATCACATTCTCAACGAGTACAGGCCCCATCAAGCGAGGGAGTCAGCCATCGCCATGATGCAAAATCACTTGGACAAGACGCGGAGCGAGACGGTGGCGATTCGCACCCAGGTTGATAGGGCGAGGAGGGTATTGGAGGGTCTGGGAAGCTTGGGACTGGGAGAACAGGAGAAGCTCGGCAGTGGAAGGATCGATGAGGAGAGCGTGGAGGAAGAGCTGGCCCTGAGGTGGGAGAGAGATATGGGCTGCTACCGATGCGGAATTTGCGTCATGAGGATGTGAGAGGGGGTGGCCTTCCTTTGTTTGCTGCACCGGTTTGGGCACGGGGTTGTATTGTATGCGTACGACAAGGCATGACATTAGCGTGGAGTTTTGGACGGCGCCGATGGCACCGGATTATTTTGGGATTCTCACTACGGACGTGGTAGTGGTAAATGAATAGTTGCCAAGTTGGACGGTGTTGAAGTAAAACGGCATTCCGACCGGACAAGATGTCAACAGTGACTTGCGAGAATCGTATCTTCCAGATGCCGACATTATCATAAATACTGATTGATACCCATCGTATTTCAAAATATCTCGAGAATGTTGTCCCCGATATCGTGATTTCCCCCATCGCATCGCCTCCAGAGAACCGGTGTTCATACCCATACTTTTCTCCTCCTCCTCCCAAACCCCGAGGCGAATAATTGATCAGCGCCTTCCCATTACCATTCAAGCCCCTTGAGCCGTGGCACCACTACACACTAAGCACAAAACTAATCCCTACAGCACCACGCACGGAATAGGAATACAGCAGCATTCCGCATCTCCGCACTAGATGCACGGCGTCTGAGCATCCGACTTGATTATGCTATCCGCTGTAGAGGCCGCCGCGCTGCCGGGGCCATTCCCGTTGACGAAGGTGGGTTGGTGAAGAGCCATGATGACGTCGCGATGGGGAAGCTGGTCATGGGATCCCCGAGACGGCAGTATAGGATGATTGGGGGTCGGAATGGAATTCGTGATTTGGAAGTAGGTATAATCGTTTTTTTCGACTAGATGGGTGGACTTGGAATATTTGGGTGAGGATGTATGTGAGCACTGATGAGCGGTGGTGCTTTGTTTGGAAATGTGTTTCGCGGGGTTGACGTGGCTCAGCACATGGGGGTCGCGCGCGGCGTCATGATTGCAGCCTTATGAGCCGCGTCATATGGATGGATACATTTCACCCACGACATTCATCATCAACTTGCGCTGCTGGGAAACCCAAAAGTAAAGATCTGGCCAAATTGCATACTCTTTTTAATAGCTTGGCTAGAAATAACAGGGTACGGCGAAATGCTGTCCCCCAAGTCGACTGATTCCGTCCACACACACGCGTATACACAGACATACCCACACCGTACTCCAGACTCCGCGACTTTTGCCAAATTCCATTCCCGTCCGCCCCAAGGGGTTGCCAACTTTTTCATTGCGCCAAATTGCAGAATATCAATCAAGAGATATATGTACAAGTGTAGAAAATCATCCATAGGATGGGATGGGGAATAAAACAAGAACCTCAATTTTTTGCGTCACCATTTTACCGAAATGTCCTTCTCCTCAGCGGCATTGTGCTTCTTTCCTACGTTGGCTTTCCTGCTGCTGCATTACTTTGCGCCCGTTTCTCGGCACCTTCCTTCTCCAGTATCTGACCAAGGTATTGCAGGTCATCACGGGCTCGAGGATCCTTCTCATAGATGGATCGGATAACTTCCCACTCACGTCGCGACATTTGATGGGCTTGCGGCAGAATGAACTGCACAGTAGGGACGCTGATGAGGTTTCCGAGAATCTCTCGCGCAATTACCTGTCCTGTCTGCTGAGCCTGGAATTTCTGTGTTTCCGTCATCTGGCTGGCGGGCACCACTGGCGCATGGCGAGGCGGTGGCACGCCCGCTTGAGGAGGTGGTGGAGGCCGCTGCATATGAGGCGGCTGGGGGATGGGAACTGGCGTTGTCGACTGGCCCGGAACTCCAGGTTGGGATTGCGGCGTGAACTGCCCCTGTGGCGTGGACGGCGAGAATGCTGGACCGCACATGGAACTATTTCGTACGGCACCGGGCCCTGGTGTTGGCGAAGCCGTGACGCTTGGTGGTTGTGTTGTCGGCGTGGGTGTCTTTTCCTCGTTGCCTTGCTTGAGCTGATCTGGTTCGTTGCGATACACAAATACCGCCAACAGCATCGGCTCGGTCCTTGTCTTGGGGATGTAGTTGTCCACAAGATTGAGCATGAACTCGGGGTGTCCATCATCTCCTGCCGGTACGGGCACAAGATACGTATCTCGGACGTTGCCAGCTACCTTATTCCCGACAACTCCGTATCGATTCTTGCTCACGAAATAATCCACAAGAGCACGGAAGTCTTGCTGAGAGTCCGCCGAGGTGGGCGATATACTAACAACCACAATGTCAGTGAGGTTGCTGTATCGCAAACTGCAAAGATACTCTATGGCGCTCTGTTGCGGAATGCGTCCGGCGACCGTCATCCGTTTGGGGATGAGTTTGGACCAAGGCCCAAATGAGGCAAAGTTGGCCCCTCCGACGTGTTTGGCAGTGGCTTGGAAATCGGCAATGGAGCTCATGGCAAGTGATCCCTTCCAGATCACATCAGGGTCTTGCGTTTCCTCAGTCGGTGAGTACGGGGGTGATTCGGTCTCATCTTGCAACATGCGATCCACGTCAGGGTCAAAGCCGGGACCTTTGGTGTTCAGTACAGGTGCCGAGGGCCGACGATTATGCGAAGCCGTTGGCGTCTTGACTGTTGAAAACACTTTGTTGATGTCAAAGTTGGGCTGACTTGGCGATTGCTGCGGCCCTTCGGATTGTGACGGCGATCTACCTTTGACGTCGCTCTGGTCTCCTCCTGTTGATTCGCGTTTCACGAGCGGTGGGTGCCGGGCATCGGCGGCACCATCACCTTTACGAGGTCCTCCTGCCATAGGTATGGGCGCGTCATTGATGACATTCTCGTCCTCCACAACCTCTTCGCCCTTGTGTGTTCTTCGCACGCGTGGTCCCGTGTCTTGCGTGTATAGAATGGACTGTTTCTCAGCCTTTGCCCTCATTTCGGCCGTTTGTCTCTGCATCTCGGCCGAGGCTAGTTGTTCAGATGTCATCACGGCCAGAGCTGGAGGCGTATGTGCACCATGCAATAGACCCTGCATCACCTCCAAGTTGTTCTTGAGGTTAAAGGTCAAAGACTTTATCTGCTGACCATACTCCTTCTGTCCCTTGTTGGCGGGGTGTGTGTCATACACGGCACGTTCGATCTGAAGTGCAAAATCTTCTGACATTTGGTCTTCCGAAGAGCCCTCTGGCAGATCAAAGTCGCCTTGTTTTACTATAGCCCCTAGTGCATGAGAGATGGACTTCTTGAGGGCTTTAGCAGGACCTGCTCGCCCTGCCACAAGTTCCGAAATCGATGTTGGCAAATCGTCAGGTTTGGCATATTGCGCTGACCCAGGAACAGCGTCACGCTCAGACACACGGCGTAGCTTACTCGACTGTTGTGAATATTGTTAGCCAACCTGTCAACGTTGCTTTTCCAAAGGGCTTGATGAGATGTGAAAGAAATCTTACCTTGCCATCCACATCGTGGGATTCTTCTCGGGACTTGCGTTTGCCCTGCTTTGGTGCAGTTTCCTTTTTGTCCTTTGCGTCAGGGGCTGGCGACGCTCTGGTTTTGGCTTTACTGCCGTCCTTGTCAAGCTCATCCTTGGGATCACTCCTCTCTTTCCCTTGGCTTTCCGTCCGCCCTTTTTCTTCTTCCTCTCGGCTTCTTCTTCTTCATGAGCCTTTCTTCGTGCCTCCCATGGCTTCTCTCCTCTGACAATGCCCTCCAATAGCTCTCTGTGATCTTCTGGTCTGCATTGTTCACACCAATAATTTTCTGGGATTTCGTCTTCGAATGAGCTTACACCAACACAGACATTATGTTGCCAGGCGTAACAGGTTTCGCATGATATCCAAGCTTCTCCAGAGTCCTCATCCTGTTCTGTTGCACCGCAAACGCAACGAATGACCTCTTCAGGTTCCTGAGATTGGTCCTTCTCTTGCGCCTTCTTCGTCTTCTTTGTTTGTCGTCGCTTCGGTGCCACAGCTGGCTCGAGTTCGTCAAACGATTTGGTATGCTGGCCTTTGGTCGCCCTGACTGAGCGTCGTGGCTCTGCTTCTCCTGCGTATTGTATGTCAGTTCTGGATGAATTGCGATGCGTGTCGCGTATTGCCTTCCAGGTGTGTGAACCCGCAGCCACCTCGGTGAGAGATTTGGACCTAGACAAGTGGACTTTGTTGAGCTTACCAGACATGGCGTCTTGGACTAATGGTAGTTTTCTTCGTCTCGTCCTGAAGTCGCGATAGGGAGAAACAGCTGCGACGGGGTTTTGTGAAGTTTGCTGCCCCGGATGTAACCGATTGTGGTCTACTGATGCAGGAGAGGGTTCAAGGCTGCTCAGCCTTGAACAGGCATTTGATATTTACGAGGTAGACAGGACTAGAGAGTCACGACTATAACGAGGCCAGATTTCCTTGCAAAACAAACTTCAAACACCACAAAGCTGCTCTCTATTCCGTGCGCAGGGCTTCTTAGATGCCTCAGCCTCTTTACGAAGCTTGATTCCGAACTTTGTGTGGTGCTTCACAAACAAGCGATGCGTTTGCGTTTGGATGCTCCAGATGTTGCGACAAGAGTGCAAAAAGGGTGGGAGCTGGTGACCTCGGTGTACTTTTTTGGGGTTGGGGGTTGGGACGAATGGTGGGTAAAGCTGGTAGGAGTTGTGCGTCGGGAGGAATAAAGAACGCTTGCGCAAAAACGTCTAGGAAAACAGTTAGTGGGAATTGAGCACTTCTGTGCACGATCTGAAAAACGACTCTGGACGGAGTGCGCAAAGGCCGGGGGATGAAGCAGGTCGAGGTTGTTGATGAGGTGATAGTGTAGGAAGGAAAAAATTCGCGAACGAGGTTCGGCATTTGTAATGGCAAACATGTCAAGGACCTGGTTGTGGTGCCGCGTACTCAATTTGCTCGTCCGGTATTGGGCGTGGTGGCGGGGCAGCAACAGAAAAAAGGGACTCATCGCCACTCCTGTCGCCAGACACACGCCAGACACACCCTTTCTGATGAGTCAGCATCCCCACCCACCCAGAGAGGTCCGAAAGCTGACATGAGGAAAAGCCCCGGGATCCTGCGGCCTGAGGTATCCATCCTGGGTGTTTCGAGCAAGGCTGGAGCTCACTACGCGGCTAGCTTGTGCCTGGAGCTTCCGCGCAGTGACGCCTGTGGTGCAGCATCTCAACCCGTAATCCGACCACGGCTGAATATCCTACGCTCTTCTTCACTGCCCTCTTTCGCACCTGCAACTACAGAGAAGACTGACCTTCGTCCTCAATCTCGCTCGACCTGACGACAAGGTCAATTCCTCAGCCATGTCTCGCCGCTACGATTCACGAGTATGTGCTTCTGTGATTCCTTGGATTGCCATCTTGTCATGTCCAAGCTTAGTAACTGACCTATGATGCCCAACAGACAACCATCTTCTCACCCGAAGGCCGCCTCTACCAAGTAGAGTATGCTCTTGAAGCCATTTCACATGCAGGAACGGCCATTGGTATCCTCGCCAAAGATGGCATTGTCCTTGCTGCGGAGCGAAAAGTCACTTCAAAGTTGCTAGAGCAGGATACATCAGCGGAGAAGCTTTACGTTCTGAACGAGTACGTTGCTGCGAGGCTCCTCTTGAAGCCCCGCCCACTTGTCAATGGGACTACACCTAATCTTTTGTCTCCGTAGCAACATGATTTGTGCCGTTGCAGGCATGACCGCTGACGCCAACATTCTCATCAACTACGCCCGACAGGCTGCCCAGCGATACCTCCTCACTTATAACGAAGATATTCCCTGCGAACAGCTCGTTCGTCGCTTGTGCGATTTGAAACAAGGATATACTCAGCACGGTGGTCTCCGACCTTTCGGTGTGTCATTCATCTACGCCGGCTGGGACCCTCGCAGACAGTTCCAGCTGTACCTCAGCAACCCATCTGGCAACTATGGCGGCTGGAAGGCAACCAGCGCAGGAGCCAACAATGCAAGTGCCCAGAGCCTGTTGAAGCAAGATTACAAGGAGGACTGCACCCTCAAGGAGGCGTGTGCGATGGCAGTCAAGGTTTTGAGCAAGACTATGGATTCAACCAAGTTGAGCAGCGAGAAGAGTAAGTGCTTGGCTTTCGATAATCGCACTACAGCTTCCCGGTGCTAACCAGACCCCTTTAGTTGAATTTGCAACGGTGGGACAAACAGAGGAAGGCAAAATTTATCATCGATTGTGGAGCGCAGACGAGATCACCGCTTTGCTGAAAGAGCACGACTTGGCAAAAAGCGAGGAGGCTGAGGAGAAATAATTTTTCTTCTTTTAGGAGAGTGAATGGATGTATAAGGTTGTTCTAGAGATGGACCACATCAAGGTAGTCTTTGTAATAATAACCCAACAGGACTGAATGACTTTGATTATAGTCCTGACTCGTGTGTTTGCAAATGCTGCCAATTTTTCTCTAATTTTAAACCTTTGTCCTCTTCTCTTTCCCCCTGGCACAAGATTGAGCGTTATTCTGCGCGCAAGAGATATCCTCACTCGACAAGCCACAGTATGCCTGCGACCACGGCGTTGTCATGCAGTATTCATACAAGGTTTGAATAGACTTGGGCCGCCTAGACGTCACGTCAGTTTCAAGACTGCCGCAAGGCCTGGAGCTCATGTTCTTCGCCTACAAAGCTACCAGGGTTCTCTTCATCACGAACTCGCTGCCACGTTGCCGACTGCAGATCGGTCCCCGGCCGTGGATAAGGCTCATCACACCGGGGGCTCGACAGCCTCGGCCAATGTCTCCGGTAGCTCCAGTACGCAACACTCATGCCCAGGACTGACCCAACGCACACGTCATATACATCATGTCGGTAGTCCTCACAGCGTGAAATGGCGATGAGCGTAGCCCCAATCAGCGGTGACAAGCAGAATAGGGCTCGCCCTAGGTCTCTACCACCGGCCGGGTGATGGAAGATGTGGAGTTGTCCGGCGAGATACAAGCTTAGAAAGCCCAGCCCGGCGAATGAAAACGAGGAATGACCTGACGGGAAGGAGCGCCATCCGTCTTGGAGCTTGAACGAGTCTCTATTTTCGCATACCTCGATGCTGACGAGGACATTCTGCTTAGTACTTCCTGTGGGGTGGCATCGATCCAGGAGGTCTGGACGAGGCCGACCGACGGCGTTTTTCACAATATCAGTCAGGAATGATGTGAGGGCCATGGATATAGCGAAGGGTAGGTAAGTGACTTCGTGTTTTACGAGGGGCGATCCGGCGATGAGATTGTAGAGGACGAGGACGGCCAACGGGACGACGAAGGCGTATATGAAGAGCCAGACTGGATGTTGTGCGTGAGCAAGCGAGGGGGCACTTTGGCAGGTTGCGGACGCAGCCTTGTTGAACTTACAGACTGAGACTCGTTCATGCAAAGCATGGGGAAATGAGATGCGCAGATCGTTGATGTAGAACATGCGATGAAAGGGCGTGACGAACATGGCAAGCTGTGAGTTGGGTGCATCATTTCAGTGTCAAGCTCATGGTCGGTTGGAAGACGGGTCGATTCATACGGCTGTCCATGCTCCTACGAGAACTAGAAACCCAACATATTCAGGAGCATGCGTAGTCTGTACAGAGCGGTTAGAACCGACGTAGGGAAGCGGAAACCGCTGCAGGTCCCAGGCCAAAAGATGCGGTTGGGAGAGCTTTACCTGCCACGCTCGACTGAGGGACGACACGGGGCCGCTGGGCACTACGCCTCGACGGGACGCCATGTCAAGTTGGATGTCGGAGACGATGTTATCCCTGGGCGCGGTTTCATGAACACAGAGCAGTCCACTGCATTGTGATGCCTGAGTAGTGATATCCGGTCCGTGGAATTGCTGTCCAGGACACGAAGTCTTGTCCAGGGAGCGATGCCTGGTCTGTGTACCGCCTTGCTGGAGGAGCTGCGCCAGGAACATGATTTATTAGTCATGGCGGCCTCGAGCTATGGCATCCGAATTGCGAGACCAAGAATCATACTCGCCGGTTCTCATTTCCTTGCCAAAATTCGCAAAACAAGGTCAATACCTAGTTTTCAATCGAATTGCACATGTCTTATTTGAGGTTAGGTGACACCACCACTGACCAGACCAAGTGGCAGTTGTGTAAGTGAGTGTGCCGCCTTGCCCCACCCAGGCAGGCAACCTCAACAACAAGTTGCCAGTCGACTTGGATGACTTGAATGCAATCTCCAGATTCACCACCACCTTCACCACCACCTTCACAAATGGCCAGGTTCTAGCCATCGCTGGTCGCCAGCCATGCTCAGATCGACATACAAGCCTTCCGCTGCAGCTGCAGCCGCAGCAACCCCTTTGCCCCCGGATGGACGGAACACACAGCTCCCACCGGCCACAAATACTACTACCACTCCGAAACGAAAGAATCTACCTATCAACGGCCCGGTGCGCCAGCAGTTGCCCCCGAGCCAGCGCAGGACTCATACTCTCCCTATTCCCATCTCCCGTCACTGGCCGACCCCCGCGTGGCGAACGCCTATCTAGCGCAGCTTAATCCACAGAGTCGGCCGCAAAATCGAGACGGCCACGGCCGGCGGGGACGAGGAGGTCACGATGGCCGGCCAAGGCCCCAGCCTCACGACAAGCCGAGGCGAGCGGAGAAGATCCCCGGTTGCGAGCCATGGATGCTCGTGTACACAAAGTACTCCCGCCGGTTCGCGTACAATCCCGTAAAGAAGGCGAGTTACTGGCGGATTCCCGACAAGCTCACCCGAGCCATTCTGGAGCTAGACACGGCGCGAATACGGGAAAAGGCCTCCGGGGACGCGGGCGGCAAGAAGGACGGCCGGCCTTCCAGCACAAGAGATGGAGAACAGCCCAATGGCGCGCACAAGGGCACGTACCAGGACACGCAAAGGCATGATGACGACAGCGACGAGTACGAAGAAGTAGAGGTGGAAGTGGCTGATGAAGAAGGCGACGACCCCGACCATGATCACGCCCCGAAGCGAAGACGAACAGGGGCCGCTCCAGAGGGTGCAGACGAAGAGGCAAACGAGGACGACCGAGGAGTTGAACTCGAATATGAACATGAGCAAGACGGCCAGAGCCATGGCGCCGTCGAATTCACCGAAGCAGACATCGCAGCACAACTACAAGCCATGGGCGA
The DNA here is from genome assembly GCA_021950295.1 of Epichloe scottii. NCBI lineage: Eukaryota > Fungi > Ascomycota > Sordariomycetes > Hypocreales > Clavicipitaceae > Epichloe > Epichloe scottii. The sequence continues at coordinate 3,407,681 of CP083245.1, forward strand.
AGAATATGGCCTCGAACCGGGCGACTACGACGACGGCAACATGGAAGAATGGCCCGAAGGCACAGAGGGCCTAGCCTTCTCCCAAGACGACGCCAAGCTCCTATTCAAAGACCTCCTCAACGACTTCCAAATCAACCCCTACAGCCCCTGGGAGAAACTCCTCGAGGAGGGCAAAATCATACACGACCCGCGCTACACGGCCCTGACGACCACCCGCGCCCGCAAGGGATGCTGGGACGAATGGACGCGCGAGAAGATCAGCCACCTCAAGGACCAGCGGGCCAAGCAGGAAAGGAAGGACCCCAAGATCGCCTACCTGGCGCTGTTGCAGGAAAAGGCCACGCCGAAGCTGTACTGGCCCGAGTTCAAAAGGAAGTACAAAAAGGAGGACGCCATGAGGGACACGCGGCTTTCTGACAAGGAGCGCGAAAAGGCGTACCGTGAACATGTGGCGCGGTCGAAAATGCCCCAGGCGACGCTGAAATCAGACCTCATGGCGCTGTTGAGGGCGCAATCCCCGCGGCACCTCCACAACAAGTCGTCGCTGGAGAATCTGCCGACGCAGGTCCTCACTGATGTTCGCTTCGTGTCGCTGGATCCCTCCATCCGAGATGCCCTCATCGAGGCGTACATCCAAACGCTGGCGGGGCCGCCGCCCGGAGACGCGAGCGCCACTGCGGTGGAGGACGACGAAGAGAGGAGGAAAGTTGGAGAGGCGAGGGAGGAGCGGGAGCGGGCTCTGGAGGAGAGGAATCGTGCTGTGGAGGAGCAGAGGAGGAGGAGAGAGAGGGACTTGGCTGCCGGCAAGGCCCGGCTGAGGGAGGAGGAGAGGGAGTTGGAGCTTGCGATGAGGGTGGGCAAGAGGGGCTTGCAGAGTCAGTTGGCTTCTGGAGAGGCGGGCGGATGATTGCGTGAATGGCCATGTGACGAAAAGGAGGATGCGCACCCTTGGTATGGCTGCTGCTATTATCTCCCATACAGTCAACACAAATTATGCTGTCAATAGACCCTGTTTCATTGAACCATCAAAATGACGAATGGTGTATATGAGGACGTGAACATCAAGACTTGAGACCTGGCGGTCATGTTCCTGGGGGCCGACGAGATGTGTTGCGATGGGAACTTGGGGACGGGATTGTGTCCCGAGTGCGAAGTGGTCATCATCTTCCGTCCAGATCATATGCCGCTATACTAGTTCCAAAGCCATGGATATCACGCACTTCAGCCAACGTGGATTAATTGTATAGAAAAAGTTTTCTCGTTGCAGGTAGCCAACGCAGCCGCATGAACACGGCACGCTCGAACCACTCGAATTAGCTCCAACCAAGTCTTTTGTCACCGTGCTCCGTGAGACGCAGTGTCCAAATGCGAATAGTTGCGCCCCTAATAACTTGTATCTTCGCTGCTTTTATAGATCAAGCGAGAACACCCCCAGTTTATGTACTAAAAGCCTGAAAACCCCTGGAAGGGCAAGCCATTTCTTTTCGAATCCAAACTAGTCAGCCAGCAACTCTGTCGTCATGACGTGGCTAGTAAAAGATACCTTCTGACCCATTGCCTTCTGTATATGTGCTGAATGGCTTCATGTGTACATCTCAATCCCTCACGTCATCATGAACTACTTGTTGCCGAAAATGCTGTCCACTATCTCGCCGGATCGTGTAGCCAGCACGGACAAGAGCGTATCGCTCAACTGTTTCCCAGTGATTAGAGGCGGCGGCAATATGAAAAAGAGCAATGAAAGGACACAACGGAGGAAAGCTACTTACTCCATGGGTGCCCTCGCAGCAGCCCTGCAGCCACACACCTGCGTCGTCTGCCACCGCGCCAGGCGCAAACTTGACCTTGTAGTCACGGCCGACAGCAATCTTGCGCGCGCCCTGCTCAGTGTCCACGTTCCACCCAGCAATACCCTTGCCAAACTCAAGACCGCCTGGTGTGGCCTTGGGAAGCAAATCCCAGGCGTCCTTCAGCATGCCAACGTGAGTATCACGTTGATAACCGGTGGCAGCGATGACAAGATCAGCTTCGATGATCTCCTCATCAGTGGAGTCGACAAAGCCATCAAGGCCACCCTCGTGCACATTTTGAATCTTGAGCCGGATGATTTCACCGTGAGACTCCATGCTGGTGATCTGCTTACCACCCATGATGCGATGTGGCCACTTCTTCTCATCAACACCAAGTTCTCGCCGCTGGTCGTACATCCGCTCGTAGAGTGCTTCAATGAGCTCAAGCCGGACCACGCCGTAATTGGTGGCGCGGGCTTCGGTTAGCAGGTTGTTGCGGTACTTGGCGGTCTTTGGGAACATGGAGTCAATGTACTCTGGATTAAAGACGCAATTGACACTGATTCGGTTAGCCTATTCTCGGATCGACCACGTTCGATTGCGTGGGGTCGGGGGCAGTTGACGATATTCCCTATTCTGTGTGTTTTCAGGGAGAAACATGACTTACAAAGGCGAGTCATCACTAGGACGAAGAAACTCCTGTCTCATGACCAGGTGGGTTTTTGAGTCGGGATAGCGGCTTGCCAAATTGTTGAAGATTTCCGCGGCACTTTGACCAGCACCAACCACAACTACGCGGCAAGGAGTGAATGTCTTGGGAATAATCTTGTGGATGACGTTGGCATACTGAGACGAGTGGATTACCCGGGGATGCTTGAGGGGAAAACTCTTAGGCAGAGACGGCTGTCCACCTGTGGCCATGAGAATATGTCGTCCCCGGTACGTGTGTGTCTGCCCGGTGGCAGCCTCCTCAGACCGAACAGAGAATGAGCGAACCCTACCTTTGCTCGTGTCGTTGGGCGACACAGATACAACTTGCTGTCCAAACTGAACAAGACGAGTGAAGAAAGAAGAGCACCAGCGCAGGTAATCTTCATACTCGACCCGAGCAGGCAGGAAAGTGCTCAGGTTGGTGAAATCAACCAGACGGCCCTGGCGATGAAGATAGTTCAAGAAGGTAAACTCGGATCGAGGATCTCTTAGAGTGGCCAAGTCCTTGATGAAAGAGATTTGCATCTTAGCTCCTGGCAGCAACATGCCGGAGTGCCAAGCGAACTGGCGCTGCTTTTCGATGAACAGGACCTTGGGGAAGAGCAGTCGGCCAAGAGTTTTCGCCCCGAAGCGAGGGCATCGTGCATGGCTACCGCGACAGACAAGCTGGCGGGACCGAAACCAATGCAGATGAGATCATATTCGACATCGAGAGGGGCAGGCGCCAGGTACGAAGAACTCTGGGCTGCGCCATTTGGCGGCTTGTGACCATTGCTGTGACCGTTGCTGTGACCGTTGCTGAGGCCATTGCTGTGGCCATTGCTGTGGGAAGTAGCATGCGCATCGTGAACTGTATGTCCATTGGCGTGGTGTGAGTTGACGCCGTTGCCATTGGCGTTGAAAACAGCTGACGATCTGGATGTGCCTGACTTCCTGCCGGTGGAAGTGTGGGCATCTCCGTCTCCAGCACGTGCCGCAGTGTCATCAATCCGGTTGCTGCCGTTGCTGTTCAGGATGATGCCATTTCCATTCAGCGCAATTTCGGCAGCACCGTTGCTCGTAAGGACGACTTCCTCACTATGGGGAGACATGATGTGCTGGAGAGACAGTGTGATTTCATAGGGGTTTTCCTCTCTTTTTGTCCCGGTCTTGGATGTTGTCTAGAATGGACCTGTGAAAGTCAGATCAAGTCCTCTATTGCCAAGAAGCCGGGCCTTTGCATCATGGTGCTCGATGATACATACGCCAAGTTGTTCTGAAACGAAGTCGAGTAGATGCAGACTTGATGGAATACATACAGCAACAAGGGACCCAAAACAGCTAACTGCTTTAGGAAAAAGAAGGCAAGCAAAAAAAAAAGCAAGGAAGATGATCCGGAAGGTAATCCCCCAATTCGGCCTTGTTTGTCTAGGATGATGTCGTACACCAGTGCAGGCTCGATATACCTAGAATGTGGGCGCGACTCAACGTCAAGAGGAGACAGATAATCTAGAACTACAAGGCCGATTGCAAAGGAGAAAAAGAGGTTGTGGGAGGAAAGTCTTGAGAAGAGGTGAGGGACGAGACCCTGATATGAAGTTGGCAACCCTCCTGCTCGGCATTAAGCATAATAGTCAGGTCCCATCAGGCGACTGAAAACCGATGCTGAAATGAAAAGTCCGCCTTTACTCCGCCAAAAGGATCCGTTGACATGACCAGAAGTATAGATTGCCAACAAAGGGACCAAGGCAGGAGTGAAAAAAGTCGCACCAGGCTTAATAGATGCTCGACCCAAGGGAAACCCGGCAAAATTTAGAAACAAAAAGCAGGGCGGCGGAGTCTACAAGGGAGGCGAGGCCAATCGCCATCCAATGCCCGAAAGAGCCCACGACCGACCTGATCGCTTTACCCAGACTAAAATGCCACCATGTGGGCTGTGGACGGCTCCGTGATGGTTGCATCGCAGAACCATTCCAAACTCGGTTTGCCAATGAATGGGTTCCTTTTCCCATACATACATACTTCAGAACCCTCCTTCCCCCAAAAAGAACCGGCTTTCTACTGTAACACAGAGCACCTGCATGCATGTGCATATGTGCTCAGTACATCTGCAGCATCTTGCCACTTGCGGAGTACTTGATTGAGGTGTTCCTAGAAAAACACCATAAATTGCAAAATTCGTGCCGATCAGTGACTTCGTGATTGGCTTTTGTGTGCTTCCCCAGCCCTGCCGTCAAAACCCTTGATGCTACGTGCCTGCGACTTGACATCAAGGCAATGCTTACGCGTCATGCTTTTCCATAACCGGACACATTGTGTGAATTCCTGCCCTCGTTGCCTCTATAAGCCACAATGGGGCCATACCGGATCCATGTTCCAATTCCAGTATCCATAATAGCGTACCAAGCCTTCATGATCAGACATGTAAGCTAGTGTTGGGACATTGCTTTTTTTGATCTGATAAGATGGAATGCATTCGCGGTGAATTCCTGCCGGCCATCTGCCGTCAGACCCTTCAATTGGCTGTAGCCTCCAAAATCTTCAAAGAGGCAAAAGCGTGCTGGTGTTATTTTGCCAGATTTGAACGACCTAAAAAGGAAAAAGGCTATTTTAAGACCGTGAGCGCCTTTGGGTTGGACATCAATCGTTCCGCAAGGCCAAGATTCCGCTTTCATCATATGGTGAGTATCAATTTATTCAGATTTGTTGGATGAGAGTGCACCAAAAGTGAGGGCAGGGTCTTGCGCGCCCCTCGCCCTCCAAATTTACAAGTTCAGGCAGAAGGACGGATTCTTCACGTCAAATGGGTACGTACTGCGTCGCCCCAGCTCACTCAGGTGGAGCTGAGGGAATTATCTGATCATCAGATAAAAAAACTGGATCCGATAAGATCCAGGCTTGTACTAGCTCAACTTTGCAACCTGACCGTTTTTATGCGGCCGAAACGCGAGCCAAAGAAAATTTTTCTCCCCACGGATTTTTTGCGACGTCTCCGCAGATATGCGATGGAGATCCGTCAGCTGTATAGCTCCTAAATGCTGATCACTGCCTTGCATCAGCCCGTTGATGAACGTGGTCTTGAATGAAGGGCATGCTTGCTGTATGCACGGAAGTGTGCTCCTTCCCTCCCGCCGACTGCCCACTGCCCACCATCCAACGAAAAAGGATGGGGACTGGGCGTCTCAGCCTAAATCAATCGTCATACCACACACTCGGATTTAATGCAGATGATTTATCCGAGCGTGCCTTGCAAGAGCTTATCCTACCTGGTCGGCCGACGGTGAGTCTCCGTACTTACAATGCGTGCAGCTGGTTCTTGATGTTTGAGCTCGTACTGGGTTGACTCACTTTCAACGACATTATCTTGACCAAAATTAAGTTGATGAAGGCGATGATAGGTTCTCCTTCTTGCTGGCGTACCGTGGAAAATTCGACAGAGATCTCGTCGTTGAAAAGGATTAAGTAAACGGCGACAGCTTTAGCGCGGCAACCGCGACCGTGCCTAACCTAAAACAGGACGAAGACGACGACGACGACGACGACGACGACGACGAGGAACTCTTACTCCGTACTCTTTCACTTTCACTTTCCCTTTCCCTTTCCCTTTCCCTTTACAAAATTGCACCGACGTCACTCGCCTCGCAGCCATCGTCACGGCCCTCGTCCCAACCCCACCTCCTTCTTCCTCGACCTGGCGTCAATCCTGGGCGTGCCTCTGTATACTTGCTCGCATCTGCCAATCCTGTTCCCCGTCCCGGCTCTACATACCTGCAACGGTAACATCAGGTGGACCGACCCCAAGTCGTGGTCGTCATGCTCGGTGCACGCCAGTTGGAGCCTCGCTGAATAATTGCCGTCTTCTTACAGGCCGAGACCACGTCCGCCGCAAATGCAGGCGTCAACGTACCGCAACCACTCCGTATTCGATTCATCTCAAACGGAAAAACGCTCTCCTGCGCGGATAATCAAGTTGCTGATTGGTTGTACTAGTTGGTTGACCAGGTTCGACTATCCGCTTCCACGCATAGGAGGTCTTAATCTGGATACGGCTCCATCTAATTCACAGGCCCCAAGCTGGCACGACTCTAATTCTATTTGGAGTAGGCAGAGGAGAAAGCGGTGGCTGATGTGTAATGTCAGTGGTTGAGAACCCATTTTCTCGCTGGCCATAACAGGGAATTTCCCTCTACGACATGAAGTCTATCAACATTGACGTGCTCAGTGTTGTCAAAAGCCAATACGTTCACGGTTGAATTTTGATTCACCATATTACGAAGCACTTTTTTACTTTTTTACATTTCTCGATGTCCTCCTCTGCGGAGCAACGACAACACAATGGACCATGAGGGTTTGTCAATATGCAATCCCAACCCTCAACAGCTAGCCGGCCCGCAGCTGTTGCACCATCTTGTCACCTCGACCATTGATACAACAGCAATAGAGTATCTCAGTGAAGATAAACGGACGCTGTATTCATATAGATTTCTCCAAGAAGCGTCCGACAAGCTCTCGCGGCTCATTAGCTTTTTACATGCCGGATTAGATCAAGATGCAGACATTGTTGTTCCCATTTTGATGCCTCAGTGCGCTCATCTTTACATCTCTCTGCTTGCTATACTGAAATCCGGTGGTGCATTTTGTCCCTTGAATCTTGATGCCCCTTCTGAGAGGCTACAGTTCATTCTGAAAGATGTATCAGCTAAGATAGTGCTGGTTACACGGCAAGTTGCAAACCATTTACCTTCAGATTGCGCCGCCAAAGTTGTCATTGTCGACGATACAATCTCTCAATTAGACTACAGCGATGAGTCAAGCCGAATACCAACACCAGACTCCCTGGCCTATGTTATGTACACCTCAGGATCGACGGGCACGCCCAAAGGGGTTGGTCTTTCTCATAGAGCGGCAACACAAGCCCTCCTCGCCCACGATAAACACATTCCTGAGTTTTCGAGATTTCTGCAATTTGCGGCACCGACCTTTGACGTTTTTGTTTTCGAGACTTTCTTCCCCTTATTTCGAGGAGCCACACTGATTGCAGTGAAGAGGGAAGAGATGTTGAGTGACCTTCCGGCTGTCATGCGGCTTATGGACGTTGACGCCTGCGAACTTACACCAACAGTCGCAGGAGGCCTTTTAAAGATGCGGAAAAACGTCCCAAAGCTTCGATTGTTATTGACTATTGGTGAGATGCTGAAAATGCCCGTCATACAGGAATTTGGTGGCGGTGCCGAAAGTGAGAGTTTACTGTGGGCTTTGTATGGACCGACAGAAGCCACGATACATTGGTAAGATGTACTGGGTATTTTCTTGATTGGCCGAGGCGACTGATTATATATGTCTTTACAGTACTTTGCAACCGAGCTTGCCATCGACATCGTCGCCGGGCAACATTGGGCTGCCACTCGACACTGTTTCGTGCTTTGTCATTAAACCGTCACACTCTTTCGAGGAGAGTCAAGAATTCATTATTCTCCCCAAAGGTGAAGCTGGAGAACTTGCCTTAGGAGGTCATCAACTTGCACGAGGATACATCAATCGACCTGAACAGACAGGCTGCGTTTTCATTAACTCTCCGTATGGCAGAGTTTATCGCACTGGAGACAGAGCAATCATGAATGAGAATGGCACGCTAGAATGCCTAGGCCGTTTGTCCGATGGCCAAGTAAAGCTTCGTGGTCAGCGAATCGAACTCGGCGAAATTGAGCACGCTGCTTTACGAGCTCCTGGATGCCATGGCGCCAGTGCTGCAGTGGTGTCTTCCAACTTAATTCTCTTCTGCGCGGTGGATTACGAAGTATCCGGAACGACCATCGAAGACAACTGCAAATTGTGGTTACCCAAGTACATGGTCCCGAACGAAATTGTCTTGATGGATGAGTTTCCCCGGCTTCCCAGTGGTAAAGTCGACTTAAAGACGCTCAAACAAGACTTCATCACGAAAAGAGCAACTGCCATTGCTGAGACAGAGGTGTATGATGAAATAAAAAAACCCCGAATCAGAAAAATTATGCAGATTGTTTCGGATACTTTGAACCTCAAAGTCAACATGCAGTCAGTCCTTACGGCTGCTGGAATAGATTCACTCTCCGCCATCAGGCTGGTATGCGCCTTTCGAGATAATGGGTTCTATATTTCGGTCCCAAAACTGCTGAACTCTCGGAATCTGGAAGCTATATGCAGTCAATTGGAAGAGAAAGCCGAGATTGATCGGGCTTCACAAGACGTTGCAATCGAACACGGGCAATCCGCCTCCATCTTGGCAACTTTATCGGATGAAATTTACCTGCATGGTGCCTCACGTCCCATTGAATATGCCATGTTCTGCACTCCGCTACAATTAGCTATGCTGGCCGAGACAACGCAAAACCCGACACTCTACTGCAATGAGATCTTATTGCGCACCGTACGCGACGTTCCAGTAACGGCTCTGGCTGATGCTTTTCAAAGTGTCATTCAAATGAATGAGGTGCTTAGAACTGGATTTGTGCACCGGGCAGGGCGGCACATCTCTGTCGTATTCTCGGCTCCCGAGCCCAGCCAAGTTGCCATTTTGTCACAACCTGAACGCGGTTTCACAATGGATAAAGCAGACGACTTCCTACACCCTTTCAGGGTTCAGTTGATACCAAATTCAGAAAGCGGAACTGTTGATATTCTTATACAAGCGCATCATGCGATTTATGATGGATGGTCAATGGACATGCTTCTTTCCGATGTTTCCCAGCTTGTGTCGAAAAAGTCTACGCCCCAGCGTTTACAATTTGATCGTGTTGCCTGCTTCCAAAATTGTGACAAGAATGCGTCAAAAGACGAGTCGCGGGCCTTTTGGAGCGAGGCTTTATTGGGGTGGAACAAATTTCCTTTTCCAAAGCTCCTTGGCCGACCTGCAGCAAACGAAATCAACACCCATAGCACTTTTCTGGACTTTTCTAGATCATCTGTGACGGAAATGACACAGAAGCATGAGATAAGTCCTCAAGTCTTGTTCCAAGCTGCGCTGGTTATGGCTTGGCAAGGTGTTACGGGCCAGGCTGATGTCTTGGTTGGCTCTGTGCTTTCGGGTCGCACCATTCCCGTCGACGGCATAGAAGGTATTATTGGCCCCTGCGTTGCATCTATGCCTTTGAGAGTAGATGTGGACAGTATGACAGCGAACATTGATGTTTTGAGGAACATTCACACGAAAAATCGCTTGATAATGGAACATTGCGATCTGCCACTTTATGAAATTGGTAAATTGGCAGGACTCAGGCCCAGCGAATCTTTGTATGATGTTTTGTTCGTATACCAGCAGTCACTGTATGATTTTCAAGTTGAAGATGGAATCATGCGGCAAATTGAACACATCGACAGAATTGAGACAAAACTACTGATTGAGGTCGAGCCCCGGACTACCGGCTTTTATTTGCAAATCACATATCATTCCGCCTTCGTTAACCATGATTTCGTGGACCAGTTTTCTCGACAAATTCAACAGCTCAGCTCTCAAATTCTCAATGACCCAAGTGGAATGCTTGCATCACGAGGAGTCCTTGGAGATTGTAAGAAGTCGGTGTACAGCGCCAAGGTCGAAAGTGACGAAGAGCGAAATGAAGTAGCTACTCTATTCGATGAATCAGCAGAGCGCAACCCGGGCGCTGAAGCATTACGGATTGTAACCTCGGTTGAAGGCGATCGCTTTAAAGTTACGACGATGTCTTATATGGCCCTGTCTCAAGCAGCGAACAGGACAGCTCGTTTCATCCATAACAATGGCGCGGAGGTTGGCGATATAATTGCTATACTCATGAACAAATCTGCAGCCCTGTACACGACAATATTGGGGACCCTAAAAGCAGGATGTGCGTACCTACCGATTTTACCAAATACTCCGGCCCATCGCGTGAGAGAGATTTTGCGAAAATCCCGGACCAGGTACTGTCTTGTTGATAATGCTGTGGATGGGTGCCATATCTTCTCAGACATGGTCACGGTCCTGAACATCAATAATGATTCTTTATCTTCATTAGCAGCGGACAAAGTAACTATACACTCAAACGCTGATAGGCTTTCATACGTCATTTTCACGTCTGGAACCACGGGAGTTCCAAAAGGCGTTGCTGTGACACAACGGAACCTCGCGAGCAACATTGCGCACTTGGGCAAAATTTACCCAAAATTATCGACTCGCCCTCGCTTACTGCAAGCCTGCTCTCATGCTTTTGACGTTTCTGTGTTTGAGATATTTTACGCATGGCACGCCGGCATGAGTCTTTGCGCTGCGGATAACGACACTCTCTTCAGGGACTTGGAACATGCCATTAGAGAGCTTGACATTACACATCTGAGTCTAACACCAACCGTCGCGTCTCTGGTAGACCCCAAAAATGTACCCCAAGTTGAGTTCCTCGTCACAGCTGGCGAACCTATGACCTCATCAATTCTTCAGAAGTGGAACTCGCTTTTGTTCCAAGGCTACGGTCCTTCTGAGACAACAAATATATGCAGTGTCAAAAGGATGTCTCATGGGGATCACATTGAGCATTTGGGCTGGGTATTCCCAAACACATCCGTTGCTGTGCTCAACCCTAACACACTCGATGTTTTACCATTGGGCTGGGTAGGGAGTTCTGCTTCGGTGGCAGTCAAGTGGCGAGTGGGTACCTCAATGACGATGTATTGACGGCTCAGAAGTTTATAGAGCACCCTTCACTCGGCAGAATATACCGTTCAGGGGATATTGGACGAATGCTTCCAGACGGTTCGTTGTTGATCAGTGGGCGACTAGACGATCAGGTCAAACTTCGTGGGCAGCGTATTGAGGCAAGCGAGATAAACAGTATTTTGACAAATACGAAATTGGTGGCGGACGCAGTGACTATTTTGACCCACAGCAACCGGAGTCAATCGGAACAATTAGCCACATTCTACACGTCACATGAAGTGGCTGAAGTTGTAAGAGAGGCGCCGGTGAACCCCGTTCTTCATCGGACGTTAATGGCAACTTTGAGAACGCGGTTGCCATCGTACATGATTCCCACATATCTCATACCGGTTTCAGGGATTCCGAGGACGTCGAGTGGAAAGATGGACAGGCTCGCCTTGAACCACTACTTTGTAGGTCTTGGAAAGGAGTACCTTGAAAGAGTATCTGAAAATTTGTCAGGACTTGAAGATGAGGGTGAATGGTCCGACCACGAGAACGTTATCGCGGACGCCATGGCTGAATCGTGTAATATTCCGCGAAGCGAGATAGGAAGATGGACTCCTTTTCCGGCCCTCGGTATTGATTCAATTTCTGCAATTGGTTTCTCCAGATTGTTGAGCGCCCGCACTGATCGTCAGGTTCCAATATCCGCTATCCTCCGGAACTCTACAGTGGCCCAACTAGGTCAGACTCTGAACCAAGAAAGCGTTGCGACAACCGATGGCAGATTACACAGGACACGAAGACTGATGGAGAGCCTCAATATCGAAGTCGAAAGCACAATAAAGAAACATTGCCTGGACGTCGAGTCCGTCTGGCCTTGTGTTCCATTGCAAGAGGCAATGCTGTTGCAAGGCCAAAAGAGCTATTACAACAAATCGCTTCTGCGACTGCACATTTCTCCAAAGGCAATGCAGTGTTACTGGAAAGAGGTCTCGAGAAGACATGGTATTTTGAGGACATGCTTTATGACGACAACGAATTTATTGTATCCAATAGCGCAAGTCGTTCTACGAGAATGGTGTATGCCATGGAAAACATTCGAGGTCACTGTACCATCGCTGGAGGGTGCATCAAGAGACCACCTCGAGTCTCTCCCGGAACCTCTCAATTCTCTGACACCCCCTTGCTCGTTAGCTCTAATCAGGTACAAAGGATCAAATTTTCTATCCTTTATTTGCCATCATGCTCTGTATGACGGTATCGCCATTGAAAACCTTTGGAGAGAAATAGAATCAATGGCTCATGGGCGCGACCTGCCGGCATCTGTTCCGTACGGGCCATTTATCCAGGAGGCACTGAGCCTACCACCCGACGTCGAGACTTTCTGGCGAAACGAGTTCCTTGGATTCGAGGGATCCCCAGATTAGCTCAATCGACACGCCTCGGCCTCAATCAATGTACACACACCGTTTCCATCGATCTAAGTTTTAAAGAACTTCAGCAGAAGACTAGATCATTCAGTGTATCGTTGTTGGCGCTGTGTCAAGCATCATGGGCCGCCGTTCTTTCGTGCGTATTCGGGAATTCAGACGTCGCTTTTGGAAATGTTGTCAGTGGTCGAACGCTTGCGATTGAGAATATTGACAGACTGGTTGCTCCCTGTTTCAACACCATACCTTTACGTATAGACATCTCGAGAAGCGCACAGAACATAGATCTCGTGAAGGCATTCCAGAATCTCAACTCCCGGCTGCTGCCTTACCAGTTTTCACCACTTAAGCTAATTCAAAAGGTTGTGGGAGCGCGACGTCGAAATTTGTTCAACACACTCTTTCTCCTACAACAGCCGCTCAGAGACATGGATAAAAGTGTCTGGACGCTCGAAGAAGATTCTGGAAACATGGATGTTCCCATCGTCTGCGAAGTTATCCCGTGTCCGAATCTGAACTCGGTCTTTATGAACTTGCATTACGATATGGACATGGTCACAAACGAGGTTGCTTCTGCTATATCCGATATATTCAAACTCGTGTTACGAGCGATAGTTTTGAGTCCGTACGATGCAGTACCGACGCGATCTTCTTTGCCTGCATCTTGTCTTGAAACATTGAGCAGTCTCGTCATCAGAAGAGAAAGAAGGGATGAATCTGAATCATTAACGAAGGCACATACAGATTGGTCCGATCTAGAACAAAAGATTCGCCAGACTATTGCCAGCATTTCAGTCACCTCTGAACATGCTATCAACCGGCAGACTACAATATTTCAACTGGGGCTTGATAGTATTAATGCGGTTCAAATCGCATCAGTATTGCGAGCACAGGATTTATCGGTATCCTCCTCAGATGTGGTCGAATGCGCTAGCTGCGAGAAATTGGCAGCTCGCATTATTCACAACGCCGGAAACCATCGTCTTGAAAATTTGAACATAAATTTCGCGAGCTATCGACAAGAAGTGATTCCAGAAATACTCGAGAAAGTATCGTCAGGTTCAGACATAGAAGCAATACTGCCATGTACCAGTCTACAAAACGCTATGATTTCAGGATTTCTCAATTCAGTCCAGGGGCATTATCTCAACTTTCTGACTTATAAAGTCCGAAGTGACACAAATCTCTGCCGCCTCGAGGATGCTTGGAATCGCCTTCAGCAATGCCACCCAATGCTGCGCACAGGCTTCGTGTCCACGTCGCAACCCGAAAGCTCTTTCAGCATGGTCCGATGGAAAGAAAACTCAATCGAATGTCCCGTTAGAATATTCCAGGAACATGACTGCGAAAAGTTTGACGTCGCGAAATGGAAAGAGGGGTCGAGATTGGTTATGACGGAGAATCCTGGCCAACTTCTTTGGAGGGTGGCACTGGTAGAAAGCGGAAGCACAGCGACGATGCACATCGCTTTTCACCATGCCTTATATGACGCAAGCTCTCTTGGCGACATGTTGCATGGGCTGTCTCAGATTCTGAAAGGAAACAAGTGCAATTTCACGCAGATTGAGCCCGCATTGACCCAGTTGCTACTACGGACACGATATCAAGCTCCCGAAACACAAAGGTTCTGGGAGAATCAGGCCGAAAAGGCTGTTGTAAACAGGTTTCCCACCATGACTCCGTTACGTGAGGAGTGTTGGAGAACAGTAACTTGCAATAACACCTTGTCAATGACCATGGCTGATGTCCAAGCGGCTACCAAGACGATCGGAGTATCGATGCAGGCTGTGTTACAAGCAACTTGGGCTCGATTATTGTCTTCTTACGTAGGAGAAAGCTCTGTCATCTTTGGCGTTGTGTTAGCGGGACGAGACACGGATGAGACCGCAATGGCTCCGTTCCCGTGTCTGACAACAGTGCCTGTTATAGCTGATACGACATCTTCCAACAGCGAAATGATGAAGAACATGATGGATTACAACTCTGAATTACATAAACACCAGTTTGCGTCCTTAGCAAGCATCCAAAAATGGCTAGGTCATCCAGGCACCCCAGTATTCGACACGATCCTAGTTTACCAGAAAATACGACCCTCTCCGTCAGACACAGACTGGGATCTTGTTTCAGATGAGCCATCTGTTGAATACAATGTTTCTCTAGAAGTTGAACCAATGAATAATGGTGAGCTTTGCATTCGGTTGACCACTTGTACTAATGTTGTCCCGATTGAACAAGCAGAGCTTCTGCTTCGTCAGTTCAACGCCACGCTGGTACAGCTTGTCAGCACACCAAACGGAACGGATTGTGAACTATACAGGACTTGCCCGGAGATATTCTCAATCACACCGGCACAATTTTCATCATTACCAGCCCCGGTAAACTTCGTCCATCAATTTGTTGAGCAAAAAGCCGAATCGCACCCAAATGCTTCGGCTTTGGAATTCGTTGAGTCATTAAACGACACGTTCAGTAACCCAAGAATTTGGACTTACAGACAACTAGACGAAATTGGAAACCAAGTTGCGCATCTTTTAGCAGAGACAACGGCCAGTGGAGATATCGTGGCCGTCCATTTCTCCAAATGTCCTGAAGCATATTTCTCTTTCTTGGGAATATTAAAAGCTGGGTGCTCGTTTGTTGCTCTTGATCCAAGTGCTCCCATTGCAAGGAAACATTTCATCCTTCAGGACTCAAAGGCACTGTGTCTCTTGACCAATGGTTCTTTCGACGTCGAACCCGGACTCGACATTACAATTGTGAAAATTGTTGATGAGAAGCTGGCGTCGTACCCAACCAGTCGCGTAATTCACGAAAAACAACTTTCGCCACGGGATACTTGCTACTGTTTATATACTTCAGGAACTACCGGGACACCCAAGGGATGCGAAATCACGCACGAGAATACGGTTCAGGCACTGATGGCGTTTCAGAACTTGTTTCAAGGACACTGGCAGCATGACTCTCGTTGGTTGCAGTTTGCTGCTTTTCACTTCGACGTATCTGTTCTCGAACAGTACTGGAGCTGGTCTGTTGGCATCACTGTCGTCGCAGCACCGAAAGAGCTGATCCTTGACGACCTTGTCGGTTCCATCAACAAACTTGCGATCACCCACATAGACTTGACACCAAGTCTAGCGCGACTGACCCATCCAGATGACCTTCCGAGCCTTTGCAAAGGAGTATTCATTACTGGCGGAGAACAACTGAACCAAGAGATCCTGGATGTCTGGGGACCGAAAGCTGTGATATACAATGCCTATGGGCCTACAGAAGCAACGATTGGGGTCACGATGTACCAACGAGTTCCTGTAAATGGTCGCCCCAGCAACATTGGAAAGCAGTTCCCGAATGTGGGATCTTATGTATTCCATAGTGGTACGGAGAGGCCTGTTTTGAGAGGAGGAGTGGGCGAGTTGTGCGTGTCAGGCAAACTTGTCGGCAAAGGATATCTGCATCGCCCACAACTCACAAGGGAAAGATTTCAAGTACTTTACGAGTTCTCTGGAGAGAAGATATATCGTACTGGAGATCTGGTGAGAATACTCTACGACGGATGCTTTGACTTTCTTGGCCGAGCCGATGATCAAGTGAAGCTTCGCGGACAACGCCTAGAAATAGGCGAGATCAATCACATATTGTGCAGCGAGACCCCGGGGATCCAAGGTGCGGCTACTCTTGTCATACAACATGGTGGCAAGGACGTTCTTGTTGCTTTTCTTGCAGGAGTCAGTGACCATGTTCCGACAAGTCTTCGCATTGTGGATGGCAGGGGCGATCTGGCGGGTAAAGCCCGAGCTTCGTGCCATGAAAATCTACCTGGCTATATGGTTCCGACATACTTCATTGTGTTGACATATATTCCGTTATCATCTAACAATAAAGTCGAGGTCAAAGCGCTGAAATCCTTATTCATGAGTTTGGATCAACAGGATCTTATGAAGTTTACCGGCCGGGACCCTTCGGCGTTGAACAAACCGCTTGATACTCACGTCTTGCACCTTGTGATCAAAGTGCTAGCAGCATTTGGAAGCGTACCCGAGGATCAAATTTCAGAAACCACCAGTGTATTTGACCTCGGAGTCGATTCAATTTCCGCTCTACAATTATCAACAGTCTTGAAGAAGAACGGCATCATAGGAGCAACGCCAGCCTTACTAATTCGCACCCCTATTATCTCCGACCTTGTAAGGGCAGTACTCAACGATCAACAAATACAACACGCAGGCACCGATGCGAGAGCAGTACATCAAATGTTGCAAGCATGGAAGCACAAGCATCAAAATTTCATCTGCCACGACTTGAATGTTGACCCAGACGATATCGAATACATCACACCTTGCTCACCCCTCCAAGAAGGAATGATATCGGCAGCTCTATCAGCGGACTCATCACATCCGTACTTCAACTGGTTTGATATACAGCTTCCAGCTGACACATCAATGACCACTGTACGTCAAGCTTGGGAAAAGACCATTCAAGATCATTCAATACTGCGATCAGTTTTTGTGAAAACTACCGACGGATACTTTCAGGTTGCAATGAGTCGAGCCAGGGACTGCTGGCGCTCTACATCTGTTGCGCATCGCGATGAAAGTAACACATTTTTTGATCGTATGTTTTCCCAGTGGATTACTGACAATGCTTCGAACATTCTATCACCACTTCGATTCATTCATGTGTCAGGTCCCGACAAGCAAGAACTGAGGCTTCTCATTTTCCACGGACTCTATGATGGAAACAGCATTGAGCTCATGAATGACTACGCGTCACAAAGTTACAAAGCAGAAGCCCCTGCATCTGGTCCAAGTTTCGTCGATGCTCTTTGTCGCGGTCCATTGCAAAACTTTGGACTCTGTCAACCATTCTGGAAAGAGCACTTGAAAAATTGGCGGTTTAGTCCTATACGGAGGAAGACTTCCCGTCTAGACAGCTTGGAACAGATTATTTCCTTGTCTGGAGTGTTCCCGATTGAGGCTCTGGAAGATCTGCGAAAGGAAAGTAATGTGACACTCCAAGCGATAGTTCTCTCAATATGGACAGTCGTATTGCAGAGCTTTATGTCACAGCCGCTTACCTTGGGCATTGTCGTTGCCGGAAGAGCCATCGACCTGCCACATATTGAGAACACCATCGGACCTCTTTTCAACACCATTCCTTTCTTCAACGAGAGCCTAAACAATGTGACTTGGAAAACCCTGGTTCAGAAATGCCATCAGTTCAATGCTGACACGCTCCCATTTCAACATGTACCGCTCAAGGACATTCAGAAGTGGTGCTCAAAAGGCCGCCCTTTGTTTAGTAGCTTGTTTGCTTTTCAAATAGAGAAGCCGGGATCGATGAACATGTCAGCACCATGGACGTTTACCGAGGGGAGATCAAGCAGTGTTGAATATCCGCTTGCATTCGAAGCGAATCGAACTGCGGATGGAAATCTGACGATCCGTTTAGTTGCCCGTGACGGGGCTGCTGACCATGACACGTTGGGGCAGATGCTCGATCATTTCAGTGAACTCGTGTCGACGATTCGGCCGGATACCGTACTAGCGACACCCTCGCTCTCAATGGCCGCAGGCAACAACATGGATGGCGGCGATGCCCTCGGTAGGGTAATGCCAGCAAAGATGCAATCGGACTGGACCCCTACAGCTTCTGTACTCAGAGCAGAGTGTTGCGTTCTGGCCAACGTCGCTCTTGAAGAGATCAAACTTGAGACTTCAGTTCTCGAACTTGGTCTCGACAGCATTGATGCAATCAAGATCTCAGCCAGACTGGCGAAAAGAGGCATACACCTAACTGCCTCGAATATCACTCGGCTACAGACAATTTCGGCCATGGCTACGGCAGCCGTGTCTGTAACGTCAGGTGGCGAAGATTGCACACCAGTCGATTCTGTCTTGCCTGAGATTCAGGGCCGTCTCCAATCCTATTTGCAGGGAAAGGGTGTGGACTTGGACACAGTGGAGCTTGTTTTACCACCGACTTCTCTACAACAGTCCATGGTTGCTGGGATGATTGAATCCGATTTCGAATGGTACTTCAACCATGATGTACTAGAACTCGATGTATCCATCGACATTCTGAAGCTTAAAGATGCTTGGGTGGAGGTCGTTGCATCGTCACCAATTCTGCGGACTGGTTTCCTGGAAGTTGACGACAGTCACATCGACGCGGCTTACTGCCAAGTCGTTTTCAAAGAAAAAGCATAACTGTCCAATTCGAAGAGATGTCCGACACCACAAGGCTTCAAGACATAATCTCGGAAGCTCGAGACAGAGCACGGCAAGGGCAAGGGTTGGAAAACCTTGTTCAAGTAGCGCTGGTTTCGGCACCCGGCAAAAACTATATGGTTATCTCGATGGCTCATGGAATATACGACGGGTGGTCCTTGGGCCTCTTGCATGATGACCTGAAAGCGGCATATCAGGGAAAGCTACAGTCGCGAAAATATTGGCAGATTCTGACCACTCGCCCTGTGCTCTGTATGGGCTCTGACACTGATGACTTCTGGAAGACATATCTCTCTAATGCCCGCCCGACTATCTTCAAAGAAAGACAAACACTGCCTACAAACCATGATTTGGGAGCTGTGTTTAGAAAGGAGAATACAGCCTCTCAATCCATGTCCAAGATTTCAGGCTTTTGTAGGCGAAATTCGCTCAGCTTGCAGTCATTGTGCACAGCATGCTGGGCAGCGGTTGGGGCATACCTCTCAAAGTCACTGGATACAGTGTTCGGAGTGGTTCTCTCGGGGAGAGATTTTGATGGCGCAGATGAGCTGATGTTTCCCACCATGAACACGGTTGCTGTTCGGTCTATTATTCACGGCACCACAACGGCCTTCCTCAAATACCTGGAATCATGCTTAGCGGACATAAGAACTCATCAAGGAGTTCCTCTCCGCGAAGCGCAGGCGGCCGCAAAGCTCGGAGGCCAACAGCTCTTCAATTCATTGTTCATTTTGCAAAAGTCTCGAGAAGACGCTTCCTCTGAATCCATGTGGAAGTCGATTTACGGGCTTTCCGCTGTTGAGTATCCAATATGCGTTGAAGCAGAGACGGCTGGGGACACACTGAAATGGCGAATCGCCTGCAAGGAGCAATTCTTCTCCGAAAACGACACAGAGGACATACTAAACAATCTAGAGCAAGCTTTACAATTCTTTCTGGACTCACCGGAAGAAGAGGTTCTATCCTTCCACAATCGTTCGGTGTCTATTTGCGGTTTGCCAAATAGAGTCATAGTCGACTCCTCGTCAGCCAGTGCGAAGAATGCCCTCGCCGTCACGCAGCATAGCGCTCAACATACATCATTTGTTTGGGATGAGACCTCCAGCCGCATTCGCGCTGTACTGTCCGAGGTCTCAGCTGTTCCTGCAGAGTCCATTCTTCCCACGTCCACACTCTATCATCTCGGCCTAGACTCCATCTCCGCAATCAAAGTCTCGCTGCTGCTAAGGAAGGCCAACATTCATCTCAAACCACGGGAACTCTTGCAGGCAAGCAGCATCATGGAAATGACAACGAGCATCGAACCAGACCAAACCTCGGAGGCAAAGACACTCGTGACCTTGGAAGACTGGAATCTTCCCGCATCTGTCTCCCATGACAACCTCTTGGGCCAACTCAATGTCGGGATGCAAGCCGTCGAGGCTATCTTGCCCGCAACAGGTCTGCAGGTATACATGCTCAGTGCTTGGCAAAATTCCAATGGGTCGGTGTTCTTTCCCCAGTTCTGTTACGAAGTGTCCCGAAAGTACACACACAATCAACTCATCGCTGCATGGGATTCGGTAGTCGAGTCTGTCCCGATGCTGCGAACTCACCTGGTATCCACTGGAGCACACGATGTGCCATGGGTGCAAATTATCCTCAGAGCGGGTTCACTCTCGGCAATCGACTCTTGCCATCAATTTGTTGCTCTGCAAGTCAAAGACAGTCCATCTCAGCAGTCATGGCTACTCAACCTCACTATCCACCATGCATTGTATGACGCCTTCAGCTTGCCCGCCATCATGCGCCTCTACCATGCTTTTCTCGTCCAGAATGCGACTTCCTCCGAACGGGCAAACGGCATTGACATTTCGAATTGGAAGCAATTCTCAATACGACCAACACTCAAGGCGCGAATAGATGCCAGAAAACAGTTTTGGCTGGACTATCTGAAGGGTCATCAGCCTCCCACAAATACAGAGGACAGGCTCCCTGTGCAAGTGCAATCCCCTCAAAGAGTCGACGGCCGAGTGTCCCATCTCCGCAAGCAAGCTCTACACGACGTACATGAGTTACGAAAGCACGCATCCTCCCTAGGCATTGGCCTCCAGTCCCTATTCTTCGCCGCCCTCGCCCAGACTCTCTGTCGTCGTCAGAGCACTGAACCGGCCCAGGCCCGCCCACAGACCGTCGTATTCGGCGTGTATCTCGCGAATCGAGCCGCGCAGCCTGGAAATCTACATGCGGCATACCCGACGCTAAACCTGGTTCCTATACAAGTGAAAATCATAAAAGACAGTCATCTCACGACCACTGCCGTGGCAATCCACAGAGACCTCCAGCTCATACAAACTGACGGCAGGGCAGAGGTCGGACTTTGGGAAATCTACAACTGGACGGGTATCCAGATCGACATGTTTATCAACTTCTTGTCTCTCCCCGACGATGAGAGCGACATCGTTCTCACTGAGAATGATTTCTGTCGTAAAGCGGACATGGATCAGCCCGTGAATCCTACAAAGTCTGTGGAACTCTTGAACCAGCCCTGGTTGCAGAACAATGTGGTCAAAAACGCATATCCCGTGAGAACCCCTCCATTCCGCCGGGTTTCTTTCTCTGTCACTCTTTCATACTGACTCTATTCGATGTGCTAGGCGTCTACGGATATTGAAGTATCTGTCCACGGGCAAAGCTTCGATATCGGCATTTTCGGCTCTACACAATGTGTGTCTCATGACGGAGCACCACAGATAGTGGATCACATCGTACAGTATTTGAAGGGGGTCAAGGAAGTAGGTTAGAGATACATGTGCAGATACGCAAAGTTGGGGAGGAGCTTCGCTATGCCTTTTACAGTTTTGTTCATTTACACAATTTCTATCAATTGGCTTGGTTGACTCTTGTTTACGCAAGAACAGTAGATTACTCGAGAGGCGGGTCGCGACATGCATCTCATTTGAGGAAATAGGACAGGTTTTTGCCATGTTGACGACTTGTGAAATCATGGAGTGCCAGAAGATGTAATCGCCAGGTTGTAAGGCGGGCAGGGGCACCAGCCTGCTATGTAGAAAGAGATGGGGGTGCCAGCAAAAGATCACCCTGAGTGAGGCCTTGTCGTTTTCAAGGAGATGAATATTACTGGCAGCTCTGCAGCCAATTTCACCGCCAATCAGACGGTTGGACAATCAGACTCCACGGGGAAGATGGCCTCTTTTTCTCCTTCGTTTGACATTTTTCATCGTTGACTCGGCATCACCTTGCATGGTTTGGGGGGTGATGAAGAGCGCGCACAATTTCAAGACGGCTGGCTGAGCTGCCAGGACCAAGCCGTTGAGGTTTTTAAAAAAATTGGGACCTTTCATCATCAAGATTAGACACCACTGAGTCCAGGCACAGAGACCTACGTAGCATCATGACAATACACTTGTGTGTCAATTATTTGAAAGGCTGCTGTGTTCAAACGGAGCGGCAAATGGCAAAGTTTTGGCGCCTTTGCCTTTGTTACATGAGAATATCTGTTTCCTTCCTTTCATGAGTCATTGGCGGTTCTACTATGCATGTACAAGCAACCTTCTCAAAACAATGATATCCAAAATCCAACAACGCCTGGAGAATTGCCACTTGCAGGGGCCAAAGGCTAAGAAGAAGAAGGGAAAAAAAGCCCAGCGTGTCAGCCATGCAAAGACAAGAATTCTTTCTAGCCATCCAACGTTGCATCGGTCGACGACTTTTTTCTTACATGGTAATTGTACCACTCATACGCCAAGTGCGGCTCGATTACAGTCTGGCGGGCTTTTGAGCGGGCTTCCATCCCTCCTCGCTGGCAATCAACTCAGCAGCACGCTCACCAATGCAAAGAACTGTGATCATGGGATTGATGGTGGGCATTTCAGGGAAGATGCCAGCGTCAGCAATACGCAGGTTCTTGATGCCACGAACCTTCAGCTCGGGATCAACGACGGCAGATTCGTCTTTGGCAATGTCACCCATCTTAGTGGTACCGGCGGGGTGATAGACGGTGTGTGCAGCGCGACGAGCGTACTCGCTAATCTCCTCGTCTGTCTGCGCTTTGGAGCCAGGGGCAACCTCCTCCTTGAGCCATTCCTTGAAGGGGCTTGTCTTGGCAATCTTACGAGCAGCCTTGATACCAGCAACCAAGGTGGCGGCATCGTAGCCCTCGGGGTCGGTGAAGTACCGAAAGTCCAGGGCAGGCTTCGCGGCAGGGTCGGCCGAGGTGAGGAAGACGCGGCCACGAGACCGAGCACGGGGGATGTTGGGGGTCATGCAAAAGGCGTAGCCATCCTTGACGATTGGATAGCCCAGTCGCGCAGTGTTGAGACAGAAGGGAATCTGGTAACAATGCATCATGATATCAGCAGCGTCGCCGTCTTTGCCTGCAGCGTTTGTGGGCTCGCGGCGAAGGAAGACACCAGCGTCCGAGTCCATGGTGGTCTGGTTGGCGGGAACAGGTTTGGAGAGCTCCCACATGATGATGGTCTCTGGATGGTCAATCAAGTTCTCGCCGACGCCAGGAATGTCCTTGACAACGTCGAGGCCCAGGCTTTCGAGCTGGCCACGAGGTCCCAAGCCAGAGTGCAGCATGAGGCGCGGGGTGTCAATGGCACCAGCAGCAAGAATGACCTCGTTGCGAGGCTTGAGAAGAATCTTCTGGCCTCCGGCAGTAAAGATGGAAACGCCGGTAGCAACGTCGTTCTCGACAACAATCTTGTTGACCCAAGCCTTGGTGAGAATTGTCAAATTAGGTCGTCGCTCCTCGCCGCGAAGGATGGGGTGGATGTAGGCGACAGACGCACTGCTGCGGTAACCATTGTCCGGGTTGTAAGAGATGGACAAGAAGCCGGCGCCCTGAGTCAGCTGGCCCTTGGTGCGAATCTCCTCATTGAAGTCGGGGATGATGGGAATGTCAAAGGCCTCGGAGCAGGCCTTGACCCAGTCCTTGCAAAGCTGGTTGCGGTGACGGGCGTGGACTGGCTGGAAGGTGTTGCGCAGATTGTCGGCATGGCGCATCATGGTGTCGAAGTCCCAGCCCTTGCAGCCTTGCTCGACCCAGCGGTCCATGTCGTGACGGAAGGGGCGGAACGAAATCAGGGTGTTGTGCGAAGAGCAGCCCCCGAGGACCTTGGCGCGAGAGTGACGGATGTGAGAGTTGCCCATGGGCTGCTCAACGGTGCCGTAGTCATAGTCCAGGTCTCCTCCCAGCAACGAAAGCCATTGGCGAAGATCCAGGACTTGATTGAGGTTGAAATCGGACGGGCCAGCCTCGATCAAGAGCACCTTGCGCTCGGGCAGGTAGGCAGAGAGCCTGGAGGCAACGACGCAGCCAGCAGTACCACCGCCAACAATGATGTAGTCGTACGCGGACTCGGCGCCCTGAGGAACGTATTGCGTAGTCATGGCGATGCTCTGGATGATTGAAAGAAGCGTCCCACAAGCCCGGGTTTTGGACTTGGAGTGAAGGAAGAGGAAGCAGACGACTGGGAGAAAATGTGGGCGGGGTGCTTTAAGTTACAAAGCCACCCTCTCCGACGGCGATGGATGACGGATGATGGATGATGGATGAATTCTTTTTTTTTTTTTTTTTTTTTTCGTTTCGAAAGGTTTGCCAAAGCACCATGGTGGAGGAGCCCGGCATGGCAGCAACTGCAGCGATGTGCTCCGTACATGCATGGGAGAAGGGGGTGTGCATGTTCTGGTGAGAAGGGATAAACTGAGCTGACGATTCATGGCCTCAGGCTTGCAGGTCAGCAATAGCCGACCCATCGGAGTCCTCCGTACCGGTGAGGCGGGGGGAGGGCGGCGCCACCTCTACATGCATCTGCACGGTCTGTGTCGTCCGTGTCACCTGTTCAAGGTGGCGGCGGACAGCTGGCCGGCCCCACTGGAAGGACGTCGTGGTGGTGGTGGCGGTGGTGGCGGTGGTGGCGGTGTGGTGAGATTATCTTGACCCTGACCATTTGAGGAGTGTGAGGAGGAGTCCGTAACGTCTTTTCCCCTCCTTTCGACACAAGAACCAGCGTGGAAGACCTCCGCCCATCATGACCTTCTCTTCCGAAATCCACACGTTCCACTCGGGCGAGCCCCAGCCTCAGACTTCATCCTCGTCGTCGACGTTCCAATCCATCGATCCCGCCACTGGCAAGCCCCTGGCCACCATCTACACGACGACGCCGCAGCAACTCGACGACGCCGTTGCCGCCGCCCAGGCCGCGTTCCCCGTCTGGTCCCGGACGCCTGCCCCCAGGCGCTCCGCGATCCTCCTCCGCGCCGCTGCCATCCTCCGCGAGCGCAACGACGAGCTCGCTCTCACGGAGACGCTCGACACGGGCAAGGCATGGGGGAGACGTCCACCGTCGACGTCGTCACCGGCGCTGACGTCCTCGAGTACTACGCCCAGTTCATCGCCGGCCGTCTCCCCGGCCAGCATACCCGGCTCCGCCAGGATGCCTACATCTTGACGACCCACGAGGCGCTGGGCGTCTGCGCCGCCATCGGCGCCTGGAATTATCCCATCCAAATCGCCCTGTGGAAGTCGGCTGCCTGTCTGGCCGCCGGCAACTGCATGGTCTACAAGCCGAGCGAGGTGACGCCGTTGCACGGAAACACCTTGGCGCAGATCTACATCGAGGCCGGCCTCCCCGCCGGTGTCTTCAACGTCGTCTACGGCGACGGACCTGCCGTCGGTGCGCCCTTGGTCGCGCACCCGGGCATCGCCAAGGTCAGTTTCACGGGCCAGGTCGGCACGGGAAGCAAGGTCGCCAGCGAGGCAGCCAAGGGCATGAAGAGCGTCACCATGGAGCTCGGCGGCAAGAGCCCCGTCGTCATCCTCCCCGACGCCGACGCCGACGAGGCCGCCGACGTGGCCATGGCCGCCAACTTCTTCTCCACCGGCCAGGTGTGCACCGGCGGGACCCGCGTCTTCGTCCCGGACACCCTTCTCGCGGCCGTGGAGGAGGCCCTCGTCAAGCGGTGCCGCGAGGGCATCCGCATGGGTCTCCCGCGCGACGAAGAGACAAACTTTGGCCCCGTCGTCAGCGGCGCCCAGCGCGACAAGATCAACATGTACATCAAGCACGGCAAGGAAGTCGACCGCGCCAAGGTCCTCTACGACGGCTCCGTCGACGCCCAGAAGAACGTGCCGACGCCCGGCGGCTTCTGGGTTGCCCCCGTCATCTTCACCAACTGCACCGACGACATGCGCGTGGCCCGCGAGGAGATTTTCGGACCCGTCATGTGCGTCCTGCCGTACAAGGTCCGGGGCCAATCGCAGGACGGGTGGACGGCCGAGGTCGTCCGACGAGCAAACGACACAGCCATGGGTTTGGCAGCGGGCGTCGTGTCGAGCGATGTCGGTCTTGCGCAGGACGTGGTCGGGCAGCTGGACGCGGGCATCACGTGGATCAACACATGGGGCGAGTCGCCGGCTGAGATGCCCGTGGGCGGATGGAAGATGAGTGGCATCGGTCTGGAGAATGGCCCCGAGGGGATCCGGGCGTACATGAGAGTGAAGAGCACGCTGGTGCAGCTGGGCAAGCGGGCATGCAAAGGATTGTTTGCCAAGCTGTGAGTTTTGGAATTATGATTGATTGATCGATCTCATTCCCTGGGGCAAAGGGGGGTGGCATTCTTGATCTTGTCTCGTCATTGATTGATCCAAGGACGGTTCGCACCCGCTTTCTCATCCACGGACGGGGGCAAGTTCTGCCGTTCCCAGCCTCACTCACCCCACCAACTGAGCGGGACGTGATTCCCCGTCGTCCCTCGACGACGTCCCGCTCGCCACGGCGAATCCGTCCCGCAGAGCGACGGGGTGGGACGGGTTGGAGGAATCTGCGGAAGCAGAGTTGCGTTACTCGCTGCGATGACGGTGGTTACAGTCTTCGCAGCAGTCTCTGTCGTGACTTCGCTGTAGGCACGCATGCAGCATGCATGGAACTAGTGGCTTTCGAGAGCGGCATGACTCATGTTTTTTTCACGCACATATATAATCCACCCAGGTCACATCATCTTACTTGCTGGGGAATTTTGTGCGGGAAAATGAAATGAAAAAGAAGAAAATAAATCTACACTTTGCTTGGTCCCTTTCTAATTACAACGGCACGGGCATGTTTCTTTGCAGATGACCCCTCCACTTGGGCAGGGTT
Source organism: Epichloe scottii (assembly GCA_021950295.1). NCBI lineage: Eukaryota > Fungi > Ascomycota > Sordariomycetes > Hypocreales > Clavicipitaceae > Epichloe > Epichloe scottii. The sequence continues at coordinate 3,434,594 of CP083245.1, forward strand.
CTGGCAAATTGAGTACCCTTGGTCAAATCCTCAATGGCACTGCCCCATCTGACGAGCTCGGCTTCCGCCCAAGCAGTCTGAAGTATGGCAAGGCCATAGCCCATGCCCGAGTCGGAGTGTACGCCAGCGGGAATGGTGATGGCTGGGTAGCCGGCCTGCGCCGAGGTCTGGTAGCTCTGTCCAACGTCGGGCGGGACCAGGAGGCCGCTGAGCTTTTTGTTCTTGTATCTGAGCGCGTCGTTGATGCCCTTTCTGGAAGACGTCTGGCAGAACCTTAGGGCTTGCCAGTACGTCTCGTCCTGGATGCCCCTTGTTTTCTGTGAGGCGAGGAGCCCGTCTTGGCCAGAATACCAAGCTGGGTTCCCTAGAGGCCAGGGCCTGCCGCCTTCGGAGCCGTCGTTGTCCAAGTTGTACTGGATGATGTCGTCCAAGGTGCGGATCTTGGTGTTGCTCAGCCCGGCGAGGTACTTGTTGATATTGTTGTAGAAGTCGACCTTGACATAGGTGTACTCGGACTCGTTGGGACGACCCCGAGTAGTGCCGTAGTCCCAGTTCCATCCGTCGGGGGACACAATGGTCTCGTAGTTTGTGATCTCGGTGTTGTTGATGATGGTGCCGCCGGCACTTTTGATCAACTTGATGATAGTTTTCAAGTTGGCTCGCTGCTCATCGTCTGCGTGCACCCAGAAGCTCTTCCAGGGAATGCCGAATCTCGCCTTCTTGAGGGATTCCTTGCCGGTGAGGTACTGGGCATAACCGCCCTTGGGGGTTTTGCCCCTCTGAGCAAGGGTATAGTTGTCGTTGCTGTCAACACCGTAGATGGCATCAAAGGCGTAGACGGCGTCACGGACGGTGCGTCCAAAGGTGCCGACGGAGTCCTGATGCTCCGTCTCGGGGATGACACCGGCGCGGGAGGTGAGGCCGACGGTGGGCTTGAAGCCGACGATGGAATTTCTCATGGCAGGGTTGATGACTTTGACGTGGTCAGCCAGCTGCCCAGAACGCTCGTTGATACAGCATATCGGTAACGATGATGAGAGTAACTTCACTTACCACTACCATCAGTCTCGGTGCCCAGTGAAAAAGCAATGGCATTGGCTCCAACGCCAACACCACTGCCAGACGAGCTACCGCCAGGATTGACGGTCAAATTGTAAGCGCTTCGGCACTGTCCGCCACGGGCTGAGTAGCCCTCCGAGTAGTTGTTGCTGCGCATATCAGCCCACTCACTCAGCGTGGCCTTGCCAAACAGAACGGCTCCCGCTTTACGCAGCTGAGCAACGACATGAGCATCGCGGGGCACACGACTTCCCAAGAGAGCCCAGCTTCCAGCCGTGGTCTCCATATTGTCCTTGGTGCCGATGTTGTCCTTGACAGTGAACGGAATACCATGTAATTTGCCACGGACCTTGCCGAACTTGCGCTCGGCATCACGCTCGGCAGCAATCGCAATAGCATCGGGGTTGATCTGCATTACAGAGCTAAAAAAAAATTGCTGTTAGCCCGCTCCCCTCTCCCCTCGAACTCGGCGTGTAATGCGCGAAAAACAAAAGTGAGAAATAACACAAAAGAAGGAAGAAAACTCACTTGATGTACTGCTGCGTCTGAAAGGTCCTCGTCATGTAGCAATGGACCAACTGAACACTCGTCAATCGGCGGTCTTCCATAGCCTTTTGCATCTGATCGATGGTAGCTTCCTCCAAGTTGAATCCATGGCAGTCAGCCATGGGGAATAGCTTGTTGGAGCCAGCATTGTTCTGCGATGGGATCAAATTCGGGGTGTATTCGCCCAAGTCTTCAAAGCGACCGATTCCAGCGACAGCAGTGGCCGCTACCGCCACAATGGCTGCGCACACGGACGGCGGCGACAATAGCATTTCGAAGTCGAAGTGATGATGGAGAAAAGAGCAGGCAGGTGACTGGACGCGAGACTTGACAGCTGCTGTCAGGACTCAGGAACCAACGACAAGTTAATACTGCATTCGGGTTCGGACTCGGATTTGGATGTGGCCCGTCACGGCTTGCTTTGCGACGGACAGACCGCGTAGGATCCTGGCGACGTTGAACAGGGCCTTCAGTCGTCGTTGCATGCCGGACCCGGCGGTGGATGGAGATGAACCCCGTCAATGCTATTCCAGGTCCACGGGCCATAAGTCATGGCCAATGCTTGGGGATATTAGGGCCAAGGCCAAAAGGCTGGACGATACCCGTACCAGCGCTGCGCTCCAGATCTGCATTTAGCAACCAGACCAGAATGGTGTAGACCTGTTGGTAGAATAGAGGGCGCCACATGGCATTTCGATGCGGATGCAGCGTTCTTAGCGATAAGATCCCTGCTAGCATTGAGTCTTCTGTAAGTTGACATTGTACGGATTTAGTCCAGCCGAAAATGAGAGTTGAGAGTGGCGCAAACAGAGCGTCCGGAAATGGCGACCCGAAGAAGGCCCCCCTGCAGAGTGGGTGGAGGGGGCAAATCGTTGAGGGTCCTTTTTCCCACAGGGCCATTCCCGCGGATAACTGCAGACCCATTCGATGAGTACGGAGTAGACGCGGGAGCATTTAATGCTGTAATGAGACGAGATTGAATGGTAAGTCGAAGCACGGATGGTGTTATCGCTCTCTAGTTGTAGCCGCGAGAGCTGCGAAGAGGCGAAGAGATTGATGAAGGATCTTGGGACACAATGCGCTAGCAGGAGAAGGCTGAACGTTGTCCTGACTCGAGACCCACTGGCGCGTGAGTTGCCTTTCCCTTTGTGGCTTTTTTCTTAATTACCCGGATCAGCTAATGCAGATAAAGCACAAAGTTGCGTTCGGCAAAATTACCCTCTTGGCATGTCATTCAACCACGATGTCAACAAGATGCATTGTTCTCCTGAACCCATGTATGGCAATTTGAAGCGCCAATGTTGTGACGCCGCGAGGCATCATGTCGATGAACTAAATGTCTCGGTCATGGAAATCGGTAGTAAGTACACATCAATATCTGACAGCGAATCCCATCATACGTAACTTGTACGAGTTTCCTATGTAATCGCATCCAATACTCCGTACAAACATAGATGAATACATCAATGCCGTTCATCCTTCGACCGGGGTTCCCGCCGCTCATCCATCCCTAACTAAGCCTCCTCCTTGACATCAAAGTCGACCCTCACAAAGATCCCATCTTCTCTGTTCTGGCTACTGTCGACTCTCTGTGGACCCGCAATGACTTCGTTCTTGTATGTTGCCGTGTTTTCCCGACTCGCCAGCGTGCTGTGTTGTGAGCGTAGTCGCAGTGTGCTCAGGGCGGTGCTCTTGGAACGTGGACTTGTTCTTCGTCCGTATCTGGAGTTGCCTGGCTCGGTAGTTGGACTCTTCCTGAGGACGAACTTGTCGAATATGGGCTTGATTCCAGGCACGGAAAGGGCGATAAGAGTCGCGCCGATCTCTGAGGCTTCGACGGCGAGCATGGGGTTGTAAGCCCATGACTAGAGACGACGAGGGTTAGTATTGTCTGGGTAATCGCCCGTTGAAGAGAGCGCGTGGTAACAAATGCCGGGTGAATAGAGTCAGCAACAAGTACAAACGCAGAATGCGTACCATGTCTTTTTCCCATTGTCCCAGGATAACAAGTACAAGTCGAGCAATGGAGATACCAATAACACTAGCAAGGTTTTTGAGTCAGAATTTTTTTTTCCCCTCGTCACAAGCCAGCAGGTATAGGCGACAAGGCCGAAGAACTCACCCTATGCCAGGCAGGAGGATCAAAGCCAACTGCACCTTTCTCTTCTTTGGCATCTCCAGCATCCTCAACATGGCCACGGGGATACCAAATAATAGCAAATCACACACCAGCGAAACTGAGGAATTCACGCTGTACACCAATCCCCATTGCAAACATTTGTACTTGTCGGTTCCCGGTTCCCATCCATACGGCCACAATGCCGTGACAGGCTGGCAGTGGAAAATGATGAGAAAGAGTTGCGGCAAGTAACCTGCGAAGAGGAATCCTCCGACAACGTAGATGGAGGTCGAGAAACCCCTGTGCATGCCGCAGATGCGATGGTAAAAGGCAAGACCAGAGATGCGGCACAGCAAAAGTGACGTCGTGTAGACTATGTGGGCGGCGAAATCGAGGACTTCTGTCAACATGACGACGTCCACGGGCAGGACATATTTGATGTAGACGAAGTGGCGGCCAGATCCAAGGTTGATGAGGTGAATGCATAGACAGACAAAGACAATTAAACAGGCCTAGATTGGTGAGCCTTTGGGAACCACGAAAAGACGAGAGAGGCCCCTTGCAAATCATGTCGTGCTTCCAAGGGCTTAGGGGGACCAACGTACCAATGATACAACCGCCAACGCATCATCATAGCCATACCTCCTCACAATGAAGGTTCTTGCCAAAACTCTGCCCAGCACAATCACAGACGTCAACATGGTGACGAAGAGTATTCCAGCAATGGTAGGTGCGTCCTTGCTCTCCAACAAGAATTCTCTACTTGGCACCTCGGTGAAACTTCCATCCTTAAGGCCGGGGTCGAAGCTCCCATTGGCAAGTGCCCGATCAACGTCCGTCGTCATTATTCCTCAAGTGCCGGCTTAGGTCGAAAGAAGAAGAAGAAGAAGAAGAAGAAGAAGAAGTAGAAGTAGAGTTGAACAAGGGACGCCCACCTTCTCTATTTCCCGATATGAGGAAATCGAATGCCCAGAGTATAGTGTGTAAGGGATGAGTGAGAATAAAGAATGGTCATTTGGCATGAAGAAAGACAGGTTGTGCGCAAGGGACGCAACGATTTTGAAACCAAAGCTTGTCATTGAACCGTATCTGTCTATCACTGCTTTCTAATCCGAGTGTGGCTCCGGTATATTCTGCGCACTGCGCTATTACTTAGCGGCTCTAATAAGCCCACACTCAAGTCAGGCCCATGCTGCGCTTCGGTATGTGTGGTATGTGTGTGAACGACAACTGGTTCAGACTCTTCTTGCTGGTGAGAAGAACAGGGCCTCTTTGGCTTCGGTTACTCTGCTCGGGTGGCCCGGCTTCGTGCTTGGCAGGATCTGGTGGCGCGTGACGGGGTGCTTGGTGTCATCTTGCAAAAGATCAGAAAGGCTTGTCTGCCATGCAGCGCGGCTATATCATTCATTACTCGCGCAAGAAGAAGTTGGACTCGGGGCCTGGTGGACAGGGGATGTTGATGGAGGTTAGCGTAACCGCGCTGGATGGGATGGATGGATGGGATGGATGGGATGGATGGGATTGCCGTCATCGGATTGGCTGGCGCAGGTCCAGGCTGCAAGACCAGTTTGACTCTGGCACCTGGCCACCGTCAGGAATGAGGCCAAACAGCTGTACACCGTGTTATGTACGGGTAACATACGTCAGCCAATGTTCGTCAACCACACTCTGCCGCGAGGGAAGTGAAACTGCGACGATCCTATGTACTCGGTACATACGTATGCTCAGGCTCCATGACGACCGAATCCGATCTGGTTGAAACCAATCCGAGTCAACCACAATAAATACTATAGGGCAAAGGGTTATAACACAGACATCCATCAGTCGATTGTGCCCCTGCACCGATGGGTTTTTCACCTCGCCTCTTCATGCCTGGCACTTGTCATTTGACTCATTTTCCCCGAGGCTACAAAGCCCCATCGACGAGACGTCTGCTCAGTGCCCCCGTGCCCACCCACGCTCGTTGTGTCGTAGGGAGATGCTGTTCAACGAATTCCACGGCAATGGTTTGTGTCGAGGGCATTATTAAGGCCGACGTGCCCACTTGCATGTTGCATGTTGGAGGTCGGAGGGCGGAGGACGAGATGATGCCCCGTCGTAATTTCGTAAATAGCAAGGATGGGCCGGGGTACGCCCCACTGTACATGCACCAATCACCACGATTCACCATTTTCAGACGCAGCTCTTCACGCTGCACACGTGGAGGACTCCGTAAGAAGACTTTTTATATGGAGTCGGCAACCAACTAATGGGGAGAAAATGTCCAGCTGAAATGTCCACATGATTAAGTCTCATCGAGCGCCGGCTGCAACGAGGAAAACAGTTTGTTTCCTCTCAGGTTGACTTGTCCTCCTTACTTTCCTTGTTCTTCTTGAATGCGGACTTTGATGATCCCGCACTCCACTTCTTCACCCGGAACACATAGTACAGGAGAATTGCCATGAAAATGTTGAACATGATGTATGCCCACATGAGGCCAAAATTGCGGAACCGCTCGCCCCAGAAGATGTTTGAGCCAGCCAGGATCTGATCAGCATTATTGGCACTACAGTATTGGCACTGGGAAGTTGCCTCTGGATTTTTGAGGACTCCCGGCGCCTGACTCAGGAATGGCTGTAGATACCCGCCGCAGGTCGTGCCTTGCGGGGATTGAACACGCTGAGCTCCGTGTCGGAGCACGTCATCTCCCGCCCGTGGAGTTCAGTTCCGACAATACCTCCAATCCAGTAGGTGAAAGGACTGACACGATACATAAACATCCTGAGAACATGTTAGTCCTGAATTTGCCCAGTATCAAGACAGAGGTCGAGGTGAGACGTACCAGAAACCGGGAAGGGATGTCGCGGTCTGCAAAACACCACTGAAGATGATGCTCAGAATGGCAAGTACGTTGACGATGCTACCAGCCGTGTGCGAGTCGTTTACAGCCACAATTGTCAGGTGTGCAAAGGAGGAAGCGTAGATGAACAGCTGGATGACGAAAGCCAGCACGAGTCCCTGGCGGTCGGAGCTCTGAATACCAACGACGGGATAGTAAGAGGCAGCCCAAATCAGAATACCCGTGAAAATTTGGTAGGGGATTTCGACAACAATGTTGGCAATAATGAAAGCCAGCCACGAGTACGCCTTGCTGGGACGTTCTCGAACCTCATACAGGGATCGCTGGGAAACAAAGAGAGGTTGGATCTAATGAGACAAAGGTTAGTCATGTTTCCCGTGGAAGAAGAACGCGCGAAGCATCTTCTACGAGACCAAACGTACCTGTTGAACAATCGACGAAAATATGGTGGTGAGCATAAATGTGTTGAAAATGACCGTTTGTGTGCCAGCCTTTGTAGACTTGGCGTCGAAGAAAGTGAATCCAATAAACAGACCCGCAAAGATGCCCAAAGCGAGCTTCGCGAAAATGTAGCTAGGCATTCTCCAATACTGCTGGGAAATTCGATGCGTGACGACTCGCAACTGCGTGCCAAAGGGCATGGCGTAGGCAGTGTGTTTCTGAGGCGAGTTCCCTTCAGCCGGAGCCTCGTGCTCTTTTTCACCATGGATAGACTCCATTTCCTCCATGACAGCGGCTCTCTCAGGGCTGCCGTGCCAGACTTGATGCCAGTCTTCGCCCTTGTCATTCTGGCCCTTGTTTACAATTTCAAGCATGTACTCGGCGGGATTTTCCTGGTCATCGCATTTTCGTCCCCCATTCTGCTCAAAGTAGTCCAACATCGTGCGCGAGTTGTCGCCAATGTTGCCAAAGTAAACCGTTTTCCCACCTTTGGCGAGGAACAGCAGGCGATCAAAGGCTTGGAATAAGATAGCGCTGGGCTGATGAATGGTACACAGGATAGCCTGGCCAGAATCGGCTAGCTTTCGAAGGAAGGCACAGATCGCCCAGGAGCTCTGAGAGTCCAGACCAGAAGTTGGTTCGTCAAGAAACAGTAGAAGCTTCGGTTTGGCCGCTAGCTCCACACCAATAGTGAGAAGCTTGCGTTGTTCGACGTTCAACCCCTGGCCAGGGACGCCAACCACGGCATTGGCAAAATCTTCCATCCTGAGCATCTTGATGACCTCTTCAACAAACTCGAACTTTTCTTTCTTGCTGACAGACTTGGGCTGACGAAGCATGGCGCTGAATTGAAGACTCTCGCGCACAGTAGCAGTTTCCAAGTGCAAGTCCTGTTGCTGCACGTAACCCGTGTTGCGTTGAAAGCTGGGATCGAGAGGCTTGCCATTCACAAGCATGTCTCCGGTAATAACACCCATAGTGGTTCTCTGGGCGAGTGCATCTAGAAGTGTTGTCTTACCGGCGCCGGATACTCCCATAAGAGCAGTCAACGTGCCAGGTCTGACCCAGCCGGATACGTGATCCAAAAGTCGGCGTGGCTCACCCTTGATCTCAATATCATACACCACATCACGCCAGGTAAATATATCCTTGTGCGGCGCAAGCGCCTTTACTCCGGTGTCATTGTCGCCATGCGTAGCCTTCTCATCGGGCGTGGCTGGTGCCTCATCGTTCTGAACTGCGTGAGTTTCGCCCTTTAGCAGATAGGAGGGAACGTGCCCTCGACGGAAAACGAGAGCTTCGGCAGTGCTGGATGTGGCCGAGTTCAATTCGACGGTGACGAAGTAGGTGGCCAGGAAGAAGAACAAGATTCCCAACAGAATTCCAAAATTTCTCCACACATGCGAGTAGGAGTATTCGTAGCTGGCATTGATATAAGCATCACCGCTCACAGTGTACTGACCAGGAATTGCGCCAGCGACGGCACACACCCAAGAATCGCCAATGTTTGGCGAATAGGGAGGTACGATACTAGAGCAGGTAAAGTCTCGATTGTGGAACTCGTTTGCTACCAGAATCTCGAAGGCGTAAAACACAGGGTTGATCCACCGAATCCAGCTGAACCAAGGATGCATTTCGGGAACCGGAATGGCAAACCCGGTGTAGATGACCAAGCCGAGAACCAAAACACCTGACAAAGTCATAGCTTGCGAGACTGTTTTTGTGGCAGCAGCCATTGTTCGGAAGATTGCAGACATGACAAATGTAGTGATGTAGGTGATGAGGAAATACAGGAAGAATGGACCAGGTTGGCGTCTCAGCCCAGACAAGAAATACAGCACAACATTGAATGCGACCGCAGTCACAAATTTGACGGGGATGTCGGCCACTATTCCAGCTGCTGCTTCCGCAGAAGGATGATAGAAAGCGTAGGAGGCGTGCTTCTCAACCATAGGTCGCTGATCGTACAAGCCGGTGATCTCAGAAATGGACGTCAAAGCGTTCATGAGAATAGCCATGAAGAGAACGGAGCCACGACCAAAAAAGCTGACGGTAGCTTCAGGTGTTCCAAAGAAGATCGAACCAATGATGAGAGCCATGACAACGTTAGAGATGGCCTGCGTTGCAGTAGCCGTGATATCATTCCAGATCCTTTGATACGCGCGTTTGGTGCAAAGTTTGACTTGCATCCAGAAGCTGACAATGAATGGGGACTTGGGACGGACATGATCCGCCTGTCGGAAGTTCTTCTGTTCTCTGAATTTGGCGAGACTCTCTTCCTGGCAATGACCAGCAAACTCCTCATCATGTGCATCCATGTCGTTGAGCAGAGCCTGATACTCGGGGATTGCCGCCATAGCCGTTCAAAGTCCTCGGGTGTGCGAGGGACCTTATTCTCAAAGCCTTCCCTAGCAACTCGCTCCTGGGGGTTTGTGACTGAGGTGAGGAAATCTCCAGTCGTTTGACGAGCAGGACAGAACCAGCCCTGCTTCTCAAAATAGCGTTTGGCCTGGTCAGCGGGGCCAAAGTAGATCTGGCGACCTTCGTACAATACAGTTGCTTTATCAAACAAGTCGTAAATAGTCTGACTTGCTTGGTAAATGGCAACCGCGTTGGCTTGGTGGCCTAGATCGCACGCCAACCGTAGCGACTGGACGAACTTGAGTGCAGTTGCGGAGTCAAGACCGCGGGTGCTTGACATGATAGGTGAGTAAGACGAAACGATATAGGAGAGCTCAAAAGACTTTGTTCACGAACCTGTTATCCCAAGCAGCTAACTGAGAGCCTGCCACGACCATCTCGGCAATGCTAACCCGCTTGCGCTCACCACCGGAGACACCCCTGACGAAGTCATTTCCGACCTTGGTATTGTAGGTATGACTCAAACTAAAGACGGCCATGACGACCTTGGCGATGTATCGGCAGTACTCGACACGAGACATATTCTGGACACGGTGCTGAGGCGTACGGACCGACGCAGCAAATTCGAGAGTCTGCCCAACGGTGAGATGGGGGAAGTGCTTGTCAACCTAATATGATGATCAGCAGGCCGTTCGAGGTTAGAACTCGAATGTTCATTTTCCCTCACCTCCTGATTATAGACCGCCTCTCCCTTGAACTCTTTCATCATCCTTGTTTGTGGAATGCCATTGTAGTGAATGTTGGTATGTTCTCCGAGCTTCAGGCCTTCCAGCTCTCCACAAATAGTCTTGAGAAGCGTGCTGCATCCCGAGCCGGGGCGGCCAAGTACAATGAGAAGCTCGCCGGGGTTCAAAAATCCATCGAAGCCATGAAGAATCTGTTTGTGCTGCTTCTTGTTGAAGCTGAAGAACTCGCCAAGCTTCAGTGGAGCCGTCACCATAGATCCGACAGTGTCTTGAAGTTTCACGGCACTACCAGAGCCAAAAACGTCGAGATGCCGGTAAGAGACGCCCAGGGCTTTCTCCTCGAGGCCTTCTTCGCTCAGTTGTTCTATGAACCGACGCAGCCATTTTTCGATGTCGAAGTCTCTGTGCTCGGGATTGATGGCAGGATCATTCTCATCAAAATTTTCCGAGTTCGGGCTGTGCGAGGGACGGGACGCTAAACTGGATCGCCGACGGGAGAGAACTGTAGCGATTCGGACAAGCTCTGATCGATCTTGATCATCCATCATCGTCTGTGTTCCACGACGAGTGATTGGGTCAAGATCATCGGGTTCCGATCCGATGCTGGATGACGTAGGGAATTCGACAGAGTTTCTGCTGTGTTGGTGGGCGTCTCGTTGAGTATTGGTAACTGTTTGCTCCTGGACGAGTAGCTCGGGAGCTACCCCGTCATGAGGCTCGAGAGCCATGATGGCGAATGGCGTCCGTGTGGGCACGACGGAGCTGAATTTGAGACCCTACAGTTATTATTTGCGAGTTTAGCTTTGGGAAATCCGGTTCGTGTCAGTCAGTAGGGACAAGAGAGGAGGAGGTCTACAGAGGAATTCATTGAAGCTTACACGAGAGAGAGGGCATCACTCACTTAATATTGGTTGCCAATGGACCCCTCAAACCTTGCATCATCCGGCCTTGTCTCAGGCCCTGACGGTGGTGGTGGCTCCCGGGACACTTTCACACATGGGGCCAAGCGAACGTTCCGGAATCCGGGACCGTCATGGTGGGCACCACGTCGGTACTTGGCTTGGTGGCTTCTAGCGCGTTCGACACGTGATGTCTCTCAGTGTCATATCGCTCTTTCTCTGCCTGAAGCAACCGGTGGGCTTTCGTTTTCCCTGGCTCCGAGCTCCGGGATATCGCATCGTCTCAAAAGCCCGAACCATGCCCTGCGTCGGAGTTTGCGAGGTAGCACAAAATGAGTCGGGTTGGCGACCGAGAGTTCGTTCTGCTCCACGAAGCATAGAAACACCAATGTGAAGGAGGCAATACCGTCTCAATAGCATATCAATGGTTCTTGCATTTGCAACTGCTAATCAAGCTGCCAAATCAGCATACCCATTGTCCGGTGTCTGGTGCATTAACTGAACCAAGAAGAAAAATCGACTGGTGACGCATTTGCTGCAGCTCTGCTGGTCCTGACTCGCCCCTTCTCCACCGGTGCGGCACAGATCTGTTGTAACTTGTCTGTGCAAAGAAGGAAAGAGCACTTGAGAATCGATATGACGCAGGCTTGGCACCTGTTAGGGTGGAGAATGTATTAAGTAATTGGAAGTATTGTTATTATAGAGAATCCAGTAGCTAGAGCATTTGGGAGGATAAGTATCTTTTATTACCTAATTAATTAGTATCACTTTATAGTAATAAGACTAGGACCTTATACATATGTTAAACACCCTTAAATTAGAGATTATTAATAACTAAGGGAGTAACTATTTACTACCTCTAAGAGATTATTAAGCTAGTAAATAATGTTTACTTAATATATAACTAACTAAATAAATAATAATAATAATTAGAATAAGAATATAATATACCTCTAAGGAGTAATAGAGTATAACTATAGCTAGAAATATAAAATAAATAGATATAAGAAATAATAGCTATAGTTATTACCTTAGATTAGGAAGATTCTTTAGCTAAGGTTAGGATTACCTTTATTAGATAAGGCAAGGATACTAAGGACTACAGAACTTAGCATAATAAACATAGAACTATAGGGCTTGCTTATATATAAGAAACCTAAAGGGTACCTAGAGCTATATAGTAAATAGTAATTCCTAATAGGAAGGAGAATAGGAATAGAATATCCTAATAAATTAACTTAGAAGGCTTATAATCACGGGAATTACTAAATATACTATATTAGATTAATATAGTATAGGGATTGCTATATCCTAGCTATCCTAATTATAGTAGGTTATAGTCTTATCTCTTTTAAATAGGCATAAAGACAAATAGAGACTAGATATTAATAGATAGAAGCCCTAGACTTATAACTTTAGAGAGCTTTAGAGAGACTACCTAAGTTAAGGAATTAGGCTATAGGAAGTAGTATTTATAAACTTATAGGAATAGGAAATTTAATAGATATATAAGGCTCAATACATTAGAGAGTGGATATAACTAGACATTAGACCTAATCTTAAAGAAAATCATAACCTAGGAATCTAATATAAACCTAGAAAATTTAATATAGGAATAAGTATTTTTATACTTAGTAAAATTAGAATACTCTTCTACCTATATACTAGATAGATATATTATAATAGATATAGCGTAATACTAGAGTTAAACTTACTACTTTAAAAGACTTTAGATAAATAATATAACCTAAGAAAACCTTTTATAGAACTAACTATAAAGCCTACTAGGAACACTTAACTATAATAGTAGTGCGTACTAAAGCATAGATATGCTTAGAGTATTAAGGTAGTAGACGCTAGGAGGGTAGCATTAGATAGTAGTTAGACTAGAAGTAAAACTTCTTAACTTAGTGACTTAACTAAGTTACCCCTTAGGACTAAAAACCTTAGTTTATTAGAGCAATTATTTTACTATAGCTAAAGGTATAATACATAAACTATAGACCCTACCTTTAGCTTGCCTTTAATCTTACTCTCTTACTTACCTAGGCCTTAGATTAGATAATACTATGTGGATACTCTTAGATATACTATGCTTATAATAGAAGATTACTTAGGAATAGGGAGGTTAAGGTTCTAAGGGAAGGAGAAAGGGTAAGAAGATAGTAATAGTTTTACTTTTAGGTTAATAGAGATAAGGTATTCTTTTTTCCTTTTCTAGTTCTTCTCTAGGCAAACACTAAGCAATAAATTATATATAATAATTTAAGTTTAGCCTTATATTTACTTCTTTCTTCTTAAAAACTTTATTATAATAAAGTTTAAAGAGATTTCTAATAAGTCACTATTTAATCTTAGTTAAGGAACTAGACATTCTATTAACACTTCTATAACTAGTCTAGGACTAATTTACCTTTAAGATCTAAAAGCTCTATTAACCTATTAACCCTAATTTACCCTAAAGAAACACTAACTCTCTATCTATTTAAGATAACTCTTCCTAAACTAACTTCCCTATATAATAACTAGTTTTAGAATAGCTAAACACTAGAATATAGGAAGATCTAATTCTAAGCTTAGACTTAGATTATAATAGAGTATTATTAGAATTTATTCCTAGCCCTAATTAGTCCCTAAGGAAGTTATCCCTATTAGAGAATATCTTACTATAGTTCCTATTATTATTAATCTAATTATATAACCTTATTAATATTAGAGAAATTAGATAGATAGTTAAGATAAATAATCCTTTCCTCCCTATAAACCCTAGTATAGGAGGAGAAATTATATTCTTAGGTTTACTAAAAGATAGGCTAGCTAAGGAATATATAAAACACTATAAAATAATAGCTATAATAGTATAAGTCCTAAATAAGTTTATTAATACTTTTACTTATTTAATCTTTATCTAAGGCTTATAAGGGAAAGTAGTAGTTTAGTATAAAGATTTAGAATATAAAGACTAAACCTAGAAGAAAATATTAAAGAAGTTTCTAGTAAAGTTTAAAAAACTAGACCTATTTACTAAGATTTCTATATAGAGAGAAGTATTTAGTTTTACTAGAGAAAAAGGTAAGATACTAAATACTTATATTTAGTAAGCTAAATATCTTACTATAAAGTTAAAGGCTAGTATATATTAGGTGCTTTTTATAAATTTTATATCCTACCTAGCTAATAGTAAAGTAAATATAAGACTATAGGAGAGAGTATTAGACTATTTATTTATATTAACTAAATAGATAGAGGGCATAGCTTTAAGGGACTTAATAATATCTAACCTTAAGCTAATCTTATATAACTATTATTTATTAGTATCTAAAAAGATAATATAACTATCTAAAGATAATCTCTTAATAGTAAGTATAGCACTACTTTAGAAATAAATAGAGAAATAGTCTAAGAGAGAGAAATAAGTATTAGAATAAATAGCTAAATTAGTAAGGTAATTAGAAGTATTCTAGGCTTAAGTGGCTAGTAATATAAATTAAACTATAGGATAGTATAACTAATTAAAATATAATATAAATAATAGGATATAGTCTCCTAGAAGATCCTTAGGGAATATTAGAGGTTCCTATCCTTATAGAGAGGTATAGAGAGACCTAGAATTTTTCTAGTGCTTTTTATGTAAGGAATAGGGATATATAGGGTATAATTACCCTAGGAAGAATAGGTGCTTACTAGAGGATTTTAAAAGACACTATAATTAATAGGCCTATAAAGGATTATAAATAAAGAGGGATTAGTAATAAGAACTAGATAATACTAACTAATTAAATTATATTAGTGGATTAGGAATAGACCTAATTCCTCCCTAAGGATTTATCCTAACCTAGGAACTTTAATTATTTACTATATCCCTACTAAACTATTAACCCCTAACCTATATCTAAGAAGAGAATAAGACAGATTATATTTATATAAGCACTCTATCTAAAGGGAAAGTAAAGGTAAATAAACTAATATTAACGTAAGGACTAACTAAGAGGATTACAAAATTAACTCCTAAATAGAAGATAACCTTAGATAAATAGACTTAGTAATTAATTAAAGAAATCCTTAAATTAGATAAAACTCTAGATATAAGCAATAAGTTATGTCTAATTTCTAATTAACTACTCTAAGAAATAGCTCCTAAGGAGTTTTAGAGATTACTCCTAGCACTAAGGCCCTATCTCTAAAAGACTATAGTAAATCCCTAGGGACTTACTATAATAATAGTACCTAAAGAGGTAGTAATAGATAACTTTACTTTATTTACTTAACCCTATTAAAGGTTAGCCTTAAAGAATATTAGAGCTACTAAGGAGTATAAAGTCCTACTATTTAACTTAGGGAAATATCTTAGTAAAACTACTATCCCTATTACTATTTTATAACTTCTCTAGATAGCCCTAATTATCTATTAGTAACTAAGTTATTTAATATAATACTATTAAAAGATAAAGAGTAATAGAGTAAAATTAATAGTTTCCTATCTTATAGAACTATACTAAGAAGTAGTATATTCTAATATAAAACTAGAAAGGTTATATAATTTAGTAAATACTATAATTACTTAGAATAATATTATAAAACTAGATAGTAAAGTAGTAATAACCTTAGGCTATATTATAACTTATATTAAAGGTATCTAATATAATTTAGCTCTAATTAATAGAGGTTCTAGTGTAAAACTAGTAAATAAGAATTACTTAAAAAAGCATAGATTTCCCTTAGTCTAACTCTATAAAAGAAGATTTATTTAAATAGTAAATAATATAGATTACCTAATTACCTTATATACCTATCTTTAAATTATAATAGGAGGAATTTTAGTATTAGTAAAATACTATATTATACTTACTTAATAAGATTAGGATATCTTACTAGGAAAGGTTTAGTTATAAAGGGTAAATACTATTAAAAACTATAGTAAAGAGAAGATTATAATTATAGGTACTAAGGGAGTAATATAAATATTACTAATATACCTATATCTAGACCTATTTTAGAGAGAAGATATATATACCTAATTACTATAAAGGATAGCCCCTAATAAGACTATAGAGTTTATTAAAGATAATTAAGAAATCCTAGAAGAAGTAAAGGAGATCTTAAGAGAATTAAATAACTAGCTAAGTAATAGAACTAAAATATAAGAGTTAAAAAACTAAGTATTATAAATAATAAAACTAGTAGTTATTTATAAGATAAGAATCTTAAACTACTACTACTAGATAAGATTAGAATAATAAGTTTTAAGGAAATATATATAGAGAATACTTAGAGAATTAAGTTAGGTTAGAATATATATTAGAAGGATAGGAAGACTAAGGGAAACCTTAGTTAGGAAAATAATATTATACTAAATAGAATTAGAAGTAAAACTAATATCTTATATAGTATAGTTTAAGAAAACCTAGTAAAAGTAATTAATAAATAAGTGCTAGTATAAGTATCTAAATTAAAGTCTATTACTATAGTTATCTAGAAACTATAAAAGAGTATTATATTAGATAAAACTATTATTAAGTTAAACCCTAAGATAAAAATTAAAACCCTTACCTCTTATTACTCTAGATTAATCTAACTAAAGCCTATACTACTATATTAGAAGATTACCTAGAGTTAGACTAAGCGCTATAAGGCTTTATAGTAAAGGGAATTAACTATAAATAAAAACTATAACTATTTTAAATAAGGGTTAGCTATAGATTAAATAGAGACTAGACACTAGGATAACTTAGGATTATCCTAGGAAGACCTAATAAGTAATAACTCTAGAGGCTTAGATAAAGGATAGGATTAAAATAGGAAAAATAATCTTAACCTATTTAAAATTCTAAATAGTATACCTATTACTATAAAGCATTAGGAGAAACTTATAATAGATATAGCTAGATATAGCTAAGGGCTAAATTATATAGGAAAACTAGAAAATAAGGGTACCCCTTATTAAATTAGAATTACTACCTAAATAGTAAAAGTTAGGCCTTAGGTTAAAAAATAGAAAATAGGATATATAATGCTTTAGACTTAGGTATTATAGGATAGTAAGAAATAGAGGTAAATATACTTAGACACTATAGGGACTTAATTTATATAGAAAAGTTAGAAATTAAGGCCTTTCCCTTAGAAAAGTAAAAGGGCTATATAAATAGGAAGAACTTAGGCTTACTAGGAGAATTTATAAATAGGATATATAATATTTTAGACTTAGGTAATATAAGAGATAAGTATTTAATAATAGATATACTTAGATATAACTAAAGACTAATTTATATAGAAAAAAGGAAAATTAAGGCCTCCCTCTTAAAAATTAAGAAACCCTATATAAAGATATAGTTTAGAGAATTAGCTAATAAAACTAAAGATAGCGCCTATTATACTATAGACTTAGTAGTGTAATTAAGTTATATAAACTAAAAGAGTTATATAATAGTTTAAAGCATAGATAAAAGAGAAGTATTATAAGATAGTATAGGACTAAGTAACTTAGAGATTTATATAGGTAGACTAGAAATTAAGGGCTACCCCTTAAGATTCTAAAATCTATATATAAATTATCTATTATCTAACTTACTATCTAAAACCATGGTTTCTTAGTTTAATTAGTCCTATATTAAACTTAGAGACTATATAGAGACTGCTAAATAATAAATAATAATTATAAGGCTTTACTATACCTTTAAAGATTGTTTTATTAATAAACTTAAGGGTATTTATATAACTAACCTTCTTTAATATTATATCCCTTTAATTTTAGGTGCATAACCTAGTAAAAGGAAGTAATTCTAATACTTAGGAATATATTAGGAGTTTTTAAAATAAGTCTTTCTAATAATAGAGAAGACTAGTATTATTTACTATAGAGACTCTATTTAGGTTACCCTAATGATTTTCGCGCTAAAGCTAGGCAAGAAGGATTTTTAAGTAGTTTATAACTTTTAGGATATAAATAGTAAGACTATTAAATTAGGATATCCTTACTATAATATAGAAGCTAATTTAGATTTAATTTACTATAGAAAATTAATAATATTCTTATAAATAAACGCTTTAAATAGGTTCTAGGTAATTAGTATTTACCTACCTAATAAATATAAAATAGCCTTTTTAGGACCTTATAGCATATACTATTATAATAATATAGCTTAGGGTCTAACTAGAGCGCTAGTAACTTATATATAGTTTAGAGATATAATCTTTAGTTATTTATTCTTTAAAGATAGAATAGAAAGCAAGTTAATATTAGGGTATATAGAGGACCTATAGATATTATTCTTAATTTACATAGATAATTACTACTTAGGTTTAGAAACTTAGGAGGATTATTTTAACTTCCTATAGAAATAATACTTCCTAAGGATTATATAGGCACTAATTAGCTTAAGTAAACATAAGATAACTCTTTTTATATTAGAAGTTAACTATATTAGATACTCCCTTAAAGATAGAAAGATTAGGCTAGTATAAAAGTACTATAAAAGATTTACTAACTTAGTAAAGTATTTCTAATAGTACTCTCTAAAGACTTAGAATAAAATCTTAGTTTTAATTTACCTAATACCCTTCCTATAGAAGTTTATTCCTAGGAGATCTAATCTAGTAGTAATAATTAAGAAGGTTTTCTTTTAAGATATATATAAGACTATAAAATTAGGTAAGCTATTAGTATAAAAGGGAGAAGTTCTAAAGGAGAAACTAGAATAGACGCTAGAAGCTTAACATGCCTTATTATAAATCTATTATAGCATTTAGGTAAATACTACTTTTAGAGCTTAGCTAGGGATATAATTTTATCTAGTAATAGATGCTTTAGACACTAGGACTAGAGGAGTTTTATTTTAGATAGATAAAGAACCTAGTATAAGTATAATAGACTTAAACTTCTTAAAAGTTTAGATTATTATATAAATATCTTATAGATTAGGAGACACTAAAAAATAATATACTATACTAGAGAAGGAAATACTAGCTATTATTATTAGGTTAAAAGAGATAAGATAGCTAGTAAATAGATTACCTTATCTATTAAAGGTATATATAGACTATAAAGGAATTATTAACTTAATAGTAAACCTCTCTAAGGTTTATAGGAAGGTAGCTTAATAAATAGATATCCTATAAGAGTTAAATATAGAATATATACACTATCCTAATATAATAAAGATTATAAAGATTACTAATATAATATTATAATTACTAGAGAAACTTAGGTTAGACTTATATAAAGTAAAGAGAAAAATAGGTATAAAGGTAACCCTAGCTACTAAATACTAACTAATAATAATCTCTATAAAGAGTAAGATAATTTTACTAGAGGGGAGAAGTTAGATAAGGAGACTTTAGTAATAATTATAACTAAACTTTAAGAGTAACTAAACTCTAAATAGTATAGTAAAGTACTAACTTTAATTATTTATAGTTACTATATAATTCTAACTAAATAAAGAAAACTAGTATAGTATTAAGCCTTAAAATATTAGATATTTAACTAGAAACTATACTATTTAAAACTAGATAAATCTCTAGCTAAATATATTTTATTAAGAGAAGTTCTAAAGAAACTACAGTAAGTATATAATATAGTAAGGCATTTTAGCCTAGTTATTATAACTTAAAAGCTTTAGGGGAGATATTTTTAGCTAGATAAAGCTAAAGATATTAAATCTTACTACTAATCTTATCTTATCTACTAGTAAATAGGATTATAGCTACTTAGAGCTAAACTAAAAGCTATTACTATACTAGAACTATAGGCTATAGTTATAATAGATTACCTTAGTCCTATTACTCCTAAGGCTAAGAATAGAGACTTATATATATTAATTACTATAGATTATATAATAAGGTTTACCCTAGGATAATCCTATATTAAAGCTACTAGGGATTTAGTTACTTAGATATAGGATAAACACTAGAGCTCTATCTTTAGTTAGCCTTAAGGAATTTACTATAATAATAGATCCTATTTTAAGAACTAGAATTTTAAGTTAACTATAGGGAAATATAATATAATAGTTACTTATAGACTTATCTCCTATCTAGCTTCTATAGGGCTTACTAAATAAAATATCTAGTTAGTAAAATAATAATTAATAAAATAGGTAGTTAAGTAAGGGGGAGTATTACTTAATTTATAGAACTAAGCTATCCTAAGTATTATAGTTATTCTAAATAATTAGTTTATATTAAGCATAGGGATAACTCTAGTAATATTAATATTAGGATTTAACCCTTTTACTATATATATAGGAGTTAATAATATAGATAAATCAGAGTTAGTATATTTAGGATCTAAGGAGTTAGTTTTAATTTATAAAACTAACCTATAGTATTTAGACTCTAAAGAGGAGAGAAGGGAATTAGTTTAAGTAAGAAAGGTTAATAATAAGAATAATCTATTAAGGCCCTTATATACCTTTAAGATTAGAAATCTTATCTAGGAGAAAATAGATAAAGAGAATAAGCTAAAAGGGAAATTTTATAAAACCTAGGGAAAGCTTTTAACTATAAAGAAGAAGATATTATTAGTAATATATAAGATTAAACCTATAGGAGAAGGCCTATATTAAAAAATTTATATTAATAATCTAAAGATATATATCCTATACTAGGAAAGGTTATAACCTCTAAGGTTAAATATATAGGATTTAGCTAATTAGGAGGAGACACTAAAGTATTATAATATAGAGAAGAATAATTAAAAAGAGTAAAAATAGTAAAAGTAATTTAGGTATTAGCTTATTATATTTAGTATTATAGTTAACACTATCTGAAAATAGGCTAGCCCTATTAGGGTAGAGAATGTATTAGGTAATTAGAAGTATTATTATTATGGAGAATCCAGTAGCTAGAGCATTTGGGAGGACAAGCATCTTTTATTACCCAATTAATTAGTACCACTTCACACCTCCTCGCGTAAAACGTGCGCCTCTGAGCGGCGATTACAGAACCCCTGACGCCCCTCCCGACCTCCCGAACTCCCGAGTCCACCGCAAGTCCGCCTCGTCTTATCGACAAGCCGACGCGACTTGGTCTAGTTTGTTCATCGGCCACTTGCAGGCTTCCCGACCTCCGTAATCACCGCCTACGCGGACTTTTTTGCTCGCGGATTGATTGCGTCGATTCGTGGCAAGTGTGGCAAAGCCATGTGCATGTCCGCGGCAGTGGTGATGAGAACCCCGTAATATGGAGTAGGCAGCGCCCGGATTGACATTACTGTACATGCACGATGAGATCAGGTCGTGACTCGGATCTGCCTGGTACCGTACCTCTGTTGTGTGCCGGAAGCGGCGGCATGAGTAAGCCGTCTCCACTACGGAGTCTTCGGGACAAAATCAATCAAGGTACGGAGTAAAGTGGGGCGTTTGAGGGGCTGCAGATGCTTTCTGCCTTGCTGCTCTCTTCTTTCTTAAATTAGATGCATTGTTGGCCATGACCAATGAACCAGAAAAATTATAAAAATCAAATTTTACAACCTTTGTAAAGGCGTGTCTTTTGTATTATAATAATTAGGCCTACTCCGTAGTACTCCGTAGTTGCGACTGCGTATTTAATAATCCATTGCTGCGTGTTTACGTACTTGTACCCAAGACCTAACCTAACCATGCCAAGTAAGCCACCATCACAATCTATTCACATGAGAAAAAAAAAATTCGACGCAATGCAGTCAGCCAGTCTATTTACTCGGAATCATTTCGGCGGCTCCTTGATGACCTTGGGCAACCCAGGAATCTTGGGAAACCCCAGCCGCGTCTTGCCCGTCTTGGCCAGCCCGTTGGCCGTCGTACCGCTGCAGTTCTCGGGAGCACCGCCGCGCACCTCGTCGCCGTCGTCGTCTTCGCCCCGGGCCGCGCGATCGTACAGGTCCCGCGTGGCCTGGGAGAACTTGCAGGAAAAGGTCTCGTAGTCGTCGCAGCCGCCCGTGTGCCAGCCGCCGATGTCGCCAATCACGCTCCCTCCTCGTCCTGGCGTCGTAGTCGGCGATCCAGGGCGCGCCGCTGGTGCCGCTCTGCAGAGGGCCGCACTCGATGCCCATCTGGCCGGCCTTGGCCTTGTACGTGTCCGACGAGCAGTGGCGGGCGCGCTGCTCCCCAAAGGCGTAGCCGACGACCTCGACCGTCTGCTCGTAGCCCGCGCTGGTGACGAGCTTGTTGCCGCCGCCCGCCGCCTCCTGCGCGTGCACCATCTTGCCGTTGAGCTTGCCCTTGCCGAGCGTCATAAAGGCAAAGTCGACCTTCTCGTCATGGTATCTGTTCCACCTACGGTCGACGTACGTCGCCAGCACCGGGTACGTCCCGTAGGGCGTCTTGCCGTCGTTGTAGCCCGGCGCGAATCTGATTTCCTTGCCGTCGGTGCTGAGGCAGTGCGCCGCCGTGATGATCATGTTGCCCTTTTCGCTGTCGACGATGCTCGCCGTGCAGTAGTGCTGCTTGATGTCCTTGTCGTACAGGACTCCCACGGTGGGAATCCCATCGTAGAAGACGGCTTCGGCGGCCACCAGCGGCACGACGGCCGAGAGAAGAAGCGTCGACGAAGCGAACCACATGTTGTAGACGAACAACGAATGACCAGCTAGTAGTGCTGTGCTGCTTTGGCAAGGTTAGACGGAAGTGCCGTGCCTTCATGGTCGGGTCGGACATGGTCAACTTTATAACCATGTGATCTATTCCCCGGAGGAAAAGAATGTCCTAGCCAGGGACAGAGGACCTGGGCCGAAAAGCCCGATGTCAGACCTAGAAAAGAAGGGGGGAAAAAGAAAACACACACGCACGCACACGCACTTTTGCGAATCGTGGCACCCCCTAGTTCTCTGTGCCTAGTCCTGGTCCAGCTAACTAACCCGTTTGAAATAGGGAAATGAACGATCCGTATAACATGACGGGGATCAGAGCGGGGCCGTTTTTTTATTTTTATTTTCAGCACTTCAATGTTCCCGCCCCTTCCCCTCGTTTAAGTTGACTGCATGGATGCCGGAGAAATTGGGCCAGAGCAAAGACGGCACAGCGATGCGAAGCCACGCGATGCTGCTACCCGCCAAAAAGCAGTCCCTGCCACAATCATCGCGAGTGGCTTGCATCCTTCTCCTCGCGACAGGTTTGCCAAGATATTGTCCGCGCTGCGTTTCTCAGCTCAAGGCCCGAGGGCGCACGGCAAACGGCGGTGTCTGCCATCAATCAGCAAGCCTGGCCGGTGCATCTCTCGATGCCCATGCCAACCAAACGGAACAGCCTCGTGGTGAGGTCAAAGTGGTGGCATCCGCTAGCATCACCAGAAAGCATGTCAGACGAAATGATGACGACGGCTGATGATCTCGTCCCGCGTCTTCTTCTTCTCCGGCGGTCCTCGCCCATTCTGCGGTGACATGGCGTCCGAGTCGAGCAGGTTGACACGAATTCTGCACTTTGCGACGTGCGCCGCATCCTCTGATTCGTCCACCACCCTGGGTAAGTATGTAGTTGGGTAAGTAGTTGTGTAAGTAGTTGCTAGTCAGGGTCAGAAAAAGTAAAACAAACGCGGAAATCACCATTTCCATCCATAAAGAAACAAACCTGATGAAAAATAATAATAATAAGAACAAAGTTAAAACATCCACAAGTCCGCGGCCGACATGCCTCCACAACGACGTATCCTTCAGCTCGTACCGCCACCGCATAAACAGACACGGGCCCTGCTCGAGCTGGCCACGCTAAGATGAGCCTTGTCCGCTGCCTGGCGAAATATTGATTTTGTGCATGTCGTGGCTTCAGCTGGTCCCGTGTCGGGCTCGGGCTCGACCGGAATGGTTCTTCTGACTTCAGGAAACTTCCCAAAGAGGTATCACATATTGCCCGCCATTTTTGGCCATTCTCTGCAGAAGACCCATCCGAAACGCAATGGGTAAACCTACCACAGGAGGATATGCATGGGCTGGCAAAGACTCGAGGTCACGCACAAATCATGTGCAGAGCTGACGGCGGCCATTTGTGCGACTTCATAGCAACAGAGAGAACCATGCATGTGACGGATGATATTTTTGAGAAAGACCCTTCGTTGGGATACCTGTCACCCCTTTGACTCGCCTAGCCCCTCCTGCCTGAGAAGAAGTCTTGTGTGCTCAGGTATGGACTCTTGGATCTCCCCGGTGTCCTTAATTTGCGTCTCTTTGCCTCTTAGTATTTCCATGCTACACTCAAGAAAGCCACAGTATTCATCATCGTAATATCGCTTCATCAAAAATCATCAAAAGAACTTGCTCTTGATGCTTCCCATGACCAAATTGCGCTTTTGCTTGCCAATGAATTTGTTCACGTCGTCTGCCCATCCCTGACTCTGCTGCTGTAGGTTATCCATGTTGTCACCCATGATATTCAATCTCTCTGTTCTCTCGTTGAGTTGACGCGACAAGTAGGAGCCCCATGTCTCTTGGCTGCTCCCTGCTGCTGCTGCAATCGTTCCAGCGCCCCCGGCGGCCGCCCTTCTTTCTGCCGCATCCGCGTCCAGCATCCTCTTGCTTGGTGGCCTGTCTGGCCCCCAACCAGTAGATCGAGGTCCAACGGGGACACATACTGTGTGCCTGAGATCCATTGCAAATTGGAAATTGTCGGCCGAGGAGGGCATTCAAGCTTGGGGTTGATCACGGTATCTGGCGATTGCTGGAGCGGTTTTCCAGTACCCCAGACGTGAACAACCGCCAACTCACTAGGGCCGATCCATGCGAATATGTCACCGGTCTGAGTGACCACGGCCGAGGTACTTCGGCTAGAGTCGATCATCGGAAGGGTTGCCTTGCCTATCTCCTTCAATGCTGGGATGGAAAACGCGCGCGCGGTTCGGTCACCGAAAAGCGCAACCACTGCGAACCCTTGCAGTTCCAGCTCCGCAACAGCCGCAGAATCACAGAGGATGTCGTCAAAGTCTCTTGACGCGCCTTTGGAATTGGCTGGTTTAAACACCCGGATTTCCGATTGTGTTACTGCATCCCACCATGTCAGTAGATGGTCTTGAGCAAAGCCATTTGTATCAGGAACAAAAAAAGTTAGGCTTACCAGCAACCAGTGCGCCGTCGACTTGTCTGCCCTCACGAAGTGATGCGACTATTGAGCCAGTGGCAAGTGCCGGCTTTCCAGAGTTGGCTTCGATAGGAGACAGAGAGATGATCGGTCCATCGAAAGTGACAACGCCGGCCAACTGGGCCGAATATGCCCCGTCGGCGGACGGGAGCAATTTAAATGTAATCACTTTCCCCAAATTGGTGCCTACGAAGCAGCAAATGCTTGAGTACTTGTCCTCATCCAAAGTCATCACACTAAACTCGATCACTGCCGGCCATTCCTTTTGCGGTTCTTCGTTTGAGCCACGGTGATGATCTCGCTTGAAGAAGGAGGACCGCTGGTCTCGCTTGGCAAACTCCGTCATGGGGGCCTGATAAAATATCATGGGCCCGCGGACATCTATCAACGTCAAAAATCCAAGTTCCGAGCCCACTGCCACGAACCCAACGTTGGACACTTGGACGGCAGTGATGGGGCCTTGCATCATCTCATACAGAACGAATGGCTGCAGACCTTCCTTGAGAGTTGGTTCTGCTCGTGAGCTGATGTCGGTCAATCCTTTGGGATTGGGGTCCAGCTGCTGCGGCTGGTCTCGCCCATGGAGCCTGTTGATTCCCCATCGAAAGACGACCGCCTCGCCAGTACGAGTACCAACCACAAATTCGCCTGTGCTGCTAGCCATACTCATTGCGGTGATGTCGACGTCCTCGTAGCGATCCAACGCACGGGCAACATCAACTTGCAACTGGAGGCCGTTCTCAATTTCATCGGCATGTCCCGAGTCCCATATTCGAATGGTGCTATCTCCATGCGCCGCCTGTATGATTGTTCTTTCCTCGAACCTTTTTCTGGGTCTCGGTCCCTCGGCGCCCCCTTCAGCAACGGCTCTCCCTGATCTCGCTTCTCCATCATACTTAGCCATCTTGGGCGCTCCAAGCTGGAAACATGGAGCTTTGTGATGAAAGGATGCACAAAAAATGTTGAAGGGTGCAGCTGATTGGTCGGACTGATCGGATGTCCTGACGGGAAACTCATGGTGATGAGTTCTCCCGAGGACAGGAGGGCAATAACAGCGATTGGGTCCTGGGCGCCGGCAAAGAATGGGGAAGATCGGGGGATCAAAAGAAAGTCAACGGCCTGGGAACCCGGTGGTAGAGATAATGTAATTGTTCTTTTGCCCCGAAAGTAGTCTGCTAACACCTGCCAGGATGACGTTGCGTACATGGGCGTCAGGCCCAACTCGATGAATGTCAAGTTCTTTGGGGAGGCATCGGTTTCCTCGCCACCCGAGACTAGTATCCCCGTATCGTCACAGTTTTCTTTGCAGCACCATGAAATTTTGGTAAAAGGCTCCGAAAATGAAGGGTTGGCCGTGTTGAGACCTGGTTTCTCTACCCCATGATCCTTCAAAGTTCTTGCAGTGATTACTTTCTGTTCCTTGATATCCCACAAAACCAAGCTGCCATCCTCGTGAGCCGTGGCGATGAACGTTCCCGAGGGATGGTACAGTGCATGTGTGAGTCTCGGCCGTCGCATTGTGTCCAGACCTGCACTGTTGCCACCCGGGCACCGGCCGGCAGCGTATACTCAAAGAATTGAACTGCTTTGTTCTGCTTAAACGAGTAGATTACGGCGCCGTGTGAGTATCCCAGAAGTAATTTGCCAACATCACGAGGGTGCAAAGACATGCACACCAAACTAGCCGCCCGCGCTGACGGGTCGCGATCTCGCCAAAAGTTGGGAAGTCGAAAGACACGAGACAGACTATTCCGGTCCATGTCGAAGGCGACCACGTCTCCATTCTGCAGTCCAATGAATGCCCAGTCCAGCATGGGATCAGTCACCAATGAGACGACCTGCCCGGCGAGAACTTGGGCGGCAATTCGTGCGCCGGTATCTAAATCCCAAACGCCAAGTTCATTCTTCTTATCCACGCTCACTAACTTGTTGGCGGTAAACTGCAAGATTCTGAAGGAAGTTGCGCGAGGTGGTTCAAGGACTTTTTGCACACGGCGCTGACCGAAGATGTAGATCTTGCCGGGTCCAAATTTGCTTTCGTTCGTCCCGATAGCTAGAAGCGACTGCACCGGATCGTAAGCGAGACAACTGTGGGATTCGACGACTAGCTATTAGCTGTGTCTCTTGGGAAAACGTTGAAAGAAGCCTCGACACCCTGGGGGGGATCGAGACGTACCTGATTTGGGAGTTTATGCCATAACGGGCTTGATCATCGGGAGTGAACAGCTCCGGACGGATACTCGCTGACAGATCATGCTGTAACCCCGACTGCTTGCTGCGCAGAAAGCTGGACATATTGACCAGACACAGATATCCCTAGTATTGGGTGCGGGCATCGCTTGCCGATAGGTGAAGCTCAAATCGTACCAGACAGGAATTAATTCGACAGCTCAGGCAAACGCAGGCCGTTTGTTGCTGGGAAGATTTCATGGTGGGGTTTGCGGGTAGTTGCAGGCACGCATGCAATCAGCCCAACACGTCATGTGCCAAGACGACAAGAAATGGGCAGGAGCCACATGTAACATGTAACACAGCCGATGTTGAGCATTGACAGATCGTCAGCGTTTCTCTTGCGGCATAACATATGTAGGGATTTCCTAGGTGTCACGTTTATTAGACGCCCACTCTTGAAATTCGACAATTTTCCCAAGAGGAGAAGCGGATCAATCTGATTATAGAGTCATGCAGTTTAACGGGAGATTAGCGATGTAGACTGCTCAAGGGCCAAGACGTCGGCCCATGTGCATCGATGATTGGCTCCTTTGTCCCATCACCTTTGCCACCAGTGAGTGCCAAGTGCCACCACCACGATCCAAGTCGCCAGGGGCTCTTCTGTCTTCTGTGTGGCTCGCTGGCACCGCGCTGCGCCCCGCAGACGTCACAGATCACCTTGGCCACTGTGAATTCACTGGCACTGGCACGTCCGCAGCGCAAGCTCCGGTCCGCTCAACGCGTGCTTCTTGGAAAACCTAACCGCCCTCGCCTCGACCGACTTTTTGCATTTTACTCACTTCCTCGATAGTCGGCTATTTTCTGTTAGCAGGCGGCTCGACCGTGCGCACCAGCTTTTGCTTCTCGAACAATATCTTCTATTCCTTCGCGGGGGTTCACGATCGACCGGCTCCATCAAAGCTTTGCCCATTCGCCTGGCCGACCCCGGATTGCCCACCTTCCCGCCCGTAAGCTCATAATATATCGTCAACCCGAGATATCGCCATGTCGTCATCGACAGCGACTGCCACCGTCGATGCGCCAGATGGACCGCAGAGCGATGGCTCCAAGCTGCGAACCTTTCTTGGTATCTTGAAGAAGTACGTCCGTTTCTTTCTTTCCCTGTCTAATCTTTCTTGTCCACCGCCGGCGACAAACCCGGAGAGAGACGGGGCTCAATCCAAGCGCTACCGACCAACTTTTGCTCAAGATGCGCGTCGAGAGATGCAGTCGTGAGGAGCAACTGCCATTGACGTCAAAATCAAAGCTTCTGTCATCACCATGTCCGTTGTACTGATCATGACGTGGCCACTAGATTCATTGGTGTGACAGACCTCGCCGCAGTCCGATTTTCCCTTCCCTCGCAGCTTCTGGAACCGACACCCAATCTTGAATACTGGACGTACCTCGACGCACCGAATGCCTTTATCGCCATCGGCACCTCGGACGAGCCACTCGACCGCATGCTCGAAGTCATTCGTTTCTGGCTGACAAAAGACTTGAAATATGCAAAGGGCAAGCCCTGCAAACCGTATAATTCTTGTCTCGGTGAATTCTTCAGGGTACGTTGCACACACAAACATGCCATGCATTCGTTAGTGGCACAAAGTAGCGTGGGAATGCGAGGTGAAGACGGGCAAGGACTTCGTTGTCGTTCTCGCTGACAAATATTCTGCCCCTCCTCTTGAACAGTGCAACTGGGAAACAGAAGACAACGCGCCGAGAATCGAGACTGCAGAACTCAATGGCTCAACCGCCTCGGGGTCGGATAAGGGATCATTACGCAGCCTGAAAGTTCCTCCCAAGAGCGACAGGAATGAATCGACAGTCTCGCTGTCTGTACCCAAACATGGCACATCAACACCAGACAAGAAACCGATTCGAGTTTCGTACCTCACCGAACAGACATCCCATCACCCTCCGGTGAGCGCGTTCCACATAACTTGTCCCGAAAGGGGTTTGACCGCGCGCGGCTTTGACCAGATCACTGCCAAATTCACAGGCACATCGGTCAAAGTTTTACCGGGCGAGCACAACATGGGTATTTTCATCTCGTTGGATAAGTTTGGCGGCGAGACTTACCAACTTACGCATCCTGCTGCCCATCTGGGCGGCATTCTGCGAGGATCTCTCAGCGTGTCTGTGAGTGAGATGGCCTACATCACATGCCCTGAAACCAAGATCAAAGCCATTCTTCACTACGTCGACGAAGGTTGGCTCGGCCGAACCACAAACAAAATCGACGGCGTTGTCTTCCGATATGATCCCGAGAACGACAACAAGACACGAGTTCAAGATGTTCCCGACGACGATATCCTCATCCGACTCAGTGGCCCGTGGCGAGAAAAGGTTGTCTTTACAATTGGCTCGATACCAGTGGTTAGTCTGTCTTGCCCCCAATAGCTCCCCATCCACCTCTCCTGCGACAATCAAAACATGCGTCAAAGCCAACTGCTTATTCTCTCCGAATAGAAATCCGTCCCACCCGAGCAACAATACACCATCATCGACGTGGCCCCCTCGACGTCGCATCAAAGGTCATACCCCCGAAGACCAACAACTCCCCAACGAATCCCTCGTCCTCTGGGGGCGTTACCAAAGCCATCCACGCCAAGCAATTCTCCAAAGCAACCGAGATCAAGGTCGAGTTGGAAGAAAAACAGCGCGAGAAAGCTAGAGAGCGCGAGAAAAACAACGAGACGTGGCAGCCCGTGTTTTTCGAACACGTCGTTGGCAACGGCGGGAAACCTGGCCTGACGGAAAAGGGAAAACAAGTGCTGGAGCGGGCTCAAAGGGGTGAGTGGTCAATGGAAGGTATTCTGTAGGGATCTCTAAGAAAGAAGGCGCTGCATATCCATTTATTCATATATTGCATGGGTGAATAGAGACTTAGTTGGTGGGAAGCGCCGTATTCGTTTTCTGGGAACGCCAAGTTGGGCTAGGGGCGCGATTACAATCATGTGCATTGCCTACATATAGGAGTTGTGTCAGCATTTGAGGGATGTCTTGGTCTTGGTCTTGGTCACGGTCGTGGTAAAACGTGAGAATGTACTGCCTTGGTATTTGCTCATGTCGAGTAATAGGTGGTCGTTGTGTACCTAGCGAGCGTTGTTTTCGATGGAAACTCAATTGGTGTATCGGGAATTGACCACGTCTCGGAGCGTTGGGTGACTAGAATGTGAATCTGTGAGAGCTCACGTACGTCGTGGTAGATGAGTCGACAACAGGTCACGATAAGACATGGACTTGTGTGCATCACCAATGCGCCGAGACACGGCAACGTTTGATAGGGGGGTATTCTGAACAACTGCTTGTTCGTGTGGAATTGTTCTTCTTCCTTGTACAAACAGACTACTGCTACTAATATTACAACATGAGGTTACATTTTAATGACGTGGTTGATGAAAAGACTTCACTGCCATGAGTGAGGTGAGCATCGTTTCTTGTTCCTTCTCCAAGTCAGTCTAGACTAGACCCGGCGTCTTCCAGGCGTTTTAGCCCAGCAATGAATGCAATGCGCGGGAAAACTTCCGCAGGCGTACATTCTTGGCTTTTTGATAAAAGCACCGGGTGGTCGTTTACGCGTCGACAAAGGCCTTGACGTTGCTCAGCCACCTAAGGTACTCTTGCTGCTCCTTGACGTCCACGTAGTCGGGGACGAAGACGGCCAGGGCCTGCGTGATGCCGCGCTCCTCGAGGAACCGCTCCATCAGAACCTGCAGGTCTTCGTCGAGGCTGCCGAAGGGAGGACCGGGGTAGACATCGGCGCGCTTCTGGGCGGACTCGGGGCTGTCGATTTTTGCGACCTTGGCGTCCTCGTAGAAGAACATGTTCTCGACGACAATGTTGCCGTCCTGGGCGGTGGCGTCAATGTTGAGGGCGCCGGCACTCTTGCCGGGCTTCTCGACGACGATGGAGAGGTTGATGGGGGCGGCGGCCTCGTCGTCGAGCTCGTCTTCCATCTCGTCGGCGTCTTCTTCGGGGCGGCCATTGGCCTGCTTGTTGGGGGACTGTGCGGAGTCGTCGAATTCTTCGTCTTCGAGGGCGGCATCCTCGGTGTAGGGGTCGTAGTTGGTGATGTCGGCGATAGAGAAGCTGACGGTGATTCTAGAGGAACATTAGGGGGTTCTTTTTTTTTCTGGTGGTGCCGAGGAAGATCTCTCTCGATAGATGATAGGGTACTGACTTCTCGTTGCCGAATGATCGAACCAGTTTGACAAGCTCCTGTCCAGGAGTATCAATCAGCTCAAAGGGGCTGTTGTCCAAAAAGTCCTTGATGCTAGCGGGCTGCTGCTCCTGGGCCTTCATGTCCTCCTCGATCTGGATCTCGCTTTCGAGCTTGGCAGAGAGCTCGTCATCGGTCTCGCCGTCGGCAGCGCGGCGACCGACAGTCGTTGAGAAGGTGGCGCCGGTGGATTGCCGCAGGGCGCTCACGGCTGAGGTCTTGATGAAGGTGCTGGGGCGGACGACGCCAAATCGCATTGAATCGGTGGTCAGGCGAGCTACAGCCCGGGGTGCGGATCGTGCAAAGCTTCGGATGGAAAGCATTGTGATGCAATGTGATGCAATGTAATGAGATGCGTTGTTGGGTTTGTTGGAGTTGGAAGCTGTGAAGGAGAAGAGAAAGAGAGATGAGCAACTATTATTATACCCAGGGGTGAGTGAGTATTAGGACGTTTGGCGGTTTTGTGTTGGCTAGAATGAGCTTCTGAAATTTTTAGGATCCCGGCCCAGGAGTGCCCCGGCGTAAAAGGGTCTAGCGGACTGAGGTCCACGGCTGCACGTGATTGGCCAGGATTGCTCATGATGGGAGAACGTGGAACAATAGCAAGTGACCGCAGCAAGCTATTGCGTGAATGGCGTCGTAGGGATTAGGCTGGTCACGATTCTCAATAGTGCTGAGCTCTGAGTGAACGAATCTAGATGGTCATCATTTCGTGTTTTATCTACCAGGCGTGAAATTGTAAGAAACAAATCTCTTCCTTATGGCTTCATTTTGTTTTGGTGCAAACCCACACCACGGACCAAATCAAGAAGAGTTCAACGCCGCAAACGCCTTTATACTTGGTCTGAGAATTCGTGCCGCGTCCGAAGTTGTATCCTGTTCGAAAAAAGATGGCCAAGCCATTTCCCCTTCTGATCAGGGGAGCAGACTTGCAAGCGCTGGCTGCAATGTCAGTAGTCCTCCAACGTGAGGTTGCTCAACATCATCCGGCCATTGCGCCTGACACTACGCGTTGCTGATCAGCTGTATACGTTGCCGTCTCACCAGTCGTTGGAACGGTCAGATCCACTAATTGATGCCTTTCGAGGGAAACTCGGCAGGGCGCATTTGACCAGCGCTCGATACCTTGACCCAGGAGAACGTTGCCAGGTATGCCCATTCACCCTTCCAATTCTCCAACAGTTTCGCGTTCTCCACTGACGTGATATCGGGTAATACTAGAAGATCATTAGTCGCGGTGTTTCAAGAACAGAGCTGTCCAAAATGTGTGCCTACCGAATCCCTTTTCGTATTCGGTCTCCAAGGCTTTGATCTTCAGCTTGAGCATATCTTCCTTGGAGCTTGGTGGACGACCAGATCGACGAGCCTTCTTCACGACATGATATTCTTCATCGTGCTGATGAATGAATCTTGGAGACTCTGAGTCAGTTGTGGTCTTCGCCAAATGCCAAGGTGGTCTCACTTTTGAATCAGGGATTGGAGTGCCTCTATATCGAGAGGTTCATCATTGCCTTTCTCAGCCAGCCCTTCTTGGAAGAAGGCAACTCGGTCCACTGGGCGCGCAGTAAGTCAGACTAGAGCAAAGACATTCTCTCCTCGGCAACCGACACATACTAATGGGTTGCTCTTTCTTGCCTCTTGCAGCAGCGAGCTTCCCCAGCCTTTGATCTCGAATGGCAGCTTTGTGCAGGCGAAATGAGTCTCTTGACTTGACATGCAGGGCGTTGACTTCTCCATTGCGCTTCTTGGCAATTTGCTTGCGTGTCTTTTCTAGTGAGCTGGGCATTTTGAGCGCTGTTTCTCATATAAAGGGAATTTGGATGCTGGCGGCGACTCCAACGACGACGACCCGCGTGGGGGAAAAAGTTGTCTGCGATGGACAAGCCAGAAAGCTGGTCCCTGGGGGGAACGTTGGCGCACGGGAGCCATACCGCTTTAGGCCTTGGAGCGGTCCCGTCAAGTCGACAATCAACAATCAACGCGTCTCGACACACTCGACACACTCGACACACTCGACACAGCGACCTAGGTACCTGTGGCCTGGGTACGTAGCACTACGGAGCCCTGTCCGTCAGCCAGCAACTCGGCACGCGTTATTATGGCAAGATACGAAGTACTGCATGCATGTAGCTCTGTCTCGTCAACTTGCATACTTTGACCTTCTTGTCACAACTCTTTGCCCTCTCAAGCCCACGACAACGCCCGTCTGCTCACGAGCTCTTCTCAGATTTGGCAGTCCAGTCCTTCCTGCACTTCCGCGTCAGCCCACAAGCCGCCATCTCTCCTGTCCTGTCCGCCAAACAACAACAAGTCCACCTGCCTGCAACCGCGTCCGACCTCAACTCAGTCGGCCATTGTAATCTCGGCCTCGCCTCATCGCAACTGACGTCTTTGTCTACCTCGAGTCCTCTTTGCGCGACTGCTTCCTCCTCTTCTTCTTCTTTGAGCTTCGATGCCCACGCGTCTCGGTGCTTGCAAAACACGGTCCTGACCTCGCTTCGTCTCGTTTGCGACGTCGCCTGTCATCTTCGACCTCCTCCTAGCTTGATTATCATCATACTTAGATTCGTCTCGACAAACACGCGTCGGGCTTTGGCTTCATTCACACCGTGCCCATCACCCAATCGCTAACGGCTGGAAGCTGCCAGCTTCTACAGCGGCATTGTAGCAACTCCAATGTTATCGATCAACTGGTGTTAGCCCGCGTATCATCACAACGCTTGATTGCCCGGGTCCTGCGTGACGTTGTAACCCCTCAGGATGGGCGTGTCAGGTCCGTACAGTATCTTTCAAGATCAGAAGTGTGCCCTTCAAGACTAACAATGATCAGGGCTTCTACCTTTGCTCAAATCCATTCAACGCCCTCAAGAACTCAAGAAGTGTCATGGCGAGACACTAGCCGTCGACGCATACGGATGGCTCCATCGAGCTGCTTACTCGTGCGCCGTCGATCTCGGGCAGGGCAAACCGACCAGAAGGTCAGTTACACTGTTTCCATACGCGTACTAACCATTTGATCGATCTAACACAACATGGCAGATATGTCACCGCTGCACTGCATCGTGTGCGGATGCTGCAGCACTTTGGCGTAACTCCATACATGGTTTTTGATGGTGACTTCCTTCCAAGTAAGGCCGCAACCGAGGATTCTAGGGCAAAGAAGCGAGAGGAGAAGAAAAGGCTCGCCAACGAACTGCTCAAAGCAGGCAAGTCATCTCAGGCCGCCCAAGAGTTTCAAAAATGCATTGATATCACCCCGGAAATGGCTTCGTGTCTCATCCAGCAACTCAAGCAGATGGGCATTCCTTACGTCGTGGCTCCGTATGAAGCCGATGCACAGCTTGTGTATCTGGAGCGTCAGGGTTTAGTCCACGGCATCCTTTCAGACGACTCGGATCTTCTTGTATTTGGTGCGAAGCGTCTACTGACCAAACTGGATCAGTATGGCAATTGTATTGAGATCAACCGTCGCGATTTCTGTGCTTGTCGGGAGGTGTCCCTCACTGGATGGACCGATACCGACTTTAGACGAATGGCCATCATGAGCGGCTGTGATTATCTCAGTGGGCTTCCAGGAGTGGGACTAAAGACCGCGTACCGCATGCTTCGCAAGTCGAAAACGCCCGAGCGAGTGGTCCGCCTGCTGCAGTTCGACGGGAAACGCGTCTCCGAGAACTATCTGACCCAATTTTACCAAGCTGAACTAACGTTCTTGCATCAATGGGTGTTTTGTCCGAAGAAGAAGGGATTGGTCCATCTGACTGAATTAGACGGCGCCCGAACGGCTGAGGAAATGCCCTTTATTGGTGCTTATGTTGAACCGGAGCTGGCCACGGCCATCGCCGCTGGTGACGTCAACCCAATCACAAAGACACCCATTGTCATCGCGACAACGCCTTCTAAGAGGAGACACTCTCAAACAGCAGCTACGATTGTACCGCCGCGTAAACCTATTACGACCTACTTCAAGGGACAGGGCCGAATACCCATGGGTGAAATGGACGCCAATTGCTTTTCAGTCGACCCTCAAAGAGTTGCGCAAATTACTGATGGGGGCTGGTCCCACGGGTGTTTCCCCTGCCTAGACCATACGTCGAAAATTCTAGACAAGCGACCAGCAATCCAGCCTCAACACCCAGCAGAAGTAGATGTGCTCCTACCAGAACATCCCCCAGGCTTCAACGACGGAAAACGGAACCTATTTCTAGTATGCTTGCACGAGTGGCGAGCAGCCCTGCCCCAGCAAAATCTCTTGATGATGCTTTTCTTCCGTCACCAGCCGTTGTTCCTCAATCCGAGTCTCCAAACCGGCCACAGAAAAAACTGCGCTTATGTGACGACGATGGTGAAGTAGACACGTCGCCGAAGAAGAGCAAATTCTTTCCTCCCGCGAAAATCAGGAAGAGTCCAGCAAGGGCCAAAAGTGATGCGTACTTATTCTCAGACGACTCAATCGAGGAAAGCCTTCGCGACTTGCCCGATTTCGAGGGGTGGAAGCCGTCAAGCAAACGAGACAAGTCTATTGCCATCTTCAGCGACGACTCGCAGGCCTCGCAGCAACAAGCGAGTCAGTCTGTGGCAGATGAATCCAGCCAATCGACAAGCCAGGGCACCAACAACGACACTCAAACCACAATACCGTCGCAAACACAGGAGAATTCTTCCGATGGCATGATGCGGCCTCCGCTGTCCACCAAACCCCAGCAGCAACAGACACTCGCGACACCGTCACGACCGAATCTCAGCCGGTTCACTTTTTCATCCCGACCTTTGGCCACACCGTCATCATCAATGTCGTACCAGTCATCAGTATTTAGTATGGGACCTACACCGTCCACCGGGCCGTCGACAGCCGCATCCATCTTGACTCCGCTGCAGAGACTCGGCGCACGCGCGACCAACTCGATGGCATCGCCCCAACAAACCAAGCCGAGGTCGAATCCAAAGCTGGTCCATGACATGGCCAAGAGTTTACCTGTGAATCCATCATTTGTACCGCTACCAAAGGTTGATGTGGTTGAAGTCGGGGCACTCAATAGGCCATGTGTTGGAAGCGAGGATCAGATCATTCCCGATAGTGACGGCGAAGTGGACGAAGAAGTCGAGTTACCACCGAGAAAATTGAACTTGTCACGGTTTGCGTTTTCTTGAGCGTCAGCGTGACGCGCTACCTGCAACATGCCCGCTGCCACCACCCCTATCTTTGGTTCGCTACGGTGTCCAGTTGTATAAATTTGGAGTTTCTGAAGCATACCCCGGCGTTTGTCATTGTTCATGACTGTTTTGGACTGTATGGAACTTTGGCACATGACTGTGTTCGGCGCTGTCAAGGAAGTGGCCTCACTCGTTGATTGACTAAATTCGCCAAAATGGCCTGCAACGCGAGTCATATCGATGAAGAGGGGAAGGAGATTGGAGCAATACGATGTGGGAAACTCTTGGACGTTGACGAGGATGAAGGAAAGAATAGGATTGTTCGACGTAGTCATAATGGCGATGAGTTCGCTTCGTTGTATCACTAGACATAATCCATCACCTGATGTTCAACAATTATTTGCGTCGGGGTGTTGTGCCGTACCTTTGCAAGGCGTCCTCAACAGGGGTGTAAAGGAATATGGCTTGGGACGGACAGTTGGGCTACTATCATGGCGTGCCATGGGCCATTGTGCAGTGAGGCACCCGCCTGTCCGTGTCTATCAGATGGTGTCAGGCTGATTCTGAGCCCAGTCACAGTTGTGCAATTGTCGACTGCTTACAAGACGATTCGCGCATGCACTCCCCATGACACGGGCAGCGACGCGGCAGCGCGTACATAATTACAGACGGTACTTGATTCATACGCTATATCAAACCAATGACGCCACCGTTACAAATGCCACGTCCCAGCACCCAGCTCCCAGCCCATTTCTCCTCTACCGTGTTCCAGCCATGCAATGCCCAGTCACGCGGGCGCACAGCCATATAAGACTAGATGTGTGTAGAATATCGTCGAGGGACAGTACGTCTTTCTTGTTGGATGAGAAATAAGCTGGGCGATTCAATAGATGAGAAACAAGCCTCAACACCGCAAAGCAAGAAACGCCTGTGCCATGACAGGACGCAGAGAAACAGGGGTGGGGGGGGGATAGAACAAGTGGCAGCCAGAAAAGAGGCAAAGTTACATGAGACTGCACGTGTGTCGGGCTGAAATGCGTAGTATAATAGTATGCACCCCAAGTTGTAGTATCTCGCTTGTAGGCATATCCGTCGTTTCTTTCTGAAAAAGGTTGAGTGGTCGTAAAATCATCATGAGAGGAAAGAAGCAATCTATATGTTGGATGCTGAATTAGGGCCCCCGTCTACCGCCGTGCAGCTGGTGTGGAGGGGCTGGTCAAATCGGCGTTGAATGTCCATCGTGCTAGAAAAAAAAAGAAAACTGTTAGGTGCATGCATACTCCTCATGGCGAGCGCTCAGTTGTTCAGGGGGAAGTCAGAAGAGGTAGATGTACCGTTTGCGAGGTTGTCAGCAGTATCCTCCAGCAAGATAACACGTCGCTTGTTGCAGTATGAAGTCCTGTCCATGATGTCCACTTTGAGCTTGGGGTCCGAGAGCTCCTGGATGGGCTTCTCAAACATTTCGGACAAATTCTCTACGGCCAGTTCCAAATCCTTCTGGTTGTCCTCAAAAATCTCTGTAAGATTGTTTCTCGCCAAGTAAAAGGCAAAGGCATACGTCCATTTCAGAGTCTGGCGGCAGGTTTGAAGCGCTTGTGATGCAGAGTTGAGGTACTGCACCTCAATCCATGACATTCCCGACGTGGTTTGCAGCTGAACCATCTTCTTCTCCGTCTTTTGGGCAATGTCCTTGTCCAGTCTTGCGGATTGCTCGTGGTTGGCATAGCGATTGTAGTAGTGCAGATATCTCTCGAGTGACGTGCGAGACTTGGCTTGTGCATCTCGAGCCTCGGAGCCGCTCTTTTCTTCGAAGCGGTTGCAATTGTACCAGCTCGTTCCGTGTTCCGACCACAGTCCCATACACATCCAGCAGAACTCATATTTGCACTTCCTACAAGTCATATGGTTGCACCCACCGTTCTTCTCAATGGTCGAGCTGCACTTGGGGCATTCCTTGGTATTGGCTGAGATCCAGTTGGCCGTCTCGGAATCATCGGCGCACTTCTTGAGCCACCTCTTGACCAATTCGCACGGGGCGGGCTGATGATCAGGATTTGGACATCCAAAGCAAAATCTGTATCCACAGAGACATTCTACCGTGGGTACAATCTTGCCCAAGTCCTTCTTCTTGATGCCGCATTCGACGACATTGGGGCAATCAGGGGCAGGACACCACTTGAAGTAGTCCTTATCCTCGACATAGGTTCTGTTGAGCAATTCGCGATATCGGCCAGTCAGCTCGGGAGTGACAAGCAGGTCCAACGATCGGAAGTCCAGGATTCGACCGCAGCCGTCTGACGGACACTGGATCCTGGCAGCCTCGCCTTCTCCCTTAATTTTCTGGGTCAAGTACTGTCGGTAACAGTCAACACAGTATCTATGGTCACACCTCAGAGCAAAAGTCTGCAGGCCCTCTTGATCCTCACAGCAGATATCGCACATGAAGCCAGGGACAGCCTCTAATTTGGGTAGGGTTGTTGTCTTGCTGCTTAGACCAGCAGCCTCGAGAATCCTTTCGGGGCGATCCATGTAATCTTCGAGCAGACGTTCCTTGTTCCAATGAAAATGGCGCAGCATGATAGCAGCGTCCTCCTTGCGCATATCCAGAATCATGTTCACCTCGTCGATCATATCATCCTGCTGGTGTTGAATGTCGGAAGGCTCGAGGACTTTGAAGGTCGTGATATGGGCTCGTTGCTTGGACTTGCCAATATCCTTTGAGGATAAGCCAAAGTCTGGATCTGGCTCATCGAAGTCGTCTTCGAAATCTGGATGAGGGAAATGGTTTGGTAAGCTTTTGAGAGTTGTGGAAGAAAAGAAAAGGTGATGGGGAGAAAAAGCCATTTGCTAATGACAAAATACGTCAGCCGGCCGGGCAGTCTGTTGCGTGCTTACCTTCAGCTGCAGACATCTCATCCCCGCTGTACTCCTGCATCATCTCGTCATCACTCGACATGGCTGACATGTAGTCTTCTTCTGAATCCATGGCGATGCTTACTGTTGTGACTGGGGTAGGAGGAGCGGCTGGGGGCGGCAGGCGAGGCGACGAGTCTCTTTTGGGGTTTCGCTTCTTGATCTTGAGAAGATATCGTCGCCTCAGCAGCCTTTCGCTTCCTGGTGGTGGGAGGAATTGTGGCGGTTGAAAGCACGGGCGAGAAGAGGGACGAGACTCGTCGACTGCCGCAGGTGAGAGAAGAGCTCGAGGATATGGGAAGGACACCTTTTCGCGCAGCAAGGTCGAAGGTTAATTGCGGAATGACGGGCGGCCGCTGTGATTGTCTCGGGCGTTAAGTGGCAAATAGCGTGGCGGCAAGGAGTACTACGGGTTGAGAAAGAAAAAGAATGCGTTTGAAGGACGAGACAAAATCATAGCCCTCGAGAGTAGAAGGCGTCGTCAAGGTTGATAGTCTGAACAGAAGCTGCAAGCATGTCACAGAACTGGCGAGACCATGGATGGATGAGGCTCACAGACGCAGACGGAATCGGAGACACAGTTGGACCCATGACGGCGACAACGGGCTTCAAGCAACTTCAAGCAAGCAGCTGCTAATTACATAGGCGGCGGATGATCCTCGGGGCACCAACAGGCAGTAACTGCGGAGTAGCAAGAGCCGTTTTGGGCAATGTGTCTGTCCCCTGTCAACCTCCAACCACGGGCACTTTTGTGCATCTGAGTGATGTTGGGTTTATTATTTTGACACAACAGCGTCACATCCAGTCAGGATTCCACACATCCAAATCGCATAAGAATCGGCATCAAGACCTGTTCTACTTGAACCGAGATTGTAGCGTACATGTCACCCCTTCCCATCGATTGCTGCACCTTAGCCCAGGACATTCTCGGCCAGCGAGACTGTGATAAACCCGTCAGCATCATTCTTTGTGTGTCTGGCATTCTCAGTGCCCAAGAGTTGTTTACATACCGTTTGCCCCAGTACCATCTGGCTCAATAAAGGTCTTTGTCACCTTGCCATCCTCGATTTTGAGAGCATATCGCTTGCTGCGAAGGCCGCCAAAGACTGCGGATCCGTCAAATTCGAGCTCGAGAGCTTTGGTGAATTCCGCCAAAGGGTCAGCAATGAAGCGAATCTGGATTGTCCGTTGAGCAAAGCGGTCATTGAACAGTGTTAGCCTCAAGCAGTGATAGGGTCTGCACATACGCCCGTCTCTCCAGCAGGATCAAGCTGCTCCGCCCAGGCTTTCATACTACATGTCACGGTCTGTCAACATGACGGCCCTCTAGCCAATATTTATAAACAGACCAGCTTACACGAAGGGGTCATTCACAGACACCACAAAAACCTGGCCTGCCTTCTTCAATCCAGGATGGTTGATGTATGAAGGAATATGCACACTGGAGCAGGTCCCCGTAAAGGCTCCAGGCACGCCGACAATATACCCGTTGGAGGACTTGAGCTCCTCTGCCAGATTGACCTTGAAGCCGGGGAATTCTCCATCAAGCCGTCGAAGCTGGGAACCTCGTCACCTGCTTTCACAAGGGCGCGGGGAGTGCTGTGGAAGGTGCGCATGGCAGCGGCTGGACGGGTCAAGGCGACGCGTCGCAGAGAGGTTCGGAAGGCCATTTTGCTGGACTTGATAGATCGGTTGGGAAGGGGGTGCATCCGCGGGCTGGTTGTCGTCAGGCTGGAGCAAATGAATGCAGTGGTGCAGATGGCGATGACAGCCAAATTGATGAGATGGAGAATTGAGTCTGACTAGGACACCTTGAGGGAGCTCCCCACAAGTCCCGCCAAGCTCATGCCTCCTCCCCATGGTCATCTACAAGAATACATAATAATAGTCTATCTGGCAACAAAAAAGATCGCAGTGCCTCAACGAACAAGCAACAGAGATCCTTTTTTTTTTTCAAGCACCCCTCCAATAGAAACAAGTTACTTCTATATCCTCATTCAAGACGAAAGTAGTCTCTAATCGCTCACCCTCCGTAAAAAACCCGCACAGATTCCCACTCGCGATCCTTCGAATGTCGGTGCACATGACAAAACAATCCGAGGACTAGCTATTGGCTAGCCTGCTCACGTTGGATGAGGCGGATTAAATCCCGAGTTGACGTCAAAGTGGGCCACTTGCCGCGAACGTTGGACAATGGCGTCTGCGCACTGATTAGACGCTGTTGTTTCACCCACGATGCTAGCCAAGTGAAAAAACCCGACAACTTGGGTTGTAGGTGGATGAGTGGCGGCATGTATGACTTCGTTTGGGGCGCTCCGTTGCTTTACAGAGGAGGGTTGAGCTCGCTTTAGTGAGGGACTCCAGTAGTGCTTCAGTCCTCCACAAGTTGTTTGGGCTGAAATTAGAAGGACTGCTTCGCCTTCGGACAACGGACGACAGACAAGACAAGGGCTTATCAGACTAGGTAGGATACGGACTTGACAGGCAGGGCAGGGCAAGTACGAGCAACTAAACGCGCAGTAGTAAACAATCAAGCGCGCAGTACGGAGTAGTAAAAAATCAAACGCGCAGTGGTGAGCACAAATTGGTTTCGCTTTGAGTGTCTCACGCCCGACCCCGTCTGGGGATCGGGGCTGAGTCTGGTAACCGACTGATTGAGGCCAGGGGGAAGCCTTCTATCCCACATTTACCCGTCCTGGTGATATTAACCGCATCTTTTCAAAGAGCAAAGAGAAATGGTGATAGGCCAGGTCAGATGTATTTTGCCAAGACTGGCATTCTCAGCTTTGAGAACCTTGGGCCTTGAGAAGACTTCCAGTACCATCAATGGTACCTCGCGTCACTTTGGAGGAAAAGCAATACGCCCAATAGAGTCGGCAAAACCATATAAAAAAAAAAAAAAAAAAAAAGTCTTGCATCAGCCTTGTCTCTGCCGAATCGCTCCACCTGATGGAGTGGCTGCAGGTCCAAAATAGGCTAGCTAGTTCGCAGACTGGCAGATCGCGAGGCAGGAGGCACGGAGGTTATCAAAATCCAGGGACCAGCCAGACCAGACCGACCAGA
The DNA here is from genome assembly GCA_021950295.1 of Epichloe scottii. Lineage (NCBI taxonomy): Eukaryota > Fungi > Ascomycota > Sordariomycetes > Hypocreales > Clavicipitaceae > Epichloe > Epichloe scottii. The sequence continues at coordinate 3,477,212 of CP083245.1, forward strand.
CTGTTGTGGACCCACTTTGACCCACTTTAACCCAAAACGACCCAAAACAACCCAAAACAACCCAAAACCCCTGGCTCCAAGCTCCAAGCATTGGCGGGCGCCACTCCATCCATCAGACCTGGCGTTGGGGGAATTCGAATTGGTTCGCATCGTGCTCCGTACATGGCCTCTTTGGCAAGTCGTAGGGCCTCAGATATATCGCGGACAAGGATCTCGGGCAATTAGGCCATATAATAAGACTTACTCCGTACAGAAAATCCAATCTGATGTATAGCTGTATAGTCCGGAGTATACATGATATGTAACAGTACCTTACTAGCCTGGTTGCTCTGCTAGATTTAGGTGCCTTGCTTGTTGCCCTGGAACACCGGGCCCAGCACATCTCTGAGCTGAGGCCTTTTGACAGCCAAAGGGATTCAAGTAAAACTTGCATACTCCACAACTCGGAAAGGTCGCGCGTGTCCACATCTCTTTTGGGAGAAAGAAAATAGCACATGTCGAGATAGGCGTGTGTCGCGGGCAGTGTTGCCCCGACCCTTGCCGACCCTGACCCTGACCCTGGCCTCGCTCGTTGTACAAAGTACAACAAGCAAGCAGACCAGACAGTGCCGGCCTCTGCTGTTTTCCGTCTTCTTTCTGCTCGCCGGCCCCTCCCTCCCCCCTTGTCCCTCGCCTCGTCCCTCGTTCCCAGTCCTGCTGCATTCCACATTCCACCCGCGTCATTTGGCCCTGGGCGGCCCTTGTCATGCCCGGGGCGGTTTGGCCTACTGTAATTCGTGATCCCACCAAAACCAGGAGTCCTCTCTTAATCTAATAAACGCCCCTCAACTCGCTCGGCCCCAATCCCCCCTCTGGCTCCGGGCCCTCTCGCATACACCACCCACCATACATACACCACATCTCCAGCCCTCTGCCTCGTGCAGATTCTTCTTCTTTTTCGTAGCGTATCGCATCTGACGCTGCGCCTCGATTATTCTGCCGGCCGCCCTCGATCATTGTCTGTTTGTCGCCCGAGTTCAACAATCGCATCAGCAGAGACGGCGTCATTTCAAACTCTCCGAGCCCTCTTCCTGTGCAACAATCTATTGTGTCCGATCCAGCGCCACCAGCCCAACACAACCCGACGCCTCGACGTGTCGCGACGTCACAAGTTTGAACCCTCACCCTGCTTGAATCCCATCTTCAACGAGCCGAATAAGTTCCCGAGTTGAATTCATCTCCATCATTCAAAGTCCACGAAATCACGTTCTTTGTCGTGTGCTTCGTCAAAGTCGGCCGTTGCTTGCAGCTTTTCCTGCATCACTATCAAACCACCAAACCATCAAACCACCGCCCAACGACCCAAAGTTGTGCAACCCATCTGCCATCCCAGCCCCCGGTATCTTGTTCTTCATACCTTGGCCGAGCAGGAGCTGCATTTTGAGGCTGTACTGTCCCTGCCTGCGTGGCTCGGATTGTCTCCATCGCAAAATCATTAAATGGTCGGCTTTCGACACACGCTCTCTGGTCAACCCGTCTCAAAGCCGTGTTCCACTTAGTTTCATTCCCTTCGCCGACACAAGCGGCCAAGTCCAACCATCTGGGACATAGTCAGGGGCCCTGCTTGGTGCCCGCGCTCCCGTCAGCAACGACATTCCTGAGGAGCTCAGAGGTCTAATCCCCCTCGTTTCTCATTTTCCTTTGTGCGCTGCCATTGCCACCCACGCGTCTCGCGCCATGCCTACCATGCTTCAAACCCCATCCAGGGCATCGACAGCTTCATCTTCGTCTTTCCAGCCCTTGTCACGCCAGAACACCATGTCTTCATACGATGGCTCGCGCTCTGCGCGCCAGTCTAAGCGGTACTCCATGTCCGCGCTGTACATGTCCATGTCAGCCAATGAGGGTGAAATGCAGATTGAAGACGACCTCGCGAAAGGTATCGTGGAACTTCCACCTGATCTCTGTTGTCATCGTCGTGGGCTACACCTTCTGGACATATCCGATACTAACATGTCATCACAGCCCAGAAAATCCTCCGAGACCTGAAAACAAAAATTTCTTCACAATCGAAGAAGAACTTCGTACTGGAGAAAGACGTGCGTTATCTGGATTCACGGATCGCTCTTCTCATTCAGAATCGCATGGCTCTCGAAGAGGTTCGTCTCCATTGTCGTTGTCTTTTTTTTTTTTTTTTTTTTCAATCACATGGCGTGAGCTAATCTTGCCATGTCTCGCAGCAAAACGAAGTCGCAAGCCATCTAGAAGATGCCACCGAAGTACAAGAAGGGGTGTTCCCGAACGACGACAAGACACAGAAATACGGTAACCTGCTGTTTCTCTTGCAGTCAGAACCGAGACACATTGCGCACCTCTGCAGACTCGTTTCCATGTCTGAAATAGACTCGTTGCTGCAGACGGTCATGTTCACAATCTACGGAAACCAATATGAAAGCCGCGAAGAGCACTTACTTTTGACCATGTTCCAGGTAGGTCATATATGCGTCGCCGGTGTAGCACGCTGTTGTTTCTCGTCACGGGAACAACTTTGCTCTCCTCTTTCCCCTTTCTTTATCTAAACCTGTCCTGACCTTTTGCTCCTTAGTCTGTTCTGACGTACCAATTCGATCACACTGCGGATTATTCGTCCTTGCTTCGAGCAAATACGCCCGTATCTCGCATGATGACAACATATACTCGCCGTGGCCCTGGTCAGAGTTTCCTGAAAACTGTTCTGGCAGACAGAATTAACAGCCTCATCGAACTGAAGGACCTGGACTTGGAGATCAATCCTCTCAAAGTTTACGAGCGCATGCTGGAGCAGATTGAGGAGGATACGGGCAGTCTTCCAACCAACTTGCCGAAAGGAATCACTGCGGAACAAGCTGCCGAGAACCCGCAGGTTCAAGCCATCATCGAGCCACGACTGACCATGCTGACAGAGATCGCCAACAGCTTTCTGAGCACAATCATGGAAGGGTTGGAGGAAGCCCCGTACGGTATTCGTTGGATCTGCAAGCAAATCAGGAGTTTGACGAAGCGCAAGTACCCCGATGCAAACGATCAGGCCATTTGCACCCTGATTGGGGGCTTCTTCTTCCTGCGCTTCATCAACCCGGCGATAGTAACACCAAAATCCTACATGCTCATCGACGGAACTCCTGCCGAGCGGCCCCGGCGAACCTTGACACTTATCGCAAAAATGCTGCAGAATCTCGCCAACAAGCCGTCGTACGCGAAGGAGCCCTACATGATGAAGCTCCAACCTTTTATCCAACAAAACAAAGACAGAATCAACAAGTTCATGCTCGACCTTTGTGAAGTGAGCGATTTTTACGAAAGTCTAGAGATGGACAACTATGTCGCTCTGTCGAAGAAGGACCTCGAGCTGGATATCACGCTGAACGAGATTTATGCCATGCACGGCCTCATCGACAAGCACTACCAAGAGATTTGTAAAGATGAGAACTCTCACTTGGCCATCATCATGTCGGAACTCGGCTCATCGCCAGCTCAGGTACCGCGCAAGGAGAACAGAGTAATCAATCTACCGCTCTTTAGCAGATGGGAAACGGCCATTGACGATTTGACTGCTGCACTTGACATCACACAAGAGGAAGTGTATTTTATGGAAGCCAAATCCATCTTTGTGCAGATTTTGCGAAGTATTCCGCAGAGCAGTGCGGTCCTTCGAAGACCTCTTCGTCTCGAGCGTGTGGCTGATGCTGCAGCCACGAGTCGCAACGATGCCGTCATGGTCCGCAAAGGTATAAGGGCTATGGAACTCCTGTCGCAGCTTCAGGAACTAGGTGTCATCGACAAGAACGACCAGTTTGATCTTCTGCGGGACGAGGTTGAGCAAGAGTTGCAGCACCTCGGCTCATTGAAGGATGGTGTTCTTGCCGAGACCCAGAAACTTGAGGAGGTTTATAAGACGATTCGCGACCACAATACGTATTTGGTCGGTCAACTCGAGACGTACAAGAGCTACTTGCACAATGTGCGATCTCAGAGCGAAGGGACCAAGCGAAAGCAGCAAAAACAGCAGGTTCTCGGACCCTACAAATTCACGCACCAGCAACTGGAAAAGGAAGGGGTGATTCAGAAAAGCAATGTCCCGGATAACAGGCGGGCCAATATCTATTTCAATTTCACCAGTCCCCTACCAGGAACGTTTGTTATTTCACTGCACTACAAAGGTATGTTGGCAGGAGTAGCCGTGGAATCAACCTGTACGTCTCCTTTTTACTCATGATATTTTGACAGGTCGCAACCGAGGTCTTTTGGAGCTTGACCTTAAGCTGGATGACTTGCTCGAGATGCAAAAGGACAACCAGGATGAGCTCGACCTCGAATACGTTCAATTCAATGTTCCCAAGGTGCTCGCTTTGCTGAACAAGAGGTTTGCTCGAAAGAAGGGGTGGTAAACAAGAAAGGGGTGGGGGTGCTGAGCTTAGTATATCCAACAAATGTACAACGACTATATCGGAAGGGCCAATTGGCGTTTTGGGAAAGCAGAGATACCATGGCTATTTCATTTCTCTTCCTTGATTCGCACGTACCACCGGAGGTTTGGAGGGATCACCTCTTTCTTTTTGTTTTGCTCTTTAGTCCTGCCCATCACTTTGCTCCAACGGGTTTTCTTTTTATTTCTTCTCCAAAGTTGTTTTTCTTTTTTCTTTTTTCGGGATCAGCTATTTGCGTTCGAAGGGCCTCCTGGCTGTTACGTGTCCATGCTTCAAAGCGAAGCAAGGAGATGTTCGCATTCATACTTTCAAACTCTACATACGTAATATTTTCCGGGGAAAGGGGAGGGGGAGGGGGGATATTCTGATATTTTGATATCCTGCTTCGGCTGGACCGTGGTGGGAGGAAGGAGCAGGAGGTCTATTTCTCAATCGGGTTACTTGGCTGGCAGTGCTTGCGGCTTCCAAGTCTCGGACATCTGGCAAGACGCTTGGAACCGAATCTGAGAAGTTGGCCATTTGGATGTGTAGTATTGATGAACGAGTATGACGCGGTGGCAGACGCAGTTTCCTAGTAGCGACGGATTTTTAATACCCTTTCGCGTGTCATCCACCGAACCTGAACCTGTCTTGACCCATGTGCACTTATGATGAGGCCAGGGATGGATGAGCTCCGAGTCGTTGATTGCTGCGGGTCTGGTCTGGGGGATGGGAAGAAGGACGGTCTCTCTCGGCGGGAGCGTCGAGGACGTATCGTGACGGGACTCCCGACGACATCGTGCTGGGTGTTGCGGGGGTTTGGACGCATTGCCCGTGGTGGTGCTCTGCTAAAAATGTCGGGTACGATGCATTGCAGTCGTTTTCCTTCTTCCCCCAAAACACGTGTGGCCGCATCCCCCATCTGGGACGAGGATGATCCCGAGGACACGTCCAGCACCCATCACCGAAAGCCATCACCGAAAGTATAGTCGTTGATCAGCATGCGTGAAACAGACGAGGAAGGAAACAAAGAATTTATTCGCCATCAAAACTCGTCTATTTGCCCAAATAAATATACTGGCGGACGTCTTGCCGCCTTCAGCCTCTGCGCTCCCTCCCAGTCATGCGGATATCATCCAACTCTCTGTGCTCTGTATTCTCATCAACCACATTCTCAGTGAGGGTAGCGTCCAAGAACAACGCAGCTTCATAGACAGGTCCGTTGAAACCAGTCATGTCTGATAATCTCTGATAATCAAGAAGAAAGCCTTTCCAACCTCTCTGCCCAGTCGTTGCGAGGCAGATACCAGGGACAACTATGTCTAGGCTGAGCAGTGAGCACCTAAGAAGCAACCGCAACGGGCTTGGCCGCATCGGCGGCGGCCTTCTTTTCGCCGTCATCAACTTCCATGGCATCGTCGTCGCCTTCTCCTTCTCCTTCTCCTTCCTCTTCTTCTTCAAGCTCCTCTTCACTCTCTCCCTCAATGTCAACACTACCGTCCTCGGACATCTCCTCCTCTTCTTGCCCGTCCTCCTGACAATTCTCAGCCTCTTGTTCGACTCCGGCCATCTCGGCGTCCTCACCGGGTGGCCCATCTGTCTTCTCTGCGGTTTCAGCAGCGGCCTCTTCTTCTGCTTCCTCCTCAGCCTCCTCGGCGCCGTATTCCTCGCCATCGGCGACGAGATCAGCCTCAGGTTGCTCAGGAGGATACTCCGGTGGAGCAGAAGCATCAGAGTCCCTGTCACAATGTTAGCGTGCCATGAAAAATCATCGAGGTAAAACGTCGTTCTAGGCTTACCACTTGATGGCGAACCGAGTAACACGGGGTTTCTCCGAGAGTATGTTGCGTCGAACGCGTTCAACGATAGGTTTGGCCGGCGGCTCGGCATTCAGCTCTTCCGAGTCGTACTCGTTATTCACGTAGTAACCCACGCGAACAAATTCGCGGCCATCGTACGCACAGGTCAAAAGAATCACGGTAACACCCAGGATATCGGCGTCTGGAATGCGAGTGATATTGGGAGAGTCGGCTTCGAATATGAATTTGTTAACACCGACTGGCACCGGACCAACTAAAAGGGAGTCAAGCTCCTGGTCATATTGATCCCTGAAATTTCTTGGTGTCAGCGCTTGCTGCTCCGACAGAGCCTCCAAACAAGGTGTACAGAAAGGGTGAAGCTCACGAAGTAGCAGAACCGACGTATGTAAGTTTCCATTCAAGATCTATATGTGAGGTTAGCTCTCTCATAATCGCAAGCCCCCTTAGTTGCACGGTCAAATATGTTGGAGCGCGTACCCTTCTCCAAGGCTTCCAGGCATTCGAACGTGATTTCAAATTCATACTTGTCAATGAACTTGGCGGGGTTGTTCACAACCTTGACGCCTAAGAGTGACACAACAGACATGACGGCGACAGTGTTCTTCAGCTATGATTTGTGACGTGTTGATAGTTTGATTGAATGTGGTTCGGCTGCAGAGGAGAGGTGGCAGCGCGTGGTTGCGTGAGGCGCGGTTTTTTTGTGGAAGGTGGGTGGGTGCAAGAGGGCAGCGGGGAGGAAGTATCAAGAGAGGGCGGCAGGTCTCAAATGTGCGGACTGGACGAGCGCAGCTGAGAAGGTGGTAGTCCTGTTTGAAAAAGTAGAGCGCCTTTGATAAGGTCAAGAACAAGGAGACTGAATGAATCTAATACCTAGACAGTGGCGAATCGCGAGAATGAATCAATCGGTGGGCAAGGGAGGCTCAATCGAATGAATATGGACGCGCTTTGGGGGTGGGGGGACCTTTTGGCGCGTTGAGAGGTACAAAGTTACCTCTGGCAAAAATGTCTGGCCTGGTTGTCGTGCCTTCCCCACCCACACGGCCATGACGTTTGGCAGCACGGCAGGAAGTCACTGATTGTTGGTCGTTTGGTCGTTTTTCTGGCGACTCTCACCGCCCAGGGACCTGTCCACTATGTAGACCTAATTCTGTTTTCTGCCCCTGCCTCCTGCGACCCGGCGCGCGACGAGCTTTGCCTGAAAATCATCACCACCCCGGACCTGCTTCATTTCAACCTGATCCTGCAGCTGGCACCATCAAGATTACCAGCGTAGGCCGACCAATATACAATTTCTATCGCACTATCGCACTATCGCAATCTCAGTTGCCGACACCATATCCGTATCTCTCAAGGAAGTGCTGTGTATTGTCGGCCGCCGAGAGGCCAGCTTGGCTGTTCACTGGAGTCATCGTGTGCAGTGACCACGCCTCCCTCGAGTAGAGATTGCATTCATCGCAACACTACCATCTCCAAAGCTGTGACCGAATCTCTTAGACTATCTGCTTTGTCTCACTCAATAACTACCATTGATCATTCAGACGCTCAAATTCGAATTCGGAACGGCCCTTCGCACATTGTTTACCTTCGCATTCTTCTCGCCAGGTATCATTGTTGCATCGACATTTTGCCCATCGTTAATAGAACCTTGCACAACATTCTGCTTGTAATCGAATGCAAGTTGTACCAACCACTCTGTGATAATGTCCGCGGAAGATACCAACTGGGAAGGTGAGGGATCCGGCGCAGAGTATGACCCTCTCGCCCACCCCAGTGTCGACCACAACCAGTCCGTTGAAGAATCTGCCGATGCTTCGGACGCTGCGAGTGACGGCGATGTCGAGATAGAAGAGAACGACGAGGACAAGGACCAGGATGACGGGGGCGAGTATGACCCAGAGTCGATAGCTTTCGACGACACTCCTCAAATTCCCGATAAATTAGCATCAGAAACGCCCTCCCAACGACCCACGAACAAACCCAAGATGTCAGGTGGCTTTCTAGTCGAGGTGTCGGACGATGAGGAAGACGATAGCAATGATCTTTTGGCAGCCGATCAAAGTCGAGCCGGCGCACGCTCCGGTCCAACCAGCAATGGCGCCGCTCCGTTTCCTACCTCTGATGCATTGCCCAATGGGCTGTCCGCGATGCCAGGTGTCGATCCTGTGATGCTTTTCGAAGCGCGCATTCAAGAAGATCCGCGCGGAGACATGGATGCTTGGATCAGCCTCATGGCAAATCATAAGCGACGCAGCAGACTAGACGACCTACGTCGAGTGTACAATCGTTTCTTGGAGGTTTTCCCACAGGCAGTAAGTCTCCTGCATTGTTTTATTGCCACGTTGTGTTCAGAACTGACATATTTCATTCGTCAGGGAGATATTTGGGTTGAGTGGATTGAGATGGAACTCAATCTGGATAACTTTGTAGATGCCGAGCAACTTTTCGGAAGATGCCTCATGACCGTCCCGAACGTAAAGCTGTGGACGGTATATCTCAATTATATCCGAAGACGAAACGATTTGACGAACGATCCTACCGGACAAGCTCGTCGAACTGTCACTCAGTCGTATGAATTCGTCATTGACAACATCGGGGTCGATCGCGATTCGGGAAGCATTTGGCAAGATTATGTTCATTTCATCAAAAATGGCCCCGGTCAAGTTGGCGGCACGGGATGGCAAGACCAACAAAAAATGGATCAGCTCCGAAAGGCATACCATCGCGCAATCGCTGTTCCCATGTCAACGGTGAATACTCTATGGAAGGAATACGATCAGTTCGAAATGGGACTGAACAAGGTCACTGTAGGTTCAATTCTGTCGAGCAGCATGTGCTTCATTGCCTCCCATTCGGATTACGTGTTGACGAATGAACCCCAGGGTCGTAAATTTATTCAGGAAAGGTCACCGGGGTACATGTCCGCTAAAAGTGCCAACATCGCGCTGGACAATATTACGCGCAACTTGAAAAGAACAAATTTGCCGCGATTGCCACCTGCCCCAGGTTTCGACGGCTACGAGGAGTATCATGCACAAGTTGAAGCATGGAAGAAATGGATTGCGTGGGAGAAGGAAGACACACTTGTACTCAAAGACGATGAGCCCAAAGTATACAAGCAGCGAATTCTATACTGCTACAAGCAAGCTTTGATGGCTCTGCGTTTCTGGCCCGAGACGTGGGTCGATGCTGCTGCGTGGTGCTTTGAGAACGATGTTCGCGAGAACGAAAAAGTTTTAGGTATTGAGATGCTACATCAAGGCATCGCTGCTAATCCCGAGAGTGTGCTGCTTGCTTTCAAACATGCTGATCACATTGAAGCGAATTATCCTGAAAAGGAAGTGGACAAGTCTGAATATGCTAAATCTGTTCGAAAGCCTTACGACTCAGTCTTGGAAGCCTTGTACAAAATGGGCGACAAGGTGAAAGAGCGGGAGAAGCTTGAAGTCAATACCATTAAACAAGCAGCAGCACATGAACCTCCCGTCCAGGACTCAATAGAGCCACTTGATGACGACGACGAGGATCAAGTCGTGAAAAAGTCGCCAACAGAAGAGCGCATCGCTGCGATCCAACAGGCGTATGCTGCCGAAACGCAACTTCTTTCCAAGACAATCTCGTACATTTGGATCGCAATGGCGCGCGCAATGCGTCGCATCCAAGGCAAAGGTAACCAAACCGAGGGCGGCTTACGCAAGGTATTCACCGACGCCCGACAGAAGGGTCGCTTGACGAGTGATGTTTATGTGGCTGTCGCACTGTTGGAGTCTGTGGTATACAAGGACCCGGTCGGTGCTAAAATATTCGAACGCGGAGCGAGGTTATTCCCCAATGATGAGAGCTTCATGATAGAATACCTGAAGTATTTGCATTCCAAGGATGACACTACCAGTAAGTCATTTTCTTCAACGTCCAGTTCTATCCCAAGTCAAGGTATCTATCAATGGCTAACCAATGGGCTCAGATGCCCGCGTCGTGTTTGAGACGTGCGTCAATCGTCTCGTGTCTAAACCAGAAACGCTACACAAAGCCCGACCTTTATATGCCTATTTCCACAAGTATGAATCGCAATACGGAGAACTTTCACAAATATCAAAGCTGGAAGCCCGTATGGTGGAACTGTTCCCCAACGACCCTAAATTGAAATACTTTACCAGTCGATACTCATCCGATAGCTTCGATCCTGTGGCGGCCCCAATCATCATATCCAAGGCTGTGCAGATGCGGCCAAGGCAATTGCTTCCCGCCATGGAGCAACCCGTATCAGTACGGGGCAGTATACCACCACCCAGACACGAACACAGCCCGAGGCCACAGTTCATCCGAGCTACAGCATCGCCCAAGCGACCGTTCGGGATTGACGATGATGAATTAAACCCACCTAAGAGGCTTGCTAGAGGCGTCTCTCCTCTCAAAGGTGCCGCTGGGCGACGCCTCGATCAGCAACGGCGCAACCAGACTTCTGCTCTGCACCGAGATATCACTTTTCTGCTAGGAATCTTGCCTCCAAGCCATACTTATGATGCCCACAAACTGAACTCGGCCGGAATGACAACACTTCTCCGTGACACGCAATTGCCTGATTACGCCTCCTGGAAAGCCAAGACGGGTGGCCAATACCTTTTCACTGCTCCGACAAACAACCGGCCTCTCTCCCCTACGGACGTATGACTTCGGCAACAGGTTACAGAAACTCGCCTTTGCGGACAGAAAGCGGCAGCGGTTATGCGACAAATCCTTATGCACCACCCGATGCGACTGCTGCAGCTCTGTCCTGGCAGCCACCTGCAAGCTCTGGATATGGAGTACCACCACCTGCGGGTCAATTTGGAGGGTATCGATTTTGAATTGCCAGCTTGGAACCCGGAAACAGTGGCAGCACACATATGCAAATCGTTCGATTTTAAAGAGCCGAAAATGGCTGGGTTTATCTGCAATCTGTTAACGCATTTCGTAAGGCGTTTGGACATTCGCACTGGCACAGAGAGAGGTATAATTCAAACCTCGTATCTAGTGAAGCTGGTTCAGAAAGATAGGGCCAGGGCCAGGGCCAGGGGCAAGAGATGTGGTCATTACTATAATAAGCCACAAAGATTTGCAGCAGTCTAGACGGCGTAGGTAATTTCAAAGGCAGAAACAATTCATCTAGTCAACTCAGACTTCTCCTCTCCTCTGGTGCGTTCCCCGACTTGTCGTTTATCGGTCATGTCTCAAGTTCTGGTTGAGAGAATAGACACTGCCAGTTGGTATAGATACATACCTACCTCTATTTGTTTCTAAAGCAGTTTATCGAGCTGACTTTTTTGCTCATTGCAATCGACGCCATGCACCTGACTCTTGATCCGCGGGCCTGTGACCGGCGGGACATTCATCGCCATTGACGTATCGTTTTCAACTGAGTTGTCCACAAAGCTTCAATAGTCTCTAGCTGGTGGGCACAGCTTATCTGCAGAGCTCAACGTGCCAACTGTCAGCGCCTGGCAGTTGGCTGCCACCGTTCAACACCTGCCGGATCCCGGCCAGGCTTGCATTACACGATTTCCCTCCGCCGAACCTGCTTTCCTTCCTTCCTTCCTTCCTTCTTTCCTTCCTCACTTCCCTCCCTTCCTCCCTCCTCGTACATCGTCACATACGTACATTCTCTCTTCCTCTCCTTCCTTCATCAACATCCTCTTTCCACACTCATCATCGTCCTCGTCACACCGCTCACATTGCGTTTCTAACTTTCTGCTACATCTTTCTATCGCTCTAGTCGCCAGCACTGGCAACAGAGCCATTTGCATTTTTCGTCATTAGAAAGCGTCTTAGCTGGTAAGTTAATGGCCTTTCTCTCACTGCGTCGCTCTGTTTTCACTTGGGCAATCAAAGGCTTCGCCGGAGTCAGCCAATCGTTTTCACGAACCGCGTTTGCTCCATTTGGGTCTGAAGCTTTTGCAGCTTGGTCCAGGCTCAGCTTCACTGGTGGCTCATCCACGTCAAGTTTTCTGCGAATAACTCCTCCTAGCTTCAGAATTTACACCTCCTTCCACTCTTATTATCCTTAGTCCACTCAGTGCCGATATCTGACTCCCTAGCAGACATAGCCTCCAGCGACGACTTTGCCAACACGGCGGCTTGACTTCTGAAGTAAGCACTAATCTTCCATTATCCTCGAGTGTCACATCGAGTTCCCAATATCCAAATTTGTCTTGCTTTTTTCTTTGACCTGAAAGCTGCCTCACCAACATCGCGTTCTGTTTTCATCGACTTACAACTCTTAAGACATCCACCATGTCCCAGCGAGGAGCTTCTCCAGCCCCGTCTGCGGCTGGTTCTCCTGGCAGTCGCACAGGTTCTCCGGGGCCCGGAGCCCAAGGTTGGGTGGCTGGGCCTGGATTTGACCCAGCCAGAAGCAGCACTCAGAAAGATGGGGGAATACTCGCATGGAGCTCCCGCCAGATGCCTATGTGCTTGACGCCCAAAAAGAAATGTTTGCTCTTCGAGGGAACAAATTCAACACTGAAGGTAGCAAAACTGTTGTGGAGGTAAACCAGTATCGAATGACGAAGTTTGACTTCTCCAAGAAGATTTACCAATACGATGTAAGTACTTGATCTTGCAGTGGCTAATAATTAACTACTAATGAACTTCCTTCGCAGGTCATTGTTTCACCAGATACTGAAGCCAAGTCTGGTTTGATGAAAAAGATATGGAACCACGGAGGTACTAAGCAAGCTTTGCAAAAGTACACCTATGACAAGTGGATTTTCGATGGACGCAAACTGGCTTGGGCTCCTGGCATGGTTGACAAAGGTGAATTACGATTCACGGTCAACCTAGACGAAGGAAGACAGCCCCCCTGGCGCACCAGTACGGGACTCAAACCGGTTTTATGTCACCTTGAGAGCCACCACAGAAGTTCAAGTCTCTGCTCTCAAGGGATACTTGGATAAGAAAGTCCAGTTAAACACGAGTGTCCTGGTTGCACTTAATTTCATGGACCATCTTTTGCGCCAGTGGCCATCACAGCACATGGTGGCCATAAAGAGAAACTTCTTCAGCCAAACTCAGCGAGGAAGACCTCTCATGGATGGCAATGTTTTGGAAGTCCATAAAGGCACTTATGCTTCTATTCGCATGAGCCACAATCTTGCTCAAGGCGGTACAGGTCTTGCTCTAAACGCCGATGTGACCAACACCGTGTTTTGGGTTGGGGCCCAAACTGTGGACCAGCTTATGTACAACTTCTTGGGGTTTGCGAGCGCAGATGGAAGGGATTAAATCCCGCGTCTATTGCCAAAGATCTCAAGCCTATTCGTCACCAACAAGGAAGGTGGCAATCTTCCGATGCTTTCAAACAGCTACGGAAGATGAAAAAGCTGAAATTTACAGTTCAACATGCCAACCGCCCAGCTTCTGACAAGGTATACACACTCATGGACTTCGCTTTTGATGAGAAGTATGGTGCAGAAGGTGCCACGGCAAAAACCGTCACTTTCGATTACACTGGAAGCCAGGTTTCTGTGGAAGATTACTACCGCATGAAATACAAGGCAAATCTGAAGTATGCGAATCTTCCACTAATTTTTGCCGGCAAGGGAGGATTCATACCCATGGAATTTGCACGTGTTGAACCAATGCAAAGGTACCCTTTCAAATTGAACCCTGAGCAAACGGCCGCCATGATCAAGATTGCGGTTACGCGTCCTAAGCAGCGACGAGAAGATATCGAAAAAAACGTCGCAGGTTTGCAACTTAATGCTGATCCGCATCTCAAGTCATATGGTGTTGAATTTGAGCCAACTTTCACCAAGACGGAGGCCCGAATTCTTGCACCACCACCTGTGAATTTCGGACAAGGAACAGCAGATCCAAAATTCTCTGGTCGTTGGGATCTGCGAGGAAAGAAGTTCTGGAGACCGAACTTTGCACCCCTTCAGAACTGGGCTTTCATTGTGATGGACAATTGTGTCAATCTTCCGCAACTACAGGCTTTTGCGAAGACGTTCCGGACTACATTCCTGGGCCATGGGGGCAAATGTCCAGCTGATGCCCTGCTTCTGAACGTCCCAGGAAATGCCAAGTCCGATGTGGCACAAGCAGTCGCTTGGGCTCACGGGGAGGTCACCAAGCAGCGGGGCTATACGCAACTGCTGTTTGTTGTTGTCCCGCACAAGAACAGTCCCCATTACGAGCGACTGAAGAAGTCCGCCGATTGCAGATTCGGCATTCTATCCCAGGTTGTCAACGGGTCGGCTGTCACAAACAACAATGGTCAACATCAGTCCAATGTTTGCCTCAAGGTCAATGCGAAACTTGGGGGGCGACGTCACGAACAATGCCGCCGTGGAAGTCTCAGCCGACTTACTTCCCCAAAGACCGCCCGACCATGATGATTGGAGTTGATATTTCCCATGGAGCTCCTGGTGCCGGAACTCCCTCCACTGCAGCCATGACCATGTCAGTCGATCGAGATGCAAACCGCTATGCAGCCATGGTGGAGTCCAACGGCTATCGTGTTGAGATGCTGACTCCCGCCAACGTACATTTCATGTTTGGTCAATTGGCCAAATACTGGATGGCTGGCCACGACAACTCGTTCCCCAAACATATCATTTACTTTCGCGACGGCGTAGCAGAAGGGCAGTTTGCGCATGTGCTTGATCAAGAAATACGCGAAATAAAGTCATTCCTTCGGCAGAAAGCACCCAACGCAACATTGCCCAAGTTCACGGTGATTGTGGCGACCAAGCGACATCACATTCGGTTCTTCCCGCAGAAAGGAAAGGGCGACCGTAACGATAATGCTCTCCCAGGTACCTTGGTTGAAAGGGAGGTGACGCATCCATTCTTGTGGGACTTTTACATGTGCTCCCACGTTGCGATTCAAGGCACGGCTCGTCCTGTTCATTATCACGTAATTTTGGATGAGATGGGCATCCCAGTCAACGACCTCCAAAAGATGATTTATCATCAATGCTATTCATATGCGCGATCCACCACCCCGGTATCGCTCCATCCTGCGGTTTACTACGCTCATCTTGCTGGCGCCCGAGCAAGGGCCCACGAAAATATCGCAACCAGCGAAGGACACCGAAGTGGTGCAAAGGGGCATGAGATGATTCGTGACCAAATCGCCAAAGGGGGCGAGAATACGAAGTTAATGATGGGAGAAGATTTGCGAGGAGTCGAGGCGCCGCCATTGCTTCCACTGGGAGGAAGGCATGAAGGAAAAGAGCCTCCCACACAAGAGGAAACACGACAACGGGAATTTTTCCGAAGTACCATGTGGTATATCTAAACGTGGAATGAGAAATTTGCTTTGCTTGGAATGGTGCATGGTAGACGTAGAAGCACGAAGACAATGAAAAGGGGCGACCTGTTTGGTGGGAGATGGTGGCGGAGGTCATTTTGCTTTCAGTCGAGACAACAAATAGCTACAAAAAACAAAGATTTCGCGAAACTACAGGTTCTTTTGATTTGAATGCGTGATGATGTTCCAAACTTGCTCTGCCATGTTCAACCAAGGAGCCCGTTGAGACGAAACCTTGAAGCGCGCGCAATAGAAGCTATGCGGCCGATCGAGAGCATTCTCGTCGCAGCAGGGAAGTTTGTTGTTGTCAGGAAGGCAAGAGGGTCACAGTCTACTTAGTAATTGAACAGGCATTTACAAATCGGCTCTTTGAATTGTTAGGCAAAAAAAATGCGATAAAAAAGATTGAAAAGAAAAATGCAATCCGTCCCTTTCATGTTGAAAGCACGAGGGACACGGTAAAGGTGAAGGCAGATAGATAAATCCAGAGAACCGATTTGTTGGGAAAGACGACGAAATGACGTAGACAGACAGGGGCGAATCCAACAGACGATGACTTGTCATGGTTCATGGTGGACGTGGCTGAGAAACGGCAAGGCTCGAGAGTCGTAGCACACACACACAGGCTCTAGCAAAGTTCGTCTTGGTTGTAGGTTGCAAAAGTGACTTTGCGAGGCCTTAACATTTTCAAAGAAATAGGGTGCCCAGTACTGGGTACCGACGGGCATTTTACACCTTGATTGGGAGGGGCGGGGCGCCACAAAGGCGCCGGGGGGGGATTAATTAACTGTTTTCGGGGTCCGATTTACGAAATACAAGCCCCACGTCGGGCGGCCACTATTAGCCCTTAGTGGCCATAGTAAGTGGAGCTGTTAGGGATGCTATAGGGGTATTTGCACTGCGGATTAGTAAGGGATACTATTGTTAAGGTAGGGGTCGGTGTAGATGATGGAAAACGTTCGATTTGATTAATCAGAGGTGCAGACAGCACCTAACTTTTATACCTAAAAGGTACACAGTGCGCTATAGTAATAACTAGTCTATGGAGGTACTTCTAATATATTATCTCTACTATTATCTTATAGAGGGTTTAATCCTAGTTAATACGTAAGCTATATTTATATATCTAGTGCTTTAAGGAGCTTTCCTTAATACACCCCCTTAGCTAAGATATCTATTAAAGCTAGAGTTAATAAGTATAGAAAGAGATTATAATAAATTCCTAGTATTATAATTACATAGGAATCTCCTATAAGCTAATCTAGTAATAGAAATCCCTATATATTTAGCTTAATAAAGGCTTTATAAAGCTATTTATAGGTATTTTAAAGGTCTTTAACTAATTTACCTTAATATTACCTAGGGTATATTACTCTTAAATCTATATTTAATTTATATTAAGATACTTAAGGCTAGTTTAAAGCCTTCCTTCCTTATACTTTATAATATAAATTATTTACTTATTATTATATTAGATAATTAATAGTAGTAGTATATAAACCTTAATATTATAAAGTAGCCTTCTAAGAGATATATACTTTTTTATACTATAATTTAAGGTAAAGAGCTTTACTTCTATACTTAAGGTTATTATATAATATTACTTACTAGACTTCTAATTAATTATAGTGCTATATATAATAAAGATATATCCTTATATTAACTTTTAAGTATTAGGATTATTACTAAGGGAAGTATTAGTACTAGAAAATAATATATTAAAGCTATTTACTCCTAAGTATTAGATATATAGCTTCTTTATATTTTAGGTATATAAAATCGCTTCTTTTATAAGCTTAATATGCTTTACTAAAGGGTTTATTATAAAGGAGGTAAGCTTTAAAGCTATAAAGGCTATATCTAGTTTTCTAATAATATAAAGATAGACTAAAGAGCTAATAACTACTCTATAGTAATTAATCTCTTTATTAGTAGCTTTACTTATGTTTATAAGGATTATAGCTATTATAAGAGAAGCTATAATTAAGCTCTTTAAATTATTATTAATAATATTAGGAATAAACTTCTATATAATCTTTTAAATATATAATTCCTATAATAACTATATCTCTTTAGTATTATAATT
This sequence comes from Epichloe scottii, assembly GCA_021950295.1. Taxonomy (NCBI): domain Eukaryota; kingdom Fungi; phylum Ascomycota; class Sordariomycetes; order Hypocreales; family Clavicipitaceae; genus Epichloe; species Epichloe scottii. The sequence goes on from CP083245.1 coordinate 3,494,831, forward strand.
CCTAATAATTTTAATACCTAGGAATTACTTTAAATCTATTAGAATATATTACTATAATATTATCTATATAAAAGAATAGGATAAATCTATCCTTTATAAAAATATATAGGTCTTCCTTTCCTTAGATAAAGCCTATCTTTAATAGGAATTATATTAGATATAGGAACTATTATTAAGGAGCTTCTCTTAGCCTATATAATGCTTATATTATCTTCTAGAGATAACCTCTTATATTTATACCTTTTAAAGGTTTATAAAAGATAGGTTCTTTAAGTTTTATATATAGGAAGGCATTCTAAATATTATATTAATAAGTATTAAGATTATTAGTATAATAGACTATAAGTAGTATGCATAGAGATTATAAAGTAAGCATAGCTATATAGTTATTAAGGTTATCTTTTAGTTATTAATTACCTTATATAACTATTCTAGCTTTAAACTCTATAACTATGCCTTTCTTATTAGTTTTATATTTAAAAACCTAGCTAAGGTTAATAATCTCCTTATAGCATTCTAGATTAAATAATTTATCTAGTATATTCTCCTAGTAGTTTAAGGATAAAAGCTTTAAAAGCTCCTTTATAATTGCTTTCTTCTAGTAGTTATAATAGGCTAAGGCTATAGCTTAATAATAATAGATAGGTTTTAGGGGCATATCTTTAATATATAAACTATATTAAGTGCCTTAGAATACTATTAAAAAAGCAGAAGAAAACTATACTTACTTAGCTTTCCTTAATTCCTTTCTTTAGTGTTTTCTAGTTATAATATTATTTAAATTAATACTATTATTATAGGGATAATAATTCTCTACTACCTTACTGCCTTTAGTAGTAATTTTACTAGTATCTATAGTAGTATCTATATATTTAGATATTACCTTATATATAAATTTATTAATTTTATAAAATAGCGTATTATTACCTAGTATCTAAATCTCTATATTCTCTATAGTAACTAGTGCCTTATAAGAAGAGTTAGAAGGGGTTAAAAGTGCACTAATATAGTTACCTTTTTACCCTAATACTTAAGATAATATTTTTACTTTAAACTACTTATTTTCCTATTCTATAGTTAATAGTAAAAAGGCTTAATTATTCTCTTTAAGTTTTATTCTAATAAGGTCTTAGCTAATTTTTTCTTTAATATCTTTAGCCTTAAGCTCTTTAAGTAGTATAATTATTAATATCTTCTCCTTTTAAGCTAATTCTAGCTTTTCTTCCTATTTAAAGAAGGAGTTCTTATTAAATTAAATATATACTAATATAATAACCTTCTAATTACGTAATATAGGCACCTAGATAATATACTAGGATTTGCCTCTATAACTAATAAGGTAACTAATATAAGCTTTTTACTCTAATTAAGGGATTATATTATGTAATTTAATATGCTTTAAAGCCTTTATTATTATTAGAAATACTTTATATCTATAAGCATAAAGATAAGTAATTAAGGGTTTTTAGATCTTTACTATTTATAAGTAGGTAAGGATAGTTTTCCTAGCCTAATTTCACTAAAGTTTATATAGTATAATCTAATTTCTATAATACTTAAAAGGTATTTAATTTAGGAGATAAACTATAGTATTAAATACCTTATTATTAAGTTCTAATAGAAACTAAGCCTTAAGGCTTAATATATAAGCTTTTTACTTAACTACCCCCTTAGATCTCTTTGCCTTGCTATTTTAACTAGGTATTAAGGAAGCTAAATTATAGACTATAATACTAGTAAAGGCTATCTTATCTTTTATATTCTCTATAAAGAGGGCTTTTTTAATATTACTATATAAAAATTATAGTTAAATACTAAATTAAGTATTTAGAAAGCTTATTATTATATAGAAGCTATTATAAATACTATCTTTAGTCTTAAATAAATAAAAGAAACGCATTAAGATTATAAGGTATATAAATACACACTAATACCTATTACTATTCTAATAAGGAGAGTTATAGTAATCTAGATTAACTAATAACCTATAACCTAGTCCTTAAGGAAGTTCTTTAAATATAACCTATAATCTCTATTACTTAGCTTTACCTATAGTATATATCTTATATTATATAAGCTTAGGTCTAATTAATTTAATACCTAAAGTTATGTTTATAAGTTTTATAAAAGCCTTTATGCCTAGATAACTATATTATTAATGCTAAAGCTTTATATCTCCCTTTATAGGTAGCTTTAGTAGTTAGCTTATTATAGTATAAGCTTCTTTTAGATTATCTAATAGCCTTAATAACACATAAAGCTTATTAATATTATAAATTCTTACTATAGGATATTTCCCTTTAATTAGTATGCCTTTCTTTTAATCTTAGAAGATGCTTACTCTTATAAGAATTATAGCTAACACTAGATTTACATAGAATTCTAGAATAAATAAAGCGGTTTCTAATATAATTATTCTCTAGCTTTATAATATAGGATTTATAACTAATATATAAACTATACCTTAACCTAATACTACATAGATTATGCCTCTAGCCTTAACTTCTATTATAATAGTCTTATTAAAATTATATTATTTAAACTAGTAAATATTATTAAAAATATAAATATTTACTTTAGAATTATAAAGTACTATATTTTGCTTTATTTCTAAGCTATTTATAGCGTTTAAAGCTAAAGTTATAACTTCTTTTAGAGATTAAGAACCTTCTAATTATATAAATAATAATATATTAGCTAATTTCTTACCTAGAGTTACTATAAGAGAGTTATTTATTAGATTCTATAATAGAATAATAATATTACTATTTTTTTCCTTTCTTCCTAGCTTCTAATTTATAGCCTTTAATTTCTCTTATAGATTTTTCTTAAGATTTTTCTTAATATTATCTTTAGAGTTTTTCCTAACTTCCTAGTCCTTTAGAGCTATCTCTAGCTTATATATAGCCTTAAATAAATTATATAATTCCTACTACTTTAAAGCTTCTTTAATATAATACCTAGAGTAAGGGCACCTTATTCTTTCTAATTTACTTTAACTATTTAATCTCTTAGTAATAAGAGTATTAGCTAACTTTAATACACTTTATAAAGCTTTATAATCTCTTTTAAACTTAGTAACTACCTTAAGGAATCTATAATTCTCTCCTTTATTAAGCAAATTATTTTACTTCTTCTAGAATAATTTAAATTTGCTTTAAAGAGATATAATAAACTTATATAGTATTATCTCCTTAGTCTATTAAGTCTTAAAATCTTAATAATTCCTCTATAATACCTTTATTATTATAGCTTACTTATACTAATTATAGGTACCTTTAGCTTATAAATAATTATTAAGGTATATTTCTATAAGAATAAGTATTTTCTTTATATTTAGCTTATACTAATCCTAAAGAAGCTTAAGGATTCTTTAAGTATAATATTAAACTAACTCTTTATTCTTAACTTTAGTATTAAAGTTAAGAGAATCTTATATATTCTTTAATAAAGTCTTATAAATATATTCCCTAATCTTTAGTATTTACTTTAATAAGGCTATATACTTTATAAGGTTAAATTATAATTCTTTATATTAAAAGTTAAATTAATCCTTTATATCTTTATAAGTAATTCTCTAATTCTTAAGAGTATTAGGGTTATCTAGTAAGACCTCTAGTCTTTAACCCCTTTATAGGTATATAGGTATTATAGGTTCTTTAAGTAATTTAGCCTTATTAGGGTTAATATACTCCTAGATACTATAGGATTCTATATAATTCTTAATTTATATATACTATTTAATCTAGTCCTTCTCTAATAATAATACTATATTTAGAGTTTCTTTAGATATTATAAAGGAGAAATATACTAGTTAATTAGAGTGTAAGTTAAGTGTTTTAACTAATTAGAATAATAAAGGGTAATTATCTCTTAATAATTAGCAAGCGTTAATTAATAATATCTAATAGAGCTTATATCTTTAATAATAATTAAAAAAGGCAATAAAAGCCTCCTAGGCTTATAACTATTAAGGTAGGGGTTAGTGTAAATAATAGAAAATATTTAATTTAATTAATTAGAGGTGTAAATAGCACCTAACTTTTATACCTAAAAGGTACATAGTGTGCTATAGTAATAACTAGTCTACGGAGGTACTTCTAATATATTATCTCCACTGTTGTCTTACAGAGGGTTTGATCCTAGTCAATGCGCGGGCTGCATTCACACATCTAGTGCTTCAAGGAGCTCTCCCTGACAACTATATAGTCCCAGTAGAATACACGTAATACAAGGCACTTTTTACCCTACTTAGTGCCACACTAAGCCACGCAAAGATTTATCATTGGCCTGCTGCCCCTAGTTCTGTATCTCCTGGGGAAACGAACAGGGATTAGACCGGACATTTTAAATAGCGGTGTGGGGTCAGGATGGGGGAACGGGGGAACGAGGCAACGGGGGCAACGGGGGCAACGGGGGCAACGGCATGGTGAAAAGAATCGGATGGAGTAGGTGACTTGGAATCCGTAGGGCGCTTCCATTTACAGAACAGGCCACAGGACGGGGCGAGAGTTGGAGGGAGTTGTCGCTCGAATGTGCAGGTTTTGGTGGACAGCACATCACATCACATCTGGCGGAAACAAGGCAAGGATCCGGGGAGGGGGCGGCGAGACAAAGAAGCAGTCCGGATCGGTGAGAAGCCGGATCAATCTCTACCAGACGCGCGGGTTGGGTTTCTTTTGGGGCTACGGGGGAACAAGTGGTGCCCGCGTCGAACCAGGTCGCAGTAACGGATGATTGAGTGATGAGTGAACAAAGTGCGGAATCACGGATTAGTGATGCTCATTACCCTGGGCCATCCGATGCAACTAGTCGGGAGGATGGAAACAGGAATGATGCCGTTTGAAAAGATGCACCCACGTCAGCCACATGTTTTGGCTTGTTGGGTTTCTCATCTCGATCAACGCCGGTCGAGCACGAACTTCACTGACTGCACAGTCAGTCGAGCATGTTTTTGAGCATCGACAGTGGTGGAGGCAGGCCGATTCGATTCGATTCACATGTTTGACAAGGCGAAAGGAAGGAGGAGGGAAGGCTGCCGGGAGCAGAACATCCGGATATTTTGCTCCGGCCGTGGCCTGCCTGCCACAATGAGCAAGGCAAAAGACAACAAGGGGTGGCAGGCCAAGTTCAGTTCCTCTCCCGCGCCGCGCCGGCTACTGGCCACGGAGTCACCTCCCGAACAGCAGTGGGCCGGGGGAATAAAGAGGAGATGCATGGGCGCTGCAGGTGCTGCGGGGATCGCTGAGCGGCAGAGGCCTGGTGTATGCCACTGCGAGGAATGCCCTGCAGGACCCGGAAATCCGGAGCGCTTGCAGGGATGCGCGGCGCGGGTGGATCACCTCCGAGTACGGACTATCAATCCGTATTGTAACATCATCATCATCATCATCATCAAACAAACCGACAATATATCCGACACGTTTCCTGTCCTGCTCGAGCTTGGCAGTCGTGCAAGGAGCTGTCGGCAAAACCTCCAGACTCCCCAAACATCGTCGTGAACAACCAGAGACACACCCACACCCAACCCAACCCAACCCCCGGTCGTCTTGAGGCGGCGCGGCAGACAACCGAGTACTCGATGCGCCGTGGTGTCTCGAGACCCGTCTCCCTTATTACAGCCGTTCCTAATCTCATCTTCAACGGGAGTGAAGAGGCACTATAGTCTCGTTCCAACCAAGTCTGTCTTAGATCAGCCCCGAATGGCAAAGCAGCAGCCCGCAAGGTGAGCGATGCCCGAAGCGTCAAGAAAAAGGGCCAGCAAACTCTGCAGTTGGTTGTCCATGGTGGGTGGGGCGTCTGCACACGTCTGTGATGAAATTTCGCACGACAAGACGGCGGAAACGGACATGGACGAATCGAATCACGTCCTCGCCTGGTCCGGTCCTGGAACATGCATACATGTGTGCATGCAGTGCATGTGGACCCTTTGAGGATACCGCAAAGCTACCTGAGCCATCTGAGCCATCTGCACGCGCTAAAAGTTCTAATCAGTTCCAACAAGCTAAGAAGCCACCCAAGCTCGCCCTGTCCTGCCGTGTATCGCCCGCCATGCATCGAGATCGATCAGCTCGCCCATTCCCCGATCACAACGCCGCACGCCTTCACCACGCCTTCCACTACTTTGCTGGCTGGCACTGGCACTGGCACTGGCATTGGCTTCGGCATCGGCATTGGGATTCAGATTGAGTGCTTGTACAACTGGTGCATCGATCTATTGAATGCCATATTAAGAGAAGCTGGCCATCCTAGCCGGGTGACCGTGCCGCCCCATGCCCCTGTTCCAGACGCAGCAAACCCGAGTATCATCGCCGTATACTTGATCCATCCGTTAATAAATACACCTACCCGCCCGAGTCCTGCCTGCCTGCCTGCCTGCTTGCCTGCCCATAATCGATGCATGCCCTCGTAAGCGGAATTTAATCTAGTCAGGCCAGACCCGAGCAGCGCCTTCCTCACAAGCTTTCCTTGTGCTTGCCCCAGTCGAAATTAGGGTTTTTCCTACCAAAGTCTCACCAGCCATACCAGACGAACCAGACGACGGAGACGACAGCATTCGACGACCGGAACCTTTTTCTGTCGGCTGCACAAGATCAAGATCCCCATTCGTCAGACACCTGGAGTTCTCAGTTGAGGCTGTATCACGACCAGTCTCCGCCCAGGTTTAGCCCATCAGATTGCAACTCTATATGAGAGCACTGTTCCGCAGCCACTCAACTCTCCTTTGTGGCTAGCATACTCTTTGCAATCGACCGTGCTTTGCTTTCACAACCTGTTCCAACTTTTCTAGAGGCAGCACACGCATTCTGCTGCCCTGCTCTTGTTGCCACCAGCACCAGGCTTCCGAAAGTACAGCTCCGTTTCGAACTTTGCTGCGTACCGGGCGGCGCATCTCACCCACCTCGGCTTTGTCCTCCTGCCCACTTCGTCATGCCTAGGAAGCCCTCTATGGACATCAGAGGGATGGACGAACCAATGTCGTTGGAGAAGGCGGCTCGTAAGGTATGTCGGCACTTGCACTCGGTCCGACGCTGTAAAAGCCTTGTGCACTTCTTGAAGGCTGGCGACCTCCTTAGCTCAAAAGGGTGGCAAAATTGAGCAAGGACCAGGAACAAGCTAACACTGCGCCACAGACGGAGCGCTCACACGAAGAAAATCAAGAACGTGCATACATTGCGGCTTCGAGGCGAGCCGACCGAAGCATCGAAGCTCGAGTTCAGTCGGCCCGCATGGCCAGCGAGATTCACAAGAAGCGTACAGGAAAGGGCTTTAAGATTACAGAGGAGATTGTCATGAAGGAAGAAATGTACGAGGAAGAGGATGATGATTTGCCACGATCATACCGTCTTCTTAGCGCGAGTATGCAAACATCGTCCCCCGAAATGAATTCACGCCTGGACGCCTATCTGTCAAACAAGATGGCCATGTCTCAAATGTTGGCCAGGACGAATGACGAATGGCGGGAGAATGAAATCAACAGACTCTTCGCCGCTTCTTTCCCCAATGCTGTACCAACAGCCCAGCAATTGTCCCAGAATATGCCCAACCAGTCCCCATATCAGCAACCGTTATCGGAGCCCTACTCTCCATCAGGGTGTTCCACTGCAGCCTTTTCGCCGACATCATACTCGCCACCCCCTTTCGCTCAAACAACACAGATGGACATGCAACCACAACACAGCCCCTGTTCAATTCCTTCACCTGGCAATCTCGTTCAAAAACTCCGAGACGCAAGTCACGTCCGTCAATATCTGGTGTCAAGAGCCGCCGAAACAGCTCCAAATCGTCCGCAGGTCCCTCAAAGAAGAAGAGCGTGGAGAGTCCGAGCACGACTACTACTCGCAGCACCCCATTCAGCAGTGCCATTTCGCCGCCAACGCCCGACGAATTACTTTTCCCCAGTGGCTCTGCTTTTACGACTGATTTGCCCCCAGAGGCGCGCATGATGCTGGATGGGGTTGGCGCTGACGATGTGTTGGATCGAACGCTGGCAAATCAGGAAGATGGCGACACCCAGAAGTGGCTCGACCCATCCAACTTTCTCGACACCATGACCTTGCATCGTTTTGACTCTATGACTGGTGTCGATGATGGATTTGTGGCTGATCTTTATGGCAATGGAGCGGAGGACTCGATGCCTTCGAAGTGCGCTATGCCCAACATCCAGAATTCCATGGAGGGAGGATTAGATTGGCGGAGTTTCATCAACGATTCCATGTGGGCCAATGATCAATAGCGAAAAGAGTCTTCTCAGGCGGACAATGAACCACATTGATCCAGAATTTTTGAGTCTCATTGGGAGCATGGTAGTGTATACGATTTTATACCCCAGGAAGGAAAAGGGAGCGTTATGACGAGGTTAACATTGAGTCCTCCAGGATGATGAAGGTATACGAACAGGAAACAGGAGCAAAGGCTCACTCCAGTATTTAGTCATGGATGAACGTAAATAGTGTCAAGAAAGTCTTATAGTCAAGCCTTGAAGCCTCATGCCATTAAAAGTCTTACAATTGCGCGCGACGTGGGTAAACATGTTGAGGGGAGTTGTTCGAGCTGTACTCGTTGTGGAGCTTGTACAGACAGACAGCATGTCAAGATTGTCTTGCTTGCACATGTAGTTGGCTTGGTGAGCACACTTGACTGCCATGTACAACTCCCGTCTCAATGTGATGCAGCTGCATGATTTCAAAACCAAACTCTCCACACTTGTTCCTTGTTATTTTTTTCCCCATCTAGCATGTTCCATTTCCATCCTCAGCCCAAGCCGAACCTCTTCATGATGTTTACATCGTCACCCACCCACCCCCCCGTCTTGTCATGCCCTATCCCAAGTCTTTGTTCCCCCTTGTCCCCCTTCCATTCGTCTCATCTTTCCGCTGCATGTGCCGTGGCCCCCCCTGCACCGACGCATCAATCTCTCTCATCCAAGCCTTCCAGTCCATCCTCTTGGTCTTCCACGTGTCGCCTTTCCAGGAGCGCCACACGCTTCTGCCCATCCAGCTTTGGCGCAGCTCGGATTCCTGCGCGGCGAGGGCCTGCATGATGGCCTCTTTGACGTGGAACGGGATGCTCATGTCCTTGCCTTTGCTGGGCGTCTCGGCCACGGCATTGATGAGGTTGTGCCCGAACTGGGACGTGGAGAGCTGGGGGACGTGGGGGATGAGTGATGAGGCGAGGGACTTTTGGAAGACGGAGTTGGTGGAGGGGGTGGAGAGGGCGGTTGTGAGGAGCGTGACGGTGGGCATGGACGTGGTTGCGAGGCTGACGAGGTGAGGGGGGAGGGCGAGGATGGACTCGTGGACGGCCTTGTTGGGGCCTTGGATGGAGAGGATGGTGGTGAGGAGGTGGGCGCCGTGAGATTGGATGGCGTACTGGTTGCGGGAGATGGCGTCGTGTTTGGGTTTGGGTTTGGGTTTGGGGTTGGGGTTGGAGTCTGCTTGCTCGGTCGCGAGGCCGCAGAGGGTGAGGACCAGGTCGGCGGGCCGGGAGCCGCAGCCTTGTTTGAGGCCCCTCATGAGTTTGCGGGTTTGGTCGTGGGCGGAGCGGGCGGCGCAGCGCTCGAAGAGGGTGCGCAGGACGTTGAAGCGCGTTTTGGAGACGAGCTGGGGCACCGTGGGGGCGATCTTGTCGGCCGCCTCGATGAGGTGGTCTTTTCCGAGGCGGTTGAGCACTTTGATGGCTGGGTAGCAGGAGATGTCGTTGCGGACGTAGCCTTCTATGCGGGGGAGGAAGAAGTTGTGGTTGAGCTGCTTGAAGATTTTGCCGGGGCAGTGCTGGACGAGCGTCTCGATGAGCCGCGAGCCTATCTGGTCGTAGATCATGCCGTTGATGAACTCGGAGGCCGGGGAGGAGGGGTCTGACAGGGACTTGGGCGCGCCGGGGAGGAGTTGTTGGAGGAGCGATGCTCCGGGGCGCGAGGGCGGAGAGTCGTCGGTGGATGATGGATCTGTGGTGGTGGTCGTCGTCGTCGTCGTCGTGCTTGCCTTGTCCTTCTTGTCGGCCTTGTTGAGCGTCATGTCCAGCTCGAGGAGGAGTTGGAGCGTGGGGTTGCCGATGGGGTGTTTGGCGAGGACGCGCAGGCCGGTGCCGTCCAGGCCGGCCGTGGCGTCCTCGATGATCTTGGTCACGGCGGAGGCGAAGGAGGCCGGCACGACCCTGGTGCCCTTGTTCTGCTCATCCGCGGCCGCGGAGCCGGCGACCGAGATGTTCTCCTTCTTCTTGCTCTTCATGAGCGCCTGGCCGGACGAGTCGTCGAGCGGTCGGCCGGACAGGACGAGGAGCAGCACGCGCAGGGCGTGGGAGGCGAACCGGTCCGTGATGAGGAAGCTCAGGCTGCCCTCGAGCTCGTCCAGCGCCGCCAGGAAGAGCTCCTCCATCGAGGCCTCGGGCTTGTGTTCCTCGGCGCTCGCGCCCCGCGTGTCGAGCATGAAGCCGGCGAGTTCTTGCGTCACGATGCCGGCGGATCGCAGGAAGAGCGCTTCGCAACAGTGGCTGGCGAACCGGTGCTGCACAAGCGACAGGAAATGGCTGCCGAACGCTTCGAAGAGGTGCTTCTTCTGGGCCGTGTTGGACAGCTGGATCAGTCTCTCCATCAGCCGCGAGCAGGACTGGCTACTCGCGAGCTTGAGCTCCTTGCCCAGGGCCTCTTTGAAGACGCTCTCTAGGAATATGTCTCGGTCTTCGGTCGTGGGGAATTGGTTCAGCTCGAGCATCTCGTCTGCTCGTCTGAAATACTCTTGCTCTTCGTCTGCCAGCATGCCGAAGAATTCCTTCTCCTCGAGCCCATTGTGCTGCTGCTGCTGCTGCTTGTCTTGGTCCTGGTATTGGTAGTCCTGGTAGCTTTGTGCGGCGTCGTTATCCGCGCCGTCGTCAAGGAAACCCTCGTCTTCAGTACGCCGTCGCTTTGATTCGGGGTCAATGGTGCTGCCGTGGTCTTCGTCTCTCCGCTTGCGCTTTCTTTCCTCGCGCCCAGCGCCGCGTTTGGTTCGTGGCTTCGGCATTGTGATGGATACTCGGCAGCCTGGATCTACGTTGAGTGAAGAAGAAAGGCACGACGGCTGGCTGGAGTCCCAGACTTTTTTTCCTTCGCGGCCGGGCCGATAAGGTCTTATCGGTGTGTCTCCACCTACATCTCTTGGAACTACACGCCAAACAACAAGAGGACGGACGCTTCGATGATATGTACTCTTTCTTGTTTTAGTTCCAGAGTGCTCAATTGAGAATCATCGCTGGAAATCTGGGCTTTTTCCAACGTCTACTTATTGTCATGTGCCATCTTAGACCGTGCCCAGCTTCGTATCCCATCATTCATCACGTCTATACTTTTACTCGTCTAGTTCTGGGCAACTTCTGGAGCAAGCTCCTCCAAGGCTTTCGTCAAGCCTTCGACGGTCCCCGGCAACGTTTGCACATTCACCACAATGCGCAAGAAATGCCCGATATCTCCCGGGGCATAGTCCACCATGAATCCTCTGCTGATGAGCTTTTCGACAATCTTCTCTGTCCGGCCGGTGTTCACCGCTGCATCATTCGACAAGTCGCCGTTGGGCGCGTAGTAGAAACACACTTGCAGACAGGGAGGTGGATCCGCTGATACCATGACAAAGTTGCCCGTCTGCTGGACCGACTTGTACAGGTGCGACGCCATGTCGAAGGCGTGGTCAATCTGCTTCTCGAACCCGTCGGCGCCGTAGTACAGCCAGGCCAGCGCGACTTTCAAGCTGTCTCCGCGACGGCCGCACTGCAAAGTGAGATCGGCCAAGTCCCAAGTCTCCTCGTTGGCGTTGCTATGGAAGAGGTATCCCGCTGCAGTGCTGTTGGCCTCGTTGAATATGCTCATGTCCGGGCCGAGTAAGAAGGAGCAAGTTGTGGGAGCATTCATCATCTTGTGAGGGTTGATGGTGATGGTGTCGGCCAGATGGGATCCGTTCATCTTGGACTTGTGCTTGGCGGAAAGCACAACGGGTCCACCCCAGCTCGCGTCGATGTGCATCCAGATTCCGAATTCTTTGCAGATGGCCGAGATGTCTTCGAACGGGTCGTAGGATCCTCGAACTGTAGAGCCAGCGGTCGTGTTGACATAGAGAGGAGTCTTTCCTCGTCCTTGGCACGAACAATCTGTTCGCGAAGCGCATCTGCCCTCATGCTTCCGCCGTTGTCGACGGGTACCTTGAAGACGTTGGCGGAACCGATTCCGCAGATCATGGCGCTTTTCTCAACGGAATAGTGACCATGGGCACTAGTGAACACAACAAAGTCGTATTTGCCGTTGCCTTCAGTCTTGGTATCTGGGTATAGGGTGTTTCGAGCAACTACTAGAGAGGTGAGGTTGGAGGAGCTGCCGCCCTGGCAGGTTACACCACCGGCCCTTGGACCAACGAGGCCGAATTTGTTGGCGAGTGCGCGAGCGGTTGTCTTCTCGATGACGGTCAGCGCTGGCGAGACTTGATACACGTGCACCTGCTCGTCGTCTGATTAGTGAACGTTGTGGGCGCAAAATCATGACATCTGTGGCAGGAAAAAATGGTTGTGTGATCTGCGTACGTTGGTATTGAGAACCGACAGCACAATATCTGAGATGACGCCGACCTGAAGACGAGTCAATACTTGTTTGCGCAAGTCAGAGGTGAGAGCTGCCACGTCTTGATAAACGAACCGGCGTGTTGCTGGCGTAGAGCTTGTCCATGAAGCCCTGGTCCCAGGTGTTGACACTGTACTTGAGTACATTGGCGATGCCCTCCAAAAGTCCTTCTCGCCCTTGACCATCGGCAGGCAAAAGGAAGTTGAGCTGCGCGGCAAGTTGTTCAGGCTTGACAATGTCTACGAGCACGTTATGGGGTTTCCTGCGGCGTCAACAGGCAGACGGCCGGTTTGCCGGTGGGCGGCAGCATCGTCGGCTGCTTTCACGAACGGCACGATCAAGTCACGCACGGCCAACAAAAGCTTTTCCGAACAGTCAGCTCACCATTGTTTTGGAATAGAAGCAAGATTAAGATGAAAGAAAAGCCACATACATCATTCAGTTCCTCGGCTCTGCGTAACGGAGGCACGGATCCATTAATCGCATGGCCATTGGTGGCAGAAACAGTCATTTTCTTTTTACTTCTTTCCTTGATCTTGCTGTAGGGTAGGGTAGGGGTGGGGTGGGGTGGGGTTGAGCGGGAAGAGAAGAAGAGATGGCGTGTGGGGTTGAGGCTGATGGCTGAATGAAGTGGGCGTGGAATAGCTGATAACTGACTGTTGTGCTTGAGTCTAAGAAAGTGGGATGTAACATGGAGAAGAGAGGTCGGAAAGACGAAAAGGACAGGAAACGAGAGAGGGAATATAGACTAGTCTACAAGGAGGGCGGACGGATCAAGGATGGATGGCGATATTAAAAGTGGCGCCGAGTGTTTGTTGGCCAGGCACGCCTTTAAAACTGAATGTGCTTGGGATGCGGAATATGCCGCCGGATATGGCTCCGAGTAGAAAAGCCCGCAAGAGCACCACTCATCAGATTCAGCCCGTGTTTCTTTTTCTCAAACAACATTGAAGGTTGAATGGTATTTGGGACCTTACATACACGAGATGATGCAGGTGATTGCGAGCCCATACCGCATTGGCGGGGCAGTTCCTATCGATAAGAGATGAGATGAGTTCATCCAAGAAAGCTTGCCCTTGCCCGTACAGACTAGACCCAGGCCCCCTTTTCTGCCACGGGGCGGAATGCCTTTTTTGCTTTTTACGCTGCTTTGAGCTTTTCTGGCGATTAGGCGCCTGTGCAACGGACGATGGGGATGGGAAGCGCGCAACCAAGCTCTTCTCATGCACTCCGTGGAACATGCATGTACTGTACGGAGTACGGATTGCAAGGACAAGGTGGCACAATGGATCCCATGCTCGTGCCGTCAGATCTCGCCTACGCAACTTCTCGCCTAGGGGTGGGTTGTGTGTTGTGTAATCCATAAAAGTGGAGGGCCCAGGAGGGCATGTTTTTTTTTCCTTTTTTTCCTTTTTTTCCTTTTTTTTTTTTTAAAAAAAAGGAAGCAACCAGACAACAACGCACATGCACTTTCTTTTTCTTCTCTGTCTGTCGATGCCGACTCGCACGCACGCTCACTCATCGTGCAACCTTGAAACATGGGCAAACCCTGGGAACGCCGAGGGATCCTGCTTAATCACTTGATCCTGAGCCGCCCCGGCGCGTGTCCTGACGTGACCTACTATGCTTCCTGCAGGGGCGACCGGGCCGTGACAACTTCGGTATCAATCAGTCCGGCAAGTACGGATTACTCTGCACGGGTTACGCCGCATTGAAGGCTCCCCACAGCACCACCGCAGCACCACCAGACCAGCTCGGCACTAAAACCTAAAACACCAACCCGGCCGTTTTTATACTCACTCCTCCTCTCCCTTGACTTCTCACATCCCCCAGCCGGGCCTCGCCTTCTCCTCCTGCACCTTTCTCATTCAATTCAGTGCGAATTGCTCCTCGCCAGATCTCGTTCTCATCTTTTACCCTCCCTGCCCGTCGCGCCTGCAACGCAACGCAACCCACACCCCCCATGCTACCCAGCCACAAGAAGAAAATCATCATCTCAGGCGACAAGTGAGACCAGCTGGCGACTTGACCATCCGTTTGGACGCCACGATTTGCGACCCTGCATCGGACTCGATAGATTGCTGCAATATTGAGATTGATTCTATATCTCGCCTCGCACCGCATACAATACGTACACCCGGGGACGGTTGACGCTTCGCAAGCGTCATCATCATAGCGTAAGCGGCGTAGCGAGTCTTTGGTTTTCGGTGTCGCGATTTACGCTTAAGAGCTTACGGACTACTGTCTCGTGTCCTTCTCCCTTGCATCATTTCTCTTACCGCTGCCTCAAGGTCCCCTTCATTGAGCCACAGCAGCCTACACCAGGTATTTGCGCTCCATTGTGCAGGAAGACACTTTTTGTCCCATCTAGACAGAGACGAACCACACGGTCAGATCCAGGTGGTCATTTTTAGCTACTGTATGTAGCCTTTGCCCTCCGCGTGGCCCTGCGACGACGCCGAGGCTGGAAACTTTGGGCAGATCGATTCGCGCATATACTTCGTCTCCGCACAACCACGAAAGAACTAAGTCCAGGCCGTTTCTTAGGCGTCTCTGTGACCTCTCGCCATGTCTTCTCAGCTGGAGCAAAGACCAGCTGTGCCCATCTCCATCACCATCTGTGGTGACGGCGGTTGCGGAAAGTCGTCCATTACCCTGCGCCTGGTCCGTTCGCAATGGACGTCCGAGTATGACCCCACGATCGAAGACTCTTACAGCGTCACTCGTCGCATTGACGGAACAACATACCATCTTTCTCTGACAGACACGGCTGGCCAGGAAGAGTATCGGGGCATGTGGGCGTCCTCGAACCTCGGCGCCGATGCTTTCCTCATGGTATACGACATCACGTCGCGCGACTCACTCGAAGCCCTGCAATATTTTGACGATCTCATCGACATGGAGGCCGAAACTCGCCTGGACAATGCGGAACGCGCGCGCAAAGCAGGTGTCAACCCAGGCCATGCCAACACCGGCAGTGGGAGTGGATCAAGAACAGTTCCTCCTGTCAAGATTGTAGCCGGAAACAAGTGCGATCTCCAAGAGAGCAGGCATGTCCCCGCCGCCATGGGCCTCGACTGGGCGCGCAAACGAGGATGCGGCTTCATGGAGACGAGTGCCCGGTTGGAAGTCAACATCGAGGAGACGTTTGCCCTCATTGTCCGCCGTGTAGTGGAGAGACGACGACTTGCCGAGATGGGCGTACTGGACAACACGGAGATGAACGCGCGGGGCATGACCAAGCCGCTCACGCCTCTTCCGACCGATAGCGAAAGTGAAAAGAGAGCGCCGGGCCTAAGAGGCCCGAACTTGAATGGCGAAACGCGCGTTGGTCGTGGCCAAGGCGGGTTCTGGAAGAAGCTGCGGTGCTGGTAAAGGACTGGCTCGGCCTCCGAACCAAACCAAACCAAACCAAAAAAAGAGAGGCTGATATGAGATATGTTGAGTGTGGAGCGCTGCTCGCCTATGTTGTTTTCTCACTTCCATTCTGGGCATATATGCCACGTTGGCCTCATTTCCGTCTATTCCCATCTACCGCGGACATTTTCGAAACCCTTTCTAGTGTCCATTTTTGATATTTCGGGTCGGCGGGCTTCCACCTTTTTGGATGTATACCATATTGCTGGGGCGTCGGGGTTTTGAAGAAAAGAACCAAGCTCACGGGCGGATATTTCGTTGAGTTTTCATATCATGGTGCGACTATTGGATGAAGTGCTTGGTTTTTGGTTCAGGGACGGTTCGGCTTTGACTCAAAAGAGCGGACAAGGCGTGGAATTGTGGGTAGCTTTTGAGCTGAGCCTCCAAGACCGACCTTGGTTCTTGTGAGCTCAATATGAGTGATGAATGCATGGTGAAGAGTGTATCTTTTTTGAATAGGATTCGAAGATGTTGGTTGAATCTGCCTCAAGGACGGTATCTGTTGAAGGGGCTTCGAACTTATAGAGAGCACGTTACTTTGCAGTCGTGGTCAGGCAGAACCAAGTACGAGTCCCATGTCACGAGAGTTTCAGCAGGTTTTTGTTATTTGACATGGAATGCCATGTGATGAAGCTGTCGTGAACCGAGCACTTCGATTCTGATTCCGATCCGAGTTGGGCACCAATGTTAAGTATATAGAGTCACCAGAGTAGCGACAAAGCCAAGTAATTTGAATCAATAAATAGATGGATGAATGAATAAACAGAATGGACCTGAAACTTTCCACAGACGCCAATATCGCCGCCAGTTCCATCAGACGTGGCCTTCATAATGACACATGGCATTACTGCGCCGTGGCCAGCCACTCCTCCACTTCCTGAACTCTGGATAATCCAAGCTTGCCTTGCGGCCCTGGTACCGCGTGACGTTCAAGTCGAGCGCCTTCCACTTGGAGCGGCCGCCGACCCAGCCCGCCTTGCGGACCAAGCTGTACAGCGCCTCGTCCTTGGTCCAGCCCTGCTCGGCGGCCACGTCGGGGAGATAGGTGGCCCCGTAGCGGCGGCCGGCATCGGCGAAGGAGAGCCTGATGCCGTGGGTGCCGATGTCCCAGTCGTACGCGTCGTCGGCGTCCTCGAAATCCGTCAGGAGCGTGACGGCGACTTGCAGCCCGGGCAGGTCTCTCTTGTTGACGGGGGAAGCGCGTGTCGTGCAGGGCGGAGATGGTGGCGTACTCGGGGAGACCCGTGGACAGAGGCTGGGCCTCGAAGGTGCCGATGCAGCCGCGGAGGGAGACGTCGCTGCCGCTGCCGGAGGAGAGGGTGTTCCACGTCACGAAGAGGGGCGCGGATGTTGCTGTGCCGAGCGAGAGGGACGAGATGGATGTCGCGGGGGTGGATGACGGCGACGGCGACGACGGCGACGACGACGACGACGACGACGAGTCGGTTGCGCCGGCGGCGAGGCGACGCAGTGCTGGGGGTGGTTGGGGAGCGTTGCTGGCCGGGGAGGAGAGAGAGCTCGTGTAGAGGGCGTAGGACGACTCGATCTCGCCGAGGGAGAGTGGTTTGCGGCCCTCGAGGTGGGCGTCGAGGGCCTCGAAGCAGGTGAGGCAGTGGGCGGCGGTGGCCATGGCTGCGGACGAAAGGGCTTCCTGAGGGACGGAACGGCCAGAAACAGACGAGGCGAGGGCGCGTGGTGCGGAAAACCAGCTCGACGTGGCTCAGCACACGGGGTTGTTTGTGTTAAGCTTGGGAACGTAGGGCGGTAGGGTGGTGGGAGAGGTCATGTAGCAAACAAGTTCAACAAGCGGTGGTGGTTGTTTGCCCAGATTGTCGTTCTCGACTTCTTATGTAAGAGGGGCCTCCTCTTGGAATGGCACCTTTCCGGATTCGGTTGGCTGCACGGAAATTCGGGCGACCCGCCTACGCCTAGTCCCTTGAAGTTTGCGTGCTGCGAGATCCTACGCGGCTCGGAGCGAGCCCCTAGAGGCGCCGCTGTGTGCAGGGCCCACGGAGAAGGGAACCACAGGCCAAGCAATTGCAAGGTGCAATGTTGTTGGGTAATTCCAGCAAAGGCAACAAGCAAGTCACGGTCTCCGCTGTTTATCGATTATCAAAAAATCCCTGTCTTATGCCCCTAATTGTTAGGTGGATATCGTAATTTTTAATGGAGTTTTATGCGATTAGCTTCTGGTGGGTATATGTTCTCCATGGAAACGGAGATTCATCTACATAGGTGCACTTTCGCGGGCGAACCAAGTACTCCCCATAACACCAACATCATTGGCAGAGAAAGAGATACGAGCTTCATGCGCCACAATATTTGCAGTTTAACCAATCACGTCTACTGGTGCCTATTTCAAAGTCATTGGTTGTACGAAGTACACGTGATATATGCCCTCTTTGTGACATCTGCGATACCTTGGTCCAAGCTTCCCTTCTTTTCCTGTCATGTCGACAAGCAGGGACAAGCAGGTCCAAGCTTCCATTCTTTCCTCCCTTCTTTTCCTGTCAGGTCGACAAGCAACGATGCACAGACAGCTTTATTCCATGAATGCAGCTGTACGGACCACCTGGGGAGCCGCGATTTTTGCCATTGCATCCATGTTTTTACAAGCACGAAATATTGAGGTGCAGTCAGAAGTCATTTGCTTTACGTTTTTATCAATCATCTGTTACGTCGCCAAATCAGCGTGCTTTCCGCCTCCCAGAAAGCAATCCTCTACTTCGTTATGGGTCGTCGCCACATGCGCAGCCATATCCAGCCTCTGTTTCGCAGAGGGCAATGGCATTATATTCTTGGTGAGTAGACCTCATCTGAATTATATTATTTTGTTCCTAATCCGGAGAAAACTTTCCTTGCAGCCGATTCTGCACCCCTTGTTTTGTATGTTTACCAAGTATCGCAAAATCGACAAGAATCTTGAAAACACGACCATACTGCCACTTTCCACAAACTCAACAATAACGGGACAAATCGCTACTGCCCTCTGTTGTATTTTATCCCTTTCGCCTGCCAGACCTTATGACATGGTTCTCTCTGTTGTCTCAAGTGCTGCTATACTGACTGCCCTGTTCACGCTATCTCGTTCGACGAACACTCGAGCTCCACCAATCTTGCATAATGGCACGCTCGATGCCCTGATCCCAATAGCATTGCGCACCAATGTCACCCTTTGTGGTGGACTAGTACTACAGATGATGTTGTATGACTACACGCCCGCTAGTATTGCATCAATGACACTGCTCGGCACGGCGAAAGCGTTGTCCTGGTATTTCAGCACCGTATTGGTAAGTCTGCCCAGATCCTCCAATGTCCAGAATGCTCACAAATATCAGTGCCAATGGACCTCGTGGAACATGATCCCAGCGATATGGACTTACGCCATCATGTGCGCTCGTTCATACACCTTGCAACGCTCGACTGCACAGTCATGCCTACACATTGTCAGCTGCCTCCTGAGTCTCACCCAAATGGTGCAGACACTTCCCAAGTTTCTCAAGGGTCGTTCAACGCTCTGGGCCTTGTCTGCTATTGCTCTGGCCCCGTACATTGCAACTCAGTGGTCGAGGCTCGCAGCTCGAAACAATCTTGCCACTGAACGCTATCAGCAGACGCACCCAGTTGAGCGTTTGATTCGAAGAGCCAATGCTGACTTTGTGAGCTTCATCACGAAGCAGTCTCAGAGCTATGACCTCGCATTAACCGAGTACAGGCGCAGATATAAGATGGATCCGCCAGATGGTTTTGAAGCTTGGTACAACTTTGCGAGATTGCACAACTCGGTTGTAATCGACGATTTCGACACCATGTACAATGGTATCGCACCCTTTTGGGAAATCAGCGGCCGGGAATATGTTGAAATCTCGAATCAAGCAAAGCATGCCTCCAATGTCGAACTTTGGTCTTGCGATTTCTCTGGAAACAATGGCCGCGCAAACTGCCTTCATGCGTATAGAAATTTTGATCGACATATTGGGGATGTATTGGACACAGTTCCCGGGCATGTGCGTCGGGCTCTGGCGAATGTTTCCGTTCTCGTAAACCATCTCGACGAACCAAGGGTCATGATCCCCTCCAAAATACCCTTCAACGAAGCACGTGACAGACAGTCATTCCATCAAATCAACTTGAAACACACTGCCACTTGGAGCACACTCACTAGATCGTGCATCTGGGATATAAAGCAGACCGTTGCCATCGACAAAAGTGGCCTCCCTTTGTCCATAACAAGACAGCGGATCTAGATTTATGTCAACATGACGAATATGGCGCTATGCATGGTCTCTTCTTAAGCCCGACATCATTCTCGGTCGTTGACGGATTAGTACCAATACTCTCAACAGGCGCTCCATCGACAATGGGAGACATACTGTTCCCCAGCCCGGCATATACTGAGCCGGAATTTCGGTATGATGAAGCTCGTGACTACGATTGGGCCCTGAAAGCAAATAAACTTTACTGGGCTGGTTCCACTTCTGGAGGGTACGCAGGTGAGAGGTGGCGACAATTCCATCGTCAAAGATTCGTCAGCTTTGTGCAAAACTTGAACAATCGTCTATTTTACTATTTACACGAGAATGAAGGCATATTTGCAAAAGTTGCCTCATCTTTCCTTGATATGAGATTGTATGACGTCTTGTTCACTAGAATTCACCAGTGTGAAAGAAGGTATTGCAGAGACCAAGACATGTTCTTTAATGTGGGATCTTGGGTGAGCAAAGACCAGGCATTAAAGTCAAAATTAGTTTTCGACATGGACGGAAACGGGATCAGTGGCCGATATTATAAACTGCTAGCTTCAAAATCAGCACCACTCAAGCAAACTTTGCTCCGAGAATGGCACGATGATCGTCTGGTACCATGGGTTCACTATATTCCTGTGAGTCAGGACATGGACGAACTTCCGGAGCTGGTATCCTTCCTTACGTCTACAGAGCTTGGGCAGCAAAGAGCAAATGAAATCGCTGAACAAGGACGACAATGGTCCTCAAAAGCACTGCGCAAGATTGATATATCTATTTACATGTATCGCCTCGTCCTTGAGATGGCAAGATTGCAGGACATGCAAAGAGACGTTTAGGCCGTTGTCGGCAGGAATCCGGTTCCCAGCGCGCATTGGGGTTTCAAGCTTGACAGTTCGACTTCCATATTGCAGGAAAATAGAACGGTCAAGGCGCATTGTTTGAATCTTCTGCTGCCCACAATTGCCCAAACCTTTTCTCTTCTGCTCCGTACAGCATAAGCCATCAACCCGGCCTCGGAAGGATGGTGCAGGTTCCACAGGTGACAGGTGAAAGGTGACAGGTCCGAAAATTGAGCACCGTCAGGGGGCCAGCCAGCTTACGCCGCCACGCGCTGACAGAGGGCAGCCAACCAGAAGAAGCGTTCGCACAGCTCTGATGACGTAACAAGCGCATATGTGAGAGGAAGCTGACTCTACTGTATGAATCACCAGGGCCATCAACGGAACACTCTGCTTAGGCCAATCGGGTTTGATTGAAAAATCCAAGACCTACATACGCCCGCACGCCCTAAATAAGCCTCTGATCGGCCCAATGCCGACAGTGGACCAATCAGAATAAGGCACTGTGATGGAGTGGCACGTGGCACGCGCCGCCTCCCGGAGTCCACTGAAGAATGCCTCTTTCCCAATTAGGAAATGGCCGAGTGAGGCCAAGGTCCTTCGCTGCTATTGAAGCAACCAGGCCAAAAACGGAGTGCACCCCTAATAGTAGCTGCGATAAATAAGCATATATGCTCAACAGCTGCTACTATTAACATTGAGGCATGGAGGAAAGGCGCCTGATCTCGTGGGTCGAAACTCGGTGGAAACTTGTTCAGGGGACCATGACGGGAAACTCATTTCAGGTGCAATCTTGTGCCTCTTTAAAGCTCCGGCGATATTACGAGAGGGTGCGTGCTAACAGCTGACATAAGGCATATAAGGGAAAATGTACGCACAAATTAGTGGCCAGTCGGCTGCGCCGCTTTTCTCGCAACGTTGTTGGTGATCCTCCTGCATATGAGTGATGACTTCGAACATGTCGTTGACTCTGTTGTTTGTGCAAGCAAAATATGACGGCATTTTCACATGAGCGTGACCTTTGCAATGACGACTCGAATTTGGTAGGAGCTCAAACTATAAAAGGAGGGTTTCTCCCCAAAGGAAAGCTTTCAGGTTCATCTCCAACATCAACACTCATGTTCTCCCATACACCAAAGACCTACACTACACAACTCATCAATATGCACTTTCTCACTTCCATTGCCGCCATGATCGCCATGGTCTCCTCCGCCCAAGCCTGCCAATGCATCTCAACTGTGGGTGTCAACGAGGCCGCCACGAAGAACTGCTGCGGTCAAGCTGGAGGCAGACCAGATGGCAACCAGTGCCCTGCAAACCAGATCGTCAATTCCTTTTCCAAGTTTGCTTCTTGCTGCCGGGCTTATGGCAACCGCTCTGACTGCCGATGTCCAATTGGCTGTGCTCGCGCCGAGCTCCAGTCCAAGGCCAAGCAGGAGGGCAAGGCACCACCTACTGACGACGAGGTCCGATCCTACGTCGCCTCGTACGAAGAGTGAAACCCTGCTCTCAGACCGAGCATGCAGGAAAACGTCAAGACTTGCCTTGAGAGGATATGAAGAAAACATGGATACAATACGTCATATTCTGTTGGTTTAACTAGGTTCCTTTCCTTTCAGCACACTCGTTTAGTCTTGTTGAGAATATTCACAGCCTCACATCGTAGCCTCAGATATTAGGCATCACTCTCGTCATCCCCTCTTCGTTCGCGTTTGTTATCGCGCTTCATTATAGGCTTTGTTTAAAGACCTAGATTTATTAGAGTTATTAGATTAATAGATTTAAAGCTTATAAGCTTCCTTTTCCTCTATTAGATTCCGAATTCCTAGATAGTAATTCTATATTATTATCTTCTTCTTCTACTCTCTCTTTGCCTCCTTCTAAATCACTCCATAGGTTATAAGCCTAGCGCTTTTAACCACGCCCTTTCTTTTAATTCTCCCTTTTATCTTTTTGTCGTAATTTTGTGTATAATTACATATATCTTCCTAATATCTAGCTAAAAGCATTTTACTAGGCTAGTAGGGTGGCACTAAAAACCCTTCTCTTTCCTAATAATACTATATAAGTTAAGATTAGATTAATTATAATTTAGTTTCCCTTTTTATATATAAAGCTATAAATTTTTTACATAACTAGGAATTAAATGCATAACCTTTATTATATTCTTTTCTAACTTATAAGTGTAATAACCTTTCCTTAAGTTATAAATTTACATATCTCTTAATGCCACATAATATTTTGTAATATATATAAAAAGTTATCCCTTCTAGGTAAATCTTAGTAAATAGTAGGCTAGGATAAGACATTCCTTATAAAACCGCCTTAGGCACCTAAAACTAATAATTTAGATTTATTACTATCTAGGGTAAAGTAGTATATAGTAAAGTAAGTAAAGTAAGTATAGCAAATTCTTAGTAAAGCATTACCCTCTAACTAGGCTAAGGTAAAATATTAAGGAGTATCTAAAAATGCCTTTTAGCTACTTATACTTTTAACTTTATATCTCTATATGTTAGTGGCTATATAGTAATTTAATCTTTAAAGAGCTACTATTATAACTCCTATTAGACTAAATTAATAATAATTAGTATTAAGTATATATAGTAATTAGAGTATATAAATTCTAATATATAACCCTACCCTTCCTTTTATTCTATTATAGCTAATAACACAGGTGCCTCTAGTATAATACTAGCTACCTAACTAGATTTAACTAAACTTAATAATATAACTAAGGCATAGTATATAAGGATAGTAGTTATTACTTCTCTTAAGGGAGCTAAGAACTTTAAGGAATAGGAGATCTTAATCTAAATATAAGTCTATATTATATAACTTATACTATATTTTACTACAGTAACTGCTTAGTTACCTAAGACTAATAGGTATTATAGTATCCTTTCTTTTATTATTTAGTAAAGCCTTTTATTAAGAGTCTAGAAGAATTTAACTTATATAGGATAGATAGATATAATACCTATTCCTAAGATAATATAACTTATTAAAAGCAATTATAGGTTTAAGGCTAACTTAGCTATTATTAAACTCCTTTAACTATTTAGTTAATTAAAAAGAGCGGACTTCTCTATAATATAAGCTTAGTTAGATAATTATTAGAACCTTTAGAACTAAATCTATAAGATTAAGAAAATCCCTAATATTATCTAGGTCTTATAGATAATTAAAGCTATTAAAGGTTTAATACCTAAGATTTATAACGCTTAGAAGATTAAAGGATTTTCTAAATTAGAACTAAAGAAAGATAATATGCTTATATACTTAATATATAAAGTAAATAAACCCTAAAAGGACTAAAAAGTTAACTTTAATACTTAATAAAAGAATACTAAGGATAACTCTAATGTAAAAAGCAAAGGAAAAACTCTATTAAAGAAGAATAAGACTAGTAAAACTATTAAATTAGATTATAAATGCTTAGTCTCTCCTAGAAGAACTATCTATATAAAAGATAACTACTAGAAGCTTTATCCTAAGAAAATGCCTAAGTTAGTAAAGAAGAAAAATAATTTAATAACTATAATAAAAACCACTGCTTCTCCTAATATTATTGCTATAGAAAGCAATCTCTCTCTTATAGTAATTAATTAGGACTATTCCTTTTAAACACTTATAAATTACCTTATAAAGGATAACTATATTCTTAACACTAGATATAATACCTATACGTTTAATATAACTAAATAGTTTACCTATTTAAACACTAATATAAATACTAAACTAATAATAGTAAGTAATAGAGAATAACTTAAGGTTAAGGGTATTAGTAATATTAAACTCCCTATTAGCAAAGGTTATCTTAAACTTCCTAATACCTAATACATACTAAAGGCTAAAGTTAATATAATTTTACTAGGACTTCTTAAGTAAGGAGGTATTATTATAAATAGCTTTAAAGATTAATTAATCTTACTATTTATAGGCAATATAATTACTAAGTATAATTAGAAGTCTAACGTTTTATTATTAATTCTCTAAGAGAAAAACCTTAATTTAACTTTATAGCCTTATTAAGCAAATCTATTACTAAAAAGGTGGAATTTAGTCTTCTATATAAGAGACTTAGTTATATAGGGAAAGAGTAAATTATACTAGCCTATAAAGAAGTAGGAATTGCAATTAATCCTGCTGTCATGACTAAAGGCGTGGGAAGAGATAAACAGAGTGATGATGGGAGAACAAGGTCGCTGCTATGAAGGTGATAGCTAGGGGTGGGTGCGTGAAGGTTTCGAACTCTAACCTCTCCCCTAAATAGGAGAGGTCCTTGTTATATACCTTCTCCTCGCGCCCACGTGACTATCTAGCTACTAGGTCCTGGCGCATAAGTTATCTAGGGATCCGTGTGAGAATAAGGGGATAGCTAGGCAAGAGGTATGGGGCACTCTATATATTAACTAAAGCTTGCTAGGTCTAAGTATATAGTGTGTGCGGACCGCTATCTTATAGCTAGTGGTTTACTAGCGTTACGTAAACCTAGCCCTAAGGCATAGTGTGTCACGGGGTGCACCTATATTAGGAGTAAGGCCTTATAATTACCCCCTTACTTTTAGCTAGGCTCCTAAATAGCTTTAGATTTATTTGCTATAATATAGCTATTTACTATCTAGTAGTTATAATAATATTACTAAATTAAAATATTATAATAATAATAACTAGTAATTATTTCCTAGTAATATATATAGCGCTTAGGTATAAAGTTACCTAGAATCCCCTATTATATTACTTCCTTTTCTCCTTTATAAAGCTAGTTTATTTTTAATTAATCTTTAAACTTTAATTATACTAGCCCTTCTCTTACCTTTTACTATCTCTTTACTATTACTATAAAGGTAATTTACTTTTACCTTTATTTATATATATATTACCTATATACTAGGTATATAGAGTTTAAGAAAAACCTACTAATTAAGGTTAAACTCCTATAAATTATCTATAGTTTCCCTTATATTTTAGTTATAATAATAGCTAAAATAAAGCTTTCTAAATATTATATATAGTATAATAAGCATAGAGATATATATAAGATAGTAAGTTACTTATTATTCCTATACTTTATAGTCTCTTATTACTAACTTTTTTATATAGGCTATAGTAACTCTAGCTAGAGATTTTACTAACCTAATAGTTATTTTTAAATAAGTCTAAGCCCTTATAGATATTACCTTTAATATAGGGGAAAAGAGAGTATCCTAGTATTTTTAGAGGTAACTTACTAATAGCTTACTAAGTGTATCTATAGTTTAGTTATAGGGTTTAACTATACTAATATAGTATACTATATAGCTTTTAAATTAATAGGTGCTATAAAGGTATATTAGGTCTATTAATCTATAAGCTATTTACCTATTCTTTACTTATATTTCTATATAGGGTATATCTATTATATACTAGTAGTATATAGTCTCTTACTAGTAACTTTAAGTTACTATAGTTTTTACTACTCTAGCCCCTTTAGCTATAGTTTATATATAACTTTTTATTATATTTTTACTAGTCTTTTACTAACTCTTTTATAAGGAGACCTAGAGAATATTATAAGCACCTAGGAGGTAAAGATAGTCCTTTAGCTCTAGCCCTCTAACCTAGGCTATATAGCCTAGGCTATAGTAATATATTAGTTTTACTATACTATAAAGGAGGTAATTAAGGTAAATAAGAATAGCGCTAAGTTTACCTTTATTAATATTACGCTTTTTACCTATAGGGGTATAACTATTAAGAGTTTTCTAGTTATTTTACCCTTTCTTTAGGGTAGCTTTCTTTTATTTTTTAGTAGTTTATCCTAGACTCTTAATTAGAGTTTTAATAGTAACTAGAGATACTAGCCTTTTTCTATAGTAAACTTATATCTTTTTTCCTATAATTCTATTATATCTTACTACTAACTTTCTTCCCTTTTATCTAGTAATATATATAAATTATATATTAAGCGCCTTCTATATCCTTTACTAGGATTTACTAGTTATATTTACTAGGCTAGCCCTTTTATTTTACTAGGTATTTATTACCTTTATAGGTTTTCTTATAATTCTTAACTTCTTTAACTTTATACTTATTATCTTTATCTTTAAGGTCTAGTATTAGTATATTCTTATTCTCTATATTTCCCTAGCATTTCTATAGCTTTAGTAAGCTAATATAAAAGATATTATATAATTAACTATATTTTTTAGGTAGTGTAAGCTAGTAGGCCTATTTTCCTATAGTATTAAGTATTTAAAATAGCCTAATAAACCTAGTAGTTAACTTATATTTTATGTCTTTAAGTCTAATATTCTTAGCTAATAGAAGTACTAAGTCTCCCTTTTTAGGGTTAATAGCTAGTAGCGCTAGTTATAGTACTTTACCTATATTTTAGTAGCTTTTCCCTAGCTTTACTTAAGTTATTTTCTAACTTTATATAGCTTTATAATATATATATATGCTTCTAGTACCTTCTCTTTAGTAATCTTGCCCTTAAGAGCTAGGCAAAACTTAGGTAAATAGCCTATAAGTACGTAATTTAGGAGTAGCTAGTTATTCTATTAACTATATTATTATAAGCAAATTAAGCTATTAGAAGTAGTTTTAGCTATATTTATTAATTCTCTCTAATAAAGCATTAAAGGTAGTGCTTAAGTACCTAGTTTATTTACTTTATTTACCTATCTATTTAAGGGTAAAACACTATAGATAGCCTTTATTTAATATAGGATAGGTAGTATAAGTCTAACTAGAACTAGCTTATAAAGACAAATCCTCTATCTAATATAATGCCTTCTAGTAGTCTAAATTATAATTTAATCTCTTAATAAAATAGCTTTACTAGTTTAGCTACATTAATTATAGTTAATACTAGGAGGAAAATAAAGTACTTAGTAAATTAGTTTATAATTACTAGGATTATATTAGTTACTTAATTAGTTATTTATAATATAGGTAAGCCTATAATAAAATCTATTAAGATTTCTACCTAAAGTAACCTACTAGTAAATTATTATAGTATAGCTATAGGAGCTCCTATTATAAGATAGGCTCCTAGGGAATAACTACCTAGTCTTAGTATATTAGAAGGCCCTTCTTACTATATAACTATAGACTAGCTTTTCCCTTTCCTTTTACTAGGGAGTTTACCTTATTACTTTACCTTTATAAATCTAGATCTTAGTCTTATACCTTCTATAGTAATTATACTAAAGGTTTATTTAGCTTAGATTAGTAAGGATCTAGTAATATAATAGCCCCCTAAATCTCTTATATATTAATACCTTAAATATATACTACTTTCTCCTTAAAATCACCCTTATTTAGCTAATCTTTTACTAAATCCTTAGTAGCTAACTAGCCTATATGCTTTATAGCACTATTTAACTAGGCTACTCTAGCCTCTATAGGTTTCTCTCTTATAACTAGGATATTTTCCTTCCCTAAAGGCATCTTACTAGGTTACTTCTCTTATAAGACTAGGATATTTTCCTTCCCTAAAGGTATCTTACTATATCTTCCTTAATATATTAGTATCTCTTTTACTAGTTCTTTAGTAGTTACTATCTTCCTTTAAAGTTCTAGTAAGAGCGCCTTATTTATAATAGGTTTACCCTTATAATTAAACCTTCTTAATAGTATATCTATAGGGTTACTTTTCCCTAGTCTATACTTAATTATAAAGTAAAAGGGGTAGAGAAATATACACTATCTTACCTATCTCCTATTTAACTTTAGCTACTTTATAAAGGTTTATAGATTATAGTAATCTAATAGAACCTTTACTAGGCTTACTATGCCTTTAATATAGTATTACTAGTATTTAAATAACTTTACTATAGTAAGTAGCTCTTAATTAGCTATACTATAGTTATATATAGTATTTATAAACTTTCTTAACTAAAAGGCTACTAGATACTAATAGCCCTTATTATCTTACTAGGATAGGATTCCTACTATTATAAAGATTAAAGCATCTATCTTAATATACACTAGTTAACTTAGGTTATAATAATAAAGCAAAGGCGCTTACTAGAATGTATCCTTTAGCTATTTAAACGCTAGCTATTCCTTTGCTTTAAACATAAACTTCCTAGTCTAAATACTATTTTAACTACCTTTTATTAATATATATAGGGGTGCTATAATCCTAGAGTATCTATAGATAAACCATTAGTAAAAGTTATAGAACCTAAGGAATAACTATATATCCTTAAAGCTTATTAGCTTCTTTTAGTCCTAAATTATATTAACTTAACTTATATCTATTAAAATCCTATTAACTAATAGGATAAACCTAAGGAACTCTATAGATTCCTAATAGAAGGAGCACTTAGAGTGTTACGGAATTTTTAGGCCTATAATCTAGTGCTTAACCCACTAGACTAAAGGTTAGCTACAACCATAGTTGTAGGTTGTAGCGATATCAAGCCCTATAAAGCGTATTCTAGCACGTAACATATGCCGCGGCATAGCATATTTGTTAGCTAACCTTAGCTAATAGGGGGACCTTCCAAGCCCTAAGAGCGTTATAGCTAGATCCTTAAGTCTAGTACTAAACCTAGTATATATAACTAGTAGGGAATTGCACTCCTATAGTATCTTGACATTCCTAGCCTACCCTATAGCTTATAGCTATTAAGGTTATAACTAACCCTAGACCTAAAAAATCCGCACGCCACACGTCTCGAACACAGGAGCAATTGCTACCACATGTTACGGAATTTTTAGGCCTATAATCTAGTGCTTAACCCACTAGACTAAAGGTCAGCTACAACCATAGTTGTAGGTTGTAGCGATATCAAGCCCTATAAAGCGTATTCTAGCACGTAACATAGAGGGCTTAGTATATAGCTTTACTAGTTATATACGCTCTAGGACTTCCTTAATATATATAGTGTACTTCTCCTATATTTTTAAGAAAATAAGGATATTATCTAGATATACTATATAAATTATATTAACTAACCCCTAAAGCGCTTTATAGATATAACTTTAAAAGGTAGCTAGGGTATTTATTAGCCTAAAAGGTATAATAAGATATTTATAGTGCCTATAGTGTATATAGAAGGCAGTCTTCTATTTATTACCCCCTTTAATATAGATTTAGTAGTAAGTATCTTTAATATTAATTTTTAAGAAGAAGTAAGCCCCTTAGTATTAATCTAAGATCTCTAAAATTAGGGGAGAGCATAGTAATTCTTCTATATAACCCTATTAAGTCCCTAATAATCTATATATAGTTAGAGTGTTTTATCCTTCTTTAGTATAAATAGGATTAGCGCCCCTATAGAACTCTTTAAAGGTCTTATCTAGCCTTTTACTAGGTTATTCTTAATATACTCTTAGAGTTCCTATAGTTTACTTTAGGAGAGAGAGTAAATAAGTCTATATAGTAGTGTAGTATTAGGTACTAAATTAATTATATAGTCTATTAACTTTCTTAATAAAAGGCTTCTTACCTTATCTAATATAAATATATCTTTAAACTTATATAGTTTTTTAGGGATATTACTAACTATTCTATAGGCTTTTACCTTCTTATTATCTTTAAGGGTAATAAACTTATTCTCTATAACTCCTATAATAGTATATATAATTATCTTATTATATATTACTTTAGCGAATTTATAGGGAGTTATTAATAAAAAGGCTTTTCTTTTTTTAAACTACTATTCTTATAAGTATAAATAGAGGTATATATGCTTTTTTACTAGTATATATATTCTAATTAATATAGGACTTCCCCTTACTCTTAGGTCTTTATCTATAGCTATATATAGTAGCTTAAGATTCTTTTTTTCTTTCTTAAATCTTTAATTATAATAGATACCTTATAGATACTATATTAGGGAACTATAAGGGCCCCTATTACCTTAAGAATAGGTATAGTAATCTTAGCCCTATCTAGCTTATAGGTTTTTATAAATTTAGCACTAATAATATTAACCTTAGCGTAATTATCTAGATTTACTACTATTTAAATATCTTTATACCTATAAATAGTAACTAATATATAGAAGTAATACCCTACTAGTACCTTAGCTTAGGAGATAAAAGTAAGGGTATTTACTTTTACCTTTAGTAGTTTTCCTAGTCTTTTTTATACTCTCTCTTTAGCTTATTATAAAAGTATACTATATATTTAGTACTATTATAGTTATAGTAATATCTTTTCTCTTTAACTTCCTTATTATTTAGAGCTATAGCTAGGGTTTTTCTTTCTCTTTATCTTTTTAATCTCTATTAGGTTTATAGCTATATAAGGAGTTATATCTATAGTATTAGGGGTTCTTAGAAAACCCCTTATTCTTAGAATACTTATATCTTTACTTACTCCTTAGTATTACCTCCTAAAACTACTAGGTAAGTTATATAACCTTCTCTCTAGTCTTTCTAATAATAGAGGTATATAGATTAATTTAGTTTTATAAGTTAGGAAGTAGTTTTATAAAGAATATAAGTATATAGGACTTTTTAGAGGCTTTTTCTAGGTATTTCTCTAGTAAATCTAAGTAAATACTAAACTTAATAGGGCTTTAGCCCTTATATTACTTTATATTTTCTAATTACTTAGTAATCTATATATTATAGTTTATAGAGTCTCTAAGTAATATAAGTGTCTAAGTTTAGAATTTATTCTAGTTATCTTTAAGTTCTTTATAGCTACTAGCTAACTATTCCTTAAGGTATTAGTCTTATCTTACCTTATAATTAGTATATATATAGTTAAGTATAAAAAGAATCTTTTAGTAATTATATATATACTTATATCTTACTCTATTAAAGGCATAGTTAAGGTTATTAATCTATATCTTATATTTCTATAGGTTAGTAAGGTAAGTAAGCTTAATAATATTCTAGACTTTAACTTCCTTATTACTCTTACTTAAGAATAAGCTTAACCTTTATAGCCTTTTTACTTATTCTTTTCTTATATTTAGATAAAGTAACTTAATAAGTTCTTATTCCTTATCTTATAGCTTCTTTAGTTTTTCTAGCTAGGTAATTTATTTTATTATTACTACTTAATAGGTAGTAAGGGTAAGAGGTCTAAAGGGGTTTCCCTCTCCTTTAGTTAGGGTATTAGTAGTGCTAGGGGTAGAGATTATACCTATAGCTATAGTGCTATTACCCTTAGAAGGTTAGTTTTAGTTATTTACTAGTATTACCTTATTAGATTATATAGTTCTTCCCCTATATTACTCTTAGGTAGCTAGTATTAAAGCTTTAGAATTATAAGAATAAGGGAATAGCTAGGTAAGAGGTATAGGGCACTCTATATATTAACTAAAGCTTACTAGGTCTAAGTGTATAGTATATATAAACCGCTGTCTTATAGCTAGTGGTTTGCTAGCGTTACGTAGACCTAGCCCTAGGGCATAGTGTGTTGCGGGGTGCACCTATGTTAGGAGCGGGGCCTCATAATCCGCCTCGCTTAGAGAGGCAGCCCTCTTATAATATCCCTTATACCTTTGTGCTCCTAATATAATACCCCCTATATATAATTATCCTTAATTATATAATAAACTACTACCTAGGGGTAAGCACACTGCTTAGAAGCTTTTAAGACTATTCTTTAACCTTATAGTGTAACGTAGGATTATTATAATCCCTTGTGCCTTAACGCGTTAGTAAAAAAATAAAACCTTAATAACGTTAGGTCCTAATTGTTTTCTTACATAGCTAGCTTGCTATTAATTACTATTGCCTTATAGCTTTAACGCTAAGACCTAACTATGCTTAGCTTCTATATAGCTAAATCCCCTTATTAGATAACTTATATTAATTTTTATAATTAGGTTAAATAGATAGGGCCCCTAGTCCTAATAATTTAGATAGCTTTATTTGTGAATTATAGCGAATTTATCCTAACTTTGCCGTGTGCGTGTAGCTAGCCTGTATTTCTAATAGTGGTAGCTATAACCGCGATTTTTCTAATTTATTAATTTATTACACATAGCTTATAAATCACTTAAGGGCTTGTAAATTACTTAAGGGTTAGCTATCCCCTATAAAAGAGGCTAGTTTTCCCTCTTTTCTTATTGTTTTTTTCTTTAATATCCTTATCTTAAATTTATAAGTTACCCCTACTAGCTTAATAGCAGCTTCTGCGCTACTATTATTTAGTAGTCTTTAAATAATCCTTTCTTCTCTTAAATTTCTCTACTACTTTAGCGCTACTAACTATTTACTACTATATCTATCTTTACTAGTCTTATACTTACTCCTATTACTAAGGTTTCTAAGAAATCCCCCTATAAATATATAAAAATAAGCAAATTAACTATATAAGTTTACTACTTAAGCATAGAGGTCTTACTACTAACTTAGTGCTAGTAATACTAAGATACCCTATCTATATTATGCTTAGTAGGCTACTATCTAGAAGATTACTCCCTAAGATAATAAAAGTACTAAGCCTTAATATATTATTAAAGAAAAAGCTACTCTAGAAAACTATAATTACTCCTTAAGTATAACTATACTACTACCTTACTACTATCCTTAGCTAACTTACTTAGATAATTCTATAAAATATATATATTATATAAGAAATAATAAACTTTATATTAGCGTATATTATCCTAACCCTTAAAATAAGTTCTTTGCTAATATGCTACTAATACCCTAATAGAATTGCCTAGCTTTATAAAAAGCTATTTAACTTAATTTAGTCTATTCCTAAAGGAATACACTTTTATACTAATATTATAAGTTTACCCTTATTAATATATAACTTAATAATTACTAACTTACTACTAGGCTCTTATCCGCGCTTTTTATAAACTTTATAATACTTTATTATCTTATAAAAACGCTAATTAATATAGCTAGGTTAGATATACTTATCTTACTACTAATACTACTTATAAGGTAAAGGCTAATAAGTATACTATATTTTTATAATAACTTAATATTACTAACTTAGAGACTTAAATTAAAATTATAAACTACCTTTGCTTTATAGCTATAACTAGCCTAATAATAGGTTTCTTAAATATTTTTATAGCTTATATCCTACTAACTTACTACTAGTTTATACTATTTATTACTTAACTCCCTATTTATATTAGGCCCTTAGAGGTCCTAGAAGAAATTTAGGCCTATGCCTATAGGGATAAGGAATCTTTTAATAATAAAGCTAAAGTTATTATAGCTACTAATATCCCTATAGAGAAGTAATAGGTAAATAGCTATTTAGATTATAGTTTTAAAAATTAATACTATTATTAGACTTTACCCTCTTTAACCTATAGAGGTAACTTTATCTCTATAATTTAGCTATATAATTACTACTTATAATTATTAATAATATCTTTTAAGATAAAATCCCTCTTTAGCACCTATAAATTCTCTAAATTATTATAGTCTTTCTATTTTACTAGATATTTATAGCGTTTACTATTATACCTATATAAAATAATTCTCTTAACTTTAAATTCTTCTTTATTATCCTTAATATTATCTTATAATAAGGACATATTAACTATATTACTTAGGTCCCTATAAAAAGGCTTAAGGCTTATAATATTAAAAATATTATATAAGCGTATCCTAGCTAGTAACTATAATTAGTACACTAAACTATAACTCCTAACCTTCTTTTAAATCTTATAGGGGCCTAGGTACTTTACTAAGAGCTTCTTACTAAGGTATTATAAATTAATATTCTTTATTAATAGTAAGATATAGTTACCTATATTAAATCTTATTAGCTTTCTCTTTAAATTATATTATTTCTTATACTAAGCTTATATATTACTTAGGAGCTACTTAATTATAGTATGCTTATCTCTTAGCTCCTAGACTCTAGTCTTAGCCTAATTATTTATTAGAGAAATTTATATAACTACTTAATATAGCCCCCTTAGGTTATACCCTTATAGTGCCTTAGTAGGTATATAGCTATATACTATATGCTTACTTATATTATAAGCAAATTATACTATTAGTAAATTATTAGCCTAATCTATTTACTCTATATAAGTAAAAGCCCTTAGATAATGCTCTAGAACTTAATTTAAATATTCTATCTATCTATCTATCTATAGGTAGAATGTAGTGCTTAGTTACTACTTTATTATAATAAGGTAGTAAAATATTCTCTAAAACCCACTAGTAAATATTAACCCTTAGTCTATAATAATACCTTCTAGGGCACTATAGTCTCTAAATATATATTCTAAAAACACTATTACTAGCCTATTACTAGTTAGTTATATAGATATAGGGATATAAATACTATACTTTATAAAATAATTAATAATAACTAGGATTATATTATAAGTCTAATTTCTATTCTTTACTAGTGGTAATCCTATTATAAAGTCTATTAAGAGTTCCTAGAAGGGGCAATTAGGCACTAGTAAAGCTACTAACTTACTATAGGGTCTATATAACCTAGGCTTTAAAACTTAATAATTCACATAAGTACTTATATATAACTTAGTGTCTTTTTTTATTATTAGCTAATAGTATTAGGTTATGATTTAGTAAAGTGTCTTACTAACTCCCTAATATCTAGTAGTAGGGTTATTATAGGTTAGTAGTAAAATTTCTTTTCTTATTTCTATAGGAATAAAAACTTAGTCTTAAAATATTAATAGCTTAGAGGGCCTAATAGACTATATTTATAATGTTTTAAAGTCACTGCTTTCTAGCAGTAACTTTTACTATATAATAAAGGCATCCCTTTATTATGCTTTAAATAACAAAACTTAAATTAGAGGATCTAAGCCTTCTTTAAATATAGTGGAGTTTAACTTTACTAAAGTTCTCCTAACTATTAAAATCCTAGCGATAATATCTTTATAAGGGATTAGCTTATTTTGCATGCCTAGACTTATAGGCAAAATATAATTAAATAATAAGCCTTATTAAGTGTTAGTAGTTTTACTATAACTATCTTGCTGCTTATTATTTACTATCCCTACTATAATTCCTCCTATAAGGAATCCTAGACTTACGGGGTCTAGTTAGCTATATAACAATTCTAAACGCTAGGTATTAGTAGTTCTACTATAATATTCTTATTATAAACTATCTAAAATCCCTGCTATAATCCCTCTTATAAGGGATTCTAGACTTATAGGCTCTTCTAGAATATATTTAAGTTACGTTTTCTTAAAACGCTAGATATTAGTAGTTCTATTATAGCGCCTTTATAACTTAATATTTAACTTACTAGATAATAAACAAATAGACCTTATAGTGTTAGTAATTCTACTGCTATATCCTTATTACTTTGCCTTTATAAACTTTAATAGAAATATTAATAATTATAAGGATACTACCTCTGCTTTTTTCTCTTTATTAATATAATCTAACCTTCTTAATAGTGCGTTAGCTAGGTTTAATTTCCCTGCCTTATATATAATTATAAAATTAAATAGACAGAGCTTATCTAATACTATAACTTGCCTACTACTTAGCTTTGGCTTTATAGCTAGGTACTTATAGTTAAGATAATTAGTTATAATAGTAATTAGATGCGTTAAATAAGCTAGATAGTGTCTCTAGGCCTAAAAAGCCTCTTAGATTACTAGAAGCTCTATATTAAGTATTATATAATAAAGTTCTATATTATTTAACTTTCTTAATATGTACGCTACTAGGTACTAGTAACCTAGCACTAATATTATAAGGACTGCTCTAATAGCGTATCCTAATGTATTAGTCTTTACCCTTAAAGGTACTAGTGGATTAAAATAAACTAAAATTAGCGCTTCCTAGAATTACTATTAGAGTTCCCTAAACATTACTAACTTATAGGGCTCTAGCTTAAAGGTTGCTAGCTAATCTCCCTAAGTTAATTAGTTAGTAAAATTATAATTTTACTATAGCTTTTAATAAAGCGTTAGTAAAATCTAGTAAAACTAAGAAATAACTAGATATTAAGCACGCTATAAGGTACTAGCTAGGTTAT
The DNA here is from genome assembly GCA_021950295.1 of Epichloe scottii. Classification (NCBI taxonomy): domain Eukaryota; kingdom Fungi; phylum Ascomycota; class Sordariomycetes; order Hypocreales; family Clavicipitaceae; genus Epichloe; species Epichloe scottii. The sequence continues at coordinate 3,531,827 of CP083245.1, forward strand.
AATAGCCTTAATACGAGAAGGCTCTATTAAGATACCTTTTTCTATAATTATAAATCCTAAGAATTTAACCTTAGTGTATAAAAATTTACACTTTATAAGGTTAATAAAAAGGCTAGCTTCACAAAGCTTATAAAGGACTTATTTAATGTAACCCTTATGCGCTTCTATATCACTGCTATAAATTAGAATATTATCTAGGTAAATAATATAAATTAAATTAATAAGGCCCTTAAGGGCGCTATTAATATATTCTTAGAAGGTTATAGGCGTATTTATAAGCCTAAATAGCATTATAAGATACTTAAAGTAACTATATCTACACTAGAAGGCTATCTTTTACTTATCTCCCTTACGGATATATAGCTAGTAGTATGTATCTTTAAGATCTAATTTAGTATAGACCTTTGCCCCCTTTAATTAATTTAAGATCTTAGTAATTAGAGGCAATAGTACCTTATCTTTTATTATAATCTAATTTAAGCCCCTATAATTTATATAAAGCCTTAATTTGCCTCCTTTCTTTAAAATAAATAAAATCAGGGCCTTAGCTAGGCTAATTAATCTTTAGATCTATCCTTTGCGCTATATACTAGCTAGGTACTCTCTAAGCACCTCTAGCTCTTTCTTAGCTAAACTGTATATTAGCCCCTAAGGGGGTATTTTCCCTTCTTCTAACTTAATTATATGCATATAACTGCCTAACTTAGGAAGTATGCCTATAAGCTTATTAGAAAACATATCTTTAAACTTTACGTATACCTCTAGTAACTTAGGCTTATAGTCCTCTTTTAGGTCTAGTGTTATTACCTTGCTATTAGGGTCTATTAAGGTAATAAAACTCTTCTTACCTATTATATAGGTATCTTACACCTTAATTATAGTTAGGCTATTATAAGTTAGGGCATTGCTTACTATAGGGCTAATATCCTTGTCTTTTTTATCCTTATTTAGCGGGTTTATAAGCTTAATTAATACTAAATAAAGTAAAAACGCTATAGATAAGTATTTTGCTTCTCTTCTTACTTGCTGTGTTCCTAATGCGAAGTTAAGGCAATCTTTTATAATAGGGTATCTTTATAGTCCCTCTTTCTAGGATATAACTATAGGCTTATATATTCTAGCCTAGTCTATTCCTAGGATAAGGTTCTTAGGGGTATTTGCAATATAGTAGCAAACTTAGCATATTCTTGCATAGCCTATGCTATCTTTTACTAAGATAACCTAATTTAAGATCCCTTAATATAGAATAAGGGTCTTAGCTACACTTTTAAGTGGCATATTATCTTTCTATATATTAGCCTAATTTACCTTTAATAATAATTTTAGGTAAATAATTAATTCTATTATGCCTATATTAAGTAGCGTAAACACTACTACCTATTTATAATCTTACTATAATAATATCTAAACTTTTATTCTTATATCCCTAAATAATTTATTAGTAAGGGCATTATCCTAGGCCTAAGCAAAGCTAATTAGTGTCTTATTTATATCTTGCCTTACTGCTTAGTTACTATTATTCCTATATAATAGCATTATATAGCTTACGCTCTTATAGATAAAATAATCTAGTTCTTTGTATTTTAGTGTAATATAACTAGGTTATTTATATTTAAAGCATACTATAAGGGATCTTATAGCTCCCTTACTACTTTATTATAGTATATTTACTATAGGTAAATTTAAGTATTACCTTTTCTATCTATAGTCTTATCTATAGTTATTACTTTAGTTACTATTTTAACCTATTTTTATTATAACTTTTACTTTCTTTCCTTAACTAGCTAAATAGGTTTATATTACTAGGAACTCCTAGCTAAGTATCTGCTTCTTTATAGTATTATTTAAACTATTAATAAATATATAAATACAAAGTCTTATAGGGATTACTTTAGGGAGTTTAGCCTTAGCTTTTATCTATATTTTTATAAATCCCTAGAATAACTAATAGTTTTCTTATCTAAGGGTTAGTAGCATCCTTATAGCTTCTAAGCACTATATATTTTTATCTATTATTCTAGTTTTTAGCTAATCTATAAACCTAGCCTAGGTGTAGTCCTAGTAATCTATATAACTATCTATAGCTATATAATATATCTATTATTACTTTATATCCTTTACTAGGTAGCTATTAGTATAGGCTACTTTAGTAGTATTATTAATAAATATCTTATAATCTAGGGTAAAAGCTATATTAAGGTTTACTAAGAAATATTAAAGACTTTTATATAAATCTCCTTTATATACTAGAGTCTTTAGTTATATTTTTATAAGACTATAGTAATATAGGGTTATAGTAGGTTTAAAGCTCCTTAGTAAGTCTAAAGGTAGTATAATTATAGGTCCTTTAGTAGGGTTAGTAAGTCTAGTGCTAGTACTTACTAATAAGGTGCTTACCTTAATTATATACTACTATTCCTATAGCTATAGAATTTTCTATCTTTTCTAAGCTCTTTATAGCTTAGTCTTAGCTTACTTAAGGATTTAGTTTAGCTTTTCTTTACTATACTTAATTTCTCTATAATTATTATGCTAATCTATAGTAGGCTCCTTATTATTATTTTAATCTTTAGGAGTGCTATTTTTATTATTCCTATCTAGGCTATTAAACCCTAGGATTATACTATCTTAGTATTTTATATTATTACCTAAGTATAGCGCACTAGCTATATAGTTACTATATATAGTAAATTATATAGCTATTCTATTTAATTCTAATATTATAATCTATAACTAATAGTTTATTTGCCCTAAAGGGTTTAAGAGTTTAATTTATTATAACTAAAGGCATAGGAAGAGATAAATAGAGTAATAATAAGAGAATAAGGTTATTACTATAAAGGTAATAGCTAGGGGTAGGTGCGTAAAGGTTTTAAACTCTAACCTCTCCCCTAAATAGGAGAGGTCCTTATTATATACCTTCTCCTTGCGCCTACGTGACTATCTAGCTACTAGGTCCTAGCGCATAAGTTATCTAGGGATCCGCCTCGCTTAGAGAGGCGGCCCTCTTATAATGTCCCTCATGCCTTTGTGCTCCTAACACCTGCCTCTTTAATTAATTTCTAGTGCTTAGCTTACCTCTTATTAAAGGCCCCTTAGATAATTTATTAAGAGAACTCTAATAATATAACTACCTTTCTTTCCTATGTGTTCTAGGACTTTATTAAATATAAGCCTAAAGGCTTTAGGGGGAAGAGGTATATATTATATATAATTAATGCCTATATATGTTTTTACTAGGTAATCCTAACTATTAATAAAGCTAGCGTAGTTAAAGCAATCTAGGCTTAGAAGACTACTATTAAGAATATAAGTAGTGGATTTACTATTAAATGCTTTTATATAGATAATATAACTAAATTCCTTAGAGAAAAATTTAAACTCTTCTATTAGAAAGAGGGAATTATCCTTTAAACTAGCGCTCTGTATATCCCTGCCTATTAAGGCATTATTAAATATGCTAGACAAACCATTATAGAGATAGCATAGTCCTTAATAATTAAAGCTAAATTACTAGAACTCCTCTAGCTATATGCTATAAAGCACGTAGCTAAAATTACTAATCTTTTGCTTATATATAGGAATAAGGATAATTAGTCCCCTTAGTAGGCATTATTTAATATCTTAGGCCTTAAAAATAATGCCTCTGTCTATTATTTATAAACGTAAGGATATATTACATACGTCTGTATTCCTAATAAACATTATGTTTAATTACAGAAGATAGCGCTATAAGCTAAAAAGGGTTAACTTATTAGTATAGATAGCCCTAAATATTACCTTTATAAAGTTTAAATCCCTAAAGATTAGAGGATTATACGTGTAAGGGATGTTTGCTTTAATAAGATAAATATGCCTATACTAACTACGTTTAAGGCTAACGAAACTATCTATATTACGAATCTTATAGACCCTTCTTTTACTAAAGAGGGTTATTATATTATTAATATTCTACCTATAGTAAAACCTTATCTATAGCCTTGTGTTAATATTAAATAGAAGAAGGTTTATTTTAAGGATACTTTATTAACTACCTTAGAAATTAATAAGAACTACTACTCTTTTAAGGAGGAAGATAATTCTCCTATTAAGACTAAGCCTTTATTATCTTAAAGCTTTCTCCTAATACTCTCTAATAGTCCTCCTTAATAGGATCTTATAAGCTATTAATAATAGAGAATTAATAAAGAGAATACAGTCTTACCTAGGCAATAGCCTAGGGCCTTCCTAGAAGAAGAAGCTAAAGATAATAATAATACTATTATTTAATAATAACTTAAACCTAAACCTAAGCCCCTAAGACAATCCCTTTAATCTAATATACATTAAGATTATCTTAATATTATAATATCTAGTAAGAAGAAAGCCCTTCTTCTAGGCGCTTGTTAATTAAACCTTACAATTCGTTATTATAATGACAACCTATATAATAATAAAGTAAAGGAAATCACTACCTTATACGCCTTTTTAATGCTTAAAGTAGCTAATATAGCTAACACAAAGATTAATATCCTGTCTAGCTAGTTTAAGGCAAAAGCTATAGATAACTATTATACCTTCTAAAGACTTACTAAGAAGAGGGAACTCCTTAAAATTCATAAAAAGAAATGCTAGGATCTAGTCTTTACTCCTAAAGATATAAAGATCTTTAATAGTTAATAGGTTTATATAGTAAAATATCTAATTAATTAAGATCCCTATGCAAAAGTAAGATAGGTTATAAGAGGGGACTAGAACCTAGAGGTCTTTTATAATAAGGACCTTTACGTAGTAGTTATACACTTAGTTTTATTGTAAGTGTTCTATACACTTATTATAGCCTTTAACTATAAATAGTAATAATATAATATTATAAATGCCTTCCTTAACGCTAAGGTATAAGGGGATATCTACGTTAAATAACCTTATAGCTACTCTAATAGTATAACTAGGGTTTATAAGCTTAATAGAGCTCTTTATAGACTACCTATTTCTTCTCTTTAGTGGCTAGAGAATATTACTAAGGAACTCAAAAAGCAGGGCTTTAAATAACTATTAAGCAAACTCTATATCTTTTAATGTAATAATATTATACTTCTTTTATACGTGGATAACATAATTATTATAGGAAAGACCCTTATAATTATTATAAATATTATTAAGGAATTATAAAAACACTATAAATTAAAGCACTTAGGTAATATTAAGCTATTTCTTAGCATTAAATTCGTCTATAACCGCGCTAATTACACTATGCTACTTTACTAAAAGCTCTATATATAGACTATTATAAAGAAATTTAATATTAATAACCTTAACGCTTCTAACATTCCCTAGCTTCTAAAGACTATTATTCTAGCTAATTAGAAAGAGCTTAATATAGTTTATAATCTCTCTAACTAGGCAAAACGCATAGGAAGCTTTAACTAGCTTTTAGTATTTACATAACCTAATATTACGTTTATAGTTAACTAACTTTATAGTGTAAACTCTACACTAAAGTAGGTATATATAGATCTTTAGAAATACCTTTAGTAATACCTTATAGGAATAGAGGATTTAGGAATTATTCTTAGAGAATATAGTCCTTTAAATCCAAGGTTAATGCTTTAGGTAAGGGGATTTAGTAATACCTCTCTTACTAATAATCTAGATACTAGACGCTTAATAGTAAGGCATATTATAACCCTTACTAGAGAATATATCCTTTAGTAATTAAAGAAACAAACTCTTATAGCTCTTAGCTCTATAGAAGCTAAATTTATTAACCTTATACTAACTAGTCTTTCTATACTCTAGGTTATAAAGCTTCTTAATAACTTTAGTATTAAGTAATTATAATTATTACTATTATTTATAAATAGCTAGAACGCAAAAGCTAATATACTTAATAAGAAGCATAGGGGACGCACTTATTATATTAATTTATAATACAAATAGATTATATAGAAAGCTTATTAAGGGGAATTTTGTCTTTAATAGATTAGCACTAAATAAATAATCGCTAACGGATTTACAAAAGGTTTAGAACGCGTTAAACATAGTAATTTTATCCACCTTCTTTATATAATAAAAGCTAAGGACTTTATAAAGGGAGATATTTTAGAGGCTTTGTAATTAACCTTAAATTTTCCTACTTTCCTTTCTTCCTTATATTATTAGCTAGATATACTACTAGGGGCGGTGTTAAGAATATTCATAGCCTTATATCGTAGCCTCAGATATTAGGCATTACTCTTGTTATCCCCTCTTTATTCGCGTTTGTTATTACGCTTTATTATAGGCTTTATTTAAAGACCTAGATTTATTAGAGTTATTAGATTAATAGATTTAAAGCTTATAAGCTTCCTTTTCCTCCGTTAGATTCCGAATTCCTAGATAGTAATTCTACATCATTATCTTCTTCTTCTGCTCTCTCTTTGCCTCCTTCTAGATCACTCCACAAGTCTCAATAAAAATGCGCAGCCATTCAATTATTGAGCAGTCGTCTTTCTTTCGTCAAGTGTAGTGTGATGGACTTGGCACACATTTGTGACTCTGATCTAAAGGTGTCGTAGTCAACGCGGACGTGCCGAATTTAGCATGTTATATAGACTCAACGCTAGCCAGCCGTTCCGCCCCTGTTTAGTGTCGCTTGATTGGTTCAATGCTGCTTTCCAGTGGGCCCTAGTACTCTAGTAGCTGCTACTGCAAGATTATTATTAGTCACCTCCGGATGTCGCCTTCGCGTGGAGGCGCCTTGCCCTGCCTCGCCAACGACACCAACTCTTTCGTCTTCCCGTCAAAGCCATCGTCTGATGCTCGCTTCGCTGCGACAAATCCCGGTGATGGCACGATCCCGTCTTTCTCGTCACATTCAACCCCCTCCCCCACTCGTGTCTCGTCTGATCGTCTCAACCTCGTCCCTGAAGCACGCCTACGTTTCATCGCGTTTGGGCCTTGGTCTGGATTTTCCTCGAGTCCAAGAAAGCATGCTTGTAGGCGGAGGGGATTTTGGCACTCGCCAAGCTTTAGGGACCAGAATCCATGACCCCCAAGTTGACTCCGTCGTCCCTTTGCCCATGCACTTGTCCGTCTCACTCCTCTGCCTGTCCAATTGTCCGATGTAGCAGGTCATTCATGGGTAGAATTGGCTTGTTGCAAGATTGCGAATAAATACATGGGCTGCCGCTCATCGAGCATTCCCCGGCCTTTCTCGTCCAGCATATATATCTCGGTCTATCCCTCGCCACTCCGTGTTCTCAATCAAATCGTCGCTTGATAACAAACCATCTCTACATCGCGTTCCATACATGTTCCATATTCTCCCCATCGTTCCCCAAAGCTCTATTAAACAACACCACTACTCCACCATGAAGTTCGTCGCGCTCACCCTCTTGGCCGTGGCCGCTGCCGTCATGGCCGCCCCCAGGGTAGGTTCCCCATCCCGAGTAAATATCGCAACGGAAAAAAAAAGGGACATCGTGGCTGACAATAGACAGACGAAAAAGACGACCTCTTTATCCGCCAAGAATTCGTGGTCGACACTCAGCTCCCTTCCATGACCGACAAGCAGGGCAACGTCGTCCCCTTTGACGTCAATGGCGTGAACATGGACGACAAGGACGCTGACGTCGAGTAACGTGCCAACAGCGAGTTAAGATGGTAGACGTGGGGGGAAAAGCTTTTTTTTTCCACTCATGGGCCTCATTATTCGTTTGCTTGAAGGAAGGTGGTTGCAATTTGTGGCATGGCATGGCGTTGCAAGACTTGGCAGGTTCATTAGTCGGACGGACCATGTGCTAAATGTAGCGATAGCATACGATTCTTTGTGCGAGAAAAAAAATATATATATATACATGTAAAAGATGATGAATGAAGCAGTTGCTTGCAGTCGACCTGCCTTTGCCGAATGACTGATGCGATAGCCGCACCACCGCGCTTGACACGTGAAATCCGGTAATTACCCCTGGCCGATTGAGATGCCTCATCTATTTCCGGAATGGATCCGCGCGCACCGACTCCACCTCCCGGCCACAATTGTACCCCTGGATATTTACATCCCCTCCGTGACATGGGCCAGACGACGGGACGACAATCAAGAGTCAGCCCCTTCTTCACCGAACACCTCCCGCGCAGGGTATCCATGCTCGAAGCCACCATGGCAGAACTTTCTCGTCCCGCGCACACACACACTCTTCGGAATCGCCGAATACGTGACCCGGAGCACTGACGCCGTGGAACTGTGCCCTTCACGCACGCACGTCGTCAAGCTGACTTTGTGTGCTTCGGGCCTTGCGGCCAACAGCGAACGGCTCGGCTCGCGGGCCACGCGGCCACGAGCGAGATGCCCACCCGGTCTGACGAGTGCCGCGCTCGCGGGAACTCGGTCGACAGCTCCAGGCCGGATCTCGAGCCCTCGACAGAGGAAGCAGCTTCGAGCACGGACGAGATGGTCTTGCCGGCCCCCGGCGCAGAAGGTGGACGTAGACGGAGCCGAGGTGGCGACGAGAATAGACCCGAGTCGGGACTGGGCTTGTCACAATGTCCTTGCTTCCTGGAGTCGGGAGCTTGATTGATGGATTGATTGGCCCCCTCCCTTTTTTTCACTTCTTATGCTTTCCCTCCTGTACTGGTGGCTGAGATTTACGTGCTAGACGATGGGAATACGCTTGCATGCAACGAATCAGATCGGTTGGTATTGGGTCACACTTTGGGATCGATCATGGTAGTCTTCACGTAAAAACATGAATAACGCCTACATTACACGCCTGTGCCAGAACGCGCTCATGAGACAGATTCAGCGGCCCATGCACGGTCATGACTTGATGACCAAGTCAATTACCTTGATCGCCCCCAACAATTTTTCATCCTCCAGGTTCGGCGCAACAATCTGATTGGCCACCGGCAAGTCGACGTACAAGTCGTTGTTATCTAGATATGTCAGCAAGCGTATGCATTCTCCATGGCATACAGACCTGATAAGCAGAGAGAGAGCGGCTTGGAAGAAAAGAAGACCAAGACGAAGATGCGAAAGCAGAAGACGAAGAAGAAGAATAAAGGAGGGGGAAAGGAGGGGGAAAGTAGCCAAAACTTACAAAGACCCATATTCTCCCTATCCAATTCATTCACGGCCTCATAACCCTCCGGGTACGCATCCGTACCAAGCACCCTCCCAGCAGGAATAACCCCGCTAGGCTTGCGGACGGGAGAATGGGCTCGTTGCCTGCCAACAGCGTCTGTTTGATGTCTCGTCCGCCGTCTGTGAGGAACAGCGGGAGGATCATCTCGTCCCATGCTTGTTTGTGATTATGGGGCTTGAATTCGAATGCTGTGTGCGTGCGGGAAATTAGTAAGTCAGATGGACGCCTGTGAGAAACTCTCTGCAGACTACTTTCAGGATTGTACATTGGATAAGAAGACAGGGGAGTTGATAGAAACAGCATACCATCGTGTCCAGCCGGTTTCAATTTCTGCGCCACCCTCTTGAATTACCCTCGTGATAGACGGATGCGGCATCACCACCTCATCCCACAGCATGACGCCCACTCTGAGCGTCCGGTTCTTCATCTGACCAGTCTGCGATGCCCACGGCAACCGAAGAAGCGGCTCTCGCAACCACGGCTTCGCATCACAGCACACTTGCATGAGGAGCTCCAGGTCGTCCACGTTGTGGCCAAGTGGTCCCGCCGCAGCGGCGATGGACTCTTGGCCCTTCTGGGGGCACTCCAAGCCGCCGGTGGATAGGCGCTTCGCAGATTGTTTAAAGGCGTACAATCCGCAGAACGCCGCGGGAACGCGGATCGAGCCGCTCAAGTCGGAGCCCACTCCGGGGTGAGCCATGCATGGCGATGAGAGCACCCTCGCCGCCGCTGGAGCCCCCGGGCCGAGTTCGTCGTTCCAAGGGTTCACCGTGCGGCCGTAGATGTTGTTGACGGCCTCAAGCATCATCATGCACTGCGGGATATTCGTCTTGCAGAACAGCACAGCGCCGGCTTTGCCAAGATCCGCCACCAGCGGCGCATCACGGTGCTTGACTGGGTTTCGCGCATACGCGATGTACCCCGCGGCGGTGTACTGGCCCTCGATATTGATGAAATCCTCGATGGAGATGGGGACGCCGTGTAAAGGCCCGATGGGTCTCCCCGTCGTCTTGATAATGTCGTCCAGCTGCCTCGCGCGCTCCATGGCCTCGCAGAAGAATATCTCCGTCAGGCAGTTGGTCAACTGCTGGGCAACAGCGGCTTGATGGCAGAACGCCTCGGTGATCTGGATACATGGCAGTTCGCGGTTGCGAACCTTGGCGGCGAGTTCGGCGGCGCCCAGGGCCGTGATTTGCATCTCATCATGGGACAGGAGGCGCAATGGGGCGTGTGGTGGAGCGGATGGTCTCATCAAGCTTTAGGGGAGGGATTGTCCATCGAGTAGGGGTAGCAGGCGCTCGCTGCTCCTGGAAGCGCTAATTTGATTTCAGAGCAGAGCAGGACATCATCTTCTCCTTCCAGATCAAACATACCTCTGCAATCCCGTGCCACGAGACACCATTCATTCCCAACCAGACTTCTGGCTTGCCTCTGCAGAGCCCCCAGTTCTGTCATGTTGGAAACGGTGTTGCGAAAATGGTCATGAATGATCTTCTTTCTCCTCGCAAGCAGATTGTTCTTCTTCTTGTTGTCAGGGAATTTCAAGTCGCCAACAGCACGACCGATTTCGTCATAGTGTGGAGGTTGTGTTCCCACTTCAAAATGTATCGTCACATTTCCCTCGAGTGCTTCAGCTCCGGCAACCTAGCGCTGCAAGGATGGGCCCATACTCTTGAATCAACATGTCAACGACCCCGGAACAACAACAACAACGGGTAGTATGTAGAGAGGAGCCCCAAATCCGAGGATCCCGTGCTGCCCCGTCGCGACGTTTTGGAGAAACCACGTGTGAAATACCTCCTGCTGTGTTCGCGAGGTCAGTCTTGGCGGAGCCTTTTTTCTCAATTTCGTGACTAACGAACAACTTTGCTCGGTGGTTCGGAGACTCAGAATGCATTACAGAAGGCCACTATTTTCTTGACAGGTCTGACGCTCCTCCATGCACGCCAAGATCACGAGGGGAGCAGTGGAGTCGTCAGAAGTGGCCGGCTTGTCGATTGTCTCGATTTACTTACTCAGACACAAAAAGTCACCCACCACTTGCCGGGTCTGACTGACCGCTGAAGCTGTTGTGTGCGGCCAAGGCTATGGATGACTCGGCATGGCGTGTCGTTGCACGGGGAAATGGAGCAGATTAGTCTGGCTTTGAATCATGTACCTAGTCCGTAGTCTGCTAGTTGCTAGTTGCTACAGTAAAGGTGACATAAGTTGCCACTAGTGCACCCCGTCCCGGTGGCATATGTAAACGCCTAATAATTTTTCGACAAGTAATCATGCCGCCTCGTCTCGTGGACTGCGAGCAACGGCAACGGCAACGGCAACGGCAACGGCAACGGCAACGGCAACGGCAGCAGCAACGGGGCTAACTTGACGATTGAGCTTCACCTCCCAAAACGAGTAGATGCACATATTGATTTTCATCATCTTTTTGTGCTCATTGGTTGTGGCCAATGCATCTAATTTTAGAAAGACAGGAGGACTAACTGGCGATGCCCAGCCAGTCACTTGGCCCGGTCCCCGATCGCGTGCCCCGCCAAGTCCTGATGGGGCCTTTACAAGCCAAAAAGTGAAAACCCCACCCTGTCTTAATGCCCCTCGGCGCCTACTGATCTTCCGTTTGTGGCTCTTCGCAAAACTGCACTAGTCATCGGATATTTAATACCGAACTAGCTCCCTCTCCCAATTTTGGGGGAGGAGGAAAAAAAAAACCCCCAGGAAGAAAATGAAAGGAACAAGGAGTCCCAGACGCAACACGGGCTTCTCAGTCAACGAAACTTGCGTCCACGAAGGACACGATCGGCGGTATAAGACTCAGCGCGAGACATTGAGTGCTCTTTGCTGCGGAAGCGCCTGCTCTTCGTGACCCTTTGCCGACTGCATCTGCCAGGTCTGCGCGCAAACTGGACCGACCTTGCCCATGCATTCAGGTGAAGTGAAAAAGCCCGCAGGACGAGCACTCGGATTCACCGGAACGAAACACTTTTTGGAAGAGGACGACAGGGGAGGACGAGTCCAGCCCAGCGAACATATTGTTCAGAAGGATTCCGGCCCCTTTTGATAATCGAGGTCACGCTCGTCGCTTTGGAAAGACGCGAGCAGCGGCATTTGTGTGTACCCAATCGGCATCATTCCCTATAATTGTCTCTCTCGCTTCTTTTTCTCCTTGTTTCTCTTTTTGCCTTGCAAGTTGAATACTTTCCCGCCTTCTCTTCATTCACAATCGACCTAGCCATCCATCTGCAGCACATCGTCTTCCGGAAATTCCAGAAACCTACTCCCAATATGCTGGCCAACATGGTCTACCCAACAGAACACCACCTGCCTGTTGGGACAAAGCAAAAGGCTCTCAAGGCACCTTCCAAGCCGAAATCGCGACCAGCACAGTCTCAGCCAATTGATCCGCAAGAACTATCGAGGAGACTCATTGTCGTGCTGGGGGAGCAAGAGGCACATTCGGAAAGAAAGCGACGTGCGAGAACTGAAGCCATCAAACAGAAGCAACAATCTTCTTCAAAGACTCAACCGAAGCAAAGCATTGATCAAACTGTCTCCATTGGCGTGGACCGCACCAAACCCGGCTTAGGGGTTAGTCGGAAGCCGGAACGTTCGCCCTCACGTGAAGAGACGTCACATCGCCCCGATCCCAGGAACTCAAGCGAAGCAAGCACCCAGTACGGTGATGATGGGCATGGAGAAAAGACGGCGTATCGTCATATACCCCAAGAAGCCGCTTCGCAATTTTTCGAAACAACGATTGTTGAAACTGCATATAAGAGAAAGCCTCTGAGAAGGGCTCAGAGTATGCGCGAGCGTCACTACGAACGCAACCTTGTTAGCAAGCCTAGCCTACCCATTACCTATGAGCTAGACACGACTACATATCCTCTAGCCTCATGCCAAAAACTTCAAAATACCGCGAGATCTAGCAAACCAGTGGATGACGAGTCGAGAGTTACCAGGAGAATAAGCACTGGAAGAATTCCAAGACGATCAGAGTCCCATTCCGTCGTGCCATTTGACCTCGCCGCCGCGTTACTTTCGCCGGAGAAGCCGAAAATTGTTGGCAATCCAAACCATCATCGAGTTGACTGGACGCAGAGCGACGAGCCGATGACAGGCAACGCAGTCGCTCAACCCGTTCCCACGCAGCCCCAGTTACGAAAGGCAGAATCCAGGTGGAAACTGAGAGGCCGACTAGGAAGCTTTGGGAGACACGGCAAGGAAGATAGGCTGCCGACGCCGCTAGAAGAGATAGCGGCACGCGATGCTTCGCCCAAGTCTCCAATCAGTGATTTCTTTTCACGATTTAAACGTTAGTTACAATCTCCGCATGGTGGCGGGAAATTGGCATAGGAGAAGGCGCCATACCCGTTGTAGAATTAGTGGCATAAAACTTGATATCCGTATGGCCCATCTCGAGGTCATCAACAGTGCTCAGTTAGTACAGTATAGTAAACGGTTACTTTAATTCAGCGTCTTTCCTGCGCCATCAATTGCTCAATCAATTTGCTGTCTTGCTGTGCCATCTGTTCCCGCAGGATTGTGGCGGCACGGCCTTTTTCATCTTGGGTATTGATCAGATGCAGTATGAGCTCCGAGTACTCTCGAATAGCATCACCAGCCTCGCCCTCGTCCCTACGAGCCTTGCGAAGCGCCTCTTTCCCATTCTTGATACCAATATCGCGATTCCAGTTATCTTTCTTGGCGACGCCCTGCATCAGAGAAGCGGGTATTCTCTTGTCCGGAGCTTCCTCAGGGGTTGCGTTGCGGCGTGTATGGCCAGTAGTTGCTCAGCTAGGCTGGGGTATTTGCGGAATAAATGCTGTAGCTTATCCGACGTATCAAGCGCACGAAAGGGATTCGACGGATCGCATGGGTGTGGAGACATGGTGTCATTGCTTGATGGTCCAGGCATTTCGGGTTGAAAGGGTGGTTTCGGTTCGTCTGGCGGGTGGTTTTCTTTGTGTAGCTTGTTGCAAGCTACTGAGCAGCTTTGGATTGTTAACATCTCACAGCTTAATAAAGGAGAGTGGGAGCTTGGCTGGATTCAACAGAGATGTCGGGGCCCCTCCTAAAAGCAGGTCCGTCAATGGTACATACTAGGGTAGGTAGCATCTTGGACATTTGTATTTCGATTGAAATGCCTCGCACACGCCGCAGAGTGTAGCAACTTTTGACAGAGGTGCCGACGTTGATGACAACGGCGTCTGGTGTTCTTCGGAGCTAGCTTCAGCTTGTGGCGGGACCTGCATGACGTCGGCCTTCGAGGCCGCAGGTGCCTCTGGCAGAACACTCTGCTCTTGCCGCATCCTGGGGGTGTATAATCAGCTGGAAGGGGGCCGACTATTCCAGAGGCCGACGAAATCACCGCGGCCTTTGGATGTTGGATAGCAAAAATACTCACCCTCAAAGACCCTCAAAGAGGAAACAGAGCTTGCCGCGGTATCGGAGCAGTTTTGGCTTGAGGGCAAGGAATGGAGCAGATAAAGATGGAAAAAGAAAAATAGAGAGCAGGGAGCGGCGGATCCAATCAATCGCCTTCTCGCCGGGGGGGGCGAAAGTCTCACAGTAGGCAATGCCAGGGTCGCTTTGTCTCATTCACTTCCCGAGGGGTGGAAATAACGGGCCCCAGTGAAGGTTGCTGACTCTGCGTCACGGCGCACCAATTACTAATGCCTGGCCCGTACTCCGTACTCTCACAGCCATTTTAGGTCATCCGAGATCTCGGAGAGACGGCGAACGGCCTTTCAACAAATGCCGGTGACGAATTTTTCTTATTCTTGAACACCACGAACGGGAATCTACCTACGAATGCAAGATCAGATCCTATCGATCTACCGAAACCATTCTCAGTACCCTGTTCTTCATATTGCCCTCTCCCAGAAGCTGCTCGCGCGCAGAGCAGACCAGGGGCGGAAATGGCCACATTCTCTTCCGCAGCGCCGAGGATCTTGTCTCGCGCGCTCCTCCCAGCAAGACCAGCCCGATGCTCATCACAATGGGCTCGCAAGCTCAGCACACACATGAGCCGTAATGGCTCTTCTTCAAGTTCCAATCCTCGCATGAGCGTCGTCCGACGACCATCTCTCTCCCGCCGCGCTGTGCTGCCGAATTTGGCCATCGGGGGCGCCCGTAACATTTTCATACAAACCGAGAAAACACCCAATGTCGATGCTCTCAAATTCCTGCCGAACCACCGAGTCGTACCCGAAGACCTCAACACGCCGTTTATTGAATATCTGAACCCGCGGTCGACCATCTCCGCGCCATACCCATCTCCTCTCGCCGCGAAGCTCATGAACATTGATGGAATCACATCGGTGTTTTACGGCGCAGACTTCATCACCGTCACCAAGGCAGGGGACGCGAACTGGGCCCATATTCGACCAGAGATCTTCTCCCTGATTACGGAGGCAATCACGTCCGGTGAGAAGCTTGTCAACGTGGCGGAGCGGAAGGAGGGCGATGAGGAGATGGAAGAGGACAGTCTGGCGTACAACGAAAACGACAGCGAGGTTGTCGGCATGATCAAGGAGCTCTTGGAGACTAGAATCAGGCCTGCGATCCAGGAGGATGGTGGTGACATCGACTTCCGGGGCTTCGAAGACGGCTACGTGAAGCTGAAGCTTCGTGGTGCCTGTAGAACATGCGACTCCAGCACAGTCACCCTCAAGAATGGTATCGAGGGGATGCTCATGCATTATGTAAGTGCTCCTCCTATTTCACTGCCCCCTTCATACCCATTCTCAAGAACTGCAATAATGGCACAAACGAGCTAAACATGTCACGTGCCACAGATTGAGGAAGTCAAAGGTGTCCACCAAATCCTCGATCAAGAGGAAAAGGTCGCCTTGGAAGAATTTGCAAAGTTTGAAGAGAAATTGAAGCAACAAAAGGCGGCTGAGTAGACTATTGCAACTGTGATAAACTTGAGGGAAATGATGATGGCTATGTTTTTGGCATGTCCAAAGTTGACTTGACATGTTCAGTAGATTTCTGGCCAACGTGGACGATGTATAGACTGCAAGATGCCCCACGAGGATGATTTAAAGGGGCCCGATCATTGTCTACTAGCTATGCTTCACTGCTCAATCAGATAACCCGAGATTCGAGCATCTCGGCGTTGATTATCCAGCTAGAATACGGGGAGGAATCGTCATGGGCGGCCAAGAGTTTGTTTGACTGTCAGACTGTTCCGTACAAGTCTGCAAAAGCCACACATGTACGGAGTACTCCGTACGTGGACTGTACAAATTCAACGGGCAGACCAGGCTTGAGTGCAGCAGCAATATCATGCTTAACCTTGGTCATACAAAGGAGCTCACCGTCTACCGAATCATTGGCCAGAGAGAGGGCCTGCAGCTAGCTTGTTCTGGGGCAGCCCTCCATGCGGTCGGTCTCGCACGTGTGAGGCGAAATCCGGGGTAATGCGGTAGTTTGGTTGGTCCTTCACAGATGGCCTTCGCGAAGTCTGCCAACCATGCTTTGCTGGAGGAGCTACTGTGCCATTGGCCGGCATCGTACTCCGTACTATGTAGCCTCAGCCCAAAGCTGACCCGACCACGATTCATGATCTCGTTGCCAGGGAGTTGCCATGTAAATTATGTGGCGGGGCCATGTTAAGTCGTGTGGGCCCGGCCAGCCTCCCCATTGCCCAATAGCACGACTCATCGGAAGACATTGCCAGTCGGGTCATTGTGAAAACCCGACTGGCAGTCAGATCATCTCTCGTTTGCAGCCGTGAAAGTGCGGCCCAATCGAGATAAGGGAGGAACGTCACTCTTCACCTGTGGAAGGAACAGCAAATACATAGACGGAGTATTTGGGACTGGTACGGAGAGTAGTCGGAGCCTGGCTGGGCCCTGACACCCCTCGTGAGCTGCGGCAGAGTATTCGAACCTGCCGAAGAGTCTGGCGGTGGCACGAATCACGAATCGAGAGCGACCCACCATCTTTCCTACCAGGCTGGCATGGCAGGCTGGCTGCCCGATCTGACTCAACAAAGGCAAAGAAAGGCAAGGTCAGCAAACAGATCAGCCCAGCTGACCCCAAGCCACAAACCGGCCGGGGCGGGGTTCTGTTTCTGCAACTAATAGCCGTACGTGGGCGATTTGCGGGGTGACGATCTTTCCGAAAAGTCTGAAACGTGGGTGACCTCCCCAGGCTTCAAATGTTGTCTTTCGACGCCTTTATCAATATGGGCCGACGACATGTTCGCACATGTATCGTGTAGATTATGAGTCCGTTCTCGATACTGGAGCTGGTCAAGGGGAGATGCGGTGGTCGGCGCTGGTCTTTTATTTCCTTTTAGGTCTGCAAGCTTGGACGGCAGCCGTGCAAGAACGAAAACTGCAAGCCGTGTATGATCTCGAATGATTCTCACCGGTGTTTTTATGTCGAGTCTTGATCCGACTTTATCACCCTCTTGTTCCTATTGTTGCAGAGACGAGCTTGTCCCACATGCTGCACTTGTCAAAATGGATCCCCATTCTGACACAGCATTCTACCTTGATGCGCCCTTTCGACAAATGCCTCTTGTCTCGATTCGAAGTTTTCGCGGGCAAGCCAATTCTCCGCACAGCAGACGTGATTTGTCTTCCATCGCGATTCACCAACTGCAATACTGCCCCCTCGTTAGTGCGGAAAGAAACCAGGTCCAAAGTAACCCCGGAGATTGAGAAGTTCAATTAGCTAAGCCTGTTCCAGCAACAATGTCACTTTTGCGCACTGGGAGCGCCACCAGTTGAGCTTCCGAGGCAACTTGGCAGTCTGGTGGTGGGATGGGCCTTTGGATAGGGTGTCCAAGGGTGATGATCATCACTGCTGACGAGGCGTCTGAGATGGAGAAGGTACTGCAGGGGGGTTGGATGCCACTTTGCCCCAAGCTCACCCACACGGGCCACACCCATTTGACCACGGCCTCTTTTTTAGTGGTTAATCTCGACTCTTGTCTGTCTACCACGGAGTAGTCTGGGGTTTGGCTAACCGTTCAAAGACGGGGTAATAAGATGTGAGTGAGCCGACTCAGCCGAGAGTCATCTACACCCGGATCCTGCGAGTAAGCCTTTCCTCCTCCACAGATGGCACGATGAGGGCTTCTTGCATCGTCTTCTGCAAGCTGCTGGCTTCACTGGCGCCTGTGGCATCCTTGCTGATGGCTCAATCGGCGGCGGGGTACTTTGAAACGTACATCAGACAACTTCAACAATGAATACATCAAGATCAACCCACATACATTCGAGCCCAGCAGACCACCAGACCAGACCACCAGACCGACCACCTGACCACCAGACACCAGACCACCACCAGACCACATCATGTATCCGCAGTGCACACGGCATCGTCGCGCCGCCCACTTTTTGAGCTCCCCCGCGTCCGCTCTCGACGCTAAGACCTGTCCCGTCTGCTTTCCCCTGCTCGCATGCTCCCCTGTCCGAGTCTCCTTTCTCATACTAATTTCCTAGCCCAGGGTCTGCAGTCGTTTGGCGCCCCCTTCTCTCTCATCAAGACGGCCCTAGAAAAGCATATCAGACAGAGCCCCCACCGCTGACCACCTGGTCATTGCAGCTTGCCAAGCACCCAGTGTCATTCCGATCCCGCCTCGAGCCCACTCAACCACCAACCACCAACCACCAAGCGTCACAGTACAGTACACATCCACCACACATACACACATACACACATACACACATACACACATACACCCACATACGCCATACTCCGTACTCTGCGCACCACCATAATAATCCGTACACTACTCCGTACATAGTACATAGACATCAGACACCACACACACACACACACACACACCACACGCGCATACGCACCACACAGTGTTGCCCGAAATCCTCTCATTTCCCCTCCATCACGGCCAGTCCAGCCGGATCGCCAACTTCTCAGTTAGCTGTTGCAATCCAGCAACCAGACGACCGAGGTCGCTGCGCACGTTACTGCCTGCACCGCTCCCGCAACGAGACACCAGACACCAGACACATCCCCTCCCCTCCTCCCTCCCCCGCGCGATAAGCGAGCCCAAACAGCTGCCGGCCAGCCTGCCAGACTCTCATATCCCGACTGCCTCGCCTTTTTCGGGACATCGTCGCACGGCTCAGGTGCCGCTAGCGAATACCTGCTATTAGGGGCCTTGCACCACCTCGCAACCTCGCACCTCGCACTTCGCACCTTGCGGAGAAAAGCTCGAGTGGTCAGGTGCCGTGTTGACTTGAATCCAGCCCACTACATTCATACTTGCAGCAATCGCCTCGCAGTCATATTGGCACCGCGAGGAGTCGTCTTTGACAAACTGGTCGATCCCAAATTTTAACGCGGTGGTCCGACTCTTGTTTACTCGTCCTGGACGGTGAATTACTCCTGCAACTCCAGGCTGCTTTGCTTGCCTGGCACACAAGTCGCCTGCCACCTTTTCCTCCTCCGTTCTTCCGACTCGTGTGCCTCGTTATCTCGTCTCAATTTGGATTCTTGCGATTTCAACACGTTTAACAATACAAGCGCGGAACCGAGCCTTCCTAAATTCGTCGTTTCCTCCCACCGGCCATTCATTCGTCTCTGATCAATCGTCGCCCGTCTGCCAACCTGTTCGCCACTTGCGCCACGACCAAGACCATCGATTCAATCACGGCGTCTGCTGCCATATGTGTGCGTGCAATCCGACATTCGAGTCGTCTGATCAGATCATTTCCTCGTCGACTCTATTCATATCGCAGGATCTAGTGACATCCGCTGCGTTTCGCAACTGCTGGAGCCGCTTCGCGTCCAATCTGCGTGGCCTCTGCCAACCCACTATGGGGGTGCAGTAGAGCAACTTGACAACAAATTCCATCACCGAGACGCAGTCTGTTCTGCGAACACTTTGACGGTGCGGATGGGTGTAGCTTCAAGCGTCTCATTTTGAACAATTCTTTATATTTTATCTGCCCTTTTTATTCTTTCTCCTTCCCTCTTTGGCCTTGGGTTAGACTTGCGCTGGTTTTAGACATTTGTTGTACCAACTACATCTCGTTCTTAATCTATTATACGACCACACGATATCTGTATTTCCTCGGCCGACTCGGAGTTACCGATAGACACAACTCATCACTTTTCAACCCTGTCATAAATTGCAAAAGTAAGTCGTCGTTGTGCTACAAACTCATAATGAGCGTCAGACTACGTCGTGTCTCAGTCTTGCAGAGCTATCAAATCAAGATCATATTTTCTTGACATTTTGGTTCGCATTGACTCTTGGCAGAACGTTGCTAATAAATGCAAGAGGTCTTCCGCGTAGACTGCCCGGAATCCAGCGCTAGTGTCTGGCCTAGACCGAACGTCTCCAGGTGCTCGAGAAGCCAAATTTGACGTTACTTGATCATCTTGATCTGGCTAAAGGCTTCTATTTCCAAGGAATCACATCACATTATGGGCTCAAACTCCTTCAAGTCAGCGACCTCGTCAAAATTTGGCCCCGGCTCGTTTCCCTCGGCGGCCGCAGGTAGCCAGAGCCTTCTTTTGGAGAAGGTCAACGCACGAACTTCAACACCCGACTCAGAAGCCCTTGCAAGCTCGGATGATGAAGTGGAGCACCGCAACGAAACATCACACACCGCGCCCGTACATGCTCACAGACCAGTCCGCAGATCTTCTTGGTTGAACGATACATCGCAACCACTCAGTCGTCCGCGTAAAGGGTCGTTTGCCAGCAGCTCCATGTCTCCCACTGGATCGCATCCCAGCACACCGTCGGCTGAGGTAGTTGGTGGACCCTGGGGCTCTCACCCTGCATCATCAGCTATTGGCCGCTCTTCCAGCTCATCAGCATTTGCATGGGGAACCGGCATTTGGAACGCTGACCGAAAAGATGCCACTTCCAGATTGAGTGAAGTCCTTCCTTCCCCAACCTCCACAGTTCCCCCGGGAGGTAGCAATCATTCATTCTTTGGACACGACTCTGTGCCAACACAAGCCTCTCCAACTTCCCGTGACTCGTTGTCGAACTCCCAAATACCGTTCGCCATTCCATTACATCCAACACCGAAGACCTATCGCTCACAGTCATATTCAGTTGGCCAGATGGATCCTGAAAATGGACCTCCCGCCGGCATGAGCTCATCCGCAATCTTGGGGCGCGCGAGACATCCAGGCTTACAGCACAGACCATCCAGACCAAGCATGCTGAGCGAGATGGCTAATGATGGATCCATGCTCGGAAAGGTCAAAGAGGTCGAGGATGATGATGATGATGATGATGATGATGATGATGATGAAAGCGCATCAGAATCAATGCAAGGTTCCTCTCATCAAACCTCCGAGTCCAAGACCATTGAAATGCTCACTCGCGAAAATGCCATGTTGCGCCAACAACAGTACAATTCTCGAATCCGACCCCGAGCGTCAACTGGAGCTTCTTATCTCGGAAATGGCTATCAAACGGTTCCAGAAGAATCCGATTACGCTGTTGATGAATTGGACGAGGTGAACGACTCGATAGATTCCCTTGGACGAAGAGCCACCGGCCGTCGCATGAGCGAGTACGGCGCCGGCGCGTTTCGTACCCCGTTAGGCATCGACAATCGCAAGGCAGACAACAACTTGAATCTCAAGAAGGCCGCACTATGGTCAAGCTCCCTGGCTTCTTTGGCGGGGATGTCTCCCAGAGCCGACGTCATTCATTTGCAAATATGCCAACTCGGCAAGGGTCGGTCAGTTCCGTGGCGGACTCGGTAGCTGCACTGGATGCCGGCGCCGTGGCCGATGCACAGGGCTCTCATGCATTTCAATCTGGGTTTCCCGAGAGCACAGGTTTGCCCAACCCCAACTCTGGTAGGTAAATTCCAAAACCCAGCCTCTTCCCCCATAACCTCAATTTGCCAGTCCTTTCAACTAGATGAATGCTAACATACAGTCGCAGCCATGCTCACCGGCATGCCAAACGCGATGCAATCGGCATTTGGGAATCCCTACGGTCCTCACTTTGGTCTGGGCAATCAGTTCACAAACCGACCATCTTCTCCACCTCGCAACGTTTACAGTATGGCCCAACCAAGACACAACCAGCTGCTTCACGTGGTCTTGTTCAAATGCGCCCGAGCAGACGTGTTTTATATCCAAGAAGGCACTGGTCTTACCGTCAAACCCGGTGATTTGGTGATTGTGGAAGCAGATCGTGGTACAGATCTCGGAACGGTCGCTAAAGACAACGTTGACTGGCAGACCGCGAAGGAGCTGAAAGATCACTACGCTGAAGAGCACTACAAGTGGTTGATGATGTATTCGCAAGGTGCTGCAGCGGCCCAGGAAGGTTCTGGTGCCGGTTTGATGGCATCATCCAGTGGTTTGCAAGGCAGTGCAGTTGGTGGCATGGGTCCTCCAAGTCAGCATCTCCTGCAGGAACCCAGTGCCGGCGATTTACGGCCGAAGTTGATCAAGCGACTCGCACAGAATCACGAGGTACATTCTCTGCGAGACAAGGAGGGACAGGAAGCGAAAGCAAAGAGAGTCTGCATGCAAAAGGTGAAAGAACATGGTCTCAACATGGAAATCCTTGATGCCGAATTCCAAATGTAAGTGGCGGACCTTTACGCATACACCGCCGACTGTGGTAAGAGAGCGACCGTGTTGCTGACGTCTGTCTCAGGGATTGGAAAAAGCTTACATTTTACTACTTTGCGGATTCGTACATCAACTTCAACTCCCTCGTCACAGATCTTTTCAAGATTTACAAGACCAGAATATGGATGTCGGCAATCAATCCGGCGTCTTTTGCTAGTCCAACTCTGGGAATACAGGCGCCAAGTGGCATTGGCCCCGGTGCTGTCGGCGTGAACCGCCCTTCTGGCGGCGAACGTCGTCAAACACAGCAGAGTCAAGACCAACAACAACCGCAGGCATTCGGCCGAGGTTACCGCCCTGCTTTTACCCGGCCATTTACAGGGGATCGTGGCGTTCCACCAGCGTCGGCCTATCCACAACCCAATTATACGTATGGCAATGCCCCTTTCGGCAACAACCGTGGGAGTGCGATTCCATACGCACCGAGTCTCTCACCCGGCGTTGATGGCTTTCCGGGAGGCTTCGGACAGCAGGGAGACTTCCAAGCCTTGCGTCAGGGCTTTCCTGGCGCACAGAACTTGCCTCATCCTTCTCGGCACTCGACAGGTGTCTCGCCTATTTCTCCGCAACACGATTGGGCTGCCGCATTCCAGGGTCTATCGTTGAACACACACTGATTAATTTTAGCCGCAAATATTGGACCGACAAAAGTCTGGTGGTATGAGAGAGTACGGCAAAGATGGCCATTGTAGGCGCTCACCAAGCAGGCCAACGTCTCTTTCAAAGATGCTCAGTATCTAATGGTCGGCGTATATGTCGACCTTCTCATTCGCTTTGTCTGTCGGCTTTTTTTATCAATCATTACTTAGAATTAAGTTGCCATTTTTCTGGGGGCTATTATATTCGGCGTTAGACCGACAAAGAATAAAAAAGAGGATACGTACCAGTGGCAAGGGAAAGAACGGGACGTTTGTAATCCCTCACGTCCCAAAGGTTGAGACCATAGACAGAGAGAACTTAAGAAAGGAGGAAGCACCCTGTAACCAATTCGCAACGATTTTGGTACGCAGAACTTGGGTAGAGTGAAGCCATGTATGAAAGACATTCTCGGCTTCTTGGGCATTGCGGTCTGGTTTTTCTGTCTGGTCTTTTCTTCTTTCTCTCCCATCATCTTTTTATGCCCTGAACTTTGAAATTTGTTCTACACAAGATCAGTGCTATCGCAAACTCTGAGCATTTGATGAAGGGTGTACTTTCTTTTTTAGGATGTGAGATTAGAGCAGAGGATCGAATTCAATGAGTTATGAGCACTAAACTGTCCTACAATAACCTATTGAGTGCTATTATGAATGCAATGAGCGCATGTTTCGTCTCCAGCTGCCGGGCCAATCCAGGCGTGACAAGTGGTCGCCAGCTGCCGAGTCCGATCAACTCCAGGTGTCGTTGGCTCCTTCCCGACAATGCTGGTCTGCAATGTCGCATCTTGGCGTCAAAACAAGTATTGAACAGACTTGTCTTCAAATCGCCAAATTCTGAGTCGCATTTGGGCATGATAACCACGCATTTCGTGCATTCACGATGGCACCCTTGACAAGGAAACGTAAGAAATTTAATCGAGGTACGCTGGTGGCAAGAACACCCTGCGCTTTTCAACACTACCATGCAGTCAATGAATCAATCAATCAACCAAACTCCTAACTTTCATAGACAACAATGGAGTCGTGGATCCAATTGATATTGACTCCGAAGAACCGGGTCCTACTCCTTCTCCAGCCAGAAACTGTGCAGGCCGCAAGCGACAGTCGAAGCGTCCACAGAAGAGGGAAGATGTTACAGCCGTAGCGAAATCTGGGTAACTAGACACCTTTTTTATTCTTTCATGTCGAAGCACTTGTCACTTGTCACTGAACCCTAATTTGACTTGTTGATAGAAACGTCATCAGCCCGATGGCAGGCAACAAGAAAACTCGAACAAGTACTTTCGAAGTCAAGCAATCTATGAAGAGAACGGCAGACGATCTGAAGAAGTACATCAAGACTGAGATGAGTTCTAAACCGTGAGTGATCGCGCGACGATGGCCACGAAGAATCGCTGTCATTAAAATCTGGTCTAGGCAGACCGAGAAATCACCACTCATCGAACTAGTGGCGAGCGTTGAAATGTCTGGAGGCGCAGTGCACCTCTTTCCATATCTGAGCAGCGGTTACCCTGGCAAGACAGTTGGGCTTGCTAATGACGTCTATAAGAATGCTATGGGTCTTGTAGCAGAATATCGTGCGGTTGCGAGAGAATATAGCCGGCTGAGCGAAGGCTCGAGCACCGCGAAAATGCCTTCGTGGCTACGCTGGGAGAAGGATAGCGCCGACCTTCATGAGTTGAACAGGCGGATGTTGACGCAGGCAACGAAGCTTGTAGAGCAGCAAGTGGTCCCAAGCTCCATCGGAGTAGAGCCAGATACGGGGAAGATGATGTAGAACAGATTGCTTGGGAGTTATTGGAAGATGCACATCCTCAGAAAGGTGCGGAAACATGGGGTAGTGTGGCAGAGGCGATGCTGCAGAGCATGTATAGTATTACAGCGTTGTTGCCTTAGGGCAGACGGAGACATTGATGGGTGTTCCATTTTCTGGAGATACGAATGAAGTTTATGCGAATCATGATCAAGTGAAGACGATATGCCAGGTTTTATTGTCATTTCCAGCTCACGAGAACGACAAAACGCCGTTGTGCTGATCTTCCTTTCATTAGTTCGTCAGAGACTCAGAGTGTAGGTAGGGGCCCACCTCAGAAATGCTGACTCATCAGCAGGACAAACGACAAACAGGACCAGGGCCGCGAGGGGCAAGTCCTAGTCAGCTAACGCTAAAAAAGGACTAGTGCATCGCTTAACCCACACAAACCTCAGTGTAAATTTGTCCACCACTTGTCGGATATTTGCAAAAGTTGAACGGATTTTCGGACTCAGCCTCCACCTACCACTACTAACTCGCCGCAGGAATCTTGCCTCACAAACCGGTTCGTTCTACCTCGATGTCCTACAAACACGACTCTTTCGAGACGAAGATTACAGCAGACACTGTCAAACTGACCTTTTAAATGCCCGTATAGCCAAGATGGGTGCCCTCAAGTATGTCGAGGAACTTCAGAAGAAGAAGCAGTCTGATTTGATGAGCTTCCTCCTCCGAGTGCGCTGCTGGGAAGTACGTTGAACAAGCAACTCCCGATTATATTCAAACGGCATATCGTGGACGAGCGAAGACGGGACGATGAATAATCTCTTCCTTCTCTACCCCGGCTTTAACCTGGTGATGGGTTCGGTCAACATGTCTTTGATTCGGGTCGCTACGCCTCCAAAAAGTTCAAACAAGGACAAAAGGTCCCTTTTGTTCTTGGGCCGATGGGAGTGCAGCCCATCAATGATTACATGCGGCAGCCGATTCCTCCTCGAGTCTGATTGTTCAACTCCAGGATTGGATTGAGGATGAAGGACTGTTCATCGCCCCGTCGTTTGCTCGATCTTTGCTATACACTCGTTGAACATTTGCTGAGAGTGCATCAATATAGTACCGTCAATTGAACGTCATTCACCGCGCCTCTCGCCCTTCGCGCCCCGACAAGGCTCGTCGTCTGGGTTACAAGGCCAAGCAGGGCTATGTGATCTACCGCGTCCGCGTGCGCCGTGGTGGTCGCAAGCGCCCTGCCCCCAAGGGTGCCACCTATGGTAAGAAAAAAAAACCCTGCGCCGACGAGTTCTCCCCCATATCATTTTTCAACACGGTCCATGCTAATTTTTGATGATTTCCTCGTCTACAGGCAAGCCTACCAACCAGGGTATCAATCAGCTCAAGTATCAGCGCTCCCTCAAGGCCACCGCCGAGGAGCGTGTCGGCCGCCGCTGCGCCAACTTGCGCGTTCTCAACTCCTACTGGATCAACCAGGACTCTACCTACAAGTACTACGAGGTCATCCTCGTCGACCCCCAGCACAAGGCTATCCGCATCGATCCCCGCATCAACTGGATCGTCAACCCCGTCCACAAGCACCGCGAGGCTCGTGGCCTCACCGCCACCGGCAAGAAGTCCCGTGGTCTCAACAAGGGTCACCGCTACAACAAGACGAGTGCTGGTCGCAGAAAGACGTGGCTGCGCCACAACACCACCTCCCTGTGGCGATACCGATAAGCATCTGCTACTCGATGTGGTGTCGCGTCTCGTGGCTAATCACAACGGTAGTAGCGCTAGACATCTGGTGGGACGGGGTTACTGGTTTTATGGCATTGCCGTCGTTTTTCAACTCGTCCTTGGATTGGAATCCGGTTCATGGGGTTTTCGGGGTTGTGTGTGGAACAAGGAAAAAAAACACCATTATGATCTGGTAGTCTACTTCATATGAAAAATTCAAACGGTCGGAATGGACATTATTCCTGAACAACGCCCTCTTTGTCCACCCTTTTTGACTCGCCCAGCAATGTGACTTCTTCTGACACTCAATGTCGGGGCTCGATTTGTTGATGAACATGGTTCTTTCTTATATTTGTGTGTAGTGATGGGATTTCTTGTCACCAACATCTGTGGTCAAACAGTTCCTCGTGATTGCGGTCCGAGAGGGGGAACCCTGGCTCGAAGGGCAGAATACGCTTTACAGGAGCCTCTCATGCTGAACTAAGAGGAGAAAAGAGAACATGGATAGAGTTAGTAAAGAGACGAGATACCTGCATCATGACAAAGTCTCATCATTGAAACTGCCGTGCAGGACCCGGTAGGTGGGTTATAGCAAGAGCAAATGTCCTTTAATTTGGTTTTTTGTGAAAATAGTCTTTCCGAGATCATACAAGGAGGTCCATGAGTTAAAAAAAAAAAAAGCAAAATTCCCCAACCATCCAACGACTCAACCCAATTCAACCCTTTCACTTCTTGTCCACTGCGTGTCCCATCCACTTGACCTATTGACGAAGTATTCAGAAATGCAAGAGAAGATGAAGTCGCAATATAGCTATGGAGTGATCAAATAGTCAAGTCAGACTATAAGACATCCCGGCCACTGCGCGCGCGCGGGACTACCACTAGTAACCCAAGTACGCAAGATCGATATTCACCAGAATCAGTAGATCATAAAAGACAACAAAGAACACGAATGAATAGGGAGGACTGCAAGAAAAAACTAAAGTAACAAAAGAAAGCAAATGTTGAAAATAAGAGGGACAGTAAATCAAAATCCCGCCGAGCAAAAGTCATCGATGTCGATGAAGCGGCGGCTCAGTGTACAAGTGCACCATATGACACATGTTGGTCCACTGCCAGTATGGACGAAAACCTTGGCAGTCGAGTCTTTTCTCCCCTTTGGCTTCTTTTTTATTTTTCCTTCGGTTCAATTCCCTCGGTTTGTAATGTACACGCATAGCACCGTCACACGTGCCGTGCGGATCGTGACTGTGGGACTGAGCTAGTAATGCAATGGCGTTTTCGCGTTGTATTCGTGGCAATCGATCACGGCGCATAATAAAAGAGGTCGTCAAATCATGGCAGTGTCGTAACCATGCTGCATGAGATATATAGTGCCATCTGGAGGCACAGGCCGTAGAAGACGTATGGGGCGTGGTGATACAAGTGGCCTGTGTTTAGATGGCAATGCAATCGCGAGAAAGAAAAAACTTTACACCCAGCGTGTCTCGCCGCTGGCATCTGTGGATGCATTTGCAGAGTGAGAAGGAGTAAAACTGGCTGGCGCTCTCGGGTTGAACTGAGATTGCTGCTGGTTTTGGGGCTGTGTTAGAGCGTTGCCTCCCGCGGGGGCCGGGACTGTCAGGACAGAACTATTGGGGTACGAGGAAACATTTTGTCGACCACTCTGGTTAGCCCCTAACCCAGTCATTCCTCCAGTCGCGATACCATTGGTTGGTAGCATCGAAGCATTTCCGGACATGCCACGACTATGGCCCTGGCGAAGAGGTATCTGGCCCTGTGTATTGTCTGCAGGAGTCACTTGCCCGCTAGAGGCTGCGCTTCCACGGTTGTCGTAAGCCGAAACCTTGGCCTGAATGCGGCGACCATAGGGAGTCGTGCGAATTTGTGGCAGAATAGGGCGAATAGATTCGACCAAGCGGTACTTCTGATGAGGAGTAGCAAATTCAAGAGCAGTTTGGATGACATAATTTGCGAAGGAATCACGGAGTAAGCGCTCCATTTCTTGAGGACCAAGAAGCTCTTCGACAATCATGTCCTTGGACTGAGCCTGCGAGCATCTAAGACACTTCTCGATGACATTGGAACTGAATTTGTGGCGTGAGAGTTGGCTGATGCAGCCTTGGAACGTCGCAACCACGGGCTCAGTGAAACTTGGTTCATTAAGATCGATGATGTACTGAACCACATAGTTTCCAAACGGATCTTGCACAAGAATTCGAGCATGCTCCGTGATGCGCCCAATGAGCCAGGGCTTCTGTTCGCCAGAAGCGTGATCAATGCAACGTTGGAGCACACAGCAACCGTGCCGGTGCGTGCCCACCTCGATACAGTTATTACCAACCGCATCGAAGATGAACTGCGCATCAAGAGATGTAAGCTTGTTCAGGCACTTTTGGATGACGTGGTTGCCGTTGAGATCCTGAATGAGCTCGACGACACGGAAGCGAAGGGCTTCAATGATAAGGTGCACCTGCTGTGGAGTGCTAACGTATTCGATCATCTTTTGTAGCGCTCGTGTGCCATGCTGATTGAGCGCGATTCGCACCATATCCTGGGATGCGTTTTGGATCAAGACAGTGCGCTCATCGTCATTGCAGAACTCGAGGAGCTTTTGGCACAAATAATTACCAAAGGGATCCGTCATGAGCTCTATGACATGCTGGTTGGTCTCAAGCCAAATCATGTGTACCTGGTCCGCATTGCGCTCTTCTAGCTTCTTCTGAAGATAGCGACATCCATGTTGGTCCTTGCACAGCTCGTAGATTTGCCCACGGAAGGACTCAAGGGGCATGTTCTGGTATCGAGACATGGCTGGGAGATCAAAGTTAGTAATGGACATGGTTGTATCTTCACCGCCACAGTTAGCTTCAGGTACACACCTTCATTGTCGAGCTGTCGTCTATGCTGCATGACCCGAGCTTGGCTGTCTCGGGACTGGCCGGCGCCTTGGGCGAAAGGTACTGAACCATATGCAGTATAGTTCTGAGCTGCGTACATGCCACCATTCACACCGTTCATATTCATCTGCTGCATACCAGCCGTAACCATGGGCAAGCCGTAGCTACCGTTTGGATTGGCGGCGTGAGGAGCAAATCCGTTTGTAGGATAGAAATTGTTGAACGAATTGACCGGTGCAGTGGCGGCCGGCCCAGATACCGTTGCGACAGAGCTCACCTGAGCTGCACTAGTAAGGCTGGGTCCGAAGGGAGCTGCACTTGCTTGCAGAGCTGACTGGATGGACTGAAACCCATTTGGCTGTTCACGAGCAGCGTTGATGCTGTTGTCGCTGGAGAGCTCTCGACTATGCCGAGTGGGCAGTGCGCCAGCAGGTATGCGTCCCATATTAGCATTATGGTTGTGGAAATGCTGTTGAGCATGGTTGTTGGCGTTGCCAGACAATACTGATGATCCCGAGGGGTTCTTAACCGTGGGAACATCGTTGGAAGAGAATGAGGTCTGAAGACGAGGAGGCGAAGCCATGTGGCTGTTCTGGGGCGACATAGCCGCAGACGATGGTTCTGCTGGGCTCTCGGAAATGTACTTGAGGTCCAGAGAGTGGCGCAGAGACGGCGGTCTGCTGCCAATACCTGTCAGGTCGTTGGTTTTGGACGAGGAGAGCCCGTTGATGGCTGACATGCTCTGCTGATGCCGATGACGGTTAATACGATGCCACCCGTTGGACTTTTCAGGATTAGGCGATGGGGACAGCGCAAGGTCGAGCGCAGCCGAAGACGCTGAAAGCTGAAGGAGAACGCAAAAGGTCAGAGAAGGACGCAAGAATGACGATGCAGAACAATGGGGCACATGAACTGGTAGAAAATTTGCCCGACTCGCGACTCAGTTGGCAAGTCACGCAGCAAGAACGAGGCCTTGTCAATGAACAGGCAAAGGCTCTCGAGAGATGATGCGAGAGTGTAGCGCGGCAAGCAATCCAACGGCCAGAGAGAGCGGCTGACTCTTGTGCAAAGCATCCGGCAGAAAAACGCCGTAAGCGAGCAAATTGCAACGCCCAGGTGTTGACAGTTGACAGCTTGACAGTCGCCAGCCCCCGCCAGCCGCCTTTGACTCTCCCCAGCGCAGACAAGACCTCGTCCCGTTCCTCTCCAGTTTCTTTTGGCATAACCACTCCGAGTCAAAACAACAACGACAGCGGCCCTCTCGCATCACAGAACGTGGGAATACTTCTCGCACTTACCATTTGGTCCTCGCGCCGCACGAGCGTGGGGAAATTGTCATCGGGTGTTCGGCCCCGAGGCAGAGCGTTGGGCTCGTCGTCACCAAACAAAAATCGTGTCGTGTTGGTTTGATCCAAGTTCATGTCGTACAGACCATTCCTTGATCTTGTCACGGGCATAGAGTACCGATTGACCCTGTTCGCAAACGCTATTGTTAGCAAACTCCGACAGTATAATTTGAAGCAAAATGACAAACTACTGAAGCATCGTTGCAGAATCTTAATCGAGAATGAGTAGGAGCTGCGGGTGGGCAGTCATGAAACTACGTTGCTGATCGTTTCCAAAAGCGAGGAACTTCCAATGACAGAGATTTCAAGCAGAAGATGAGCAAGATCATGTCACGCAGGACAGAGCAAGCGTATCCCCTAGGCCGGCACTTGCTGCGCAGGAGATTGCATTCTCTCGATCTTGCCCACAACGAAGGGATGGTAGTGGTACCATGAAGACAACCAAAGAGAATAACGGTTGTTCGATACCACTAGATGATGGACCCCTATGCATACTGGCGTCACAAGAGCCGCCGCATATGCAAATTAAACAACTTACGCGTTGGATGATCGATGACTAGTAGGGTCTTGTCGCACTGCTTCTTCCTTGTCTTCGTCGTCGCTATTACGGCGAGTATTTGGGTCTGATCGAGAAGGCACTGGTCTATTTGAAAACCCATACTGAGACTGCACAAGGCCAGATGGTGGAGATGTCAATTGGGAGCCTGATCGCGCCGGACGATTGAATCCTGGTGGGGAGGCGAGACTCGAGGTCGAGTAACGATTTGGTTGCGAAAAGATTGAGGAAACCCCGTGGGGTTGTCGCGATATTCTGGAGGCGTAGTTGGTTCAGACTGGTGGCCGGCAATGCGGATTTCTTCCTCCATCTGCGCAAGCTCCTGAGCCTCTCGACGTTGCTGCTGGTCGAGCCTTTGCATCTCCAACTCGAAGCGTCGTCGTTGTTCTCGAATCCGTTCATATTCGAGTTTCTTTTGCTCTATCTGCGGCTGTCTCTTAGCATCAATTCGATTCCCCAATTTGGGGGACAAGCAGCGCAAGGTGGCGGCAGATCCGTGCCGCGACGGCCGTCTAATCTACGAGTTTACGTACCAACTGTACTTTGTGCATGGCCTGTGAGCAACAGGAATTAGCGAACGACTGCAGTCTTTAACTCGCTATTTTCAAGCACCAGAACCGCTAGCTGCGGATTGGGAAGATGACAAGACAGAGACTTACATTGTTGTAGTCTGGGTTGGGATCCAGGCCAAGTCCACGTGGAGGAGATGTCAGCGCCGACGACGACAGTGTCGGTACTCGCCCCGAATCAGTGGTGAATCTTCGTGGCATCGTTGTGCGAGGGTCGTGGGAGGTCTGTTGGGAGTGACGGTCGTTATTGCGAGGAGGTGAAACGAATGAGGCCATTGGCGTCTCGTTCCGAGGCGACTGCTGCGAGCGAAAGCGCAGGTCATCCATGGTTGGAGGAAAACAGAGGACTCGACTCGCCAAATTGGCCGATGGAACTGAATCTCTACACAACCGCAGACATGGAAAACAAATCAACAACGGTTAGCCAAAGCCGCAAGGAACAAACACTAGGGGTATGTGGAAGGAAGAGCAAATTGGGAGGCGGGGTGGGTTGGATAGACACAGCGCTTGCCTGCGTGTCTGCGTCCACATCGGCGCCAGAGCTGTGTGTGTGTGTGGTGTACGGGGCAAGGGTCTAGGCTCAGGTCGTGGCGACTCAAAAAAGACGGGGACCACGGCCCCCAACAAGCCAGCAAAGTAACCCGACGCGGGTGTTGCCTTGAAGGCGGTGGTTGGTCTTCAGCACACCGAGCTTCATCAACGACAACAACTCCATCGATGCAAGCAGATGAGCCAGCGGGGCATGGTGACTAGATATTTCATTATCATATCGACAGTGCTCAGAATGTCTAGCTTCCAGCCATAGTCGTCTTTTGGTGATGAATAAAAATGGCTCGGGTGCATAGTCTCATTCTCTGTCTTCCACTGACAGATAATTTCACAACAACTTAATCCGTACTCACCTCGACTAGTTGTAGGACTGATATCACAATTCAAGTTTGACGTGGTGAGGCTGAAGACCGAAGCCTCGCTCGGAAGATGATTTCTGTTGATGTTTGGAATCCCTTTTCGGACTTGGTGTCCAACAAGCGAAGGGGGGAAGGAGAAGAGAAAAGAGAAGTTTGAGTAGCTTCCAACAAACGCTGCCGAGCCCTGCACATAATGGTTTGAAGAAAATGAGGAGAAGCACAAAAATAGACTCTAGATCAAGGGCATTTCCAACAGGCGAAGAAGCACAAGCGGTTGGTGAGTGACTGCATAAGACGTGGGAACTTGAAAGCCACTCCGTAACAAGGCAGGGAACATCAGAACGCCAATGAAGCTTACCAGGGTCCTCTACGGATCGCGCCTCCCATCTTTTGTGTTACTAGGCGCATGTAAGTGGGGTGCAAGAGGCGGACAGTACACAATGGCGTGGGGCCGGGGACGCGGATGGATGGATCCTGATAATAATAATTCAGCCTCCGTTGGCTGGATCGCTGTGTCCAGTCCGTTTCGGCAACCAATTGGTGGTACAGGAGGTACCTCGGACGAGCTACGAGGTATTATTATTATCTGGGACAGTGACAGAAGACAGAATGCATGATTGATTTTACAACGCACCTCGATAGGCTGGCTCGATGGAACAGTCCGCGATCGAGAACTCTAAGATGATTAAGTCGTGGCGAGCAAGTACGGAGTAGCCGACGGGCAAATGTAAATTCAATGCTCCGTACTTGCAGGAGTGCATTCGAAAATCTCACTTGGCCGGTTTTTTTTTTTTTTTTTTTGCCTTTGGTAATATCTGGCTGCTGTTTTTGTCAAATACAAGGTCAGTCTCTTGACCCCTCCCTCAGTGCTCACCCCACTTCAGGGTCCATTACCTCGATGCTGCTGTTATTGACATGGCGTCACCAAAGGAGGAGGGCCGGCCATCTGAAGGAGATTCCCCTTCGGATTGCTCCGCGCTTTCGTACGTCAACTTCAATATCAGTACCAGACCCCTTCACCTTCAAATCGGAGCATAGCCGAGCAGGCTCCCCACGAGATTGATGGACAATCTGATACAAAGTCAAGCCTCAAGGAGCTCCACTGAAACAGACCGGATCTGAGAATCCCCGCGGGCTCGTCGCCGTCGCCGTCGCCATCCATCCGACAATCCGACAATCCGCAGGCGTGTCTGGCCTGGCCTGGTGGGCTCTGTCCGCCTTCCATCCCGCTCCAACAAATCCACCTTCACACTTTGAAATGCAATCTGACGTGATACATCATCTTAGGGCAAGGGTTTCCCCATGCCCTAATAAGACAGACTGTACGAAGTACGGAGTACGGATTAGTCTGCAGTAGGTTGCAGGTGTCCTCTCGGCCAGCAGAGAGAGGTACCAGACATACATATTAGTCGAGTGTCGTCGCATATGCTGTGCCCTACCTGCATTCTGTGGAAAATACAATGTCGTTTCGTCACTTCCCTTGCCAAGGAGTATTTCCTGGACAGCCCTCAAAATCCGTGCCGGTCTCTCGCACTCTTCGAGCAGCACCCGGCATTTCGTAATAGTTGCTCTCACGTCGCTCACCGACATTTTGAAAGGCTTGCTAGAAGTGGATCAATCCAGGCGTCGATAAAATTTTGGCTGGCGGGCGACGTGGGGTTTGTTAAGGGAAGGAATGGATTACGTAATTAGAAGTAGTACTAAGGTGGAGACAAGCTAGCTAGAATACTGGACCTAGGGGTAGTCCTTTATTAAGCTTAATTAAAATTATTAATAACTTAATAAAGAATACTTATAAAATAACTAACTAAATATTATAATAGGATAAAGAAAAGGAAATACCTAAGTGTAAGAATAAGGGGATAGCTAGGCAAGAGGTATAGAGCACTTCGTATATTAACTAAAGCTTGCTAGGTCTAAGGGTGTAATCTCTATATAATAGTTCATTGTTATTCTAGCTAAGGGGCTACGTAGCTAAAGGTGTTAAGGGGAATCGCGGGTTATATAACTTGCTTACATGTGCGGCTAATCACAGCGCAGCCCTATGCGCGGATGCTCCACTTTCCTTGTGGTTAACTAACGTTAACCCGGTTGTGGCAACATTATTACTTTTACTAAAAGTTATTACTGTTTTGCTTGCTACCCTATTATAACTTTATACGCTCTTAATTACTTTTAACATAATACTTTTATAGAGGGTGTTAAAAATAAGACCTATTTTTATAGCCCTTTTCTAGTTATAAGGCTCTTGTTATTGCTTGCGTTACTTGCAAGCCTAACAGCTGCACTATAGCTATTAACAGTTGTGTAGTAACTATTAATAGTTACGTTATAGCTATTAATATATATATATATATATTGAATACACTAGCTAGCTCTATATAAGGCTAGTTCTAGTACTCTATCTAGTTTGTTAATAGAGAAAACCCTTAGAATAGGAAGAAAAACCCTATTGCTTTAATCTCTAGTTTGGCACTAACCCTGCCACGAGCCTATGCCGTTTGACTTATAACCTATTGTATGTGTTTGTTGCTAGCTTACGCTAGCCTTATCCCCTTATTAATATAATAAGGTTAGTTTTCTGCCTCCCTAGTGCGCCTCTAAGACGAAGGCAGCTCTGTATAGCTAATAGCTATTATGTAAGAATAAGGGGATAGCTAGGCAAGAGGTATAGGGGCACTCCGTATATTAACTAAAGCTTGCTAGGTCTAAGTGTGTAGTATGTGTGGACTACTGTCTTATAGCTAGTGGTTTGCTAGCGTTATGTAAACCTAGCCCTAGGGTATAGTGTATTATAGGGTGTACCTATATTAAAAGCAAG
The DNA here is from genome assembly GCA_021950295.1 of Epichloe scottii. Classification (NCBI taxonomy): domain Eukaryota; kingdom Fungi; phylum Ascomycota; class Sordariomycetes; order Hypocreales; family Clavicipitaceae; genus Epichloe; species Epichloe scottii. Next base: position 3,567,755 of record CP083245.1, read on the forward strand.
GCCTTATAATTACCCCCTTACTTTTAGCTAGGCTTTTAAATAGCTTTAAATTTATTTACTAAGATATAGCTATTTACTATCTAGTAGTTATAATAATATTACTAAATTAAAATATTATAATAATAATAACTAGTAATTATCTCCTAGTAATATATATAGCACTTAGGTATAAAGTTACTTAGGATTCCCTATTATATTACTTCCTTTTCTCCTTTATAAAGCTAGTTTATTTTTAATTAATTTTTAAACTTTAATTATACTAGCCTTTTTCCTATCTTTTACTACCTCTTTACTATTACTATAAAGGTAATTTACTTTTACCTTTATTTATATATATATTACTTATATACTAAGTATATAGAGTTTAAGAAAAACCTACTAATTAAGATTAAACTCCTATAAATTATCTATAGTTTCCCTTATATTTTAGTTATAGTAATAGCTAAAATAAAGCTTTCTAAATATTATATATAATATAATAAGTATAGAGATATATATAAGATAGTAAGTTACTTATTATTCCTATACTTTATAGTCTCTTATTACTAACTTTTCTATATAGGCTATAGTAACTCTAGCTAGAGATTTTACTAATCTAATAGTTATTTTTAAATAAGTCTAGGCCCTTATAAATACTACCTTTAATATAGGAAAAGAAGAGAGTATTCTAGTGTTTTTAGAGATAACTTACTAATAGCTTACTAAGTATATTTATAGTTTAGTTATAGGGTTTAACTATACTAATATAGTATACTATATAGCCTTTAGATTAATAAGTACTATAAAGGTATATTAGGTCTATTAATCTCTAAGCTATTTACTTATTCTTTACTTATATTTCTATATAAGCTATATCTATTATATACTAGTAGTATATAGTCTCTTACTAGTAACTTTAAGTTACTATAGTTTTTACTACTCTAACCCCTCTAGCTATAGTTTATATATAACTCTTTATTATATTTTTACTAGTTTTTTACTAACTCTTTTATAAGGAGACCTAGAGGATATTATAAGCGCCTAAGAGATAAAGATAGTCCTTTAGCTCTAGCTCTTTAACCTAGGCTATAGTAATATATTAGTTTTACTATACTATAAAGAAGGTAATTAAGGTAAAAAAGAATAGCGCTAAGTTTACCTTTATTAATAGCGTGCTTTTTACTTATAAGGGTATAACTATTAAGAGTTTTCTAGTTATTTTACCCTTCCTTTAAGGTAGCTTTTCTTTATTTTTTAGTAATTTATCCTAGACCCTTAATTAGAGTTTTAATAGTAGCTAGAGATACTAGCCTTTTTCTATAGTAAACTTATATCTTTTTACTTATAATTCTATTATATCTTATTACTAACTTTCTTCCCTTTTATCTAGTAATATATATAAATTATATATTAAGTGCTTTCTATATTCTTTACTAGGATTTACTAGTTATATTTACTAGGCTAGCCCTTTTATTTTACTAGGTATTTATCTCCTTTATAAGTCCTTTTATAATTCTTAACTTCTTTAACTTTATACTTATTATCTTTATCTTTAAGATTTAGTATTAGTATATCCTTATTCTCTATATTTCCCTAGTGTTTCTATAGCTCTAGTAAGCTAATATAAAAGATATTATATAATTAACTATATTTTTTAGTTAGTATAAGCTAGTAAGCCTATTTTCCTATAGTACTAAGTATTTAAAATAGCCTAATAAACCTAGTAATTAGCTTATGTTTTATGTCTTTAAGTCTAATATTCTTAGCTAATAGGAGTATTAGGTCTCCCCTTTTTAGGGTTAATAGCTAGTAACACTAGTTATAGTATTTTACCTATATTTTAGTAGCTTTTCCTTAGCTTTACTTAAGTTATTTTCTAACTTTATATAGCTTTATAATATATATATATACTTCTAGTACCTTCCCTTTAGTAATCTTACCCTTAAGAGCTAGGCAAAACTTAGGTAAATAGCCTATAAGTATATAATTTAGTGAGTAGCTAGTTATTTTATTAACTATATTATTATAAGTAAATTAAGCTATTAGGAGTAGTTTTAGCTATATTTATTAATTCTCTCTAATAAAGTATTAAAGGTAGTGCTTAAGTACCTAGTTTATTTGCTTTATTTACCTATTTATTTAAGGGTAAAACGCTATAAAGAGCCTATATTTAATATAAAATAAGTAGTATAGATTTAACTAGAACTAGCTTATAAAGACAGATTCTCTATCTAATATAATGCCTTTTAGTAGTCTCAATTATAATTTAATCTCTTAATAAAATAGCTTTGCTAGTTTAGTTATATTAATTATAGTTAATACTAGGAGGAAAATAGAGTACTTAGTAAATTAGTCTATAATTACTAGGATTACATTAGTTACTTAATTAGTTATTTATAATATAAGTAAGCCTATAACGAAATCTATTAAGATTTTTACCTATAGTTACCTTAGTATTAGTAAGGATTTAAGAGATTTATATAGGTAATATCTTTATACTACTACCTATTAGTATACACTATAACTTATAATATAGTCTAATATAGACTTACTTATTACTAGCTACTAGAAGTAGCGCTTTAAGAGCTTAAAAGTATATTTAGTCCTAAAGTAACTTACTAGTAAATTATTATAATATAGCTATAGAAGCTCTTATTATAAGATAGGCTCCTAGGGAATAACTACTTAGTCTTTGTATATTAAAAGGCCTTTCTTACTATATAACTATAGACTAGCTTTTCTCTTTTCTTTTACTAAGGAGTTTACCTTATTACTTTACCTTTATAAATCTAGATCTTAGTCTTATGCCTTCTATAGTAATTATACTAAAGGTTTATTTAGCTTAGATTAGTAAGGATCTAGTAATATAATAGCTCCCTAAATCTCTTATATATTAATACCTTAAACATACATTACTTTCTCCTTAAAATTACCCTTATTTAGCTAATCTTTTACTAGATCCTTAGTAGCTAACTAGCCTTTATACTTTATAGCACTATTTAACTAGGCTACTCTAGCCTCTATAGGTTTCTCTCTTATAACTAGAATATTTTCCTTCCCTAAAGGTATCTTAATATATCTTCCTTAATATATTAGTATCTTTTTTACTAGTTCTTTAGTAGCTACTATCTTTCTCTAAAGTTCTAGTAAAAGTGCCTTATTTATAATAGGTTTACCCTTATAATTAAACCTTCTTAATAGTATATTTATAGGGTTACTTTTCCTTAGTTTATACTTAATTATAAAGTAAAAGGGATAGAGAAATATATACTATCTTACCTACCTCCTATTTAACTTTAGCTACTTTATAAAGGTTTATAAATTATAGTAATCTAATAGAATCTCTACTAGGCTTACTATACCTTTAATATAGTATTACTAGTATTTAAATAACTTTACTATAGTAAGTAGCTCTTAATTAGCTATGCTATAGTTATATTTAGTGTTTATAAACTTCCTTAACTAAAAGGCTACTAGATACTAATAGCCCTTATTATCCTACTAGAATAAGATCCCTATTATTATAAAGATTAAAGTATTTATCTTAATATATACTAGTTAACTTAGGTTATAATAATAAAGTAAAGGTGCTTACTAAAATATATCCTTTAGCTAGTTAAATACTAGCTATTCCTTTACTTTAAATATAAACTTCCTAGTCTAAATACTATTTTAACTACCTTTTATTAATATATATAAGGGTACTATAATCCTAGAGTATTTATAAATAAACTATTAGTAAAAGTTATAAAACCTAAGGAATAACTATATATTCTTAAAGCTTATTAGCTTCTTTTAGTCCTAAATTATATTAACTTAACTTATATCTATTAAAATCCTATTAACTAATAGGATAAACCTAAGAAACTCTATAGATTCCTAATAGAAAAAGCACTTAAAGGGCTTAGTATATAGCTTTACTAGTTATATATACTCTAGGACTTCCTTAATATATATAGTATACTTCTCTTATATTTTTAAGAAAATAAGGATATTATCTAGATATACTATATAAATTATATTAACTAGCCCCTTAAGCGCTTTATAAATATAACTTTAAAAGGTAGCTAGGGTATTTATTAGCCTAAAAAGTATAATAAGATATTTATAGTGCCTATAGTATATATAGAAAGTAGTTTTCTATTTATTACCCCTTTTAATATAGATTTAGTAGTAAGTATCTTTAATATTAATTTTTAAGAAAAAGCAAGCCCCTTAGTATTAATCTAAGATCTCTAAAATTAGGGGAAGGCATAGTAATTCTTCTATATAACCCTATTAAGTCCCTAATAATCTATATATAGTTAGAGTATTCTATTTTTCTTTAGTATAAATAGGATTAGTACCCTTATAAGACTCTTTAAAGGTCTTATCTAGCCCTTTACTAGGTTATCCTTAATATACTCTTAGAGTTCCTATAGTTTACTTTAGGAGAGAGAGTAAATAAGTCTATATAGTAATATAGTATTAGGTATTAAATTAATTATATAGTCTATTAACTTTCTTAATAGTAAGCTTCTTACTTTATTTAATATAAATATATCTTTAAACTTATATAGTTTTTTAGGGATATTACTAACTATTTTATAGGCTTTTACTTTCTTATTATTTTTAAGGGTAATAAACTTATTCTTTATAACTCCTATAATAGTATATATAATTATCTTATTATATATTACTTTAGTAATCTTATAAGGAGTTATTAATAAAAAGGCTTTTCCTTTTTCTTAAACCACTATTCTTATAAGTATAAATAAAGGTATATATACTTTTTTACTAGTATATATATTCTAATTAATATAGGACTTCCCCTTACTCTTAGGTCTTTATTTATAGCTATATATAGTAGCTTAAGGTTCTTTTTTCCTTTCTTAAATCTTTAATTATAATAGGTACCTTATAAATACTATATTAGGGGACTATAAGGGCCCCTATTACCTTAAGAATAGGTATAGTAATCTTAGCCCTATTTAGCTTATAGGTTTTTATAAATTTAGTACTAATAATATTAACCTTAGTATAACTATCTAAATTTACTACTATTTAAATATCTTTATACCTATAAATAGTAACTAGTATATAAAAGTAATACCTTACTAGTACCTTAGCTTAGGAGATAAAAGTAAGGGTATTTACTTTTACCTTTAGTAGTTTTCTTAGTTTTTTTTATACTCTTTTTTTAGCTTATTATAAAAGTATACTATATATTTAGTACTATTATAGTTATAGTAATATCTTTTCTCTCTAACTTTCTTATTATTTAAAGCTATAGCTAGGGTTTTTTCTTTCTTTTTCTCTTTTTAATCTCTATTAGGTTTATAGCTATATAAGAAGTTATATTTATAGTATTAGGGGTTCTTAGAAAACCCCTTATCCTTAGAATACTTATATCTTTACTTACTCCTTAGTATTACCTCCTAAAACTACTAGGTAAGTTATATAACCTTCTTTTTAGTCTTTCTAATAATAAAGGTATATAGGTTAATATAGTTTTATAGGTTAGGAAGTAGTTTTATAAAGAATATAAGTATATAAAACTTTTTAGAGGCTTTTTCTAGGTATTTCTCTAGTAAATCTAAGTAAATACTAAACTTAATAAGGCTCTAGCCCTTATATTACTTTATATTTTCTAATTACTTAGTAATTTATATATTATAGTTTATAGAGTCTCTAAGTAATATAAGTATTTAAGTCTAGAATTTATTCTAGTTATCTTTAAGTTCTTTATAGCTACTAGCTAACTATTTCTTAAGGTATTAGTCTTATCTTACCCTATAATTAGTATATATATAGTTAAGTATAAAGAGAATCTTTTAGTAATTATATATATACTTATATCTTACTCTATTAAAGGTATAGTTAAGATTATTAATCTATATCTTATATTTTTATAAGTTAGTAAGGTAAGTAAGCTTAGTAATATTCTAGACTTTAACTTCCTTATTACTTTTACTTAAGAATAAGCTTAATCTTTATAGCCTTTTTACTTATTCTTTTTTTATATTTAAATAAAGTAACTTAATAAGTTTTTATTCCTTATTTTATAGCTTTTTTAGTTTTTCTAGGTAAGTAATTTATTTTACTATTATTACTTAATAGGTAGTAAGGGTAAGAGGTTTAAAGGGGTTTCTCTCTCCTTTAGTTAGGGTATTAGTAATACTAGGGGTAAAGGTTATACCTATAGCTATAGTACTATTACCCTTAGGAGGTTAGTCTTAGTTATTTACTAATATTACCTTATTAGATTATATAGTTTTTCCCCTTATATTACTCTTAAGTAACTAGTATTAAAGCTTTAGAATTATAAGAATAAGGGGATAGCTAGGTAAAAGGTATAAGGGCACTTTATATATTAACTAAAGCTTACTAAGTCTAAGTATATAGTGTGTATAAACTACTATCTTATAGCTAGTGGTTTACTAGCGTTACGTGGACCTAGCCCTAGGGTATAGTGTGTTATAGGGTACACCTATATTAGGAGCAGGGCCTCATATATTAATAGCTATAACTAACTATGTAGATAACTAAGTTAATTAAATAACTAAGTTAAGTAAATAACTTACTAAGTTAATTATAGCTATAACGTAGCTATAACCACAGCTATAACAACTAGGCTAGATTAGGAAGGTAATATAACCTATACCTAATCTTTAACTACGATTTTCTTAATAACTAGAGGTTATATAAAAGTCTTATGTATAGCAAATTAGAGCTATAAAGTAGGGAGTGTTTATCAAGCACCCCTCTGGAGTAAATAGCACCCCTAAAGGTAGCTGGTGGCTGCTGGCAACTAATACTGGCTGCCTAGCAAATTTTTATAGGGGACCTAGTAGTTAGACCTAACATTTTCCATAGCAATTCCCTCCCTCTATATATATCACACTAAGCATTATAATCGCAATTGCAATTCTAATTTAAAGATATTCGCACTAGCTAAAGGTATATATCTCTTGTGATTATGGAGTCGCTTTATAATTATTAATTTAATAGCTTCTAAGCCACCTAAGAGGCTATTAACAAAGTCTGCTATACTAAGGGGTATAACCTTGTGATTCATAGAAAAAGGCCAAATGCTAGTAATCCTACACGGATTATCCTTTAATGCTATAAGGGCTAGAAGTATACCTAGGCAGATACTTAGTATAGACTTAGTATGTAATTTACTATAGGCAGCTAGTATTAGTTATCGCAGCCACCTTAGCCACCTTTAGGGGTGCTATTTACTCCAGAGGGGGTGCTTGATCAGAGTATTGTTTGTAGTTAGTGTAGTGTGTTTTGTAGTTTTTGTATTTAATTTTATAGTAAGCTTATTATTAAAGATATTATCCTATAAATTGCGTAATCTTATAGAGATAAATCCGAAGAAAAATGCTATATATTTAAGTGGGTCTAAAAATGGGCCATTTGGCTATAAATTAGAAACACTACATTTGTAGTGTTTTTATAGTCTTAAAATGTAGTGAAATGTAGTTTTTCTAATTTATAGCCAAACGACCTACTTTTGTATAGAACTACATTGTAGTTTTTTTAGTTATCTATCTAAAAATCAAAATCTTATATCTATATATATTTTCTAAGATTAGATATATATTATTTGTTAAGAAAAAAAACACTACAAAATGAAAGTAGTGCAATACTCTGTGCTTGATAAACATTCCCATGAAGTAAGGCTTTTAGATTATATAAAGATATTTTTTAGTTAAAAATTTAGTGCATATAGGCATCTAGTTAGTATAGTAGTGAGTTGATTTTTTAGTTTTTCTATACAAATAAATTTTACGAAAAATCAAAAGTATCCCTAGAGACCTAGTGTTACGACTAGAGGCATGGGAAGAGATAAATAGAGTGATAGTAGGAGAATAAGGTTACTACTATAAAGGTAATAGCTAGGGGTAGGTGTATAAAGGTTTTAAACTCTAACCTCTCCCCTAAATAGGAGAGGTCCTTATTATATACCTTCCCTTTATGCCTACATAACTATCTAGCTACTAGGTCTTAGCGTATAAGTTATCTAGGGATTTGCCTTACTTAGAGAGGTAGCCCTCTTATAATACCCCTGATACCTTTATGCTCCTAATATAATACCCCCCTATATATAATTATCCTTAATTATATAATAAACTACTACTTAGGGAGAGCATACTACTTAGAAGCTTCTAAGACTATTCCTTAACCTTATAGTATAACATAGGATTATTATAATCCCTTATGCCCTAACGCGTTAGTAAAAAAATAAAACCTTAATAATATTAGGTCCTAATTATTTTCTTATATAGCTAGCTTACTATTAATTACTATTAATTACTATTACTTTATAGCTTTAACGCTAAGACCTAGCTATGTCTAACTTTTACATAGCTAATTCCCCCTATTAGATAACTTATATTAAATTTTATAATTAGGTTAAACAGATAAGGTCCCTAGTCCTAATAATTTAAATAGCTTTATTTATAAATTATAGCGAATTTATCCTAACTTTACTACGTGCGCGTAGCTAGCCTACATTCTAAATAGTAGTAGCTATAACTATGATTTTTCTAATTTATTAATTTATTACACATAGCTTATAAATTACTTAAGGGTTAGCTATCCCCTATAAAAGAGGCTAGTTTTCTCTCTTTCCTTATTATTTCTTTCTTTAATATCCTTATCTTAAATTTATAAGTTACCCTTACTAGCTTAATAGTAGCTTTTACACTACTATTATTTAGTAGTCTTTAAATAATCCTTTTTCCCCTTAAATTTCTTTATTACTTTAGTATTACTAACTATTTACTAGCTTACTATATTTACTACTATATTTATCTTTACTAGTCTTATACTTACTCTTATTACTAAGGTTTCTAAGAGATCTCCTTATAAATATATAAAAATAAATAAATTAACTATATAAGTTTACTACTTAAGTATAGAGATCTTACTACTAACTAGGTACTAGTAACACTAAGATACCTTATTTATATTATACTTAGTAAGTTACTATTGTGTGGCCTGAATCGCGGGCCTAGAAACACACGCGTTCGCGATGATAGCATTAGGGGTCACAGGGATAATTATTACACTAAGGGATAATAATATTAGTCATATAAGCTAGGGATTAAATAGTCTATAAAGGGATCACTTCTAACTAGGCTTCTAGAGCTTATTACGCACGTTAGATATAGAGTTTTTATGCCTAGCTTTACTATGGCTTGTTATTGTGTTTTAAGATAAGATAAATTAATAAGATTATTATTACCTACACTGATTTAACCGTTAGGTTACTTCTAATCCGTTAGACTATTTAATCTAGATTATCTCTATCTTATAGAGATAATCTAGCCTTATAATAGGTTACTATAGTTAAGCTTCTTAACCCCCTTTAATATACGTAGACATTAAAGCTACCTATATGTATAGGCTAGTATTATGTCTTTTAGGGTATTTTTTGCTTAATAAAACTAGTAAAGAAACGAGTTTTTAATCCCCTAGGACTATTTTACTCTAGTTATTTCTTAGCCTTAGTTAAGATTAATTAGAAGCAATCCTTTAATACCCTTTAGCTATTACTAACCTAAACTATAAGAAGATCCCTTTATCTTATTTTCCCTATAATAAGCTATAAACTAAGAGTCTAAACCTAACTTATAAGATAGCTAGGGTATTAAAATAAAAGCGGCTAAACTAGCTAAATATAATAAGATAAGGAGGATTAGGCAAAAGGAAGCATATTATATATATATATAGGCAGAAAAGCTAGCTAGCTTAGAAAGGTACTCTATAAACACTTACTAAGTTATTAATCCCTTACTAGTTACCTCTAAATACAAGTTTATAATATAGAAAACATAGCTAAACGTTCTAAGCTAGTAGGACATATAGTCTAGTGTTTTAAACTATTTAATCTTAGAGCCTATTATTTATTTTGCTATTATTTAGCTAATTATTAGGATCTTATAGTTAATTATAAAAAGCTATATAGTTATCCTAGTAGCCTTTACTTATAGTTTATTTATTATTACTAATACTACCCCTTTAAAAGTCTTTCTAAAGAAAGCACTAGATATTATAAAGATATTTATTTAAATATAAGTAGCTATCTCTCTCTAAGATTAATTAAAAGAATACTTATCTTACTTTATACCTAGTTATATCCTAACTTATTCTTAATAAACTAGTAAAGTAAGATTAAGTAAGCTATTAACTAGTTAATAAGACCTTAGGGACACTCCTTTACTAAGTACTCTAACTACTAGTTAGGGACTATCTAATCCTAAGATAGTAATTAGCCTAACCTAAACTAGGTTTAAAGACTACTTAGGGAAAAACCTAATAATATTAGTAAGATATCTAAGGCCCTTAGAGGCCTTAATATAGAATCTTTTATAAAGCTCCTTAGAGAAATAATAGTATAGTAAACCTTATTAATTACTATATAGAATAGATATAATATTTAGTAGTTTACTAGTAAAAATATATCTAACTTCCTTAAGGACTTTAAAGTAAAGATAAAGGTAATAGGTATACCTAAGATAAACTAGTATAAGATACTTAAATAGGATATTAACCTAAAGCTTTAATAGGTAGTTAAGATACTAACTATATTATAAACCTAGAAGGAGTCTAAGGAGAAGATACTTCTCTAGTATAATACTACTAGTTAGGATTAAATAGAAAATACTTATAAATAGCTTAAAGATCTTAATTTAATATAACTAAAGTCTATTTAGGACACCTATTACTAGCTATAAAAGCATTAAGCTTTAATATCTATTATTAACTTAGCTAGATAGAAAACCACTATAAGCTATTTAAACTATATCTATAAAGCACTTCTAGATTATTTAATCTTAAGCTTTATAGATTATAAAGGGCTTACCTATAAAGAAGTCCTTATTATAGAATATAAACCTCTTTAGATAAAGCTTAATATATATATTTACATACGCCTAGAACTCTAAAATAGGGGTCTAGAAGGTTTTAATATAGTAAAGCTTTCTTTAAATAATTAGGAATCTAGCCTTATAAATTAGAGATTATTTAATCTAAGGGTTTTTAATAAGTAATAAACTTCTTAAAGAAATTATTTAGTATAGGATAATTTATTAAAAAGGGATAGTAAACCTAAATTCTATAAAAAAGGGATAGAAAATAGGATAGTAACTAAGTAATTAGATTATTAAGATTAAATAAATAACCTAATAAAATAATTAGCTAACCTAAAGATTATATTTATAAAATAAGTAAGTAAGGAGATTAATATTATAAAATAGCTTAAGGCTAAATATAGCACTACCTAGTAGTAATAAAGGTAGCTTTACTAAATAAACTATATAGGACTATATAATTATAATAAGAATAACTATATCTTTAATCTAAATGCGATTTTAGGAAGGGGCTATTAGTTAAATAAATGCTACTACTATAATAATAATGCTTATTTAGCTATAAGATATAAGATCCTTAAGTTTAATAAGATATTAAAATTTATAGTCTATAATCTAGTAGTCTATATTCTAGTAATTAGGGATAATCTAAAGTATTAGATTATACCCCTAGTCTTACTCTTAAAATTTCTCTAAATTAGTAGCTATATACATAAGCTAGCTATATTTTAGGTTAAGTATTTTAAAAATTATAAGATTACCTATATAATACCTAGGATTAAGGAATATAAACTAAGTAAAGGTATAAGTTAGGAAATAATAATAGAAAAATAAGATATCTTTAAGAGAATAGAAGGCTAGTTTAATCTAGTAATATACTAACTAGAGAGAGAAGTTAAGGTAATAATCCTAAAGAGGGAATTAATAAGTATAGTCTTAACTATTTAATTTAAGAAAGTAAGTATAGAAGATAAAGGCAAAGAAAGCGCTATTATAAAAGTATTAGCTATTAGAGAAAGATTAGTAAAATACCTAAGGGTTAAGGAAGTTAAGAATAATAATACTAAAAATCACTAAAGTTAAAGCTAACCTATCTAGGAGAACCTAGCTATAGGTAAAGGTTATAAGGATTAGTTAAACAAAGTTAGGTAATAGATTCTAGATTAATTATATAATAAGGTCTTCTAAAAGAAGCTTAGTATCCCTTTCTAAGATATTTACTATATAATACTAATATTAGCTAAAGTAGTTAGTAATAAATATCTTATAAGAGTAAAAGGCATTAAAGATATCTAATACTATAATAGGAACTTATTAGGACTAGTCCCTTCTTTATTAAAAGTATTTAGTCTAAGAAAAACCTAAGACTATTTAATCTAGACTAGTAGATTAATAGTGTTACTTAGATAATATAAAAGATAATTAAGGAGGATAAGAAGAATAAAGCTATAATTAAGAAAGCTTTACTACCTATAATGCCTCCACTAGAAATTAATATAGCCTTATAGGAATAAATTTAGGAGAGGCTAGGAATAAGAAGCTTAATTACTAAGACCTATTAGGAACTAATTAATCTAAATAAGAAGACTTTTATGCTTAATATAATAATAGAACTATAAGCTACTATTAATAATCTATAGGAGTTACTATACCTATAGGTTTAACTAGATAACCCTAAAGGAGAGCTACTATAAGGACTTATTAATATAGGAGTATAAGGAAACATAATCTTAGAAAGCATAGCAAAATAACTTAGATAAAAGATCTATCTAATAGACGCTATAAATACCTTATCTTACTTATTACACTAGATTAAGATAATTAGGGAGGTTTAGATAAGGCTATACCTAGGAAATGTCTAGATACCCACCACTTTCTATATTAGCCTAGACTTAGTTAATATTACCTTAATCCTAGGAATGCCCTTCTTTAGGATATACTAGATATAATTTAACTACTTACACAGCGGGGAGCTCTATGCCTAGTGTTAATTTAGTAATATAGTTATTATATTAAGAGTTATAGGAAGTATTTAGTAGTAATACACTAATAAACCACTAGTATAGTAACCCACTATTAACACTATTATATTTAGCTACCTAGTAGTAGAACCAGAAGCCTTAGGAACCTTAGAAGAAGATTAAATATTTTAAGAAGAAATAAAGAAGATATTAGAAGATAGTAAGGAACTTATCCCTATCTTAATAAAGGAAGGAACTAAGATTTTCTATATAGTTATTAAAGATATAATAATTAACTATACTAAGTAACTTAAGGCGGTTATAGAGGATTTTTAACCCTAGCAAAAGCTAGAACTACCTAATCTAATAATTAATATAATATATAAATAAAAAGCCTAGAAGATTTACCCTTATAATAATATACTCTCTAATAGATTAACCCCTAAAGGAGATCTAAAGTAAAAGTTAAAGAAATAAGAAAAAGCAAAGTTATAACTTAATATATCTAGGAAATATAATAAGTATATTACTAGGAGATTTAGCGCAAACCCTTAAGGTTTTAGAATAACCTAGGAATAATTAAATTAAATAGTTAAAGGGATATAAGAATATTTAATACTAGAAGAAGTTAATGTTTTTAAGGAAATTCTCTATAACTAAGAAGTAATACTAGTATAGGACTTATTAGAGTGTAGAAAAGTTAACCTACTAGTTACGCTACTATAAGTTATTAAGGTTATTAAGCATAAGGCATAGTAAGTAGGTTTAATCCTAATACCTCTTAGGTTATAAGGGAAGCTAGTTAATCTTTTAAAGAAAAAGCTAAAGTATAGTTATTTAGAGGAGAGCTATAGTTTCTATAGGAATCTATATTTCCTTATTATAAAAAAGGATAGTGGAATTTATTTAATCTTATTAGTAACAAAATATAATAAAGTTATAATATAAGATATGCTTAGCCCTTAAGGAGCTAAAGTATTTAGTAAAAGCTTTATAATATATAAGATTCTATCTATTATTAATTTATTATTAGGATATAATTAGGTTAAATTAGGTTAAATTAGCTAAGAGAAGTTAGGATATAATAATAATTTTAACTATAGTTAGACTTTTATAACTCTATTAGCTATTATAGGGAGCTACTAACTTAGTAGCTTAGTTTATTAGGATTATTAGGAGAGTATTATTTAACTTAATTCCCTAAATTTACATACCTTTCCTAGATAATATTACTATCTAAGGTCTAACTATAATATATAATAATAAGGAAATTATACTAGGAGTGTAAAGGTATATAATAGAGCATTTAATTAATATTAATAAAGTCTTAGTTAATATTAAGCTCTCTAGTTACATAGCCTTAGTAGTTAAATTAAAGTTTTATTAGAAATTAGTAAAAATTATAGGATTTATATATAGTATAAATAGAAGGAAACTAACTAAAGTAAAGATAATTAAGATCTTAGACTAGGAGGTTTATTAAGATTAATTAGATATATAGTCTTTTATTAGATTAATAGGAGTTTATTATATATAGGTAAAATATTATATATAGAAAGCAAGGCTATTAGTAATCTTACTAAAGAAAGAGAGTAAATAGATATAGGGGCTAGATTAGTAAGAAGCTATAGATATCCTTAAGAAAGTAGTAATAATAGCACTAATTCTTATTTTACTTAATTTAGGACTAGGCTTTAGAGAAATTATTCTAATAGTTAATATAAGCTTAATTAGATAGGGAGCTATATTATTATAAATTATTAATAGTAAATAATATCCTATTTAATATAAAAGTAATACTTAGAACACTACTAAATCTAAGTATAATGCTATAAAGCAAGAATACTAAGTAGTAGTTTATATATTAAGATAACTATAAATATATCTATATAGAGTTTTATTTACTTTAGAGATAGATTTATAAGTCCTTATATATTAAATTAATAGTACTATTAATAACATACCTAGGGCACTTATTACCTAATAGATTAGCTATATTTTACTCTTTAATTTTACTATATAATATATACCTAGAGAGAAAAACTAAATTACTAATGCCCTATTAAAGAAGGGCCCTAGAGCTTTAGATTAATTAGACTAGGTAGTTAAAGGGAATATTAAGGATTTTATTAATCTTTACCTTAATAATATTACTATAGGTAAAGAAAATAAAAAGAGCTACTTAGAGGAGATATAATAGGTAATTAATTTCCTATTAACTTTTTAAAAACTACTTAATCTTAGTATAAAGGACTATAGGAAACTATATAATAAGGCTAAGAAGTTTTACTTAGAAAAAGGATATCTCTAGAAAAGGCTAATAGGAATTATAAAGAGACTTATACTAGTAGTAAATATACCTAAGTAATAATAGATAATTATTAAGGCTATTTATAAAGAACTTAGATATAAAGGCATTAAGATAGTCTTCTAGGTAATAAGATTAAGGTACTAGTAAAAGGAACTATAGAATATAGCCTAGGAGATAATAGCTTACTATAAAATATACTAAAAGTTTACACTATAGTGCCTATAAAAGCTTTTTATACTAGTTATACTAGGAAACCTAATAAGCAAGATTTATATTAACACTTAGTACTTACTAATTAATTATAGATATAAGTATCTATTAAAAGCTAGGTATAACCTTACTAGTTAGGTAAAGGCTACTCTAGTTAAGAATACTACTATATTAGTAATTAGGAAGTTTCTCTTCTCTCTAATTAGTAGGTTTAGGCTCTTCTAATTTATTATCTATAATAAAGGACCTAAAATACATAGGAACCTTAAGGAAGTACTTATAGATATTAGCATTACTAGAATCTAAATATCTAGGTATAACCTAAAGGCAAATTCCCCTATTAAAGTTAGATATTAGTCTTTTATATCCGCCCTAGTAAAGTTAGGCGGATTAGATAGATAATAGTTTAAGCGCCTTAATAAGGCTTTTCTTATAGATTACATTACTGTTTATAAATTGTATAGAAAGTCTACGTTTTATTTAATCTATAGATAGGAGCTAATACTACCTTTAGAAGTTAAATTTCTAACTTAAAGACTAATTAATTAGGACGTAATTATAGGTAATTAAGACTTATTTAAAGCATAGGTTTATATGCTTAAATAAAAAGCAGAAGATATTAAAAAAGCGAGAATAAAGGTGTTTAAATTTAGATAGTAACTTATAAAATAAACTAATAAGAACTAGGCTACTTTAATTAGGAAAGATTAATTAAAACCTAGGGATTTTATCTTAGTATACAATATCTAACGGAATATTAATATATCTATAATATAGAAGCTTATAATAAGGTAAAATAAACCCTTTTGAATTTATAAGCGCGCGCTAATCTCTAGAGCCTACTATTTATAGACACTAGATAGTATTAAACTTATAAAGATAATCTTAGGGGACTATATTAAGAAATTCCTCCTAGATCTAGAGGGATAGTAGACTTTTACTATAGATAAATAGCTTTACGCTCCTTAACGTAACTAGGCAGAAAAGGTAATTAGTAATAACTATAATAAGGAGGTTTTAAGTATTATACTATTAATAGCTTAACACAATATATTAGATTAAATAATTAATAATAAGAGCACTTACTATTAGGAAGGGATAAGTAAGGAAAGGCTAGTGCTTAAGGATAATAAAGTTAAACTTCTACCCTAATAGCACTTATACTATAAGATTGTAAAGGGCTTAGGCTTTGCCTAAGCATTAGTCATAGCGCGGAAGGACAGGTGGCTAACAGGAACTAGCAAGGGTTTAGGAAGGAGGCTAATATAAGATAGCTAGGGGATATAAGGGGCATAAAGGGGGATAGACTAGCTCTCTTCCTTTCTTCCCTCCTTAAGTTTCTTAATATTATATTAATGCCTAATAGTAGTTACCTAGGGGCTAGTCTATAATATTTAAGAAACTTTCTTTAGCCTTAATAGAGGGCTACTAAAAATAATAGTATTACTATAAATAAATAAACAAATTAACGTAATAGAAGAAGATAATATAATAGATATACTATAACTATAGGTTAAAGGAAACCTAGGGATAAGAACCCTATTAATAGATACTATATTGCTACTATTAGCTTATAATATGTAAATTAACACACTTTAACTTATAATTAAGCAGTAGGTAAGAGAGATTAAGACTCTATAATACTAAGTTTATATAAACCTATTACTACTATTTTAGTTAGCCCCCTAATAAATACCCCTATTTAATCCCTAGTATTAGACCTATACCCTCCTATGTAATATACTACCCTTACTATATTACCTACTATATAATAACTATATTAAAAACTAATCCCTATAGGTAATCTATATAATAGTAATAAGACTATATTTACTATATAGAGGTTCCTTATATAATATAAGTTAGAAGTAAATAAGGACTTTATTAGAGGTAATAAGGACTAATAGATATTTATTTACTAAAACTTAGCGCTAAAGGTCTAGTCCTATATAGCTATATACTTTAAGGTAGGTTACTTATATAACTACTCCCTTATTAGCTTTCTTAGCTACCTAGAAAGCATATTCTCTAACCCTTATAGATAGGAGATAGCCCTTATAGAACTTAACTAGATTAAGTAAGGGTCTAAAGAGTTATTTACTATATTCTTTATTTGCTTTAAATAGAAACTCTCTATAGTAAGGGAAGGATAGTAGGTAGGTAATATTAAGCTAGTAAAGTTATAATATACTCTTAATAAGTAGCTAAGAGAGGTTAGTATTAGTAGAGGAATTAGTTATATAGATTACCCTTTTATAGTCTTATAATACTATAGTATTATAGTTAATATTAAGGCCCTAGCCTTAGAGGATAAGTATTAAACCTAATATAGACCCTAACTAGTATAGCCTATACCCTAATAAACTAACTAAGATAGTAACACACTAATAACTAGAGTCTAGGCTATATTAACCCGCTTTAGTAAATAAGCTAATATAGAGAGGAAAGGGAAGCCTTAAAAGACTAATAGTAGGAGGCTAAGGGCCTAATAGGTTATAATAGATAAAATAATAAGATACTATAAGGAGGAATACTACTTATATTATAGCTTAATAGAATACTAGATCTAAGAGTATACCCTCCTTCCTACCTACTAACCTTATCTAAAGGTTACTATTAATATATATAAGGTAAATAAGGAGAGCGCTAATAAGGAGGTTAATACTTAACCCTAGGAAAATAAGTAGCCCCTAAGTAGAGTCTTATATAGGGGCGTAGAGGCTAGTTATTGCCTATAGATAAGGATAAGTATAGCTAGTGTATAGATATAGAGGAAAATATAGAATACTATATAGATTAACTACTATTCTTAGTTCCTATACTCTTTAATATATATTTATACCTTAATATCTAAATTAATAGTAGGTATAATTACTATAGTGCTATTAGTAAATTAGTAGTATAATAACTAGGCCTAGAGCTTATATAATTACTAAAGCGGAGATAGGTTTGTATAGTAGTGGAAATAAGAAGAAGGGGGTCTATACCTAGGAAGATATGTCTTTAATTATATATATAGTATATATAAGGATTAATATTAATAGGTAGGAATTATTAGTATATCTATATATTATATTAGGTCTTACTTAAGACATAATCTTTAGGATACTATAGTTAGAATAGTAAGATATTATTATTTATATAGCTAAGTAATAGTTAGTAATTAGGGTAGCTAAGGGTCTATGTGTTTCTAAGGCTATAGAATATAGTATAAGTAAACTAGTTTAGGGAATTATTAGGTTCTTATATATAGCAGAAGCCTAATAAGCCTAATATAAGAAGGATATAACTATAAGGTTTATTATTATAAGTCTAAAGGAAATCACTATAGTGCTATAGGTTACTACCCTAAAGTTAAAACCTACCTACCCTAATACTTTAATATTACTAGATAAACTAGTAGACTTTAAGGACCTATTTAATAAAGCAAAAGTAAATAGCTTGCCTCCCTATAGGGGGTCTCTTAATTACTATATACGCATATATAAGAACCTAGATAGGTCTAAACTAGTACTTCTATAGGGTCTATTATATAATATGCTATAGGACTAACTCTTAGAGATTAGATACTAGATTATAGACTTAATAGATAAGGGATAGATTTAAGTAAGCTTCTTATTAGCAATAGCCCCTATTCTTCTAGTTAAGAAGGCTAGAGGTAGTTAGTGTTTTTATGTAGACTATTATATACTTAATAAGATAATAGCCTAGGATTATTACCCTCTTCTATTAATTAAGGAAACACTATACTTACTCTTCTAAGTATAATAGTTTATAAAGGTTAATATCTATATAGCATTCTATAAACTATAGATAGCTAAAGGTAAGGAGCACTTAATAGCGTTTTAAACTAGGTTTAGGCTATTTAAATAGCTAGTCTGCCTATTTAGCCTAGTAGGAGTACTAGCTACCTTTTAATATTATATTAATAAGTCCTTAGGGGATATATTAGGGGATTTTATTATAGCATATTTAGATAATATCTTAGTCTATTTAGGGGGATTAAAGAAAGACTATATAGCTAAGGTTTAGCTAATATTAGGCTAATTAAGGGTAGCGGGCCTTTACCTAGATCTTAATAAGTCTATGTTTACTATAAAGGAGGTCTAGTACCTAGGCTATATTATTATGGTAGGTTGCTCTATTTGCCCTAATCCTATAAAGGTTATAGCTATTAGGGAATAGGTAGCCCCTATAAAGTTATAGGGGGTTTATAGTTTCCTTAGGTTTATAAATTTTTACTATGATTTTACCTAGGATTTTTTAGAGCTAGCTGCTCTACTTATATACCTTACTAAGAGGGATATCCTATTTTAATAGGGAGCTAAGGAAAATACTGCCTTTAAAAGGCTTAAAGAGGCTTTTATTAAATACCTAGTCCTAGTATAGTAGGACCTAAACTAGCTAATAGTAGTTAAAGCGGATTATTTAGGGATAGCCCTAGGAGGGTGCCTCTTATAGGAGGGTTAGGATTATATCCTATACCCTATTATATACTATTTTATAAGCCTTATAGCCTTATAAAGGAATTATACTATTTATAATAAGGAGCTTCTAGCTATTATCTCTTGTCTTAAGGCGTGGTTAGTAAAACTATAGGGAGTGTCTTGCCTATTTATAATCTATATAGATTATAAGAATTTAGAATACTTTATAATACCTTAGCTAATATTAGAATAGTAGGCCTAGTAGGTAGATATACTTGCCTTATTTAACTTTTACCTCTAATATAGGCCTAGTATATAGGCTTACTACCTAGATGCTCTTTTATAAAGGGACTAGGATAGGTTAGGACCTAGTATAAGAATAGGATAAATACTATAGCCTATTACTATTTTAGGACTCTTATAGTTACTATTAGAGTTAGGGGTAGGTTATAGCTAGAGCTTACTATTATTATATATAGCACTACTACTAACTAGGGAAGCTCTCTTTACTATAAGGTATCTATAGACTTTATAGGATTAGGTAGTTTAATTAGACCTAATATACTATATCTAGCTTTAGGTAATTTAGGAAGAGGCAAGGAAGTTTCTACTAGAAGTAATAATAAGGAAATAGGTTATAGATTGCTTACTAAGTGCCTATAGGGCGCTCTAGTTTTAGGGCTAGACCTAGGTCCTAGCCTAGGAACCTCTTATAATAATGCTTATCTAATAATATTATAATTTGCTAGTAGTAGGGCACCTAGGATATAATATAATATTTTAGATCTTATAGTAGTAGTTTTATTAGGATAGGATATTATAGGATATTATAAGGTTTATCTATAACTACTACTACTTTAGTAGTTATAAAAGTTATTAATAATATTAGGGCTTATTAAAACTATTACTAATCCCTAACTAGTTCTAGTTATAAATCTTTATTAACTTTATAATAAACTTACTAGTATTATCCCTAGAATAGCCCTAGTTCCTTATAGTTATTACTAATAGGCTTTCTAAGTTTATTTAATTAGAGGTAATAACCTCTATTATAGCTAAGGAGTGCGTGGAATAGTTTAAGATAGTATAGTAGAGATTTTAAGGTTTTCCTTAGTTAATTATTATAGACTAAGGGTTAGATTAGTTAGGAAACTTCTAGATAATATTATACTTAAGAGTTAGGATTAACTAACTCCTTTTTACATTATATTACCTATAGATAGACAGCGGCATAGAATAGGTAAATTAGGAGGTATAAGCAATACTATATGTATTTATCTCCTTTTTATAGTATAATTAGCCTAAATACCTAGCTACTTATTAGCTTATAATTAATAATAGGATATCCTTAGTTATAGGGGTAAGTCCTAATAGATTACTATATAGCTATAATTTAGAACCTATTTAGTTATAGCTAGACCTAGCACTATCTACTATAACCTCTAAGGGAAGGGTAGTTTAGTTCCTAGAATATCTCTAGAAGGGGACTTATTTAGCTTAGGCTATAATAGTATATATATAATAATGTTAATAGGACATAATATTAGTATTATATTACCTAGTAGAATGTTTTTAGGTTAGGGATAAAGTATAGCTCTTACTTAGGAATATTAAAACTAATTACCCTTTATAGAAGCTTAATTAAGTTACTATAAAATACACTATTATAAAAGTCCTAATACTACTTATAGTCTAATTAAATATATTAAGAGGTATTTACCTAGTCTTCTATATAAATCTTATAGAGTAAGTAGTAATAGACCCCCTTCTAAGTTAGAAGCTCTAAGACTCTAGACTAGATTTAGAATAGATATTATTAGAGAATAATAATAAACTTATTAAGGAATACTATATAGAGTAAATCCTTATAGCCTAGAATACACTAGGTAAAGGTAATAAATATAATATACTAGTTAAATAGGTAGGTTACTTATAACTAATATAGGAATTACTAGAGAATATAGTAAATATAGGGGCGCTAGATAACTTTAAATAGGAATAGGGGGATATATAATATAATAATAGACTAAGTTAATTAAGTAAAAGTTATTTACTAAGAGAGACTATATATAGAACTAGGGATATACTTATATTACTACTTATAATAAATTATTTAGTATAACTAAGATATACTCTTACTATAGCTATTTTAGCTACTAAATCCTTATTAATCTTACTAGAGGCGCTATTAAACTCTATTTTACTCCTATTAATAGGGGTAATATATTAAAGAGGGGATAAACTATATCTAGCTTAGGGGCAATAGATATCTATATAGTGGTTATTATAGCTCTATCCCTAATACTAAATAATAGAAGAGATATATTACCTAGAGGGTAAAAGATAGGAGTATATAGGCAGGGGCTTAGTTCTTATATAGCTACTAGAGGTAATAGGAAGATATTTAGACTTAGTATAGAGGTAACTAGTCCTATTAGGAAGGGTAAGCTATATTTTATATAGATTAGTAGGGGGAATACTAGAAGAGTACTAGGATTAATACTAATAGTAATAAGAAGGTAATTTATTATATAGCTTAATATATTAAGGATTAGTCTTAGGACTAATATAGTAATAACTAGGGAGAGTGTGCTAATTATAGCAGTAGAATGCTTATAGAAATCCTATTATATAGTAATTATACTATTTATAAGCTACTAGTTTTGCTAAAATAAGGCGCTAGTAACTTAGTATAGTAAGTTATTTATTCTATTACTAGCTAAGGGATTACTACTAATAAAGGGGATAATATTAAGTCTAGTTATATTTAAGGCAGGAGTATTAGTTAAGGGGATAGCCTAAGGGCTAAATAGATAGATACTAGATTAAACTAGGCCTAATTAAGGAGAGTATTCTAGTGGGTAATAAGGGACTAGTATTTCTAGGATAGAATAGGTAATTTTCGCTTTATAGTTACTAACTTAGTAATACTAGGTTCTATAATATGCTAGCCTATAGTAATTTTAGCTTTAAGATCTTTTAGGGCATAATAGAGGTAAGGGTTAGTAAATAGGTACCTAGTTAGCTAGATATAGGTAATATAATTATATTAATAAGGAGGGTAGGACTTACTACTCTTAGGTAGGTAATAGTCTATAATACCTATAGTTAGGGCCTATTTTATATAGGGACTATAGGGATAAAAAACTAAGGTAGGTATAGTATACTACTTATTATCTAAGTTACCTTCTATAAGATATTTACCTATAGAATAGGTAGAAGGTATAGTAGGCATAGTAAGGCTATAGGGAGGAGGATTATAAGGGCATAGTATATTAATAAGCGTTTATATAGGATATAATTAAGGTTTAATAAGGGAGTAGGAAGGATCTAAGATAGGATTATAATATATAGAAGGTAAAGTTAGGAAAAGGGAAGTTTAGGGGGAAAAGAGAGGGTAGGTAAAATATTTTTATATATAATATAAAAGTAAAGATAAGGTAATAAACTAGTAGGGGTGGGGTTAGGGGGTTATTATAATAATATAAGGGGCTAGTAGGGCTATGTATAAGCTATGTTATATATGCTATATAATAATAATAACATAACACAATAGGTAGAGATAACTCTATACCTACTACTAGGATATATATAATGCGTGTATGTACTATATTTAAGGTAATAATAACAAACTATAATAGGTAGAGATAACTCTATAACCTAATACTAGGACGTGTATAATATAGGGGTGTACTATATTTAAGTTAAGGGGAGTAAAGAGGGGATTACTTATATAAGGGATATTAATATTAGTAGAAGGGTAATAATATAGATAGGATAAGGGGTAAGAAGGTTTTAAAGGGAATAAGGGATAATTTATACTCTTAGGAGATATTACTAGGATAGGTAAGTAAGGAGGTATATAAAGGGCTTAGGCTTTGCCTAAGCATTAGTTATAGTATAGAAGGATAGGTAGCTAATAGGAACTAGTAAGGGTTTAGGAAGGAGGCTAATATAAGATAGCTAGGGGATATACAGGGCATAAAGGGGGATGGACTAGCTCTCTTCCTTTCTTCCCTCCTTAAGTTTCTTAATATCATATCGACGCCCAACAGCAGTTGCCTAGGGGCCAGTCTATAACAAAGATTAAAGTTAGGTTACCTTAATTAATAATTAAATAGCATTAAGAATATAAGGTCTATTCCCTAACTCTTTAATAATATACCTACTAGAAGCTATTTTAACTTTTATTTTATTTATACTTTACTTTTATTTTTAAGAAAAGATTAGGTTTTATTTTTAAACACTATAGATTAAGTAATTATAGTATAGTTCTAGGAGCTAAGTTACTAGTTTTCTTATTTATTTCCCTAAATTAAAAGATATTATGTATTTTTCCTTTATTATAAACTATCTAAAAAGGGGGAGGTATATTTATTTCTAGGTAAGGGGAATTCTTAAAGTTAATACTAGTTAGATTAAGGGGAATTACCTTAGCTACCTTAGTAGTCTATTCTTTACCTAAGAATAATACTAGAGCCGCCCTCTCTCTTAAGGATTTAGGCTAATACCTAGAAGTAAAGCGCTATTTATAGCTTATAGCATAGAAGCTATTCTAGATATAATTACTATAGGTACCCTTAAGGATACCTAGAATTAATATATAACTATAGAATAGGAAGCATATATGCTTATTAAAGAAGTTAATATATTATATATATAAGTTTAAGTAGTTAGAATAGAAGATACTATTTAATTTACTATATATAGAGATAAGTAAAGCCTAGTAATGCTTAGGATATTATAAAAGAGCGTGTAAAAAATACCTATTAGAATAAGCTATTTTAGCTAGAATAAGGACTTAATATTAATAACCGTTTTTAACTACTAGAGCTAATATACTTTCTTTCTTAGTATAGCTTCTAATAAAGTCCTTTACTAAGTTTATCTTCTTTATTACCTTAAGGAGATAGAGAGATACCCCTTTAGAATATTATCTATAAGTTAAAGGATAATTTTAGTGTATAAGGGAACGCTACTATTACTAATATTAATACTACTATAAACCTAAAATATAAAGAGAAACTTAAACTATAAAAACAAAACTATTAGCTAGTGGTTTAGTATAAGATTAAATAATGCCTAAGCCTACATAATCTCTACTAATATAGGAGGGGTAAATCTCTATATAATTAGACTAGTTAATAGTCTTAGTTACTATAAGTTCTGCCTCTAAGACACTAGCCCTAATAATAGCAGTGATATTAGGAAGCCTTTAATAGGTTATATTAAGAGAATTAGCTATAATTAAATAGTTAAAGGAAAGAGAAATAAAGGTTTATAAAAGACAGGATAGAGAGAAAAAGAGAGAGTTTAAATACCTTAATTTATAACTATTCCTTAATAATAGGTATTAATAACTAATAGATAGGTAGCCCTAATAACTAATAAGGGTGCTAAAGAAGTTTAATTCATAGGATTTATCTAATCCTTATAACCATTGCCTAATAGTAGGTGTTAGTAACCATTAGTTATAAAAGGGAACGCAGCTATAGATAGCTACTACTAACTAACTACATAACTACTAAGAGCTATAAAAATAAGGCTTAGGTTATAAGAACCATTTAATCTTACCTACTTCTTATATTATTATGCTTTTCTTTAGTTATTAAAGCCTTCCTTTCTTAAGTTCTTCTTATATCCTACCTCTCCTCTTATTATAATTACTTTATCTCCTAAAAGTAATTACTATCCTTTCCCTTACTACTCTTATATATATACCTACATATTCTATTTAATTATGCCTTATTATAGTAAAATACAAGGAATCTAAGGTATTTAATAATGCTTACACTAAAGTAAATAGTAAGACTATTATATACTTTATAAATAAGAGGTGCCTAATAATATACTATATTTATGTTTTAATATATAGAATAGAAGGATCTTTCTTTAGGAAAGAGAAAGAAGGTACTATTAGACTTAACTTAGTTAATCTCTATAAATAGTAGCTACTATTATTCTATCTAAGGTAGGACTAGCTATAGCTCTTACTAAGATTTAAAATACACTAAGATAGTAATAACTTTAATAAAGTTATGCTAATTAGGCCTAGTTAGATACCCTTAACTTAGTAATAATATTCTATAGATATTTATAGGTTCTTAAGAAAGGCCTATAAGACCCTAAATAAGAACTAGCTTAATTAGTTTAAGCTATTTACTATAGGGAGGATTATTATATAAGGACTAGAGGTAATAGTAGCTATACTACCTTAAGCATTTAAACTACACACTATAGAGAATTTTAATATAGATACTTTATAGTAATTAATTAGTTTAAAGGTAGGAAGGCTTTATTTCTCCTACTAGCTAGTTAATATTACTTATAGCTTATAGTATAACTTAGTTAACCTTTACTTATATATAAGCTATTAATATATTATAGTAGGATTTACTTTCTTTATAAACTATTAGACTTACTTTCTATTTAATTAGAAATAAGGGTATCTTTACTACTTTAATACTATAGGAAAAGGCTAAATTAAGCGGTTTATTAACTTTATAGGTAGCTAGGGATAAATTATATAACTTTTAAATTACCTATATAATTTTAAAGTAATTATAGTCCTAGCTATAGAGTAAAAGGGAAATTAGGAATATAGGTATGCTTACCTAGGATTCCTTCTTTAAATAATTTATTACTAAGTTAGTTATTAAGCACTTAATCTCCTTATAGATAACTAGAACACACTAAACTAATATAGTATTAAGTTTAAATAACTATATATATTTAGCAGGGATTTATATATTAGGCACTAATTTAAGCTTTATCTTAAGGACTAGATAATAACTAATAATATCCTAAACCTAAGATATAGCTATATAAAAGCCCTTAAAAGAACTCTATAAGTCTTGTGTAATATAGTAGTAAATAAGCTTATAATAGGGGATTAGTTACCTAGGGAATTATCTTACTAAAAAGACTTTAACTTTTAATATTTAGTACATAATATAATAATGCGCTAGATACCTTGCTTTACCACTTAAATAATTAGCAAAGGATTGCTAGTAAGTATAGTAGTTATAGCCTAGAAGCATAAGACTAGTAATAATAATTACCTAATTAAATAGTACACTAAGATAGCGTAAGTTAATAGACTTTATATTTAGGATTTCTAGTAACCTATAGCTTATATTTTTATAAATAATCCTAAAGTCTTTAATATTAGTATTTAAGAATTACTATAGGAATAGAAATAGTAAATATAGTAAAAACTTAACGCTAAATAATAATAAGGAGCCACTAGTAGCTAAGGATTAAATAAAGAGGTAGGATTTTAAGCATTATAAGAGTCTTTATTAAGACTATCTTTTACTTCTAGTTATAATAAGATACTATAGTCTTTAGTTACTTAGCTTAAAGCACTCTATAAAGTATAATAGGATTAAATATATAGTACCCTAGAATAAAGCACCTAATCTTAGTAAGCTATAACTTATAAATTGTTTTAAATAGACATTAAGGACTAGCTAAGGTTAGTATAAATCCATAGAGTTATTAGGCAAAACTAAGTAAGTAAATATTAAGCCTTAATAGATTAAGTAAATAAAGAGGTTATACACTAACCTCTTAGAGACACTAGATAAGCTATAACTATTAATTTGCTTTCTTTCCTTAAAGCATAGAATATAGCATAAAGGAAAACTATAGCTTAATTACTAATATTATTTACCTATACGTTAGTAGTGCTACTAGGGCTAGTTTCTTAAGGAATATAGGCAAGCATTATTAATGCTTATTAGTAGGAGAGATAATAAGCCTTAGGATTAATTAATTAGCAGGCAAACTATAAGTAAAGGGCTACTTAGTAAGATTCTAAACGCCTAGCTCTTTATATACCCTTACTAATATTGCTTACTAATTATTTATATATGCTAAAGACACTAAAGCTCTCTAGAGAGATAAGGAACTTAGGACTATAATTAGGGAGGATTGCTTTATTTTTCTTTCTTTCTTTTCTTATTTTTCTCTTCTTTTCTTTCCCCTTTACTATAGGAAGTCTTTCCCTATAAATAGATTAAATAGTGGCTCCCCTTATATATAAGCTATAGTTTACTAATCTTACTTTATATCCTATTTGTTTTTAGTTTATATATAGTTAGGGTTAACTAGTGCATACCTAGGGAGGTGTTATATAGCCTAAATTACGCGCCTAGAAACACATGCGTTCGTGATAATAGTATTAGGGGTTATAGGGATAATTATTACACTAAGGGATAATAATATTAGTTATATAAGCTAGGGATTAAATAGTCTATAAAGGGATTACTTCTAACTAGGCTTCTAGAGCTTGTCACGCATTTTAGATATAGAGTTTTTATGCCTAGCTTTGCTATGGCTTGTTATTGTGTTTTAAGATAAGATAAATTAACAAGATTATTATTACCCACACTGATTTAACCGTTAGGTCACTTCTAATCCATTAGACCATTTAATCTAGATTATCTCTATAAGATAGAGATAATCTAGCCTTATAATAGGTCGCTATAGTCAAGCTTCTTAACCCCCTTTGACGTGCGCAGACGTTAAAGCTACCTACGCGTGTGGGCTAGCATCGTGTCTTTTGGGGTGTTGTTTTCCGCTTGACAAACTATTTAGAAGATTAATCCCTAAGATAATAAAAGTACTAAGCCTTAATATATTATTAAAGGAAAAGCTACTTTAGAAAACTATAGTTACTCTTTAAGTATAACTATACTACTACCTTATTACTATTTTTAGCTAACTTACTTAGATAATTCTATAAAATATATATATTATATAAGAAATAATAAACTCTCTACTAGTATATATTATCCTAACCCTTAAAATAAGTTCTTTACTAATATATTACTAGTGCCTTAAGAGAATTACCTAGCTTTATAAAAAGCTATTTAACTTAATTTAGTTTATTTCTAAAGGAATATACTTTTATACTTTTATACTAATATTATAAGTTTACCTTTATTAATATATAACTTAATAATTACTAACTTATTATTAGGCTTTTATTTATACTCTTTATAAACTCTATAATACTTTATTATCTTATAAAAACAATAATTAATATAGCTAGGTTAGATATGCTTATTTTACTACTAATACTACTTATAAGGTAAAGGCTAATAAGTATACTATATTCTTATAATAACTTAATATTACTAACTTAAAGACTTAAATTAAAATTATAAACTATTTTTACTTTATAGCTATAACTAGCCTAATAGTAAGTTTTTTTAAATATTTTTATAGCTTATATCCTATTAACTTACTACTAGTTTATACTATTTATTACTTAACTCCCTATTTATATTAGGCCCTTAAAGGTCTTAGAAGAGATTTAGGCCTATACTTATAGGGATAAGGAATTTTCTAATAATAAAGCTAAAGTTATTATAGCTACTAATATCCCTATAGAGAAGTAGTAAGTAAATAGCTATTTAGATTATAGTTTTAAAAATTAATACTATTATTAGATTTTACCCTCTTTAACTAGGGAGGGGCAAGGCAAGGCTGCCTTTGGCCCGGAGGCGCACTAGGGGAAGTGGTAAACGGTAAACTAACCTTATTATACTTTTAAGGGAATAGGGCTAGCGTAAGCTAGCAACAAACACGCACGATAGGCCACAAGTCAAACGGCGCAGGCCCGTGGCAGGGCTAGTGCTAAGCCGTTAAATATAATAATAGGGTTTTTCTTCCTATTTTAAGGGTTTTCCCTATTAACAAACTAGTTAGAGTACTAGAACTAGCCTTACATAGAGCTAGCTAGTGTATTTAATATATATATATATACCCTCTTTAACCTATAAAAGTAACTTTATCTCTATAATTTAACTATATAATTACTACTTATAATTATTAATAATATCTTTTAAGATAAAATCCCTCTTTAATACCTATAAATTCTCTAAATTATTATAGTCTTTCTATTTTACTAGATATTTATAGTGTTTACTATTATACCTATATAAAATAATTCTTTTAACTTTAAATTCTTCTTTATTATCCTTAATATTATCTTATAAAAAGAATATATTAACTATATTACTTAGGTCCCTATAAAAAGGCTTAAGGCTTATAATATTAAAAATATTATATAAGCATGTCCTAGCTAGTAACTATAATTAATATATAAAACTATAACTCCTAATGTAAGGCCCCGCTCCTAACATAGGTGCACCCCGCGATATACCATGCCCTAGGGCTAGGTCCACGTGACGCTAGTAAACCACTATGTAAGGCCTTGCTCCTAATATAGGTGCACCCCGCAAGACACTATGCCCTAGGGCTAGGTTTATATAACGCTAGCAAACCACTAGCTATAAGATAGTAATCTATATATACTATACACTTAGACCTAGTAAGCTTTAGTTAATATATAAAGTGCCCCTATATCTCTTACTTAGCTATCCCCTTATTCTTATAATTCTAAAGCTTTAATACTAGCTACCTAAGAGTAATATAAGGGGAAAAACTATATAATCTAATAGGGTAATACTAGTAAATAACTAAGACTAACCTTCTAAGGGTAATAGTACTATAGCTATAGGTATAACCTTTACCCCTAGTATTACTAATACCTTAACTAAAGGAGAGGGAAATCTCTTTAAACCTCTTACCCTTACTACTTATTAAGTAATAATAGTAAAATAAATTACCTAGCTAGAAAAACTAAAGAAGCTATAAGATAAGGAATAAAAACTTATTAAGTTACTTTATTTAAATATAAGGAAAGGATAAGTAAAAAGGCTATAAAGGTTAAGCTTATTCTTAAGTAAAAGTAATAAGGAAGTTAAAGTCTAGAATATTACTAAGCTTACTTACCTTACTAACCTATAAAAATATAAGATATAGATTAATAACCTTAACTATACCTTTAATAAAGTAAGATATAAGTATATATATAATTACTAAAAGATTCTCTTTATACTTAACTATATATATACTAATTATAGGGTAAGGTAAGACTAATACCTTAAGGAATAGTTAGCTAGTAGCTATAAAAAACTTAAAGATAACTAAGATAAATTCTAGACTTAGATACTTATATTACTTAAAGACTTTATAAACTATAATATATAGATTACTAAGTAATTAGAAAATATAAAGTAATATAAGGGCTAGAGCCTTATTAAGTTTAGTATTTACTTAGATTTACTAGAGAAATACCTAGAAAAAGCCTCTAAAAAGTCTTATATACTTATATTCTTTATAAAACTACTCCCTAACCTATAGAACTATATTAACCTATATATCTCTATTATTAAAAAGACTAGAGAGAAGGTTATATAACTTACCTAGTAGTTTTAGAAGGTAATACTAAGGAGTAAGTAAAAATATAAGTATTTTAAGAATAAGGGGTTTTTTAAGAACCCCTAATACTATAAATATAACTCCTTATATAGCTATAGACTTAATAGAGATTAGAAAGATAAAAAAAAAAAACCCTAGCTATAGCTTTAAATAATAAGAAAGTTAAAGAGAAAAGATATTACTATAACTATAATAGTACTAAATATATAGTATACTTTTATAATAAGCTAAAGAGAGAGTATAGAAGGGACTAGGGAAACTACTAAAGATAAAAGTAAATACCCTTACTTCTATCTTCTAAGCTAAGGTACTAGTAAGGTATTACTTTTATATACTAGTTACTATTTATAGATATAAAGATATTTAAATAGTAGTAAATCTAAATAGTTATACTAAGGTTAATATTATTAGTACTAAATTTATAAAAACCTATAAGCTAAATAAGGCTAAGATTACTATACCTATCCTTAAGGTAATAGGGGCCCTTATAGTTTCCTAATATAGTATCTATAAAGTACCTATTATAATTAAAGATTTAAGAAAGGAAAAAAGAATCTTAAGCTACTATATATAGCTATAAATAAAGACTTAAGAGTAAGGGGAAGTTATATATTAATTAGAATATATATACTAGTAAAATAGTATATATACCTTTATTTATACTTATAAGAATAGTGATTTAAGAAAAAAGAAAAGCCTTTTTATTAATAACTCCCTATAAGTTTACTAAAGTAATATATAATAAGATAATTATATATACTATTATAGGAGTTATAAAGAATAAGTTTATTACCCTTAAAGATAATAAGAAGGTAAAAGCCTATAGAATAGTTAGTAATATCCCTAAAGAACTATATAAGTTTAAAGATATATTTATATTAGATAAGGTAAGAAGCTTACTATTAAGAAAGTTAATAGAGTATATAATTAATTTAGTACCTAATACTATACTACTATATAAACCTATTTACTCTCTTTCCTAAAGTAAACTATAGGAACTCTAAGAGTATTTTAAGAATAACCTAGTAAAGGGCTAGATAAGACCTTTAAAGAGTCCTATAGGGGCGCTAATTCTATTTATATTAAAGAAGGATAAAATACTTTAACTATATATAGATTATTAGGGACTTAATAGGGTTATATAGAAGAATTACTATGCCCTCCCCTAATTTTAGAGATCTTAGATTAATACTAAGGGGCTTGCTTTTTCTTAAAAATTAATATTAAAGATACTTACTACTAAATCTATATTAAAGGGGGTAATAAATAGAAGACTACCTTTTATATATACTATAGGTACTATAAATATCTTATTATGCCTTTTAGGTTAATAAATACCCTAGCTACCTTTTAAAGTTATATTTATAAAGCGCTTTAGGGGCTAGTTAATATAATTTATATAGTATATCTAGATAATATCCTTATCTTCTTAAAAACATAGGAGAAGTATACTATATATATTAAGGAAGTCCTAGAGTATATATAACTAGTAAAGCTATATACTAAGCCCTTTAAGTGCTTTTTCTATTAGAAATCTATAAAGTTCCTTAGGTTTATTCTATTAGTTAATAGGATTTTAATAGATATAAGTTAAGTTAATATAATTTAGGACTAGAAGGAGCTAATAAGCTTTAAGGATATATAGTTATTCCTTAGGTTTTATAACTTCTATTAATAGTTTATTTATAAATACTCTAGGATTATAGTACCCTTATATATTATGTCAGGGAAAACCCCTAACCAAAGACAACAAAACTGACGATAGTGACGGTGATAATGATATTAATGCCTGCGCACATTAACAAGGGAGGTAGCGATATTTGCGATCTTCAGCGTAAATCGAATTAGTTAAAAGGGGTAAAAAGGGCCATAGCTAGTAAGCTAGGCAAAACACCATATTGGGATTCATGTCATCTTATTAATTTGAACAATCTAAGCCAAAGGTAATAAAGGGAGAGTTGATTTTCTATAAAAAAGAGAGGAATTCTAGGGCTTTTTATCTAGCTAGGCCACGGACCTAGGGGATTAAATTAACCCAACGGACCTGACAGACCTGATGTGTAATTTCCGACGAAGCCGATGATAGTGGCTAAATTAATCCGACAATGCCGATGATGCCAACGATATCGATGATTAAGGGGGTACAATTCCAGCCACACAATATATTAATAAAAGGTAGTTAAAATAGCATTTAGACTAGGAAGTTTATATTTAAAGGAAAGGAATAGCTAGTATTTAACTAGCTAAAGGATATATTTTAGTAAGTGCCTTTACTTTATTATTATAACCTAAGTTAACTAGTGTATATTAAGATAAATGCTTTAATCTTTATAATAGTAGGAATCCTATCCTAGTAAGATAATAAGGGCTATTAGTATCTAGTAGCTTTTTAGTTAAGGAAGTTTATAGACACTAAATATAACTATAGTATAGCTAATTAAGAGCTACTTACTATAGTAAAGTTATTTAAATACTAGTAATACTATATTAAAGGCATAGTAAGCCTAGTAAAGGTTTTATTAGATTACTATAATTTATAAACCTTTATAAAGTAGCTAAAGTTAAATAGAAGGTAGGTAAGATAGTATATATTTCTCTATCCCTTTTACTTTATAATTAAGTATAAACTAGGGAAAAGTAACCCTATAAATACACTATTAAGAAGGTCTAATTATAAGGGTAAACCTATTATAAATAAGGCGCTTTTACTAGAACTTTAGAGAAAGATAGTAATTACTAAAGAACTAGTAAAAGAGATACTAATATATTAAGGAAAATATAGTAAGATACCTTTAGGGAAGGAAAATATCCTAGTCTTATAAGAGAAATAACTTAGTAAGATGCCTTTAGGGAAGGAAAATATCCTAGTTATAAGAGAGAAACCTATAGAGGCTAGAGTAGCCTAGTTAGATAGTGTTAAAAATAAGACCTATTTTTATAGCCCTTTTCTAGTTATAAGGTCTTGTTGTTGCTTGCGTTGCTTGCAAGCCTGACAGCTGCACTGCAGCTATTAACAGTTGTGTGGTGACCGTTAATGGTCACGTTGTAGCTGTTAACAGCTGCGACTAACTGTGTGGATAACTAAGTCAATTAAATAACTAAGTCAAGTGGATGACTTACTAAGTTAATTGTGGCTGCGTTGCAGCCACAACCCTAGCCACAACAACTAGACTAGATTAGGAAGGTAATATAACCTATACCTAATCTTTAACTGCGATTTTCTTAATAACTAGAGGTTGTATAAAAGTCTTGCGTATAGCAAATTAAAGCTATAAAGCAAGGCTTTTAAATTCTACAAAGATATTTTTTAGTTAAAAATTTGGAGCATACAGGCGTCTAGCTAATATAGTGGTGAGTTGATTTTTTGGTTTTTCTATACAAATGAATTTTGCGGAAAATCAAAAGTAGCCCTAGAGACCTAGCTAGCAACCTAGATCCACTAATATAGTTAGAGAGTCTATAAGAGGAAGACAAAAATTTCATCTTACTAGTTAGCTAGACCTCTTAACTAAATTAAGCCGCATTGCCCGTATAACGTCCCTAAAATCAATTATATTAATATATTAGCTATTGTAAAAGCTATCTAAATCGGAATTTAATAGTAATATCTACCATAACCTTCTATTACGTTTGCGTTAACCTAGTTTAACGTGGCGGCTCTATTAGTCCCTAACTATAGAGTCTACACCTATACAGCTGTTGCTAGCTAGCATTAGCTCCCTACATTCTAATAGGTTATGAGCCTGGCTTCTATCACTATTGATTCTTTTAGATTGCTTATGCACACCTTACAGAAGATTTCCCTTCTATAAAATAGGAAAAAAGAAGCTATTCCCTTCTATAAAAAGGAATTAATTGTGGTTACAGAAGCTTTTCCCTTCTATAAAAAGGAAATTTGTTAGAAATAGAAGACTTCCCTTCTATAAAATAGGAAGATGGGTACTAATCAACCAGAACAAGGGCAACAAGTCCCTGAGATGAGTCCGCAAGAGGTGCTAAATAACTAGCTTACAAAGCAGGTTATTAAGTAACAAGCCACTATAGACTAACTATTAGAAAAGCTAGAAAGCTTAACTATGGCTGTAAATAGAGGTATAGAGGGTGTGGAAGCTAGTAAGCCCCAAATTCAACAGCTAATTCAGCAGCCAATTTAAGCTTAAGAACTAGAATCTAGTTCTATGCAAGTGTTATGGACTGGCCCCTAGGCAACTGCTGTTAGGCGTTAATATGATATTAAGAAACTTAAGGAGGGAAGAAAGGAAGAGAGCTAGTCCATCCCCCTTTATGCCCCTTATATCCCCTAGCTATCTTATGTTAGCCTCCTTCCTAAACCCTTGCTAGTTCCTATTAGCCACCTGTCTTTTCGTGCTATAACTAATACTTAGGCAAAGCCTAAGCCCTTTATATACCTCCCTACTTACCTATCTTAGTAATATCTCCTAAGAGTATAAATTATCCCCTATTCCCTTTAAAACCTTCTTACCCCTTATCCTATCTATATTATTACCCTTTTACTAATATTAATATCCCTATTATAAACTAGCCTTAGGGTAGCTGCACGTAAGCGTTTAAAGTGCAAATCTTATTCTTATAAAAGAAGAAGAGAACTAAATAAAGGGGTAGTAATAAGTCCCCCTTATAGTAAGTCTATATAGTCTATATATAAACCGCCCCCTTTCTAGACTTAGTCTTACTCTAGACTTAACCTAAGCTTATAGCTTAAGTCTATAATATACCCCCTTACTTACCCTTCCCCTTCCCTCCCTTTTTAATTAGTAAAGAATTACTAAAATAGTTTATATATATATAGTAGTATAACTATAAGTAAGTAAGGTTATACCCTTAAGCTTTATAAGTCTAGAAAATTTTTTTATAAAGACTACCCTACCCCTAACCCTCTTATTATATAGCTAACTTACTCCCTTTTTACCCCTACCCCTTATAATACTAGCCCTTTAAGTTTTTATACCTATAGCTAGCTATCTTTTTGCCTTACCTAACCTTACTATATTACCTATTTCTTATAATCTATTTTATACCTACTAAACTCCCTTCCCCCTAAATCTTTTCTATAGTTCTAATTACCTATTACCTAATTATATAATTATATCCCCTATCTATCCTAAAATTTATATATTAATATAAATAAACTATATTTAGGTTAAACTTAATCCTTATTATCTATAGAATATAAATACTCCTATACTTCCCCTAATAATCCTTCCTTTTATTTCCCTTTAATTATTACTACTTTCTTTATTTCTTTTTATCTTAGCTCCTATTCTTACTTAATCTTTAATCTTTTTATACCCTATTTACTCCCTCTTTTACTACTATAGCTAATATTAATACTCTCCCCCTTAGTAATAAAGCTATTATTATACCTTTACTACCCCTTTCTCCCCCTCTTTTCTTAGGTAAGGCTAGCTACCTTAGTAGCTATATTATAAAAGGAGACTTAGATAATAATAATAACTCTAATAGTAAAGAATAAACTATTCTATATATCCCTTACCTTAATAACCTCTATACTAAGGGTATATACTCCTATAAGCCTAGTACCTATATATCTTATATACTATATTATTAGGCTTATTACTTATATATATAGGAATTATACTTATATAGTTCTAACCCTAAACTATATTATACTTATAAGCACTTAGAGATCTTATTATATATAGGTAAGTTTATTAAGGCTTTAGTAGTTAAGTAAACTACCTCTAAGAAAGGATATTATACTATTTTAATAAATACCTTTATTTACTATTATAAGTATTATAATACTATTTTAGCTATAGCTTATATTAATCTAGCTACTATAAAACCCCTTTTCTTCTCTCTTACTAGTATAGCCTAGGCTTAGGGCACTACTAATATATAAGCACTTATTCTTATATAGTAACTTACTCCCCCTAAAATACTATAGGTTATAGAAACTATATAGCTACTAAATTTCTCTATAGTATAAGTAATATAAATAAGACCCTTATATAGTCTATTACTACCTAGGAAGTAACTTATACTAAATAATAGGCCCTTTCTAATTCTATAGTAAAGTTAGTTTACCTCCTTACTAAGGAATATTATAAGTATATATATAAGCGGGATAGTGCTCCCCTATCTTAAATTTCCTTTATTATAGTAAATAATTAGTGCTAGATTATATATATAATAAAGGTAGATTAATATTTTTAGTTTTTTATATTTAAATAAAATTATACCTATTTAGGACTATAATTTTTCTATGTATTACCCTATTATGCCTTAAATCTATCTAGTGCCTCTATGTTTTATATGTTTTCTACTAATTCCTATATTAGCTAAACATATTCTTTCTATTTTACTAATATATTATAGTGTAATCCCTATCCTTATGCGTTTTTAGCTATAAGAATGTCTTTAACCTAGTGCTCTAAGAGATTAGGGTTAGTATTTATTATTCTAAGTTCTAGTAGTAGGCGCTTATTAGCTAGTTTCTAACTTAGTAATAGATCTTTTACTACTTACTAGACTAAATTAATATAAAAGATAGGATGCAGGCCCCTTAGTATATCTAACCTAATAGTTAGTAGTATAAGGACCTTAAGCACCTTATACTTAGCTATTACCTAATCTAACTTCTTATAGGGATAATTTATCTTAATATTCCTAAGACTTAACTACATATAGTTACTAACTTAGAAACATTTTACTAGTTTATAACTACTATTTATATCCTCCTATTATTATTATTAAATAAAAGCTATAGTAGCTTATATAAGGTCTATTTTATTCTTTAAATATTATAGGAAAGCTTAAGCCTATCCTTTTGCTAAAGTAATTAATAACTGCGTTTAAGTTGCCTCCTAAACTATTAATATATTATAACTATATAGGGCTATGTTTACACTTATACCTATTACTAATAAGTCCTAATTATTTAACACTAGTTAGTAAGTAGGTAAATAGTTAGGCTATTTAAATTAAGAAAAGGATAGTATTACCTATAAGATAGCTTATACTTCCTAATTTACCCTCTCTATTCCGCTATCTATCTATAGATAGTGTAATATTAATAGTAATTATTATATACTAACCTTTTTATAAAGGAAAGTCTAGAAATTACTTAGCTAATCTAATCTATAGTCTATAATTATCTACGTAGGGAACCTATAGAATTACCACTAATAATGTTTAAAGCGTTTTATATATACCTTAGCTATTATTAATATTATAGCCTTAAGCTATATATATTTAGAAAGTCTATCTATAATAACCATAAGGAACTATAGGTTATCCTATCCCTTAGTAAGGAGATTAGTTATAAAGTTAATAGAAATCTATAACTAGTACCTATTAGGAGGGGGATTAGCTTTAGCAAGCCTTACTATAATTATTAGCTTTTTTGCCCTCTATAGTAGTAATAGTTCTATATAAAATAGGCTATATCCTATAATATTCTATCCTAATAGAAGTCTCTTTAAAGCGCTTTAAAAGTTATATTCCTCCCTAGGTACCCTAATAAGGGCAAGTTATAAGTCTATTAAATTAGTATTATAATTAATAGCTCCTACTTTAGAATCTATATCTATCCTTAAAACTATAATATGCCTTTTATACTAATTTAGTAATTTACTATCTATTCTCTTATACCTATAGTATTAGGAAACTTCTAGGCCCTTGCCTTTACTATATTAAGCTAAACCCTATAAGCCTTATCCTAGAGTATAGATTAATCCTATAGGGATTAAAGGTATTTATCTATAAATAGCGCTTTTCTAGCTAGGGGTCCCTAAGCGCGCCTAGGTTACCTCCCTAACTATCCCCTTTTACTAGTATAATAAGCTAAATACTTATAATTACTCTTCTATATTAAAACTAGAACTTAGTAAGAGATATTACTAAATACATAAGTAGCTCTTTTAGCTTTTCTACCTATACTTCCTCCTAATAGCATCTTAATAATATATCTAGTTAAGCTGCTTATATACCTAGCCTATAATACAAATAGAAGTTAAAAAGTGCTAGCGTCTCTGCTTACCTTACTTACTATTCTAATATTTCCCTTAGCACTATAAAGTACTCTAAGTTCTTATAGTCTATAAGAATTATAAATAGCTTACTAATACTCTATAGTTTTACTAACTACACTTTAAGGCAAGAGATAACTACTAGTAGCTCCTTATTATATATTATATAATTCTATTAAGTAGGCTATAACTATATAGAGTAGTAAGCCACTAGATATAAAACTCCTTTATTATTAACCTAGGAAAGGCAACCCCTAATACTATCCTAGAATAATTTACCTTAACTAATATATTCTTCTTAGGGTCTTACTAGGTTAGGATAGGGTATAATATAAAAGCTAACTTTAATACATTAAAGGCCTTATTACACTCCTTTATCTATATAAATAGGGCTCCCTTTTTAGTTAAGTTAAGTAGGGGCGCTATAATCTCTAAGAATTATAGTATAAAGTTACAATAAAAGTTAGTAAAACTAAGAAATCTATGTACTCCCTAGACTTATATTAGGGCCTCCTAATCCTATATAGCTATAATCTTTTCCTTATCTAGGCAAATTTGTTTTCTAGTATAAATAATAAACCCTAAGTACTTTACCTCTTTAGTTATAAAAACGCACTTCTTAATATCTAAGTTTAGTCCTACCTAGCAAAGCCTATTTAGGACTACCTAAACTTTTTATATATAATCCTTTTATAAACTACCTAAATAGACTAGAATATTATTAAGGTATACTATAATATAGTCCCCTAGGATTTCGCTTAACACACTATTAATATATCTCTAAAAGGTAGTAGGTGCACCTACTAATCTAAAGGGGCATATAAGCTATTTAAATAAACTAAACCTTATTTAGAATACTATTTAGTATTCTTTACCTTTAGTAATATATATACAATAAAACACTGCTTATATATCTAGTTTTATAAACCACTTTACCTCTAATAATAATTATAGTATTTTCTTAACTAGTAGTAAAGGATAATAGTCCTATTCTATAATCTTATTAAGCGCGTAGTAATCTATGTAAAACCTCTAGCCTCCCCCTAGTTTCTTTACTAATAGTATAGGCGCTATAGCTAAAGATAAACTTACCTTAATCTAGCCCTTATTTATTAAGTCTATTACCTATTTCTAAATTTCTAGTAAGTAATAATAAGGCATATTATATAAGGGTGCCTAAGGTAACTCTAGTTTATTACCCTCTATGTCCTATTTTAACTAAATATAGTGGTTAGACTTGCCTTAGTGTAGTGGCAAAGTATTTACCTTATTTTCTAAGAAGAGGTCCTTAAAATCCTATAGTATCTCTAGTAAGGAGGCTAGGAGCTCCTATTCTATAGGCTTTAGTGCTATATTAATCTATAAGATAGATGTGATTTCTTATAGACTTATTATATAAAGCTAGATATATTCCTTCTATCTCTTTACTTAATGCACTATTCCTATAAACATAGAACCTAGGATAGCTACTATAGGTTAGTTTACCTTCCTATTAATTATAGCCTATATTTATAGGTTATTTGCTAACCCTATAAGTACTTATTATTATACTATATCTAAATTAATTTCGTTTTATTCTATCTAAGGTATCCCTAGGATAAGTTGCCTTATTAATCCTAGGATTATATATGTAATAATTAGTGTCTCCTATCTATCTAAATCTACTTAAAAACAAATAATATATGTTATATATAAACGTTTTTTATGCTTCTCTTCTCCCCTTATTTCACACTAACTACTATATAAACTAACCTCTTAGTTAGAAGAGGGAGGTATTCTAGTTAAAGCTTCTAGATAAGGCGTTTACTTATAGTAGCATAGTAGTTATAGCCTATGTTAATTTAAGTATCTATAAAGGTAGTCTTATTAATTAAGGTAAGAACTAAAAAAGGCAATAAATCTATATTATCCTAAATCTATTTAAAATCCTTATTAGTAATAACTATATACTATAAAGCCTCCCTATACTTACTTCCCTTCTCCCTTATTAAATAACTTAATAAAGGGGTTATTCTTTTCCTAACTACTCCACGCTTTCTCCCTCTAAGTTACTATTATTAGAGTTACCTATATTATAAGCATTTACTAATAACTTTCCTTATAGGCATAGGGTAAGATATAGTAGATATCCACTAATAAAGTGCTAGCTAAAACCACATTAGAGGCATTTGCCCTTCGCATAGCAAGCATTTATAATGTCTTAGGTAACCTATTTAGCCTGTGTTTCTCCTAACCTATTTCCTAATTTTTACTATATCTATAACTTCCTAGGTCCCTTATAGTTCCCTATTATACCTATAACTTAAATATCTATTATTAGTGTGTCCCTATCCTACTATTTAGCCTTATTTGCGTTCTAAGCTAGTTATATGTACTTCTATGCCTAGTGCTTTTCCTCTAATTAATAGGATTTAATATCTAAGGCAATGCTATAGTAGCAAGCCATAGCTATTACGTAATCTATTTAGGGTATATCTCTTCTAATACTATAGTCCCTTATTTACTTATTAATCGCTATACGTAACTTAGCTAGCTTTATAGCGTTATCCTATTCTAATTCTCTAGCTAACGCAAGCTTTTATTTAAATTAAATATAGAAGTCACTAAACCATTTATTAAGTCACTAAGCTATCTAGTTAAGTTCTATAATAGCTAATTCCTATTAATAAGGGTTATTAAACATATCCCCTAAGTATATAAGAAAATAAGTAGGTTTATAATTAAGAATATATCCTTTTTTAAAGAATAAAGTAATTTTAGCCTATACCTTTGCTAATAGATTTTAGTAAATAAAGTACTATTAATCCTTCTAGTCTCTAATAAATGCCTTATCTATGTGAAGCTTATGTGTTATAAGATTCTTCTATAATACAAATAGTGCCTTATTACTATTAAATAGCTATCCTATAGGCAATAGCTTTCGCTTTATTAGTTTGCTCTTTATTAGCATATTAAAGTCTAACTATTATTTATTAGTAAGCTCTTTAATTTATTATAACTATTTCTTAACTAGCTCCTATAGCATTATAAGTTTATTTATTTCTATTTTATCCCCTAAGGAAATACCTATAGGTAATAACTTTAATAGTAATCTAACTATAGTAAAGAATAAGATATATTATAAACTAGCCTTAGGGCAGCTACACATAAGCGTTTAAAGTGCAAATCTTATTCTTACAAAAGAAGAAGAGAACTAAACAAAGAGGTAGTAATAGGTCCCCCCTTATAGCAGGTCTACATAGTCCGTGCATAAACCGCCCCCTTTCTAGACCTAGTCTTGCTCTAGACTTAACCCGAGCTTACAGCTTAAGTCTATAACAATCCCTTATATAAGTAATCCCCTCTCTACTCCCCTTAACTTAAATATAGTACGCCCCTGTGTTATATATATCCTAGTATTAGGTTATAGGGTTATCTCTACCTATTACGTTTTGTTATTATTATCTTAAATATAGTACACACACGCGTTATATATATCCTAGTAGCGGGTATAGGGTTATCTCCACCTATTATATCTTATTATTATTATTATATAGCTGTTATAGACTAGCCCCTAGGCAACTACTGTTGGGCGTCAATATAATATTAAGAAACTTAAGGAGGGAAGAAAGGAAGAGAGCTAGTCTATCCCCCTTTATGCCCCTTATATCC
The DNA here is from genome assembly GCA_021950295.1 of Epichloe scottii. NCBI lineage: Eukaryota > Fungi > Ascomycota > Sordariomycetes > Hypocreales > Clavicipitaceae > Epichloe > Epichloe scottii. The sequence goes on from CP083245.1 coordinate 3,610,466, forward strand.
CCTAGCTATCTTATATTAGCCTCCTTCCTAAACCCTTACTAGTTTCTATTAGCTACCTATCCTTTCACGCTATAACTAATGCTTAGGCAAAGCCTAAGCCCTTTATATACCTCCTTACTTACCTATTCTAGTAATATCTCCTAAGAGTATAAATTATCCCCTATTCCCTTTAAAACTATCTTACCCCCTTATCCTAACTATATTATTACCCTTTTACTAATATTAATATCCCTTATATAAGTAATCCCCTCTTTACTCCCCTTAACTTAAATATAGTATACCCTTATATTATATATATCCTAGTATTAGGTTATAGGATTATCTTTACTTATTACGTTTTATTATTATTATCTTAAATATAGTATACACATATATTATATATATCCTAGTGGCAGGTATAAGGTTATCTTTACCTATTATATCTTATTATTATTATTATATAGCATATATAACATAGCTTACGTATAGCCTTACTAGCCCCTTATATTATTATAATAACCCCCTAGCCCTACCCCTACTAGTTTATTACCTTACCTTTACTTTTATATTATATATAAAAACATTTTACTTACCTTCCCTTTCCCTCTCTAACTTCCCTTTTCCTAACTTTACCTTTTATATATTATAATCCTATCTTAAATCCTTCTTACTCCCTTATTAAACCTTAATTATATCCTATATAAATACTTATTAATATACTATACCCTTATAATCCTCCTCCCTATAGCCTTATTATACTTACTATACCTCCTACCTATTCTATAGGTAAATATCTTATAAAAGGTAACTTAGATAATAAGTAGTATACTATACCTACCTTAGTTTTTTATCCCTATAGTCCCTATATAAAATAAGCCTTAACTATAGGTATTATAGACTATTACTTACCTAAGAGTAGTAAGTCCTACTCTCCTTATTAATATAATTATATTACCTATATCTAGCTAACTAAGTACCTATTTACTAACCCTTACCTTTATTATACCTTAAAAGATCTTAAAGCTAAAATCACTATAGGCTAGTATATTATAAAACCTAGTATTACTAAGTTAGTAACTATAAAGCAAAAATTACCTATTTTATCCTAGAAATACTAGTCCCTTATTACTTACTAAAACACCCTCCTTAATTAGGCCTAGTTTAATCTAGTACCTATCTATTTAGCCCTTAGGCTATCCCCCTTAACTAATACTCCTACCTTAAATATAATTAGACTTAATATTATCCCCTTTATTAGTAGTAATCCCTTAGCTAGCTATAGAATAAATAACTTACTATACTAAGTTACTAGCGCTTTATTTTAGTAAAACTAGTAGCTTATAAATAATATAATTACTATATAATAGGATTTCTATAAGTATTTTACTACTATAATTAGTATACTTTCCCTAGTTATTACTATATTAGTCCTAAGACTAATCCTTAATATATTAAGCTATATAATAAATTACTTTCTTATTACTATTAGTATTAATCTTATTGCTTTTCTAGTATCCCCCTTACTAATCTATATTAAATATAGCTTACTCTCCTTAATAAGACTAGTTATCCCTATACTAAGTCTAAATATCTTTCTATTACCTCTAGTAGTTATATAGGAACTAAGCCCTTGCCTATATACTTTTATCTTTTACCCTCTAGGTAATATACCTCTTCTATTATTTAGTATTAGGGATAGAGCTATAATAATTACTATATAGATATCTATTACCCCTAAGCTAGATATAGTTTATCCCCTCTTTAATATATTACCCTTATTAATAGGAGTAAAATAGAGTTTAATAGCGCCTTTAGTAAGATTAATAAGGATTTAGTAGCTAAAATAGCTATAGTAAGAGCATATCTTAGTTATACTAAATAATTTATTATAGGTAGTAGTATAAGTATACCCCTAGTCTTATATATAGTCTCTCTTAGTAAAAGACTTTTACTTAATTAACTTAGTCTATTATTATATTATATATCTCCCTATTCCTATTTAAAGTTATCTAGTGCCTATATATTTACTATATTCTCTAGTAATTCCTATATTAGTTATAAGTAACCTACCTATTTAACTAGTATATTATATTTATTACCTTTACCTAGTGTATTCTAAGCTATAAGGATTTATTCTATATAGTATTCCTTAATAAGTTTATTATTATTCTCTAATAATATCTATTCTAGATCTAGTCTAGAGTCTTAGAGCTTTTAACTTAAAAGGGGTTTATTACTACTTACTCTATAAGATCTATATAAAAGACTAGGTAAATGCCTCTTAGTATATCTAATTAAACTATAAGTAGTATTAGGACTTCTATAATAGTATATTTTATAGTAACCTAATTAAGCTTTTATAAAGGGTAATTAGTTTTAATATTTCTAAGTAAGAGCTACACTTTATTCCTAACCTAGAAATATTTTACTAGGTAATATAATACTAATATTATATCTTATTAATATTATTATATATATACTATTATAGCCTAAGCTAAATAAGTCCTCTCCTAGAGGTATTCTAGAAACTAAACTACTCTTTCCTTAGAGGTTATAGTAAATAGTACTAGGTCTAGCTATAACTAAATAGGTTTTAAATTATAGCTATATAGTAATCTATTAGGACTTACCCCTATAACTAAGGATATCCTATTATTAATTATAAGCTAATAAGTAGCTAAGTATTTAGGCTAATTATACTATAAAAAGGAGATAAATATATATAATATTACTTATACCTCCTAGTTTACCTATTCTATGCTACTATTTATCTATAAGTAATATAATATAAAAAGGAGTTAGTTAATCCTAACTCTTAAGCATAATATTATCTAGAAGTTTCCTAACTAATCTAACCCTTAGTCTATAATAATTAACTAAGGAAAACCTTAAAATCTTTACTATACTATCTTAAACTATTTTATATACTCCTTAGCTATAATAAAGGTTATTACCTTTAATTAAATAAACTTAGAGAGCCTATTAGTAATAACTATAAGAAACTAGGGCTATTCTAGGGATAATACTAGTAAGTTTATTATAAAGTTAATAGAGATTTATAACTAAAACTAGTTAGGGATTAGTAATAGTTTTAATAAGCCCTAATATTATTAATAACTTTTATAACTACTAAAGTAGTAATAGTTATAGATAAACCTAGTAATATCCTATAATATTCTATCCTAATAAAACTACCACTATAAGATCTAAAATATTATATTATATCCTAGGTACCTTACTACTAGTAAATTATAATATTATTAGATAAGCATTATTATAAGAGGTTTCTAAGCTAGGACCTAGGTCTAGCCCTAAAACTAAAGCGCCCTATAGGCACTTAGTAAGCAATCTATAACCTATTCCCTTATTATTACTTCTAGTAAAAACTTCCTTACCCCTTCTTAAATTACCTAAAGCTAGATATAATATATTAAGTCTAATTAAACTACCTAGTCCTATAAAGTTTATAAATACCTTATAGTAAAGAGAGCTTCCCTAGTTAGTAGTAGTGCTATATATAATAATAGTAAGCTCTAGCTATAACCTACCCCTAACTCTAATAGTAACTATAAGAGTCCTAAAATAGTAATAGGCTATAGTATTTATCCTATTCTTATACTAGGTCCTAACCTATCCTAGTCCCTTTATAAAAGAGTATCTAGGTAGTAAGCCTATATACTAGGCCTATATTAGAGGTAAAAGTTAAATAAAGTAAGTATATTTACCTACTAGGCTTAATATTCTAATATTAGCTAAGGTATTATAAAGTATTCTAAATTCTTATAATCTATATAGATTATAAATAAGTAAGACACTCCCTATAGTTTTACTAATTATACCTTAAGATAAGAGATAATAGCTAGAAGCTCCTTATTATAAATAGTATAATTTCTTTATAAGGCTATAAGGCTTATAGAATAGTATATAATAGGGTATAGGATATAATCCTAACCCTCCTATAAGAGGCACCCTCCTAGGGCTATCCCTAAATAATTTACTTTAACTATTATTAGCTAGTCTAGGTCTTACTATACTAGGACTAGGTATTTAATAAAAGCCTCTTTAAGCCTTTTAAAGGTAGTGTTTTCCTTAGCTCTCTATTAAAATAGGATATCCTTCTTAGTAAGGTATATAAGTAAAGTAGCTAGCTCTAAAAAATCCTAGATAAAATTATAGTAAAAATTTATAAACCTAAGGAAACTATAAACCCCCTATAACTTTATAGGGGCTACCTATTCCCTAATAGCTATAACCTTTATAGGATTAGGGTAAATAAAGTAACCTACTATAATAATATAGCCTAGGTACTAGACCTCCTTTATAGTAAATATAGACTTATTAAGATTTAGGTAAAGGCTTACTACCCTTAATTAGCCTAATATTAGCTAAACCTTAGCTATATAGTCTTTCTTTAATCCCCCTAAATAGACTAAGATATTATCTAAATATACTATAATAAAATCCCCTAATATATCCCCTAAGGACTTATTAATATAATATTAAAAGGTAGCTAGTGCTTTTACTAAGCTAAATAAGTAAACTAGCTATTTAAATAGCCTAAACCTAGTTTAAAACACTATTAAGTGCTCCTTACCTTTAGCTATCTATAGTTTATAAAACGCTATATAAATATTAACCTTTATAAACTATTATACTTAGGAAAGTAAGTATAGTATTTCCTTAATTAATAGGAGAGGGTAATAATCCTAGGCTATTATCTTATTAAGTGCGTAATAGTTTATATAAAAACGCTAACTATCTCTAGCCTTCTTAACTAGAAGAATAGGGGCTACTACTAATAAGAAGCTTGCTTAAATCTATCCCTTATCTATTAAGTCTATAATCTAGTGTCTAATCTCTAAGAGTTAGTTCCTTAGTATATTATATAATAGACCTTATAGAAATGCTAGTTTAGACCTATCTAGGTTCTTATATATATATATATAGTAATTAAGAGACCCCTTATAAGGAGGCAAGCTATTTGCTTTTACTTTATTAAATAAGTCCTTAAAGTTTACTAGTTTATCTAGTAATATTAAAGTATTAGGGTAGGTAGGTTTTAACTTTAGGGTAGTAACCTATAGCACTATAGTAATTTCCTTTAGACTTATAGTAATAAACCTTATAGTTATATTTTTCTTATATTAGGCTTATTAGGCTTTTACTATATATAAGGACTTAATAATTCCCTAAACTAGTTTACTTATACTATATTCTATAGCCTTAGAAATATATAGACCCTTAGCTACCCTAATTACTAACTATTACTTAGCTATATAAATAATAATATCTTACTATTCTAACTATAGTATCCTAAAGATTATATCTTAAGTAAGACCTAATATAATATATAGATATACTAATAATTCCTACCTATTAATATTAATCCTTATATATACTATATATATAATTAAAGATATATTTTCCTAGGTATAAACCCCCTTTTTCTTATTTCTACTACTATATAGACTTATCTTTGCTTTAGTAATTATATAAGCTCTAGGCCTAGTTATTATACTACTAATTTACTAATAGCACTATAGTAATTATACTTACTATTAATTTAGATATTAAGGTATAAATATATATTAAAGAGTATAGGAACTAAGAATAGTAGTTAATCTATATAGTATTCTATATTTTCCTCTATATCTATACACTAGCTATACTTATCCTTATCTATAGGTAATAACTAGCCTCTATACCCCTATATAAGACTTTACTTAGGGGCTACTTATTTTCCTAGGGTTAAGTATTAACCTCCTTATTAGTACTCTCCTTATTTACCTTATATATATTAATAGTAACCTTTAAATAAGATTAGTAAGTAGGAAGGAGAGTGCACTCTTAAATCTAGTATTCTATTAAGCTATAATATAAGTAGTATTCCTTCTTATAGTGTTTTATTATTTTATTTATTATAACCTATTAGGCCCTTAGCCTCTTACTATTAGTCTTTTAAGGCTTCTCTTTTCTCTCTATATTAGCTTATTTACTAAAGTAAGTTAATATAGCTTAGACTCTAGTTATTAGTGTATTACTATCTTAGTTAGTTTATTAAGGTATAAGTTATACTAGCTAGGGTTTATATTAGGTTTAATACTTATTCTCTAAGGCTAAGGCCTTAATATTAACTATAATACTATAGTATTATAAGACTATAAGAGGGTAATCTATATAACTAATTCCTTTACTAATACTAACCTCTCTTAGCTACTTATTAAGAGTATATTATAACTTTACTAGCTTAATATTACTTACCTACTACCCTTCCCTTACTATAGAGAGTTTTTATTTAAAGTAAATAAAGAATATAGTAAATAACTCCCTAAACCCTTACTTAATCTAGTTAAGTTTTATAAGGGCTATCTTCTATTTATAAGGGTTAGAGAATATGCTTTCTAGGTAGCTAAGGAAGCTAATAGGGAAGTAGTTATATAAGTAACCTACCTTAAAGTATATAGCTATATAGGACTAGACCTTTAGTGCTAAGTTTTAGTAAATAAATATCTATTAGTCCTTATTATCTCTAATAAAGTCCTTATTTACTTCTAACTTATATTATATAAGGAATCTCTATATAGTAAATATAGTCTTATTACTATTATATAAGTTACCTATAGGGATTAGTTTTTAATATAGTTATTATATAGTAAGTAATATAGTAAGAGTAGTATATTATATAAGAGGGTATAGGTCTAATACTAGGGGTTAAATAAGGGCATTTATTAGGGGGCTAACTAAAATAGTATTAATAGGTTTATATAAACTTAGTATTATAGAGTCTTAATCTCTCTTACTTACTACTTAATTATAAGTTAAAGTGTGTTAATTTATATATTATAAGCTAATAGTAGTAATATAGTATTTATTAATAGGGTTCTTATCCCTAGGTTTCCTTTAACCTATAGTTATAGTATATCTATTATATTATCTTCTTCTATTATATTAATTTGTTTATTTATTTATAGTAGTGCTATTATTTTTAGTAGCCCTTTATTAAGGCTAAAGGAAGTTTCTTAAATATTATAGACTAGCCCCTAGGTAACTACTATTAGGCATTAATATAATATTAAGAAACTTAAGGAGGGAAAAAAGGAAGAGAGTTAGTCTATCCCCCTTTATGCCCCTTATATCCCCTAGCTATCTTATATTAGCCTCCTTCCTAAACCCTTGCTAGTTTCTATTAGCCACCTATCCTTCCGCGCTATGACTAATGCTTAGGCAAAGCCTAAGCCCTTTACAGCAAGCTGCTTTTAATAACTCTGTTATTAAAGAATTTAATAAGAGGGTTTATAGCTTCCTAGAGACTGTAAAGCTTAAAGGAGCTGAAAATTTTAATCAATGGAAACAAGCCCTAGCTATCTCATTTAGAGCTTTAGGCATGCCTAATTTTCTAGATAATCCGGAGGATTCTAGGGTGCTAGGGGACGCTAACCAAGCTATTATCCTTATGTTACTAAGGGATAGTTGTACGGAAGGCCCCTAAGCCGCTATAACTTAGCAAAAGAACCTAGAAGATGCCTACAAATTCCTTGTTAGGCAATATTCTTATAGCGTTGAAATCTAGAGGGGTCCCTATACTTAGATTTTTATAACCTAAACTTTCAAGGTTATAAGGGATCCCTAGAGTCCTTTAATGTAGTCTTTAATAATCTACTAGCTAGATTATTGATTTCTAGGGTTTAGATTGATCCTATTGATTAGGTTAATTAATATCTTTAATCCCTAAAATCAACCTTCCCTGCTTGGGCTAAAAGGCAACGATTTAGCATACGTACGAATAGGGCTATAGGGGCTCCTATAGATGCCCTAAATCTTTAGTTCTTAATGGCAGACCTTCTAGCTAAATAGAGGGATAAGTTATCTATGGTATCCAAAGCCCTGAATTATAGGGCTAAAGACTATGAAAAGGGCACTAAAGAGAAAGAAAAGTCCCCTAAAGGTTAAAAGAAGAAGGAAAAAGACCCTGAAGAAAATAAGGGTTCTTTAAATAAAAAGAAGAAAAAGGGTAGCTATAAAGGCCCTAAATCAGATAAAAAGGATAAAAAGGATAATAAAGACCTTTAAGAAGGTTCTTTTATGCTAGGGAAATTTAACCTTTTTAACGGAGCTCTAAAACCGTATAAGAAACCTAGCAACAGAAGTCATAAGGTTAGCTATGAAAGCTCTAGTGATAGTAGCTCTTCTTCTAGCTCTAGTGACTCTGATGATAATGATATTAAAGACATTAGGTCCTATAATGGCTTTAATTTTCACTATAAGGACATAAAAAACGCTTTATTATATAATACTAGTTTCACGGTTTATATTGTTAATTCAAAAGAGGCTTTTTAGGATTATACCCTTTTAAAAGGGTTAATCTAAGCCTATCGTAACTAGTAGGGGCCCTATCTATCCTAAGGGATACGGTCAGGCTACTTTTCAGGTCTTATATTAAAGAAATCTAGAAAAATATAGGACCTTAGTGCTAAAAAGAGCGCTATATTTCCCTCAAATAGATGTAAATATAGTTAGTGGCTTAACGCACTATATATCTAGGGGTTGCATGATTAAAAATCAGTTATATCTGTAAAGGGCTTGGGCTTTGCCCAAGCATTAGTCATAGCTTGGAAGGACAGGTGGCTAATAGGAACTAGTAAGGGTTTAGGAAGGAGGCTAATATAAGATAGCTAGGGGATATAAGGGGCATAAAGGGGGATAGACTAGCTCTCTTCCTTTCTTCCCTCCTTAAGTTTCTTAATATTATATTAATGCCTAATAGTAGTTGCCTAGGGGCTAGTCTATAATATTTAAGAAACTTCCTTTAGCCTTAATAGAGGGCTACTAAAAACAATAGCATTACTATAAATAAATAAATAAATTAATATAATAGAAGAAGATAATGTAATAGATACACTATAACTATAGGTTAAAGGAAACCTAGGGATAAGAACCCTATTAATAAATGCTATATTACCACTATTAGCTTATAATGCGTAAATTAACACACTTTAACTTATAATTAAGCAGTAGGTAAGAGAGATTAAGACTCTATAATACTAAGTTTATATAAACCCACTACCACTATTCTAGTTAGCCCTCTAGCGAATGCCCCTATTTAACCCCTAGCATTAGACCTATACCCTCCTATATAATATACTGCCCCTACTATATTACCTACTATATAATAACTGTATTAAAAACTAATCCCTATAGGTAATCTATATAATAGTAATAAGACTATATTTGCTATATAGAGGTTCCTTATATAATATAAGTTAGAAGTAAATAAGGACTTTATTAGAGGTAATAAGGACTAATAGATATTTATCTACTAAAACTTAGCACTAAAGGTCTAGTCCTATATAGCTATATACTTTAAGGTAGGTTACTTATATAACTACTCCTTTATTAGCTTTCTTAGCTACCTAGAGAGTATATTCTCTAACCCTTATAGATAGGAGATAGCCCTTATAGAACTTAACTAGATTAAGTAAGGGTCTAGGGAGTTATTTATTATATTCTTTATTTGCTTTAAATAGAAACTCTCTATAGTAGGGGGAGGATAGTAGGTAGGTAATATTAAGCTAGTAAAGTTATAATATACTCTTAATAAGTGGCTAAGAGAGGTTAGCATTAGCAGAGGAATTAGTTATATAGATTACCCTCTTATAGTCTTATAATACTATAGTATTATAGTTAATATTAAGGCCCTAGCCTTAGAGGATAAGTATTAAACCTAATATAAACCCTAACTAGCATAACCCATACCCTAATAAACTAACCAAGATAGCAACACACTAATAACTAGAGTCTAGGCTATGTTAACCCACTCTAGTAAATAAGCTAATATAGAGAGAAAAGAGAAGCCTTAAAAGACTAATAGTAGGAGGCTAAGGGCCTAATAGGTTATAATAAATAAAATAATAAGATGCTATAAGAAGGAATACTACTTATATTATAGCTTAATAGAACACTAGATCTAAGAGTATACCCTCCTTCCTACCTACTAACCTTATCTAAAGGTTACTATTAATATATATAAGGTAAATAAGGAGAGCGCTAATAAGGAGGTTAACACTTAACCCTAGGAAAATAAGTAGCCCCTAAGTAGAGTCTTATATAGGGGCGTAGAGGCTAGTTATTGCCTATAGATAAGAATAAGTATAGCTAGTATATAGATATAGAGGAAAATATAGAATACTATATAGATTAACTACTATTCTTAGTTCCTATACTCTTTAATATATATTTATACCTTAATATCTAAATTAATAGTAGGTATAACTACTATAGCGCTATTAGCAAATTAGTAGTATAATAACTAGGCCTAGAGCTTATATAATTACTAAAGCGGAGGCAGGTCCGTATAGTAGTGAAAATAAGAAGAAGGGGGTTTATACCTAGGAAGACATGTCTTTAATTATGTATATAGTATATATAAGGATTAATATTAATAGGTAGGAATTATTAGTATATCTATATATTATATTAGGTCTTACTTAAGATATAATCTTTAGGATGCTATAGTTAGAATAGCAAGATATTATTATTTATATAGCTAAGCGATAGTTAGTAATTAGGGTGGCTAAGGGTTTATGCATTTCTAAGGCTATGGAACGTGATATAAGCGAACTAGTTTAGGGAATTATTAGGTCCTTATATACAGCGGAAGCCTAATAAGCCTAATATAAGAAAAATATAACTATAAGGTTTATTACTATAAGTCTAAAGGAAATTATAATAGTATTATAGGTTACTGCCCTAAAGTTAAAACCTACCTGCCCTAATACTTTAATATTACTAGATAAACTAGTAGACTTTAAGGACCTATTTAATAAAGCAAAAGTAAATAGCTTGCCTCCTTATAGGGGTCTCTTAATTACTATATATATATATACAAGAACCTAGATAGGTCTAAACTAGCACTTCTATAGGGTCTATTATATAATATGCTAAGGGACTAACTCTTAGAGATTAGACACTAGATTATAGACTTAATAGATAAGGGATAGATTTAAGCAAGCTCCTTGTTAGCAGTGGCCCCTATTCTTCTAGTTAAGAAGGCTAGAGGCGGTTAGCGTTTTTGCGTGGACTACCACGCACTTAATAAGATAATAGCCTAGGATTATTACCCTCTCCTATTAATTAAGGAAACGCTATACTTACTCTCCTAGGTATAATAGTTTATAAAGGTTAATATCTATGTAGCATTCTATAAACTATAGATAGCTAAAGGTAAGGAGCACTTAATAGCGTTTTAAACTAGGTTTAGGTTATTTAAATAGCTAGTCTACCTATTTAGCCTAGTAGGAGCACTAGCTACCTTTTAATATTATATTAATAAGTCCTTAGGGGATGCATTAGGGGATTTTATTATAGTATATTTAGATAATATCTTAGTCTATTTAGGGGGATTAAAGAAAGACTATATAGCTAAGGTTTAGCTAATATTAGGCTAATTAAGGGCAGTGGGCCTTTACCTAGATCTTAATAAGTCTATATTTACTATAAAGGAGGTCTAGTACCTAGGCTATATTATCACGGTAGGTCGCTCTATTTGCCCTAATCCTATAAAGGTTATAGCTATTAGGGAATAGGTAGCCCCTATAAAGTTATAGGGGGTTTGTAGTTTCCTTAGGTTTGCGAATTTTTACCGCGATTTTATCTAGGATTTTTTAGAGCTAGCTGCTCTACTTATACGCCTTACTAAGAGGGATGTCCTATTTTAATAGGGAGCTAAGGAAAGCACTGCCTTTAAAAGGCTTAAAGAGGCTTTTATTAAATACCTAGTCCTAGCATAGTAGGACCTAGACTAGCTAATAGTAGTTAAAGCAAATTATTTAGGGATAGCCCTAGGAGGGTGCCTCTTATAGGAGGGTTAGGATTATATCCTATATCCTATTGTATACTATTCTATAAGCCTTATAGCCTTATAGAGGAATTATACTATTTATAATAAGGAGCTTCTAGCTATTATCTCTTATCTTAAGGCATAGTTAGTAAAACTATAGGAGTGTCCTACCTATTTATAATCTATATAGATTATAAGAATTTAGAATACTTTATAATACCTTAGCTAATATTAGAATAGTAGGCCTAGTAGGCAGATACACTTGCTTTATTTAACTTTTACCTCTAATATAAGCCTAGTATATAGGCTTACTACCTAGATGCTCTTTTGCAAAGGGACTAGGATAGGTTAGGACCTAGCATAAGAATAGGATAAATACTATAGCCTATTACTATTTTAGGACTCTTATAGTTACTATTAGAGTTAGGGGCAAGTTATAGCTAGAGTCTGCTATTATTACATATAGCACCGCTACTAACTAGGGAAGCTCTCTTTACTATAAGGTACCTATAGACTTTATAGGATTAGGTAGTTTAATTAGATCTAATATACTATATCTAGCTTTAGGCAATTTAAGAAGGGGCAAGGAAGTTTCTACTAGAAGTAATAATAAGGGAATAGGTTATAGATTACTTACTAAGTGCCTATAGGGCGCTCTAGTTTTAGGGCTAGACCTAGGTCCTAGCCTAGGAACCTCTTATAATAACACTTATCTAATAATATTATAATTTACTAGTAGTAAGGCACCTAGGATATAATATAACGTTTTAGATCTTATAGTGGTAGTTTTATTAGGATAGGATATTACAGGATATTACAAGGTTTATCTATAATTACTACTACTTTAGTAGTTATAAAAGTTATTAATAATGTTAGGGCTTATTAAAACTATTACTAATCCCTAACTAGTTCTAGTTATAAATCTCTATTAACTTTATAATAAACTTACTAGTATTATCCCTAGAATAGCCCTAGTTCCTTATAGTTATTACTAATAGGCTTTCTAAGTTTATTTAATTAGAGGTAATAACCTCTATTATAGCTAAGGAGTGCGTAGAATAGTTTAAGATAGTGTAGTAGAGATTTTAAGGTTTTCCTTAGTTAATTATTATAGACTAAGGGTTAGATTAGTTAGGAAACTTCTAGATAATATTATACTTAAGAGTTAGGATTAACTAACTTCTTTCTATATTACATTACCTATAGATAGACAGCGGTATAGAACAGGTAAATTAGGAGGTATAAGCAATACTATATGTATCTATCTCCTTCTTATAGTATAATTAGCCTAAATACTTAGCTACTTATTAGCTTATAATTAATAATAGGATGTCCTTAGTTATAGGGGTAAGTCCTAATAGATTGCTATATAGCTATAATTTAGAACCTATTTAGTTATAGCTAGACCTAGCACTATCCACTATAACCTCTAAAGGAAGGGCAGTTTAGTTCCTAGAATACCTCTAGGAGGGGACTTATTTAGCTTAGGCTATAATAGTATATATATAATAATATTAATAGGACGCAATATTAGCGTTACATTGCCTAGTGGAACGTTTCTAGGTTAGGGATAAAGTGTGGCTCTTACTTAGGAATATTAAAACTAATTGCCCTTTATAGAAGCTTAATTAGGTTACTATAAAATACACTATTATAGAAGTTCTAATACCGCTTATAGTCTAATTAGATATACTAAGAGGTATTTACCTAGTCTTCTATGTAGATCTTATAGAGTAAGTAGTAATAGACCCCTTCTAAGTTAGAAGCTCTAAGACTCTAGACTAGATCTAGAATAGATATTATTAGAGGATAATAATAAACTTATTAAGGAATACTATATAGAGCAGATCCTTATAGCCTAGAATGCACTAGGTAGAGGCAATAAATATAACATACTAGTTAAATAGGTGGGTTACTTATAACTAATATAGGAACCACTAGAGAACATAGCAAATACAGGGGCGCTAGATAACTTTAAATAGGAATAGGGGGATATATAATATAATAATAGACTAAGTTAATTAAGTAAAAGTTATCTACTAAGAGAGACTATATATAGGACTAGGGGTACACTTATGCTACTACCTATAATAAATTATTTAGTGTAACTAAGATACGCTCCTACTATAGCTATTTTAGCTACTAAATCCTTATTAATCTCGCTAGAGGCGCTATTAAACTCTATTTTACTCCTATTAATAGGGGTAATATATTAAAGAGGGGATAAACTATATCTAGCTTAGGGGTAATAGATATCTATATAGTAGTTATTATAGCTCTATCCCTAACACTAAATAATAGGAGAGGTATATTGCCTAGAGGGTAGAAGATAGGAGTATGTAGGTAGGGGCTTAGTTTCTATATAGTTACTAGAGGTAATAGGAAGATGTTTAGACTTAGTATAGGGGTAACTAGTCCTATTAGGGAGGGTAAGCTATATTTAACATAGATTAGTAGGGGGATACTAGAAGAGCGCTAGGATTAATACTAATAGTAATAGGAAGGTAATTTATTATATAGCTTAATATATTAAGGATTAGTCTTAGGACTAATATAGTAATAACTAGGGAGAGCGTGCTAATTATAGCGGTAGACTACTTATAGAAATCCTATTATATAGTAACTATACTATTTATAAGCTACTAGTTTTACTAAAATAGGGCGCTAGTAACTTAGTGTAGCAAGTTATTTATTCTATAACTAGCTAAGGGACTACTACTAATAAAGGGGATAATATTAAGTCTAGTTATATTTAAGGCAGGAGTGTTAGTTAAGGGGGATAGCCTAAGGGCTAAATAGATAGGTACTAGATTAAACTAGGCCTAATTAAGGAGAGAGTTCTAGTAGGTAATAAGGGACTAGTATTTCTAGGATAGAATAGGTAATTTTTGCTTTATAGTTACTAACTTAGCAACACTAGGTTCTATAATATGCTAGCCTATAGCAATTTTAGCTTTAAGATCTTTTAGGGCATAATAGAGGCAAGGGTTAGTAGATAGGTACCTAGTTAGCTAGATATAGGTAATGTAATTATATTAATAAGGAGGGCAGGACTTGCCGCTCTTAGGTAGGTAATAATCTATAATGCCTATAGTTAGGGCCTGTTTTACATAGGGACTATAGGGATAAAAAACTAAGGAGGGCATGGCATACTGCTTATTATCTAAGTTACCTTCTATAAGATATTTGCCTATAGAATAGGTAGGAGGCGTAGTAGGCGTAGCAGGGCTATAGGGAGGAGGATTATAAGGGCATAGTATATTAATAAGTGTTTGTATAGGATATAATTAAGGTTTAATAAGGGAATAGGAAGGATCTAAGATAGGATTATAATATATAAAAGGTAAAGTTAGAAAAAGGGAAGTTAGGGGGAAAGGGAGGGTAGATAAAATATTTTTATATATAATATAAAAGTAAAGGTAAGGTAATAAACTAGTAGGGGCGGGGTTAGGGGGTTATTATAATAATATAAGGGGCTAGTAGGGCTACGCGCAAGCCGCGTCACGTACGCCACATAATAATAACAACACAACGTAATAGGTAGAGATAACTCCACACCTACCACTAGGACATGCATAATGCGTGCGTGTACTATATTTAAGGCAATAATAACAAACTATAATAGGTAGAGATAACCCTATAACCTAATACTAGGACATATATAACATAGGGGCGTACTATATTTAAGTTAAGGGGAGAGAGAGGGGTAAGAAGGTTTTAAAGGGAATAGGGGATAATTTATACTCTTAGGAGATATTACTAGGATAGGTGAGTAGGGAGGTATATAAAGGGCTTAGGCTTTGCCTAAGCATTAGTTATAGCTTAGAAGGATAGGTAGCTAATAGAAACTAGCAAGGGTTTAGGAAAGAGGCTAATATAAGATAGCTAGGGGATATAAGGGGCACAAAGGGGGATAGACTAGCTCTCTTCCTTTCTTCCCTCCTTAAGTTTCTCAATATCATATCAACGCCCAACAGCAGTTGCCTAGGGGCCAGTCCATAACAATATCTAGCTAATAGATCTTGTATTGCTCTTTTAGATATAGAAAAGTATGGTTTCTTCTTCCAAATTAAGAACTAACCTATACCATAGTTACGAAAAGGTCCTTGCGGGCATTTAAATGTTTATCTTATCCGTCCTTTTACCTATGTTAGCTTTAAGGGTCATAGTTACCCTATAGAGGTCCAAATTCCCTCTAAAAAGCCTAATTAGGCATCTGATTCAATTGAAATCAATGATAATAATGAGGATAATATTAAAGAGATTAAAAGGGACGATTTATTAGCCCCCTCTTTCACAACGTCTATAGCCCTAGGTTAGGTCCCTTATAAATCTAAAGAGATAGATTTAGGGGTGTTAGAGGGCTTAGGAGGATTGGAAAAGCCCCTAATACCTCTCCAAGAGGCCTGTGTTCCTCAAGGGGCCTAGCAGGGGACTACGGAAGAGGGCTCTAATCTAGGACCTAATTTAGGACCTAATTTAACCCCTAAAGATTTTTAATATTAACGCTTGTTAGAACTAGCTAGCCTGTGGCACATTCAACTAGGATATCTAGGCCTTCCTTTGCTAAAGAAAACTAGCTTAATAACTAAAGGAATCCCTGATTTTTCTAAAATTAAGGATAAAGACTTTAGATGTTTAGCTTGTGACTAATCTAAAGCAGTTAGAAGACCTAGAAAATTAGCTATCCCTAACCCCCTAGAGCTCTAGACCAAATAGAGGGGGATACGCTAAAAATCAGTCCTATGCCATACAATAAGCAGTTAATTTGCCTTATCCTAGTTAACTAAAAGACTAGATATAGGTGGGTTTTCTTATTACCTAATAAGGAAGGCCTAACTGTTTATAGGGCTATTAAAGGCTTCTTTAGAGGGCTTAAGAATTAACTAGGCTAATACCCTAGATATCTTCACTTTAATGGAGGTTAAGAAATCGATTCTATTTGCCAAGAATAGTTAAATTCTAAGGGAATTAAATTTACGACTTCTAGTCCCTATATCCATAAGCAAAATGGATTAGCTAAGCGTTTAATTCGGACTATTCTAGACCGATTAAGGGCTACAATTCAGTAGGCATAATTACCGTTAAATCTATGGTGTTTTGTTCTACCTGCAGTTATTAATCTAATTAATATTACTACTAATTCCACTAAGCCTAAAAGTCCTAAACAGCTGCTAGCTAGGGAGCTAGATTAACCCTATAATAAGGTTGATTTTAGCAGCATTAGAGCTATAGGATCTTACTATGAGATTCTAATCCCCTTGGAAAAACGACTTAAAGCCTAGAAGTTAGCTGCTAGAACTATCCCTAGTAGGCTCCTTGCTACACTAGGTTCTAACACCTATCTAGTGTATATCCCCTCTAAAAGGCTAGTTACGAAGACTAGCTTTATCAAAATTATAGAACCTATAGGTCCTGTTTCTAAAGGATTACCTAGGATTTCTATAGGGGATAACCCTTTAGATGGGGAAAATGACCTATAATAAGATTTAGGTTAAGGTTCAAAGGATTACCCTATAGACAACATAGGAATCCCTATAGGTTAAGAAAAAACACCTATAGGCCTAACGGAACCCCCTAAGGAAGCCACGCCAATATCTCAGCTAGGAAATCAGATATTGACTCCGGACCTTCTTTCTGATAAAAACACTAACTTCGACCCTAATATTAACCCAATAGATGTTAATATTAGTCCTCCTTCTTTAGTAGATTTATTAATTCGAGAAATCTGCTTTAAGGTACAGGAAAAGCTAAAGGAACACAACCCTATTAGCCCTAAACCTAAGACCTAGAAGCAAGCTATATCTAGCCCTTAGAAAAAGGAATGGATTAAGGCTACGTTTAGTGAATACAAACAGCTTCTAAAGGCTAGTACTTTTAAATTTATAGGGATAGACTAGATTCCTAAGGGCCAAAAAGTACTAAAAAATAGGCTTGTTTATAAGCTTAAAAAGGATAAAGAAAATAATCCTTTAAAATATAAGGCTTAACTTATTGCTAAGGGATTTATGCAAATCAAAGGTCTAGATTATGTTAAGACTTTTGCCGCCACAAGCATTCCCCTAGCTAGAGGATTTTACTAGCCCTAGCGGCTTAGAATAACTAGGAAATCGAAAAAGTCGATTTTATAGGGGCTTTTCTAAATAGCCACCTAAAGGAACAGATTTATATAGTTATTCCTAACGGATTCGTTAAATTCCTTAAGGCTAATCCAAAACTAGCTAAACTAGCTAGAAGCTTTGGCTATAAACCCTCTAAAGGCTAAGTAATTCTATTACTAAAGTCTCTATATAGCCTAAAGCAAAGCTCAAGGGAATAGCAATAAGCACTAACAGCTATGCTAAAATCCCTAGGATTTAACCCTCTTATCTCTGACCTAGCTATTTTCTTCAATTCTTCCACTAAGACCTTTATTATCATATATATAGATAATTGCCTTCTAATTAGACTGGATTTACCCTATATCTAAAGACTTAAAAAGGAACTTTATAAAGTCTATCTAATAGAAAATAGGGGGCCTGCTAAATTCTTCTTAGGGGTTTAAATTATTCAAGATAGGCCTAATAGAATACTAAAAATTTATTAATCTTAGTATATCTTAGAGGCTTTAAAACAATTTAATATGCTAGATAGTAAGCCTATTAGCATACCTCTTTAGCCAGGCGTTTTAGCTACCTAAACAATAAAGCCACTAATAGCTAGCGAATTAAAGCTTTATTAGTGCATTATAGGAACTATAATGTACTTAATGTTGCTTACAAGACCTAATGTAGCCTTTACGTTACAATGGTTATCAACCGCACTAGCTAATCCCTATATAGAGCATCTAAAAGCAGCTAAAAACCTGCTAAGATATCTATCTAGGACCTAATTCCTTACTATTATCTATAGGGGTAACCCTAAAGATAACCCTAAGGGATCTTTAAACCCTAAGGATAGTGCTACTAAGAGCCTAGTTAGATATTGCGATAGTGATTTTGCAGGAGATAAAAAGACCTTTAAATCAACCTATGCTTATCTATTTAAGCTAGCTAGTGGCCCTATTAGCTAGAAATTAAAGAAAGCTAGTATGATTGCGTTATTTACATTAGAAGCTAAATCTGACGCTATTTACGAGACCTTCCGGGAGCTACAGTGGCTCTAGGGTCTATTTAAGGAGCTAAAAACCCCTATTTCCCTCCCTATTCAGATATTCTGTGATAATTAAGGCGCTATAACCACCGCTTATAACCCTGCTTTATATAGCTATACTAAGCATACCTTGCTTAAATTCCACTATGTTAGGTAATAGGTATTAGCAGGTTTAGCTAAGATTAAATATCTAGATATAAGGTTAATGCCTGCAGATAGTCTTACAAAACCCCTTACAGGACCTCTTTATTAGGCTTTTATTAAGCTTCTAGGGCTTAATATTCACAAATAACTAACAACCAATAACTAATAAAATCCCTTTAATAGGGAACCAAAAACATCATTCAAAAGGGAGCTATATTTAACAATAGCTAGGAAGTTAAAAAGGGGCTTTTTTATCTTTTCCTGTTTTTCCCTTTTATTAATTTTATCTAGTTATTACTTTTACTAAAAGTTATTACTATTTATTTGCTTGCTACCCTATTGTAACTTTGTACGCTTTTAATTGCTTTTAACGTAATACTTTTATAGAGGGTGTTAAAAATAAGACCTATTTTTATAGCCCTTTTCTAGTTATAAGGTCTTGTTATTGCTTGCGTTGCTTGCAAGCCTAACAGCTGCACTGCAGCTGTTAACAGTTATGTGGTGAGCGTTAATAGTCACGTTGTAGCTGTTAACAGCTGCGACTAACTATGTGAATAACTAAGTTAATTAAATAACTAAGTTAAGTGGATGACTTACTAAGTCAATTATAGCTGCGTTGCAGCCATAACCCTAGCCATAATAACTAGACCGGATTAGGAAGGTAATATAACCTATACCTAATCTTTAACTGCGATTTTCTTAATAACTAGAGGTTGTATAAAAGTCTTACGTATAGCAAAATAAAGCTATAAAGTAGGGCTTTTAAATTTTACAAAGATATTTTTTAGTCAAAAATTTAGTGCATACGGGCATCTAGCTAATATAGTGGTAAGTTGATTTTTTAGTTTTTCTATACAAATGAATTTTGCGGAAAATCAAAAGTAGCCCCGGAGACCTAGCTAGTGACCTAGATCTACTAATATAGTTAGAGGGTCTATAAGAGGAAGACGAAAATTTTATCTTACTAGTTAGCTAGACCTCTTAACCAAATCAAGCCGCATTGCCCGTATAACGTCCCTAAAATCAATTATATTAATATATTAGCTATTGTAAAAGCTATCTAAATCGGAATTCAATAGTGATATTTGCCACAACCTTCTGTTACGTTTGCGTTAACCTAGTTTAACGTGGCGGCTCTATTAGTCCCCGACCGTAGAGTCTGCACCCGTATAGCTGTTGCCAGCTGGCATCAGCTCCCTACATTCCAATAGATAGTGCTATAAAGCATAAAGGCTAGTTAGCCACTAAGAATCTAGTAAAAGATTAGCTAAATAAGGGTAATTTTAAGGAGAAAGTAGCATATGTTTAAGGCATTAATATATAAGAGATTTAGGGGGCTATTATATTACTAGATCCTTACTAATCTAAGCTAAATAAACCTTTAGTGTAATTACTATAAAAGGCATAAGACTAAGATTTAGATTTATAAAGGTAAAGTAATAAGGTAAACTCCCTAGTAAAAGAAAAGGGAAAAGCTAGTCTATAGTTATATAGTAAGAAGGGCCTTCTAATATACTAAGACTAGGTAGTTATTCCCTAGGAGCCTATCTTATAATAGAAGCTCCTATAGCTATACTATAATAATTTACTAGTAGGTTACTTTAGGACTAAATGCACTCTTAAGCTCTTAAAGCGCTACTTCTAGTAGCTAGTAATAAGCGAGTTTATATTAGACTATGTTATAAGTTATAGTATATACTAATAGGTAGTAACGCAAAGATATTACCTATATAGATCTCTTAAATCCCTACTAATACTAAGGTAACTATAGGTAAAAATCTTAATAGATTTTATTATAGGCTTACCTATATTATAAATAACTAATTAAGTAACTAATATAATCCTAGTAATTACAGACTAATTTACTAAGTACTCTATTTTCCTCCTAGTTATCACGACTAAAGGCGTGGGAAGAGATAAATAGAGTGATGATAGGAGAATAAGGTTACTGCTATGTAGGTGATAGCTAGGGGTAGGTGCGTAAAGGTTTTAAACTCTAACCTCTCCCCTAAATAGGAGAGGTCCTTATTATATACCTTCTCCTTACGCCTACATAACTATTTAGCTACTAGGTCCTAGCGTATAAGTTATCTAGGGATCTGCCTCGCTTAAAGAGGCAGCCCTCTTATAATATCCCTTATGCCTTTATGCTCCTAATATAATACCCCCTATATATAATTATCCTTAATTATATAATAAACTACTACCTAGGGATAAGCACGCTACTTAGAAGCTTCTAAGACTATTCTTTAACCTTATAGTATAACGTAGGATTATTATAATCCCTTGCGCCTTAACGCGTTAGTAGAAAAATAAAACCTTAATAATGTTAGGTCCTAATTATTTTCTTACATAGCTGGCTTACTATTAATTGCTATTGCTTTGTAGCTTTAATACTAAGACCTAACTATACTTAGCTTTTACATAGCTAAATCCCCCTTATTAGATAACTTATATTAATTTTTATAATTAGATTAAATAGATAAGGTCCCTAGTCCTAATAATTTAGATAGCTTTATTTGTAAATCATCGCGGATTTATCCTAACTTTGCTATGTGCGTGTAGCTAGCTTATATTTCTAATAGTAGTAGCTATAACCGCGATTTTTCTGATTTATTAATTTATTATATATAGCTTATAAATCACTTAAGGGTTAGTTACTTCTTATAAAAGAGGCTAGTTTTCCCTCTTTCCTTATTATTTCTTTCTTTAATATCCTTATCTTAAATTTATAAGTTACCCTTACTAGCTTAATAGTAGCTTCTATGCTACTATTATTTAGTAGTCTTTAAATAATCCTTTCTTCCCTTAAATTTCTTTACTACTTTAGCACTACTAACTATTTACTAGCTTACTATATCTATTACTATATCTATCTTTACTAGTCCTATGCTTACTCTTACTACTAAGGTTTCTAAGAAATCCCCTTATAAACACATAAAAATAAGTAAATTAACTATATAAGTTTACTACTTAAGCATAGAGGTCTTACTACTAACTTAGTGCTAGTAATACTAAGATACCCTATTTATATTATGCTTAGTAAGCTACTATTTAGAAGATTACTTCCTAAGATAATAAAAGTACTAAGCCTTAATATATTATTAAAGGAAAAGCTACTTTAGAAAACTATAGTTACTCCTTAAGTATAACTATACTACTACCTTATTACTATCCTTAGCTAACTTACTTAGATAATTCTATAAAATATATATATTATATAAGAAATAATAAACTCTATATTAGTATATATTATCCTAAGCCTTAAAATAAGTTCTTTACTAATATACTACTAGTGCCCTAATAGAATTACCTAGCTTTATAAAAAGCTATTTAACTTAATTTAGTTTATTCCTAAAGGAATATACTTTTATACTAATATTATAAGTTTACCCTTATAAATATATAACTTAATAATTACTAACTTACTACTAGGCTCTTATTTATACTCTTTATAAACTTTATAATACTCTATTATCTTATAAAAACACTAATTAATATAGCTAGGTTAGATATACTTATTTTACTACTAATACTACTTATAAGGTAAAGGCTAATAAGCATACTATATTCTTATAATAACTTAATATTACTAACTTACTACTAGTTTATACTATTTATTACTTAACTCCCTATTTATATTAGGCCCTTAGAGGTCCTAGAAAAAATTTAAGCCTATACCTATAGGGATAAGGAATCTTCTAATAATAAAGCTAAAGTTATTATAGCTACTAATATCCCTATAGAGAAGTAGTAAGTAAATAGCTATTTAGATTATAATTTTAAAAATTAATACTATTATTAGACTTTACTCTCTTTAACCTATAGAAGTAACTTTATCTTTATAATTTAGCTATATAATTACTACTTATAATTATTAATAATATCTTTTAAAATAAAATCCCTCTTTAGTACCTATAAATTCTCTAAATTATTATAGTCTTTCTATTTTACTAGATATTTATAGTGTTTATTATTATACCTATATAAAATAATTCTCTTAACTTTAAATTCTTCTTTATTATCCTTAATATTATCTTATAATAAGAATATATTAACTATATTACTTAAGTATTTATAGAAAGGCTTAAGGCTTATAATATTAAAAATATTATATAAGTATATTCTAGCTAGTAACTATAATTAATATACTAAACTATAACTCCTAATCTCCTTTTTAATCTTATAAGGGCTTAGGTACTTTACTAAGAGCTTCTTACTAGGGTATTATAAATTAATATTCTTTATTAATAGTAAAATATAGTTACTTATATTAAATCTTATTAGCTTTCTTTTTAAATTATAATATTTCTTATACTAAGCTTATATATTACTTAGGAGCTACTTAATTATAGTATACTTATCTCTTAGCTTTTAGACTTTAGTCTTAGCTTAATTATTTATTAAAGGAATTTATATAATTACTTAATATAGCCCCCTTAGGTTATACCCTTATAGTGCCTTAGCTAGTATATAGCTATATATAGTATGCTTACTTATATTATAAGTAAATTATACTATTAGTAAATTATTAGCCTAATCTATTTACTTTATATAAGTAAAAGCCCTTAGATAATACTCTAAAACTTAATTTAAATATTCTATTTATCTATTTATTTATAAGTAAAATATAGTACTTAGTTATTACTTTATTATAATAAGGTAGTAAAATATTCTCTAAAACTTACTAATAAATATTAACCCTTAGTTTATAATAATACCTTTTAGGGTACTATAGTCTTTAAATATATATTCTAAAAACACTATTACTAGCCTATTACTAGTTAGTTTTATAAATATAGGAATATAAATACTATACTTTATAAAATAATTAATAATAACTAGGATTATATTATAGGTTTAATTTCTATTTTTTACTAGTAGTAATCCTATTATAAAGTCTATTAAGAGTTCCTAGAAGGGGTAATTAGGTATTAGTAAAGCTACTAACTTACTATAAGGTTTATATAACCTAAGCTTTAAAACTTAATAATTTATATAAGTACTTATAAATAACTTAGTATCTTTTTTTATTATTAGCTAATAGTATTAGTTTATAATTTAGTAAAGTATCTTACTAACTCCCTAATATCTAGTAGTAGGGTTATTATAAGTTAATAGTAAAATCTCTTTTCTTATTCCTATAGGAATAAAAACTTAGTCTTTAAATATTAATAGCTTAGAGGGCCTAATAGACTATATCTATAATATTCTAAAGTTATTACTTTCTAGTAGTAACTTTTACTATATAATAAAGGCATCCCTTTATTATACTTTAAATAATAAAACTTAAATTAGAGAATCTAAGCTTTCTTTAAATATAGTAAAGTTTAACTTTACTAAAGTTCTCCTAACTATTAAAATCCTAGCTATAATGTCTCTATAAGGGATTAGCTTATTTTATATGCCTAGACTTATAGGTAAAATATAATTAAATAATAAGCCTTATTAAGTATTAGTAGTTTTACTATATCTTATTACTTATTATTTACTATCCTTACTATAATTTCTCCTATAAGGAATCCTAGACTTATAGAGTCTAGTTAGTTATATAATAATTCTAAACGCTAGGTATTAGTAGTTTTACTATAATATTCTTACTATAAACTATCTAAAATCCCTACTATAATCCCTTTTATAAGGGATCCTAGACTTATAGGCTTTTCTAAAATATATTTAAGTTATGTTTTCTTAAAACACTAGATATTAGTAGTTCTATTATAGTGCCTCTATAACTTAATATTTAACTTACTAAATAATAAATAAATAAACCTTATAGTATTAGTAATTTTACTACTATATCCTTATTACTTTGCCTCTATAAACTTAAATAGAAATATAAGTAATTATAAGGACACTACCTTTGCTTTTTTCTCTTTATTAATATAATCTAACCTTCTTAATAGTGCCTTAGCTAGGTTTAATTTCCCTGCCCTATATATAATTATAAAATTTAATAAATAAAGCTTATCTAATACTATAACTTACTTATTACTTAGCTTTAGCTTTATAGCTAGGTACTTATAGTTAAGATAATTAGTTATAATAGTAATTAGATATATTAAATAAGCTAGATAGTGTCTCTAGGCCTAAAAAGCCTCTTAGATTACTAGAAGCTCTATATTTAGTATAATATAATAAAGTTCTATATTATTTAACTTTCTTAATATATATACTACTAGGTACTAGTAACCTAGCACTAATATTATAAGGACTACTCTAATAGCGTATTTTAATAAATTAGTCTTTACCCTTAAAGCTACTAGTAAATTAAAATAAACTAAAATTAGCGCTTTCTAGAATTACTACTAGAGTTCCCTAAACACTACTAACTTATAGGGCTCTAGCTTAAAGGTTACTAGCTAATCTCCCTAAGTTAATTAGTTAGTAAAATTATAATTTTACTATAGCTTTTAATAAAGTATTAGTAAAATCTAGTAAAACTAAGAAATAACTAAATATTAAGTATATTATAAGGTACTAGCTAGGTTATAATAGCCTTAATATAAGAAGGCTCTATTAAAATACCTTTTTCTATAATTATAAATCCTAAGAATTTAACCTTAGTATATAAAAATTTACACTTTATAAGGTTAATAAAAAGGCTAGCTTTATAAAGCTTATAAAGGACTTATTTAATATAACTCTTATATACTTTTATATTACTACTATAAATTAGAATATTATATAGGTAAATAATATAAATTAAATTAATAAGGCCCTTAAGGGCACTATTAATATATTCTTAGAAGGTTATAAGCATATTTATAAGCCTAAATAGTATTATAAGATACTTAAAGTAACTATATTTACACTAGAAGGCTATCTTTTACTTATCTCCCTTATAGATATATAGCTAGTAGTATATATCTTTAAGATCTAATTTAGTATAAACCTTTGCCCCCTTTAATTAATTTAAGATCTTAGTAATTAAAGGTAATAGTGCCTTATCTTTTATTATAATCTAATTTAAGCCCCTATAATCTATATAAAGCCTTAATTTACCTCCTTTCTTTAGAATAAATAAAATTAGGGCCTTAGCTAGGCTAATTAATCTTTAGATCTATCCTTTACACTATATACTAGCTAGGTACTCTTTAAGCACTTTTAGCTCTTTTTTAGCTAAACTATATATTAGCCCCTAAGGGAGTGTTTTCCTTCTTCTAACTTATTATATATATATAATTACCTAACTTAGGTAGTATACCTATAAGCTTATTAGAAAATATATCTTTAAACTCTATATATACCTCTAGTAACTTAGGCTTATAGTTCTCTTCTAGATTAAGTATTACTACCTTACTATTAGAGTTTATTAAGGTAATAAAACTTTTCTTCCTTATTATATAAGTATCTTATACCTTAATTATAGTTAGGCTATTATAAGTTAGGGCATTACTTACTATAGGGCTAATATCCTTATCTTTTTTATCCTTATTTAGTAGGTTCTTAAGCTTAATTAACGCTAAATAAAGTAAAAATACTATAGATAAGTGTTTTACTTCTCTTCTTACTTACTATGTTTCTAATATAAAGTTAAGGTAATCTTTTATAATAAGGTATTTCTATAGACTCTCTTTCTAAGATATAACTATAGGTTTATATACTCTAGCCTAGTCTATTCCTAGGATAAGGTTCTTAGGGGTATTTATAATATAGTAGTAAACTTAGTATATTTTTATATAGCCTATACTATCTTTTACTAAGATAACCTAATTTAAGATCCCTTAATATAAAATAAGGGTCTTAGCTACACTTTTAAGTAGCGTATTATCTTTCTATATATTAGCCTAATTTACCTTTAATAATAATTTTACGTATATAATTAATTCTATTACGCCTATATTAAGTAATATAGGCATTACTACCTATTTATAATCTTACTATAATAATATCTAAACTTTTATTCTTATATCCTTAGATAATTTGTTAGTAAGGGTATTATCCTAGGCTTAAGCAAAGCTAATTAGTATCTTATTTATATCTTACCTTACTACTTAGTTTCTATTATTCCTATATAATAGCATTATATAGCTTATACTCTTATAGATAGAATAATCTAGTTCTTTATATCTTAGTATAATATAACTAGGTTATTTATATTTAAAGCACACTATAGGGGATCTTATAGCTTCCTTACTACTTTATTATAGTGTGTTTACTATAGGTAAATTTAAGTATTACCTTTTTTATTTATAGTCTTATCTATAGTTATTACTTTAGTTACTATTCTAACCTATTTTTATTATAACTTTTGCTTTCTTTCCTTAACTAGCTAAATAAGTCTATATTACTAGGAACTCCTAGCTAAGTATTTGCTTCTTTATAGTATTATTTAGACTATTAATAAATATATAAATATAAAGTCTTATAGGGATTACTTTATGGAGTTTAGCCTTAGCTTTTATCTATATTTTTATAAATCCCTAGAATAACTAATAGTTTTCTTATCTAAGGGTTAGTAGTATTTTTATAGCTTTTAAGCACTATATATTCTTATTTATTATTCTAGTTTTTAGCTAATTTATAAACCTAGCCTAGGTATAGTCCTAGTAATTTATATAACTATTTATAGCTATATAATATATCTATTATTACTTTATATTCTTTACTAGGTAGCTACTAGTATAAGCTACCTTAGTAGTATTATTAATAAATATCTTATAATCTAAGGTAAAAGCTATATAAAGGTTTACTAAGAAATATTAAAGACTTTTATATAAATCTTCTTTATATACTAAAGTCTTTAGTTATATTTTTATAAGACTATAGTAATATAAGGTTATAGTAAGTTTAAAGCTTCTTAGTAAGTCTAAAAGTAGTATAATTATAAGTTCTTTAGTAAGGTTAGTAAGTCTAGTACTAGTACTTACTAATAAGATACTTACCTTAATTATATACTACTATTCCTATAGTTATAGAATTTTCTATCTTTTCTAAGCTCTTTATAGCTTAGTCTTAGCTTACTTAAGGATTTAGTTTAGCTTTACTTTACTATACTTAATTTCTCTATAATTATTATATTAGTTTATAGTAAGCTTCTTATTATTATTTTAATCTTTAGGAGTGCTATTTTTATTATTCCTATCTAGGCTATTAGACCCTAGGATTACACTATCTTAGTGTCTTATATTATTACCTAAGTATAGTACACTAGCTATATAGTTACTATATATAGTAAATTATATAGCTATCCTATTTAATTCTAATATTATAATTTATAACTAATAGTCTATTTACCCTAAAGGGTTTAAGAGTTTAATTTATTATAACTAAAGGTATAGGAAAAGATAAATAAAGTAATAATAGGAGAATAAGGTTATTACTATAAAGGTAATAGCTAGGGGTAGGTATATAAAGGTTTTAAACTCTAACCTCTCCCTAAATAGGAGAGGTCCTTATTATATACCTTCTCCTCGCGCCTACGTGACTATCTAGCTACTAAGTCCTAGCGCACGAGTTATCTAGGGATTTGCCTCGCTTAGAGAGGCAGCCCTCTTATAATGCCCCTCATGCCTTTGTGCTCCTAACACCTAGGTAGATTTAAGTTTACTATTAAAGATAATCACAAGTTTAACTATAAGATTATTATTAACATTATGTAGATTAATAATTAACTAGTTCTTTACGTTATTAATTTAGTAACTTCTTTCTAAGTAGCCTAGTTTCTTAATCTAAATAAAAAGAAGGCCTGTAATATTTAAAATACCCTATGTGAATACTAGATTAATATATATCTAGGCCCTCTAGATTAAATTATTTATAATACTAGAAAGAATTTTGCGTTAGTAAATTTTAAGCACTACGTGCGTTTACTATTAATTAAGATTAATAAAGTCCTTATTAAAGCTTATAATAGCATTAGAAAGGTTAAGCAATATTATAAACTATTAAGGCATGCCTATAATATTATTATAGACTTAATAGTTAAGGAGCTTATACCTAAGTAGTATCTCTAAATAGCTATTAAGGCTATTAATAATTTAGTAAGACTAAATAGTCTTATGCTTACCCTTTTGTCTTTAAAGTATATCTATAAATAACTAATAAATTACTACTAAGTATATTAGTTATTTAATAAGCTATAGTAATCTATAAAGCTACTAATAAAGTCTAATAATTCCTAGCAAAGCAGTAAGTTTATAATGCCCTATAGACTTATAATAGCCTAAATACTCTACCTATATATAAGCTTTTACTTTAATTAGATATGCGTATTTAGAGAGAGAAAGATAGCTAGTATAGCCCTTATAAGCTTATAGGGACTAATAGCAAGACTTATATTCTTTAAATGCCTTATAGACTAACTAAATTTAGATTAATAGTAGTTAAGCTATATTATTAGAATCCTTACTATATTAAAAAGAATTATAAACGTAAAGAGTAAGCCTAAGAATTAGCATATAATATACTAGTTAAAGAGAAAGTTCTATAAGCTATTAAAGAGACTACTTAAGCAAAAGGAATTCCATAGGTTAAGAGAAAACACAAAAGACTATATAAGAAGCTTATAGTAAAATTTAACCTTAAAAAAGGCAAAGCTATTGTGTGGCCTGAATCGCGCGCCCAGAAACACACGCGTTCGCGATAATAGCATTAGGGGTCACAGGGATAATCATCACACTAAGGGATAATGACATTAGTTATGTAAGCTAGGGATTAAATAGTCTATAAAGGGATTACTTCTGACTAGGCTTCTAGAGCTCATTACGCATATTAGATATGGAGTTTTTATGCCTAGCTTTACTATGGCTTATTATTGTGTTTTAAGATAAGATAAATTAATAAGATTATTATTACCCGCACCGATTTAACCGTTAGGTCACTTCTAATCTATTAGACTATTTAATCTAGATTATCTCTATCTTATAGAGATAATCTAGCCTTATAATAGGTCGCTATAGTTAAGCTTCTTAACCCCCTTTAATATGTGTAGACGTTAAAGCTACCTATGCGTGTGGGCTAGTATTATGTCTTTTAGGGTATTGTTTTTTACTTAATAAAACTAGTAGAGAAACGAGTTTTTAATCCCCTAGGACTATTCCACTCTGGTTATTTCTTAGCCTTAGTTAAGATTAATTAGAAGCAATCCTTTAATACCCTTTAGCTATTACTAACCTAGACTATAAGAAGATCCCTTTATCTTATTTTCCCTATAATAAGCTATAAACTAAGAGTCTAGACCTAACTTATAAGATAGCTAGGGTATTAAAATAAAAGCAGCTAAACTAGCTAAACATAATAAGATAAGGAGGATTAGGCAAAAGGAAGCGTATTATATGTATATATAGGTAGAAAAGCTAGCTAGCTTAGAAGGGTACTCTATGAATACTTACTAAGTTATTAATCCCTTACTAGTCACCTCTAAATATAAGTCTATAATATAGAAAACGCAGCTAAACGTTCTAAGCTAGTAGGACATATAGTCTAGTGTTTTAGACTATTTAATCTTAGGGCCTATTATCTATTTTGCTATTATTTAGCTAATTATTAGGATCTTATAGTTAATTATAAAAAGCTATATAGTTATCCTAGTAGCCTTTACTTATAGTTTATTTATTACTACTAATACTACCCTTTAAAAGTCTTCCTAAAGGAAGCACTAGATATTATAAAGATATTTATTTAAATGTAAGTAGCTATCTCTCTCTAAGATTAATTAAAAGAACACTTATCCTACTCTATGCCTAGTTATATCCTAACTTATTCTTAATAAACTAGTAAAGTAGGATTAAGTAAGCTATTAACTAGTTAATAAGACCTTAGGGACACTCCTTTGCTAAGTACTCTAACTACTAGTTAGGGACTATCTAATCCTAAGATAGTAATTAGCCTAACCTAAACTAGGTTTAAAGACTACTTAGGAAAAACCTAATAATATTAGTAAGATACCTAAGGCCCTTAGAGGCCTTAATATAGAATCTTTTACAAAGCTCCTTAGAGAAATAATAGTATAGTAAACCTTATTAATCACTATATAGAATAGATATAATGTTTAGTAGTTTACTAGTAAAAATATATCTAACTTCCTTAAGGACTTTAAAGCAAAGATAAAGGTAATAGGCATACCTAAGATAGACTAGTATAAGATGCTTAAATAGGATATTAACCTAAAGCTTTAATAGGTAGTTAAGATACTAATTATATTATAAACCTAGAAGGAGTCTAAGGAGGAGATACTTCTCTAGTATAATGCCACTAGTTAGGATTAAATAGAAAACGCTTATAGATAGCTTAAAGATCTTAATTTAATATAACTAAAGTCTATTTAGGATACCTATTACTAGCTATAGAAGCATTAAGCTCTAATATCTATTATTAACCTAACTAGATAGAAAACCACTATAAGCTAATTAAACTATATCTATAAAGCACTCCTAGATTATTTAATCTTAAGCTTTATAGATTATAAAGGGCTTACCTATAAAGAAGTCCTTATTATAGAATATAAACCTCTCTAGACAGAGCTTAATATACACATTTATACGCGCCTAGAACTCTAAAATAGGGGTTTAGAAGGTTTTAATATAGTAAAGCTTTCTTTAGATAATTAGGAATCTAGCCTTATAAATTAGAGATTATTTAATCTAAGGGTTTTTAATAAGTAGTAAACTTCTTAAAGAAATTATTTAGTATAGGATAATTCTTTAGGAAGGGATAGTAAACCTAGATTCTATAAAAAAGGGATAGGAAATAGGATAGTAGCTAAGCAGTTAGATTATTAAGATTAAATAGATAACCTAATAAAATAATTAGCTAACCTAAAGATTATATTTGTAAAATAAGTAGGTAAGGAAATTAATATTATAAAATAGCTTAAGGCTAAATATAGCACTACCTAGCGGTAATAAAGGCAGCTTTACTAAATAAACTACATAGGACTATATAATTATAATAAGAATAACCATATCTTTAATCTAAATGCGATTTTAGGAAGGGGCTATTAGTTAAATAAATGCCACTACTATAATAATAATGCTTATTTAGCTATAAGATATAAGATCCTTAAGTTTAATAAGATATTAAAATTTATAGTCTATAATCTAATAGTCTGTATCCTAGTAATTAGGGATAATCTAAAGTATTAGATTATACCCCTAGTCTTACTCTTAAAATTTCTCTAAATTAGTAGCTATATATATAGGCTAGCTATGTTTTAGGTTAAGTATTTTAAAGACTATAAGATTACCTATATAATACCTAGGATTAAGGAATATAGACTAAGTAGAGGTATAAGTTAGGAAATAATAATAGAAGAATAAGATATCTTTAAGAGAATAGAAGGCTAGTTTAATCTAGTAATATACTAACTAGAGAGAGAAGTTAAGGTAATAATCCTAAAGAGGGAATTAATAGGTATAGTCTTAATTATCTAATTTAAGAAGGTAAGCGTAGAAGATAAAGGTAAAGAAAGCGCTATTATAAAAGTATTAGCTATTAGA
The DNA here is from genome assembly GCA_021950295.1 of Epichloe scottii. NCBI lineage: Eukaryota > Fungi > Ascomycota > Sordariomycetes > Hypocreales > Clavicipitaceae > Epichloe > Epichloe scottii. The sequence goes on from CP083245.1 coordinate 3,642,998, forward strand.
GAAAGATTAGCAAAATGCCTAAGGGTTAAGGAAGTTAAGAATAATAACACTAAAAATCGCTAAAGTTAAAGCTAACCTATCTAGGAGAACCTAGCTATAGGTAAAGGCAATAAGGATTAGTTAAATAAAGTTAGGCAATAGATTCTAGATTAATTATATAATAAGGTCTTCTAAAAGAAGCTTAGTATCCCTTTCTAAGATATTTGCTATATAATACTAATATTAGCTAAAGCAGTTAGTAATGAATATCTTATAAGAGCAAAAGGCATTAAAGATATCTAATACTATAATAGGAACTTATTAGGACTAGTCTTTTCTTTGTTAAAAGCGTTTAGTCTAAGAAAGAACCTAAGACTATTTAATCTAGACTAGTAGATTAATAGTGTTACTTAGATAATATAGAAGACAATTAAGGAGAATAAGAAAAACAAAGCCGCGATTAAGAAAGCTTTACTACCTATAATGCCTCCACTAGAAATTAATATAGCCTTATAGGAATGAATTTAGGAGAGGCTAGGAATAAGAAGCTTAATTACTAAGACCTATTAGGAACTAATTAATCTAAATAAGAAGACTTTTATGCTTAATATAATAATAAAACTATAAGCTACTATTAATAATCTATAGGAGTTACTATACCTATAGGTTTAACTAGATAACCCTAAAGGAGAGCTACTATAAGGACTTATTAATATAGGAGTATAAGGAAACGTAATCTTAGAAAGCATAGTAAAATAACTTAGATTAAAGATCTATCTAATAGACGCTATAAATACCTTATCTTACTTATTACACTAGATTAAGATAATTAGGGAGGTTTAGATAAGGCTATACCTAGGAAATATCTAGATACCCACCACTTTCTACATTAGCCTAGACTTAGTTTATATTACCTTAATCCTAGGAATGCCCTTCTTTAGGATATACTAGATATAATTTAACTACTTACGCAGCAGGGAGCTCTATGCCTAGTGTTAATTTAGTAATATAGTTATTATATTAAGAGTTATAGGAAGTATTTAGTAGTAATACACTAATAAACCACTAGTATAGTAACCCACTATTAACACTATTATATTTAGCTACCTAGTAGTAGAACCAGAAGCCTTAGGAACCTTAGAAGAAGATTAAATATTTTAAGAAGAAATAAAGAAGATATTAGAAGATAGTAAGGAACTTATCCCTATCTTAATAAAGGAAGGAACTAAGATTTTCTATATAGTTATTAAAGATATAATAATTAATTATACTAAGTAACTTAAGGCGGTTATAGAGGATTTTTAACCCTAGCGAAAGCTAGAACTACCTAATCTAATAATTAATATAATATATAAATAAAAAGCCTAGAAGATTTACCCTTATAATAATATGCCCTTTAATAGATTAACCCCTAAAGGAGATCTAAAGTAAAAGTTAAAGAAATAGGAAGAAGCAAAGTTATAACTTAATATATCTAGGAAATATAATAAGTATATTACTAGGAGATTTAGCGCAAACCCTTAAGGTTTTAGAATAACCTAGGAATAATTAGATTAAATAGTTAAAGGGATATAAGAATATTTAATACTAGAAGAAGTTAATATTTTTAAGGAAATTCTCTATAACTAAGAAGCAGCGCTAGAATAGGACTTATTAGAGTGTAGAAAAGTTAACCTACTAGTTATACCACTATAAGTTATTAAGATTATTAAATATAAGGCATAGTAGGTAGGTTTAATCCTAATACCTCTTAGGTTATAAGGGAAGCTAGTTAATCTTTTAAAGAAAAAGCTAAAGTATAGTTATTTAGAGGAGAGCTATAGTTCCTATAGGAATCTATATTTCCTTATTATAAAAAAGGATAGTAGAATTTATTTAATCTTATTAGTAATAAAATATAATAAAGTTATAATATAGGATATACTTAGCTCTTAAGGAGCTAAAGTGTTTAGCAAAAGCTTTATAATATATAAGATCCTGTTTATTATTAATTTATTATTAGGATATAATTAGGTTAAATTAGCTAAGAGAAGTTAGGATATAATAATAATTTTAACTATAGTTAGACTTTTATAACTCTATTAGCTACTATAGGGAGCTACTAACTTAGTGGCTTAGTTTATTAGGATTATTAGGAGAGTATTATTTAACTTAATTCCCTAAATTTATATACCTTTCCTAGATAATATTGCTATCTAAGGTCTAACTATAATATATAATAATAAGGAAATTATACTAGGAGTATAAAGGTATATAATAGAGTATTTAATTAATATTAATAAAGTCTTAGTTAATATTAAGCTTTCTAGTTATATAGCCTTAGTAGTTAAATTAAAGTTTTATTAGAAGTTAGCAAAAATTATGGGATTTATATATAATATAAATAGAAGGAAACTAACCAAAGTAAAGATAATTAAGATCTTAGACTAGGAGGTATGTTAAGATTAATTAGATATATAGTCTTTTATTAGATTAATAGGAGTTTATTATATATAGGTAGAATATTATACGTAGAAAGTAAGGCTATTAGTAATCTTACTAAAGAAAGAGAGTAAATAGATATAGGGGCTAGATTAGTAAGAAGCTATAGATATCCTTAAGAAAGCAGTAATAATAGTACTAATTCTTATTTTACTTAATCTAGGACTAGGCTTTAGAGAAATTATTCTAATAGTTAATATAAGCTTAATTAGATAGGGAGCTACATTATTATAAATTATTAATAGTAAATAACATCCTATTTAATATAAAAGTAATACTTAGAACACTACTAAATCTAAGTATAACGCTATAAAGTAAGAATACTAAGCAGTGGTTTATATATTAAGATAACTATAAATATATCTATATAGAGTTCTATTTACTTTAGAGATAGATTTATAGGTCCTTATATATTAAATTAATAGTGCTATTAATAATATACCTAGGGCACTTATTACCTAATAGATTAGCTATATTCTACTCTTTAATTTTACTATATAATATATACCTAGAGAGAAAAACTAAATTACTAACGCCTTATTAAGGAAGGGCCTTAGAGCTTTAGATTAATTAGACTAGGTAGTTAAAGAGGATATTAAAGATTTTATTAATCTCTACCTTAATAATATTACTATAGGTAAAGAAAATAAAAAGAGCTACTTAGAGGAGATATAATAGGTAATTAATTTCCTATTAACTTTTTAAAGACTACTTAATCTTAGTATAAAGGACTATAGGAAACTATATAATAAGGCTAAGAAGTTCTACTTAGAAAAAGGATATCTCTAGAAAAGGCTAATAGGAATTATAAAGGGACCTATACTAGTAGTAGATATACCTAAGTAATAATAGATAATTATTAAGGCTATTTATAAAGAACTTAAATATAAAGGCATTAAGGTAGTCTTCTAGGTAATAAGATTAAGGTACTAGTAGAAGGGACTATAGAATATAGCCTAGGAGATAATAGCTTACTATAAAATATGCTAAAAGTTTACACTATAGCGCCTATAAGAGCTTTCTATACTAGTTACACTAGGAAACCTAATAAGTAAGATTTATATTAATACTTAGCACCTACTAATTAATTATAGATATAAGTATCTATTAGAAGCTAGGTATAACCTTACTAGTTAGGTAGAGGCTACTCTAGTTAAGAACGCTACTATATTAGCAATTAGGAAGTTTCTCTTCTCTCTAATTAGTAGGTTTAGGCTCTTCTAATTTATTATCTATAATAGAGGACCTAAAATACGCGGGAACCTTAAGGAAGCACTTATAAATATTAGCATTACTAGAATCTAAATATCTAGGTATAACCTAAAGGCAAATTCCCCTATTAAAGTTAGATATTAGTCTCTTATATCTACCCTAGCAAAGTTAGGCAGATTAGATAGATAATAGTTTAAGCGCCTTAATAAGGCTCTTCTTATAGATTACACTACTGTTTATAAATTACATAGAAAGTCCGCATTTTATTTAATCTATAGATAGGAGCTAATACTACCTTTAGAAGTTGAATTTCTAACTTAGAGACTAATTAATTAGGACGTAATTATAGGTAGTTAAGACTTATTTAAAGTATAGGTTTAGATACTTAAATAAAAAGCAAAAGACATTAAAAAAGCAAGAATAAAGGTATTTAAATTTAGATAGTAACTTATAAAATAAACTAATAAGAACTAGGCTACTTTAATTAGAAAAGATTAATTAAAACCTAGGGATCTTATCTTAGTATATAATATCTAATAGAATATTAATATATCTATAATATAGAAGCTTATAATAAGGTAGAATAGACCCTTTTAAATTTATAAGCGCGCGCTAATCTCTAGAGCCTACTATTTATAGACACTAGATAGTATTAAACTTATAAAGATAATCTTAGGGGACTATATTAAGAAATTCCTTCTAGATCTAAAAGGATAGTAGACTTCTACTATAGATAAATAGCTTTACGCTCCTTAACGCAACTGGGTAGAAGAGGTAATTAGTAATAACTATAATAAGGAGGTTTTAAGCATTATACTATTAATAGCTTAACATAATATATTAGATTAAATAATTAATAATAAGAGCACCTACTATTAGGAAGGGATAAGTAAGGAAAGGCTAGTGCTTAGGGATAATAAAGTTAAACTTCTACCCTAATAGTACCTATACTATAAGATTAAAGTTAGGTTGCCTTAATTAATAATTAAATAGCATTAAGAATATAAGGTCTATCCCCTAACTCTTTAATAATATACCTACTAGAAGCTATTTTAACTTTTATTTTATTTATACTTTGCTTTTATTTTTAAGAAAAGATTAGGTTTTATTTTTAAACGCTATAGATTAAGTAATTATAGTATAGTTCTAGGAGCTAAGTTACTAGTTTTCTTATTTATTTCCCTAAATTAAAAGATATTATGTATTTTTCCTTTATTATAAACTATCTAGAAAGGGGGAGGCATATCTATTTCTAGGTAAGGGGAATTCTTAAAGTTAATACTAGTTAGATTAAGGGGAATTGCCTTAGCTACCTTAGCAGTCTATTCTTTACCTAAGAATAGTGCTAGAGCCCTTTCTCTTAAGGATCTAGGCTAATACCTAGAAGTAAAGCGCTATTTATAGCTTATAGTATAGGAGCTATTCTAGATATAATTGCTATAGGCACCCTTAAGGACACCTAGAATTAATATATAACTATAGAATAGGAAGTATATATGCTTATTAAAGAAGTTAATGTATTATATATATAAGTTTAAGCAGTTAGAATAAAAGACACTATTTAATCTACTATATATAGAGATAAGTAAAGCCTAGTAATACTTAGGATATTATAAAAGAGTGTGTAGAAAATACCTATTAGGATAAGCTATTTTAGCTAGAATAAGGACTTAATATTAATAACCGTTTTTAACTACTAAAGCTAATACACTTTCTTTCTTAGTATAGCTTCTAATAAAGTCCTTTACTAAGTTTATTTTCTTTATTACCTTAAGGAGATAAGAAGGTGCCCCCTTTAGAATATTATCTATAGGTTAAAGGATAATTTTAGTGTATAAGGGAACGCCACTATTACTAATATTAATGCTACTATAAACCTAGAATATAAAGAGAAACTTAAACTATAAAAACAAAACTATTAGCTAGTGGTCTAGTATAAGATTAAATAATGCCTAAGCCTATATAATCTTTACTAATATAGGAGGGGTAGATCTCTATATAATTAGACTAGTTAATAGTCTTAGTTACTATAAGTTCTGCCTCTAAGACACTAGCCCTAATAATAGCGGTAACATTAGGAAGCCTTTAATAGGTTATATTAAGAGAATTAGCTATAATTAAATAGTTAAAGGAAAGAGAAATAAAGGTTTATAAAAAATAGGATAGAGAGGAAAAGAGAGGGTTTAAATACCTTAATTCATAACTATTCCTTAATAATAGGTGTTAATAACTAACAGATAGGTAGCCCTAATAACTAATAAGGATAACAAAGAAGTTTAATTTATAGGATTTATCTAATCCTTATAACCATTGCCTAATAGCGGGTATTAGTAACCATTAGTTATAAAAGGGAATGTAGCTATAGATAGCCACTGCTAACTAACTACATAACCACTAAGAGCTATAAGAATAAGGCTTAGGTTATAAGAACCATTTAATCTTGCCTACTTCTTATATTATTATACTCTTCTTTAGTTATTAAAGCCTTCCTTTCTTAAGTTCTTCTTATATCCTACCTCTCCTCTTATTATAATTACTTTATCTCCTAAAAGTAACTACTATCCTTTCCCTTACCACTCTTATATACATACCTATATATTCTATTTAATTATGCCTTATTATAGCGGAATATAAGGAATCTAAGGTATCTAATAATGCCTACACTAAAGTGAATAGCAAGACTATTATGTACTTTATAAATAAGAGGTGCCTAATAATATACTATATTTATGTTTTAATATATAGAATAGAAGGATCTTTCTTTAGGGAAGAGGAAGAAGGCACTATTAGACTTAACCTAGTTAATCTCTATAGATAGTAGCCACTATTATTCTATCTAAGGCGGGACTAGCTATAGCTCTTACTAAGATTTAAAATACACTAAGATAGTAATAACTTTAATAAAGTTACGCTAATTAGGCCTAGTTAGACACCCTTAACTTAGTAATAATATTCTATAGACATTTATAGGTTCTTAAGAAAGGCCTATAAGACCCTAAATAAGGACTAGCTTAATTAGTTTAAGCTATTTGCTATAGGGAGGATTATTATATAAGGACTAGAGGTAATAGTAGCTATACTACCTTAAGCATTTAAACTACACGCTATAGAGAATTTTAATATAGATACTTTATAGTAATTAATTAGTTTAAAGGTAGGAAGGCTTTATTTCTCCTACTAGCTAGTTAACATTACTTATAGCTTATAGTATAACCTAGTTAACCTTTACTTATATATAAGCTATTAATATATTATAGTGGGATTTGCTTTCTTTATAAACTATTAGACCTACTTTCTATTTAATTAGAAATAAGGGTATTTTTACTACTTTAACACTATAGGAGAAGGCTAAATTAAGTGGTTTATTAACTTTATAGGTAGCTAGGGATAAATTATATAACTTTTAAATTACCTATATGATTTTAAAGTAATTATAGTCCTAGCTATAGAGTAAAAGGGAAATTAGGAGTGTAGGTATACTTACCTAGGATTCCTTCTTTAAATAATTTATTACTAAGTTAGTTATTAAGCACTTAATCTCCTTATAGAGAACTAGAACACGCTAAACTAATATAGCATTAAGTTTAAATAACTATATGCATTTAGCAGGGATTTATATATTAGGCGCTAATTTAAGCTTTATCTTAGGGACTAGATAATATCTAATAATATCCTAGACCTAAGATATAGCTATATAAAAGCCCTTAAAAGAACTCTATAAGTCCTATATAATATAGTAGCAAATAAGCTTATAATAGGGGATTAGTTACCTAGGGAATTATCTTACTAAAAAGACTTTAACCTTTAATATTTAGTGTATAATATAATAATACGCTAGATGCCTTGCTTTACCACTTAAATAATTAGCAGAGGATTGCTAGTAAGTATAGTAGTTATAGCCTAGAAGCATAAGACTAGTAATAATAATTACCTAATTAAATAGTATACTAAGATAGTATAAGTTAATAGACTTTGTGTTTAGGATTTCTAGTAGCCTATAGCTTATGTTTTTATAAATAATCCTAAAGTCTTTAATATTAGTATTTAAGAACTACTATAGGAATAGGAATAATAGATATAGTAGGAACTTAACGCTAAATAATAATAAGGAGCTACTAGTAGCTAAGGATTAAATAAAGAGGTAGGATTTTAAGTATTATAAGAGTCTTTATTAGGACTATCTTCTACTTCTAGTTATAATAAGATACTATAGTCTTTAGTTACTTAGCTTAAAGCACTCTATAAGGCATAATAGGATTAAATGCGTAGTACCCTAGAATAAAGCACCTAATCTTAGTAAGCTATAACTTATAAATTATTTTAAATAGACATTAAGGACTAGCTAAGGTTAGTATAAATTTATAGAGTTATTAGGCAAAACTAAGTAAGCGGATATTAAGCCTTAATAGATTAAGTAGATAAAGAGGTTATACGCTAACCTCTTAGAGACACTAGATAAGCTATAACTATTAATCTACTTCCTTTCCTTAAAGTATAGAATATAGTGTAAAGGAAAACCATAGCTTAATTACTAATATTATCTACCTATATATTAGTAGTGCCACTAGGGCTAGTTTCTTAAGGAATATAGGTAAGCATTATTAACGCTTATTAGTAAGAGAGATAATAAGCCTTAGGATTAATTAATTAGCGGGTAAACCGTAAGTAAAGGGCTACTTAGCGAGATTCTAAACGCCTAGCTCTTTATATACCCTTGCTAATATTGCCTACTAATTATTTATATACACTAAAGACGCTAAAGCTCTCTAGAGAGATAAGGAACTTAGGACTATAATTAGGGAGGATTACTTTATTTTTCTTTCTTTCTTTTCTTATTTTTCTCTTCTTTTCTTTCCCCTTTACTATAGGAAGTCTTTCCCTATAGATAGATTAAATAGTAGCTCCCCTTACACATAAGCTATAGTCCGCTAATCTTACTTTATATCCTATTTGTTTTTAGTCTATATATAGTTAGGGTTAACTAGTGCACACCTAGGGAGGTATTATATGGCCTAAATTACGCGCCTAGAAACACACGCGTTTATAATAATAGCATTAGGGGTTATAGGGATAATTATTACACTAAGGGATAATAATATTAGTTATATAAGCTAGGGATTAAATAGTCTATAAAGGGATTACTTCTAACTAGGCTTCTAGAGCTTATTACACACATTAGATATAGAGTTTTTATACCTAGCTTTGCTATAGCTTATTATTGTGTTTTAAGATAAGATAAATTAATAAGATTATTATCACCCGCACTAATTCGACCGTTAGGTTACTTCTAATCCGTTAGACCATTTAATCTAGATTATCTCTATCTTATAGAGATAATCTAGCCTTATAATAGGTCGCTGTAGTTAAGCTTCTTGACCCCCTTTGACGTGCGCAGACGTCAAAGCTACCTACGCGTGTGGGCTAGCATCGTGTCTTTTAGGGTGTTGTTTTCCGCTTGACAAACTATATAGGAATAAAACATATTATTATTCCTTATAAATAAAGATTAAGAAAAAGCCTTAATAGAGAAGCTTATAGCTACTAGAGAACTTTAAGAGGTATTCCTTACTATAAAAGAAAAAGCTAACTAAAATCTAGCCCTTTAGTTACACTAAGAAGGAAAATAATAATACTAGGCAAGCCTTTTAAGTAGTTAGATTAAGCTAAGGTTAATACTTTATAAGCCTATAATATTTTTAAATTTATAATATTTAATCCTACTAAGTATAGCAAAGAAAGGCTCTTTAATTCCTATATAGTTTATAAGATTAAAGGTAAAGGAACTACTATACTATATAAGAAATTATAACTTATAATTTAAGGGTATAATAATAAAGGGAAGGAGTTTATCCTAACCTAATTACCTATAATATAGTAATTAAGTTAATAATTAATTATTATAATAGCACCCTTATTAAAGTTAAAAGGAATTATTATATAGATCCAAGATATTATTTAAGCATATATATAGTTAAATATAAGGCTTAAACGCCTAATTATTACTATATTACTAAGTTAGATTACCTATCTCTTTCTAGAAGGCATAATTATAAAGGTAATAAAACTACTATATAGAATTATAAAAGTAAGAATATATTAGTAAGTAACTTACTTTTACTACTATAAAGAAAATCTTAAGATAATAACTTTAACCTATAATCTATACTTATTAATAGTAAATTTAAGTAATAATAACTTCCTTAGTGTAGTTAGAATATAGACTAATAATACACTAAGTCTAAGTAATTATAACTTCTTTTAACTAGAAGAAAAAGAGCTTTAAAAGCGAAATTCTTAGCAAAGCTAAAGCAAACCCTTTTAGCTAAGAATCCCCTTATCTTTAATAGTTATATCCTCTTCTAAAATGCTAATAATTTAATAGAGCTATAGCAGAAGTGTTAGAGTAAGAAAATTAGGTAAATTAAGCCTAACTTACCCACTATAAAACAAGATTACATTAAATAATAAGCTTAAGGGAGTTATATTATAATAGTATATTAACTAGAGGCACTCTATAATCTTTTTATTATAGTATAGCACTAAGAACCTTTAGCTAATAATATATCTTAATTAAATAAACGCCTTAAGTAGTAGATTTACTATTAAGAATAAGGGATACACTATATCCTACTAGATCTTAAGAAAGCAAAGTTATTTATATTTATAGATAAATCCCTTGCTAATAATAAAGATCTAAGTTTATAAATTATTTATATTATTATTATTAGTAATAAGGAAGAGTAAGAGAACGCTTTTAAACTATAAGGCAATATTATTATATATAGCTTAATAAAGAGTAAACGTATAACTTATAGCGCCCTTACTTCTAAATTATATATAATAGTATAAGGCGCTAATATAGCCTTTATAATTACTATAACCCTAAATATAATCATAGATTACCTCAAGATTAATTAGATTTTAATAATTATTTATATAGACTCTCTTTTATTATATAAATGCCTTATAAAGCTAGGCACTATAAAGGAGAAGCGCTTAATAATTAATATTATAGCCCTTAGGTAGTTATATAAGCGCTAGGAGATCTACAAAGTTTAATAGATTAATAGTAATAATAATCCCACTAATGTAATAATAAAGGTATTACTAAATAAGACCCTTAAGACCTTAACTTAAATAAAGCTATAATTTAGGTTAAAGGCTAGGTAAAGAGGCTAGAGACTAGATAAGCTAGATAAAAATCCGGCTTTAGCCTAACTATTAGCTAAGCTAATAAGAGGCCTGTATTTAAACCTTTAGATTCACTTATATTTACTTTAATTTTTATTGCGTTTTTAAAGCTTTTAAAGCTTCTAATCCCTTTTATTTAAATTTTCCTTCTAACCTCTCTTTAAATTATTATTAACTAATAAGAACCTAAATTTAACATTCTAACCCACTTATCCTTTAATAGGCTTATTTTATTTTTATACTTACTTTTTCCTTCTTTTAATTATATATTCACTTTGCCTCACTTTCTTTCTAAAAGAGAAGTTACTAGTATTATAATAACTAGGTTAACATTAGTTAACCACAAGGAAAGTAAAGCATTCGCACGCGGGGCTACGTTATAATTAGCCACATATGTAAGCGAGTCATGTAACCCGCAATTCCCCTTAAAACCTTTGGCCACGTAGCCCCTTAGCTAGTAATAACAATTAACTATCATATACCTTAACAGACCTCTTATTACACTAGTGCTTTATATTCCACCTTAGTGATACTAACAACTATACTTTATAAAATAATTAATAATAACTAGGATTATATTATAAGTCTAATTTCTATTCTTTACTAGTAGTAATCCTATTATAAAGTCTATTAAGAGTTCTAAAAAAGGGTAATTAAGTACTAATAAAGCTACTAACTTACTATAAAGTTTATATAACCTAGGCTTTAAAACTTAATAATTTATATAAGTGCTTATATATAACTTAGTGTCTTTTTTTATTATTAGCTAATAGTATTAGTTTATAATTTAGTAAAGTATCTTACTAACTCCCTAATATCTAGTAGTAGGGTTATTATAGGTTAATAGTAAAATCTCTTTTCTTATTTTTATAGGAATAAAAACTTAGTCTTTAAATATTAATAGCTTAGAGGGCCTAATAGACTATATTTATAATATTCTAAAGTTACTACTTTTTAGTAGTAACTTTTACTATATAATAAAGGTATCCCTTTATTATACTTTAAATAATAAAACTTAGATTAGAGAATCTAAGCCTTCTTTAAATATAGTAAAGTTTAACTTTATAGAGGTTTTCCTAACTATTAAAATCCTAGCTATAATATCTCTATAAGGGATTAGCTTATTTTATATGCCTAGACTTATAGGTAAAATATAATTAAATAATAAGCCTTATTAAGTATTAGTAGTTTTACTATAACTATTTTACTACTTATTATTTACTATCCTTACTATAATTTCTCCTATAAGGAATCCTAGACTTATAAGATTTAGTTAGCTATATAATAATTCTAAATACTAGGTATTAGTAGTTTTACTATAATATTTTTATTATAAACTATCTAAAATCCTTACTATAATCCCTTCTATAAGGGATCCTAGACTTATAGGCTTTTCTAAAATATATTTAAGTTATGTTTTCTTAAAACACTAAATATTAGTAATTCTATTATAGCGCCTCTATAACTTAATTCTTAACTTACTAAATAATAAATAAATAGACCTTATAGTGTTAGTAGTTTTACTACTATATCCTTACTACTTTACCTCTATAAACTTTAATAAAAACATTAGTAATTATAAGGACACTACCTTTGCTTTTTTCTCTTTATTAATATTGTTAGTTACACTAAGGTCCTGCGCAGGTAACGATATGATAATTCCGTAGTATTGAAGTTAATAATAGATTAATAATAATCTAGGAAAGAGAGAAGAGAAAATCTAGCTAGGAGAGAAAGTAAGGCAGAAAAGGGGTGGCGAATAATGTAGCTAATCGCATTGCGTGCATCTATCTAGACCTACTCTTATCCTAGCCTTTAGCTATAATTAAACTAAATAAGACCTAAAGGAAGCTATACTAGTAATCTCTCTTTTCCTTTATAGCTAAAAAGCTTAAAAACGCAATAAAAATCAAATTAAAGGAAAGTATATATAAGTAAATCCCTTTATAGGAATCTACAGCCTTAATTAGCTTAGTTAGGCTTAGTTAATTTAATTAATTTAATTATAATAAATCCCCCTATTAGTTCTATTAAAGCTGTTTTTCTCCTACTACTAAAGGTCTCTTAACCTAGCCTTTTATATAAATTATTAAATTATTTAAATTAATTAAGGTTAAAAGAGATAAATTTAGTAATGCCTTTATTATTAAATCAGCTAGATTATTATTACTATTAATCTATCTAACTTTATAAATCTCCCTCCTCTTATATAACTATTAAAGGGCTATAATATGAATTATTAGCCGCTTCTCTTTTATTATACCTAGCTTTACTAGGCATTTATATAATAAGAAGGAGTTAGTATAAAGGATTATTAGAATTTATAGTATCTTTAATTAGTCTATAATCTAATTAAGGGTTATAGATATTACGTATGTAATATTCATGCCTTAAACCATACTATATAATTTAGAGGTAAGCGCGCTATATATAACCTACTTACTCTTTATTAAGCTATATATAATAATATTACCTTTTATAATAAAGGTATTATTGCCTTATATTATCTTATTACTAATTATAATAATATATCTAATCTATAAGCTTAAATCCTTATTATTAGTAAGTGATTTATCTATAAACACAAAGAGCTTTGCCTCTTTAAGGGTTAAGGGAATGTATTATAGCCCTTACTGCTAGTTCTTAATCTGCTATTTAAGGCATTTATTAAGTTATATAATATTATTAGTAAAGGGTTCTTAGTATTAAGCTATAATTAATAGGTTATATAAGGCCTCTAGTTAGTATATAGTTATAATATAGCTCCCTTAGGCTTATTATTCTATATAATCTTGTTTTACTATTAGAGATTAAGGATTAACTTCCTTAATCTTCTAACTTTAGCCCTTCTAGGTTAAGGTTAATAAGTTATTAGTGTTTTAGGTTAAGATATAGCTATTAAAGATAAGGGGATTCTTAGTTATTAGTTATTACTTCTCTTTAGCTATGAATTTAGCCTTCTAGAGCTTTTTCTCTTCTTTTTAAAAGTTATTATTGCTTAGGCCTAATATATTATTTATTTACATTTTAATAATGCTAAAGAGGTTCTTATTATTTAGGGCTATAATTAATAAGCAGGGGTTATAGGTTAAGGTTATTATATTAAGGTTATCTCTATAGTAATAGAAGTACGTTACTTACTAGTAAGTTCTAGCCTCTAGGATCCTGTAAAGAGGCCTAATTACTTTAATAATAGTCCTTTCTAAAAAGAGGTATATAATTTGTTTTAGTAATCTTATAATAATTAGCCTTATTAGTGTTATTTATAATTAAATATAAGCTTATGTAATATTACGAATCTAAAGTTAAATTCTCCTTTACCTTAATAATAAAGTAATAGCTATAATTAGCTATTAACTTGCTTACTATATTATCAGTAATTATATTAAGATAAATTCCTTTCCTTTATTATTATAGCCTTATATAATAAGGCAAGACTTCTTATATAGCAAGTCTATTCCCTTGCCTTTAATCTCTTTAACTATATAAGAATTAAAGATTCTATTACCTCTATGCTTTACTAGGTTATACTTAATAAATCTAAATATATTATAAGCTTAAAGGGCATTAAGCTTAGCTTAGTTAGATTACTTAAAGGGCTTACCTAGGGTTATAATCTTTCCTTCCTAGTAAAGTTAAAGAGTAAGGTTTTAATTAGCCTTTTTTTACTATAAGGAATACTATACTTAGTAATCCCTTAGTAATAATCTTTATAATTAAGGCCTTATCTTAGTTATTATTAGTATAGTACTCTTTTACTTTAATTTCCTTTACTTTTACTACCTTAAGCCTATTAAGGTAAAATTAAACTATAAGGGCCTTTCTTAGCCTTTCTTACTTTCTCTTTACTAGTATCTTTTCTTTTTTTACTACCCTTATCTTTATACTTTTTATAGAGATAAGAGTATCTCTCTTACCTTTACTAGTAGTCTTACTAGTAGTCTCCTTACTACTAATATCCTAGGGCTTTACTTTAGTGCCCTCTTTATTATCTTTATACTATAGGTTTATATAGTATAGCTTTATTACTATAGAGTAAAGCTTTACTAGGCTATATAGTATTTTTACTATATAGGTCTCTTTATTAGTTATAATTAACTTATAAGGGCTATACTAGCTACCCTTCTCCCTTTATATATATATATTAGCTTATAGTAGTAACTAATATATAAGTAATATATCTAGGCTATTCTAGGTATTAAGGGCATTATAAACCTATCTCTTAGCTAGGTAATAGTAAACCTTATTAGTAGCCTTCTAAATTACTTTAGCCTATTAAATAATAAAGATACTTAGTAGTAACTTATCTATTATTTATAAATAAGCCCTAAAGACTAGTAGTATTAGTACTAGGCTATTAGGTCTTGCTAAGTTATTAATAGCTTTAATAGCTATCTAGAGCTATTATTTTAGTGTAATCTCTTTACTAATTAAATCTATAATAATATTATAGGCCTAGTATAAGGGTTTATAATATCTCTTAACTTTTCTAATACTATTATAAGCCTTAATTAGTGCTTTATTAATATTAATTAATATTAGGGAAGTATAATGCTTAAATTTTACTAAAGTAAAGTTCTTACCTATATTATAAATAATCTAATCTAAAGGGCTAAGATAGGTATTTATCTAGTATTCTCTAATAGTATCCTAGATATTATAAGCCTTTTACTTATTAGAATTAAGAAATTAAGCTACTTAGAATAAAGTTACTAAATTAATAATATAAAGGACTAGCTAGTTATTAATCTATATAATATTAATAATAATCTTATAGTTAAAGTTATAGTTATCCTTAATTATAAACTTAAATTAACTAGGGGCTTTTCCTTTTATTTAGTAGTAGTAGTAAATCTTAGTTAACTCCTTAACTATATTATATTTAATATTATAACTAGCTTATTAAAGGATTTTTATAAGCTATTAAACTAAGGAATAACTAAATCTTTAGTATAGTTAATAAATCTCTCCTTTAGTAAGGTAAAAGGTAGCTATTTCTTTTACCTCTAATAGCTACTATAGGTAACCCTATTATTATATAATAGGTATAGTCTTATTACCTTAGATTAGCATATTAGTAAGGTTATTAATCTTAATATTTATCTTATCTATATTAGTAATAGAGAAAAGAAAGGGTATAGTAATATTAAGGATATAAAAGTTAAGTTAGCTAAGTTCTATAGGCATATAAATAACACTATATATTATTACTACTTTAGTATTAAATTTAATAATATACTATTTATAAGGCATAATCTTTAATAAAGGTATTAGCTTTAATAAGGCTTTAACTTATATAATCCCTATAGTTAATTTACCTATAATGCCTATATCTAGTATAATCCCTCTAAAGATCTCTTTAGAATAGTATTCTTTAGAGATATATAAACTTAACTCTTTATTAGAGTCTTATACTTAATATAGCTCTTACTTAAGGAAAGTATATTAAAAGGCTTAATTATTAAGAGTAGTAAGAATATTAGCATTAGTAAAGGTATTAGTAACCTATAGCCCTAAGTAAAAGAATTATATAATACTAAGGTATACCTTTAAGATTAACTCGTCTTTACTATTATTATTATTATTATTAGTCTATATAAAAGCCTTTAAATAAGATTCCTATTCTCTCTTATCTCTTTTATCTCCCTTATTATTAGCATACCCCTTATAAGAGGTAATAAATACCTAGAACTTCTTCTCTAATAGTAATATATAATAGTTCTTACTAGCTTACTATCTCTCTTTTTCCTTCTAATATTTTATATTAGTATAATTTAATAACTAATATCTATTCTTACTATAAATAAAGCATTACTTAGGGCTTTATTTAGGGATCCTATAATAGCCTTCTCTTCCCTAGTTTTATTATCTATATTAATAATTTATAAATATTACTTTAGATAAGTCTTTCTCTTAATACTAATAGTACTAAGCACTTATCTTACTAGACTTTATAATAGTAATTAACTTATAAAAGTTTCCTATAAGGTTCTTAAAGCCTAGGGAGTAAATATACTCTATTACTTAATATTTAGGTATACTAGTAACTATATTTAGGGTTTACTTATAGAGCTTTATATTTACTATATTAGAGGGGTATAGCTCTCTATAGATTCTCTTAAGGGTAGTTAATATAATCTTAAGGTAATTAAGCTTACTCTTTTTAGGATTCTTAGTAATAATCTTAATAAGTATTATATTATTTTACTTACACTAGTAAAATTACTAATTACTTTTTATCTTAAAGTAATAATAAATTTTAGTAATTATCTCTTTATAAGAGAAATTCCTTCTAAAGAGGTAGTTAAGGAAGTATTATTTAGTATCTCCTATTAGTATAATAGGAAAGGCCTTATAATAGTAACTTCTTAGAAGGTTAATCTAGTTATACTTACTCTTAAAGAGTATTATCTTTAGTATAAGAAAGTTATAAAGCTTCTTACTATAGTAATTACTATTCTTATATATCTTTATAAGCTTAGAGATATTTTTTATAATTTACTTATTAGAGAGGGGTTATAGTATAAAAGGGGTAAATTACTAGGACTAATAATACTACTAAGACTATTACTTATAATATAATTATTTAGTTTATATTATATAGCTATCTTAGGGTTTAGCTATATAAGCTCTCTCTAGTCTCTTATAAGCACCTTTAAGTAAGGTTATAATTATCTAGGTAACTCTATCTCTAAAGGTCTTTCTTAGATTTTCTCTAAAGGTATTTTAGGTATTATACTTTTAAGGAGAGGTAATTAGGGAGTTTTCCTTATTAATAGTCTAGCTTCTAGTGCTATTTTCTTTAATAAAGGAAATTAGGAAAATAAGAGGGTTATTAATATAATAGAGCTAGGAAGCCTAATTAAATAGAAAGAACTAAAGGGAGATTTCCCCTCTATTATTAAAGCAATAGGGTAAATAGGATAAACAGGAAAAACAGGAAAAACAGGATAAACTAGATAAAGGAGTTTGTAATTATTGTAAAGGAGGGAATAGAAAGGGGTAACTCTGCGTAATATACATAGAGTATAGAGGAGCAAAGACTATTATAGTAAGGGTAAAAATTAAAGGGGGAAAAAGGTTATAATTAAGTTAGCTAGCTTAGCTAAGGTTTAAGTGAAATGCCTTATGGCAATAGACTTAGTTATTTAGTTAGTTTTCTTATAATAGACAATAGGAATAATCCTATAATAATAATATCCTATAGGCCTAAGGGTTAATAAATTAATCCCTTAAAAGCCTAATAAGTCTGTAGATCTAGTCTCTTCCTTTAGTATAATCTATAGTTATGCCTCTCTAGCTAAATAGTTTAGGGACTTAAGAGGTAAGTAGCTATAGCGTCTATAGAATTGTCTCTTCTTATAATACCTAACTTATCTATAGTTATAAAGTTAACCACTAATTAGTGTTAGTTATACTAAGGTCCTACGTAGGTAATAATATAATAATTTCGTAGTATTAAAGTTAATAATAGATTAATAATAATCTAGGAAAGAGAGAAGAGAGGGAAATCTAGCTAGGAGAGAAAGTGGGTGAAACGCGGAAGTGAGGCAGAAAAGGGGTGGCAAATGATGCAGCCAATCGCATCGCGTGCATCTATCTAGACCCACTCTTATCCTAGCCTTTAGCCACAATTAAACTAAACAAGACCCAAAGAAAGCCACAAATATAATCTAACCTTTTTAATAGTACGTTAGCTAGGTTTAATTTCCCTACCTTATGTATAATTATAAAATTAAATAGATAGAGCTTATCTAATACTATAACCTACCTATTACTTAGCTTTAGCTTTATAGCTAAGTACTTATAGTTAAGATAATTAGTTTTAATAGTAATTAAATGCGTTAAATAAGCTAGATAGTGTCTCTAAGCCTAAAAAGCCTCTTAGATTACTAAAAGCTTTATATTTAGTATTATATAATAAAGTTCATATTATTTAACTTCCTTAATATATATACTACTAGGTGCTAGTAACCTAGCACTAATATTATAAGGACTACTTTAATAGCGTATCCTAATATATTAGTCTTTACCCTTAAAGGTACTAGTAAATTAAAATAAACTAAAATTAGCGCTTCTTAGAATTACTACTAGAGTTTCCTAAACACTACTAACTTATAGGGCTCTAGCTTAAAGGTTACTAGCTAATCTCCCTAAGTTGTTAGGAGCACAAAGGCATAAGGGATATCGTGAGAGGGCTGCCTCTCTAAGCGAGGCAAATCCCTAGATAACTCGTGCGCTAGGACTTAGTAGCTAGATAGTTATATAGGCGTGAGAAGAAGGTATATAATAAGGATCTCTCCTATTTAGGGAGAGGTTAGAGTTTAAAACCTTTATATACCTACCCCTAGCTATTACCTTTATAGCAGTGACCTTATTCTCCTATTATTACTTTATTTATCTCTTCCTATACCTTTATTTATAATAAATTAAACTCTTAAACCCTTTAGGGTAAATAGACTATTAGTTATAGATTATAATATTAGAATTAAATAGGATAGTGTTAGGAGCACAAAGGCATAAGGGATATCGTAAGAGGGCTGCCTCTCTAAGCAAGGCAAATCCCTAGATAACTTATGCGCTAGGACCTAGTAGCTAGATAGTTACGTAAGCATAAGGAGAAGGTATATAATAAGGACCTCTCCTATTTAGGGGAGAGGTTAGAGTTTAAAACCTTTATATACTTACCCCTAGCTATTACCTTTATAGTAGTAACCTTATTCTCCTATTATTACTATATTTATCTCTTCCTATATCTTTAGTTATAATAAACTAAACTCTTAAACCCTTTAAGGCAAATAAACTATTAGTTATAGATTATAATATTAGAATTAAATAGAATAGCTATATAATTTACTATATATATTTTCTAATAAGCTTATAGGTATACTACCTAAGTTAGGTAATTATATATATATAATAAGTTAGAAGAAGGAAAACACTCCCTTAGGGGCTAATATATAGTTTAGCTAAAAAAGAGCTAAAAGTGCTTAAAGAGTACCTAGCTAGTGTATAGTGTAAAGGATAAATCTAAAGATTAATTAGCCTAGCTAAGGCCCTAATTTTATTTATTCTAAAGAAAGGAGGTAAATTAAGGCTTTATATAGATTATAGGGGCTTAAATTAGATTATAATAAAAGATAAGGCACTATTACCTTTAATTACTAAGATCTTAAATTAATTAAAGGGGGCAAAGGTTTATACTAAATTAGATCTTAAAGATATATACTACTAGCTATATATCCATAAGGGAGATAAGTAAAAGATAGCCTTCTAGTGTAAATATAGTTACTTTAAGTATCTTATAATACTATTTAGGCTTATAAATATGCTTATAACCTTCTAAGAATATATTAATAGTGCCCTTAAGGGCCTTATTAATTTAATTTATATTATTTACCTAGATAATATTCTAATTTATAGTAGTAAAATAAAAGTATATAAGGGTTATATTAAATAAGTCCTTTATAAGCTTTATAAAGCTAGCCTTTTTATTAACCTTATAAAGTGTAAATTTTTATATACTAAGGTTAAATTCTTAGGATTTATAATTATAAAAGAAGGTATCTTAATAAAGCCTTCTTATATTAAGGCTATTATAACCTAGCTAGTACCTTATAGTATACTTAATATCTAGTTATTTCTTAGTTTTACTAGATTTTACTAATACTTTATTAAAAGCTATAGTAAAATTATAATTTTACTAACTAATTAACTTAAGGAAAATTAGCTAGTAACCTTTAAGCTAAAGCCCTATAAGTTAGTAGTATTTAGGGAACTCTATTAGTAATTTTAAGAAGCGCTAATTTTAGTTTATTTTAATTTACTAGTACTTTTAAGGGTAAAGACTAATATATTAAAATACGCTATTAGAGTAGTCCTTATAATATTAGTGCTAGGTTACTAGCACCTAGTAGTATATATATTAAGAAAGTTAAATAATATAAAACTTTATTATATAATACTAGATATAAAGCTTCTAGTAATCTAAGAGGCTATTTAGGCTTAGAGACACTATCTAGCTTATTTAATATATTTAATTACTATTATAACTAATTATCTTAACTATAAGTACCGAGCTATAAAGCTAAAGCTAAGTAGTAAGTAAGTTATAGTATTAGATAAGCTTTATCTATTTAATTTTATAATTATACATAGGGTAGGGAAATTAAACCTAGCTAATATACTAATAAGAAGGTTAGATTATATTAATAAAGAGAAAAAGTAAAGGTAGTGTTCTTATAATTACTGTAAAGGGCTTAGGCTTTGCCTAAGCATTAGTTATAGCGCGGAAGGACAGGTGGCTAATAGGAACTAGCAAGGGTTTAGGAAGGAGGCTAATATAAGATAGCTAGGGGATATAAGAGGCACAAAGGGGGATAGACTAGCTCTCTTCCTTTCTTCCCTCCTTAAGTTTCTTAATATTATATTAACGCCTAATAGTAGTTACCTAGGGGCTAGTCTATAATATTTAAGAAACTTCCTTTAGCCTTAATAAAGGGCTACTAAAAATAATAATACTACTATAAATAAATAAACAAATTAATATAATAGAAGAAGATAATATAATAAATATACTATAACTATAGGTTAAAGGAAACCTAGGGATAAGAACCCTATTAATAAATACTATATTACTACTATTAGCTTATAATATGTAAATTAATACACTTTAACTTATAATTAAGTAGTAAGTAAGAGAGATTAAGACTTTATAATACTAAGTTTATATAAACTTACTACTACTATTTTAGTTAGCCCTCCCTAATAAATACCCCTATTTAACCCCTAGTATTAGACTTATACCTTCCTATATAATATACTACCCTTACTATATTACTTACTATATAATAACTATATTAAAAACTAATCCCTATAGGTAACCTATATAATAGTAATAAGACTATATTTACTATATAGAGGTTCCTTATATAATATAAGTTAGAAGTAAATAAGGACTTTATTAGAGGTAATAAGGACTAATAGATATTTATTTACTAAAACTTAGCACTAAAGGTCTAGTCTTATATAGCTATATACTTTAAGGTAGGTTACTTATATAACTACTCCCTTATTAGCTTCCTTAGCTACCTAGAAAGTATATTCTCTAACCCTTATAGATAGGAGATAGCCCTTATAGAACTTAACTAGATTAAGTAAGGGTTTAAGGAGTTATTTACTATATTCTTTATTTACTTTAAATAGAAACTCTTTATAGTAAGAGAAGGGTAGTAAGTAAGTAATATTAAGCTAGTAAAGTTATAATATACTCTTAATAAGTAGCTAAGAGAGGTTAGTATTAGTAAAGAAATTAGTTATATAGATTACCCTCTTATAGTCTTATAATACTATAGTATTATAGTTAATATTAAGGCCTTAGCCTTAGAGAATAAGTATTAAACCTAATATAAACCCTAGCTAGCATAACCTATACCCTAATAAACTAACTAAAATAGTAATATACTAATAACTAGAGTCTAGGCTATATTAACCTACTCTAGTAAATAAGCTAATATAAAGAGAAAAGAGAAGCCCTAAAAGACTAATAGTAAGAGGCTAAGGGCCTAATAGGTTATAATAGATAAAATAATAAGACACTATAAGAAGAAATACTACTTATATTATAGCTTAATAAAATACTAGATCTAAGAGTATACTCTCCTTCCTACCTACTAACCTTATCTAAAGGTTACTATTAATATATATAAGGTAAATAAGAAAAGCACTAATAAGAAAGTTAATACTTAACCCTAGGAAAATAAGTAGCCCCTAAGTAAAGTCATATATAGGGGTATAGACGCTAGTTATTACCTATAAATAAGGATAAGTATAGCTAGTATATAAATATAGAGGAAAATATAGAATACTATATAGATTAACTACTATTCTTAGTTTTTATACTCTTTAATATATATTTATACCTTAATATCTAAATTAATAGTAAGTGTAATTACTATAGTGCTATTAGTAAATTAGTAGTATAATAACTAGGCCTAGAGCTTATATAATTACTAAAGCAAAGATAGGTTTATATAGTAGTAAAAATAAGAAAAAGTGGGGTTTATACCTAGGAAAATATATCTTTAATTATATATATAGTATATATAAGAATTAATATTAATAGGTAGGAATTATTAGTATATCTATATATTATATTAGGTCTTACTTAAGATATAATCTTTAGGATACTATAGTTAGAATAGCAAGATATTATTATTTATATAGCTAAGTAATAGTTAGTAATTAGGGTAGCTAAGGGTCTATATGTTTCTAAGGCTATAGAATATAGTATAAGTAAACTAGTTTAGGGAATTATTAGGTCCTTATATATAGCAAAAGCCTAATAAGCCTAATATAAGAAGGATATAACTATAAGGTTTATTACTATAAGTCTAAAGGAAATTACTATAGTGCTATAGGTTACTACCCTAAAGTTAAAACCTACTTACCCTAATACTTGGATATTACTAGATAAACTAGTAGACTTGTAAAGGGCTTGGGCTTTGCCTAAGCATTAGTCATAGCGTGAAAGGACAGGTGGCTAATAGGAACTAGTAAGGGTTTAGGAAGGAGGCTGACATAAGATAGCCAGGGGATATAAGGGGCACAAAGGGGGATGGACTAGCTCTCTTCCTTTCTTCCCTCCTCAAGTTTCTCAATATCATATCGACGCCTAACAGCAGTTGCCTAGGGGCCAGTCTATAACAAGACTTTAAGAATCTATTTAATAAAGCAAAAGTAAATAGCTTGCCTCCTTATAGGGGGTCTCTTAATTACTATATATATATATATAAGAACCTAGATAGGTCTAAACTAGCACTTCTATAGGGTTTATTATATAATATACTAAGGGACTAACTCTTAGAGATTAGATACCAGATTATAGACTTAATAGATAAGGGATAGATTTAAGTAAGCTTCTTATTAGTAATAGCCCCTATTCTTCTAGTTAAGAAGGCTAGAGGTAGTTAGCGTTTTTATATAGACTATTACACACTTAATAAGATAATAGCCTAGGATTATTACCCTCTCCTATTAATTAAGAAAACGCTACGCTTACTCTCCTAAGCATAATAGTTTATAAAGGTTAATATCTATATAGTGTTTTATAAACTATAGATAGCTAAAGGTAAGAAGCACTTAATAGCGTTTTAAACTAGGTTTAGGCTATTTAAATAGCTAGTCTACCTATTTAGCCTAGTAAAAGCACTAGCTACCTTTTAATATTATATTAATAAGTCCTTAGGGGATGTATTAGGGGATTTTATTATAGTATATTTAGATAATATCTTAGTCTATTTAGGGGGATTAAAGAAAGACTATATAGCTAAGGTTTAGCTAATATTAGGCTAATTAAGGGTAGTAGGCCTTTACCTAAATCTTATTAAGTCTATATTTACTATAAAGGTCTAGTACCTAGGCTATATTATTATAGTAGGTTACTCTATTTGCCCTAATCCTATAAAGGTTATAGCTATTAGGGAATAGGTAGCCCCTATAAAGTTATAGGGGGTTTATAGTTTCCTTAGGTTTACGAATTTTTACTATAATTTTATCTAGGATTTTTTAGAACTAGCTACTTTACTTATATACCTTACTAAGAAAGATATCCTGTTTTAATAGGGAGCTAAGGAAAACACTACCTTTAAAAGGCTTAAAGAGGCTTTTATTAAATACCTAGTCCTAGTATAGTAAGACCTAGACTAGCTAATAGTAGTTAAAGTAAATTATTTAGGGATAGCCCTAGGAGAGTGCCTCTTATAAGAGGGTTAGGATTATATCCTATACCCTATTATATACTATTTTATAAGCCTTATAGCCTTATAGAGGAATTATACTATTTATAATAAGGAGCTTCTAGCTATTATCTCTTTTCTTAAGGCATAGTTAGTAAAACTATAGGAAGTGTTTTACCTATTTATAATCTATATAGATTATAAGAATTTAGAATACTTTATAATACCTTAGCTAATATTAGAATAGTAAGCCTAGTAAGCAAATATACTTACTTTATTTAACTTTTACCTCTAATATAAGCCTAGTATATAGGCTTACTACCTAGATACTCTTTTATAAAGGGACTAGAATAGGTTAGGACCTAGCATAAGAATAGGATAAATACTATAGCTTATTACTATTTTAGGACTCTTATAGTTACTATTAGAGTTAGGGATAGGTTATAGCTAGAGCTTATTATTATTATATATAACACTACTACTAACTAAGGAAGCTCTCTTTACTATAAGATACCTATAGACTTTATAGGACTAGGTAGTTTAATTAGACCTAATATACTATATCTAGCTTTAGGTAATTTAAGAAGGGGTAAGGAAGTTTTTACTAGAAGTAATAATAAGGGAATAGGTTATAGATTACTTACTAAGTGCCTATAGGGTGCTTTAGTTTTAGGGCTAGACTTAAGTCCTAGCCTAGGAATCTCTTATAATAATGCTTATCTAATAATATTATAATTTGCTAGTAGTAAGGCACCTAGGATATAATATAATATTTTAGATCTTATAGTGGCAGTTTTATTAGGATAGGATATTATAGGATATTACTAGGTTTATCTATAACTATTACTACTTTAGTAGTTATAAAAGTTATTAATAATATTAGGGCTTATTAAAACTATTACTAATCCCTAACTAGTTTTAGTTATAAATCTCTATTAACTTTATAATAAACTTACTAGTATTATCCCTAAAATAGCCCTAGTTCCTTATAGTTATTACTAATAGGCTCTTTAAGTTTATTTATTACCTCTATTATAGCTAAGGAGTATATAAAATAGTTTAAGATAGTATAGTAAAGATTTTAAGGTTTTCCTTAGTTAATTATTATAGACTAAGGGTTAGATTAGTTAGGAAACTTCTAGATAATATTATGCTTAAGAGTTAGGATTAACTAACTCCTTTTTATATTATATTACCTATAGATAAATAATAGTATAAAATAGGTAAACTAGGAGGTATAAGTAACACTATATATATCTATCTCCTTCTTATAGTATAATTAGCCTAAATACTTAGTTACTTATTAGCTTATAATTAATAATAGGATATCCTTAGTTATAGGGGTAAGTCCTAATAGATTACTATATAGCTATAATTTAAAACCTATTTAGTTATAGCTAGACCTAGTACTATTTACTATAACCTCTAAGGGAAAAGTAGTTTAGTTCCTAGAATACCTCTAGGAGGGGACTTATTTAGCTTAGGCTATAATAGTATATATATAATAATATTAATAAGATATAATATTAGTATTATATTACCTAGTAAAATATTTCTAGGTTAGGGATAAAGTATAGCTTTTACTTAGAAATATTAAAACTAATTACCCTTTATAAAAGCTTAATTAGGTTACTATAAAATACACTATTATAGAAGTCCTAATACTACTTATAGTCTAATTAGATATACTAAGAGGTATTTACCTAGTTTTCTATATAAATCTTATAGAGTAAGTAATAATAAACCCCCTTTTAAGTTAAAAGCTTTAAAACTCTAGACTAGATCTTAAATAGATATTATTAGAGAATAATAATAAACTTATTAAAAAATACTATATAGAATAAATCCTTATAGCCTAGAATACACTAGGTAAAGGTAATAAATATAATATACTAGTTAAATAAGTAGGTTACTTATAACTAATATAGGAATTACTAGAGAATATAGCAAATATATAGGTACTAGATAACTTTAAATAGGAATAGAGAGATATATAATATAATAATAAACTAAGTTAATTAAGTAAAAGTCTTTTACTAAGAAAGACTATATATAAGACTAGGGGTATACTTATACTACTATCTATAATAAATTATTTAGTATAACTAAGATATACTTTTACTATAGTTATTTTAGCTACTAAATCCTTATTAATCTTACTAGAGACACTATTAAACTCTATTTTACTTTTATTAATAAAGGTAATATATTAAAGAGAAAATAAACTATATCTAGCTTAGGGGTAATAGATATCTATATAGTAATTATTATAGCTTTATCCCTAATACTAAATAATAAGAGAGATATATTACCTAGAGGGTAAAAAATAGGAGTATATAAGTAAAGGCTTAGTTTCTATATAACTACTAGAGGTAATAGGAAGATATTTAGACTTAGTATAGGGGTAACTAGTTCTATTAGGGAGGGTAAGCTATATTTAATATAGATTAGTAAGAGAGACACTAGAAAAGCACTAGGATTAATACTAATAGTAATAAGAAAGTAATTTATTATATAGCTTAATATATTAAGGATTAGTCTTAGGACTAATATAGTAATAACTAGGGAGAGTATACTAATTATAGTAGTAAAATACTTATAGAAATCCTATTATATAATAACTATACTATTTATAAGCTACTAGTTTTACTAAAATAAAGTACTAGTAACTTAGTATAATAAGTTATTTATTTTATAGCTAGCTAAGGGATTACTACTAATAAAGGGGATAATATTAAGTCTAGTTATATTTAAGGTAAGAGTATTAGTTAAGGGGGATAGCCTAAGGGCTAAATAGATAAGTACTAGATTAAACTAGGCCTAATTAAGGAGAGTGTTTTAGTAAGTAATAAGGGACTAGTATTTCTAGGATAAAATAGGTAATTTTTGCTTTATAGTTACTAACTTAGTAATACTAGGTTTTATAATATACTAGCCTATAGTAATTTTAGCTTTAAGATCTTTTAGGGTATAATAAAGGTAAGGGTTAGTAAATAAGTACTTAGTTAGCTAGATATAGGTAATATAATTATATTAATAAAGAGAGTAGGACTTATTACTCTTAGGTAAGTAATAGTTTATAATACCTATAGTTAAGGCCTATTTTATATAGGGACTATAGGGATAAAAAACTAAGGTAAGTATAGTATACTACTTATTATCTAAGTTACCTTTTATAAGATATTTACCTATAGAATAGGTAAGAGATATAGTAAGTATAATAAGGCTATAGAGAGAAGAATTATAAGGGTATAGTATATTAATAAGTGTTTATATAGGATATAATTAAGGTTTAATAAGGGAGTAAGAAGGATCTAAAATAGGATTATAATATATAGAAAGTAAAGTTAGGAAAAGGGAAGTTAGGGGGAAAGGGAAGGTAAGTAAAATATTTTTATATATAATATAAAAGTAAAGGTAAGGTAATAAACTAGTAGGGGTAGGGTTAGGGGTTATTATAATAATATAAGGGGCTAGTAAGGCTATATATAAGCTATATTATATATACTATATAATAATAATAATAAGATATAATAAGTAAAGATAACCCTATACTTACTACTAGGATATATAAAGCATATATGTATACTATATTTAAGGTAATAATAATAAAATATAATAGGTAAAGATAACCCTATAACCTAATACTAGGATATATATAATATAGGGGTATACTATATTTAAGTTAAGGGGAGTAAAAGGGTAATAATATAAATAGGATAAGGGGGTAAGAAGGTTTTAAAGGGAATAGGGAATAATTTATACTCTTAGGAGATATTACTAGAATAGGTAAGTAGGAAGGTATATAAAGGGCTTAGGCTTTGCCTAAGCATTAGTTATAGCATAGAAGGATAGGTAGCTAATAGGAACTAGTAAGGGTTTAGGAAGGAGGCTAATATAAGATAGCTAGGGGATATAAGGGGCATAAAGGGGGATAGACTAGCTCTCTTCCTTTCTTCCCTCCTTAAGTTTCTTAATATTATATTAACGCCTAACAGCAGTTGCCTAGGGGCTAGTCTATAACAATTACTAATATTTTTATTAAAGTTTATAAAGGCAAAGTAGTAAGAATATAGTAGTAAAACTACTAATACTATAAGGTCTATTTGTTTATTATCTAGTAAGTTAAATATTAAGTTATAGAGGCACTATAATAGAACTACTAATATCTAGCGTTTTAAGAGAATATAACTTAAATATATTCTAGAAAAGCCTATAAGTCTAGGATCCCTTATAGGAGGGATTATAATAGGGATTTTAGATAGTTTATAGTAGGAATATTATAGTAAAACTACTAATACCTAGCGTTTAGAATTATTATATAGCTAACTAAACCTTATAAGTCTAGGATTCCTTATAAGTAAAATTATAGTAAGGATAGTAAATAATAAGTAATAAGATAGTTATAGTAAAACTACTAATACTTAATAAGGCTTATTATTTAATTATATTTTACCTATAAGTCTAGGAATATAAAATAAGCTAATCACTAATAAAGACATTATAGCTAGGATTTTAATAGTTAGGAAAACCTTTATAAAGTTAAACTTTACTATATTTAAAGAAGGCTTAGATTCTCTAATCTAAGTTTTATTATTTAAAGTATAATAAAGGGATACCTTTATTATATATTAAAGGTTATTACTAGAAAGTAGTAACTTTAAAATATTATAAATATAGTCTATTAAGCCCTTTAAGCTATTAATATTTAAAGACTAAGTTTTTATTCCTATAGGAATAAGAAAAGAGATTTTACTATTAACCTATAATAACCTTACTACTAGATATTAGCGAGTTAGTAAGATACTTTACTAAATTATAAACTAATACTATTAGCTAATAATAAAAAAAGACACTAAGTGTTAGGAGCACAAAGGCATAAGGGACATTATGAGAGGGCTGCCTCTCTAAGCAAGGCAAATCCCTAGATAACTTATGCGCTAGGACCTAGTAGCTAGATAGTTACGTAGGCGTAAGGAGAAGGTATATAATAAAGACCTCTCCTATTTAGGGAGAGGTTAGAGTTTAAAACCTTTACGCACCTACCCCTAGCTATTACCTTTATAGTAATAACCTTATTCTCCTATTATTACTCTATTTATCTCCTCCTATGCCTTTAGTTATAATAAATTAAACTCTTAAACCCTTTAGGGCAAATAGACTATTAGTTATAAATTATAATATTAGAATTAAATAGGATAGCTACACAATTTACTATACGTAGTAACCACATAGCTAGTGCACTATACTATTACGACTAGAGGCGTGGGAAGAGATAAATAGAGTAATAATAGGAGAATAAGGTTACTGCTATAAAGGTAATAGCTAGGGGTGGTTACGTAAAGGTTTTAAACTCTAACCTCTCCCTTAAATAGGAGAGGTCCTTATTATATACCTTCTCCTTACGCTTACATAACTATTTAGCTACTAGGTCCTAGCGTATAAGTTATCTAGGGATTTGCCTTACTTAGAGAGGTAGCTCTCTTATAAAATCCCTTATGCCTTTATGCTCCTAATATAATACTTCCTTATATATAATTATCCTTAATTATATAATAAACTATTACCTAGGGGAGAGTATATTACTTAGAAGCTTCTAAGACTATTCTTTAACCTTATAGTATAACGTAGGATTATTATAATCCCTTATACCCTAATACATTAGTAAAAAAATAAAACCTTAATAATATTAGGTCTTAATTATTTTCTTATATAGCTAGCTTACTATTAATTACTATTACCTTATAGCTTTAATACTAAGACCTAACTATATCTAACTTCTATATAGCTAATTCCCCCTATTAGATAACTTATGTTAATTTTTATAATTAGGTTAAATAGATAAGGTCCCTAGTCCTAATAATTTAAATAGCTTTATTTATAAATCATAGCGAATTTATCCTAACTTTACTATATACATATAGCTAGCCTATATTTCTAATAGTAATAGCTATAACTACGATTTTTCTAATTTATTAATTTATTATATATAGCTTATAAATTACTTAAGGGTTAGCTATCCCTTATAAAAGAGGCTAGTTTTCCCTCTTTTCTTATTATTTCTTTCTTTAATATCCTCATCTTAAATTTATAAGTTACCCTTACTAGCTTAATAGTAGCTTTTATACTACTATTATTTAGTAGTCTTTAAATAATTCTTTTTTCCCTTAAATTTCTTTACTACTTTACTATTACTAATTATTTACTAGCTTACTATATTTACTACTATATTTATCTTTACTAGTCCTATACTTACTCCTATTACTAAGGTTTCTAAGAAATCTCCTTATAAATATATAAAAATAAATAAATTAACTATATAAGTTTACTACTTAAGTATAGAGATCTTACTACTAACTAGGTACTAGTAATACTAAGATACCTTATTTATATTATACTTAGTAAGCTACTATTTAGAAAATTACTCCCTAAGATAATAAAAGTACTAAGCCTAAGCCTTAATATATTATTAAAGGAAAAGCTACTTTAGAAGACTATAGTTATTCCTCAAGTATAACTATACTATTACCTTATTACTATTCTTAGCTAACTTACTTAGATAATTCTATAAAATATATATATTATATAAGAAATAATAAACTCTATATTAGTATATATTATCCTAACCCTTAAAATAAGTTCTTTACTAATATACTATTAGTGCCCTAATAGAATTACCTAGCTTTATAAAAAGCTATTTAACTTAATTTAGTCTATTTCTAAAGAAATACACTTTTATACTAATATTATAAGTGTTACGACAACTAGGTTAACATCGGTTAACCACAAGGAAAGTGAAGCATCCGCACGCGGGGCTACGTTATAATTAGCCACATATATAAGCGAGTTGTATAACCCGCGATTCCCCTTAAAACCTTTAGCCACGTAGCCCCTTAGCTAGTAATAATAATTAACTATTATATACCTTAAGAAACCCCTTATTACACTAGTGCTTTATATTTTACCTTAGTAATACTAATACTAATTAGTTGTTATAAAACCATAGATAGCTAGGATTATAAAGAAAAGATATTCCTATAGTTTAGCTAGAGAGTTTATTACCCTAAAGCTTAATCTCTTTTAGAATAGGTATAATAGGCTTAATTTTCTATAGGAATATATATATAAGGCACTCCTAATTGATTTTTTGATTTTTATATTTTTTTTGGGCGCATTCTAGCTAATGCATCTGATTTTCAATAGACATAATTACTAGCAATACCTAGCTAGTATAATAATTAACATATAAGTTAAAAAGTCCACAGAAATAGATTTAACCTAAGATAGAAATAAGCTTTAAGGTTATAAATATAGGGGGCTATAAGGTTAGATTAAAGTTAGTAATAAACTTTGTGGCTATAATAGCGTAAGAGTTATAGTTCATAACTATAGTTAAACTTAAATCTATTTAAGTTTTACTTATAGTATAAATTAACGTAATTCCCCCTTCCTCTATAACTATATTTATTTCCTCTCTTTATCTCTTTTATCTTCTTATACCTTACTACTTATGCTTTAAAGCTCTAAGGCAAACTAAATATAACTTATTCCTACTTACTATATAACCTAATTCGCAGGTAAGTCCTGCCTTTCTAATTAACTAATTAGACTATAGTATAGCTAAGGGTAACCTAAAGCTAGGGGCTATAACTACTAGGCTAGGTAACTATAAGGCTATCTTAAAAAGTAATAAAATTCTTAATTAAAAGGAAATTTAAAAAGTTAGAGAAAAAATTAAGGAATTTAAGGAAAGTAAGAAGAAGAAGGGGAATAAGAAACTAGAGAAAAAAGTAAGATATTTAGAAAAGATGTTAAATAATAAAGGGCTATAACAATTTAAGCAGTTTTACCTCGTGCTTGGGAGGGAAGGCACTCCTAATAATGCTTATAAGTAATACTAAATAATACTTTCTTAATTATCTTATAAATAGAAACCTTACCTATAAGTAAATAATTTATAATATCTATTAACGCTTTAAGACTAAG
Organism: Epichloe scottii; assembly: GCA_021950295.1. NCBI lineage: Eukaryota > Fungi > Ascomycota > Sordariomycetes > Hypocreales > Clavicipitaceae > Epichloe > Epichloe scottii. The sequence goes on from CP083245.1 coordinate 3,675,583, forward strand.
AGTGATTAATAGTTTTATTACTAAGAGTAAAATAATATAATGCTTAAGGCTATAATTACTAAGAATCCCAATAAATCTAAGATAAATTATCTTAAGATCTTACTTATAACCCTTAAGAAAGTATATAAAGAACTATTTCCCTTATTAACTATTAATATAAAACTATATTATTAAATATTAAGCGTAATCTCTAGTGTTTTAGAATATAGGCAAGCTAAGTATAATTACTTACTAGGCTTTAAAGGGCTTATAGAAGACCTTTATAAATCTATTACTATTACTAAAGCTAATAAATTAAGTGCTTAATTTAATTAATACTTTACTAATAATAAAAAGTTAGAGGTAATATTTATAGACTAAAGATATAACTAACTATATAATTAAAGAGGTTATAGTAAAGGCTATAGTTATTATAACTAAGGCTAGAATAATATTAAATACTATATTTATAATAAGAATAGCTATTAGTTAATAAATCACTTAGAAAAAGATTATTAATAAGTAAAAGAGTAATAGTAAAAGAGTAAGTAGTATTAAACGCTACTAATAGAGAAGAAATTCTAGGCTTACCTTATAGCTTTTAAAGGTTAAGAAATAGAAAAGAATAATAACCTTAATAATAAAGCCTAGAAGTTAGCTAAAGCATTTATATAAATAAATAATAGAGAGAATAATAATAATAATACTAGAGAGGTATTTATATTAAAATTTAATTACCTAAGCATTACCTAATTCTTTATAGTAAGACCCTAACTAACTAATAATAATATAATTATAACTTTATAAGACTAAGCCTTTAAATATACTTATCTAAAGTATAACCTATATAATAAGCTAAGAATATAATATATTTTAGAAGAACACTACTCTAAAGAGGTTTTTAGAGGTATCTTACCTAATATAGGAGCTTTAGGACTATTAATAGTAGGAATAAAATAAGTATAATTATTACTAAAGCTAATACCCTTATTAAAGATTAAAGTAACCTTACTAAAAGAGATTAAATTGAGTGCTAGATTAGTAACCACATAAGGCATAATTTATATACTAACTAAATTAGGTAAGATTGCTTTCTATATAATTAATATAGCTATGCCCTTTCTATTCTCTCTAGATAATATAGATAGGTTAGGTATTAAGCTTAATAACCTAACTAACCTCCTTATTTAAGGTAATAAGACTATACTAATTATAAGGAAATAGGGATATCCTTAGTAAACCTTATAACCTAAGGAAATAGTAGCATTCTATCTATTAGAGATAGAAATTCGCTAGTTATACTATTGTTTTAGTTACCCTTTAGTTTAAAGGCTTATAAGAATACTCTAATAAGCTAGTTATAAAGTTAAGAATAATATAATTAAGAGATTAACTAAGATTTACTACTATTACTAAATAAATAGGAAAGCCCTAGGTAGATTTAAGTTTACTATTAAAGATAATTATAAGTTTAACTATAAGATTATTATTAATATTATATAAATTAATAATTAACTAGTTTTTTATATTATTAATTTAGTAACTTCTTTCTAAGTAGCCTAGTTTCTTAATCTAAATAAATAGAAGGCCTGTGATATTTAAAACGCCCTATGTAAATGCTAGATTAATATATATCTAGGCCCTCTAGATTAGATTATTTATAACACTAGAAAGAATTTTACGTTAGTAAAGTTTAAGCACTACGTGCGTTTACTATTAATTAAGATTAATAAAGTCCCTATTAAAGCTTATAATAGTATTAGGAAGGTTAAGTAATATTATAGATTCTTAAGGCATGCCTATAATATTATTATAGACTTAATAGTTAAGGAGCTTATACCTAAGTAGTATCTCTAAATAGCTATTAAGGCTATTAATAATTTAGTAAGACTAAATAGTCTTATACTTACCCTTCTTATCTTTAGAGTATATCTATAGATAACTAATAAATTACTACTAAGTGTATTAGTTATTTAATAAGCTAAAGTAATCTATAAAGCTACTAATAAAGTCTAATAATTCCTAGTAAAGTAGTAAGTTTATAATGCCTTATAGACTTATAATAGCCTAAATACTCTGCCTATATATAAGCTTTTACTTTAATTAAATATACGTATTTAGAGAGAGAAAGATAGCTAGTATAGCCCTTATAAGCTTATAGGGACTAATAGTAAGACTTATATTCTTTAAATACCTTATAGACTAACTAAATTTAGATTAATAGTAGTTAAGCTATATTATTAGAATCCTTACTATATTAAAAAGGATTATAAATATAAAGAATAAGCCTAAGAATTAGTATATAATATGCTAGTTAAAGAAAAAGTTTTATAAGCTATTAAAGAGACTACTTAAGTAAAAGGAATTCTATAGGTTAAGAGAAGACACAAAAGGCTATATAAGAAGCTTATAGTTAAATTTAACCTTAAAGAAGGTAAAACTATATAGGAATAAAATATATTATTATTCCTTATAAACAAAGATTAAGAAGAAGCCTTAATAAAGAAGCTTATAGCTACTAGAGAACTTTAAGAGGTATTCCTTACTATAAAAGAAAAAGCTAACTAAAATCTAGCCCTTTAGTTATACTAAGAAGGGAAGATAATAATACTAGGCAAGCCTTTTAAGTAGTTAGATTAAGCTAAGGTTAATACTTTATAAGCCTATAATATTTTTAAATTCATAATATTTAATCCTACTAAGTATAGTAAAGAAAGGCTCTTTAATTCCTATATAGTTTGTAAAATTAAAGGCAAAGGAACCACTATACTATATAAGAAATTATAGCTTATAATTTAAGGGTATAATAATAAAGGGAAGGAGTTTATCCTAACCTAATTACCTATAATATAGTAATTAAGTTAATTATTAATTATTATAATAGCACTATTATTAAAGTTAAGAGGAATTATTATATAAATCTAAGACATTATTTAAGTATATATATAGTTAAACATAAGGCTTAAACGCCTAATTATTACTATATTACTAAGTTAGATTACCTATCTCTTTCTAGAAGGCATAATTATAGAGGTAATAAAACCACTATATAGAATTATAAAAGTAGCAATACATTAGTAAGTAACTTACTTTTACTACTATAAAGAAAATCTTAAGATAATAACTTTAACCTATAATCTATACTTATTAATAGTAAATTTAAATAATAATAACTTCTTTAGTATAGTTAGAATATAGACTAATAATACACTAAGTCTAAGTAATTATAACTTCTTTTAACTAGAAGAAAAAGAGCTTTAAAAGGTAAAATTCTTAGTAAAGCTAAAGTAAACCCTTTTAGCTAAGAATCCCCTTATCTTTAATAGTTATATTCTCTTATAGAATACTAATAATTTAATAGAGCTATAGTAAAAGGGTTAGAGTAAGAAAATTAGGCAAATTAAGCCTAACTCACTCACTATAAAACAAGATTACATTAAATAATAAGGTATATACTATATCCTACTAGATCTTAAGAAGGCAAAGTTATTTATATTTATAGATAAATCCCTTACTAATAATAAAAATCTAAGTTTATAGATTAGTTATATTATTATTATTAGCAATAAGGAAGAGTAAGAGAACGCTTTTAAACTATAAGGTAATATTATTATATATAGCTTAATAAAGAGTAAATATATAACTTATAGCGCCCTTACTTCTAAATTATACATAATAGTATAAGGCGCTAATATAGCCTATGTAATTACTATAACCCTAAATATAATTATAAATCGCCTTAAGATTAATTAGATTCTAATGATTATCTATATAGACTCTCTTTTATTATATAAATACCTTATAAAGCTAGGCACTATAAAGGAGAAGCGCTTAATAATTAATATTATAGCCCTTAGGCAGTCGTATAAGCGCTAGGAAATCTATAAAGTTTAATAGATTAATAGTAATAACAATCCTGCTAATATAATAACAAAGGCATTACGAAATAAGACCCTTAAGACCTTTATTAACTTAAATAAAGCTATAATTTAGGTTAAAGGCTAGGTAAAGAGGCCAGAGACTAGATAAGCTAGATAAAAATCTAGCTCTAGCCTAACTATTAGCTAAGCCAATGAGAGGCCTGTATTTAAACCTTTAGATCCACTTGTGTTTACTTTGATTTTTATTGCGTTTTTAAAGCTTTTAAAGCTTCTAATCTCTCTTTAAATTATTATTAACTAATAAGAGTCTGAATTTAATATTCTAACCTACTTATCCTTTAATAGGCTTATTTTATTTTATACCTACTTTTTCCTTCTTTTAATTATATATCTACTTTACCTCACTTTTTTCTAAAAAGAGAAGTTACTAGTGTTATAATAACTAGGTTAATATTAGTTAACCACAAGGAAAGTGAAGCATTCGCATGCGGGGCTACGTTATAATTAGCCACACATGTAAGCAAGTCGTATAACCCGCGATTCCCCTTAAAACCTTTAGCCACGTAGCCCCTTAGCTAGTAATAATAATTAACTATTATATACCTTAACAGACCCCTTATTGCACTAGTGCTTTATATTCCACCTTGGTGATACTAACAATAAGTTTACCCTTATTAATATATAACTTAATAATTACTAACTTATTACTAGGCTCTTATCTATACTCTTTATAAACTTTATAATACTTTATTATCTTATAAAAACACTAATTAATATAGCTAGGTTAGATATACTTATATTACTACTAATACTACTTATAAGGTAAAGGCTAATAAGTATACTATATTCTTATAATAACTTAATATTACTAACTTAAAGACTTAAATTAAAATTATAAACTATCTTTACTTTATAGCTATAACTAGCCTAATAGTAAGTTTCTTAAATATTTTTATAGCTTATATTTTACTAACTTACTACTAGTTTATACTATTTATTACTTAACTTCTTATTTATATTAGGCCCTTAAAAGTCCTAGAAAAATTTAAGCCTATGCTTATAAGAATAAGGAATCTTCTAATAATAAAGCTAAAGTTATTATAGCTACTTATATTCCTATAAAGAAGTAGTAAGTAAATAGCTATTTAAATTATAGTTTTAAAAATTAATACTATTATTAGATTTTACTCTCTTTAACCTATAGAAATAACTTTATCTCTATAATTTAGCTATATAATTACTACTTATAATTATTAATAATATCTTTTAAGATAAAATCCCTCTTTAGCACTTATAAATTCTCTAAATTATTATAGTCTTTTTATTTTACTAGATATTTATAGTATTTACTATTATACCTATATAAAATAATTCTCTTAACTTTAAATTCTTCTTTATTATTCTTAATATTATCTTATAATAAGGATATATTAACTATATTACTTAGGTCCCTATAAAAAGGCTTAAGGCTTATAATATTAAAAATATTATATAAGTATATCCTAGCTAGTAACTATAATTAATATACTAAACTATAACTCCTAATCTTCTTTTTAATCTTATAGAGGCTTAGGTACTTTACTAAGAGCTTCTTACTAGGGTATTATAAATTAATATTCTTTATTAATAGTAAAATATAGTTACTTATATTAAATCTTATTAGCTTTCTCTTTAAATTATAATATTTCTTATACTAAGCTTATATATTACTTAGGAGCTACTTAATTATAGTATACTTATCTCTTAGCTTTTAGACTTTAGTCTTAGCTTAATTATTTATTAAAGGAATTTATATAATTACTTAATATAGCCCCTTAGGTTATACCCTTATAGTGCCTTAGCTAGTATATAGCTATATATAGTATGCTTACTTATATTATAAGTAAATTATACTATTAGTAAATTATTAGCCTAATCTATTTACTTTATATAAGTAAAAGCCCTTAGATAATACTCTAAAACTTAATTTAAATATTCTATTTATCTATTTATTTATAAGTAAAATATAGTACTTAGTTATTACTTTATTATAATAAGGTAGTAAAATATTCTCTAAAACTTACTAATAAATATTAACCCTTAGTTTATAATAATACCTTTTAGGGTACTATAGTCTTTAAATATATATTCTAAAAACACTATTACTAGCCTATTACTAGTTAGTTTTATAAATATAGGAATATAAATACTATACTTTATAAAATAATTAATAATAACTAGGATTATATTATAGGTTTAATTTCTATTTTTTACTAGTAGTAATCCTATTATAAAGTCTATTAAGAGTTCCTAGAAAGGGTAATTAGGTATTAGTAAAGCTACTAACTTACTATAAGGTTTATATAACCTAAGCTTTAAAACTTAATAATTTATATAAGTACTTATAAATAACTTAGTATCTTTTTTTATTATTAGCTAATAGTATTAGTTTATAATTTAGTAAAGTATCTTACTAACTCCCTAATATCTAGTAGTAGGGTTATTATAAGTTAATAGTAAAATCTCTTTTCTTATTCCTATAGGAATAAAAACTTAGTCTTTAAATATTAATAGCTTAGAGGGCTTAATAGACTATATTTATAATATTCTAAAGTTATTACTTTCTAGTAATAACTTTTACTATATAATAAAGGTGTCTCTTTATTATACTTTAAAGAATAAAACTTAGATTAGAGAATCTAAGCCTTCTTTAAATATAGTAAAGCTTAACTTTACTAAAGTTTTCCTAACTATTAAAATCCTAGCTATAATGTCTCTATAAGGGATTAGCTTGTTTTATATGCCTAAACTTATAAGCAAAATATAATTAAATAATAAGCCTTATTAAGTATTAGTAGTTTTACTATAACTATCTTACTATTTATTATTTGCTATCCCTACTGTAATTTCTCCTATAAGGAATCCTAGACTTATAGGGTTTAGTTAGCTATATAATAATTCTAAACGCTAGGTATTAGCAGTTCTACTATAATGTTCTTGCTACAAACTATCTAAAATCCCTGCTATAATCCCTCCTATAAGGGATCCTAGACTTATAGGGTCTAGTTAGCTATATAACAATTCTAAACGCTAGGTATTAGTAGTTTTACTATAACATTCTTACTACAAACTATCTAAAATCCCTACTATAATCCCTCCTATAAGGGATTCTAGACTTATAGGCTCTTTTAGAATATATTTAAGTTACGTTTTCTTAAAACACTAGATATTAGTAGTTCTATTATAGTGCCTTTATAACTTAATATTTAACTTACTAAGTAACGAATAAATAGACCTTATAGTATTAGTAGTTTTACTACTATATTCTTACTGCTTTGCCTTTATAAACTTTAATAGAAATATTAGTAATTATAAGGACACTACCTTCGCTTTTTTCTCTTTATTAATATAATCTAACTTTCTTAATAGTACATTAGCTAGGTTTAATTTCCCTGCCCTATATATAATTATAAAATTAAATAGATAAAGCTTATCTAACACTATAACTTACTTACTACTTAGCTTTAGCTTTATAGCTAAGTACTTATAGTTAAGATAATTAGTTATAATAGTAATTAGATATATTAAATAAGCTAGATAGTATCTCTAGGCCTAAAAAGCCTCTTAGATTACTAGAAGCTTTATATTTAGTATTATATAATAAAGTTTTATATTATTTCACTTCCTTAATATATATACTACTAGGTACTAGTAACCTAGTACTAATATTATAAGGACTACTCTAATAGCATATTCTAATACATTAGTCTTTACTCTTAAAAGTACTAGTAAATTAAAATAAACTAAAATTAGTGCTTCTTAGAATTATTACTAAAGTTCCCTAAACACTACTAACTTATAAGGCTTTAGCTTAAAGGTTACTAGCTAATCTCCCTTAAGTTAATTAGTTAGTAAAATTATAATTTTACTATAGTGTGAGAACAAGGGGATAGCTAGGCAAGAGGTATAGGGGCACTCCGTATATTAACTAAAGCTTGCTAGGTCTAAGTGTGTAGTGTGTGCAAACCGCTATCTTATAGCTAGTGGTTTGCTAGCATTACGTAAACCTAGCCCTAGGGCATAGTGTGTTATAGGGTGCACCTATATTAGGAGTAGGGCCTTATAATTACCCCCTTACTTTTAGCTAGGCTCCTAAATAGCTTTAGATTTATTTACTATAATATAGCTATTTACTATCTAGTAGCTATAATAATATTGCTAAATTAAAATATTATAATAATAATAACTAGTAATTATCTCCTAGTAATATATATAGCGCTTAGGTATAAAGTTACTTAGAATCCCCTATTATATTACTTTCTTTTTTCTTTATAAAGCTAGCTTATTTTTAATTAATCTTTAAACTTTAATTATACTAGCCTTTCTCTTACCTTTTACTACCTCTTTACTATTACTATAGAGGTAATTTACTTTTATCTTTATTTATATATATATTACTTATATACTAAGTATATAGAGTTTAAGAAAAACTTACTAATTAAGATTAAACTCCTATAAATTATCTATAGTTTTCCTTATATTTTAGTTATAGTAATAGCTAAAATAAAGCTTTCTAAATATTATATATAATATAATAAGCATAAAGATATATATAAGATAGTAAGTTACCTATTATTCCTAAACTTTATAGTCTCTTATTACTAACTTTTCTATATAAGCTATAGTAACTCTAGCTAGAGATTTTACTAACCTAATAGTTATTTTTAAATAGGTCTAGGCCCTTATAAATACTACCTTTAATATAGGGGAAGAAAAGAGTATCTTAGTGTTTTTAAAGATAACTTACTAATAGCTTACTAAGTATATCTATAGTTTAGTTATAGGGTTTAACTATACTAATATAGTATACTATATAGCCTTTAGATTAATAAGTGCTATAAAGGTATATTAGGTTTATTAATCTCTAAGCTATTTACCTATTCTTTACTTATATTTCTATATAGGCTATATCTATTATATACTAGTAGTCTATAGTCTCTTACTAGTAACTTTAAGTTACTATAGTTTTTACTACTCTAGCCCCTCTAGCTATAGTTTATATATAACTCTTTATTATATTTTTACTAGTCTTTTACTAACTCTTTTATAAGGAGACCTAGAGGATATTATAAGTGCCTAGGAGGTAAAGATAGTCCTTTAGCTTTAGCCCTCTAACCTAGGCTATATAGCCTAGGCTATAGTAATATATTAGTTTTACTATACTATAGAGGAGGTAATTAAGGTAAATAAGAATAGCACTAAGTTTACCTTTATTAATAATATGCTTTTTACCTATAGGGGTATAACTATTAAGAGTTTTCTAGTTATTTTACCCTTCCTTTAGGGTAGCTTTCCTTTATTTTTTAGTAGTTTATTCTAAACCCTTAATTAGAGTTTTAATAGTAGCTAGAGATACTAGCCTTTTTCTATAGTAAACTTATATCTTTTTGCCTATAATTCTATTATATCTTACTACTAACTTTCTTCCCTTTTATTTAGTAATACATATAAATTATATATTAAGCGCTTTCTATATCCTTTACTAGGATTTACTAGTTATATTTACTAGGCTAGCCCTTCTATTTTACTAGGTATTTATTGCCTTTATAAGTCCTTTTATCCTCCTAAGCACGAGGTAAAACTGCTTAAATTGTTATAGCCCTTTATTATTTAATATCTTTTCTAAATATCTTGCTTTCTTCTCTAGTTTCTTATTCCCCTTCTTCTTCTTACTTTCCTTAAATTCCTTAATTTTTTCTCTAACTTTTTGAATTTCCTTTTAATTAGGAATTTTATTACTTTTTAAGATAGCCTTATAGTTACCTAGCCTAGTGGTTATAGCCCCTAACTTTAGGTTACCCTTAGCTATACTATAGTCTAATTAGTTAGGGGTTAATTAGTTAATTAGAAAGGCAGGACTTACCTGCGAATTAGGTTATATAGCAAGTAGGAATAAGTTATATTTGCTTTGCCTTAGAGCTTTAAAGCATAAGTAGTAAGGTGTAAGAAAATAGAAGAGATAAAGAGAGGAAATAAACATAGTTATAAAGGAAGGGGAATTATGTTAATTTATACTATAAGTAAAACTTAAATGGATTTAAGTTTAACTGCGGTCACAAACTATAACTCTTGCGCTATCGTAGCTATAAAGTTTATTACTAACTTTAATCTAACCTTATAGCCCCCTGTATTTATAACCTTAAAGCTTGTTTCTATCTTAGGTTAAATCTATTTCTGTGGACTTTTTTAACTTATATGTTAATTATTATACTAGCTAGGTATTGCCAGTAATCATGTCTATTGAAAATCAGATGCATTGGCTAGAATGCGCCCAAAAAAATATAAAAATCAATAAGTCCTTTTATAATTCTTAACTTCTTTAACTTTATACTTATTATCTTTATCTTTAAGGTTTAGTATTAGCATATCCTTATCCTTTGCATTCCCTTAGCATTTCTATAGCTCTAGTAAGCTAATATAGAAAATATTATATAATTAACTATATTTTTTAGGTAGTGTAAGCTAGTAAGCCTATTTTCCTATAGCATTAAGTATTTAAAATAGCCTAATAAACCTAGTAGTTAGCTTATGTTTTATATCTTTAAGTCTAATATTCTTAGCTAATAAAAGTACTAGGTCTTCCCTTTTTAGGGTTAATAGCTAGTAGCACTAGTTATAGTATTTTACCTATATTTTAGTGGCTTTTCCTAGCTTTACTTAAGTTATTTTCTAACTTTATATAGCTTTATAATATATACATATGCTTCTAGCACCTTCTCTTTAGTAATCTTACCCTTAAGAGCTAGGTAAAACTTAGGTAAATAGCTTATAAGCGTGTAATTTAGGGAGTAGCTAGTTATTTTATTAACTATAGTATTATAAGGAAATTAAGCTATTAGAAGTAGTTTTAGCTATATCTATTAATTCTCTCTAAGAAAGTATTAAAGGTAATGCTTAAGTACCTAGTTTATTCACTCTATTGACTTATTTATTTAAGGGTAAAATACTATAAATAGCCTATATTTAATATAGGATAGGTAGCATAGGTCTAACTAGAACTAGCTTATAAAGATAAATCCTTTATCTAATATAATACCTTCTAGTAGTCTAAACTATAATTTAACCTCTTAATAAAATAGCTTTACTCGTTTAGCTACATTAATTATAGTTAATACTAGGAGGAAAATAGAGTACTTAGTAAATTAGTCTATAATTACTAGGATTATATTAGTTACTTAATTAGTTATTTATAATATAAGTAAGCCTATAATAAAATCTATTAAGATTTTTACCTATAGTTACCTTAGTATTAGTAAGGATTTAAGAGATTTATATAGGTAATATCTTTACACTACTACCTATTAGTATATACTATAACTTATAATATAGTCTAATATAGACTTACTTATTACTAGCTACTAAAAGTAGTGCTTTAAGAGCTTAAGAGTATATTTAGTCTTAAAGTAACCTACTAGTAAATTATTATAGTATAGCTATAGGAGCTCCTATTATAAGATAGGCTCCTAGGGAATAACTACCTAGTCTTAGTATATTAGAAGGCCCTTCTTACTATATAACTATAGATTACCTTTTCCCTTTCCTTTTACTAAGGAGTTTATCTATGAGGCCCCGCTCCTAACACGGGTGCACCCCGCGACACACTATGCCCTAGGGCTAGGTCCACGTAACGCTAGCAAACCACTAGCTATAAGATAGTAGTCTATATATACTATATACTTAGACCTAGTAAGCTTTAGTTAATATATAGAGTACCCTATACCTCTTACCTAGCTATCCCCTTATTCTTATAATTCTAAAGCTTTAACACTAGCTACCTAAGAGTAATATAGGGGGAAGAACCATATAATCTAATAAGGCAACGCTAGTAAATAACTAAGACTAACCTTCTAAGGGTAATAGCACTATAGCTATAGGTATAACCTCTACCCCTAGTATTACTAATACCCTAACTAAAGGAGGGGAAACCCCTTTAAATCTCTTACCCTTACTACCTATTAAGTAATAATAGTAAAATAAATTACCTAGCTAGAAAAACTAAAGAAGCTATAAGATAAGGAATAAGAACTTATTAAGTTACTCTATTTAAATATAGGGAAAGGATAAGTAAAAAGGCTATAAAGGTTAAGCTTATCCTTAAGTAAGAGTAATAAGGAAGTTAAAGTCTAGAATATTATTAAGCTTACTTACCTTACTAACCTATAGAAATATAAGATATAGATTAATAATCTTAACTATACCTTTAATAAAGTAAGATATAAGTATATATATAATTACTAAAAGATTCTCTTTATACTTAACTATATATACACTAATTATAGGGTAAGATAGGACTAATACCTTAAGGAATAGTTAGCTAGTAGCTATAAAGAACTTAAAGATAACTAGAATAAATTCTAGACTTAGATACTTATATTACTTAGAGACTCTATAAACTATAATATATAAATTACTAAGTAATTAGAAAATATAAAGTAATATAAGGGCTAAAGCCTTATTAAGTTTAGTATTTACTTAGATTTACTAGAGAAATACCTAGAAAAAGCCTTTAAAAGTCTTATATACTTATATTCTTTATAAAACTACTCCCTAACCTATAGAACTATATTAACCTATATACCTTTATTATTAGAAAGACTAGAGAGAAGGTTATATAACTTACCTAGTGGTTTTAGGAGGTAATACTAAGGAGTAAGTAAAGATATAAGTATTCTAAGAATAAGGGATTTTCTAAGAACCCCTAATACTATAGATATAACTCCTTATATAGCTATAAACCTAATAGAGATTAAAAAGATAAAAAGAAAGAAAAAACCCTAGCTATAGCTCTAAATAATAAGGAAGTTAGAGGGAAAAGACATTACTATAACTATAATAGCACTAAATATATAGTATACTTTTATAATAAGCTAAAGAGAGAGTATAGAAAGGACTAGGGAAACTACTAAAGATAAAAGTAAATACCCTTACTTTTATCTCCTAAGCTAAGGTACTAGTAAGGTATTGCTTCTATATACTAGTTACTATTTATAGGTATAAAGACATTTAAATAGTAGTAAATCTAAATAGTTATACTAAGGTTAACATTATTAGTGCTAAATTTATAAAAACCTATAAGCTAGATAGGGCTAAGATTACTATACCTATCCTTAAGGTAATAGGGGCCCTTATAGTTCCCTAATATAGTGTCTATAAGGTGCCTATTATAATTAAAGATTTAAGAAAGGAAGAAAAGAATCTTAAGCTACTATATATAGCTATAAATAGAGACCTAAGAGTAAGGGGAAGTCCTATATTAATTAGAATATATATACTAGTAAAAGAGTATATATACCTTTATTTATACTTATAAGAATAGTAGTTTAAGAAAAAGAGAAAGCCTTTTTATTAATAACTCCCTATAAATTCGCTAAAGTAACGTATAATAAGATAATTATATATACTATTATAGGAGTTATAAAGGATAAGTTTATTACCCTTAAAGATAATAAGGAGGCAAAAGCCTATAGAATAGTTAGCAATATCCCTAAGGAATTATATAAGTTTAAAGATATATTTATATTAGATAAGGCAGGAAGCCTCCTATTAAGAAAGTTAATAAACTATATAATTAATTTAGTACCTAATGCCACGCTACTATATAGACCTATTTACCCTCTCTCCTAAAGCAAACTATAGGAACTCTAAGAGTATATTAAGAATAACCTAGTAAAGGGCTAGATAAGACCTTTAAAAAGTCCTATAGGGGCGCTAATCCTATTTATACTAAAGAAGGATAAAACACTCTAACTATACGTGGATTATTAGGGACTTAATAGGGTTATATAAAAGAATTACTATGCTCTCCCCTAATTTTAGAGATCTTAGATTAATGCTAAGGGGCTTGCTTTTTCTTAAAAATTAATATTAAAGATACTTACTACTAAATCCATATTAAAGGGGGTAATAAATAGAAGACTACCTTCTATATACACTATAGGTACTATAAATATCTTATTATGCCTTTTAGGCTAATAAATACCCTAGCTACCTTTTAAAGTTATATTTATAAAGCGCTTTAGGGGTTAGTTAATATAATTTGCATAGTATATCTAGATAATATCCTTATCTTCTTAAAAATATAGAAGGAGTATACTATATATATTAAGGAAGTCCTAGAGTGTATATAACTAGTAAAGCTATATACTAAGCCCTTTAAGTGCTTCTTCTATTAGAAATCTGTAAAGTTCCTTAGGTTTATTCTATTAGTTAATAGGATTTTAATAGATATAAGTTAAGTTAATATAATTTAGGACTAGAAGGAGCTAATAAGCTTTAAGGATATATAGTTATTCCTTAGGTTCTATAACTTTTACTAATAGTTTATCTATAAATACTCTAGGATTATAGTACCCCTATATGTGTTAATAAAAGGTAGTTAAAATAGTATTTAAACTAGGAAGTTTATATTTAAAGCAAAGAAATAGCTAGTATTTAACTAGCTAAAGGATATATTCTAGCAAGCGCCTTTGCTTTATTATTATAACCTAAGTTAACTAGTGTGTATTAAGATAAATACTTTAATCTTTATAATAGTAAGAATCCTATCCTAGTAGGATAATAAGGGCTATTAGTATTTAGTAGCCTTTTAGTTAAGGAAGTTTATAGACGCTAAATATAACTATAGTATAGCTAATTAAGAGCTACTTACTATAGTAGAGTTATTTAAATACTAGTAATACTATATTAAAGGCATAGTAAGCCTAGTAAAGGTTCTATTAGATTACTATAATTTATAAACCTTTATAAAGTAGCTAAAGTTAAATAAGAGGTAAGTAAGATAGTGTATATTTCTCTACCCCTTTTACTTTATAATTAAGTATAAACTAGGGAAAAGTAACCCTATAAATACACTATTAAGAAAGTCTAATTATAAGGGTAAACCTATTATAAATAAGGCACTCTTACTAGAACTTTAGAGAAAGATAGTAATTACTAAAGAACTAGTAAAAGAGATACTAATATATTAAGGAAGATATAATAAGATGCCTTTAGGGAAGGAAAATATCCTAGTCTTATAAGAGAAGTAACCTAGTAAGATGCCTTTAGGGAAGGAAAATATCCTAGTTATAAGAGAGAAACCTATAAAGGCTAGAGTAGCCTAGTTAAATAGTGCTATAAAGTATATAAGCTAGTTAGCTACTAAGGATCTAGTAAAAGATTAGCTAAATAAGGGTAATTTTAAGGAGAAAGTAGTATATATTTAAGGTATTAATATATAAGAGATTTAGGGGCTATTATATTACTAGATTCCTACTAATCTAAGCTAAATAAACCTTTAGTGTAATTACTATAGAAGGCATAAGACTAAGATTTAGATTTATAAAGGTAAAGTAGTAAGGTAAACTCCCTAGTAAAAGGAAAGGGAAAAGCTAGTCTATAGTTATATAGTAAGAAGGGCCTCCTAATATACTAAGACTAGGTAGTTATTCCCTAGGAGCCTATCTTATAATAGGAGCTCCTATAGCTATACTATAATAATTTACTAGTAGGTTACTTTAGGACTAAATATACTCTTAAGCTCTTAAAGCATTACTTCTAGTAGCTAGTAATAAGTAAGTCTATATTAGACTATATTATAAGTTATAGTATATACTAATAGGTAGTAGCGCAAAGATATTACCTATATAAATCTCTTAAATCCTTACTAATACTAAGGTAACTATAGGTAAAAATCTTAATAGATTTTATTATAGGCTTACCTATATTATAGATAACTAATTAAGTAACTAATATAATCCTAGTAATTATAGACTAATTTACTAAGTACTTTATTTTTCTCCTAGTATTAACTATAATTAATGTAGCTAAACGAGTAAAGCTATTTTATTAAGAGGTTAAATTATAGTTTAGACTACTAGAAGGTATTATATTAGATAGAGAATCCGTCTTTATAAGCTAGTTCTAGTTAGACCTATGCTACCTATCCTATATTAAATATAGGCTATTTATAGCGTTTTACCCTTAAATAGATAGGCAAATAAAGTGAATAAACTAGGTACTTAAGCACTACCTTTAATGCTTTCTTAGAGAGAATTAATAGATATAGCTAAAACTACTTCTAATAGCTTAATTTGCTTATAATAATATAGTTAATAAAATAACTAGCTACTCCCTAAATTACACGCTTATAGGCTATTTACCTAAGTTTTACCTAGCTCTTAAGGGTAAGATTACTAAAGGGGAGGTGCTAGAAGTATATATATATATTATAAAGCTATATAAAGTTAGAAAATAACTTTAGTAAAGCTAAGGAAAAGCCACTAAAACACAGGTAAAATACTATAACTAGCGCTACTAGCTATTAACCCTAAAAAGGGAGACCTAGTACTTCTATTAGCTAAGAATATTAGACTTAAAGATATAAAATATAAGCTAATTACTAGGTTTATTAGGCTATTTTAAATACTTAATGCTATAGGAAAATAGGCCTACTAGCTTACACTGCCTAAAAAATATAGTTAATTATATAATGTCTTTTATATTAGCTTACTAGAGCTATAGAAATACTAGGGGAATATAAAGGATAAGGATATGCTAATACTAGACCTTAAAGATAAAGATAATAAGTATAAAGTTAAGGAAGTTAAGAATTATAAAAGAATCTATAAAGGTAATAAATACCTAGTAAAATAGAAGGGCTAGCCTAGTAAATATAACTAGTAAATCCTAGTAAAGGATATAAAAGGCACTTAATATGTAATTTATATATATTACTAGATAAAAGGGAAGAAAGTTAGTAGTAAGATATAATAGAATTATAGGTAAAAAGATATAAGTTTACTATAGAAAAAGGCTAGTATCTCTAGCTACTATTAAAACTCTAATTAAGGGTCTAGGATAAACTACTAAAAAACAAAGGAAAGCTACCCTAAAGAAAGGGTAAAATAACTAGAAAACTCTTAATAATTATACCCCTATAGGTAAAAAGTATACTATTAATAAAGGCAAACTTAGTACTATTCTTATTTACCTTAATTACCTTCTCTATAGTATAATAAAACTAATATATTACTATAGCCTAGGCTATATAGCCTAGGTTAGAGGGCTAAAGCTAAAGGACTATCTTTACCTCCTAGGCGCTTATAATATCCTCTAAGTCTCCTTATAAAAGAGTTAGTAAAAGACTAGTAAAAATATAATAAAGAGTTATATATAAACTATAGCTAGAGGGGCTAGAGTAGTAAAAACTATAGTAACTTAAAGTTACTAGTAAGAGACTATATACTACTAGTATATAATAGATATAGCCTATATAGAAATATAAGTAAAGAATAGGTAAATAGCTTAGAGATTAATAAACCTAATATACCTTTATAGCACTTATTAATCTAAAGGCTATATAGTATACTATATTAGTATAGTTAAACCCTATAACTAAACTATAAATACACTTAGTAAGCTATTAGTAAGTTACCTCTAAAAACACTAGGATACTCTCTTCTTCCCCTATATTAAAGGTAGTATCTATAAGGGCCTAGACCTATTTAAAAATAACTATTAGGTTAGTAAAATCTCTAGCTAGAGTTACTATAGCCTATATAGAAAAGTTAGTAATAAAAGACTATAAAGTATAGGAATAATAGGTAACTTACTATCTTATATATATCTTTACGCTTATTATATTATATATAATATTTAGAAAGCTTTATTTTAGCTATTATTATAACTAAAATATAAGGGAAACTATAGATAATCTATAGGAGTTTAATCTTAATTAGTAGGTTTTTCTTAAACTTTATATACCTAGTGTATAGGTAATATATATATAAATAAAGATAAAAGTAAATTACCTTTATAGTAATAGTAAAGAGGTAGTAAAAGGTAGGAGAAAGGCTAGTATAATTAAAGTTTAAAGATTAATTAAGAATAAACTAGCTTTATAAAGGAGAAAAGAAAGTAATATAATAAGGGATCCTAGGTAACTTTATACCTAAGCGCTATATATATTACTAGGAGATAATTACTAGTTATTATTATTATAATATTTTAATTTAGTAATATTATTATAACTACTAGATAGTAAATAGCTATATTATAGTAGATAAATCTAAAGCTATTTAGAAGCCTAGCTAAAAGTAGGGGGTAATTATAAGGCCCCGCTCCTAATATAGGTGCACCCTGTAATATACTATACCCTAGGGCTAGGTCTATGTAACGCTAGTAAACCACTAGCTATAAGACAGCGGTCCGCACACACTACACACTTAGACCTAGCAAGCTTTAGTTAATATACGGAGTGCCCCTATACTTCTTGCCTAGCTATCCCCTTATTCTCACACTTACCTTATCTAATATAAATATATCTTTAAATTTATATAGTTCTTTAGGGATATTACTAACTATTCTATAGGCTTTTGCCTTTTTATTATCTTTAAGGGTAATAAACTTATTCTCTATAACTCCTATAATAGTATATATAATTATCTTATTATATATTACTTTAGTAAACTTATAGGGAGTTATTAATAAAAAGGCTTTTCTCTTTTTCTTAAACTACTATTCTTATAAGTATAAATAAAGGTATATATACTCTTTTACTAGTATATATATTCTAATTAATATAGGACTTTCCCTTACTTTTAGGTCTTTATTTATAGCTATATATAGTAGCTTAAGATCCTTTTCTTCCTTTCTTAAATCTTTAATTATAATAAGTACCTTATAAATACTATATTAGGAAACTATAAGGGCCCCTATTACCTTAAGAATAGGTATAGTAATCTTAGCCCTATCTAGCTTATAGGTTTTTATAAATTTAGTACTAATAATATTAACCTTAGTATAACTATCTAGATTTACTACTATTTAAATATCTTTATACCTATAAATAGTAACTAGTATATAAAAGCAATACCTTATTAGTACCTTAGCTTAGAAGATAGAAGTAAGGGTATTTACTTTTACCTTTAGTAATTTCCTTAGTCCTTTCTATACTCTTTTTTTAGCTTATTATAAATATATACTATATATTTAGTACTATTTTAGTTATAATAATATCTTTTCTCTTTAACTTCCTTATTATTTAAAGCTATAGCTAGGGTTTTTCTTTCTCTTTATATTTCTAATCTTTATTAAGTCTATAGCTATATAAGGAGTTATATTTATAGTATTAGGGGTTTTAAAAAACCCCTATTCTTAAAATACTTATATCTTTACTTACTCCTTAGTATTACCTCCTAAAACTACTAGGTAATTTATATAACCTTCTTTTTAGTCTTTTTAATAATAAAGGCATATAGGTTAATATAGTTCTATAGGTTAGGGAGTAGTTTTATAAAGAATATAAGTATATAAGACTTTTTAAAGGCTTTTTCTAGGTATTTCTCTAGTAAATCTAAGTAAATACTAAACTTAATAAGGCTTTAGCCCTTATATTACTTTATATTTTCTAATTACTTAGTAATTTATATATTATAGTTTATAGAGTCTTGAAGTAATATAAGTATCTAAGTCTAGAATTTATTCTAGTTATCTTTAAGTTCTTTATAGCTACTAGCTAACTATTTCTTAAGGTATTAGTTTTATCTTACCTTATAATTAGTATATATATAGTTAAGTATAAAGAGAATCTTTTAGTAATTATATATATACTTATATCTTACTTTATTAAAGGTATAGTTTAGGTTATTAATCTATATCTTATATTTCTATAGGTTAGTAAGGTAAGTAAGCTTAGTAATATTTTAGACTTTAACTTCCTTATTACTCTTACTTAAAAATAAGCTAAACCTTTATAGTATTTTTACTTATTCTTTCCCTATATTTAAATAAAGTAACTTAATAAGTTCTTATTCCTTATCTTATAGCTTCTTTAGTTCTTTTAGCTAGGTAATTTATTTTACTATTACTACTTAATAAGTAGTAAGAGTAAGAGGTTTAAAGGGGTTTCCCCTTTTTAGTTAGGGTATTAGTAATACTAGGGGTAAAGGTTATACCTATAGCTATAGTGCTATTACCCTTAGAAGGTTAGTCTTAGTTATTTACTAGTATTACCCTATTAAATTATATAGTTCTTCCCCTTATATTACTTTTAGGTAGCTAGTGTTAAAGCTTTAGAATTATAAGAATAAGGGGATAGCTAGGTAAGAGATATAGGGGCACTTTATATATTAACTAAAGCTTGCTAGGTCTAAGTGTATAGTATATGCAAACCACTATCTTATAGCTAGTGGTTTGCTAGTGTTACGTAGACCTAGCCCTAGGGCATAGTGTATTACAAGGTGCACCTATGTTAGGAGCGAGGCCTCACATATAGCTTTTAATAAAGCATTAGTAAAATCTAGTAAAACTAAGAAATAACTAGATATTAGGCATACTATAAGGTACTAGCTAGGTTATAATAGCCTTAATATAAGAAGGCTTTATTAAGATACCTTCTTCTATAATTATAAATCCTAAGAATTTAACCTTAGTATATAAAAATTTATACTTTATAAGGTTAATAAAAAGGCTAGCTTTATAAAGCTTATCAAGGACCTATTTAATATAACTCTTATATGCTTCTATATTACTACTATAAATTAGAATATTATCTAGGTAAATAATATAAATTAAATTAATAAGGCCCTTAAGGGCGCTATTAATATATTCTTAGAAGATTATAGGTATATTTATAAGCCTAAATAGTATTATAAGATACTTAAAGTAACTATATTTATACTAGAAGGCTATCTTTTACTTATCTCCCTTATAAATATATAGCTAGTAGTAAATATCTTTAAGATCTAATTTAGTGTAAACCTTTACCCTCTTTAATTAATTTAAGATCTTAGTAATTAAAGGTAATAGTGCCTTATCTTTTATTGTAATTTAATTTAAGCCCCTATAATCTATATAAAGCCTTAATTTGCCTTCTTTCTTTAAAATAAATAAAATTAGGGCCTTAGCTAAGCTAATTAATCTTTAAATCTATTCTTTATACTATATACTAGCTAAGTACTCTTTAAGCACTTCTAGCTCTTTTTTAGCTAAACTATATATTAGCCCTTATAGGGGTATTTTCCCTTTTCTAACTTAATTATATATATATAATTACTTAACTTAGGAAGTATACTTATAAGCTTATTAGAAAATATATCTTTAAACTCTATATATACCTCTAGTAACTTAGACTTATAGTTCTCTTTTAGGTTAAGTATTACTACCTTACTATTAGGGTTTATTAAGGTAATAAAACTTTTCTTCCTTATTATATAGGTATCTTATATCTTAATTATAGTTATACTATTATAAGTTAAGGCATTGCTTACTATAAGGCTAATATTCTTATCTTTTTTATCCTTATTTAGTAAGTCTATAAGCTTAATTAATACTAAATAAAGTAAAAACACTATAGATAAGCGTTTTACTTCTTTTCTTACTTACTATATTTCTAATATAAAGTCAAGGTAATCTTTTATAATAGCGTATCTTTATAGTCTCTCTTTTTAAGATATAACTATAGGTTTATATACTCTAGCCTAGTCTATTCCTAGGATAAGGTTCTTAGGGGTATTAGTAATATAGTAGTAAACTTAGTATATTTTTATATAGCTTATACTATCTTTTACTAAGATAACCTAATTTAAGATTCCTTAATATAAAATAAGGGTCTTAGCTATACTTTTAAGTAGTATATTATCTTTCTATATATTAGCCTAATTTACCTTTAATAATAATTTTAGGTAAATAATTAATTCTATTATACCTATATTAAGTAGTATAAGCATTACTACCTATTTATAATCTTACTATAATAATATCTAAACTTTTATTCTTATATCCTTAGATAATTTATTAGTAAGGGTATTATCCTAGGCTTAAGTAAAGCTAATTAGTGTCTTATTTATATCTTACCCTACTACTTAGTTACTATTATTCCTATATAATAGTATTATATAGCTTATACTCTTATAGATAAAATAATCTAGTTCTTTATATCTTAGTGTAATATGCCTAGGTTATTTATATTTAAAGTATACTATAGGGGATTTTATAGCTCCCTTACTACTTTATTATAGTATATTTACTATAGGTAAATTTAAGTATTACCTTTTTTATTTATAGTCTTATCTATATATATATATATTAAATACACTAGCTAGCTCTATATAAGGCTAGTTCTAGTACTCTCACTGGTTTGTTAATAGGGAAAACCCTTAAAATAGAAAGAAAAACCCTATTACTATATTCTTTAGCTTAGCACTAACCCTACTACAGGCCTATGCTATTTAACTTATAACCTATTATATATGTTTATTACTAGCTTATACTAGCCTTATCCCCTTAAAAGCATAAAAGGTTAGTTTACTACTTTCTCTAGTATACTTCTAGGCTAAAGGCTACCTTACCTTATCTCTCCTTACTACCCTCTATAGGTAAAGTAAGTTTACGCTAATTATTACTCTTTATCTCCTATTCACTTTTATGCTAACTCTTCCGTTGCCCTACTCTTTAGCTAACTCTAACCTGCCCCTAGTCTAGTTATAAAATAAAGCCTATGCACCTTATTCTAGTCCCTTGCCATAGGAGAAGGGTAATCCCAGCCTAGGCCTAGGGCGACCCCGTGCCTAGATCGCGATTGAGATATTCGTTTGTCCGTAGTCTTATCTATAGTTATTACTTTAGTTACTATTTTAACCTATTTTTATTATAACTTTTGCTTTCTTTCCTTACCTAGCTAAATAAGTCTATATTACTAAGAACTCCTAGCTAAGTATTTACTTCTTTATAGTATTATTTAGACTATTAATAAATATATAAATATGTTATGAACTAGCCTTAGGGTAGCTGCACGTAAGCGTTTAAAGTGCGAATCTTATTCTTATAAAAGAAGAAGAAAACTAAATAAAGGGGTAGTAATAGGTCCCCCCTTATAGTAAGTCTATATAGTCTATGCATAAACCGCCCCCTTTCTAAACCTAGTCTTACTCTAGACTTAACCTAAGCTTATAGCTTAAGTCTATAATATACCCCCTTACTTACCCTTCCCCTTCCCTCCCTTTTTAATTAGTAAAGAATTACTAAAAATAGTCTATATATATATAGTAATATAACTATAAGTAAGTAAGGTTATACCCTTAAGCTCTATAGGTTTAGAAAAAAATTTATAAAGACTACCTTACCCCTAACCCTCTTATTATATAGCTAACCTACTCCTTTTTTACCCTTACCCCTTATAATACTAGCCCTTTAAGTTTTTATACCTATAGCTAGCTATCTTTTTGCCTTACCTAACCTTACTATATTACCTATTTTTTATAATCTATTTTATACCTACTAAATTCCCTTCCCTCCCTAAATCTTTTCTATAGTTTTAATTACCTATTACCTAATTATATAATTATATCCCCTATCTATCCTAAAATTTATATATTAATATAAATAAACTATATTTAGGTTAAACTTAATCCTTATTATCTATAAAATATAAATACTCCTATACTTCCCCTAATAATTCTTTCTTTTATTTTCTTTTAATTATTATTACTTTCTTTATTTCTTTTTATCTTAGCTTTTATCCTTACTTAACCTTTAATCTTTTTATGCCTTATTTACTCTCTCTTTTACTACTATAGCTAATATTAATACTCTCCCCCTTAGTAATAAGGCTATTATTATACCTCTATTACCCTCTCCTCCCCCTCTCTCCTTAGGTAAGGCTAGCTACCTTAGTAGCTATATTATAAAAAGAGACTTAAATAATAATAATAACTCTAATAATAAAGAATAAACTATCCTATATATCCCTTATCTTAATAACCTTTACACTAAGGGTATATACTTTTATAAGCCTAGTACTTATATATCTTATATACTATATTATTAGGCTTATTACTTATATATATAGGAATTATACTTATATAGTTTTAACCCTAAACTATATTATACCTATAAGCACTTAGAGATCTTATTATATATAAGTAAGTTTATTAAGGCTTTAGTAGTTAAGTAAACTGCCTTTAAGAAGGGATATTACACTATTTTAATAAAGACCTTTATTTACTATTATAAGCATTATAATACTATTTTAGCTATAGCTTATATTAACCTAGCTACTATAAAACCCCTCTCCTCCTCCCTTACTAGTATAGCCTAAGCCTAGGGCACTACTAATATATAAGTACTTATTCTTATATAGTAACCTACTCCCCCTAAAATACTATAGATTATAAAAACTATATAGCTACTAAATTTCTCTATAGTATAAGTAATATAAATAAGACCCTTATATAGTCTATTACTACCTAAAAAGTAACTTATACTAGATAATAAGCCCTTTCTAATTCTATAGTAAAGTTAGTTTACCTCCTTACTAAGGAATATTATAAGTATATATATAAGTAGGATAATACTCCCCTATCTTAAATTTCCTTTATTATAGTAGATAATTAGCGCTAGATTATATATATAATAGAGGCAAATTAATATTTTTAGTTTTTTATATTTAAATAAAATTATACCTATTTAGGACTATTATTTTTCTATGTATTACCCTATTATGCCTTAAATCTATCTAGTGCCTCTATATTTTATATATTTTCTAGCGGTTCCTATATTAGCTAAATATATCCTTTTTATTTTACTAATATATTATAGTATAACCCCTATTCTTATGTATTTTTAGCTATAAGAATATCTTTAACCTAGCACTCTAAGAGATTAGGGTTAGTATCTATTATCCTAAGTTCTAGTAGTAAGCGCTTATTAGCTAGTTTCTAACTTAATAATAGATCTTCTACTACTTACTAGACTAAATTAATATAAAAGATAGGATATAAGCCCCTTAGTATATCTAACCTAATAGTTAGTAGTATAGGGACCTTAAGCACCTTATACTTAGCTATTACCTAATCTAACTTCTTATAGGGATAATTTATCTTAATATTCCTAAGACTTAACTATATATAGTTACTAACTTAGAAATATTTTGCTAGTTTATAACTACTATTTATATTATCCTATTATTATTATTAAATAAAAGCTATAGTGGCTTATATAAGGTCTATTCTATTCTTTAAATATTATAGGAAAGCTTAAGCCTATCCTTTTACTAAAGTGGTTAATAACTATATTTAAGTTACCTCCTAAACTATTAATATATTATAACTATATAGGGCTATATTTACACTTATACCTATTACTAATAAGTCCTAATTATTTAATACTAGTTAGTAGGTAGGTAAATAGTTAGGCTATTTAAATTAAGAAAAGAATAGTATTACCTATAAGATAGCCTATACTTCCTAATTTACTCTCTCTATTTTGCTATCTATTTATAGATAATATAATATTAATAGTAATTATTATATACTAACCTTTTTATAAAGGAAAGTCTAGAAATTACTTAGCTAATCTAATTTATAGTCTATAATTATTTACATAGGGAACCTATAGAATTGCCACTAATAATATTTAAAGCGTTTTATATATACCTTAGCTATTATTAATATTATAGCCTTAAGCTATATATATTTAGAAAGTCTATCTATAATAACTATAAGGAACCATAGGTTATCCTATCCCTTAGTAAGGAGATTAGTTATAAAGTTAATAAAAATCTATAACTAGTACCTATTAGGAGAGGGGATTAGCTTTAGTAAGCCTTACTATAATTATTAGCTTTTTTACCCTCTATAGTAGTAATAGTTCTATATAAAATAGGCTATATTCTATAATATTCTATCCTAATAGAAGTCTCTTTAAAGCGCTTTAAAAGTTATATTCCTCCCTAGGTGCCCTAATAAGGGTAAGTTATAAGTCTATTAAATTAGTATTATAATTAATAGCTCTTACTTTAGAATCTATATCTATCCTTAAAACTATAATATACCTTTTATACTAATTTAGTAATTTGCTATTTATTCTCTTATACCTATAGTATTAGGAAACTTCTAGGCCCTTACCTTTACTATATTAAGCTAAACCCTATAAGCCTTATCCTAGAGTATAGATTAATCCTATAGGGATTAAAGGTATTTATCTATAAATAGCGCTTTTCTAGCTAGGGGTCCCTAAGTATACTTAGGTTACCTCCCTAACTATTCCCTTTTACTAGTATAATAGGCTAAATATTTATAATTACTCTTTTATATTAAAACTAAAACTTAGTAAGAGATATTACTAAATATATAAGTAACTCTTTTAGCTTTTCTACCTACACTTCCTCCTAATAGCGTCTTAATAATATATCTAGTTAAGCTGCCTATATACCTAGCCTATAATATAAATAGAAGTTAAAAAGTGCTAGTATCTCTACCTACCTTACTTACTATTCTAATATTTCCCTTAGTGCTATAAAGTACTCTAAGTTCTTATAGTCTATAAGGATTATAAATAGCTTACTAATACTCTATAGTTTTACTAACTATACTTTAAGGTAAGAGATAACTACTAGTAGCTCCTTATTATATATTATATAATTCTATTAAGTAAGCTATAACTATATAGAGTAGTAAGCTATTAAATATAAAACTCCTTTATTATTAACCTAGGAAAGGCAACCCCTAATACTATCCTAGAATAATTTGCCTTAACTAATATATCCTTCTTAGGGTCTTACTAGGTTAGGATAGGGTATAATATAAAAGCTAACTTTAATATATTAAAGGCCTTATTATACTCCTCTATCTATATAAATAGGGCTCCCTTTTTAGTTAAGTTAAGTAAGGGCACTATAATCTCTAAGAATTATAGTATAAAGTTATAATAAAAGTTAGTAAAACTAAGAAATCTATATACTCCCTAGACCTATATTAGGGCCTCCTAATCCTATATAGCTATAATCTTTTCCTTATCTAGGTAAATTTATTTTCTAGTATAAATAATAAACCCTAAGTACTTTACCTCTTTAGTTATAAAAACGCACTTCTTAATATCTAAGTTTAGTCCTATCTAGGACTACCTAAACTTTTTATATATAGTTTTTTTATAAACTACCTAAATAGACTAAAATATTATTAAGGTATACTATAATATAGTCCCCTAGGATTTTACTTAATACACTATTAATATATCTCTAAAAGGTAGTAAGTACACCTACTAATCTAAAGGGGCATATAAGCTATTTAAATAAACTAAACCTTATTTAAAATACTATTTAGTGTTCTTTACCTTTAGTAATATATATATAATAAAACACTACTTATATATCTAGTTTTATAAACCACTTTGCCTCTAATAATAATTATAGTATTTTCTTAACTAGTAGTAAAGAATAATAGTCCTATTCTATAATCTTATTAAGTATATAGTAATCTATATAAAACCTCTAGCCTCTCTCTAGTTTCTTTACTAATAATATAGGCACTATAGCTAAAGATAAACTTACCCTAATCTAGCCCTTATTTATTAAGTCTATTACTTATTTCTAAATTTCTAGTAAGTAATAATAAGGTATATTATATAAGGGTGCCTAAGGTAACTCTAGTTTATTGCCCTTTATATCCTATTTTAACTAAATATAGTGGTTAGACTTGCCTTAGTATAGTAGCAAAGTATTTGCCTTATTTTCTAAGAAAAGGTCCTTAAAATCCTATAGTATCTCTAGTAAGGAGGCTAGGAGCTTCTATTCTATAGGCTTTAGTGCTATATTAATCTATAAAATAGATATAATTTCTTATAGACTTATTATATAAAGCTAGATATATTCCTTTTATCTCTTTGCTTAATACACTATTCCTACAAATATAGAACCTAGGATAGCCACTATAGGTTAGTCTACCTTCCTATTAATTATAGCCTATATTTATAGGTTATTTGCTAACCCTATAAGTACTTATTATTATACTATATCTAAATTAATTTCATTTTATTCTATCTAAGATGTCCCTAGGATAAGTTACCTTATTAATCCTAGGATTATATATATAATAATTAGTGTCTCCTATCTATCTAAATCCACTTAAAAATAAATAATATATGTTATATATAAATGTTTTTTATACTTCTTTTCTCCCCTTATTTTATACTAACTACTATATAAACTAACCTCTTAGTTAAAAGAGGGAGGTATTTTAGTTAAAGCTTTTAGATAAGGCATTTACTTATAGTAGTATAGTAGTTATAGCCTATATTAATTTAAGTATCTATAAAGGTAGTCTTATTAATTAAGGTAAGAACTAAAAAAGGCAATAAATCTATATTATCCTAGATCTATTTAAAATTCTTATTAGTAATAACTATATACTATAAAGCCTCTCTATACTTACTTCCCTTCTCCCTTATTAAATAACTTAATAAAGGGGTTATTCTTTTCCTAACTACTCTATGCTTTCTCCCTCTAAGTTACTATTATTAGAGTTACCTATATTATAAGTATTTACTAATAACTTTCCTTATAGGTATAGGGTAGGATATAGTGGACATTTACTAATAAAGTGCTAGCTAGAACTACATTAGAGGTATTTACCCTCTATATAGTAAGTGTTTATAATGTCTTAGGTAACCTATTTAGCCTATTTTCCTCCTAACCTATTTCCTAATTTCTACTATATCTATAACTTCCTAAGTCCCTTATAGTTCCCTATTATACCTATAACTTAAATATCTATTATTAGTATATCCCTATCCTACTATTTAGCCTTATTTACGTTCTAAGCTAGTTATATATACTTCTATGCCTAGTGCTTTTCCTCTAATTAATAGGATTTAATATCTAAGGCAATGCTATAGTAGTAAGCTATAGCTATTATATAATCTATTTAGGGTATATCTCTTCTAATACTATAGTCCCTTATTTGCTTATTAATTACTATATATAACTTAGCTAGCTTTATAGTATTATCTTATTCTAATCCTCTAGCTAACATAAGCTTTTATTTAAATTAAATATAGAAGTTACTAAACTATTTATTAGGTTACTAAGCTATCTAGTTAAGTTCTATAATAGCTAATTCCTATTAATAAGGGTTATTAAATATATCCCCTAAGTATATAAGAAAATAAGTAGGTTTATAATTAAGAATATATCCTTTTTTAAAGAATAAAGTAATTTAAGCCTATACCTTTACTAATAGATTTTAGTAAATAAAGTACTATTAATCCTTCTAGTCTCTAATAAATGCCTTATTTATATAAAGCTTATATATTATAAGATTCTTCTATAATATAAATAGTGCCCTATTACTATTAAATAGCTATTCTATAGGTAATAGCTTTTACTTTATTAGTTTACTCTTTATTAGCGTATTAAAGTCTAACTATTATTTATTAGTAAGCTCTTTAATTTATTATAACTATTTCTTAACTAGCTCCTATAGCGTTATAAGTTTATCTATTTCTATTTTATCCCCTAAGGAAATACCTATAGGTAATAACTTTAATAGTAATCTAACTATAGTAAAGAATAAGATATATTATAAACTAGCCTTAGGGTAGCTATATATAAGCGTTTAAAGTGTAAATCTTATTCTTATAAAAGAAGAAAAGAACTAAATAAAGGGGTAGTAATAGGTCCCCCCTTATAGCAGGTCTGTATAGTCTATGCACAAACCGCCCCCTTTCCGGACCTAGTCTTGCTCTAGACTTAACCCAAGCTTACAGCTCGAGTCCATAACAAAATATAAAGTCTTATAGGGATTACTTTAGGGGTTTAGCCTTAGCTTTTATCTATATTTTTATAAATCCCTAGAATAACTAATAGTTTTCTTATCTAAGGGTTAGTAGTATTTTTATAGCTTTTAAGCACTATATATTCTTATTTATTATTTTAGTTTTTAGCTAATTTATAAACCTAGCCTAGGTATAGTCCTAGTAATTTATATAACTATTTATAGCTATATAATATATCTATTATTACTTTATATCCTTTACTAAGTAGCTACTAGTATAAGCTACCTTAGTAATATTATTAATAAATATCTTATAGTCTAAGGTAAAAGCTATATTAAGGTTTACTAAGAAATATTAAAGACTTTTATATAAATCTCCTTTATATACTAGAGTCTTTAGTTATATTTTTATAAGACTATAGTAATATAAGGTTATAGTAAGTTTAAAGCTTCTTAGTAAGTCTAAAAGTAGTATAATTATAAGTTCTTTAGTAAGGTTAGTAAGTCTAGTACTAGTACTTACTAATAAGATACTTACCTTAATTATATACTACTATTCCTATAGTTATAGAATTTTCTATCTTTTCTAAGCTCTTTATAGCTTAGTCTTAGCTTACTTAAGAATTTAGTTTAGCTTCTCTTTACTATACTTAATTTCCCTATAATTATTATATTAGTCTATAGTAAGCTTTCTATTATTATTTTAATCTTTAGGAGTGCTATTTTTATTATTTCTATCTAGGCTATTAGACCCTAGGATTATACTATCTTAGTATCCTATATTATTACCTAAATATAGTATACTAGCTATATAGTTACTATATATAGTAAATTATATAGCTATCCTATTTAATTCTAATATTATAATCTATAACTAATAGTTTATTTACCCTAAAGGGTTTAAGAGTTTAATTTATTATAACTAAAGGTATAGGAAAAGATAAATAAAGTTATAATAAGAGAATAAGATTACTACTATAAAGGTAATAGCTAGGGGTAAGTATATAAAGGTTTTAAACTCTAACCTCTCCCCTAAATAAGAGAGGTCCTTATTATATATTATATTACTCTTAGGTAGCTAGTATTAAAGCTTTATGTTACGATATAAAACGTAAGATAAAGTGAGTGTGTAAAGGTTGTTGTTCTTCAACTAGCTAGAGGTCAAAGCTATCATCTAATATAGGGGTTCTAGGTCACGTGCTAGCCACAACCGAGGTCTTGTGGCACGAAGCTAGCCACATCCTAGGTAACAGGCCAATTGTCAATTCTAGCACGTAACAAGTGCGGGCACCACGGATAAAAGAGATAGCTGTCCTAGCTATCTAAGGTCAGCTAGCTAATGTCAAATCAATCAGGTTAACGGTCAGGTTGACGGTCAGGTTGACGGTCAAATTGATCATTGGATTGATACATCTGACGATAGCTAGATTAGCAAGGCAACAATCTTTACAAAGGGCTAGGCAACAAGCTTTACAGAGGGTTTTGGTCAGGCTGTTAAATTAGCTACTAACGAATTTACAAAGGGCTAGGCAACGAGCTTTGCAGAGGGCTTCAGTTAGGCTGTTAAATTAGCTGCTAACGAATTTGTAAAGGGCTAGGCAACGAGCTTTGCAGAGGTCTAGGCTGTTAAATTTGCTGATAAGCTAGCTGCCTTTGAAGGTTATCGCGTTCTTTAAAGACTTCCTTAACAAGGTCTTTAAGCTACTAGAAGTTATCCTCTTTAATAGCTAGCTTCCATTAAAGGTCCTATATCTGTTGCTGCTGCCACTAAATTTGTTACTGCTGCCGTTAAATTTGCTGCTGCAATTGCTGCTATTACTATTAATATTAGGTCCTTAGGTCCTAAAGGTCCTGTTAATGCTATTCTTGCTACCACTAAAATTGCTAGACTAGCTATTGTTAAATCTATTAAAATTACTAACTAGCTAGGCATAGGTCCTTAAGATGTTAAAAGACCTGATTTCTTAACGGGAAGGTCTTCCTATAGATGCCACAGGTTTGGCGCTAATAATCTTGTTTATAAAGCCACTGTAATCGCTATTACTCGCACTAATCTAGCTAGTGCAAGGGAAGTATTATAGCGAGCTTTATTGGATTTGTAAGGAAGCTGCCTAGCGGGGAGGCTAGCGATTAAAATTAATGAATTTGTTAGATTAACGGTTAGGTTAAAGGTCTTCAAATTAACGGATTAATAGTCAGGACAAAGGTCAACGAATTAAAGGTCTTCAAATTAACAGATCAAAGGTTAAAGAATCAAAGATTAAAGGTCTTCAAATTGACGGATCGAAGGTCGAAGATCGAAGGTCAAAGGTCTTCAAATTAACGGATTAATGGTCAGGACAAAGGTTAACGAATTAAAGGTCTTTAAAGGTCTTCAAATCAACGGATTAAAGATTAAAGATTAAAGCAATTCGAAGGTTAACGAATTAACGGATCGAAGGTTAAGTCAAAGGTTAACGAATCTAATAATAGGCGCGATGCCTAGGGGTAAGCTATTAGGCCTATTAAAAGGGATAGCTTTGACGGGCTTGGTGGATTGGTTAATAATAGTGTCAGTTTAGTGGCTTTTATTAGCAGTAAAAGCGCTAGAGGTGCGTAACGATCGAAGAGCAATTACTACCACTTATTACGATATAAAACGTAAGATAAAGTGAGTGTGTAAAGGTTGTTATTCTTCAACTAGCTAGAGGTCAAAGCTATCATCTAATATAGGGGTTCTAGGTCACGTGCTAGCCACAACCGAGGTCTTGTGGCACGAAGCTAGCCACATCCTAGGTAACAGGCCAATTGTCAATTCTAGCACATAACACTTTAGAATTATAAGAATAAGGGATAGCTAGGTAAGAGATATAGGGGCACTTAGTATATTAACTAAAGCTTACTAGGTCTAAGTGTGTTATATATATAGGCTACTATCTTATAGCTAGTGGCTTACTAGCGTTACGTAAACCTAGCCCTAGGGCATAGTGTGTTACAGGGTATACCTATGTTAGGAGTAGAGTATTACACTACTTTCATTTTGTAGTGTTTTTTTCTTAACAAATAATATATATCTAATCTTAGAAAATATATATAGATATAAGACTTTGATTTTTAGATAGATAACTACAAAACTACAATATAGTAATATATAAAAGTGGGTCGTTTAGCTATAAATTAGAAAAACTACATTTCACTACATTTTAAGACTATAATAACACTACAAATGTAGTGTTTCCAATTTATAGCTAAATAGCCCACTTTTAGACTCACTTAAATATATAGCATTTTTCTTCGGATTTATATCTATAAGATTACGTAATTTATAGGATAATATCTTTAATAATAAGCTTACTATAAAATTAAATATAAAAACTACAAAACACACTACACACTACACTAACTACAAACAATACTCTAGTTAGGAGTGGGGCCTTACAAAAGCATAGGTTATATAAGGGCACCACGTATTAACTAGGATAAAACCCTCCTTAAGACAACGGTGGACCTAATGTATTAGAAGTACCTATTTTAGCTAGCCTGTTTTATAGCGCACTGTGTACCTTTTAGGTATAAAAGTCAGGTGCCGTCTGCGCCTCTAATTACACAATTCGAACGTTTTCAATCAATCCAACCAACCCCTACCTTGACAGTTATATAGACCTAGCCCTAGGGCGTGGTGTGCCCACAGGGTGCACCTATGTTAGGAGGCGGGGCCTCACATTTTACTTGTTTTACTTATTTTACTTATTATATAATTATTTTATATCTATTTTCATGCCTTTACCAAGTATGTAGCTTGATTACGATACATTCCCCCTAATGAGGTCGTCCCCCACCTCTGCCGCCTGTCTCCAGCGGGGCATGGTTTTTTCGTCAAAGTTAAAGAGGTGTTCACCATCGCGGCTCGTTGTTGCGTCACTCACGAGAAGGGGAAGGCACCACAGCGTAAAGACTTCCTGCTGCAGAGAGGGGTGGGGTTCTTTTGTTTCTTCAATCATCATCACTAGGGCGTCAGTGCATTTTTCCTCGCTGTGGTAGACACGATGCCGCCGGTGGACGATGGTTTCGAGGCCCTGTTGGAGCCCTTCTACAATGGCAAGAAGCTCACAGATCCTGTCAATACCAAGGAAGACAAATTTGAGCTTCTACCCGCGTTTCTCAAAGTCAAGGGTGTGTATCGCAATCTCTCCAAACCTCAATTAGCTACCTTTTTGCTTACGACGGCAATCATGCTAACCGTGCCTCGTGTGTTTTTGCACTAGGTCTTGTAAAACAGTATGCGCGACCCAATTCCCTCCCAGAAGCACAGAAATTGTGCTTGCGACCAGATTGCTGACACCCAGTAACCAACAGGCACATTGACTCATACAACTTCTTTGTGGAACAAGAAATCAAGGATATCGTTCGCGCGAACCGAACGATCCGAAGCGATGTCGACAGCAATTTTTGGCTAGAGTATGTTTCTTTTCAGCAACGTCTTTGTGTAGGACCCCAGAGAAGCTAACCAGGTGCTCTACCTTCGCAGCTTCACCGACATCCGCGTCGACCGCCCGCGACGCCAGGATCACAATGATGCCAAGTCGCGAACTGAAGTCACTCCTATGGAGTGTCGACTCCGAGACATGACATATGCTTCTCCTATTGTCGTGGATATCCAGTACATCAGAGACAAACAGAAGATTATTCGCAAGAACGTTCCGCTCGGTCGAATGCCTCTCATGCTCAAGAGCTCTAAATGCAGACTAAGCGGTGCTAATAACGCACAAATGGAGGCCATGAACGAATGCCCACTTGATCCTGGTGGTTACTTCATCATCAATGGTACAGAAAAGGTCATCTTGATTCAGGAACAACTCAGCAAAAATCGTGTCATCGTCGAAGCCGACGAAAAGAACAACATTGTCTCCGCCTCCGTCACCAGTTCGACACATGAGCGGAAGTCAAAGACATACGTCACACTGAAGAAGGACAGAATTATCATGACACACAATGTATTGGTGGAGGGGATTCCGATTGTCATCATTCTCAAGGCCCTTGGCGGGTTGTCAGATTACGAGATCATGCAACTGGTGGCTGGCTCGGATGGACGTTACCAGGATGAGTTTGTCATCAATTTTGACGATGCAGCCCGGGCTGGCGTTTTCACACAGCATCAGGCTTTGGAATACATTGGCGCCAGAGTAAAAATGGGATCGAGAAGGACCATGTTTGGTCCTCAAGTCCGTCGAAATCACGTTGAAGAAGGTCTTGACGCTCTTGCCAACCTCATCATTGCTCATGTGCCTATCGAGGGCTTGGATTTCTATCCCAAGGCCATCTATGTCGCCATGATGACGAGACGAGTTCTGATGGCTTCCCAGAACCCCAAGCTCGTAGATGACAGAGATTTCGTGGGTAACAAACGGCTGGAACTTGCCGGTCAACTCTTGTCTCTGTTATTCGAAGATTTGTTCAAGAAATTTATGAGCGAGGTCAAGATGTCCATTGACAAATTCCTAAAGAAGAACAACCGCGCGGTGCCACTAGATGCTGTGCACATGATTAGCAATCATGCCAACTATATCGGACTCGGCATCAACCGGTCTATTCAGACTGGAAACTGGAGTGTGAAGCGTTTCAACATGAACAGAGCTGGCGTCACCCACGTACTGAGTCGACTGAGCTACATCAGTGCTTTGGGAATGATGACCCGAATCAGCTCACAGTTTGAGAAGACGCGCAAAGTTTCTGGCCCACGTGCTCTTCAACCGTCGCAGTGGGGTATGCTCTGCCCTTCAGATACTCCTGAAGGTGAAGCCTGCGGTCTGGTCAAGAACTTGGCTCTCATGACACACATTACAACCAAGGTCGACGAAGAGCCAGTCAAGCGGTGGATATTCACTCTGGACACGGGCGTCGAGCCCATCCGAAACTTTTCTGGTGCTGAAATGCATCGTGAAGGCGCATATGTTATCCACGTAAATGGTACACCATTTGCCCTGACAAGATATCCCAAGAGATTTGCCTCCAGGTTCCGCGCCATGCGACGAAAAGGCTGGATATCACCTTTTGTCAGTATCAACCTCAACTCTCACTTCAATGCTGTGCACATTGCCACCGACGAAGGCCGGATTTGTCGGCCCTACATTATTGTCAAGAACGGAAAGCAAAAGCTCAAGGATGAACACCTTCGCCTTTTACAGTTTGGTAAAGCCTCATTTGACGACTTCTTGACAAAGGGTGTTGTCGAGTATCTAGATGTGAATGAGGAGCAGGACGCACTCGTCACCCTTTACGAAAAGGATATCACCCAAAGTACAACACACCTGGAGATCGAACCGTTCACAATCCTCGGAGCCGTGGCCGGTATCATTCCTTTTCCCCATCACAACCAATCCCCCAGGAATACGTACCAATGCGCCATGGGCAAACAAGCCATAGGAGCTATTGCGTACAACCAATTCAACAGAATTGACACGCTACTCTACACTCTAGTCTATCCACAACGACCCATGGTTATCAGCAAGACCATTCAACTTGTCCACTATGATAAACTCCCAGCAGGTCACAACGCCACCGTTGTCGTCATGTCATACTCTGGATACGATATCGAAGATGCCCTTGTGCTGAACAAGGCGTCCATCGACAGAGGTTTCGGTCGCTGTCAGGTCTTCCGCAAGTACACCACAGAGCTGCAAAAGTACCCCAACGGCAGGCGAGAGCGCATCGGAGACCCCGTGAACATACAGAACGGCGGTCCAGCGCGTCGCGAGCCGAAGTACGAAGCTCTGGATAACGATGGTCTGGCTACAGTCGGCTATCGAGTCAAGCAGGGCGAGGTCATGGTGAAGAAGGAGACACCTCTGGATCTGACGACCACGGGCATTGGCCTCGATCGCGGCCCAAGCGAGTACCGTGATTCAGCTGTATCCTATCGCATACCCGACCCCGCCTACATCGACAAGGTGATGATCTCTCAAACAGAAAAGGATACGACCGTCATCAAGGTGCAGACCCGGCAGACGCGTCGACCCGAACTCGGAGACAAGTTCTCATCTCGCCACGGGCAAAAGGGTGTCGTCGGCATCATTGTAGACCAAGAAGATATGCCTTTTGCCGACAACGGCCTGTGCCCCGACATAATCATGAACCCACACGGTTTCCCGTCCCGAATGACGGTGGGGAAACTGCTGGAATGCCTGACGGGCAAAGCATCCATCATCGACGGCCGTCCCGATTACGGCTTCGGAGATGCGTTCAGGTCCCATCCAGTCGAAGACATGGGCCAAGTCCTTCTCGATTACGGCTTCTCGTGGGAAGGCAAAGACTACTTCACCTCTGGTCTCACAGGCGAGCCGCTGGAGGCATATATTTTCAACGGGCCAATCTACTACCAGCGCCTCAAGCACATGGTGCAAGACAAGATGCATTCTCGCTCGCGCGGACCCCGCGCCATTCTCACCAGACAGCCGACGGAGGGGCGATCCCGAGACGGTGGTCTCCGTCTCGGAGAGATGGAGCGCGACTGCCTGATCGCCTACGGCGCTTCGCAGCTCCTCCTCGAACGTCTCATGTTGAGCTCGGACGTCACCAATCTGGACATATGCCAGCAGTGCGGACTGTTCGGCTACAAGGGGTATTGCAATACTTGCAAGAGCACGAGACAGGTGACGCAGATGCAGATGCCGTACGCCGCCAAGCTGCTAGTCCAGGAGCTGATTAGCATGAATGTCGGTGTGCGGTTACAGCTGGAGGATGAATTTCCTCATCCGCGCTGAGCATCTAGTACCAGGTATGCACAAGCGCCTCTTTTTGTAAACCTTTTTGCAAACTTTTTTTTCTTGCATTTTCCCTTTTACCCTGCTTTTGGGTAATAATCCTGGGCGTGGAAAGGAAAAGGGGACATGATTGATGAATGGATGGATGGTCGAGGCTAGCTTGGCTGGAAGGATGGATGTAAAAAATTAGTCTTTTACGATGATGCACGTCAAGAACCACGCAGTGTAAGACATTCGTGCAATAAGCGGTTAGAACAAAGAAATATAATTCAATGCATGTTCAACATTGGTGAACAGTATCAAAGATTTTTCGTGCGTTCCCCAAGGCACATCCTAATTCAACGCAACCCAAGAGACATTTTATCCCAAAATGGATGTGCTGTTTTTGTAATCCCAAACGAACGGCCTTCACCCCGGGACATGAAGGCCTCTCTTTTGGGCTGTACGCTCCGAATGCCCCCACAAAGACCTCGAATTCCATGGCCCCCTCTAGTCCCTGTTCTGAAGCAGCAGCGTGACTAGCAAAAACGACCTTCATCCATCTTCGCCAGTTTCTCAGGGTGGCGCTGACCTCGACGCCATCGTCTGCCTCCATCGGTGCAATCATCTGCCGGGGTCGTCCATACACGGGTCTCTTGAGAAGGGCTATCCGACAGGATATCTGGGTCGACCACACGAGTCCCAAGCTTGGCGTCTTCAGGGCACGATTCAAACGGGCATCGTCTCCCCATCCGGTGAACCAGCGCTGCTGATGGTCTAGTCGCAGGGCCGGATGCGCGGAAGGTTGGTCGTCGGGAAGAGAAAACGGCAAGGGCATGGACGACGACGACGGGGTGCTCTGCAGGGTCGACGGAGGGGCGGGGCCATGCTTCTCGAGGCGAGGGGACTTTCTTGCGTCACGCCTGCGCTTCCCGCGCCGCGTGTGGGAAGCGTTCTCGGTATGGCGGGCGATGCGAACCGGTCGGCGACCTGGTTTGCCACCACGACGGCAACATGGTGACGGCGTGCCAGGTTTCTGAGTAGGGCGCCTGTGCGGACGAGCGCGGCACTCCGCGCAGCCATGTTAGAGCCATACGAGAAGCCGCTTCTTTCGAACTCGGCGCGGTAGTTGGCAGCCACGGAGTCGATGACGACGAGTCCGATGTTGTGGCGGGAGAGGAGCACGGGGACTTGATACTCGAGGATGTGGTCCTGGGACTCAAGGTCCGGGGTGGCTGTGCTGAGGATGTTGTCGAGGGAAGGACGGCGGGAGGCATCGACGCCCTGGAGGGTCTGGTTGGAGGAGAGGATCTGGGAGAGACGACGGGTGGCGAGGCCGGACTCGGTGGATATATAGAGAGCCTGCTTGGAGAGGCCATGCGGAGGGGGTAGCTGGACGGCGAGACAAAGCGTCAGGAGAAACTGGGTCTTGCCGGCGCCAGATTCACCGGTGATTTCGGTGATGGAGGAGGTCGGGATGCCGCCGGCGAGGGAGGCGTCGAGGGGGCCATCCAGGGTACTGATGCGAGACGGCGGCGGTGACGGCGGCGGTGATGGTGCGTCTTCTTGTCCTTCTTCTGGTGATGGATCTTCTGGTGATGGATCTCGTCGTCCGCCTCCCTCCTCAGGCCGCGCGCCTCGGTTCACAGCTCCATGACTGGATCGCTCCAGGGGATGTTGAGGTATCAGGTCATCTGACAATGATGCCTGGACTGCGGCTACAAGTCTCTTCAAGTCCAGCAGTGGGAGATGCGTCTGCTTGGCGATATCTGCCGGGTGTAGCGCCAGCAGGTCGGTTGTCGATAGGCGATGCTGCTCGATTGTGGGAAGGAGCGCAGCAAAGGCGGCCTGGGGAAAGGTGGGCAGAATGCTGAGTAAGTCTGTCATGGGCTATGCCATCTTTTTGTGTTGTGAGATGTTGTTGGCTCCATGTGAAGAGAATAATGATGAGGTGGATGGAGGTGGATGGAGGTGGGGAGAGGGGCGACTTGCGACTAGTGACTTGTGACTTGTGACTTGTGACATGAATGATGAGAATTGATGAGACGGAAACCAAAAGTGACAGACGTCATGCATGAAACCTGATGCACTGGCTCAAGAGCCCCACGAGTACGGAGTGATGGAGAGTCAGAAATTATATTACATTGTCCATGACCGTCGATGCGTCTTTCCAGAATCCGTGAATACCGACCGCCAGCTACCCTGGACGACGCGAGCGAAATGTGGTCTCACGTGCGGCACGGAGTAGGAGCTCCGTAGATGGAGGCTGTTTCTACATTGGAACCAGATGAAAAGTCGGCACACCAGCGACACCACCACCCGCGGAGCACGAGCACAAAGTGATGCCCGACCGACGGCGGCGACACAATGGGACACAAGGGACACGAGGGACACGAGGGACACGAGGGACACGAGGGACACAACTCGCGATGGCGGCGCGGAGAAATGCAAGGTCATTCAGCTTCTGCAAGCCACAACCCACAATCCCCTCGGCAGCAGCTCCGATTTCTCAAGAACCTGCCGATAACTCGTGCGGCTGGTGCAAGGCTGACTGGAAAGCACACAGGGTCCGGGGCTTTAATGATTCTCGCTGTGTTACTGAGCAATGAAGCATTCGTCGGTCCTTGGTCCATGGTGTTGCCCTTCGGCCCCCGACATGCGGCTCATCAATCCACCTACGAAGGTCATGTCTTTTTGATTCTGACTCTGGCTCTGACCCTGACTCTGACTCCCCTTTGGCATCTTTTCATCCATCGGCCTTTGTTGAGAGCAGAACAAGTCGAGTGAGTAGTCGCCGACTCACTCTCCAGCCGCCGTCCGACCTGGCTCTGAAACAACCGACAAAGCATTGACAAGAGCATCAGCCATGAAGACGGCTTCTGTTTTTACCGCTGCGGTTGCCGTCCTATCAGCAGAAGTGGAGGGCCGCAACCTGGTCGTCAACCAGCCCAGAGCTACCGGCACCGCCGTCCTTCCTGATGATGGTGTTTCTCCAAAGCCTACGCCGCCTCCTTGGTTAGATCATCTCCCCCAGGAGGCATGTTCAGAAGAGCAGTCACTTCCAACACGCCTCTGACCGCCATGGTTGCCCCCGACAATACCTGCGGTTGGATCTCAGCCAGTGTTGCTGTCCCCTATACGTGCGGCAGCGGCGCAACTTGCGGTCTGGTGTTGGCTCAGAAAACGTTGTCAGGAGTCGTCGTGTGCTTCAACGACGCGGCATACAACTTCCGTTTCGGTTGCATTGATTACAATTCCTACTTCTCGTCCAGTGCTTGCGATCATCTCTGCGCCGAAAACACACAAGTCATGAAGTGGTACGTGAACTAGATCGAACAATTGTCATGCCTCTTCTTCTTGGCAATCAACATGGCCAATCCGTGTTTTGACCGAATGACCAAACTTGCCAACTGACAAACCTCATCTTCAACAGCACGAGCAGCGCCATGCCATACTGCAACACCATTGCTTTCCCCGGCGGCATCACAGACTACTGGTGCAACTCCATCAACTACTCCACAGCTCAGCTTGCCCAGACAACCTGGCGCGGCCAGACCGACGCCAGAATCTACACCAGATTCGTCCAGCCTCTCGCCAGCTCCGTCATTTTATCCTCAATGCCTAGTAGCGTGACCAACCGCGCTTCCACGGCTACCAATGCCGAAAACTCTGACGGTGCTTCCGAGACTGGCGGAGTCGGCAACGGCAGCGGCAGCGGCGGCGGCGGCGGCAACAACAGAGGTAGCAAAACACCTGTCGGCGCCATTGTCGGCGGTATCGTCGGCGGTGTCGCTGCCATCGGTCTCGGTCTCGGTCTCTTGGCCCTCTTCCTCTTCCTCCGTCGTAAGAAGAGCAAGGCTGCTGGCAAGACGGAGACGCCTCCATCAAACCAGTCTCCCATGCAACCCAGTGCCTCTCCAGGCATGCCCATGACCCAGGCATACTACGACCCCAAGTTCAGCGCTTCTCCGCCTCCTCCACAGGAATATCCTCCTCAGCAACAATACCCGCACACGACGCCTCCCCCAGGGAGGATACTATCCTCAACAGCCGCTCGGTCCCTCCTCCCCGACGGCCTCGCACTCGACAGATCCCCGTATGAGCCACATTACCACAAGTCCCACGCCCACACGGGCGAATGCCTATGCCACGCCGCCCCCTGGCCAGCAGCCTCAGCCGCAGCCTCAGCCGCAGCAGCAGCAACCCGGCGGTTTCCAGCCTGTGCAAGGCCAACAGCACTACGGACAGCGGCCTCAGACCCAAGCTCCCCCGGGACCCGTGCACGAAGCCCCCGCCCAAACTGGCGACAACCACTGCGGCCAAATGCACGAGTTGGGCTAGCGCGTCTCTTGGGGAAAGCGTCTCTAGAGTATCAAGAACCAAGATGTATGTAACTGTACAGATTGAGCGTTAGCGGTACCAGTCGAAGGATGTGGGGACAATGACGCAAATAGTGGTGTCCCATGAGTCGGAGTTTTTGGGTTAGATATCTGGTATTCCCGCATCTTTCTCGTAAGTGGGGGAGATGATGAATTCCTTTGGCGGAGAGTATGAATCTTATACGTCCAAGCTCCCGCCTTGTGTAAACAACCAGTGTGTTACTCATCTATATCCGTGATGACGGATCTAGGATGACCTAGGAGGAAATCTTAGTCGGTGCTCTCGGTGCTCTCGTCTCGTCCATCTCAACTTGTCACTGTCCATTTCGAGCGCAACTCCTACATAGACCAAGAACACACAAGGAAAACAACCTGTCAACAGCCAAGCTTTGACCCATCTCCTGAAAAGACATGCACGCTGTGAGTCATAGCAATACACACAAGTCCACGCATGGCATGACCTCATTCCGTCGTCAGCCTCAGCTTCTTGCCTACATCCCTCCGTCTCGCCTGGACGGCAGCTCTCTCGGAAGCCTTGCTCTCGCCTGCGTCGGCGTTTCCGTCCCGCGCCTTTAATGCCTGCAACAGCATGCCCGCGTCGAAGAAGCCATCTATTGACG
Source organism: Epichloe scottii (assembly GCA_021950295.1). NCBI lineage: Eukaryota > Fungi > Ascomycota > Sordariomycetes > Hypocreales > Clavicipitaceae > Epichloe > Epichloe scottii. The sequence continues at coordinate 3,717,728 of CP083245.1, forward strand.
GTAAATGTCAGCGCCGGAGAAGAAGAATTCATCTTGGAAATATTTCTTGTTTCTCTTCGAGGGAGACGGGTGTGGGATGAGAGACAACTTACAGCCACCTAGTTCATCGTCATCACTTGCAAGGGCACTCTCCTCGGTCTGACTTGCCGTCTCCTTGGCGGTCGCCACGCCCTCGGTGGTGATGAGTCTGCCGCGAGATTTGAGCCGGCTCATGTGGTTGGGTCTGGAGGACTCGGCTTCTCTGGCACGACTGCTCTTGTTGGTCGACGGCTTTCGATTCGTGATTCTCAAGATGCGTCTAATCTCGAGGAGATAGCTTTCCAGCGTGGCGACGAAGCGCTTCGTCTGCCGGTGTTTGCTGGAGACGCAGATGGAGATGGTGTCGTCCTTGATGATGTACCCGATGCCAAAGCCGTCTCCGGATGTTGGCCCGAAGCCGAATTGTCGAAGCGAGGGGTTTCCGCAGTTGGAAGTGGACAGGACGGTCGTGTTGAGTTTGTCCCATCCGCCGTCGGCGAAGATGAAAGGCAGAGGGGGTGCGAATCTCGCGTTCGCGAGCTTGTGCTGTCGCCGCGCTCCCCGTCGGGCTCGGCTTCTACAGCATGCCGCCCGTCGGGCTTGGCTTCTACAGCATGCCGCGTCAAGTCGCTTGATCCCTTGCCTGGACTACCGGCCGGCGAGGAGCCTGTGGGGCTGCCGACGCTGCTCACGCCGCTGTCGATCTCGTCATCGACATATTTCTGCCAGACACAGAAGAGGGCGTACAGGTGACGATCGCATCCTTCCGCCTTGAGGCACTCCCTGGTCCGACCCGTATGCTTCTGACAGGCGCGTCTGAGAGCCTCAATCTTGTGCTCCACGGGGTTGTCGGCCCAGAAGGCCTGAACAAAGTCTACCGACTCTGGAGACACGGTGCGCACCGCTTCTGTACGTCCGTGGAGATAGAATTTCGTCATGGCCGGCTCGTAGGTACTCTCTACGCGACCGTACAGACCATAGTACGCCGCTTGAAAAGCCATCTGGACAAATGCGTCTGGTGACAATCCCATCGAGGTGATGAAGTTCTTGCCGTAGGAGCTGAAGTCAAGACACTGAAACTCGTTTTGCTCGATCAAGTCGGCTAATCTGGTTTCCGCAAAACGGACGGCAATGCTCAGTTCGGGGATCATGTCCCATTCCAGCTTTCGCGGGGTGGTGTTGACATCACCGAAACTCTCTGGATCTCGCTTGGATGGATCGGGGCTTGTTGACGTCCACAATGTGGGAGCCTGACCATTGATGGTGCGCGCGAATCGTAATATCGTGTCAGTGTAGATGTCACTGGCGAATCGGAGGACGGTGTGGCCGTCAACACCAGTGTGCTCAAAGTTGATACCTGCACTTCCGTTCTTGCAGACAATGATCTGCATCTTGTCGTACCACCGATTGGTACATGTTCCAATCTGCACACCGTTCTTGACCTCGCTTGTGCCACACAACATGTTCTGACATAGTGCAGCGACGTCCTGAGGCTCCGTGTAATCAAGACAAAGCGCAAAGAGCGCCGAGTCCACAATGTTTAGGCAGTCGGCATTGTTGGACTCGGCGTCTCTGGTCAATACGTCTCTCAGGCCAGACCAAGTTTTGCGGTTTTCTGTACTGAGCACACCGAGCGCGCCCTTGGCAGCTTCTTGAATCGGAGTTTGAGCAGCGTCCTCCGTAATTGTCTGCAAGTTGACGGCAATGTCCTTTTCCGTCATAATGACGTCTGAATTGTCGTCAAGAACATCAAACCAGTAGATTTGGCCGTGACAGATGACCACGATGTGCTTGGCCCCGGGATCCTGCACAATCTGGCAGCCATTCTCAGTCGGCACTCGAGCTGTTCCAAACAAACGAGAGAACTGATACATGCATAAGGGCTTGCCCTTGACTGTGTCCGGAGGAGCTCTTCCTTGCGGACTGCCCGAATGAACTCGAGGGCAGAAACCACGAGTGATGCTGCACGGGTGACTTGGTTGTTGCGAGCGGGAGTGGGGTCGTCTTCAAGAAGGAAAAAGGATTCAGGTTCAGAACCACTGGATTGTCAAAGTTCAAGTACGAGTCGTACCCTACAAGGGAGGGAACAAAAAGAGTCAGGATAAGTATGGACATGAGAAAGCATTGGGCAGAAAAGTCATTTCACTTACAAAACTGCTCAATGTAACTAGTCTTTCCCTGAGCATACCTCTTTAGTTTCTCCTGCAGATCCGGGCCATCTCCCTCAAGAAAGTCTCTGACGGCGTGCTCTGTTTCAGCTCGTTCCCTAAGAGTTTGCAATGGTCTCAGAGCCTGCAAATATTTTTCACATGTGCTTGCGAGATCTGGGATAGGAAGCTTGGGCAGCTTGTCCTGGGCGGCAAACGTGATGCCACCATCCCTTTGACTATCACCGCTGTTGTCCAGAGGCATTCTTGCGTAGGCGGCGGATAGGTTCAAGGGAATTCGAGGTGCGATGGACGAGATGGACTCAGGTAGAGTGCGGGGAGTTGCAGAGTTTGACAAAGGTTCTGCAAGCCTCTCTCCGCCAACGAATTGGGCGGATTGAAAACTCTTGCTTTGGCAGTCATGATTTATTAGCCTCGGAGTCGCCAATGTACGACTGTTTGTAGAGTAAGAGAGAAAGAAAAGAGACAAGACTTGAAGGCGACCAGACAGAGTGCGGGGGAAGAAGAACAGAAGGGTAGCCGTGTATCATCAGGGCGTTATGTATGTGTAAATGGTTGCGAGTAGAGTGCCCAGAGCCGGCAGATGGCCGTGGAAGACCGGATGATGTGGGGAGGAAGTGTTCCAACCGGCAAACGGGGGTTTGTCGAGAATATGATGCTACCAGCACCGATACATCGTCTTCCGTGTGTCCGGATACTGTCTGTTGGAAGATGGGCCATGCTTGCAAGCACCGACAGGATGGAGCACGTCCGTCTGCCAAGTAGATCGAACGGAAGACTTTGGACGCTCTGGACCCGGACGGACGAGAAGGGGGAAAGCAGGCCAGCGCGACAGTAAAAATAAACAAGGAGTGTGTGAAGACATCTTTCAACAAGGTTTCCGACACGCATGTGGTACTCACAGTAGATGGGGTGGCTGGCAAGGTATCACCAGTGCGATTGGTATGCCGCGATGGAAGCAAAGATGGAAGCCAGAGCCGTGACAGGCAGTTCGAAGTTGCAGCTGCAGTGAACAGGCTTATGGCACGAGGCACATGAGGTCTTTCTTTTGAGCAAGGTCTCAGCCCCGCCCGAACTGGAGATTGATCAAGGAAGTCGTGAGATGCAGAAGGGATTGTTCATAGTAAGAAAATGGCGCATAGCCGAGTGACGGAACGTCGAGGACGTGAGAGACGCGGAGCTTGAAGCGTCTGGTGGAATATCGTGTGAAGCACTCCGTCAGACCTGGTCTGGAGTTGACTGACTATTCCGGGGTTGGCGGGGGGCGTGGAGGGTGCGGGGACTGTCAACAGCTGCAATCGACAGCTGACAGCTGACAGCAGAGGTGGCGACGTAAGCTGGGGAGAGATGGGGTACTCTGTACATAGTCTTCATGTACACACGGGTGGTATGGTGGGCGCAGAAGACTCGAGTGACTTCTTCGAGGGACTTCTTGATAGAAGTGGAGAAGATGTCTTTTGGCCTCTAGTACGTAATCACGTAGCGACGGATGATTGGATACGCAGTAGTATATAGGCCTAAAACGGAAGACGTACCTCCACATACGTATTTGTATAATTAGGTACATTCCTAGTTCCATACACATGAGGTAACACGTGCATGTAATATATTCTACATTATAATATATAACTACTTTCAAGCAGGATAAAGCGCGGTTTGAGACAGGAAGGGGTGGGGAGACATGGAATGATTTTGGTATTATGACGCCTCCCTCCGCATGGGACGGTGCGGGACGCGCAGATGAGTGAGTTTGCGGATTACTCCGTAAGACCATGGTGCTACTCCAACAGGGGCGCGTTGATGCAGCTAATTTTTTACCCAACCTACTTACTTGCAAGTGAAAGAGGCTGTCGCTGACAAAGTTTGCAACGTTCCGTGGATCACGCCCTACTACTCCGTAGGCAGAGGGAAATTGGGTCTCAAAGGACCATAGGGTCTGATCCACGAGCCGGTGCAAACGTTGTGACGACTTTGCATGGTACAAGTTATATGTGGATTTATATAGGGCAGCTACTTTATACTGTCTTTTAGGTATAAAGTTAGTACTAGTGCAAACTTTATAAGTAGACTACATAAAGTGCAAAGTTTATGCCTAGAAAATAGTAGAAAATGCTTTTTCTTAGTATCTAATGCTAATACAGGCATTTGCGTAGCCCTAGTTAAAAAGATACATTATAAACAGGGGGAAGTGGTGTTTATATAATTTAGATAAAGTTCTATAAATTTCTATAGAACTTGGCTAATAAAAATGGCTAGCGCGTCCGCTTAAGTGCATTTTGCACCGACTCGTGGATCAGACCCATAGTGTATTAGTGCGAGTGCACACTTATTATGGTCAGTCAGTCGGTCAGTTAGTCGGTTATGAGTTGGTCAGTCAGGAATTCAAGCAAGTCAGGCAGTCAGATACGCCTGCTGATGACGACAAAGACATTGATTCGCAACAAGATTTTCCAACCACTATTGCGAGTTCAATTGCCGTTTTCATGAGATTAGCCCCTCTCCAGCCAACCGGCTTCGTCCCTCGGCAAATCCTGTGAGTGGGACTGGCTGAGGACGTTCGTCGGGTCGGGTCGGTTATTCCATCAACCACATTATTATGGGTGGTGTCAAAAAATTCAGCTGGCTAGCGAGGTACATGAGATTCGGGGACTACATACAGTATGTAAAAAAGACGACGTCGGGCGCGGCACGAGTAATGCAATGAATGGACGGACCAGACTCGGAGGGCCCAGGCTGTCGTCAAGATGCTGTAGCCCAGGATCCGGAATTACACGCCATTGGCTCATGATGCTGACCAAGCTGGCTCGTTCGGTCTTTCCCACGATTGGAGAGACCCGATTCTACGTATTGCGCGGAGCAGCAAAGAACTAGACCCATGTACTGAGTCATAGACCCTGACAAGAGTCCAACTACATGCCGTTACATGCCCTATACAATGCACATGCGTCCCCATGCCGAGAAGCGGGTTTTTTTTTTTTTTTTTCATGGAAGCTGTTGGCATATGACGATGAAGACACAAGAAAAAAGGTCTATAAAAACCCTGCGACACGAGACCCCCTCTCTCCTGGGTGCCGTCCTCTCTTCTCACACATGCCATCAAAGATCATCGTTCAGAGCCCATCATGAAGACAACCGCTTGTTTGCTTTTCCTACAACTGGCCGTTCTGAACATGGGTTCAGAAGCTGGCGTTCCCTCAACAGAGAAGTCGGCGAGCCCTGACCCTGAAACTTTGAACCGTTGGAGCCGCCTCAATGACATATGCGGTTACACCTTGGGAGGACCATCTCGAGATCACATCTTGGGGCTCTGTCGGTACGAAGAAGAATGGATCAAAACAACGCTCGACCTGAATAGCTGCCTCGCCAATTCAGACGGCTCGTTGGCGCCAGAACGAGAGTAAGTTTCCCTAACGGATTGACATGTTGGCGAAGAAAGAGCGCCTTGTTGTAACATGCTTTCGTGGTTTTGCTAATCATATATGTAAAAAAAAAAATTAGTGGTGGTTATGCGAAAACCTGCGATACTTCATTATGCTATCTTGAAGGCACAAAATATAAATGCAAATGCAAAGATGTCGATGGCCAGTGGATCGACACTTTCTACAACCTCAGTCAGTCTCCCCTCACACTACAATCATAAAGTACTACTAGGCTAATCTGGAGGACCACCTCTGCGGTAACAGGACTACTCCTCAGCAGTGGAAACGGCGTCTTAGGATGTCATGACGTTCGTGGAAAATCTACAATGTTGAAGTAGGAGATTCTCAAACATTGTGGTCACTTGTTCCATTACAAGGGGGTATACTTGATACTTATGCAAGCAAGCCTTGGCAGAGCTTACTGAACCGGAGGAATCGTACATGCTTTTTGTCACTAGAGGTAGAGGGAAACCACAAAGCGTAGGATATCGGGCTTTAGCCAGCTTCCCTTGGACAACCCATGTTGCTCTTGCCATTGAAAATTGCCCGGTGATTCACATCCTGTAGCCAGGTGCTGGGGTTGTGGAAGGGGGGTCAAAAAGTCAAAAACTTGGAGAGACAATACAATACGTGCTGTAGTTGCCACAATAGAAGAATAGCTCCGATGGTGCCATCATAAGTCCTGGTGTTAAGCCCTTCCGTGTTGAGGCGCATTTGTTCTCGTCGTGGTCGAAACAAGTCCAAGCTTTGCTCGTTGAAATGATGATCTGAGAAGCACCGAGCCAGGAAAGCGATTGGCTGTTGACCAATGACGGTGAGCGGAAGACTTGCAAACGAGGGGGTTGTATATATACAATATGTACCTAGTCTATCATCTGTACAAGTCATGGATGAATCTCAATCGCTTCCATCACTTTTCTTTCGCCCCTTGATGATCAATGCCACACACAAAACCTTCCCCCCGAGCTTGCATGTCTGTCTTCCAGCACGGACCGGGTTCGTCTCTCAATAGGCGTCGTTCCTGACGAGCTTGATGATGCAAGTGCTGGGCCATGCGTCTAGATTCGTGAGAAGATCGTAGTTGTACCGTTGATGGGTTTCATCGAGGGGGACACCCATCTGACCTCCATCTTGGCCACAGCCAATCAGTGACGCGTTCCTCACATCCTCGGGTGCGTTTTCGCCCCCATCAATAGCATCCGCAATGTCCAGGAGCGACACGGCTGATGTTATGCCAACGTTCAGCTGCTTGGCCACTATTAGGACCGACCCAGCATCGGGAACGTCGACGGTCCACTCGACGGGGCGTATGCCCTTGGGCAGTATATAGAATGAAGATGCTTCGCCGGCCGTGCGCCGCCAGCTGTGACGGAGGTAGGCCGCGGCGTAGGCGATGTGCTCGACTGTCAGGTTTTGGGGCGTTGCGCCAATGGCGTTCGAATTCGCATTGTAGCAAATCCTGCGTAGTAATGCGGCGCTTGCAAAGGCAGCGAGTGCGAGTGCGGACGTTGTGATTTTGCTGAGAAGCATCTTGCCGGGATGATCTGGGCTCGGGAATCGCAACAACGAGGTTAGTCAGGTTGTTTTCTCTCCTTTCCTTCCATTTTTTTAGGGGGGTTTATATTTTTTGGACTGGTGTTTTGAGGCGATCCGAGAAGTTGGGCCGGTACCCTACAGGGAATCAGGGTCCAACGGTGTATAACATGATTCTAGACCCCGATCCCTTGGATCCGGACCGTTGGGGTCCGCCTCGCCTCGCCTCGCCAACCAACCAAACCAGGGCATGAACGAAGCCGCCAATTGTTGCGCTCACCCGGGCCTAGACCCAGTGGGTAGTCCCTGCGTTTCTTCAACAACTCCACATTTCGATCAAGATGGCTCTCTTCTAGAACAAGAAGAACTGCATGACGGAGCAAAAGTGGATGCGAAACAAAGCACGCAATCCGGCCAAGAGGAAACTTTCCCCCAGTAGTCTCGGCGGCAGGAAGACACGGCGGCATTCACTTTTCGCATCATCATTTTTTTCATCATTTTTTTTTTCATCCTTGCATAATTCCCACAGTCTGATCATGTCAGACAAGCCTCACCCCTCGCCGCTGACTCGGACGGCCCTCGCGATCCGCAACACGTCGAGGATGGCGCCCGCTTCCGCGACTCGGACCACCTGAAGCGGTCTCTGTCCGCGCGCCAGGTGCAGATGATTGCCATCGGGGGAACAATAGGCAGTGGCCTCTTCCTCGGCTCGTCGAGGTCCCTCGCGACGGGTGGCCCGGCGTCCCTGCTCATCTGCTACGCCACGGTGGGTGCCGTCGTCTTCATCACGATGCTCTCGCTGGGGGAGATGGCGGCCTTTGTTCCCGTCGCGGGGAGTTTCTGCTCCTTTGCCGGCCGCTTCGTCGACGACGCGTTTGGGTTCGCCCTCACGTGGAACTACTGGTTCAACGACGCCGTCTCCATGGCATCGGATCTGGTCGCCGTGCAGCTGGTGCTGCGGTTCTGGACGGACGAGTTTCCCGGCTGGGCGCTCAGCCTGATGTTCTGGGTCGTCCTGATTGCCGTCAACATGGCCACTGTGAGGGCCTACGGCGAGCTGGAGTACTGGCTCAGTCTGCTCAAGGTCGTGACCATCATCGTGAGTTTTTTTTTTTTTTTTTTTGCCGTCGAGCCCCATCTCTGAAAACTGCTGCTGCTGCATGGTCCCTCTGACTTTTTGACGTCCCTGGGGGTTAAAAAAACAAAAAACAAAAAGGTCTTTATTGTCGTGGGCATCGTGGTCAATTGTGGCGGCAATCGTGAGGGCCGCTACATTGGCGGCGAGAACTGGCATCTCCCTGGCGGCCCGTTTGTGGGGGAGATCGGCGGCTTTGCGTCGGTGTTTGTCACGGCCTCGTTCGCCTGTAAGTCCGGCGTTGATATGAGCCTTGATATGAGCCTTGATATGGATACATACATCTGTTGATCGACTGACGAGACGCCTCGCAGACGGCGGCACTGAAAGCCTCGGGGTGACGGCAGGAGAAACGAGGCGTCCCGCCAAGACAATGCCAAGAGTCGTCAAGAACGTCTTCTGGCGAATCCTCCTCTTCTAGTAAGTCTCTACCAAGTCAATAGACGATGCGCGTGAGCATGGCCTTGCTAACATGACTGCGCTGACGGGCAGCCTCCTCTCCGTTCTTCTCATCGGCCTCAACGTCCCCTACAACTACCCCGGGCTGAACTCCAAGGACAGCAAGACGTCGCCCTTCACAATCGTCTTCGAGATGGCTGGTGCCAGCGCCGCCGCGAGCGTCATCAACGCCGTCATCCTCACCAGCCTCCTGTCTGCCGGCAACCACGCGCTGTTCGCCGGCGTGCGGCTGCTCTACACACTCGGCATCGAGGGCCACGCGCCACGAGTCTTGGCCAAGCTCAACAGGCACCAGGTTCCGTGGGTGGCGGTCCTTGCCACGGGCTTCGTTTCAGGGCTGTGCTTCGCATCCAGCTTCATCGGGGCTGGCCAGCTCTGGACATGGCTGCAAAAGTGAGTTGCCACTCCTCTCCATCTGATTCCATTTTACTGATCGATTCTCTTCTCCCCCCAACCAGCCTCGTCGGTGTCTCAAACCAACTCAGCTGGATCGCCATCGGCATCGCCTCGATCCGGTTCCGCGCCGGCCTCGAGCGCCAAGGCAGAACTCACCTGCTCCCCTTCAAGAACTGGACGTACCCCTACGGGCCATGGGCATCCGTCTTGCTCAACGGCTTTCTCGTCCTGGTCCAGGGATGGACGTGCTTCAGCCCCAGGTTCGACCCCGTCAGCTTCGTGAGCTTCTACATTGAGCTGCCCATCATGCTCGCCATGTACGTGGCGTGGAAGCTCTACAAGCGCACCAAGTTTGTCAAGCTGGAGGAGATGGACCTCGTCACGAACGTGTACACCGCCGATGAGGAGGAGCCCGAGAAGAAGAAGAAGGGGTGGCGGTCTAGGACGAGAAACTTTCTCGGTTGGTTGTTCTGAGTTTTGTGCGAGGGGTTGGCTGATCCAATCCGGCCCCTCCCCGTCGTGCCACCTCGTAGATCAATGGCAACAGCACAGCACAGCACAGCACAGCACTGTTGACTTTATCGATGAAAGCATTGTCTGACATGAAATCGGTGACCGAGGCTGCTTCACTTCAGACACCAGACTCTCGTGCAGTGAGCTACCGTGACTACAGCAGCTTCGCCGACATGTTCGTGCAGGGAAACGGAGACCAGAGGATCAGATCAAAGACGTTGCCCTGGCTCATGTCGGCGCGCAGGTTCTCCCAGAGGCCACATACTGTCGCTCTAGCATCGCAATTTCTGCGCCTTCTCTCCTCGTTCTTCCCGCCGTCGGTCGTTATCAAAGACGACTTTTAACTGAGCGCTTCGAGAAGGAGCTTTGCCGCGGTCCTGGAAGCTCTCCCCTCACGCAGAGGGAGAAGCCAAATTTTTTTTTTTTCCCCGAGTGTGTCATTCTGCTTCACTGTTGCTTTACATCCTCTTCCTTTCCCGTAACTCACCCCCCCCCCATTATCCGGAAATCCAAACGGCTCATCGCAAGTCAGCCAGCCCCACAACTACGGCTCATCCCGTCCGTCCACGCCGACAAGGGGGGTGTGCGTCATTTGGCTCTTCCTTTGGTTCTACATGTACATGACAAAAAGACAGCCCTAAAAGGGGAATCCCTTTCTTGTATCTCGTCTGCATACTCCGTAATGTAGTCAGGCTACTCCCTGCAGACGACCCATTGTACTCGAAGGCATTTTATTTGTGCACTGCTGCGCAACATCTTTTTCTCCGGCGTTACTTGTAGCTTTGTCTTATTACTCGGAGGTCTGTCGGAAACGGCCAAGGGGGCTGAAAAGATAAAAGGTTGACAAGAAGCCAGGGGGGTCGGGGATATTTAGCTTGGCTTGGTGTTTCTCACTTGTTTTTGCTCTGATGAACTGAAAGACTACTTGGGTTTATTTTATTCCTGGCGCATACCGAGCAATACCTTCATACACAAGCATGCATCGCCATTTCAACTAAAATATAACGTTTCCTTATTCGAAACACCCGAGTTTCCTAAAATATTTATGCGTAAATGTCATCATATCTATCCATCGTGAATATCTTCGCTTTCTACATCGTATCCGATTTCGTCATTTGCCCCCATGTTGGGACCGGATCAGAGAGAGATGCACTGAAGCTTTATGTACAGGTCAGAGATTGAGCATGGAAGATTCAAGCTCTTCTGATGAGCCGTGGGTGTGCCGAGTACCGTCGCCATCTTGCCGCGGCTTCTTCTTGTTGTTTTGTTGTTGCCAAAGATGGAATGGGGCTGTTTGTGGTGTGCCAAGTTTTGTTGGTTTCGGCTTTCGGCCTTACAGTGGGCTCAGCCGGATCCGCCGGGGTTGATGAAGCCCAAATTCAGACTCTCGTAATTCCACATTGTCGCCAACTCGCCGAGCTCTCGCTCTGATATTGGACCAAAATTGACGCTGTGGTAGAGCTCATCTGATGGTGGGGTCATGTTGATGTAGCTGTGTGGAAAGCCACCATGGGACATGTTCATATCCATTCCATTCATTGGGTGCATCATCATGGAACCGTTGACTCCTGGCGCCATTGGAGTGGGGCGTGCATACAAGAGCGTTTGATCGGCATAATGGCCCGGAGATGCACCCTGGGATACAGGTAGGTGGTAGACCAGAGGTTCACTTGGAGGCGTTGTGTACGACAAGCTTGATTCAGCAGACCCAGGATCGCTTGCCACGGCCAACTCAGCCCGGCTCGTAATTGGAGGTGTTAGGGCAGGAGGGTCCTTGGATTTCTTTCGCCTGGGATCGCATCGTTGACTCGGCGCCGAAGGTCGCGCAATTCGTTGTGCAACTTTGACGAGCACCTCATAGGATGTCCTGGCCGTCTTTGTAACCGTGTTAAGTCGCTTCAGCATGTCTACAGCCCTGTCAATTGCATCAAAAATGTCCTTCTGCCGGGGTATACTCCAGTCTTGGTCATGCATGAGAGCTGAGCACAGAACGGCAGCGGTGTCAAATATGCAGAAAAGTACGAAATGAAATTTTGCATCTCGGGGATAAACATGATCGAAGAAATCATGCAGAGAATATAGAAGCCGGAGTGCATAATCGATACCGTCGCTCCGGATATTAAGCTCGTCAGCCGGTGAATATGTCGAAGTCGACTTGGCAAGATATGCTCTCATAGGATCGAGAACCATCGAGAGAGCTATTGTTTGTAAATGAAATCGGTGCAAGACAATCCAAGGTCGCGACGCGTCATTGCTCTTATCGGGACGAGTAAAGTCATAAGTGGGTGGAAGCTGCGCATCCATGTTTCGACGATCATTTGATATGCCTGGACGTCAGCTGGTCGAACAACGGTTTTCGCGTTGCCAAAACGCTTGGATAGATGGCCGATCAATTCTGACTGAAGCTTCATATGCAGGAGTGGGGAAGGTGAGTAGCCTTCCAGGGTGAGGCTTGGAAGACCGACGTCGCAATCGGAGCGATCAATAATCACTGGTCTGGATAACAGAGCAGAAATCTGCCTGTTGCGTTGGGAGCATCGTCAGTGGCGGCTGCGATGAGGATGAAGCCCCGATTCAATAACATGGACTTGAAAGACTTACCAGTCCCACGTGTTGAGAATACACCAGACTCTCCTGCGCATTTCACGATCAAAGTCTGATATGGGTCCAGTAGCAGTTTCTTGGTGAATGCCCAACTCTTGGGCTTCTCGAATCGCGCCGCTGAGAACATGCCAAGATTCAACAAGCCTAGCTTCCGATTTATACCAGTAACAGGAGTGCAGGAGTGACTGGACATTGAGCAAATGATTGCTCCCCACGGGAATAACGCTCTGCAGTTCCCGAGCCGCATTGTGACATTGTTCGGTGAGTTTTTGAGTGCTCTGGCCCAAGTCCGTCTCAAGCTTTCGTTGGAGCTCGACATCGGTGTGTTGCGTGGAACAGGCGCACACTGTGAGCAGTAGACAAGTCCATTGCAGTCCAAGAGGCCGATCTTCTGATCGCAACGACCACCAAGTCCGGTATTCTTCTATGAACGAGGTTGGGTAGAGAATGTAATAATGAAAATTGACGTTGTTGAGAAAGTTTTGCACCATTGCATCTGTAGAGACTGGTCAGCTTCTCTCCAAAGAAGGCTTTTTCTTGGCCCCACCACATCTGGGCAAGTCATGGAATCCTACCTACCAGTATATGGCCGGGGAGGAAGCAACTGCAAGGCGCGCTTGAGTTGAGGACATGAAGTCACGTCCATATAATGTTGTTTATACGTTTTTGGTGTCGTCTTTGTTTTGCGCTACCAGAATGTTTTGGTCAGCCCCTGTCGAGTCAAACAAATTCCATGTTTCAGTTGATCTGGTCTGATATTTCCGATGAACCATCGCGGACGGTACCTACCGTAGAACTAGAACCAAGACCGGCAAAGAGATGGGAAGCCGTGTAGCCCAAAGATTCAAAGTCGCATTCGACGTCGTCCCATGAAGTAGACTCTGTAGCATCTGTGTCATCGTCTTGGCCCAGTTGGCGCTTTCGGTTCATAGCTTGTCGTGAGGCATTCTCAGGGCCGGCCTGGCTGCCACTCTGACTGAAGCAGCATTTGTCGGCGACCTTGCGCTTCTGACAGTGATTGCAGGGCCATTCTCGATTACACTGACGCACACATGAAGTTAGATTTACAAATTCCAAGCAGAATAGAGTCTCCATCCCAAGACATCTGACAGCGAGCAAGCGATTGCGAAGCTGTAGTTGCTATGAGAAGAAGCGATTCCAAGTTCAGGATACTGGGACTACTGGCAATACCTTTTGTTTGCGACGTTGGCACTCTGTGCAGGCCGAACGATACTTTGTGCCATCATTGGGGCTCTGGCCCATCGCGAACCGGCGTCGGGATGGCGGCGCTGACGCAAATCAGGTTAATGTTGGCCTTTTTTTAAAAAAGGAATAAAAAAGGGGTTTTTTTATAACAATGTCGAGATGTCGGTCGATCGAGAGAAACATGTGCTGCACCACGTCCCGAAATCTCCTGATGGACAGTGAGAGCGGAGGAAAGGTCGACTGGTTTGAAGTTGAAGGAGTTGACGATCCAACATGAGAAGTCGGGCGACTGGCGGGCCGAATCCTTACCGGTAGAGTCGGTGAGTTGAGCGAGTCTGAATGACGGTCCGTGACAAATCGGCGTGAATGTTGTGTTGCTATGCGCTGCTGCTCGCCCCCAGCGGCGTGGACATTGGAAGATGTCAGCACGTCGATATCATTCGCTGTCTGCACTGTGTCTCTGCTCCCCCGCGCAAGTCCCGTCGCCTGCAGTCAAACGTCGTTTCTTTTTTGCTGTCCTCGCCTAGGCTCAAGCCGCAGGGGTCCTGGTCGCGCTCGACTTCGGCAGGTTACGAATGAGCAGGCAGTTGTCGCTATTTGGAATCAACAGCACTTGTCATGGAGAGGCTATGAGCCGACGACGTTTTCGCATCCATCGGTCAAGCGTTGAGACTCGAGAGGGTGGGCCGAACCGGACGAGGAAAGCTCGACCGAGCAAAACCTGCCCGGGTCGATAGCCAACGGCGGTTCTTTTCAGTCCCGCTGGATTGGCCTGATCCAACATTAATTACTCCGTACACACTGTAATTAAATCCTTCAAGCCACCCCGCCCGAGCCCATGTAATACTGGCGCTCGCCAATCAGCTAGCAACCGGATCCACTAATTAATTCATTTGGATGACACGAGTGCTCGCCCTCTTGATTGATGCTCTGGTACAAATCCACCGCTGTTTTTCAATCGTTCTACTCCGTACTCCGTACGCCATGATAATACACCCAGTCACAGCAGGCAGATTCACAGGGGCTCTACAGCTTCATGTGGCCAAGGATGCGACCTAGACGACAAGCAGACGCCTCGGGTGCACTCCCTTGGTGAGTTCTGTTTCCTGACATGCTTGCACCTAAACAGCTCGTGGTCCATTTGCTTGGAAACCCCTTTTACCGAGTCGCAGAGGAGTCGGACAGACTGGGTGCGAAACCTGGAACTTGGATCATGTGTCGAGCAAGCCAGGCATGACTTTGTGTATCTTAGCCTTGCACAACAGGTCCTGACAGGAATATAGGAATAGCAGGTAAGAACCCAGGAATCCCGCTGCTTTCGCGAGTCGCCATCCAGAAACATGTATTGATAGATGAAAACAACGACGATTGAATTGAGCAAGACACCTCGAAATGTTGGCCAAACGCATCGAATCTTTGTCAGTTCTTCAAGTACAAAGAACCTGTAATCGACAGATGAATTGAAGCATCCAATAGGCATGGAGCCCATGGTGGCTCATCCCCATTTCTCAGTACATTAAGCAATGCTCTAGGAGCCTGTCCATTTCTAGTCACCATTGTTTCGCCCCAAGTCCCGTCTCACTCGCCAAACGCGCGATCCCACAGGTCTTTTCTGGTTTCCGCTTAAAGTCTCTATCCACGGCACAGTCGATGCATCGCTGGTATACGCTCGGCCAGCCTGCGCGGTGCAATCGACGGCCTCGTCCTCAGTCTCATCATCGCTGGTCTCTCCATCTGACATGTGGAGCTCCTTGTCCGTCGCATCATCCTGTTTCGCCCTCTCATACAAGTCCTCTGTATACGCCCAATGGGGGCTATCGAAATTTCCGTGCACGAGAACAATGTTCCTGCCTTGTGATCTAATTCGCTCAAGAGTTGCTGTTGGTAACGGCGTGACGACCTGGAGAGACTTGTTTTTCGTGTCGACGGCTCGAATGAGTGCCAGTCCAATTGTGTGGCTGTATCGAGGATCGAGGGTCCCATCTGTTGAGTTGACGATCAATGGCAACCCTTCTGGAGTCCTGCAAATCTCGACATCTTTTTCTGCTTCACCTTGAAAAGTGGAAATGGTCTTGTCGATTTTCTGAAATGCTGTGGATTCTTCAATCTCCACGATGGCAAGTACGGCCCCGTTGATAGATGCTGCTAGTAGCTCTGGTGGTGTTTGGCAGTCATAGGACAGAATACCCATGATATCTTGATTTTTACCCTCGTATCGCACTACATAGGGTCTCGTGTGGGAAAGAGGCTGGGCAGACCATTTTATAGACGAGGTCGTCGCTGCTTTGTTATCGGGTTGTACTTGCGAGTGAAAATACGACATCATTTGCATGGACCGAAAGTGTGCAGATGTGCGTGACATGAACTCTGACGGTTGTGAGGGCAGTGTGCTGAATTTGTGTTTGGTGGCCGCTTCGAGAGCTTCGACAACGTCAGCAGGCCCGTCTTCAGACATGTAGATGACTTCAGCTGGTCGCATTCTCGTAATCAGGGCAACTAGGAGATCTAGACCCGTCCCGAGAATCCAGCCGGGAGTATTGATGATCAATGGGCATTTGCGATGGTGGCGCTGATAAAACTCGTACAGGTCGATAGCACATGCTATAAAGAGTTCGGGGGACGAGGCAGGGGTGACTGAGGCCAGTGTATGGCAACGGACAGCGATATTTCCAGGGTCATCCAAAGAGGTGTGAGTGAATGGCACCCCGAGGTTCGGCCTTGACACCCGTATCAAAGACACTGTGCCTGGTGGCGCAAATTCGGGCTGTCCAGGGTCAAGATCAAGTACAATTACTGCTCTCGAGTCTTCTTGATACGAAGTCAGAAGGCGGTTTGTGAGCAGCCTTGCAAAGGTAGACTTTCCTGCAGACTTGGGGCCACAGATGAACCCCGAATACTGGTGGCCAGAACGTGTTGTGGGCTCGACAGAGGCGAGTAGCTTGTTCCACTCTGGCGGGGAGACCAACTCATGAATAACACGTCTCTTAGGACCATCAGACGAGTCATTAATCTGCAATTGGGTCAGGGATTATGGTACAGACTCTGTCAACTTTTGAGCACATACAAAACGAAATGATTTGCCGGCGCTGCTGTCAGCCTCGACGGGCTCATACCACAGTCTTCTAAGTAACGGCGACAGGCGCCCCAGTTTCTTCAGATGAACAGAGTTGACATCGTTGTGGAACTGCAGTTCACAGTTTTGTGTAGTTCGTATGACCGGTATGGCTAAGCAGTGAGGGGCCTGAAACCAAAAGATGCTCTCGGAGGACCGCAACGTCGCGCCAGCAACAGTGACCTCACCAGCCACAACACGGATACCAAAACTTCCAAGTACGATGAATCTCTAACATACATTGTCAATAGAGACCTCAAGCTTTATTTACTCGTTTGAAAAGATCGAGACCTCACCTCACCAGCGTCCAAGCTCACTTCCAGGCTGCCATCGGCCATGGTACGGTGCTTGACCTTTGACAGTAGAAAGGACGAATGACTTATATTATAAGGCTGGGGGATATGAATGGAGATTTGATATCAATAGCTAAGCTGTCAATTGCCGGGCTTCATGCGCTTCATTAGACTATAAAGCTCTCCTTGGGGTGATGAAGGCTTTGTTTCTCACCTTTCACGCAGAGGCGTTGGTGAGCCGCTGGGTCGATTGCCATCATTGCGGCGGAGACAAGCCTGTTTCGCACTTTTCTTGGCCGATGGAGTTGGCCCTTTGCTTTTGTTGGGTTTGAGAGATTGAAGAGCGCTGAACGAGTTTGTATTCGGAGTCATCAGCTCCGGTGAGCTGGCTTGGCTTTGCACGGCAGATACACCTTGCCGTCGACGGGCTGCAATTGCGCTGACCGCGCTAACCGCGCCGACCGGGGCTATATATGACAAATTAGAACGCTGATAGTGAGAAATATGACAAAAAACATACACTGGGGTGGAAGTTCGCCTTCCAGCTTTCGACGTTTACTGGATGACATGGTGCGTTTCGGCAGTCAAGGTGTGTCTTGCGACGGGACCATGATGACCTTCATAACTTGAAGTACTAGCTCAGGCCTTCAATATTCTCCTGGCCATTATATGTTCCGGAAGAACGTCTTGCGACAGACTGAAGCTGTTGTTGAAGATGTCGGAGCTTATCGATAACACCAGGGAATGGGTATGATTCAAGCTGCGAGATTTTTTTATTCCACTTTGGCCACGAGCCTATTAGCCTGCCAGCTGCGAGCTACCATAACACGTCCGGGCACCCGTTCACAGATGCGGCGCGGCGCGCGATTATATGGGGCCAGGAACGCCAAAATTTCGCGGCTTCCTCGAAACTTTCTGCTTCAACCCACCACACCTACAATACTTTGGGGTGAACCAACATTTTTGCTGTCGTAACCGCCATTTGCGTGCTAATCACTTGCTCAAAATGGCACCCAAGGGACCCTATAAAGTGCATTCCCTGCGCAAACACATTGAAGACACCCAAAAGGGCCTCAGTGCTGATGCTCAGTACAACAAAAGACCTGGTGTGAAACCAGCAAATTCTATCAAGAAGCAACTCGGCAGCATTGGCAAAAACATCTTTGGCAACAATGTTAGCGATGAGGAAGACAGCGATGCCAGCAGCAGCAACAGCGGCGGCAGCAGCAGTGACGAGGAGGCTCCGACTTTCTGCGAAAACTAGCACCCCAATCTGCGAAAGCCTCGAATGCGACATCTAAAAAAGAAGCAAGGACGAAGAAATCGCCGATAGCGACGACGAGCGAAAAGCTGTGGCCAAGAAGGCGGCATCTGGCAGCAAGAGCCAGCCTGTCAAGCATGAAGATTCATCCGAAGATGCATCCAGCAGCCAATCCGAATCTGAATCCGAGTCAGAGGAAAGTGAGGGAAAAGTGAGAGCTAATGAAGTACCTTTGAAGTCTGCAGCGACATCGGGCAACACGTCCACATCTACTTCTGCCTCTGATTCAGAAGATGAAGATGGACAGAACGAAAGCAACAGTGGCGAAGATGAAGCACCCAAAAAGAACACGACCCGGCCTAAGGCGAATGAAGAATCCAGCGAAAGCGACTCTGAAGCTGGTGATGAAAGCAACCCGAAACCTGCCGCAGCTTGTAAAGCTGTCTCTAAATTGGTCAATGGAACTACAATAACCATTTCTTCAGCGACGAGCTCCAGCGAGGAAGACAGCGATGATGAAGATAAAAACGTAGCCCCTATCAAGTCGAACAAGAAGGCAGAGCCGTCTTCAGCAAAGTCCTCTGATGGTTCTATCTCCGAGACTCCTGATGACGGTGATGCAGACGAGTCGATGCACATCACCGATCGGAAGCAAGGCAGCCAAGTTGCTCCGCCCAACTTCATCGCCCCTGATTTCATTCTCCGGAAGAGTGACGATGGAGCTTGTGGGCAAGATGTGGTCCAAGTCTGTAATGAGGCTAATCTGCAAGGCAAACAAGTCTGGTACTTCACGGTCCCGGCCAATGTGCCTATTTCCGTCGTGCAGAACATGGAAATTCCTATGATCCAGTCTAACCGAGCAGATAGAGTCTTCTCACATGACGGTGAAGACTATGGTGTTTCATTTGACAGCATGGTGCCCAAAAGCTCAATCCAGATCCTGATCCCGTCTGCTGACGGAGCCCGATACCAATCTGGTGAGTACCACTGTGCAAAACAGCGACATTTTATATAGGACTTTTGACTAAAGATGACTTCACAGCTCCCCAGCAGATTAGTCAAGTAATGCACGTCAAGAAAGTTGCTCAGCTTGGAAATGGAAGCCTTCGCGCTTTGTCTAGCGGGCCAGCGCCGGAGGAGACCGGCCGTGCGCAACCCAAGGGACTGAAGGCTAGATATCAGCCATTTGGCGTCCACGCTCCGATGGGTCAGATTGGTGGTGACGATGAGCCTGATGCCGAGGGTGACGTTGACATGACTGATGTCCCCACCCTCGCCATTCCATCAGGTTCGGCACAAGCAAAGACAGACGAAAAGGAGAAGAAGAAGAAGAAGAAGCAGAAGGGCAAGGATGCGGACACGGCTCGCAAGAGCAAACGAAAGCTTTCTTCCGAGGATGAAGCCGCCGCTGCTGCAGAGCAACTTATGGAGGAGAATCAGTCAGCAAAATCCAAGTCAAAAAAGCAGAAGACGCAGAGAAACGCAAGTCCTGACCTGGGTTCTGATGAACAGTCGTCGTCCACCACCAAGAAGACGACACTGGTTGTGCCGCCGAATGTGCCCTCGTCTACGCCAGCATCAAAGCTGGAGAACAAGACCACCAAGGCCGAAACACCTGTCTCTGCGCCTCGCCAGTCTGTTGTTCCTATTCCTGTTATCCCAGGGTCATCTCAGCCCCCAAGGTCTCTCCTGTGCCAGTCCCTCAACCTGTCAGTACATCCTCGCCACTCGTGAGCAGGGATAGCAAGAAGACAAAAGGCAAAAGGGCGAAGAAGGAGAAAGCCGTTGTCGCAGCCACCGAGCAGAGCCCCCTCCAAGTGCGCAAGGCAGCAAGAGCAACAAGAGCAAAGTAACTCCAGTGCCAGCTCCCAAGCTCCAAAGTACAGGCTAGGCGCCCAAACCTGGCTCGGGGAGTATCGCCCTGTAACATGTCGCTCTCTGATGGGACGAGGTCCAAGACGCATTTGAGCAGCCAGCGGCTTGCTCTCATACGCATACGGTCCAAAAGGGACAAGGAGCTCAAAGGCTCAGGGGAGTCAAAGGGCACAGCAAACAGCGCCGTTGGTAGAGTTTCTTGCGCGCAATATTGATGAGATAGATGAAAGAGGGTGAATTTTTTTTTTGCTAAAGCAGCTCAGGTGCTCGGCGTTTTACAGGAAAAAGGACAGTACATTTTGCATTGTGATTTTGGCAACCTTGGTTTGGTAAGGTATTTGGACCAGAGAAGGAGCTGAACATGTGGCTGAGAGATGGCTTTGCAGATGAAGGGGACCTGGTCAGTGTAACTAGGTACGAGTATTTCGCATTGCAGCGCAGGATATAAAGGAAAGCATGGCTGCTGTATTTGGAGAGCAATCATCATGGAACCATAGCTTTCAGGTATGAACATACTCCTGCGACGTTGTAAGATGCCAGTGTCGAGACCCAAACGTAGATACGTGCAGTGTCCCGTATCAACCAGAACACGATTGCACTTGGATTTGTGTCGAAACCAATCATGTCATGTCGCATGAAGCTGGAAGGCAACGCAAGGCAGAATATATAAGCTGGCACTCCCTCCCTTCTCTAGTCACTGCCGAGATGCAAGAAGAGGATCCTGCGTCGGGACAAGTGTGATGATCCGCCGTGCAAGCCGACATCAACTCGGTTCAATCACGGGGAAACCATCGGGAGTCAGGAACTCTCGACCGCCGACACAGTGGTCAAAGCAAAGTGCCAAGCCCTGCTCGTCGTGCCTTTCGCAAGCATATGGGCCACTTCTAGTCCTTCTAATTTGCGCGCATGCAATCAATCAATCTACATGTACAGATCCACCTCCGCGTGCGAACGAACAAATCTGCAAACCTCACCGGTGAGAGAGGTGTACGGAGTCCAGTGGGAGTCGAAGCAAGAAGAAATAGCGTCCTCTGATTTCCAATTTTTTTTTCTTCCTCTTTCCTTCCTGTCATGGTCGCAACTCTTCACCGACACGACACGGTGACACCGCAAGTCTAATCGAATCGTGGGCCGGGTGGATGGACGTAGAAAAATTGGGAACGCCGACTGGGTCTCTCCATCGGAAAATCGGGGACTACGGTAATATTTTTTTTAAAGAAAAGAAAAAATCACGCGCCAAAAAAGTGGACGGTTCGGGAATGCCCTTTTCTGCCGGCCTTGTGACTGGGCTTGATGAACAATGGGACTGACTGAAAGTCGGAATGACGTCGATCGAAAAGGAAGAAAGCGCACGCTTCCGGTGTGATGTGGGTTTGCTTTTGGCTTGGCTCATCGCGAATCGCGAATCGCCCATGATGCATTTTTATTTTGTTTGACTGCTTCTCAGAACGCGGGGTTGCCGTTTCAACAAACGCCTCGAATGTGCTGGCTGTCACAAAACTACGAGTTGTGTGTTGGTGTCTGCGACGAGGTCGGACACAAACGCAGAGGCTATATCCGTGTTCTGGGAGATACGCAGCTCCCATGTACCCGGTACCTCCGATGCCTTCTCCCCTACTGCCAACCAAGACTTGGACCGACTTGGCGCTGTAAGAACCAGGCCAGGCAACTCTGGTTCGGGCCCCATTAGCCCCCTGACTCACTGATGATGAGCGCCCACTCTCAGTGTTGGAAGGACCAGCCCAGTGCGTCGGTGTCCAGCCAGACAGACACCAGCTGGCTGCACTCAGGCCGTCATGTCGTCATCCTTTTATTTTATTTTTTTGCCAAGCAAGTGCCATCGATGAGCAGGACAAGTGCGATTGCTTGCGATTGCTGGAATGACAGTGCCCGAGTTATTAGCTGACACGAAAACATCAGGCGCCGGAGGCCTTCCGCCGGTGCCCAGACCAGCCTCCAAGCTCTGGGAAATTACCATGGGCCGGATTTCTTGTCCGATGCAACAGCTCGCGTGCTGAGGAGCCCGATTCACTTGAGCAGAACTTGGAACCTTGTCGGCACGTAAATTAGATGGATCGGCGCCGTTCATCTAATCGCAAGCCTCGCGACAACGTCAGGGCCGGAGGGCGAGACCTGCAGATGAGATAGATGTCTTACGGGCCAAGGCAGCCAGGCTGCTGGTGGGTGAGATGGCACTTATTCATATCATACATAATACGGGGTAGACAAGGCTCCCTCTCAACTTGAAGAATGTGGCGAGAATGCTCCGCAGCTGTTGCACGAACTGTCTGACGAGCGGCTGTTGGTTGGCGGATGGATCTAGATGACCTCCTGGTGGCTGTTTCGCTGTTTCGCTTATTACACGTAGGCTGACGTAGCGCGCTTGAACCGCTCGTGCGCGAAACGTGGTTCATCATGTTCAAGATTGCCAGAGATGCAGTACAATTTCCGCATTCAGCTTTCCGCTTTCCGCGCGTGCGAGTGCGAGAGGTTTCCTGTTAATGGCTGTTTTCCTTGCCATCAATCCCGACGCCTCAAAGGTTCGTCCTGTTCCCAACCATCTCTCATCTCTGGGCAACTGAGTCCTGACAAAACGGTACGGAGTAAGTGGGCTTGCCGCCTTTCAGCGACTGTTTCGCCAAGCACTCGCCGTGTCATGCTCCTAATGTACATGATTATTAGCTTGACGAGGTCGGATGGCTCGGATGTGGGGCCTCACACACCAGAAACAGCTGTTCAATATTACAGTATGTTGTTGTGCGTGAGCAGCAGCAGGTATTTCGCATTCCTCCGTCGCGAAAGACACGAGAATTTCACCATCGTGATAATCAATCACCGTCGGAGGGGGCTTCTTGCTCTGTGACAATACAAAAACGAAAATGAACAATCAAAATCAAGATCCAAGTTGAGCGACTATATTGCCACAAGGGGCATCTTCATTCGGCCGCTTCTCTCATAGATTATTATCAACGCTATGCTTGTCACATTGCGATGAATTTGGCATTCGTGGCTCCCAGTCAGCTCGTCCTTCCAAAGCTGTCAAGGCACCGACAACAATGGAGGCCCCGTGACCAATATACATGTGCGCGGCACGGCAATGGCTACGCATCACGATTGTCAACGAGAAACAGAGAACCAGTGCCACTCGGCCGACATACAGGCGTACGTACGTATGTACATAATGTACTCCGTACAGAGCACAAGGGAAAATAACTGGGTGACAACTTGTTGCGGATTCATCGCGTCACCGTGTGGTCGTAAATGGCCAGCCAATGAGTGCATGATGCTTTGCAGCATGAAAAAGTGAAGAAACGTCTGCAACGGCTTCAAGTCGTTGATTCTTTGTTGTTGATGAGGGGCAGCAGTGAGCACGGAGTAAGCTGCAGGTTTAATTTGTACCTGTACCGCGACACAATGCCAGACCGTCAGCAACAGCCGACAGCTGCCAAGAGTGGCAAGCACCAATTCACACTGAATCGCGGCGGCATGCTTGTTGCCTGCGCGCAGCTGAACAGATCTCGTGCATGATTGCCGTGGATCCACGGAGTAAACAGCACATCCATCAGCCACCGTTGCCAATGTCCGGACCAGCGCACATTGAGAAAAACCCGAGCCCTCCCTCTTTTTGTTCGGTGTCGCTCTTGCCAAGCAACCAAGCAACGCATCACCACAGACTAGCCGTAACCCCCTGCTTACTCCAGTGCAGTGCAAGTGCAGCCTGGCAGCTTGGCAAGGCAACCTGGCAACCTGGGCGCTTGTGGCACCTTGCGCAGTCCACTGCAATTTCCAGCCACGGCCCTGCCACTCTGCGGACATTTGGACGGATGGTTCCCCATGGCCCCCCCGGGCTTTCTTTTCCGGCTGTTCCCTGCAGTCTCACACCTAATTTCCCGTGACCTCGAGAGGAAAAAGGGAAGTCGCAGGCAGGGTACCTCTGAGAGTACTTGTGCTCGAGGTACCGGGAACGCATGCCGCTGAGCCTCAGTGCTTGACATGTGGAGGAGTTGACAAATGCTTGTGTCGTCACAGACTTTGGGGCTGCGCTTGAACCGATGGGTCAGCACGCCAGTCAAACACAAGTGACAGAATATGGCAGATGCATCGGTAGCGTCGTCCTCGCCGCCGCCGTCCAAGCCAGCTGGGGATTTTCCGTCCGGTTCGCTCTCGCACTTGCTCTCGCTCTCGCTCTCGCGCAGGCGCTGTAATTGCGAAGCCGTCCGGAAAGGCAGCAAAACCCCGTGCCCGGGGCTCTCACTTCCACAAGTCCCCATCCGCGCCGTCTCCCATCTCTAGCGCCCATTTACTCCCCCTACTCCATACAAACTTCCCACAACCCCCCTCCCCCCGGACCTGTCGTGCCTCCTGACCCGCCCAGCCAGACAGAGCCTGTCAGCCTGTCAGCCTGTTAGCCTCTTAGCCCTGTCTGGTCCGCCTGTCCGCCGCCTCCCATTCCTCTTGCCTGCGTTCCCTCGTCAATTAGCACATCGTCCGTCCGCTCCTCGTCACCTTCTCCTACAAACCTTCCTTTCCCCTCCGTGTCTTTCCCACCCTCGACCTTCCTTTCCCCCGTCTTCCTCTGCCCACTCACACGTGCCTGGAGTCGCCGTCAACCGTCTACGTCCCCCGACGATCACGACGACCAAATACGACAAACTGGCACGTGCCGAGATCTGCCTCGTCCTCGACGTTTGCTCGCGTCTCGAATCAACTCGGAAGCCTCGGTTCTCGCCCAGCTTTGGATTATGAGATAGACTTTGGGTATTTTATTTTCTTTCAGATATTTGGTTTCATCCTCGACGAGGCTCGCTGCCACCCAACGCCCTGATCCTCGCGTTGTGCGCCCCGTCTCATTACTAGCCGCCCGCGCTGCCAAGGTCTCGTCGAGTCCCCGACGACTCAACGACTTGTTGCTCCCATAAAAGTCGCAATCGTGGCTTCCGCTCCGTCGATATCCCTATCATGAAGGATCTTCCCGGCTCCGCTCCGGGAAAGCCGGTTCTGCCATCACTATGGACCGAAAACCTCACCATCGCATTTCTTAACCACCTCCCTGATCGCTATCACGTTGGCCGCAGACGGGCTCGCTCCAAGTCAAAGACGACGCATCCTGGTGCCGAAGACATCACGACTCTCCGAACGTCCTTCAACTTTTCGGACGGCCTGCGGGATCTTCAGAAGCGCAAGTGGAAGCCGTCAGATTTACAATATGTCTTCCTCACCGGCCTGACACTCTTCTCTTTGTGGATCGCGCCACCCGCCCCTGCGCTGAAATTCTTCGCACTGCTCGCTGCTTCTTGGATACTACTTATGCCTGCAACCCGACAATTCTTTATGCCATCCGTGACCATATGGGTCTGGCTCGTCTACTTCTTCTGTAGTCGGTACGTATTCCTCCTGCTTCCGTTGCGTTGACCGCAACATTTTGTTTTTGTGCCGCGTTGTCCGTTGCCCCCCCGGTGACGTGCCAAGATCTAACATGATTTGCTATACAGTTTTATACCCTACGATTACAGACCCCATATCTGGGTCCGTGTTTTGCCTGCCCTTGAGAACGTTCTATACGGCGCCAACCTGTCCAACATTCTTTCTGCGCACAAGCACGCCGTCCTCGACATTCTTGCTTGGCTGCCGTATGGCATCATTCACTTTGGAGCTCCCGCCGTGTGCTCCTTGCTCATGTTCATCTTTGCTGCCCCGGGCACGGCACCAGTCTTCTCTCGCACGTTTGGCTGGATGAGCATTCTCGGGGTAACCATTCAGCTGGTTTTCCCTTGTACACCGCCCTGGTATGAGGATCAAAACGGTTTGGTACCGGCTGCATACGGTATGAAGGGCTCGCCCGCTGGATTGGAACGTATCGACAAAATTTTCGGAATCGACCTATATACGAGCAATTTCACCGCAGCGCCTCTTCCCTTTGGAGCATTCCCTTCTCTTCATGGGGGATATGCGGTTCTTGAAGCACTCTTCATGAGTCACTGCTTCCCGCAGTTCCGCATGTTCTTCATTGGTTATGTGGCCTGGATTTGGTGGTCTACCATGTACCTCAGCCATCACTATGCCATCGATCTGGTCGGTGGTGGTCTTATTGCTGCTGGATTTTTTTACTCGGCCCGCGCCCGTTATCTCCCTCGGCGTCAAGCCGACAAGATTACTCGATGGGACTACGAATATGTCGAAGTCGGAGACCGCCACCGCGTTGCTGACGAAGAGTATGGTGACCAATATTTCAGCCTCGGTCTGCTGGAACATCGCCGGGAAAACTCCAGTGATGGCTGGACTCTAGGAAGCAGCTCCAGCTGCAGCTCCAGCAGTGGTACTCTGAGTCCCACCATCTCCGAGGACGCAGTCCCGGGCATGATGGTCATGGATATGACAAGCAATGGCCAACTGTGGGACGGCCAGGCGCCGCTAAGAGATGTTGAGTTGAGCGAGGTCGTGGTTGTCCGACAGCAATAACAACACCAACAACATGAAGGGCATTCAAACAGCGACCACAATGCGCCTCCCGTTGTAGCAACGTGCTTGCCGCGACTCTTCAACGATTGGCTCATCATACTCATCATGGCCCTATCTATGCAGAACTCTTATTGACGACTCCTACTAATGACTCGGCATACCAAAAATTCCACCTCAAATATTAATCTTCGAACCAACCTCTTCTTTTTTTCACAAACATCTTTGGCATTCATCGGCACAGCGATTTGGCGCAACGTGGTGTTTTCTAGTTCAGGATTCTTGCTTTCCTCTCCGATTGCGTGACGGTCGCCGGTTCCATCGGTCGATTCATAATTTGAAGCAGAACTAAGGGGGAGAAGGTCACAGGGGAGTGAAAGCTCGAACCAACGTACTGCATATATTAAGCCATTGAATGGCTGCGCAATGATAGAGTACGTAATGTATACATAACAGGTAATATGTGCATATATGAGTCTAGGGGAAGGTTTGACATGCACCGATACGCTCGCTAGAGAGCCTGTCAGAGGACGGGAAAGGCGCTCATTGTTTGGACAGACGGGACAGGTGAAAGTCCCATGAATCGCCCGCCAGGGCAGACGGAATTCGTTTCGAGATGATGGCTTGTGGTGATGTGCGACTGCAGAGTGAAAGTTGAGGAGGAGGGACTTGTCTTGGGAGACGACATGGGCAGAACCTCGGGAGGTGAAATACCAAAGATGCCACTCGCTAGAAACTATAACTAGAAAGGGATTGCAAACCCCCAAAAAAGTTTTAAACCAGCTTTACTTTTTGATTCGGTCATGTTTTCTCTTCAGTTGTGGTTGGACTTGCAGCCAGTTTCATCTACACTTTTTCCACCCACTAGATGTATTTCCCTTTGTGTCGCCCAGTTGCCATTATATATATCTGGTTGGTTTTTTCCTGCAGGTTTTCCTGTGAGTTCTTCCGCTCGCGGTCATTATCCACACATTCGAACTTGACAAGCATTCTTTCATACACAAGAGATGCTAGCTAGCTATATCTATACGCAGCGCGATGAACATTGACCAACTTGGGGAAAGAGTATTGTATGTATTTCCAACTTGATTGAATCATGCGTCTTCTCCAAAGGGGTATCACACACGTGAGATTTTTACACAAGAGTATTCTTATTCGTGGACGAGAAATTCCGGCTGCAGCCAGTCGGGTACTTTGACAACATTGTGCGGCAACTCGTCGTGTCGGGCGAATCGCTTGACGTGGATGACTCTGGTAGATCAGTCGACGTCCTGCAGCGAGCAGTACACGTGCAATCGTGATTGAACAGTGCGTTGCTCGGTTGCGCATGGGTCTTTTGTTGACGGGCCGACAAATAGTTGTGACGCGGCATACAATCACGTCCGGGGGCGGAAGAAACTTGGCACGGCAACTAGTTCCTGGTCAATCATGGGACAGAACAGATGGACATGATTCGGGTGTCGTTTCCGACGACGCCTCATCCAACCTTCCTGACCGGGGAGGGGAATCTTGGCAGGATGCTGCTCTCCCTCCGACATGATTCCTACGTGACTGCAACTTGGTTCTCGCCGTGTTTGTAAATGGAAAGTAGAATCATTATCTGCGCTATGTACGTACGCCTTGGCAAGAGGCAGAACTGCCAGAGTTGGGGGGTTGGCCGAAAATCTCGCTCGGGTCGCGGTGGGTGTGTGGCTGTATCAAACGCCGTTTGCCATTACCCGAGATGGGGGAAAGAAAGGGGAAACGGGCAAAAGTCGAGACTATCTCTTCGGGGAGGCACTCCATAATCCTTTGCTCG
This sequence comes from Epichloe scottii, assembly GCA_021950295.1. NCBI lineage: Eukaryota > Fungi > Ascomycota > Sordariomycetes > Hypocreales > Clavicipitaceae > Epichloe > Epichloe scottii. The sequence goes on from CP083245.1 coordinate 3,745,974, forward strand.
TTTGAATAACCTTGTTCGATGGATGGCCGGGTTGCAGGGATGGGGGGACGCTGGTGGCAGTGGCATTGCCATCGCGCATGGGGACGTCTGCATCGTGCTGTGTGCCGTAGCCGCTGTCTTCCTTACCAAAGCAGATGCCGCTGTCGCCTTTCCGCGCGGCACCATTGCCTTGGGAACGGAGGTTACCGACGCCTCGGTCTGGCTCTTTGGAGCGGGCGCCGTCCATGAGGTGCTGTACTTCGCGGAGCTTGTTGATGGCGCGGACGGTGTCGATGGCGGCGTGGAGGGTGCGTCGGGCGTTGAAGTTCTTCTTGATGGTGGGCAGGAGGTTCTCGCCTGCGCCATCGGTGGAGGTTTTGGCGGCGACGAAGGGGTGTTGGAGGGCTTCGTGGGCTGTGATGCGTTTGGTGTGGTCGATGGTAAGACACCGACGGATGAAGTCTTGGGCGTGGCTGGAAACCCCGCGCCAGTACTCTATAGGTGTGAAGCTATAGTCGGCGTTGAGTATGGCTTGCATTTCTTCGAAGTCGGAGTCGCGATCAAACGGGGTGTATCCGCAGAGCAGAAAGTATGTGATTACCCCGACGGCCCAGAGGTCGACAGGCTTGCCGTGGCCCGTCTTTTTGAAGATTTCGGGCGCCATGTATCCTGGCGTGCCGCAGGTTGTCGTCAGAACGTGGAACCTTTCTTCATCCATGATTCGGGATAAGCCGAAATCCGCAATGAGCAAGTCTGCATTGTCTTCGGGAGTACGAAAAAGAAGATTTTCGGGCTTGAGATCGCGGTGGACGATGCCGTGATCGTGTAGGTAGGCAACCGCAGAAAGCGTAGCACGAATGAGGTCAACTGCATCGGATTCGTAATATGACCCTTTGCGGCAGATTCGGTCAAACAGTTCACCGCCGAGAGCCAGGTCCGTCACGAGGTAGAGATTATTCATTGTTTCAAAATAGTCGACGAGGGTCAGAATGTTTTGGTGGCCCATGGATACTTTCTTGAGCACGGCGATTTCATTTCGAACCTACAGGATTGTGCGCAAGGCATTGTTAGCTGGGACTCGTTTGTTGTGAAGAACTTTTCGTGGTTTTGAACATGACGATTGAAAGGTCCGATCCGGATGATGAATATACGGATGCCAATGCTGACGTACCATGTGCTCGCGCCCTGCCATGAGTCGCTTGTTGATGACTTTGGCCGCGTAGTATCGACCAGTGTCTATATGAACACACTCCTTCACCACGGAATATGAGCCGGCCCCCAGTGTCTTCCCAACCTTGTATCGACAAGGCTGGATCTGGGGCTGCGAAGGTTGTTGGCCGTCCATCGCTTCGTGTGTCCTATTGTTCCAACCAGCTCTATGTCGCTTCTGAGGGGGCGAAGACCTCAGATTAGGCCTACCTAGAGCCTTGCCTCGCAGTTGAAGGCGAGACTTGAACTGGAGCTTACCTGACCCCGAAGCTCCGTGGCTAATCGATCGATGCGGCGGTTGAGCTGTGACTGGAGGAGAGCGGTGTCGTCGAGCGAAGGGTCCGCGGGTGAATGGCAATGCCGTCTTCTTGTTCCCAACTGACTGATATGCGCTGATCCGCAGAAATTTCACGCCCAAATCCCAATGTAGTTTCGTTTTCGTCCGTGGTGTTTTTGGCAAGAAAGGTCAGCTCTGGCACTTTACCTGCACAGAAACAATAATCATGCGGAGTGAAGACGAGATGAGGTGGGGTTTGTAGGACGTCGATGGAGCTGGGCTCTGTTTCACCACCCCAAACGTAGCGGGTCGTTGATGAGCCGCCGATGCGATGTTGGGTACGGGGTAGATTTATTAATAACAAGGGCCGACTTAGTTTTGGGCAACAGCGACTCTTATATCTGTCGAGCATTCGAAAGGACGACATGGTTGGCAAACTCTGTTTTCTTGTCTCCTTGGACCTCATGTTTTGTTCTGTCAAGAGCTCCTGTGTCACTTTCTGCTCATAATTAATGTTTTTACTATTTACAAAAACCTTCCCCGTAAATTTTGTGCGTACGTAAATGTGAAGTCTCTAATGCACTGGCCATAACCCCTTTTTTTCCTCCCCGGAGAACCAAGCGGAACGAGGTGGCACTTGAGAACACATCAACACAAGACATGTCATCTCAACAGATCATGGTTGAAAAGGCAGGTCAGTCGTCAGCCTGGCGGGCCCTTTCGCAACTGTTTCTTTGCACTTGCGAACTTCTTTTGCTTGATGCGAGAATCATGAAAACGTTTCTCTCTAATATAACATCAGTACCATCATCGTCGAGCTTATACAACGAAAGGAGGAGAACTCACATTGTCTCATATTTCTTCTTCTTTTCGTTGCTTGTCTCTCCTGGCGTGGTCGCCTGGTAAATGCGCGTGATTTCATCAACAAGCTTTTGCCGATTCTCATTCATGTTGGCAGTTCTGGAACGATGGCTCTGATTCTGAAAAGTGAGAGAGTCATTGTTTGCGACGTAGTACTTTGAAGATCGAATGCTGCCATGTAGATTCTTGGGCAATGCGGATAGAAGCTCTCCCACGCAGTAGATAGTTGTGGCCTTCGTTTCAGTCCTAGCAAAGATCAATGTGAGTGGGATAGCTCGCGTCGCCATCAGGTATCGTTGCATCTTACTTATTGACATGCTGTCCGCCGGGGCCACTCGACCGGGCATAAGTGGTGCACCCTCTTGGCAAGTTGGACGGATCAAATGTTTGAAACCAGCTCCTAGCCTCATTCAAACACTCTCGATCTAATTGTGCATCGAATGCATCATACCGCTTCAATCTGATAGTGTTGACATGGGCGAGCCTGCTCGCTGAGGGCCGTGTAGCAGCCAACAGTTGACGTGAACCATTGAAAAATTTGCTAGCCATACTGAAGGCTTACAGTGTTCCCCGTTCACATTATGGCGTTGTGTGCATCGGGTTGAGGTGACATTTGCCTCGAATCTCGTCATGTACGGAGTACGGAGTACGGCACACGGTTTTTATTGTCGACAGGTACTCCGCACTCCGTAATGTCAGACCGGAAGGAAGGAGCACGCGATGCGATATTAACGAGTCGCTGATAAAAGCACCCACTGAAGCTAGGCCAATCATCCGACGCAAACGCCCTGCGCAAGCCCCAGTCCTGCCTGCGCCCTGCACCTGCTGCCAACGCCACTTTCCACCTCGAAAAGAACCTTGCCCAGCCCTTTTTCTCCTTCAATCTTCTCACCTGTCAATTACCATCACGGCCGGCGCTTCTCACCGAGCTCGATCCGTCCGTCCCTCGTGGTCTCAAACAACAACTGCGCCTCTGCCTCGCAACCTTCTCGACTTGGAGCTGCTCTCTGCTCTTACGGCAGCAGCAACAACAACAACAACAACAACGCCAGCGTCAGCGTTCTCTCACAGGCCTTGCTGGTCGCCGAATCGCAAACACAGCTTCAATGGATGCCTTGCACTGTTGCTGAGACCAAACAACACGCCCACCACGTCCGCCCCCACGTCCGCCCGTGAATAAAGCTCTTCCTCCCACTGCAGCCATCAAAGTCTAACTTCTGTCCAGCCATTAGGCTCGTGGAGTTCCTACCAGAGGCTCTTGTCTCTACTTCGCTTTTTTTCGGCCCAAGTCATAACATCTTCGTTTTAATGATAGAGCCTGAAGCCGAACTCCAGGCCACTGTCAACGTGTCTCCTGTATCACCATCACCCGTACACACAGCAGCTCCGCAAGTTGTCCCGGCTCTCCAGGACACTGTCGACACCATCAACGCCATGGTTGCCGCAGCTGTAGGCGCCACCGAGGCACCTCATGTTAATACTGTGGTCGATCCTCTGCTCGCCCAGCACACCGAGCCCACTGACAACGACGATGTCGTAGATGATGACAGCTTCAACGATCCATATGGCGAAGAAACAGAGCAGGCCGCGTCGGAGAAGCCCCAGCTTCAACGTGAGCCGTTGGATAGCAACGACGATTACGCCAAAACATTTGACTCACCTGTCGAACCAGGGAGGAAGATGCACATCACAATAAGCACCATGTATCTTCATCAGACCCGCAAGATTCCAACCAAGATTCCACATCATCTGAGCAGTTGAACATCAACCATTTCTCAGAAACTCATCCTGCTATTGTCCATGACCCAACTGCGACCTCGCCCACAATGCCTACTGCCACGGATCATCAAGACGCTGCCCAACCTGAATCTGCTGCCGATGCTTCTGCCCCAGCTCAGCACCAAGAGGAAGACCAACGGGAGGAAAGCCAATCAGCCCAGACTAAGCCCAAAGATGGCCCAGAACCCCATGTTTCGGAGTCGCAAAACTCATCGTCGCTTGACATCCAGAAGCTCGTGGCTGATCTCACTGCCCAATCTGATGAAACCAAATCCGATCATGATCCATCTGCCCTCTTGGCAGAATCAGAACCGCCCACGGGTTCTGCATCTCTGCCGTCCTCGACTGCGTTGCCATCTACTTCTTCATTGCCTCCAAGACCTCCCCAACCATATTCCGTTTCCCCGTCATATGCAGCGCAGCATCATCCCACTGGGGCAAACTCCAATGCGTCCGCTGCGCATGCAAATTCTGGCCAATCATCCTCATACCATGCCGGCAGTGCTCCTGGGACATCCACAGATTCCGTCACCAGCCTCCCGCCTCCCCCTGCTAGTGGTTTGAATGTCCTGCCGTACTCGGCCCAACCGGCAGCCGGATATTCCAGTGATCAAAGTCATGATGTAGAGTATCAGCGTCATTGGGACCAATTCATGGCTGACGAGAGGCAATATATGTCAGAAGCTAAGTGGGATCGATTTCCTGATGGTTCCCGTATCTTCATCGGTATGTGCTTACAATCTTGCATTTGGACACGCCCTGGGGTTTTCTGTTTGCTCGACTAACCTTATTCGTTCTTACGGCACAGGCAACCTCTCAAGTGACAAGGTGTCTAAACGCGATGTATTTGACATGTTTTACAGATATGGTAGACTCGCCCAGATTTCTCTAAAGTCTGCCTATGGATTTGTTCAGTATCATACAGTGGACGAAGGCCGAAGAGCAATGGAAAATGTGCAAGGCATTGAGATCAAGGGCCGCCGCATTCGTAAGTAATACCCTCCAACCGAGGGATGAAATGTCTGAACTAACTTGTGGCTAGATCTCGAGATATCTCGAGTACAGGACAAATCGAAAAAGAGCGCAATCGGAGCCCAGATAGAGGCCGCGGCCGTGACACTGGCCGCGATGGCGGAAGAAGGAACGAGAAGCATGGCCATCAAAGTCGCGATGATTACCGTCCGGGACGCAATCACTCGCCTCGTCGCAACGCTTACCAGCACTCAAGAGATGGCAACTTTGGCGGCCGGGACCGCAGCTTTAGCGACTCTGGTCGAGGCGGCCGAGGGCGATCTCGATCCCCCGCATATGGTCGAAACGATCGTGATGCATATCGCAGAAGAAGTCCTAGTCCCCACGGACGGTCACGACATGAGCCTGAACCGGACCTCCTCGGCGGTACGGTGCCGATGTGCCAGACGTACAAATCATATTACAACCCGACGTAAATCGGGACTTTGTGAACTGGGTCGAGGGTGCGTTCAAAGCCAAGGGTTTGAAAACAGAGGTCATGTACCTGCACCCTCGTTTCCCCAAAGATCAAGTTGTACAGCGGCAGGCGGCTGAGGGTGTCCATGCTGTGGTGGATCTGGACATTCGAGCTCAGAACTTGGGTAGGATTCCCGCACAGGTGTTCGACCGATCAAATGGCAATAACAACGTACGCTTCGACCAATATGTGGACCTAGATCCTGGCACCGCTGCTGAAGTAATACTTCGCGCGAAAGGCTCGGCTGCTGCTGCCGTTGTTAACTACAGCCAGGCATATGGCGTTCCTGGCGCCTTTCAGAATCCGTACGGCGCCAATCCCCAGCAACCCACATACAATGGAGCACCGAGATCAGGCGCATACCCTCAACAGCAACCACCACCTGCCGCATCCGCAGCTGACCTTGCCAGTCTCGTGGGCCAAGTTGACAATGCAACGCTTCAGCGATTACTCTCGACGATGCAGGGCCAAGGAGCTGCACCACCAGGAGCTGGAGTCTATGGCCATGGCAATGCCGCCAGCAATCTTTCAGCTTCTACTCCTCAGGTGGATATCCAAGCTATACTGGGCAGTTTGGGTGGAAGTAATCAACAGCATGCACCACCCGCTCAAGTTCCATATGGGGCTTCCTACGGAGGACTACAGGCAAATGGAGGTAACACAAAGCCAACTGGGAGCAACGGAGACGCCACTTCTCAAGTACAAAACATCATGGCACAGTTGGCGCGCTACAGACAGTGAGCAAGATTAGCTGTTTCATCCTTTTTGGATGGGGGAGGGAGGGACCGGTGACACTGGTGAGCCGCATATTTTTCAGCGAAAATCCAGTATATGCAGCAATGATTGTAGGTCAATCATTGATGATATCATGAGTCGATACCAACACGAGCAGGAATACCGAGAGAAGAAAGAAGACTTTGCAGTTGGGAGGATTAGTCCATGATCCAAGGTTCCACGTGGCAAGCTAGGTTAGATGAGATTCTGAGACACTGAATTGAAACCCATTACAGAAGATTTGTGATGTAGTATGTTGACTTGATCCAAAGTGTTTGTATTGTCCAACGCACGCTGCAGACTGGCGAGATTCTTATTTCTGTTTCACTTTCCGAGATCGAACACAGCTCGTCCTGTCGCAAACCTTGGGTGGTAGAAAATTTACCAACCAAAGGTCTCGCTGTGCCACCAAACTCTCCGTCCCTTCCTCGCCCATGGTCCGACTCTTTGTCTAACTTCTCTCGTCATATGCAAAGGACCACACACAATAACGGCAACCGAATCACTCAAACCTTGGCGGAAAATGTCGTCTACAATCTTCTCGAAATCAGGTCTCTTGCGATTTTGTTCAGACGCTACGCGGCCGTTACTCCGGCGCAGTTGAGATAACTCCACGTCGCCACCAGCAGCGTCTTCTCCATCATCTGCCACCCCCATATCTCCCGTCAGGAAAAGCTGTATACTCGGGTCCTCAAGCACACTCCTCCCAGTCGTCGCGTCTGAAACAGCCCATGTGGCGTCTCCGGCACCGCGAATGGCCCAGATGAGCTGGAGTTTGGCCGAGGGCAGTTCACTCTGTAGGGCATGATAAATGGGCAGCGTGAATGTGGCACCCACTCCGCCGGAAACGAGAAGCACCCTGCTGGGTCCCCAGCTGAGTAAATCGCTGAATCGCGCGGTCATGGTGCCGTATGGCCCCTCGATGCCCAGAATGGTCTTGCGAGTCTCTGTGGTCGGTTGAGAGGCAGAAGAGGAGAAGGCCGAGAGAATGTTGGTCATGGGTCCACTTCGGACACGAGCAATGAAGCTGATGGTGCCATGTCGCTCATCAACAGCAGCTACTGTGAGCGGGTTGTGGAGATAGTCCACGACGCCAGACCTGGACGCCGGGACGGTGGTGGTTCGAGAGGAGGGCGGAATGCTCAGATAGATGTGCGAGCCGGGGATGGCACGAAAATTGGCAAGTTTGTGAGCGGGTATTGAAGACGCGATCTTTACGAGCGTCGTCCCGGGAATAGTTTCCAGAGTGGAGGGTGCATTGATGGTGGTGATGCGACGGACAGCCAGGTCAACGATGAAGATGACGACCGCCTCGACAATGAAGAAGCGAGCCGACGAAGCATGGAAGAAAAGCAGCACGGGCATAAGCATGGCCACAACCAGATGCGTGACGAAGAAGATGCGGTAGGAATACTCCCTGGCAGCACGCATGGCTGTTGCAACTATGCCATGGAACCCGAAGGAGGCAACGACGCCACAGAATACTACGGGGTTGAAGACGCGTTTCAGCCAGATCCCCGCGTAGATGAAGTAGGCGCTGTAAAGGATCAAGTGGAGGAGGATAAGACCATAGATTATGCGGCCCAGGACCCTGTGGTAGCGGTTGATGTGCTCGTGGGAGGACCGGAACGCCCAGGCGAAAGGGTTCAGGGCTTTCAGAGCAAGAAGATACTGGATGGGCAGCTGGGATACGGCGATGGCGCCCAGTCTCTTGGTGAGGTGGAAATAGTCTTGGTTTTTTTCTCGGTCAGCCAGGTGAAGGTGAAAGATGGGTCATATCTTACCGTTGCCTGTTCCCTTGACAGTCAAAACGAGCAGCCACGCCGTCCAGAGCGCACCGACGACCCATTCATCCCATTGGCCGCAGTGAGAGCCGGCGAAGTAGACATCGTCGCCGAGCCACCATGTGAGTCTCCTCCACTTGATGGTAGTCTTGGAGGCCGTGCCTTGCTGGTGTGCTCTCACCGCGGGTGATCTGGGGACAGGTGCGTACCGGCCTTGTTCGTTGGGCGCCGAGGCCCGGCCGGCTTGGTATACGACACGCCGGGAGACGCGGTAAAGAAGAAATACAAAAGCTGGTGCGAGGGCCGAATAATGGGCCATGCACGCGTACAAGTCGAGAGCCTGGCGTCGTAGCTGCTTCTCTTCATGGGAAAGGGCTGGAAACCCGTATGGCCAGCCCATGGCGGAGGGGCTTGGTGAGGGCAGGCAGGCAAGGCAGTCTGTGTGTTCAACTTGGGCAGTACGTGGAACTGGGGAACGTGGTTGAGCGAGGCCGGGCAAGCGCCATTTTCACGTGGCGCTCATCAGCAATTCCCGTCGATACAAAGGGACACTTCGCTTTGAGCCAGTTCTTTCCAATGTCCATTGAGTGCGATGGAACAGTATTGACGGTAGTTTGGCTCTCCTGAGTCAGACACAAAACAAATGCGAAAATCCTTTCTCCGTCCATTAACCAACCCAAGTTTCAAGAAAAACGCGCCCATGAATACGTGATGAACTGGGCGACTCAATGACCCCTCCTAACCTCCTCCATGGTCGCTCCTTCTCTCACCCAAGCAACAAGGACCCCGCAACACCCACCCCACCGCCACCGCCTCCATCCCCGATCTCGCCCCGGCAGTTTTTTCTTCCTACAAACTGGCTTGGATCGCCCCCTTCCATTTCTACCCTTCCCAGGCTACCTTTCCTCATCCATACCTTCGCATTGGGCTTTCAATATCCCTAGTCCAACCCTCTTACTCTCCCTTCTCCATCGATACTCCTTCTACACATACAAGCATTCACCATGTCGTCCGACTACGCCCTGTCTTCCGCTCACAAGGAGGTTCGTGACTGCCCCGCCATGAATGGAACAGAGTGATGATGACTCGCAATGAAGAGAGAATTGCCAGGCTAACAGGAGTTGTGTTGTCTAGATGCTCGAGAAGTCTCTTCTCGACTCTGATCCCGAGGTGGCTTCTATCATGGTACGCTTCACTGGTTGATTTCACAGACTTTCGACAAAAATCGCTCCGGCTTCGCAGGCATGCTAACAGTCCCCTCTGCAGAGTGATGAAATCCAGCGTCAGCGAGAGTCCATTGTTCTCATTGCCTCCGAGAACATTACCTCACGAGCTGTTTTCGATGCTCTCGGCTCGCCCATGTCTAACAAGTACTCCGAGGGTTACCCAGGCGCTCGTTACTACGGCGGCAACCAGCACATTGACCAGATTGAGCTACTTTGCCAGCGCCGTGCTCTTGAGGCTTTCCACCTCGACTCGGAGAAGTGGGGTGTCAATGTTCAGTGCTTGTCCGGCAGCCCTGCCAACCTGCAGGTCTATCAGGCTATCATGCCTCCTCACGGCCGTCTCATGGGTCTTGACCTTCCCCACGGTGGCCATCTTAGCCACGGCTACCAGACTCCTCAGCGAAAGTAAGATACTGCCATCTTGCCTATAAACTTGGCCGCTGGTTTTCAGCATTGTCAGAACAAAAATTGCTACTGACTGATTCTTATTCCTTCTCTTCTAGGATTTCTGCCGTTTCAACCTACTTTGAGACCATGCCCTACCGAGTTGACCTTGAGACTGGCATCATCGACTATGACCAACTCGCCAAGAACGCTATCCTCTACCGCCCCAAGGTCCTCGTCGCCGGGACCTCGGCTTATTGTCGTCTGATTGACTATAAGCGCATGCGGGAGATTGCTGACTCTGTCGGTGCTTACCTTGTTGTCGATATGGCCCATATCTCCGGTCTTATCGCCGCCGAGGTCATTCCCACTCCTTTCCAATATGCCGATATCGTTACCACGACCACGCACAAGTCCCTCCGTGGCCCTCGTGGTGCCATGATCTTCTTTCGCAAGGGAGTCCGCTCTGTTGACGCCAAGACTGGAAAAGAGACCCTTTACGACCTCGAGGGCCCCATCAACTTCTCCGTCTTCCCCGGTCATCAGGGTGGTCCTCACAACCACACCATTACTGCCTTGGCCGTTGCCCTGAAGCAGGCTCGGACACCTGAGTTCAAGGCTTATCAGGAGAAAGTGGTATCCAATGCAAAGACTCTGGAGAACACTTTCAAGACTCTTGGTCACAGGCTCGTCGCCGACGGAACTGACAGCCACATGGTGCTTGTTGACCTTCGCCAGCACAGCCTGGATGGTGCTCGTCTTGAGGCTGTTCTTGAGCAGATCAACATTGCTTGCAACAAGAACTCTATCCCCGGTGACAAGAGCGCTTTGACCCCCTGCGGTATCCGTATCGGTACACCAGCCATGACGAGCCGTGGTTTCGGCGAGAGCGACTTTGAGCGCGTCGGCAAGTACATTGACGAGAGTATCAAGATCTGCAAGGACGTCCAGGGTGCCCTCCCCAAGGAAGCCAACAAGCTGAAGGACTTCAAGGCCAAGGTTGCCAGCGGTGAGGTCACTCGCATCATTGAGCTTCGCAAAGAAATTTCTACTTGGACCAGCGCCTTTCCTCTCCCGGTTGAGGGCTGGCGTTTGGATGCTGGCGTCTAGACGTTCAGCATACCTCAGAAACACACGTGCTTCGGACCGACGGAAGCATGATGGCATGAAGGGGAGTCAACAAAATGTTGGAGTCGAAGCTTTACACAAGGGGTAATTTAACATGGATCAGGCCTAACGGCGAATGTTCAACAACTTGCATTTTACAGGCTGGCGCAACTGATATTTATTCATTTTCAACAAACTTGGCGAAGCTATTTCGCTTTCGCTGTTTCATTTGTTTCATATATTGGAAAGGCTACGGAGAGATTAGGAGTTGTCGGCGACAACTGGCTTCAACTTGGAAAAACAAACGAGGTGGAATATCATAAATACACTTCTCACAGAGGCGATCAACGCTCCGAGTGAGAGAATGCTTATCTGTCTCTGAATAGACAAGCTCATTCCCATTGCACATGTTGTATTACAATTTTGTCCTTGGTGCGCTTACTCCGTGTGTGAAGGTCCTTGCATTGCCTTGGCCGCAAACGTGCCCGTTAGCAATGCGTACCAAGCATATCATCGGTTCGCTTAGACACTTCCATCTCCGCAATCAATTCAACACGCCACATGCACAAGAAACGCTCTTTATAGACTCGTGTATAAATATATTGACATTACAATAGTGGCACAAAAGTACGCAACCTCAGGCCTCGTTTGACCCTTTACGTTTCTCTCAAAACCCTCGCCCCTCTGGATTAAAACAACCTTGAAAGTTTTCTTGGTCTCTTTTGAGAAATAAAATAAAACTGGGAATAGAAGAATGAGAGAAGACAAGACAAAGCCCTGACCCGAAAAAAACTTCAATAAGACAGGGACAAAGATGATGATGAAAAAAAAAACGGAGCAGCCATTGAATCAACGTGACGCCTCGCACCCTGGATATTCAATGGGTTAGGAACAGCAGTCGCTATGTGGACTTTCCTTGGCCAGTCAAAGGAACAAAAACGGATGAAGGAGACGGCACAGTTCTCCACGGAAATCTAACTATATATATATATATATATATATATATATATACAAGGGAGAGGGAGGGAGGGGCGCTTTATTGGGCGATGCTCTCGGGGCTCATCATGGCAATGGCATCATCTTTGTCGGTCTGGCTTGTACCAGCTTGGCTTGGAACACTTTCGATTCTTTCCATGCTGGCGCTGAGAGCGAGGAGTGCGGGATTCGGTACGGGGACAGGCGTGACGGTGATGGACTTTTTCTTGGCGGGCATGGTGTTGGAGGGTGGTGCTCCGGCGGCGGCCGGGGCGAGGGCTGAGGCTGAGGTTGCTGCGTGGCCTTTTCCTGGTGAAACATTGGCTTTGGCTTCTGCTGCGGCGGCAGCAAGCTCCATTTTCTTCTTCTTCTTGGCCAGCGCCAATTGTTCCCGAGGCGGCCGCTTCTGAGCGGACATGATCTTGCCGCTTGCTCCCAATCTGGGACGAGGCTTACGCTGCTTGACTGGCAAGTCTTCGTCTTCGACGAGGGGCTGGTCTCCATTGGCATGCAGCTTGGCGAGGAAGAAATTCTTGACAAGCCCGATTTGGTCGTGGATGCTGTCGTTGGTAAGGGACTCAAGTTGTGGGGGCTTCGAGCACGTCGGTGGATTCGGAGCCCACGGTTTGCGTCTGCATCTGGTATTGACTCCGAACCCTGCTGTGGAGGAGGTGGAATGGGACGGAGAAGGAGTCGAGGCCCATTTCTCTGTCCAGGCCAAGGGCGCGGAACCCGAAGAAATCTTCGCCGAGGTCGTCGGCAAAATCACCACTCATGAACTGGTCACTGCCGTCCTTGAAGGCCCCTACACCGTCGGCACCAGCGTCTGCAGAGAGGGCTGGTCGCAAAAGGTCTGTGAGATGCAACTTCATGCGCTCGTGGAGGATACCCAGCCTTGAGCTTAGGCGGTCAATATCATCCATGACGTACTGCTCAAGCGACGCGACATCATGGCCAGTCTCATCCAAAGTATGCAACACCACCTCTTCAGGGGTAAAGCGTGGCTGGATAACCGGTCCTTGAAGTGTCTGTACAGATGTCTTCTCGGCCTCGCGGTAGGTGTTGAATGTTTTGACCAGCTTCTGGAAGTAATCAGCAGCAATACCTGTCAGGGTGTCAATTGCTGAGGGCTGCAGTTCCTCAAACCCCGTATGATAGAGAATCTTGCCGACGGAGCGCTTGAGGGCACTTTGGCACGTCTCTGGTGCCATCACTGGCCCATCATCGGAGATGAAATGTGGTTCAATGTCGTGTTCGTGGAAAGTATCTGTATTGGACTTGGGAAACTGGTTCGTGTACACTTGTGATTGAACCTGCATTTGCTTGATGACTAAGATCTTGGTCGCAAGTTTCCTGGTTTCCTGAATCTGATATATATTGTCGTCCATTTTCTTGGTCAGTCGACTTTTGGGTGCAACAAACGTTCCACTGGGTACTAGTCTGAGGAAATCTTCGTGCTGGTTGATGACTTGGCCATCGCCATCCTCAATCCACTGCAGGTCGGGTCTGATGTCCGGTATGTTGGACAAGGAGTTGTAGTAATCAGGCATCACTTGCTCGGTTTCTTCGTCGATGCCCTCGGCAAGAGTTTCCGATTGCTTGGTCGCAACATTGTCCTTAGCTGTGCCAGCGGCACTGCCCATGCTTGGATGTGTGGAGATGCCCATCGTTTCGGCCTCCTTTTGGTGCTTGAGGAACCATCGCATGCCGGATCGACTTCTTAACAGTGCGGGGGCATCGGTGTTGAGCGTATTGTCTTTGAATAAAATATGGCGCTCTTTTGCAGCCAGCGCTCGGTCTTTCTTAGTCGTCTGTTTCCAAATCTTGTACTCCTCGTCCTCATATGCTTGCTCTACGACCTCTCCAAAGGCTTGGTTTAAAGCCATTCCATTGATGCTGGGCCCATCGATATCCATGGCATCAACATTGCTGCCAATACCAGAATGACCGTTGACAGCGCCGGATGGAGTGATCGAACCAGCCACCGGTGGGGTTGAGAAACCGCTTCCATCAACCTCGGAGCCCTCTCGGCCAGCTTTCCCCAAGAGACCATTTAGCTGCAAGACTGGCTTCTGGTCCACCACAGGAGTGTCCTCCTTCTGGTCGTGTGGCGCAGTACGCGATTTTGTTCCTTTTGTTGTTGCTTTACGACCACGGGATGACATGATTGGTTCGTCGTCGGAATCGTCACCACCATCGTCTTCACCACCATTCTGCTTCCGTCTCTCCTCGGCCTCCACTTCAGCCCGCGATCGGACGACCAGGTCCGGTATCAGTGGAACCAACTTCTCAGCCTCCTTTCTCATGCCGTTCGCCATTCGCCGAAGGGGCGAATTCATATCTTGGTTGTATTTTAGGCAATTGTCCCAGATGAGGTTCAGATCAGTTACAAAATCTGTTTTTGACTTGTAGGTTAAAGATTTCAGCTTCTTGGTCATACTACCAAGATCCATGGGATTTTTAATGACTTGAATTAGAACGTTCCGCGTTAGCCTGGCACCCTTCTAAATCGAATGTCTTCGAGGGAGAAAAGTCCCTTTTCAACTCACATGTGTAATAGTCGGGAGCTTCTCTCTTGTTCACTCTCGTCAAAAACGGGGTGGAGTATTCTGTATGTGCTTTCAGTTCCGTCAAAACTTTTTCCAATGCCTCGTAAAGTTCTTCCTGGTTGACATTCTCCTCACTGGTCCATTTGCTTCGATTTTTCCGCACTTCGTTCATCAGCATTCTCAACTCGGCATCAGAAGCTCGTACTTGGTCGCGTTTCATGTCGATTCTGGCAATGAGATGTTTGAGAGTAAGGCTCGAAGCACCGAGGTTTGCACTACTGAGCGAACCTTGATTGGTCACTTGCGCACCGCCAGGGCCATTTGACTGGTTGTTATCCATCTCAGCTTGGAGCTGTTTCTCTGAATCTTCCAAGCGCTGCTGTTCAAGCATCGCTGTACGGTCGTTTTCCAAGGTATATATGATTGTGTGGAAGCTCCGCCTGGCTGCCTCCTCCGTGGCGAGACGGGCCTCTTCCAGCTTCTCAATTGTATCATCGTCACCGTCACCGTTCTTGCTTTTATTCTGCAAGTCTCCTTGACTTGATTTTGTTTGGTCAGCCAACCTTCCGGGCGAGTTCACAGAGTGAACTGGGGAGCTGCCAGATTTCGAAGGCGATAGGAAGGGGTTGGTAGAAACTGAAGCTGTAGGGCCTTGCCTCTTCAGCCCAGACGAAACATCTGCTGCTTCCTCGTCGTCTTCTTCGTCTTCGTCGTCGTAGTCATCTTCGTCAATGGCACGCTTGGCTTTTTTGAATGGTGGTTCTTTGACAGGTTCGTGGTCTGTGGTTGGGGGAGCGTGACGGCTGGTGTCGGCGCACGACGTTTGAGGGCTGCAATCGCGTCATAATTATATGAACCATCATCCGCAAATAGCAAGGCAATCTTGTCCTCCGTTTTGCGATATAAATCGGCAAAGAGAGCGCGACGGTTCTCTTCTTCTACATCGACGGCTGCCTCAGGCACCAGTCCAGTGGTATTATCAACGGGGTTTGGGTACGCGCCGTTCCATCGTCGAGATGGTTCAGAGACCTGCTACTGTTTGTATGATGCAACGCAGGGGTGGCCAAGCTGGCAAGCCATTGGAAATAGACATATTGGGCCCGTGGCGATGAAAGCGACATGCAGGCGCGGTGTCGCCATGCGCGATAGGATGCGCTCGCGTAGGGCCGGATGAAGGGCTATTGACGATTTTATAACGACATGGATCGATAGAGCGGCATGGATATAGATGGAAGACCAAGTATCGCGACAATCGAGATGGGGTTGGTGGTGTCTTGATGAATCGCGACCGGTGCGATTTGTCGGCAGATCAAGAGGTGAGGTTGAGGATTTGGGGAGAGTGTGGTACCGCAGGCTTTCCCCGAAGCGGGACTCTCTCCTAAGTTCGGACTTGCAAAGCGGACTTGGCGCTCGGCGGAGCACTGTTTCGCCGCCCTTGAGAAGATGGCCTTGCAACATCTGCTTCTTCACATTCAGGAACAGCCCGGGGCTTTCTGAAATGCAACCTCACAAATTGGTGACAGCGTTAATATTATATTTGCGAGTTGTTCAGAAATAATGCAGCATTGTTGTGTCGATGCACTGCCAGCCCGGAACCTCAGACCAGCATCTGCAACCAATCAATCTCGGGTACGTACCCCAGCGGAAATCCTGCTGCGGGCGCGAACTGTGGCCCGCCTTCGTCGTACCTTGCCGAAGGTGGGCGGGTGATGGCACTGATGGGCGTGTACATGTATATTAGGCCATGTATCACGTGATACATCACGGCCATGTGATGCCTGGGATGACAACTGATTGCCCAGCGGTGAGCACGCTGGAAGGAAAGAATCAGTCAGTTCCAAGGATTCCCTCGTATCGCTTCTCAATTTTTAAGAATAGAAATTTTGATGCAACGAGGCTGTCCACATCCAGCAACAAACGGAAGAGGTGACGCTGTTGTCGTCTTCAAACAACATTGCCAGGCGATGAAGTCATTGGCGCTCAGCAGCCAGTAGAAACCAAGCGTTCTGTCCGGCTGGGGCCTTCTTATTAGCCATGGCTGGAAGGGTCCAGGCCTCGAATACATGCACTTCAGTGCCAGCCACTTGCCGCTTCCGCTCTTGAACAACGGAAGTTGGCAGCTTAACCAACAAAGCCACCCAAAGCTGGGCTTCCATCTTGACCCTTTGGCCTCAGCTCGCCTCCAGGATTTCGCACGTCTCCAACGTCCTCAGGCCATCCTGACCATTGCTCACCCTACACAACTCACAGATCTAGGATTCGTCATATTACTGCGACTGGCTACGTCGCTGTTCAGCTACTTCGCCGCTTGTGTGGGCACCTCCGAGCTTGCGCAAGCTGCCTTGCGCCAATTACCAGCCTTGCCTTGCCAAGAGCCGGTCCAGTCCATCCGGTTGCTGCCTCTCGGGTTTTCGAATTACGAGTCAATATTGACTCAATCACCTGGTAATATGCGGATACGCTTACCGTTCGCAGGTACAACCTCCTCTTGCCAACAGACCAAGCCACCGACTTGTCCCACATGAATCGCGCACAAGCTAATTACCGCAATCATCCTACAGGTGTATTTCTACTATTGCTTCTAATAGCTGGCTATGCTGGGCTCACCAAACTTCAGCTTGGCCAATATGTCAATGACAAGGTCTTACACCTTGTGACGTTTTTCGTTCTCACGATAGTGTTCTACTGGATCGTCGATACCAACCGTCGCCGAACCCTTAACATGACGTTGGTCGTGTGCACATTGTGTCTTGGTGTTGGTTCAGAA
Source organism: Epichloe scottii (assembly GCA_021950295.1). Classification (NCBI taxonomy): domain Eukaryota; kingdom Fungi; phylum Ascomycota; class Sordariomycetes; order Hypocreales; family Clavicipitaceae; genus Epichloe; species Epichloe scottii. The sequence continues at coordinate 3,763,134 of CP083245.1, forward strand.
TTCGTCCAAAGCATCCTTCCCAACGACCGCGAGTTTGATCTGTATGATATTGTGGCAAATGTAGTGGGCAGTTTGGCTGGATTGGGGCTATGCTCCTTGTACCACAAACGCATGCTTGAGCGCAAGAGGCAACGAAAAACCTACAATGCCGTCCCAGGCGAGGACGTGGAAGATGTCGAGCTCGGGGGTGATCAGGAGACGGGCATCGTGGATGCAGATGTAGGTACTTCCAGAGGGCGTACATTATTAGAGGAAGTGGTGGATAACTGGGATGAAAATGCCCCTGATGATTGGGACGAAGGAGAGCCAACGGCCTCAGCGGCCCCGGTTGAATCATCAGATGGGGGCGACAGCAAGAAAAGAGCAGACTAGCTTGTTCTTCGGCACCAACATGATGTCCAACAGGGTGGAACGGCAACGTCTGGGCGTGAATGGTGAAATGCTAATGAATATGGCGTTACGATTAGCGAGACAATTACATTCTATCTTGCGAATTGAATAGTGACTTTACTCCGTAATTGACTTTACAAGCCCCCTCCCTTCCAAGGCGCAAGATCGCCGGTCATCATCCTCATGGCTCTGTAGATTGGCCTTTCGCACAAGATCAAGATAATACCAGGGGTCTTTGCCACAAAACTTTGTTACCAGCTAAGCATTTATGTGGCTACTGAAGGCGTCGTAGTTGTTCTCAATTTAAGGCTCTCTTTCTTCTTGGCAACATTGTTTATTATAAATGACGTTTTGGCAACGATTATGAGATAGACTGTGAAATTAACTTATCCTGTTAGTCAAGGTTCTGCGCTGCGCAAAAGGCATGGCGCTCGATGTTGGCTATAAACAATTTCCAGACCAGCGGCATTTCCCACATCACATTTATATCAGAGCATCGCGAAACATAAATTTCTACAATCGTCTTCGGGCTTTTCTAGATGGACGTGGCCAAACACTGTACGCACGAAATACTAATAAGAGATGGTGGTACTTTCAATCGGAATGATTATGTGTGGTGAGCGAACTCAGATAGGCGATTTGATTCCAAGCACTCGACCAAATATTTGGCTTGTAACACGTAGTTTAAGCAGGATGCTACTTTTAGTGCAACTTCCTCTACACCCCTTGACATTCTTGCATTGCCACCTTTGCTACAGGGTATTTTGAACGGTTGAAGGGCTAAAGAGGTGAACAGATAGCTTTCGGTGAGCCACTGCCCCCCCACTTTGACCTTTCCCCCACCGAGGTGAGCAATCCACTGACGAAATGGCAGTCGCAAATAGCAGTACTCTTCACAAAGCTTTAAGCCCGACTCAACCTTGAGGACAGACAGCTCGCGAAAATGGCGAGCACGGGCAAAGCACCGGCTGCAAGGCGAGTTCTCGAATCATTTCGACCATGGCAAACTGCACAATGGCTATTTTGCTAACCGACAATGCTCTGTGCAGCGGCCAGGAAGATGCTCAGACGAACCCCCGAGGCATTCCCTATGCCCCTTTCGTCGACAAAGTCGAGGACTATGTTGCCACTAGACAAGATGTTGAGCCTACGCTGCGTAGTTTTCAGGAGATGATCTCGTGAGTCGCCTCGCTACCGGCTGCAGAGTGGATATTCCGCCGTCGATCGAGAGCAACAACCTCTAACATAATCGGGGCAGAAAATACCAGTTTATGGAATTGAATCTCCAAAAGCGAATGGGAGGGTTGAAAGACAAGATACCAGAAATCCAGAGAACACTAGACACTGTCAAGTTCCTAAAACTTAGAAGGGTAGAGTACCGAAGTACTATTGTCAATTCGACAGAACTAACCACGAGCACTATTAGGACGAGACTGAACCCATAGAGACGACTTTCGAGCTCAATGACACACTATATGCAAGGGCGAATGTCCCTGCTACTAATGAAGTTTATATCTGGCTCGGCGTAAGTATATTGCAAGTCATCAGAAGAACATGTAATTGTGTCTGTCTGACTCGTCTTTCAAGGCCAACGTGATGTTGTCTTATCCCATAGATGAAGCCGAAGTCCTGCTTACTTCGAAACTCTCCGCGGCCCAGGCAAGTCTGTCAAACTGCGAGGAGGACTTGGATTTTCTGAGAGAGCAAATCACAGTATGTGTTTGAAGCGACAATAATCACTTCAGAAATCGAGCTGATATTACTTTCTAGACAATGGAAGTCGCGACAGCGAGAGTATACAATTGGGAAGTGGTACAAAAACGGAAGGAGAAGACGAGCGAGGAAGAAGAGCAGAAACAGTCAAAAGATAAGGCAGGCTCGTCGTAGAGCGAGATGCTTGCAACGAGCCGTTCATAAACCGGCGTTTTGTCAACTCATAAAAACTTGAGAGGAGCTGCAATGTTTCACCAGCCACAGGAAATATAACCTCACAATAGAAAGAACAAATAAGTTAAAATTATAAAGTTATAAGAAAATAGCGTGTCCGATGATTGATCTACATCTTCGTCGATCATTGCACGGTTATGAAGCAGCCCCGCTTCGCACATAAGCCCCCATAAGCGCATGGCCATTACCTCACTCCTGTGTCTTTCAATTTTTTGGCCGCGAAGCTGTGTCTAAACCAGGCGCCAGTGTCGGTTTAAGCATGACTGCAGCAACGATCGTTAAAAGTATATCGGGGACATGAGGAGGCATGCTAAGAAATGTTGCAAGGCAGCTTGGACAAAGGCGGCTCGCGCGAGACTGAGCATTTCGGTATGTCTAACGGCTACTCAGATTGGTTGATGAAAGCTGACATCTATTGTGCTGACGCACTTGTTCGGTAATCAGTCGAATCATGCGCACACCCGCTATTCCTCAGCTCTAAGCAGCGCTGCTATGCAACAATCGCCGATAGAATATCATCCGGCCACAGAAAGCCACCGACCGGTGGACTTGCGGAACGACCGCAAGTTGCAACAAGACGCATCCAATAGACCGCGGAGCCGTAACCATGCGGTTCATAGATCGTCTCATGCGCAAAAAACCGCAATGGGGTTGTTAAAACACATGCCAGCAAACTATCTGCCGGGCAGAGAGGACGATGTTCAGTACTGGAGAAGAAGGATTGCCAATCTCCGCAGCATCCGATTACCAATCGTTCTTTTGCAAGAGATCATGCGACAGCAAGATTCCGAATCAAATGGTTCGAGCGGATTCCTGTCGCTGTTGCCGACCCAGAAAGAGATGAACAGTATTTTGAAGCACCCGGCTTTGGCGATTTACGACCGAGAAGCTCTGGACTATTACATATACATATTGCGAGGGCGTGACGACGACGAGCGATGCCGACGATACCTAGAAAGAACGACGTTAACGCCTCTATTTATTTTCAAGTTTCTTATCCGGCCCTCTTCCAACTTCAGCGACACGAGCACTCTACTTGCAATGATTGAATCATGCCATTCGTACTACGATGGTGTGAAACGAGCGAAAGTAAATGCAAGAACGAAATCTCGAGACAAATGTCGCACTCAGAAAGGCCAGTCAGATAAGGACTTGAAGATGGACCGAGCCAATTTCAATCTGATCATGGGACTACTCGTTGCCCACTGCTTGCGACTCGAGGCTAGATTTATCGTCAAATTGGCAGATATAGCATCACAATATATCCAACATACGACAACACATGCAGATGAGCCACGCAAGTTGTATTCGACACAATGCGACCTTTTCAATGGATGTCTCCAAATATTTCGGCCTCAACCGCACCTTCAAGCAGTACAACAATCTATGCCGAATGTCTACTTTTGGGAAGCGCAGAGAATCCTTCTTACCATGTCAGCAGGTTTAGCCAAGCCCTTGCTCATCAGTCGAGATGGATTTCGGGCCATTCGTCATGTTTTATCTGGTCAGCCCAAGAATTACACAGAAGTACACGGCGCAGCTCGTCACGCCCCGAGCTGGCCACCGTATCTACAGCCAGGGCATGGGATGGATGAGCTTAGTGACCCAGAAGACAATTGGAGCCGTACAGTCAGCGCAGGAATGCTTATGCAAGAAGCTGGATTCTCCAAAGATGAGATGGATGACGCGGTGGACATCTTGCAAGGCATGGCTTTGGATGGAACTCCAACGATTCAACAGAGAAGCGTTGTTGGCAAAGGGCGAATTATCGGAGTATGGGAAGCATCCATTCGCGCCACGAGGAATGCCCACGAAGCATGGGAAAGGTTTAAAAATCCGCCAGAAGCGGGAATGAAACCTGGCATACACCAGTACGCGGCCATGTTTGAGAAATTGGTGCTCAGGGAAGTCGAGATGGACAGCAGAACCTTGCCGGGCGACAAGGCTTTGAACTTCTCGACGCAGCACGAAGCTAATTTAGCAGAGTTTGAAAGAGCCCGTCTACGCCCACCCAGCGTTTCCGAGCTCTACCAAACTATGAAGCTTGCTGGCATTGCCCCTGAGGGTTCTTGCCTTCGTATCCTCGTTGCCAACGCTGAATCATTGGAGACGGCCCATCAGTATTTGCGCGATGGTCCTGAGAAGAACAAAGCCAATATCAGCCTGATCTCAGACGAACCAGACCCAAGCTCATTGATGGTCGTACCGTTGAAATTATTCGCCGCCTACATTCAAGTTTGTTTACGAGTGGAAGGGCGAAGAGGGACCAATCAACTCACGCGCGCCATCCGCCTTGCCAAAGCAAAACTGAGTGATGTCAGGTCTCGCTGGACAACTTTTATCTGGGGGCTTATTCTGAAAAATCTTTCACAGCACAACAGGGCGTTAAGAATATCGTTCACAGAGCAGTTGGAGCTGATGACACACGTCGCTGATACCATTGAAACTTGCAGTGGTCTGCAATTGTCGTCTTTTACCCAATTTAACAAGTGTGTACGAAAAGCCACTCGACGATTGGTCAACAAGCTGTTTGCTTCCGACTTTGACAGCGAAAACAAGGAACAGCGTGGATTCTTACAAGCACTGTATTGCCGAACATGTCACGCCGTGCAGGAAAACAAATCCCGCAGTCGAAATGATTCGACAGCAAACGAGTCCAGCCAGGATGATATACCGAGAATAGCAGCAACGACGGCCCTGTTGCAAAAAGCTAGCAGTAAGATGAAATCCATGTTCTGGACTTTAGCTGAACGAGAGCGGGCTGCCCAGAGGCATCTTGGTCCGTACCAAGTCACGCCCCTAGAGCGATTGAGTTCTCGAAGAGACGCGGTCCGAAGTAACCATGCGCAGGAATATATGCTGACGCTTGGGTATCTGGGCCAGTTTGACGAGATGGCGCGGCTGCTCGAGTGGTTGATTCAGGAATGGGGTCAATGTGATGTCGTGTCGGCATTAAGTGAGCTTGATGAGCCACCTCCATACGCAGACTTTTTCGAGATGCTCTGTATATTTCGCTTGGTGGCTGAGCCAATGCTGGGCAACGACATCGTGGCATCGCTCTTGCAAAAGATGGCTGATACCCGATTAAACTGGACTTGGCCAGACGACGAGGCAGTCAAGACCTACGCGGATCTGCACGGTGACGAGTCAATGGGCACGCTGCGGCGAGCTGTGGAATTGGCGCGGGACTGGAATAAATCAACGGCAGCATGCGCCACTGTGAATATGCAAGCACAAGGCTTAGATTCCTGGTCAAGAGGAGGCTCATTTGAGTCATGGCGGGGCTGCCAGGGTAGGGAGTAATTTCCGGGCCAATTGGCGGAAGTGAATGACGGGTGGGATTCGATGACAAGGCTGTCTGTCACGGGTCAACAGAAATCAAGACTGACTGGGCTTTGGTGCGTTTGGGTTGCCGCGAAGATGGGTGGCTACATATGTAATACGGAGTATGTATATTTAGATGGGTGGGACCCTGCCGACAAAGGAAGCGGACAATGATACCGCACGACCTCGACTTGTAGATTAACTACTTTCCTACCCAAAGTACCAAAAGCAGCAAAAAGTAAGATGCACAGCCTGGGCGTCGGGGTGGGGTCGGCATCGACCCGCAATAACGCTCCTGCCTGTTCTGCGGCAGGTGTAAGCTGTGGAGGACGGGCGATTGGCTACGAGCGCGCCTCATGACGGACGGGGCGGCTGGATGCCTGCCCAACTTTGAAAAGGTCGAGGTTCTCGTCCACTCGTCCATCCACTCGTCCATCCACCAGCCGCGCGGATGCAGCACCTGCAGCACCTGCAGCACATCTTTTTCCTCCGGGGCCGTTCAACCATGCTTGGCACAAAAGGTGGCTCAAGGCTGTCTTTGTCCTGACTTGGTGCTCCGTGAAAGAGCTGTCTGTTCATTCGCCTCCAGGTGTCCATGTCTGGTGTCTGGGTTGGACGTTGGTTGCACGAGCAGGTGCGGGGGAGTGAGTGTCTGCCAAAAAGGGCCGCGCTTGAGGTCCAGCTTATTTGGCCCGTTTCGTTGGCCTAGCATATTCCGAAATTCCAAAGGTAGGTGGTTCGAATGTGAATCTCGATGGTCGGAGTCGTGCGTGCAGTGCAGCAGACGAGATACAAATTGTAGGCGAGAGCGTCGATCGCTTTATCCCCCCTCCTCTCATCTTTCTCATCTTTCTCATCTTTCCAGCTTTTCTCTCTTCTCTCTTTCGTCCTGAACGTCTAGCGTGTGCTGATTTCCCGTGTCCCATGTCTTGTCCTGGCCAATAATTCTGGTGGTATACAGTCTATACAGTCAGTCAGTCTCTCACTCTGGGGCATACATCTCTTTCTCTTCCCCACCCTCGTCTTCGTCAGTTTGTCAGTCGTTGTGTTGGGGCTTTTTGGTCTCGCGATATTCATCACTATTTGCTATTTGCTATTTGCTCTTCGTGTTCGTGTGTTCAGCCTACGCATAGGCCCGGCACTAACGTTTCCTGATGACTTATTGTTGAGCAAAAGTGCTTGTTCACTGCCAGCACTGTTTAATTACATCTGACGACGCGTCTGTTGCTCGTTTCCATTCATTCCTCTTTACATACAACATCGCTTTGTTCTTCCGCCGATCTCTACTCTATTGAGACAACTAACTCTCGCCTCTTCCTTTATTTATCTTTTGGCTTGTCATCTTGGGCCTATTATTTCATATAAATACATACACACGCGGCGTTTTTTCATCTGCGAGGAAAAGGCTATCGAGGATGCGGCATCAGATTCAGGCTGTCACGGCGGCATATTTCTTTCTTGTTTTTCAAACAGTAGAGGCTGGTCCTCTCAAGTGGGTTGCTCGTGATATGTAAGTTGTTGGTCCGGATAAGACGCTGTTGTTAATCTTTCCACGAGAAATGCAAACTGAAGCTAAATTTGGGAACAGAGCACGCCGCGCTGCTGCAAACGTTCCCGAGAATGCGCCAGCTTTGACTGAGTAAGTTTGGACCTGGACGCAGCAACTGCACTTTTGGAGGTTGACCAACATGTTGATCTTGTTTGTTGAACTAGTTCAAATGGCATCCCGCGGCCAATCTTTACAACTCTCACGGGGAAAAACGTGTCCATCCCAGGGCTCTTGACGACGAAGACGACAACAACGACAAGCATGAAGGCAGAATCGACGGGTGGCTATTCTGGCTCTTTGACCGTTATGCCTATCATGCTGCCCACCCAAACAACACCAGGGACGGTCGTCCCGACCACCACGAGCAGCAACTCTATAGCAACCGGAACGGGTCCTCTGTCGTCAACTACTGGACCTGGAAGCAGTAGGTTGACAATTCCTACATCGATTTCTTCAACAACCTCTGGCACGACTTCACTCACTACCTCATCGAGTACCAAGCCGCCACACGTCGTGACTGGTATATTCCCATTTCCCGGAAATGCCACTCGCGATCCGCAGCCGACTACAAATGAGAGCAAACAGCCGCCATCTGGGCTACCTAGTGGAACTCTTCCTGATTCAACAACTTCCTCCGCTTCGAGCAGTAGCTCTTCAACTACACAGTTGACATCGGCTTTGACAACAATCGTGACAACGACTTCAACGGCTATGCTCCCTGGCACGACCATCTCCTCATCTGATACGTCGACTCAATCTGATGGATTTTCAACCGTGGTGCCCACAACAACTGCTGCCTCTGAAATCACTCAGACCACCTTGTCTGTTCCATCCACGCACTTGATGGCCACGATTCCCGAAGCAACAACGGCGTCGCCCCTCCTCAACAGGACCACAGCCCGTCGTGACATTCACACCGACCGGAACCCCAGACGCCAATGTTCCCACTGCCATCACTGGCTTCCCTACCGCCACAACGACGGTGGCATCAGCCATTTACGCCGGCAACGTCGCCCAAGCCAAGGACTTGAACAAGACTTATTCCAGTCTCACGCCTCAATCAGCATGCTCAGGCACGCAAGTGGCTTGTATACAAGGCAAGATGGCGCAATGCACCGACGGGGCATTCGTCCTCACAGCCTGCGCGGCAAACGAAAAATGCTACGTCCTGCCCATGACAAACACCCGAGGCGCCAAGATTGCTTGCAGTGACCCCGAAGAAGCCATCAAGATTCTTGGACCAGCCAATAAAGGTGAGACTTCCACAACCAGCGCCCCTAGCGATGAGGTGCCTACTACTTTCAGGACGAAAACAAAGAAGCCTAGTTTGACGCACACGCAATTTGTCACCGTCACGGATGTATCGTCAACTGCGCCTGGGCAATCGATAGTTCAATCAGATCCTGCTGCGCTCATTCCCACGACCACTGAGCTGCCTCCCGGAACAACCACTATTACTTCAACAACAGCAACAACAACAACAACATCATCATCTCCTCCTCCTCCTCCTCCTCCTCCTCCTCCCCCTCCTCCTCCTCCCGCTCCCGCTCCACGATCCACCACAAACCAACCAAGCCGCATCATCATCACCCAAACTTTCAACGAGCCAACACAAACTACGACACCCACCACCACCCCAGGTCTCCTCGAGCTCATCCCCGTCGAGCTCACAGCCTCGTCCTCTCCCGCACCACCCATCACAACGTCCATGCCCGTCGCCGCCAAACCAGCCGCCTCGAACGCCGTGGTCCTCGGCGGTGCTGACCCTGCCCCTGCCCCTGCCCCCGACGCAGGCAACCCCCGCACAACAGTCACCAGCAACAGCACGCCCACTGTCTCCGTGTGCTTTATCGCGACGGTCACACAAATCGAGAAGGGGACTGCGACGGTGACGGTGACGGTGACGGTGACAGCCACGTAAATTGTGCCCGCTTGAATTTGAGGTCTCGTATAGATCGAGTAATAGGGGGGGGTGAATATGCCCAGTATTGTTTATTCTAATCATTTTTTTTAAAAACATGATTTATATATATAAAAAAAAGCATTGATGGAATGTCCCTGGGGAAATGGGATATATATCGTCCATAATGGAGATGAGATTGATGTACAGATGTATGTACTTGATTCGTGGCTTAGAGAGGACCATAATTAGAAACGGCGCAGCGAACCACGTATTTTCATCCAACTGTCTTGACGAGTGCCTTGACGCATGTTTTCCTAATGAAAAATATATACAACCGTGCGCCTCTATCCATGTCTTTCGAACCTATATACGGACGGACCCCTAACAATACACTGCGCAGTGAAAACTGAAATAAGCGCATCTTGTTGCCAAATCACCCCTCTATATGAACATGTGAAAAACCACCCGACCCGACACCTGATACGTGCGAATGCCCGCGCGACGCATACCGTATAAGCCATTTAAAAAAAAAAAAAAAAAAAAAAAAAAACTCCCGCCGATTGTCATGTTTACTTTCTGATTCATTCCCAAAGTACTTCATGTCTGCATCTTTGTCATCGTACATGCCCCCTCCCATGTCCCATGTACATGGAGCGCAGAAGTCTAATCATCATCATCGCTCTCGGACAACGCCCCCGCAATTTCTAACCTCTTGGGAGCAGGTTCGGCGGTGCCGGTGCCATCAGCATCGTGACCTTCTAGCAAGACGCCGTACTGATCTTGCCACAGCTTGCGCATGACGTCGTAGAGAAATCGATATTGAACCTCGGACTGCACCATGCAGCGGCGTTGCTGGCGGAGATGATCGACCGTGTCGTAGATGAGATCGGGCTGTGTTTGATGGTCGGCGGTTACGAGTGCGCCGCTGTCGAGTTCCCGCATCAGATGCTCCAGGCTGATCAAGGTTCCTGTGCGGCCCACGCCCGCGCTGCAGTGTATGACGCGCGGGTTGGAGGGCTCGTTGTGGTCGTGCGACATCTGCATGAGCTCCAGGAAGCTCTCCATGTCGTCGAGTGTAGGGACGCCAAAGTCGGGCCAGCGCGTGTACAGCAAGTGCCAGACCACGCGTGGCTCGGGCTCTCCGTCAACGTGCAACAGCAGCTTGCGCTTCTCGATGGCCCCGTCTGCCACGTCTTCCCGCGAGCCGTACGTGAGCTCTGCTTTCCAGTCGTCGTTCCAAACATTGTCTCCGTTGAGCGTCCACGTCGGGTTGTCTGTGTCGTCGGGAAAGTATTGATGGCACTTGATGGCCCCGCCTTCCACCATGTTGGTGAGCTGCACTATGACCGCGGGCGAAACTGTTTGTTCGGCAATCATGCGCCAGACGTACGTGAAGGACGGCAGGGTCGGCCCCTGCATGGCGATGTATCGCAAGGGCGGCAGAGCACCGTCGCGCAAGGGGTCGAGCGTGATTGCCGATGCATTGACATAGTCAAACTCGTCGTCCGCCACATTCAGTTTCACCCGGTTGTGATTCCACGGCTTGATATTCATGTACCGATCCATGATGCCTCGTGACGGACCGTCCGTTTGCTTGAAAGAGCCCCATCTGTTGATGGGAACATCTGGCCGAGCCCCTGCGCAAGTCGATTGCGCTCGGCCCACGTGAGTTCCTGAAACTTGGCTTCAATATCTGGGGCGGGAGGCGACAAAGCAAGCGAGGAGTTAGTGAAACAAGCCTTTTTGTGTGTCTCAGACCGTCTCGGCGCAAAGATGCATACCATGGGCAGACGCATTTAGAAACGCTGGCATGACGGGCCGGGAATGACCATGACCATGACCATGTGCAAACGACGTATCCTCGGCCGCAAAGCGCGGCGCTACACCATCTTGATTGAAGACGGCAACCATTGGTGAGCTCAGCGGCCGAGCAGCAGGCGATTGCGTTCTCGCGCGCTTAGCGGTCACGCGGAGCTTGAGGTTGCGCAAAGGAGATTTCTTCATGGGAGGTTTCCGCAATGTATTTGGAGCCGTGGCTTCCGAGGCAGTGCCGGCGACAAGAGTGTTCTCGTTGGTTTCACTGCTCGCGCGCTCGACAGACGTTTCGATGGCCGGCGGCCTTGGGTTTCGTCGCAACCGCGGAAGTTTATCCATGTTCCGGCTATTGCGGTTTGATTTGGGTGTCCACTGTTGACAGTACAGTTTGAAAGCCCAAGCCGAGATACGATGAGCGATATCCTGTTCTTGGCGAGAAACGACGACGACTCAGCCGCGCCGCCGCCGCCGCCCGCCGCCGCCGAGTAAGTGTGAGGCAGAGGAAACAAATATCAAGGCGCGGGAAAGGCAGCGAAAGAGCGTCTACTGAGAGACTGTGCGTGCGGTGTCTAGCAACAGGAGGAGAACAAGAGGGGCCAAAAATAGGGTGAAAAAGATATAAATGAGGAAGAAAGATAACTCGGACGGCTATTGAATACCGAGCGGATTTCCCTTTCCCTCTTACCAGCAGAGGTCTGTGATGGGCGGACGGACGGGACGGGGGTTGTGGACGAGGACGAGGACGAGAGATCAACAAACCGGTCCATCTCGTTGAAGAAGACATGGCCAAACGGTGGGGCGCGGGGTCCAACCGTTTTGCCACCAAAGCGCTAGTCTGTCTACGGAGTAATCCCAAACATGTGCAGGCTGCCGCTTGCACGGGATCCACGCCTTCGCCCCCGGACAGCATCTGACCCTCCCATTGCTATTCTTAGCCGTCCTCGTGTCTGTCTGTCTGCGGGGTTCAAATTACATCACCGGTTGCAACGGCCTTGGCAGGCTGGATGGATTGTGGACTCGAGTCATTTGGGTACTGGATAGAGGGGCCCCGAAAAGCCTTTCTTTTCTTATTCTTTCTCTCTCTCTCCAAATAGTCAAGAATAATCCACTTGAACGATTCAAAGTGAAATATTCATGAGGAATTGAACACGAATAAAAACAAATCGTCAATGACCAAAATCCACCGAACCGGCATCTCATGGCTGGTCTCGTCCCTATATCGTACAAAGGGGTACATACTAGTAATAACACATGGTGGCATCACAACCTGCAGACAAAGCTCATCTTTTACACGGCCGAGTAGACGCCTGTGACATATTTGCCACACTCCACCTTTTGCTCCAGCGTGACCTTGCGACCCTTTCCACCCTCTCCAGTACGAACCGTCTGTTTCGGCGTCAGGCAGAGGCGATGCACCTCGCCTTCCCTGCCCCTTTCTGCGTCGCCCAAGCCTCCATCTAACGGGCCGATGTATGTTGGCACATTCAGATTGCTTCGCTTGCCGGTTCCGAGTTGGTAGTGCTCGTTCCCTCCCCAGAAGAGGACATCAGCTCCCCAGTTCGTCTCATTCTCAGAGGCCTTGCTTGATACATTGGTTCTGGTGACATTGTCCATTACCGCAGCGCAGTGCGTGCTGCCAATGCTCAGCTCTTTGACCTTGATCGGCATATTCTTGTTGGCTGCCTCATCAAATTCAAATAGGGACGATAGGGCCTTGACCTTGGTAGGCCCTGACGACACGTGAGTCCATTTCCCGGTTCCCAGAGTACCCGTGACACCCTGACCGCAAACCCACAGATCGGAAACAGTCCTTGGCATTCTTTTGGCTGGTACCATGGCACGCGACTCTGCCGCTGCTGTTGGCGCGTCTGCATCGACGGTGAAGAAGGTGTTCGCACCGCCAGCAGCAATGCTTCTGACTTTGGGTATCATGCCTGCCGCCGCATATAGCTTGTCAACAGACATCATGAGTGGATTGGTAGTGTACGGCAAGCCACTGTCGGATTCAACCCCAAGCTGACCAAATGTGTTGTCGCCAAAGGAGAAAATCCTGCCAAGTTTATCCAAAATCACTGAGTGATTATCTCCTGTAGCAATAGCCTTGGCCTCAAAGCCATGCAAAGACTTGAGCTCATGGGGCTGATCGTAGGACCCTTTGGGTCGAGTCTCCCATGTCAAGCCAGCGATACCCATCTGACCCCTCGAGGGATACGACGAAGAGCTTGAAGCAGCTGTGAAAACGCGACCCTTGGATGTGAGAATAAGACAGTGCTCGAGACCGCTGCTGATATCAGTCACCTTTTCACTCCAGGCAAGTCCAGTTGGAGTCAGATTGCGGAAGCTGACGGCCTCTTTACCTCCGGAACTCCAAAGAGACCATGAGCTACCTTGCTGCTTCTGCTTGACGCCACTCTCCAAGTCATCCTTGGAAGAGGGGACCGAGTACACATGACCGTTTCGTGACAGTACGATGATGCGGTCAGTTGAGACCTGGATCTTGACAAGATCCTTGCCCTTGAGGGTGGTTGAAGGCGTTGGGTCGTCCTTTGAAAATCCGAGGCCCCATTGAACCAAGTTTCCTTTCTCGTCGATTGCGGCGCCAAAGCTTTGTGTGAGTTTCAAATCTCGAAGTAGCTGATGGTCGAAAAATTTGATGCGCCTGGGACGCTTGATGTACTTGTCACTCGAATTGGGGTCGATGACTTTGCCTGTATTGGAACCCCATGCATAAACGCCTGGATGCTCCCAGCTATTCTTTACCTGCAGATGTTGAGAGCTGATCATGTCCCGATTGTCTTCCTTGGAAACGGCTTGTTTACGGGGCTTTTCAAACTTGGGCTGCGCCTTGGGAGATGGCGCTGACTCCTCTGGTGTTGCAAAGCTTTTCTGAATTTGGGGATAGTAGTATGCTCCAGCAGCAGCAATGCCAAACACGCCAGCGTAGAGGGCTACCTGCGCAAAGCGACTGCCGCCTTCGTCTTGCGCATGCTTCCGAGGGCCTTCAGAAGCATAACGTGCCCATTGACGGCGGGCGGCAAGACGCTGCGAACGAGAGGACCATGATAAACTGCCAGTTCTTCGTACGACTACTCTGGAAGAGTTCATCATAATACGCTGCTATAGGCGTCACTACTGGAGATAAGAGTAGAGGGAGCTGTTGGTTTGTTTCGAGACGAGCACACCCTTGAAGTCTTCTGGCCGTCGGGGGAGGGAGTATTGAGGTCATGACTTTTTTTGCGAGCGGCAGCTTGAATAGACAGAGGCTACGCGTACAGTACGGACGGAGTACTCCGTAATACAGCAGCCCCAATGGTAATGGGCGCCCCCTCACTGGTGACCTGATGCATGCTCCACTCCGCTCCAAGCGTCAATCTGAGGGATGCTCCGCTTCGCAATGATTAGGACTTTTATTGTATGTTGCTTATGTAAGCAGCCCCTACCCCGCAACGTCCGCCAATGGCCATTTGATCCAGGCATGTAATTAACACATGGAGAATCGGTCCATGGAGCATTTGCCTCCGATGCTGGTTTCCATCAACCGCAACCACATGCGTGGCTTTTGGAAGGCCGCCTTAGCTCCCATTGCTTCTTGGTGTTTCGTTGCCCCCTCCCAATCTTTGCTCACCATGTATGAGGATTCTTGGTACAGCTTTGTGCCTGATGTCGCGAAGAAGTCTGCCGCCGCCCCCGCCCCAAGCCAACCACAGAGTCATCGTCGCAAGGAGTCCTTGTTGCAGCAGCCCAATGTTGGTGTCCAAATCCATATAGCCCCTCCTCGTACATGACATGAGCTCGTCGCGGGGTCATGGAAAACTTACATTGTGGCAGGAAGACGCGAAGGGCGAAATACAAGCCGGCCGACTAGACAATGTCTACGAAGAATCGGATGACTCGGACTCCCCCCAGAGCCTACACTTACTCGCCGAGCTGCCTCATACTCGGACTTTTACCATGTTGTTCGAGCGCAACTTGCCAAGGACGGCCAATTGAGACGCAAAAAGAAGCCTGGCAAGAAGGACAGAACTTGGGAGGCTCTAGCGCTACAAGCGGAGAAGGATCTCGACTTAACGTTCCGAGTTCCTGACCCACATGAAACTGAAATTGATCACCAGTTGCTGGAGGATTCTCAACAAGATTATTTGTATGAGCTGCTCTGCATCCTTGTCAAAAACTATAGGGCTTATTGTTTTATAGGGTTTATCGAGACCAGCTTTCATTGACCGAACGCCATCTTGATGGCCTGATCGACGACGCAAATGCCACGCTGGCATTATTGACCTCTTTGTCGGACTCCTTCCAATCCGTCGACGCGCAGACATTGACCTTTCAAGCCCAATGCGAAGATTTACTAAACGAGCAAAAACGGCTCGAGAAACTTGCGGATGACGTGGGAACCGATTTATACTACTACGTCTACCTTGACACCGCGACACGACGTCTCAATGCCCCTGGTGCCAGTCGCCTCGTCGATGATGATGAGTTTGGCGAGATGATTGAGAATATCAACTCTTGTGCTGAGTTTATGAGTAAACACGTCAGTTTCTCGTCTCTAGGCTTGAAAGCCACAAGGACCCACACACAAGCATGACTGGTACCTGAATCTTACACTCAATCACAGGACACATATCGAGAACGTGAAACTTACTTGGCACGATACAACGCGCTGCTTACCAAGGCGCTTCACCTGCTCGATCATGGATTTTCGACTCGTCTTGACAAATGGTCAGGCGATATTGCGCGCCAAATTGCAGCAACCTCATCGGATTCGGCTCGTCACGCTCTGGCCTACGGCAGATTTGCTGAGATGATTACGGATTCTTATTCATTACTTCCAAACATACAAAAAGTTGTACAGCACGCGTATGATCAATACGGACGGGCTTTGGGGACCGTGCCGGAGGCTTCTGTCTACTCTAGCTCTGCCACGAATATGTTCCGTACCTACTTCACCATCCGAGATAGAGATTTGAAAGTGATGATCCAGGATGAATTGATGGAGTATCAGAAAGCTGCCAAGAGCGCGTCCGTTGAAACAGCATCTCGAAACTACATAAAACAACTATTCGAAAAGATATACAATGAGGACGCTTTGTTTTCCAAGATTTTCGGCATAGAGCCGTCGTGGAATACAGCTCCTACTTCTGCATTTCAAGCTCTGAAAGCCATCAACACCACCATGGTCCACCCGGGGCACGTTGCACCCCTGGGTAACAACATACAAGCTGCTCTGCAATCCGCTAAATTGGAGTCGATTTGTAGTGTGGTGGGCTGGCTCGCCAATGAGTACTCAATATCAGAGCATGACGAGGAGGAGTCGCATTCTACCAGGAAACATCGAGAGTATGCCGCGCGACTACTCGTGGATCACCTTTGGCCATTCACAGACAACGCATTTGAGGCTGAAATCACTAAATCCATCACAAAAGCGGTTGTTCAGGATGTGGACCTGAAGATAGGACCAGTGTTGGATGGAGTGGCATCATCGAATGCCCATCCGCTGGTCAAAAGGGCCATTGACTTGCTTTCGATGTTTGATCAAGCAATGCCAAAAGAGCGCTCCGTGAGTTTGATAAAGACTCTTTAAAGGACCCTGTAACAAACTCTTGTTCGAAAGCTTACACCTTTTCTATCGTAGTCGAAAAATAGCTCAGTTGTGTTCAAGATAGTACGGGAAACGATCCAAGTTTTGCAGAAGGCCGAATCAAGAATACGGAGTCTCAAAGCTGCAACCGACACTGACTTATTCATGGTCAAAAACCTGCTCATCATCAAAAACGAGTTGGTGTCTCTCGAGATTGGCGACATTCGGAGTCACCCGCAAGCCATGCAGCACTTTGGCCAGATTTGGGATACTCTGAGCCCAACAAATTGGGTCAGTTTCTTTGGCAGCATCCTTGGCGGATCGATATGGTCTCGCGGGACTCCCTCTGTCACCGCCAAAACCCTGACTGAGGAGGACATGAGCGAACAATTGGACGAACTGCTCCGGCAGTCGATTTACTCCTTTACCAAACGCTGGGCAACGCTATTGAACGATTCCCAAAATCGCAAAACGGGTGTCAAGCCTATTGCCAAGGTAGAGGCTGAGCTCGAGTCTATCCTGGATACGGCTTTCAGCAACCAGCCCGAAGTAACTTCCAAGCTCAAAGAAGCTATACAGTTGAACGCGCAAGCTCAGAAAAACGCAAAGGATGAAAGCAGGGGGCGAAGCGGTACTAGCAGGACTTTCCCCAGAAAACCAAGTCTTGCTATGATTTTATGAGTAGAATGTGAAGACACAAAAATAAACCATTACACGTTCAGTTTCAGTTTAAACCATCATTCCAGGCCCAGATTGTTCCAACTACGTAGTTTTGCCTTTTTCTTTCTTTTGGGTTGGCTGGCAAGATCGTCGCCGATGATTCTGAAAAGGGGTTTTTTTTGGGGGCTCTACGGCTTGGTGATTGGACTCTGCTGAGATTTGTTGTCTTGCCTCGTGCTGTTGTGGAACATTCGAGCCATCATCAAGCCAGCGCAGTTTCCATCATCTGTCATAAAGAAAAAGTACATTTGTTGGTTTCAAAGATATCGACAAACAAGTTACCCTGAGAGGTAAGAGACGTTCCCCGCGCTAAGCCGAGTCGAGGAAATCGGGATCCTTATTAGTGCCGCTCAGCGCGGACCGCCAGTCTGGAGACACCCAGTCACCGCCCGCGGCACCCGTTGGCTCTCTTCACGAACGAACCAAAGGCGTCTTGTCGCATCCCCTCCCCTCCCATTCACAGGTGTAACTGGACGAGAGTAGCATTGTCCTTTCGACGATATCCTGGGTCGAATCTGGTTCCAGTTGGGCCGTCCGCCAGCGCCAACCACGACCACGACCACTTCCACAACCACAATGGCTGCCGCCGAAATCGAAGAGATGCAGGGCGACGGCCTGCAGACCGCAAAGGACTTGTTCTCTGGTGCCATGGGGGGATTGCCCAGGTCGTCATTGGTAAGTTGGGGGGAGAAGATGTCTTTTTTGCAGAAATCAACATCTGGTTCCATCTAACGTGCCAGCAGGCCAACCCTTTGACATCGTCAAGGTCCGCCTGCAAACCACGACACAATACTCCGGGGCCCTGCAAGCCGCCGCGTCCATCTACAGGACCGAAGGAGCCCTCGCCTTCTACAAGGGAACCCTCACGCCGCTGCTCGGCATCGGCGCCTGTGTGTCGATCCAGTTCGGAGCCTTCCATGCCGCTCGGCGATGGTTCGAGGCCGGCCATGCCGCCGGCCCGGGCTCGACACCCTCCTCGCACCTCTCGTACGGCCAGTGCTTCGCGGCCGGTGCCTTTGCGGGCGTCTCCAACGCCGCGCTGTCCGCGCCCATCGAGCACATTCGCATCCGCCTGCAGAGCCAGCCTCACGGCCGCGCGCGCCTCTACAGCGGGCCCCTGGACTGCGTCCGCAAGCTGAGCGCCCACCAGGGTGTCCTCCGCGGCATCTACCGCGGCTCCGCCGTCACCGTCTACCGCGAGGCCGGCGCCTACGGTGCCTGGTTCACGGCCTTCGAGTACATGGTGAACTCGGACGCCGCGCGCAACCGCGTCGACCGCAAGGACATACCGGCTTGGAAAATCGCCCTCTACGGTGGTCTGGCGGGCGAGGCTCTCTGGTTGGCCAGCTACCCCTTCGACGTCATCAAGAGCAAGATGCAGACGGACGGGTTCGGCGCCCAGCAAAGATACCCCACGATGCGCAGCTGCTTCGCCGCCACGTGGCGTGCCGACGGCGTCAGAGGTTTCTGGAAGGGGATTTGGCCAACTCTGTTCCGTGCCATGCCCGTCAGCGCCGGCACATTTGCTGTGGTGGAAATGACCATGAGAGCAATCAGCTAGGGCCATAATAGAATTCATTGGTTGGGGGGAGCCTCTTGTCAATCTGTACAGTTTTCTCGCATCACGGAGTTCAAAATAGGGTCATCTTTTGGGGGATGGGAGTTCCTTATGTTTTTTTTTTTTTTTTTTTTTGGAGAGATAGCAAGACGAAAGGGTTTCGAAGGGACCTCACTTCAACGGTTTACATATAAACGTGGGAAAAAGAGAAGCCATTGACTTATTTTCCCCGGGCTTCCACCTTATTCTTAGGATCCATCACATCATAGCATATCGATGGGCGGCTATAGATGGGAAATCTGTAAACAGTCATGGAATGCGAACCATCTTCATGCGCGCCACTTGGCCAACATTACCATCCAACATTCTCATTGTTTTCTACCCGCCGCTGCAGAATATACCTGGCATCGACAGGAGTCAATGTCTCTAATCTCAGCTCCTCTAGCACTTTGCGCGCTTCGTCATTGCTCGTGAAGGCTCCATCGCTGGCTCGTTTCAACGTAAGCCCGGTCGCCTCCCCATCACCACTGGTGTCGGCAGGATCCGCCGTAGCCGTGGCGGTCGGCAAGTTCAGCAACCGCAATCCCTCGCGTAGCGAATCAAAGGCCGCAGAGCCGCCGGGGATAAATCGCTCAACAAGTGAGAAAATGGCACCACTGTCGTGAGCAAACTGCGCGGCTCCGAGCGTCGTGAACGATTGCTTCACCAAGATGCCATTCCAAAGAAGATCCTGAAGCTTGTCGAGGACCTGATGCCAGACGCGGCGAAATGTAGCGGTTGATAGAGCCTTTGTGAGAAAGTCTAGATTGCGTTGCAGAACACGCAACGGCTCATCGAGCTCGGGAGTAACTGATGTGTGGGATGGGTCGTCTACAGAGGACGTGTCAAGTTAGTGTGTTAAGCACACGCGCATGAAAACGACAAGCTCACCTAGCACAGCAGTGTCTCCAACTGTTGTCCATTGCACTTTGTTCACGTAGTTTCGGAAAACCTTGGTATGCATGTCTGCTAATGCATTGATGAGAAGTTGTTCGGCTGCTTTACGACGAGACGAGTACGCAGACACAGTTTCGTCAAAGATGCCGCTGTCATTGCTGCTCTCGGTCAGTGTACTAGGGACTCGGCCCACAATGCTGTCTGGTTCGATGCCGCTTGCTGCGCTATTGCGCTTACTTCGCTGGGCATCTCGAGATTGAAGCTCTTCCCATAAGACGATGAAAAACTAATTGTTTTGGCATTAGACGATCCTGCCCGATGTAGATAAAGAAAGAAAGGAACAAGGATAGAAGGCGGAGGAGGGAGATAAAAAACAAGTGTGGCATACCTCTTCGTCGCTCCATTCAGTCAAGACGTTGGCTATGTGATCGGAACTGCCGATCACTTTACACAGCGCCTCTAGTGACCCAGTTCCTTCCAAAGCCGCCAATTGCTCTTTCGTAGCACCATGCAGAGTCCGTCCAAGAGTTGAAGTGATTGACTGGTAGGCTTCAAGCGATCCGCGCAGTCTGTCATGGTATTCATCCAAAACATCAAGCTGGATATCCGTGAGAAACTTAATCTTGTGCTTCAGCTTGCGTAAACGATCATATTTTCCAGTGACGGCCCTCAGCAGATCGGTCACTCGAACCGCAGCATATGTGGGCTTCATCTTGCCATTGACAGCATAATCGTAATCAATTTTCCGACCTTCCTGCGATTCCAATATTTTTCGAAGCGTTCCAGTGCCATTTCTCTTTCCACACCGAACCACCTGTCGAAATGATTGTCCAAAATCTCTCCAGTGAGACCAACCCATCCCTTGTCTGCATCGCCGCCATCGTAGCTGAACCTCGCGCGAAGGTTTTCATCAAAGGTCATCAACTGGGGGATAAAGTTGCTCAGGAAGGCTGGGTTGTTGATTGCTTCCTCGGCCACGGCATGCACCTTTTCCCTCATCACGGGTAGCAATGAGGTGACTAGCGCACACACTGGGTCAAAATACACCGTCTGCTCCGTAACTGATGCATCGTGAAACTTGGCTGCCAGCAAATGACCCAGATTATCGCGGAAGAAATCTTCCCATTTCTCAATAGTGGCCAAAAACCAGGGGAAGCAGTGCGTCCCCATAGACTGGGGGCCGCTGGTGGGCTTATCGCTCATGAAGTGAAAGCGAAACTCAGCGACAAAGATGGCTGTCATCACATCAAACGGCAAGAGGGGCACGATGATATTTCTGTGGGCGATCTCAGGCAATTGCAGATCAATGAGCTTCTCGAAGCATGCGAGCCATTCATCGTCCATCTCGGACTGGGGATCGACCTTTGGCCAATGCCTCTTGGAAAGTATGGCATCCAGCTCTGCTGACATTGTTTTCTTCATCTCGTTCCAAAGGGACTCGGTGACTTTCTCAACATGATCGACCAGATGTAGCGACTCATTGCCCGGTAGAGTTCTTAGTCTGAGTGACAATTCTTTCAATTTCGCATATGGTTCGAGAGCGGCTTTTGGGCGTTCAGGTAGATTTGATCGAGCTTGAGCACGAAGCCTCTCCACATCCTGGAGAAGTACGAGGTATTTATGAGCCAACTCTACATGCTGAAGCTTCTTCATTGGCCGCTGAAGTCGAGCGATTGCTTCGTCAGGAGCATCAGAGGCGGCAGCGATTTTGACGCGGGTGTCAATGCTCGCTTGCAGTTGATTGAAGTCATTGATCTGTTGCTGGAGCGATTCGTTTCGGCCGGTAGTGGTGCGACGGGCTTCATCGAGCTCTTTGGTAGCATTGTCAAGCTGTGATTGTAGCTGGTTGCGCTGGGTTTCCACGTTGGCTAGTAGGTCGTCGAGAGTGTTCAAATCAGCTGCAGTTTGGAGCTTGTCGTCTAAATAATCTTCAACACGGGTATCGAGGGATTGACCCGAATGGATATGAAAGAGTGCCATTCTAATTTAGTCTGGCGCGCAGGTGCGCAGGTGGCGGCTCGAGACCCTGTGGTGATAGAAAACGGAGAGGTTGAGGTGACGTGGGATGTAGTCCGTACCGCTTCCTTATCGATAAGCTCCACCTCCAACGTTCGGCGGTGCGAGGTATTAGAGCGATATAGTGTCAATTGCTGCTGACATTCACACTCTCCGTAGACTGTGATTTGATAAATCGATCCATCCAGACAATTTTAACACAACGTCTATCAATCGTTGGCTCCCAGGCAGGCTATCCGCATGGTGGCTGTGCATCTTTCTCGGTCCCGTTGTCCTAGCAATATACCAGGTGAGCTCATCCATGCCGTGCTTAATAAGCGATGACAGCCACTGGACAAGGGGTCATATTCCACGCGGGAGACAATAAGACGAATACGCTGTTGGCTGTCATTCAAGCCCATTCAAGCCCCCCAAAAAAGTGCTTTTGATGCGCTTTGGGAGGCAGGTGCGCGGGGCCCCTGCAGGTCTGTAGCCAATTGCCCCGTTGAGCTCTCTAGCGCCGCCCACCGCACTCTCTCTGCCAACCTGCCTTCCAAGCTTTCATGGCGGCCCAGACGTCACCGGGTGCATCGGGGCCGGGCGGCGTCGCCTAGTCAACCCGAGTAAATAGAAAAGAACGAGGCTGGGCCAACCACATGATCGATCAGTCCGCCGAAGGTCTCAACGCCTCGAAATCCAGATGGTTGGTGTATTACTCCGTACTTTACTTTTCACTCACTGAGACTGCGACAGCTCGTCTAACGCTACTTTCCCCAGCCATCGTTTTTTTCCCCTCAGTTCTCATTTTGCGCCCAAAGAACAAGGATCAAGAGCCTTCGAAGAGTAGTACCGCAGGAAGAGGCAAACGCATTCATTCCTCTCTCTCCCCTCCCCTTCTCCATCTCTCTCTTCCTACCTGCATTCCTCAACTCAAGTTCTGATCCACTCGAGATATACTAACTACCCATCATCGTTTCCACTCACCTCACAGTGCTCGAGGACCAAAGATAACCTCCTGTTTGCATTCCAGATTGTGCTGATAGCCCACGGCCACGTGTCTGATCCGAAAGTCTGAACAGGTCTACATTCCACGATTGTTGAGGACAAGGAGGACAATATCCACCACCGAGCCGTCCCGAGACCACCCCATCGTTGAGTTCGGAGAGTTCGAGAAGGCCATAATTATCAGATTCGAAGAACATCGATTGTGACGCACGCCAGAGAAGCGCCGTCTGATCCGTGAAACTTTGTTGCAAGCTGTCCGTGGCCCGATAGGAACGACAGGTGTGGCTTTCGCGCCGCAGGCGCCTTCCAACCCGAGCGTCGCCCAGATTGACGACGACGGGGGTGGTTCAGGCAGCCTTTTGACGTCTGTACAAAGATCACCCCGCGAGGGACACGATAACCCTACTTCTAGTACATGGCGAGCGGAAGCAGCAGCAGCTCTTCAGGCCGCAAAATGCCGCGATTTCAGCTAGGCTGGCAACGGTTCATACCGTTTCTAGGCTACCACCATGTGTTGATGATTCTGGTAGCCGTTGCTATAATTCTGCTGTCATTGCTGTTAGCTGGCTGCTCGTCATCTTCGCCTATGATACCCGATATCTTCCTCCTCTCGCTATATTATCAGAAACACCAGCCTGTTCCCGACACCGCGCAAGTAGACTACAATGGCTATGCTGCCATTGCAAATATCGCTGGTGGTGCCAGTCTTCAAGCTCGAGTTGGATATTTTGGCATCTGTGTCAATCCCGATGGAGGTTCGTGGCTTTGCAGTAACAATGCAACCGCGCTGGCGAAGGAGGTCGCTGTCGACCAAGATCCTCTCAACTTGATCTGGTTGGCAGGTCAATTCAAAGATATGATCGTTTTCCCCTACCTGATGTAAGCTGAAACCTGTTATCGAGCCTCGTTTCAAAGAAAACTTTTACTGACGCATCATAGCATCATTGCCATCATTTTTGCCTTCATTTGTCTGCTTCTTCTGGCCACGTTTCCTGGCTGGCACGGGGAGGAAGACTCGGAAGGTTCCGAGCGCGACGTCAAACCTTTCCCTCCCGAGCGGTGTCTCAAGTTGCACTTGCCATCATCTTCATTGCGTCCATCTTCATCTTAGTGTCCGTGTTGTGGCAACACACGGCATCAGTCGCTGCGTCCGTAATAGCTCAAGACTTTGGCAACGGATCTGTCAAGAGTGGTGTGGGTACCAGCGCCATGGTCATGGGTTGGTTCTCGTTTACGCTGTTCATCATCGTAACGATCGGTCTTCTCGTCATGATTTTGAGTATGCGTTTCTTAGGGCAAATGGTGAGCGACTAGGCGATCAGTTAGTTGTACGCTGGTCGTGCTTGCTGCACGCACCAAGCGAAGCAATTTCGTTCAGAGCTTTTGCTCTCCCCCAAGACGTACATGTGATGAGCATAAGATTCCCCTAGATTGGGCGCGATGAAAAATATGTTTGGAATACAGAAATGGTTGCAAAGGTTCGCATCAGCATTGGAGTTACCAGGGCGTCATTTAATGCAACAAACTTACATCGGCTTAATCGACCATTACTCATATTTTGGAAACGATCCACCCCGTCGCTTTATCCTGGCTTGACACCTTTCGGGACTTTCCAGCGGCATGGCGACAGAATGGTTAGTCTGTGTCTGAAATCTGTGGTCTTGTGCTTTTTCTTTTCTTGAGACTGATGATGGATTTTGAAAGATGGACTTTGAAAGAGTTACACGCGATGAGAGAATGTGAATATTTGAGAGCGTGATAAAGACGAACCCATGTGCTCCGTATGACAGAAGATAGACAGATGGTTGACGACAAAGGAAATGGATGGATAGATGAAATACATATAAGAACGGCATATCATGGCCAACAACTTGTTTCCAGCGTTGTGATTGCCCGGGTTCTAGTAGGCAGGCACCTAGGTGCCCAAGTAGGTAGGCATGGAACTTGAATGTGTATTTTTTCCTTTAAAGGAGCCTCTTCTGCGCGTTTAGCTGCTCCCGCATTGCGTTCGTTCATGCTTGTCTGGTGTCAATGTATTAACTACAAACGTGTTTGATTTGCAGCATCGGCATTGACAGTGAGTGAGTGGGTCGCTCAAGTGCCCACGGGGAAAAGGAAGCTGTCAAGGTTTCTGAAAAACAAGCAAGCATGAAATTTATTCATTTTTGTGCGCGTCGTTATCATCGTATCCATGTTCCCAAACTATTCATTCCCAACGCCTCCTTCATCGCCCCTTGCCGTCCTGTCCAAAATTCAATAATGCCCGTAGACTCTGTTGCAAATCTCATAAAAGAATACTTTTCCCGGTCCTTGTAGCTATTCCTCGCGACAACCCAACATGAACAAATTAAATAAAACTATTCTTTTCTGTCCGAGAAAATTGTGTTTAAGAAGAAATCTTGTACGAGTCCTTGATTTTAGTATACAGTTCTGTGTCGTAAAAGTTGTAGTTGGGGTCGAGGTCGCAGAAAGGATGTTGTGAGAGAAGTACGTCGGCCGTAGGACGATCAGACGGATTTCTATCCACAGTGTTAGCATGCCGATTTCCACATGGCACATGGAAATAAGCTGGTTTATACCAGAAAACACAAGGTTTGTGAGAAAGGAAAAACAGGAACAAAAGATGGGGAGCAAGGAACAGCAACGACGTACACTTGGAAGCAGTCCATCATGAAGGCCACAGCTAGAGGCCCGATAGTTTCCTCGATTTCCTCCGGAATTGGAGGCTTTTCGCCATTCGCAATCTTGTAAATGGCCCCTACAGCCTCTTCCTTGCTCCATGGTCTTCGCCCTGCATACATTTCCAACACGACGCATCCGAGACTCCAAATGTCCACCTTGGCGCTGTAGCCTTCTCCTTGAGACCGAATCACCTCGGGGGCCATCCAAAATACCGAGCCCTGCATTGAGTTAGTCTTGTCGTTGCCGTAGATATTGTCCGTCTTCTTGGAGATGCCAAAGTCGCTAATCTTGCAGGTGCCGTCTAAATCGAGCAAGATATTGTCGGCCTTCAGGTCTCTGTGCAAAATACCTTCACGATGGAGGTAAGCTAATCCAGACAGTGTTTGACGAGTCAATGACGAAACAACCGACTCTTCAAATTTGCCATGCTTACGCAGGCATGAGCCGATACTTCCACCCGAAATGTACTCTAAAAAGATGCTGATACTGGTCTCTTTGCGTTCACATCCCAGGTATTGCACAATATTGTCATGATCCAGATGTTGCATTGTATCGATTTCCTGGTCCAGAGCGGCCACCATTTCTCGCATCTTTGCCTTGTCTCCCCCAGCAGCCTTGGGATTCACCTCCACCTCCTTGACAGCCAAGAACTCTCCCGTGGTGGCATTCATACCAAGATAGACACGGCCATAGGTTCCTTTGCCAATGAGCTGACCTTTGAACCATCTGAACGTCGTCTGTCTCTTGGGTATTGTGTCTTGGGGAATTTCTGGTACCATCATGCTACCACGCTGATCAGGTCGGATTTGCACAATATTGGCGTTGAACATCTTGGTACTTTTGCGGCGCATGAGGCTGGCTTGCGACTTGTTGTCTGCAGGTTGCGAGATGCTCGTGAAACGCTTGTTTGCCTCGTGGGCTCCTCGCGCAACTTCACGAATAGACTTCATTCGACCTAATCCACCGGACCGTCGTATGCTTCTTTGCGCCACAGCATGACTGGAAGTTGGCCGGTCGGTGGCTTTCAAGGTAGACTGATCCGAGCCCAATGTATCGCCATCATTGTACAGTGAAGGCTGGCATGATGGTGGGATCGCCGCAGGAATATCACTAGCCGGTGCCCCGAAGCCAGCTATCGAGTTTGACTTGTTTCGGCCATCATCAGATCCTGCTACAGACTCGCCACCGGTGCTATCCTCGAGCACAGGCTCATCGAGATCGAGATTCGGGAAGAAGTCATCCAGATTGTTGAGCAAGTCATCAGTTGGAGGTCGATTGGCCCACACATCTTTCTCTAGGAATGAATTTCGGCGGTTGATTTGGCTCTCTTTATCTTCGAAATTCCAGGTATCAGCTCCAGGTGTCCCTGGAGTCCTTCGAGGTCGTGGGCCGCCGTCGGTGCTACTCTCAGTGATGCCGATGCTAGTAAGCGACTGAGGTGACTGGAATGATACAGAACGAGTTTTACTCTTCCGCGAGGTATTGAGTGTTAAAAGCGGTCGTCTTTCTGCGTTCGTTTGTTCGGTCGACGAAGCTTTGCTGTTGCCAGAAGTGGCGCTCTTGCCCTTTTTCCTGCCTGCAAGAGGGATAGCAAATAAGCCGTCGTCGGAGTCATCGTCGCTGTCATTGGCTGGCGTCGGTTTGGCGGTCCGAGAAAGGGAAATCACGGAAGGCGCGGAAGATGATTTCGAAAAATGAACGTTTGCGTCCCTGAAGCTCGAGTCCGGCTCGTGAGACTTTCGCTTTGAGGAGGAAAAGTCGGCAGAACCATTCGCCCTTGAATGCGAAGAGCTTGGGCTGATATCACCTCCTGGCGACACAGGTCTCGGTCCTGTTTCGAAACTCTTAGCATTTGATCCAAAACCCACTTTGGGGCGGTACTAGCACTGGCGTGCCGCCAGGAGAGCAGTTAGGCACAGAAAATGGAAGGTTACCTGTGCTCCATGTCACTGCCCCAGGAGATACATTTGTCAATTTGGGGCTACCCCTCCCACGGTTGCCAGTCTGACCATAGTTTACGCTGGGCAAAGCTTTCTTACCTGATGGGTGTTGCGGATTGCCGTAAGTGGCCGATAAAGCTGGGGGTGATACGATATGAATGGGAGAAGTGGCCTTGGGTCCGCTGGCGCTGGATTGACCAACAGCTCCCAAATTCCTGCCAATGCCCACAAGAGCGGCTCCAATGCCTCCATTGACAGCCATAGTCTGCGCCGTGGACTTCCCTTTTGGTGTGCCTCTGTTGCATCTCCATCACTGCTGACGTTTAAGGCTGGGTGTCTTGGTGAGGGAAATCCGTCAACACTGCCGCTTGAATTTCGCAGGCCGTGGCCTGGCCGTCGGCTCAGCGAATTGGCCTTGATCAAGGTTGCTGATGGGTCGCTCGGCGGCGCAGGTGGCCGTCGTTGAGGGAAAAGGTGGTCAGGCTTCTTGTCCTCGAATGGCGAGTTTCGAGGTTGGTCGAAGTCGACATTTCGACCCACGATGCCGAATCCAGCCGAAGCGGGAATGGTTGGGCTTGGCTTCTTGTTTGCTTCCTTCCGCTTGGCGAGGTATGCCTGTTGCTTTCTCTCTATCTCCGCTCTGTATTCGCTTGCTTCTTTGGCTAAAGCATTTTCTTCGATGCTGCCGCCACCTGGTTGATTTGCTCTCGAGGTCGGCGGCGATGAGCTCGATCGCTGTCTGCTACGATTATACGTCTCTTCATCCATGCCTGGCGGAATGTAGCCCGGCGATAAAGAAACAGGAATATGGCTAGGTGTAGAGACTGTGATGGCTCTAGCGGGCGAGATAAAAAACTTGAGTGAACCAGCGGAATCTCCCTTGACCCGTTTATCAGTCAAAAGTTGTTGATCGTCAAGCGGTTCGATGTGATCGAACTTGCCGAGTTCTGTGGCGTAAATCGAATACTGATCGAAGTTTGTCAAGCCTAGGTTCAAGCAAATGGTTCGTCGGATTTCCGAGGCAGATTCAGCTTCTGTGATGTCGCACATGCGATAATTCCAGTAATCAGTTGTGGCCAAGACGAACGTTCTAACACCATTGGTGCGCTTGAGTCTTTGCGCCACGGCACTTTGCTCTTTCTCATGGGCAGCTATGCTGGCACCCAATCGTTCTAGGTGTGAGTCGCTCCCGTTCATGGCGCCATTAACACTGGCAAGAGACCTCAGTATAGCCTTGGGTGATTCAGGAGAGTCGATTTCGTCGGGTGAGGGAATGGAACCATCGTCTCTTTGTTTCTTCCTCCTCGATAAGAAGCTTAAAAGCTCTTGGAGTCTTTTGCCGAGGCTGGCGTGTCCCCTCCAGCTGATCTGTCACCACTGGAATCCAAAGGTGAGTGGCGAGGTCGCATGTCTTGACTTCGACAACCTGCCATAGCCTCGGCGATGTTCAAGCCTCGACCAAGAATAGAAGCGGCATCGGCAGGAACACCTGATCCATAAATGGCTGCATTGGACGCCACAGAGTCTGCACTATTGCGAGATCGGTGGCCAAATTTGGCGGATGCTGGTGATGCGGAAAGGGTAGGCGTTGTTGCCGAGGGAAACAAAATCTGTTGTGGCACAGGACTGCTGCTACCAGGGCTTTCCTTGCATCCAGTTGTCCCACGAAACGAAACGCTTTCAGCAATTTCGTTGGTAATGGGACTCAACTTCCGGATACCTTCGCCGTCACTGTACTTGAGAGCCAGTCGGTGATCCGAGTCAGAGTTCATTGTGCCGCCACTTAGCGTTGGCATTGTGGTTGATCGGTTTTGCGAGAAGCGGCGAGCGGCGAAGCTGCCACTGCCTGCCGTCCCCGCTGAGTTCAAGGGTGTCTACAGATTGTGTTAGGAAATGATTCGTAGATGAATTTCAAGTACAGACAACCCCCAAAAAAAACCCCGGTGGACTGGGATGAAGGCATAGCAGGCCAACAAATGACTTACATTTGGCGATTCAGCTATTTCAGTACCATTGTTTCCAAATGTGGTCGTGATTGAATTTGCCCGACGATGGCTGCTAACCATCTTGGATGGATCGACGGGTTTGCCGGTAACGATGCTTCGGATTAACCGACGCATACGCTTCCCCTCGTCACGCTCTCGAGTCTGGTCCCAGCCCGTGCCACTATTGGAGCACTCTTGCGCCAACCTGGGGTATACTTTCTGGTGCATCATGCCGAAATTCCCACGACCGCCATGCATACTTCCTAGTTCCAAGAACTGCGCTCCGTACAGACTCAGGCTTCTGAACGTCTCTTGCCAGTCTTTGGAAAATTGATTCTGCGCCAGCCATATCAGGACAGTGTCCAAAGGCCACTGCGCGGCCAACTCAACAGGGATTGTGCTGACGGCCGTGCTGGTGGACGCATTCGAAGACATTCTCGATTGATAGAATCGATCTCTAGCAGAAACATCATCCGCGTGCGTCTTGGCATTGTTCGTTGCTTCGTACCACGCGTTTTGTATATTCGCTGGATCGCTAGACACCAGCCCAGGAATGCCTACGCCTTCTCCATACGTCCCACCCGACGGAATATACGTGGCACTCATACTCATTGAGTCATTCGGCCGGGGCGGCGGAGGCATGGCTATCGTTTGGCCGGCTGCCATTTGGGCATGAAACTTTGGATTATACGGCTGATGCTGGTGTCCCGCGGGAGGAGGCGGAGGAATACTCAGGCCTGTTCGGCCGTCGTAGAGCTTCCCATAGTTCCCATGCCATGATTGCTGTGGGCCGAGGGTGCTGCCAGGAGGCGGTCCTGGAGGAGGGGGAATCATGACGCCCGTCGCTGTACCAGGCGGCGCACCGGGATATCGGGGAGGCGGCGGCGGCGGCGGGATATTCATCATGGTGTTCATGTAAGTAGGTCCAGCCATGGGAGGAGACATTGGCGGCGGCGGCGGAGGAACTTGAAAAGACCGTGTGGGATCACTGCCCGAGACATGTCTTTGGCCGCCTTGATACATGGTGGGCGACGAAGACGAGCGGGCAGCCACCCGCTATGCACAAAGGGGAGTCCCTGTCTCTCTGAAGATTCGGAGTCGAAATTGTTGTGGGCGTTGTTGCTGAAGGGGAAAAGAAGAAAGTTATTCTTATTCGAGGTGCAAGAAAGCAACCGGTTGATGATACGGAGACAACGAGTCGCAGGCTGTGTTGAGGTTGCCAAACGGGACAGGGCTACTGCGGCGAGCTCGTTGTACTCAGCGGAACCTCATTAGCTATCGTCTGGGAGTCGTCGCAAGGAACAAACTCGACGATAAGGAAGTGTGAGTGTGGGTGTCAATCTCTGTATCAAGAGTTCGAAGCCCGACGGATCGGGCTGTCCGTCCATTTGTCGTTGAGCCAGATATCAGTGCCGAGAACGGGGGGAAAAACCCGTCGTCCCGGACGAGCTGTGGTTGGGAGTTGAAAAAAGATGGGAAAGCTGGATGAGATGAGCAAGTCTCCTCCAAGGTCCTTGTCAGCAGCGGTGGACCAACAGCTCTTGGCGATGCGACCAGATGGATTAGAACCAGACCCTTGTCGTGGAGCCTGCGCCGTTTGTTTTCTGGCGTGAGCATGGGCCTAGGCAGGTCGCGGACCCGCCTTTGCCATACCCTTGTTCTAATTAGCCTGAATCTCAACAAGGCATTGGATCAGGAGGCAACGTGCTGGTCGTTGGCGTCCATGTGTCCCTAATTCTTCAACGCCGCTGCGCTGGTCTTCACCGGCCTCATCCACCGATCTCTCTGCAATTGAGCTGGACGGAGAATGCGTTCGTTAACAGTGTGCATCGACTTGCGACAGCTCCTTCCCTCCAGCGCTTAGCCGCATAGGAGGCGGTGGACCTATCTGTGTCACCGTGAACGAATGAGGGGCGCCAGGCCCATCCATGCATGTCCCTGTCACCCCCTCATGACCGCATCTGGCACGTTGGAGCTGTCACCGAGCGATGATGTCTACAACTGGTAACTTCGGTTTCGGCCAAATTGCACCACCGCTGATGCGATGCATACGAGGCTTTCGAGCAATCGTAGTAAAGACACGGCCAATTCAGCAGACGACGCATACATCAGCAGCCCCTGCTGAGTCGATTTTTGTTATTTCTCTATGGTGCATGCATATGCTCTCTTCGTGATGGCATGGCCTAACCCCGGGCCTACCAACTCGCGACTAGAACCACAATGTCCGAGTTTCAACACGCCGAAAGATGAATCAACCAGGTTCCCTTGCATCGCACAGCCAGCCAAGCAGTCCCACCTCTTGAAGAAAGGAGAAGGGACCGTCCTCATAAGACAGCACGTAGGAAAACGAGCAAGACAAGATACTCACTTCACATGATACTGCAGTTTCCAAAATTGAAGCCAGAGCCTTGTTGGCATTGTTCCAAATAGCCAGCCTCTTCTGTAGACCCCTCCGGAATATTGTGTTTCCTGACAACCCCTGGGTAGTAAGAGTGTGCTCTCCTCTGGATGCCACCACTTCAGACGCTGAAGCATGGGGCCTTCGCTGTCATCAGAACTGAGCTCCCACTTGCCAGCGGATACCGTGACATCGCACTGATCTTTGTGGAAATGGAACTCGGGAAGAAACACGACTGTGGGTGCGTTCTCCTCTGCAGCCTTTGGTGCCTGTAGTTTAAGCTCGTACGTGCAGCGTCTAAGATCGAAACCTGAAGAAAGCACGTTGCCGGCTACTACTGTTGGCGTCGGTCGAATGAAGGCCTCTGCGGCTCGGTACCCAGGAGCATTAGTCAACTCGGGATCCTTGGTGGACCGGCTGGAACTGATGGATGGCGTTGTCAGTGAGCGCTGGAGGTTACCCGGAGTGACGCTCTCAGCATCCCCAGCGACGTGCCTATTGTTGTTGTTATTGTCCATGGTAGATACTTGGAAAAGGCTCGTGGCCGACTGATTTGCAGTGGTGCTCTTTGGTAGCGGAGATGAGGCTGGTAATTTGTCGTCAACCGAATGAATGGACAAGTCTTCGCCGTTCCACTGATCACCTCGCTCGTGGTCATTAATAACTGTGTACACCCAGAGACAGTGTCCTTCGATTTGCGAACCCTCGACACCAAAGTAATTGGCATCGAGGGCAGCTGATTGGCTTGAGTAATCACCAGTCTTGTATGCTTTCTTTTCATCCATGTCGTACGGAATGCCAAATTCTGTGAGCAGGCATGGATGCTTCCCCGTCCGGTCTAAACCCTCTTGTCGGAGCGTGGCAAGCTGATCTCTTAAACAGTTTCTGATGGCCGTTTCGCCGATTTTGATTGCGAAGGCCGGATGGAGATATCTGCCTCGAAGGACGCCCACCACATCGACATTCCATGTACTGTTCCAGTGTTTCGTCATTAAGGTGATACCATCGTAAAAGTGTGGTGTGAACGCCATCATAGGATCGTCGTCATCGGTCCCCTTGATTTGTGGAGGAAGTTCCAGCGTAGGATACTGCATTAGCATGATGCAATCCTTGTGATGGGCTCGGCAGGCCTTGCTGTATTTTCTCCAAAAGTCCATGAAGTATGTGTTTGTGAACTCAGGATAATCAATGGTTTTGCCCGTGCGGGGTTCTTGGAGAAGTAATCCTTCTTCAGCATTGTGTCTGTTGAGATATCCCACACGCCATGCTGTGCCCACAGACACTCGCCCAACTTCCATCCCGCATGACGTTTCCAACCGTACTTGGAGTCGTCGTATCCTTCGGGCAGCCAGGCAATTTCACCGTGAGGATCGACCAGTGTGGTACCTGTCTTGTATGGACCCAAGCCGCCCATATCCCAGGTGTCGATCTCGCACGCTCTCCCCATACCTGTCAGGAAGGTTTGCCACATTGTTGGACAAGTGCCCTTTTTCAAGGGATTGTCCTTCGGAAAAACCATCAGGTCTACATATCCTGTCATGCCCCTGTTCGGCTCGTTCATGCTCTCCCAGCCAATGACTACCTCGTTTTCAAGATCGCCGGCTTCCCGTATTCGCTTGGCCAAGTGTGCGCATGCATTAACGAAATGGTCCTGCAAGTAGTCTTGGATGTTGACATTGTCGATGATACAGTTTGGTGCAAAGTCCTTCCCTGAAAAGAACAGTGTGAACATAGTCCCTGCAGCAAGTCTGTGATAATTTGTCGACCAAATCATCCTTGGGAATTTGTCTGGCTCGGGGTACGTGTTCTGGACAATGGCCGCCTCGGTCGCAGCGAAGCTTTGCGGGTTCAAACCACAAGCATATAGCGTCCACAAGGGAGCTCCAGAGCCACCGGTGAATCGGGACCAGACATCTTGATGGGGATCCATGAAGACGTAGAATTCGTACAATTTTGCTATCCTTAATATCTCGATCGTATGTTGAATGAAGTCCTCGTCGTAGATACCAGGGCCGGCGGCCTCGATGGCTTCCCAGGTGAAGACGTATCGGAGAGTATTGAACCCGTATCGTTTTATCCTCGCAAAGTGGGTAGGCGCGTCTTCCTTGCTAAATGGTCGCTCGTGAAACTTGACATTGTCACCGTCAAAGAAATCATCGGCAATGTGTGATGGCTGACGAGGTTCGGACGGGAGCTTTGCGTCGCCCGCGATATTTATACCACGCAGTACAACCTGTCGGCCATGGCCGTCTCGAAACTGCCCATCTTCAATTGTCAAGCGGAATGAGGCCATAATGATTCTGGGGTGTGTGGTGGGCGGTGATGGAGCAGACCGCAACTCGGGGGGTGGGACGGAGTTTGTCGAGGAACCCGGTTGCCCGCCACGGACGTCAAGTGGTTGGCGTTGTCGGGCCCCACGAGCTATGACGACGGGGATGACGTCCTATAAGATTACCAAAGTGAATGTCTGTCTGTCAATGTGGCCAACTGTCTTGACACCCTCCAACCTCGGATGGAACATGGGCGCGAAATTTGAAGTTGCATCGCAATGCTTCCAACAGCTTATCAGGGCCGTCTAGACTTCAAAGCTCGGCAACGTAATCAGCACCATAAACAAGTGCTGTGGTTTCATTCACAAATCACGTGATGCCTCTCCACATAGGTGATCAGCTGCGAGTCTTTTCTCCGCATCTGCTCGCCCTGGGTACCCAGTTGCCAAGCCGGGAAGTGGACTGGGAGGCCCCAGCCAGCCTAGCACGTTAATGTTCCGTCATGATCATTGATTCTAGCGTAGCTGCAAATGCGATGCTGACCTGGGGCGTCCTTTGATGAGGGTCCTCCTACCTCTCTTTAAAAAAAATATTAAAATTAGGTATATGATGTCGCAATATGAACTAGCTGCTACTCAAGAAGCAGAATCAAACTTCCTCTTTCTTTTGTTCAAATCATCTTATGGACCATCCGGGGTGTCCCGTTCGCCTACACACCAAAACATTAATTTATCGCGGAAAGTTGCAGTTCTGGAACGCAGAGTCGTTCACGCGCACTGTTGGGCTTTGGCCGTCTTCATACTCTCTCGGGTAAGGGACTTGAATGCCTGGGGGATAGATTTCCTCCAGCTCGGCGGCATAAGGTCTTTCCAAACTAGAATATCTAGGCGCGAACATTCGTGTCTGTCGCAGCTCTATGGGCTCCGTGTTTGTATGGTTTACCGGCTCAGTTGCTGTCCGTTTCAACTCTCCCGAATCGGACAGGGCTGAGCCCCAAACCAA
The DNA here is from genome assembly GCA_021950295.1 of Epichloe scottii. Taxonomy (NCBI): domain Eukaryota; kingdom Fungi; phylum Ascomycota; class Sordariomycetes; order Hypocreales; family Clavicipitaceae; genus Epichloe; species Epichloe scottii. Next base: position 3,798,134 of record CP083245.1, read on the forward strand.
GTCTCTGTAAAGTCTCGGCCTGGGCTTGATACTGCCAAATGCGTATTTTCGAATAGCCCATGGGAGGTAGGACATGGTCTGGAACCGTATGAAATCGCGCTTCGACACGGCAAATATGTGATCAAGCTCTTCCAAGCTTCGTTGCTTGGTCTCCTCAACGAATAGGAAGATCATGACCAGCGCGACGACGTTGAGCCCCGAAAACAAGCCAAGGGATCCCTTCTGGCCCAGCGAGGAGTTGATTCTGCTCGCACATGTCAGTCATTCTGCTCTGTTGCAACAGAGTTGGCCGGAACATACCCCGGGAAAAACATGGCTAAAAGGCCAGCGAAGAGAAGATTAATGGATATTGCCCACGCAGTACCCTATTCATACTACTCAGTTCTCATCATCTTACGCTTCATTTGATTGACGATTTGGTCGCGGTGTGAGAACTCACCGCCTCTCGATGCGTCAATGGAAAGCTCTCTGACGCCAGTGTGAAAGGAATGGGCCCTAGGCCAGGGAATATGCCGCCGAGAATACTAGATGTTGTCAGATTCAGTGCAAACTTGTGAATGAATCTCCGGTGCTTACGAAACAGAAAACAAGCCGTGACGCCAATGCGACTATTGATATCCTCAATGTACCCGGACATTGCAGCTCCTAACATGAAGATTGCCATAAAAGGTAGGGTGATGTTCAGCCATCGTCTTCTGCCGAGTGTATCGATGCTCTTGATCGCCGGCAACGCGAAGAGAAAATTGATGGCGCCTAGTCGGACATTCGCGTCAGCCCCGTCCACATAATTGACTCATTGATCACACAATGTCTGGTTCTCACCAAATCCAAAACTGTACGCCATTGATATAGTGATGCTGGACGCTCCAACACTGTTGAAGAGTGTTCCTGGACAGACAATCAGAGGGAGACTTGAATTTTAGTAGACGTTTGAGTATATATATATATACCTGAATAGAACGCGCAAACGTTGACTGCGAGAAAAAGATTGTAAGCAGCTGGATAAATGCAATCATTGATACAGACTATTGCAAAAAGCTTACCACCACAAAGCTGCTGGGCAAGGTTAACCGTGGACGTCGATATGATGGCATTGCGAAGACGCCGGCGTTGGAATAATTGAGCAAATTGTCTCATAAAATCACGAACGACCCAACTAAATCCGGGTGATCTGAAGGCATGCGGATCTAGTTCGCTCATATTCATATTCTCATATTCGATGGATTTATGAACGACATACATGTCTCTAAGGGCTTGGAGCTATGATTTGGTAGTTAGGGTTAGGATTGAGCCAAATGGAGAGACGAGGCGAAAGCCACGATGACAACAACTACGACATTGACCATACTTCGGTGTTTCTCAAATTTTTAAGCACCTTGAATGCTTCTTCCACGCTGTAGTTTGGTCCTTTCATCAAGTGATATCGTGGCGATTCGGGACACACAAACAGGGTCATGAGCAGAAGTGCCAAACTCGGCACTAAGGGTGCGCCCTGGATGAGACGGAAAGTGACGAGGTCTGATTGCGCCCTGGTGAATAGAAGGTTGAAGGCAAAGCTAATCATGATTCCAAAAGCGACCCTATTCATGCAATACTCGTCAGTGTTGTCTTTATTCTTCACTTTGTTCATCGAGAACATGCTTACCAAAGTTGCCAAGCAAGAATGGCCGAACCGCGCCAAAAGCCAACTGCAGTTTCACTAGCTAATATTGGTGTGCTGACAGCCTTGATTCCCATGCCTTGGACCAAGTTAGCTCAGACGCAAGACTGCGTAGGAGGAATCAGCATTACTCGCCTATGCCATTAACGATTCTTATCCCAAACAGCGCTATCCAAGAGGTTGCGAAGATGGCCGCAATGGAGCTACAGAGTACCATAAAAGCAGCAACACTAATGCCTCCTCTTCGACCGAACCAATAATTAATGGGTAATGAGAGAGGACAGCCGAGGAGAGCCGCGAAGAACCAAGGTGACGCATTGGCAGCTCCGAGCTTCCAATCGTCAAGACTCACAGCATGAGGTAAGTTGTCTTGGATCAAACCGAATTGCTCCTTGTACAGAGATGCCCCGTTGAAAGAGGACTGCACAAATCCTTTAAGCGCCAGAGGCTATGAGCAGCTTCCTTTTCTTCTTCTTTTTGGCAAAAGAGAGTGCGTACTGGTTCAGAAAGACTGCACGATGCTTACCTTGTAAAAACGCGGCAAGAGACACTGTGGCGATCACTACCAGCATGCCCTTCTCACTAAACGCATCATCCTTTTCTTTTCGAAGCGCCTTCTTCTCATCTTCGGTTAAAACAACCAGTAGTCGGTTTCTTTCATCGTAGCCAGCCGATTGACGAGCTGCTTCGTCGTACAAGCGGATGTCTTTTCCGACTCTTGCGGCCCGCAGCAAGTCATTATATTTCACAGACGGTAAGACGTCCGTTACGAATTTTTCAACGTCCCTTTCGAGTTCCGCGTCCGTAAGGTGAGCTGCTTATGGTAAGTATCGTCAACCGGCAGCAAGTGCAATGGATCACGTTGATGTACTACTCACCTAGAGGGTTTTCAATGATGGCCCGATCATTAGATCTTCTACTACGGACGTGAACATTCAACCTTTCACGGTATCCTGCCAAATAACTTGATCGCTCACGAGCCGTGGCCATATCTGCGTCAAGTAAGTCCAATCCGACAACTATTATGTATGTCAGAGCAGCAAAGAGACATATTCGAGTCCGCAGGTCAGGCAGAGGCAGGATTGGATTAAGGCAGATTCAAGGGAAAATGAAGGGAGATAGCGACTGAACTGTTTGAAAGGATCTGGGTTCATTATGCAGATCTCATTTACGGTAATGATTCGCAGGAGGAGCCAACATGGCGCACGAGCGACGCCACCAGGGTGTTGGTTGTTGGCCTTGTTATTGCTTGTTCGGTCAAGGCTGGATTTCATCACGTTGGACAGCTCTGTAAGGGAATGTCCAGGAATGTATGTACCAAAAGTGACTTGATCAGGTAAAGCAAGGCCATGCTACATGAAGATTCCATGTATGCGCACCTGTGACGCACGCCTCATTCTTCAGAACATACCAGCCTGGTCAATATCTATTTGGCTTCTCGATGTTTACTGACGTTCTGCCTACGTCGTCTTTGATCGTACCAGCAATGAGTTTCCGTTTTTGATAATAATGGCTATCGCAACTGTGCCATGCAGTAGCGGTTTTGCTTTTTGATTTGTGCCATCTCTGACGACGGCATCGATGCTAGCCTTCATTCAACGCGCATGGGGTTGCACGAACAATAGGCAAACGTGGTCCATTGCATCTCATTGAATTCTCCTTGGCAGCCACCGACGAACCCTTGCTAATTTCATTTGGCAGCCCACCTTGGGTCCTCGAGTGTCGGCTTACATGCAGATGGAGTGACACCAGAACAGCAATCAATAGACAATATGTGATTGTATTGTTCTTCAATGGCCCCGGGGACTCAGTAGCGGCACTTGGGCGATCGTTCGACGGTGCGACGTGGGTTACATCGAGAAAGATTACCCCGGAAACCATGAATATTGGCCGGTGTCGAGGCCCTCAAGGACAAGATTGAGGTTCGAGTTGTGTCTGCGGTTTGTTTTGGCGGTTCAAGAAATTGTAGCCTGACTGCTGCCTGCACCTCGCAAGTAAGGCGTCGGGGATGCCGATGTTTTGGCGTAGCAGTCAGTCATGAGCCGGTTTTTTCACCTTTTCCAGCTCTCACGAGTCATGCGTCATGACACCAGCCCAAGCATCACTTGTTGTTGTAATAGCATGCTGACGGACGAGTGGTCAAGTTCTTCGCCACGAATTGGCACGTAGGGGGCACAGGAAACCAAGTGCTATGACGCCTTGTTGGCCCAAAAGCTTGGCTTGCATTGCAGAGGACGAAAAGAGCGCATACCATGTTGAAAAGGATTAATTATAAGTTGTTTTGTCGAAGAGAACCCATTCGTAATAAAAATGACATCTGCAGCGGAGAATCTCCGGCACGTCGTTTGTGAAGCAGAAAGCTGGAGCTGCTCCCCATCATGACATAACCAAAGCCATCCGGACTGGGACGGACACTTCTTAACGGCACATAACGGCATATCGCGGGAAATCAGACAGTAACAAGTGCCGAAGAAAATTCCCTTCTTGTTATTCGGTCTCTGAGGTCAGCAGAGTCTGCCATGAAGTCCGGGCTCGAATCTGTCATCCGACCCTGAAATTTGCAAGTGACCTGTTGCATGTCACATTCAAATCGCGAGCACAAGACTCTGTCTCGATCCCCGACTCTTGCCGACCATGTCTAGCGCCAAGGCTGCGCTGAAGTCCATCAATGATGCGGTTCGCGGCCACAAATACGATGATGCCATCGAACAAGCAAAGGCACTGGTGAACAGGGATCCAAAAAGCTACCAAGGGTGAGTGAGTTTGCAGACAGATTTGCAGATTTGTCTCTTTATTCTCGCCTCTTGTGTCTTCGGCACCATGACCCACGTACTAACAGTCACAGGCTCATCTTCCTGGCCTTTGCTTTAGATAAGAAGAATCAGCTCGATGAAGCCGAGTCGTTCTACAAGCAGGCATCAGAACTTCGTCCCAAAGACGCTCAGGTATTCCAAGGCCTGATAAAGCTATTTGAGAAGCAGGGTGCAAAGAAGCTCGGCGACTATCAGAACGCTGTTGTCAGCTTGGCGCAAATCTTCTATGAAGCCGATGATCTTCATAAAGCGCAAGACGTGGTGACTACATTCGTCGACTACGTTCGAATGAATGGAGATAGGCTGCAGTATGCGGACGCTCTCGGGATCCAACTACCCGAAAGTCCTCTTTATCCCATTCTAGAAGGTCGATTTCCACACCCTTCCAAGACATACGAAACCATTGCACATATATTAGAGGAGTTTGAAAAAAGCGCGTCAACCTTCTCATTGGAGAGCGACGTACAAGATTGGGTGTTACACTCAGCGACGTCAAAGTGGAGGTCAAGCGCGAGGTTTACGCGCAGAGCAAATTGGAGCATGTCTATCGTCAGTTGATCAATTGGACCAACGATGACGAAGTTAGACGGGACGTGGAGCAGAAGATCCTTACTTATTGCCATGATCGCCTACTCGTCATTCCTGCTGGTCCTGCGAAAGCCGAGGAACAAGCAAAAGTTCTCGGTCTAGCGAATGACATGGTCATCATCAAGCACCCGTATAAGCTGGCTTGGGATATTGCCATTGACTGGCAGGATCACAAAGACATTAGCGATTGGGACGTGAACATGTTACGGGACTACTGCAATTTCTTCCCCGACAGCGACATGTATAAAGTTGTCACAGGCTTCTTGACAAGCAATGTCTCGCCATTTCCGGTCCCGAAAGAACCTGAAACAAAGACAGATACAACAGATAACCAGTTCGATGATAGCGAGGATGACGACGACGACGATGGTGGAGTCCCAACCTCTTTTGTTCCCATGACAGATGAGGACCGTTTGATGATGATTTCGGAGGGCATTACGGGCAGCGAGTCAGCATTTGCATATAGACTTGCTGGGGCCTATCTTCTTCAGACAGGAGAGTTTGAGAGTGCCGTAGAGTCTATGAGGAAGGCTAGGTCTTTTGTTGCTAAAGAGCGAACAAAGACTGGCCTTAGGTACGAAAATACTGACGACGCCTATACGTTGTGTCTGGCCACCTCACTCGTTTACTTTCAGAGCCCCAGACATCATCGAGAAGCAAAAGTCTTTTCGAAAAAGTCATCGAGCGAGATGCAACGTCGACTTCAGCGCTCATTGGTGTTGGTCTCATTTTCGAAGAGGAAGAGGAATATGACGAGGCTATTGACTTTTTCGAACGTGCCTTGGAGCGTGATGATTCCAACCTTCGAGTCCGGTCAGAGGCTGCCTGGGTGAAGGCATTGAAAGGGGACTGGCAAACAGCCAAAGACGAACTATCCGAGTGCTTGCCGCTGCTGCAGAAGAAGATCGCCACACACAAAGCATTACTGGCAGATACTCAGTATCGTATAGGGCGCTGCATCTGGAACTTGAACTCGAGCCGGCAAGCAAGGAAACAGCGCAAGGGCGAGTGTGCATACGGATACTGGCTGAATGCACTCAACAATAATATGAACCATGCTTCAACTTACACAAGCCTGGGTATCTTCTACTATGACTACGCCAAGGACAGGAAGCGTGCTCGGCGATGCTTTCAAAAAGCTCTAGAACTCTCTGCGACAGAGGTAATGGCCGCGGAGCGACTGGCAAGGTCATTTGCCGAGGATGGTGACTGGGAGAGAGTTGAGTTGGTGGCGCAAAGGATCATTAATTCCGACAAAGTCAAACCGCCTCCAGGGTCAAAGAGAAAGGGCATCAGCTGGCCCTTTGCGGCAATGGGTGTGGCTGAATTGAACAAGCAAGACTTCCATGGGGCAATCGTTTCGTTCCAGGCAGCGCTGCGCCTGTCACCAAGCGATTACCACTCATGGGTAGGACTCGGTGAAAGTTATTACAGTTCTGGTCGCTTCATTGCGGCTACCAAGGCAATTATGAATGCACAAAGTCTGGAGGAGCAGGCTGAAGCCGACGTCTCAGCTGCTACTTGGTTCACCAAGTACATGCTTGGTAACGTTAAGCGTGAATTGGGCGAATACGACGAATCTATTGCTCTGTATCAGGCCGTCGTCGAGACGCATCCTGAAGAACAAGGCGTGATTATTTCTCTCATGCAGACAATGGTAGAAAATGCGTTAGCCTCCGTTGAAAAGGGGTTGTTTGGAAAAGCGGTTCAACTGGCTATCGAAACCATCGGCTTTGCCTGCACAACACCTGGCTATGTAAAACAAACGTTCAACTTCTGGAAAAGCATTGCCGATGCTACGTCGGTCTTTTGCTCTGTTCAAAGTCGAACGGCCGATTTCCCTTCAGAACAACTCAAGACACTGTTGGAGTCGAGTGACCAACAAGCTTATGAGCTATTTGCCAAGGTGGATAGGGTCGGAACAGACGTGGTATATGCCAAAGGAATCTATTCCCAAGATGAACAGGTCGGAATAGACATGACACGCTGCATTCACGCCGTTATACTCTCCTGCAAACAGGCTATTCATGTTTCGGCGGGCGATATCCACGCACAAGCCGTTGCCCATTACAACTTGGGTTGGGCTGAGCACCGAGCGCACACGTGTCTCCCCACGAGCCTACGAAAGAAGTCTAGCAACTACATGAAGGCATCCGTCAGGGCATTCAAACGCGCCATTGAACTGGAGAGTGGCAATCCCGACTTTTGGAACGCCCTCGGGGTCATTACAAGTGAAATCAGCCCGCCTGTATCGCAGCATGCCTTTGCCAGAAGCTTGCACCTCAACGAACGAAGCCCCGTTGGATGGACAAATCTCGGTGTGCTGGCATTGCTTTCTGGTGACTCTACACTTGCGAAAGAGGCCTTTACTAGAGGCCAATCAGCTGACCCTGAATATGCACATGCTTGGCTTGGTCAGGGGCTCTTGGCTCTGCTGGTTGGAAACATCAAGGAAGCCCGAGGCTTGTTCACCCACGCCATGGAAATTTCAGAAGCCTCGTCAACGCCAACACGAAAGCATTATTCTTCCTCGATGTTCGATCATGTCCTGACTGCACCATCCAACATGACCGTCGCGTCTCTGATCCAACCGCTGTTTGCTCTCAGCCAACTACAAAGCATGCGACCGCAAGACCTTGCATTCGGTCACTTGTCCGCCATGTTTGAAGAGCGCACACGAGATAGCTCAAGTGCTGTCAAAATGCTGGAAAAGCTGTGCAGTGTGATTGAAAGTGACTACGAAAAGACCGAGTCACCGGAGAGCCTCGCGCGGTTCACCCTAGCACGCAACGACCTCGCAAGAGCATACCTGGCCGCCGGAAAATACGAGCAGGCCGTGGAAGGAGGAGGAACGGCCTTGGGGCTAAGCAGCGATGAGACAGAGAGCGAGCTCACGGCAGAACAGAGGAAGATCGCCAGATTATCGGCTCATTTGACAGTGGGACTGGGCAAGTACTTTCTGGGCGAATATCAAGAGGCAGAAACGTACTTTCAATCCGCCCTCGAAGAATCAGACAACAACCCTGACGCCACCTGTCTCCTGGCTCAAGTGCTATGGGCTCAAGGCACCGAAAGCTCGCGTGACAAGGCCCGCGAAGCTCTATTCGGTGTCATTGAAAAGCAGCCGAACCACGTACAAAGCGTGCTGCTGCTTGGCGTGGTCGCCTTGCTGGACCAGGATGAAGGCAGTCTGGAAGCAGTGGTCGAAGAGCTGCAGGGTCTTCGCACCAATGACAAGGTCACTCTGGCAGACCAGTCGCAAATTGGCGAAGTGCTTCGCTCCATAGCCGGGATGGCAGATGGGCACACGGAGCAAGACATGATACAGCAAGTACAAGAGGACGTGATGCTGTACCCGCACCTACCACATGGTTGGTCGTCGCTGGCCGAAGTCACTGGTGACCAACATGCGGCCCAGCTGGCTCTCAAGGTAGCCGCAAGAGGGATTCCACCAAGGGGGACCTTGGAAGCAGAGGACTTGGCCAAGGCCTATGCTGGTACGGGCAAGGCGGCGGATGCGCAAAGAGCAGCAGTTCTATCGCCGTGGGAAACATTTGGTTGGACGGCTTTGAGAGCTTATACTGAGGGTATATAGGAGTAAACACGAAGATAGAACTGCAAAACCTGATATATAGATGAGAACGGTTGATTGTGAGAACAGCATCGAAAAGTGTAGCCTGTGCTGTGAGCATCATTCTTTCTATCTTTAAAGGAGAGGGAGAAAAAAAACCCAGGGTATCTATTTAATGACGCAACTTCTAATTGAGAGTCTCTCCATCCACGCACCCCTCTACCTCGATGTAGATGACCTGCCATCTGCTCCAGCCCCAACCGCCTCTTTCAACCTTGCCATCCTACTCACGACCCAGGCATCATGCCAAGCATCAATCTTGCCGCCGAGCAACACACAATTTTCTGGCGAGAGCAAGATGGTTCCCCGAGCTATGACAGTGCCGGCCCGTACCACCATCTTGCAACCTATGCTCGTTGCAGCAACCCCTATACCCTCCATCCTCTTCAGCTCAACCGCATAGACTCTCGCGCCCTTCCGGTCCTGTAGCACGAGACGATGCGTTGCATTTCTTCCTGACCCAGCAGGAGGTGGTCGACTTGACGCTGCCGAAGCATCGCCGTGGCCGTCTCGGTCATGGCCGTCACCCGTCACGCGGATAACCTGTCTGCCTCGGGTTCTCTCTCCACGCTCAATGGCTTCCAGCTCCTCAATCTGCTCCCACCGCGAGAGGCTCAGATTCTCGAGATCCAGAACCTGCACGCAGACATCTTGAGCAAGGGTCACTTCCGTGACATTGGAGGCGTTGAGCATCTCGGCCGGGAAAGGAGACAGCTGTGAGGCATCGATGAGGTCGCTGGTGGTGAGGTCGCACGCCAAGAGGCGCGCTTTGGCTGTGGCGACGAGCGAGGGGAGTGGCGGAGGCGGCGAGCGGATGGTTGTGAGACTGGTGAGGAGTGAGGAAGAAGGGCAAGGGAGATGTTGCGATGTGATTTGGGTGCGTAGGCGGGTTGCGAGGTCCATCGGATGACGCGTCGCGAGGTTGGGGTTAATCTTGAGGAATGAAGCTCGATTTCATTCGAGTTGCGGTTTGGAGGATTTGAAGAAGAACACTGCAGCGCGGAACAGCAGCCCCTGCCGCCGCCGCTATTGGCGACCCCCCAGCAACACCATTCTAAAGTTGACATGACCGTCCGTCCACATCGACTTCTTGTCCAGACCACCAAACCCTCCAGCTCACGACAATCACGCCCATGGCATCCCCCAACATGTCAACAATAGCCTCTCCCCGCGAAGCCTCCACCCCTCTCCGCCGCCTTCCCTCCAGCACACCCACATCCTCTGGCCGGCCGTCCCTCGAGACCACCCGCTCGGGCATCGCATCTCCCGTGCAAGCATCTGCTCCTCTGCCGCCCTCGACGTCCAAACGCTCCAACAGAGCCGCCCTCCGAGACTTCTACAAGCTCCGCGCGCCGAGAATCGAGATCGCAGGCTCGGAAGTCCCCTCCAGCGACCTAGATCACCCAGATTTCAACGCAGGCGAATACGTCGCCCGCGTGGTGGGCAACAGTGGTCTCGAAGACCTGCTGCGGCTGTACACGCAGGTAGTCGGGGAAGTGCGCGCCCTGGATGCTGAGAAGAAGGCGCTCGTGTATGATAATTACAGTAAACTAATTACGGCGACGGAAACAATTCGCAAGGTGAGTCGACGACGTTAAAGCCAGAACACAGTGGCCATCTTGACTACCTCCCGAACATGGATGAAGAAGAAGAATACTGATGATGATGATGATGATGATGGGAATTTGCTCCAGATGCGCGCAAACATGGACCCGTTGAACCCAATGGCATCTACGCTCGATCCCGCCATTGCCCAGATCTATTCGCAGGCGTCGTCGATACGAGAAAAGCTTCGCGAGTCGGTGCCAGCACCGGATTCAGAGAAAGGGATGAAGAGGGAGGCCGAGTTACGGCGACGGAGGACACGCCAACTGGCTGTGGAAGTGCTGGCCACACCTCAGCGGTTAAGGGATCTCGTTAAGGACGGTAAAATGCAAGAGGCCAAGAGACAATGGGAGATGCCGAAACGTTTATTAGTCGCGTGGCTGGAAAGGGGAATAGGTGGCGACGACGTTCAGGCGTTGATTGATGAGGGGGATGCCGTCTTCACACCCAAGAGCGTGCAGACGCAGAATCATTCGCAACAGCAGTCACGGAGACTATCAAGGGATAGCCGGTGACATATCGATACAAACATGCCAGTCATTTGAGACAGTTCTTTTTTTTTTTTGCTGTTTCTTCTTCATCGTAGTTGCTTCGTCGTAGTAACTTCGCCTTCTTCGCTCGTGTTACTCCTGACTTTTATGGACGCACTTCATATCCACCTCGTCACTTTTTTCTACTTTGCAAAGTACAACACATGCAATGCCCACCTGTAACTTTAGTCCAGCTCACCAATATCGCAAATAGTAAACGGGTCTTTATCGAATTGACTTAGCAAGACTTCAGCCTCGGGCACAATTGCCTTGAGCTCCTTCTCCAGTCTCGGACCAAGGACCTTGTGCAAATATCCCCTCTCCGAATTGCTGTGGAAAACCTGCACCAGCGTCCTTCCCTGCTGAATAGCCCGCAGTGCCGAATGATGACTTGCTTCCCCCGTGACCAACAGGTCCACGTCGGCCTTTTTCAAAACGTCATACCCGCTGCCAGCGCAGACGCCAAAGCTCCGAACAAGTGTTGTTCTGATCTCGGCGCCTACAGGGCTTGCTATCATGATGTGCTTGAGCCCACCTAGCTCTGCTGCTAGACGTTGGAGGATCTCTGCCAAAGAGACGAGGTTTTCGAACTTGCCCAGCGCTCCGTAGCCAGCAGGAGAGTGCGACTCTGGCGCCGTGGAGCAAGGGATAGCGACAGAGCGTTTGTCAGAATGAGGCCCCGACACAATGTCTGCGAGCCAGGTATTAAGACCATGGGGCGCCGCATCAACAGCCGTGTGTGGGCAGTACACGGCTATCTCTGCTCGTGCCAATCGCAGCAGAGTTGCTTGCTGTGGATCATTATTGGTGATAGATTTGAGTCCAGAAAAAATAAAAGGGTCTGCGCTCCTGACAAGATTAACCAGGTTGACTGCTTTTTTGTCATGTTGAGGCAGAGGTGGCGGTCTACTTACGATAGCTGACGATGACACTTACTCTCTTTTAATAGCATCATCCGCAACTTGCCAGGTGAGATCGTTTGTGACAAGCACACGGGGTTGCTGGCCCTGTGCCTCGGAATTGCCAACCAGGAGACCGACGTTGTCCCAGGATCTGTCGGCAAGCTCTTCGGGATATCTTTGAGCCAGAAGAGTCAATTAACTTATCGTCTTTGCTATGAATAGATGATAGAGAGTAGTTTGGTGTGCGAAAGAAACGGGTTCATCTTCTCACAGCTTTTTCATTGAATCCACCACGAGCTGAGTGAACTTTGATGACTGCACCTGCCACGCTCCCCATGGTCCTTGAGTTTCCATAATGTAACGACCGCAAGAATACCTTTTCGAAGAAAAGAAAGGGAAATTGATGCGGAACAGCGGCACTGCGGAGGATGAGCGAGCACGGTGTGCTTTTCGTAATTGAGGAGTGGAAGAAGGCCAAGACTTGGATCCAGTGAAATGTTGAGGATTGGTGATCAAGCGGTAATGGAGCCTTGAAGCTGCCCTCATGTCAAGTTTTGCAGAAACCAGTGATTCAATTGGCGAATTGGTTGAGGCGTCGAAGTCGAAGTCGAAGTCGAAGTCTGAAGTGCAACCAGAAGTTTGGGGGTGGGATAATGCTTGTATTCCTTAGTCATCTATCTAGCCACTGCGTGCTTTATAATACTACTACTTTTGACTACCTAACAAGTTACAATAATCTTATTTCTTTTACTCTGTTACAGACTAGTCCCTAGACCACTACCTTTGGGCGTTAATATATTACTAATAAACTCAGGAAGCAAGAGCAATCTTCCTTCCTATAGTCCCCCTTTTATCCCTTATATAGCTTATTGTCAGGGAGAGCTCCTTGAAGCACTAGATGTGTGGATGCAGCCCGCGCATTAACTAGGATTAAACCCTCTATAAGATAATAGTAGAGATAATATATTAGAAGTACCTCTATAGACTAGTTATTACTATAGCGCACTATATACCTTTTAGGTATAAAAGTTAGGTACTATCTATATCTCTAATTAATTAAATTAAATATTTTCTATTATTTATACTAACCCCTACCTTAATAGTTATAAGCCTAGGAGGCTTTTATTACCCTTTTTAATTATTATTAAAGATATAAGCTTTATTAGATATTATTAATTAATACTTACTAATTATTAAGAGATAATTACCCTTTATTATTTTAATTAGTTAAAATACTTAACCTATGCTCTAATTAACTAGTATATTTCTCCTTTATAATATCTAAAGAAACTCTAAATATAGTATTATTATTAGAGAAGGACTAGATTAAATAGTATATATAAATTAAGAATTATATAGAATCCTATAGTATTTAGGAGTATATTAACCCTAATAAGGCTAAATTACTTAAAGAACCTATAATACCTATATACTTATAAAGGGATTAGAGACTAGAGGTTTTACTAAATAACCCTAATACTCTTAAGAATTAGAGAATTACTTATAAAAATATAAAGGATTAATTTAATTTTTAATATAAAGAATTATAATTTAACCTTATAAAGTATATAGCCTTATTAAAGTAAATACTAAAGATTAGGGAATATATTTATAAAACTCTATTAAAGAATATATAAGATTCTCTTAACTTTAATACTAAAGTTAAGAATAAAGAGTTAGTTTAATATTATACTTAAAGGATTCTTAAGCTTCTTTAGGATTAGTATAAGCTAAATATAAAGAAAATACTTATTCTTATAGAAATATACCTTAATAATTATTTATAAGCTAAAGGTACCTATAATTAGTATAAGTAAGCTATAATAATAAAGGTATTATAAAGGAATTATTAAGATCTTAAGACTTAATAAACTAAGGAGATAATACTATATAAGTTTATTATATCTCTTTAAAGTAAATTTAAATTATTCTAGAAGAAGTAAAATAATTTACTTAATAAAGAAAAGGATTATAGATTCCTAAAGGTAATTACTAAGTTTAAAAGAGATTATAAAGCTTTATAAAGCGTATTAAAGTTAGCTAATATCCTTATTACTAAGAGATTAAATAATTAAAGTAAATTAGAAAGAATAAGGTATCTTTACTCTAGGTATTATACTAAAGAAGCTTTAAAATAGTAGGAATTATATAATTTATTTAAGGCTATATATAAGCTAGAGGCTACTCTAAAGGACTAGGAAGTTAGGAAGAACTTTAAAAATAATATTAAAAAGTATCTAAAGAAAAATCTATAAGAAAAGTCTAAGGTAATAAGTTAGAAACTAGAGAAAAAGAGTAGTAATATCTTTATACCTTTATAGAATCTAACTAATAACTTAATAGTAATTACCCTAGGTAATAAGACTATAAATATATTATTATTTATATACTCTAAGTAAGATTAATAGTTAAAGAAAGCTATAAATTTAACTACTAATACTATAGAAAGCATAGAGTTAAAGTAAAATATAGTCCTATATAACTCTAGAGTAAATATTTATATTTTTAATAATATTTACTAGTTTAATTAATCTAAATTTAATAAGACTATTATAATAAAGGTTAGGGCTAGAGGTATAATATATATAGCTTTAGGTTAAGGTCTTATATATATATCTATTATAAACCCTATATTATAAAGTATAAGGATAATTATATTAGAGACTATACTATTTATTCCTAAATTCTATATTAATCTAGTATTAGTAATAATCCTAATAAAAGTAAGGATTTATTAGAATTAAAAGAAGGGATTTCTTTATAAAGGGAACTATCCTATAGTAAGAATTTATAATATTAATAAGCTTTATATATTATTAAGGCTATTAGATAATCTAAGAGAAGCTTATACTATAATAAGCTAATTACTAAAGCTACCTATAAAGGGAGATATAGAGCTTTAGTATTAATAATATAGTTATTTAGATATAAAGGCTTTTATAGAACTTATAAATATAACTTTAGGTATTAAATTAATTAGACCTAAGCTTATAAAATATAAGATATATACTATAAGTAAAGCTAAGTAATAGAGATTATAGGTTATACCTAAAGGACTTCCTTAAGGATTAGGTTATAGGTTATTAGTTAATTTAGATTACTATAACTCTCCTTATTAGAATAGTAATAGGTATTAGTATATATTTATATACCTTATAACCTTAATATATTTCTTTTACTTATTTAAGACTAAAGATAGTATTTATAATAGCTTCTATATAATAATAGGCTTTCTAAGCACTTAATTTAGTATTTAACTATAATTTTTATATAGTAATATTAAAAAAGCCCTCTTTATAGAGAATATAAAAGATAAGATAGCCTTTACTAGTATTATAGTATATAATTTAGCTCCCTTAATACCTAGTTAGAATAGTAAGGCAAAGAGATCTAGGGGGTAGTTAAGTAGAAAGCTTATATATTAAGCCTTAAGGCTTAGTTTCTATTAGAACTTAATAATAAGGTGTTTAACACTATAGTTTATCTCCTAAATTAAATACCTTTTAAGTATTATAGGAATTAGATTACACTATATAAACTTTAGTAGAATTAGGCTAGGAAAACTATCCTTACCTATTTATAAATAGTAGAGATCTAAAAACCCTTAATTGCTTATCTTTATGCTTATTGTCAAGGTAGGGGTCGGTGTAGATGATAGAAAACGTTCGATTTAATCAATCAGAGGTGCAGACGGCACCCGACTTTTGTACCTAAAAGGTACACAGTGCGCTATAGTAATAACTAGTCTATAGAGATACTTCTAATACATTATCTCCACTATTATCTTACAGAGGGTTTAATCCTAGTTAATACGCGGGCTATATCTATATATCTAGTGCTTTAAGGAGCTCTCCCTAACACACCCCCTAGCTAAGATATCTATTAAAGCTAGAGTTAATAAGCATAGGAAGAGATTATAATAAATTCCTAGTATTATAATTATATAGGAATCTCCTATAAGCTAATCTAGTAATAGAAATCCCTATATATTTAGCTTAATAGAGGCTTTATAAAGCTATTTATAGGTATCTTAGAGGTCTTTAACTAATTTATCTTAATATTACCTAGGGTATATTACTCTTAAATTCATATTTAATTTATATTAAGATACTTAAGGCTAGTTTAAAGCCTTCCTTCCTTATACTCTATAATATAGATTATTTACTTATTATTACACTAGATAATTAATAGTAGTAGTATATAGACCTTAATATTATAAAGTAGCCTTCTAAGAGATATACACTCTTTTATACTATAATTTAAGGTAAAGAGCTTTGCTTCTATACTTAAGGTTATTATATAATATTACTTACTAGACTTCTAATTAATTATAGCACTATATATAATAAAGACATAACCTTATATTAATTTATATATATTAGGGTTATTACTAAGGGAAGCATTAGTGCTAGAAAATAATGTATTAAAGCTATTTACTCCTAAGTATTAGATATATAGCTTCTTTATATTCTAGGCATATAAAATTACTCCTTTTATAAACTTAATATACTTTACTAAAGGGTTTATTATAAAAGAGGCAAGTTTTAATACTATAAAGGCTATATTAGGCCTTCTAATAATACATAGATATACTAAAAAGCTAATAACTACTCTATAGTAATTAATCTCTTTATTAGTAGCTTTGCTAGTGTTAGTAAGGATTATAGCTATAGAGAGAGGAGTAAAGATTAAGCTCTTTAAATTACTATTAATAACATTAGGGATAAATTTCTAAGCGATCTTTTAAATATATAATTCCTATAATAACTATATCTCTTTAGTATTATAATTCCTAATAATTTTAATGCCTAGGAACTACTTTAGGTTACCTTAGTCTTTAATATCTAAACTATTTATTAATTATTTATAAAGCTCTTTAAATTCTGCTTTAAATCTATTAGGATATATTACTATAATATTATTTATATAGAAAAACAGGATAAAACTGTCTTTTATAAAGATATATAGGTCTTCTTTTCCTTAGATAAAGCCTATCTTTAATAGGAATTATATTAGATATAGGAACCATTATTAAGGAGCTTCTCTTAGTCTGTATAATACTTATATTATCTTCTAGAGATAATCTCTTATATTTATACCTTTTAGAGGTTTATAAAAGATAGGTTCTTTAAGTTTTATATATAGGAAAGCATTCTAAATATTATATTAATAAGTATTAAGATTATTAGTATAATAAACTATAAGTAGTATATATAGAGATTATAAAGTAAGCATAGCTATATAGTTATTAAGGTTATCTTTTAGTTATTAATTGCCTTATATAACTATTCTAGCTTTAAACTCTATAACTATGCCTTTTTTATTAGTTTTATATTTAAAAACCTAGCTAAGGTTAATAATCTCCTTATAGTATTCTAGATTAAATAATTTATCTAGTATATCCTCCTAGTAGTTTAAGGATAGAAGCTTTAAAAGCTTCTTTATAATTACTTCCTTCTAGTAGTTATAATAGGCTAAGGCTATAGCTTAATAATAATAGGTAGGTTCTAGGGGCATATCTTTAATATATAAACTATATTAAGTGCCTTAGAATACTATTAAAAAAGTAGAAGAAAACTATGCTTACTTAGCTTTCCTTAATTCCTTTCTTTAGCGTTTTCTAGTTATAATATTATCTAAATTAATACTATTATTATAGGGATAATAATTCTCTACTACCTTACTGCCTTTAGTAGTAATTTTACTAGTATCTATAGTAGTATCTATATATTTAGATATTACTTTATATATAAATTTATTAATTTTATAAAATAGCGCATTATTACCTAGTATCTAAATCTCTATATTCTCTATAGTAACTAGTGCCTTATAAGAAAAGTTAGGAGGGGTTAAAAGTGCACTAATATAGTTACCTTCTTGCCCTAATACTTAAGGTAGTGTTTTTGCTTTAAACTACTTATTTTCCTATTCTATAGTTAATAGTAAAAAGGCTTAATTATCCTCTTTAAGTTTTATTCTAATAAGGTCTTAGCTAATTTCTTCTTTAATATCTTTAGCCTTAAGCTCTTTAAGTAGTATAATTATTAATATCTTCTCCTTTTAAGCTAATTCTAGCTCTTTTTCCTATTTAAAGAAGGAGTTCTTATTAAATTAAATATATACTAATATAATAACCTTTTAATTACGTAATATAGGCACCTAGATAATATACTAGGATTTGCCTCTATAACTAATAAGGTAACTAATATAAGCTTTCTACTCTAATTAAGGGATTACGTTATATAATTTAACATGCTCTAGAGCCTTTATTATTATTAGAAACGCTTTATATCTATAAGCGTAAAAATAAGTAATTAAGGGTTTTTAGATCTCTACTATCTATAAATAGGTAGGGATGGTTTTCCTAGCCTAATTCCACTAAAGTTTATATAGTATAATCTAATTTCTATAATGCTTAAAAGGTATTTAATTTAGAAGATAAACTATAGTATTAAATACCTTATTATTAAGTTCTAATAAAAACTAAGCCTTAAGGCTTAATATATAAGCTTTTTGCTTAACTACCCCCTAGATCTCTTTGCCTTACTATTCTAGCTAGGTATTAAGGGAGCTAAATTATAGACTATAATGCTAGTAAAGGCTATCTTATCTTTTATATTCTCTATAAAGAGGGCTTTTTTAATATTACTATATAAAAACTATAGTTAAATACTAAATTAAGTGCTTAGAAAGCCTATTATTATATAAAAGCTATTATAAATACTATCTTTAGTCTTAAATAAGTAAAAGAAATACATTAAGGTTATAAGGCATATAAATATACACTAATACCTATTACTATTCTAATAAGGAGAGTTATAGTAATCTAGATTAACTAATAACTTATAACCTAGTCTTAAGAAAGTCCTTTAAGTGTAACCTATAATCTCTATTACTTAGCTTTACCTATAGCATATATCTTATATTATATAAGCTTAGGTCTAATTAATTTAATGCCTAAAGTTATATTTATAAGTTTTATAAAAGCCTTTATACCTAGATAACTATATTATTAATACTAAAGCTTTATATCTCCCTTTATAGGTAGCTTTAGTAGTTAGCTTATTATAGCGTAAGCTTCTCTTAGATTATCTAATAGCCTTAATAATATATAAAGCTTATTAATATTATAAATTCTTACTATAGGATAGTTCTCTTTATAAAGAAATCCCTTCTTCTAATTCTAATAAATCCCTACTTTTATTAGGATTATTACTAATACTAGATTAATATAGAATTTAGGAATAAATAGTATAGTCTCTAATATAATTATCCTTACGCTTTATAATATAAGGTTTATAATAGATATATATATAGGCCCTTAACCTAAAGCTATATATATTATACCTCTAGCCCTAACCTCTATTATAATAGTCTTATTAAATTTAGATTAATTAAACTAGTAAATATTATTAAAGATATAAATATTTACTCTAGAGTTATATAGGACTATATTCTACCTTAACTCTATGCTTTCTATAGCATTAGTAGTTAAATTTATAGCTTCCTTTAACTATTAACTTTACTTAAAGTATATAAATAATAATATATTTATAGTCTTATTACCTAGGGTAATTATAATTAATTTATTAGTTAGATTCTATAAAGGTATAAAGATATTACTACTCTTTTTCTTTAGTTTCTAACTTATTACCTTAGACTTTTCTTATAGATTTTCCTTTAGATACTTTTTAATATTATCTTTAGAGTTCTTCCTAACTTCCTAGTCCTTTAGAGTAGCCTCTAGCTTATATATAGCCTTAAATAAATTATATAATTCCTACTACTTTAAAGCTTCTTTAGTATAATACCTAGAGTAAGGGTACCTTATTCTTTCTAATTTACTTTAACTATTTAATCTCTTAGTAATAAGGGCATTAGCTAACTTTAATACGCTTTATAGAGCTTTATAATCTCTTTTAAACTTAGTAACTACCTTAAGGAATCTATAATCCTCTCCTTTATTAAATAGATTATTTTACTTTTTCTAGAATAATTTAAATTTACTTTAAAGAGATATAATAAACTTATATAGTATTATCTCCTTAGTCTATTAAGTCTTAAGATCTTAATAATTTCTCTATAATACCTTTATTATTATAGCTTACTTATACTAATTATAGGTACCTTTAGCTTATAAATAATTATTAAGGCATATTTCTATAAGAATAAGTATTTTCTTTATATTTAGCTTATACTAATCCTAAAGAAGCTTAAGAATCCTTTAAGTATAATATTAAACTAACTCTCTATTCTTAACTTTAGTATTAAAGTTAAGAAAATCTTATATATTCTTTAATAAAGTCTTATAGATATATTCCCTAATCTTTAGTATTTACTTTAATAAAGCTATATACTTTATAAGGTTAAATTATAATTCTTTATATTAAAAATTAAATTAATCCTTTATATCTTTATAAGTAATTCTCTAATTCTTAAGAGTATTAGGGTTATTTAGTAAGACCTTTAGTCTCTAATTCCTTTATAAGTATATAGGTATTATAAGTTCTTTAAGTAATTTAGCCTTATTAGGGTTAATATACTTCTAAATACTATAGGATTTTATATAATTCTTAATTTATATATACTATTTAATCTAGTCCTTCTCTAATAATAACACTATATTTAGAGTTTCTTTAGATATTATAAAGGAGAAATATACTAGTTAATTAGAGTATAAGTTAAGTGTTTTAACTAATCAGAATAATAAAGGGTAATTATCTCTTAATAATTAGTAAGCATTAATTAATAATATCTAATAGAGCTTATATCTTTAATAATAATTAAAAAGGCAATAAAAGCCTCCTAGGCTTATAACTATTAAGGTAGGGGTTAGTGTAAATAATAGAAAACGTTTAATTTAATTAATTAGAGGTATAAATAGTACCTAACTTTTATACCTAAAAGGTACATAGTGTGCTATAGTAATAACTAGTCTACGGAGATACTTCTAATACATTGTCTCCACCGTTGTCTTACAGAGGGTTTAATCCTAGTTAATGCGCGGGCTGCATCCACACATCTAGTGCTTCAAGGAGCTCTCCCTGACACTTATAGATATAAAGCGTTTCTAATAATAATAAAGGCTTTAGAGCATATTAAATCGCATAATGCAATCCCTTAATTAGAGTAAAAAGCTTATATTAGTTACCTTATTAGTTATAGAGGCAAATCCTAGTATATTATCTAGGTACTTATGTTACGTAATTAGAAGGTTATTATATTAGTATGTGTTTAATTTAATAAGAACTCCTTCTTTAAATAGGAAGAAAAGCTAGAATTAGCTTAAAAGGAGAAGATATTAATAATTACACTACTTAAAAAGCTTAAGGCTAAAGATATTAATAATTACACTACTTAAAAAGCTTAAGGCTAAAGATATTAAAGAAGAAATTAGCTAAGACCTTATTAGAATAGAACTTAAAGAGAATAATTAAGCCTTTTTACTATTAACTATAGAATAGGAAAATAAGTAGTTTAAAGTAAAAACACTACCTTAAGTATTAGGGTAAGAAGGTAACTATATTAGTATACTTTTAACCCCTCCTAACTCTTCTTATAAGGCACTAGTTACTATAGAGAATATAGAGATCTTAATACTAGGTAATAATGCGCTATTTTATAAAATTAATAAATTTATATATAAGGTAATATCTAAATATATAGATACTACTATAAATACTAGTAAAATTACTACTAAAGGCAGTAAGGTAGTAGAGAATTATTATCCCTATAATAATAGCATTAATCTAGATAATATTATAACTAGAAAACACTAAAGAAAGGAATTAAGGAAAGCTAAGTAAGTATAGTTTTCTTTTACTTTTTTAATAGTATTCTAAGGTACTTAATATAGTTTATATATTAAAGATATGCCCCTAGAACCTACCTATTATTATTAAGCTATAGCCTTAGCCTATTATAACCACTAGAAGGAAGTAATTATAAAGAAGCTTTTAAAGCTTCTATCCTTAAACTACTAGGAGAATATACTAGATAAATTATTTAATTTAGAATACTATAAGGAGATTATTAACCTTAGCTAGGTTTTTAAATATAAAACTAATAAAAAAGGCATAGTTATAGAGTTTAAAGCTAGAATAGTTATATAAGGTAATTAATAACTAAAAGATAACCTTAATAACTATATAGCTATGCTTACTTTATAATCTCTATATATACTACTTATAGTTTATTATACTAATAATCTTAATACTTATTAATATAATATTTAGAATACCTTCCTATATATAAAACTTAAAGAACCTATCTTTTATAAACCTCTAGAAGGTATAAATATAAGAGGTTATCTCTAGAAAATAATATAAGTATTATATAGGCTAAGAGAAGCTCCTTAATAATAGTTTCTATATCTAATATAATTCCTATTAAAAATAGGCTTTATCTAAGGAAAAGAAGACTTATATATCTTTATAAAAGATAGTTTTATCCTATTTTTCTATATAGATAATATTATAGTAATATATCCTAATAGATTTAAAGTAAAATTTAAAGAGCTTTATAAATAATTAATAAATAATCTAGATATTAAAGACTAAGGTAACCTAAAGTAATTCCTAGGCATTAAAATTATTAGGAATTATAATACTAAAGAGATATAGTTATTATAGGAATTATATATTTAAAAGATTACTTAGAAATTTATCCCTAATATTATTAATAGTAATTTAAAGAGCTTAATCTCTACTTCTCTCCCTATAGCTATAATTCTTACTAATACTAGTAAAGCTACTAATAAAGAGATTAATTACTATAGAGTAATTATTAGCTCTTTAGTATATCTATATATTATTAGAAGGCCTAATATAGCCTTTATAGTATTAAAACTTATCTCTTTTATAATAAACCCTTTAGTAAAGCATATTAAGTTTATAAAAGGAGCGATTTTATATACCTAAAATATAAAGAAGCTATATATCTAATACTTAGGAGTAAATAGCTTTAATATATTATTTTCTAGCACTAATACTTCCCTTAGTAATAACCCTAATATATATAAATTAATATAAGGTTATATCTTTATTATATATAGCACTATAATTAATTAGAAGTCTAGTAAGTAATATTATATAATAACCTTAAGTATAGAAATAAAGCTCTTTACCTTAAATTATAGTATAAAAAAGTGTATATCCCTTAGAAGGCTACTTTATAATATTAAGGTTTATATATTACTACTATTAATTATCTAGTATAATAATAAGTAAATAATCTATATTATAGAGTATAAGGAAGGAAGGCTTTAAACTAGCCTTAAGTATCTTAATATAAATTAAATATAGATTTAAGAGTAATATACCCTAGGTAATATTAAGGTAAATTAGTTAAAGACCTCTAAGATACTTATAGATAGCTTTATAAAGCCTCTATTAAGCTAAATATATAGGGATTTCTATTACTAGATTAGCTTATAGGAGATTCCTATATAATTATAATACTAGGAATTTATTATAATCTCTTCCTACACTTATTAACTCTAGCTTTAATAGATATCTTAGCTAGGGGGTGTGTTAGGGAGAGCTCCTTAAAGCACTAGATATGTGAATATAGCCCGCGTATTAACTAGGATTAAACCCTCTATAAGATAATAGTAGAGATAATATATTAGAAGTACCTCTATAGACTAGTTATTACTATAGCGCACTATGTACCTTTTAGGTACAAAAGTTAGGTGCCGTCTGCACCTCTGATTGATCAAATTAAACGTTTTCTATCATCTACACCGACCCCTACCTTGACACTTATATAATGCAAGGCGCGCGCGGCTGTGGGTGGATTCCCTGGCACAAGATGTCTCTGACGTTACTCCGTACACCCTATAATTGCTTAAGACCTCTCGCTGCTACTCCGTACATACCTGCGTTACGTCACTGTCCGGTGAACATCATCCGCATCCCACCATCGTCGCTCTTTTCACCCGGCCCTTTTCTTTCCCCTACACCACAGTCTGACCCGTCGGTCCTTCTGCTCGCCAGATCGCCCTGATCAGAAGACATGTCCCAGATTACCGATGCCTCGATTCGCGAGGCAATTACGCAGCGCCTCCAAGCTATCCACGTCGAAGTCACCGACATGTCAGGTACGCAGCCATAACTCTCTCGTTGCTGTATACTATTCCCATGGTCATGACATGGAGAGTCCGTCGAATACGCAAAGTCGGATGAGATGCATGAAACAATGGAAACTGATGTCTTCCGCTCGAATCCCAGGTGGCTGCGGCCAAGCGTTCACATGTCTCATCGTCTCTTCCCAATTCCAAGGCCTCAACTCTCTTAAACGCCATCGCTTGACCAACGCCGCTCTGAAAGAGGAAATTGCCGCCATTCACGCATGGACAGCCAAGTGTCAAACGCCGGATGAGTGGGGGCGGGACAAGAGCAAGTCTGGCCCATCAATGGACGGGACGGTCGGGGGACAGGTCGAGGGTACAAGCGCATAATAGTGTCGATCGCAGAGCGATGAAAAAAAGCTGGCACGGAAAATGGGCAGAGTTTCTTGTTGGATGATGGATGATGGCAGGCGGCTGAAGGGAAATAATGTCACTGCAAAAATCGGCGTTAATGATATTGGCACATACGTGATGGCAATTTTAGAACTCAAATGGCTTGTTTTACCTTGGACCTTTGGTATGTGCAGGATAAGATGGCAGATGGGAATGTAATCAACAAAACCGGTGACAAAGTGGCTCTTCCAAAATGCTGCGAGCTTTTTCTTTCTTCATTTGAGAGGCCACAGTAGTCTATTAAGGGATGCCTAATGTTTTCAAAACCACTTCCACCCGGGTTTTTTTTATGTATTTGGTTTAGCATCTTACAACAAACCCAACAAGTCTTCATTGTCCTTCTGCTGTGTCTGGCTCGGTGTCTGCGTATTGCCACCTTGTGCATTATTAAGCTGCATGGCTGCAGGCAGTGGCTGGCTGGAGTTGCTGCTGCTACCAAAGTTCAACCCATCAAATCCGCCCATCAAATCGCTCATCCCGTTGCCGGGGCCTGCCGTCGCGGCTACGCCTGCATTATAGCTTGCGCCAGCTGGAGGGGCGTCAAACATGCTCATCATGTCGGCCATACCACCTGAAGGTGCTCCACCAGCTGGACTAGCCATTCGGTCTGGTGTTGCCGTGGCGCTCTGTTGCTCACGGGACGCAGGAGCAGCCCCGTCAAAGTCGATATCAAGCAGGTTTTCAATGTTGTTCTGCGATGAACTTCCGCCGCTGCCATTGGCAGCAGCCACAGAGGCAGCAATCGGGTTCTCGGCGGCATTTTGCCGTTGCTCTTGGATAGCTGCTCTCTGGATCTCGTCGGCCCCGAAACGGCCCTTTCCAACGAAGGACTCCGGGGGCTTGTGGTATACTGATGCCAAAGTAGATAATTCGGAGAGTAGTTGCTCCAGCAACGCAGATGGCAAGCTGGTCATGGTAGTCGAGATCATTGGTTTCTGTGAGAGAACAATGTTCTAGGGGCTCGAAGTCAGTAACAGTCCTGCCAATTTGGTCAACCTGCTGCGCGCGAGATATCTTACCTTGGCAACATCCAAGTCACCAGACAGCAAACGCCAATAGACATATGCTCTGTCACGAATATCCGGGTTATCATTCTCGGCGGTGGCCGCCTGCAAAACCTTTTGAACCAGTCCTTGTGTATTTCCCGGCTTCTTGAGAAAGAGCTTCACAACTGCAGTCAGTATTTGTAGTTGGGTCTAGGAGGGCGTTAGTTTCGATTGCATATATCGCCACGAATAGGTGCTGCCCCATGGTGCTTACCTGGGTGAACTCTTCCATGAATCCATCCACAAAGCTCTCCAAAATCTGGTCTGCATTGCTGATCTTCTCTGCGTATTCTCCAACAATCCAGATGAGGGCTCCTCTGGCATTCGGTTCATCTAGCTCATCAATGTACTCGCACAACGTCGGAATCACGCCTTCGTAGCCGGGATATTTGCGCAGGATATCCTTGACAACGACGATAACCTCTTGCACCACGTAGTTAACCTTGGTAGCAATGAGGTCCTCCAGCGCTTGTACACACTTGGCACTCGCGTTTTCGATCTTGATCGCTACTTGACCAATAGCCTTGACGGCTCGGCGTACAAAGTCCATGTCAACCTCCAAGGCGTATTCTTTTAACTCGGCCAACAACTGCTCATAATTCTTCTCATTTGCTATCCGTACCATGATCTCGAGCTTCTGAAGCTTGACGTACGGTGGGTCGTTGTATTTGCAGAAGAAAACGCGCAGCTCCTTGCTGAGAATATCCGGCTTGGCTTGGAGTAGCAGATCGATGTTGCGCAAGGCAACATACTGAACTTCGGGAGCAGAGGCTACCAAAGTCACTATGAGAGAGAGATTGTCAGCATGGCTCTATGGCTCTATGGCATCACTTCAGCAACTTATACACATACCAAGAGGGGTGCCATCTTTTTAAGCAGAGACCGAACCGTCTCCGGATTGACGGCCTGCATGTGAGTGAATACAACCTTGATGGCTGCGAGCACTACGGCAGGGTTTACGTGCTGAAACTGTGGTACGACGCGTTCGCAGATGTGTTCCGATTCTTTTATGTCTGTCGCAGGATAGTCGGCAAGAGTTGTCAAGACTGTGATTCTTCCCCACTCTGTGCATTCGTTTAGAGCCATCAAGAGCTTCTTCAAGATCGCTGGTGTGATGACAAGAGCCCTGGTTTCTGGTGCAGTTTCGCTAATTTCGGACAGTGCCTGAACAGAGTTTGCAACGACCATAGGGTTCGGGTCGCCAATCATTTCCTGCAGCGTTTCAATGAATCCGTTCTCAATGCACATGGAAGAGTTGAGGTCGAACAGTTTAGCCACGCAAATGGCAGCTGTCTTTCGCACATACGGTGACTCGTCTCGTAGCGTCTTCCGTAACGGCTCCTCCATGTAATCAACCATCTTGTCTACTCGGATGCAACCCATCGTGCGAATGGCTAGAGCTCGCACGAGAGGATTTGGGTCCTCTGAATCTTGTACAAATGTATTCACAGCAAGAATGCAGAGATCGGGATGTGACTTGGCGTAGTTCCTGTAAGTAAGGTCAGCACAGCATCAGATTTATATAAGCTGGGAGGTTGCTGATCTCTTCTTCGAACTCCAAATAACACTTTATCTGTCGCAGGTCAAGCTGGACATTGAACATTGGAATATTAACGCACATTAAATAGAGGTAGACAAGCTTCTTCTGGTCTAGATCGGCGGTGGCAATATTCTTCAACACATCGGGGAACAGTGCAGAGACGTCTTTACCGAGAGTCATGGCCATGATTGTCTTCTGGATAGACTCCTTGCGCTCGTATGCGTACTGCGACACCAGACCAGCCCGTAACTCAAAGGTTTCACCTTTTCGGGGCACGGCGAAGGCGCCGCGAATGCGGTTCACCGCCATCGTCAATGTTTTCGAGGGGTCGTGAGGTGTTGGAAGGGGCAGGGAAGAGGCGGTATGGGGAAGACGATGGGTCGTGATGCCCCCGTGGCGACGTCGTTATTTCGTTAAAATGATTGACGGGATGGTCTAATGTCAGACATACAGTCGCGGGGCCTCGCGGATGGCCCCAATTTCGCCTCGTGCGGGCTTGTAGTCGGGAAGTCGACGACGAGGGCGAGTTGTGAGGGTGATGGACGAGTTTGTATTGCTTGAAGCTCCTTTGGCCTAGTGTCGTAGATGGGCCCAGCGTGGCCCAAAAGATCCCCGTACGTACTTGATGAAGCTTGGCCAGATAAAAATGTTCAGGCCACCCGTGTTTGCCAGTTCAATTGGTTGGCGCCTGTCAAAGGCACCGGTGCTCCACCCAGCGTATCGAGTGCGAGTCCCATTTTGTTACCATTGCTTCAACTGCGTCGATCCATTTTTGCAAAGCTGTTGATGCTTTAAATCACACAAACTATGGTCTGTCCACTGAACTATGCCTCTTCTTCTGGGCCAAGACTAATGGAAGTGTAGGCCAACTTTCCTAATTTAAGGAGACTCTTCATCGAAGCGCGGACAGATGATGAAGAAAGAGACGTGTCCAGGAGAGCTGTATGTACATATTTGTGTGATTCTCGACTCATCGCTTTGGCGACTGACTTAAGACTCAGTTCTACAATGCTGTCTTATTTATGGGCTCGGTGGCAGTATTCAGCTTAATTGCGCAAAAGCTCAACGCTGGCAAATGATGAGTACTGAATCGTATATGCAATATTCCAAGTTTCTCTCGAGTCGGTTGAGATGCGCCTTGATATTCCGCACCATTGCCAACAAACGCCTCGTCGTCTCATCTAATACACATGCAATCTATGTTGGAACATCTAATCTACATCCTCATCCACAGCGTCATCCTGGAACCCATCTTTCTTTGCATCTTTCCCTTTAGCTGTCGCCACTTTAGCTTCCTGTTTCCTCCAAAGCCCTGCTAAGAAGTGATTGGTGCTCGCTTCTTCCAGACTCTTGTCGTCCCGCTTCTTCAGGAACCGCGGAAATCTTAAACTGAGTCCTCGCTCATCACTGACTAGACCTAACGCGGCAGTGTATGTCGGGCTCAGGGTAATGTCGGCAAATGCCATCTCCCAAACCTCCTGAGGTTCAAACCAAACATCGGGAAGAGGTCCAGGGTACTCGACAAAACTCGGTTTTTGTACTCTTGTATTTTTGCACTCTCCACTGTCCTCGCCATCGTCATAGAACTGCTTCGTTGCTTTGTAAAAAGCATCCGTGAAGCCGGAGATGCATTTGCATACTGCTTCGAGCAAGCCCGTCTCCTCATTGCGGACGGCCAAGAGCACAGGGGACCACCATTTCGCCTTTCGGCCCTGACCGTGCCATCCAGCAATGGGAATGAGGTCGAGCGTATCAAAGCTAGAGTTGTAGTCCTTCTTGACCTTCAGCCAGGAGTCCAGTCGCTTGTCGGGTTCATATGTTGCCAGAAGAGGTTTACGTCGAGACCCCATTTCCTTATCATTCCCTTCTCCTCCTCTATTTCTGCTCTTCGTTTTTGCTTTACTTTTTTGGTGTGGATAACTTCTCGATCACCTGCACCTCTTGACCGTTTGCATCCCCAGTATACGGTACATCCACGAGGTTATCCAAAATCTTGACCATGATTCCTTCGCATTTATTTTCAGTGGCGGCTTTGAAGAAGTCCAATACAGCCTCAGAGTCGTTAGACGTGGCATCAAGGCCTTTTACCCAGGTGAAGTGATGTGGCACTTCTGTAAAAAGCGATTTGAGCAACTCTCTTCGCTCTCTAAGTGGTCGGTCGAGAAGCGGCTGTTCGTTGAGGTACATTAGATCAAAAGCAAATAAGCAAACGTCAACTTTAATGCTCCCAATATCAACGTCTTTTCTAGCACGGTTTGTCAGCGTCTGGAAGTTTTTGATCTCACCGCTGCCACGGTCCACTGCTACCACTTCTCCCTCCATAATGAAGCTGCTCACGCCTTCACCTCTAATTTTGGGTACTAATTGGACAAGGTCGGGGTACTTGTCCGTCATCAATTCGAGATGCCGTGAAAAGATGGACACCTTTCCCTGCGCATCACAATGAACCTGAGCCCGCTGCCCATCGTACTTGTACTCGCAAGCAAAGTCTCTTCCTTGAAGTTTACTCAACATTTCTGACAAGTCTCTCGTGATACTGCCCAACATGGGGCGAAGCGGTACGTGTAATACCAAGCCACAACGCACCAACAGCTCACTCGTTATCCCAATTTCCAATAGAACTGGAATCAAATCGTTGTAGTCGGGTCGCCTGGCGAAACAAGCCTTCACAATCTCTTCTGATTTACCCCAAATCACGGCTAATTCGTCCTTTCTCAGCTTGGATAATTCAGAACTCTGCTCGATAACGGCAGTTGAATCAGGAGGTCGCGAAAGCAGGAATGCTCTCGACAGAGCAATAAGCATCGTCGTCTTGACGGCCCCAATCCTGAGCTAATGTAGTATATGAGCATTTCTGGACCATATTTGAGTATGAAGCTGAATTTTTAAGACGACTTACATGCTGGCACAGAGTTCGCACGAGGAAACGACTTTCCTCGCCACCTCTGGCATCTTGTAAAAGCCGATCGACTATGCGCTGTTTCACCTCGGCGCTGCCTTGTCCTTGAGTATTGGCAATTTTGACGAGCGATTGATAGACCCCTTTGATGGTAAGCGGCTTCGGCTTTCTCAAAGTGAAACTTTGCTTTTTCTTTGCCTCAAATGCAACATCTCCAGCATCGCCACACTTGTCATATATAGCCTTGAGAGACCTGTTGTCCAGACCACAGACTTGTTTAAGGGCTTTTGAAATTGCAGATCCTCCAAGGCCTAGCTCTAATGAAACATATGCCGGCGAAATTGAATTGGTCGCCAGCCACACCTGACCATTTTGATTAATACTGGATACGCCTTAGTTCAACTAGACTCACTTACAGCAGGCAAAAGGCTTGATGGATCGCCCTCTATCAAAAGTCGCAAACAGTTGACAAGAGTATCAACTATCTTGATCCGGCTGGTGGTGGCGCTAACAAGAACAAAGCATCTGGTTAGCAGAGCGTAAGACGCGTTGCCGCCTTCAGCTTCCCAATGTTGCTTCAACGAGTCCGTGTATTTTGAAGGTTCAAACACTAGAGGAGACCTATCCATTGGTATTGAAGATGTCAAGCAATCTTCAGCCATACCAGTGGACTGCAGTGTGAGCGTAGAGCTCAGTGTGTTACTTGGTTTCTCTTCCATCGTCGAAGCAGGAGGTTCTGGTTGAGGTTGGGCGTCAGGGCTTTTGGATTCAACATAGGTATTTTGCATAGATTGCGGGATTTCAGGCGGCTGGTTATCATTGTGACTGCCATTCGCGACCTCCTGGTCCCATTCGGCTTGTAGCTTGCGAGCCAACTCCTCATCCGTCAATTCGGAAGATGGTACATTAGAGCATCCATTCGACGCTGATGGCAGAGCCTGTCCATCATTTTGTCTTTGTTTTGCGAAGAAAAATTCCAGGCTCTTTGATTGCACTCCATTTTGTTTTCCGTCATTGTTCGACTTTCTTTTCTTCGCGGGACTGGACATTATATGTTGGTATACAGCATCCGAAACCCGGCTTCAAGAGGGCAGTGTTCGACCCGATTGAACAAGGCACTGATTGAGTTAGGATGCTTCCTATATCAAACCAGACCTCTCATCATTTCGTGTTGACTATGCACACTCCTTTGAGTTTCTACTTTAGGCCTTAGTATTGAGCGCCGGAAGGTACATATGCACATGCCAATGTATGACGCTTTTAGACGCGGGAGCTTTCCAAGGATTACATAATTCATTATTACCGGCGACGGAACATGGCAAGCCCCGCACCTCTTGAGCTAAGCCCCTTTGGAGCACACAAGCGACCTCCATCACACAAACCGTCGAAAACTTCCCTCTACCCCACCATCACGAACCTCGTTCCACGAGTACACCTCCTTCACCATTCACCCTCGAACACCGACAAAATGAACGGCGAAGACCCGCCTGAGCGGCCTGACTACATCACCAATATCATTAACGGCCTTGAGCGCTACAACCCTGAGGCTGTTGGTACCCTCGAGACTTATCTCCAGGAGCAATGCGAGGAAAAGTTTTGCGACTCCAATGCCAATCGAACGCTATTGAAGTTGTGAGTCGACCTTATTTTAATTCCATTGTCTTATTATTTAGCGTTGCGCATTCTATTGGTTTCTTGGCAGCTTGATGATGTTCTTTTGTCCACGTTTCCTATTGCCTGACAGCGACGAGGTCCAATCAACCTTGTGCGCCTGAAGTCAACTCATTAGCTTCATCCGACCCTGCCTCCCAAATTTAAATTACAAATAAACCGATGTTCTTCCTCGTTTAATTTCTTGAAGCATTTATGACTGACCAATTGTTTTTGTCCACAACTTTAGGTACCAGCTGAACCCCGATCGATTAAAGGATGAAGTTGTCACAAATATCCTCGTCAAGGCCATGGCCCTATTCCCCTCACCGCAGTTCTCCCTCGCCCTCCACCTCATTAATCCCTCCGCTGCCTCGACCGGCGAGCTCGCGGAGGCTCTTGCCAAATTACGCTCGCTCAACTCCCAGCTCGAGGGCTCCCAGTACGCTCAGTTCTGGGCCTCTGTTGACGGCGATGATTTGTGTGCCGACCTGATCGCCGATATTTCAGACTTTGAAGACACTGTTCGCCATACCATCGCCCGACTCGTCTCCCAGGCTTTTAGGGAGCTCAAGCTCTCCCATCTGCAGTCATGGCTCGGTATCAAAGAGGACGCCACACGCAAATTTGTCACGGAGGTCGCTGGTTGGACCGTCGATGGAGAAGGAAACATCAAGATCCCCTCTAACCCTGAAAACGAGGCAAAGAAGGCCGAGATTCGTGAGGATGTCAACGTCGAGCAGTTCTCAAGAGTTATTCGACGATCATGGGAAGAAGCTGTATGAAAATCGCAAGAATCGTCTTTTCCCAGTGACGACGACCGATTTTTTCATAACGAACTGAGAAGGAGTGGGAGAAGATCGACTTTATGGTTTATGATGGAAATCACAAGATGAGCCCATTGTCTGTGCGTGTGCAGAGAACAGGCCGGCATGAGGTATCATCAAAGGGAGGAAACTCTTCAAACGGGAATGAAATGGAGAAATGGAGAAACTTCCCATCAAGGCGTTTAATCGGACATCTTATTGAAATAGCGGTATTAAGATCTAGAGTCAGCATAGAACGCGGATGTATTAGGTCACCCCTTGATGTGCCGTCCGACTTGTCACGATTTGAGAGTGTAAGCGGCAAACTCATGGTCTTTACTTTACATGTCTATTCCATGGTATTTGTCTGTGATTGTCGTCTATTTCTGCTTCGTTAATTCCTCCCATTGTACTCCTGCCCATTCTTCCAGATACCCCGTTTCACCGTAAGTAACATATGTAGGCACACAGTTTTTCTCACAGACACATACGATAATAGTCCCCCATTCCATTCCCTCCAAGCTCATATCATCTGCTTCCAGCTCGGCAATAGCATTAGGCGTAAGCTGGACTTCGAACGTCCTCCTGCCGCCACAGTTTGGGCATCCCGGCATGGAGCCCTTGCTGAGCTTGTCACCAACGGCATCCGTCTTTGAGTACAGTAGCGGGGTGCCCCCGAACTCATACCGAATCACCTGATCCGGGTTCTGGGCTAGACGATCCGCAAATTTCTGGAATGTCGCATCCATGGATGACTCGAACGCTTCTTTGTCGAGGGCTGACACTGTCTCTGGCGCATCAGCATCCTCAATCTGTGCGTTCTCTGGGATCTTGGTTGGCGCTGGGTCAAGTGTCTCGTAATCAGCTTCAGAAATATACAGAGTTGGGTACGGTTTGGGCTGAGATGAGCTCTCTGGCCATGGTTCAACAGGTGGGAGGAGGTTCGTGGGCGTGGTGTTGAGAGAGAGCGTCTCTGCAAATGTCTTGCTCAACTCGGGAGAATCTTGTCGCTCAGCCTCGTGGGATCTGGCGGGGCTAGATGGATTCTTAGATGATGAAGCACTGAATGGGTTCGTGTTGCTGGAGAACGGATTTGCGCCCGCGAATGAAGCACCTCCACCGAGACCCTTTCCCCCAAATAGAGCATCGCCCAATCCCGGACCATCATTTTTCGTTTTGGTTTCCTCTTGTTTCGGCGCAGCTCCTACTTCTTGCGTTACCGCGAATCCTTCCTTTCCCCACACTCTCACGCCTCGAAGGGCCCTGATGCTACCAGTTTTGCGACGGCAAGATTCACGCTTGCAAGCGAATACATATAATCGACGATCGTATCCTGGAAATCTCTCTGGCAATTCGGCATTGAGTTGTAAGATGAGAGCCATCAGATCGTTGCAGGCTTTGCAACGAGCAAAGACTACAGACGGCGGCTTTTCAGCGTCTAGCCAATTCTTTTGGTCGTGAAAATGTCAGTTCAGTCGTAAACTGGGGAGGTGTTGAAGGCATCAACAAGCTTTTTGGTCGGGTAGGGCTAGAAAGCACGTACAGGTCTGCCGCCTAATTTGCTTATAGTCTCATCTTCGTCGTCCCTTGAAGCGTATCCCAGGAGAACATTAGTCTCCGTAAATTCTCCTTCTGAGGAATCTGAGTCGTATGAAGCCATGGCCTCGAGATTGTATGTTTCATTCGTGAGGTTGTCCTCCCAAGTTACTGGCACTCTAATGGTGGGGTTAACAAAAAAATTTGGGGGGAGGGGTGATACCCGACAGCAAAGGGAAATGATCTGCTGAGAACAACGCGGGGCTTAGTGCAGAATAATAAGCAGGGGAACACCAATTCAGTGTCGTAAATACGGACGCCAATGCTTTTTTTTTCGCGAACCGCTCAATTACCATTGTAATAATCATCTATGCCAGAAAACACATTATACAGTCCTCAAGGCAGGAAATTGACTGTTGAGTCCCATGAAACTTTTAATTCTACCAATCATCTGTCCTGGTATGAAATTTACATGTGGTCATCTGGGCCGTCCATTCCAGGTCCAGGTCCTGCTGCTCGTCCCATCTGTCGAGCCTTTAGCAATTCATCACACAACAAAAGATTCGATGCGATGCCGGAGCTGGAGGCTATGCAGTTTCTTAGCACACGGAAAGAATCAAATACACCTTCCAGCTCGGGGTCCATGGGCTCTCCAGTTTCCAAGTTCAGACCAACCACATCACCCTCGTTGAACTCGTCTTCCATCTTAGTTACTGAGAACCCAACATATTAGCATTAGTTCCCGCCACAATCAATACAAAATTCGAAATACTTACGAGCATCCTGAACATCATGTCCAGCATTGGCCGCCAGGGTCTTGGGAATGATGAGCAGGGCGTCAGCAAAGGCATCGACACCAAACTTGGCCTTGCCCTTAAAAGAGTTCTTGAACTTGTCGCTTTTGAGTTGTCTGGCACAGGCTACTTGGAAAGCTCCGGCGCCAGGAACGACGCTCTTGTCAACAATCATGTTGTAAACACTTCTCAAACCATCTCTGATCGCATCAGTTAATTGGGAGATGGTATGTTGGTTGGGTCCCTTGATCATGAGCGTCACAGACTTGGGATCCTTGACCTCTTCGACGAAGGTGTACTTCTCCTCGCCCAGCGTCTGCTCGTATACAAGGCCGGCCCAACCAAGAATATCAGCGGTCAGATCTTCGACGCTGTTTTGAGCGACACCACCGCATACCAACTGAAGTCGCTCCATGTTTCTCCGCTTGGCACGGCGAAGAGCGAGGATGCCATTCTTGGCCAGGACATCAAGAGACAGTGGATCAATGCCCTTCTGATTGATGATGACAAAGTTTTTCTTGCCATCAGTGCCGCAAAGCTCCTTCTTCAATTCAACAATTTTTTTAGCTTGGCGTCGATGAACCGGCGCTCGCTCTCTACCAGCTTGTCTCGCTGTTCAGCACTTGAGTAGAAAAGCTCGAGTTGACCTCCGTCTTCTCGTACTCTAGGCCAACGTTCATGGTCAGAATGTAGCAGTTTTCGAGTCTCTTGGGCATATCGGGATGGCGAGCACCATGGTCCAATGCAAGACCACGAATAAGCTGGGTATCGGCAGCGGTACGATGCTGCATCTTCATGATCTCAACCATGTGCAGATCGGGTTTAGCGGGAGCTTGGTAAATGGCGAGAACCGCATCGACAATGGCGGGCGTCAATTTCTTCGCTAATGTCGAGTTCAGTTTTGTGGTCAGAGAGGTGCGAGCGACATTGAGGAGAAGCTCTCGATCGACCTCCTTGGCGAGCTTGAAGCTGTCGAGAAACTACAGAGCAAAGGAAAGCATTAGAATATGACACAATAAGTGGGGAATGCCACGGAGAACGTCAACTGACTTTCAAAGCTTCGGCTTTGGCAATTTCAAAGCCATCAGTGATAACACGGGGATGCAGTCCTTCTGAAATAAATCGATCGGCCTGCTTCAGCAGTTCACCGACCAGGAGCACAACGGATGTGGTGCCATCGCCACATATGTCGTCCTGGGCAGTTGCAGCACGGGCAATCATAACAGCGGTAGGGTTCTGAATTTGCATCTCTCGCAGGAGGATGTTGCCATCCTTTGTGAGTTTGACCTATGGCAAAGGATAATCAGCTTCACTGTATTTCCCATGGGGGTAGCAAGACCCCGTTGTAACCGTACCTGTCCAGCTCCGTCAACGAGCCTAAGCGAAGCAGTCAGTCAAAAATTAACCGTGACAGCCAAACATAAGAAGACTTACATCTTTATTGTGCCCAGAGGGCCAAGGTTGGACTTGAGAACATCCTGTAGGCCAATACCAGCATTGATGTTGACCTTCAGAGCTTCGCCTCTTCTCTAGTGACAATAGTTAGCACACCCTTCTACGGGACACCGAAATCAGGGAAGACTTGTCATGAAAAATTGATAACGTACGCGGGACTCAGCCTTGGGATTAAGAAGCTGCGCGGCCGACATATTGAAGTTTCCGAGCTCACTTGGGATCGATTCGTGTCGTCGTGCGGCGACCCGCACGAAATCGTGGTGGGCTGGATTGTGGTCGCTTTTTTCTGCCCGTGAGGTCAAAGCGGTGAGAAGCGACCGTCGCTATTAGATATCAGAGCTCTCTGCGGGGGTTGGCTGTGTTGTTTATTAGTAGGCTAACGTACTATGACCAACCACGTCCATACATTCCATGCGATATTTCTTCCAGTCACTGTACTGGGAAATATTTCACATGTTAGCATCTCATATAGGCAGTTCGTCAATGTACCTTCCTCCGTCTTTGGGTTTCTCATCTGGAACATGCTTCATCGTCCCAAAGACAATTTGAACGTCACTATATACAAACATGCTATGTCATCAGCCCGAAGAACTAGTGATGAACGGAGACAGCCAGCCAAGGTCGGTGACGCCATCTTGTGCTGCTTTGATCCCTTGATCAATTGCACGACGTGGAACGACAACGCTTACAGCAACAGATAACGGTGTACTCCTTCATTATCGGAATGCCAAAAGATCCGTGCTTCCGTCCTGCAAATTCATCTGGATCCCCACCTCTTGCACTAAAAGAAAAAGCACTTGTTTTTCAATGTAGGTCGATTCATATTCTACATTCACTACTTCCAAAGTATTTTTAAGTCATTACTTCGGCAGCGAACGCAAGCAGATCGGTTCGAAGCCGCTTTGAAGCCTTGTTCATACAACGAAAAACATAAACCCGCTCGCCCTGCATCGAAAAAGACATTCCATCTGCCTAGTCCCTGGGTAAATTCCATTATTATACATGGTTTGTCGTGGGAAGCATCCACATTAGTCCGTTGTGACAGTTGAAACAGTTGAAACAAATCGCAGAAAATATCAATGGGGAAATCGCCGGTGAATTCGGAATACCGTACCCAGGAAGCCTATTCGTACACAGAGAAACGTAATTTCATACTTTTCAGGTACCAGAGATATGTAAGAGAATGTACCAGGGCACAACACGAGTCGCAAAGAATCATGTGCTACTGAAGAACATGTCATCATTGTTCGTAAACATGCTAACAGTATCGTCGAATTGATCATCGAACTTGGTCAGCAAGAGCATGTTTGGATCACGGTCCAGCTGTACAAGGCCATCGTCCTGGCTGAATTGCAGGAGCAAGTCGTCTTGGTCGCTCATACCCATGGGCAAAGTTCCATTCATGTCAGATGCCCCCATCATGCCAGCGGTGGATGGCATGACAGCCAGCTCGTCTACCACGACAGAAGGGTTAGAATCCAAGTCATAAAACTGTCCGGGAGGCGGCGAAGACGATTGAGAAAGCTCAGGCGGTGTGTTATAATGGCCGATAAGGCCCTTGCCTGGTGTTGCTGGATGCGACGGTGTCTTGTCCATGATTGTTTCTGGGGAAACATATGAGTGTGCGCTGACCACTGAAGCCGATGGCGTAACCGAATGGTTGACATTTCTGGGTACAAAAGCTGGCATTGGTGCTGTTGACATGGATGGCATTGCGTGGGCTCTGTTGCTAGCCATTTCTAAATCGATGATCTCGTCAACCATATTGAAGTCGTCTTCTGGAGAGTTGGCTGCCGAGCTGTCAGAGTATCCAGATAGAGAAGATACAGAGCTGATGGACATGTTCTTCTTTCTTGTCCTGGCAGACTTGTCCATTCTTGAATCCATGTCAGGGCGATTTTTCCTCGGTCGACCGCGCTTGACGACTTTTCGTACTACCCCATCAAAGGCGCCGATGCACATTCCACGTTGGCGGTGTCTTGTGAGAGCGTCATGGCGAGCAAAACTGTTGCCACACTCACAAGGGTATGGTTTAACACCCGTGTGGATCTTCGCGTGCCTCTTAAGATCATGCTGGCGTACAAAGCACTTCTGACATGTGGGGCATTGATAT
The DNA here is from genome assembly GCA_021950295.1 of Epichloe scottii. Classification (NCBI taxonomy): domain Eukaryota; kingdom Fungi; phylum Ascomycota; class Sordariomycetes; order Hypocreales; family Clavicipitaceae; genus Epichloe; species Epichloe scottii. The sequence continues at coordinate 3,836,225 of CP083245.1, forward strand.
TGTCGGTCATTAAGATGCGTCTGAACGTGCGACTTGATGTTCTCCTTCCTCCCAAACTTCTTGCCACAGTCTTCAAATAAGCATGTCCACTTGCCATCTGTAGCCTCTGGGCTGAGAATGAACTGCGAAATCTCTTCAACCGTTACGCCGGTATCTGTGCGGGTCTCCTCGATAACAATGTCAGAGATGCTGGCAGCGCTGACAATGCTAGCCACAGACTCCGTTCGACGACGAGGCGAAGTTCTCATAGACGATTCACCTGACTCGGAGCGTAGAGAAGGCTGAAGAACTGATCTGCTCTCAATGGCAGCTCCATCAAAATGTCCGCCATCGTGGGAATCAGGTGATGCTCGCCTTGAACAGTCTGATGCGGATTGCGCGACATCAGCTTCATACTTGAGTGCTTCACTTCGGTCCTCAATTTTGATAAACTCATTTTGTAAAGTGTTCATACTCATGAAGTCCGGATTATGCATTTGAAATGTTTTGCCATCTGGGATTGTACTGGTTCTTGGTGGACTTGGCACAGCAGCCCTTTGTTCGGCTAGTTGTCTCATTTCTGCAAAGGTGGACTGTGCCTTTTGACCAAAACGTTTTGGTCTGATGGTTTCCTCCATTGATTCATCGTACTCTTGCGAAAACCTTTCTCGACGTAATTCCTGCTTGGCCATGCGACCATGGGGAGTATCCATTGGGGTAGGGGGTAGTAGTCTAAGTAGCAAATATTAGCAAGGTGCCAGCAAGTTTGTGATTGAGTTATCTGTAGCTTACTATTTTCGTTCTCATTTATTGGCGTGGTAGGTCTTTGGGGTCTCCCATGCCCATATTCTCAAATTTGCTTACACGCTCCATGATGCCATCACTGATTCGCCTTGAGTTTCGCCGAGAGGCGGCGTCGTCACATGTTGACCAAGCCTTACCAGCAGGGCTGTCTGGAAAATTCATGAAGGTGGGCGTTGAGAGAGCACTGCCATTCGAATACGGGTCAAAGTTCTTGCTCTCAGCCATATTATTGGCAAAGCTCTCATGGTTCTTCTGCATAATCATGTTCCATTGGCCACCGTCGTAGGGGAACTCAACGGGCATATCGTCGAAACATGATGCATCAAAGCGCTGTGATTGGGGAGTACTATGTGGCGAGATTAAGAAATTCTCACTGTCGTCCGATGCCATGGAGACATATTGGACTTGTTGGGGGCCCGGGCGTGCTTGAATGCGTTGCTGCTGCGCTTCTCGCAGAATGTGATGCTGCGAATTATTTGCTAATCCTGTAATGTTAGTATTCATTCTTACCTTGGTGAGATCCTGCCGTGTTGTCTGTTGAGTTGTCTGGTGCCGTCTGGTATCGAGGCTGAGACCACGGCGGTGAGCCATGGCTTGTCGTCTGTTGTTAGCATTGGGCAGTTGTGAGATATTCACGCCTTCGAAAGCAGAGGGTGTCGAAATTTGGCGGCGATGTTGCCTCTGCCTGGCGTGAATACTTGTCGGCGGATTGGACAGCATATTTATTTGCAAGGGAGTCCGGATATTGGAAGTTGTCGTCGGTTAATAATTGTCGATTGGGAACCGTTTTGGTCCGAAACTGGACATGATGTGAGTCTTTTTACAATATTCATGATCAATTCTTCTGTCACATCGAATTCTTACCTCACGCAGCGCAAGCACAGAGCGCCGGGCTAGAAAATGTTGTTGTGCTCAGTCGAAGTCGACTTTGGCACAATTCCTTGTGTTCTTTGTTTTATAAAGGAAGCCTTGTTCAGGCTAGGGACAAAGTGTCAACGTAAAAAGCTGAGGCCCCTGGAGATGCTGTCCCCGAAGGTGGGGGTTTCTTGACAATGAAGTTTTGATCGAATGCTACTCGAAGCTGTATATGGTGCAACGACGAAGTTATGTGAAGTGGACTCAAAAATGCAAGCATGAATGGACAGGCTCCGGGTGGGAGTCGGCTCAATGTAATGATCCCAGTCATTGTTGACTTGGTCACCATGGCAACGGCACTCGCCCTGGGATGTCCTCGATGACCACGCCTCCCTCACGTCACCACGGCGCCCGATGACCCAGTACAGCTAAGACGTCTCACCATTTCAATTCAGCTCGCTTTTGCTCCCTTTGACGATCATCAAGTGCGTAATAATTATCCGGATTGAGGCAAGAGAGGTGGGCGCAGCCTGGCTGCATCTCGGATACCTGAAGAATGTTACCATTAATAATGCGCATTTCTATGCATTAGAATACAATTCTAGCGTGAAGTGGCCAGACATCATACTTCAGTACAATTTGCCCGGCACAACTCCTGTTATACACCAAGGGTGGTTCATCTTGCCTTATTTCATGTTAACATTCCAATTTATGAACAATAGACGGCTTCGTCGCAATCCCTCAGTGGGGTTTGAAACAGTATGCAGTGGTATATTTTAGTTACTAGAGTTAATCCCACTGATAATTACCTAGAAGATATTTAGTGAACTCTCCTTCGGCTTCTACGAGCGTTCTTGTCATGTTTTATAATCCAGGGTCACCCCGCGGTGCCGGTGAGAAACCCATGAGTGACTATCACAAAAAGAAAGCAAGACAATAATAGTTTGGATTTTATTTAAGCTGCCCATACTGTTACAAATGGCAACATTAATTACTTGATCTGGACCTTGTTGCTGAGACGATTACCCAAAACATTGCCCGACCACATTGACAGAAGACGTACAGGGTACCGTTGGCGTAATTGGAGATTTGCTTATACAGAGTAAAGAGCAGCATGTTCAAGGTACTCGCCCTTGCTGCTATCGGGTTATCGCGATCGATCGCATGACCCGTTGTGCACGTCGCATAATCATAAAAGGTGCTGCCGTGGCGTCTGTGGCTGAAGAATCAGCATCACCCTGAGAGAGGGCTTTGCGAACAACTGCTTCCAGTAAGCTCCGCACTGCCGCCGCCATGAACTTTGCTTGTTTATCTTCGCCATGGCCCAACATGGTAATATTTGATGCAGCAAGAGAACCTTTCAATTTAAATTTCAGCCAAGCCTGGCACTATAACTCTTTCTAGGTAAAAGTATCATTCATATCTAAATTATCTACGGAGTACTCCGTAGGCTTGTGTAATAAGAGCGGATCCCATAAAAGTATTCAACCAGTAGTAGAGCCCGCATCACCCACGATCCCTGTCGCCTTGACAACGTGACGGCCGAAGGCGCTCAGAGGGTCTGTAGGGAGCTTGACGTGGTAATCTGGACCACTGACTGAAGTGTTTTTCCGTCTTGTTCTCCTGCCAAAATTGTGCCACAGCGATTTCTTAGCTTTGCTAGTATTCACTGTCTGGTATTAGCTGCTCCGGCGACCGTCTGATCTATTTGTTTTTCGTCTTCATCCATAATCTCTTCCGCACCCTTTATTCTGCGCAGGCTTAGCCGTCAACGCCGCTCACAATGTCGGGCAACACCATGAGGGGGACGCCCAATCGTAATCAGGGTAGGGAAACATCCCCTTCATCACCAACAGTCCAGCCAACTCGAATATTCCCCGCCCTGTTTTAGACACTCAGCCCAGTGAGTCAAGCTCGTCTGTCAGTGCTAGTAGACAGAAGCAATCCAAACGTGATGAGGTACGTGCATGCTTGAAAGAGGCCAACCAAAATGAGCAAAGCTGTATCAAACAATTTGTTCCCCAGTGACGGCAATTAAGCGTCAACGCTTCTACGTCTTTACTGCTGACACAACTGGCTCTAGGCTATCCGTCGAAAAATGGAGAACGATCTCTCCAAGAAGAAGCATCTCACGAACCGAGCCAGACACTCTCGTAAAGCTCCTCCCGGCACTGTGTTAGCCCTGAAGCCTAGTCCTGCGCTACAAATTAAGCCCAATACCACCGTATCCGAAGCAGCCCAGCTCATGGCTGCGAAACGAGAAGATTGCGTCTTAGTTACCGATGACGACGAGCGGATTGCCGGCATTTTTACTGCCAAGGATCTTGCTTTCCGCGTAGTTGGAGCTGGACAGAAGGCTGCCAATGTCACCATCGCCGAGATCATGACGAAGAATCCGCTCTGCGCTCGTACAGATACCAGCGCAACTGATGCCTTGGATCTGATGGTGCGCAAGGGATTTCGCCACTTGCCAGTCATGGACGAGAATCAAGACATCTCTGGTGTTTTAGATATTACAAAGTGCTTCTATGATGCCATGGAGAAGCTTGAGCGAGCATATTCCTCCTCTAGGAAGCTTTACGATGCTTTGGAAGGCGTTCACTCTGAACTAGGCTCTACTCAGCCCCAGCAAATCATTCAATATGTCGAAGCCTTGCGATCGAAAATGTCTGGCCCAACTCTGGAGTCGGTCTTGAACGGCATTCCGCCAACCACAGTCAGCGTTAGAACTTCAGTAAAGGAAGCTGCCGCGATGATGAAGGAGAACCACACCACTGCTGTCCTGGTCCAGGACGCTGGTGCTATTACTGGCATCTTCACTAGCAAGGACGTGGTCTTGCGTGTCATTGCCCCTGGTCTTGATCCTGCCAACTGCAGCGTCGTTCGTGTTATGACTCCCCACCCTGACTTCGCACCCATGGACATGACCATTCAAGCCGCTCTTCGTAAGATGCACGGTGAGTAGACATCCAATTTGTATCACATGATCAAGACACTAATGCCTCATCAGATGGACACTATCTAAACCTTCCCGTGATGAACGGCGAAGGAGAGATTGTTGGCATGGTTGATGTACTTAAACTCACATACGCCACTCTGGAGCAAATCAACACAATGTCTAGTGGAGATGGTGAAGGTCCGGCTTGGAACAAGTTCTGGCTCTCAATTGACAATGAGACGGAATCCATGATGTCGGGTGAGGGAAGCCACATTCATCACCATACCAATCTTGGTTCACGCATGATGTCCCCTGATGTGACTAGGGATCGGCTCGGGGACAGTGTTGCTCCTGGAGATTCTGCCTCTCATGTTGGGGCTGAATCGCCAGCACATTCTATCGCGCCGGAGATTCCTGAGCAGAATCCTGCTGATGTTCCATTTGCATTCAAGTTCAAGGCGCCATCGGGTCGAGTCCATCGCTTGCAAGTCGTGGCGTCTCAGGGTATTGAGGCTCTTGTCACAGCAGTTGCTGGCAAGCTTGGCAATGAAGTCGACTCAATTGGAGGCGCCCCCATTGTTGATGACGGTAAGATGAGTGGTGCTGGATTTGCTTTGAGCTATATGGACAACGAGGGCGATACTGTGTCCATCACCACCAATAATGACCTGCTCGAGGCAATCCTTCTCGCTCGTCAAGGCCGACGCGAGAAAGTTGATCTGTTCGTTCACGACCCCGAGAAGCCTCCAGTTGCCGCACCTCTTGCTGTTGAGACACCCCTGATTCCTACTCCCATAACCTCTACTGTGTCTGGCCTGCGCGAACGTCGCAGAGCCTACGACGATGACGACGAAGATGATGCGGATGAAGACGAAGACGATGCACTAGCTCGGCGGTCACGTAAAACAAGGACTGCTCCTGTGCAAGAGCAGCTTATTGCTGGTGTTCCCAACGATTTACTGCTACCTGGTGCTATTGTTACCCTCGCTGTGGTCATAGTGGGTGTCTTCACGATAGCAAGGGCCACTAGCAGATAAAAGGAGTTCCATCAGATTCTTGTATTACTAATGAAGTCAAGAGGTCGACCACGCGCGACTATAAATATCTATATACTGTAGCAAGTTCTGTTGTGACTAAGAGAGAGACTATTTAATTGTTGAATGTCATCGTGCGCAATGGCCAAGCATAATGTTGCTCTTCGCTTCATAAAATTTACAGAAATAAATTATGCACAGTAACACAGAGTAAGTACTTTGTACGCTACTTGAAGTGGAACGGCGGACTGTGATTTGCAGACTCGAGGCTGTACAACCGGATCGGAAAAATGGCCAGCCGGGGTGCGCTTTACCAACGGCCCCTATGCCTCTTCAATTTTGCCAAAGTACTGGAAAGGCCAGAGGATTCTGAGCCGCCACACGACAACGACATGATACTGAGAAATTCTGCGGTGCGGCATGGTGAGTCAATCAGTTGCCCATTGTGATCTCACGCACAACTGACAGAACAAAAAAGGCCGCCGCCCACTGACGGCTCCCATGTCGAGATTCGCGCTCCGATTGATGTCGACTGAAGTCAAGACGAACCAGAGAGAGCATGTGGCTGCGCAGTCGTGGCCTACGTCGCAAGCCTCGCCCGCCCAACCCAAGATCATTTCCGCCGCGTCCTCCAAGAAGAGAAAGCAGAAGCTCGTGCAAGAATTCATCATGAGCCTCGGGTCCGATTCCGGACAGGAGCACCAGGGAGCTGCTTGGACCAGATCACACCATATAGGACACGCCGGAGCTGTTTTAACACCCGCACAACAGTTTGCAAAGTTCCAGCGAATTCAAAAGAAGACGCGAAGTCTTGGATCGCAGGTAGATAGGCGTTATGCCCCGACCAAATTGATCAGCAAACCTCCAGGACCAGAAGATGTATCGTTGGAGCTATTGATGGCATCACAAGCACACATGGGACACAACACGTCGTTGTGGAATCCAGCGAACTCTCGATATATATACGGCGTTCGGCAGGGCATCCATATCATCTCTCTTGAGACAATTGCGGCACACCTGCGGCGAGCGGCCCGTGTCGTGGAGGAAGTTGCTTATAGAGGCGGTGTCATCCTCTTCGTTGGCACTCGAAAAGGGCAGATGGAGATCGTAACCAAGGCTGCTGAGCTGGCTGGTGCCTGCCACCTGTTCACCAAATGGACCCCTGGAGCAATCACGAACCGAGATGTCATTTTGAAGACGCAGGCGACCAAGGTCGTGGACCACCTGGATGGCGAGCTGGATGGCTTCGACTTGTATAAGGGCATGGCGAGACCTCTGCTACCCGACCTAGTAGTGTGTTTGAATCCTCTGGAGAACTATACTTTGCTCTACGAGTGTGGACTCAAGAACATTCCTACCATTGGCGTTATCGACACCAACGTCGATCCTTCTTGGGTCACATACACTATTCCTGCAAATGACGACAGGTTTGTCTATTAAATTTCTTATTTCGAAGGAAGTAGCCCATCTTTAGAATATGTCGCTAATTCCTTTGACATTCAGTTTGCGAGCCATGGCAGTCGTCGCCGGTGTTCTGGGCAAGGCTGGTCAAAAGGGCAAGCAGCGACGCCTACATGATGCGTCCCGCGGAAGCATTCCCTGGAACACGTCTCCAGAGCTGACAAGACATATGAAGAAGGAAGTTCAGGCTGCCGTTTCAAAACGCAAGGAAGTTATGGGCAGAATGCAGTCCAACGTACAAGGCTTTACGGAAGAGGAGCAGAAGCTATTGAGGTTGCGAAACAGCGGAGTCGACTTGAAAGTTAGCGAACACGACATGGTTAAGATGATGGGCGAGACGGCTCTGGATGACGCTAGTGATAATACCGTTGTCAAGCTAGCAGATGTGCATTCCAGCCCCGTCAAGTAGCAAGGAAGTGTGGGAAGCTCCTTGCAGACATTGTGTCGCAACTGCAGCAAGTATTTCAGCAGACAACGCATATTGAACTGAGCGTGACTAGGGATGTTAAGTAGAGCACAAGTAAATGTAAAGATATTGGGAGTCGATTGCATCATAGGTAGTTAGAGGCGGAGTGGCGGTGGAGCCCGCACACATAACGGAGCGCCTTCATTGTTGGCATTACTCTGAATTCATGAGATATCTCTGCGTCTCTCAAAGGCGCCCGAGTCATAATTCTTTCCATGGCTCGGTGCAGCCAAGTCTAGTGTGTGAATGATGATGATTGCTGATGTAGTCGTAATGCGGCATTTTCAAAGGCAGTTGTAAACTTATTCCCTTGAATACTCTTTGTTGGTATTGGGCTTTGTCGCGAGTTGCCAGTTGGTCAAAAGTCGCGGCCGGATTAACCCTGGCACCGCCTGACTCACAGCAGACACACAGCCCATTGCCGGCCCAGCTGGTGATGCAAGGCGGGCTGTAAACTTCGCCCTGCGCAGCCCCCCAGGCAGTCGACCTCACGACGAACATCTCAGCACACCCGGACCCGATGTTCCACAGTGTACGGACGGACGGATAGAGAGCGCTTGAGTGATTGCGGAGTGGCGTGCTGTTGGCGTGGAAGCATCTTCAGCGGTCCTCTGCTGTCTGCTGTCTGCTGTCTGCTGTGCTGTATCACGCAGTTACCAGCCGGTGCCATCCCCTCCCTGCCTGGCTGACTCCAACTCAATATCCAGCTGTCCCAAACGGCGGCAAAGCTTGCAAAGAGCTCGCATATCTGTGCTTACCTCGAAGTGGTTTCACGTCAGTGACGAGCCGGGCATATTTTTTTTTACATAGAACGCCGCCTCTGATTATGTGACAAAGTCTGGTTCGATGAGCAAGAGGCCTGAAGGAGAATTGCAATAAGAAGAGAGAAGACAGTCAAAACACCAGACTGTGTGTATACAGAGCTCCGCGGCGGTCCTGCATTAGCTCGCACCCGGTCAGGGATCCCACCAACATGCCGACCGTCATGGACGATCCGACTGGCCCCACCATCCATCGGGTCTCTGGTCAGCCTCCATTCCCGGACCCGAATAGCCCGGGATTACCTGCCGACATTGTTCCCCGTCAAGTGACGTTGCGAGATCGTCAAACGGTGGCCACTATCGTCCCTTTTGTGTCGAGGCATCAGTTGCCCGGGTTGCTGCTGGTGTACTTGTGTGACCAGCTGAATCGGGAAATCGAAGGCGGAGACACTTACCCCATGATGGACGCCTTCACCGTGGACGGCTTTGCTGATTATTGGTTCCAGACGTTCGGAGCCGTCATGCTGTTGGGCAACATTGATAGTGCTGACGATATAAATGACGACAAGGACTGGGCAAAGGAATGCCTGGGCAGTTTCTTCATCAAGCCAAACTATCCCGGACGGAGTAGCCACATCTGTAATGCCAGCTTCATCACGACGGATGCTTCACGCAATCGCGGAGTAGGTCGGCTCATGGGCGAGGCTTATATAGATTGGGCGCCTCGGCTAGGATACACGTACAGCGTCTTCAACCTCGTGTACGAGACAAACGTGGCTTCGTGCCGCATTTGGGACGCCCTTGGCTTCAAGCGTATCGGTCGCATAAAGGAATGCGGCAACTTGCGCAGCCACCCCGATCGACTCATCGATGCCATCATATACGGACGAGACTTGGCTCCTGGGGACAGCGAAGAGCTCGTCAGCGAGGAACGGTTCGACAAAATCCGCTTCTACCTCAAATATGGCAAATACCCCAACGGCGCAGATCGTGCTGAAAAGAGCCGGCTGCGCAGTGCCGCGACTCACTATAAGCTCCTCGAGGGGGACAAGCTCATGCTCAAGGACAAGGAGGTCATATCCGACCCAGCTCGGCAGTACGAAATCGCCCGCAACGTGCATGCCATTCACCACGGGGGCATCAACAAGACCACGGCTTCGATTGCAGAAAGGTACCACTGGAGCCGAATCAAGGAAACCGTCAGCGACGTGATTCGCGCCTGCGTCGAGTGCAAGGAACTGGGAAAGACTCCCAATCCCGGGGCTGCCGCAAGACGGCAGCAACGACACCGCCTACAACAACATCCTCTGGCATACCGACTAGCTCGTCCGTACCAATGGGACTCGACAACACAGACCACCAACGACAAGCTCCGTCCTTCATCCAGCAACAGCGACAATCTCCCAACCACGACGCCACGTCCACACGCCGTGTTCTCGCCCTCCAAGAAGGCCATACAGCCATCATGAGCGCACTGTCTCCTCCAGAAAACACGTCTGCTTCGAGTGCATACGCCAACCCAACCGAAATATCCGTCGTGACACCCTCCCACACAGCTCTCAAGAGCAACGATGCCCGAGCCTCTAATCACACCCTTCACCACCCCCACTCCCGCGATCACCACCACAATCCTATGCTCCAAGACCAATCTTCTGCCGCTCATGAATCCGTCTACCAGCCCATTGACCCCCAAATCATCAGCCATCACCCCTCCTCGCGACAAGACGACATACCCTTTGATCACTACCATCCCCATGCTGAGTTCCAAGCATTACTAAATGCCACTGAGGACGAAACCTCCCAAGACCCTGATGAGGAGGCGGCGGCGGCGGCGGCGGCTGTAGATAGGGATTTGGAAATGCTAATTGAGCATGATGGTGGTGATGATGAAAACGAAATGGGTGTCCTGGATAGCGGTAGGAGGTCTGAGCATCTAGAAGAGGGTTTATATGATGTTGCTTTTGGGGGAACCGGGTAGATCGTAAATACCATAGTAGCGTTCTCGTCATTTGCACATTCTTGCATCCCATATCCAAGAAGAAGTTTAAAGCATGTATGCATACAAAATATTTTAAATTTCATGGCCTCATGTTCCGTTTCAAAAGAAACATTTTAACTGAAATATCAATTGTATGCACGTTGGCGCCGTGTTCAAGCCTGAGATTGGCTGTGCAGAATCATATGTACTAATAGCAGTGCCTTAGAGGGGCTGTATTGAAATTAGACACGTGGTGTTTCGAAAAGAAAATGAGTATGAAATCTCTCGCCGAGGTGTAGCGAACAGAGATCGTCATCAAAATATCGTGCAGACCATCAGTTTAACACCCCCAGTGTCCCTATGTACTTTCTATCCTTGGTTTCATTTGAGAATTCGTCCGTCACCTATATGAATGATATTGGTCTAGCGCACCCGGACACTTTTTCTTACTTAACTATTTGACTTTTTCTTTTTCTTTTGTTTGCTTGTTTACTACGTCGAGACACCCTTCATCGTCGAGGCATGCCACGGCCCCGACCGCGAACTGCTCGCTGAGCAGCACCTGGAGGAAGCTGGCCGGGGGCTTGGGGCTTCGCACTCTCCTCGTTTCTAATTGTCTCGTCCACACCCAAGATCAAGCAGCTTGCCTCGGTGGCGGCTTGCAGAGCATTCACCTTGATCAAGGCGGGCTCCCAGACGAAGTTCTCAACCATGTCGGCGACGCCCTCGTTCTTGAAGTCTACACCTGCCCAGGTACTACCTTTTCGGTGCTCTACACGAAGCTTGTTAAGGATGTCAGTGGCATCGAAACCAGCGTTGTCACAGAGCTGTCGGGGAATGATTTCCAGAGCCTTCGCAAAGGACTTGATGACAGCTTGTTGCTTATTGGTGATGCTCTTGTCGGCAAAGCGGTGCAAGTATGCTGAAATTTCCATCTCGACAGCACCGCCACCGCCCACAATCATGTGGTTTTTCACAGCTCGCTTGACGATCATGATGGCATCGTGCAATGATCGTTCCACCTCGGCAATAAACTGCTCTGCTCCACCACGCAGCACCAGTGTGCAGGTTTTGGCCTCGGGACACTCTTCGAAGAAATTGAATCGTTCGCCACCGATCTGGCGTTCCTCGAAGTTGCCACAAGTTCCCAAGTGTTCATGGAGAATGTCTGAACACGTGGACTGGACGGTGGCACCAGTAGCCTGAACTACACGATCCATATCTTCTGAGGCAACACGCCCGGCGCAGAAAATATTCCGGTCGGCGAAATACTGTGTGGCAAGGTCGCCAATAGGCAACTTGCTCAGGACGACCTTGGCGCCAGTCTTGTGTATAGCTTCGAGCTTCTTGTAAATAATTTGCCACTCAGCATCGACAATGGCCTGGTACTCTGATACCTGTTCGACGCGGACTTCGGCATTGTCTTTCTCAGCCTTGAGTTCCAGCTCAACGTTTAGGCATACGATCTTGGGCTTCTTGAAAGACTTGGGCTGTTGCTCGAATCCGGCATAGGAGAACGTCTTCTTGAAAGCAACACCGTTCACGAACCGTGATTCGGTAAGCGATCCACCAGGAATCTTCTTTATGCCGATCAATTTTTCGTTCAGGTCATCTTGATCAAGGGACAGAACAGCATCGACGACCACTAATGTCTTTAGTTAGCCTTGATTCCATACTAGCTTAAGGTTAGGCATGCCATCTTACTCTCTGTAAAAAAATCGGTATTTCGCTTGATTAGCTTGCTAGTCATGGCAGTGGCGGCCAATTTCTTCAAAGTATCGCGTTGGTTATCTTCGTTTGTGCTAATGGCAATCTCCTTGATCTTGTTCACGGCCAAATGAGATGCCCTCCTCAGACCCTTGATAACAATCTGAGCGCTGACGCCTTGCTCGACGTGATCCTTGACCTCTTTCAAGATCTCGCCAGCAAGTACGACAACGGACGTGGTACCATCACCGACTTCTGCATCTTGTGATCGAGCAATATCGACGAGGATTCGGGCGGCAGGATGCACAATGTCAAGTAGCTAGTGATGGAGGATGTTAACATGTAAAACGTGTACCATGTCTGATGAGACCTCTTGAATGCATCGAGGGAGCATCGAACCTTCATGACAGTGGCACCATCGTTGGTAATAGTTTGCTTGCCATTCTCGTCAACCATCAACAGGTCCCCGCCATAAGGACCTAGGGTTGATTTGATGGTAGCCTGAACGGCGAGACAGGCATTGATATTGGAGATAATTTGGCCTTTGCCCTGAGAAGTGTCGGTTCCTGTGAGAAAGCGTTGCTGCGGTTAGCGACGAAGCGATTGTCTCAGCAGAATGTCGAACAAGCCGACTCGCGAAGCATCGATATTGCGACGCAACGAAGGGGGGACAGTGGGGCAGCTCTCACCTTCCTTGAGGACAATAATGGTCGGAGTCTGGCCTCCGAACGACATGCTGGACGTGATATGAGAGAGACCAATCGCCTAGGAGTTCGAAAAAGTAGTACTTTAAGTGCTGGTCGAGTCCCACGAAACTTGAGCAGCGACTAATTCGGTCAGGGAAGTTGTGTGTGATGTGGATGGGTATGGAGGTGTCTACGCAGTTGAGAGCTCCGTCCAGAAAATTGTTGCAGCCTTTCCAAGCACCACAGTCCATCGTCCCCAGCGTCCGCTTTCTGCTGCCTTTGACCGCCAAAGCATCAGTCAACAGCAAACTGCCCCTCCATCCCGGCTCCCGAGCATCACTCCCCTCCTGGCGTGTTAGGTGAGCATGTATATAGTGCATGTACTTTTGTGCACTCTGCTCTAGCTCTTTCATTCCTCGTGCACTTATGTGGCAGAATGGTAATGTTCATCATGTCGACCCAAAATTCATAAAGTCGTCTACTAGAGCTTTCACATGATGTCAAGGAACACTATCTACCAGCGCGCTGCACAACGTGGATCTTGTGATGTCGCTTCCCATCGAATTCCAGTTGAGCAGTCGTCGATTCTCGCAATCTCATGACCGCCAACTGGTGACATCATTTTGTCTCTGAACCGACCCAGAATTTGTCCAAACTGGGCCAACTTTTACTAGCAGAGCGAACCCCTTCGATGCACCAGTGAATCTTGGGACGCTGGAGCATGCAGTACAATACAGCCTCAGCCTCATGCTTCACCTTTTTCGACACCGCAAGTAGCAATGCATTCTCCACAGGGCTGCTGGCTTTTGTTTTCATGCTTGGCACATTGCCAAAATTGTCGTGCGGGCATGATATCTGCGAGCATTGCTTTGTCCAGCGTAAGGGATGGGCTGCAGAAGGGTGTCAGGTGCCATACCAGTCGATCACTAGCTCAGTTTACTCTCTGTTTCCAATCTCACTAGGATGAGGCTTCCAGAGCCTTCATATTAGCCCGCCAATCAGGTGATCAAAACATATATCGCTTGTTTGTAACGATATATATGTCTACTTCCTTCTGGTTTGACACTCCCTCGAAGCTCTCCGGCTCAACTTGTGAATGCCGCAGTGGTATGTCCTCGCCGACTTGTCCTATCTCACGGCAGTCGCCCTGAGGATTAGATTTGGTAAACCTAGGCCGCAAGTCGTTTACTTCCTGCCATGTCGAGCTATAATGCAAAGGGCACGAGTAGAGGTCGCCCATCTGGTTGGCGCCGCGAGTACTCGGCAAATCGACAGCCCAGCAGAGTCGGCAATTCGAAGGTCCCGGGACAAGAGGATCTACCGCAAGGGCTGAACGAAGACTACTATCGCGAGAGCGCTGCAGCTTTAGGAATAGCATTTGGTAGCGAAGATGGCCAGTCTCATTTCGTTCCTATACGGGAATCGACCGTTATCCGACGTCAGATATCCCCTCCAACCTCATCGTCAAGATCTTCCTCTGGCTCGCGAGACGGTCGATTACGCACAGGTTCTTGGCACGATACTTCCAAAGAAGATGACTATGAACTTAATACAGCTCGTCGAGCCCGAAGCATCCAGAATAACTTCTCACAAACAAGAGCTGGCATTGGTGCTGGCATCGTTGGTGCTGTCGTAGGAGGCTTGGCTGCCAATCAGGCGTCCGAAGCAGCATTCCGCCGTAAAAAGAAACAGAGTGGTCTCCCTCGACGACACAGTGCTGAGGCCATGCCTCGTATTGTGTCTACAGTCCTTGGGGCAGTAGCTGGTAGTCTCGGCGCCAACGCTATCACCCATAAGGTTGAAGATCTTGGAGCGAGGCGAAAGCACGAGCAAGTGGTGTGGGAGAGGGAAAGAAGGCATAGACCTGACAAGGATTTGCCTAACTATCATGATGGCAGGGACAAAGATATGGATTATCGATATGATGAAGGCGATGTGCGAGGTTTTTGTGATTACGACCAATTCCACGGTGAAGATCGGAGATACAACGATAGGCGACCGAGACGACAGCACCGCATAGAAGAAGCCCGGTATTATTGATACTTGTGGACCTTTTTATCAATGGTCTTGGTCAACGGAGGCGGGATGTGATTCATCTCAAGAATAGGGAAGAAGCCCGGTATTCCGGATACTGATACGACTGCTGCTGGCGGTTCTGGACGCTATTCCCGTTTACCTCGCCTTTGTCGCGATGGGTCATCAAAATAGGTTTGAATTAGACTGGCAAAACTAAATATTCGCCCCTTCCTATTGTCTCTTGGAAGTTGGCTGATAAAACATTGACATCGTATTTTTGTCAGCCAACAAATCGCAGTGGCGCGTGATGCAAAGAGCTGTTGGCCTTTAAAGGCAAAAATATATATCATATGAAATTATTAATCTAGGCTGAATATTGCTGTATCAACAAGATCTCTGCTTAATGGACTCGAACAGTTTATTGTATTACGAAAAGCTCGGGCTAGTGAAGATCGCTGTCTTCCAAGCCGAGCCAAGCCAGCTGATCACGCGGCCTTGTCAGAACGCTCCTCATGGCTTATTCCACCGAGTACAATATAATTTTTTTGGGCAGTTTGCCTGAAAGAAACAGTGAGAGTTTGATCACGCGCGTGTGAACTCAAGTCAACGGGCTCGAAGAGCTATCACGTCAACGCATGTGGTTGCATCATTTTCATCCACATATTTACTAGTTAGCCATGTATTGAGGACCCTGTATCGTCTCGTGCTGGCTTTTCGCGGTCCGCGAGTTCTCTTTCGATAACCATTTTGAAAAAGTGCGCAATCTCTGCGAGTGCAAGTTGCTGAGCATGAGAAACGTCAAGCAGGTTAAACAATGACTGAGAATCAATCAACTGCTTGGCGATGACAGAGTCGGGCTGGCAAAACGTGCGAACGCGCATAGCTCGTGCGTTTATTTTCATTGCATGTAGAAGTCCTGAAATCTCGGAGGGGTTGCTTTGACGCCGTCCGTAGAAATTGAATTCGTTCAAGTGAAGGGAGATCAATTCAAGCTGTGTTTCGAGATCATAGCGAAAGCTGATGACTCTCGGACGTCCATGTTGGAGCCAAAAGTCTGAGATTTTCTTGAGATTGTCCGGAATTAGATGGCCTTTTTCAAATTCAGCAATGAGATAGTCATTCAAGGAAGATGTCAAATGGAACTCCAATTCGCAGTATAGAAGGCTCTGCTCCCGAGCATTAAGCGATATGGCTACTTGAGGACTTGTAAAACCAGAGGGAGCTAGATTTGTTCGCCGGAATGATGGGTTGAGTTCGGCAGTCTTGAATGAAGATTAGCAGCTTAAATCTACTGTCCATGGGTGTAAATAAGCCTACCACGTCCTTTGCCATTCTTTTAATACTTTCAATAAAGGCCATTCGTTTAGATTGCGGTTTTTTCCGTCTTCGAAAGTTCTCTCGGTACTTTCTAGCCAACCATTACACCCGATCATCGTCTTCCCTCCCCTTTTCGTGTTGGGGAAGCTTTGACCACGGAAATAGAGCGGTAATGGAGAAAACTGAGAACTTGGAGAGAGCATGAAGTTCGGGTTCTGGATAGCCTCTCTGGGGGCTGGATGTGGCGAAGGGTTGATAGGAAATGGCGATGAAATACAATGCCAAGATGTGTTATCGACTGTAATTTCGGATCGTCTGGGCCTTTGCGCTAAACTTTGTTGCCTCTGGGGAAACTCGGTTCTCATCTGCGGAGTTTGAATGTTGGCCCAGGAATTGTACATATTTGTAATGGCCTCGTCGACCTGTCGCCCTGATTCTTCACTATGAAATGTGTCTTTTGTCTTTCCAGAGCTTCCATAATGACTGCTACTTATGCCCGATCCCACGTTTTCCTGTAGTAGACTGTGCTCTCCATCGGAGAGTGACGTTTCCAGAGGATGAGAATTCTTCCCTGTTGTTGATACCTTGGACTTCTGAACTGAGGATGATGTCTCGATAGGAGGTGGTAATACTTGGTTCCTTCGTTTGGCTAAAGTGGTCATACCGTATAGTGGTATTTCGTTCGGCAACTTACATTCGCAATTTGCTGGTGCTTTGTTGGCCATAGCAGGCCGCGGTAGGTTCTCTTCATATGTCATCGATGGCAGTATGTAAGAATCGGACCTACAGTCCTCTTTTGTAGGGCTTATGGACTTGGATTGTGACATCCTTGCCTGCTTTTTAGGATTGTTGTCCACTTTGTGGGAAATTCTTGGCCAAAATTCAGTTGTGAGGAGCGATACCATTAGCTGCTTCAGAAACTTACGCTTCAGTGATTTTGTTCATTTGTCTCTCAGTAAGATTCATGCGTATTGTCAATGGTTGTTGGATTCGACGTTTTATAGGTGAACCCGCTGGACTCCTTCTTGTCGGTCGTAGTATGGGCGTAGCCTGACTGGCATGTTCGGGCGTTCTGTCTTGCCGCGGATTTTCAGAAGACATCAGAGGTCAGACCGATGCGTAGCTTTGAAGAAGAACGGGCGAGTAATTGCGTTTGGTTACTGCACTCAGTAGAAACCAAGGGTCAGATGATGCACATTTTGCTAGCAATAGTGGGAAGTGTAGGTGATGGAAGTTTACTCCTAAATTCTTGCAACGAACATGCACCGGGGTTTATCAACGCGCAGCGAAACAGGAAACAATGGAGACAATAACCAACGCGATACTTCAATGGCAGCGTGTCGGGTCGGGCTGTCAGCCAGCTGTCAGCCATGGTTGCCACCTGGCAGCAGACCAAAACAGAGATCGAGCTACGCATTGTCGTCCAGGATACATAGCGAACTGAACCTATTAACTGCAATCACTATCGCCAATGGATCCTTGGTGTATGTCCAATAGTTTCACTCACAATTCTTTGTCTCATGCTCTCGTTAACAGTGGATAAGTACCAGGATCGTCTGATGTTACACTGATGATCTGGTAGGGCGGAATTCTTGATGACTCAAAGAGAGTATGCACTGTCACACAGACTGAAGAACATGTCAATATGGGCTTTGACTTCCACGCCTTTTACTAAAGTGGTTGCAAGAAACTTTCGAGCATGTGAACCAATCAGCTTGTGACTGAACGAATAGCTAGGTAGATAGGCGAGCGTATGTATGAGGCTGGCTCGAGACTTGAGATGACAAATACCTATCGTAGTAGAGTTGCATGATCAATAGTGAATAGTGACATGAGACAAGGTGCAGACCTAGCTTCAAGCGTCTTCGGATTCAAGGACTCGGATGTCTGGAACGGACGGGGAGTGAAGTTGTCTGGATTCCCGATGTCACTTGCCGCTTTGGACACCATAGCCAGGCACCCCCAATTGTGGGGAGCCTGGGATTGGTCCTGTTTCCATCCTGGCTAATTTGGTCTTGGACCTGTGAGCTGAAGTTCTTCCTGTCTTCTGCCCAGGTTCTGCCAGAGAATAGTCGAGGGATCTGGTACGGTATTCGAGACTAGGCATATCTCTTTAGATCACTCAATTCTAGAACAAGAAGGCCATACTGCCATGGAGTTGTTTGTCTTTCTCGCCTACTAATAAAGAAACCCAGTTAGGCGAGAGGTTTCAAACCTGACCTTTCTGGGCCCCACCACAAAACCAGGTTGGCATTTACCGATGCCAGTTCCCGGGTGGCTGCTGACACCAGCAGTATCGGACTACGGAGTACGGAGTGGATTGTTAACTTTGTTGAGATGGAACGTGCAAAATCAAACAGGGATTAGAGTGTACATAGATATGTATGTGACTGCGACGCCCAAATTGCTTAGGTCTGGTTTTTCAAGGGACTTGTCAATTTTACTCCGTAGATAGGTGCCTGTTATTGCTCCGTACAGCGGGTGTAGCATTGAGCGCTTGGGCGCCTCTTCCTCGACATGGCTAAAGGCTTATCACAGTTGATGCGGGTATATCCAAGCAAATAAAACTGATTAGCCAGATTCTATTAAAAGATAGCGAAGCAGCCGCCATACATTACTCTTCTGTGTCTAAGTGTGGACTACCATTACTAAATTGCCACCTAACCCGCATTCATGTTAATAACCATGACTGCACCCCAATAGACGCATTCGTCCAATCCTTGTATTCATTCATTTAGCAGCCCAAACTTGCCACAGCTTGGTTGAAGATTCGCATGCATGTACCGAGTAGAGCAGCTTGCTTGCTGTGTACCCCTAGGTATGGACAATAATCCATCATCTGCCCCCGCCAATGGATCCACTAAGAACCACACCCTGTCGTTTGATCACTTCCCGCAGTTTGTGTCTGTGTCCGTGTGCTCTGCACCAACATGATGAAGCTACCTCAATGGCGCCGCGCCGTCTATGGCGGCTGGATTCGCATGAGTCCGTCGTTCTCTGCCACAGGTTATTACAGATTGCCGTCTTTTTCCCTGCCCCTCCCGTCGCTCACTCCCGCCTTGGTACCCGGTTCAGGCTGAGACATCCGATCCACGGCTGCCGGCCATGTCCAGCGGCAAGTCCATCTTTGTCTCGAGTCCTTTTTACCATTGGTGGCTTTCTGGTTGCTGTACTAGCGTCTGCTTTCAATGGTATTTGAAAGAAATCCGGACCGCCCTCCAAGTCTCGATCCAAGAAGTCTGCCCATAGATATAAAGATCGTTGCATCTCGACATTCACTCCCCAACCTTCTCGCCCTCCACCCGAACTGTTTTGTCAGCATCAGTAGTGGTTGCGATTCGAACACATTGGAAAAGACTCATCCTAGTTTTTTCTTCATCTTTCCAAGCGCCTTTATGGTACACATCAAAGCCCATCCTTAACTCCCAGGTTCCAGCTTTCTAGAAATATCCCCATCTTCGGACCGTTGGGCGCGATGACAGCGCACTCCGCTCAAGGGGCAGGGTCCCCGTTCTATGACATCGGTAAGCCCTGAAAAACATAATCACTTGAAACAACTCACCGTGGTCCACTCAATGTTTTGGGGAGACGAACGAAGTCAATTGACCTTCCGTTTGATAGTCATCGTGGGAGCTGGCCCTGTTGGGCTCATGCTCTCAACCTGTTTGGCCAGATGGGGCTATCGCATCAAGCATATCGATAATCGGCCAGAGCCAACCAGTACGGGACGTGCTGACGGGATACAGCCGCGTTCGTTGGACCTCCTTCGGAATATGGGACTTAAATCCGCAATAATGGCCCACAAGCCTGCCCGTGTTTTTGAAGTCGCGTTTTGGAATCCAGATAGGTCCGGGAGTGACATTGTCCGGACTGGAACGTGGGCTAGCTGTCCAAGTTTCATTGACGCCCGATACCCCTTCACTACACTTTTGCACCAAGGTCACATAGAGAGAGTATTCATCAATGATCTCGAATCAAATGGTGTTCGGATCCAAAGGCCCTGGACCGTAACAAGCTTCAAATCTGACGAAAACGAGAACCCTGATTTTCCAGTATATGTCGAATTGAAGCATGTTGATGGAACAGCGACCGAGACTGTGAGAGCCAAGTATCTTTTTGGAGGCGAAGGAGCAAGGTCTCTTATTCGACAGAAACTCAATATCGAGGTAAAACACATCGACCTTATTGAGCATGTCTGGGGCGTTATGGACGGTGTGGTTAAGACAGACTTCCCCGATATTAAGGTTTGTGTGGCTGACAAATTGCACTGTTTCTACTCTACTTACTAACAGCATGAATTTAGATGAAGTGCACTATTCATAGCCAACATGGTTCAATCATGGTTATTCCTAGAGAGGACAACATGGTACGACTATATATTCAAATCGCATCTTCAAACGAACCCCACTGGAATCCCCGGAAAACTGCAACAGAGCAACAAGTCCAGGAATCAGCGAAGAAAATTCTACATCCTTACTCAATAGAATGGGAACGGGTTGAGTGGTACTCCGTGTACCCAATCGGTCAAGGAATATCAAACAGATACAGCTTAGATCAGCGAGTGTTTCTCGGTGGCGATGCATGCCACACCCACAGTGTAAGTTCAACTTGACAAAACTACACCAAAACTACACCAAAACTACACGTGAGGTTGCTACCCATGGCTGACCAAACCCCGGTGTGTTGCCCACAGCCAAAAGCTGGCCAAGGCATGAATACGGCATTTCTGGATGCACTGAATTTGGCATGGAAGATTCATGCGGTCGAGGGTGGCTTAGCCCATCGAGATCTTCTCAAGACGTACGAATCAGAGCGAAAAGGTGTTGCAGAGAGTCTACTGGATTTCGATCATCGCTACGCAAAGCTATTTTCGCAACGGCCACCAGCCACCAACGAGGTGGAGGCTGTTTCGAGCAGCGGCTTGGACAATCACGACATTGAGGAAGACGAATTCATCAAAGTGTTTAAGGAGTCTTGTGAATTTACTAGTGGCTATGGGGTATCGTATGGGCCAAACGAGGTGAACTGGTCTCAAAGTCATCCAGCAACATCAACCCTTATGCACCCCGAGGGCACAAGACTTCGGACAGGTCACAATTTTATTAACTCCGATGTGACCAGAGTAGTGGACGCGAACGTGGTTCACCTGGAGCAAGAGATACCGTTGAATGGCTCATTCCGTATTTTCATATTTGCAGGAAATCCTTCCGTCACCAAACTCGCACTTCGAGACCTCGCCCGTGGCCTTGGCAGTAAAGGATCATTTTATGGATCTTACACCAGGTCAGACATTGACATCGTTTCGCATCACGAGCAACACAATCCACATAGCTTGTTCTTCACGCTTTGCACGGTGTTTGCTGCTAAAAGAACACAGATTGAGATATCGAGGGACGTTCCAGGTCTGCTAGCTCGATACCGAGACCATGTGTATGCAGATGATCGATGGGATCGTCGAGTTCCCAACGCGAAAGCATCAGCTCACGCTAAGATGGGGTTCGATGAGGAGAAGGGTGCTGTAGCCGTGGTCCGCCCGGATGGTTACGTCGGTGCTGTCACCGCACTAGCTGAGGGTTATGGAACCATTAACGCCCTGAATGAATATTTTTCGACTTTCTGCACCAAAAAACTGACAGGCATTGCTCCATCGCTGTAAATCCAGAGTCTCTATGTCTTGAGGGGAAGGTCGTGGGGTGGGATTTCACGGGTTAGGTATTAGGGTTTTGGTTTGTCTTTCTTTTGACCTTGAACGCATAGCATAGCCTTAATAAAGTCATTCGGTGGCGTGTAAGACCAGATTTGGCTGATTAAGGCTTTACTTTGCAAGTGAAGAATGTATGCTAAAGCAGCATTGGCTGCCCATGCTTGGAGAATGCGAATCGTGCTCCCTGCGAAGTTTTCGGTACAAGGGGGAAACTTGACGGTTCGCAAAACGGCTTGGCTAAAACGACGTCTTAACATGTTACTAGAGTCCTGTGGGTGCCGGAATGAATCAGCAATAGACTGAGTTAGAGCGTCGAATTCTGCCTGGGCTAATTATTATTTGCCTCTTAGCTGTTGATAAGCCTATCTATCCAGTGCATAATTTGATGGGGGAAATGCCTAATACATTACTAGAGCTCCTGCGCGTTATTTGAAAGCTCCCGCGTGGAATTTGTGTGCACATATCGGTCCTTTGTTGATCTGAACTGCTAACCAACCCTTGCCTTGATGTTGATGTGCAGTGATGTCAGTGGGGCAAATCGCCTAATGGAGCTTGTGTGGTGGGGCTAGTCAATGAACAGGCCCGGAAGTTTGCTTCCGAGGTTCTGCCACCTTTAAACTCCCTAAAACTCCACTGGATCTCTGCAAAGTCGGATCGCAAATCATCTTCAATAGCGTCTCTTCAGTGAGCTCGGCGCCTTAATGCCAGCGGTCGCTACACCACGGCGCGTGCCTCACTTGATGTTATCATCTCCTCCTCAACTAATCTACATTGAGACTAATCCATTTTGCCGCGTATGCGTTTTCGCGAACGAGGTCCACTTCCTGAAGAATCCCATATCAACGCGTCTTCGCATCGTTGTCTCATTGTCTCCTTCTTACCTTTCTCATCATCTGTCAGTTTGCGAAACAGCTACAGTAAGAACGACCACTTTTCTTCTCCTTCTAGATTGCATCAGATTGCGGTATACCTTCTCGTTATACTCCCCTGCTCACCATCACTGCTTTTGTTTCACACAAACTGTGCAACTCACATCATAGCTTTACTTGCCTCTGCAAACAGGACTGGCTGTCGCGCTGCAGGCAAACTTCCTGGAAACCATCAATTTTCAGATCGTTCACGGCTACTTAGGTAGCCGCGACCATCGAGACAAGATGTCTGATAGTCCAAACGGTTGGCTGTTCTCCTATTCCACCCTTCCTTCCCTAGCTTTTAGACGTCTGTTTCGTTTCACCCAAGGGACCTTGGAAGCTGTCTCGGGCAGTCCCGAAGTTGGCAACCAGGACTCTGCTTCTTGCGATTCCACAGACTCCGTCTCGGAAGATATTGGATCAGAAAGTCCTGGTGATTTTGCCGACCATGATCCTGATGCCAGTCGAGGCTCCGTGTCTGCCACTGTCACTAAGCTTGTCACGGTCGAGTCGATCCCAGAGACACTGTCTTCTCAGAATCATGAACCCTCTCGAGATGTCACTGGAGCCCTCCTTGTCAAAGACTCGGAGACTCTGGGACTCGAGAAATGCGTCTCACATGTTCCACCTATGCTTACCGCCTACGGCCGGGTTATCAGATGTGCTAACCGACCACGCAACCCCAGAAGCCCTTGGCTCCCTCGTTTTCCAAACCTTAGGAGACGATTGCCTGCCCAAACCCGCGAGATACCACCTCATGATCTCAGTCGACGACCAAGATCCACAAGCTTCCCGAAGCAACGTTTTCTCATCGATACCAAGTATCCAAGACTTTCAAGTTCCGATCCAAGGCGACTCGACATTGAAGAATCCTTGCGTTACTTGAGTGATCAACGAACACAAGGACATCAAAGTCCTATAAATGCTGTGGTTCTAAGACCTCTTCCAAATAATGTGCCTCTTTTTGTTGAAATCAATGGAATTTGCAGAAAAAAACGCCGCGCAGAAGATCCCGAGGTTGATTTGGTTGCCGCACTGCACTGTTCCCAGGACACAAACCTTTTATCTTGCGTCACTATTTCTCGCAGCCCATTCACTCCAGATTCTGAGCTTGAGTATCAAGCAAAATACCAGGTGTGTTATGCTTCATTATTTTATTTTTCAATCAAGGTATTTATACTCAGGTAGACTGACGCTTATCAACAGCAACACATGTTCAACCTACGGCCTGTTCCCAAACGCATCACCGGGATGATGTCCAATATCCTCTCTACTTTTTCAGAACTGGGCGATTGGTTCCGCCGTTATCGTATGTTCCGTCTAGTTTCCCCGGATTTTCCCAACCAGATGTGACATATTGAGGTTGCTAACTCTCAAATTAGTGCATAATCGGCCTTATGCTATTTCTGAAACAAGATCATATGTCGCTGTTCCTAAATTCGAAGGACTTCATGTTGCCACCAAACGACGCAAAATCGCATCCGATGAATCCGATTTCGAGTGGTTGGACCGGGATGGACTCAATCTTCTCGTGTCGCGATACGATCACTTACGCGACTGTTTCCACAGAACCTGTACTATTGTACGCCAGTGTCCATCACGTGCACATATGAACAAGCTCCTCAGACCGCTACTTCCAGTTCTGGCAGACAATGATGACGATCTCGAAAAACTCTATGCTGGTGAAGATGGGTATGATCTATCCTCTTTGTACCTGCTTCTATGTCAGCGGATGGTCGCTTTCCTAGACACTGTGTATGAAATCGGAAACTTCATCAAAGTCAAGGATAAGCACGCCACAGTTCCCAGAACTTTTGAATACCTAATCAGCGCCGAGACTCGTGAAACAGTCATTCGAACCAAAAACTTCACATCGACCCCTGATCTGGTGCCTGTATTGAGTAGCATTCTCGACGTTGACGGCTATGTTGAGGATGGATACCCCTTACCTATTGACATCATAGGGTATGTTGCCTTGGACATGACAGCAGTGGAACACAACATCATCATTCCAAGCTACATCAAGCCCAACTACTTTCATAAAAAATTGGTCGACGAGCTCTTGCCCCCGGGCTTGAAAACCAAATCATTCGAGAGAGTGCCGGGGACTTATCCTGAGGTGGATTCTCAACGACTAAAACAACCTGATCTGATCAAAGAGATTCAATTCCACAAGCCCGAATTGGCGCCTCTAACTTCACCATCGACCCCACCACGCATCACAAAAGCAGATTCGACTAAAACGGGGCATTTGAGAGCCAGATTCTTGGCCGCCGAACTAGATAAACTAACACCCACTGGTTTTAGAGCCAAGTTCTATAGTCAGGATGCTACTTCCGAGCTCATAAAGGAATCATACATCACTGATTTCGAGGCAAAGCGACCCCTCAAAGACCATGAAATTCGGGCTGTGAGATCCATCTTGAAAGATCGCAAGGCGCCTAAGCGACTCACAATGCGACGCGCTCCAAAGTCCGTACGCTTCACTGAAAGCACTCTGGCCCCAAGACAGCGGACACACTTGGGGTTGGATGTACCCAAATTACTTCCTGCCAGTGAAGTATCGATCCGACATGACTTCATTAGTGGTACCCAACACGCGCAGACAGACAGAAGCGAGGCCGCGTCTCCGGAGGACGTTAGTTTCCAAGAGGTCGAGTCTCCGGGGTTGAGACACCGTGACCTCGGTCACAAATCTATCTTTCGCGGCACCAAATCGGCCCTGCTTCAGAAGCACGACAAAGAAGATATTGATCCATCTGCTGCAATAAAAAAGATTCTTTCTCTTCCTTCAATTCAATCTCTTGCTATTAGCGATGATACAAAAGCGGGTATTGCTCTAGAGAAAGAAAGAGCGGCCCAGAAAGCAGCTGAAGAGGCCAAGAAACTTGCCGAAGAGCGAGCCCGCAAAGAACGCGAGGAGAGGCTTGCCAAATCTGGTGGATTGCGCATCCCGGACCAGCCACTCGTGTCCCCTCTCAGCCCAGACTGGCTTGCTCGAGCACACGCAACCTTACGTGCAAGTGCTTCGACCACCCTAGCCACCACGGGAGAAGGTGTTGATCTGAGGCGACACGACTTCGCCAAGGTCGTTCCACCCACTGAATGGCTCAACGATGAAATCGTCAATGGATCCCTCAATTGGCTTGATCAGTTTGTCAACATGGCCGCCGGTATTAAGGATACAAAGAAAAGCACACGCAAGTGTCTTGCCATGTCATCTTTCTTCTTCAAGCGTTTGCAAGAACAAGGTGTGACTCGAACACAGAGAACACTTCGGCGGTATGGAGTAGAGAAGAAAAATTTTCTCAAAGTTGATACGATTCTGCTTCCAATTTGTGAGCATTCGCATTGGACCCTCATCGTCGTTCGGCCGAGCAAGAGAACTATAGCGCACATGGATTCTTTGAATCCAAGAGGTTCGCAGCAGTATGTCAAAGTAGGTCTGGCGTGGCTGAAAGACATCATGGAGGACCAATTTGTCGAAAGCGAATGGAAAATTGTGCGGCACGAGGCTCCTAAGCAAACGAATGGGTACGATTGCGGTGTACACACGATCACGAATGGCATGTGTGTTGCGTTGGGCCTTAATCCGATTGACAGTTATGCCTCAGAAGATATGCCGGGCCAGCGGCTCAGGATTGCGTCCATGTTGCTAAATGGAGGCTTCAAGGGAGACTTTGACCTTCGTCTCTATTGAACAAAAGCCGTTATGCTGAACCTCATCATACATCTTCGCAAGCCCCATTTGCGCAGGGTTCTCCATCTTTCTTTCTTTCTTTTCTGTACTCTTCCTGCGTCTTCTCATCTTCTGTTCTTTACTTGGCCATTAGTTTTTGATGCTCTTTTCATTGTCTGCATTTAGCGTGGCAGGGCGTTGGTGGGGTTGACATTTTTATTTTCCATCCGTCTCATCAAAAAAGTCGGATGGGTAGCATAGTCATGTGCTTGGAACAAAGGCGTACCATACAGTCTGCACGGAATAGATACCAAGTCTCGGAGTGTCCGTGTTGAAAGAGGGGTTGAAGATTTATGTGATGTGGAAAGGATGCGGAGTTCAAGTATTGGATAGCTAGAAGAGGGACAAATCGCGACGCATCGTCAGATTATGGATTTTCAGGAACGCAAAAGGACTTGTATTCATAAAGTAGATATATCAAGGACGATTGCCCCAAATGAAGGCCACATGAATGGTTATGGTGTCTACGGGCGATTCTGAGACCGTCACTTGACTGCACTGTGGTTTCCGTCTCGGCTGAAAAGCTGCGTGTACAGATTGAAAATGCATTTCGCGGGACACGAAACTAGACATGACAACTTGATAGCTACAATGCACTCATTGAGTGACAATTCCGATGGCCCGAGCTTAACAGTAAAAATTGGCCGGGAAAGTACAAGTCGGACATCTTGAGACAACAGTGATGAGGTGCCGGCCCGTATTAGTAGGTAGGTCTTGACATAGGCAGGATCGAGTTGCGCTCAAAAGTTCCCGCGTTTTGGGCAAGGAATAACGGGGCTGCTGACTTGTGCAGCAGCATCATCAAATTTGCATCTTCACCGATGCAAACCGACGAGCGACTAGGGCGCTAATGACAACTCTGAATCAGGCTGGGGACTTGGGCAGCCGCTTTCACAATGGGTATGTTCCCAGAGACACACAATGCTGGATCCGCTTATGATACACGAAATGTTGGTGTATCTCACATCTCCCGAGCAGAATCAGTCTATCTAAACTCTATGTAAAGCCTGTCTTGGTAAATACGCGGACTTGGCACACAATCAATCTTCTTGGGGCCGGTAAGGCCTCGCATCTGTACTGCGACTCTATGTACATATATAAATAGCCTTGGTACAAGAATTCTAGTTAGCCTAATATCCTTGTTGGTACGGGTGCGAGGCCTTACCCGTCTCAAGGAGATGGTGGCATTTGGCGTGAAGACACAATGGCTGTGTGTAATTGGCCAAAATTGTTGGCCGACGGCTCGAGATTTGCTGTCGGGGTAGCCGTTTTGGAGTGGACTGAAGTGGGTTTGAAGAGTGGACATGGGCCAAAAAATAATGGGCTGCCCCCTGGTCCCCGGTGTTGGAAAGCCAAGGCGGGAACTTGTTCCAGAAAGAAGGAAAAAAGCATGTTTTCCTTGCCAAGGCGCATGTATATTTCCCAGCAGCTCGGGGGTGGGGGAGTTACGTGACTCGGCACAACGAGCTTAGCGAAGTTATATCGCAAATGTGAACAACTTTTTTTTTTTTTTCCCCAATAGATTGGCTAATCGGCGCGAGTCGTACGCCTGCATTTTGCCACCAATCATGTGTGATGATTTAATCACCCAACAGTCACAGGAGAATAACATGATTGAGCAATAACAGGGGGAAGAAGTTGCTTGGTCGTGTTGGGTCTTGTGGTGCACGGAGTACGTATGTACATGTAAAAGTCGTAAATGGGCTGTTTTGCTCTGAATGGTCACCAAAAACAAGTTGACGGCCGGAGGACGCCGCGAGTGTGACCCATTGTCGACAATCGCGTTGCATCGCAACTGGAACCCGTCTCTAAATTGATTTGACAGTGGCCAGTTTGTTGGCTTTTTCACCGCACCATCCACTCGGCCGCACAACGGCCCTGGCTGGGAACTCGCATTCTCTCGGCCGGACCTCTCGAACTCGCGGAGCGAGGATGGTATCCCGCTTTGGTTTCCTTCACTGTAACCAGTAATGCCTAATAATCTCAGTGCGGACATGTGCTAGCATTTGCCTGTTGTTGCACGTCTTGGAAAGAAGGGTCTTGACGCAAACCAGATCTTGAACGCGGGAGGTTACTCGCCAGGGCAACACAAGGGTTGAAAGTTGCGGGCGATATTATACCAGGACGGCATAGCACGTTTTCTCCCAGATGATTTCTATCTAAACTGATGTGATTTTTGGAATTCTTGGGCCACATTCTGCTCTTCTAAGCCTTCGACTATGCTCTATGAACTGAACCTTGTTTGGTCGCCCTGGATGGACTCGCGGACATTTCATATCTATCTTATGATTCTTATCTGAGTGAAAGGGAACGGCCTCACAGCTGCAACGTGAACAAAGCACCTGATTGCTAGCTATGCGCATGAAACTGCGGGAGATATGTCCCACACTATTACTCGCAAGTCCACGGCTAGCGACCTAACACCATTGCCCACGCAGGTCCTTGAAAACGCAGGAGCTAGAGTAAGGTATTAAAATCAGGACTACTCCGTACGGATCCGTAGATTCCTACATACGCCCGACTGCAGGAGGAGGTGTGCTACCTAATCATACGATGGTGCGCAACCCAACGTGCGCTACTGTAGACTGCTGTAGGGGAGGAGGCAGGGGTACAAAGAGGCCTGGGTTGAGCACCCCCATCTTGATGAACGGCGATTGTGGCGTTGGCTATCATCTCCCCGTGTGCGTGGACGAATAACCGCGCTGCCGCACCCCAATCCCTCTTTGCCGAAAGCGCGGAACATTAATGAGTAAAAGCTACAGGTAAAGCTGGCTGGCTGGCCGGCCGTTTCACTCGAGCAGACTGAGGCTGAGGAAACAGCGGCACTTATTGTCTGGCGATAGCAGTGCTGCCCCGTTTGGTTCTTTCGGGCGCCTCGATATTAGGAGGGCACAGAGGGGGTATGCCCCCGGCCTGGGGGTGCCTGGCTGTCTGTCCTTGCGCGGTAGCATCCAAGGACCATGTAGTGAATTCACGATGGTGAAGCGGCGATGCCTGAGATCCCCAGACCGGGAATCGAGCACGTCAAGTCGCGGTAATAACAATCACAGGATCCCCGTGCGACGTGCCGTTTCCTTCAACATGCCGCGTAGGACGAGTCAACACGAGTTAGGCAAGAACTTGACTTTACTTTGATGAGTCGGAGCACTTTATTGATTTCGACTCCAGACCATCACATCATTCCACAACACCCACCTTGGCCCAATGATAAATCCAAGCCACGGGCAACCAACTTCGGTGAGTTGGTATTATGAAGCCAATCAATAAGTGGTAGCGACGCCACTTGTCTCAATGTGACCCAAGCGCGACTTTTCGAAGCATGGGTCCCACTTTTAACGACCATCCAGACTCATAATTGGCCATCGCACTCGGGCTATTTTCCCCTTCTGCTTGGCTATGTCGTCCCTCAAGTGTCTTCTAGCGCTCTTCTAGCGCCCTCTGCCAGGTGCAAGTCCCAAAATCCACGTTGTGCACACCACCCCTTTTATTAGGGTGCTGAAGGTTTTTCTTGCACGTCTGGTCTCCTGCTAGTAGGCTAGTAGGCGTTGCCACCCATACTCCGTATCACATACTCCGTACAGCACATGCCCTTGTGCCCCCACCTCCGAGCGCCGCCATCACCGAACACGCAAGAAGTTCATGAGAACGTCTGGTCTAGTGTGTTGCGAAGCAGGCCATTTTTGGGGGGGGCAGGGGTGGAGAGGTTCGAGTTGCACTGCCGCTGATGAGTTCCAGTGGGCCAGAACTACCGTTCGACATGACGCGTGGCCCCTCACTGATGAATACATACATACGTCCGTCGGCCGTTTCTTGTCGGTCGCCCTATTATTATGTACAGTCTCGACAGCGATGAAGCAGCCTCGCTATCATATGGCATGACTTCGCTGATCTTGCAATGTCATCCCATCTTTGAATACTTGTGCGGTTCGAATTTGTTTCTCAGGAAGAGGAACGCGGCGATTCACCGAGTGGCACCATTTCTCATGGACCGCAATTGGGCAAGGACACGATGTCAGCGAAATTGCAATCCATCAATCACCCCGTGACCCCGTTTTACCTAGGCACGAATAACTGCAGTCAGTTGTGGCCACAATAATAGCCCGCCTCAACAGGTATGTACAATAAAAATGGCCAGCTCCTCAATCCTCAATGTACTCCGTATATATGTATGCAGGATTCGGCTCCTGGTTTAATGCTGTGTGACTTACCCCACCTTTCAACCGTCGCCCGTTTTTTAATCATGTTATTTACTCGGTATCAAAATGGTTGATGTAGTCTCGTGGTGGCGTATATGACGATGGCTACGGATTAGTAACGTCACCATCTGATAATTCGAAGTAGCAGATGACTCGATCGGGCTTTCCATTTTGAGCGCCGCTCATCCTCATGCATGGGGATTGCATCGTACAGAACAGCGAGGCTGCCACGGAGTAGAAAGGCTCATCAATGCGACCCGTCTTCATCGAAAGAACATCCGAGTTATGATGGATCTTTGTCTCATCAATCAAATTCTTCGCTGAACTAGGTTGGTTGGCTAGTACCCGATTCGAGTACCCATGCCATCGCGGGTTGTGTGGCCCACCCCCGTTGCCAAACTTCCACGGAGTACGGAGTACAGTTATACGTATGTACATACATACGTTGTACGAGGTGGACAAGAAAAGAGAAAAGATAGCACTCGAGGTCCCCCCCCCCCTGCCCCCTGCCCCCTGCCCCCTGCCCCCTTGGACGCGACCCCGGCGCTGCCACTGCCGGCTACTCGCTGCACCTGGTCCCTGCCAGCCAGCCTGCTTTACTATTTTGGCCCTCTGCCTCGCTGTCTCCGGTTCCAGTGTCACGGCGCTCCACTGTTCTGTCTCCTCACTCCGCCGCCCTGATCAGGTTCCATTCTCGTGGTCCGTTTCGACCTTTTCTTTTTCCTCTCGATCACACACTGTATTAGTTGTTCAGCCGCCGCCTCCCTTTCTATTTGAGCAACGTCCATGCTTTCATCGTTTGCTCCATTCACACAAAACTGCCGCAGGACGCAAAACTTCGACATACATATCAGCCCGAGACCTCCATCAGCCGCTCGCTCATCGCCTTGTGCACCAAGTCGTAGACGGCTCTGCAGATCCATCACAATCTGGATTTCAACCGCCTCAATCGCTGAGGCTGTGGCTCCTCAGAAATATCCTGCATACGCAAGCATCGCTTGTCACTGATACGATACTACGATCCAATATCTGGCCTGTTTTCTGCGCTCACTTTACGCTACGGATGATACCGTTTCTGCGAGGTTCAGGCGACAGGACCAATTTGTTAGCGACCCGCCAGGCTTTTCCCAGCCAAGCGCTTCCTTTCACTCCAACCCCGGGGCACGAGCTACACATAACGATTCGCGAACCACATCCCGAATTACGTACTTGTCGGCAACGCCACAAATATTTGTCTGTAACGGGCCATCCGCTGCGGTACATTGGCATATTTCGATTGTTTCGTAGAGATGGTCAAACCTAGGTCACGCCGACCATCTCCAGTCTACCTCACCATACCCACTCACC
Organism: Epichloe scottii; assembly: GCA_021950295.1. NCBI lineage: Eukaryota > Fungi > Ascomycota > Sordariomycetes > Hypocreales > Clavicipitaceae > Epichloe > Epichloe scottii. Next base: position 3,868,124 of record CP083245.1, read on the forward strand.
GGGAGCAATCTTCTCGACCAGTGTCGGCTTTCGAAGACTGTTGCTCCTTCAGCGTATCTTCTTCACGCCCCACCAGCACCGTCTACCTGTCGCCTTCACCATCGCCACGATCAACGATCATGGCGACTCGTCCTCCGACCCTGACTGAGATCTTACTCGACGTTTCTCCACCTCCCTGGACCCTGAGCGCCTTCATGGCATATCTATCACAAAATCATTGTATGGAGACATTGGAATTCACCCTCGACTCGCAACGATACGCTGCCTTTTATGACCAGCTCTCTGCTGAGGATCCCCCTCGCAGGAAAACAAGGCTCGCGTCTGTGGGTGGTGGGACAAGCTCATGCAGGTCTACATTGTCCCCTGTGCACCACGCGAAGTGAATATTCCGGCTCGAGTCCGAGATCATCTTCTAAATCTACCAAGCGGCCCCTGCCCTCCTCATCCTAACGAGCTAGAGGAAGCCGGCCGGATCATTTACGAACTAATGAACGATTCTGTCCTGGTGCCTTTCTTGCAATCTGTTGCGCCTCTTCCACAAGTATATTACAACGATGACCATAGCCACCACCACCGTCGTCGGTCCCGCAATACCAGCCAGCTTTCTGATCAGCCGAGACGTTCTGTCACCTCCCCATACTCGGCGGATTTCGAGTGCCTCACTGATGACAGTGACAGCAACTCCCCGTCCTCAGCGGAACCCATGACTCCCCGACTACTCCCCCGACCTCTGAATACATCTTCAATACCTCGCCGGGTGGTTTCCAGAGAGCCATGGCTGCGCACAACAAAGGCTGGAAGAAAGTTGGCGAAAAGTTGGGTTTCAGTCGGAAAGCGTCTAGCCGGCGGACCACTCCAACATCATCCTCGCTATCCGACTACGATGCCGGTCATGGGGAATCCAGTCATGGCCATCCCATTTAATACAGCGAACGTTCGGTGTATCGGCATTATTTTATTAGGCGACAGACGGCTTGAGTCCAAGTTGGTAATTTCTTGTCACTGCTGACTTGAGCAGGCACCCAAGCCTCTCATCATATGCAGGCGAAACACGTGTTGGAACTGGAGTGACAAAGGAAGGAAAGAACCCTTGAGCAACAAGCCTTGGCATACGGCAAGCTCCGCCGATGAAGATCAGAGCTTCCTCGCGACAAGGACAGCCCTTGTGCGCGACTCTAGAAGAACGAGGAACCGTTTCAGATCTCTTGGTCGGTTTCTTTTTTAGCATACACTCGTATTCGGGAGCGGGAGTTTTGGTACTTGACTACTTCTTTATTCCGATACAGCAATGATCGGCGATGGCATTATCTCAGCATTAACGTAATCGATTTCCAGATGTTCACACACATACTCATGATGAATCGGGTTTTCTATACATAGGGAGTTGCGAGGATCTAGATGGGCATACTACATCCCGGGTTTCATTCACTGAACGGCAAGCATGATGCAATTGTATTCTTATGCTTGTATAAAAGAATCAAGAGATGAATTGCAGTCAATAACCTCATTTTGTGACTTGTCTGACAGCTGTCGTTGGGAGGCTTTCAATTCGGGAACCCTTACCCATGTCTTTAACATCCCTAATGTAGAGCAGACGCTCACCATGTTGCTGTAAAGACAATGTCAGAGGCCCAGCGTATGCGCATATACACGATGACCCGTGGGGTGGTAGATTGTCAGATTGATCGCCCCATTCAGGTGTTGACGAAGTATACTCTGGAAGGGCAAAAAGTGTTCTCATGTATTCACCTTTGTGGGTAACCTTTGTATCAGAGAGTACATGATAATCCAGAATACGTTGCGTTTGCATTTGTATAACAAGATCCTTGTGGCTACTCGAATTCATTGGCGTCATAGAAGTTGTCGGTATCCGCCGGGGCTAAATACCACCCAGCTTGCTAAATCGTGAATGAACGAGAGGGTTCTAAAGAGCCTGCTGATGCGAGGGACCTGACGAGCCCGTTGAAGAGCCCGAATGTGACGATTCTGATGAGCCTATTGATGAGAGGGATCCGACGAGCCCGTTGGCCCTTTCATTGACGAATGGCCGAGGGTACCGGGGTTTTTTTTTTTTTCAAAGTGCCACTAACACGACGTCTGTCACCCACCGCTTTGGGGCGAAGTTCAAAAACTTGTATTGCAGTATCGACAACAATCCTCGGGCATTTGACGACAAGCAGTCCACTTGCCACCGGCACACGTCAGGAGACCGACCGGACTCAGAGGTATCTACTAAGTGAGTTTCAAACCAACGACTCCGTGTTTTGAATTCTGGGTCCTCCCCGGCGGCCTAATCGCAGACCAGGCCGCGAGTACATCGTCTCGGCGCACGTTGACTTCTGGAGATAGTTTCTGACTAATTTGATCAAGTATGTACATGATCGACTCCTCATCGAGTAAGTGGCAAGGGGTGAAGCCCGTGACGGCGAACCTGTAGTGCCCGCAATAGTATTTATTCCCTTGCCAGCCTTGCCTGGGGAGAGAAAAGGTCACACGGTCATCTGACGTCGAAGAATCAAGAAGGCCCATTCGCCCAGGGCTAATAATAGCTGGTCTTCCCCATTTAGCGTCATCTAGTCGTTGGCGTTATAGTTTCAAAGCCGGATCTGACCCGCCAATTCGATCAAGGAGGGCTCACTTCCATCCTAAGTGACTTGGTGTCTGTCCGAATACGGTGGGCAATGGGGTACAAGAAGTGTGAGTGCCAGCAGTGAATTCAATCGCGCCAAAGGATCGGTCGCACTGAAGATTTTTAATCGTTCTTCATATACGTTTCAGAAGCGCCGACCCAATTAAACTCCGTCTGCCGCAAGTTCTAGTTCACCTGCCAATCTGTTGAGGTAGAACCGTCTTGTTTCCATTGAAAATTTTTGAAAGCTCTTGCCAATACGGCCTACGTCAAGCCGGCCTTTCTCATATGCGGCAAGGTCCCTGTTTCCATAAACGTCTCTTCCAGCAGCGTAGCCACTATCCAAATTGCGGAAGAAAACATTTACTGCTATGCTCGGAATTGCGGCGGTTGTGGCGGCGTGGAGCCAGAGAGGCGGCAAGTACAAAATATCTCCTGGTTCGAGCATCGCTTCGTGAGGGTGAGTTCCATTAATTCGCGATGAACGAAGCTCTGAGAAAACATCAAGGCTTGAACTTGATGCACCAGGGGCAAACGCCAAATGGCCTACGTCACTAGGTGGAAACAACACCATCCGTTTGGATCCTACAACTTGGGCATACATGTTCGCCATGACCTAGAATGGCAAATCAGTCGACACACGTCTTCCTCGGATCGAGTCCTGTAGACGATAGAACATACATCATAGTGAAGCCACATATTAACTCTGCCAGAAACCCTTAGAACAGAACTGAATATGCCATCCTGGATAGAATCCATCTGATATGGAAGATGAAAGTCTGAAGCGATTCCTGGAAAGTCGTCTTTGATATTTGCCGGTTGATCCATTGGTTTCTCTCGCGACAAGGTGCGTAGATACACTCGATGACCGGCCTCGGCCCGACGAATAACATTTTCAAAAGATTCTGTCACGTAGCGGAAGTTCTTGGAATTGAAATCCATCTTTTCAGAATCTTGCTGGCATTCATGTATGACAACCTAAAGATTTCAGTAATTTTGCTAGGAAGAATAGTATACGGGTTTGCATCTCTTACTTGAGTATCGTGTCCCACGCGATCGATCATATAGGAGGAAGTCCACTTCCACACACAATCTCCAATGTCGGTTTTTGCAATAATTACAGGCATTGCAGCTTCCAAAATATCTCGAAGCTGTTGAGGTGTTTCTAGCCTCGTTCGTGCAACGGTCGTGATCGTTGCATCAACTTCTTTCGAACCTTGGTGTTGACTTCGGCTAGTGCTACTGACAAATTTTTGCGAACCCATGAATTGGGGTTGTGTGAGCCGCTCTGCAATAGGTCCAGAATGCTTCCAATGAATCGGTTTGTTGTGAATAGAGATTGTAGAAGCACCTCCTTGCCAGTATGTCCCCATGGAGAAACAAGTCGCTCCGCCGCCTAATACCATTATATTATCATCCACGCGCATTGCAGATGACCCAATCATGAGTGGCGTAATTCCATCATTATTTGTCCAGCACAATTCGCTCACGTTGCAACGATCCTGCGAATCAATATCGATCGCAACGATGGTTTGACCTTGTGATTCCTGCCTTTCGCCGACACCCCCGCAGACCAATGTGTACGAGCCAAATTCAACGGGTTTTGCCCCGAACAGTGAGAGCTGCTTTGTCGGGTCGACTTCTTCGCCACAGGGTTCGAAGCGGATTACAGGCTGTGCAAATTCATGGTGAGTATTGAAGTCTTACCGTCAAAGGTGGGGATAATATTTACTTGTAATTGTTTCAACTCTAAATGCCATGCGTATACTCTCTGATTGATCCGACCCTCTAGGCCGATGCCGCCGGCAATCAAACCTGTATATACACCCTTACGCACAACAATATTGGGTGTATTGCATAAAATGCCACCAAAAGTTGGCCAAGGTTTTACTCCCAAAATCTTGCATTTCAGCCAGCCTTTTGAAACATGAAAAACGTAGATATTTTCAGATATATTAGACGCCCCTGTTTTCCCACCCGCAACAAGAGCAAGATGGGTCCCGGGTAATCGTATGGTCGAGTGTCTGAATAGCGGCAGCGGCAAATTGTGAGTTGGTTTCCATCGGCAGGACGAGCCCTTCTCAAATATCCAGCAGTCTGACAAAGCGTTGGCAGGAGAACTGCGACCCCCAACTAGCAGGATCCCGTAGTCGCCCAGATCCGTTACAGTATGACACATACGGGGGTGGGGCCTGTTGTTGGGAGCAATGGTACGTCCGCCTGTCCGTCGAGGCTGTAAATATCGCAAGACCCTTCGCGACCACAAGTTCCCAGTCCAAAGAGGTTGATGACCAGCCTACCTCCTGTCGGATTCCTTACAGTAAATGCGTCTCCGAAACGTCTCTTGGGCTCGTGAACACTCTTAACCACCGATACCTGAGTGTTGCTTGATTGTTTCACTGAGTCGTTCCATCTTTGTAGAGATTTATTCTCATATTTTGATGAAGTCGAGGCATGAATGATGAAGTAATGGCGACCAAACATCGCGAATTCTTCCCACTCGTCAAAAGGCTCGATTTCATCTAGTGATGCTCTTTCAGCGCCACTCACAAAATCCTCACTTGACCAGACCTGCCAAAGGTCCCAAATCTTAGCCTGTTGAAACCCACGGCTGGTAAATCTATCAATCTGCCTCGACAGTGTTGGATACTGACGAACTGACTTCGGCGGGGTGTTCAGCTTGTCGAAGTGATTCAGCATAGTTCTGGCAAAAGGGTGATCTGGTCCGTGAGGCAGTAACTGCTCTAGGAGGCAAAATTCCGCTGGTACAGTAAAGTTTAGTGACGCTCCTCGCCCTCCATTTGAAAATACTTACAGTTCCCAATACTGCTTGCCCACTGAATTAAAGCATCCGCAGATTGAGTGTCCATGTATGTTATGGATACTTCTGCTACAAAGAGAACAGGGCATTCGGATAACGGAGTAAGTTCTTCCAATATTGCCCTTAGCTTTCCAAGTTCGCGAAGGTCGCATCCAATCTGACAATAGCGTTCACTTCGTAGCATGAAATGGCTTTCCTCCGCTTCACTGATGATGAAATCTTGACCCAAGATTTCTCGTAATTGTGGCGTATCCTGCACGATAGATCGCTTTTTCCGCATCAAATCCGGATAGTCGATGTCCACGAACACAACGCCGTCGCAAAGTGCTGCGTGGCGAGCATGTGACTGCCAAGGAAGCACATCACTGAGGTTCTCCACGACAGGGTGTCAGGGTGTGTAAGCAAGCAATGTTTGGCAGTATCAAACTCACCTGCCGCAACCAAGGTTTATAATCAGCTTCTTCTTTCTTGCCTCATGTTTTGCCAGAAAGTGCTGAACAGTAACATCGATGGCCTTCAGCCTTAGCCAATATCCACGATTGATGAGCGGAGCTCGCCTTTGGTACTTTTTGACAAAGTAGCGAAAGTAATGTGGTTCATTTGGGTAATACAAATTTTCCACACTGCGCTTTGAAACGATACTACTGCTATTGGTCTGAAGATTTCGTAGTCAGCAAATGGCATTTCAGTAGCGACGTCGAGTCCCTCGTATTGATTGGCGCGTAGGCTAGAATTGTTCTACGGCGAGGGCATCATCCTCTTCGCCTGGCCCCTGTATCGAAATGAGAAACTATTTCTAGCAAGACTTACTCCCATTATCAATTCGTCCAGAACATGTTGTTCAAGCAGCTTTGCTGGTGGTGCTGCCCCAGACATGGTCATATTTTGCGCTTGGTTGATGGGCATTTTCTGGTCAATCTTCGGGGCTATTTTCTCGCGTCTTCGAAGTTTTTATCTAAACCGGTCTCTGAAAATTCAGTATCGTCCATTGCGACGCTCGTTATCGAGGAATGTGCACATGTTTCGGATCCAGAGCTAGAATAATTCGAACACGAGGTAGAAGTATCTTACATGGAATTTTTATGCAATTATCCGTGGAGTTCAACTGCCCCGCTCACTACCCCCTGCTGATGCTGAACCACAACTGCTACCCCACCTAATATGTCAGTCCGTCACGTTGCCTACCTACCTCCTTGTCATCACAGGACATCTGCTAAGAAACCGGCGTATCTACTCCGTAGACCCAGCTATAATCTTTCCAAGGGCATCACATCTCGCTTCACTAACAATCCTAAATTTAGTCGCTCTTGAACTGTAGAGTTTGCCGAAGGTTTCATCATTGTCGATCCGCCTCACCAATGAGAGTTATTGTAAAGAGCAACCGACCACGATAACCTCAAAAGACGATTCGGTAGCGATCACGCTATTACGCCCTCTCCTTTCTCGATAAGCGACCGTCCGATCTTTCTGACCTGTTGAGTGCGTTACATCGACTGCTCGAAATCCACGGTCGCGCGGACGGTAGAATGGCTAGCCCATCCCTCAACTTCATCACTTTCAACCAAGATCACAGTTGCCTAGCTGTCGGTGAGTTGCAACTTGGCAACCGCCAATTCCACCACGACGAAAGTCTCAAGCTTACAGGGTACTTGCAACTCTTTTTCTCCCGACAGGCACTTCTAAAGGATTTCGCATATACCACACAGATCCGTTCTCGCGTATATTCAGCAGTGATGACGGGAACATAGCCATTATTGAGATGCTATTCTCGACGTCGCTCGTTGCTCTAATTTTATCACCTAGGCACTTGATTATACAAAATACGAAGGTATTTGCTTCTTATGCGCATGAAAAGGATACAGCACTTGCTTACATGATAACTCCTCGGAATAGAGAGCGTCCGTTATATGTGAGCTCACGTTCCCATCCGCCGTCCTCGCTGTGCGACTTAACCGGAAGCGCCTTGCTGTTGTCTTAGAGGAAGAGATATATCTGTACGACATCAGCAACATGAGCCTGCTCTATACCATTCCAACTTCACCGAATCCTTCTGCGATTTGCGCCCTGTCTCCTTCATCCGAAAACTGCTTCGTCGCGTATCCTCTGCCCAAGCCGAGGGAGGAAGCTGATAGCAGGCGGCCGATCCATGCACCTCCTCAGTCCACATACGTTGCACCTACTTCAGGCGAAGTGCTTGTGTTTGATACTTTATCATTGAAAGCGATTAATGTCATCGAAGCACATCGTTCGCCACTGTCTTGTATTTGCCTGAACAATGATGGTTCTCTCCTGGCTACTGCAAGTGAGACAGGAACGATTATTCGAGTCTTCTCCGTTCCAAGGGGTCAAAAAATGTATCAATTCAGGCGCGGTACTTACCCCTCAACAATATACAGCATGTCTTTCAATCTCAGCTCTACACTATTGTGTGTGTCCTCGACATCCGATACAGTCCACATTTTCAGACTTAGCTTGCCACCTAGTACTAATACTCCGGCTGGAGCGCCAATCGAATCGCCGGCATCACCGAGACAGGATCGCTGGTCACGTACTAAGTCTTATGACGCTGGTGACTCTCCAGGAAACAGCGCGACCGAATCGCCAAAGAGTGACGCCGCAGGACTCGCATCAGGAAGCCGCCTGTCCGCCGGAGGCGAACAGGTTCATAGAAGGCAAAGCGGTTCATTTAGTGGCTTGCTTCGCCGGTCGTCACAGTTTATGGGTCGTGGTGTTGCCGGAGTCGTAGGGTCTTATCTGCCCCAGACGGTTACCGAGATGTGGGAGCCGTTGCGAGACTTTGCTTTCATCAAAATACCCAAATCTGGATCGTCAGGTATTGGTGCGCGTGCTCCGGGAAGCTCAGACGCTGGTCCACTGAGAAGTGTTGTAGCTATGAGCAGCAGCAGCCCTCAGGTTATGGTCGTTACTAGTGATGGAGGCTTCTATGTTTTTAACATTGACATGGAGAATGGTGGGGAGGGCTACCTCGTGAAACAGTTTTCGTAAGCAAAGTTATCATCTTCCTTTCAACCATCCTGTCAGAGTACAATTCTACTGCAGGAGCCCACAACAATATTTTGCGCTTGTCTACGCGATTTTAACAAAGCCTCACCAATGCACACAGGGTTCTCGAAGGCGATGAAAGACACGATTTGTCAACATATGGATCGTAAAATATGATTGAGCGTCAACGATTGATGTGTTGCTTTTCAAGGCTCATGTCAACATTCACACACTCAACTTCGACTAAAGTGGCTGATAGATACGTCAATCTCTCATAGCAACACAGACCGAGAAGCGATACGATCGAAAGTCATTGGGGACCCGGAACCTTCGACTATTGTAAATGGAGTTATGGTTGATAAAATATACCCACGTTGTCTTTTTCGCATCAGGGAATGAGGTCGTACTCAGCTTCCAATGCCATTTTCACGATGAATTTGGAGCAAATAATTCATACCGGGGTCGCGAATAACCAACTTGATGATTTTACATCACGTATAGATAAAACATTCATATACCCTAATACAAACTGCGCTGTGTGTTAGAAGAGGCAAATTTGTCCTGACACATCTTCCCTGTAGCTGATCGTAAATCAAACACCCTGCGGCATTAAAAAGCTTCCCTTGCGGCCAGCGCTCTCGCCTCCTTACCTCAAAATGACAAAATAAACCAAATGGATGAGAAGACCAAGTCCGGGTTTCCAAAACCAGAATCGGTGATTACATGTTAATCTCGTCGAGAGGTTCCCCCTTCACCCAAGAATGAAGCAATCTTATACCCCAGCGCCATGGTTTTCAGGGGTAATATCGTCGTATCACCGCTATGTTGCGATGCAGACCATTCTAGATCATATCTCGCGTTTTTGCTGCAATTCGGACCTTTTTAGTGATGCAAATCATTCGATGTCTTTTTGAACGATAATTTAGCTGTGTCAGCATCGTTATCTCGAATAGGGCCTGTTCATCAGGGCGATTTCCTTGCAATTTCTCTCCATTCCAACTCTCGTTGCATTGGCGCAGAAGTATCACCACCTTGCTGCAACCATTCTTCCCAGCGCAATAATTCGTACGCGAACCTGAGGTGGGGCTGTATTATCACATTGAGACGCCGTGCACGAACGAAGCAATACGCGCGAGGAAATGACTTCTTCATAGCGCGCATTACCTCGGCAATGCAAATAGTAGCACTCCTCGATACACCGACTCGGCAGTGTACTAATGTGGCAGTCCCTCGCCGCCGACCGCGATCTATTCCATTTATAGATTAGTTTTGAGAGCAGAAGTACAAGGACAATATAGAAGCAATGACATGTCCGCAACACTGAGTCCTACCTATAAAATCCAGACAACCTGGAAATTCATTTGTCAACGGGTCAATTCCGTTATCTTGGACACCTTGAACGACGTGAACATTGTCTGACCCCCACTCTTCTAATTCACTTTCGCGCCAAGAAGCTGTCTCCCCAACTGAAAGTATCTGGCTGATACCAAGGCCTTTCAGTAGACCTGGATTGTTTGCGTGTCCAAGATTTCCCAAATATAAGTAGTCTAGCACTCGGCTGGGGAACGAACCATCCAGGGATGGTAGCCATTTAGGTTCGTTTCTCAGGGACGCAGTAATTTGGGCAAGACTTTGTCCGGCACATAGTGGTGACTCTCTTAGTAATTGGGGGGCAATCGAGGTTAGTAGAGATACATCTGTGGGATATGCGAAAAAGTTGCGATGTTTTGAAGTATGAAGATGCAGCCATGCATGCGGTATTGGTTCACCGGTGCTGAAACTATAGTAGGCAATTCCTAGCATCGTTGATTCTGTGTATCCGTCGGCACAATGTATCAAAATCTTTCGTTCCGGTAAAGTTCCGGGTTCAATGTTTGTTAACTCCGGTGACGTGGTCTCTTCTTTATGATGAGTCTGACGAGTTCCATGCGATAAATGATGTATCCACTTGCATGTTTCGACGATCCCGTCGGCCTCGTCGTGAGACCAAGTTGGGGGTAGTATGCTGCCTGATGAGGGAAAGTCGAAGTGCAATCGGGCTTCTTGCTCAGAATTTGATCCAGTTTCAACAAGACTTCGCAAGGCTGAAGGATTGAGTCGTCCCAAATCGCTACATTCGATCAAAATATCAAATCCTTCCTCTTCGGGGCTACCTTGTTCTGGTGTTGGGCCCATGTATACATTATGCGAGATTTCGGATGTTCGGGTCATGTCCCGCATCTCGCTTCGCTCTTGTTGAACGAAGTCGAGGATCTGACCAGTTGTGCAGCCATTAGAGTCTATCGCCACGATATTGCTCTCAAGCTTCTCAAATTCAGAATACGGACTGACACAACAAAATGTGTTGTATTCAACAATGGGTATGTTTTGTGCCAGCTGAGTTTGCTTTTGGCGTAATTGGGCGGCTGCAATCTCCCAAGCAACCTTTTTGCTTTCTGCCAGATCCTCACCATATACGATAACATCAGATACCAGAGCGGCTTTTGCTGTCTGAATCTGAAAGTTTCTTACAGAGAACCCATCTTGTGGGTCTGCTTCGACAAACCTGGGATATGGATCGGCTTGCATGAATTCATCAGGGGAAACTGCTCCTTTGAGACGTGCTCTGGAAAGATCACCATCAGCTTTTACAAGAAGAACGCCACGTGTGCAGACTGGTGAATTTTTGGAAAGCCTCCGACGTTCCATGAAGAACGCCTGTTGGAGTTGATTCTTCGGATGCAATCCATGAAGCCAGGGAAACATTAGATCAGGAGAAGGCAATGGTTGGCGTGATGTGAATTCAAGAGCTGTAGCGACTTGGGATGAGTCTATTTCGAAAATGCACAAACTATCATTCTGGAGGCTGACGTAATTGTCTGTCGGGAAAAGAAGTGACCGTTGTGACAGAGACTCATCAAAGTCGGATGGTGATGCGGGTGGAGTGTGAGCGGCGTCGAACTTCGGTGACCCGGTGGGACATACTGGGATATGTTTGTTCGGTCGCGGGACAGGACAGTGTTGGCTCTCGACTGAGCGATTGACATTCCCCAACGAATGAGGGGTGTAATGGGGGGCTCAATGTCAGGGTTGGTACTGTGAGGTGGTATTGGCCGAGGCAGAGCAATGGTCGCCATTTTAGCTACGCTGATATCACCAGTGCCTTTGCTTCTATTGCAACAAGATATTATGTCCAGCCACTTGCACCGAGGATCGAGAACTTGCGCCGAGGATCGAGAACTTGCGCCGAGGATCGAGAGGAGCAGTCTATTCCCCGTTCTTGTCATGACCTATCCAAGTAGAGGTCGACGTCAAGTGATTTGGTCTCGATTGAACTGTGATTGTGTTAGCACCGAATTGCACATGGGGATGAGCCATGTTACGCAGTGAAAGGTTGGGCAAGCCATCAAGAACAACTTCGTTGAGCCTCCCAAGAAACCGGATTTCGAACGAGGCTATTCACAATATGCAACACAAAAGAAGCAAAGGCAATTAATGTGAATCCATAAGTGATTTCAAAAGCTCGGTTTACGTTCTCGACTGAAGAAGTAGCGACGCCAAGGATGAGAACTAAGAATGATCCCAAATCTGCAGGGTCCAGGTGACGATGATCATGTCAAATGAAAAGCAGATATGACTTCGCCTCACTGAATGATGGCTGCTGGGTGAGCCAGCTCGAGTCATCGTCCAATGAGACTTTGGGATAGTCTGTGCCCCAAATGGATTGTGGCTCGTCTTGGAATAATTGCGAGAAAGTTTCGACTTACAAATGTATCAACAATGGAATTGAAGGCGATATTAAGAAGAGGGGAAAGAGGAGGGTGCATGGGGAGAAGGGCTGTCAGATAGTGGTCATTGCTTTCATGCTCAGAGGTGAATGGGTGGACGACAACTGGTAGTCGCATTAGCTGGTAGTGGGTAGCGGTAATGGGTGGTAATGGGCAACGAGGCCACCACAGTGCCACACCAGACATCCAGACATTGATGACTGTTACTACACTCCTTGCACTCTGGCTCCTTACCGTCAAGTCTGGTATTTACCCGCCCACTATTTCTTCTTGTTAAACCCAACCATAATAGACCAAGGATCAGAAAGGGGGAGGGATAGAAATAAAAATCTCACACAAACATCCACAGCATTTTCCGCCTATTTCGAGAATAGTGCGGCGGGAGTGTAGGTGTTAAGGTAGGGGTTAGTGTAGATGACAGAAAACGTTTAATTTAATTAATCAGAGGTGCAGACAGTACCTAACTTTTATACCTAAAAGGTACATAGTACGCTATAGTAATAACTAGCCTATAGAGGTACTTCTAATATATTATCTTTACTATTATCTTATAGAGGGTTTAATCCTAGTTAATACGTAGGCTATATTTATATATCTAATACTTTAAGGAGCTCTCCTTAACACATACCCCCTAGCTAAGATATCTATTAAAGCTAGAGTTAATAAGCATAGGAAGAGATTATAATAAATTCCTAGTATTATAATTATATAGGAATTTCCTATAAGCTAATTTAGTAATAGAAATCCCTATATATTTAGCTTAATAAAGGCTTTATAAAGCTATCTATAAGTATCTTAGAGGTTTTTAACTAATTTACCTTAATATTACCTAAGGCATAATATTCTTAAATCTATATTTAATTTATATTAAGGTGCTTAAGGCTAGTTTAAAGCTTTCTTTCCTTATACTTTATAATATAAATTATTTACTTATTATTATACTAGATAATTAATAGTAATAGTATATAAACCTTAATATTATAAAGTAGCCTTCTAAGGGATATATACTCTTTTATACTATAATTTAAGGTAAAGAGCTTTACTTCTATACTTAAGGTTATTATATAATATTACTTACTAGACTTCTAATTAATTATAGTATTATATATAATAAAGATATAACCTTATATTAACTTTTAAGTATTAGGATTATTACTAAGGGAAGCATTAATAGTAGAAAATAATATATTAAAGCTATTTACTCCTAAGTATTAGATATATAGCTTCTTTATATTTTAGGCATATAAAATCACTTCTTTTATAAGCTTAATATGCTTTACTAAAGGGTTTATTATAAAGAAAGTAAGCTTTAAAGCTATAAAGGCTATATCTAGTCTTCTAATAATATAAAGATAGACTAAAGAGCTAATAATTACTCTATAGTAATTAATCTCTTTATTAGTAACTTTACTTATATTTATAAGGATTATAGCTATTAGAAAAGGAGCTATAATTAAGCTCTTTAAATTATTATTAATAATATTAGGAATAAATATCTATATAATCTTTTAAATATATAATTCCTATAATAACTATATCTCTTTAGTATTATAATTCCTAATAGTTTTAATACCTAGGAATCACTTTAAATCCCCTTAGTCTTTAATGTCTAGACTATTTATTAACTACTTATATAGCTCTTTAAATTTTACTTTAAGTCTATTAGAATATATTACTATAATATTATCTATATAGAAAAATAGAATAAATCTATCCTTTATAAAGATATATAAGTCTTCCTTTCCTTAGATAAAGCCTATCTTTAATAGGAATTATATTAAATATAGGAACTATTATTAAGAAGCTTCTTATAGCCTATATAAGACTTATATTATCTTCTAGAGATAACCTCTTATATTTATACCTTTTAGAGGTTTATAAAAGATAGGTTCTTTAAGTTTTATATATAAGAAGGCATTCTAAATATTATATTAATAAGTATTAAGATTATTAGTATAATAGACTATAAGTAATATATATAGAGATTATAAAGTAAGCATAGCTATATAGTTATTAAGGTTATCTTTTAGTTATTAATTACCTTATATAACTATTCTAGCTTTAAACTCTATAACTATGCCTTTCTTATTAGTTTTATATTTAAAAACCTAGCTAAGGTTAATAATCTCCTTATAGCGTTTTAGATTAAGTAATTTATCTAGTATATTCTCCTAGTAGTTTAAGGATAAAAGCTTTAAAAGCTTCTTTATAATTAATTTCTTCTAGTAGTTATAATAGGCTAAGGCTATAGCTTAATAATAATAAGTAGGTTCTAAAGGTATATCTTTAATATATAAACTATATTAAGTGCCTTAGAATACTATTAAAAAAGTAAAAAAAACTATACTTACCTAGCTTTTCTTAATTCCTTTCTTTAGTATTTTCTAGTTATAATATTATTTAGATTAATACTATTATTATAGGGATAATAATTCTCTACTACTTTACTACCTTTAGTAGTAATTTTACTAGTCTTTATAGTAGTATTTATATATTTAGATATTACCTTATATATAAATTTATTAATTTTATAAAATAGTGTATTATTACCTAGTATTTAAATCTCTATATTCTCTATAGTAACTAGTGCCTTATAAGAAAAGTTAGGAGGGGTTAAAAGTATACTAATATAGTTACCTTTTTACCCTAATACTTAAGGTAGTGTTTTTGCTTTAAATTACTTATTTTCCTATTTTATAGTTAATAGTTAAGAGGCTTAATTATTCTCTTTAAGTTTTATTCTAATAAGGTCTTAGCTAATTTCTTCTCTAATATCTTTAGCCTTAAGCTCTTTAAGTAGTATAATTATTAATACCTTCTTCTTTTAAGCTAATTCTAGCTCTTTTTCTAGTTTAAAGAAGGAGTGCTTATTAAATTAAACACATACTAATATAATAACCTTCTAATTATATAATATAAGCACCTAGATAATATACTAAGATTTGCCTCTATAACTAATAAGGTAACTAATATAAGCTTTTTACTCTAATTAAGGGATTATATTATATAATTTAATATACTTTAAAGCCTTTATTATTATTAGAAATGCTTTATATCTATAAGCATATAAATAAGTAATTAAGGGTTTTTAGATCTTTACTATTTATAAGTAGGTAGGGATAGTTTTCCTAGCCTAATTTAACTAAAGTTTATATAGTATAATCTAATTCCTATAATACTTAAAAGGTATTTAATTTAGAAGATAAACTATAGTATTAAACACCTTATTATTAAGTTCTAATAGAAACTAAGCCTTAAGGCTTAATATATAAGCTTTTTACTTAATTACCCCCTAGATCTCTTTACCTTACTATTTTAACTAGGTATTAAGGGAGCTAAATTATAGACTATAATACTAGTAAAGGCTATCTTATCCTTTATATTCTCTATAAAGAGGGCTTTCTTAATATTACTATATAAAAATTATAGTTAAATACTAAATTAAGTGCTTAGAAAGCCTATTATTATATAAAAACTATTATAAATACTATCTTTAGTCTTAAATAAATAAAAGAAATATATTAAGGTTATAAGGCATGTAAATATATACTAATACCTATTACTATTCTAATAAGAAAAGTTATAGTAATCTAGATTAACTAATAACCTATAACCTAGTCCTTAAGGAAGTCCTTTAGGTATAACCTATAATCTTTATTACTTAGCTTTACCTATAGCATATATCTTATATTATATAAGCTTAGGTCTAATTAATTTAATACTTAAAGTTATATTTATAAGCTTTATAAAAGCCTTTATACCTAGATAACTATATTATTAATACTAAAGCTTTATATCTCCCTTTATAAGTAGCTTTAGTAGTTAGCTTATTATAGTGTAAGCCTCTTTTAAATTATCTAATAGCCTTAATAATATATAAAGCTTATTAATATTATAAATTCTTACTATAGGATATTTCCCTTTAACTAGTATGCCTTTCTTTTAATCCTAGAAAATACTTACTTTTATAAGAATTATAGCTAACACTAGATTCACGTGGAATTCTAGAAAAAATAAAGCGGTTTCTAATATAATTATTCTCTAGCTTTATAATATAGGATTTATAACTAATATATAAACTATACCTTAACCTAATGCTATGTAAATTATGCCTCTAGCCTTAACTTCTATTATAATAGTCTTATTAAAGTTAAATTATTTAAACTAGCAAATATTATTAAAAATATAGATATTTACTCTAGAATTATAAAGCACTATAGTTTGCTTTATTTCTAAGCTATCTATAGTATTTAAAGCTAAAGTTATAACTTCTTTTAAAGATTAAGAACTTTTTAATTATATAAATAATAATATATTAGCTAATTTCTCGCCTAGAGTTACTATAAGAGAGTTATTTATTAGATTCTATAATAGAATAATAATATTACTATTCTTTTCCTTCCTTTCTAGCTTCTAATTTATAGCCTTTAATTTCTCTTATAGATTCTCCTTAAGATATTTCTTAATATTATCTTTAGAGTTTTTCCTAACTTCCTAGTCCTTTAGAGCTATCTCTAGCTTATATATAGCCTTAAATAAATTATAGGATTCCTATTACTTTAAAGCTTCTTTAATATAATACCTAAAGTAAGGGCACTTTATTCTTTCTAATTTACTTTAACTATTTAATCTCTTAGTAGTAAGGGTATTAGCTAACTTTAATACGCTTTATAAAGCTTTATAATCTCTTTTAAACTTAGTAACTACCTTAA
This sequence comes from Epichloe scottii, assembly GCA_021950295.1. Classification (NCBI taxonomy): domain Eukaryota; kingdom Fungi; phylum Ascomycota; class Sordariomycetes; order Hypocreales; family Clavicipitaceae; genus Epichloe; species Epichloe scottii. Next base: position 3,885,056 of record CP083245.1, read on the forward strand.
GGAAGCTATAATCCTTTCCTTTATTATTTAGCTTATACTAATCCTAAAGAAGCTTAAGGATCCTTTAAGCATAATATTAAACTAACTCTCTATCCTTAACTTTAGTATTAAAGTTAAGAGAATCTTATATATTCTTTAATAGAGTCTTATAAATATATTCCCTAATCTTTAGTATTTGCTTTAATAAGGCTATATACTTTATAAGGTTAAATTATAGTTCTTTATATTTAAAGTTAAATTAATCCTTTGTATCTTTATAAGTAATTCTCTAATTCTTAAGAGTATTAGGGTTATCTAGTAAGACCTCTAGTCTCTAACCCCTTTATAAGTATATAAGTATTATAAGTTCTTTAAGTAATTTAATCTTATTAGGGTTAATATACTCCTAAACACTATAGGATTCTATGTAATTCTTAATTTATATATACTATTTAATCTAGTCCTTCTTTAATAATAATACTATATTTAGAGTTTCTTTAGACATTATAAAGGAGGAACATACTAGTTAATTAGAGCGTAGGTTAAGTGTTTTAACTAATTATTATAATAAAAGGATAATTATCTCTTAATAATTAGTAAGCGTTAATTAATAATATCTAACGGAGCTTATATCTTTAATAATAATCAAAAGGGCAATAAAAGCCTCCTAGGCTTATAACTATTAAGGTAGGGGTTAGTGTAGATAATAGAAAACGTTAATTAATTAGAGGTGTAAACAGCACCTAACTTTTGTACCTAAAAGGTACATAGTGCGCTATAGTAATAACTAGCCTACGGAGGTACTTCTAATACATTATCTCCACCGTTATCTCACAGAGGGTTTAATCCTAGTCAATGCGCGGGCTGCATCCACACATCTAATGCTTCAAGGAGCTCTCCCTAACAGTAGGACATTAGAATGGGCTAGATTAGGCTTTCCACTGGGGATATTAACAGCAGAATCCCTGCCTCTTATCAATCAGACCAATTAATTAACAAATGGTAATCTGGCGGGCACGGCAGGGTAAGATCCAGGATCCCAGCCTGAGAGTCTCGGCAGAGTCAAATGCAAAAGCAATTTCCAGATAAAGCCACTGTGGTTCTGTCATGGCATAGCTTGTAGTGCCTCGCGAGCACCTGCATTAGAACTCCGCAGTCCCTTGAGAGATATGTAAAATGGAGAGAGAGTCCTTGAGATACCTTAACAACTACACTATAGTATAAGTACCTCTTAGCAGATAGATTATCTATGGTGGCTAGGTGTTAGTTTCACCAAAGGTGATTGCACTAGTGCAACAAGGTTAAATTCAACGATGTGATAATAGATTAATTAATAGATATGTGTAACTAGAAGAGAAGAGAGAAGGAGAGAAATCTAGCTAGAAGGGAAAGTAGGAAAAGTAGGCTTATAGTGGTAAGGCAGTGTGAATAGTGCGGGGTTATATATAATATAACTAATTATATTATATATATCTATTTAGTGGCCTTACTCTTATCCTAGCCTTTAGCTATAATTAAACTAAATAAGACCTAAAGGAAGCTATACTAGTAATCTCTCTTTTCCTTTATAGCTAAAAAGCTTAAAAATATAATAAAAATTAAATTAAAGGAAAGTATTTATAAGTAAATCCCTTAATAGGAATTTACTACTCTAATTAGTTTACTTAGCTTTAGTCTCTTTAATTAATATAGTTAACCCTTCTTTTTCTCTAATCTTACTAGTCTCTTATGTTATAAACTAGCCTTAGGGCAACTACACGTAAGCGTTTAAAGTGCGAATCTTATTCTTATAGAAGAAAAAGAGAACTAAATAAAGGGGTTATAATAAATCCCCCCTTATAGTAAGTCTTATATAGTCTATATATAAACTACCCCCTTTTAGACCTAGTCTTACTTTAGACTTAACCTAAGCTTATAACTTAAGTCTATAATATACCCCCTTACTTACCCTTCCCCTCCCTCTCTTTTTAATTAGTAAAACATTACTACAAATAGTCTATATATATATAGTAATATAGCTATATATAAGTAGTATTATATACTATAATACCCTTAAGCCTTATAAATTTAGAAATTTTTTTTATAGAGATAGCCTTACCCCTAACCCTCTTAATATATAGGTAACTTACTTTCTTTTTACCCCTTACTCCCTTATAATACTAGCTCTTTAAGTTTCTATACCTATAGCTAACTATCTTTTTACCTTACCTAACCTTACTATATTACTTATTTCTTATAATCCTTTTACCCCTTACTAAATTCCCTTTTTACCTTAAATCTTTTTTATAATTCTAATTACCTATTACCTAATTATATAATAATATCCCCTATTTATCCCTAATATATATATATATATATATATTAAATACACTAGCTAGCTCTATATAAGGCTAGTTCTAGTACTATAACTAGTTTATTAATAAGGAAAACCCTTAAAATAGGAAGAAAAACCCTATTACTTTAATCTCTAGTTTAGCGCTAACCTTACTATAAGCCTATGCTATTTAACTTGTAACCTATTATATATATTTATTACTAGCTTATGCTAGCCTTATCCCCTTATTAATATAATAAGGTTAGTTCTTTACCTCCTTAGTATACCTTTAGGTTAAAGGCTACCTTACCTTACCTTTTTATACTACCCTTTATAAGTAAAGTAAGTTTATACTAATTATTACTCTTTATCTCCTATTTACTTTTATACTAACTTTTCTATTACCTTACTTTTTAGCTAACTCTAACTTACCCCTAGTTTAGTTATAAAATAAAGCCTATATACCTTATTTTAGTCTCTTACTATAGGAGAAAGGTAATCCTAGTCTAGGCTTAGGGTAACCCTATGCCTAGATTATAATTAAGATATCTATTTATTTAATCTCTTTATGCTTTATTTTCTATGCTTTAGCTATAATTTACTCTCTCCCCCCTATAAGTATAAGAGAGAGCCTCTCCCCTAGGGGGTTCTAGCCTCTTTTCCTTCCTATTTAGGACTATTATTTATCTATATATTACCTTATTATGCCTTAAATCTATCTAATGCCTTTATATTTTATATGTTTTCTAGTAGTTTCTATATTAGCTAAATATATCCTTTCTATTTTACTAATATATTATAGTATAATCCTTATTCTTATATATTTTTAGCTATAAGAATATCTTTAACCTAGTACTCTAAGAGATTTAGGTTAGTATTTATTATCCTAAGTTTTAGTAGTAAGCGCTTATTAGCTAGCTTTTAACTTAGTAATAAGTCTTTTACTACTTACTAAACTAAATTAATATAAAAGATAGGATATAAGCACCTTAGTATATCTAACTTTATAGTTAGTAATATAGGGACCTTAAGCACCTTATACTTAGCTATTACCTAATCTAACTTCTTATAGGGATAATTTGTCTTTATATTCTAGAGATTTAACTATATATAGTTACTAACTTAGAAATATTTTGCTAGTCTATAACTACTATTTATATCCTCCTATTCAAACGGCACAGGCTCGTGGCAGGGTTAGCGCTAAACCGGAGATTAAAGCAATGGGGTTTTTCTTCCCATTTTAAGGGTTTTCCCTATTGACAAACTAGTTGGAGTACTAGAACTAGCCTTATATAGAGCTAGCTAGTGTATTTAATATATATATATGCTTTATTTTCTAAGCTTTAGCTATAATTTACTCCCCCCTATAAGTATAAGAGAGAGCCTCTCCCCTAGGGGGTTCTAGCCTCTTTTCCTTCCTTTTATATTAACCTTCTTATATATTTCTCTTTATAGCCTCTTAAAGCTACTCTAGTTTAGGTTAGGGTTAATATCTAATATTTCCTTATAGTCTTAGAAGCTTCCTTTATTATAGTACCTTCTAATATAAGTTATTTACTATTTAGTATATTTCTAGCTTTAATTTATCTAGAAACCTTTACTATTAAAGTAATACCCTAAAAAACTCTTAACCCCTAAGTAATTAAAGAAAGCTTTAAATAAGGAGCTAAAGGTAAGTTTATTACTATTCTAGGTTAGTCCTAAGCCTAACTCTCTTTAGCTAGGTAAGTGTGAGGCCCCGCTCCTAACACGGGTGCACCCCGTAACACACTATGCCCTAGGGCTAGGTCCATGTAACGCTAGCAAATCACTAGCTATAAGATAGTGGTTTATATACACTATATACTTAGACTTAGTAAGCTTTAGTTAATATATAGAGTGCCCTATACCTCTTACCTAGCTATCCCCTTATTCTTATAATTCTAAAGCTTTAACACTAGTTACCTAAGAGTAATATAGGGGAAGAACTATATAATCTAATAGGGTAACACTAGTAAATAACTAAGACTAACCTTCTAAGGGTAATAGCACTATAGCTATAGGTATAACCTCTATCCCTAGCACTACTAATACCCTAACTAAAGGAGGGGAAACCCCTTTAGACCTCTTACCCTTACTACCTATTAAGTAATAATAGTAAAATAAATTACCTAGCTAGAAGAACTAAAGAAGCTATAAGATAAGGAATAAGAACTTATTAAGTTACTTTATCTAAATATAAGAAAAGGATAAGTAAAAAGGCTATAAAGGTTAAGCTTATCCTTAAGTAAGAGTAATAAGGAAGTTAAAGTCTAGAATATTACTAAGCTTACTTACCTTACTAACCTATAGAAATATAAGATATAAATTAATAACCTTAACTATGCCTTTAATAGAGTAAGATATAAGTATATATATAATTACTAAAAGATTCTCTTTATACTTAACTATATATATACTAATTATAAGGTAAGATAAGACTAATACCTTAAGGAATAGTTAGCTAGTAGCTATAAAGAACTTAAAGATAACTAGAATAAATTCTAGACTTAGATACTTATATTACTTAGAGACTTTATAAACTATAATATATAGATTACTAAGTAATTAGAAAATATAAAGTAATATTAGGGCTAGAGCCTTATTAAGTTTAGTATTTACTTAGATTTACTAGAGAAATACCTAGAAAAAGCCTTTAAAAAGTCCTATATACTTATATTCTTTATAAAACTACTCCCTAACCTATAGAACTATATTAACCTATATACCTTTATTATTAGAAAGACTAGAGAGAAGATTATATAACTTACCTAGTGGTTTTAAGAGGTAATACTAAGGAGTAAGTAAAGATATAAGTATTCTAAGAATAAGGGGTTTTCTAAGAACCCCTAATACTATAGATATAACTCCTTAAATAGCTATAAACCTAATAGAGATTAAAAAGAGAAAAAGAAAGAAAAACCCTAGCTATAGCTTTAAATAATAAGGAAGTTAAAGAAAAAGATATTACTATAACTATAATAGTACTAAATATATAGTATACTTTTATAATAAGCTAAAGAGAAAGTATAAAAGGGACTAAAGAAACTACTAGAGGTAAAAGTAAATACCCTTACTTTTATCTCCTAAGCTAAGGTACTAGTAGGATATTACTTTTATATATTAGTTACTATTTATAGGTATAAAGATATTTAAATAGTAATAAATCTAAATAGTTATACTAAGGTTAATATTATTAGTGCTAAATTTATAAAAACCTATAAGCTAGATAGGGCTAAGATTACTATACCTATCCTTAAGGTAATAGGGGCCCTTATAGTTCCCTAATATAGTGTTTATAAGGTGCCTATTATAATTAAAGATTTAAGGAAAGAAAAAAGGATCTTAAGTTACTATATATAGCTATAGATAAAAACCTAAGAGTAAGGGGAAGTCCTATATTAATTAGAATATATATACTAGTAAAAAAGTATATATACCTCTATTTATACTTATAAGAATAGTAGTTTAAGAAAAAGAGAAAAGCCTTTTTATTAATAACTCCCTATAAATTTACTAAAGTAATATATAATAAGATAATTATATATACTATTATAGGAGTTATAGAGAATAAGTTTATTACCCTTAAAGATAATAAGGAGGCAAAAGCCTATAGAATAGTTAGTAATATCCCTAAAGAACTATATAAGTTTAAAGACATATTTATATTAGATAAGGTAAGAAGCCTTCTATTAAGAAAGTTAATAGACTATATAATTAATTTAGTACCTAATACTATACTACTATATAGACCTATTTACCCTCTCTTCTAAAGTAAACTATAGGAACTCTAAGAGTATATTAAGGATAACCTAGTAAAGGGCTAGATAAGACCTTTAAAGAGTTCTATAGGGGCACTAATCCTATTTATACTAAAGAAGGATAGAATACTCTAACTATATATAAATTATTAGAGACTTAATAAGGTTATATAAAAGAATTACTATGCTCTCCCCTAATTTTAAAGATCTTAGATTAATACTAAGAGGCTTACTTCTTCTTAAAAATTAATATTAAAGATACTTACTACTAAATCTATATTAAAGGGGGTAATAAATAGAAAACTACCTTTTATACACGCTATAGGCACTATAAATATCTTATTATGCCTTTTAGGCTAATAAATGCCCTAGCTACCTTTTAAAGTTATATTTATAAAGCGCTTTAAGGGTTAGTTAATATAATTTATATAGTATATCTAGATAATATTCTTATTTTCTTAAAAATATAAGAGAAGTATACTATATATATTAAGGAAGTCCTAGAGTATATATAACTAGTAAAGCTATATACTAAGCCCTCTAAGTGCTTTTTCTATTAGGAATCTATAGAGTTCCTTAGGTTTATTCTATTAGTTAATAGGATTTTAATAGATATAAGTTAAGTTAATATAATTTAGGACTAGAAGGAGCTAATAAGCTTTAAGAATATATAGTTATTCCTTAGGTTTTATAACTTTTACTAATAGTTTATTTATAGATACTCTAGGATTATAGTACCCCTATATATGTTAATAAAAGGTAGTTAAAATAGTATTTAGACTAGGAAGTTTATATTTAAAGTAAAGGAATAGCTAGCGTTTAACTAGCTAAAGGATATATTTTAGTAAGCGCCTTTACTTTATTATTATAATCTAAGTTAACTAGTATATATTAAGATAAATACTTTAATCTTTATAATAGTAAGGATTTTATCCTAGTAGGATAATAAGGGCTATTAGTATCTAGTAGCTTTTTAGTTAAGGAAGTTTATAGACACTAAATATAACTATAGCATAGCTAATTAAGAGTTACTTACTATAGTAAAGTTATTTAAACACTAGTAATACTATATTAAAGATATAGCAAGCCTAGTGGAGGTTTTATTAGATTACTATAATCTATAAACCTTTATAAAGTAGCTAAAGTTAAATAGGAGGTAGGTAAGATAGTATATATTTCTCTACCCCTTTTACTTTATAATTAAGCATAGACTAGGGAAAAGTAACCCTATAGATATACTATTAAGAAAGTCTAATTATAAGGGTAAACCTATTATAAATAAGGCACTCCTACTAGAACTTTAGAGAAAGATAGTAATTACTAAAGAACTAGTAAAAGAGATACTAATATATTAAGGAAGATATAGTAAGATACCTTTAGGGAAGGAAAATGTCTTAGTCTTATAAGAGAAGTAACCTAGTAAGATGCCTTTAGGGAAGGAAAATATCCTAGTTATAAGAGAGAAACCTATAGAGGCTAGAGTAGCTTAGTTAAATAATACTATAAAGTATATAGGCTAGTTAGCTACTAAGAATCTAGTAAAAGATTAGCTAAATAAGGGTAATTTTAAGGAGAAAGTAGTGTATATTTAAGGTATTAATATATAAGAGATTTAGGGGCTATTATATCACTAGATCCCTACTAATCTAAGCTAAATAAACCTTTAGTATAATTACTATAGAAGGTATAAGACTAAGATCTAGATTTATAAAGGTAAAGTAATAAGGTAAACTCCTTAGTAAAAGGAAAGGGAAAAGCTAGTCTATAGTTATATAGTAAGAAGGGCCTTCTAATATACTAAGACTAAGTAGTTATTCCCTAGGAGCCTATTTTATAATAGGAGCTCCTATAGCTATACTATAATAATTTACTAGTAGGTTACTTTAAAACTAAATACACTCTTAAGCTCTTAAAGCGCTACTTTTAGTGGCTAGTAATAAGTAAGTCTATATTAGACTATATTATAAGTTATAGTATATACTAATAGGTAGTAGCGTAAAGATATTACCTATATAAATCTCTTAAATCCCTACTAATACTAAGGTAACTATAGGTAGAAATCTTAATAGATTTTATTATAGGCCTACCTATATTATAGATAACTAATTAAGTAACTAATATAATCCTAGTAATTATAGACTAATTTACTAAGTACTTTATTTTCCTTCTAGTATTAACTATAATTAACGTAGCTAAACTAGTAAAGCTATTTTATTAAGAGATTAAATTATAATTTAGACCGCTAAAAGGCATTATATTAAATAGAGAATCTATCTTTATAAGCTAGTTCTAGTTAGACTTATACTACCTATTCTATATTAAATAAAGGCTATTTATAGCATTTTACCCTTAAATAGATAGGTAGATAAAGCAAATAAACTAGGTACTTAAGCACTACCTTTAATGCTTTATTAGAGAGAATTAATAAATATAGCTAAAACTACTTCTAATAGCTTAATTTACTTATAATAATATAGTTAATAGAATAACTAGCTACTCCCTAAATTACGCGCTTATAGGCTATTTACCTAAGTTTTACCTAGCTCTTAAGGGTAAGATTACTAAAGAGGAGGTACTAGAAGTATATATATATATTATAAAGCTATATAAAGTTAGAAAATAACTTAAGTAAAGCTAGGGAAAAGCCACTAAAATATAGGTAAAGTACTATAACTAGCACTACTAGCTATTAGCCCTAAAAGGGGAGACTTAGTACTTCTATTAGCTAAGAATATTAGACTTAAAGACATAAAATATAAGCTAATTACTAGGTTTATTAGGCTATTTTAAATACTTAATACTATAGGAAAATAGGCCTACTAGCTTACACTACCTAAAAAATATAGTTAATTATATAATATCTTCTATATTAGCTTACTAAAGCTATAGAAACACTAGGGAAATGTAAAGGATAAGGATATACTAATACTAGACCTTAAAGATAAAGATAATAAGTATAAAGTTAAAGAAGTTAAGAATTATAAAAAAACCTATAAAGGTAATAAATACCTAGTAAAATAAAAGGGCTAGCCTAGCAAATATAACTAATAAATCCTAGCAAAGGATATAAAAGGCATGTAATATATAATTTATATGTATTACTAGATAAAAGGGAAGAAAGTTAGTGGTAAGATATAATAGAATTATAGGAAAAAAGATATAAGTTTACTATAGAAAAAGGCTAGTATCTCTAGCCACTATTAAAACTCTAATTAAGGGTCTAGGATAAACTACTAAAAAATAAAGGAAAGCTACCCTAAAGAAAGGGTAAAATAACTAGAAAACTCTTAATAGTTACACCCCTATAGGTAAAAAGCGCGCTATTAATAAAGGTAAACTTAGCGCTATTCTTATTTACCTTAATTACCTCCTTTATAGTATAGTAAAACTAATATATTACTATAGCCTAAGCTACGTAGCCTAGGTTAGAGGGCTAGAGCTAAAGGACTATCTTTATCTCCTAGGTGCTTATAATATCCTCTAGGTCTCCCTATAAAAGAGTTAGTAAAAAACTAGTAAAAATATAATAAAGAGTTAGGTATAAACTATAGCTAAAGGGGCTAGAGTAGTAAAAACTATAGTAACTTAAAGTTACTAGTAGGAGACTATATACTACTAGTATATAATAAATATAGCTTATATAGAAATATAAGCAAAGAATAGGTAAATAGCTTATAGATTAATAGACCTAATATACCTTTATAGTACCTATTAATTTAAAGGCTATATAGTGCACTATATTAGCATAGTTAAACCCTATAACTAAACTATAGATATACTTAGTAAGCTATTAGTAAGTTACCTCTAAAAACACTAGGATACTCTTTTCTTCCCTTATATTAAAGGTAGTATCTATAAGGGCCTAGACTTATTTAAAAATAACTATTAGGTTAGTAAAATCTCTAGCTAGAGTTACTATAGCCTATATAGAAAAGTTAGTAATAAGAGACTATAAAGCATAGGAATAATAAGTAACTTACTATCTTATATATATCTCTACGCTTATTATACTATATATAATGTTTAGAAAGCTTTATTTTAGCTATTACTATAACTAAAATATAAGGGAAACTATAGATAATCTATAGGAGTTTAATCTTAATTAGTAAGTTCTTCTTAAACTCTATATACCTAGTGTATAGGTATAATATATATAAATAAAGGTAAAAGTAAATTACCTTTATAGTAATAGTAAAGAGGTAGTAAAAGGTAGGAGAAGGGCTAGTATAATTAAAGTTTAAAGATTAATTAAAAATAAACTAGCTTTATAAAGGAGAAAAGGAAGTAATATAATAGGGGATCCTAGGTAACTTTATACCTAAGCACTATATATGTTACTAGGAGATAATTACTAGTTATTATTATTATAATGTTTTAATTTAGTAATATTATTATAACTACTAGATAGTAAATAGCTATATTATAGTAAATAAATCTAAAGCTATTTAGAAGCCTAGCTAAAAGTAGGGGGTAATTATAAGGCCCTACTCCTAATATAGGTGCACCCTGTAATATACTATGCCTTAGGGCTAGGTTTACGTAACGCTAGTAAACCACTAGCTATAAGACAGCAGTTCGCACACACTACACACTTAGACCTAGCAAGCTTTAGTTAATATATAAAGTGCCCTATACCTCTTGCCTAGCTATCCCCTTGTTCTCACAGTAAGCTAAGACTATTTTAATATATCTCTTACTATTCTTAATTTATAGAGACCCCTAGGTATTAATACTATAATATTAATAGTAAGAGTAATACTAGTCTAGTAATGCCTTAGTAATACTACTAATAGTTAGTAAGTAAGAGTTTTAATAAATACTTACTTTAACTATTAGGTCTAAAATTATTATTATATAAAAATAGCTTACTTCTTTATCCTAAGCCTAGCTTACTACTAACTTATCCCTAGGTTAATACTATAGGGTATTATATAAAGCACTAATAGTTAATAAATATATAGGCTACTATTATAGCTAGTAAGAATATAAGTAAGGCTATAGTGTTAGGAGCACAAAGGCATGAGGGACATTATACGAGGGCCGCCTCTCTAAGCAAGGCAGATCCCTAGATAACTTGTGCGCTAGGACCTAGTAGCTAGATAGTTACGTAAGCGTAAGGAGAAGGTATATAATAAAGACCTCTCCTATTTAGGGAAGAGGTTAGAGTTTAAAACCTTTATATACCTACCCCTAGCTATTACCTTTATAGTAGTAACCTTATTCTCCTATTATTACTTTATTTATCTCTTTTTATACCTTTAGTTATAATAAATTAAACTCTTAAACCCTTTAGGGTAAATAAACTATTAGTTATAGATTATAATATTAGAATTAAATAGGATAGCTATATAATTTACTATATATAGTAACTATATAGCTAGTATACTATACTTAGGTAATAATATAAGACACTAAGATAGTGTAATCCTAGGGTCTAATAGCCTAGATAGGAATAATAAAAATAGCACTTCTAAAGATTAAAATAATAATAAGGAGCTTACTATAGATTAATATAATAATTATAGAGAAATTAAGTATAGTAAAGAAAAGCTAAACTAAATCCTTAAGTAAGCTAAGACTAAGCTATAAAGAGCTTAGAAAAGATAGAAAATTCTATAGCTATAGGAATAGTAGTATATAATTAAGGTAAGTACCTTATTAGTAAGTACTAGTACTAAACCTACTAACCCTACTAAAGGACCTATAATTATACTATCTTTAGACTTACTAAGAAGCTTTAAACTTACTATAACCCTATATTACTATAGTCTTATAAAAATATAACTAAAGACTCTAGTATATAAAGGAGATTTATATAAAAGTCTTTAATATTTTTTAGTAAACCTTAATATAGCTTTTACCCTAGACTATAAGATATTTATTAATAATACTACTAAAGTAGCCTATACTAGTAATTACTTAGTAAAGGATATAAAGTAATAATAGATATATTATATAGCTATAGATAGTTATATAGATTACTAGGACTATACCTAGGCTAGGTTTATAAATTAGCTAAAAACTAGAATAATAGATAAGAATATATAGTGCTTAGAAGCTATAAGGACACTACTAACCCTTAGATAAGAAAACTATTAGTTATTTTAGGGATTTATAAAAATATAGATAAAAGCTAAGGCTAAACTCCCTAAAGTAATCCCTATAAGACTTTATATTTATATATTTATTAATAGTCTAAATAACACTATAAAGAAGTAAATACTTAGCTAGGAGTTCCTAGTAATATAGACTTATTTAGCTAGTTAAGGAAAGAAAGCAAAAGTTATAATAAAAATAAGTTAGAATAGTAACTAAAGTAATAACTATAGATTAGACTATAGATAAAAAAGGTAATACTTAAATTTACCTATAGTAAACACACTATAATAAAGTAGTAAGGGAGCTATAAGATCCCTTATAGTATACTTTAAATATAAATAACTTAGTTATATTACACTAAGATATAAAAAACTAGATTATTTTATCTATAAGAGCGTAAGCTATATAATACTATTATATAGGAATAATAGTAACTAAGTAGTAAGGTAAGATATAAATAAGATACTAATTAGCTTTACTTAGGCTTAGGATAAGGCCCTTACTAATAAATTATCTAAGGATATAAGAATAAAAGTTTAGATATTATTATAGTAAGATTATAAATAGATAGTAGTGTCTACGCTACTTAATATAGGTATAATATAATTAATTATTTACCTAAAATTATTATTAAAGGCAAATTAGGCTAATATATAGAAAGATAATACACCACTTAAAAGTGTAGCTAAGACCCTTATTTTATATTAAGGAATCTTAAATTAGGTTATCTTAGTAAAAGATAGTATAGGCTATATAAAAATATACTAAGTTTACTACTATATTATAAATACCCCTAAGAACCTTATCCTAGGAATAGACTAGGCTAGAATATATAAGCCTATAGTTATATCCTAGAAAGAGAGACTATAGAGATACCCTATTATAAAAGATTGCCTTAACTTTATATTAGGAATATAGTAAGTAAGAAGAGAAGTAAAACGCTTATTTATAGCATTTTTACTTTATTTAGTATTAATTAAGCTTATAGACTTACTAAATAAGGATAAAAAAGATAAGGATATTAGCCCTATAGTAAGTAATACCTTAACTTATAATAGCCTAACTATAATTAAGGTATAAGATACTTATATAATAGGTAAGAAAAGTTTTATTACCTTAATAAACCCTAATAGTAAGGTAATAATACTTAACCTAGAAGAGAACTATAAGCCTAAGTTACTAGAGGTATATATAGAGTTTAAAGATATATTTTCTAATAAGCTTATAGGTATACTTCCTAAGTTAGGTAGTTATATATATATAATTAAGTTAGAAGAAAGAAAAACACCCCCTTAGGGGCTAATATATAGTTTAGCTAAAAAAGAGCTAGAGGTGCTTAGAGAGTACCTAGCTAGTATGTAGTATAAAGGATAAATCTAAAGATTAATTAGCTTAGCTAGGGCCTTAATTTTATTTATTTTAAAGAAAGGAGGTAAATTAAGGCTTTATATAAATTATAAAGGCTTAAATTAGATTATAATAAAAGATAAGGTACTATTACCTTTAATTACTAAGATCTTAAATTAATTAAAGGGGGCAAAGGTTTACACTAAATTAAATCTTAAAGATATATACTACTAGCTATATATCTATAAGAGAGATAAGTAAAAGATAGCCTTCTAGTATAAATATAGTTACTTTAAGTATCTTATAATGCTATTTAGGCTTATAAATATACCTATAACCTTCTAAGAATATATTAATAGCGCCCTTAAGGGCCTTATTAATTTAATTTATATTATTTACCTAGATAATATTCTAATTTATAGTAGTAATATAGAAGTATATAAGGGTTATATTAAATAGGTCCTTTATAAGCTTTATAAAGCTAGCCTTTTTATTAATATTATAAAGTATAAATTTTTATATACTAAGGTTAAATTCTTAGGATTTATAATTATAGAAAAAGGTATCTTAATAAAGCCTTCTTATATTAAGGCTATTATAACCTAGCTAGTACCTTATAGTGTGCTTAATATCTAGTTATTTCTTACTTTTACTAGATTTTACTAATACTTTATTAAAAGCTATAGTAAAATTATAATTTTACTAACTAATTAACTTAGGGAGATTAGCTAGTAACCTTTAAGCTAGAGCCCTATAAGTTAGTAGCGTTTAGGGAACTCTAGTAGTAATTCTAAGAAGCACTAATTTTAGTTTATTTTAATTTACTAGTATCTTTAAGGGTAAAGACTAATATATTAAGATATACTATTAAAGTAGTCCTTATAATATTAGTGCTAGGTTACTAGCACCTAGTAGTGTATATATTAAGGAAGTTAAATAATATAGAACTTTATTATATAATACTAGATATAAAGCTTCTAGTAATCTAAGAGGCTTTTTAGGCCTAGAGACACTATCTAGCTTATTTAATATATCTAATTACTATTATAACTAATTATCTTAACTATAAGTACCTAGCTATAAAGCTAAAGCTAAGTAATAAGTAAGTTATAGTGTTAGATAAGCTTTATTTATTTAATTTTATAATTATATATAAGGTAGGGAAATTAAACCTAGCTAACACACTATTAAGAAGGTTAGATTATATTAATAAAGAGAAAAAGCAAAGGTAGTATTCTTATAATTACTAATATTTCTATTAAAGTTTATAGAGGTAAAGTAGTAAGAATATAGTAGTAAAACTACTAATACTATAAGGTCTATTTATTTATTATTTAGTAAGTTAAATATTAAGTAATAGAGGCGCTATAATAAAACTACTAATATCTAGTGTTTTAAGAAAATATAACTTAAATATATTTTAGAAGAACCTATAAGTCTAGGATCCCTTATAGAAGGGATTATAGTAGGGATTTTAGATAGTTTATAGTAAGAATATTATAGTAAAACTACTAATACCTAGTGTTTAGAATTATTATATAGCTAACTAGACCCTATAAGTCTAGGATTCCTTATAGGAGAAATTATAGTAAGGATAGTAAATAATAAGTAGTAAGATAGTTATAGTAAAACTACTAATACCTAGTGTTTAGAATTATTATATAGCTAACTAGACCCTATAAGTCTAGGATTCCTTATAGGAGAAATTATAGTAAGGATAGTAAATAATAAGTAGTAAGATAGTTATAGTAAAACTACTAATACTTAATAAGGCTTATTATTTAATTATATTTTACCTATAAGTCTAGGTATATAAAATAAGCTAATCCCTTATAGAGATATTATAGCTAGGATTTTAATAGTTAGGAGAACTTTAGTAAAGTTAAACTTTACTATATTTAAAGAAGGCTTAGATTCTCTAATTTAAGTTTTATTATTTAAAGTATAATAAAGGGATACCTTTATTATATAGTAAAAGTTACTACTAGAAAGTAGTAACTTTAGAATATTATAAATATAGTCTATTAGGCCCTCTAAGCTATTAATATTTAAAAACTAAGTTTTTATTACTATAGGAATAAGAAAAGAGATTTTACTACTAACCTATAATAACCCTACTACTAGATATTAAGGAGTTAGTAAGATACTTTACTAAATTGTAAACTAATACTATTAGCTAATAATAAAAAAAGACACTAAGTTATATATAAGCATATATATAAATTATTAAGTTTTAAAGCCTAGGTTATATAAACCCTATAGTAAGTTAGTAGCTTTACTAGTACTTAATTACCTTTTTTAGAAACTCTTAATAGACTTTATAATAGAATTACTACTAGTAAAGAATAGAAATTAGACCTATAATATAATCCTAGTTATTATTAATTATTTTATAAAGTATAGTATTTATATCCCTATATCTATATAACTAACTAGTAATAGGCTAGTAATAGTGTTTTTAGAATATATATTTAAAGACTATAGTGCCTTAAAAGGTATTATTATAGACTAAGGATTAATATTTACTAGTAGGTTTTAGAGAATATTTTACTACCTTATTATAATAAAGTAGTAACTAAGCACTATATTTTACTTATAAATAAATAGATAAATAGAATATTTAAATTAAGTTTTAGAGTATTATCTAAGGGCTTTTACTTATATAAAGTAAATAAATTAGGCTAATAATTTACTAATAGTATAATTTACTTATAATATAAGTAAGTATATAGTATATAGCTATATACTTACTAAGGCACTATAAGGGTATAACCTAAGGGGGCTATATTAAGTAGTTATATAAATTCCTCTAATAAATAATTAGGCTAAGACTAAAGTCTAGGAGCTAAGAGATAAGTATACTATAATTAAGTAGCTCCTAAGTAATATATAAGCTTAGTATAAGAAATATTATAATTTAAAGAGAAAGCTAATAAGATTTAATATAAGTAACTATATTTTACTATAAATAAAGAATATTAATTTATAATGCCTTAGTAAGAAGCTCTTAGTAAAGTACCTAGGCCCCTATAAGATTAAAAAGGAGGTTAGGAGTTATAGTTTAGTATACTAATTATAGTTACTAGCTAGGATATACTTATATAATATTTTTAATATTTTAAGCCTTAAGCCTTTTTATAGGGACCTAAGTAATATAGTTAATATATCCTTATTATAAGATAATATTAAGGATAATAAAGAAGAATTTAAAGTTAAGAGAATTATTTTATATAGGTATAATAGTAAACGCTATAAATATCTAGTAAAATAGAAAAACTATAATAATTTAGAGAATTTATAAGTACTAAAGAGGGATTTTATCTTAAAAGATATTATTAATAATTATAAGTAGGAATTATATAGCTAAATTATAAAGATAAAGTTACTTTTATAGGTTAAAGAGAGTAATGTCTAATAATAGTATTAATTTTTAAAACTATAATCTAAATAGCTATTTACTTACTACTTCTCTATAAGAATATTAGTAGCTATAATAACTTTAGCTTTATTATTAGAAGATTCCTTATCCCTATAAGTATAAGCCTAAATTTCTTCTAGGACCTCTAAGGGCCTAATATAAATAAGGAGCTAAGTAATAAATAGTATAAACTAGTAGTAAGTTAGTAAGATATAAGCTATAAAAATATTTAAGAAACTTACTATTAGGCTAGTTATAGCTATAAAGTAAAGATAGTTTATAATTTTAATTTAAGTCTCTAAGTTAGTAATATTAAGTTATTATAAGAATATAGTATACTTATTAGCCTTTACCTTATAAGTAGTATTAGTAGTAAGATAAGTATATCTAACCTAGCTATATTAATTAGTATTTTTATAAGATAATAAAGTATTATAAAGTTTATAAAGAGTATAAATAAGAGCCTAGTAGTAAGTTAGTAATTATTAAGTTATATATTAATAAGGGTAAACTTATAATATTAGTATAAAAGTATATTCCTTTAGGAATAGACTAAATTAAGTTAAATAGCTTTTTATAAAGCTAGGTAATTCTATTAAGGCACTAGTAGTATATTAGTAAAGAACTTATTTTAAGGGTTAGAATAATATATACTAATATAAAGTTTATTATTTCTTATATAATATATATATTTTATAGAATTATCTAAGTAAGTTAGCTAAGGATAGTAGTAAGGTAATAGTATAGTTATACTTAAGGAGTAACTATAGTTTTCTAGAGTAGCTTTTTCTTTAATAATATATTAAGGCTTAGTACTTTTATTATCTTAGGGAGTAATCTTCTAAATAGTAGCTTACTAAGTATAATATAAATAGGGTATCTTAGTATTACTAGTACTAAGTTAGTAGTAAGACCTCTATACTTAAGTAGTAAACTTATATAGTTAATTTGCTTATTTTTATATATTTATAAGGGGATTTCTTAGAAACCTTAGTAGTAAGAGTAAGTATAAGACTAGTAAAGATAGATATAGTAGTAAATATAGTAAGCTAGTAAATAGTTAGTAGTGCTAAAGTAATAAAGAAATTTAAGGGAAAAAAGGATTATTTAAAGACTACTAAATAATAGTAGTATAAAAGCTATTATTAAGCTAGTAAAGGTAACTTATAAATTTAAGATAAGGATATTAAAGAAAGAAACAATAAGGAAAGAGAGAAAACTAGCCTCTTTTATAGGGAATAGCTAACCCTTAAGTGATTTATAAGCCCTTAAGTAATCTATAAGCTATATATAATAAATTAATAAATTAGAAAAATCACGGTTATAGCTACTACTACTAGAAATATAAGCTAGCTATATATACATAGTAAAGTTAGGATAAATTTACTATAATTTATAAACAAAGCTATCTAAATTATTAGGACTAGGGACCCTATCTATTTAACCTAATTATAAAAATTAATATAAGTTATCTAATAGGGGGATTTAGCTATATAGAAGCTAAGCATAGTTAGGTCTTAGTATTAAAGCTATAAAGTAATAGTAATTTATAGTAAGCTAGCTATATAAGAAAATAATTAGGACCTAATATTATTAAGGTTTTATTTTTTCTACTAATGCATTAGGGCACAAGGGATTATAATAATCCTATGTTATACTATAAGGTTAAAGAATAGTCTTAGAAGCTTCTAAGTAGTATGCTTGCCCCTAGGTAGTAGTTTATTATATAATTCAGGATAATTATATATAAGGGGGTATTATATTAGAAACACAAAGGTATAAGGGATATTATAAGAGGGCTGCCTCTCTAAGCGAGGCAAATCCTTAGATAACTTATACACTAGGACCTAGTAGCTAGATAGTTATATAGGCGTAAGGAGAAGGTATATAATAAGGACCTCTCCTATTTAGGGAAGAGGTTAGAGTTTGAAACCTTTACGCACCCACCCCTAGCTATTACCTTTATAGCAGTGACCTTATTCTCCCATTATCACTCTGTTTATCTCTTCCCACGCCTTTAGTCGTGACATATCGTAAGTTAATTCTAGGTTTAATTTAGCTTTAATAGTTTTTAGGTTTTAGAAAACTATAATACTTAGGTAAAGAAGCTTTATATAGAAAATTAAACTAAGAAAAAGAGTATATTAGCTATAGGCCTAGACTACTCTAAGTCTAGGCTTAGTAAGGACTAATATAATAAAACTATTTTCTAGATATATTACTTAAATACCTAAATAGTAAAGATAAACTATCTCCTAGCTACCTTCTTATTAGTAAAAGGGTATACTAAAATTATAAAGAATACTATTTTTATTCCTAAGGAAAAGTAAGTTAGTGGTTTTATTTTAAGTCTTAAGTAAGGTAATACTAGGCTAGTATAATTTCCTTAAATACTAGGAGTTTAAGAATTAATTTTACTTATTTACTACTACTATAATATAATTTTACCTTAATTCTAGCCCTTTATTATATTTATATTAGCTAGTCTTATCCTTATATAGTCTTCCCTATATCTCCTATATCTAATATTTCCTTATCTTACCTAATACTATAGGTATATTTAAATTATCCTAGTTCTAGGCCTATCTCTTATAAGCTAGGGGCTAGTTCTTCTACTAGTATATAATAGCTAAGTTATCTAGTCCCTAGTATTTATTTTACTATAGCCTTTACCTAATAAGGGATATTTAGGGCTAGCCTTATCTCCTAGCTATCTATAGGCTAGTCCTAGGGTTATATATAGTTATACTTACTATACTTTACTATTAAATAATATTAGTTTTCCTTTATATACCTATAGCTATATAGTAGTAAGGCTACCCTAGGTATATCTCTTTAAAATAGAAACTTATTAAGCCTTATCTTTCCTATATATAGTTATATAAGTATTAAAGACTTATGCTTTATAAGGCATATATAGAGTTTTTATACTGTTTTTAGATCCTTATTAGGTAGGCAATCCTTAGCTAGCTTACAAACACGTTAGTAGCGGCCTAGTTATTCTCTGTTATGCCATGCCTCCTATCTAGAGTATTGCACTACTTTCATTTTGTAGTGTTTTTTTCTTAATAAATAATATATATCTAATCTTAGAAAATATATATAGATATAAGACTTTGATTTTTAGATATATAACTAAAAAACTACAATGTAGTTATATACAAAAGTGGGTCTAAAAGTGGGTCGTTTGGCTATAAATTGGAAAAACTACATTTTACTACATTTTAGGACTACAAAAACACTACAAATGTAGTGTTTTCAATTTATAGCCAAATGGCTAACTTTTAGACCCACTTAAATGTATAGCATTTTTCTTCGGATTTATCTCTATAAGATTACGTCATTTATAGGATAATATCTTTAATAATAAGCTTACTATAAAATTAAATACAAAAACTACAAAACACACTACACACTACACTAACTACAAACAATACTCTGCTCCTATCGCCTTTTCTACTCCTTAAAGAGTTACGCGTCTAGTTCATTATTTTAAGAGGTATTCCTTACTATAAAAGAAAAAGCTAACTAGAATCTAGCCCTTTAATTATACTAAGAAGGGAAGATAATAACGCTAGGGAAACCTTTTAAGTAGTTAGATTAAGCTAAGATTAATGCTTTATAAGCCTATAAAATTTTTAAATTTATAATATTTAATCCTACTAAGTATAGCAAAGAAAGGCTCTTTAATTCCTATATAGTTTATAAGATTAAAGGCAAAGAAACCACTATACTATATAAAAAATTATAGCTTATAATTTAAGGGTATAATAATAAAGGAAAGGAGTTTATCCTAACCTAATTACCTATAATATAGTAATTAAGTTAATAATTAATTATTATAATAGTATTATTATTAAAGTTAAAAGGAATTATTATATAGATCTAAGATATTATTTAAGTATATATATAGTTAAATAATAAGGCTTAAACACCTAATTATTACTATATTACTAAATTAGATTACCTATCTCTTTCTAAAAGGCATAATTATAAAGGTAATAAAGCTACTATATAGAATTATAAAAGTAAGAATATATTAGTAAGTAACTTACTTTTACTACTATAAAGAAAATCTTAAAATAATAACTTTAACCTATAACCTATGCTTATTAATAGCTAATTTAAGTAATAATAACTTCTTTAGTGTAGTTAAAATATAAACTAATAATACGCTAAGTCTAAGTAATTATAACTTCTTTTAACTAGAAGAAAAAGAGTTTTAAAAGGCAAAATTCTTAGTAAAGCTAAAGCAAACCCTTTTAGCTAAGAATCCCCTTATCTTTAATAGTTATATTCTCTTATAGAATACTAATAATTTAATAAAACTATAGTAAAAGGGTTAAAGTAAGAAGATTAAGTAAATTAAGCCTAACTTACTTACTATAAAATAAAATTATATTAAATAATAAGCTTAAGGAAGTTATATTATAATAGTGTATTAACTAGAAGTACTCTATAATCTTTTAATTATAGTATAATACTAAGAACTAATAGCTAATAATATATCTTAATTAAATAAACGCCTTAAGTAGTAAATCTAATATTAAGAATAAGGGATACACTATATCCTACTAGATCTTAAGAAGGCAAAGCTATTTATATTTATAGATAAATCCCTTACTAATAACAAAGATCTAAGTTTATAAATTAGCTATATTATTATTATTAGTAATAAGGAAGAGTAAGAGAATGCTTTTAAACTATAAGGTAATATTATAATATATAGCTTAATAAAGAGTAAATATATAACTTATAGCGCCCTTACTTCTAAATTATATATAATAGTATAAGGCGCTAATATAGCCTATGTAATTATTATAACCCTAAATATAATTATAGATTGCCTTAAGATTAATTAGATTCTAATAATTATCTATATAGACTCTGTTTTATTATATAAATACCTTATAAAGCTAGGTATAATAAAGGAGAAGTGCTTAATAATGAATATTATAGCCCTTAGGTAGTTATATAAGCACTAGGAGATCTATAAAGTTTAATACATTAATAGTAATAATAATCCTACTAATATAATAATAAAGGCATTACTAAATAAGACCCTTAACACCTTTATTAACTTAAATAAAGCTACAATTTAGGTTAAAGGCTAGGTAAAGAGGCTAGAGACTAGATAAGCTAGATAAAAGTCTAGCTCTAGCCTAACTATTAGCTAAGCTAATAAGAGGCCTGTATTTAAACCTTTAGATTTACTTAGATTTACTTTAATTTTTATTACGTTTTTAAAGCTTTTAAAGCTTCTAATCTCTTTTATTTAAATGTTCCTTCTAACCTCTCTTTAAATTATTATTAACTAATAAGAGCCTAAATTTAATATTCTAACCTACTTATCCTTTAATAGGCTTATTTTATTTTATACCTACTTTTTCCTTCTTTTAATTATATATTTACTTTACCTTACTTTCTTTCTAAAAGAGAAGTTACTAGTATTATAATAACTAGAGAATTGTATTTAATTATAACTATAAGTGTAATTGTGTAGTTGTAATTGTAATTATTATAATTCATTACAACTACAACTATAATTATAATTAATTATAAGACTAATTTTATAATTATAATTATAACTACATAATTATAAATATAATTATTATTATAATAATATTAGTAGTTATAGTAATAGTAATACTAATAAATAAATAATAGTAATAGTAATAAAGAAGTAATAATAATATAGAAGTAAATTTAAGTTTAACTAATTAATTAAAGGCTTATAAATCCTATAGTTTTACTTTAATTTTAGTATTTACTATATTATTCTAGAATTTACTACTATAATAAAAATTTATACTATTTTACTCTTTTACTACCTTACTATCTTACTTTTATTTTAGTGTGTATTATATAATCCTTATATATATGACTTTATAAGTTACTTTTTTAATACTATTACTATTTTTTATTAGAATATAGGGAATTTTTTAAATTATTTACTAAAAGTATTAATTTTTTTAGTTAAAATAAAGATTAATAATAAATAAATCTATAATATAAAAGAAATCTTAAAAATAACTTTTAAATATATTAACTAAAGCTATTACTCTTTTAATCTTAATATTATATTATTTATCTAATAATTTAAACTATTTTAACTTAATTCTTTTTTAAAAAAATAGAAATATAAGGTAAGAAAACTATATATTAAGAATATAAATTCTAAATAAATTATGTTATATTACTTTTAAAATATAATATTAGGTAAAAAAGAAACCTAACTAGAATATAAGATAAAAACCTAACTACCCTATATAAAAAAACTATATTAAACTAAATAATATAAAATTTATAACTAATTATTAGAAATAGTAAATAAAGAAAGTCTAATATTAATAATAATAAGAAACATCTAAAGAAAAATCCATCTTAATTATATGTAAGGTTTCTTTTTTTAGTAATAATTACATATAATTATGTAGTTATAGTTATAATAATTATAACTATAATTATAATTAATTACAGCTTAGTAATAATTATACTATAATTACAAGCTACCCCCTAAAAACTACATTAATTACACTACATACAATTCTCTAATAATAACTAGGTTAATATTAGTTAACTATAAGAAAAGTGGAGTATCCGCGCGCGGGGCTGCGCTATGATTAGCTGTATATATAAGCAAGTTATATAACCGCAATCCCCCTTAAAACCTTTGGCCACGTAGCCCCTTAGTGTTATGAACTAGCCTTAGGGTAGCTGCACGTAAGCGTTTAAAGTGCGAATCTTATTCTTATAAAAGAAGAAGAGAACTAAACAAAGGGGTTGTAATAGATCCCCCTTATAGCAAGTCCTATATAGTCTATACATAAATCGCCCCCTTTCTAGACCTAGTCTTACTCTAGACTTAACCTAAGCTTATAGCTTAAGTTTATAATATACCCCCTTACTTACCCTTTCTCTCCCCCTTTTTAATTAGTAAAGAATTACTAAAAATAATTTATATATATATAGTAGCATAGCTATATATAAGTGTTAAGAACTAGCCTTAGGGCAACTGCACGTAAGCGTTTAAAGTGCAAATCTTATTCTTATAGAAGAAAAAGAGAACTAAATAAAGGGGTAGTAATAGGTCCCCCCTTATAGCAGGTCTACATAGTCTATACATAAACCACCCCTTTCTAGACCTAGTCTTACTCTAGACTTAACCTAAGCTTATAGCTTAAGTCTATAATATACCCCCTTACTTACCCTTCTTCTCCCTCCCTTTTTAATTAGTAAAGAATTACTAAAAATAGTCTATATATATATAGTAATATAACTATAAGTAAGTAAGGTTATACCCTTAAGCTTTATAAGTCTAGAAATTTTTTTTATAAAGACTACCTTACCCCTAACCCTCTTATTATATAGCTAACCTACTCCTTTTTACCCCTACCCCCTTATAATACTAGCCCTTTAAGTTTCTATACCTATAGCTAGCTATCTTTTTATCTTACCTAACCTTACTATATTACCTATTTCTTATAATCTATTTTTTACTTACTAAATTCCTTTCTCTTTCTAAATCTTTTTTATAATTCTAATTACCTATTATCTAATTATATAATTATATCCCCTATTTATCCCTAAAATATATATATTAATATAAATAAACTATATTTAGGTTAAACTTAATTCTTATTACCTATAAAATATAAATACTCCTATACTTCCCCTAATAATTCTCTCTTTTATTTCCCTTTAATTACTATTACTTTTCTTATTTCTTTTTATCTTAGCTTTTATCCTTACTTAATCTTTAATCTTTTTATACCCTATTTACTCCCTCTTTTACTATTATAGCTAATATTAATACTCTCCTCTCTTAGTAGTAAGGCTATTACTATACCTTTACTACCCCTTCTCCCCCTCTTTTCTTAGGTAAGGCTAGCTACCTTAGTAGCTATATTATAAAAGGAGACTTAGATAATAATAATAACTCTAATAGTAAAGAATAAACTATCCTATATATCCCTTACCTTAATAACCTTTATACTAAGGGTATATACTCCTATAAGCCTAGTACTTATATATCTTATATACTATATTATTAGGCTTATTACTTATATATATAGGAATTATACTTATATAGTTCTAACCCTAAACTATATTATATCTATAAGCACTTAGAGATCTTATTATATATAAGTAAGTCTATTAAGACTCTAATAGTTAAGTAAACTACCTCTAAGAAGGGATATTATACTATTTTAATAAAAACCTTTATTTACTATTATAAGTATTATAATACTATTTTAGCTATAGCTTATATTAACCTAGCTACTATAAAACCCCTTTTCTTCTCCCTTACTAGCATAGCCTAGGCCTAGGGTACTACTAATATATAAGTACTTATTTTTATATAGTAACTTACTCCCCCTAAAATACTATAGATTATAGAAACTATATAGCTACTAAATTTCTTTATAGTATAAGTAATATAAATAAGACCCTTATATAGTCTATTACTACCTAGGAAGTAACTTATACTAGATAATAAGCCCTTTCTAATTCTATAGTAAAGTTAATTTACTTTCTTACTAAGGAATATTATAAGTATATATATAAGTAAGATAGTGCTTCCCTATCTTAAATTTCCTTTATTATAGTAAGTAATTAGCACTAGATTATATATATAATAAAGGTAAATTAATATTTTTAGTTTTTTATATTTAAATAAAATCATACCTATTTAGGACTATTATTTATCTATATATTGCCTTATTATACCTTAAATCTATCTAGTACCTCTATGTTTTATATATTTTCTAGTAGTTCCTATATTAGCTTAATATATCCTTTTTATTTTACTAACATATTATAGTATAACCCCTATTCTTATGCGTTTTTAGCTATAAGAATATCTTTAATCTAGTACTCTAAGAGATTAAGGTTAGTATTTATTATCCTAAGTTCTAGTAGTAAGCGCTTATTAGCTAGTTTTTAACTTAGTAATAGATTTTCTATTCCTTACTACACTAAATTAATATAAAAGATAGGATATAGGCCCCTTAGTATATCTAACCTAATAGTTAGCGGTATAGGGACCTTAAGTACCTTATACTTAGCTATTACCTAATCTAACTTCTTATAGGGATAATTTGTCTTAATATTCCTAAGACTTAACTATATATAGTTACTAACTTAGAAATATTCCACTAGTCTATAACTACTATTTATATCCTCCTATTATTATTATTAAATAAAAGCTATAGTAGCTTATATAAGGTTTATTCTATTCTTTAAATATTATAGGAAAGCTTAAGCCTATTCTTTTACTAAAGTAGTTAATAATTACATTAGAGTTATATCCTAAACTATTAATATATTATAACTATATAAGGCTATATTTACACTTATACTTATTACTAATAAGTCCTAATTATTTAATACTAGTTAGTAAGTAAGTAAATAGTTAGGCTATTTAAATTAAGAAAAGGATAGCATTACCTATAAGATAGCTTACACTTCCTAATTTACTCTCTCTATTTTGCTATCTATCTATAGATAGTGTAATATTAATAGTAATTATTATATACTAACCTTTTTATAAAGGAAAGTCTAGAAATTACTTAGCTAATCTAATCTATAGTCTATAATTATCTATATAGGGAACCTATAGAATTACTACTAATAATATTTAAAGTATTCTATATACGCCTTAGCTATTATTAATATTATAGCCTTAAGCTATATATATTTAGAAAGTCTATCTATAATAACTATAAGGAACTATAGGTTATCCTATCCCTTAGTAAGGAGGTTAGTTATAAAGTTAATAGAAATCTATAACTAGTACTTATTAGGAGGGGGATTAGCTTTAGTAAGCCTTACTATAATTATTAGCTTTTTTACCCTTTATAGTAGTAATAGTTCTATATAAAATAGGCTATATTCTATAATATTCTATCCTAATAGAAGTCTCTTTAAAGCGCTTTAAAAGTTATATTTCTCCCTAGGTACCCTAATAAGGGTAAGTTATAAGTCTATTAAATTAGTATTATAGTTAATAGCTCTTACTTTAGAATCTATATCTATCCTTAAAGCTATAATATACCCTTTATACTAATTTAGTAATTTGCTATTTATTCTCTTATATCTATAGTATTAGGAAACTTCTAGGCCCTTATCTTTACTATATTAAGCTAAACCCTATAAGCCTTATCCTAGAGTATAGATTAATCCTATAGGGATTAAAGGTATTTATCTATAAATAGCGCTATTTTAGCTAGGGGTCCCTAAGTATGCCTAGGTTACCTCCCTAACTATTCCCTTTTACTAATATAATAGGCTAAATACTTATAATTACTTTTCCTTATTAAAACTAAAACTTAGTAAGGGATGTTACTAAATATATAAGTAGCTCTTTTAGCTTCTTTACCTATACTTCCTCCTAATAGCGTCTTAATAATATATCTAGTTAAGCTACCTATATACCTAGCCTATAATGTAAATAGAAGTTAAAAAGTGCTAGTATCTTTACCTACCTTACCTACTATTCTAATATTTCCCTTAGCACTATAAAGTACTCTAAGTTCTTATAGTCTATAAGAATTATAAATAGCTTACTAATACTCTATAGTTTTACTAACTATACTTTAAGGTAAGAGATAACTACTAGTAGCTCCTTATTATATATTATATAATTCTATTAAGTAGGCTATAACTATATAGAGTAGTAAGCTACTAGATATAAAACTCCTTTATTATTAACCTAGGAAAGGTAACCCCTAATATTATCCTAGAATAATCTACCTTAACTAATATATTTTTCTTAGGGTCCTACTAGGTTAGAATAGGGTATAATATAAAAGCTAACTTTAATATATTAAAGGCCTTATTATACTCCTTTATCTATAAAAATAGGGCTCCCTTTTTAGTTAAGTTAAGTAAGGGTATTATAATCTCTAAGAATTATAGTATAAAGTTATAATAAAAGTTAGTAAAACTAAGAAATCCACATACTCTATAGACCTATATTAGGGCCTCCTAATCCTATATAGCTATAATCTTTTCCTTATCTAGGCAAATTTGTTTTTTAGTATAAATAATAAACCCTAAGTACTTTACCTCTTTAGTTATAAAAATACACTTCTTAATATCTAAGTTTAGTCTTACTTAGTAAAGCCTATCTAGGACTACCTAAACTTTTTATATATAGTCCTTTTATAAACCACTTAAATAGACTAAAATATTATTAAGGTATACTATAATATAATCCCCTAGGATTTTACTTAATACACTATTAATATATCTCTAAAAGGTAGTAGGCATGCTTACTAATCTAAAAGGGTATATAAGCTATTTTAATAAACTAAACCTTATTTAAAATACTATTTAGTATTCTTTATCTTTAGTAATATATATATAATAAAACGCTGCTTATATATCTAGTTTTATAAACTATATTACCTCTAATAATAATTATAGTATTTCCTTAACTAGTAGTAAAGGGTAATAGTCCTATTCTATAATCTTATTAAGTGCGTAGTAATCTATATAAAACCTCTAGCCTCCCCTAGTTTCTTTACTAATAGTATAGGTACTATAGCTAAAGATAAACTTGCCTTAATCTAGCCCTTATCTATTAAGTCTATTACCTATTTCTAAATTTCTAGTAAGTAATAATAAGGTATATTATATAAAGGTACCTAAGGTAACTCTAGTTTATTACCCTCTATATCCCGTTTTAACTAAATATAGTGGTTAGACTTACCCTAGTATAATAGTAAAGCGTTTACCTTATTTTCTAAGAAAAGGTCCTTAAAATCCTATAGTGTCTCTAGTAAGGAGGCTAGGAGCTCCTATTCTATAGGCTTTAGTGTTATATTAATTTATAAGATAGATATAATTTCCTATAGACTTATTACATAAAGCTAGATATATTCCTTCTATCTCTTTACTTAACGTACTATTCCCACGAATATAAAACCTAGGATAGCTACTATAGGTTAGTTTACCTTCCTATTAATTATAGCCTATATTTATAGGTTATTCACTAACCCTATAAGTACTTATTATTATGCTATATCTAAATTAATTTTATTTTATTCTATCTAAGGTATCCCTAGGATAAGTTACCTTATTAATCCTAGGATTATATATGTAATAATTAGTGTCTCCTATTTATCTAAATCCACTTAAAAATAAATAA
This sequence comes from Epichloe scottii, assembly GCA_021950295.1. Lineage (NCBI taxonomy): Eukaryota > Fungi > Ascomycota > Sordariomycetes > Hypocreales > Clavicipitaceae > Epichloe > Epichloe scottii. The sequence goes on from CP083245.1 coordinate 3,914,146, forward strand.
TATATATTATATATAAATGTTTTTTATGCTTCTCTTCTCCCCTTATTTTACACTAACTACTATATAAACTAACCTCTTAGTTAGAAAAGGAGGCATTCTAGTTAAAGCTTTTAGATAAGGTATTTACTTATAGTAGTATAGTAGTTATAATCTATATTAATTTAAGTATCTATAAAGGTAGTCTTATTAATTAAGGTAGGAACTAAAAAAGGCAATAAATCTATATTATTCTAGATCTATTTAAAGTCCTTATTAGTAATAACTATATACTATAAAGCCTCCCTATGCTTACTCCCCTTCTCCCCTATTAAATAACTTAATAAAGGGGTTATTCTTTTTCTAACTACTTTATGCTTTCTTTATCTAACTTACTATTATTAGAGTTACCTATATTATAAGTATTTACTAATAACTTTCCCTATAGGCATAGGGTAGGATATAGTAGATATTTACTAATAAAGTGCTAGCTAGAACTATATTAGAGGCATTTACCCTTTATATAGTAAGCGTTTATAATGTCTTAGGTAGCCTATTTAGCCTATTTTCCTCCTAACCTATTTCCTAATTTCTACTATATCTATAACTTCCTAGGTCCCTTATGGTTCCCTATTATACCTATAACTTAAATATCTATTATTAGTGTATCCCTATCCTACTATTTAGCCTTATTTGCGTTCTAAGCTAGTTATATATGCTTTTATGCCTAGTGCTTTTTCTCTAATTAATAGGATTTAATATCTAAGGCAATGCTATAGTAGCAAGCTATAGCTATTATATAATCTATTTAGGGTATATCTCTTCTAATACTATAGTCCCTTATTTACTTATTAATTACTATATATAACTTAGCTAGCTTTATAGTATTATCCTATTCTAATCCTCTAGCTAACGCAAGCTTTTATTTAAATTAAATATAGAAGTTACTAAACTATTTATTAGGTTACTAAGCTATTTAGTTAAGTTTTATAATAGCTAATTCCTATTAATAAGGGTTATTAAATATATCCCCTAAGTATATAAGAAAATAAGCAGGTTTATAATTAAGAATATATCCTTTTTTTAAAAATAAAGCGATTTAAGCCTATACCTTTACTAATAGATTTTAGTAAATAAAGTACTATTAATCCTTCTAGTCTCTAATAAATGCCTTATCTATATAAAGCTTATATATTATAAGATTTTTCTATAATACAAATAGTGCCCTATTACTATTAAATAGCTATCCTATAGGTAATAGCTTTTACTTTATTAGTTTACTCTTTATTAGTATATTAAAGTCTAACTATTATTTATTAGTAAGCTCTTTAATTTATTATAACTATTTCTTAACTAGCTCCTATAGTGTTATAAGTTTATTTATTTCTATTTTATCCCCTAAGGAAATACCTAAGGGTAATGGCTTTAATAGTAATTTAACTATAGTAAAGAATAAGATATATTAAGAACTAGCCTTAGAGTAACTATATATAAGCGTTTAAAGTGCAAATCTTATTCTTATAGAAGAAAAAGAGAACTAAATAAAGGGGTAGTAATAAGTCCCCTCTTATAGTAAGTCTACATAGTCTATGCACAAACCGCCCCCTTTCTAGACCTAGTCTTGCTCCGGACTTAACCTAAGCTTACAGCTCGAGTCTATAACAATAAGTGGTATTATATACCCTAGTACTCATAAGAAGGTTAATGTAGAAGGAAGGAAAAGAGGCTAGAACCCCCTAGGGGAGAGGCTCTCTTATACTTATAGGGGGGAGAGTAAATTATAGCTAAAGCATAGAAAATAAAGCATAGAGAGATTAGATAAATAAATATCTTAATTATAATCTAGGCATAGGGTTACCCTAAGCCTAGACTAGGATTACCCTTCTCCTATAGTAAGGGACTAGAATAAGGTATATAGGCTTTACTTTATAACTAAACTAGGGGTAGGTTAGAGTTAGCTAAAAAGTGAGGTAATAGAAGAGTTAGTATAAAAGTAAATAGTAAATAAAGAATAATAATTAGTATAAACTTACTTTACCTATAAAGGGAAGTAGGGAGAGATAAGGTAAGGTAGCTTATAACCTAGAGGTATACTAAAGAGAGTAGTAAACTAACCCTTTTTATGCTTTTAAGGGGATAAGGCTAGCGTAAGCTAGTAATAAATACATATAATAGGTTATAAGTTAAGTAGCATAGGCTTACGGCAGGGTTAGTGCTAAGCTAAAGATTATAGTAATGGGGTTTTTCTTTCTATTTTAAGGGTTTTCCCTATTAACAAACTAGTTAGAGTACTAGAACTAGCCTTACATAAAGCTAGCTAGCGTATTTAATATATATATATAAGGTAATAAAAGAGTTAGTATAAAAGTAAATAGGAAATAAAAAGTAATAATTAGTATAAACTTACTTTACCTATAAAGGGTAGTAAGAAAGGGTAAGGTAAGGTAGCCTTTAACCTAAAGGCACACTAGGGAGGCAAAGAACTAACCTTGTTATATTAATAAGAGAATAAGGCTAGTATAAGCTAGTAATAAATATATAATATATATATATATTAAATACACTAGCTACCTCTATGTAAGGCTAGTTTTAGTACTCTAACTAGTTTATTAATAGGGAAAACCCTTAAAATAGGAAGAAAACCCCTATTACTATATTTAATAGCTTAGCACTAGCCCTACTATAGGCCTATACTCTTTAACTTATAGCCTATTATATATATTTATTACTAGCTTACACTAGCCTTATCCCCTTAAAAGTATAATAAGGTTAGTTTACTACTTCCCTTAGTATACCTTTAGGCTAAAAATAGCCTTACCTTACCTCTTCTTACTACCTTTTATAGGTAAAGTAAGTTTATACTAATTACTACTCTTTATCTCCTATTTACTTTTATACTAACTCTTTTATTATCTTACTTTTTAGCTAACCCTAACTTACCCTTAGTCTAGTTATAAAATAAAGCCTATATACCTTATTTTAGTCTCTTACTATAAGGGAAGGGTAATCTTAGTCTAGGCTTAGGGTAGTCCTATACCTAGATTATAATTAAGATATTTATTTATTTAATCTCTTTATACTTTATTTTCTAAGCTTTAGCTATAATTTACTCTCTCCCCCCTTATAAGTATAAGAGAAAGCCTCTCCCCTAGGGGGTTTTAGCCTCTTTTCCTTCCTTCTTTATTAACCTTTTTATAAGTTTCTTTCCCTAGCCTCTTAAGGCTACCCTAGCCTAGGTTTAGGTTAATATCTAATATTTTCTTATAGTCTTGGAAGCCTCCCTTACTATAGTACTTACTAATATAAGTTATTTACTATTTAGTGTGTTTTTAGCTTTAATCTATCTAGGAACCTTTACTATCTAAGTAATACCCTAAGAAACTCGTAATCTCTAAGTAGTTAAAGAAAGCTTTAAATAAGGAGCTAAAGGTAAGTTTACTTTTATTTTAAGTTAGTTCTAGGTTTAATTTATTCTAGCTAGGTAAGTTAAGATTATTTTAATATATTTCCTATTACTTTTAATTTATAGAAACCCCTAGGTATTAGTATTATAATATTAATAGTAAAGGTAGTATTAGCTTAGTAAAGCCTTAGTAGTATTACTAATAGTTAGTAAATAGGAGTTTTAATAAATACTTACTTTAACTATTAGGTCTAGAACTATTATTATATAAAAATAGCCTTTCTCTCTAGTCTAGGCCTAACCTATTACTAACTTACCTCTAGGTTAATACTATAGGGTATTATATAAAATATTAATAGTTAACTAATATTTAGGCTATAATTATAGCTAGTAAGGAGGTAAGTAAGGCTATAGTAAGTTAACTCTAAGTCTATTTTAGCTCTAATAGTTTCTAGGTTCTAGAGGACTATAATACTTAAGTAAAGAAGCTTTATATAGAAAACTAGACTAAGAAAAGGAGTATATTAGCTATAGGCCTAGACTACACTAGGTCTAGGTCTAGTAAGGACTAGTATAATAAGACTATTTTCTAGATATATTAATTAAATACTTAAATAGTAAAGATAAACTATCTCCTAGCTACTTTCTTACTAGTAAAGGGGTATACTAAGATTATAAAGGATATAATTTCTATCCTTAAGGAGAAGTAAGTTAGTGGTTTTATTTTAAGTCTTAAGTAAGGTAGCACTAGGCTAGATTAAATTCTTTAGATACTAGGAGTTTATAACTTAAATTTACTTATTTACCTAAGTTAAAATATAATTTTACTTTAATTCTAGCCCTCTATTATATTTATATTAGCTAGTCTTATCCTTATATAGTCTCCCTTATACTACCTATATCTAAAGTCTCTTTATCTTACCTAATACTATAGGCATGCTTAAACTATCCTAGTTCTAGGGCTATCTCTTATAAGCTAGGGGCTAGCCTTACCTCCTAGCTATTTATAGGCTAGTCCTAGGGTTATATATAGTTATAATTACTATAGTTTACTATTAAACAATATTAGTCCTCTTTTATATGTCTATAGCTATATAGTAGTAAAGCTACCCTAGGTATGCCTCTTTAGAATAGGAACTTATTAAGCCTTATCTTTTCTATATATAGTTATATAAGTATTAAAGACTTATGCTTTATAAGGCATATATAAAGTTTTTATATTATTTTTAAGTCCTTATTTAGTAGGCAATCCTTAGCTAGCTTATAAGCGTGTTAGTAGTAACTTAGGCATTCTTTATTATACTATGCTTTCTATTACCTTTTTTACTCCTTAAAGAGCTATATATCTAGCTTATTATCCTTAGGGTTATTTCTCTATTAGGTCCTCCTATATTATAGCACTACTATTACTAATATAGTAGTGGTTTAAATCTTCTTTACTATTCTATTCTTTATAATTCTAGCCTTAAATCTTTGCTTTATTATATTAAGATAAAGGTCTAGGGGTAGGATATAGGTTTTAGATTCTAGTTATATAATCAGAGAATTGTATGTAGTGTAATTAATTGTAATTATAGTTATAATTATTATAACTATAACTACATAATTATATGTAATTATTACTAAAAAAAGAAACCTTATATATAATTAAGATGCATTTTTCTTTAGATTTTTCTTATTATTATTAATATTAGACTTTCTTTATTTACTATTTCTAATAATTAGTTATAAATTTTAAAGAAATGATAAATTTTATATTATTTAGTTTAATATAGTTTTTTTTATATAGGGTAGTTAGGTTTTTATCTTATATTCTAGTTAGATCTATTTTTTTACTTAATATTATATTTTAAAAGTAATATAATATAATTTATTTAGAATTTATATCCTTAATATCTAGTTTTCTTACCTTATATTTCTGTTAGTTACACCAAGGTCCTACGCAGGTAATGATACGATAATTCCGTAGTATTAAAGTTAATAATAGATTAATTAATTAGGAAAGAGAGAAGAGAGGGAAATCTAGCTAGAAGGGAAAGTGGGTGAAACGCGGAAGTGGGGCATAGAAAGGGGTGGCAAATAATGCAGCCAATCGCATCGCGTGCATCTATCTAGACCTACTCTTATCCTAGCCTTTAGCTATAATTAAACTAAACAAGACCTAAAGGAAGCCACACTAGTAATCTCTCTTTTCCTTTATAGCTAAAGAGCTTAAAAACGTAATAAAAATCAAATTAAAGGAAAGTGTTTATAAGTAAATCCCTTTATAGGAATCTAGAGCCCTAATTAGCTTAGTTAGCATTAGTTAATTTAATTAATCTAATTATAATAGATTTCCCTATTAGTTTTATTAAAGCTCTCTTCCTCCTATTACTAAAGGTCTCTTAACCTAGCCTTTTATATAAATTATTAATTTATTTAAATTAATTAAGGTTAAAAGAGATAAATTTAGTAATGCCTTTATTATTAAATTAGCTAGATTATTATTACTATTAATCTATCTAACTTTATAGATCTCCCTTCTCTTATATAACTATTAAAGGGCTATAATATTAATTATTAGCTACTTCTCTTTTATTATACCTAGCTTTACTAGGTATTTATATAATAAGAAGGAGTTAGTGTAAAGGATTATTAGAATTTGCGGTATCTTTAATTAGTCTATAATCTAGTTAAGGGTTATAAATATTACGTATATAATATCCGCGCCTTAAACCATGCTATATAATTTAGAGATAAGCGCGCTACGTGTAACTTACTTACTCTTTATTAAGCTATATATAATAATATTAACTTTTATAATAAAGGTATTATTATCTTATATTATCTTATTACTAATTATAATAATATACCTAATCTATAAGCTTAGATCCTTATTATTAGTAAGTAATCTATTTATAAATATAAAGAGCTTTGCCTCTTTAAGGGTTAAGGAATATATTATAGCCCTTGCTACTAGCTCTTAATCTGCTATTTAAGGCGCTTATTAAGTTATATAATATTATTAGCAAAGGGTTCTTAGTGTTAAGCTATAATTAATAGATTATATAAGGCCTCTAGTTAGCATATAGTTATAATATAACTTCCTTAGGCTTATTATTCTATGTAATCTTATTTTACTATTAGAGATTAAGGATTAACTTCCTTAATCTTCTAACTTTAGCCCTTCTAGGTTAAGGTTAATAAGTTATTAGCATTTTAAGTTAAGATATAGCTATTAAAGATAAGGGGATCCTTAATTATTAGTTACTTCTTCTCCTTAGCTATAAATTTAGCCTTCTAGAGCTCTTCCTCTTCTTTTTAGAAGAAGTTATTATTACTTAGGCCTAATATATTATCTATTTACATTCTAATATTACTAAAGAGGTTCTTATTATTTAGGGCTATAATTAATAAGCAGGGATTATAGGTTAAGGTTATTATATTAAGATTATCCCTATAGTAATAGAAGTATATTACCTACTAGTGGGTTCTAGCCTCTAGGATCCTATAAAGGGGTCTAATTACCTTAATAATAGTCCCTTCTAGAAAGAGGTATATAATCTATTTTAGTAACCTCATAATAATTAGCCTTATTAGTGTTATTCGTAATTAAACGTAAGCTTATATAATATTACGAATCTAAAGGTAAATCCTCCTTTGCCTTAATAATAAAGTAATAGCTATAATTAGCTATTAACTCGCTCGCTATATTATTAGTAACTATATTAAGATAAATTCCTTTCCCTTATTATTATAGCTTTATATAATAAGGCAAGATTTCTTATATAGTAAGTCTATTCCCTTACCTTTAATCTCTCTAACTATATAAAAATCAAAGATTCTATTGCCTCTATGCTTTACTAGGTTATACTTAATAAATCTAAACATATTATAAGCTTAGAGGGCATTAAGCTTAGCTTAATTAGATTACTTAAAGGGCTTGCCTAGGGTTATAATCTTTCCTTCCTAGTAGAGTTAAAAAGTAAGGTTTTAATTAGCCTTTTCTTTTGCTATAAGGAATACTATGCTTAGTAATCCCTTAGTAATAATCTTTATAATTAAGGCTTTATCTTAGTCTTTATTAGTATAGTACTCTTTTACTTTATTTACCTTTACTTTTACTGCCTTAAGCCTATTAAGGCAAAATTAAACTATAAGGGCCTTCCTTAGCCTTCCTTACTTCCTCTTTACTAGTATCTCTTCTTCTTTTACTACCCTTACCTCTATACCTTTTATAGAGGTAAGAGGATCTCTCTTACCTTTACTAATAGCCTTACTAGTAGTCTCCTTAGCGCCCTCTTTATTATCTTTATACTATAGGTTTATATAGTATAGCTTTACTACTATAAAGCAGAATTTTACTAGGCTATATAGTATTTTTACTATATAGGTCTCTCTATTAGTTATAATTAACTTATAAGGGCTATGCTAGCTACCCTTCTCTCTTTATATATATATATTAGCTTATAGCGGTAACTAATATATAGGTAATATTTCTAGGCTATTATAGATATTAAGGGTATTATAAACCTATCTCTTAGCTAAGTAATAGCAAAACTTATTAGTAGCCTTCTAAATTACTTTAGCCTATTAGATAATAGAGACACTTAGTAGTAACTTATCTATTATCTATAGATAGGCTCTAAAGACTAGTAATATTAGCACTAGGCTATTAGGCCTTGCTAAGTTATTAATAGCTTTAATAGCTATCTAAAGCTATTATTCTAGCGTGATATCTTTACTAATTAAATCCGTAATAATATTATAGGCCTAGCATAAGGGTCTATAATATCTTTTAACTTTTCTAATGCTATTATAGGCTTTAATTAGTGCTTTATTAATATTAATTAATATTAGGTAAGTGTAATGCTTAAATTCTACTAAAGCAAAGTTCTTACCTATATTATAAATAATCTAATCTAGAGGGCTAAGATAGGTATTTATCTAGCACTCTCTAATAGTATCCTAGATATTATAAGCCTTTTGCTTATTAGGATTAAGGAATTAAGCTACTTAGAATAAAGTTACTAAATTAATAACATAAAGGACTAGCTAGTTATTAATCTATATAATATTAATAATAATCTTATAGTTAAAGTTATATTTATCCTTAATTATAAACTTAAATTAACTAGAGGCTTTTCCTTTTATCTAGTAGTAGTAGCAAATCTTAGTTAACTCCTTAATTATATTATACTTAATATTATAACTAGCTTATTAAAGGATCTTTATAAGCTATTAAACTAAGGGATAACTAAATCTTTAGTATAGTTAATAAATCTCTCCTTTAGTAAGGTAAAAGGTAGCTATCTCTTTTGCCTCTAATAGCTACTATAAATAACCCTATTATTATATAATAGGGATAGTCTTATTACCTTAGATTAGTATATTAGTAAGATTATTAATCTTAATGTTTATCTTATTTATATTAGTAATAGAGAAAAGAAAGGGTATAGTAATATTAAGGATATAAAAGTTAAGTTAGCTAAGTTTAGTAAGCATATAAATAACACTATATATTATTACTATTTTAGCACTAAATTTAATAATATGCTATTTATAAGGCATTAGCTTTAATAAGGCTTTAACTTATATAATCCCTATAGTTAATTTACCTATTATGCCTATATCTAGTATAATCCCTCTAAAGATCTCTTTAGAATAGTATTCTTTAGAGATATATAAACTTAACTCTTTATTAAAGTCTTATACTTAATATAGCTTTTACTTAAGGAAAGTATATTAAAAGGCTTAATTATTAAGGGTAGTAAGAATATTACTATTAGTAAAGGTATTAGTAACCTATTACCCTAAGTAAAAGAATTATATAATACTAAGGTATGCCTTTAAGATTAACTTCTCTTTACTATTATTATTATTATTATTAGTTTATATAAAAGCCTTTAGATAAGATTCATATCCCCTCTTATCTTCTTTATCTCCCTTACTATTAGTATACCTCTTATAAGAGGTAATAAATACCTAGAACTTCTTCTCTAATAGTAATATATAATAGTTCTTACTAGCTTACTATCTCTCTTTTTTTTAATATTTTATATTAGTATAGTTTAATAACTAATATTTATTCTTACTATAGATAAAGCACTACTTAGGGCTTTATTTAGGGATCCTATAATAGCCTTCTTTTCCCTAGTTTTATTATCTATATTAATAATCTATAAATATTACTTTAGATAAGTCTCCCTCTTAGTATTAGTAATACTAAGTACTTTTTTTACTAGACTTTATAATAGTAATTAACTTATAAAGGTCTCCTATAAGGTTCTTAAAGCCTAGGGAGTATATATACTTTACTACTTAATATTTAGGTATACTAGTAACTATATTTAGGGTTTACTTATAAAGCTTTATATTTACTATATTAAAGGGGTATAGCTCTTTATAGATTCTCTCAAGGGTAGTTAATATAATCTTAAGGTAGTTAAGTTTACTTTTTTAGGATTCTTAGTAATAATCTTAGTAAGTATTATACTATTTTACTTATACTAGTAGAATTACTAGTTACTCTTTATCTTAAAGTAGTAGTGAATTTTAGTAATTATTTCTTTATAAGAGAAATTCCTTCTAGAGAGGTAAATAAGGAAGTATTATTTAGTATCTCCTATTAGTATAATAGGAAAAGCCTTATAAAAGTAACTTCTTAAAAGGTTAATCTAGTTATACTTACTCTTAAAGAGTATTATCTTTAGTATAAGAAAGTTATAAAGCTTCTTACTATAGTAATTACTATTCTTATATATCTTTATAAGCTTAGAGATCTTTTTTATAATTTACTTATTAAAGGGGGTTATAGTATAAAAGGGATAAATTACTAGGACTAATAATACTACTAAGACTACTACTTATAATATAATTAAGAGTATTATAAAGGTTCTTAAGGGGAGTAAAGAGATTACTAAGGGTAAGGAAAGAGAACTTCTAGGGTTAGAAAATAGGTAGGTTATTATACTTAAGGCTTTAGTAGTTTAGAAGATCTTAATCTATCTTTTAGCTATAAAGACCTTATAACTTCTTAGAGTATTTATTCTATTACTACTATAATTAGAAGTCCTAGTCCTTAAGCAATATAAATACTATATTCTTATAGGGAGTTCTAGAGTTCTTATAAGAGTTTACTATAAGCCCTTTAGAATATCTCTGTGATAGACTAGGCTTTGCCTAGTCCTAGCAATATAGGTGTTAATTGCACAAGTCAAAGGGACTTGTTCAATGCGTATTCTTTTGCTATAGCGCAATTGGATTAGGCACATTACCTGTGCGGCGCGCGCTGACATCCGCGATGGCTCCCTTAGGGCTACACCGTAATATTTAAATAAGTCACCTAAGGTTATAGGTTTAAGATAGCTATGTGTAAGGGTTATAATAAGTCTCTTCCTAGGCTTATAGGGACTAAGAGAGAGGTCCCTAGGGGATACGCGGTATTGCTAAGGGGTTAAAGAAGAAAGGTTACCTAGGGAAAAAGCCTATATAATAGACTAGGCTTTGCCTAGTCCTAGCAATATAGGTGTTAATTATATAAGTCAAAGGGACTTATTTAATGCGTATTCTTTTGCTATGGCGCAATTAGATTAGGCACATCACCCGTGCGGCGCGCGCTAACATCCGCGATGGCTCCCTTAGGGCTACACCGTAACAATCTCTTTAGACTACCCTTTAAAGTCTTCTTTAAAGGTCTCCTAGAGGTCCTTATCTTTCTAGCCTTAATACTTACTAATATAAATAAACCTTATAATATAATTATTTAGTTTATATTATATAGCTATCTTAGGGTTTAGCTATATAAGTTTTCTCTAGTCTCTTATAAGTACCTTTAAGTAGGGTTATAATTATCTAGGTAGTTTTATCTCTAAAGGTCTTTCTTAGATCTTCTCTAAAGGTATTTTAGGCATTATACTTTTAAGAAGGGGTAATTAGGGAGTTTTCCTTATTAATAGTCTAGCCCCTAGTGCTATTTTCTTTAATAAAGGAAATTAGGAAAACAAGAGGGTTATTAATATAATAAAGCTAGGAAGCCTAATTAAATAGAAAGAACTAAAGGGGAGACTTCCTTTCTATTATTAAAGCAATAGGGTAAATAGGATAAATAGGGAAAAAATAGGGAAAATAGGATAAATAGAAGGAATAGAATAAACTAGATAAAGGAGTTTATAATTATATAATATACACAAAGTATAAAGGCATAAAAACCATTATAGTAAAAGTAATAATTAAAGGAAAGTAAAGAGCCCTAACTCTGCGTTATATATATAGAGTATAAAGAAGCAAAGACTATTATAGTAAAGGTAATAATTAAAGTAAGAAAGGAGGTTATAAATTAAGTTAGCTAGCTTAGCTAAGGTTATATTAACATTAGGTTTAAGTGAAATGCCTTATAGTAATAGACTTAGTTATTTATTTAGTTTTCTTATAATAGATAATAGGAATAATCCTATAATAATAATATCCTATAGGCCTAAGGGTTAATAAATTAATCCCTTAGAAGCCTAATAAGTCCGTAGATCTAGTCTCTTTCTTTAGCATAATCTATAGTTATACCTCTCTACCTAAATAGTTTAGGGACTTAAGAGGTAAGTGGCTATGGTGTTTGTAAAGTTATCTCTTCTTATAATACCTAACTTATTTGTGGTTATAAAGTTAACCACTAATTAGTGTTAGTTATACTAAGGTCCTGCGTAGGTAATAATATAATAATTCCGTAGTATTAAAGTTAATAATAGATTAATTAATTAGGAAAGAGAGAAAAGAGGGAAATCTAGCTAGAAGGGAAAGTGGGTGAAATGCGGAAGTGAGGCACAGAAAGGGGTGGCGAATAATGCAGCCAATCGCATTGCGTGCATCCATCCGGACCCACTCTCGTCCTAGCCTTTAGCCACGATTGAACCAAACAAGACCCGAAGGAAGCCACAATTTCTATTTTTTTAAAAAAAATTAAGTTAAAATAGTTTAAATTATTAGATAAATAATATAATATTAAGATTAAAAGAGTAATAGCTTTAGTTAATATATTTAAAAGTTATTTTAAGATTTCTTTTATATTATAGATTTATTTACTATTAATCTTTATTTTAACTAAAAAAATTAATACTTTTAGTAAATAAAGAAATAAGGAAAAGAAAATAATTTAAAAAATTCCTTATATTCTAATAAAAAATAGTAGTAGTATTAAAGAAGTAACTTATTAAGTAATATATATAAGGATTATATAATATATACTAAAATAAAAGTAAGATAGTAAGGTAGTAAGAGAGTAAAATAGTATAAATTTTTATTATAGTAGTAAATTCTAAAATAATATAGTAAATACTAAAATTAAAGTAAGACTATAGGATTTATAAGCCTTTAATTAATTAGTTTAACTTAAATTTACTTCTATATTATTATTACTTCTTTATTACTATTACTATTATTTATTTATTAGTATTACTATTACTATAACTACTAATATTATTATAATAATAATTCCATTTGTAATTATGTAGTTATAATTGTAATTATTAATTTGTAATTATAATTAATTGTAATTATAGTTGTAGTTGTAATTAATTGTAATAATTACAATTATAACTACATAATTACACTTGTAGTTGTAATTAAATACAATTCTCTGTATATAATAGGGGTAGCCTTAAACGCCCTAGCAATAACCTATAGGCAAAGAATTGTATGTAGTGTAATTAATGTAGTTTTTGGGGGTAGCTTGTAATTGTAGTGTAATTGTTACTAGACTGTAATTAATTAATTGTAATTGTTACTTATATGTAATTAATTGTAGTTGTAGTTATAATAATTACAACTACAACTACACAATGACATGTAATTGTTACTAAAAATAGAAACCCTATATATAATTTATATGAATTTTTCTTTAAATTTTTCTTAGTAATATTAATATTAGACTTTATTCACTTACTATTTTTAATAATTAGTTATAGATTTTAAAAGTTTTAGACTTTATTTATTATTAAGTTTAATTTAGTATTTTTATATAGGGTAGTTAGGTTCTTATATTATATCCTAAATAATGTATTTTTTGACTTAATATTAGTCCTATTAAATAGCTTAATATATTTCTTTTAGAATTTATATCCTTAATTTTAAGGTTTCTTACCCTATAATTTTTTTAAAATACTTTAAAATACTAGAAAATACTAGAAAATACTAGAAATATTATATAATATTAAAATTATAGGGTTAATAGTAAAAATATATTTAGTTTTAAGTTATAATAAGCCTTTTATTTTAACTTATATATTAATTATTATACTAGCTAGGTATTGCTAGCAATTATGTCTATTAAAAATCAGATGCATTAGCCACAATACGCCCAAAAAATATAAAAATCAATAAAAATCAATAAGCCTTTTATTATAGTATAGATTTGTTTACTATTAATTTTAATTTTAAACTTTTAAAAGTTTATACTTAAAGTAACTAAGTAAAGAAGAATACAAAAAGTTAATATAGTTTATCTTAGATATTAGAATTTATATAATATATCCTCTAAGTTTCTTTAAATAATAGCTATAAAGTCTAAGATTATATAATAAGTTATAAAAGTGGGGTAGTAGGGCAGTAGATAGTAAGGTAGTTAGAAGTTTAAGAATAAGTAGGTTTTCTTTTATAAATACTAAGAGTATATAGTAAGTCTAAAAAATAAAAGTGGGGCATAAGTAAATTAAGAAAATTTTAGCTCAAGGTATTAATTTAAGATTGATAATAATGTAGATTTACTTTCTAATATAATATAAGTTAATCCCCTTTTTTCTTTATTTATTTTATCTAATTTCTTTAATTATTTTATAACTATTACTCTTATATTATAAGTTTTTAAACTACCTTTCTTATATTTAAAGGAACTTAATTAACCTTTTATTATTCTTTTAGCTATTTATATAGTAACTGTTAGGAGCACAAAGGTATAAGGGACATTATAAGAGGGCCGCCTCTCTAAGCAAGGCGAATCCCTAGATAACTCGTGTGCTAGGACCTAGTAGCTAAATAGTCACGTAGGCGTGAGAAGAAGGTATATAACAAGGACCTCTCCTATTTAGGGGAGAGGTTAGAGTTTAAAACCTTTACACACCTACCCCTAGCTATCACCTTTATAGCAGCGACCTTATTCTCCCATTATTACTCTGTTTATCTCTTCCCACGCCTTTAGTCGTGATTAAAGTATTACACTACACTACAAATTATTTTATAGTAACTATACTAACTACAAACACTATAAATATAGTGTAAAAATAAAGGTAAGGCTAGTTATTAGTTATTATTATTATAGGAATTAAGAGAAGCTTATAAACCTAAGGTTTATTTTATTAGCTATTTTCTCTAATTAGTTATATAATTTATAAGATTATAGTAATATTAGGATTTTTCTATAGCTAGGTATTATAGCTAGGTATTATAACTAGGTATTATATTAAATATTAGGATTTTTTACTAAGACTATTATTCTTAATACTTTTTCCTATTAATATAACTTTAAGAAAAACCTTCTTATTATATTATTTACTATTAATATAAATTAAAAATCACCTAAAACTATATTAATAAAATAAAAAAACTATAAAAAAACTATTAATAAAGGTAAATAAATAACTAAAGATTTATAAGCTATATCTATATTTCCTAAGTTTTTTAAGTAATATAGTAAGCACTTATAAAGAGCTTTAACTATTTATTTAATATTAATATTATTATAAATATACTAAGATTATTATAATAAAAAGTTTTAAATTAGTTATTATAGCTTTATTAAGCTAAATATTTTAATATAAGTAAGTATATAGGTTATTTATATATATATTATTAATAGTAAACTCTTACTTTTTACCTTTATATATTATAGTATTAAGATATAATAATTTACTATATATAATTTCCTAAAGGTTTAGAATTTTTAAGCTAAAAGTGTTATTATATTAATATTAATACTAAATAAATATTTAAAGCTATAAAAGAGTGGTAACTATATTACTAATAATATTTAGAAAGTAACTACTTAACTTATTAACCTTTATGTATTTATTTAGTTTTATTAATAGTTTATTTTCTTTTATTACTTTAGTTTAGGTATTTTTTAATTAAAAGTAAAAGTAATAATTAATATTAATAGTAAATAAAATAATAAGAAGGTTTTTCTTAAAGTTATATTAGTAATAAAAAGTAGTAAGAATAATAATATTATTTAGAAATCCTAATAATATATATAATACCTAGTTATAGTAAAATCCTAATTTTAGTGTAATATTAGAAATTATATAACTAATTAAGTAAAATAGCTAATAATATAAGGTTTAGATTAATAATCTTAATGTAATACTTAGAATACCACTAAGTAATAAAAGGCCCACTTTTTTTAATTAACACTACATTTGTAGTGTTTGTAGTTAGTGTAGTAACTACACTAACTACACTACAAAATAATTTGTAGTAACTACACTACACTACACTAACTACAAATTTTTTTACACTACACTATAACTACAAATTTTTCCTAAAAACTACACTAACTACACTACAAACAATACTCTGGTCGTGATAGTAACTTAGACTTATAAGCCTTTACTTAATTAATTAGATTAAAATTTATTTATTTATTACTATTTCTATTACTATAACTACTATTACTATAATAATTACATTTGTAATTATGTAATTATAGTTATAATTATTATTTTATAATTGTAATTAATTATAATTATAATTAAATATAATTCTCTGCCTATAGGCAAGCTAATTAGTCTATTAGGAAGCTTTTAGCTATCCCCCTAGGGTTTCCCTAACTTTAGTAAGTATATAAAAGACGCTTACTTTATAGGTAAGAATAGGTTAGTAAGAATAGGTTAGACTACCTATATATATAGAAGTCTAGTATCTCTAAAGTTAACTGTTACGTGGCAAAATGCCTAGGAGCGGAAGGGACCCTTACAGGGCTAGATTTAGTAACCTAGAGTAGGGGATAACTTAATTCTTATAACATACTTTACTCCTAATAGTAACTTTCCTAAAGTAAACTTAGTATAATTTATAACTTATTAAATCCGTTAGCCCCTCTAATGGATTTAACCCCTTACGTGCTAAATTAGCATATAATAAGTGGTAGTAATTAGAGATTCTTTTGTTACGTACCTCTAGTTATCTAAGAATAATAGCCTTATATCTAAAACTAACTATTTATAACGCTAATTTAACCCCTTTTAAACTTTCTAGTAAATAAGACTAAATTATAACTTATTCACTAATTTAGAGCTTTTAATAGTACTAATCTAGAATTTAAATATTAGAAACAAAAACTTATTAAAATTAATAAATAAGAGGATTTAAATAAGCTTACCTAGTACGAATTTATTAATAGAATAGTAATAAGATATAAATAGCTAGTATACTAGAAACCTCCTATTTATTAGAATACTATAGATTTATAAACTATATACCTTATATAGAATTAAGTTAAGTCCTATATTATAAAAGCTAAATCTAAGGGATTTCTTTATAAATCTAGTTAATCTAAAGGTAGTAAGGAGTCTAAGAAAAGGTCTAAGAGCACTACTAGTCTAGTTAGTAATGCTAATACTACTAAGACTAGGAATAGCATAGAGAAAGATAAAATTAATAAAGAAAAAGGGATTAAAAACTACCTTAAAAATAACACTACTACTTAATATTTATAACCCCTAACCACTTATTAAAATTAGACCTAGGAGACCTATAGCTAGGACTATTAGGAAGTATACTAGGTTTAGGGGAACTTTACGCTAAGCTAGCTAAATCTAATACTACTAGGATTCTTTAGGAAGTAATTAGTTAATAATAGCTTATATAGCAGGTAATAATAGAAGAAGTAGCAATAGAAATAGAGTAATTAGTAATAAAACTAATAACTAAAATTAGGAGCTTATAAAGTATAGGAGCCTTAGTAAGGTTAACACTATAACTATAGAATATAACTTAGGGAATAGTATATTTACCTATAGACTAGGGGTAGTATAATAGTAATCTATATACTAACCTAAACTAAATAGTGCTAATAGTATAACTAATACTACTATAATATTAGTAAGGATACCTATAACCTTAGTAATACCCTTACTAAGGTTATCTATAAGGATAATACCCTTTAAACTAGGAATAGTATATAGATCTAAGTATTTAAGGTAAGATAGATTTAGTAATAGATTAGGACTAGAATCCTTAATATATAGATATAATAGAGTAATAGGTAGATTTAATATAGAAAATTATAGATATTAGACACTTTAAGCCTTAATATAAGCCTAAGGAAGCTAGTAATAATCTTATTATATATAATAAGAAGTAGACTATTTTTTATAACATTAAATTATAAATATAGGCAGTTAAAGATTACTTATATTACGCTAGTCCTAGCTAATAAGATATTATTTAGAAGAAAGTCTAAACACTATTCTAAGGAGATATGATAGTATAGTATAGGTAATATCTTAATTTAGGAGAAAGGAATACTATATTTAGTAAGATATTAACTATATTTATAGTAGTTAGAAAGGAATTTAGTATTTAAGTCTAGGATATAATAGCGTGGCTTAATAAGGCTAAATATATAAGAGAGGATATTATAAAGGAGGTATCTTTTTATAAATTTATATTAAAAAATTTCTAGTATACTAAAGCAAATAGTAAGATAATAGACTATTAGCTATTAGCTATTATTACGCTTATATTATAAACTTTACCTAGAATTATATTAAATATATCTAATACTAATAAAAGAGGATATAAGATTAGTATATATTATAATAGTAAATAATAAGAGATATAACTTATATAACTACCTATGTAATAAGGGTTATACTATAAATAGAAAAGGTAAAGGCAAAACTAAAGTCTATTTCTAATAAGAGGAATCTAGTAGTAATTTAGAAGGGGAAGTAAAAGGAGCCTAAGCTAATTAGAATAGGCTATTTAATATATAATTCCCTCTAGGAAGTTAATAGTATAGATAGGATAACTAAAATATATAAAGATTTTTAGGTAGTTTTTAGCTAAGGTTATACTAGTAAAATTAGCCCTTTAAGAAGTAAAACTAGAAACCTTAGTAAAATAAATTATAGTAAGAAAATAAAGCAAGAAATCGCCCTAGACTTAGTTAAAATAGGCAGAAAAATCTACTAAACTAACTAAATAAATAATAATATTAGAAGACTTTATTATTAAGGTAGGCAAGCTAATTATAGTAGCTAAGGTAGTTTTAGTATTAGGAGAAAACACTTATAAAGGAAAAGGAATATATATATATTATAGTATATAAAGATAACTCTAATATAAAATAGCATAAAACCTATCTTAAAGACTATAGATACTATATAGTAAAAGAAGGGGAGGTTTTAGAAGATTATAATAAGAAAAGCTAAGGTTAAGATTTAAATTTTATAGAGATATATTTTATTAAAAATAATAGAAAGAAAGTTAAGAAACCTACTATAAAGACAGGTCTAGCTAGACCTAGATAACTAAGCCTAGGATAGGTTATTAAGGCTATAGTAAGACTATAAGAGGTAGAGTATAATAGGAAAAAGGTAAATACTTTCCTTATAATTCTAATTAAATTTAATAATAAAGGTAAGAGCTACTAAGTCTATCTTAATATAGGAATATTATTAATCTTAGTAAATAAGGCATAGCTATAGTAGTATAAAGTAAATATAAAATAGGGAATATAGGAACTAAAGCTAGTCTTAGGAGTCTAGTCTTCCTTTTTTATTACTAAAACCACTACTTTTAACTTTTATATCCCTAGGATAGCGTGTAAAACTAAGATAACTAGATATTTTATAGTAATAGCAAATATAATACTAAATCTAGGGCTTAAATTACTACTTAGTATAAATTTCCTATATAATTTTAGGGTAAAAATTAATTTTATATAACCTAAGGTAATATTTAAATTAGTATATAGTATAATAGTATAAGTAAAAATATTTTAATTAGTAAGCAAAGTTCCTTACTAATAAGTAATTATAGTATAGATAGTAATAATTCCCCTAAAGGCATAGTTATATATACTAGTTACCTAGAAGGTAGGATAGAAGAATTAGGAAATAAGCGTTTATTATATACTATTATATTTAATATTTCTTCTAGACGCACTCTTATATAAATCTAGCTAGGGATAGATAGTTACTTATAACTTAACTAAGAAAACTATTACTATTTCTAAGCACTAGAAGGTTATATGTCTAATAGTAGCTAGGGAGGTTACTATAAACTATATAATTAATAACCTATTTATATATTATGCCTTTTTTAGTAAAGATATTATAGAAAAGAGTAAAGAGAAGGCTAAAACTAATAAGGAGACTAAAGAAGAGGAAGATAACCTTAATTTAAAGAAAGTTAATATAGGAGTACTCTCTTATAGAATATTATATCCTAAGGAAATTCTATTTATAACTAATTAATTTAGGGTATAGGTAGCTAATATTAATAAAGAGGCTATAAATAAACTTATTAAGTTAATAGATAAATATAATATTTACTATAATAGGGGTATTATACTAATACTAAAAGACTAGAAAATAAGAATTAATCTTATAGAGAGATAGTAGTATTAAATAAGGCTAATTAGGCCTTATAAACTTAGAAAATAGGATACTAATAAACTTAATAAAGTATATAATAAACTCTATATAAAAGGGAAGATATTATATCTAGATAAACTAGTAGTAATTACGTGCCTAGCGTTTATAGTCTAGTAAGAGACTAGCTAAGAGAGAAAAGGAAACGTTATAGTTAATATAAGACTACTAAATAATATAGTAATACTAGATATATACCCTTTACCTAACTAAAGTAATATTATAAATAATACCTATAGTAAGAAAGTAATTTCTTTTTTTAATAAAACTAGTTTTTCTATTAATTACCTATTTAATAAGACTATTAAGCGCGTATAGTAGTAATATTAAATAGAGGTCTAGAAGCGTTAAATATAGCACTAATAGGGTTTAAAAACTCTCTAGCTTTTGCTTAAAGATTTATAGATAGACTATTTTAGAAGCATAAATACTTTATTTAGGTATATATTAATAATATTATTGTGTTTTTAGATAATTTAGAAGAGCATTTAAGCTATCTTAAAATAGTTCTTAAAATCCTTAAGGAGAATAGATTAATAATTACTATAAAAAAGTTATTTATTAGCTACCTTACTATTTAGTTACTAGGATTTATTATTAATAGTAATAGAATTATAAATACTAATAATTAGCTTAAAGTGTTTTAAAAGATAATATTTCTAAGTAATTTATTAAGTCTTAAGACTTTTATTAGAATAGCTAGATTTCTATATAATAGAATCCTATAGTTTAATATATAAATCTAACTATTATAGACATAAAAACTAATATTATTATACAAATTTTAAGAAAAGGATAAAAAGATTACTAGTATCTTAAAGCTAATATAAAAGAGAAAAATATAACTAAAGATGTTTTTACTAACTAGAGATAAGGAAAAGGCGTTTAAAGATATTAAGATATTTTTAAGTAAGAAATAAACTTTATAGCACTATAACTTAAAGAAGCTACTATTTTTTAAAATTAATACTTATAAAGAGGGATTTAGTCTATATATTTTCTAGCTATAAGAAGAATAGGATAGTTAAAGTATTCCTAGGAGGGAGATTAAAAATAACTAGATATAGCTAATTCTATTCCTTTCTAAAGTAATATTAAGCATTAAAAAACAATATAGTTTAATAGAGGTAAAGGTAGCTATAATTATATAAAATATTAGAAAGCTCTAGAAGATAGTGTAATCTAATAATACTATAGTTAATATATTAACTAACTATTCTCTAGTAAAGGGCATTATTAAATATACCTTATTATTAATAATAGACCTTAATAAGGCTAATTTAAAACTAGCTAAAGTTACGAATTATTTATTATAATTTAGCCTAAAGGTAATATATATACTAGGAGTGTTAAATATGGTTCTAGACGCGCTCTCTAGATTACTAGTAAAGGTAACCTATAGGGAAGTAATATAGAAAAGCTAATATAATAAGTTAGATACTAGTGTATATTTTAGCAAAGAATATACTATAACTATAATTATAGATTATAAACTTAAGGCTAGAATTATTAAGGGGTACTAATCTAATTATAAGTTTAGCTAAATTATTATATTAATAAAAGCTTACTAAGAAAAATAAGTAGTAAAGAATACTAGAACTAGACTAAAAATCCCTCTATATAGCTAGGATTTGCGCGAGGATAGATTATTATACTACTATAGTAAGGATAGATTTTTCTACCTATATATTTTAATAGTAAAGGTTAAATCCATACTATAATTAGTATATAATAAATAGTAATACTTTAGAATTATAAGAATAGTAGTAAAATTATAGTTAGTTTGCTTTATATAAATAAGTTAATATATTCGTAATTATATAGCCTATTATATAGTGTGTTAGGAGAATATAATTAATTATGCAAAGCCCCTAGGGGAAATATAGCCCTTATAGTTAAAACTAACGCTATTTTATATAATTTCCCTTAATTTTATAACGAATATACTAGAGGTCTTATTAGTAAATACTATATAGTAAATAGAAGGGTATGTAATATATAACTTACTATGCCTTATAAACTACCTTTTTAGTAAGAGAATATTATTAATACCTAGATATATTATATATCCTATAGAAATCTAGGTAGAATTACTTCTTTAGGCACTATATATTATAGATTAGGGGTTACTAAGATAGATTATAAGTAATAAAGACCTAAAGTTTATATCTAATATATAGAAAGCTATATTTAAATAAGTAAGGGTAAAACTCCTTATAAGTACTATATATTATCCCTAGATAGATAGAATAGCTAAAAGAAAGAACTAAATAGTAATAATTATAATATAGTATTATATAGTAATAGACCTAGATATAATATAGATATTGCTATTACTAGTATTATAATACTAACTAAATAACACTATAGTAATAAGTACTAGCTAGGTACCTAATAAGCTATTATATAGATTTTAGCCTTTAAGTATTATTAACCTTCTTTTACCTAATAATATAACTAACGCAAGAACTAGCATAAATAATATTATAGTATTATAGAAACTATATTAGTATAAAGCTTAATTAGTAATTATAATAGCAGCTATACTAGCGAAAATTTAGTATAATAACCGCTATAAACTAGTTAATATTAATAAAGGTAATATAGTCTACCTGCGATTATATAAGGGATACAAACTACCTAGTAAGCTAAAGAAAAAATAGTCCCTATAAAAGGTAAGTCCCTATAAGGTACTAGAGAAGGTAAATCTATTAGCTTATTAATTAGAATTCCTACTAAATTCATAAGTATATCTAGTGGTATTAGTGGCATAGCTATAGAAGCTAGTCTAAGGAAAGGACCTATTTAAGAGGGAAAAACTAGCTTTACTACTAATTTTATTTAATAATCTAGAGGAAATAGATTATTAGGAAATTAAGTAAATCTATAATTATTAGGTTAAAATTTTAAAGTAGAAAAACAAGGTAATAAGAGTGAAGTTTCTTATTAGATAGAAGGGATATACTACTAAAGATAACTAATAGGTACCTAAAAATAAGATATAGATTAATATATCTAAAATAGTAGAGGAATACCTTAGGAAAAACCTAATTAATTAGGCTAAAGAATATATAAAAAGAGACTAGTAACCTATAAAGAAATAATAGTAGTAAAAGGAGAATTTAAATAATAGGTACTAGATCTAATAAGCTAGTAAGGAGGTAGGAGTTTCTAGGGGCTTACTTATATATATTATTTATTATACTAACTAGGATTATCTTACTATACTTAAACTTTATATTATTATATAATTAAATAATAATTATAGTGTAGTTAGATTTAGTATAAGCATAGTTAAATTTAACTAAGTTATTATATTTTACTTTATAGTAATAACTAGTAAGAGTGCTAGCGTAAAATTTAAAGTAGCTAAAGCCTTTATTAGTAAAAATAATAAATCTAGTATTTATAAAGGAAGTAATAAACTTAGTATTAATAATAGAGATTAATAATATCTATAAGTAATATAAAACTATAAGGACTATAGGAAATATTATATTAAATATAACTATTTTACCCTAGGAGTTAAATATATATACTATATACTTAGTGTAAACCTAATTCCTCCTAATTTCCTATATTAAAAGGCTAATCTTATTATATTTAATAATAAGATTAATATCTAAGAATAACACTATATAAGCGAATCCTAGTAGTATATTTATATATTTAATCCTTAGTATTAATATAATAAAATTAACTTTTAGGGGAACTTATATACGCTAATTTAGGGAGATAATAAGCTAATACTAAAGAAAAGTAAGCTAAATTTAACTAATAAATAGATAATAAGTTATTTAAATTAGGAATAGCTAGCTATTTTAAGGATAAGAAATTCCTTTATTACTATATATAACTAGTAAAGAGAAGTAATTAATAAAGGGAGTATATACTTCTTATTCTTTAAGTAAAAGAACTATACTATTAGTAGTATCTAGGGGAAATATAAATATTAGTAAAGGAATTTAATAAGTTAGCCTAATAGGTAGGAGATAGTAATAGTAATAATATAGGAGCTACTAGTATTATAAAGAATATAGTTAAATCTAAGTAATACTAAGAGAAAATGCTAATAAAGGATTTAGGAAAAGAGATTAAGAATAGTAGGAGTAATAAAATTATACTAACTAATACTAGAAAAGAAAGATAGGAGCGTAAAGAAGTACTAAGATAATTACTAAAGGATAACCTTACTAAAGCTATAAAAAGAAAATAACTTATAGAGAGTAAAATAATATAAGGAAATAATAAAATTAGTAATATATTAGATAAAGAAGATAATATAATAATAGTTAACCTTACTAATATAGCTACTAAATCCTTTAACTAGGAATCTAGATTTAAGAATAAACCTTTAGAAACTAAAGTTAAAGATAGGATTTTAGAGAGCAAAATTAATAATAAAGTTAATAAGATACTAGTAGAATTCCTTATTAGACTATTATAGGTCTACGCGTAAATTATAGAGCTTAATTTTAAATTATTATATATTAGATTTAGATAGCCTAGCTCTAGAAAAGACACTCTAAAGCTAATGCCTAAAATTAGAGTAATAGTGTAAAAAAGAATAATAAAAGAGTTTAATATAGAGTATAAAGGAAAAGGCATTAAAGGGATTAATTTTAGTACTTTCTAATATACTATAGTAAGCTAAAAAGGTAGTATATAGAATATATAGTATACTATATAGGTATATATATATAAATTTGCGTTAAAAGGCGCTATAATAGTATTAAATAGATTAGAGGTATATCTAAATAATATATATTTTATATTATAGTAAAATATAATTATATAGATTTTTACTATTTTTAAAGAATAAAAGGTAATATTAAAAATAAGGAAAGTAATAGTAAAACTAAATAGAAAGCTATTAAATTAAATTACTACTAATCTAATAGAATATAAAGTAATATAATAGGTAAAGAATTAGATAAAGATAGTAGTAGTAGCCTTTTATAATAGTATAATAGTTAAATATAAATAGTAAATAGCTATATATAATAGTACTATATCTTTACTACTATAAGTAAATTTATTAGCTCTCTATTTTATAAATAAATATAGAGTAATAAACGCTATAATTACTAGTATATTAGCTAGTATTAGTAAGGTAAATTTACTTTATATTAGCACTAATAAGAAGCTAACCTAGAAATCTACTAAATCCTAAGAGAATAAGAAAAGGGATAGAGAATATAAGTAAAGTAAAATTAATAATATAGTAAACTAAATAAATAAGATAAAAGGGGCTTTTAATAATATAAAAGTAAATATAAGCTTAGTATATAACTTAGCTAAAGAGGTATTAGATTAAGTTAAGGAATTAGTAAATTTAATAATAAAGGAGATAAAAAAATAAAGGAGAAGTTTATATAAATAGTAAAAATACTAAGAAATTATAAGGAGAAGATTCTAAAGCTTAACCCTAGAGTAATATTAACTAATTTTAGTAAATAACTTATAGAATTTAAGGAGAGTATAGTTAGTAAAAGTAAGCTAGAGAAAAAGCTTATAATACTAGTAAGGATAATAGTAAAAATAGTATAGTAAATAGATACCTAAAAAATAATAATAGATAAGCTTATATAAGAATAAGAAGAGCTTAGAGAGAAGATAAAAAAGGTAAAAACTATAAAACTAAGTATAGCTAAATCTAGTATAGTATAAAGTAAATTACATAGTAAAACGCTAAATCCTAGTAATAAGTAACCTTAAGGTAAAATACTAGAAAGCCTAAGTAAGAAAACTACACTAAATAAAAAACTTAGTCTAATAAAACTAAAGGCTACCTAGGTAATTTTGCGATTAACCCTATTAAAAACGCTAGTAATATAAGTATAGCTAAGAATAATAGGAATGTAAAATAAGATAGCATTACCTCCTAATTAGCCTGTGGTTAGACCTACTATAATATAGGATAATAGGGATAATAAATTTGCTAGATTAATAGATTAAGGATATAGATTTAGATAAAACAAAAAAAACAGGAATTAGATTCTATCTAGTAATAAGATAATATAGTTTAGGATAAGACTAGGGATATACTAGAAAGGATAATTAATTAGTAGGATTTAATAACTTACTAAAAGGAGGGGATAAAATTAGTAATTATAGGAGAATAAAATTTAGTAATAAAGTGGGAGATTATAATAAAATTAGTATAACTATTATTTAATATAATGATTTTATAAGTACTATTATAAGGCATGGTTTAGTAAATAGTAATTATAGAGTTAAGTAAACCTATAATACTAAAGCCACTAGTATAGCAGGGAACGCGCTATATCTATCTCCTTATAAGATTTAACTTAAGCTATATTTCTTTTGTTTGCGTTAATAGTTAAGGACCTAAATCTAGCCACTAGCTAGCTATATCTAACTAGAATAGTCGTTTTTAAGGCATGCCTAGCACTTATTACGTGGCAGAATGCCTAGGAGCAGAAGGGACCCTTATAGGGCTAGATTTAGTAACCTAGAGTAGGGGATAACTTAATTCTTATAATATACTTTACTCCTAATAGTAACTTTCCTAAAGTGAACTTAGCACGATTTATAACTTGTTAAATCCGTTAGCCCCTCTGACGGATTCAACCCCTACGTGCCAAATCAGCACGTAACATTAACCCCTAAGCTAATACTACTAGTATAGTAAGTATAAGCTACTACTAGGCTATTTTCCCCTTAAGGATATTTTTATAGGCACTTTAATTAAGCTTTCTATTTACCTAGACTCCTAAAAATCTATAGGACTTTATAGGCATTACCTTATTAGCCCTAAGCTAGACCTTAGTCTAGGGTAGGTAGTAAGCTTTACTAAAGTATATAAGTTTAGTCTTTAAAGAATTAAACTTTACTCCTATATCTTTTACTTACTCCTTATAAACTCTTTATATTACCTTAAGCCTCCTTTAAGTCTAGGCTATGTTTTTCCTAAAGGCTACTATATTAGTATTATTTATAAATCTAATTATAACTATACCTAAGATAGATTAGAGGTATTTATATAGTTTTACTAAATATAGTAAGAAGAGAATAGGTAAAAGAGGTAATCCCTATAGGGTACTAGCCTTAATCTTAAAGGGCCTTAAGAGTTCTTTATTAAAGCTAAGCTAGCTTGTTTTCCTTATAAGGAAGCTATAAATTATTACTATTAGCTATAGTAAGATACTTATTCTAATAAGTTAGGTAATAAGATATAGGTAGCTAACCTTATTAAACGCTAATAAGATATCTATTTATACTAGTAAGGTAATCCTACCCCTTCCCTAGGCCTTTTTAATATACTTTATAAGGGCTTTAATTACTATTTCTATTAATCTATTTACTTTATTACCTATTTATAGTTTAGGGAGGAGGTTATTTGCCTTAGTAAAGGTTATAAGCTACCTTACTATTACTACTTTTATAATCTTACTTACTATATTAAGTAGTAAGATAGGTCTCTATATATTAGCCTTTTTTATTTTCTTAGTTATTTTTCCTAGCTTTCTAATAACTATTACCTTTATAGACTAGAAGTATCTTAGGAAATACCTAACTTTAAGGGCTATATTTAATAGTCTAGTAATAGAGTCTTTTACTAAGTTACTATAGGCCTTAATAAGGCCTATAAGGATCTTATTATTACCTAGGGCCTTCTAGCTAGCTATATCTAAGAGAATAGTCTTAATCTTATCTTATAAGAATTATTCTTAGGCTAGGAATAGTGTATTACTAAGCTCTAGGAAGGAGAGGTCTAGGATATAGGAGAGGTTAGCTATAGGTTTAGGGAAGAACCTCTATATAAGTACTTTTACCTTCTCTTTATATATAGTAGCTAGGTTTATATTATTATTAGCTCTCTTTAGGTCTAGTAACCTAAGGAGCTTAGGGGGCCTAGCTTTAAAGCCTAGCCTATCTCTTTAGTTTTTATATACCTCTATTCTTTTCCTATATATTAGTATTTCTAAGGGCCTCTCTTTAGGTATTTCTTTTCTTCTCTTTAATAATATGTGTTTAGTTTGCTTTTACCTTAGTATATACTTACTAGTTAAGATTTATCTTTCTATATCTTTATGCCCTTTTAGCTTATCTTACTATAATAACTAACTTCTTAGCCTTTCTTAACTACTATACCTCTAGGCTAGGGAGGCCTTAGGGCTTTTTTAGGGCTACTTTCTTAGCTATCTATTAGAGGTTTATAATAAGCTATATAGCGTATTTATCTATCCTATTCTAATTATAGGGGTCTAAGGCGTATTCTTAGTAAAGTTATACTATTACCTTTACTTTTATAAAGGGTTTATCTATTACTAGCTAGGTATACTTAAGTTCTAGGGGAGCCTATTCTTAATATTTAGTAAAGATACTAATTAGCTATAGTATATAGTTAGATCTTATTAGCTTAACTACCCCCTTATAGTAAACTTAGATATTAGGTATTATCTATGTAAGGTTTATAGTACTATCTTTATCTCTATCTTTTTATCTTATAGGTTCCCCCTAGGGTATTACTAGTCTAAGTCTTTACTATCTTATAAACTTAAGTAATTCTCTTACTTTATTACTAGTTCTATTATATTTATCTTATAGAGGGTATTTCTAGTTAAAGTCCCTTATAAATACACTCTTACCCTAGGGCTTCTCTATGTTTATAGTGTAAATAGGGGTGTTTTATTTATTATTATAAATCTTAGAGTATAAGGAGTAAATATTAACTCCTTGTATTTTTACTAGTAACTAATTAGTACCTCCCTAGGCTAACTATAATCCTACTCTATATTTCTTATTTATATATATAGTATTATACCTATTATAGTGTGTAAGTTAGAATTAGGTAAGGCCTAGGGCTAGTAGTTATAGTTATTTTATGTGTTTCTATTTTTATATTATATTTATATTTATATTAGTCTAGTAGTAAAGCACTATTTAGATAAGCTTATTTTACTTATTCATATTCTAGAAAAGAACCTATAATATTATTATATTAATTATAGTAAAGGTAAGTCTTTACTATCTTAGATTAGCTTTATTCTAGCCCTATTTAGCTTTATATATCTTCTAATACTTCTAGCCTTAGCCTACCTAGTACCTTGCTTTATAAGTATTAGTTAATCTCTTTCCCTTTATTAGCCTTTAATAGTTAGGTAAGACTTCTCTTTATTCTTATAGTAGCTAGTACTATACTTACTATATCTTAGGGTTACCTTATAGTACTTTATAATATATTCTATCTAAAAGTAGTTATAGTATTATCTAAGTTATAGGGTTTTATTATAGGGTTTAGATTAAAATAGCTTTACCTTAAATACTATTTTATCTTAGTAAATTTTATTAGTATTATTTACCTTAGCTAGGCTAAGGATTAGGGTTATTCTTTATATATTCTTACCTTAGGGGTATCTTATAGTTACTTTAATTATATTTACCTTATTAGCTTTTCCTATCTTAATTACTAGGTTTTTAATAGATATATACTTTAAGGGAAACCCCTTAATAATTATACTAAGTATATAGTAGTATAAGGTTATATCTAGTCTAAATATCGTAGTAATCTAGTTAGTGTCTTCTCTATATTAAGTAGTATTTCCTTTAAATATAATAATTATATCTTTACTAGGGAGTTATCTTACTACTATTACTATAGTCTAGCTAGTAGCTTTATTAACTATAGTTACTATATCTTTAGTGCCTTAGGATTAGTATAATTCTTATATAGTATTTCCTTTAATAAGGACTTCTCTATATTATTAGTTAGGAATCTATAGGGAAGGGGTATAGGATTAAGTTACCTCTATATTACCCTAGTAATAATACTTACTTAGGTTAGGGCACTATTAGTCTTAGTTTTCTCTTTAATAACTTCTTTAATAACTTATTTAAGTACTTCTTTTATAATATATATATTACTATTATTTACTCCTAGCTTATCCTTAGCTTAAGCATGCCTTACTACTAGGTTAGCTATAGCCTTTATAATTTACTATACTTAATTAATCTTATTACTAGGGATAAGGCTAGTAATTTCTTTATAGTATTTTTTCTCTTCTAAGTGTTTAAATTATATCTAATCTATTAATAGGTTATTCTTACTTCTCTAGATATTAAACTGCCTAAGGCTAGCGTTTAGGTAGTAGTAACTTTATACTAACCCCCTTTCTCTATTATTAATAACTATTAGTATCCTAGCCTCTAGCCTATCTTTATCTCTATTATAGTGTAATATTATAAAGGGGGAAATTAAGGGTAAGGATTTTAAATATTAGCTTAGTTTATATTTTAGAGGTGGTTTTAGACCTATAAAGTAGTGCGAAAAGATTTGCGAAAGTATTTCCTATTAAAGATAGGATTTATCTAAGGAAAGGAAGACTTATATATCTTTATAAAGAATAGATTTATCTTATTTTTCTATATAAATAATATTATAGTCATATATCCTAATAGACTTAAAGTAAAATTTAAAGAACTATATAAGTAGCTAATAAATAGTCTAGATATTAAAGACTGTAAAGGGCTTAGGCTTTGCCTAAGCATTAGTCATAGCGCGGAAGGATAGGTGGCTAATAGGAACTAGCAAGGGTTTAGGAAGGAGGCTAATATAAGATAGCTAGGGGATATAAGGGGCATAAAGGGGGATAGACTAGCTATCTTCCTTTCTTCTCTCCTTAAGTTTCTTAATATTATATTAATGCCTAATAGTAGTTACCTAGGGGCTAGTCTATAATATTTAAGAAACTTCCTTTAGCCTTAACTAAGGGCTACTAAAAATAATAGTAATACTATAAATAAATAAACAAATTAACGCAATAGATAAAGATAATATCATAGATACACTATAACTATAAGTTAAAGGAAACCTAGGGATAAGAGCTCTATTAATAAATACTATATTATTACTATTAGCTTATAATATGTAAATTAACACGCTTTAACTTATAATTAAGTAGTAAGTAAAAGAGATTAAGTCTTTATAATATAAAGTTTATATAAACCATTTACTACTATCCTAGTTAGGACTCCTAATAAATACCCCTATTTAACCCCTAGCGCTAGACCTATACCCTCCTATATAGTATATAGCCCCTACTACCTTACCTACTATATAGTAAATATATTATAAACTAATCCCTATAGGGGACCTATATAATAGTAATAAGACTATATTTACTATATAGAGGTTTCTTATATAATATAATTTAGAAGTAAATAAGGACTTTATTAGAGATAATAAGGACTAATAGATATTTATTTACTAAAACTTAGCACTAAAGGTCTAGTCCTATATAGCTATATACTTTAAGGTAAGTTACTTATATAACTACTCCCTTATTAGCTTCCTTAGTTACCTAGAAAGTATATTCTCTAACCTATATAAATAAGAGATAGCCCTTATAAAACTTAACTAGATTAAGTTAAGGTTTAGGGAGTTATTTACTATATTCTTTATATACTTTAAATAAAAACTCTTTATAGTAAGAGAAGGCTAGTAAGTAAGTAATATTAAGCTAGTAAAGTTATAATATACTCTTAATAAATAGCTAAGAGAGGTTAGTATTAGTAAAGGAATTAGTTATATAGATTACCCTTTTATAGTCTTATAATACTATAGTATTATAGTTAATATTAAGGCTCTAGCCTTAGAGAATAAGTATTAAACCTAATATAAACCCTAGCTAGTATAACCTATACCCTAATAAACTAACTAAGAAAGTAATATGCTAATAACTAGAGTCTAGGCTATATTAACTTACTCTAGTAAATAAGCTAATATAAAAAGGAAAGGAAGCCCTAAAAGACTAATAGTAAGAGGCTAAGGGCCTAATAGGTTATAATAGATAAAATAATAAGATACTATAAGGAGGAATACTACTTATATTATAGCTTAATAGAATACTAGATCTAAGAGTATACCCTTTTTCCTACTTACTAACCTTATCTAAAGGTTACTATTAATATATATAAGGTAAATAAGAAGAGTGCTAATAAGGAGGTTAACACTTAACCCTAGGAAAATAAGTAGCCCCTAAGTAAAGTCTTATATAAGGGTATAGAGGCTAGTTATTACCTATAGATAAGGATAAGTATAGCTAGTATATAGATATAGAGGAAAATATAAAACACTATATAGATTAACTACTATTCTTAGTTTCTATACTCTTTAATATATATTTATACCTTAATATCTAAATTAATAGTAAGTATAATTACTATAGTGCTATTAGTAAGCTAGTAGTATAATAACTAGGCCTAAAGCTTATATAATTACTAAAGTAAAGGCAAGTCTATATAGTAGTAAAAATAAGGAGAAGGGGGTTTATACTTAGGAAGATATATCTTTAATTATATATATAGTATATATAAGGATTAATATTAATAGGTAGGAGTTATTAGTATACCTATATATTATTTAAAGCCTTACTTAGGATATAATCTTTAGGATACTATAGTTAGAATAGTAAGATATTATAGTTTATATAGCTAAGTAATAGCTAGTAATTAGGGTAGCTAAGGGTCTATGCGTTTTTAAAGCTATAGAATATAGTATAAGTAAACTAGTTTAGGGAATTATTAGGTTCTTATATATAGTAAAGGCCTAATAAGCCTAGTATAAGAAGGATATAACTATAAGGTTTATTACTATAAGTCTAAAGGAAATTACTATAGTATTATAAATTACTACTCTAAAGTTAAAACCTACCTACCCTAATACTTTAATATTACTAGATAAGCTAGTAGACTTTAAGGACTTATTTAATAAGGTAAAAGCAAATAGCTTACCCCCTTATAAGGGGTCTCTTAACTACTATATATAGGTATATAAGAACCTAGATAGGTCTAAGCTATTACTTCTATAAGGTCTATTATATAATATGCCTAGGGATTAACTTTTAGAGATTAGACACTAAATTATAGACTTAATAGATAAGGGATAGATTTAGGCTAGCTTCTTATTAATAGTAGCCCCTATTCTTCTTATTAAGAAGGCTAGAGGTAGTTAGCGTTTTTATATAAATTATTACGCGCTTAATAAGATAATAGCCTAGGACTATTACTCTCTCCTATTAATTAAAGAAACGCTATACTTACTCTCCTAAGTATAATAGTTTATAAAGGTTAATATTCACATAGTATTCTATAAACTATAAATAGCTAAAGGTAAAAAGCACTTAATAGCGTTTTAAACTAGGTTTAGGCTATTTAAGTAGCTAGTTTACCTATTTAGCCTAGTAGGAGTGCTAGCTACTTTTTAATATTATATTAATAAGTCCTTAGGGGATATATTAGGGGATTTTATTATGGTATATTTAGATAATATCTTAGTTTATTTAGGGGGATTAAAGAAAGATTATATAGCTAAGGTTTAGCTAATATTAGGCTAATTAAGGTTAGTAAGCCTTTACTTAGATCTTAATAAGTTAGCATTTCCTATAAAGAAGGTCTAGTACCTAGATTATATTATTATAGTAAGCTACTTTATTTACCCTAATCCTATAAAGGTTATAGCTATTTAGGAATAGGTAGCCCTTATAAAGTTATAGGGGGTTTATAGTTTCCTTAGGTTTACAAATTTTTACTATAATTTTATCTAGGATTTTTAGAGCTAGCTACACTACTTATATATCTTATAAAGAAAAATATCCTATTTTAATAGGGAACTAAGGAAAATAATACCTTTAAAAGGCTTAAGGAAGCCTTTATTAAATACCCTATCCTAGCCTAATAAGACTTAGACTAGCTAATAGTAGTTAAAGTAAATTATTTAGGGCTAGCCCTAGGGGGTGCCTTTTATAGGAGGGTTAGGATTATATTATATACCTAGTTATATACTATTCTATAAGCCTTATAGCCTTATAGAGAAATTACACTATTTATAATAAGGAGCTTTTAGCTATTATCTCTTACCTTAAGGTATAGTTAGTAAAACTATAGGGGTATCCTACCTATTTATAATCTATATAGATTATAAGAATTTAGAATACTTTATAATACCTTATCTAATATTAGAATAGTAAGCTTAGTAAGCAAACACACTTACTTTATTTAACTTTTACCTCTAATATAAGCCTAGTATATAAGCTTACTATCTAGATACTCTTTTATAATAGGAATAGGATAGGATAAGAACTAGTGTAAGAATAGGATAAATACTATAGCCTATTACTATCTCTATACTCTTATAGTTACTATTAAAGCTAGGGGTAGGCTATAGCCTAAATTTACTATTATTATATATAGCACTATTACTAACTAGGGATACTCTCTTTACTATAAGGCACCTCTAGACTTTATAGGACTAGGTAGTTTAATTAAATTTAATATACTATATCTAACTTAGGGTAATTTAAGAAGGGGTAAGGAAGTTCCTACTAAAAGTAATAATAAGGGAATAGGTTATAGATTACTTACTAAGTGCCTATAAGGCGCTTTAGTTTAGGGCTAGACCTAAGTCCTAGCCTAGGAACCCCTTATAATAACGCTTATTTAATAATATTATAATTCGCTAGTAGTAAGGCACCTAGGACATAATATAATGTTTTAGATTTTATAGTAGTAATTTTATTAGGATAGGATATTATAGGATATTACTAGGTTTATCTATAATTATTACTACTTTAGTAGTTATAAAAGCTATTAATAATATTAGGGCCTATTAAAACTATTACTAATCCCTAACTAGTTTTAGTTATAAATCTTTATTAACTTTATAATAAACTTACTAGTATTTTCCCTAGAATAGCTATAGTTCCTTATAGTTATTACTAATAGACTTTCTAAGTTTATTTAATTAAAGGTAATAACTTCTATTATAGCTATAGAGTATATAAAACGGTTTAAGATAGTATAGTAAAGATTTTAGGGTTTTCCTTAGTTAATTATTATAAACTAAGGGTTAGATTAGTTAGGAAACTTCTAGATAATATTATATCCTAGAGTTAGGATTAATTAACTTCTTTTTATATTATATTACCTATAGATAAATAGTAGTATAGAATAGGTAAACTAGGAGGTTTAAGTAATACTATATATATTTATCTCCTTCTTATAGTATAATTAGCCTAAACACTTAGCTACCTATTAGCTTATAATTAATAATAGGATATCTTTAGTTATAGGGGTAAGCCCTAATAGATTACTATATAGCTATAATTTAAAACCTATTTAGTCTTAGCTAGACTTAGCACTGCCTACTATAAGCTCTAAGGGAAAAGTAGTCTAGTTCTTAAAATACCTCTAGGAGGGGACTTAATTAGTATAAGCTATAATAGCTTATATATAATAATATTAATAGGATATAATATTAGTATTATACTACTATATAGAATAGTTCTAGGTTAGGGATAAAGTATAGCTCTTACTTTAAAATATTAAAACTAATTACATATTATAAAAGCTTAATTAGGTTATAGCAAAAGATACTATTATAGAAGTTCTAATACTACTTATAGTTTAATTAGATATACTAAGAGGTATTTACCTAGTCTTTTATATAGATCTTATAGAGTAAGTAGTAATAAACCCCCTTCTAAGTTAGAAGCTTTAGGACTTTAGGCTAGATTTAAAATAGATATTATTAGAGAACCATAATAAATTTATTAAGGAATACTATATAAAATAGATTCTTATAGCTTAGAATACACTAGGTAAAGGTAATAAATATAATATACTAGTTAAATAAGTAGGTTACTTATAACTAATATAGGAATTACTAGAGAATATAGTAAACACATAAGCGCTAGATAATTTTAAATAGGAGTAAGGGGATATATAATATAATAATAAACTAAGTTAATTAAGTAAAAGTTATTTACTAAGAGAGACTATATATAGGACTAGGGGTATACTTATATTACTACCTTCTAGAAATTATTTATTATTACTAAGATATGCCTTAACTTTAGCTACTTTAGCTACTAAATTATTAAGCCTACTAGAGGCGCTATTAAACTCTATTATACTTATATTAATAAGGGTGATATATTAAAGAGGGGATAAACTAAGACTAGTCTAGGGGTAATAGATATTTAAATAGTAATTATTATAGCTCTAACCTTAATATTAAATAATAGGAGAGGTTTATTAACTAAAGGGTAGTAAGTAGGAGTATATAGG
The DNA here is from genome assembly GCA_021950295.1 of Epichloe scottii. Classification (NCBI taxonomy): domain Eukaryota; kingdom Fungi; phylum Ascomycota; class Sordariomycetes; order Hypocreales; family Clavicipitaceae; genus Epichloe; species Epichloe scottii. Next base: position 3,950,239 of record CP083245.1, read on the forward strand.
TAAGGGCTTAGTTCCTATATAACTACTAGAGGTAATAGGAATATATTTAGACTTAATATAGGGGTAACTAGTCTTATTAGGGAGGGTAAGCTAAGTTTAATATAGATTAGTAAGGGGGCACTAGAAGAATAATAGGAGTAGTACTAATAATAATAATAAGGTAACTTATTATATAGCTTAATATATTAAGGATTAGTCTTAAGACTAATATAGTAATAATAGGGGGAGAGAGCTTTAATTATAGTAGTAAAGTGCTTATAGAATGTTATGACTAAAGGCGTGGGAAGAGATAAACATAGTGATAATAGGAGAATAAGGTCGCTACTATAAAGGTGATAGCTAGGGGTGGGTGCGTGAAGGTTTTAAACTCTAACCTCTCCCCTAAATAGGAGAGGTCCTTATTATATACCTTCTCCTAGCGCCTACGTAACTATCTAGCTACTATGTCCTAGCGCATAAGTTATCTAGGGATTTGCCTTACTTAGAGAGATAGCCCTCTTATAATATTCCTTATACCTTTATGCTTCTAATATAATACCCCCTATATATAATTATCCTTAATTATATAATAAACTACTACCTAGGGGTAAGCACACTACTTAGAAGCTTCTAAGACTATTCTTTAACCTTATAGTGTAATATAGGATTATTATAATCCCTTATGCCCTAACGCATTAGTAGAAAAATAAAACCTTAAAAATGTTAGGTCTTAATTATTTTCTTACATAGCTAGCTTGCTATTAATTACTATTACTTTATAGCTTTAACGCTAAGACCTAACTATGTCTAGCTTTTACATAGCTAGTTCCCCCTGTTAGATAACTTATGTTAATTTTTTATAATTAGGTTAAATAAATAGGGTCCCTAGTCCTAATAATTTAAATAGATTTATTTGTGAATTATAGCAAATTTATCCTAACTTTACTACGTGCGCGTAGCTAGCTTATATTTCTAATAGTAGTAGCTATAAACGCGATTTTTCTGATTTATTAATTTATTACGTGTAGCTTATAGATTACTTAAGGACTTATAAATTACTTAAGGGTTAGCTATCCCTTATAAAAGAGGCTAGTTTTCCCTCTTTCCTTATTATTTCTTTCTTTAATATCCTTATCTTAAATTTATAAGTTACCCTTACTAGCTTAATAGTAGCTTTTATATTACTATTATTTAGTAGTCTTTAAATAATTTTTTTCCCTTAAATTTCTTTACTACTTTAGTATTACTAACCCTTTACTAGCTTACTATATTTACTACTATATTTATCTTTACTAGTCTTATACTTACTTTTACTACTAAGGTTTCTAAGAAATCTTCTTATAAATATATAAAAATAAATAAATTAACTATATAAGTTTACTACTTAAGTATAGAGATCTTACTACTAACTAAGTACTAGTAATACTAAGATACCTTATTTATATTATACTTAGTAAGCTACTATTTAGAAGATTACTCCCTAAGATAATAAAAGTACTAAGCTTTAATATATTATTAAAGGAAAAGCTACTCTAAAAGACTATAGTTACTCTTTAAGTATAACTATACTACTACCTTACTACTATCCTTAGCTAACTTACTTAGATAATTCTATAAAATATATATATTATATAAGAAATAATAAACTTTATATTAGTATATATTATCCTAACCCTTAAAATAAGTTCTTTACTAATATACTACTAGTGCCTTAATAGAATTACTTAGCTTTATAAAAAGCTATTTAACTTAATTTAGTTTATTCCTAAAGGAATATACTTTTATACTAATATTATAAGTTTACCCTTATTAATATATAACTTAATAATTACTAACTTATTACTAGGCTCTTATTTACACTCTTTATAAACTTTATAATACTTTATTATCTTCTAAAAATACTAATTAATATAGCTAAGTTAGATATACTTATCTTATTACTAATACTACTTATAAAGTAAAGGCTAATAAGTATACTATATTCTTATAATAACTTAATATTACTAACTTAAAGACTTAAATTAAAATTATAAACTATCTTTACTTTATAGCTATAACTAGCCTAATAGTAAGTTTCTTAAATATTTTTATAGCTTATATCTTACTAACTTACTACTAGTTTATACTATTTATTACTTAACTCCTTATTTATATTAGGCCCTTAAAGGTCCTAGAAGAAATTTAAGCCTATACCTATAGGGATAAGGAATCTTCTAATAATAAAGCTAAAGTTATTATAGCTATAAATATCCTTATAGAGAAGTAGTAAGTAAATAGCTATTTAGATTATAGTTTTAAAAATTAATACTATTATTAGATTTTACTCTCTTTAACCTATAGAAGTAACTTTATCTCTATAATTTAGCTATATAATTCCTACTTATAATTATTAATAATATCTTTTAAAATAAAATCCCTCTTTAGTACCTATAAATTCTCTAAATTATTATAGTCTTTCTATTTTACTAGATATTTATAGTATTTATTATTATACCTATATAAAATAATTCTCTTAACTTTAAATTCTTCTTTATTATCCTTAATATTATCTTATAATAAAGATATATTAACTATATTACTTAAGTCCCTATAGAAAGGCTTAAGGCTTATAATATTAAAAATATTATATAAGTATATCCTAGCTAGTAACTATAATTAATATACTAAACTATAACTCCTAACCTCCTTTTTAATCTTATAAGGGCCTAGGTACTTTACTAAGAGCTTCTTACTAAGGTATTATAAATTAATATTCTTTATTAATAGTAAAATATAGTTACTTATATTAAATCTTATTAGCTTTCTCTTTAAATTATAATATTTCTTATACTAAGCTTATATATTACTTAGAAGCTACTTAATTATAGTATACTTATCCCTTAGCTCCTAGACTTTAGTCTTAGCTTAATTATTTATTAGAGGAATTTATATAACTACTTAATATAGCTCCCTTAGGTTATACCCTTATAGTGCCTTAGTAAGTATATAGCTATATACTATATACTTACTTATATTATAAGTAAATTATACTATTAGTAAATTATTAGCCTAATTTATTTACTTTAAATAAGTAAAAGCCCTTAGATAATAATCTAAAACTTAATTTAAATATTCTATCTATTTATTTATTTATAAGTAAAATATAATACTTAGTTACTACTTTATTATAATAAGGTAGTAAAATATTCTCTAAAACCTACTAATAAATATTAATCCTTAGTCTATAATAATACCTTTTAAGGTACTATAGTCTTTAAATATATATTCTAAATACACTATTACTAGCCTATTACTAGTTAGTTATATAAATATAGGGATATAAATACTATACTTTATAAAATAATTAATAATAACTAGGATTATATTATAAGTCTAATTTCTATTCTTTACTAGTAGTAATCCTATTATAAAGTCTATTAAAAGTTCCTAGAAGGGGTAATTAAGTACTAGTAAAGCTACTAACTTACTATAAGGTCTATATAACCTAGGCTTTAAAACTTAATAATTTATATAAGTGCTTATATATAACTTAGTATCTTTTTTTTATTAGCTAATAGTATTAGTTTATAATTTAGTAAAGTATCTTACTAACTCCCTAATATCTAGTAGTAAGGTTATTATAGGTTAGTAATAAAATCTCTTTTCTTATTCCTATAGAAATAAAAACTTAGTCTTTAAATATTAATAGCTTAAAGGGCCTAATAGACTATATCTATAATATTCTAAAGTTACTGCTTTTTAATAATAACTTTTACTATATAATAAAGGCATCCCTTTATTATACTTTAAATAATAAAACTTAAATTAGAGAATTTAAGCTTTCTTTAAATATAGTAAAGTTTAACTTTACTAAAGTTCTCCTAACTATTAAAATCCTAGCTATAATATCTCTAGCTTATTTTATATGCCTAGACTTATAGGTAAAATATAATTAAATAATAAGCCTTATTAAGTATTAGTAGTTTTACTATAACTATCTTACTACTTATTATTTACTATCCTTACTATAATTTCTCCTATAAGGAATCCTAGACTTATAGAGTCTAGTTAGCTATATAATAATTCTAAACGCTAGGTATTAGTAGTTTTACTATAATATTCTTACTATAAACTATCTAAAATCCCTACTATAATCCCTTCTATAAGGGATCCTAGACTTATAGGTTCTTCTAGAATATATTTAAGTTATGTTTTCTTAAAACACTAGATATTAGTAGTTTTATTATAGTGTCTCTATAACTTAATATTTAACTTACTAAATAATAAATAAATAAACCTTATAGTATTAGTAGTTTTACTACTATATCCTTACTACTTTACCTTTATAAACTTTAATAGAAATATTAGTAATTATAAGAATACTACCTTTGCTTTTTCTCTTTATTAATATAATCTAACCTTCTTAATAGTATATTAGCTAGGTTTAATTTCCCTACCCTATATATAATTATAAAATTAAATAGATAGAGCTTATCTAATGCTATAACTTACTTACTACTTAGCTTTAGCTTTATAGCTAGGTACTTATAGTTAAGATAATTAGTTATAATAGTAATTAGATATATTTAATAAGCTAGATAGTGTCTCTAGGCCTAAAAAGCCTCTTAGATTACTAGAAGCTTTATATTTAGTATTATATAATAAAGTTTTATATTATTTAACTTTCTTAATATATATACTACTAGGTACTAGTAACCTAGTACTAATATTATAAGGACTACTTTAATAGTATATCCTAATATATTAGTCTTTACCCTTAAAGGTGCTAGTAAATTAAAATAAACTAAAATTAGCGCTTTTTAGAATTACTACTAGAGTTCCCTAAATGCTACTAACTTATAGGGCTCTAGCTTAAAGGTTACTAGCTAAGCTAATCTCCCTAAGTTAATTAGTTAGTAAAATTATAATTTTACTATAGCTTTTAATAAAGTATTAGTAAAATCTAGTAAAACTAAGAAATAACTAGATATTAAGCACACTATAAGGTACTAGCTAGGTTATAATAGCCTTAATATAAGAAGGCTTTATTAAGATACTTTCTTTTATAATTATAAATCCTAAGAATTTAACCTTAGTGTATAAAAATTTACACTTTATAAGGTTAATAAAAAGGCTAGCTTTATAAAGCTTATAAAGAACCTATTTAATATAACCCTTATGCGCTTTTATATTACTACTATAAATTAGAATATTATCTAGGTAAATAATATAAATTAAATTAATAAGGCCCTTAAGGGCATAATTAATATATTCTTAGAAGGTTATAGGTATATTTATAAGCCTAAATAGTATTATAAGATACTTAAAGTAACTATATTTACACTAAAAGGCTATCTTTTACTTATCTCCCTTATAGATATATAGCTAGTAGTATATATCTTTAAGATCTAATTTAGTATAAACCTTTGCCCCCTTTAATTAATTTAAGATCTTAGTAATTAGAGGTAATAGTGCTTTATCTTTTATTATAATTTAATTTAAGCCCCTATAATTTATATAAAGCCTTAATTTACCTCCTTTCTTTAGAATAAATAAAATTAAGGCCTTAGCTAGGCTAATTAATCTTTAGATTTATCCTTTACACTATATACTAGCTAAGTACTCTCTAAGTACCTCTAGCTCTTTTTTAGCTAAACTATATATTAGCCCCTAAGGGAGTGTTTTCCCTTTTTCTAACTTAATTATATATATATAACTATATAACTTAAGAAGTATGCCTATAAGCTTATTAGAAAATATATCTTTAAACTTTATATATACCTCTAGTAACTTAGGCTTATAGTTCTCTTCTAGGTTAAGTATTACTACCTTACTATTAGGGTTTATTAAGATAATAAAACTTTTCTTCCTTATTATATAAGTATCTTATACCTTAATTATAGTTAGGCTATTATAAGTTAGGGCATTACTTACTATAAGGCTAATATTCTTATCTTTTTTATTCTTATTTAGTAAGTCTATAAGCTTAATTAACACTAAATAAAGTAAAAACACTATAAATAAGCGTTTTACTTCTCTTCTTACTTACTATATTCCTAATATAAAGTTAAGGTAATCTTTTATAATAGGGTATTTCTATAGTCCCTCTTTCTAGGATATAACTATAGGTTTATATATTCTAGCTTAGTCTATTCCTAGGATAAGGTTCTTAGGGGTATTTATAATATAGTAGTAAACTTAGTATATCTTTACATAGCCTATGCTATCTTTTACTAAGATAACCTAATTTAAGATTCCTTAATATAAAATAAGGGTCTTAGCTATACTTTTAAGTAGTATATTATCTTTCTATATATTAGCTTAATTTACCTTTAATAATAATTTTAGGTAAATAATTAATTCTATTATACCTATATTAAGTAGTATAGGTATTACTACCTATTTATAATCTTACTATAATAATATCTAAACTTTTATTCTTATATCCTTAAATAATTTATTAGTAAGGGCATTATCCTAGGCCTAAGCAAAGCTAATTAGTGTCTTATTTATATCTTACCCTACTGCTTAGTTACTATTATTCCTATATAATAGTATTATATAGCTTATACTCTTATAGATAAAATAATTTAGTTCTTTATATCTTAGTGTAATATAACTAAGTTATTTATATTTAAAGCATACTATAAGGGATCTTATAGCTCCCTTACTACTTTATTATAGTATATTTACTATAGATAAATTTAAGTATTACCTTTTCTATCTATAGTCTTATCTATAGTTATTACTTTAGTTACTATTCTAACTTATTTTTATTATAACTTTTGCTTTCTTTCCTTAACTAGCTAAATAAGTCTATATTACTAGGAACTCCTAGCTAAGTATTTACTTCTTTATAGTATTATTTAGACTATTAATAAATATATAAATATAAAGTCTTATAGGGATTACTTTAGGGAGTTTAGCCTTAGCTTTTATTTATATTTTTATAAATCCCTAGAATAACTAATAATTTTCTTATCTAAGGGTTAGTAGTATTCTTATAGCTTCTAAGTACTATATATTCTTATTTATTATTCTAGTTTTTAGCTAATCTATAAACCTAGCCTAAGTATAGTTCTAGTAATTTATATAACTATCTATAGCTATATAATATATCTATTATTACTTTATATCCTTTACTAGGTAGCTACTAGTATAGGCTACCTTAGTAGTATTATTAATAAATATCTTATAGTCTAGGGTAAAAGCTATATTAAGGTTTACTAAGAAATATTAAAGACTTTTATATAAATCTCCTTTATATACTAGAGTTTTTAGTTATATTTTTATAAGACTATAGTAATATAAGGTTATAGTTAGTTTAGAGCTTTTTAGTAAGTCTAAAGGTAGTATAATTATAGGTTCTTTAGTAGGGTTAGTAAGTCTAGTACTAGTACTTACTAATAAGGTACTTACCTTAATTATACACTACTATTCCTATAATTATAAAATCTTTTACCTCTTTTAGGCTCTTTATAGCTTAGTCTTAGCTTACTTAAGGATTTAGTTTAGTTTCTCTTTACTATACTTAATTTCTCTATAATTATTATATTAGTCTATAGTAAGCTCCTTATTATTATTTTAATCTTTAAAAGTGCTATTTTTATTATTTCTATCTAGGCTATTAGACCCTAGGATTACACTATCTTAGTGTCCTATATTATTATCTAAGTATAGTATACTAGCTATATAGTTACTATATATAGTAAATTATATAGCTATTTTATTTAATTCTAGTATTATAATTTATAACTAATAGTTTATTTACCCTAAAGGGTTTAAGAGTTTAATTTATTATAACTAAAGGTAGGTATATAAAGGTTTTAAACTCTAACCTCTTCCCTAAATAGGAGAGGTCCTTATTATATACCTTCTCCTTATGCCTATATAACTATCTAGCTGCTATGTCCTAGCACATAAGTTATCTAGGGATCTGCCTTGCTTAGAGAGGCGGCCCTCGTATAATGTCCCTCATGCCTTTGTGCTCCTAACATAGAAATCCTATTATATAGTAACTATACTATTTATAAGCTATTAATTTTACTAGAATAGGGTGCTAGTAACTTAGTAAAGCAAGTTATTTACTTTATAACTAGCTAAGGGACTATTACTAATATAGGGAATAATATTAAGTCTAGTTATATTTAAGGCAAGAGTGTTAGTTAAAGGGGATAGCCTAAGGGCTAAATAGATAAAAGCTAGATTAAACTAAGCTTAGTTAAGGAGAGTATTCTAGTAGGTAATAAGGGAGTAGTAGTCCTAGGATAAAATAAGTAACTTTTACTTTATAGTTACTATCTTAGTAATACTAGGTACTATAATATACTTACCTATAGTAATTATAGCTTTAAGGTCTTTTAAGGTATAATAGAGATAAGGGTTAGCAAATAGGTACCTAGTTAACTAGATATAGGTAATGTAATTATAATAGTAAGGAGGGCAAGCCTTATTACTCTTAGGTAGGTAATAGTCTAATATACCTATAGTTAGGGCTTGTTTTATATATAGGCTATAGGGATAAAAAACTAAGGCAAGTATAGCATACTACTTATTATTTAAGTTACCTTTTATAAGATATTTACTTATAAAATAGGTAAGAGGTATTATAGGTATAGTAAGGCTATAGGGAGAAGGATTATAAGGATATAGTATATTAATAAGTGTTTATATAGGATATAATTAAAGTATAATAAGGAAGTAAAAAGAATCTAAGGTAGGATTATAATATATAGAAGGTAAAGTTAGGAAAAGGGAAGTTAGGGGAGAAAGGGAAGGTAAGTAAAATATTTTTATATATAATATAAAAGTAAAGGTAAGTTAATAAACTAGTAGGGGTAGGGTTAGGGGTTATTATAATAATATAAGGGGCTAGTAAGGCTACACATAAGCTACGTTATATATACTATATAATAATAATAATAAGATATAATAGGTAAAGATAACTCTATACCTACTACTAGGATATATATAATATATGCGCACACTATATTTAAGTTAATAATAATAAAACGCAATAGGTAAAGATAACCCTATATCTAATACTAGGACATATATAACATAGGGGCATACTATATTTAAGTTTAATAATAACAAAACATAATAGTTAGAGGTAACCCTATATCTAATACTAGGATATATATAATATAGGGGTATACTATATTTAAGTTAAAGGGAGTAAAGAGAGGATTACTTAGGTAAGGGATATTAATATTAGTGAAAGGGTAATAAAATAGATAAGAGTAGGGGGTAGGAGGGTTTTAAGGGGAATAGGGGATTATTTATATTCTTAGGAGATATTATTAGGATAGGTAAGTAAGGAGGTATATAAAGGGCTTAGGCTTTGCCTAAGCATTAGTTATAGCATAAAAGGATAGGTAGCTAATAGAAACTAGCAAGGGTTTAGGAAGGAGGCTAATATAAGATAGCTAGGGGATATAAGGGGCATAAAGGGGGATAGACTAGCTATCTTCCTTTCTTCCCTCCTTAAGTTTCTTAATATTATATTAACGCCTAACAGCAGTTGCCTAGGGGCCAGTCTATAACAAAGACTAAGGAGATTTAAAGTAATTCCTAGGTATTAAAATTATTAGGAATTATAATACTAAAGAGATATAGCTATTATAGGAATTATATATTTAAAAGATTATATAGAAGTTTATTCCTAATATTATTAATAATAATTTAAAGAGCTTAATTATAGCTTTTTTCTAATAGCTATAATCCTTATAAATATAAGTAAAGCTACTAATAAAGAGATTAATTACTATAGAGTAGTTATTAGCTCTTTAGTCTATCTTTATATTATTAGAAAAGTAGATATAGCCTTTATAGCTTTAAAGCTTATCTCTTTTATAATAAACCCTTTAGTAAAGTATATTAAGCTTATAAAAGGAGTAATTTTATATACCTAGAATATAAAGAAGCTATATATTTAATACTTAGGAGTAAATAGCTTTATAAAGCCTTTACTAAGTTAAATATATAAGGATTTCTATGACTAGATTAGCTTATAGAAGATTCCTATGTAATTATAATACTAGGAATTTATTATAATCTCTTCTTATGCTTATAAACTCTAGCTTTAATAAATATCTTAGCTAGGGGGTTGTATTAGGGAGAGCTCCATAAAGCATTAGATATATAGATATAGCTTACGTATTAACTAGGATTAAACCCTCTATAAGATAATAATATAGATAACATATTAGAAGTACCTCTATAGACTAGTTATTACTATAGCGTACTATGTACCTTTTAGGTATAAAAGTTAGGTGCTATCTATACCTTTAATTAATTAAATTAAATGTTTTCTATTATTTACACTAACCCCTACCTTAATAACTAGAGGTTACTTAAGGTCACCCCCTATGCTAGCGAAAAGAAGTGGGTTAGTATAAAAGTGTAGCCTTACTAGCTTTAATAAGATAGCGTGCCATAGGTCTTATAATTAATAGTAAGGTGTAATATTAGTAGTGGCTAGCATTAACGGATCTTTTAGTCTATTAGGGAATTTAGCATACCTTCTAGGTTTTTATAAGAATTTTATTCTTATTTCTAAAAAAGATAGAGAGGTATTCTTATATAGTAAGTGCTAGCTATACCTAGCTAAGTAAATATAATAATAATATACTAATAAATATAGAAGTTATACTTTACTTTTAAAATTAATTAGTCTTATTATTATAGTTAGAGTAATAGGTTTATAACTAATAAAGATTAGTGTTAAGGTAAGGGTTAGTGTAGATAATAGAAAACGTTTGATTTGATTAATTAGAGGTGTAGACAGCACCTAACTTTTATACCTAAAAGGTACATAGTGCGCTATAGTAATAACTAGCCTATAGAGATACTTCTAATATATTATCTCTACTATTATCTTATAGAGGGTTTAATCCTAGTTAATATATAGGCTATATCCACATATTTAGTGCTTTAAGGAGCTCTCCCTAACACACCCCTTAGCTAAGATATCTATTAAAGCTAGAGTTAATAAGTATAGGAAGAGATTATAATAAATTCCTAGTATTATAATTATATAGGAATCTCCTATAAGCTAATCTAGTAATAGGAATCCCTATATATTTAGCTTAATAAAGGCATTATAAAGCTATTTATAAGTATCTTAAAGGTCTTTAACTAATTTACCTTAATATTACCTAGGGTATATTACTCTTAAATCCATATTTAATTTATATTAAGGTACTTAAGGCTAGTTTAAAGCCTTTCTTTCTTATACTTTATAATACAAATTATTTACTTATTATTATACTAGATAATTAATAGTAATAGTATATAAACCTTAATATTATAAAGTAGCCTTCTAAGAGATATACACTTTTATATACTATAATTTAAGGTAAAGAGCTTTATTTCTATACTTAAGGTTATTGTATAATATTACTTACTAGACTTCTAATTAATTATAGTAATATATATAATAAAGATATAACCTTATATTAACTTTTAAGTATTAGGATTATTACTAAGGGAAGTATTAGTACTAAAAAACAATATATTAAAGCTATTTACTCCTAAGTATTAGATATATAGCTTCTTTATGTTTTAGGCATATAAAATCGCTTCTTTTATAAGCTTAATATACTTTACTAAAGGTTTTATTATAAAGAAGATAAGCTTTAAAGCTATAAAGGCTATATCTAGTCTTCTAATAATATAAAGATAAACTAAAGAGCTAATAACTACTTTATAGTAATTAATCTCTTTATTAGTAGCTTTACTTATATTTATAAGGATTATAGCTATTAGAAGAGAAGCTATAATTAAGCTCTTTAAATTATTATTAATAATATTAGGAATAAACTTCTATATAATCTTTTAAATATATAATTCCTATAATAACTATATCTCTTTAGTATTATAATTCCTAATAATTTTAATACTTAGGAATTACTTTAAATCTCCTTAGTCTTTAATATCTAGACTATTTATTAACTACTTATATAACTCTTTAAATTTTACTTTAAGTCTATTAGGATATATTAATATAATATTATCTATTTAAAAGAATAGGATAAATCTATTCTTTATAAAGATATATAGGTTTTCCTTTCCTTAGATAAAGCCTATCTTTAATAGGAATTATATTAGGTATAAAAACTATTATTAAGAAGCTTCTTATAGCCTATATAATACTTATATTATCTTCTAGAGATAATCTCTTATATTTATACCTTCTAGAGGTTTATAAAAGATAGGTTCTTTAAGTTTTATATATAGGAAGGTATTTTAAACATTATATTAATAAGTATTAAGATTATTAGCATAGTAAACTATAAGTAGTATACATAGAGATTATAAAGTAAGCATAGCTATATAGTTATTAAGGTTATCTTTTAGTTATTAATTACCTTATATAACTATTCTAGCTTTAAACTCTATAACTATGCCTTTCTTATTAGTTTTATATTTAAAAACCTAGCTAAGGTTAATAATCTCCTTATAGCGTTTTAGATTAAGTAATTTATCTAGTATATTCTCCTAGTAGTTTAAGGATAAAAGCTTTAAAAGCTTCTTTATAATTACTTTCTTTTAGTAGTTATAATAAGCTAAGGCTATAGCTTAATAATAATAGGTAGGTTCTAGGGGCATATCTTTAATATAATATATTAGGGAAAAACCTCTAACTAAAGACAATAAAACTAATAATAGTGATAGTAATAATATTAATAATGTTAATGCTTGCGCATATTAACAAGGGAGGCAGTAATATTTGCAATCTTTAGCATAGATTAAATTAGTTAAAAGGGACTATGGCTAGGAAGCTAGCTAGGCAAAACACTATGGCAGCAATAGTTATAATCCATTGAAGATTAAGTTAGTTAGAGGGAAAAAGGGGCCTAAGCTAGCAATCTAGGCAAAACACTATATTAGGAATTAAGTTATCTTATTAATTAAACAATCTAAGCTAAAGGCAATAAAGGGAGAGTTAATTTTCTATGAAAAAGAGAGGAATTCTAGGGGTTTTTATCTAGCTAGGCCACGGACCTAGGGGATTGAATTAACCTGACGGACCTAATAGACTTAATGTGTAATTTCTAACGAAGCCAATAATAGTGGCTAAATTAATCTGATAATGCCAGCGATGCCAATGATATTAATGATTAAGGGGTATAATTCTAGCCACATAACACCTCCTAACTATTTTCCCTTCCTAGTCCCTAGGAAGGAAAAATAGTAATATAGCCCTAGTAGTTAAAGATCTTATTAGACAGTCAGAGACCTTATTAGAAGACCTTCTAACAGTTAGATTCCTTATTAATTGTCAGAGGGATTGTTAGTTAGAGAGGGTCTTTAACGGTTAGAGGTCTTGTTAGACAGTTAGAGACCTCGTTAGAAGACCTTCTAATAGTTAGATTCCTTGTTAATCGTTAGAGGGATTGTTAGTTAGAGAGGTCTTTAACGGTTAGAGGTCTCGTTAGATAGTAAGAGACCTCGTTAGAAGACCTTCTAATAGTCAGATTCCTCATCAATTATCAGAGGGATCGTCAGTTAGAGAGGTCTTTAACGGTTAGAGGTCTCGTTAGAAGGCCTAAGCCTAGCCTATACCTCCTAACTATTTTTCCTTCCTAGACCCTAGGAAGGAAAAATAGTAATAAAACAAGAAGAAGAAGAAAAATCGTGAATTTTACCTCCCTATGTCCCTAGCTATTAATTAAGAGAGGTTATTAGAGACCTTATTAGAGGTTAGATTAATTAATCCGTGATAAAAGACCTTATTAACGGTTAGAGACCTTGTCAGAAGACCTAATAGTTAGATTCCTTATTAATTATTAGAGGAATCATTAGTTAAAGAGGTCTTTAATGGTTAGAGGTCTTATTAGACAGTTAGATTAATTAATCTGTGATAAAAGACCTAGCTAACGAAAGTTAGGTCAAAGGTCTAATTGTAGGAGCCCTGATTTATTGAAGGTTAGATTAAAGGTTAGGTTAAAGGTCTAGTTACTTACCTCCCTAACGGATAGCTAAGCAAAAGCTAGGGTATTAAATCAATTTAAGCTAGCGAGCTAGCTAGGGTAGGTTAGAAGGTTAAAAATTGAAAAGGTTAATAGTAAAAGGGTTAAAGTTAGAAAGGAAGGTTAAAGTCAGAAATAAAGGTCATAACGGTTAGGATTAATTAATCTGACGAATTCGATAATTTTGATAATATCGGATTCATTAGATAACCTGAATTAATTAATTGGAAATGAACGATTTGATTAGGCTAACCTAGATTAAGGGGAAAAGGGTCATAATGGTTGCGATTAATTTGTCTGATAGATTCGATGATTTTAATGATATTAGGTCCATTGGATTAATTAATCAGAAGGATCCTGCTAGCCTAGATTAAAGGGAAAAGATATACGAAGTAGCTAATGGTTATAATAACCGTAGGGGATGTTTAGAGAGGAATTATCGTTAAATTTAGCTATAGGAGGTCTAACAGAAGCATTCCCCGTTTCTCCACCATTTATATTAGGGAAAAACCCCTAACTAAAGACAATAAAACTAACGATAGTAATGGTAATAATATTAATAATGTTAATGCCTACGTATATTAACGAGGGAGGTAGTGATATTTGCGATCTTTAGCATAGATTAAATTAGTTAAAAGGGACTATAGCTAGGAAGCTAGCTAGGCAAAACACTATAGTAGCAATAGTTATAATCCATTAAAGATCAAGTTAGTTAGAGGGAAAAAGGGGCCTAAGCTAGTAAGCTAGGTAAAACACTATATTAGGAATTAAGTTATCTTGTTAATTAAATAATCTAAGCCAAAGGTAACAAAGGGAGAGTTAATTTTCTATGAAAAAGAGAGGAATTCTAGGGGTTTTTATGTAGCTAGGCCACGGACCTAGGGGATTGAATTAACCTAACGGACCTGACAGACCAAATGTGTAATTTCTAACGAAGCCAATGATAGTGGCTAAATTGATCCGACGATGCTAGCGATGCCGATGATATCGATGATTAAGGGGTATAATTCTAGCCACACAATATAAACTATAATAAGTGCCTTAGAATACTATTAAAAAAGCAAAAGAAAACTATACTTACCTAGCTTTTCTAGATTCCTTTCTTTAGCATTTTCTAGTTATAATATTATTTAGATTAATACTATTATTATAGGGATAATAATTCTTTACTACCTTACTACCTTTAGCAGTAATTTTACTAGTCTCTATAGTAGTATTTATATATTTAGATATTACCTTACATATAAATTTATTCATTTTATAAAATAGCGTGTTATTACCTAGTACCTAAATCTCTATATTCTCTATAGTAACTAGTGCCTTATAAGAAAAGTTAGGAGGGGTTAAAAGTGCACTAATATAGTTACCTTCTTACCCTAATACTTAAGGTAGTGTTTTTACTTTAAACTACTTATTTTCCTATTCTATAGTTAATAGTAAAGAGGCTTAATTATTCTCTTTAAGTTTTATTTTAATAAGGTCTTAGCTAATTTATTCTTTAATATCTTTAGCCTTAAGCTCTTTAAGTAGTATAATTATTAATATCTTTTCCTTCTAAGCTAATTCTAGCTTTTTTCTAGTTTAAAGAAGGAGTTCTTATTAAATTAAATACATACTAATATAATAACCTTATAATTATATAATATAAGCACCTAGATAATATAAATATAATAACCTTATAATTATATAATATAAGCACCTAGATAATATACTAAGATTTGCCTCTATAACTAATAAGGTAACTAATATAAGCTTTTTACTCTAATTTAGGGATTACATTATATAATTTAATATACTCTAAAGCCTTTATTATTAGTAGAAACGCTTTATATTTATAAGCATAAAGATAAGTAATTAAGGGTTTTTAGATCTTTACTATCTATAAGTAAGTAAGGATAGTTTTCCTAGCCTAATTTTACTAAAGTTTATATAGTATATATATATTAAATACACTAGCTAGCTCTATATAAGGCTAGTTCTAGTACTCCTACTAGTTTGTTAATAGGGAAAACCCTTAAAATAGGAAGAAAAACCCTATTACTATATTCTTTAGCTTAGCACTAACCCTGCCGCGGGCCTATGCTCTTTAACTTGTAACCTATTATGTGTGTTTATTGCTAGCTTACGCTAGCCTTATCCCCTTAAAAGCATAAAAGGTTAGTGTACCGCTTTCTCTAGTGCGCCCCTAGGCTAAAGGCTGCCCTGCCTTATCTCTCCCCGCTGCCCTTTGTAGGTAAAGTGAGTTCGTGCTAATTGTTGCTCTTCATCTCCTATTTACTTTCGTGCTAAAGTTTATATAGTATAATCTAATTCCTATAATACTTAAAAGGTATTTAATTTAAAAGATTAACTATAGTATTAAATACCTTATTATTAAGTTCTAATAGAAATTAAGCCTTAAGGCTTAATATATAATCTTTTTACTTAACTACCCCCTAGATCTCTTTACCTTACTATTCTAACTAAGTGTTAAGGGAGCTAAATTATAGACTATAATACTAGTAAAGGCTATCTTATCTTTTATATTCTCTATAAAGAGGGCTTTTTTAATATTACTATATAAAAATTATAGTTAAATGCTAAATTAAGTGCTTAGGAAGCCTATTATTATATAGAAACTATTATAAATACTATCTTTAGTCTTAAATAAATAAAAGAAACGTATTAAGGTTATAAGGCATATAAATATATACTAATACCTTTTACTACTCTAATAAGGAAAGTTATAGTAATCTAAATTAACTAATAACCTATAACCTAGTCCTTAAGAAAGTCCTTTAGGTATAACCTATAATCTTAATTACTTAGCTTTACCTATAGTATATATTTTATATTATATAAGCTTAGGTCTAATTAATTTAATACCTAAAGTTATATTTATAAGTTTTATAAAGGCTTTTATACCTAAATAACTATGTTATTAATACTAAAGCTTTATATCTCCCTTTATAAGTAGCTTTAGTAATTAGCTTATTATAGTATAACCCTCTTTTAGATTATCTAATAGCCTTAATAATATATAAAGCTTATTAATATTATAAATTCTTACTATAGGATATTTCCCTTTAACTAGTATACTTTTCTTTTAATCCTAAAAATACTTACTCTTATAAGAATTATAGCTAATACTAGATTTATATAGAATTCTAAAATAAATAAAGTAATTTCTAATATAATTATTCTCTAGCCTTATAATATAGGATTTATAACTAATATATAAACTATGCCTTAACCTAATACTATATAGATTATGCCTCTAGCCTTAACTTCTATATAATAGTCTTACTAAAATTAAATTATTTAAACTAGCAAATATTATTAAAAATATAAACATTTACTTTAGAATTATAAAGCGCTATATTTTGCTTTATTTCTAAGCTATCTATAGTGTTTAAATCTAAAGTTATAACTTCCTTTAAAGGTTAAGAACTTTCTAATTATATAAATAATAATATATTAGCTAATTTCTTACCTAGAGTTACTATAAGAGAGTTATTTATTAGATTTTATAATAGAATAATAATATTACTATTCGTTTTCTTTCTTTCTAACTTCTAATTTATAGCTTTTAATTTTTCTTATAGATTTTTCTTAAGATATTTCTTAATATTATCTTTAAAGTTCTTCCTAATTTCCTAGTCCTTTAGAGCTATCTCTAGCTTATATATAGCCTTAAATAAATTATAGGATTCCTATTACTTTAAAGCTTCTTTAATATAATACCTAGAGTAAGGGTACTTTATTTTTTTAATTTACTTTAACTATTTAATCTCTTAGTAATAAGAGGATTAGCTAACTTTAATATACTTTATAGAGCTTTATAATCTCTTTTAAACTTAGTAACTATCTTAAGAAAGCTATAATTCTCTCTTTTATTAAGTAAATTATTTTATTTCTTCTAAAATAATTTAAATTTACTTTAAAGAGATATAATAAACTTATATAGTATTATCTCCTTAGTCTATTAAGTCTTAAGATCTTAGTAATTTCTTTATAATACCTTTATTATTATAGCTTACTTATACTAATTATAAGTACCTTTAGCTTATAAATAATTATTAAGGTATATTTTTATAAGAATAAGTATTTTCTTTATATTTAGCTTATATTAATCCTAAAGAAGCTAAAGAATCCTTTAAGTATAATATTAAACTAACTCTTTATTTTTTACTTTAGTATTAAAGTTAAGAGAATCTTATATATTCTTTAAAAAAGTCTTATAAATATATTCCCTAATCTTTAGTATTTACTTTAATAAGGCTATATACTTTATAAGGTTAAATTATAGTTTTTTATATTTAAAGTTAAATTAATCCTTTATATCTTTATAAGTAATTCTCTAATTCTTAAAAGTATTAGGGTTATTTAGTAAGACCTCTACTCTTAAACCCCTCTATAGGTATATAGGTATTATAGGTTCTTTAAGTAATTTAACCTTATTAGGGTTAATATACTTCTAAATACTATAGGATTCTATATAATTCTTAATTTATATTGTGTGGCTGGAATTGTACCCCTCAATCATCGATATCATCGGCATCGCTAGCATCGTCGGATTAATTCAGCCACTATCATCGGCTTTGTCGGAAATTACACATTAGGTCTGTTAGGTCCGTCGGGTTAATTTAATCCCCTAGGTCCGTGGCCTAGCTAGATAAAAACCCCTAGAATTCCTCTCTTTTTTATAGAAAATTAACTCTCCCTTTGTTGCCTTTGGCTTGGATTGTTCAAATTAATAAGATAACATGAATCCCAATATGGTGTTTTGCCTAGCTTACTAGCTATAGCCCTTTTTACCCCTTTTGACCAATTTAATCTACGCTAAAGATCGCAAATATCGCTGCCTCCCTCGTTAATGTGCGCAGGCATTAATATCATCGTCACCGTCACTATCGTTAGTTTTGTTGTCTTTGGTTAGGGGTTTTCCCTGACATAATATATACTATTTAATCTAGTCCTTCTTTAATAATAATACTATATTTAGAGTTTCTTTAGATATTATAAAGGAGAAATATACTAGTTAATTAGAGCGTAAGCTAAGTATTTTAACTAATTAGAATAATAAAGGGTAATTATCTCTTAATAATAGTAAGCGTTAATTAATAATATCTAATAGAGCTTATATCTTTATAATAATTAAAAAGGGTAATAAAAGCCTCCTAGGCTTATAACTATTAAGGTAGGGGTTAGTATAGATAATAGAAAATGTTTAATTTAATTAATTAGAGGTATAAATAGCACCTAACTTTTATACCTAAAAGGTATATAGTGCGCTATAGTAATAACTAGCCTACAGAGGTACTTCTAATATATTTTTTAGGGAGAGCTCCTTGAAGCACTAGATGTATGGATGCAGCCCGCGCATTAACTAGGATCAAACCCTCTGTGAGACAACGGTGAAGACAATATATTAGAAGTACCTCCGTAGACTAGTTATTACTATAGCGCACTATGTACCTTTTAGGTACAAAAGTCAGGTGCTGTCTACACCTCTAATTAATCAAATTAAACGTTTTCTATCATTTACACTAACCCCTACCTTAACAGTTATAAGCCTAGAAGGCTTCTATTGCCCTTATTTTTAATTATTATTAAAGATATAAGCTCCGTTAGATATTATCAATTAACGCTTGCTAATTATTAAGAGATAATCGTCCTTTTATTATAATAATTAGTCAAAACACTTAACCTACGCTCTAATTAACTAGTACGTTCCTCCTTTATAATGTCTAAAGAAACTTTAAATATAGTATTATTATTAGAGAAGGACTAAATTAAATAGTATATATAAATTAAGAATTATATAGAATCCTATAGTGTCTAGGAGTATATTAACCCTAATAAGGTTAAATTACTTAAAGAACTTATAATACTTATATACCTATAAAGGGGTCTAAGACTAGAGGTGTACTAGATAACCCTAATACTCTTAAGAATTAGAGAATTACTTATAAAGATATAAAGGATTAATTTAACTTTTAATATAAAGAACTATAATTTAACCTTATAAAGTATATAGCCTTATTAAAGTAAATACTAAAGATTAGGGAATATATTTATAAGACTTTTTTAAAGAATATATAAGATTCTCTTAACTTTAATACTAAAGTAAAGGATAAAGAGTTAGTTTAATATTATACTTAAAGGATTCTTAAGCTTCTTTAGGATTAGTATAAGCTAAATATAAAGAAAATACTTATTCTTATAAAAACACGCCTTAATAATTATTTATAAGCTAAAGGTACTTATAATTAGTATAAGTAAGCTATAATAATAAAGGTATTATAAAGAAATTATTAAGATCTTAAGACTTAATAGACTAAGGAAATAATACTATATAAGTTTATTATACCTCTTTAAAGTAAATTTAAATTATTTTAAAAGAAGTAAAATAATTTACTTAATAAAGGAGAGGATTATAGCTTCCTTAAGGTAGTTACTAAGTTTAAAAGAGATTATAAAGCTTTATAAAGCATATTAAAGTTAGCTAATACCCTTATTACTAAGAGATTAAATAGTTAAAGTAAATTAAAAAGAATAAAGTACCCTTATTCTAGGTATTATATTAAAGAAGCTTTAAAGTGGTAGGAATCCTATAATTTATTTAAAGCTATATATAAGCTATAGGTAGCTTTAAAGGACTAGGAAGTTAGGAAGAACTCTAAAGATAATATTAAGAAATATCTTAAGGAGAATTTATAAGAGAAATTAAAGGCTATAAATTAGAAGCTAGAAAGGATGGAAAAGAATATATATATATATTAAATACACTAGCTAGCTTTATGTAAGGCTAGTTCTAGTACTCTAACTAGTTTATTAATAGGGAAAACCCTTAAAATAGGAAGAAAAACCCTATTACTATATTTAATAGCTTAGCACTAGCCTTATCACAGGCCTATGCTATTTAACTTATAGCTTATTATATGTGTTTATTACTAGCTTACACTAGCCTTATCCCCTTAAAAGTATAATAAGGTTAGTTTACTATCTCCCTTAGTATACCTCTAGGCTAAAGGTAGCCTTACCTTACCCCTCCTTACTACCCTTTATAAGCAAAGTAAGTTTATACTAATTACTACTCTTTATTTTCTATTTACTTTTATACTAACTTTTCTATTATCTTACTTTTTAGCTAACCCTAACCTACCCCTAGTCTAGTTATAAAATAAAGCCTATATACCTTATTTTAGTCCCTTACTATAGGGGAGGGTAATCTTAGCCTAGACTTAGGGCAGTCCTATGCCTAGATTATAATTAAGATATTTATTTATCTAATCTCTCTATGCTTTATTTTCTAAGCTTTAGCTATAATTTACTCTCTCCCCCCTATAAGTATAAGAGAGAGCCTTTTCTCTAAGGGGTTCTAGTCTCTTTTCCTTCCTTTTATATTAACCTTCTTATAAGTTTCTCTCTATAGCCTCTTAAAGCTACTCTAGTTTAGGTTAGGGTTAATATCTAATGTTTTCTTATAGTCTTAGAAGCTTTCTCTATTATAGCACCTTCTAATGTAAGTTATTTACTATTTAGTGCGTTTCTAGCTTTAATTTACCTAGGAACCTTTACTATTAAAGTAATACCCTAAGAAACTCTTAACCCCTAAGCAGTTAGAGAAAGCTCTAGACAAGGAGCTAAAGGTAAGTCTGCTACTATTCTAGGTTAGTCCTAAGCCTAACCCTCTCTAGCTAGGTAAGCTAAGACTATTCCAATGCGTCTCCTACTATTCTCAATCCGTGGGAAGGAAAAGAATAGTAATATTATTATTCCTTTATAGAATCTAATAAATAACTCTCTTATAGTAACTCTAGGCAAGAAATTAGCTAATATATTATTATTTATATAATTAGAGAGTTCTTAATCTCTAAAAGAAGTTATAAGTTTAGCTTTAAATACTATAGATAGCTTAGAAATAAAGCGAAATATAGTGCTTTATAATTCTAGAGCAAATATTTATATTTTTAATAATATTCACTAGTTTAAATAATCTAATTTTAATAAGACTATTATAATAGAAGTTAAGGCTAAAGGCATAATTTACGTAGTATTAGGTTAAGGCATAGTTTATATATTAATTATAGATCCTATATTATAAAGCTAGAGAATAATTATATTAGAAACCGCTTTATTTATTCTAGAATTCTATGTGAATCTAGTATTAGCTATAATTCTTATAAGAGTAGGTATTTTCTAGGATTAAAAGAAAAGCATACTAGTTAAAAGGAAATATCCTATAGTAAGAATTTATAATATTAATAAGCTTTATATATTATTAAGGCTATTAGATAATCTAAAAGAGGCTTACGCTATAATAAGCTAACTACTAAAGCTACCTATAAAGGGAGATATAAAACTTTAGTATTAATAATAAAGTTATCTAGGTATAAAGGCTTTTATAAAGCTTATAAATATAACTTTAGGTATTAAATTAATTAGACCTAAGCTTACCTAATATAAGATTTATACTATAGGTAAAGCTAAGTAATAGAGATTATAGGTTATACCTAAAGGACTTTCTTAAGGACTAGGTTATAGGTTATTAGTTAATCTAGATTACTATAACTCTCCTTATTAAAATAGTAATAGGTATTAGTATATATTTATATACCTTATAACCTTAATATATTTCTTCTATTTATTTAAGACTAAAGATAGTATTTATAATAGTTTCTATATAATAATAGGCTTTCTAAGCACTTAATTTAGTATTTAACTATAATTTTTATATAGTAATATTAAGAAAGCCCTCTTTATAGAGAATATAAAGGATAAGATAGCCTTTACTAGTATTATAGTCTATAATTTAGCTCTCTTAATACCTAGTTAAAATAGTAAGGTAAAGAAATCTAAGGGGTAGTTAAGTAAAAAGCTTATATATTAAGCCTTAAGGCTTAGTTTCTATTAGAACTTAATAATAAGGTATTTAATACTATAGTTTATCTTCTAAATTAAATACCTTTTAAGTATTATAGGAATTAAATTACACTATATAAACTTTAGTAAAATTAGGCTAGGAAAACTATCCTTACTTACTTATAGATAGTAAAGATTTAAAAACCCTTAATTACTTATCTTTACGCTTATAGATATAAAGCATTTCTAATAATAATAAAGGCTTTAAGCATATTAAATCACATAATATAATCCCTTAATTAAAGTAAAAAGCTTATATTAGTTACCTTATTAGTTATAGAGGTAAATCTTAGTATATTATCTAAGTGCCTATATTACGTAATTATAAGGTTATTATATTAGCCTGTGTTTAATTTAATAAGAACTCCTTCTTTAAACTAGAAAAAGAGCTAGAATTAGCCTAAAAGGAAAAGATATTAATAATTATATTACTTAAAGAGCTTAAGGCTAAAGATATTAAAGAAGAAATT
Source organism: Epichloe scottii (assembly GCA_021950295.1). Lineage (NCBI taxonomy): Eukaryota > Fungi > Ascomycota > Sordariomycetes > Hypocreales > Clavicipitaceae > Epichloe > Epichloe scottii. The sequence goes on from CP083245.1 coordinate 3,973,550, forward strand.
AGCTAAGACCTATATATCTTTATAAAGAATAGATTTATCCTATTTTTCTATATAAATAATATTATAGTAATATATCCTAATAGACTTAAAGTAAAATTTAAAAAGCTATATAAGTAATTAATAAATAGTCTAGATATTAAAGACTAAGGAGATTTAAAGTAATTCCTAGGTATTAAAATTATTAGGAATCATAATACTAAAGAGATATAGTTATTATAGGAATTATATATTTAAAAGTTTATATAAAAGTTTATTCCTATCATTATTAATAATAACTTAAAGAGCTTAATTATAGCTTCTTTTCTAATAGCTATAATCCTTATAAATATAAGTAAAGCTACTAATAAAGAGATTAATTACTATAGAGTAGTTATTAGCTCTTTAGTCTATCTTTATATTATTAGAAGACTAGATATAGCCTTTATAGCTTTAAAGCTTACTTTCTTTATAATAAACCCTTTAGTAAAGCATATTAAGCTTATAAAAGAAGCAATTTTATATGCCTAAAGTATAAAGAAGCTATATATCTAATACTTAGAAGTAAATAGCTTTAATATATTCTTTTCTAGTACTAATGCTTTCCTTAGTAATAATTCTAATACTTAAAAGTTAATATAAGGTTATTGTTAGTATCACCAAGGTGGAATATAAAGCACTAGTGTAATAAGGGGTCTGTTAAGGTATATGATAGTTAATTGTTACTAGCTAAGGGGCTACGTGGCTGAAGGTTTTGAGGGGAATCGCGGGTCGTATGACTCGCTTACATATGCGGCTAATTATAACGCAGCCCCGCGTGCGAATGCTTCACTTTCCTTGTGGTTAACTAACGTTAATCTAATTATTATAATACTAGTAACTTCTCTTTTTAGAAAGAAAGTGGGGCAAAGTAAATATATAATTAAAAGAAGGAAAAAGTAAGTATAAAATAAAATAAGCCTATTAAAGGATAAGTAAGTTAGAATATTAAATTCGGACTCTTATTAGTTAATAATAATTTAAAGAGAAGTTAGAAGGAAAATTTAAATAAAAGAGATTAAAAGCTTTAAAAGCTTTAAAAACGCAATAAAAATCAAAGTAAACACAAGTAAATCTAAAGGTTTAAATATAGGCCTCTTATTAGCTTAGCTAATAGTTAGGCTAGAGCTGGATTTTTATCTAGCTTATCTAGTCTCTAGCCTCTTTACCTAGCCTTGAACCTAAATTATAGCTTTGTTTAAGTTAATAAAGGTCTTAAGGGTCTTGTTTAGTAATGCCTTTATTATTACATTAGCGGGATTGTTATTACTATTAATCTATAAAACTTTATAGATCTCCTAGCACTTATATAACTACCTAAGGGCTATAATATTAATTATTAAGTGCTTCTCCTTTATAGTGCTTAGCTTTATAAGGTATTTATATAATAAAAGAGAGTCTATATAGATAATTATTAGAATCTAATTAATCTTAAGGCAATCTATAATTATATTTAGGGTTATGGCAATTATATAGGCTATGTTAGTGCCTTATACTATTATATATAATTTAGAAGTAAGGGCGCTATAAGTTACACGTTTACTCTTTATTAAGCTATATATAATAATATTACCTTATAGTTTAGAAGCATTCTCTTACTCTTCCTTATTACTAATAATAATAATATAACTAATCTATAAACTTAGATCTTTATTATTAGTAAGGGATTTATCTATAAACATAAATAACTTTGCCTTCTTAAGATCTAGTGGGATATAGTGTATTCCTTATTCTTAGTATTAGATTTACTACTTAAGGTATTTATTTAATTAAGATATATTATTAGCTAAAGGTTCTTAGTGCTATACTATAATTAAAAGATTATAGAGTGCCTCTAGTTAATACACTATTATAATATAACTCCCTTAAGCTTATTATTTAATATAATCTTATTTTATAGTAAGCAAGTTAGGCTTAATTTACCTAATTTTCTTACTCTAACCCTTTTGCTATAGTTCTATTAAATTATTAGCATTTTATAAGAGAATATAACTATTAAAGATAAGGGGATTCTTAGCTAAAAGGGTTTGCTTTAGCTTTACTAAGAATTTTGCCTTTTAAAGCTCTTTTTCTTCTAGTTAAAAGAAGTTATAATTGCTTAGACTTAGCGTATTATTAGTCTATATTCTAACTATACTAAAGAAGTTATTATTACTTAAATTTACTATTAATAAGCATAGGTTATAGGTTAAAGTTATTATCTTAAGATTTTCTTTATAGTAGTAAAAGTAAGTTACTTACTAATACGTTCTTACTTTTGTAATTCTATATAGTGGTTTTATTACCTCTATAATTATGCCTTCTAGAAAGAGATAGGTAATTTAACTTAGTAGTATAGTAATAATTAGGTATTTAAGCCTTATGTTTAACTATATATATGCTTAAATAATATCTTAGATTTATATAATAATTCCTTTTAACTTTAATAACAGTGCTATTATAATAATTAATTATTAACTTAATTACTATATTATAGGTAATTAGGTTAGGATAAACTCCTTCCCTTTATTATTATGCCCTTAAATTATAAGTTATAATTTCTTATATAGTATAGTGATTTCTTTGCCTTTAATCTTATAAACTATATAGGAATTAAAGAGCCTTTCTTTACTATACTTAGTAGGATTAAACATTATAAATTTAAAAATATTATAGGCTTATAAAGCATTAATCTTAGCTTAATCTAACTGCTTAAAAGGCTTACCTAGCGTTATTATCTTCCCTTCTTAGCGTAACTAAAGGGCTAGATTTTAGTTAGCTTTTTCTTTTATAGTAAGGAATATCTCTTAAAGTTCTCTAGTAGCTATAAGCTTCTCTATTAAGGCTTCTTCTTAATCTTTATTTATAAGGAATAATAATATATTTTATTCCTATGTAGCTTTACCTTCTTTAAGGTTAAATTTAACTATAAGCTTCTTATATAGCCTTCTGCGTTTTCTCTTAACCTATAGGATTCCTTTTGCTTAAGTAGTGTCTTTAATAGCTTATAGAACTTTCTCTTTAACTAGTATATTATATACTAATTCTTTGTAAAAGGCTTATTCTTTGCGTTTATAATCCTTTTTAACGTGGTAAGAATCCTAATAATATGGCTTAACTACTATTAATCTAAATTTAGTTAGTTTATAAGGCATTTAAAGAACGTAAGTCTTACTATTAGTCCCTATAAGCTTATAAGGGCTATACTAGCTATTTTTCTCTCTTTAAACACGTATATCTAATTAAAGTAAAAGCTTATATATAGGTAAAGTATCTAGGCTATTGTAAGTCTATAGGGTATTATAAACTTACTGCTTTACTAGGAATTATTAGACTTTATTAGTAGCTTTATAGTTTACTTTAGCTTATTAAATAACTAATATACTTAGTAGTAATTTATTAGTTATCTATAGATATACTCTAAGGATAAGAAGGGTAGGCATAAGACTATTTAGTCCTACTAAATTATTAATAGCCTTAATAGCTATTTAGAGATATTACTTAAGTATAAGCTCCTTAACTATTAAGTCTATAATAATATTATAGGCATGCCTTAATAGTCTATAATATTACTTAACCTTCCTAATGCTATTATAAGCTTTAATAGGGACTTTATTAATCTTAATTAATAGTAAATATATATAGTGCTTAAACTTTACTAATATAAAATTCTTTCTAGTATTATAAATAATCTAATCTAGAGGGCCTAGATATTTATTAATCTAGTATTTATATAGGGCATTCTAAATATTACAGGCCTTTTATTTATTTAGATTAAGAAACTAAGCTACTTAGAAAGAAGTTACTAAATTAATAATATAAAGAACTAGTTAATTATTAATTTATATAATATTAATAATAATCTTATAGTTAAATTTATAATTATCTTTAATAGTAAACTTAAATCTACCTAGGGCTTTCCTATTTATTTAGTAATAGTAGCAAATCTTAGTTAATCTCTTAATTATATTATTCTTAACTTTATAACTAGCTTATTAGAGTATTCTTATAAGCCTTTAAACTAAAGGGTAACTAAAATAATAGTATAACTAGCGAATTTCTATCTCTAATAGATAGAATGCTACTATTTCCTTAGGTTATAAGGTTTACTAAGGATATCCCTATCTCCTTATAATTAGCATAGTCTTATTACCTTAAATAAGGAGGTTAGTTAGGTTATTAAGCTTAATACCTAACCTATCTATATTATCTAGAGAGAATAGAAAAGGCATAGCTATGTTAATTATATAGAAAGCAATCTTGCCTAATTTAGTTAGTATGTAAATTACGCCTTATATAGTTAATAATCTAGCACTAAATTTAATCTCTTTTAGTAAGGTTATTTTAATCTTTAATAAGGGCATTAGCTTTAGTAGTGCTTATACCTATTTTATTCCTACTATTAATAATCCTAAAGCTTCTATATTAGGTAAGATACCTCTAAAAACCTCTTTAAAGTAATGCTTCTCTAAAACATATAATATTCTTAGCTTATTATATAGGTTATGCTTTAGATAGGTATATTTAAAGGCTTAGTCTTATAAAGTTATAATTATATTATTATTAGTTAATTAAGGTCTTACTATAAAGAATTAGGTAATACTTAGGTAGTTAAATTTTAATATAAATACCTCTCTAGTATTATTATTATTATTCTCTTTATTATTTATTTATATAAATACTTTAGCTAACTTCTAGGCTTTATTATTAAGATTATTATTCTTTTCTATTCCTTAACCTTTAAAAGCTATAAGGTAAGCCTAGAATTTCCTCTCTATTAGTAGTGTTTAATACTACTTACTCTTTTACTATTACTCTTTTACTATTACTCTTTTACTATTACTCTTTTACTATTACTCTTTTACTATTACTCTTTTACTATTACTCTTTTACTATTACTCTTTTACTATTACTCTTTTACTATTACTCTTTTACTATTACTCTTTTACTATTACTCTTTTACTATTACTCTTTTACTATTACTCTTTTACTTATTAATAATCTTTTTCTAAGTAATTTATTAACTAATAGCTATTCTTATTATAGATATAGTATTTAATATTATTCTAGCCTTAGTTATAATAACTATAGCCTTTACTATAACCTCTTTAATTATATAGTTAATTATATCTTTAGTCTATAAATATTACCTTTAACTCTTTATTATTAGTAAAGTATTAATTAAATTAAGCACTTAATTTATTAGCTTTAGTAATAGTAATAGATTTATAAAGATCTCCTATAAGCCCTTTAAAACCTAGTAAGTAATTATACTTAGCTTACCTATATTTTAAAATACTAGAGATTATACTTAATATTTAATAATATAGTTTTATATTAATAGTTAATAAGGGAAATAGTTCTTTATATACTTTCTTAAGGGTTATAAATAAGATCTTAAGATAATTTATCTTAGATTTATTAGGATTCTTAGTAATTATAGCCTTAAGTATTATATTATTTTACTCTTAGTAATAAAACTATTAATTACTCTTAGTCTTAAAGTATTAATAGATATTATAAATTATTTACTTATAAGTAAGGTTCCTATTTATAAGATAATTAAGAAAGTATTATTTAGTATTACTTATAAGTATTATTAGAAGTGCCTTATATATATATTCCTATAGAAGATTAAGCCTATTATACTTATTTTAAAAGAGATTAATCTTTAGGGTAATAAAGTTATATATCTTCTTACTATAATAATTATTATCTTTATAGGTCTTTATAAGTTCTAAAATCTTCCTAATAATTTAATCTTTAGAAGAAATAATTAGTGCTAAGGTAACCTATAGTGTTCTTTATAGTTATAAAGTGCTTATTCTTAAAGGTATATAATTAGTAAGAGAATTATTAATAGGAGAGTTAATAGGAGGGTTAATAGAAGGGATATTAATAGGGAAATTACTAGTAAGAGGGTTATAAATAGTAAGGTTATTAATAGAGAGAAATTTACCTATAGCTATTTGCTTTATAATTTTATCTTTAGGCTATTATAATATCTTATCCTTATTAAGGACTTATTATAATAAACTAATAATTTTACTACTTTAACTCTTAGTAATATAAATACTGTTTTTATAGAGGTAGTCTTATAATTTATATATTAGGGAATATAATACTTATTTAAGCATTTCTTTAGTCTAACCTTTAAGGTTATCTTAGAAGATTTCCTAAAGTATAAGATCTTTATATTAACCACTCTTATAGATATTAATTATCTAAGTAATATAGTTATTAAGCTTTTAATCCTTAGTATCTTAAGGATTTAGTGCTATAAAGCTTTCCTAGTTAGTACTAATTATTATAGTGTGTTTTTAGAGTTATAGGGGTAAGTTAGATTTCTTAGGTCTTTTAGGTCCTATAGGTTACTTACCTTTTATAGGTTATAATAATTAAGAATTATCACTAGCTATTAGGAGTGTTATTATAGTGTTTTTCTTTAGCTAGTAAGGCTAAGTTAATCTCTAGTTTAAGAAGTATATATAGCTATAACTCCTTAGTTAATTAATTATTTTTCTTATAATAAATAATAGGATTAATCTCTCTATTAATAGTTAGAGACTTAATAATAGAAAAGTTAAATCCCTTAGAAGCCTAATATCTAGTATCTAGAGTCTATCTTCCTTTAGCATAATTCTCTAGCTAAACTATAGGAATGTCTCTTCTTTATAATCCTAGCTATCTGTGGTTTTATAACTACTAATTAGTGTTAGTATTACTAAGGTGGAATATAAAGCACTAGTGTAATAAGGGGTCTGTTAAGGTATATAATAGTTAATTGTTACTAGCTAAGGGGCTATGTGGCTAAAGGTTTTAAGGGGAATTGTAGGTTATACAACTTGCTTACATGTGTGGCCAATCACAACGCAGCCCCGCGTGCGGATGCTCCACTTTCCTTGTGGTTAACTAACGTTAACCTAATTATCGCAATAGTTATATCTTTATTATATATAGCGCTATAATTAATTAAAAGTCTAGTAAGTAATATTATATAATAACCTTAAGTATAAAAGTAAAGCTCTTTACCTTAAATTATAGTATAAAAAAGCATATATCTCTTAGAAAATTACTTTATAATATTAAGGTTTATATACTATTACTATTAATTATCTAGTATAATAATAAGTAAATAATCTATATTATAAAGTATAAGAAAGGAAGGCTTTAAACTAGCCTTAAGCACCTTAATATAAATTAAATATAGATTTAAGAGTAATATACCCTAGGTAATATTAAGGTAAATTAGTTAAAGACCTTTAAGATACTTATAAATAGCTTTATAAAGCCTTTATTAAGTTAAATATATAGGGATTTCTATTACTAGATTAGCTTATAGGAGATTCCTATATAATTATAATACTAGGAATTTATTATAATCTCTTCCTATACTTATTAACTCTAGCTTTAATAAATATCTTAGCTAAGGGGAGTATATTAGGGAGAGCTCCTTAAAGCACTAGATATATAAATATAGCCTATATATTAACTAGGATTAAACCCTCTATAAGATAATAGTAAAGATAATATATTAGAAGTACCTCTATAGACTAGTTATTACTATAGCGCACTATGTACCTTTTAGGTATAAAAGTCAGGTGCTATCTGCACCTCTAATTAATTAAATTAAACGTTTTCTATCATCTACACCGACCCCTACCTTGACAATATTATCTCCACCGTTATCTCACAGAGGGTTTGATCCTAGTTAATGCGCGGGCTGCATCCACACATCTAGTGCTTCAAGGAGCTCTCCCTGACAATTAGAGTTTTCTAACACAAGACAGGTAGGTGTCTGGTGCTGCAGTAGTGCAGGAGCAAAACGCTCTCACGTGACTGAGTTTCGTAGCATTGACCCACACGAGCTTCCCGCTATTTCGCCTCCATGCTCAGCCTTTATTCACTTGTTACAAAGGACCCCGTATTTGCTACCGTTTTACTTTCATGGACATTCTAGTTCTCCCGGAGCTTTGACAAGATGAAGTTCTACATTGAGTAAGTAAACTAGTCCTTGACATATAGTAAGGCTAGGCAAGACTAAGCTATCTTGCAGTAAATTACCAGTCCTCTTTCCATATCCCAAGATATACCCAGGTACGTCTCTATACCAGGCAAACATTTTATTTTTCGATTAACGCAGTGCATCATTAGAGCAATATGCGTAAGTGATTTCTTTGGGGGTGTCTCGAAGCCAATACTAATTTCTTCTCCAGGTACATGTGTGATCTTAAAAGTAAACATTCCCTTGCTACTTACTGGAAATTGACAATGCTCTGACCGTACTTTTTTAGAAACTCTCGATGCTGGCGGTCACTGTGTACTAGAGATGCCCTCAGGCACCGGGAAAACAGTGTCTCTTCTTTCGCTCATTGTAGCCTATCAGCAATTCATGCCTGAGAAGCGAAAGCTCATCTACTGCTCCCGTGCGTTCAATTCAGCCTCGCAATGCCCCGATGACACCATTCCCATACAGATCTTCGGTGCTTTCATATAATATATGGCCTGGACAACTAGCTTACTTCTCATCTTCTTAAGGTACCATGTCGGAGATTGAGAAGGCTTTGGTAGAGCTAAAAGCCCTGATGAAGTATCGCGCCGAACAACTTGGCCACGAGGAAGACTTCCGTGGTTTGGGCTTGACGAGTCGCAAGAATCTTTGTCTTCATCCATCTGTTAAACGAGAAAAAAGTGGCTCGGTAGTCGATGCTCGCTGCAGAAGTCTCACCGCTGGCTTTGTGAAGGAGAAGAAGGAGCGAGGTGAAAACGTGGACCTCTGCGTGTATCACGATGTCTGAGAAAACTAAGCTCCATCCTATTTCATTTGATGATGTGCTAACCAAGAAAACTAGAACCTCGATCTTCTAGAGCCACATAATGTGATACCTAATGGTGTTTGGACGTTTGATGGTATCCTCCGCTATGGAGAAGAACATAAGCAGTGCCCATATTTCACTGCACGACGGATGGTGAGTTGACTGGGAAAGATGCATAAGCACGCTAACTGGAATCAATAGATGCAATATTGTAACGTCGTTATATTCTCTTACCATTATCTTCTGGACCCAAAAATTGCGGAAAGAGTATCAAGAGATTTCTCGAAAGATTGTATTGTGGTCTTCGATGAAGCGCACAATATTGACAACGTTTGCATCGAAGCCCTGAGTACAGATATCACAGAAGACTCGCTTCGCAGAGCGACAAGAGGAGCACAAAATCTAGAACAGAAAATCACTGAAATGCGGGATACGGATCAGGAGCAGCTTCAAAACGAATACCAGAAACTGGTTCAGGGTCTTCGAGAAACAGAGGAAGCTCGGCAAGAAGATGCATTCATGGCGAATCCAGGTAGTCTCTTCTTCATTGACATGCCATGCGAGTTGTCACGGGCTAACAGATACTAGCTTTGCCAGAGGATCTTCTGAAAGAGGCAATCCCAGGAAATATTAGAAGAGCGGAGCATTTTATTACATTTCTCAAGAGATTCATTGAATATCTTAAGGCAAGTACCTATTCGAAAATGATCGGCCAGTATGCACTAACATGAATAACAAAGACGAGAATGAAGGTGCGCCAGGTGATATCTGAAACACCTCCTTCATTCCTCGCCCACCTTAAGGAACACACATTCATAGAGAAAAAACCGCTCAGGTTTTGTGCTGAGCGGTTAACGTCTCTCGTTCGAACGCTAGAACTCACCAACATCGAAGACTACCAGCCTTTACAAGAGGTCGCCACCTTTGCCACCTTGGTAGCGACCTACGAGAGAGGATTCCTTCTTATTCTCGAGCCCTACGAGTCTGACACTGCCGAAGTTCCTAATCCTATCCTACACTTCACGTGTCTTGATGCTGCAATTGCAATTCGGCCCGTTTTCGAAAGGTTTTACTCTGTTATTATCACATCTGGTACGATTTCGCCTTTGGAGATGTATCCGAAAATGTTGGATTTTTCAACAGTAATTCAAGAGTCTTACAGCATGACACTGGCAAGACGATCATTCTTGCCCATGATTGTGACGCGTGGGAGTGATCAGGCCTCCATCTCAACCAGCTTCCAAGTTCGCAACGAACCAAGCGTGGTGCGGAACTATGGAACTCTATTAATAGAATTTGCCAAAATCACACCGGATGGGCTTGTCGTCTTTTTCCCATCTTACTTGTATATGGAGTCCATCATCAGCATGTGGCAAGGCATGGGCATTCTTGATGAGGTCTGGAAGTACAAACTCATTCTAGTCGAGACCCCAGATGCTCAGGAAACATCCCTTGCTCTTGAAACATACCGCACAGCATGTTGTAATGGCAGAGGGGCCATTTTGTTGTGCGTGGCACGGGGCAAGGTTTCCGAAGGCATTGATTTCGATCATCAGTATGGACGCACCGTACTTTGCATTGGAGTTCCGTTTCAATACACAGAATCACGAATTCTGAAGGCAAGACTGGAGTTTTTGCGCGAGACGTACCGCATCAAAGAAAATGATTTTTTGTCTTTTGATGCAATGCGGCACGCTGCACAGTGCCTCGGGCGTGTATTGCGTGGGAAAGATGATTATGGCATTATGGTCCTTGCTGATCGCAGATTCCAGAAGAAGAGAACTCAGTTGCCCAAATGGATTAACCAGGGACTTCTCGACGTTGACACAAATCTTAGCACTGACATGGCAGTGAGCAGTGCTAGGCGATTCCTTAGAACCATGGCACAGCCTTTCCATGCGAAGGATCAAGAGGGTATCAGCACATGGGGTTATATGGACCTGCTGAATCATAAGGAGAAGATAGACTTGGAGAGAATTCGTGAATTGGAAGAAACAACGGATAATCCTGTAGGACAGGCCGTTCCTGTGGTTGACGATTATGACTACGATGAAGTGCTGGACCAAGAGATGATGGAGTTGGATGATTTTTAGCAAAGGAATAGGCTGTATTATGCACATCGACCGACATCATCTGACGAGCGTGTGACTCCGGACATTATACAGGAGTTCATCTTCTAGTCCCAAACAGTCAGTCACCTTGCTCAAATTCTTGCTCAGATTCACATAATCGAATAAACTAAAAAGAAAATACTACCTTTGAAATGCTTTATGTCTCCAGGGAGAATCGTTTCGTAGCTTTAACAGCTCTCATGGCTGGTAGTGAGTATGCTCGACCTGGCTGTCGCGCAATTTCTACACATAACATGCGGATAAAGTCCTGATTGATCCAATAACTGGTATGGGCACTGAGCATGTTCAGATACTGGATTTCCAGTGGGCCGCCTCCAGATTTCAGAAACCAATCAATCTGTCCATTGTCGTTGAGGAGGAACGCTCTTTTTTCGGCAATCTCCTCACGGGTGAAGTCGTGAACCTCTAACTCCAGTTGGGATGGGAGGCGTAGGCTCGGGGGACGTTCCGGTTCCATGGTTAGAGCATCAGGTGATGGAGATAATCCTGGTACTATTTGTCGCACAGCGTCTCCCATTGACTTGAACATAGACACTGACGTGCTTGGGACAAAGGCTGTTTTGAGCACTGCCGCATAAGCAGGGTCCACTGTTCCATTCAACAGGTATGCGATCGGATCTTCCTTCGCCAGGACATTGTAGATGTTATCCACCGCCAAGCAGCCAAATCTGCCTGCATCGCGTACTATGTCCTTGTCTATTACATCCCTCGCATCGGCACCTGGCTTGCGTCGTCCCCGCCGCGGTGTCAGAGCACCCTGCTCCAGCAGTAAGAAAAAGCCAGCTGGGCTGCCCAGCAGGAATAGGTTAGTGGTGTCAAATTCAAAAAATCGGCTTTCCGGTTCAGGTTGGCTGAGATCCATGCTTGGTACTTTAGTGGGCTGGCGTGAAAGGATGTCCACTGCCATCACACTACCCAAGGAATGCGCAATGAGGTGAACTCTCCCCTCGGATGAAAATCCATGGTTGTTCTGGCACCACAGTCGATACACTCTGTTCGCTTCCGAAATAAGAGCCTTGATCATCTTGCTCTTGTGGTGCGACATGTAAAAAGGAATATCGAACATGACATCAGATATCATGCTCCGAATGGCTGGGATCGTATTTGGCTCGATGTCTTTCAAACCGAACGACTCTTGTCGCGGCTCTGTGAGACCTTCTCCTTCAGCAGCAGTGACTTCTTCGAAAGAAAGTCCCATTCTCCAGTTCAGTGGCAATATCATAACACCATTTTGGCCCTGGCGTGAAACTCTCTGAACAGCTGGGTTGCTCATCTCAACATTGACAGCGCGCCGGAAGCCATTGATTGCATGTGTGAAATGATAGCTCTCTACCCTTTCAGCAATCTTCTGACCAATCCCGTGTGCAACCAAAATAAGATCGGTGACCTGTCCACTATCTGTGTTTGCTTGGCATCCGTCACAGCTCTCAGACTGAAGAGGATCTCGCGTCGAATCAATCGAAGACGGTTCCCTAGATGCCGTTTCTTTGGCGCCGTGCTTCTGACCATTGCGTCGGTCCCAGGCACACCGATCAAACCCTCGAACTACGGGAAGCCCTACAGTAAGTCCTTTGACGATCTTTGACGTAGGCCTTCTGCCATAGTATGCCGATGGCTTTAGTGTTGGTTTTAAAAGAAAAGCCTCTCGTTCATCCTTATAAATGACGTGGTAATTAGTGAACGCTCGATTAGTCCGCTCTGAAGTGGGCGGCAACCCTATATCCTTGGAAAGGAGCGTGCCTTGTGTTGCCGCATCGCCCCGGAAACACCGTGCAGCGCAAAAGGATCCGATGAAATCTTGGGCTCTGGGTCAGAGGAGGGCCAAGTATGGAAGTGCTTGGAATCTTGGGGCCATAGACAATGAGAGATTTTTTCCTCCCCGGCAGGGCCTATCTCAATAGCGCACCTAAGTTCATCCCCCCAAGTCTCCGTCCAAGGTTGTAGTTCCTGGTATCCAGCTTCCAACTGATTAGCGACAGGTGGGGCGACGGGCATCATTGTATCTCTGACATAGGGTTAGCACAAGCATAACATCATCGTCAAGTGTACGGAGTAGCATTGTACCTATAAAACCATGTTGCCCTCATTACTACGGCAACATCGTTGACTGGCGACCAGTATATCGGTTTCATATGAAGCATTGGAAGTGACACTTTGTGCAATCTAGAGATGCCGACAACAGTATCTATAATTGTTTCGTCGTCGTCTTTAACATTTTCCAGCGCACAGGCGACATGTGCTTCCGATCTAGATGCGTCGTGCGAACACCCGGGGCCACGGTCTTTGTTATTTTGCATGGGCCTGCTAAGTTTTGTTTCATCTTGCAGTGGTGATGTCGAGCTAGTGACCGCATGCTCGACGCGAACAAATGGTTTCCCGGAAATGCCGACGCCGGTAGGTGGTAAACGTGCCGATCTGGGCACAATTGACGAGCTCCGAGGCTCGCTCGATCCAACCGTAGCCGTCGATGATGATCGGGATCTTATGTTGTCATCATCGAGGTCCTTCACGCCGATGTGAACGATACTTGAAGGAAATACGTCTACATGTTCTCTTTGGTTTCCTGTTGTTCGGGATGAGCTTGTATGATGATATTTAACAGTCTGGTCTGAGTCTGAAATAGAGCTTTCTCTATTCCTCATAGCCTGAAGAACGTTCTGTGTCAACGTTTCAACTGCGAGCTCCGGTCGATATTTTCTTGATAACGAACAGAACTCCTCCTGAAGCATTTCCCTTATATCTCGGTGCAGTGACGAGCAGCAGATTGGGAAAGTCGTGGCTGTTTTGGGAAGGCCTTCGCTCTCATAACCATGTACACCTCGCCCTCCACCATGTTGATCCAGGTGTCGTTGTGCCAGCTTTCCCACAAGCATTCGTATATGTTTCTGCCTCTGCTTGTTGTATTCGTCAGCAGTGGGGTTCTGGGACTGGGAGATCCTAGTCAGTAAATGCTGTTTGCGTGAATGGTCCAACGCCAGACCAGACCAGGCTTTCTCTAATGTGTTATTATCGCCACGTCCGAATGGTCGAAATTGTTGCTTTGGAGGTTTGCTGTCGGGGCTGCCAGTATGACGTGAAGCAGAGAGCGGCTCGTCGATTGGGATCAAAGACGAATAAAAGAATTGGGAAACAACAGAAGGCATTCCATTATCATTCGGGGCTCGTTGTAGGGGAGCAAGGCGGCACTTATGGCCATAGTTGTGCGATGTTGACGCCATCGATGGTGATGTAGAGGGCAGACACGTACGGTACTACAACGAGCCTGGGCTCATAATTGTTCGGACATTAGCCAGGCAGTGGAACGAGAAATAATCTGGCTTCTCAGACAAACTAATGGTTACAATGCTTATCAGAATTAGGTAAAAAAATCCGGCCTAGTCATTGATCGGGCTTTTTTTCTTTTTTTTGGGGGAGGTTTAGTCTTTGCGAGAGGTCTTTCTCTCAGATTGTCAACTGGCGCGTGCGACGTCACGGGCTCTCCAGTGCAGGGCGTACTGGCAGCGGGTGGTCAACCTATTATGATTACCAGGTGACCTGCGCGAAGAGTTCCAGTCACAATCCATTATCCAGTGTTTGGTCATATTCGAGATCAGAACAATCAAATGAGGGCCATAGATATAATTATTCATTTTATATATTTATTGGAATACGCGAAATAGCTATAGCTATTGGCCTAGGACTGGCTGCTATATGCTTTGCAAGATTAAGCCCCTACATTGAATACAAAGAATGCTTGTATCACTCCCGACAACTGTTCTACGACCGAAGAATATTTTGATTATCCGTTTCAGGCCTTGAGTTGGCAAGATAGACGTTTGACAACGACATCAAACCGGCGAGAACACAGCCAGGGTCGGCACTTTTACGACATAAAGCAAAACTGCTTTATAGGCTAAATGTGTAAACATGATAGTTTTCAGCTATGGAAAACTCTTCGCAAGGGACCAAAAATTGTCCATTTTTGCTCGAGCAAGTATGTCTCTCGCTTCAGAATCAGTCTCGCACACCTTAGTGCTCCACTTTCGAAATGCCCTTGCCTTTTGCTCTCCTTCGAATATCAGTGTGCAATGATTTAGTGACATGTCTTTGAGTACGCCGTCTGAATTCTCTGCTTGGAGCCATTCCTTTTCTGGCGCGTTGTCATCTTCTCGCCTTCGTGATAGGGAGTTCTCTGTCCAATCGATGCGACTCAGCATTAATTTTTTGTACTTGCCTATGCTCCAGGCGCCACCCTCGACAATTACTAAATTGAATTTTGGGTGCATAATACAGGTTCCTGACAAAGCCATTTGAGCAGCGTTGACTCCAATTTTGTAACGATGCTGGCCATTTGCCAAACTTGCAATCTTAAAGGCTAGGATATGTATTCCCCTGTCCGCATCTTTCTGCTGATTCTTGGCCAATTTTTCGGTTTTCTGCTCATTCGATAGCTTCCGTGCCTCGTTGGAATCAATGTGTCTCTGGTATCTTTCTGCAATTTCACGATTGACCCTTGCTTCCACAGCAGTCGGATCTTTTACAGCAACTAAAATATCTATTAGCAGGCCGTAAGTTGGGGTGAGGTACGAAAGAACTTGCCATCGCCTAAAACACGCATCAAATTTCCTTTCTTGACCTTTGGGGGAGGTGCTGGGACCAATCCCAATCGAATTTTAGCTTGCATCTCCTTTAATTCCGCCATCCTTCGTTGACGCCTTATCTTCGCCTGTTCCTTTGAAGTCAAAAACATTGCCTTTGCCTCGGGTATATGCCGATCTTGTGGTGGTGCTAGGGCAACAGGATGCTGAATATACTCGGTAACAATGGTCTCAGGACCATGAATCTTCAACTTCCTTGTGTTTTCGATCTCTGCATAGTTTGCTCCGTCCACCAATCCTTCATCCCACCATTCGATATCCGGCGGTGGGTCAATGACGAAGTTCTTCTCGACATCCAAATCTTCGTTTATACCAGCCTTTCTCGTTTGCTCCGCTATGCGTTTTTCATAGTCTCGAGTGCAGCTTGTCGACGGAGAGCATTCGCCTGCTGGATATATTTGCCCTTCTGATTGAACACCAAACGTCTTGGTTCTCGTTGCCTGCTCCCAATGCTTTGGACGGACATGTTTTCGTCGACGTAAGGATTGTTCAATCCAAGTCTCTCTCTCGGGAACTCGGGAACTCGAGCATTTGTTGCCACCGAGACGCGGGACGTTTGAGGTGCACGTTGGTGAGCGACGGGTTGAGAAGTTTCAGAATATTTCTCTCCGTATTTTGAGGAAGAATTCTTTGATGTCAATTCCTCAGTCGCAAAGTTGGTATATCCCTTCGCCTTGCTTGCACCTGTAGCTGCGGCCACCCGCGCTTTGAGTGCTGCCAGTCGGTCCGAGCCTGACTCTGGTTTCTGTACGCGCGTTGAAGCATCCCGGCGCGGTGCGATTGGTGACTTGTGAGTATCCATGTGGCGAATGACCGTTCCAGCGGGTTCAAAATATTGTCACAATAAGGAGACAATCGTCCGTAAATTGGCCAGATGAAAGCTCTGACGATGTTGTTTGTCACAATTGCTGTTGCACCTTGACTGATGGTGTATTCGTGGTCGCAAGTTAGTGCATGTTGCGGGAACCTCTGATGCAGACCCACCTTGCGCTAGAAGGATTCTGCCAATGCGGACCGCAAAATTGAACGCATACGCCGCTAGTCCTAATCGGAAACGATCGTCCACCCACTTGTTTTTGGTGTGGCCCGCGTCCATTATTAATCTTCATAGCCACAGCGATAGTTAATATTGCCACATCTCACCGCCTATTATAATGCAGTCCTCAATGTAGCCAAACCAGCGCATAGTCTCTTAACATTACATATTATAACACTTAAAAAACACAGAAAACGCACTTATTGTATGCATTGTAATTAAGTCTTAACATAGCTGCGAAGATTAATAGGGAGTAGACGCGATATACACTAAGAACGAGTGGGTGGACTGTCGTTCCCGATTAGGACTAGCGGTCTATGCGTGTTCAATTTTTGACGTATGCGTGTTTAGAGGCCCTATAACCTTTCGCAATTCTCAATGTAGCACATGGTTTCTTAATCCTCTTTACTAACTTGATTTGCCGCTCCTTCCATCCGGCGGCATTAGGGACGTACTGATATCACACAGCCGATTTCTTCACATAGGAAAACGTATTGATTATTCTACTCACTGTATTGATTTTTATATATTTTTTGGGCGCATTGTGGCCAATGCATCTGATTTTCAACAGACATCATTGCTGGCAATACCCAGCCAGTACAACAATTAACATACAAGTTAAAAAGTCCACAGAAATAGATTCAACCTCTACTCACTGTATTACTTTACCCGACCTAAACATGGGAAGGAATGAGAGTGGTGTGCCCTATATCTACACAAAAAACTGACATATACTGAACCTGTCACAAGTCATACCTTTCTAGCGCAGCAGGCTGTTATCAATGGTATGGATAAATGGCCAGAAGCATTTGCAATCCATGGTGATAATGGCCAAATTGTTAGCTTGCGAAACAAGCCAGTCGATGACCGCATCTCGCTCGCAAATCAACTCATTACCCCAACAAATAGCAGTACTGCCAGGACTTGATACTAGAAGGTACGCATACACCTAACTATTGGCGTCTTGGTACTGATGAGTTGACAACTCACACTTCATAAGCCTTCCATCATGAGCAACAGGGTTCAGATGTTGCCTGACGAGAAGACTATATGCATGTTTCATGCGAACTGTAATAGTTGTGACGCAGACTTTGACAGGGACGAGATAAACACGCATATTCCTTGAGATATAGTAGCTTAAGCAGAGGCTTTGTAATTGCTAACACTAATTATTAGTACCTCTATGGGACTACAGGTAAATTTTTTGCGTGGTCTTATCTATTAATTTTTGGGTTTTTTTTCTGGGGTTTGTTTATCCACAAGTGATGCTAGCTATACCGGCCAGGTGAACATTGACTATTTTACAAGAGTGGTCTTGTCCAACCTGGTGGCCTTGTACAATCGAGACACATGCTTTACCAGAGGCAATCAACTTCAACTTGTCAACAGCGCATTGCGATCTGAGAGCGGCCATAGTTGAGGTGTAAGAATACTGCTTTTGCCGGCAGCCATTATTAAGCATGTGCCAAGGTGGACTAGAAAGCAGGTGATAACAACAATTCTAAAGAATATACCGCTAGTGAAATGCGGTCGTCTAGCAATGGAAGAGAATGCTCAAATTAGAGCTAAGTAGTAGGGCACGAAATCAGAGGACTGGAAAGTCCTTATTTAGGACGCCGAATTTATTACAGGTATCCTGTACAAGTCACATATTGGCCTAACTCTGGAGGCCTCATCCATTGTTGCACGGGGGGTATAAAGGGGGTGAGTAGATGTCTCAACAAAGCGTGTTAGTGCGGCATGGACGATCCGAGATTGACTGCAAATGAAGGGGTTTCCAGAAAGGCTGCATTACGCTCTGCAGAATATGTTAGTCGGAAGCAGATTAATTAAATGATATTTCAAATAAAGCATATTTTCTCGCGTGAGCAGTGCCCGCTTGACGTCGTCGACTCTGCCTGCCTTCATCTTCCTCCCAGCTGTGGATTATTGTCTACATCACTATATAGTCTGACGAGGTTCAGCCAGTGTAGCGATCAGTAGTCTCGGGGCTTACTTCTACTGCCGATTATTTTCCAATCCTTGTATCGCTTGCGTGCATCCGGCTGGGGGAACGCCAAGCGTCATCGCTCGTCTCGAATTTGAAATGGAATAATAGATGCAGTGCGTGAGTATGTAAACGCGTAGCAACGGATTATTAAATGCGTTACAGTATTCGCAGAGTTCTCGTGGATCACACCCGCGGGGAAACCAAACTCGTTTAATTAAAACTTCGCGTATTTGTATCACGATTATTGGGCAGATCATCTTTCCCTGTGTCCAGGATGCCGTGTCATTCGGGCAACCACAAGCAGCATAAATATTATCGCAAGTTCAAGTGTTAACAGGCTGGCTCTCTTGAGAACCACCGATGAAGGCTTCGCATCCAGTGTGTTGGGTCTGCCATGCGTATTTTGCACAAGCTTGGAGAATGGAACACAATTCGCCCTGTCGGCCTCCCGCAACAAAGCCTTGGAGCCTTTCTGTACTCCGTAGAGGGCATTTCATATATGCCTGGCTAGCAGGATTGTTCAAAGTAGCTCAAGATATAATGGGTAGCGTACTTGTTGTAACTTCTTTCTTCGTGTGTCAGTTCCATCGCGGTGCAGTCAGAGTTAGATTGCTTTTTAATACATGAACATCCAACCCAGGTCTAGCACGCACAAGCGCTACCTGTCAAGTTTATCGCGTTGAGCAACCAATTCAAGTTGACTATTGTCAATGCGCGTGTTGGTATTTAATATAGTTCGTCCTAGTTCGTCTACTTTTACACATTAGGTATCATACCCCGACCCCTTTTTCCTTGGAGTAACAGTGCTACTTGGTACCGGGTGCGCGCCATACGCGTTTAACGTGTGTCTGACGCGTATGAGCGCGGTGGTGAGTTTGCATTGGACGAGTTTACGTTGTCTCGCATTATTGTCGGTTGTCTTCGTTTATTCAAATTTTCTGTGCAAGATGATGGTTGAACGCGTGACCAAATTTGATCTGTTGTGATTGCAGCTTTCTCAAGCTGCGCTGAATTGGCATAATATACATTCCCGGCTGTAGCAAAGCAATTCTCATTTATAACGCCGTGATTTAGTCCCCCAAACTATGATTTCCATCGTATCAAAGCAAAGTCATAATACCTCCCTATTGTGCCCCCAGCTTCCATATCCGGCCATTAGTTGCGCTCTCCTCGGAGGCGGCGGGCGAGCTGGATGTCCTTGGACTGGATAGTAACACGCTTTGCGTGGATGGCACAGAGGTTGGTGTCTTCGAAAAGAGACACGAGGTAGGACTCGACTGATTCCTGGAGGGCGCCGATGGCTGAGGACTGGAAACGGAGATCACTCTTGAAGTCCTGTGCAATCTCACGGACCTATTGTGTGTTAGAACCGTCCCGAATATTGGTTATCGTTGTGTACACTTACCAGGCGCTGGAAGGGAAGCTTTCGGATCAGGAGCTCAGTGGACTTCTGGTATCGTCTGATCTCACGGAGAGCGACAGTACCAGGCTTGTAACGGTGAGGCTTCTTGACACCACCGGTAGATGGTGCGCTCTTGCGAGCGGCTTTGGAAGCAAGCTGTTTGCGGGGGCCTTGCCACCAGTGGACTTGCGGGCGGTCTGCTTGGTGCGAGCCATTTTGGTAGTTGAAGGATTGATGAGTGGGGTGTGAAGGTTGATGTGGGTGTGTGATGCAGGAAAAAGAGTTGGGAGAGGGAGAAGGCGGGGGAGTGCTTTAATACCTGTGGCTCTGTCGCGTCAGGGCAGGCGGCTGATCTGGCAATCAGCACGTTGGGTGGGGCCGTACGCGAACCCTTGCATGGAATTCTGTTAGCGTATAGCCTTACAAAAAAAACACCAGATGGCATTAAAATGGAAAATAACACCATCATTAGTGTGAGTGGCCACACTCGACAGTGCAGTGCGAGTAATCCCATCCTTTCTCCACTACCTACCGAATGCGGAATAATCGCCTCTCCCTTCACGTCACATACGAAGTTTGAAACAATATCATCTCCGCGTCTACGTGTATGCTGTTGTTGCAAATGCCTGGAACTGTACGGATTAAAGGTTGTCGCTTCGTTTTACTAAGTACCTATGTAGGTAGTAAGGTGACAGCTTGGCTACGGGGTGCATACGTAGTACCAGCACCTAGAGACTTGACGACACGTCATACGATTATTGACAAGGCGTCCTCATGATTCCTGCATTATTAGAACCATGTTCTTTATATAGAAGTACTGTACTTGGCTTGCGCACCGGTTACTTCACGGTAACCACGCAGCGTACCTTAAAAGATACCCTATACCCTACATGTCTATCGATGTCCGATCACTATGGTATGGTATCTACAGTTGCAGTATTTATTTGGTCGAGTGTTGTATATCATTTCCAGTGCATGGCCGAGTTTAAATTCGTTCTTTGTTGGCACTCGATATATTGCGCGACAGTTCATATTGTTATATTGTTACGTTCAGTCTCGCTCGACTTGCAGAGCTGGGTAGGGTGCATGACGATCTTCACAAGACATTATTGTGGACGTTATCTGGCACACACCAAAAGCAGAACACAGCGGAAGCAACAAATCAATAGTAGCTTGCCTAGTACCCCTGGTGAAAAAAGGCATCGTCTCACAGGCATAAGATGACAAACTCAGGATAAACGACCAGAGCAACGAAGAACGTTAGATCATGACGCGAAGGATTCACCTAACGGAAGAGCGACATTATTAGAACAAACAATATTCTAAATGACATTCAAAAATACCAGTCGATTATACATAGACATTCTATTCATACAAAACAGGGATTTAGCATCTGTCCTATTTCTGCCAGGTCCATAATCAAGAACAACAGTGATACTCCCATATTGAGTATAACATCGATAGAAGCATAGCCTGACATGATCGCGAGTCCAGTCTACAAAAGGTCAGGTTAACTAAGACAATAGTCTGATTACGAGTGTGCGGAGTAACGACGGGCTACTCTCGCTCTGTTACGAAAGTGTGGCAGGCAAATGGATGATGGAACAAACCGTACACGATAATGCGGCCATTTACCTGATTGGGCCAACCTGGCGGCGTTTTGATCCACATAAGCGGTCATATATTTTTGTTGCATTATGATTCGTCGGCGAATTTTGATTTATTGGTCTTGAACACCCCTGCGCAGTAAAACCCACATTGAGGATGCGTCGCGTCTTCGTGTCCTACTAAAGCTCCATTCGGGCATTCGTCCTACCTTCTTCGCTCAACTGATCTGTGGTCTGGCCCACTTGTACTTAAGCTCAACTACTGCCACACTCTGCAGACCTTCTGACCTCCAACCGCTCAACTGGGACTTCACACTGTCGTCGACTTACTACACCACTTCCCACACATTTCCTCACTTTATTCTACATACAACATGACTGGACGTAAGTTCAATAATGCATATCTATCACATCGTAAGTTACTAACACTGCCCAGGTGGCAAGGGCGGCAAAGGCCTCGGCAAGGGCGGCGCTAAGCGTCACCGCAAGATTCTTCGTGACAACATTCAGGGCATCACCAAGCCCGCTATTCGCCGTCTCGCTCGCCGTGGCGGTGTCAAGCGTATCTCTGCCATGATTTACGAAGAGACTCGCACTGTCTTAAAGACTTTCCTTGAAGGCGTCATCCGTGATGCTGTCACATACACAGAACACGCTAAACGAAAGACCGTCACGTCTCTCGACGTTGTGTACGCGCTAAAGCGACAAGGCCGTACCCTATATGGTTTCGGCGGCTAAGGGATGCCATGGGACACATGTTACGATATTGTCATTTTTGTTTTGTTTTCAACCCCAATGTCGTAAACCCGACATGTCACGGCGTGGGGCTACACGGTGTTTTATAACGGATTCTGGAATTGATTTCAATGGGTGTTCTGTATCATTTAAGGGAAATGGCGGCTTAAAGTCGAGGTTAATTGAAACTGCCAATATGGCGCTCATCCATGCGTGTTCGCGTTTCCACCGTCGTGTGATATATGTTATCATACCAACGATGTTGTGTTCGCGCTTCTCGATAATTGATTGACTGTGACATGAATATCAGATAGGCCTGCGGTAATGCCGGCAGCCACCCATTGTCGTTTGGTTGGGGAGATGGTAATGGCTGCTATGTGTTTGCCGATGTAGTGTCAGCGCTCTCTCTGCCTTTTGTATCAGTGAAGAGGGTGAGGATCAGGCACGACCTTTTTCGTCCTGCAATAATGTCTACGACGCTGCACCCTTCTCGTTGAGCTGAGAACGTCAAAGTGCTGTTATCATGCAACGAAGACGAAGCTATCTCTCATTGCGCCCTCACCTACCTGTAATGCTTACGCTGGACGCTGGAAGAAGGTTGGAGATTAACAATTTGCAATCCAGCGCGCAAGAAGCTGCACGATTCTATACGGGCAGCACTAAGCTGCGATTTTCAAGTATGGGATATTGCACTGACAGGGCGAGTTGTGGAAGGCACAAATTGGTTAGAAAACGACCGTATGATCTAGGATTTCGCCTCTAATAGCTAAATGGGGTTGTGCAACAAGAGATGGCGTCATTTGTGTCGTGTAGAACACTTCCGCAAGTTCAACATTGCGCGAGTCTGTGTTCACAAATTGTATTATTTTCCCACCGCATGCCGAGTAACTTGGCACCATCACTGCAATTAATGATTTGAGCGCGTTGGGTGCGACAGTACACTCAAAATTGTGGCAAAATGCCACAGAGGTGCAATGAATGAGGGGACGCTCTGCTTCTGCTGAGAGCAAATATCGAGACTGAATACTTGTCTGTCGTGCAGCAAACTGAAATAGGCAGAGAACGTCAAGTTCGATCTTATGTTGATGCGCAGGGTGTGCCGGGCTGAGAACCCAGGGCATGGTCGAGGCCTAATGAGTGTCAGTCGCTGGGTTCAGCAAAGAATCGGTGCGAGCCGGCCAACGAATACTAAGGCAAAAAAAACATCATATGTCTCGGCCAAGCCGAAGCTCACGGCAGCCCTCAGCGATTGCTGCATTGGCACCCATTGCGACGGCCAGCCAAACAGGATTAAATGATGGAATATGATAGTCAAAAGACCAAAGGGTTCAATTTGTCTTTTTATTTCATCAACAGGGTCATATTAAAAATTAAGCACATGCCGCCGGACCTGACAGACGGTTCCGTATGACATACTTCAACCCCTGACCAGTTGGCCTAGACCGACAGCTTTTACTGCAGTTTATGTATCGTAATAATGTACGGAAACCATTCAGGCGGTGGTTCATGGGGTAGAAAATTTGCTAAATGGATGGATGCCGTCGCAAGATTGAACTTTCGTCTTCTGAGTCAGGGTCATGTGATTACTCAAGAAAAGGTTGTGGTGGAAGCAGCTGGAAATTGTAGCTGAGTCAAGCTTGGCGTTGAAATTTCTACATAACAAGGACTTTAATACTTGCACCTCGCCACATTGGGAGAACCATTTCTGGTGCAATAGGGTAAGCGCAGTAGCCCTTTTTGATGCTCGGACGGCACAATTGCTGCACTCCCAATTCTTCACGAAGGAATCGACAATTTTAGACAAAGGTTTTCGCTCGTCGCATTACTCAAGTCAGCAGCAAACCGGTCCTTGTCTGCTTGTCTGATGATGACAATGGTAGTATATGTATGGATTACTTTTTAGAAGCTAGCGTAGCAAATAAACCTTCTGTCTTGCCGCCTTGGTTGGCAGGCAGTGCAAGAAATTTGATGAGCGTAATTATGTAATCCCGGGCGACTCTGCCCTTTCCGTCCCTGCGCGGGCTCCCTCACTCCCGTACGCCAGAGGTGTCCAGCCCATGACGTTTAGCGTCCCTGCAACGTCAACTGGCGTGCTGGGGAGATGGGTCTCTCAGCGTCTAGTCACTCTTTCCGTCGGCACGTACTCCACACACCCACATCCTAGAACAGGTCATACCCTGGTCAATGACCTTCTGTGACGTTCCCGCGAAGTCGGTTCTGCCGGGCAGAGCCAGCCTATAAAGTCGCTGTCATATCCAAACTTTGCCACCCGGTTAGAATCATGTACATCATCGGTCTCTTCCTTATCGCCATCGTGGTAAAATAATGCTACCGCTGTCTTGCGTCTATACTAAACGTTTTTCACCACAAAAGAACACCCGACAAGACTGCTACAACTCATATCAGCCTGCGACTCCCTGTCAAGAAGGAGATTTCCCCGCCACCTTATTCCCCCTCACAGATACTTCTGACAAGTTGCAGATTTTGTCAACCGAATTAGAAGCACAGCAAAATCAAGCGGACAGCCCGTCGAACCTTATGCAGTCAGATACTTGGGGCAGTCTAGCCCATATCACGCCGAAGCGTGGTCATACGTCGCATCAGAGAGAGTCGTCCTTATCATCTCTTGGATCAACTGGGCCAGCCTCTCCTTACACACAAAACACGTCCTACCCACATGTCGCCCTCGCAGACTCAGGTTTCGAGGGTGCTGCCGAGATGCAATCCCCAGACAGCAACTATCCAGGCTCGTACTATCAACTTGCCAAATCGGTGGGCTCGGTATCACACGCACCATTTCATAATACGGATGGATCGATACCAGATATCAGCTACCAAATCGCTGTTCCAAGTCCAGACAAGAAGGCTCGCTTAGATAAGGGACTTCTTCTGGCCTCAGAGCTCTCTAGAAGCTGCACGAAGTCACATCCAGCGTCTGCGGCTAGCCCTACAAGAGATGACTCGCCTGCCACAGCTGTAGTTGGTGACTTGGAACGATCCAATCGTCGAAAAAACGGTATGAAGCAGACATTCTTCATGCCATCAGAACTAGCTAACAAAGCATACAAATTCATAGGCTATAACCACATTCCAAAACTCGATCGAACCATGACTGATGTTTATGGCGACGAGTTGTACAACCCAAACTTCGCTATTACTTCCACGTCCTCTCCACAGGCTCATTCTGTCACCTCTGTAGGTAGTGATGTCTTCAGTCAGCGTATCAATGCCGCAAATCATCAACATTTAAGCGCGGCTCAGTCTCCTGGCTCTACAGGGTCTCGAGCTAGATCGCCATTTCGGACCAGTTCGCCTTTCTCAACTTCACCCGCTCGGGGGTTCGCTGCACCTCACCTTTCTTCTACCAAACAGTGGTGTGAACAGAATCATAACAATCACGGGCAAATATCCCATCTAGAAAGTGCTGCCGAACCCGAAACTCCCAAGACCATCTCACCGAAAGATGCGGTTTTGGAGTTCAATGAAGCCGAGACCGATTGGGTGCTTCCCTGTTCCCGCAGGACTCAACAGCCCCTGAGATCGACTCTTTGTCCAAGACAATGAACTCACAACGACCAGAAGGAACATACATCCGATCCAACACCGCAGACGTGCAGTCTCATGGTTTCAGTTATTTGCCGTCTCAGTTGCCAACAGGGATCCAAGTGCCACAACAATACCCATTCATAGCCCATCCAACAGCCGGTCACGACTCTCCACCGACACTGAGCTCGTCCGGAGCAAGCTCGGTAACGTCCGGAGGTAACACACCGACAGGCTGTCGTAGACCTACCAACATAGGAGCTGATAGCGGAACATACACCTGCACCTACCATGGATGCACCCTCAGATTTGAAACACCGACATTACTTCAGAAACACAAACGAGAGGGTCATAGACAAACACAAACTTTGGTCGCAACGCGGGTGCAAGACTCGGGTATGTCATCGAATGTGCTTAATACACAAACTGGGCCTCACCGGTGTGATCGGATCAATCCCAGTACCGGGAAGTCCTGCAACACGATATTTTCGCGACCCTACGACCTCACAAGGCATGAACATACTATTCACAACGCTCGCAAACAGAAAGTTCGATGCAACCTCTGCACGGAAGATAAGACTTTCAGCCGAGCCGACGCATTGACGAGGCATTACCGCGTCTGCCATCCAGATATGGAACTACCAGGCAAACCTCGTCGCAGGGTAGGGGTATGACAGGGTTACGAACAATTTGATCAAACTTCACATAAATCTACTCAATAGTCTGCACCACAACCAAGCGAAGGGTGGGAACAGGTTGTTCACACAATTGATTCCAGGTCGTCTTCCACACCTGGAACACATTACGACATCGCCGGAGAAGAACCTGTGCAATGACGTGCGACGCCCCGATTTAGGATGCTTTGTGTGGAACACACAGATCGGTCACTCGAAAATCAATAGTATTGGTCAACAGCTGCCCAAATGCGGAGTATCAGGGTCTTTGGCTGACGCTGCAGGGTCCTTCTGATATCCACTACTGACGTCACTGCACTCTGTCTCCACCATAATACACTCGCCATCACCCTGCGCCCTTGTCCTTTGGCGCATGCAAGGTGTGGATGAGTCGTCGATTTAAAGAAATGAGTCTGTCGCCAAAGCGTTGGACTGAGGAAAATTGCCGCTCAGGCTTTTATGACGGCTGGTGATCTTGCTTCGCATTATAACGTAGTCCACACGTCAAGCTGGAACCGAATATTGGAGTCATTCCATGTGCTCCTCATATATTCATCATATATCGATCATGGATGGTTCGGTCTTGATGTATTTGCAATTTTGTCTCAGCGTTGTTTTTATAGATCATCCACAGGAGAGTGACCTCACAGCGTTTCGGGTTGAAAATAGGCTGCCCGTAGAGAGGTTCGCTTATGAAAGATGTTTGCTTAAGCTTCCTTTAAACGAAGTATCACTACATGAAACAAATGTGCGTATAGGCTGCGAAAGAATTGGAAGGGGTTGATAGACAGCATAATATGAAGACTGACAGTTCCTTAGGCAATTTCTGGGACACACTCACACGATGCACACACTCGGAACAGAACCTCGATTTTGTACACTAGGATTTGAATCAA
Organism: Epichloe scottii; assembly: GCA_021950295.1. NCBI lineage: Eukaryota > Fungi > Ascomycota > Sordariomycetes > Hypocreales > Clavicipitaceae > Epichloe > Epichloe scottii. The sequence continues at coordinate 4,001,012 of CP083245.1, forward strand.
AACAAAACTTGGCTGCCGGGTAGGTGAGTGTTCGAAGCTGTGTGATCGATGAGTTAGTGGACGATCCAGTGGCATGTTTGTTAAAGCCTAATTTTCCACGCATGGATGGACAAACACATGATCTCGTGAGGAGATAACAGGAAACAATAGAGAGGTTGACGTTAACAAATTTGCGACTACTCCGGATGCTGTGCTGTGCTCTGCATGAGCACTGTAATATTTCTCACCCTACCTGAAATTAAAATAAACCATATCTCACATTGCTATATATTTGGCACCTTCTAAACAGAGCTCTGTTCAATCACAGCATCACGTGCCTGGTTATACAAGGGCTGGATACCGGTCCATGCCTTGAACTATATAGTCAATGTATTAGCAAACCAGCAGAGAACTGACGAACGAAGACACTGGAGCAATGAAGATTGTGTTCATACCTGGTACCAACCCTGCGATGCGAGAACCTCTAACCCAGGCACAACGATCCATTGCCCGGCTTGTTCGGCCATTGCCATGATTTGAGTATGTCGTGGTTTGTAAGCCATCTCTAACAGAACGCGCTTCTTGTTCATATATGGAGGTGCGGAAAGCATTGCTGATGCCACCCTCTGGACACCATTGTCAATTGGACGGTCAGCAGGAATCGTGCTGATAATGACACGAGGAGAGTGGGGCCAATCAGTAGCTGCGCCCCGATGCGATATAGGCTCGATGTTGTAGTCACCGGTGAACTCTGAGGCAAGGGCCTTGACTTTGTTCGCATCTCGCCCGATCACAAATATTGGGCTGAAACCCATGAAGTGTAAAGCGTAAATGGCCGCTCTGGTAGTGCCACCAGAGCCAACCACAGCAGCTGACTCATTGTCGGTTGTTAGGGCGACCCCTGCTTCTTTGAGAGTGTAAACCATGCCTCTCCAGTCTGTGTTGTCTCCCAGTAGACGACGGTTGGATCGTGAATTGTAATATTTTGAGAGGGTGATGGTGTTGACGGCTCCAATGGTTCGAGCTGCGGGCGTTAATTCGTCTAGTAGAGGCATAATTTCCTGCTTCAGAGGAATAGTGACAGAAGCGCCCCCAAAATTCTCGCTTAGTAATAGTGTAGCCAGATTCTCGGTGGTTGACGCTTCACAGAGATGATATTGATGAGGCAACCCAGCGTCCTGAAAGAGAGTGTTATGAAGTGCTGGGGACCTAGACTGCGAAATGGGACTCCCAAAGAGGTAGAAGTTTCGCTTCTCTATGTGGCCAATCAAGGCACGCCCTTGTCTTATTTCCGCCGCGGACATCTGTCCCGGTGCAGCTTTGAAGGGTAAGGTTGGATGGGACACTGGAGTTAGAAATCCATTAAGAATGCGGCTCAACTTGCCAATGCTGCCCATGTTAATGGCAATGATGGGTTTCTGTTGGGACACCATCATCTTCGATTTGAAGTTCGCCAGGTCAAAGTTATTCTCAGTGGTTTTTGCGTACCCCACGAGCTTTATTACATCACCGTATTGCAGTGCTCGGTTGTAGTGAGGGACCCAAGAAGCATTTCTCCAAGACAGTGACCCGGCTGTATCATGATGAGAGGCAATGACGAGAGTGTTCCTCCTGTTTTCCACTACTTCTTGCAGGGTATCGTCTGACGATGTGATTTCCACATCGAGATATTCTATTCCGAGCCTTAAGGCTAGGCGATAGAGCTCTTGGCGCTTTTCCACCTCCCCGTCTGGGAAGCGACCGCCTTGCGAGGCGGTTCGGACGGTGAAAATGATAGGCAGCTGTGAAGCAAATCGAAGAAGAGAGATCTGTTCCGTGACAGCTTTTGGAGACCAATCATCCAACAGATCGATGCGGACCTCAACGGCATCTGACCCAACAAGCGCGTTTTGGATCATCTTAATGTTCGTATGACTTATTGTAGGCATCGTTAGAGAAAGGAAAAAACTTTCATTCTTCTGTAAAATAGCTTCCAGGTTGCCGTTGCCACTAGTAATTGAGGTTACGAATCTTTGAAAATCCTCAGGAATATGGGTATGTTCAGTGTGAGCTGCAGAGTGAGGACTGTAGTACAGGTAATTGGAGCACGATTCGTACCAAGGTCGGCGGCGCTCATATACTTGACGAATTTGTGTCGTGTATGGTGGCCGAGTTGTGTCTCTCATGAGATATTCGATGACCTGATCTGTGTTTCGGTGAACTAAAACCACAGAGCCGCCACTGGTACAGTAATCTTGCAGTATTTCCCTTGCTTTGGCGGTTTCAACAATGCCGCCGCCACACGACAGAATATGACCATGTGGAAGCTTGCTCATCATGTCACGTAGAAGGTCTAACTCGCCTTGGCGGAAACCATCCCATCCTCTTGGCCCATTGATTACTTCAGGTATCGCCATTCCAAATCGGCGTTCCAGCTCCTCATCTAGGTCGACAAATGTCCAATTGAGGAGTTTTGCAATCCAGCGTCCAGCGGTCGTTTTACCTGCCCCTCTCATGCCAATTACGAAAATGGATCTTCCAATGCAACCCTGCCCTACTGCAGCAGGATTGGCGGCCGCGTAGGCTACATCGGACCCTTCTAGTTGTACATTAAAGGACTTAGACAGAGTATCCCACCATCCGGGCCAAGTCTTGCCAACACACTCTCGCTCGGTGACGGTGGTTGGCCCAGGGGCCACGACGGCAAGGACACTGAAGCTCATGGCGACCCGATGATCATCATAGCAGTGTACAACTTCTTGAGCTGCCCGAATATTGGATAGTGATGTACCATTGATATCAAGCCCATCGTCCAACTCTGTACACGAAACACCAAATTTGGCAAGTTGATCCTTCATTGCAGCGATTCTGTTGCACTCCTTGACACGCTGATTAGCAATACCCGTGATGCGGGTCTTGCCATTGGCGACGGCTCCCAACACGGATGCAGTTAAAAATGCGTCCGTCATGGGTTCCATATCCACATGGGGCAGTGGCTTCAAGTGCCCAGGCGCTGGCCCAGTAACCGTAGTACTCAGCTCGTCTTGTTTGACGGAGCAGCCCATTGGTCGCAACACATCAATGGCAAATCTGGCATCACCTTGAAGGGACGATGAACCAATATTTGGAATAGTACATGTCGTTCCAGTGATAGCTGCGACGGCCAATGGATACGTAGCAGAACTGGCATCACTTTCAATAGCATACTCAGAGGGGTTCTGGTAAGTACCTCGGGGGATGTGATAGGTATCTGCCTCGCTCGTGGACTTTGTAACAGACACACCGAACGTCTTCATCATCGAAATGGTCATGTCGATATAAGGTTGAGAAATTGGCTTTCCGCCAACCAAGCGCAAAGTAACAGGGCTTTTAGCATACGGAGCAGCCATTAGAATGGATGAAACATACTGAGAAGAAACTGTCGCAGCCAATTCAATCACGCCGCCTCGAAAACCTTCCGAAGAGTTTACCCGCAACGGTAGGCTTTGCTGTTGTTCCAAGTATTCAATTTCAACGCCATTCAGCCGCAACGCATCAACAAGGGGCCCAATCGGTCTGGCCTTCATTCTAGCATTGCCTGTTAACACAGTTGAGTGTGTCTGTTGGGTTGGAGAGCACAATGCCAGGACAGTTGTGAGAAACCTTGATGCGGTGCCAGCATTGCCAACGTAAAGTTCATCTTTGCTGGCACTCAAATGGCCACCCTTGCCTTCAACTTCGAGGATTTCTCCCGAAGCATGCCATGAGTACGATGCTCCGCCCAGCTGACCGATGGCAGAAAGCATAAACTCAGTATCATCGGAATGTAGAAGGTTCTTGATCTTGCAAGGACCGGATCCTAGCGCTGCCAGTATGAGGGCACGGTTTGAGATGCTCTTCGACCCAGGAGGTATCACCGTGACATTCAGATCACTGGGAACACCAGGACTGATGCTGACAGAGGCTGACAGAATGGTCTTGATGTCCTTGTCCGCCACAACACTGGCTTTTGGTTCAAACGTTTTCCCGATTCTTTCCAAGAGGACTATTCTCTTTTTTGCCCTTCGTTCTTCTTATCTACCGCCATCTTTCGCAGCATGATATCGACTGGGCAATTCTTCCCAGCAGTGAGTTTTATGACTCGTTTATCTTGTATGGAGGTGGGCAGCCCGTAGGATGCGATGCATTTGGACAACCTTGACACAGCATGAGGTCTCAGGACGCCAAGAAAGCGAGCGAGCTCAGCTTCCTTGACCATGCCAATGGCAACAGCTTCACCATGAAGAAGCTGCGGAGTGAGAATAGCTTCGATTGCGTGCCCAATTGAATGTCCGAAGTTGAGTAGATTCCTCAACCCGCCTTCTCGCTCGTCTGCTGAAACCACCTCTGCTTTGACTCTCGCAGAGCCAACCACAATTCGAGTGAGGATGTCTTTGATGGACACCAAGCGATCTTTGCTTTTCGAACGAACACCAGAGATAATCTCCGCCGCGGATTGCTCTAGCACACTGAATTCATTCTCGTCCCAGATAGCCGCAGTCTTGATAACCTCAGCCATACCATTTATGAATTCACGCACAGGTAGGGTTTGGAGGAAAGCTAAATCGATATAGACCCGTTTCGGCTGCCAAAAAGCGCCCACCAAGTTCTTTCCCATTGGAGTGTCTATAGCTGTTTTGCCTCCAATAGAAGAATCTACCATGGCTAGGAGTGTTGTTGGGACTTGAACGAAACGTACTCCTCTCATGAATGTAGCAGCGACATAGCCGATCATATCTCCGATGACACCGCCTCCCAAGGCTATTATGACGGTATCTCTGGTACAGTTCTGTGCTAGCATCCAGTCCTCGATTTCGGCCTTGGTTTCTCGGCTCTTCGACGCCTCGCCTGGTGGGATGGCGTAAGTGAGCAATCGAACATCAGCGGCAATACCACTTGATTCAAAACATGAACGGAATGACGGAACATATATGTCGTGAAGGTTTGTATCGGTAATGAGAACAAATGTCGACGATTTCACATGGCTGAGCAGATCAGTCGCGACAAAGTCTGGCCATAGGCCATACTCGGCGATGATGCTATCCTCCCCAAAATAGATATTTTTTGAGGGGAACTCCTTCTGCTCTTGCCATATTGATGTTACGGCAAGCGGTGCCAGCGAATGTCGTTGGGGCTTTCGAAGCTTAGGGAAATGTTGATGAAGTGTTTACGTGTGGTGCGGTGCAAAAAAGGGCCAGTGGAATGTGGGGCTAGCTAAGAGCTGAATTGAAAGTTTTACGCAGAGGCTACTTGTTAGGAACGTGCATCAATATGACTCTACTGAAGTGTGGACAGGCCGACATCGGCCCAACGGTGCATGCACTGAATCGTGTTATAACAAAACAGAGCATTATGTGCCAGTGTACAATTAGTGTACTAAGTACTTGAATTGCACAATCAGTTAATCCTAAGGGAGAGTTCGTAGTGCATGAAACACGATGTCAGATTCCATGACGCTGCGACCAACACTTATTCGTCATTTCATATGACTATTAGCTAGAGGCCCAGTGTCAGTGATCTAGAAATTGTCATCTCATAAGCTTGAACTTACCTCAATTAGCTTCTCTGTTAGCTCGAAGCAATCTCCCTTCACGTCCTCTATAGACGTATGGTTGGATGCCCTCCACAACCCACCAAAGCCTAGCTCATTCAAAAGGCCTAACAACGAATGCATAGAGCCCAATTCCTGAAAGTAGCTCTGTTCAGACGAAATAGTACGCAGTAGTGCATGGGCAGCTTCCAATGCTCCTGTTTCTTGACTGTGTAGCAACACATCGTCAAGAATGGATGCCAAGGCCCCGCAACTGTATGGGAATAGTGTTAGAAGATGGGAGACTAATCAACCAGCAAGATACTCACAGGCTTTTGAAAACATTTGGTCGTGTTTGAGCTAAGAGATTTAGCCAATGGAGGCTGCGTGCTTGGGCGGCATCGTCAAGGTAATGGAAGTCAATGAGCTCAGTCACCGACATGAGAAAGAGGTCTTTGTCTGTCATATATTCGATGCTCTGTATACCTCTAAGGCTGAAAATGGTGGTAATACCTTCGGGTTTGAGATCAGACCACCACAGGCTGTCAATGAACTCGTCCTCAGTCGTACCACGAGCCAACAAAAGAGCCAAGTAGGGAGATCCACAGACAGCGCGTTTTAGGCTTGTTGAAGAAGACCTTGCGGAGCGAGATGTCATATCCAACAACGTGAGAAGAACCTGTATTGCTGTAGATCTGGTGGCTGTGTCCGTGAGGCCTCGCACAAGGCACGCGCACACAGCAAAGTGGAACGTGTCTTCCTCAAAATGGATGCCATAGGCGTTATCCAGTGGTAATGCAGCCTCTTCTAGCTGCGTCCGACTCTGCAGGAGCAGGGGAACCATCCGTTCGCCTCTGACGTTGCCAATGGTACCAATATTGTCCAAAATGGAGTCGAGAAATTGCGCTGCGCAGTTGAAGAGACTTGCAGGTACAAGGCGCACTAAAGACATTGCTAACCAGAAAAGCTGGAGCCCGTACCGCGACGCAGACGGCAATTTTGCCATCATCTTCGTCAGGGATGTGATGATAGAAACAAGCATTTCGCTATTTCCGTCCTCGCCAAATTGACTAACACTGTTTCGAAGCGCGACCAAGACTTGATATAACAGATCATCGTCTACCTCCTCCTTGGCTAAGAATCCCATTACTGCAAACGCTCTGGGCTGAATCGCTGGGTTATTTTGAAAAGCAGTACTGGCGACAAGGCTCATCCATCGAGCACGCCAGGCATTTGCAGCATCTGTAGATGGAGCCGCAATCGAACAAACTTCATACAGTATTGATGTCAGATTTTCTGTCGTAGCCAAAGTGGGGCTTAGGTCTGGAGAGGTAGACACAGACGCACCATCCCTGACCAAAGACGGTGGTGGTATAAAAATTTCGCCTTTAGAATCGGCGAAAATGTCCATGATTGATCGGAGTCGCAATGCCCTTGTGTCGTCTAAATTGAACGAGGCACATATAGCATGTATCGAGTTTATGAGTAGTTTGTACACAAGAGATCGGACCTCATGTCCTCCAGTGTTGGCAAGCATTGTTATGACGTGAAAAATTTCCGGCAGAAACATCTGAGACTGAACTCGACTGTCGAAGGACAGGGCCAGGCAAAACTGAAGTAGAACGCATACTTCCTCCCATACAGAGTTATCCGGCAGTAGTCGGGTCGGACGTAATGATGATCTATTAAGAGCTTTGCGAAGGCGACAAATTATTCTTCCCCGCAACGTGGTAGTTCCGAGTCCGACCATGACCGATGAAAGAACCTCTAGCGTGTCCAGCCGGTCGCCATAGCCGAGAGCTACCTTGATAAGTTCATCGACAAAGATGTCCAGTAGAAGCTCATCCTGGGAAATAGATGGCCATATGTATTGTTCAAGTACATATGTCAGGCTTTGATCCAAGACAGCGACGTCTATCAACTTTCTGAAGAGGGATGTAACCTTGTCTCTGCCCTTGTCTCCGTCAATGTCCGCTACCAGCACATTTGAGCGTAAACCAGAGAGCCAGGGAGCCACATATTCTAGGCTGAGAGGTTTTTGTTCTTCAGGAATGCTCTCCCAGCTGACAAAGAATTCAGCTAAAAAGTCCGATGTCAGTTGAGGCTCGGCTAGGGCAAGTTCTCGGCTGATGCTGACGATGAACCGAGTTGGATCTAGCGGTACTGCCAAGTCTGGGAGAAGCCTGTAAGTAAGTTCTTATACAACCACGTACTATGCTGGCAAAGTGTTCAGACTTACCTTTGTTACAAACGAGTCTTCCAGCAGCACTGAAGTCAAATGATCGACAGAGGGCCCCAAGGAGATTATAAGAAGCCAGCCTTAGAACATGGTAAGGACTGGATAAGTTGGTAAGAGCCAAATTCAGCATGGTACCTGGAACATCCTGAGGTCGTACAAGCCTTTCAGCTGGTTTCGGAATTCGATTGTCTTTGCCCAACTTGACCTTGGCTCCACGAATGGTCTGAAGAACATCTGCCCGCTTGGAGCTGGTGAAAAACATAACAATTTTGCCACCGTCTGCCCTCAGCCCAAAGCCAGAGTCATCATCGTCTTGCGACGTAGCGGTTGATGTTGCCTCGTCTATATCGCTCAGACGAAATATGTCATTGATGATGCTGCTTATGCGAAACCCTGATAGAATTTCTTGCTTCTTGACAGTTGTTATTTGAACGAACTGACTGCCAACTTTTATCACTACCTCGACTTTTCCTTTAGATTTAGATAGCCTTGTAATGGATTGAAACATGAATCGCGTTTCCGTTACCACACTGATAGTCTCTTGGGGGAGATGAAGCTGGTTGAGGTGAAAATGATCTCGAAGATCCTGCAGGCTGCCAATCAGGTGATATTCAACGTTGCTGGGGTGGAAGACACTAGATTCATCGCGAGTAGCATTACGAAGGAGCCTTCGAAAACATCGTCTGCTTTGTCAGTAAGATGATCCACTTTTTTCTCTTGGGCCAGCTTACTTGAATGCACTGTTCATGTTATAGACATATATCCTCGAAAAATTTCGTGCCAGCTCGGTTGGTGTCAAGAGATCTAGTTTTGAGAAGAAATCATCTGATGGCTCGCTGCGTCCATTGTAGCAGGTCGCATCAACAAACAGACCAAAGGGCTCATGCCACAGCCGGCTTGCAATCTGGAACTCGAATTAGAGCTCCTCTGATTATGACAGGCGAACAGTATGTAGTGAACACAAAAATGATTCTCAAATGACCTCGAATTGAACTCACTTTCAAGTAACAATATAATAGCGTATCATGATCTATGCTTTCGGTTTCGATATGTCTTAAAATAACACATACGATAGAAATACCATCCTACTCACTGCTTAGCAAATCATCGATGAGCCTTCGGATGTGGTGACTTGCCTTGCTTCCTCCCCCATCATATACCGCACGCGAGGTCAGAAACGACTCTGCGCTTCGAAAAGCATTGCGGAGCATGAAGTTCTGGAATCTTGAATAAAGAGGAGGTGTATTACAGAATATGTGTGGGCGATTCCATGATATTGCAAGAGGTGGAGGCCCGAGATTGGTGATGAGACTTCGGAGAGGCTCTAGGATTGGTGGCGTCGCACGAGCTGATTCTCCTGGTATGCGGTGATGTTCTTTTTCTCTCGCGCAACAAGAGTTTGACGCAGATGATCCCAGTGGTCATACAAAAACCGATGCAGCGACACACAAGACCCAAAGTCAAATATATCTGCCTTGGTAGGTCCAGCGTCCCGTCGCAAAGGCACCTGATGTCGTTTGTTAGATGACGCTACACTTGCGGAATGTGCCGGGTAATGGTTAAGTGATACTCACGGAAATTTCCCTCAAAAATCCTGTCACCAGATGTATGTTTTGGACTAGAAAAGGATTGAGTGGAAACATATAAGGTTCTTTGGTTCCAAAAAGGACGTTGTTGGCAAGATTTTGTATAATTTTGGCAATAAGCAACAGCCCTCGCCGCATCTCTTTGGTGGGTGAGGCGGAGATGAGATTCTCAGTCTCTGGGGCCACGATTGCAGGGCAGAAGAATCGTAGAAACACGAATGCTCCGACCGCAGTGTATTTGGCATCAGGGAAGCGAGGAAGCACAGTGTCTGAAATCTATCCGCTGATGTTAGCCACTAAGATCGCACACCAAGTCGAAACAATGAATCCTCAGAAACATACAATGCTGCAAATTCTCCGGAAAGAACTCGGAACATCTGGGACTGACGCACAGATGTCGTCCATGAAAACCTTGGCGACTATTTGAAGTTGAGCTGCATTCTTCTGCAGCTCTTCTGGCGCGCTGACTCTGGCGGGGTCCAGCTCTAGATCTAGATCTTGAGAAGTCAACATCAGTCTCTCTAGGACCTTCTGCAATGTTGCTTTCAAGTAAGAAGCTCCTTTCCATTTTGCGTATACAGAGAGCATCTTCGTCGCGACACAAGTTCTACGAAGTATTTCAGTCTCATTCTCTGCCTGCTAGTCAGCAGCTTGAATAATTGGTTCAAACAGTAAGAATTTACCTGTTTGCTCTATCTCTTGGCGAATCAGCGCTTCGAATAGATCAAAGATTAAACCACGCTGTTCAAACACTGTAAGAAGACATATAGTGAGCTCGTCAACTTCTGAGGCGGGACAGATTGCGCTCATGGACACAGAAAGTGAGAGATCGGCCGTGAGAAGCTTCAAGTGTATCCTTGTTAGCACACAGATGTCTTGCGAATGGTTCGGGTTGTCATTTCCGGAACGCACATGGAGCAGCTCTACATATTTGTCGCTGACAGCTGAGTCCGTCAATGAGCTAAATTCCGTTCCTTGCATCAGGATGTTGCAAAGAACACGAACAAACGCAGCCCTGATTTCAACGTTCTCATGGTATCCAATATTCAATGAATGCTTCAAGCCAACATCGATGTTCGCACTGAGAAGATTGGACAGTATTGTGATGACCAAATCTGCATTAGAAGTAGTCTTATCACGACTGGAACCGCCATAAGGGAAGTCCTTACTGTCGATTTCCTGAGTCTCGTAATTCAAAAGTGACAGGAAACGGTTGAAGTATGTATGAAACATCTGCGACTTGAGCTCACTCATCCCGGCATCTGTCTGACTGTCGGCTGGTTGAAGCGGGAGTCGAAAGGTTAGATCCGCGAGTGTTTTTAGACAGGCTTTATCGAGATCTTTCTGGACCCGGCGAAGCTCCTCCGGCCGAGTGCCTGTGTTTGTGCCGGTGGACTGTTCTTGTTTAAGAGCGTAAGGGCGCGCTATCCAGTCGAATATATGTTCTAGGAGTTGATTTCGGATTCGGACGTCATCGCGTAGATTTAAATGCTCCTTCCTTTTCATGACAGCCTCGCACAGGTGGCATATCTTAACTCTAACGCGCAGTGTCGTGGTAACGTCTGGTGCTCCATCTAAGAATTTGGCGAAGCTTAGTGTGAGTGCTGCTAGGTGCACCGAGGAGACGGAACCAAGATCGGATGGGATCTCAAGCTTTTCAACCATCGTCTTCAACAGGGAAGCGGCTTGTTCGGCGAATACGACCTCCTTCTCTTGGTTCTGGTCTGTTGATGCGAGGACACCCGCAAGAAGCACCTCTAATTCCGATTCTAGAGCTTTAAAAAGTGCAGGGTAGAGTGTCGAAGACACCTCAGTTGACAAAACTTCCCTCATTGCTTCACGCACTTTGATGTTTTCGCAGCCGAGAAGTTGAATAGCAAGTCTGAGAAAACGTGTCAACAGTGGCTCCTCGTGCTGTTCTGAGAACAATCGGTCTATCCACTGCAGGTCTTCCGATGTTTCATCCAGTCGACTGGCATGATCGTGGGTACATATGCCACCCAAGGAGGCTAGAAAGCCCGAGAAATTACGCCATTCTGACAATAGCCTGTCATCAACGTTATCGGCTGTAGCCATAGAAACATCTTTGGATAGGCGCATCCATCTTTCAAAGCCAAATTCCCACGCATCCAGTATGCCTTGTGTCGGAATTCGCATCTGCCTGAGCAGACCCCGCATTCTCTTTTGAAAAGCGACAAGACCTGTGAAGTGAAAGGCAGGTGACGAAAGCTCCTGATAGACTATGTTGTTGCGGTGAGTTGAAGAGAGCAAGTTCGCTGAATCACTATACACTCCGGCATGAGCACATTCTTCAACTATAAGGCCCACGCAGACGGTTGCCGCCTGGCAAACTGATACATCGGGAGAACATAAAGACGCCAACAAGGTTGACTCGAGCTTCAACGCGGCCTCATGAGCAGCAGCAGCGTCTGCAGGAGCATTTGATATAACCTAGGAAGGTCAATACAGTCGTTCCCAAAAAGGGTCAGATCGCTAACGAACAGGTATGCCTCTCAAAAGAGTGGACCTTGCGCTTAAGAACTCTTGTAGTTGGGTGATCGAGAGCATGCTAAGATGATCTCTCACGTCTGCACATAGGCCAAGTAAAACTGAAGAACTATCATTTGTTTCAGTGTGTATTGAAAAATACAGTTCAGTTAGAGGGCTTACATCTGGTCCCAAAGTCTTTTTCGAAGATCTGCAGTGAACTCGATTTTACCAAATGTTTCCGTCGAGTGGTCATCCGCGACGAAGAGCTTTTTAGCAACCTTGGTAGCAAGTCGACAAATGGATGAATTGCGAGAGAGAATGCAGAATAGAAATGGTCGCAAGAATGGGAGGCTTGAATTCTGGCCCAGCAAGTCGTGAATCAACGGTGTTGATGACACTTCTAAGTATCGCAGAATTTCGGAAAGTTTACGCTCGCTGAACGGCGAGCAGTCGCTCGTGGAACTCAAAGAGTTCATAGACTCCGACTAAAATGCCTGTCATCAGTAGGAATCTCTGTCAAGTGGATATCTGGAGGCCATACTTCGAATTCGGACTGAATGAAAGACAATGCATTATCATGAAGTTCAGCGTATCTTCCTGCCTGCGGTTGCCCAACGAAATAGGAGCAGGCTTGAATAACGGCGATTTTAAAAGTATCTGGCGCCATTGGAGATATACAGGTCTTGGTGAGCGTTTCCACGACGCCATCTGGGTCCAGATGCGCGAGACTAACAAATGCTCCTGTTATCATATCTTGATCAAAGATTGGAGCGGAATGACCAGTGTATGAAAGACAGAAAACAGAGTCCCTGACCTCGTCCTGAACATCCATGGCATAGCTGACCAAGGCTGAATCACTCTCGACCTTGAAATGTCGAGCGGCACGAAGCAAGGCCACCAGACAGTAAGCAGCTCGCTCATTTCCATTTCGAAGAGCTTTCCTCAAGCTATCCAAGAACGACACCTTCTTAATCAGATTATTGCTCTTCGCCTCTCGCAAGTTACTTGCGACTTCAAACACGTCAGGAAGGAGTAAGAGAAGAGTAATCTGCATGGGATATAAGACAGCTCTGCGCCGACCAATATCTACTCCCGTCTGAGTCATGTCAAACAATGTATCGCCGCCGCCGCCATCCCGTCTCTTGTGGTGTGAATGGAGCCGAACGAATTCATCAGGGTAACGGTCAATCCAGCGAGCGATAAGCAGTGGAAGTACTACGGCTATCGTACACTGATACGGTTTACGGAAATGTAGATAACTGGAGCATATTTCCTGGATGATATGCCCAAGCTTCAAGCTATCAATCCAAAAGAAGGACAAGAGCCGTAACGTGACAAGAGCTGTAGTGTCGCCCTCATGACTTTGACTTTCAGATCCCCCTCTGGGAAAGACGCAGTCCGAATAGCATAAATAGTGTTTCTGATATGTTCAAATGCGGCAGACCAGCTCGATGCTGATATGAACTCGACCACGATTTTGATATGAGCGTCAAACTGAACTAGACAATGTTCAAGGCACTCTGCCTCGTTCTTGCTCGGCTTGCCATCAGGTCGTGGAACACAAAAGTTACGTTCCGGTAATTGGTCCAGCAATGTCTGAGCTGGTAATATATAATCGTCTGGAATAGGCTCCAGGAGTTGTTTCAAGGCTTGCAATATGCGATTCACAAGTAGAGGCTCCAAAGACTCTGGTAAAGTTTCGGTTCCTTCGTTGCGTTCCTTGGAGAACCATTGCTGATTGGCATTGCAGCTAGCTGCTGCGAGTGACAAGATATACAACTCTGACTCTAGTATATGTGACGGATGAGCAGAAACGCAGGCAAAAGGACGTCCTAGGTCTTCAAGCAGTTCCACAAGAGACTCAAGGACAACATTGATAGTTGTCCTACTCAAGTCAATCAATGTAGCTCTCGTGATCCGAAGAATCTCGTCGTCCTCAAAGGCCCGTCCCGTGGAACCTGTTCGATGTGGCAACTATAACCAATTGAGGTCATCGTTAGCGGAATGTCTCAACAAGAACACTTGCATATTCTTACCCGCGATGCAATTCTATCAACAAGACAACCAACGATTACTCCATTGCTGTTCATAGTTGCTGTATGTAGTAAGTAACATTGACCTCGTTTGGTCACCCACCAGATAGATGGATGGGCCCAAGTTCACGTTCCCCCACCAGGATGATTTTATTTTTATCTAGTTTCCGTCAATTAAATCATGCGTGGTGGTTTTTTTCGCTCAGTGAGTGGTTTTGATTGTAAAATGGTTTTTTTATCTTGAAAATTGACTCCGTAATTAATTAAAAAAGCGCTAGAATAAGTCCAAAAAAAACGCCCCAGTGATTATTAATTATTTTTAAAGTTAGGTAAAAAAAAAAAAACTTTAGGTCAACTCCACGCTTCAAAAAAAAATTGTTTTGTTTTTTTTGTCTGGCTTCGAATTTTCTTATGCATAAACCAAGTAGGAGATTTCTTTGTGTGTAGCAGACTTTTTCAAGCATCGCAGCCACAATTTATGCCCAAGCTCTAAATGTTTTGTTTAACCGATGCGGCTTTGGGCCCGCATAGACATTCACCGTCGACTAAAAAACACCCAGTCCATCGGCCCTTTGTGAAATTTTGGTGTCCACGACTTAGTTGTGAGATCTTACAACGAACGTGCTTTATCACTTAGCATGGCATGTGGTTTTAATACCTTTCTTTGGTCAGCCCAAAACACCCTATGTCTGTCTCATAGCCCGTAACGAAACAGCTACAAAAGCTACGTTTTACTATTATAGTATCCTGTTTTATTGTTATAACGATAGCTCTCACCGCTACTACTAATAAAATTATACTTACAAGAGTATTCAGAGGTATACCGACTCTCATGACACGCATATGGCCTGCATGTACCTCCAGCCATCGACTACTTGGTTCGTCGGGGTTTGAAAAGGCGAACAAACCGACGAAGAGTTCATATCTCAACATCGCATTCTTTATTTTACAAGTAAAAGGCAATTAATTAGGGGGCGGCATCATCACTCTTGCGTTTGAATAAAGAACGCGCGTTCTATGCTCCGCCAGGGTTAAATATATTTATTCACCACGGTAAAATGTGTTTGTTTCGTAGATGTGAGTTTCCAGCCTACCTACCCCCTCCCCTCGTTCAAACGCCTAGTATGCATGCAGGTGGGATCAGGTCGCTCGCTCACTGCCATTATCCATGATCACGAGTGGGGAATACCCTCGTCCGCTTTTATGAAGCCAGACTCAGGAAGACCGCTGCGATAGACGCCTTGTCATATTTGACGTATTTTCCTTTGCCTTTATCTATGTCATGGTACCGGTCCCAGAAGCGATCGTAGAGCGGCTGCAGCTTTTGACGAATATCCTTCCCGAACATTGAACGTACCTCTAGCTCCATGTTGTACGATTTGTGTTTTGCGACCATGTCGTCGAATGCTACATTGAACTGAGTAAACTTCTCCTTTATCTTGTCTTTGTCTTTGCTGCTTAGTCCCTTGACCACCGATGCAGAATCTGCCTGGCCCGAGGTTGGTCTCTGAGTGCGATTGGTGTGAATTGTATCAAAGAGGTACACCGATATATCTCTGCATACGTCCGTGTATGCCGCTGTAGCTTTCTTGCGCCATTGATCAAGCACTTCAAATCTCGATGGCAACAAAGGCCCGAGGTCCGAGTCTCGTATCATACGCTCGATGATGACGACGCAGTTGGCGACAAACACGCCGGCTACCGATTTCCCCCTGAGCAAGACTTTTGCCTTCTGATCCAGAGCGGACAGAAGTGCTTCTATGGAGTCAAGACAGTAATGTGCAAAGATTTCTTTCCCATCGGCGCCGATGTCGAATGATGCGAGACTGGGTATAGCATCAGTCGATCCGCCAACAGAACCCAAATTCGATCTCCAACCGCCGTCCCCCAGGGATATCATGATGCTGGAGATAGGTCGGAGAAACTCAACCATGGCTTGCAGACGTTGCATCGTCTCTGTCACGAGAGACGTCGAGGCACCATCAGAGGGGAGTGTCTGCAGCCCACCGGCCTTTCTCCTGGTTTCTTCGAGGAGATCCGAGAGCGATGATTTGGCTGTTTCTCGAACTGGCTTCAGTGCAGCCGCAAGAGAGCCTTTCAGTTCCCCTGTTCTAGTATCCAAACTCCCTGAGAGTCCAGAGAGGATTTCCGTGATCTCATAGGCCAAGTAACAGTCGGTGTTTAAGTGGCCCTTGATGTGCGCATTAAGTTCTCGAAGAGTGCGTGCGAGCTCAGCCAAAGCTCCTGAACAAGTCGCCTGGAACACCGAACCCCAGTCCTCACGTCTGAAAATACTACAAATGTTGTCGTATTCCGACAAAAAAATACCTTCCATCGCCTTGGCATATGTGCTAATGCCATTGGTTCCTGCCCTATATATGGCGCCGGGATTCTTCTTCTTGGCCGTGTTGACGCTTGCCGCCGCTAGATTGACTAGTGATGAAGATAGATACGGACCCCGGATGTCGGCAAATATTTTTGACGCAGGAGAACTATGTTCCTGCTGCCCGCCTGCCAGGTAGGCATATACAAGACCCAACCGGGCAATCTTATCCTGTGGTAGAACTGGGAAGGGCTTCTCTTTCGTGATGTAATGAAGTGGTTCGATGGAGCGAGGTGTTTCTCCGCGCAAGAGTTTATCGAAGTAATTCTCGAGCTGGGCATTGCCTGACTTAATTAGTCGAGTGAGATCGCCTATGGTATGTTGATTTGCTCGCAAGTTCGACACTTGCATATCGGCATGGGACTTGTTGAGCCTCTTGAGCGACGCCAGGTAGATGGACAAGCCAGCCTTGTCCGGGCCGGCACGGATGATTTGTTCTTCATTATCTTTGCTATCGGCAGGCTGGCGCAATCGATCGATGGCGGCGAGAACAGAGTCGACGTCTGTAAAGAGTTAGCTGCGAGAACAGGAGGAGCTGGAGAGTTCATGATGAGGAGTACTGTTCCCAAGAAGCTGCAAACGTCTGGTCTCGCCGCTAAGAGGCCCTGCAACATCACGTACGCTCTGACCCGAGGCCTCCAGCCTCCCGAGACTGGCTTGAATCTTTCTGGTGAGCTGTGTTGTCTTGTCAAGGCGGGAGTTCAGAACATCAACCTCGGCTCTCGCCTCTTCATCAAGGGCGTGGTGTGCAGTATTTGATAAGCCAACCGCCATGGTCAGTCCAGTCAGTTATTTATGGCCGCACGAAGATAGAGGGTCAGTCTTCGAGAAACGAGCGCTCTGCCCGGTAGCCTTTTGAAGCAACACTGGTCGTTCGAGGCATGGATCGCTAAGGCGCTCTCTTGAGCAGCAAGGTACATAGGCTAAGCAAGCAGAGAGGTGCCTGCCTCCATGCCACAAGTACCTGCTGGCTCCACTGGTAGGGCTTTGGTTTTGGACCAATCATGAAGGGACTACTAGTATTCATGCAACCACTTTACGCGCCTCAGACGCGTCGCGCGCAGCTACCTCCCACTCCTCGCTCACCTTTCTTTTACGTTACTAACATCCCCCGCTAGAAGCTGCAAATAGTCGACTCATCCTACATTTGTGTGTTTCGCTTTCGCTTGCAACAGCGAACTCATTGCTTTAGGATAGATATTTGCCGTCATGGACACGTTTATGCTTCAAGATGAAGGCGTCCGCGATCGCATCCGCCAGGCGGAGGACTTCCTGGACCCCAGTACGAATGCCTCCTGTCACATCCAGGTTTCTTAAAAGCCAATTGTACTAAACAGCTTCTTCTAGGCGACCCTCATGCGCGCAGCTACAGATCGAACATTATTTTGATGCTTCAGAAGAACCAGCGGCGCTTGACTGTCAATCTGGACCATGTTCGTGACCACAGCATCGATCTCGCGCAAGGCATTCTCGACGAGCCTTTCGACTTCTCCCTGGCTTTCAATCATGCCTTGAAGAAGATTATTGAAACCATACCCCAAGCGCGGCCCGATCAGACTGCCAGAGACATTATCTACTATTGTGCCTGGGCCGGCAGCTTTGGTCTCAATGCGTGCAACCCCGAACCCTGTCGTCTCAGCATCTCAATCATATGGTGTCCCTGGAAGGGATTGTCACAAGATGCTCCTTGATACGACCCAAAGTCGTCCGAAGTGTGCACTACAATGAAACGCGACAAAAATTTCATTTCAGAGAATACCAGGATCAGACAATGACCAATGGAGTCACCACATCCAGCGTTTATCCCAGGGAGGACGATGAAGGCAATCCATTGGTGACCGAGTACGGCTTCTGCACCTTCCGCGATCATCAGACTGTTTCGATTCAAGAGATGCCAGAGCGAGCACCTGCTGGTCAGCTTCCTCGCGGCGTCGATGTAATTCTGGATGATGATCTGGTCGACCGGGTGAAGCCCGGCGACCGAGTCCAGATCGTTGGCATATTCCGGACTCTTGGCAATCGGAACACCAATCACAACAGCGCGTTGTTCAAAACCATCATCCTCGCCAACAACATCGCGCTACTGTCCTCCAAGTCAGGCGGCGGTGTGGCAACTGCCACTATCACGGATACCGACATTAGAAACATAAACAAAGTGGCCAAGAAAAGGAATCTACTTGAGCTCCTCTCCCAGTCGCTTGCTCCCAGTATCTATGGTCACGATCACATCAAAAAGGCCATCTTACTCATGCTGTTGGGTGGGATAGAGAAGAATCTCGAGAACGGCACTCATCTGAGAGGCGACATCAACATCCTCATGGTTGGAGATCCCTCCACGGCCAAGTCTCAATTGCTGCGCTTTGTCCTCAACACAGCACCACTGGCCATCGCCACCACGGGTCGTGGGTCTTCCGGGGTTGGTCTGACTGCTGCTGTTACAACAGACAAGGAAACGGGGAGCGAAGACTAGAGGCTGGTGCAATGGTGATGGCCGATCGTGGGGTTGTATGCATTGACGAATTTGACAAGATGTCCGACGTGGATCGTGTTGCTATTCACGAGGTCATGGAGCAGCAGACCGTCACCATTGCAAAAGCTGGAATACACACCTCGCTGAATGCCCGGTGCTCTGTCATAGCTGCTGCCAACCCTATATTCGGCCAGTACGATCCTCACAAAGATCCGCACAAAAACATAGCTCTTCCTGATTCTCTACTTTCACGATTTGATCTCCTATTTGTCGTCACTGATGACATAGAGGATACGAGGGATCGCCAAGTATCAGAGCACGTATTGCGCATGCACAGGTATCGTACTGTTGGCACTGAGGAGGGGCTCCCGTTCGAGAGCAGGCGTCGCAGAACCTTGGCGTTTCAGCCGACAGCCAGATCGGAACGCAACATCCTACAGAGGTCTTTGAAAAATACGACGCCATGCTTCACGCTGGCGTGACACGTACTTCCGGACGTGGTTCGGGTAAAAAGCCAGAGATTCTGAGCATACCGTTCATGAAAAAGTACATTCAATACGCGAAGACAAGAGTCAAGCCAATGTTAACGCAAGACGCCTCGGATCGAATCGCTGAAATATACGTGGGATTGCGGAACGATGAGATGGAGGGTAACCAGAGGAGAACTAGCCCTTTGACAGTCCGTACACTGGAGACAATCATTCGACTCGCCACTGCACATGCCAAAGCACGTCTATCAAGCAGAGTGGATGATCAAGATGCTGTCGCTGCGGAAGGTATCCTCCGCTTCGCTTTGTTCAAGGAAGTCGTAGAAGATGAGTCTCGAAAGAAGAGGCGGAGAACCCATACTGTCGACTTTGCCTCGTCCAGCGAAGACAATTCCGACGACGATGACGGACTCGAAGAGGAGGGAGATGCACATAGAGGAAGCCGAATCGCAAGAGCGGCAACGCGAAGTTCACAAACAAATACACGTTCGAGACCTGCGGCCTCCGCAGAATCCGATGGCGGTGGTGGATCCTTCGCAGGGGACGGAGATTCAACTACTCAAGATGCTAGCGCATCACGCATTACGCCCCGCCGATCCGGCCGTAGCACACGGTCAGCAGCTGGCGCTTCTCAATCACAGACCTCTTTCGCTTCCTCAATACCTGCCTCGCAGCTGCCATTGCAGACGCAGGCTGAAAGTCAGGCTGAGCAAGATCTTGCCACTGAAGCTGCGGCATTGGCACTCGATGACGACAGACCCATCGAGCCACAACGTGTTTCGATTTTCAGAACTGCGCTAGGCCAGCTGTTGAATACGAATCTGTTCGAGGACGATGCCGCAACCCTCGATGCTGTCATCTCGGCTGTAAACAGAAGGGTTTCAAGTCACGATGGTGGTGTATTTGACCGCCTGGAGGCTATCAAGGCTCTAAAGAAATTGGAAGAAGCCAACCATATCATGTAAGTGGAATCTATCGCCTGAGCATCTATTCCTATGCCCAAGAATAGAATCATCACGCGTCAACCCTGTGCGACCTACGAGTCCTTCGTTGGGTGGTTCGATCCCTTCATTCAGCTGGTTCTCCAGCTTCTCCCACCTTGTGCGCGCCCCTCAAACGCTGACGACTCTCCATAGGTTTGCAGATGGTGAACTCGTCTATAAAATTTAGCCACCACGATGGTCAAGACCAAAAACATTTGGTGTATATGTTTATCCTTGGTGAAACCATCGTCGCGAGCATTGCCACGTATTTATGCTGGTTTTTTTGTTACATCATGGTATTTGAAGTAAGTTACGTAGAGACAATGGACAGGACGTTTACCTCAGAAACTTATAAATAAAATGTGTGCAATATATCCGAAGCGTTCGTAAAAGGGTCGTTGCCATTGAGCTATGTGGCAGGTACAATAGCCGAACACGGAAATGTTTCTGCCTCCATGTTCCACTTCCAATGTATTGTGCATTCATCGTCAACGTGTGCTGCCGTCTGGTTGGAATTGACAATAAACAGGTAAACACAGTATGCCCCGGCTATTTCCGATCGTGTGGACAATGGTTGACAATGCAACTGACAGTAATTCGCGTCGTGATGTGCTATCTGAACCAGCTTTGAAACGAGTTCTACTCTGTCTATACATCTAAATTAAGTCTTCGTCTGAAGTCGTCTAATCGCTCAGATACCTGTTCGCCGTTCCAGGTTTCGACACCATCAATATTTGTTTGAAGGTTTGGCATGCCGACTTGCTCGATTGCGAAGCTTGCTGCAACTGAGCCCCAAGCCACAGCATCCTCCAGCTTCTCCCCACGGGCCAGAGCTACGGAGAGTCCTCCGAGGAAGGCATTGCCACCACCTGTGGGATCAACAACTTTCAACTTGTCCTTGTGGTAGGCCGGAATCCATCTTTCTGTGCCAGGGTCGACCTCGATCTCTTCTCGGGCAATGGCGCCGTTCTCATCTTGTAGGAGGCCTGCGAAGAGGGCTTCCATGTCTGTATCGGGCTGCAAGCCGCCATGTATATGTGTCTTACGTTGGTTGGCCGAATTGCCAGATTTAACTCGCCGTTTTCTGCCGCCGTTTCTAGCGATGTAGCAACCTTCTTTTCCCACTCGAACCACGAGAGCGTATGATTGCAGGGGCATACTGGCCAGGAGTTGCTCGCATGCACGCTCTACGCTGAGTGCTGACACTTCTCCAGTTTCGGGGTCGAGGCCATTGTCACCCATAAAGCCTGCTAATTCGAAGTGATTGGGGCTGCAGACGTCCACGAGGCGAAGGGCATTTGTGCAGTTCAATAGCTCGTCGGGGGTGCACAGGTCGGGCACTGGCTCCCATATAAATAGTGGTTTAGTATAGATCCCGTTCCGCGGTGTGGCAGCTTTACGGCGGGATATGATATCCATAATCAATTCCTGGCAGCGGGTTGGTGAACAAATAAGATGAAATGATTTAGAGAGGAGGAGATCCGACGTGATGTCGTTCGCAGTGAGTCGCCGTTTCGGAGTCTTATATTGAAAAAGTCGTATATCGTCTGACCCGACGTAGCCATTCCAACCCCGCGTTGTGAGGCGATGATGGTCCTCTCGAATCACGGCTCCAGTATTCCAACAATCAATTATTTCGGAAATCCGGGTTGGAAAGTCTGAGCCTTTGTCCACTACCCATCCTATTGAGCGGGACAGGGGGCTGTGAAAAGAGCCGCGCTCCGAGCGCAGCATACGTTCCTGCTCCTCCCAGAATGTCACGTACTGGCGGGGTGGGAGGCCTGAATTCTATATCATCTGATAAGAGTCAGTTGCTTGTCGACTTAGTTTGTTGGTTCTAAGCCTTCGACAACAGCTGCTCACGTCCCCTTTGCTTGTACTGCATCTCAATCGTCCCCGACGTAGACTGTGCGGCCAGAAGGGTGTGCTTGCGAGAGCTCACCTATAATCAACATTCCAAGCGTGACAAAATCTATCATAAACTCGCCTGTGCTGCTTTCGGTTCCCGTGATTGTATCTTCATTGTTGCTGCTGAGTTTATCCATCTCTAATGAAAAGGCACCAGTCTCGCGGGGGCGACGCTTTAAAACCTTGACAGCGATGGTCCATCTACCTGTTGGGCTATGATATGCAGTTGGGCTATGATATGCAATTTACTGGTTATGACGCTGGTCTGGTCTCCTGCTTCCGACACGATGATGCATGGGAGTGGCGATGCTTCAATATTCGGAATCTGGGGGTCAGGATTGCGTACTCCCTAGTGTCGGGTGGAATCTATTCCGACCAACTGTGTTTGTAGAAAAGTTGGAGACTCTGATATGGGCGTAGTTCAGTTTGGTCAATACGGACACCTCGAAGGACAATGGTGGCGGCGGACGAGTCCGGTATTTATCACGACACTTCAGAGCAGTCGGTTTGTCGAGACAGTAAACATTAACCAAGTTCGTGTCTGTGACGTGGCAGCCGTGTGCTCGACGGCGAGGCACAAGTCTCCAAGGTGAGACCTCAGTGAGTTGTGTGCGGTGAGCAGCAGACTGCACGTTACCGCTGTCAGAATAGGGTAGCTTGCCCCAGGACCTTGGCAACTCGCCCAGTGGCGCCGCATGCATTAATGGAGTCCGCTAGAGGTTGTCATGTAATCAACACTTATGGTCGTCTGGTATCAATCGCTGGGCCCTTGACTTTTTTATGTTCTTCTGGATGGCCAGGTAGTAACTACCTCCAAAGAAAAGTCTCGCACGATTAGCTGACAGGATTGACGACACAGAGGAGAGAGAAGCGAGCTAGTAAACAAGGCATGCGACTTCGGAATTGACACTATCTGAGTATATATGATCCGATCTATCCCTCATGTGAGCCTCAGCACCAGAGACTCATCTCCCTATTGTCCATATATGACACGTTTGGAGCGACAGCCATGTACGCGATGGTGTATTGAAGTGATGGATTTGTACGGAGTAGCAACTACCGCTATTGGCCTCGGCTGGTGGACTGACTCACCCCGAAGCCATTGGCTGAAAAGAGTTCAGGGAGAGCCATTGTAGCTCCAGGAACGGATCGTGGCCACCAAGGACGGCTGCGTCATCACCTCCTGGATCCGACACACGCAATCGTAGGAAGCTCACAGATACTGAATACCCACAACCGACACCACGAAAAAGCGATTCCATTAACAACTATACGAGAAAGTACTCAGTTAGCCTCACCCCAAAAGTATCCACTTGCCCATCACCTCACCCGTCACCGGGTCAACTTGTCTTATTCGACATCGACAGTATCGCCAGGAAACACCTTCACTGGCAATTCGCCCCAAAAAGGCCGGCACTGACCGTGAAAGTTAGTAAGCCCCAGGAGCACGAGCAGAAGCACACATGGACATTTGAACCACCTCCATATGCCGTCTATTCTCGATTGCCTAGTAATTGCCGCAAAGATTGATCACGACATCGGCCGCCTGCTAGACCTAGGTTCCCACACAGAAGGTTAAGAAAAGCTCCAACATTGACGGACACACTATCATTGACGGACGCACTATCGAGATGGCTGCTTCGAATAACATGCATAATCTCACCACTCTCATCAAGAGGTAAGCCCAAGAAGACTGAGGGTCATTTTCCAATTAGGCCGTATGGTTGAGGGCCCGCCTGACCATATATCCCCGAGCAGACTTGAAGCCGCAACCTCACGCCTCGAAGACATCGCGACCTCGACCGAGCTGCCCAAAGACGTCGCAGTGCTTAGCCAAACGGCAACATCTCCCGTAGGCGATTCTCCAGCGCCGAAATTGCCGTCGCAGGCCGCGCTCCCGAATTCGGCCCCGAGACCAAATGAACCGATACCAGAGGCGATCGAAGAGTTCGATCAGCTCATCAGCTCGTCCGTCGATAACTATGTCAAGCTGAGTAATGAGCTGGGCGGCGTTGTTGAAAAGCAGGTAAGCACCAGCGCCAGCACTCATGCCAAGCATTACTTTTTGCCAAACAAAAATTTACTGACCCCGCAAAGGCTGCCAAAGTACTTGAAGGATTTCAAAAACAGCGGACGTTCTTATTGATCACAACCAAAGCCGCCAAGCCCGATACCACGGCATACCAAAGGATTCTAAAGCCCGTCAATGAGGCCTTAATGGCCGTGACGGCGCTGAAGGACTCGCACCGACCGGACCCCATGTATACACAACTCAGCGCCGTTGCAGATGGCATAATGATGCTAGCATGGATTACCCTTGAAAGTCGTCCTTACAAACTGGTGGAAGATAGCTTGAGCTCTGCCCAATTTTTCGGGAATCGAGTATTAAAAGAGCAAAAGAATAAGTATGGCAGACTTAAGAAGATAGCAGCACAAATTCTAACGTTGTATCAGGGATCCAAAGCAGGTCGAATGGATTCAGGCATTCTATCAGATATTTCGCGATCTTGCTGAGTATGTCAAACAAAATTTCCCTTCAGGCATTTCCTGGAACGCGAAGGGCGAGTCTGCCCAGGATGTAGCCAAGTCCCTATCTCGTCAGATGCCACAGGCTGTTCCATCAGCCGATGGTGGTAGTACAGCAATGCCGCCGCCGCCACCTCCTCCACCTGGTCCGCCGCCTGTGCTCGATATAAAGGCCGAACCTGCTCGTGTTATGTCGTCCGGTGGGCTCGATGCCGTTTTTTCAGAGTTGAACAAGGGTTCAGACGTTACGAGAGGACTTCGCAAAGTAGACAAGTCAGAAATGACACACAAAAACCCATCACTACGGACTGACAACACTGTCGGAAATCGAGATGGCCCAGCTCGAGGCAAAAGCCCGGCTCCTGGCAAAAAACCAAAACCAGAAAGCATGCGCGTGAAGAAGCCAGCTAAAAAGGAATTAGACGGCAACAAATGGACTATTGTATGTGCCAATCCGTTGTGAATGGACCCTCAGCTGACAGTGGCTATAGGAAAATTATGATAGGGAGCCAGAGCCAATTGAGATTGAGACGACATTGAGTCAATCCGTGTTGATTAGTAGGTGTAACAACACAACCGTTATTCTGAGAGGCAAAGCGAATCAGGTTACCGTCGAGAATTCAGATCGTTTGTCACTCGTAGTTGACACGTTAGTTTCGACGGTAGATGTTGTCAAAGCTCAAAATTTTGCGTTGCAGGTCATCGGAACCCTGCCCACAGTCATGCTGGACCAGGTCGACGGCGGTCAGGTTTACTTCAGCAAAGAGAGTATTGGCACGAAGCTTTTTACGAGCAAGTCTTCTGGAATTAATCTCAACATCCTATCTGGACCGGACGAAGATTATAAAGAGGTTCCGCTCCCATCTCAAATCTGCTCGTACTACGATGAAACCAAGGGTGACTTGGTGAATGAGATCATTGCGCATGCTGGGTAAATGCATACGGCCTTAACTATAGACAATGTTGAATCAAAGACCTCGAAAATTGGTTTGAACGATTGGGTAACAGTTGGACAGATCGGACATATTTTCGTCAGTTGTCGTCAGAATGGGTCGTGGTAATCGATAAGCGGTATGCGAGGCAGTTGGACATTGATGCTATTACATGGCAGTTTATCTGTAGCTAAGACATCATCTAACGATAGTTCTGTTCATTCTTCTGCTTACGTCTAGTGCACATTGATAGCCGCGGTGAGCCACAGATAAAATACAAGAGGGCAGGCATGACGCCGTGCGAGCGGATATGCACCCGATTCAACTCAAACCATACGACATGGTCTACTAGGCCTTGTAGTTGTCGCTTGAACGTCCTTGACTTATTTCATAGCTTGGCTTTTGGCGCGACTATGGTTGGCATCAGTAAATCACGCATCTCTCCGGCGGCTTCGTTTAGAAAGTAGCTCATGCGGTCACTTCCGAGGCTCTTGGACACAATGTTAAAATTAATGCTGCAAAGAAGATCAGTATGGGTTCAACATGAGGCATGGACTGATAGAAAGCGGACTGACCTGTTCTCGTTGATCATGTAAGCAATGCCGAAGCCACCGTCGATCACCTGACTCCAACCATAGCCATTGAAAAACTCTGAGCTGAGTTGAGAAGTGGACAAATACCAAGAGGAGGAGTATCCAAAGGCAGGATCCTTAAATATAGCAGGCGTTTCCTCTCCTTGCTGGAGTAGCTTCTTGAGACCGAACAAATGTCGATCGACACCTTTGCCGTCAGACGCTGCTGAAATGTATTCAAGATGAGCATTAACGGCCTTGCGAAACATGTTTATCCTCGTCTCATCGTTTTGAGAGGAGTCCGACATGGAAGTACACCATCCCACCGATTCGTCTGAGACTGTGCGGCATGTTTCTGTGCGACCAAGCTGGAAGCGCCGAGTTGTTGCCGATTCGTACGTTGGGCGATTCTTGCCGTACATTTTGTAATACGCTAATTGAATGATCATCTGAACGAAAGCATCGGGGGAGCATCTAAATTGTTTGATCAAACCCTTGCCGTATCCCTGGTAGGCCTGGACAGCCAGCTGGTGCTGATTGATAACATTGTGGAAGTCCGTGACAGCGCGATCAATCTCTGCTTGTACCGGTGGCGTGATATCGAATTGGACCAACTGTGGCTCCGGCAAGTCGGAACGAACGGAGGCATCAGAAAAGTCGATCTTGTTACCGAATATCACATCATTTGTGTAGTCATTGAGTCGATGAGTCGGTGTGCCATCCATCATGGAGTGCTCGCCCATGAACCCAGAGGTTCCATTGTCGTTCACAATAAACTGCAATGGCTTGTCAAACCAACGGTTGGCTCCATCACCATGCCAGTACTGGTGAGCTCGCTCCTCCAGCGTGACGGGGGATGCATCGTCTAGACAAACAATAAAGGAGGCTGAATCAATGGCGCGCAACGCTTCTTTGTTTTTGAAACTTGTTTGGACGAGTAATTCGCGGGCGTCTGCCCATATATCTCGATTTTCGGATGTCAAGGAGCCTACTGCGGGGACCCGTTCGGCTACCTGGTATACTCTGTTGAACTGCTTTTCAAACTCAGAGGTGTTAAGCTGTTTGCCGCCAATCTCATGAGATATCTTGAAAAACTGATTTTTGCGGATCACAATGATGTGCTTGTTCTCTGACGCAGAAAATTTCACAGGATAATCAGCGGGACGAGCGACCATGCGGGTGGCGTTGAACATCCACTTGTAGCTGTCCATGCAGATGGGGAGTTTCTTCATGTATTCTGGTTCAAGAGAGCGCGTGTCCACAAGCTTCTTGAACTCGAGGACAGCGGATGTAATAGCTGCAGCCCTCTTGGCTGGATCTCGTCGTGATCGGTCATCCCGGTGAGAGTAGAAGTAGCTCACGTAAGGTACGACTGGATCACGATAAGCCAGATAAGCGGCATCGTTCCACCACTCATAAACCCAGTTCTTATTCTGAGGATCCTCTCGTTTGGCAATAAGCTTCTCTTGAAGCTTACTGCCGACGCCACCCGGCCTGATGAAGTTTTCGACAGCAGCTTTGCTTGTTGTGTACTCGCTCGCTGAGAGTATGGGATGAAGAGACTTTAGGTAACGTTTTGCGGTTTCCTCCAATGTAGGCACGGGTAGCCGGGGAAGAGAGTCTTGAAACCGCAGCATGGCTCCTTTGGACTTGTCCTCGACATAACCTGGCGTTTTGCACAGTTTCGTCAGCGACCACAGCCAATTTAGCATGAACCTCTACACTCCTCTGGGTAGGGTGCAAAGGAAAGCTAGAGTAGGATGGTTACCTGGAGGAACGGAGCTTTGGTTGCGTTTTGCGAAGGCCATGATTTTTGTCTGAGTTACATCGTCAGCCAGTTGTTTTTGTTTCTTCGTTGACCAAAATTCAACCAAGGCGTCAGCATCAGCGTGGGTCACAAACCGTGAGCAATGGCTTTTGAATTCTTTGAAGATTGTTTCTCAATGCGTGAGAGCGAGCGGCGGATGTCAACATGGCCGGCCACTGCCTACGACTTTTCACGCGACAAGGAGGGAGGGAGGTAGGACGGAGGGTTGAATAAGATGGGAAAGGAGCTGGCTTTCAGCAGCGACCGCGGCGCTCGAGAGGGTCCAGCTCTTTGAGGGTGACGCCGCGTCCCCTCCCCCCAAATGGCGCACCATCCCCGCCAGAGCCGAGGTAAATGAAAACTAGGTGAAATGCGCCGGAGCCCGGTGACCGACCATACATGCCTAATAAATCAACAATTCACATGTACGCTTATAATTGAAGCTCTCACCACTTTCCTATATTAGAAAGAGTGGGCTCTCAGTCTGCCAAATCCGTCAATATTATGATGCCGTCTTCGACCTGGTCTTACAAATGTTTGAGATCCCAAATACTGCATGCATCTTGCAGAGTTGAGTCAGCTGCTTTAGGTTGGCTCCTTGACATGTCAATCTAAGATTCTGAAAACAAAGCAATGCCGAACTAACTTACTAGTGAGGCGTGAGCTGAGAGAGGTGACCTATACCTGCTTGAAAGTGTGTTGATCGATGCTTACGATGAATGCGCGAACTATTATCTTTTTTGGCAACGGCGGACTTTGGCAGCGCGAATTATCGGTATCAGGATATAATGGAATCTGCAGACTCACTAGTGTAGCAGGTAACAGAAACATTGATCTCATGACTCAACGCCATGTACGACACTAAACTCCTGAACTAATAGTACAACCCCATATTAGGATCAAGCACCAGTTAAGCACATGATCTCGACATCTTCCTCCAAGGGAAATGATGATGCAACAATTTAAACGATATTTCAAAAACTCCGTTCAGATCACACGCCACTGTCGCGCTCCTGAGTACGGCGCGCTGCCGAAGCGCCACGCCCGTTAAATTATGCCTCGTAGCTCTTAATCTGTCCATTGCTGCTTGGAGGCTGAACACGAGACTCACTCGACGCAGCTTGTAATCCTACCCTTTCGCCATCGTTCCTCACGGCGTCCTGTGCCATACGCATGCCTTGGTCCCCTCCAACTGCTGCAGCAGTTTTCAAATTGTCCATGACCTTCCCAACACGACGCTTGAAGGCCAGTCTGTCCAGTAGCAATTGCTGTCGACCTCGCTCCAATTCACGTCTCTCTGCCCGTAGGATGGCTTCTATCTCACCGAAATATTTTAGCTTTAGTTCCAGCTTCTGCAGGGTAATGTTCGTAGCGGCAGAGACAAGTCGAGTCATTTCTCGCTCTTCATGAGATGCGAAGCCCGAGGCACGAGCTCCGATGGAGGCCAAAGGAATAGACGCAAGCGCTGTATTCTTTGTGGTGGTAGTTGTCGCAGTGACTTCTTGGCGTATGTCGAGATCCATTGAATCGCCACCTTGCTGATCTCGAGCTGGTCCTTCTTGTTGATCCGACGTTTTGCAATCACCGTTGCTCTGACCATTGGAATCTTGGGATTTTTGATTACCATTCAGTTGTTTCCGAAGACCTCGCTTGAGCTCCTCAGCAGATTTATTCGCAGCGGCAGCTGTGCTTGCAGGATCAGCCAAGCTAGCGAGGAATCCGACTACGGACATGACTGGATTGTCAACTTGACTAAAAGGTAAATGGTCGTGCTGTGCACCGAGTATTGATAACCCGGTGGGAGCATTTATGGGGGCCTCGGAATCCAGGTACTTTTCCTCTATGTCCAACTGCAAGAATTGGAGCACACATTCCTCACGTGTTCTCGTACCAACGTGGTCTGCAATTTCTCCCCAGTCATCGTCGAACCGCTCAAGACCCTCGAGTAAACGAAGAATTTCGGCATCGGACCAAGGGGCATCTCGGTCCACAATGGACGTGTATGTGGGATTCTCGGTCTTCGAGTACATACTCGACGTATGGTTTGAGGGCAGTCGTCCCTCCGTAAAGCAATTTGGACATAGATCATACTTGGCTTTTGAGGTTGAATCTGTCTGGCTACTGTGGTAGTACACTCGAGTACAATCATTACCGCATTGATGGCAGTTGACTTTGACGATCGCGGAGAATATAGGGTCCTCTGTTCTAGAAATGCCATTTGGGGTTGGAGCTTCTCCGTTCGCTTTGCTCTCGAGTTTGTCCAGCGAGGTTCCCTTTGAATTAGCTTCGTAGATATTGCGGCCAATTTCCAGATTCATGTCGCCTTTGGTGCTGGTGGATGCAACCGCTTTCTTATCTGTATCGTTGTTCTTCTTACCCTCTAAAATGATAGGGTCTGCAGAGGGCTGCCAAGGCTGGAGACCCCGAGGGGTGTCACATATAACTTTGAAATGACCAGTGAATGGAGGACCGACATGCGAAGGCCTTTGTTCGGCATCGACCTGTGGTGTGTTAGCCGCTGGAGTAGATCATGGAGCATGTAGGAACAAGGAGTGCCTACTTGGTAATTGATCAAACCCCATTGTTCCAAGAAAGCATGAACTCGCATGATTGCGCAGACATCTCCGGCCAAATTTCTGCGACATGCAGTAACAGTTAGATACTCAACTGGGTTCAGCCGGTAGGTGTTGATCATGAAGTCCCGATAGTCCTTATAGACAGCAGGGGTCTTGCTCCTGTTTCGATTATTGAAGAATTCAGCCATCGCCTTGCGCTCTATATCGTGAATGCTGTTCATGTCGAACCACGTGCTATAGCTGGGAAGGACAATAGCATGAGTTTGGGATATGAGATGCTCGCGGGCAGCAGATTCAACTTTTTCTTTTGATTTGATTTCTTGAATTTCTGGAGTTGCATTGCCTTCAGCGGGATCAACCTTTTCTTTTATTCCATCCATTGGTGCATCGCCCATTTCAGCATCCGCGCCAACCGCGGCAGAAACGGGCGCACTGGACACGTGAGCGACTTCAGCGACAGGCCCAGCACTGGGAGTTGCACTATCTTGTTTGATATTCGCCTCGCCAGCCGAAGCCTCGGACATTCGCACATCTGGGCCATGTTAGCTGATTGCTTGCGCGCCGAAAGTTGTTCACAATTGTCGCACCTGGCTCTTCACCTAAAATCCCTTCTCCTGGTAGGGAAGATTGCGCCAAATCCGGATTGACATCCGGTGATGCACCGTTAACCGAAGACTCATATGTAGCAGAGTCCTCCATGATTTCAGGAAGCCTCGACGTGTATCGCAAGTTTGTAACTCAAGCCAAGAGTAGGAACGCCAGGTACGCGTCGCGTATCGTTGACAGTGTGAGGTTTGCGCGCGCAAGGCGTTTGATGGAGAAGGAAGAAGAAGAAGAAAGAAAAATTGAATCCTTAGGAGTGAAGCTTGGGTTCAGAAATTGAAAAAGCTCTCTGATACGCAGCGTCTTGGTCGTCATCAGGCGCGACCAGGAATGGGATGATTAACCTGGGGGGGCCTATGCCAACGTACTAAAATGGTCTCGGGCTCTAAACAACGTGATCTTAGCACGTGACGTATGACATGTTCGGGGGTTTCTTTTGGTTTGCGGCAAACATCGGAAGACGTCACGTGCTGTAGCTTCTTGACAGAAGGAACCACTGGGCTACGAAAATACGAAGTTGGGCCGCGTCCATAAAGATAAAGAACGGTCAAAAGCAGTCCAGAAAGTAACCCCGGAAGCAGTTTCTTCCACCAACTACAAAGATGTTCACCTTCGCGAGACGCGCTGCCCTTTCACAACGGGGTACTAGCTCATGGATCTCATCAAGCGCAGCCTCTTCGGCTATTCACATGAGTCGGCTCTTGTCCACATTGGCTATTTTGGAGCAGCGTGATGGCCTACTTAGCCAGGGTTCATTGAATGCTTTCACCGCTGCTAAGAAGTTGGGTGGAACCGTCCATGGTTTCGTAGCTGGTGCCAATGTTTCTGCTGCCGCTAAAGAGGCTGCAAAGGTAGATGGTATCGACCGGATCATCAAGGTTGAGAACAGAATATACGAAAAGGTTGGGTTCATTCTTACAACTCTGCGAACACTTATACTGATCGCTTTTCAGGGTCTCCCAGAAATTTTCGCGCCTCTGCTAGTAGAGAACATCAAGAAGGGTAGCTACACCCATGTCATTGGAGGCCATACTGCCTTTGGAAAGAACTTGTTGCCTCGGGTTGCGGCGTTGTTGGATTGCCAGCAGGTCTCGGATGTCACTGCAATCGAAGACGAAAAGACTTTTGTGCGGCCGATATATGCTGGAAACGCCATTGCTACTGTTGAGTCTTCAGATTCTATCAAAGTTATTACAATACGTGGCACAGCGTTTGCACCTGCTACACCAGACTCATGTTCTGCCGAAATAGTCGAGGGTGTTGATCCCAAGGCTGATACCTCAGCAGAATGGGTGTCTGAAGATTTGGCTAAATCCGATCGTCCGGACTTGGCTACAGCTTCCAAGGTTGTCTCCGGTGGTCGGGGTTTGAAGTCAAAGGAAGAATTCGATAAAGTCATGTTGCCTCTAGCTAATGCTTTGGGTGCTGCTGTCGGCGCTTCCCGTGCTGCTGTCGACAGTGGCTATGCGGACAACAGTCTTCAAGTTGGACAGACGGGTAAAGTCGTTGCACCGCAACTTTATATGGCGGTCGGAATATCTGGCGCGATTCAGCACCTGGCGGGTATGAAAGATAGCAAAGTCATTGCTGCTATTAATAAGGATGCGGATGCACCGATCTTTCAAGTCGCCGATGTCGGTCTCGTTGGTGACTTGTTTGAGAAGGTTCCGGAGTTGACGCAGAAAGTGAAAAGCTGCTGATGATCTTGTAATTAAAAAGCCATATTTCACGATAATATGTATCGCCGTTGTCATCATCGCACAACGGCGAGCATATCTTTAATGTTTGAGAACTTTTCTCTCTGCTTCCCCAATTTTGTGCCAGAGAGTTTCTCGGCTCGGTCTATCTGCAGCCATTGGTTCCAGGAGACCACGAGTTCTCCGCATACTTCACTCTCATGCTTTAAACCCTCCCAACCTTGCGGCATGTCATTGCTCTCCGATCTGAGAAATTTAGCTCCCGAGATCCAATCTTGCACGATAGCTTCTCCAGTAATAAATGCATCTTGCATTGTCGAAGCTATCACACCTGTCGGTCCTCTCTTGACCCACCCAGCACAATATACACCAGGTAGTTGTTTCAAGATAGAAGTGCCTGTATCTGCAAGCGACTGTGTTACTCGGCCGAGGCCGTCGTTCTTCACAACTCCCTGCGCCTCGTCAAACTGAATTCCCATTTCGGCAAACTCTGGCAGTGGCGCAGATTTATATCCCACAGACCGGAACACGATATCTGAGGGCAAGCAGACAGTTTGATTCGTCAAGAATGATTTTGACACCGGATCATATGCCTCACTCAATTTCATCACATTGAATTTAGTGGAAGCAACTGTTGTTGGCGACTTCTTGTGTTCGAGAAAATGGGACGGAGAGAGGCAACTGTCAATATACCATGATTTGGGTGCCTGACCAGGAGTCATTGCAGAACCTTTCAGGAAAACTTCCATCAATCGACGAGATGCCCGAGGCAGGGTCTTGAGGTCGTCTGGTATCAAAGATCGGTCAACTGGATGGAATGCGACATGAGATAGCTTCATGAGCTCGCGTACTTCCTTGATCGTAAATGCACCCTATAACGACCTCACGACTTTAGAAGACTATTTTGCTAGAGTGAACGACATGCTATTCACATACCTGTACTGGCCCCCTCCTTCCAACAACATGAACTCTTTTGATTCGATTTCGTGACAGTTTTTCAAGCGCATGGCCAGTTATATCTGTCTTCCGCAAGACATTGACGTCTTCCAAGAGAATTCTTGCCACATCAAGGGCTACATTACCGTGTCCAATTACTACAGCGTCCTCAGCACTGTCGATTTGCGGATTCAAACTTGAGCATTCGGGAAGGCCATTGTACCAGCCGACGAACTGCCGAGCAGAATGGATTCCCTTTAATGTCGATTCTCCAGGTATCCCGAGTCTTTTATCCTCAGATGCTCCATAGGCAAAGAGCACACAGTCATAATGACGCATCAAAGACCGAAGCTTCACGCTGCATTGGTCAACATGGGAGGTTTTTCGTCCCACGGATACGTTTCCCAAAAATCTGAATGTAGGGGAGGAAGCCACCTCCTCAAATTTATCTTGACAGTTCTTCATCCTACATGTTATTATCGATTCTAAAAAGAATGGTTCTCCGCTCACACGAACTGACGTACCTTCACCTCCGGATGATCAGGTGCAACCCCATGGCGGACGAGACCGAATGGAACAGGCAACGACTCAAACATATCGACATGTGTAAGAGGAAGTCTGGTCATCACCCTGTAGGCAGTATAGAAACCCGCTGGACCTGATCCAATGACGGCCAAACGAAAAGGAGCCTGATTTGATCGAACATGATTGCCTCTGCTAGTCGTGGAGAAGGTCCTGCTTATCGGTCGGAAACGTAAAGGCCTGCAAAACCCCCAGAAAGCATTTCAATTGATTGCGACAAATGATTCTCAGATAGGAAGGTTAGTCAAAAGACATTTCGGTCTTCACGTACGTATAATGCATCAGGCCTTTTAGCACTGCCTGTGTGTGGGGTGACGTCGGTGGGAAGCAGTGACCATTGCCGTGCCAACGGAGCACCTTGCAAGTCAACGCCACATGCCACCAAGAGAAGTTGCAATACCGTGAGACACAAGCCCCCTGAGGATCTTTCCACTCCCGCATTCCAGAAAAACATATCCTTTCCTCAACGGTACTTAAATTTGTTTGAAATCCGTCAACTGTCTTTGAGAAGACGGCGCCCAAAGTCATGGGCGCCTCACCGCCATTTATGTACTGCGCCGAGAGAGGCTACAACACAGCATTTCCAACAACTACGTTTGACCCAAAGGCCGTAACGCGCGCGAGCTGGGAACCAAAACCTAAGAAGACAGCGCAAAATGAACCACTGATCTCATTCAATAGACATCCTGAGTGCGTTTGCTGACCGTCTCCTTTTTAACCGGGCTTTCTTCGTGGATTAATCAGTCATAGTGCACATGCTCTTCTTCTACCCCATCAAAATAGCCACTACGTACCACTTGGTGGACAGACAAAAAAATGGATAAAGCGGCTGCGTGGTGTGCAACTACTTTGCCGTATATTGGAGTTTAACGGCGCTCTTGGTGCATTGATCCTGCTGATTCTTGTCACCAACATTGGCGAG
This sequence comes from Epichloe scottii, assembly GCA_021950295.1. NCBI lineage: Eukaryota > Fungi > Ascomycota > Sordariomycetes > Hypocreales > Clavicipitaceae > Epichloe > Epichloe scottii. The sequence goes on from CP083245.1 coordinate 4,036,251, forward strand.
GTAACGGGATGGATGATGAGAGTCCTGGTAAGATATGAGACTAAGCGGCACCCCGCCTAACTGGTTGCTGGCACTGCTAATAATCTCATTAAGCCTGGTGTTGCGATGATTCATTGCCTTTACGCCATCTACCACCTTTGCCGCAAAGCGTCTGGTCGAACTCCTGGGTCCTCATCAGCATATCACACATTTGCTGCCATTTTCGACTTAGTCGTTTTGTCTATGTACGCATTCGGAGCCTTTTCCGCTCACCAAGAATCTAGCTTGTGGACTACCAGGCTAAGTGACCAGAATTTGATGCGCTACTTTGTGCCGGCCATTTATTACATGATCATTGCAGTGGGCGGAATACATCTCATCTCCTTGTCAATATCTTTGTGGCTAGGGGTTATGTTTCGCAGGATAAGCTTAATGCCACCAGACATGAACCCGCTTGAAGACAATCTCACTGCAAGACCATTTCACAAAAGAAACAAATCATCCGTAACGACTGCGAGCAGCATTTTCGAAAAAAACGGCATTTGACGTCAACAAAACAACAAAATACTTTAGGCTTTGAGATAAATTCAGGTCCACAAGCCCCTGTGGTCCCCTTCCTACACACAAGGGAGGGCTCTGGCAGCTCTGGCAGCTCTGTCCGGAGCAGTGTTTCGTTCATCCAGTTACCAAACCGGCAATATCAAATTTTTCCAGGAAGCTCACCACAAGGCTCGATTCAAGCTGCCCCTAGTAAACGCTACTCAGCGCCGATGCCTCCTAAGGCTGGCGCATACTCAGTGATATCCACCGCTGATCAGAATTCGCAACTGCAATGCCCTACCCGTGATATCCAACAAGTCCGACCAGGTAAATTCACTGAGACTTGGTTACCAACGGAGTCATTGGTATTGAGGACGAACCATCGTCATTGCATGATGAGCAAATCAGTGGTACCCTCCCGTCGCGCCAATCATAACAGAAAGGAATATGATACATTAGCTCAGACACTCAAAGATGAGAGTCTTTCTGGCGAGTCAAATTTTGAGGAGAACACAGCATGGCATACGACAGACCGCAACGTATGGTTGGTACACACCCGAACCCTCTTAGATCGCATCCAACTGGCGGGCCCAAACAGAAGGGAAACGCCGGCATCTTTGCAGCTTCCGCCAGGCCTGCGAACAGAGTACATTACTCTTTGTCCGAGATAAGTGGAAATATGAGGAGGATCAGCAACGGCCAAGATTTTACAGATCAGACTGATGGAGCTCAAAGTCCTTCGAAGAGGCACGGGGATAATTCCATCCAATTGGACGACGATTTCTATTATAGATCGTATGGAGACCTAAGATGTGCCACCCCCATCATTGTGGGAGGGGTAAGAAAAGTTTCATCTGGTATTGATTATGGAATGGGTTATCGACGAAAAGTCAGTGGCAAGGTCGCTGAGGAAGGGCGAGGATTCTGGTAGTCCGTTGATGAGGGAATATAACCTATTTACTACGACTCGGTGGAAAATGGGTATATTGTTGAAGGCTGATTGTGCAACAATGTTGGGAGGCCGTTGGTGGGTGGCGCAATTTCAAGTTGACCTTTTGTCATTTCACTACGATTTACGGGGAATAAAGTGCACCTTTAGTACATGACTGTAAGAAGATTCGCAAGTACTTTTAGCTACCTGGGTTTGCATCTGTGATATACGAGGCCCAAGATTTTGGGAGTGAAGTGCATAGCGTGTCTGCCGTCCATCGTGCCTCATCCCAGGCTTGGATGCGGCAAAGATGTCGCATTGTGGGACGGCCATGTGGACAGTTCCACGGTTTGTCTAGTTCGCCCATGTGTCTTACTACAGTATACATTTTATTGGTGGTCAGTGCTTTCCCGATCATGATACTGCTGCGACAAGCCCTCATTGCGAACATTTTGCGGACGGCCGAAGGCCGAGGAATGTGTTCCGACCCCGCAGGCTCGTCTGCGAGAAGCGAAATGAGCTCCTCCAGATCCTTCAGAGTAAAGGTCGATTCTCGGCTCATAGGCAAGGCAAGCAGCTGACAACGGCTTCCTACTGGGGTTGCGCCTGTAGAATCGACTTGAACCTGAAAGCCATTTGCCTCCAAAGCTGCCAGATTCTGAAATACAATTTCCTCGTCTAACGCTGTCAAATCGAGCCTTTTTGGACGCACTAATCGTTGTGACTGAACTTTTGTGGTGGCTTGTAATGCTTCAAAATTGAACTTCTCATCCGAGGCATGCTGGTCAATTATTAGAAGTTCGTCATGCGCATTAGTTGTACTGAAAACATTGTCAGTAGAACGCGGACGTATTGCAATGATAAACCCAAGATTAAATTGCCCGACAATCCTCATCTTAGCAAAATCACTCTTTGATATAATCAGAGGCAACTTCGATTCGGCATCTGGCGCATCGATTTGTTCCACGTCTGGCTTCAAGCCCCCGATAAGTTTCGAGCAAAACTTTGCCCCCAATCATCGGAGAGAAGAGCTATCTTGTCCTCGTCCGTGTAGATCACTTGCGACCTTTGAGCGTTTGCGAATTTTATTTTTCTTTCCTTGTTTGAAGTATTTGTTTTGACGGTTGCCATTCGGTTTTCAGTGATTTCGCAAGTGCTATTTCGGGGATCACCCATCAGGCCGACTTTCGAGCTCAGAACTGAGACAAGCTGCTCTTGATTATGAGTTTCGTTGTCTGGTGACTTGGCGTGAGCGCCGTGGCGATTATTTTCGCCCAAATCTGCGGAGCTTTGGTGACAAACAGTTGAGTTGGTCCAACCACTTGTGACTTCAAATTTAGAAAGGTGTTCCTCATCGGCCCGGGCAACGAAATTGTTAGATACAGTAGGTGTACTGCCATCTTGCGTGGCACTCTTTCCCGGAGGTGATTCTGTATCGAGTAAATCGCGAAGCTTCTTCGCACCAGACGTCGTCGAGATTTTAGGCTGCTTTGAACATGGCGATGAGACATCATCATGAAGGCTGTCCGAGTCACTTCCTGTGCAAGGATTTTCAGGCCAAATCGCATTCGTAGATTTCAGCTTATACTGGTCCTTCCATATGTTTGCCCTTGAACTAAGAAGTTTGACATCCAAATTGTTACTTGACATTTCGTTAGCATTTCCAGCATCGTCAACAGAGTCATCAATCAACGTGCGTTTCGCTCGCAAGTTGAGTCGAAACTTGTTGATATCTGACGCTTTATCCCCCAAGATTGGTAACACTTCCGGCTCAACATCACGATTAAGCCATTCACTGAGCGATGGTTGCCTGTTGCCGACTGTGCGGCTTACTTTCTCTGTAGTAATTCCCGATGCATATTGCACCCGCGATTTTAGACTACCCGTTAGAGCTCGTTTGTTTGTCTCTGCATAATTTATCGTAGAACCCTCTTCTTCGGCATTCAGAGGCGTACATTTCGACGAAAGAAGCGACGGAATTGGATGAGATGGTTTGAGGGAATTTGATGGCTGAGAGCTGAGAGCTGAAGCCGTTGGAAGCCGATATTCATGACTGTCAAATAATGCTCCTAGGGATGCACGAAGACTGTCTAGTAATGACGCTTGGTCGTGGAGTAAAATACTTCTTTTGTCGGGGCTGACGTTGACATCATACATGTTTGTGTCGAGTTGGATATCGGCAAATATGAATGGAGACTGGGAGGAATTGTAAGATTTGTACACCTCGTTGAATGTCTTGGCAAACTGCGGTAAGCCACATGGCCTCCCATTCACGAAGAACATTTGTCGATCTGGAGTCTGTCTACCGTCTCCCTGTATTGGTCTTGAGACATGACCTCTGACGCGAACCTCTTTGGAAGGAGAGTGGGTTTGAGGCGAAATCTGTGTAGCTGGATTTATTTTTGGATGTTCCATCTCGAGAAGAATATCCATAGACACTAGTGCTGATATTGCCTTGGATCCAAATATGTTTAGAATGTTCTCACGAGTGGTCGGATTGCCCTTGGTTGAGAACAGTAGTATTCGCTTCCCCTTGGTGGGCTGTTGCGAGACCGAGAACTTGAGGTTGGTTTGGATGCAAGCGTATTGATTTAAAAGAGCAATAACTTTGTGCCATTCTCTCTTGATGTTGCGCTCCAACTCTCGACGTCTCACTGGCAAATTATAGAATAAATTTTCAACCGAAACTGTTGTTCCTTTCTGAGCAGCCGTAACTGCAGTGCTAGCAAGTTTACCTGAGGAGTCAAAATAAAGTTTGGACCCTTTCGGAACATCGGACTGAACGCAAGTAGTGATGGTTAACTGAGACAAGGCACAGAGAGATGCCAATGCTTCTCCTCGAAACCCAAAGGTTTGCAACGAAGAGATGTCCGAGTATGAGGATAATTTTGAAGTGTAGTGCTTCAGTGCAACACATGCGTAATTAGCGGGTGAGATGCCGGACCCATTGTCCTGGACTTCAATATGGTCGAGGCCTTGGTTTTTAAAGCGCACATCTAATGGCAAGACCGATTGCTATGTTAGTAGCTATGAAGGCTTATGTCACTTTCGAATGATAGAAAAGCGCAGTGAATTTAGTCCATCACGAACCTATATTAGTGGCACCAGAATCGATGCTATTCTCCAGTAGCTCTTTGACAACTGAGCAGAGGTCTACAATGACCTGACCGGATTGTATTAGATGGATCTGATATTTGTCAATATAATATAATGACTTGCCTTCCAACGTCAATAGGAACTTCGTTGGAAACCGAGCCTACTCACACTTTTATCATCAATGGGCTTGATTGGAGCAGCCATCATGACCCCCGTTTCGTTGCCTAACGAGCTGAGAGCCCAGCGAATGCATATACTTGCGTGGTGTTGTCAAATGAAACAGAAGAGGCGACTAACTGATCGATGACCAATGTTTCCGATTGTAAATTTGGGCAACGTACTATTATGTAGTGTCAGAAAAGGGGTGACGAATAGCTGATGTTATTTTGCATCTAGACCTCTTTAGCATCAAGACCAGCTCCAATCAATGTGCATATGTACGGAGCACCAAATCGCTGAACGCGTCGCGTTGACGTGATCCCTGGGTATCTCTACCAATAGCAAGCTAGCCCCACTATAATACTCACTCCACTTGATTCTTACAGGTAATTCCGTGTGGTGGGGAATATTACAGCTACACCCACCCATCCTACCACTGTAGCTTCCCACCTACAGGCTGCTAGACTCATGACTGCAGTCAAGGCACTGATCTAGTCAACGGACTTCTGGCTTGAAATAGGGAGTGTTTATCAAGCACCCCTCTGGAGTAAATAGCACCCCTAAAGGTGGCTAGTGGCTGCTGGCAACCGATACTGGCTGCCTAGCAAATTTTTACAGGGGACCTAGTAGTTAGACCTAATATTTTCTATAGCAATTCCCTCCTCTATATACATCACACTAAGCATCGCAATCGCAATTGTAATCGTAATTTAATTTAAAGCTATTTGCACTAGCTAAAGGCATATATCTCTTATAATTATAGAGTTGCTTTATAATTATTAATTTAATAGCTTTTAAGCTACCTAAGAGGCTATTAATAAAGTCTGCTACACTAAGGGGTATAACCTTATAATTTATAGAAAAAGGCTAAATGCTAGTAATCCTATGTAAATTATCCTTTAATACTATAAGGGCTAGAAGTATACCTTATAGTATAATGCTAAGGCTTATAAAACTAAGTCTTATAAGAATATAAGCTTATAAATAATAGCCTACTTATTTAGATTAATAGTATTAGTGCGTAAGGGCATTTACACTATTAAGTAGCTAATAATAAAGGCTTATAACTATAAGCTAATAAACATTACTATGTTTTTGCGCTCCTAGTGTAAACTTATTTATAAATATAAGAAAGAGATTATTAATACCTATAATAGTAGCTAGAAACCTGCTATAATTCTTAAGAAGCTTTAATAAGATAATATTAATAATATATAAGGTATTAATTATTATAATATCTATAACACTATCTAAAGGCATTAGATATCTGTCACGACTAAAGGCGTGGGAAGAGATGAATAGAGTGATAATAGGAGAACAAGGTTGCTGCTATAAAGGTAATAGCTAGGGGTAGGTGCGTAAAGGTTTTAAACTCTAACCTCCCCCTAAATAGGAGAGGTCCTTATTATATACCTTCTCCTCATGCCTACATAACTATCTAGCTACTAGGTCCTAGCGTATAAGTTATTTAGGGATCTGCCTTGCTTAGAGAGATAGCCCTCTTATAATATCTCTTATACCTTTATGCTTCTAATATAATACCCCCTATATATAATTATCCTTAATTATATAATAAACTACTACCTAGGGGTAAGTATACTACTTAGAAGCTTCTAAGACTATTCTTTAACCTTATAGTATAACATAGGATTATTATAATCCCTTACGCCCTAACACATTAGTAAAAAAAATAAAACCTTAATAATATTAGATCCTAATTATTTTCTTATATAGCTAGCTTACTATTAATTACTATTACTTTATAGCTTTAACGCTAAGACTTAACTATACTTAGCTTTTATATAGCTAAATCCCCTTATTAGATAACTTATATTAATTTTTATAATTAGGTTAAATAGATAGGGTCCCTAGTCCTAATAATTTAGATAGCTTTGTTTGTAAATTATAGCGAATTTATCCTAACTTTACTATATATGTGTAGCTAGCTTATATTTCTAATAGTAGTAGCTATAACTGCGATTTTTCTAATTTATTAATTTATTACACGTAGCTTATAGATTACTTAAGGGTTAGCTATCCCCTATAAAAGAGGCTAGTTTTCCCTCTTTCCTTATTATTTCTTTCTTTAATATTCTTATCTTAAATTTATAAGTTACCCTTACTAGCTTAATAGTAGCTTTTACACTACTATTATTTAGTAGTCTTTAAATAATCCTTTTTTCCCTTAAATTTCTTTACTACTTTAGTATTACTAACTATTTACTACTATATCTATCTTTACTAGTCCTATGCTTACTTTTACTACTAAGGTTTCTAAGAAATCCCCTTATAAATATATAAAAACAAGTAAATTAACTATATAAGTTTACTACTTAAGCATAAAGGTCTTACTACTAACTTAGTGCTAGTAATACTAAGATACCCTATTTATATTATACTTAGTAAGCCACTATCTAGAAGATTACTCCCTAAGATAATAAAAGTACTAAGCCTTAATATATTATTAAAGGAAAAGCTACTTTAAAAGACTATAGTTACTTCTTAAGTATAACTATACTACTACCTTACTACTATCCTTAGCTAACTTACTTAGATAATTCTATAAAATATATATATTATATAAGAAATAATAAACTCTATATTAGTATATATTATCCTAACCCTTAAAATAAGTTCTTTACTAATATATTACTAGTGCCCTAATAGAATTACCTAGCTTTATAAAAAGCTATTTAACTTAATTTAGTTTATTCCTAAAGGAATATACTTTTATACTAATATTATAAGTTTACCCTTATTAATATATAACTTAATAATTACTTACTTACTACTAGGCTTTTATCTATACTCTTTATAAACTTTATAATACTTTATTATCTTATAAAAACACTAATTAATATAGCTAGGTTAAATATACTTATCTTATTACTAATATTACTTATAAGATAAAGGCTAATAAGTATACTATATTCTTATAATAACTTAATATTACTAACTTTAAGACTTAAATTAAAATTATAAACTATCTTTACTTTATAGCTATAACTAGCCTAATAGTAAGTTTCTTAAATATTTTTATAGCTTATATCTTACTAACTTATTACTAGTTTATACTATTTATTACTTAACTCCCTATTTATATTAAGCCTTTAGAGGTCCTAAAAGAAATTTAGGCCTATACCTATAAGGATAAGGAATCTTCTAATAATAAAGCTAAAGTTATTATAGCTACTAATATCCCTATAGAGAAGTAGTAGGTAAATAGCTATTTAGATTATAGTTTTAAAAATTAATACTATTATTAGACTTTACTCTCTTTAACCTATAGAAGTAACTTTATCTCTATAATTTAGCTATATAATTACTACTTATAATTATTAATAATATCTTTTAAGATAAAATCCCTCTTTAGCACTTATAAATTCTCTAAATTATTATAGTCTTTCTATTTTACTAGATATTTATAGTATTTACTATTATACCTATATAAAATAATTCTCTTAACTTTAAATTCTTCTTTATTATCCTTAATATTATCTTATAATAAGAATATATTAACTATATTACTTAGGTCCCTATAAAAAGGCTTAAGGCTTATAATATTAAAAATATTATATAAGTATATCCTAGCTAGTAACTATAATTAGTATACTAAACTATAACTCCTAACCTCCTTTTTAATCTTATAGGGGCCTAGGTACTTTACTAAGAGCTTTCTACTAGGGTATTATAAATTAATATTCTTTATTAATAGTAAAATATAGTTACCTATATTAAATCTTATTAGCTTTCTCTTTAAATTATAATATTTCTTATACTAAGCTTATATATTACTTAGGAGTTACTTAATTATAGTATACTTATCTCTTAGCTCCTAGACTCTAGTCTTAGCCTAATTATTTATTAGAGGAATTTATATAATTACTTAATATAGCCCCCTTAGGTTATACCCTTATAGTACCTTAGTAAGTATATAGCTATATACTATATACTTACTTATATTATAAGTAAATTATACTATTAGTAAATTATTAGCCTAATCTATTTACTTTATATAAGTAAAAGCCCTTAGATAATGCTTTAAAACTTAATTTAAATATTTTATTTATCTATTTATTTATAGGTAAAATATAGTACTTAGTTATTACTTTATTATAATAAGGTAGTAAAATATTCTCTAAAACCTACTAGTAAATATTAACCCTTAGTCTATAATAATACCTTTTAGGGCACTATAGTCTTTAAATATATATTCTAAAAACACTATTACTAGCCTATTACTAGTTAGTTATATAGATATAGGGATATAAATACTATACTTTATAAAATAATTAATAATAACTAGGATTATATTATAGGTCTAATTTCTATTCTTTACTAGTAGTAATTCTATTATAAAGTTTATTAAGAGTTCTTAGAAAGGGTAATTAAGCACTAGTAAAGCTACTAACTTACTATAGGGTTTATATAACCTAGGCTTTAAAACTTAATAATTTACATAAGTGCTTATATATAACTTAGTGTCTTTTTTTATTATTAGCTAATAGTATTAGTTTATAATTTAGTAAAGTGTCTTACTAACTCCCTAATATCTAGTAGTAGGGTTATTATAGATTAGTAGTAAAATCTCTTTTCTTATTCCTATAGGAATAAAAACTTAGTCTTTAAATATTAATAGCTTAGAGGGCCTAATAGACTATATCTATAATGTTTTAAAGTTACTGCTTTCTAGTAGTAACTTTTACTATTGTGTGGCCTAAATCGCGCGCCTAGAAACACACGCGTTCGCGATAATAGCATTAGGGGTCACAGGGATAATTATCACACTAAGGGATAATAACATTAGTTATATAAGCTAGGGATTAAATAGTCTATAAAGGGATCACTTCTAACTAGGCTTCTAAAGCTTATCACGCACGTTAGATATAGAGTTTTTATGCCTAGCTTTGCTATAGCTTATTATTATGTTTTAAGATAAGATAAATTAATAAGATTATTATTACCCACACTAATTTAACCATTAGGTCACTTCTAATCTATTAGACTATTTAATTTAGATTATCTCTATCTTATAAAGATAATCTAGCCTTATAATAGGTTACTATAGTTAAGCTTCTTAACCCCCTTTAACATATATAGACATTAAAGCTACTTACGTATATAGGCTAGCATTATGTCTTTTAGGGTATTGTTTTCTACTTAATAAAACTAGTAAAGAAACGAGTTTTTAACCCCTAGGACTATTTTACTCTAGTTATTTCTTAGCCTTAGTTAAGATTAATTAAAAGTAATCCTTTAATACCCCTTAGCTATTACTAACCTAGACTATAAGAAGATCCCTTTATTTTATTTTCCCTATAATAAGCTATAAACTAAGAGTCTAGACCTAACTTACAAGATAGCTAGGGTATTAAAATAAAAGTAGCTAAACTAGCTAAATATAATAAGATAAGGAGGATTAGGTAAAAGGAAGTATATTATATATATATATAGGTAAAAAAGCTAGCTAGCTTAGAAGGGTACTCTATAAATACTTACTAAGTTATTAATCCCTTACTAGTTACCTTTAAATATAAGTCTATAATATAGAAAATATAGCTAAACGTTTTAAGCTAGTAAGATATATAGTCTAGTGTTTTAGGCTATTTAATCTTAGGGCTTATTATCTATTTTGCTATTATTTAGCTAATTATTAGGATCTTATAGTTAATTATAAAAAGCTATATAGTTATTCTAGTAGCCTTTACTTATAGTTTATTTATTACTACTAATACTACCCCTTTAAAAGTCTTTCTAAAGGAAGCACTAGATATTATAAAGATATTTATTTAAATATAAGTAGCTATCTCTCTCTAAGATTAATTAAAAGAATACTTATCTTACTCTATGCCTAGTTATATCCTAACTTATTCTTAATAAACTAGTAAAGTAGGATTAAGTAAGCTATTAACTAGTTAATAAAACCTTAGGGATACTCCTTTACTAAGTACTCTAACTACTAGTTAGGGACTATCTAATCCTAAGATAGTAATTAGCCTAACCTAAACTAAGTTTAAAGACTACATAGGGAAAACCCTAATAATATTAGTAAGATGCCTAAGGCCCTTAGAGGCCTTAATATAAAATCTTTTATAAAGCTTCTTAGAGAAATAATAGCATAGTAAACCTTATTAATTACTATATAGAATAGATATAATATTTAGTAGTTTACTAGTAAAAATATATCTAACTTCCTTAAGGACTTTAAAGTAAAGATAAAGATAATAAATATACCTAAAATAGACTAGTATAAGATACTTAAATAGAATATTAACCTAAAGCTTTAATAGGTAGTTAAGATACTAACTATATTATAAACCTAGAAAAAGTCTAAGAAGAAAATACTTCTCTAGTATAATGCTACTAGTTAGGATTAAATAGAAAACACTTATAGATAGCTTAAAGATCTTAATTTAATATAACTAAAGTCTATTTAGGATACTTATTACTAGCTATAGAAGTATTAAGCTCTAATATCTATTATTAACCTAACTAGATAGAAAACCACTATAAGCTAATTAAACTATATCTATAAAGCACTCCTAGATTATTTAATCTTAAGCTTTATAGATTATAAAGGGCTTACCTATAAAGAAGTCCTTATTATAGAATATAAACCTCTCTAGATAAAGCTTAATATATATATTTATATATGCCTAAAACTCTAAAATAAGGATCTAGAAGGTTTTAATATAGTAAAGCTTTCTTTAGATAATTAGGAATCTAGCCTTATAAATTAGAGATTATTTAATCTAAGGGTTTTTAATAAGTAGTAAACTTCTTAAAGAAATTATTTAGTATAGAATAATTTATTAGGAAGGGATAGTAAACCTAGATTCTATAAAAAAGGGATAGGAAATAGAATAGTAGCTAAGTAATTAGATTATTAAGATTAAATAAATAACCTAATAAAATAATTAGCTAACCTAAAGATTATATTTATAAAATAAGTAAGTAAGGAAATTAATATTATAAAATAGCTTAAGGCTAAATATAGCATTACTTAGTAATAATAAAGGTAGCTTTACTAAATAAACTATATAGGACTATATAATTATAATAAGAATAACTATATCTTTAATCTAAATGTAATTTTAGGAAGGGGCTATTAGTTAAATAAATACCACTACTATAATAATAATACTTATTTAGCTATAAGATATAAGATCCTTAAGTTTAATAAGATATTAAAATTTATAGTCTATAATCTAATAGTCTATATCCTAGTAATTAGGGATAATCTAAAGTATTAGATTATACCCTTAGTCTTACTCTTAAAATTTCTCTAAATTAGTAGTTATATATATAGGCTAGCTATATTTTAAGTTAAGTATTTTAAAGATTATAAGATTACTTATATAATACCTAGAATTAAGGAATATAAACTAAGTAAAGGTATAAGTTAGGAAATAATAATAGAAAAATAAGATATCTTTAAGAGAATAAAAGGCTAGTTTAATTTAGTAATATACTAACTAGAGAGAGAAGTTAAGGTAATAATCTTAAAGAGAGAATTAATAGGTATAGTCTTAACTATCTAATTTAAGAAGGTAAGTATAGAAGATAAAGGTAAAGAAAGTACTATTATAAAAGTATTAGCTATTAGAGAAAGATTAGTAAAACACCTAAGGGTTAAGGAAGCTAAGAATAATAATACTAAAAATCACTAAAGTTAAAGCTAACCTATCTAGGAGAACCTAGCTATAGGTAAAGGTAATAAGGATTAGTTAAATAAAGTTAGGTAATAGATTCTAGATTAATTATATAATAAGGTCTTCTAAAAGAAGCTTAGTATCCCTTTCTAAGACATTTGCTATATAATACTAATGTTAGCTAAAGTAGTTAGTAATAAATATCTTATAAGAGCAAAAGGTATTAAAGATATCTTATACTATAATAGGAACTTATTAGGACTAGTCCTTTCTTTATTAAAAGCGTTTAGTCTAAGAAAAACCTAAGACTATTTAATCTAGACTAGTAAATTAATAGTATTACTTAGATAATATAGAAGATAATTAAGGAGAATAAGAAAAATAAAGCTATAATTAAGAAAGCTTTCCTACCTATAATACCTTTACTAGAAATTAATATAGCCTTATAGGAATAAATTTAAGAGAGGCTAGGAATAAGAAGCTTAATTACTAAGACCTATTAGGAACTAATTAATCTAAATAAGAAGACTTTTATACTTAATATAATAATAGAACTATAAGCTACTATTAATAATCTATAGGAGTTACTATACCTATAGGTTTAACTAGATAACCCTAAAGGAGAGCTACTATAAGGACTTATTAATATAGGAGTATAAGAAAATATAATCTTAGAAAGCATAGTAAAATAACTTAGATTAAAGATCTATCTAATAGACACTATAAATACCTTATCTTACTTATTATACTAGATTAGGATAATTAGGGAGGTTTAGATAAGGCTATACCTAAGGAATATCTAGATACCTACTACTTTCTATATTAGCCTAGACTTAGTTAATATTACCTTAATCCTAGGAATGCCCTTCTTTAGAATATACTAGATATAATTTAATTACTTATATAGTAAGGAGCTTTATACCTAGTGTTAATTTAGTAATATAGTTATTATATTAAGAGTTATAGGAAGCATTTAGTAGTAATATACTAATAAACCACTAGTATAGTAACCTACTATTAATGCTATTATATTTAGCTACCTAGTAGTAAAACTAGAAGCCTTAGGAACCTTAGAAAAAGATTAAATATTTTAAGAAAGAATAGAGAAGATATTAAAAGATAGTAAGAAACTTATTCCTATCTTAATAAAGGAAGGAACTAAGATCTTCTATATAGTTATTAAAGATATAATAATTAACTACACTAAGTAACTTAAGGTAGTTATAGAGGATTTTTAACCCTAGCAAAAGCTAGAACTACCTAATCTAATAATTAATATAATATATAAATAAAAAGCCTAGAAGATTTACCCTTATAATAATATGCCCTTTAATAGATTAACCCCTAAAGGAGATTTAAAGTAAAAGTTAAAAAAATAGGAAAAAGTAAAGTTATAACTTAATATATCTAGGAAATATAATAAGTATATTACTAGGAGATTTAGCGTAAACCCTTAAGGTTTTAGAATAACCTAGGAATAATTAGATTAAATAGTTAAAGGGATATAAGAATATTTAATACTAGAAGAAGTTAATATTTTTAAGGAAATTCTCTATAACTAAGAAGTAGCACTAGTATAAGACTTATTAAAGTATAGAAAAGTTAACCTACTAGTTACACTACTATAAGTTATTAAGGTTATTAAATATAAGGCATAGTAGGCAGGTTTAATCCTAATACCTCTTAGGTTATAAGGGAAGCTAGTTAATCTTTTAAAGAAAAAGCTAAAGTATAGTTATTTAGAGAAGAGCTATAGTTCCTATAGGAATCTATATTTCCTTATTATAAAAAAGGATAGTGGAATTTATTTAATCTTATTAGTAATAAAATATAATAAAGTTATAATATAGGATATACTTAGCCCTTAAGGAGCTAAAGTATTTAGTAAAAGCTTTATAATATATAAGATCCTATCTATTATTAATTTATTATTAGGATATAATTAGGTTAAATTAGCTAAGAGAAGTTAGGATATAATAATAATTTTAACTATAGTTAGACTTTTATAACTCTATTAGCTACTATAGGGAGCTACTAACTTAGTAGCTTAGTTTATTAGGATTATTAGAAGAGTATTATTTAACTTAATTCCCTAAATTTATATACCTTTCCTAGATAATATTACTATCTAAGGTCTAACTATAATATATAATAATAAGGAAATTATACTAGGAGTATAAAGGTATATAATAGAGTATTTAATTAATATTAATAAAGTCTTAGTTAATATTAAGCTCTCTAGTTACATAGCCTTAGTAATTAAATTAAAGTTTTATTAGAAATTAGTAAAAATTATAGGATTTATATATAGTATAAATAGAAGGAAACTAACTAAAGTAAAGATAATTAAGATCTTAGACTAGGAGGTTTATTAAGATTAATTAGATATATAGTCTTTTATTAGATTAATAGGAGTTTATTATATATAGGTAAAATATTATATATAAAAAGCAAGGCTATTAGTAATCTTACTAAAGAAAGAGAGTAAATAGATATAAGAGCTAGATTAGTAAGAAGCTATAGATATCCTTAAGAAAGTAGTAATAATAGCACTAAGTCTTATTTTACTTAATCTAGGACTAGGCTTTAGAGAAATTATTCTAATAGTTAATATAAGCTTAATTAAATAGGGAGCTATATTATTATAAATTATTAATAGTAAATAATATCCTATTTAATATAAAAGTAGTACTTAAAACACTACTAAATCTAAGTATAATACTATAAAGTAAGAATACTAAGTAGTGGTTTATATATTAAGATAACTATAAATATATCTATATAGAGTTCTATTTACTTTAAAGATAGATTTATAAGTCCTTATATATTAAATTAATAGTGCTATTAATAATATACCTAAGGCACTTATTACCTAATAAATTAGCTATATTTTACTCTTTAATTTTACTATATAATATATACCTAGAGAGAAAAACTAAATTATAGACACCTTATTAAGAAAGGGCCCTAAAGCTTTAGATTAATTAGACTAAGTAATTAAAGGGGATATTAAAGATTTTATTAATCTTTACCTTAATAATATTACTATAGGTAAAGAAAATAAAAAGAGCTACTTAGAGGAGATATAATAAGTAATTAATTTCCTATTAACTTTTTAAAGACTACTTAATCTTAGTATAAAGGACTATAGGAAACTATATAATAAGGCTAAGAAGTTTTACTTAGAAAAAGGATATCTCTAAAAAAGGCTAATAGGAATTATAAAGGGACTTATACTAGTAGTAAATATACCTAAGTAATAATAAATAATTATTAAGGCTATTTATAAAGAACTTAGATATAAAGGTATTAAGGTAGTCTTCTAGGTAATAAGATTAAGATACTAGTAAAAGGGACTATAGAATATAGCCTAGGAGATAATAGCTTACTATAAAATATACTAAAAGTTTATACTATAGTACCTATAAGAGCTTTCTATACTAGTTATACTAGGAAACCTAATAAGTAAGATTTATATTAATACTTAGTAGTTACTAATTAATTATAAATATAAGTATCTATTAGAAGCTAGGTATAACCTTACTAATTAGGTAAAGGCTACTCTAGTTAAGAATACTACTATATTAGTAATTAGGAAGTTTCTCTTCTCTTTAATTAGTAGGTTTAGGCTTTTCTAATTTATTATCTATAATAGAGAACCTAAAATACGCAGGAACCTTAAGGAAGCACTTATAGATATTAGTATTACTAAAATCTAAATATCTAGGTATAACCTAAAGGCAAATTCCCTATTAAAGTTAGATATTAGTCTCTTATATTTACCCTAGTAAAGTTAGGCAAATTAGATAAATAATAGTTTAAGTGCCTTAATAAGGCTTTTCTTATAGATTATACTACTATTTATAAATTACATAGAAAGTCTGCGTTTTATTTAATTTATAGATAGGAGCTAATACTACCTTTAGAAGTTAAATTTCTAACTTAGAGACTAATTAATTAGGATATAATTATAGGTAGTTAAGACTTATTTAAAGCATAGGTTTAGATACTTAAATAAAAAGCAAAAGATATTAAAAAAGTAAGAATAAAGGTATTTAAATTTAGATAGTAACTTATAAAATAAACTAATAAGAACTAGGCTACTTTAATTAGGAAAGATTAATTAAAACCTAGGGATCTTATCTTAGTATATAATATCTAATAGAATATTAATATATCTATAATATAGAAGCTTATAATAAGGTAGAATAAACCCTTTTAAATTTATAAGCGTATACTAATCTCTAAAGCCTACTATTTATAGATACTAGATAGTATTAAACTTATAAAGATAATCTTAGGGGACTATATTAAGAAATTCCTCCTAGATCTAGAGGAATAGTGGACTTTTACTATAAATAAATAGCTTTACGCTCCTTAATATAACTAGGTAAAAGAGGTAATTAGTAATAACTATAATAAGGAGGTTTTAAGTATTATACTATTAATAGCTTAATATAATATATTAGATTAAATAATTAATAATAAGAGCACTTACTATTAGGAAGGGATAAGTAAGGAAAGGCTAGTGCTTAAGGATAATAAAGTTAAACTTCTACCCTAATAGTACTTATACTATAAGATTAAAGTTAGGTTACCTTAATTAATAATTAAATAGCATTAAGAATATAAGGTCTATCCCCTAACTCTTTAATAATATACTTACTAGAAGCTATTTTAACTTTTATTTTATTTATACTTTACTTTTATTTTTAAGAAAAGATTAGGTTTTATTTTTAAATACTATAGATTAAGTAATTATAGTATAGTTCTAGGAGCTAAGTTACTAGTTTTCTTATTTATTTCCCTAAATTAAAAAATATTATATATTTTTCCTTTATTATAAACTATCTAGAAAGGGGGAGGTATATCTATTTCTAAGTAAAGGGAATTCTTAAAGTTAATACTAGTTAGATTAAGGGGAATTACCTTAGCTACCTTAGTAGTCTATTCTTTACCTAAAAATAGTGCTAGAGCCCTCTCTTAAGGATTTAGGCTAATACCTAGAAGTAAAGCGCTATTTATAGCTTATAGTATAGGAGCTATTCTAGATATAATTACTATAGGCACCCTTAAGGATACCTAGAATTAATATATAACTATAAAATAGGAAGTATATATACTTATTAAAGAAGTTAATGTATTATATATATAAGTTTAAGTAGTTAAAATAGAAGACACTATTTAATTTACTATATATAGAGATAAGTAAAGCCTAGTAATGCTTAGGATATTATAAAAGAGTATATAAAAAATACCTATTAGGATAAGCTATTTTAGCTAGAATAAGGACTTAATATTAATAACTGTTTTTAACTACTAGAGCTAATATACTTTCTTTCTTAGTATAGCTTCTAATAAAGTCCTTTACTAAGTTTATTTTCTTTATTACCTTAAGGAGATAGGGAGGTGCCCCCTTTAGAATATTATCTATAGGTTAGAGGATAATTTTAGTGTATAAGGGAATACTACTATTACTAATATTAATACTACTATAAACCTAGAATATAAAGAGAAACTTAAACTATAAAAACAAAACTATTAGCTAGTGGTTTAGTATAAGATTAAATAATGCCTAAGCCTATATAATCCCTACTAATATAGGAGGGGTAAATCTCTGTATAATTAGACTAGTTAATAGTCTTAGTTACTATAAGTTCTACCTCTAAGACACTAGCCCTAATAATAGCAGTAATATTAGGAAGCCTTTAATAGGTTATATTAAGAGAATTAGCTATAATTAAATAGTTAAAGGAAAGAGAAATAAAGGTTTATAAAAGATAGGATAGAGAGGAAAAGAGAGGGTTTAAATACCTTAATTTATAACTATTCCTTAATAATAGGTGTTAATAACTAATAGATAGGTAGCCCTAATAACTAATAAGGGTGCTAAAGAAGTTTAATTTATAGGATTTATCTAATCCTTATAACTATTACCTAATAGTGGGTGTTAGTAACTATTAGTTATAAAAGGGAATATAGCTATAGATAGCTACTGCTAACTAACTATATAACCACTAAGAGCTATAAGAATAAGGCTTAGGTTATAAGAACTATTTAATCTTACTTACTTCTTGCATTATTATGCTCTTTTTTAGTTATTAAAGCCTTTCTTTCTTAAGTTTTTTTATATCCTACCTCTCCTCTTATTATAATTACTTTATTTCCTAAAAGTAACTACTATCCTTTCCCTTACTACTCTTATATACATACCTATATATTCTATTTAATTATGCCTTATTATAGTAAAATATAAGGAATCTAAGGTATTTAATAATACCTATACTAAAGTAAATAGCAAGACTATTGTGTACTTTGTAAATAAGAGGTGCCTAATAATGTACTATGTTTATGTTTTAATATATAGAATAAAAGGATCTTTCTTTAGGGAAGAGGAAGAAGGCACTATTAGACTTAACCTAGTTAATCTTTATAAATAGTAGCTACTATTATTTTATCTAAGGTAGGACTAGCTATAGCTCTTACTAAGATTTAAAATACACTAAGATAGTAATAACTTTAATAAAGTTATGCTAATTAGGCCTAGTTAGATACCCTTAACTTAGTAATAATATTCTATAGATATTTATAGGTTTTTAAGAAAGGCTTATAAGACCCTAAATAAGGACTAGCTTAATTAGTTTAAGCTATTTACTATAGGGAGGATTATTATATAAGGACTAGAGGTAATAGTAGCTATACTACCTTAAGCATTTAAACTATATACTATAGATAATTTTAATATAGATACTTTATAGTAATTAATTAGTTTAAAGGTAGGAAGGCTTTATTTCTCCTACTAGCTAGTTAATATTACTTATAGCTTATAGTATAACCTAGTTAACCTTTACTTATATATAAGCTATTAATATATTATAGTAGGATTTGCTTTCTTTATAAACTATTAGACTTACTTTCTATTTAATTAGAAATAAAGGTATCTTTACTACTTTAATACTATAGGAGAAGGCTAAATTAAGTGGTTTATTAATTTTATAAGTAGCTAGGGATAAATTATATAACTTTTAAATTACCTATATAATTTTAAAGTAATTATAGTCTTAGCTATAGAGTAGAAGGGAAATTAGGAGTGTAAGTATACTTACCTAGGATTCCTTCTTTAAATAATTTATTACTAAGTTAGTTATTAAGTACTTAATCTCCTTATAGTTTAGTTATTAAGTACTTAATCTCCTTATAGAGAACTAGAATATACTAAACTAATATAGTATTAAGTTTAAATAACTATATATATTTAGTAAGGATTTATATATTAGGCACTAATTTAAGCTTTATCTTAGGGACTAGATAATAACTAATAATATCCTAGACCTAAGGTATAGCTATATAAAAGCCCTTAAAAGAACTCTATAAGTCCTATATAATATAGTAGTAAATAAGCTTATAATAGGGGATTAGTTACCTAGGGAATTATCTTACTAAAAAGACTTTAACCTTTAATATTTAGTGTATAATATAATAATACGCTAGATACCTTGCTTTATTACTTAAATAATTAGCAAAGGATTACTAGTAAGTGTAGTAATTATAGCCTAGAAGTATAAGACTAGTAATAATAATTACCTAATTAAATAGTATACTAAGATAGCGTAAGTTAATAGACTTTATATTTAGGATTTCTAGTAGCCTATAGCTTATGTTTTTATAAATAATCCTAAAGTCTTTAATATTAGTATTTAAGAATTACTATAGGAATAGAAATAGTAGATATAGTAGGAACTTAACGCTAAATAATAATAAGGAGCTACTAGTAGCTAAGGATTAAATAAAGAGATAGGATTTTAAGTGTTATAAGAGTCTTTATTAGAACTATCTTTTACTTCTAGTTATAATAAGATACTATAGTCTTTAGTTACTTAGCTTAAAGCACTCTATAAGGTATAATAGAATTAAATGCGTAGTACCCTAGAATAAAGCACCTAATCTTAGTAAGCTATAACTTATAAATTATTTTAAATAGATATTAAGAACTAGCTAAGGTTAGTATAAATCTATAGAGTTATTAGGCAAAACTAAGTAAGTAAATATTAAGCCTTAATAGATTAAGTAAATAAAGAGGTTATGTGCTAATCTCTTAGAGACACTAGATAAGCTATAACTATTAATTTACTTCCTTTCCTTAAAGCATAGAATATAGTATAAAGGAAAACTATAGCTTAATTACTAATATTATTTACCTATGTATTAGTAATACTACTAGGGCTAGTTTCTTAAGGAATATAGGTAAGTATTATTAACGCTTATTAGTAGGAGAGATAATAAGCCTTAGGATTAATTAATTAGTAGGCAAACTATAAGTAAAGGGCTACTTAGTAAGATTCTAAATGCCTAGCTCTTTATATACCCTTACTAATATTACTTACTAATTATCTATATACACTAAAGACACTAAAGCTCTCTAGAGAGATAAGGAACTTAGGACTATAATTAGGGAAAATTACTTTGTTTTTCTTTCTTTCTTTTCTTATTTTTCTCTTCTTTTCTTCCCCCTTTACTATAAGAAGTCTTTCCCTATAGATAGATTAAATAGTGGCTCCCCTTATATATAAGCTATAGTTTACTAATCTTGCTTTATATCCTATTTATTTTTAGTTTATATATAGTTAGGGTTAACTAGTGCACACCTAGGGAGGTGTTATATAGCCTAAATTATACGCTTAGAAACACATGCGTTTGTAGTAATAGTATTAGGGGTTATAGGGATAATTATTACACTAAGGAATAATAATATTAGTTATATAAGCTAGGGATTAAATAGTCTATAAAGGGATTACTTCTAACTAGGCTTCTAGAGCTTATTACGCACATTAGATATAGAGTTTTTATACCTAGCTTTACTATGGCTTATTATTGTGTTTTAAGATAAGATAAATTAATAAGATTATTATCACCTACACTAATTTAACCATTAGGTTACTTCTAATCTATTAGACTATTTAATCTAGATTATCTCTATCTTATAGAGATAATCTAGCCTTATAACGGGTTGCTGCAGTTAAGCTTCTTAACCCCCTTTAACGTGCGTAGACGTTAAAGCTACCTACGCGTGTGGGCTAGCATTATGTCTTTTGGGGTGTTGTTTTCCGCTTGACAAACTATGCAATAAAGGCATCCCTTTATTATGCTTTAAATAATAAAACTTAAATTAGAGGATCTAAGCCTTCTTTAAATATAGCGGAGTTTAACTTTACTAAAGTTCTCCTAACTATTAAAATCCTAGCTATAATGTCTCTATAAGGGATTAGCTTATTTTACACGCCTAGACTTATAGGCAAAATATAATTAAATAATAAGCCTTATTAAGTGTTAGTAGTTTTACTATAACTATCTTATTGCTTATTATTTACTATCCTTACTATAATTCCTCCTATAAGGAATCCTAGACTTATAGGGTCTAGTTAGCTATATAATAATTCTAAACGCTAGGTATTAGTAGTTTTACTATAATATTCTCGCTATAAACTATTTAAAATCCTTACTATAATCCCTTTTATAAGGAATCCTAGACTTATAGGTTCTTCTAGAATATATTTAAGTTATATTTTCTTAAAACGCTAGATATTAGCAGTTTTATTATAGCGTCTCTATAACTTAATATTTAACTTACTAGATAATAAACAAATAGACCTTATAGCGTTAGTAGTTCCACTACTATATCCTTACTACTTTACCTCTATAAACTTTAATAAAAATATTAGTAATTATAAGGACACTACCT
This sequence comes from Epichloe scottii, assembly GCA_021950295.1. NCBI lineage: Eukaryota > Fungi > Ascomycota > Sordariomycetes > Hypocreales > Clavicipitaceae > Epichloe > Epichloe scottii. The sequence goes on from CP083245.1 coordinate 4,058,347, forward strand.
CTGCTTTTTCTCTTTATTAATATAATCTAACCTTCTTAATAGTGCGTTAGCTAGGTTTAATTTCCCTGCCTTATATATAATTATAAAATTAAATAGATAGAGCTTATCTAATGCTATAACTTACTTATTACTTAGCTTTAGCTTTATAGCTAGGTACTTATAGTTAAGATAATTAGTTATAATAGTAATTAGATACGTTAAATAAGCTAGGTAGTGTCTCTAGGCCTAAAAAGCCTCTTAGATTACTAGAAGCTTTATATCTAGTGTTATATAATAAAGTTCTATATTATTTAACTTCCTTAATATATATACTACTAGGTACTAGTAACCTAGCACTAATATTATAAGGACCGCTTTAATAGCATATCCTAATATATTAGTCTTTACCCTTAAAGGTACTAGTAAATTAAAATAAACTAAAATTAGTGCTTCTTAAAACTACTACTAGAGTTCCCTAAATACTACTAACTTATAGGGCTTTAGCTTAAAGGTTACTAGCTAATCTCCCTAAGTTAATTAGTTAGTAAAATTATAATTTTACTATAGCTTTTAATAAAGCATTAGTAAAATCTAGTAAAACTAAGAAATAACTAGATATTAAGCATACTATAAGGTACTAGCTAGGTTATAATAGCCTTAATGCAAGAAGGCTCTATTAAGATACCTTTTTCTATAATTATAAATCCTAAGAACTTAACCTTAGTATATAAAAATTTATACTTTATAAGGTTAATAAAAAGGCTAGCTTTATAAAGCTTATAAAAAACCTATTTAATATAACCCTTATACGCTTTTATATTACTACTATAAATTAGAATATTATCTAGGTAAATAATATAAATTAAATTAATAAGGCCCTTAAGGGCGCTATTAATATATTCTTAGAAGGTTATAGGCGTATTTATAAGCCTAAATAGCATTATAAGATACTTAAAGTAACTATATTTACACTAGAAGGCTATCTTTTACTTATCTCCCTTATGGATATATAGCTAGTAGTATGTATCTTTAAGATTTAATTTAGTGTAAACCTTTGCCCCCTTTAATTAGTTTAAGATCTTAGTAATTAAAGGCAATAGTGCCTTATCTTTTATTATAATTTAATTTAAGCCTCTATAATTTATATAAAGCCTTAATTTACCTCCTTTCTTTAAAATAAATAAAATTAGGGCCTAGCTAGGCTAATTAATCTTTAGATCTATCCTTTATACTATACACTAGCTAGGTACTCTCTAAATACCTCTAGCTCTTTTTTAGCTAAACTATATATTAGCCCCTAAGGGGTATTTTCCCTTCTTCTAACTTAATTATATATATATAACTACCTAACTTAAGAAGTATACCTATAAGCTTATTAGAAAATATATCTTTAAACTCTATATATACCTCTAGTAACTTAGGCTTATAGTTCTCTTCTAGGTTAAGCATTACTACCTTACTATTAGGGTTTATTAAGGTAATAAAACTCTTCTTACTTATTATATAAGTATCTTATACCTTAATTATAGTTAAGCTATTATAAGTTAGGGTATTGCTTACTATAAGGCTAATATCCTTATCTTTTTTATCCTTATTTAGCGGGTCTATAAGCTTAATTAACACTAAATAAAGTAAAAACGCTATAAATAAGCGTTTTACTTCTCTTCTTACTTACTATATTCCTAATATAAAGTTAAGGTAATCTTTTATAATAAGGTATCTCTATAGTCTCTCTTTCTAGGATATAACCACAGGCTTATATATTCTAGCCTAGTCTATTCCTAAGATAAGGTTCTTAGGGGTATTTATAATATAGTAGCAAACTTAGCATATTTTTATATAGCCTATACTATCTTTTACTAAGATAACCTAATTTAAGATTTCTTAATATAAAATAAGGGTCTTAGCTATACTTTTAAGTAGCATATTATCTTTCTATATATTAGCCTAATTTACCTTTAATAATAATTTTAGGTAAATAATTAATTCTATTATGCCTATGTTAAGTAGCGTAGACACTACTACCTATTTATATTCTTACTATAATAATATCTAAACTTTTATTCTTATATCCTTAGATAATTTATTAGCAAGGGCATTATCCTAGGCCTAAGCAAAGCTAATTAGTGTCTTATTTATATCTTACCCTACTACTTAGTTACTATTATTCCTATATAATAGTATTATATAGCTTATACTCTTATAGATAAAATAATCTAGTTCTTTATATCTTAGTGTAATATAACTAGGTTATTTATATTTAAAGAATACTATAGGGGATTTTATAGCTCCCTTACTGCTTTATTATAGTATATTTACTATAAGTAAATTTAAGTATTACCTTTTCTATCTATAGTCTTATTTATAGTTATTACTTTAGTTACTATTTTAACCTATTTTTATTATAACTTCCGCTTTCTTTCCTTAACTAGCTAAATAAGTCTATATTACTAAGAACTCCTAGCTAAGTATTTACTTCTTTATAGTATTATTTAGACTATTAATAAATATATAAATATAAAGTCTTATAGGGATTACTTTAGGGAGTTTAGCCTTAGCTTTTATCTATATTTTTATAAATCCCTAGAATAACTAATAGTTTTCTTATTTAAGGGTTAGTAGTGTCCTTATAGCTTCTAAGCACTATATATTCTTATTTATTATTTTAGTTTTTAGCTAATCTATAAACCTAGCCTAGGTATAGTCCTAGTAATCTATATAACTATTTATAGCTATATAATATATCTATTATTACTTTATATCCTTTACTAAGTAGCTACTAGTATAGGCTACCTTAGTAGTATTATTAATAAATATCTTATAGTCTAGGGTAAAAGCTATATTAAGGTTTGCTAAGAAATATTAAAGACTTTTATATAAATCTCCTTTATATACTAGAGTCTTTAGTTATATTTTTATAAGATTATAGTAATATAAGGTTATAGTAAGTTTAAAGCTTCTTAGTAAGTCTAAAGGTAGTATAATTATAGGTCCTTTAGTAGGGTTAGTAAGTCTAGTGCTAGTACTTACTAATAAAATACCTACCTTAATTATATACTACTATTCCTATAGCTATAGAATTTTCTATCTTTTCTAAGCTCTTTATAGCTTAGTCTTAGCTTACTTAAGGATTTAGTTTAGCTTTTCTTTACTATACTTAATTTCTTTATAATTATTATATTAATTTATAGTAAGCTTCCTATTATTATTTTAATCTTTAGGAGTGCTATTTTTATTATTCCTATCTAGGCTATTAGACCCTAGGATTATACTATCTTAGTGTCTTATATTATTACCTAAGTATAGTACACTAGCTATATAATTACTATATATAGTAAATTATATAGCTATCCTATTTAATTCTAATATTATAATCTATAACTAATAGTCTATTTGCCCTAAAGGGTTTAAGAGTTTAATTTATTATAACTAAAGGCATAGAAAGAGATAAATAAAGTAATAATAAGAGAATAAGGTTACTACTATAAAGGTAATAGCTAGGGGTAGGTATATAAAGGTTTTAAACTCTAACCTCCCCTAAATAGGAGAGGTCCTTATTATATACCTTTTCCTTACGCCCACGTAACTATCTAGCTACTAAGTCCTAGCGCATAAGTTATCTAGGGATTTGCCTTGCTTAGAGAGGCAGCCCTCTTATGATGTCCCTCATGCCTTTATGCTCCTAACAATATCTAAGCTATTAGGCTAGTTAGAAGTTAAGTAGCTATATAACTAACTCTGTAATAGTAAGGCTTTTTTCTATAAAGATAAAAGAAGTTATAATAGTTATATTATAAGGCTTTTTATTATGCCTCTCTCTAGGCTTAAACTCTTAAAGGAATACCTAGATATCCTTTTTCTTAACTATATATATAAAATAAATTACTTTAACCTTCTATTATTTAATGCTTATAGTATTATACTATTAAAGAAGACCTTCTAATTTATAACTTGTTTCTTAAGTAGTAAGACTAAAGATAATTATTACTAGGTTATTAATATTATTATAAAGCTTTAAAAAGACTAATGTATCTAGAAGCCTTATATTATTATTATAGACTGCGAAATATCTCTAATAAACGCACTTAAAAGGAACCTATATTTTAATAGCATGCCACATATTTTATGCTAGTAGCATGTTAATATAAATATACTAGCTAAGTGTAAGTGTTTTTTTCTAAAGGCTATATATAATAAAGAGACTTAGTAGACTATATAGGTACCTAAATTTATAGCTTTTCTAAAGGCTTAGAATGCCCTTACATTATGTAAATTAGAGGCTAACTTTAAGCGTGAATTAGAGCACTTCTAGTAGCCTAGTAGGTTTCTAGTAGCTACTATTAATTATATTATAAAAACCTAGATTAATTTATAAAAGGAAAAGATTATAAAGTGCTTTATTAATTAATATTACTACTTTAGCTATATAGTTATATCTATTATTAAGTTATTAAATACTACTATAAAGAGGATTTTAATAAGTAGTATAGGCAATCTAATCTCTATTTTCTATTGCCTATAAATATACTAGGTTAATTAATATATAAAGATAGAACAGTCTATAAACAATAAATATTATAAGATATTAAATCTATTATAAAACCTAATCTATAGTATTATCTGTAATAAAGTCTTATTTATTGCGTTATAACTTATAATAAATAAGGAAATAGCTATAGATAAAGACCCTAAAAAAGCCCTTATATTACCTTATTATCCTTATAAGCTTATTATATCTTATAGTGTGCTTTACTAGTATTTTCTTTAGTAGCATACTAAGGATAACAAGCTAATTTAGCTCTATAAGGTTAACGAGCATTAGCACTAATATTGCGATAGTTTAAGCCCTAATAGTAATAATAATAATAATAATAATAATTCCTAGGTAAGACTATTTAATCCTATACTAATATAAGGAAAAGGTAAGCCTAAGGGGGCTCTTAGGTTAGAGAAGAGAAATCCTATTATAGGGACCTTATATAAGCTATTTACTTTTAAACATACCTAAGTAACAGAGGCTAATAAGGGTTATAAGGCTTATAATGCCCTATAACCACTGCCCTTAATAGCACTTACTATAATTAGTATAGTCTAAATAGCTTTACATAAGGTTATTAAAGTCCCTAATAACCCTAATAATATTAATAATATTAATAATAACTTATATAAGCCTAGCATAAAACATCCTTACTTATATAGTTACACACTTAATAGGCTTACTAACTTTAACTCTAATAATAATGCCTCTAATACCTTAATACTAGAGATTTTAGATAATATAGAGGCTAATAACTTAGGAATAGTTATATAATAATGTACTATACTATTATAAGATATATTATATATTAATAATTAGCTTATATAATACCTTTAGGCGTAGCTATTATTATAATTAGAAGAGAGGACTATAGCAAAGGCTAGGCTATAGGCAGAGATGATTTAGCTAGGGCAGGGGGGTGATTAGGGAGCAGGCAGACACTTAGTACAGACTTAGTATGTAATTTACTATAGGCAGCTGGTATTGGTTATCGCAGCCACCTTAGCCACCTTTAGGGGTGCTATTTACTCCAGAGGGGTGCTTGATAAACACTCCCTTGAAATAGTGTAGGTCTGAGACCTGTACAAATTTTTCCCAACAATGCCACCGTTTTGCCCACGATTAAAATTCCAGCATTTAACCAGTTCGAGCAGGACGTGTCTAAGGTACCTAAGTAAGTGCCTGATGTGCTTATCGCGATGCGTGGTTGCCCAAGCATTCACTTGGTATTTGCTTACCTAGGGTAGGTGAGTTAGACCACGTGGGGATTCCGAAAACTAGCAACTGGGACGGAGCATTTACCAGCGCATCTGTGCGGTTGCCCATCCTCAACTTCTTCTTCTTGAAAAGCGTGTCTTTTTATTCCACGTAGAGAGGTCTTGGTTAGGGACGGCATGCCTTGCCACCTTGTCTACTCCCACGACGAAGACGACGACGACGACGACGATACGAATCATCGCGCTCTTTTTATTCGTCGTCCGCCGCTGTGAACGTTGAAGTCCCCAACCAAGCGACCGGCGAGGAGCTAGTATTTGCTCCAAACACGACTTCCATCTCATACCGTCATTCCTTATAAACCCATTACCTCAACTGTTTCTCCCGATTCGCCTAGGCCACTTGGCCGGCAGCCATCTCCATGACAAACCACTCGCTCGAGTCGATCGAAGATGGAGACACAGCATGTTGGAACCCGCAATCAACCAACCATAAAACTGAGCTAGAGTTATTGCACTCAGATCGGCCCAAGGACGTCGCGACAACCAGCTGTCCAAGAGATCGCGACTGCGGACCTGCCTATGACTGCAATGGACTCACAAAAGGTGCTTCAGTATCAATCCTGAAACCACTCTCATTTGCCGATCCATCTGCGACCATGACTACCAGCAAGATAGGCCACTCGCCGGCCGTTAAAACCGAGCGCCACTCTAGCTCTTTCTCAATGCTCGTGCTTCTCACCTCTGGCATTGGCATATTGCTATTGGCTTTAGTTTCAAGATCGCTTTACAGCCACCAAGCTGAAGCTAAAGGCTGTCGTATGTCATACATGCGGCCCTCCTATGTTCATTTTATCGAATTTGACACGGAACATACGCGCTTTGCGACGAAGTACTCTTTGTACCTCTATCGCGAACAAGGAATTGACGATGAGCATAAGGTAAAGAATGTAAAAGCTGTTACAGGAAGATGCCTAACTGTCAAAACACGATTATACTCGACTACACCGCTAACCCTTTACGACAGCTACGCGGCACTCCAGTGCTTTTCATACCAGGCAATGCCGGAAGTTACAAGCAGGTTCGGCCTATCGCAGCAGAAGCAGCAACTTATTACCATGACACTATTCGACACGACGGACGCTCTATAGACGCAGGGGTTCGGAACCTTGACTTCTTCACTGTCGACTTCAATGAGGATATAACTGCTTTCCACGGTCAGACTCTACTTGACCAGGCAGAGTACCTAAATGAGGCAATCAGATATATCCTTTCGCTTTATTCTGATCCGCTGCGGGCAGGCCGGGACCCTCAACTCCCCGATCCGACGTCAGTCATAATTCTTGGTCATTCCATGGGTGGCGTTGTGGCACGCACGATGCTGGTGCAACCCAACTACCAAGCTAACTCCATCAACACAATTATCACGATGTCAGCCCCCATTCACGACCGCCAGTGACGTTCGACGGCCAAATTGTCCAGATTTACGACGAGATCAACGACTACTGGAGGAAAGCGTATGCTCAGAAATGGGCCAACAATAACCCACTATGGCATGTCACTATCATTTCTATTGCCGGTGGCGCTTTAGACACAGTGGTTCCATCAGACTACGCCAGTGTGGAACCTCTAGTCCCGGAGACTCACGGCTTCACAGTCTTCACTACTGGGATACCAACTGTTTGGACTAGCATGGACCACCAAGCTATTCTCTGGTGCGATCAATTTCGCAAGGTTGTAGCGAAGTCATTATATGATATTGTCAACGTTCATCGCGCTACGCAGACGAAGCCTCGCGCTGATAGGATGCGGTTTTTTAGAAAGAGGTTTCTATCCGGTCTAGAAGCCACTGCTGAAAAAACCAGTGCTCTCAAAGAGGGAACACCAGTGCTCACTTTGGATTATGAGTCGAGCCGAATTGTGCCGGCAGGCGATCGGTTCGTTCTGAATCAGCTAGGAAGCCAGACTCGCTCCTTGGCCCATCTCATTCCCATACCTCCTGCAGACGCCTCAACACCTAAACAGTTCTCGCTGTTGACAGACGCCTTGTTTCCGGAGTCGGAGGAGTCTAGTCCAGTGGATATACTTGTTTGCACTGTTTTTAACCAGCCTGGATCAATCAATGAGCGTCATTCAGGCCACATGTCTGTTGCAAGCAGCAGTCCACCGAGGCTTGCGTGCAAGAACGTTGCATCTGACGCCGTGCTTTTACCTGCTTCTACAGAGGCGACCCGGCAGCCCTTCTTTCTTGAAGGAGAAGTCGCAATTCGTCCTTTCTCATATCTATTGTATGACGTGGATGATCTTGTGGAATACAACTTTATTGCTGTAGTGCAAAAGACAGGCTCTCGTTCATCAGGTTTTGTTATCGCCGAATTTAGCAACAAGGTGGCAATTCAGAAGACTATTCCAACTTCCCTTTCCCAGATTGCGGTATTTGGCGTATCTCTCTTTGGCCCCCGATCGGGCCATGACGATTGACTTAAGACTTCCTGCGTTGACCTCGAGTCTGCTCGCATTCAATATGGTGCTCGACAATTCAGATTGTCGCAAGGAGCATCAGTTATTTACCTCGATGGTTAGGCAACATCTTGACCGCCCGTATGAGTCTAAATACTTCGTCAATGCCACAGACGTGTCTATTAGCTTTCATGGGATTGCACCGTATGTTCCTCCGCCGCTAGAAGCGAGTGGTAGAGAGAATGGCGTTGGGCTTCAGATATGGTCTGATCCAACATGTTCATCGACGGCGAAGATCACTATTCGTCTTGACTTGCTCGGGAGTCTAGGCAAGCTTTACATGCGCTATAGAACTGTGTTCGCGGCATTCCCACTCCTAATCGTAACTTTGGTTCTGAGGAAACAATTTCGTGTTTATGACCAAAGTGGAGTTTTCATACCTTTCTCACAGGGACTAGATCTCTCCCTGAGGCGCTCAATTCCCCTGTTACTCCTTTCTTTGACTCTTCTCGCAGTATCTCTCGAAGGTACTTCGGCAGCAATTCCCCATTTATTTCGGAGCAAGCGACATTTCGAAGAATTCCACCGGAACGAACTTCTTATTGGTACAGAAAGCCCGTCCTTTTGTTTTCTGGTTCCTTTAATCGGCATAGTATGTATTGGTGTATGTGCTGTCCTGCATTGCATTATGCTCTCCCTGACTTGGATTCTGGGTTTCCTCTACGGCTTCCTGAGCAGCATTTCATTAAACGATTGCGAGAGGCATAAAAGAGTTGCATCCCAGGCACTAATTCACTCAACTCCAAAGCGACGAATGGTATCGACGGCTGTTCTTCTCTTTCTTGTTTCGACATTCATTCCGTACCAATTTGCTTACCTTGTTGCGTGCCTGGTTCAGTTGTTCACTACAGTTCGCGCATTTCATGTTGCAGCTCTGGCAGACTCGATGTCGAGCTTGAATTATTATCATTATGTTCATTCGATACTCCTACTGATGATGTGGGTTTTGCCGATCAATTTGCCCATACTCGCAGTCTGGATTCGCAACCTTGCCGTACATTGGCTAACACCGTTCTCATCTCACCATAACGTCTTATCGATCATGCCTTTCATTCTGCTGGTGGAAAATCTGACCACCGGCAGGATGGTGCCACAAGTGACCAGTCAACTACGGCATGTTACTAGCGTGCTCCTTTTGGCACTGCACTCTGCGCGGCAGTATACGGTGTGTCGCACGCGTACGTGCTGCACTACCTAGTTAATATCATCGCGTCATGGTTGGTCATCTTGCACTCAACTGCGGATTCTTGGTCGGTTGCCAATATTCTCGCAATGTTCGAAGGAGCGCCAGGATGAACCGAGACCATGGCAAATCTTCTTGACCCATCAGGCTGCGATGAGAGCGCATAATAAGCTGATGATAAGAGTATCCATGTCGGTGGCGACTCCATCGTTCTGTCTCGTAATGAGCCACATTTCATGGTTTTCTATATCATCGCATTTTGATTGACAGTGGTTGGTTTTCCCGTAACTGAGTGACGCAGAAGACTTCGATCACTTGACTTTAATCACTAAGAGAATATTGTACCTTGCAATTCGGCTCTTCTCACAACATAATACTTATTAATAGGCATGTTGATTCTTCGTTTGTCCTTGCTCATTCAAGTCGTTTGTCTATCAATCATGCATTGCCGGGCGTTATTCCGGGTAGTACATTGTGGGGGAAGGGGCATGGTGGAAGTTATTATGCTATCACTTGTGTAATATGGTCTGGTTATGGCTAATGACTGACAAATAGTGGCAGTCAATTCTACATAATTTCTTAAAGATACGAACTGAACAATCTTGAATGTCACCTGGTCATTGACTCATTCCGGAGAACTTGTTATGAACCCAGATGGTTGCGATCATTCGAGGCGACTTTTCTGAAAGCACTATTGATTTGCGCAAGGTTGATGGTGTACTATGTAAAGGTGCCTCAACCAGCGGCGACGTCTTGCTGGTCAAAAAAACCAGAGTCCATCTACGCGCTCAAGGACAGAGGTCGCCAAGTCCAATTGACGATTGTACCGGAAGGTTGCGAAAGGGACTTCTTCATGCCCAGCAGTGAAACGGATTTATCCAGACTCATATAGAGCAGTGTATTGCGTGAATAGCCGCGCATCTAAGAACATTGTACTAGGCAAATAAGATGTGGTAAAGACTACTCTTTTAGGGTCTTCTCTCTGGCCAATTCAAGTCGTTCGTGCTGCACCGTCCAGAGAGTAATAGCGATGCCTATTGAACAAGCCCCGAATGCCACCCAATACGCAGCACGGTAGCAGTCTAGGCCCTCGTGACATGAGCGTTCTCCACTGGGATCGAAGACACTATGAGAATCCAACACCAAGCCATAAAACGAATTGAATATGTTTGACGAGATGACAGGGGCCAGCGTCATAAATCCCCAATTTTGGCTCAACCCACGAATCCCGAAGGCCTCAGTCACTAGAGAAGGGAAAACGCCGAACAGGAATCCATACCCGAGACCAGAGAGTCCTGATACCAATCCCAAAAGATGAGGATTCTCGATGACCAAAGCACAAGCTTGGGCTAACAAAAATATGACAGACGCAACCAAGAGGCACCAAATGCGGCTAGCGTGGAGTGATCTGACCAAGAAATCAGACCCAACACCTGTGAACAAAATGTTAGTATAATCCACTCCTTCGGCCCTTTTCCGGATTTCTTCTTCTTCTTCTTCCACTTCTTTTCTTTGATGGAACGAAATGTGAAGGTGAGAAAAAAGAGGAATATAATTGAGAACGGAGAACAGTGCATGGTCGTGATAGAAGAATTAGCTTGCATAGGCGAAGGGGAACCGGATATTGGTCTGTCTTTCAGAGGCCAACCAATTGATAGACTTACCACTGAAGAGGCGACCCACGAAACTACATAGAGACAATGTTGAAACATGCATCTGTTGGTGATGGACAAGGAAATCTTCAGTAAGCGATTGATCGCGGTGCTTCCATAGTACATTGACGTCATTTCCAATATTACTTGGGCGGCATTAGCGTGTTGTCATAAGTTGGAGTTGGATATTTGAAGCTGACACAAGACAGGCTTACTTAATGGTCATGAGTCCAATGCCGGACAGAATCGCCATGATGGTAAAAAGTAGCCAAAAGGACGCATTACCTAAGAGCTTCAGGCCGCGAATATCTATACGATGGGATCGATCTGCATCAACACTGCTCGCTACCACACTTTCAACAGGTTCTGATACCGCCGATGATATCAAAGATGAGGCTTCATCGAGAACGTCCTCTCCAATTTCACTGTCGATGAGGGTGTCGCCAGTTGGGGGTTGGAGGATATTGTCGAGGGCAAGGTGGGCGCGGCCACAGAGCCGATAGAAGACGTACCAGTTTCACTAGGCACGTGGCCGCCAAGTGATTGAGACCAGCCTTGTGATGGCCGCAAATGGTTAGATAGTGATGATGACCGAGGACCTCTAGGATTGATAACCGCATGATAGTTGGAGTGTGGGTAGACTCTGAGGAAGAAAAAGCCGGCAAACGTTAAGCCAAAGGTGCCACAAGAGAGAAGTTTCAGGAAGGCACTTGGGTCGCCGGGAAAGAGAAGAGCACCAATGGATGAGAAAAAAAGGCACTGAGGCCAAACGCTGCGAGAGGGAATGCTGTAGCTGTACCTCTGTGGCTGGGCCAGTTGAGTGCTGATGTCTTCACAGCTGCAGCAAATGACATACAGCTTCCAAGTCCAGACAGAAAGGAAAAGAAACAGAGGGCGACAATCGAGCCGGAAGCACTATCATATGCCATATGTAGGGGAAATAGCCTGCGGCAAGGAGGACTGCGCCAATGAGGACGAAAGGGCGAGGCCCTCGATGGTCTACAAAAATGCCCACAGGAACGCCAAGCGAGTACATTCCCAAGTTGCCAAACTGCCCGATCAAATTACTTTGAGTGGCAGATAGTTTCAGTCTCTCTGCAAACTGTGGTGCCCAGGCTGAATAGACGTACTTTTCATGGTTCAAGGGTGGCATACGTCAGTGATGTTCATATATAGATATCATGGGGTAGCTAATATGGCATAACAAAGAAAAGAAAACAGTAAACTATCGACTGCTCCTCGCAAGAACTCAGCTTCAGAGGAGGGGGGATGACTGACATTGGTGCCACATGCAAGGGATATGATAGTAGCAGCGATACCCGCGACAAGGCGAGCACGCCGCAGCTGTTGCTGGCGGTCCTGGCCCATGGCTGAAAGTTGAACAAGTCTGGAGGGTCTGGAGGAGTTGAACACAAAGCGAGCGACTGCCAGAGCGCGAATGCTCTGCTCTGGCACAACAAATAAGAGAAGATAAAGTTAAGCCAGCATACGATAGCTCTTATCGCATTGGTATGGGTTTCAGAGGGAAAGGTGAATTTATCTTAAGAAGAGGGCCACCTGGAGGCTTGCTTTAGCGCAAGTCCCGTGACGACCGAGCCGTAGGACGATATGGACAATTGGAAGGCAGTTGTGCGCGGCCAGGTGGTCGAAATCAGTTACTTGAGAAGGAACGGCGATAGTTGGCCAAAGGAGGTTAGTGCTTTGATAGTAAGCCGACGGAGGCGCTTGGTAAGACCTCGTAGACAGCGGGCATTTGCCTCGGAAGTTTCCTAATATTTAATAGTGGACCCTAGCTCACATATGTATCTCTTTAAGTGTTAGGAACTAGCCTTAGGGCAACTACAATCTAATCCCTATTTGTTTTTACAGGAGGTATAGAACGAGGGATAGCAGGCTAATGACAAGCCTTTCCGTAGCTTAGTGTGGCACGAAGTGAGGTAAAAAGTACTTTCTTTTACGTGTAATTTACTAGGACTATATAGTACCTCTTACTAGCGTAAGTACCCCTGTAGCTCTCCTAATAGCTTTACTCACTATATGTCATGGCTAAAGGCATGGGAGAGATAAACAGAGTGATAGTAGGATAATAAAGTTACTACAATAAAGATAATAGTGTTAAAAATAAGACCTATTTTTATAGCCCTTTTCTAGTTATAAGGCTCTTGTTATTGCTTGCATTGCATGCAAGCCTAATAGCTACACTGTAGCTATTAATAGTTATGTGGTGACCGTCAATAGTCACGTTATAGCTATTAACAGCGAGTAAAACTCGAACGGATTTGAGTTTGACTGCGGTTGCGAACTATGACTATATCTTACGCCATTGTAGCTATAAAGTTTATTATTAACTTTAATCTAATCTCGCAGCCCCTGTATTTATAACCTTAAAGCTTGTTTTTATCTTAGGTTAAATTTATTTCTATGGACTTTTTAAAACTTGTATGTTATATATATATTTATATTAAATACACTAGCTAGCTCTATATAAGGCTAGTTCTAGTACTTTAACTAGTTTATTAATAGGGAAAACCCTTAGAATAAAAAGAAAAACCCTATTACTATATTCTTTAGTTTAGCACTAACCTTACTATAAGCCTATACTATTTAACTTATAACCTATTATATATATTTATTACTAGCTTATACTAGCCTTATTCCCTTAAAAATATAATAAGGTTAGTTTTTTACCTCCCTTAGTATACCTCTAGGCTAAAAGTAGCTTTTCTTTACTCTTTTTTATTACTTATTATAGGTAAAGTAAGTTTATACTAATTACTACCTTTTATCTCCTATTTACTTTTATACTAACTCTTTTATTACCTTACTTTTTAGCTAACTTTAACTTACTCCTAGTTTAGTTATAATATAAAGCCTATATACCTTATTTTAATCCCTTACTATATATATATATTAAATACGCTAGCTAGCTCTATATAAGGCTAGTTCTAGTACTCCTACTAGTTTGTTAATAGGAAAACCCTTAAAATAGGAAGAAAACCCCTATTACTTTAATCCTTAGTTTAGCACTAACCCTACTATAGGCCTATACTATTTAACTTATAACCTATTATATATATTTATTACTAGCTTATACTAGTCTTATCCCCTTAAAAGTATAAAAAGGTTTATTTACTACTCTCCCTAGTGTATCTCTAAGCTAAAGGCTACCTTACCTTACCTTTCCTTACTTCCCTTTATAGGTAAAGTAAGTTTATACTAATTATTACTCTTTATCTATTATTTACTTTTATACTAACTCTTTTATTACCTTACTTTCTAGCTAACCCTAACCTATCCCTAGTCTAGCTATAGTATAAAGCCTATATACCTTATTTTAGTCCCTTATTATAAGAGAAGGGTAATCCTAGTCTAGGCTTAGGGTAGCCCTATACCTAAATTATAATTAAGATATTTATTTATCTAATCTCTCTATATTTTATTTTTTTATCTTTAGCTATAATTTACTCTCCCCCCTATAAGTATAAGAGAGAGCCTCTCCCTAGGTAATTCTAGCCTCTTTTCCTTCCTTTTATATTAATCTTTTTATAAGTTTCTCTCTATAGCCTTTAAAGGCTACTTTAGCCTAGGTTTAGGTTAATATCTAATATCTTCTTATAATCCTTAAAGTATCTCCTATTATAATACCTAATAATATAAGTTATTTACTATTTAGTATATTTCTAGCTTTAATCTATCTAGAAACCTTTACTATTTAATTAGTACCTTAAGAAACTCCTAACTCCTAAGTAACTAAAGAAAGCTTTAAATAAGAAGCTAAAGGTAAGTTTACCTTTATTTTAGGTTAGTTTTAGGTCTAATTTATTTTAGCTAGGAAAGCTATAACTATTTTAATATATTTCTTACTACTCCTAATCTATAGAAATCCCTAGGCACTAATACTATAATATTAATAGTAAGGGTAGTATTAGCTTAGTAAAGCCTTAGTAATACTACTAATAGTTAGTAAATAGGAGTTATAATAGATACTTATTTTAATTATTAAGTCTAGAATTATTACTATATAAAGGTAGCTTCCCTTTTATTCTAAGCTTACCTTACTACTAACCTATCTTTAGGTTAATACTATAGGGTATTATTTAGAATATTAGTAGTTAACTAAGATTTAGGCTATAATTATAGCTAGTAAGAAGATAAGTAAAGCTATAGTAAGTTAATTTTAAGTCTATTTTAGTTTTAATAGTTTCTAGGTTCCTAAGGATTATAACTTTTAAGTAAAGAAGCTTTATACTAAAAACTAGACTAGAAAGAAAAGCGCTTTAGCTATAGGCCTAAGTTACCCTAGGCCTAGGTTTAGTAAGGACTAGTATAATAAGACTATTTTCTAAATATAGTAATTAGATACTTATATAGTAAAGATAAACTATCTCCTAGCTACCTCCTTACTAGTAAAGGGGTATACTAAGATTATAAAGAATACTATTTCTATCCC
Source organism: Epichloe scottii (assembly GCA_021950295.1). Taxonomy (NCBI): domain Eukaryota; kingdom Fungi; phylum Ascomycota; class Sordariomycetes; order Hypocreales; family Clavicipitaceae; genus Epichloe; species Epichloe scottii. Next base: position 4,073,882 of record CP083245.1, read on the forward strand.
TAAGAAAAAGTAAGTTAGTAGTTTTATTTTAAGTCTTAAGTAAGATAGCGCTAGGCTAATATATATTCTTTTAATACTAGGAATTTAAAAATTAATTTTACTTATCTTTCTTTACTATATTATAACTTTACCTTAATTCTAACCCTTTATTATATTTATATTATTTAGCCTTATTATTATATAGTCTTCCCTATATCCCCTATATCTAATATCTCTATATTTTACCTAATACTATAGGTATATCTAAAATATCCTAGTCTTAGGCTTACCTCCTATAAGCTTAGGGCTAGTTCTTATGCTAGTATATAGTAGCTAAGTTATCTAGTCCCTAGTACCTATTTTACTATAGCTTTTACCCTATAGGGGATATTTAAGGCTAGCCTTACCTCCTAGCTATCTATAGGCTAGTCCTAGGGTTATATATAGTTATACTTACTATAATTTACTATTAAATAATATTAGTTCTCCTTTACATGTCTATAGCTATATAGTAGTAAAGCTACCCTAGGTATACCCCTTTAAAATAGGAACTTATTAAGCCTTATCTTTTCTATATATAATTATATAAGTATTAAAGACTTATACTTTATAAGGTATATATAGAGTTTTTATACTATTTTTAGATTCTTATTAGGTAAGTAATCCTTAGCTAGCTTATAAATATATTAGTAGTAGCCTAGTTATTCTTTATTATACTATGCCTTTTATTTCCTTTTTTACTCCTTAAAGAGTTATATATCTAGTTTATTATCTTTAGGGTTATTTCTCTATTAGGTCCTTCTATATTATAGTATTACTATTACTAATATAGTAGTAGTCTAAATCTTTTTTACTATTTTATTTTCTATAATTCTAGCCTTAAATCTTTACTTTATTATATTAAGATAAAGGTCTAGGGGTAGGATATAGGTTTTGGATTCTAGCTATGTAATAGGGATAGCCTTAAATACCCTAGCTATAACCTATAGGTAAGCTAATTAATCTATTAGAAAGCTTTTAGCTATCCCCCTTAGGTTTCCCTAACTTTAGTAAGTATATAAAAGACACTTACTTTATAGGTAAGTATAGTGTTAGGAGCACAAAGGCATGAGGGACATTATGAGAGGGCTGCCTCTCTAAGCGAGGCGGATCCCTAAATAACTTATACACTAGGACCTAGTAGCTAGATAGTTACGTAAGCGTAAGGAGAAGGTATATAATAAGGACCTCTCTTATTTAAGGGAGAGGTTAAAGTTTAAACCCTTTATATACCTACCCCTAGCTATTACCTTTATAGTAATAACCTTATTCTCCTATTATTACTTTATTTATCTCTTTCTATGCCTTTAGTTATAATAAATTAAACTTTTAAACCCTTTAGGGCAAATAGACTATTAGTTATAAATTATAATATTAGAATTAAATAGGATAGCTATATAATTTACTATATATAGTAATTATATAGCTAGTGTATTATACTTAGGTAATAATATAAGACACTAAGATAGTATAATCCTAGGGTTTAATAGCCTAAATAGGAATAATAAAAATAGCACTCCTAAAGATTAAAATAATAATAAAAAGCCTACTATAAATTAATATAATAATTATAGAGAAATTAAGTATAGTAAAGAAAAGCTAAACTAAATCCTTAAGTAAGCTAAGACTAAGCTATAAAGAGCTTAGAAAAGATAGAAAATTCTATAGCTATAGAAATAGTAATATATAATTAAGGTAAGCACCTTATTAGTAAGTACTAGTACTAAACCTACTAATCTTACTAAAGGACCTATAATTATACTACCTTTAGACTTACTAAGAAGCTCTAAACTTACTATAACCTTATAATACTATAGTCTTATAAAAATATAACTAAAGACTCTAGTATATAAAGGAGATTTATATAAAAGTCTTTAATATTTCTTAGTAAACCTTAATATAGCTTTTACCCTAGACTATAAGATATTTATTAATAATACTACTAAAGTAGCTTATACTAGTAACTACCTAGTAAAGGATATAAAGTAATAATAGATATATTATATAGCTATAAATAGTTATATAAATTACTAGGACTATACCTAGGCTAGGTTTATAAATTAGCTAAAAACTAGTATAATAAATAAGAATATATAGTGCTTAAAAGCTATAAGAATACTACTAACCCTTAGATAAGAAAACTATTAGTTATTCTAGGGATTTATAAAAATATAGATAAAAGCTAAGGCTAAACTCCCTAAAGTAATCCCTATAAGACTTTATATTTATATGTTTATTAATAGTCTAAATAATACTATAAAGAAGTAAATACTTAGCTAGGAGTTCTTAGTAATATAGACTTATTTAGCTAGTTAAAAAAGAAAGTAAAAGTTATAATAAAAATAGGTTAGAATAGTAACTAAAGTAATAACTATAAATAAGACTATAAATAGAAAAGGTAATACTTAAATTTACCTATAGTAAATATACTATAATAAAGTAGTAAGGGAGCTATAAGATCCCTTATAGTATACTTTAAATATAAATAACCTAGTTATATTATACTAAGATATAAAGAACTAGATTATTTTATTTATAAGAGTATAAGCTATATAATACTATTATATAGGAATAATAGTAACTAAGTAATAAGGCAAGATATAAATAAGATACTAATTAGCTTTGCTTAGGCCTAGGATAATGCCCTTACTAACAAATTATCTAAGGATATAAGAATAAAAGTTTAGATATTATTATAGTAAGATTATAAATAGGTAGTAGTATTTATACTACTTCATATAGGTATAATAGAATTAATTATTTACTTAAAACTATTATTAAAAGTAAATTAGGCTAATATATAGAAAGATAACACACTACTTAAAAGTGTAGCTAAGTGTTACGATATAAAACGTAAGATAAAATGAGTGTGTTAAGGTTGTTATTCTCAGATAACCGGAGGTGCGTAACGAAAGAATCTCCAATTGCTACCACTTGTTACGTGCTAATTTGGCACGTAGGGGTTGAATCCGTTAGAGGGGCTAACGGATTTAATAAGTCATAAATCGTACTAAGTTTACTTTAGGAAAGTTACTGTTAGGAGTAAAGTATATTATAAGAATTAAGTTGTCCCCTACTCTAGGTTACTAAATCTGGCCCTGTAAGGGTCCCTTCCGCTCCTAGGCATTCTGCCACGTAACACTAAGACCCTTATTTTATATTAAGGAATCTTAAATTAGGTTATCTTAGTAAAAGATAGCATAGGCTATATAAAAATATACTAAGTTTACTACTATATTATAAATACCCCTAAGAACCTTATCCTAGGAATAAACTAGGCTAAAATATATAAACCTATAGTTATATCCTAGAAAGAGAGACTATAGAGATACCTTATTATAATAGATTACCTTAACTTTATATTAGGAATATAGTAAGTAAGAAGAGAAGTAAAACGCTTATCTATAGCATTTTTACTTTATTTAGCGTTAATTAAGCTTATAGACTTACTAAATAAGAATAAAAAAGATAAGAATATTAGCCTTATAGTAAGTAATACCCTAACTTATAATAGCCTAACTATAATTAAGGTGTAAGATACCTATATAATAGGGAAGAAAAGTTTTATTACCTTAATAAACCCTAATAGTAAGGTAGTAATACTTAACCTAAAAGAGAACTATAAGCCTAAGTTACTAGAGACATATATAAAGTTTAAAGATATATTTTCTAATAAGCTTATAAGTATACTTCCTAAGTTAAGTAGTTATATATATATAATTAAGTTAGAAAAAGGGAAAATACCCCCTTAGGGGCTAATATATAGTTTAGCTAAAAAAGAGCTAGAGATACTTAGATAGTACCTAGCTAGTATATAGCATAAAGAATAAATGTAAAGATTAATTAGCCTAGCTAGGGCCTTAATTTTATTTATTCTAAAGAAAGGAGGTAAATTAAGGCTTTATATAAATTATAAAGGCTTAAATTAAATTATAATAAAAGATAAGGCACTATTACCTCTAATTACTAAGATCTTAAATTAATTAAAGGGGGTAAAAGTCTATACTAAATTAGATCTTAAGGATATATACTATTAGCTATATATCTATAAGGGAGATAAGTAAAAGATAGCCTTCTAGTATAAATATAGTTACTTTAAGTATCTTATAATACTATTTAGGCTTATAAATACACCTATAACTTTCTAAGAATATATTAATAGTGCCCTTAAGGGCCTTATTAATTTAATTTATATTATTTACCTAGATAATATTCTAATTTATAGTAGTAATATAGAAGCGTATAAGGGTTATATTAAATAAGTCCTTTATAAGCTTTATAAAGCTAGCCTTTTTATTAACCTTATAAAGTGTAAATTTTTATATACTAAGGTTAAATTCTTAGGATTTATAATTATAGAAGAAGGTATCTTAATAAAGCCTTCTTATATTAAGGCTATTATAACCTAGCTAGTACCTTATAGTATGCTTAATATCTAGTTATTTCTTAGTTTTACTAGATTTTACTAATACTTTATTAAAAGCTATAGTAAAATTATAATTTTACTAACTAATTAACTTAGGGAGATTAGCTAGTAACCTTTAAGCTAGAGCCTTATAAGTTAGTAGTGTTTAGGGAACTCTACTAGTAATTTTAAAAAGCGCTAATTTTAGTTTATTTTAATTTACTAGTACCTTTAAGGGTAAAGACTAATATATTAGGATATACTATTAGAGTAGTCCTTATAATATTAGTACTAGATTACTAGCACCTAGTAGTATATATATTAAGAAAGTTAAATAATATAAAACTTAATTATATAATACTAGATATAAAGCTTTTAGTAATCTAAGAGGCTTTTTAGGCCTAGAGATACTATCTAGCGTATTTAATATATTTAATTACTATTATAACTAATTATCTTAACTATAAGTACCTAGCTATAAAGCTAAAGCTACGTAATAAGTAAGTTATAGTATTAAATAAGCTTTATCTATTTAATTTTATAATTATATATAGGGTAGGGAAATTAAACCTAGCTAATATACTATTAAGAAGGTTAGATTATATTAATAAAGAGAAAAAGTAAAGGTAGTATCCTTATAATTACTAATATTTTTATTAAAGTTTATAGAGATAAAGTAATAAGGATATAGTAGTAAAACTACTAATACTATAAGGTCTATTTATTTATTTTCTAGTAAGTTAAATATTAAGTTATAGAGGCGCTATAATAAAACTACTAATATCTAGTGTTTTAAGAAAACATAACTTAAATATATTCTAAAAGAGCCTATAAGTCTAGGATCCCTTATAAGAGGGATTATAGTAGGGATTTTAGATAGTTTATAGTAAGAATATTATAGTAAAACTACTAATACCTAGCGTTTAGAATTATTATATAGCTAACTAAACCTTATAAGTCTAGGATTCCTTATAGGAGAAATTATAGTAAGGATAGTAAATAATAAGTAATAAGATAGTTATAGTAAAACTACTAATACTTAATAAGGCTTATTATTTAATTATATTTTACCTATAAGTCTAAGCATATAAAATAAGCTAATCCCTTATAGAGATATTATAGCTAGGATTTTAATAGTTAGGAGAACTTTAGTAAAGTTAAACTTTACTATATTTAAAGAAGGCTTAGATTCTTTAATTTAAGTTTTATTATTTAAAGTATAATAAAGGGATGCCTTTATTATATAGTAAAAGTTATTACTAGAAAGTAATAACTTTAGAATATTATAGATATAGTCTATTAAGCCCTCTAAGCTATTAATATTTAAAGACTAAGTTTTTATTTCTATAGAAATAAGAAAAGAGATTTTACTACTAACCTATAATAACCTTACTACTAGATATTAGGGAGTTAGTAAGATACTTTACTAAATTATAAACTAATACTATTAGCTAATAATAAAAAAAGACACTAAGTTATATATAAGTACTTATATAAATTATTAAGTTTTAAAGCCTAGATTATATAAACCCTATAGTAAGTTAATAGCTTTACTAGTGCTTAATTACTTTTTTTAAGAACTCTTAATAGACTTTAGAATAAAATTACTACTAGTAAAAAATAGAAATTAGACTTATAATATAATCCTAGTTATTATTAATTATTTTATAAAGTATAGTATTTATATCCCTATATTTATATAACTAACTAGTAATAAGCTAGTAATAGTGTTTTTAAAATATATATTTAGAGACTATAGTGCCTTAGAAGGTATTATTATAAACTAAGGGTTAATATTTACTAGTAGGTTTTAGAGAATATTTTACTACCTTATTATAATAAAGTAGTAACTAAGCACTATATTTTACCTATAAATAAATAAATAAATAAATAAAATATTTAAATTAAGTTTTAAAGTATTATCTAAGGGCTTTTACTTATATAAAGTAAATAGATTAAGCTAATAATTTACTAATAGTATAATTTACTTATAATATAAGTAAGTATATAGTATATAGCTATATACTTACTAAGGTACTATAAGGGTATAACCTAAGGGGGCTATATTAAGTAATTATACTAATTTCTCTAATAAATAATTAAGCTAAGACTAGAGTCTAAAAGCTAAGAGATAAGTATACTATAATTAAGTAGCTCCTAAGTAATATATAAGCTTAGTATAAGAAATATTATAATTTAAAAAGAAAACTAATAAGATTCAATATAAGTAACTATATTTTACTATTAATAAAGAATATTAATTTATAATACCCTAGTAAAAAGCTCTTAGTAAAGTACCTAGGCCCTTATAAGATTAAGAAGGAGATTAGGAGTTATAGTTTAGTATATTAATTATAGTTACTAGCTAAGACACGCTTATATAATATTTTTAATATTATAAGCCTTAAGCCTTTTTATAAGGACCTAAGTAATATAGTTAATATATTCTTATTATAAGATAATATTAAGAATAATAAAGAAAAATTTAAAGTTAAGAGAATTATTTTATATAGGTATAATAGTAAACACTATAAATATCTAGTAAAATAAAAAAACTATAATAATTTAGAGAATTTATAGGTACTAAAGAGGGATTTTATCTTAAAAGATATTATTAATAATTATAAGTAGTAATTATATAGCTAAATTATAGAGATAAAGTTACTTCTATAGGTTAAAGAGGGTAAAATCTAATAATAGTATTAATTTTTAAAACTATAATTTAAATAGCTATTTACTTACTACTTCTCTATAGAGATATTAGTAGCTATAATAACTTTAGCTTTATTATTAAAAGATTTCTTATTTCTATAGGTATAAGCCTAAATTTCTTCTAGGACCTTTAAGGGCTTAATATAAATAAGAAGTTAAGTAATAAATAATATAAACTAGTAGTAAGTTAGTAAGATATAAGCTATAAAATATTTAAGAAACTTACTATTAGGCTAGTTATAGCTATAAAGTAAAGATAGTTTATATTTTTAATTTAAGTCTTTAAGTTAGTAATATTAAGTTATTATAAGAATATAGTATACTTATTAGCCTTTACCTTATAAGTAATATTAGTAGTAAGATAAGTATATCTAACCTAGCTATATTAATTAGTATTTTTATAAGATAATAAAGTATTATAGAGTTTATAAAGAATATAGATAAAAGCCTAGTAGTAAGTTAGTAATTATTAAGTTATATATTAATAAGGGTAAACTTATAATATTAGTATAAAAGTGTATTTCTTTAGAAATAAACTAAATTAAGTTAAATAGCTTTCTATAAAGCTAGAAAATTCTCTTAAAGCACTAGTAGTATATTAGTAAAGAACTTATTTTAAGGGTTAGGATAATATATACTAATATAAAGTTTATTATTTCTTATATAATATATATATTTTATAGAATTATCTAAATAAGTTAGCTAAGGATAATAGTAAGGTAATAGTATAATTATACTTAAAGAGTAATTATAGTTTTTTAAAGTAGCTTTTCCTTTAATAATATATTAAGGCTTAGTACTTTTATTATCTTAGGGAGTAATCTTCTAAATAGTAGCTTACTAAATATAATATAAATAGGGTATCTTAGTATTACTAGTACCTAGTTAGTAATAAGATCTCTATACTTAAGTAATAAACTTATATAGTTAATTTATTTATTTTTATATATTTATAAGGAGATTTCTTAGAAACCTTAGTAATAAGACTAAGTATAGGACTAGTAAAGATAAATATAGTAGTAAATATAGTAAGCTAGTAAATAGTTAGGAATACTAAAGTAATAAGGAAATTTAAGGGAAGAAAGAATTATTTAAAGACTACTAAATAATAGTAATATAAAAGCTACTATTAAGCTAGTAGGGGTAACTTATAAATTTAAGATAAAAATATTAAAAAAAGAAATAATAAGAAAAGAGAGAAAACTAGCCTTTTTTATAGGGAATAGCTAACCCTTAAGTAATTTATAAGCTATATATAATAAATTAATAAATTAGAAAAATCATAATTATAGCTACTACTATTAGAAATACAAGCTAGCTACACACACATAGTAAAGTTAGGATAAATTTACTATAATTTATAAATAAAGCTATTTAAGTTATTAGGACTAGGGACCCTATCTATTTAACCTAATTATAAAAATTAATATAAGTTATCTAATAGGGGGAATTAGCTATATAGAAGTTAGATATAGTTAGGTCTTAGTATTAAAGCTATAAAGTAATAGTAATTAATAGTAAGCTAGCTATATAAGAAAATAATTAGGACTTAATATTATTAAGGTTTTATTTTTCTACTAATGCATTAGGGTGTAAGGGATTATAATAATCCTGTGTTATACTATAAGGTTAAAGAATAGTCTTAGAAGCTTCTAAGTAATATACTTTCCCTTAGGTAGTAGTTTATTATATATAGGGGGTATTATATTAGAAGCATAAAGGTATAAGGGATATTATAAGAGGGCTACCTCTCTAAGTAAGGCAAATCCCTAGATAACTTATGCGCTAGGACTTAGTAGCTAGATAGTTACGTAGGCAAGGAGAAGGTATATAATAAGGACCTCTCCTATTTAGGGGAGAGGTTAGAGTTTAAAACCTTTACGCACCTACCCCTAGCTATTACCTTTATAGTAGCAACCTTATTCTCCTATTATCACTCTGTTTATCTCTTCCCACGCCTTTAGTTATAATAATAACTTGCTTACATATGCGGCTAATTATAATGTAGCCCTACGCACGGATACTTCACTTTCCTTATGGTTAACTAATATTAACCTAGTTATTATAACACTAGTAACTTCTCTTTTAGAAAGAAAGTAGGGCAAAGTGAATATATAATTAAAAGAAGGAAAAAGTGAGTATAAAATGAAATAAGCCTAATAAAGGATAAGTAAGTTAGAATATTAAATTTAGGCTCTTATTAGTTAATAATAATTTAAAGAGAGGTTAGAAGGAAAAATTTAAATAAAAGAGATTAGAAGCTTTAAAAGCTTTAAAAACGCAATAAAAATCAAAGTGAATATAAGTAAATCCAAAGGTTTGAATATAGGCCTCTTATTGGCTTGGTTAATAGTTAGGCTAGAGCTAGATTTTTATCTAGCTTATCTAGTCTCTAGCCTCTTTACCTAGCCTTTAACCTAAATTATAGCTTTGTTTAAGTTAATAAAGGTCTTAAGGGTCTTATTTAGTAATGCCTTTATTATTATATTAGTGGGATTATTATTGCTATTAATCCATTAAACTTTGTAAATCTCCTAGCGCTTATACAACTGCCTAAGGGCTATAATATTAATTATTAAGCGCTTCTCCTTTATAGTGCCTAGCTTTATAAGGTATTTATATAATAAAAGGGAGTCTATATAAATAATTATTAGAATCCAATTAATCTTAAGGTAATCCGTAATTATATTTAGGGTTATAGTAATTACATAGGCTATATTAGCGCCTTATACTATTACGTATAATTTAGAAGCAAGGGCGCTATAAGTTATATATTTACTCTTTATTAAGTTATACATAATAATATTACCTTATAGTTTAAAAGCGTTCCTTACTCTTCCTTATTACTAATAATAATAATATAACTAATTTACAAACTTAAATCTTTATTATTAGTAAGGGATCTATTTACAAACACAAATAGCTTTGCCTTCTTAAGATCTAGTGGGATATAGTGTATCCCCTATTCTTAATATTAGATTTACTACTTCAGGCGTTTATTTAATTAAGATATATTATTAGCTATTAGTTCTTAGTATTATACTATAATTAAAAGATTATAGAGTGCCTTTAGTTATCACACTATTATAATATAACTCCCTTAAGCTTATTATTTAATATAATCTTATTTTATAGTAAGTAAGTTAGGCTTAATTTGCCTAATTTTCTTACTTTAACCCTTTTACTATAGTTCTATTAAATTATTAGTATTCTATAAAAGGATATAACTATTAAAGATAAGGGGATTCTTAGCTAAAAGGGTTTACTTTAGCTTTACTAAGAATTTTGCCTTCTAAAGCTCTTTTTCTTCTAGTTAAAAGAAGTTATAATCGCTTAAACCTAGCGTATTATTAGTCTATATTCTAACTATACTAAAGAAGTTATTATTACTTAAATTTACTATTAATAAGCATAGATTATAGGTTAAAGTTATTATTTTAAGATTTTCTTTATAGTAATAAAAGTAAGTTACTTACTAATATATTCTTACTTTTATAATTCTACATAGTGGTTTTATTACCTCTATAATTATGCCTTTTAAAAAGAGATAAGTAATCTAATTTAGTAATATAGTAATAATTAGGCATTTAAGCCTTATATTTAACTATATATATACTTAAATAATATCTTAGATTTATATAATAATTCCTTTTAACTTTAATAATAGTGCTATTATAATAATTAATTATTAACTTAATTACTATATTATAAGTAATTAGGTTAGGATAAACTCCTTCCCTTTATTATTATACCCTTAAATTATAAGTTATAATTTCTTATATAGTATAGTGGTTTCTTTGCCTTTAATCTTATAAACTATATAGGAATTAAAGAGCCTTTCTTTACTATACTTAGTAGGATTAAATATTATAAATTTAAAAATATTACAGGCTTATAAAGTATTAATCTTAGCTTAATCTAACTACTTAAAAGGCTTGCCTAGTGTTATTATCTTCCCTTCTTAGTATAACTAAAGGGCTAGATTCTAGTTAGCTTCTTCTTTTATAGTAAGGAATACCTCTTAAAGTTCTCTAGTAGCTATAAGCTCCTCTATTAAGGCTTCTTCTTAATCTTTATTTATAAGGAATAATAATATATTTTATTTCTATATAGCTTTGCCTTCTTTAAGGTTAAATTTAACTATAAGCTTCTTATATAGCTTTTTACGTTTTCTCTTAACCTATAAAATTCCTTTTACTTAAGTAGTCTCTTTAATAGCTTATAGAACTTTCTCTTTAACTAGCATATTATATACTAATTCTTAGGCTTATTCTTTGTGTTTATAATCCTTTTTAACGTGGTAAGGATTCTAATAATATAGCTTAATTACTATTAATCTAAATTTAGTTAGTCTATAAGGTATTTAAAGAATATAAGTCTTGCTATTAGTCCCTATAAGCTTATAAGGGCTATACTAGCTATCTTTCTCTCTTTAAACACGTATATCTAATTAAAGTAAAAGCTTATATATAGGTAAAGTATCTAGGCTATTATAAGTCTATAGGGCATTATAAACTTACTGCTTTGCTAGGAATTATTAGACTTTATTAGTAGCTTTACAAATTGCTTTAGCTTATTAAATAACTAATACACTTAGTAGCGATTTATTAGTTATCTATAGATATGCTCTAAAGATAAGAAGGGTAGGCATAAGACTATTTAGTCTTACTAAATTATTAATAGCCTTAATAGCTATTTAGAGACACTGCTTAGGCATAAGCTCCTTAACTATTAAGTCTATAATAATATTATAGGCATACCTTAGTAGTTTATAATATTACTTAACCTTCCTAATACTATTATAAGCTTTAATAGGGACTTTATTAATCTTAATTAATAGTAAACACACGTAGTGCTTAAACTTTACTAATATAAAATTCTTTCTAGCATTATAAATAATCTAATCTAGAGGGCCTAGATATATATTAATCTAGTATTTACGTAGGGCATTCTAAATATTATAAGCCTTCTATTTATTTAGATTAAGAAACTAGGCTACTTAGAAAGAAGTTACTAAGTTAATAACATAAAGAACTAGTTAATTATTAATTTATATAATATTAATAATAATCTTATAGTTAAATTTATAATTATCTTTAATAGTAAACTTAAATCTACCTAGGGCTTTCCTATTTATTTAGTAATAGTAGTAAATCTTAGTTAATCTCTTAATTATATTATTCTTAACTTTATAACTAGCTTATTAGAGTATTTTTATAAGCCTTTAAACTAAAGGGTAGCTAAAACAATAGTATAACTAGCAAATTTCTATCTTTAATAAATAGAATACTACTATTTCCTTAGGTTATAAGGTTTACTAAGGATATCCCTATCTCCTTATAATTAGTATAGTCTTATTACCTTAAATAAGGAGGTTAGTTAGGTTATTAAGCTTAATACCTAACCTATTTATATTATCTAGAGAGAATAGAAAGGGCATAGCTATATTAATTATATAGAAAGAGATTTTGCCTAATTTAGTTAGTATATAAATCACGCCTTATATAGTTCCTAATCTAGCACTAAATTTAATCTCTTTTAGTAAGGTTACTTTAATCTTTAATAAGGGCATTAGCTTTAGTAGCGCTTATACCTATTTTATTCCTACTATTAATAGTCCTAAAGCTCCTATATTAGGTAAGATGCCTTTAAAAACCTCTTTAAAGTAGCGCTTTTCTAAAATATATAATGTTCTTAGCTTATTATATAGGTTATGCTTTAGATAGGTATGTTTAAAGGCTTAGTCTTATAAAGTTATAATAATATTATTATTAGTTAGTTAGGGTCTTACTATAAAGAATTAGGTAATGCTTAGGTAGTTAAATTTTAATATAGATACCTCTTTAGTATTATTATTATTATTCTCTTTATTATTTATTTATATAAATACTTTAGCTAACTTCTAGGCTTTATTATTAAGATTATTATTCTCTTCTATTCCTTAACCTTTAAAAGCTATAAGGTAGGCCTAGAATTTCCTCTTTATTAGTAGTATTTAATACTACTTACTCTTTTACTTATTAATAATCTTTTTCTAAGTAATTTATTAACTAATAGCTATTCTTATTATAAATATAGTATTTACTATTATTTTAGCCTTAGTTATAATAACTATAGCCTTTACTATAACCTCTTTAATTATATAGTTAATTATATCTTTAGTCTATAAATATTACCTCTAACTCTTTATTATTAGTAAAGTATTAATTAAATTAAGCACTTAATTTATTAGCTTTAGTAATAGTAATAGATTTATAAAGGTCTCCTATAAGCCCTTTAAAACCTAGTAAGTAGTTATACTTAGCTTACTTACACTTTAAAATACTAGAGATTATGCTTAATATTTAATAATATAGTTTTATATTAATAGTTAATAAGGGAAATAATTCTCTATATACTTTCTTAAGGGTTATAAGTAAGATCTTAAGATAATTTATCTTAGATTTATTAGGATTCTTAGTAATTATAGCCTTAAATATTATATTATTTTACTCTTAGTAATAAAACTATTAATTACTCTTAGTCTTAAAGTATTAATAGATATTATAAATTATTTACTTATAGGTAAGGTTTCTATTTATAAGATAATTAAGAAAGTATTATTTAGTATTACCTATAAGTATTATTAGGAGTGCCTTATATATATATTCCTTTAGAAAATTAAGTCTATTATACTTATTTTAAAAGAGATTAATCTTTAGGGTAATAAAGTTATATATCTTCTTACTATAATAATTATTATCTTTATAGGTCTTTATAAGTTCTAAGATTTTCCTAATAATTTAATCTTTAGAAGGAATAATAAGTACTAGGGTAACTTATAGTATTCTTTATAGTTATAGAGTGCTTATTCTTAAAGGTATATAATTAGTAAGAGAATTATTAATAGGAGGGATAATAGGAGGGTTAATAGAAGGGATATTAATAGGGAAATTACTAGTAAGGGGGTTATAAATAGTAGGGTTATTAATAGAGAGGAATTTGCTATAGCTATTTGCTTTATAATTTTATCTTTAGGCTATTATAATATCTTATTCTTATTAAGGACTTATTATAATAAACTAATAATTCTACTGCTTTAACTCTTAGTAATATAGACGCTATTTTTATAGAGGTAATCTTGTAATTTATATATTAGGGAATATAATACTTATTTAAGCATTTCTTTAGTCTAACCTTTAAGGTTATCTTAGAAGATTTCCTAGAGTATAAGATCTTTATATTAACCTCTCTTATAGATATTAATTATCTAAGTAATATAGTTATTAAGCTCCTAATCCTTAGTATCTTAAGGGTTTAGTGCTATAGAGCTTTCCTAGTTAGTGCTAATTCTTATAGCGTGTTTTTAGAGTTATAGGGTTAAGTTAGATTTCTTAGGTCTTTTAGGTCTTATAGGTTACTTACCTTTTATAGGTTATAATAATAAAGAATTATTACTAGCTATTAGGAGTGTTATTATAGTGTTTTTCTTTAGCTAGTAAGGCTAAGTTAATCTCTAGTTTAAGAAGTATATATAGCTATAACTCCTTAGTTAATTAATTATTTTTCTTATAATAGATAATAGGATTAATCCCTCTATTAATAGTTAGAGACTTAATAATAAAAAAGTTAAATCCCTTAGAAGCCTAATATCTAGTATTTAGAGTCTATCTTCCTTTAGTATAATTCTCTAGCTAAACTATAGGAATATCTTTTCTTTATAATCCTAGCTATCTATGGTTTTATAACCACTAATTAGTGTTAGTATTACTAAGGTAAAATATAAAGCACTAGTATAATAAGGGGTTTATTAAGGTATATAATAGTTAATTATTATTACTAGCTAAGGGGCTATATATTTTAAGGTTTTAAGGGGGATCGCGGGTTATAGGACTTGCTTATATATGCGGCTAATTATAGCGTAGCCCCACGCGCGAATACTTCACTTTCCTTGTGGTTAACTAATATTGACCTAGTTGTCACAACATATTTATTTACAGGTAAAATATAGTGCTTAGTTACTACTTTATTATAATAAGGTAGTAAAATATTCTCTAAAACCCACTAGTAAATATTAACCCTTAGTCTATAATAATACCTTTTAGGGCACTATAATCTCTAAATATATATTTTAAGAATACTATTACTAGCCTATTACTAGCTAGTTATATAAATATAGGGATATAAATACTATACTTTATAAAGTAATTAATAATAACTAGGATTATATTATAGGTCTAATTTCTATTTTTTACTAGTAGTAATCTTATTATAAAGTCTATTAAGAGTTCTTAGAAGGGGTAATTAAGCACTAGTAAAGCTACTAACTTACTATAGGGTTTATATAACCTAGGCTTTAAAACTTAATAATTTATATAAGTGCTTATATATAACTTATTATCTTTTTTTATTATTAGCTAATAGTATTAGTTTATAATTTAGTAAAGTATCTTACTAACTCCCTAATACCTAGTAGCTAGGTTATTATAAGTTAATAGTAAAATCTCTTTTCTTATTTCTATAAGAATAAAAACTTAGTCTTTAAATATTAATAGCTTAGAGGGCTTAATAAACTATATCTATAATATTCTAAAGTTACTACTTTCTAGTAATAACTTTTACTATATAATAAAGGCATCCCTTTATTATGCTTTAAATAATAAAACTTAGATTAAAGGATCTAAGCCTTCTTTAAATATAGTAAAGTTTAACTTTACTAAAGTTCTCCTAACTATTAAAATCCTAGCTATAATATCTCTATAAGGGATTAGCTTATTTTATATGCTTAGACTTATAGGTAAAATATAATTAAATAATAAGCCTTATTAAGTATTAGTAGTTTTACTATAAGTATCTTATTACTTATTATTTACTATCCTTACTATAATTCCTTCTATAAGGAATCCTAGACTTATAGGGTCTAGTTAGCTATATAATAATTCTAAACGCTAGGTATTAGTAGTTTTACTATAATACTCTTACTATAAACTATCTAAAATCCCTACTATAATCCCTCCTATAAGAAATCCTAGACTTATAGGCTCTTTTAAAATATATTTAAGTTATGTTTTCTTAAAACACTAGATATTAGTAGTTTTATTATAGTGCCTTTATAACTTAATATTTAACTTACTAGATAATAAATAAATAGACCTTATAGTATTAGTAATTTTACTACTATATCCTTATTACTTTACCTTTATAAACTTTAATAGGAATATTAGTAATTATAAGGACACTACCTTTACTTTTTCTCTTTATTAATATAATCTAACCTTCTTAATAGTATATTAGCTAGGTTTAATTTCCCTACCCTATATATAATTATAAAATTAAATAGATAAAGCTTATTTAATACTATAACCTGCTTATTACTTAGCTTTAGCTTTATAGCTAGGTACTTATAGTTAAGATAATTAGTTATAATAGTAATTAGATATATTAAATAAGCTAGATAGTGTCTCTAGGCCTAAAAAGCCTCTTAGATTACTAGTAGCTTTATATCTAGTATTATATAATTAAGTTTTATATTATTTAACTTTCTTAATATATACACTACTAGGTGCTAGTAACTTAGTACTTATATTATAAGGACTACTCTAATAGCATATCCTAATATATTAGTCTTTACCCTTAATAATACTAGTAAATTAAAATAAACTAAAATTAGCGCTTCCTAGAATTACTACTAGAGTTCCTTAAATATTACTAACTTATAAGGCTTTTGCTTAAAGGTTACTAGCTAATCTTCTCTAAGTTAATTAGTTAGTAAAATTATAATTTTACTATAGCTTTTAATAAAGTATTAGTAAAATCTAGTAAAACTAAGGAATAACTAGATATTAAGAATACTATAAGGTACTAGCTAGGTTATAATAGCCTTAATATAAGAAGGCTTTATTAAAATACCTTTTTCTATAATTACAAATCCTAAGAATTTAACCTTAGTGTATAAAAATTTATACTTTATAAGGTTAATAAAAAGGCTAGCTTTATAAAGCTTATAAAGGACCTATTTAATATAACCCTTATATGCTTCTATATTACTACTATAAATTAGGATATTATCTAGGTAAATAATATAAATTAAATTAATAAGGCCCTTAAGGGTGCTATTAATATATTCTTAGAAGGTTATAAGTATATTTATAAGCCTAAATAGTATTATAAGATACTTAAAGTAACTATATCTATACTAAAAGGCTATCTTTTACTTATTTTCCTTATAGATATATAGCTAGTAGTATATATCTTTAAGATCTAATTTAGTATAAATATTTGCTCTCTTTAATTAATTTAAAATCTTAGTAATTAGAGGTAATAGTGCCTTATCTTTTATTATAATTTATATAAAGCCTTATATATATTAAATACACTAGCTAGCTCTATATAAGGCTAGTTCTAGTACTCCTACTAGTTTGTTAATAGGGAAAACCCTTAAAATAGGAAGAAAAACCCTATTACTACATTCTTTAGCTTAGCACTAACCCTACTATAGTCCTATGCTATTTAACTTATAACCTATTATATGTGTTTATTACTAGCTTACGCTAGCCTTATTACCTTAAAAGCATAAAAGGTTAGTTTACTACTTCCTCTAGTATGCCCCTAGGCTAAAGGCTACCCTACCTTATCTCTCCTTACTACTCTCTATAGGTAAAGTAAGTTTATGCTAATTATTACTCTTTATCTCCTATTTACTTTTATACTAACTCTTCTATTACCTTACTTTTTAGCTAACTCTAACCTGCCCCTAGTCTAGTTATAGAATAAAGCCTATATACCTTATTCTAGTCCCTTACTATAGGAGGAGGGTAATCCTAGTCTAGGCCTAGGGTAACCCTATGCCTAGATTATAATTAAGATATTTATTTATCTAATCTCTCTATACTTTATTTTCTATGCTTTAGTTATAATTTACTCCCCCCTATAAGTATAAGAGAAAGCCTCTCCCCTAGGGGGTTCTAGCCTCTTTTCCTTCCTTCTATATTAACCTTCTTATAAGTTTCTCTTTATAGCCTCTTAGAGCTAGTCTAGCCTAGGTCTAGGTTAATATCTAATATTTTCTTATAGTCTTAGAAGCCTTCTTTACTATAGCACTAACTAATATAAGTTATTTACTTTTTAGTGCGTTTCTAGCTCTAATCTATCTAGGAACCTTTACTATCTAAGTAATACCTTAAAAACTCCTAACCCCTAAGTAGTTAGAGAAAGCTCTAGATAAGGAGCTAAAGGTAAGTTTGCTTTTACTCTAGGTTAGTAATAGGTCTAATTTATCCTAGCTAGGTAAGCTAAGATTATTTTAATATATTTCTTACTACTCCTAATCTATAAAAACCCCTAGGTATTAATACTATAATATTAATAGTAAGGGTAGTGTTAGCTTAGTAAAGCCTTAGTAATACTACTAATAGTTAGTAAATAGGAGTTTTAATAGATACTTACTTTAACTATTAGGTCTAGAATTATTATTATATAAAGGTAGCTTCCCTCTTTAATCTAAGCCTAGCCTACTACTAACCTATCTCTAGGTTAATACTATAGGGTATTATATAAAGTATTAGTAATTAACTAATATTTAGGCTATAATTATAGCTAGTAAGGAGGTAAGTAAGGCTATAGTAGGTTAACTCTAGGTTTATTTTAGCTCTAATAGTTTCTAGGTTCCTAAGGATTATAACTCTTAAGTAAAGAAGCTTTATACTAAGAACTAGACAAAGAAAAGAAGCGCATTAGCTATAGGCCTAGGCTACTCTAGGTCTAGGTCTAGCAGGGACTAATATAATAAGACTATTTTCTAGATATACTAACTAGACACTTAGATAGTAAAGATAAACTATCTCCTAGCTACCTCCCTACTAGTAAAGGGGTATGCTAAGATTATAAAGGATACTATTCCTATCCCTAAGGAGGAGTAAGCTAGTAGTTTTATTTTAGGCCCTAAGTGGGTTAGCGCTAGGCTAGTATATATTCTTTTAATACTAGGAGTTTAAAAATTTTAATTTTACTTATTTACCTTTACTATATTATAATTTTGCCTTAATCCTAGCCCTCTATTATATCTATGTTATTTAGTCTTATTATTATATAGTCTCCCCTATATTCCCTATGTCTAATATCTCTATATCTTACCTAATACTATAGGTGTGTCTAAAATATCCTAGTTCTAAATCTATTTCTTATAAGCTCGGGGCTAGTTCTTACGCTAGCATATAATAGCTAAGTTTTCTAGTCTCTAGTACCTATTTTACTATAGCTTTTGCCTAATAGGGGATATTTAGGGCTAGCCTTACCTCCTAGCTATTTATAAGCTATTCCTAGGGTCTTATATAGTTATACTTACTATATTTTACTATTAAATAATATTAGTCCTTCTCTATATGCCTATAGCTATATAGTAGTAAGGCTACCCTAGGTATGCCCCTCTAGAATAGGAACTTATTAAGCCCTATCTTTCCTATATATAATTATATAAGTATTAAAGACTTATGCTTTATAAGGCATATATAGAGTTTTTATACTATTTTTAGGTCCTTATTAAGTAAGTAATCCTTAGCTAGCTTATAAACGCATTAGTAGTAGCCTAGGTGTTCTCTATTATACTATACCTTCTATTTCCTTTTTTACTCCTTAAAGAGTTATATATCTAGTTTATTATCTTTAGGGTTATTTCTCTATTAGGTCCTTTTATATTATAGTACTATTACTACTAATATAGTAGTAGTCTAAATCTTTTTTACTATTCTATTTTCTATAATTCTAGCCTTAAATCTTTACTTTATTATATTAAGATAAAAGTCTAGGGGTAGGATATAGATTTTAGATTCTAGCTATATAATAAGGGTAGCCTTAAATGCCTTAGCTATAACCTATAGGTAAGCTAATTAATCTATTAGAAAGCTTTTAGCTATCCCCCTTAGGTTTCCCTAACTTTAGTAAGCATATAAAAGATCCCCGCTTTATAGGCAAGTATAGGTTAGATTACCTATATATATAAAAGCCTAGTATCTCTAAAATTAACTCCCTATACTAATACTACTAGTATAGTAAGTGTAAGTTACTACTAGGCTATCTTTCCCTTTAGGATATTTTTATATATACTTTAATTAAGCTTTTTATTTACCTAGACTCCTAAGAATCTATAGGACTCTATAGGCATTACCTTATTAGCTTTAAGCTAGACCTTAGTCTATAGTAAGTAATAGGCCTTGCTAAAGTATATAAGTTTAGTCTTTAAGGGATTAAACTTTACCCCTATATCTTTTACCTACTTCTTATAAACCCTTTATACTACCTTAAGCCTTCTCTATATCTAGGCTATATTATTTCTAAAGGCTACTATATTTATATTATTTATAAATCCTATTATAACTATACCTAGGATAGACTAGAGGCGCTTATATAGCTCTATAGAGTATAGTAAGAAGAGAATAAGTAAAAGGGGTAACCCCTATAGGGTGCTAGCCTTAATCTTAAAAGGCCTTAAGAGTCCCCTATTAAAGCTAAGCTAGCTTATTCTCCCTATAAGGAAGCTATGTATTACCACTATTATCTATAGTAAGATACTTATTCTAATAAGGAGTATAATAAGGTATAGGTAGCTAACTCTATTAAACACTAATAAGATATTTATCTACGCTAGTAAAGTAATCCTACCCCTCCCCTAGGCCTCCCTAATATACTTTATAAGGGCTTTTATTACTATTTTAGTTAATCTATTTACTTTATTACCTATTTATAGTTTAAGGAAAAGGTTATTCTCCTTAGTAAAGGTTATAAGCTACCTTACTATTACTACTTCTATAATCTTACTTACTATATTAAGTAGTAAGATAGGTCTCTATATATTAGCCCTTCTTATTTCCTTTATTATTTTTCCTAGCTTTCTAATAACTACTACTCTTATAGACTAGAAGCGCTTTAGGAAATACCTTACCTTAAGGGCTATATTTAGTAATCTAGTAATAAAGTCCTTTACTAGGTTATTATAAGCCTTAATAAGGCCTATAGGAATCTTATTATTACCTAGGGCCTTTTAACTAGCTATATCTAAGAGAATAGTTTTAATTTCTCCTTATAAGAATTATTCTTAGGCTAGGAATAGTATATTATTAAGCTTTAGGAAGGAAAGGTCTAGGATATAGGAGAGGTTAGCTATAGGTTTAGGGAAGAACCTTTATATAAGTACTTTTGCCTTCTTCTTATATATAGTAGCTAGGTTTATATTATTATTAGTTCTCTCTAAGTCTAGTAGCCTAGGTAGCTTAGGGGGCCTAGCTTTAAAGCCTAGCCTATTTCTCTAGCTTTTATACCCCTTTATCTTTTTCCTATATATTTATATTTCTTAAGGCCTCTCTCTAGGCATTTCTCTTTTTCTCTCTAATAATATATGCTTAGTTTGCCTTTACCTTAGTATATACTTACTAGTTAAGGTTTATTTTTCTATGCCTCTATACTCTCTTAGCTTATCTTACTATAGTAACTAATTCCTTAGCCCTCTTTAATCACTATACCTCTAGGCTAGGTAAGCCTTAGGGCTTTTTTAGGGCTACCTTCTTAGCTATCTTTTAGAGGTTTATAATAAGCTATATAGTATATTTATTAATCCTATTCTAGTTATAAGGGTCTAGGGCATATTCTTAGTAAAGTTATACTATTACCTTTGCTTTTATAAAGGGTTTATCTATTACTAGCTAATTATACCTAAGTTCTAAGGGAGTGTATTCTTAGTATTTAGTAAAGACACTAATTAGCTATAGAATATAGTTAAACCCTATTAGTTTAATCGCCCTCTTATAGTAAACTTAGATATCTAGTGTTACCTATATAAGGTCTATAGTGCTATCTCTATCCCCTTCCTTCTATCTTATAGGTTCTCTCTAAGGCATTACTAGCCTAAGCCTTTACTAGCTTATAAGCTTAAGTAGCTCCTTTGCTCTATTACTAGTTTTATTATATTTATCCTATAGAGAATATTTCTAGTTAAAGTCTCCTATAAATACGCTCCTACCCTAGGGCTTTTCTGTGTTTATAGTATAAATAGGGGTGTTTTATTTATTATTATATATCTTAGAGTATAAGGAGTAAATATTTACTCCCTATATTTCCACTAGTAACTAATTAATACCTCCCTAGGCTAACTATAATCCTACTCTATATTTCTTATTTATATATATAGTATTATACCTATTATAGTGTATAAGTTAAAATTATATAAGGCCTAGGGCTAGTAGCTATAGTTATTTTATATATTCCTATCCTTATATTATAATTATATCTATATTAGTCTAGTAGTAAAGCGCTATTTAGATTAGGTTATTTTGCTTATTTATATTCTAGAAAAGGACTTATAATATTACTATATTAATTATAGTAAGGGTAAGTCTTTACTATTTTAGATTAGTTTTATTTTAGCTTTACTTAGCTTTATATATCTTCTAATACTCCTAGCCCTAGTTTACCTAGTGCTTTACTTTATAAGTATTAGTTAACCTCTTTTTTTCCTATTAGGCTAGTAAATTAAAGTTAGATAATAGGTTATTCCTATGCTAGAGCTAGGCTACTGTTTAGGGATTAGGTAATAAAGCAAGATAGCCTCTTTAGATATCCTACCTTTACTATATTTTACTTTTCTTTTAGGACTAAATAGTTCTTAGACTAGGCTAGGTATAGGCCTAAGTATAGGATATAGTTTTCTCTTTATTAGCCTTTAATAGTTAGATAAGACTTCTCCTTATCCTTATAGTAGCTAGTACTATACTTACTATACCTTAGGGTTATCTTATAGTACTTTATAATATATCCTATCTAGAAGTAATTATAGTATTATCTTAGTTATAAGGTCTTATTATAGGGTTTAGATTAAAATAGCTTTGCCTTAAACACTATTTTATCCTAGTAAATCTTATTAGTATCTTTTACCTTAGCTAGGCTAAGGATTATGGTTATTCTTTATATATTCTTACCTTAGGGGCGCCTTATAGTTACTTTAATTATATTTACCTTATTAGTTTTTCCTATCTTAGTTACTAGGTTTTTAATAGATATATACTTTAAGGAAACCCCTTAATAATTATACTAAGTATATAGTAATATAGGGTTATATCTAGTCTAAATATAGTAGTAATCTAATTAGTGTCTTCTTTATATTAAGTAGCGTTTTCTTTAAATATAATAATTATATCTTTACTAGGGAGTTATCTTACTATTATTACTATATTTTAGCTAGTAGCTTTATTAACTATAGTTACTATATCTTTAGTGCCTTAGGATTAGTATAATTCTTATATAGTACTCCCTTTAATAAGAACTTCCTTATACTATTAGTTAGGGATTTATAGGGGAGAAAGCATAGGGTTAAGCTACCTTTATATTATCCTAGTAATAATACTTACCTAGGTTAAGGCGCTATTATTCTTAGTTTCCTCCTTAATAGCTTCTTTAATAACTTATTTAAGTGCCTCTTTAGTAGTGTGTATATTACTATTATTTACTCCTAGTTTATCCCTAGCCTAAGCATGCCTTACTACTAGGTTAGCTATAGTCTTTATAATTTACTATACTTAGTTAATTTTATTACTAGGAATAAGGCTAGTAATTTCTTTATAGTATTTCTTCTCTTCTAGGTATTTAAATTATATCTAATCTATTAATAGGTTATTCTTACCTCTCTAGATATTAAACTATCTAAGGCTAGTGTTTAGGTAGTAGTAACTTTATACTAGCCCCCTTTCTCCTTTATTAATTACTATTAGTATCCTAGCCTCTAGCTTGCCTCTATCCCTATTATAGTATAATATTATAGAGGGGGTAATTAAAGGCAAGGATTTTAAATATTAGTTTGGTTTGTATTTTAGAGGCGATTCTAGACCTGTAGAGCGGTGCGAAAGGATTCGCGAAAGTTAATCCCTTACTATAGGAGAAAGGTAATCCTAGTCTAGGCTTAAGGTAACCCTATTCTTAGATTACAATTAAGATATTTATTTATTAAATATCTCTATACTTTATTTTCTAAGCTTTAGCTATAATTTACTCTTCCCTTTCCCTTATAAGTATAAGAGAAAGCCTTTTCCCTAGGGGTTTTAATCTCTTTTCCTTCCTTTTATATTAACTTTCTTATAAGTTTTATCTCATAAGTAATTAAGGCTACCTTAGTCTAGGTTTAGGTTAATATCTAATATTTCCTTATAGTATGTTAGGGAAAACCCCCAACCAAAGACAACAAAACTGACGATAGTGACGGCGACGATGTTAATGCCTGCGCACATCAACGAGGGAGGCAGCGATATTTGCGATCTTCGGCATAGATCGAATCGGTCAAAAGGGGCCATAGCTAGATAAAACACCATAGTAGCGATAGTTGCGATCCATCGAAGATCGAGTTGGTTAGAGGGTAAAAGGGGCCATAGCTAGATAAAACACCATAGTAGCGATAGTTGCGATCCATCGAAGATCGAGTTGGTTAGAGGGTAAAAGGGCCTAAGCTAGCAAGCTAGGCAAAACACCATATCAGGAATCATGTCATCTTATCAATTGAACAATCCAAGCCAAAGGCAACAAAGGGAGAGTTGATTTTCTATGAAAAAGAGAGGAATTCTAGGGGTTTTTATCTAGCTAGGCCACGGACCTAGGGGATTGAATTGACCCGACGGACCTAACAGACCTAATGTGTAATTTCCGACGAAGCCGAGGATAGTGGCTGAATTGATCCGACGATGCTAGCGATGCTAATGATATCGATGATTGAGGGGTACAATTCCAGCCACACAATAGTTTTAAAGGTTTTCTTTACTATAGCATTTTCTAATATAAGTTATTTACTATTTAGTATATTTCTAGCTCCCTAGGGGAGAGGCTCTCTCTTATACTTGTGAGGGAAGGGGAGAGTGAATTATAACTAAAGCTTAGAAAATAAAGCATAGAGAGATTAGACAAACAAATATCTTAATTATAATCTAGGCATAGTGTTAAAAATAAGACCTATTTTTATAGCCCTTTTCTAGTCATTAAGCTCTTGTTGTTGCTTGCATTGCAAGCCTAACAGCTGCACTGCAGCTGTTAACAGTTGTGTGGTAACCGTCAATAGTCACGTTCAGAGAATTGTATTTAATTACAACTACAATTACAATTACAATTAATTACAAGACAAATTTTATAATTACAATTAATTACAATTACACAATAACAATTACAACTACAATTACATAATTACAAATGTAATTATTATAGTAATAGTAGTTATAGTAATAGAAATAGTAATAAATAAATAAATTTTAATCTAATTAATTAAGTAAAGGCTTATAAGTCTAAGTTACTATATAAATAGCTAAAAAAATAATTAAAGGTTAATTAAGTTCTTTTAAAGATAAGAAAGGTAGTTTAAAAACTTATAAAATAAGAGTAATAGTTATAAAATAATTAAAGAAAATAGATAAAATAGATAAAATAAATAAAGAAAAAAGGGGATTAACTTATATTATATTAGAAAGTAAATCTACATTAATACCTTTAGCTAAAATATTCTTAATTTACTTATGCCCCACTTTTATTTTTTAGACTTACTATATACTCTTAGTATTTATAAAAGAAAACCTACTTAGTCTTAAACTTCTAACTACCCCACTATTCACTACCCCACTGCCCTACTTTTATAACTTATTATATAATCTTAGATTTTATAGCTATTATTTAAAGAAACTTAAAGAATATATTAATTAAATTCTAATATCTAAGATAAATTATATTAACTTTTTGTGTTTTTCTTTACTTAGTTACTTTAAGCATAAACTTTTAAAAGTTTAAAATTAAAATTAATAGTAAATAAATCTATACTATAATAAAAGGCTTATTATAATTAAAACTAAATATATTTTTACTATTAAATCCATAATTTTAATATTATATAATTTTTCTAGTATTTTAAACTATTTTAACTTATTTAAAAAAATAAAAAATAAAAAATATAGGGTAAGAAACCTTGAAATTAAGGATATAAATTCTAAAAGAAATATATTAAGCTATTTTATAGGACTAATATTAAGTTAAAAAATACATTATTTAGGATATAATATAAGAACCTAACTACCCTATATAAAAATACTAAATTAAACTTAATAATAAATAAAGTCTAAAACTTTTAAAATCTATAACTAATTATTAAAAATAGTAAGTAAATAAAGTCTAATATTGAATTACTAAGGAAAATCTAAAGAATAATTCATATAAATTATATATAGGGTTTCTATTTTTAGTAACAATTACATGTAATTGTGTAGTTGTAGTTGTAATTATTACAACTATAACTACAATTAATTACATATAAGTAACAATTACAATTAATTAATTACAGTCTAGTAACAATTACACTACAATTACAAGCTACCCCCAAAAACTACATTAATTACACTACATACAATTCTCTGGTCACGTTGCAGCTGTTAACAGCTGTAACTAACTATGTGGATAACTAAGTCAATTAAATGACTTACTAAGTCAATTGTGGCTACGTTGTAGCCACAACCCTAGCCATAACAACTAGACCGGATTAGGAAGGTAATATAACCTATACCTAATCTTTAACTACGATTTTCTTAATAACTAAAGGTTATATAAAAGTCTTATATATAGCAAATTAGAGCTACAAAGTAGGGCTTTTAAATTATATAAAGGTATTTTTTTAGTAAAAGATTTAGTGTATATAGGCGTTTTATTAAGCGGAAAACAACACCCCAAAAGACACGATGCTAGCCCACACGCGTAGGTAGCTTTAACGTCTGCGCACGTCAAAGGGGTTAAGAAGCTTAACTATAGCGACCTATTATAAGGCTAGATTATCTCTATAAGATAGAGATAATCTAGATTAAATGGTCTAACGGATTGGAAGTAACTTAATAGTTAAATTAGTGCGGGTAATAATAATCTTATTAATTTATCTTATCTTAAAACATAATAATAAGCTATAGTAAAGCTAGGCATAAAAACTCTATATCTAACGTGCGTAATAAGCTATAGAAGCCTAGTTAGAAGTAATCCCTTTATAGACCATTTAATCCCTAGCTTACATAACTAATGTCATTATCCCTTAGTGTGATAATTATCCCTGTGACCCCTAATGCTATTATCGCGAACGCGTGTGTTTCTAGGCGCGCGATTCAGGCCACACAGCGTCTAGCTAATATAGTGGTAAGTCGATTTTTTGGTTTTTCTATACAAATGAATTTTACGGAAAATTAAAAGTAGCCCTAGAGACCTAGCTAGTAACCTAGATCTACCAATATAGTTAGAGAGTCTATGAGAGGAAGACTAGTTAGCTAGACCTCTTAACCAAATTAAGCTACGTTGCTTACACAACGTCCCTAAAATCAATTCTATTAATATATTAGCTATTATAAAAGCTATCTAAATCGGAATTCAATAGTGATATTTACTATAACCTTCTATTACGTTACGTTAACCTAATTTAACGTGGCGGCTTTATTAGTCCCTAACCGTAGAGTCTACATCTATACAGCTGTTACTAGCTAGCATTAGCTCCCTACATTCCAATACATAGGATTACCCTAAGCCTAGGCTAGGATTACCCTTCTCCTATAGTAAGGGACGCAGATCAATTGGCTTGCCTACGGGTTATGGCTAGGGCGTTTAAGGCCACCCCTATTACATAGCTAGAATCCGAAACCTACGTCCTACCCCTAGACCTTTATCTTAATATAATAAAGCAGAGATTTAAGGCTAGAATTATAGAAAACAAAATAGTAAAAAGATCTAGACTACTACTATATTAGTAATAGTAATACTATAATA
This sequence comes from Epichloe scottii, assembly GCA_021950295.1. Lineage (NCBI taxonomy): Eukaryota > Fungi > Ascomycota > Sordariomycetes > Hypocreales > Clavicipitaceae > Epichloe > Epichloe scottii. Next base: position 4,101,798 of record CP083245.1, read on the forward strand.
TAGGAGAACCTAATAGAGAAATAACCCTAAAGATAATAAACTAAATATATAACTCTTTAAGGAGTAAAAAAGAAGATAAAAGGCATAATATAATAGAGAATAACTAGGCTACTACTAATATATTTATAAGCTAGCTAAGGATTACTTATCTAATAAGGATTTAAAAATAGTATAAAAACTTTATATATGCCTTATAAAGTATAAGTCTTTAATACTTATATAACTATATATAGGAAAGATAAGGCTTAATAAGTTCCTATTCTAAAGGGGTATACCTAGGGTAGCTTTATTACTATATAGCTATAGGTATATAAAGGAGAACTAATATTATTTAATAGTAAAATATAGTAAGTATAACTATATATAACCCTAGGACTAGCCTATAAATAGCTAGGAGGTAAGGCTAGCCCTAAATATCCCTTATTAGGCAAAAGCTATAGTAAAATAAGTACTAGGGACTAGATAACTTAGCTACTATACACTAGTATAAGAACTAGCCCTAAACTCTTAAGAGGTAGGCTTAGAACTAGGATATTTTAGATATACCTATAGTATTAGGTAAGATATAGAGATATTAAATAAGGGGGATATAGGGAAGACTATATAATAATAAGACTAGATAATATAAATATAATAAAGGGTTAGAATTAAGATAAAGTTATAATATAGTAAAGGAAGAAAAGTAAAATTAATTTTTAAACTCCTAGTATTAAAAGAATATATATTAGCCTAGTATTACCTTACTTAAGACCTAAAATAAAACTAATAACTTACTTCTCCTTAGGGATAAAAATAGTATTCTTTATAATCTTAGTATACCCCTTTACTAATAAGGAGATAGCTAGGAGATAGTTTATCTTTACTATTTAAGTATCTAATTATTATATCTAGAAAATAGTCTTATTATACTAGTCCTTACTAGACCTAGACTTAGAGTAACCTAAGCTTATAGCTAAAGCGCTTCTCTTCCTAGTTTAGTTCTTAGTATAAAGCTTCTTTACTTAAAAGTTATAATCCTTAGAAACCTAGAGACTATTAAAGCTAGAATAGACTTAGAGTTAACTTACTATAGCCTTACTTACCTTCTTACTAGCTATAATTATAGCCTAAATCTTAGTTAATTACTAGTATTTTAAGTAATACCCTATAGTATTAACCTAAAGATAAGTTAGTAGTAAGATAGGCTTAGACTAAAAGGGAGGCTACCTTTATATAATAATAATTCTAGACCTAATAGTTAAAATAAGTATTTATTAAAACTCCTATTTACTAACTATTAGTAGTATTACTAAGGCTTTACTAAGCTAATATTACCCTTACTATTAATATTATAATACTAGTGCCTAGGGGTTTCTATAAATTAGGAGTAGTAAGAAATATATTAGAATAATTATAGTTTACCTAGCTAGAATAAGTTAAACCTAAAACTAACCTAAAGTAAAGGTAAACTTACCTTTAGCTCCTTATTTAAAGCTTTCTTTAGCTACTTAGGAGTTAGAAGTTTTTTAGGGTATTACTTAGATAGTAAAGGTTCCTAAATAGATTAAAGCTAGAAATACACTAAATAGTAAATAACTTATATTAGTAAGTACTATAATAGGAGAAGCTTCTAAGACTATAAGGAGATATTAAATATTAACCTAGACTTAGGCTAAAGTAGCCTCTAGAGGCTATAAAGAGAAACTTATAAGAAGGTTAATATAAAAGGAAGAAAAAAGGCTAAAACTACCTAGGGAAGAGGCTTTCTTTTATACTTATAGGGGAGGGAAGAGAGTAAATTAAAGCTAAAGCTTAAAAAATAAAGCATAGAGAGATTAGATAAATAAATATCTTAATTATAATCTAAGTATAAGACTACCCTAAGCCTAGACTAAGATTACCCTCCCCTTATAGTAAGGGACTAAAATAAGGTATATAGGCTTTATTTTATAACTAGACTAGGGGTAAGTTAGGGTTAGCTAAAAAGTAAGATAATAAAAGAGTTAGTATAAAAGTAAATAAAAGATAAAGAGTAATAATTAGTATAAACTTACTTTACCTATAAATAGTAATAAGAAAGGGTAAGGTAAAGCTACCTTTAGCCTAGAGGTATACTAGAAGAAGTAATAAACTAATCTTATTATACTTTTAAGAGAATAAGGCTAGTATAAGCTAGTAATAAATATATATAATAGGCTATAAGTTAAATAGCATAGGCTTATAGTAAGGCTAGTGCTAAGCTATTAAATATAGTAATAGGGTTTTTTTCTTATTTTAAGGGTTTTCCCTATTAATAAACTAGTTAGAGTACTAGAACTAGCCTTACATAGAGCTAGCTAGTGTATTTAATATATATATATATATAATACTAAATAAATATTTAAAGCTATAAAAAAGTGGTTACTATATAACTAATAATATTTAGAAAGTAACTATTAAACTTATTAATCTTTAATTATTTATTTAGTTTTATTAATAGTTTATTTTCTTTTATTACTATAGTTTAGGGTATTTTTTAATTAAAAGTAATAGTAATAATTGATATTAATAGTAAATAAAAGAATAAGAAGGTTTTTCTTAAAGTTATATTAGTAAAAAAAAGGATTAAGAATAATAATATTATTTAGAAATCCTAATAATATATATAATACCTAGTTATAGTAAAATCCTAATTTTAGTATAATTTTAGAAATTATATAACTAATTAAATAAAATAGCTAATAATATAAGCTTTAGATTAATAATCTTAAGCTAATTCTTAGAATAATATTAACTAATAAAAGGCCTACTTTATTTTTTAACTAACACTATATTTGTAGTGTTTATAGTTAGTGTAGTAATTACACTAACTACACTACAAAATAATTTATAGTAACTATACTATACTACACTAACTACAAATTTTTTTACACTACATTATAACTACAAATGTTTCCCAAAAACTACACTAACTACACTACAAACAATACTCTGCTCTCCCCTAGGTAATAGTTTATTATATAATTAAGGATAATTATATATAGGGGGTATTATATTAGGAGTATAAAGGCATAAGGGATATTATAAGAGGGCTACCTCTTTAAGCAAGGCAAATCCCTAGATAACTTATATGCTAAGACCTAGTAGCTAGATAGTTATGTAGGCGTAAAGAGAAGGTATATAATAAGAACCTCTCCTATTTAGGGGAGACGTTAGAGTTTGAAACCTTTACGCACCTACCCCTAGCTATCACCTTTATAGTAGCGACCTTGTTCTCCTACTATCACTCTATTTATCTCTTCCCACGCTTTTAGTCGTGACAGAAAACCCTTAGAATAGGAAGAAAAACCCTATTACTTTAATCTCTAGTTTAGTACTAACCCTACTATAAGCCTATGCTATTTAAATTATAACCTATTATATATATTTATTACTAGCTTATACTAGCCTTATCCCCTTAAAAATATAATAAGGTTAGTTTTTTACTTCCTTAGTATACCCCTAGGATAAAGGTAGCTTTATATTACCTCTCCTTACTACCCTTTATAGGTAAAGTAAGTTTATACTAATTATTACCCTTTAACTCTTATTTACTTCTATACTAACTCTTTTATTACCTTACTTTTTAGCTAACTCTAACCTACTCTTAGTCTAGTTATAGTATAAAGCCTATATACCTTATTTTAATCCCTTACTATAAGAGAAAGGTAATCCTAGTCTAGGTCTAGGGTAACTCTATGCCTAGATTATAATTAAGATATTTATTTATCTAATCTCTTAGTGCTTTTTTTCTAAGCTTTAACTATAATTTACTCTTTTCCCCCTTATAAGTATAAGAGAGAGCCTCTCCCTTAGGGGGTTTTAGTCTCTTTTCCTTTCTTTTATATTAACCTTCTTATAAGTTTTTATCTATAACCTCTTAAGGCTACTCTAGTCTAGGCCTAGGCTAATATTTAATGTTTCCTTATAGTATTAGAAGCTTTCTCTATTATAGCACTTTCGAACATAAGTTATTTGCTATTTAGTGCGTTTCTAGCTCTAATCTGTCTAGGAACCTTTACTATCTAAGCGGTACCCTAAAAGCTCCTAACCTCCAAGTAGTTAGAGAAAGCTCTAGACAAGGAGCTAAAGGTAAATCCGCTTCCTCTTATAAGTATAAGAGAAAGCCTTTTCCCTAGGGGTTTTAGCCTTTTTTTCCTTTTATATTAACTTTCTTATAAGTTCCTATTTATAACCTCTTAAGGCTACTCTAGTGTAGGTCTAGGTTAATATCTAATAAATCCTTATAGTATTAAAAGGCTTCTTTATTATAGTACTTTCTAATATAAGTTATTTACTATTTAGTATATTTCTAGCTCTAATCTATTTAGAAACCCTTACTATCTAAGTAATACCCTAAAAAGCTTCTAATCCCTAAGTAGTTAGAGAAAGCTTTAGATAAGGAGCTAAAGGTAGGTCTGCTTCTATTCTAGGTTAATTCTTAGTCTAATTCGTTCTAGCTAGGTAAGCTAAGACTATTCTAATGTGTCTCCTACTACTCTTAATCTGTGGAGACCCCTAGGCATTAATGCCATGATGTCAATGGTAACTATTAATATTATACTATTAATACCTAGGGGTCTTTATAGATTAAGAATAGTCTTAGCTTACCTAGCTAGAATAAATTAGACTTAAAACTAACCTAGAATAAAAGTAAACTTACCTTTAGCTTCTTATCTAAAGCTTTCTTTAATTACTTAGGGGTTAAAAGCTTTTAGGGTATTACTCTAATAGTAAAGATTTCTAAATAGATTAAAGCTAGAAATATACTAAATAGTAAATAACTTATATTAAAAGGTACTATAATAAAAAGGCTTTTAATACTATAAGGAAATATTAGATATTAACTTAGACTTATACTAAAGTAGCCTTAAGAGATTATAGATAAAAACTTATAAGAAAGTTAATATAAAAAGAAAAAAAGAAGCTAAAACCCCTTAAGGGAAAGGCTTTCTCTTATACTTATAGGGAGAGGGAGAGAGTAAATTATAATTAAAGCTTAGAAAATAAAGTATAAAGAGATTAAATAAATAAATATCTTAATTATAATCTAGGTATAGGATTACCCTAGACTTAGACTAGGATTACCTTTCTTCTATAATAAGGGATTAAAATAAGGTATATAGGCTTTATACTATAACTAAACTAGGAATAAGTTAGAGTTAGCTAAAAAGTAAGGTAATAAAAGAGTTAGTATAAAAGTAAATAAAAAATAAAGGGTAATAATTAGTATAAACTTACTTAACTTATAAAGGGTAATAAGAAAATATAATATAAAGCTATCTTTATTTTAAAGGTATACTAGGGAAGTAAAAAACTAACCTTATTATATTTTTAGGGGATAAGGCTAGTATAAGCTAGTAATAAATATATATAATAAGTTATAAGTTAAATAGTATAGGCTTATAGTAGGGTTAGTACTAAACTAGAGAATAAAGTAATAGGGTTTTTCTTCTTATTCTAAGGGTTTTCCTATTAATAAACTAGTTAAAGTACTAGAACTAGCCTTATATAAAGCTAGCTAGTGTATTTAATATATATAATTCTTATTCCTAATTATTAAGGTTACCTAATTATAATATTAATAAATAAAATAGATAAAGCTATTTATCTTAAAGGGATATACTAATTATTATAAGATTAAATAATTTAATAGGTAGTATTAATTAGAAAGATAGGCTAATAATTCCTTTTTTTATAAACACTAAGTAATTACTACTATATTAGACTATAAAGCTAGGGTTAGATTAAAGAGTATAGATTAAGTTACCTAACCCTATAAGAGGGTGTGAATAGTAGCTTAAATAACTAAGTACCTATACTATAAGGCATGTGATCTAGCTATATAAAAACATACTATGCATTTACTAAAGTACCGGAAAATAACTAGTACAGTGGGTCCTAGTGTCTAAGCTGTCCGAGCGGTTAAGCGCTGTGACTATCATGTGACGAGAGGTCTGACAAAAACACAGCTCCGAATACTCCGTAGCAAGGTCTTCGCACGCCCTGCTTTACGTAAGCAGTCGGACCATCTCTATTCTCCCCTTGATACGGATGAACGCAAACCTGACGAACAGCTCGAGTCCACATCCTCACCTGTTAGCTTCGCAAACAATATCGCTATTTCACACGTCTCCCCTATGACTCGGGCGTAGACGGTCAGTTCTATCAAAAAGACTAATCCCTCCAAGCCACGAATTCAACCTGAATAGGCATCCGAATACGACACACCACAGGTTGCACTTTGCTCAGCCAAGATGGGTGCCTTCTTGTCCCTTCCGCTGCTCGCAGTCCCGAGCATAGGCACTGTACGATTATCTGAATATCCCAGGTGGTTTTTTCTATTCTTCGCAGATCGACCTTTGACAAACTAAATTTATAGATTGTTTCCTTTGCGGCAAGCTGCTGTGGTGCTGCGACCTGTTCCATGGTTTGCAGTGCTTGTGGCAAGTGTGGTAACAGGTATGTCTACACTGTTGTTCTAACTTGACATAGTTCGTTTCTCAACCCGCTACCCGGGGAGAACAAGGAGCTATGCGCTTGGTGCGACTACTGATAGTTGGTGAAGCGTCGCTACACGTATTGCATACGCCCTCCTGCTTCTGGTGAATTCGATTTTAGCATGGATAATGCTCACTCCGTGGGCGATCGAAAAACTACAACACCTGGCTCTGGATTACGTCAAGATCAACTGCCCAAACGGTGAATGTTACGGGTGGCTTGCTGTGCATCGAATCAATTTTGCGCTCGGCCTCTTCCATATCGTTCTCGCCGGTTTGCTGTTTGGTGTCACGTCCTCGAAGCATCCTCGAGCCACGATACAAAATGGGTATTGGGGCCCTAAAGTCATCGTCTGGCTTGCATTAATAGTTATTGCCTTTCTCATACCGAATGAGTTCTTCATCTTTTGGGGAAACTACGTATCATTGATATGCGCTATGCTTTTCCTCATTCTCGGTCTAGTTCTTCTCGTTGATTTAGCACATACATGGGCTGAGTATTGTCTGGTGCAGATCGAGGATACAAATTCGAGGTTCTGGCGGTTTGTTCTCATCGGAAGCACCCTGGCTATGTATATTGGATCAATTTCCATGACAGTGGTGCAGTATATTTTTTGCAAAGGGTGAGTGCCACATGAACCAGGCCGTCATCACGATAAACATGCTCTTTTGGCTGGCGGTGTCTGTCATATCTATTCACCCGAGTGTACAAGAGTTCAATCCGAAGGCTGGTTTGGCACAAGCTGCCATGGTCGCAATTTATTGCACTTATCTCACAATGTCTGCTGTGTCCATGGAACCAGACGACAAGCATTGCAATCCGTTGATTCGGGCTCAGGGGACTCGGACAACATCGGTTGTTATTGGTGCAATTGTCACTATGCTTACTGTTGCATACACAACGACCCGTGCAGCTACACAAAGTCTCGGTCTTGGTAACAATCCAAACGGTATACGATTGCCCAATGATGACGAGCACGACTTGGTTACGCAACAACCTAGTGCTCGGAGAGAGATGAGAGCTGAAGCCCTAAGGCGGGCTGTAGAGGAAGGTAGCTTGCCTGCCGACGCGCTTCTTTCGGAAGACGAGAGTGACTCAGGTGACGATACACCTCACGATGACGAACGATCTCGGACACAATATAGCTACACAGTGTTTCATACAATCTTTTTCCTGGCTACCGCATGGGTTTCAACCTTGTTGACAATGCAGTCAGAAGAAAGCACCAAGAATGGGGACTTCGCCACCGTGGGCCGAACATATGCAGCTAGCTGGATCAAGATCGTTAGTGCTTGGGTATGTTATGGTCTTTATATTTGGAGCCTGGTCGCACCCATTGTTCTCCCTGAACGCTTCGATTTCTCATAATGTTTCCCTTTCAAGTTCATGTAGAGTAGTTGAGACAACAGGGAGAGCCATAACAATTGTTGGACTTTAATTTGTCATTTCCCTTCTGCTTCTGAGCCAAACTTGGTCTTCATAGCGCAACATTTCTTGTTCTTGCAATGATGATCATATTCAATGATGCTGTGACTTGTTTCTGCTCTTGTTATCAATGACTCAAATTGGAGAAACTGATGACCATATGGGTTTTACTTGATCACTACGTGTCTTAAAATACATCCAACAGGTTTTCTTTTGTGTACGTAATTGGTTGCGCTAATCATTGAGTTGAAACTGCGATATGACAAGTAGCCAATGTTGTCATGATATAGCAATGTTTTCTATCCTTAAAACAGTTCTTTGCCTCTAATGACGAGCCCCGAGGTGCAATTTCCCGTCTGGATGCGCTTTTATGACTATCCCAGGTTGTTCAATGCGGTTTAAAACCCGACTCTATGCAATTAAATTTAGTTGATTGCATGACGGCATTGACTCACTGCTGCGTGTTTCTGAATAACTATTCTCACCTTTGCACAACAGCATAGGCAAATAAAGTAGAGCGTGTTACCGGTATGGTAAATTATTAGTCCGCGATCAGCGGCTGCTTGCCGACCTCTTCAGCGCTTCCTGTAGCATGGAACCCGTCCAATGTAACAGCAACAGCACCGGCTTGGACAAGCTATGGAAGTATCGAATTAGTGAGGCAATACATATGACATATAGCGGAAATTCTTACTGCACGAGATAAGTCCTCGATTAAATCATTAGCGTCTTCTATACCAACACAAAGACGAATGATATCTTCGGGCATTTGCCTCTCTCTTCGAGTCTTGGCGTCAATGCTAGCATGACTCATTTGGCAGGGCATACTAATGAGGCTGTTCACACATCCAAAGCTTACACTGATTGCCCACAAACGAGCAGCTTCCACAATTCGCTCCGAGATACCTGCATCGCCTGTTTCGAAAGACAAAACTGCGCCGGCTCCTCGAGCTATGGACCAGTGCAGGTCGTACTGTGGATGTGATTTAAGACCGGGGTAGCGCACACGAAATCCGCGAGACTCGAGGAATTCCGCGATCGCTTTCGCACTAGCCTGTTGTTTTTCCATGCGAATGGCCAGCGTTTTGACACCGCGCATGAGTAGGAACGAGTCATTTGGAGAGAGACCGCAACCTGTCGAATTGATAGTAAAAAACAGTTTGTCCCCAATGACAGCCTCATTACAGGCAATCACGCCAGCCATGATATCGTGGTGACCAGACAAGTATTTGGTTCCAGATTCGTAAACGATATCGGCACCCAAGTCTAAGGGGTTGCATAGCATCGGAGAGAGCATAGTATTGTCGACAACTACTAACGCCTTGGGGTTGGCATCATGAGCCATGCGCGCAATGGAAGCCAAATCGACAATCTTGATCAGGGGATTTGTCGGCGTCTCCAACAGGACCATGGCAGTCTTGTCTGAAACTCGTTCTTGAACCGCCTCAACTCTGGTAGTATCGACATGATGGACCATGATATCCTGGTTGGTCGCCATGTAAGTAAGCAGACGATGAGTTCCGCCATAAAGATCGTCTCCAGTAATGACCTCGTCGCCTGGTCGCAGCAGGCGAGTAATCACGTCCAATGCGCCCATGCCTGAGCTCACTGCTAGTGCGCGGTTCGCGTTCATTATTTTCGCTAGATGCCTCTCGAGATGTGTTCGAGTAGGGTTGCCGGATCGAGTGTAATCGTATTCCTGCTGACCTCCAGCAGCTGAAACTTGCTTGAAAGTAGCGGACTGGTAGATGGGAATGCTAGAGGCTCCGTACTGGTCTTTGCCCTCTGTGTGAACCAACTCTGTCGCCAATGCATATCGCCGCCGACCGTTGCGAGGGCTTGATGGTGCAGGAGATGGCGGCAAGTCGTGGCCGTCAAGATCGGTCCTCTGGGCAGGACCTCCCGGGAATTTCGCCACGGTATCACTTGTGGCAGTAGACGAAACCATTGCTGCGAGCGACTGTAACCGTGTGACTGAACCTTTCGTTGTGTTGGCGAAAAGATTTGTGCTGCTCAGAAAAGAACAAGACAGGGCAACAAAGGTTGTCTGTGTCTAGAGACAAGAAGTAAATACAGACGAAACGCTCTGCGAAGTGAGAGAAGTGGATGTTAGTAACAAGCAGGAGCTTCTTGGGTTGTAAATCATGATCATTCTAGGTTGTGTGCGCCAGTCATTGCATGGTCCATAGCGTCACTGGTTCTGGGGTTATACTCGTGTAATGCTCCACTTTTTTCGGTTCTTAATCTAAGGCGGGCACATTAGCAAGGCAGGCAGATTTAAATGTATGCTTTACTTTACGCCTAATCTACTAACTGTTTATTTAATTTTAATACTAATTTAAACGCGTGAATATAATGCCTTTTATATGCTTTCTTTATAGCTTAAAAGGCAGGTGACCTCCCACTAGAACTATGAATAGGTAGCAGATCTAATAGGTTAATAAAGACTATGACCTAAGCCCTCATTAGGTGTATTTAAGCAGCCTAGGAGAGAGGTAGTATTATATTACTAGTATTAAATCTTAATATTTCTTTTCTTCATTAGTTATGTCCAATGCAATAGATTTAGCAAGAAGTTAGGATTGCTAGTAACACCAAGCTAGTGTAATAAGAAACATACAAATAAAAGGGACTGTAGTAATAAATTCCTAGTATAACACACAGAGAATTGTATGTAGTGTAATTAATGTAGTTTTTAGGGGTAGCTTGTAATTGTGATGTAATTGTTACTAGGCTGTAATTAATTAATTGTAATTGTTACTATTACGACTATCGGGTTAATATCGGGTTAACCACAGGGAAAGTGAAGCACTCGCACGCGTGCATAGGCTGTGATTAAGTGCACGCTAGCTACGCTATGATTAGCCACACACATATACGAGTTACTATATAACTTATAATCCCCCTTAATACCTTTAGCTATCCCTCCCAAGCACGAGGTAAAACTGCTTAAATTGTTATAACCCTTTATTATTTAACATCTTTTTTCAAATATATTACTTTCTTCTCTAGTTTCTTATTCCCCCTTTTCTTCTTACTTTCCTTAAATTCCTTAATTTATTCTCTAACTTTTTAAATTTCCTTTTAATTAGGAAGTTTATTACTTTTTAAGATAGCCTTATAGTAACCTAGCCTAGTGGTTATAGCCCCTAGCTTTAGGTTACCCTTAGCTATACTATAGTCTAATTAGTTAGGGGTAAATTATTTAATTAGAAAGGTAAGACTTACCTATAAATTACGTTATATAGTAAGTGAGAATAAGTTATATTTAGTGTAAGGGTTTAAGTTTACCTTAGAACTTTAAAGCATAAGTAGTAAGGTATAAGAAGATAAAAGAGATAAAGAGAGAAAATAAAAATAGTTATAGAGGAAGGGGGAATTATATTAATTTATACTATAAGTAAAACTTAAATGGATTTAAGTTTAAGTATAGTTATAAACTATAACTATATCTTACGCTATTATAGCTAAAAAGTTTATTGCTAACTTTAGTCTAACCTCGTAGCCCCTCGTATTTGTAACCTTAAAGCTTGTTTTTATCTTAGGTTAAATCTATTTCTGTGGACTTTTTAACTTATATGTTAATTATTATACTAGCTAGGTATTGCTAGCAATCATGTCTGTTGAAAATCAGATGCATTGGCCACAATGCGCCCAAAAAAATATAAAAATCAATAGCTTATTATATATATTTATTACTAGCTTATACTAGCCTTATTCCCTTATAATTTTTATAAGGTTAGTTTTACCTCTCTTAGTACTTTCCTAGGTTAAAGGTATTCTTACTATATCTTACTTTACTTCCCTTTATAGGTAATATAAGCCTATACTAGTTACTACCCTTTACTTTTAATTTACTTTTATACTAACTCTCTTATTACCTTACTTTTTAGCTAACTCTAGTTTACTCCTAGTCTAGTTATAGTAAAAAGCCTATATACCTTATTTTTACCTCTTATAATAGGAAGAGAGTAGGCCTAGCCTAGGCTTAGTGTAATCCTATACCTAGATTATATTTAAGATATTTATTTATTTAATCTCTTTATGCTTTACTTTCTAAGCTTTAGCTATAAATTACCCCCTCTCCCCTTATAAATATAAGAGAGAGCCTCTCCCCTAGGGAGTTCTAGCCTCTTTTTCTTCCTTTTATATTAACCTTCTTATAAGTTTCTTTTTATAACCCTTTAAGGCTATCTTAGTCTAGGTTTAGGTTAATATCTAATATTTTCTTATAGTTTTAAAAGCCCTCTCTATTATAGTACTTTCTAATATAAGTTATTTACTATTTAGTATATCTCTAGCTTTAATCTATTTAGGAACCCTCTCTTTCTAATTAGTATTCTAAGAAACTCTTAATACCTAAGTAACTAGAGAAGGCTCTAGAGAAAGAGTTAAAGGTATATTTGCCTTTAGTCTAGGTTTACCCTAAGTCTAATTTGTTATAGTTAGGTAAGCTAAGACTCTTTTAGTGTGTCTCCTATTATTCTCGTTTAACTTATAACTATAGATAAGCTAGGATTACAAAAGAAGAGACATTTCTATAGACACTATAGTCACTTACCCCTTAAGTTTACAAACCATTTAGGTAGAGAGGCATAACTACAGAGTGTGCTAAAGGAAGAGAGTAGATTGCTTTATATAACTTCTTAGGCTTCTAAGGGATTAATTCATTAACCTTTAGGCCTATGGGATATTATTATTAAAGGATTATTCCTATTATCTATCACTGTAAAGGGCTTAGGCTTTGCCTAAGCATTGTTATGGACTAGCCCCTAGGCAACTGCTATTAGGCGTTAACATGATATTAAGAAACTTAAGGAGGGAAGAAAGGAAGAGAGCTAGTCTATCCCCCTTTATGCCCCTTATATCCCCTAGCTATCTTATATTAGCCTCCTTCCTAAACCCTTGCTAGTTCCTATTAGCTACCTATCCTTCTATGCTATAACTAATGCTTAGGCAAAGCCTAAGCCCTTTATATACCTCCTTACTTACCTATCCTAGTAATATCTCCTAAGAGTATAAATTATCCCCTATTCCCCTTAAAACCTTCCTACCTCCTAATCCTATTTATATTATTACCCTTTTGCTAATATTAATATCCCTTATATAAGTAATTCTCTCTTTACTCCCCTTAACTTAAATATAGTATGCCCCTATGTTATATATATCCTAGTATTAGGTTTATAGGGTTATCTCTACCTATTATGTTTTATTATTATTGCCTTAAATGTAGTACGCGTACATATTATATATGTCCTAGTAGTGGGTGTGGAGTTGTCTTTACCTATTGCATTTTGTTATTATTACCTTAAATATAGTACGCGTATGCGTTATGTATGTCCTAGTAGTAGGTATAGAGTTATCTTTACCTATTATATCTTATTATTATTATTATATAGCGTGTGTAATATAGCTTATGCGTAGCCTTACTAGCCCCTTATATTATTATAATAACCCCTAACCCTACCCTTACTAGTTTATTACCTTACCTTTACTTTTATATTATATATAAAAACATTTTACTTACCTTCCCTTTCCCCCTAACTTCCCTTTTCCTAACTTCCCTTTTCCTAACTTTACCTTTTATATATTATAATCCTATTTTAGATTCTTTTTACTCCCTTATTAAACCTTAATTATATCCTATATAAACACTTATTAATATACTATACCTTTATAATTCTCCTCCCTATAGCCTTACTATACTTACTATATCTCCTACCTATTTTATAGGTAAATATCTTATAGAAGGTAACTTAGATAATAAGTAATATACTATACTTACCTTAGTTTTTTATCCCTATAGTCCCTATATAAAATAGGCCTTAACTATAGGTATTATAAACTATTACTTACCTAAGAGTAATAAGTCTTACTCTCCTTATTAATATAATTATATTACCTATATTTAGCTAACTAAGTACCTATTTACTAACCCTTACCTTTATTATACCCTAAAAGATTTTAGAGCTAAAATTACTATAAGCTAGTATATTATAAAACCTAGTATTACTAAGTTAGTAACTATAAAGTAAAAATTACCTATCCTATCCTAGAAATACTAGTCCCTTATTACTTACTAGAATACTCTTTTTAATTAGGCTTAGTTTAATCTAGTACCTATTTATTTAGCCCTTAGGCTATCCCCCTTAACTAATACTCTTACCTTAAATATAACTAGACTTAATATTATCCCTTTTATTAGTAATAATCCCTTAGCTAGTTATAGAATAAATAATTTACTATACTAAGTTACTAGTGCCTTATTTTAGTAAAACTAGTAGCTTATAAATAGTATAGTTACTATATAATAGGATTTCTATAAGTATTTTATTACTATAATTAGTATACTCTCCCTTAGTTATTACTATATTAGTTCTAAGACTAATTTATAATATATTAAGCTATATAATAAATTACCTTCTTATTACTATTAGTATTAATCCTATTACTCTTTTAGTATCCCCCTTACTAATTTATATTAAATATAGCTTACCTTTCCTAATAAGACTAATTACCCCTATACTAAGTCTAAATATCTTCCTATTACCTTTAGTAATTATATAAGAACTAAGCCCTTACCTATATACTCCTATCTTTTACTCTCTAAGTAATATACCTTTCCTATTATTTAGTATTAGAAATAAAGCTATAATAACTACTATATAGATATTTATTACCCCTAAGCTAGATAGAGTTTATTCTTTTTTTAATATATTACCCCTATTAATAGGAGTAAAATAAAGTTTAATAATACCTCTAGTAAGATTAATAAGAATTTAGTAGCTAAAATAGCTATAATAAGAGTATATCTTAGTTATACTAAATAATTTATTATAAGTAATAGTATAAGTATACCCCTAGTCTTATATATAGTTTTTCTTAGTAAAAGACTTTTACTTAATTAACTTAGTCTATTATTATATTATATATCCCCCTATTCCTATTTAAAGTTATCTAGTGCCTATATATTTACTATATTCTCTAGTAATTCCTATATTAGTTATAAGTAACTTACTTATTTAACTAGTATATTATATTTATTACCTTTACCTAGTGTATTCTAGGCTATAAGGATTTATTTTATATAGTATTCCTTAATAAGTTTATTATTATTCTCTAATAATATTTATTCTAGATCTAGTTTAAAGTCTTAGAGCTTTTAACTTAAAAGGGGTTTATTATTACTTACTTTATAAGATCTATATAGAAGACTAAGTAAATACCTCTTAGTATATTTAATTAGACTATAAGTAATATTAAGACTTTTATAATAGTATATTTTATAGTAACCTAATTAAGCTTTTATAAAGGGTAATTAGTTTTAATATTCCTAAGTAAAAGCTATACTTTATCCCTAACCTAGAAATATTTTACTAGTATGTCAGGGAAAAACCCTAACCAAAGACAACAAAACTGACGATAGTGACGGTAACGATGTTGATGCCTGCGCACATTAACGAGGGAGGCAGCGATATTTGCGATCTTCGGTGTAGATCAAATTAGTTAAAAGGGGTAAAAAGGGCTATAGCTAGTAAGCTAGGCAAAACACTATATCGGGATTCATGTTATCTTATTAATTTAAATAATCTAAGCCAAAGGTAACAAAGGGAGAGTTAATTTTCTATAAAAAGAGAGGAATTCTAGGGGTTTTTATCTAGCTAGGCCATGGACCTAGGGGATTAAATTAACCCAACGGACCTAACAGACCTGATGTGTAATTTCCGACAAAGCCAATAATAGTGGCTGAATTAATCCGACGATGCTAGCGATGCTAATGATATTGATAATTAAGGGGGTATAATTCTAGCTACATAATACCTCCTAACTATTTTCCCTTCCTAGTCCCTAGGAAGGAAAAATAGTAACAAAGCCCTAGTAGTTAAAGATCTTATTAGATAGTTAGAGACCTTATTAGAAGACCTTCAAACAGTTAGATTCCTCGTTAATTGTTAGAGGAATCGTTAGTTAGAGAGGGTCTTTAACGGTCAGAGGTCTCGTTAGACGGCTAGAGACCTTGTTAGATGCAGAGACCTTGTTAGAAGACCTATCTAACAGTTAGATTCCTCGTTAATCGTCAGAGGGATCGTTAGTTAGAGAGATCTTTAACGGTTAGAGGTCTCGTCAGCTAGTCAGAGGGATTGTCAACGGTAGAGACCTCGTTAGAAGACCTATCTAACAGTTAGATTCCTCATTAATCATTAGAGAAATCATTAGTTAGAGAGGGTCTTTAACGGTCGGAGGTCTCGTTAGCTAGTCAGAGGGATTGTTAATGGTAGAGACCTCGTTAGAAGACCTATCTAACAGTTAGATTCCTCGTTAATCGTCAGAGGGATCATTAGTCAGAGAGATCTTTAATAGTTAGAGGTCTCGTTAGCTAGTTAGAGGGATCGTCAACGGTAGAGACCTTGTTAGAAGACCTATCTAACAGTCAGATTCCTCGTTAATCGTTAGAGGAATCATTAGTTAGAGAGGGTCTTTAACGGTCGGAGGTCTCGTCAGATGGCTAGAGACCTTGTTAGATGCAGAGACCTTATTAGAAGACCTATCTAATAGTCAGATTCCTCGTTAATCGTCAGAGGGATCGTTAGTTAGAGAGATCTTCAACGGTCGGAGGTCTTATTAGATAGTTAGAGACCTCGTTAGAAGACCTTCTAACAGTTAGATTCCTTATTAATCGTTAGAGGGATCGTTAGTCAGAGAGATCTTCAACGGTCGGAGGTCTCGTTAGATAGTTAGAGACCTTATTAGAAGACCTTCTAACAGTCATATTCCTTATTAATTGTTAGAGGGATTGTTAGTTAGAGAGGTCTTTAATAATTAGAGGTCTTGTTAGATGGCTAGAGCCTAGCCTAGCCTATACCTCCCTAACTATTTTTCCCTTCCTAGACCCTAGGAAGGAAAAATAGTAATAAAATAGGAAGAAAAAAAAATCGTGAATTTCACCTCCCTATGTCCCTAGCTATTAATTAATTAGAGAGGTTATTAGAGACCTTGTTAGAGGTTAGATTAATTAATCTGTGATAAAAGCCCTTATTAATAGTTAGAGACCTTGTTAGAAGACCTAATAGTTAGATTCCTTATTAATTATTAGAGGAATTGTTAGTTAAAGAGGTCTTTAATGGTTAGAGGTCTTGTTAGACGGTTAGATTAATTAATCTGTAATAAAAGACCTAGCTAACGAAGGTTAGGTCAAAGGTCTAATTATAGGAGCCCTGATTTATTGAAGGTCGGATCGAAGGTTAGGTCAAAGGTCAAAGTCAGAAAAGAAGGTCATAACGGTTGGGATCAATTAATCTGACAAATTCGATGATTTTGATGATATTAGATCTATCAGATAACCTAAATTAATTAATTAGAAATAAACAATTTAATTAGGCTAACCTAGATTAAGGGAAAAGGTCATAATGGTCGCGATTAATTAGTCTAATAGATTCCAATGATTTTAATAATATCGGGTCTATCGGATTAATTAATTAGGAGGATCCTGCTAGCCTAGATTAAAGGGAAAAGATGTAAGAAGTAGCTGATAGTTATAATAACTATAGGGGATGTTTAGAGAGGAATTATTATTAAATTTAGCTACAGGAGGTCTAATAGGAGCATTCCCTGTTTCTCCACTATTTATATTAGGGAAAAACCCTAACCAAAGACAACAAAACTAATAATAGTAATAGTAATGATATTAATGCCTGCGCACATTAATAAGGGAGGCAGCGATATTTGTGATCTTTAGTGTAAATTAAATTGGTTAAAAGGGGTAAAAAGGGCTATAGCTAGTAAGCTAGGCAAAACACTATATCGGGATTTATATTATCTTATTAATTTAAACAATCTAAGCCAAAGGCAACAAAGGGAGAGTTAATTTTCTATGAAAAAGAGAGGAATTCTAGGGGTTTTTATCTAGCTAGGCCACGGACCTAGGGGATTAAATTAACCCGACGGACCTGACAGACCTAATGTGTAATTTCCGACGAAGCCGATGATAGTGGCTGAATTAATCCGACGATGCTGGCGATGCCGATGATATTGATGATTAAGGGGGTACAATTCCAGCCACACACTAGGTAATATAATACTAATATTATATCTTATTAATATTATTATATATATGCTATTATAGCCTAAGCTAAATAAGTCCCCTTCTAGAGGTATTTTAGAAACTAAATTACTTTTCCCTTAGAGATTATAGTAAATAGTACTAGGTCTAGCTATAACTAAATAGGTTCTAAATTATAGCTATATAATAATCTATTAGGACTTACCCCTATAACTAAGGATATCCTATTATTAATTATAAGCTAATAAGTAGCTAAGTATTTAGGCTAATTATACTATAAGAAGGAGATAAATATATATAGTATTACTTATACCTCCTAGTTTACCTATTCTATACTACTATTTATCTATAGGTAATATAATGTAAAAAGGAGTTAGTTAATCCTAACTCTTAAGTATAATATTATCTAGAAGTTTCCTAACTAATCTAACCCTTAGTCTATAATAATTAACTAAGGAAAACCTTAAAATCTTTACTATACTATCTTAAACTATTCTATATACTCCTTAGCTATAATAGAGGTTATTATCTCTAATTAAATAAACTTAGAAAGCCTATTAGTAATAACTATAAGAAACTAAGGCTATTTTAGGAATAATACTAGTAAGTTTATTATAAAGTTAATAGAGATTTATAACTAAAACTAGTTAGGGATTAGTAATAGTTTTAATAAGCCCTAATATTATTAATAACTTTTATAATTACTAAAGTAGTAATAGTTATAGATAAACCTAGTAATATCCTATAATATCCTATCCTAATAAAACTACCACTATAAGATCTAAAACATTATATTATATCCTAGGTACCTTATTACTAGCAAATTATAATATTATTAAATAAGTATTATTATAAGAGGTTCCTAGTCTAGGACCTAGGTCTAGCCCTAAAACTAAAGCACCTTATAGGCACTTAGTAAGTAATCTATAACCTATTTCCTTATTATTACCTCTAGTAAAAACTTCCTTACCCCTTCTTAAATTACCTAAAGCTAGATATAGTATATTAGGTCTAATTAAACTACCTAGTCCTATAAAGTCTATAAGTACCTTATAGTAAAGAGAGCTTCCCTAGTTAGTAGTAGTGCTATATATAATAATAGTAAATTTTAGCTATAACCTACCCCTAACTCTAATAGTAACTATAAGAGTCTTAAAATAGTAATAGGCTATAGTATTTATCCTATTCTTATACTAAGTCCTAACTTATTCTAGTCCCTTTATAAAAGAGTATCTAAGTAGTAAGCCTATATACTATACTTATATTAGAGGTAAAAGTTAAATAAAGTAAGTGTATTTACTTACTAGGCTTACTATTCTAATATTAGCTAAGGTATTATAAAGTATTCTAAATTCTTATAATTTATATAGATTATAAATAGGCAAAACACCCCTATAGTTTTGCTAACTATGCCTTAAGATAAGAGATAATAGCTAGAAGCTTCTTATTATAAATAGTATAATTCCTCTATAAGGCTATAAGGCTTATAAAATAGTATAGGATAGGGTATAGGATATAATCCTAACCCTCCTATAAGAGGCACCCTTTTAAAGCTATCCCTAAATAATTTACTTTAACTACTATTAGCTAGTCTAGGTCTTACTATACTAGGACTAGGTATTTAATAAAAGCCTCTTTAAGCCTTTTAAAGGTAGTGTTTTCCTTAGCTCCTTATTAAAACAGGATATCCTTCTTAGTAAGGCATATAAGTAAAGTAACTAGCTTTAAAAAATCCTAGATAAAATTATAGTAAAAATTTATAAACCTAAAGAAACTATAAACCCCCTATAACTTTATAAGGGCTACCTATTCCCTAATAGCTATAACCTTTATAGGATTAAGGTAAATAGAGTAACTTACTATAATAATATAGCCTAGGTACTAGACCTTCTTTATAGTAAATATAGACTTATTAAGATCTAGGTAAAGGCTTACTACCCTTAATTAGCCTAATATTAGCTAAACCTTAGCTATATAGTCTTTCTTTAATCCCCCTAAATAGACTAAGATATTATCTAAATATACTATAATAAAATCCCTTAATATATCCCCTAAGGACTTATTAATATAATATTAAAAGGTAGCTAGTGCTCCTACTAGGCTAAATAGGTAAACTAGCTATTTAAATAGCCTAAACCTAGTTTAAAATACTATTAAGTGCTCCTTACCTTTAGCTATTTATAGTTTATAGAATACTATATAGATATTAACCTTTATAAACTATTATACTTAGGAGAGTAAGTATAGTATTTCCTTAATTAATAGGAGAGAGTAATAATCCTAGGCTATTATCTTATTAAGTACGTAATAGTCTACGTAAAAACGCTAACTATCTCTAGCCTTCTTAACTAGGAGAATAGGGGCTACTACTAATAAGAAGCTTACTTAAATCTATCCCTTATTTATTAAGTCTATAATCTAGTATCTAATCTCTAAGAGTTAGTCCCTTAGTATATTATATAATAGACCCTATAGAAATACTAGTTTAGACCTATCTAGGTTCTTATATATATATATATAGTAATTAAGAGACCCCCTATAAGGAGGTAAGCTATTTGCTTTTACTTTATTAAATAAGTCCTTAAAGTCTACTAGTTTATCTAGTAATATTAAAGTATTAGGGTAAGTAAGTTTTAGCTTTAGGGTAGTAACCTATAGCACTATAGTAATTTCCTTTAGACTTATAGTAATAAACCTTATAGTTATATCCTTCTTATATTAGGCTTATTAGGCTTTTACTATATATAAGGACCTAATAATTCCCTAAACTAGTTTACTTATACTATATTTTATAGCCTTAGAAATATATAAACCCTTAGCTACCCTAATTATTAACTATTACTTAGCTATATAAATAATAATATCTTACTATTCTAACTATAGTATTCTAAAGATTATATCTTAAGTAAGACCTAATATAATATATAGATATACTAATAATTCCTACCTATTAATATTAATCCTTATATATACTATATATATAATTAAAGATATATCTTCCTAGGTACTAACCCCTTTCTTCTTATTTCTACTACTATATAAACCTATCTTCGCTTTAGTAATTATATAAGCTCTAGGCCTAGTTATTATACTACTAATTTACTAATAGCGCTATAGTAATTACACTTACTATTAATTTAGATATTAAGGTATAAATATATATTAAAGAGTATAGGAACTAAGAATAGTAGTTAATCTATATAGTGTTTTATATTTTCCTCTATATCTATATACTAGCTATACTTATCCTTATCTATAGGTAATAACTAGCCTCTATACCCTTATATAAGACTTTACTTAGGGGCTACTTATTTTCCTAGGGTTAAGTGTTAACCTCCTTATTAGCACTCTTCTTATTTACCTTATATATATTAATAGTAACCTTTAGATAAGGTTAGTAAGTAGGAAAAAGGGTATACTCTTAGATCTAGTATTCTATTAAGCTATAATATAAGTAGTATTCCTCCTTATAGTATCTTATTATTTTATCTATTATAACCTATTAGGCCCTTAGCCTCTTACTATTAGTCTTTTAGGGCTTCCCTTTCCTTTTTATATTAGCTTATTTACTAGAGTAAGTTAATATAGCCTAGACTCTAGTTATTAGTATATTACTTTCTTAGTTAGTTTATTAGGGTATAGGTTATACTAGCTAGGGTTTATATTAGGTTTAATACTTATTCTCTAAGGCTAGAGCCTTAATATTAACTATAATACTATAGTATTATAAGACTATAAAAGGGTAATCTATATAACTAATTCCTTTACTAATACTAACCTCTCTTAGCTACTTATTAAGAGTATATTATAACTTTACTAGCTTAATATTACCTACCTACTACCCTTCCCTTACTATAGAGAGTTTCTATTTAAAGTAAATAAAGAATATAGTAAATAACTCCCTAAACCCTTACTTAATCTAGTTAAGTTCTATAAGGGCTATTTTCTATCTATAAGGGTTAGAGAATATACTCTTTAAGTAGCTAAGGAAGCTAATAAGGGAGTAATTATATAAGTAACTTACCTTAAAGTATATAGCTATATAAAACTAAACCTTTAGTGCTAAGTTTTAGTAAATAAATATCTATTAGTCCTTATTATCTCTAATAAAGTCTTTATTTACTTCTAACTTATATTATATAAGGAACCTCTATATAGTAAATATAGTCTTATTACTATTATATAGGTTACCTATAGGGATTAGTTTTTAATATAGTTATTGTATAGTAAGTAATATAGTAAGGGTAGTATATTATATAAGAGGGTATAGGTCTAATACTAGGGGTTAAATAGGGGTATTTATTAGGGGGCTAACTAGAATAGTAATAGTAAGTTTATATAAACTTAGTATTATAAAGTCTTAATCTCTCTTACCTACTACTTAATTATAAGTTAAAGTATATTAATTTACGTATTATAAGCTAATAGTAGTAATATAGTATTTATTAATAGGGTTCTTATCCCTAGGTTTCCTTTAACCTATAGTTATAGTGTATCTATTATATTATCTTTTTCTATTATATTAATTAATTAATTAATTTATATTAGTATTATTATTTTTAGTAGCCCTCTATTAAGGCTAAAGGAAGTTTCTTAAATATTATAGACTAGCCCCTAGGTAACTACTATTAGGCATTAATATAATATTAAGAAACTTAAGGAGGAAGAAAGGAAGAGAGCTAGTCTATCCCCTTTATGCCCCTTATATCCCCTAGCTATCTTATATTAGCCTCCTTCCTAAACCCTTACTAGTTCCTATTAGCCACCTATCCTTCCGCGCTATAACTAATGCTTAGGCAAAGCCCAAGCCCTTTACAAGCATTAGTTATAGCGCGAAAGTATAGGTAGCTAATAGGAGCTAGCAAGGGGTTAGGAAGGAGGCTAATATAAGATAGCTAGGGATATAAGGGGCATAGAAGGGATAGACTAGCTATCTTCCTTTCTTCCTCCTTAAGTTTCTTAATATTATATTAATACCTAACAGCAGTTGCCTAGGGGCTAGTCCATAACAATACACAAGAAAACTAACCAAATAACCAAGTCTATTACCATAAGGCATTTCACTTAAACTTAATGTTAATATAACCTTAGCTAAGCTAGCTAACTTTTCTATAACCTCTCTTTTTCCTCCCTCCCTTATTACCTTTACTATAATAGTCTTTGCTCCTCTATGCTTAGTAAGGATGCCTTAAGAATCCTTAGGAGTAGCCTATAAAAGGCTATTAAAGAATAAACTACTAAGACAACTATAACTATATACTTAGATACTTATAAAGGAGTGAAAAGAGCTTATATAGCTAAATCCTAAGATAGCCACGTAATACAAACTAAATAACTATATTATAAGGTTTATCTATACCTTTAAGCATTAAGATTAAAAGAATGAAGACCTTTAGGAAACCTTTAAAGAAGACTTTAAAGGTTAGTTAGAAAGAATATTTAGAAGAGCTTATAGTAAAATTATATAGAAGCTACAAAACTCTTTATAAGAGAGTGGCATCTATATTCCCTAAGGTCTAGGGCTTCTAATTATAACTACCCTAAAGCAAGTCCTTGAAGAAGAGATAAGATTGCCATGGCTAACCCTAGAGACTTACCTCCCTTAGGCTAAGACTAAAGATCCTAATAATTAAGACTAACCCTTAATTAAAGATATTATCCTGTAACCCTTAACTAAAGAGATTGTCCCACAAGCCGCTACTAAAGAGATTGTCCTATAAGTCACTAAAGAGATTGCTAAAGATTATTAAGAACTCGAAGATTATTAAGGGCAACCACCTAAAGATTATTAAGAGCAATAACCTAAGGATTATTAGCAACCTAAAGATTATTAAGGGTAACAATACCTTAATCACTAAGAGTATGCCCTCAAAGATCCAATTATGCCTATAAGCAATGCTAAACAATACATTAATTATCTAGCGAATAAGAGGCTCACGTACAAGCAAATAATAGGTAACATCTATTAACGCTTTAGGAAAGAGAGATTGTTCCCTCCATTAACGGTTAATTTAGATTATTAGTAACAGGGAGGCACAAGACTCTCAAGACCTTTATTAGTTTGGATAGGGCTATAATCTAGGTTAAAGGTTAGGTTAAGAGACTAGTAAGGTTAGAAGAAGAGAGGGATTAACTAGAACAAATTAATATAACTAGGTTAATTAGAGAGACTAAGGCTAGGCAGGCTAATTAGAGCGGCGGATTCCTATTAAGGGATTCACTTATAAACACTTTCCTTTAATTCGATTTTTATTGTGTTTTTAGGCTCTTTAGCTATAAAGGAAAAAGAGAGATTACTAGTGTTACTTTCTCTAAACCTTTAGGTCTTATTTAGTTTAATTATAGCTAAAGACTAGGCTATAAGTAAGGCTACTAAATAAATGCACGTAATGTGATTAGTTACATCGCGTATAACCCCACACTATTCACACTACCCTATTACTATAGGCTTACTTTTCCCCCTTTTTCTCACTTTCTCTCCTAGCTAGATTTCTCTCCTTCTCTCTCTTCTAATCTATTATTAATTAATCTATTATAATATCGTTAAATTTAACCTCGTTGCACTAGTGCATATCCTTTAGTGAAACTAACATATAGATAAAATTAATAAAAGGGAAAAACAGGAAAAGATAGAAAAAAAACCCTTCTTAAATTCCTAGCTATTATTAAATATAACTCACTTTGAAGTGATGTTTTTAGTTCCCTATTAAAGGGATTTTTATTGGTTATTGGTTATTAGTTATTAGTTTATTTGTGATTATTAAGCCCTAGAAGCTTAATAAAAGCCTTATAAAGAGGTTTTATAAGGGGTTTTGTAAGACTGTCTATAGGTATTAACCTTATATCTAGATATTTAATCTTAGCTAAACCTGCTAATACCTATTGCCTAATATAGTGGAATTTAAGTAAAGTATGCTTAGTATAGCTATGTAAGGCAGGGTTATAGGCAGTGGTTATAGCGCCTTAATTATTATAGAATATCTAGATAAGGAGGGAAATAGGGGTTTTTAGCTCCTTAAATAAGCCCTAAAGCCTCTATAGCTCCTAGAAGGTCTTGCAAATAGCGTTAGATTTAGCTTCTAATGTAGATAACGCAATTATACTAACTTTCTTTAACTTCTAGCTAATAGGGTCACTAGCTAGCTTAAATAAATAAGCATAGGTTAATTTAGAGGTCTTTTTATCTCCTATAAAATCACTATTATAATATCTAACTAGGCTCTTAGTAGCACTACCCTTAGGGTTATCTTTAGGGTTGCCCCTATAGATAATAGTAAGGAATTAGGTCCTAGATAGATATTTTAGCAGATTTTTAGCTGCTTTTAGATACTCTATATAGGGATTAGCTAGTGCGGTTAATAACTATTATAGTGTAAAAGCTATATTAAGTCTTATAAGCAATATTAGGTATATTATAGTCCCTATAATACACTAATACTTATAGGGTAGGTTTAGTAAGGCTTACTATATAAATAGTTTACTTATATTATCCTAGACCTTAGGTGTTACGTGCTAGAATTGACAATTGGCCTGTTACCTAGGATGTGGCTAGCTTCGTGCCACAAGACCTCGGTTGTGGCTAGCACGTGACCTAGAACCCCTATATTAGATGATAGCTTTGACCTCTAGCTAGTTGAATAAGAACAACCTTTACACTCACTTTATCTTACATTTTATATCGTAACAAGTGGTAGCAATTGCTCTTCAATCGTTGCGCACCTCTAGCGCTTTTACTGCTAAATAAAAGCCACCAAACCGACAAAATCGTCAACCAACACCAAGCCCGTCAAAGCTATCCCTTTCAATAGGCCTGATAGCTCACCCCTAGGCATCGCGCCTATTGTCAGATTCGTTGACCTTCGAATTGCTTCGATCTTCGACCTTTGATCCGTCAATTTGAAGACCTTCGACCTTCGATTCTTCAACCTTCAATCCGTTGATTTGAAGACCTTTAAAGACCTTCAATTCGTTGACCTTCGAATTGCTTCGATCTTCGACCTTTAATCCGTTGATTTGAAGACCTTTGAAGACCTTCAATTCGTTGACCTTCGTCCCGACCGTTGATCCGTTGATTTGAAGACCTTCGACCTTCGATCTTCGACCTTCGATCCGTCAATTTGAAGACCTTCGATCTTCGATTCTTCAACCTTCGATCTGTCAATTTGAAGACCTTCAATTCGTTGACCTTCGTCCCGACCGTTGATCCGTTGATTTGAAGACCTTCGACCCAACCGTTAATCTGACAAATTCGTTAATTTCAATCGCTAGCCTCCCCGCTAGGTAGCTTCCTTACGAATCCAATAAAGCTCGCTATAATACTTCCCTTGCACCAGCTAGATTAGTGCGAGCAACAGCAATTACAGCGGCTTTATAAGCAAGATCATCAGCGCCAAACCTGTGGCATCTGTAGGAAGACCTTCCCGTCAAGAAATCAGGTCTTTTAACATCTTAAGGACCTATGCCTAGCTAGTCAGCAATTTCAACAGATTTAACAATAGCTAGTCCAGCAATTTCAGTGGCAGCAAGACCAGCATCAACAGGACCTTCAGGACCTAAGGACCCGATATTAATAGCAACAGCAGCAATTGCAGCAGCAAATTTAACGGTAGCAGCAGCAAATTCAGTGGCAGCAGCAATAGATACAGGACCTTTAATGGAAGCTAGCTATTGAAGAGGATGACTTCTAGCAGCTTGAAGACCTTGTTAAGGAAGTCTTCGAAGAACGCAATGACCTTCAAAGGTAGCTAGCTTGTCAGCGAATTTAACAGCCTAGACCTCTGCAAAGCTTGTTGCCTAGCCCTTTGCAAATTCGTCAGCAGCTAATTTAACAGCCTGACCGAAGCCCTCTGCAAAGCTCGTTGCCTAGCCCTTTGCAAATTCGTCAGTAGCTAATTCAACAGCCTGACCAAAGCCCTCTGCAAAGCTCGTTGCCTGGCCCTCTGCAAAGATTATTGCCTTGCCAATCTAGCTATCGTCAGATGTATCAATCCAATGATCAATTTAACCGTCAACCTGACCGTCAACCTGACCGTCAACCTGACCGTTAACCTGATTGATTTAACATTAGCTAGCTGACCTTAGATAGCTAGGATAGCTATCTCTTTTATCCGTGGTACCCGCACTTGTTACGTGCTAGAATTGATAATTGGCCTGTTACCTAGGATATGGCTAGCTTCGTGCCACAAGACCTCGGTTGTGGCTAGCACGTGACCTAGAACCCCTATATTAGATGATAGCTTTGACCTCTAGCTAGTTAAATAAGAACAACCTTACACACTCATTATTATCATACATTTTATATCATAACATTAGGGGTTTGTAATTACTAATTATTTAAAAGGCCTTAGAAGCTAGGTCTATTTCCTTATAGCTTAGGGTAAACTATTATTAGGGGGATAATTATAAGGCACTGTGCGTTATATAAGGCATGGTGCCTGTAGTGACACGCGTAGTCATAGCTAATGGAAGCTATGAGGTATGGCATGTAGGCGATAGGTCTTAAGTGATTATAAGGTGCAACGTAGCGGTAGCTAACATTGACGGATCTTTTAGTCTAGTGGCTTACCTAGGACACCTTCTAGGTTATGACACTTAGCCACAAACTTAACACTAATAGTGTAATTATTTAACTTTCTTATTACTATTTTCAATACTTAGCTAGTATTAGAGCATTATATAACATCACATTAAATTTAATTATAAGCTAGAATTTTGAAGTATAAATTATATCACTCTTATAAAGTTAGTAATATTTACCTAGGTAGGTATAGCTAGTATTTATTATGGACAAACAAATTTTAAAACAACGAAAATCAACTATTCGCTTTTCTTGTCACATAGCCTAAGTGATTATGTTTGCGTACAGACTTTGTATGGAGTAAGGGTCTAATCCACGAGCTAGTGCAAACTTTACACTAGTGCAAAATGCACTTAAGCAGACGCACTAGCCATTTTTATTAGCTAAGTTCTATAGAAATTTATGGAACTTTATCTAAATTGCATAAACACCACATCCCCCCTGTTTATAATGTATCTTTTTAACTAGGGCTACGTAAATGCCTATATTAGGATTAGATACTAAGAAAAAAGCGTTTTTTACTATTTTCTAGGTATAAACTTTACACTTTACGTAGTTTACTTATAAACTTTACACTAGTATAAACTTTACACCTAAAGACAGTATAAAGTAGCTACCCTATATAAATCTATACATAACTTATACTATGCAAAGTCGTCACAAAGTTTGCACTGGCTCGTGGATTAGACCCTAAGCATTCCGTATTTAGTCAAGAGATGATTGCATGTCACACCAAGGGAGGGCCTCCTCGTCTTGTCGTCTTCTCTAATTGCGAAAAGACTATGTGAAAGACGAATCTAAAATTTCAAAACATGAAAACAGAAGGCGATAAAATGAAACAATGAAGTAAGCTACGACAGCGGTAGTTTGTACCTTTACTATCTGCGATCTGACAGCTTTCGGGCGGCATTTGTACACTAGGCATTTGTACACTACAGCATGACGGAGCCCGCGTAAGTCAGAATAAAGGGCAATCTGCTGCTCATGACAAAGTAACATGATAGAGGCCCAATTTCTCGTCACTACGAAGCTTCCTCACGACTCTTTCGGTAGCTGGCCTGGCGGTTGACCAGTTAGTTCTTACTATGCTCGAAGGACACATGAGTTGGTTTTGATCAACAACTTACCTCTTGCTCGGTCTGCAAACCATCGACAATGGGTGCGAGTTCACTGAGGGCCTCGTAAGCCTTGTTGTGGTACTCAATCTGGGCGGCAATAAGCTCAGACAGATTGCGAAGGGGCTCGGGGAGTCCAGAACCTGGTGATTGACAGAACAATTAGGTGCGTGTTATACGAGTAATATCAGCTTTCACGAGGACTCACATTCTTCATTACTCCAACCGCCTCCTCGGTCTGAGTCACAAATTCATCTTCCGCTTTCTCGATCTCCTCTTGTGCCTCAGGACTAAGCTCTTGTTCTTCATGCTGTTGGTCGGCACGAGAACCCTGCCCGCCCAGCTTAAAAGTTGTTCCCTTTGCGTGTGCTTTGACAGCATCAAGAGACAGTCTAGGCCGCTCAACATTCTTCCTAGCTCGAGTGGCGAAGTTCAGGTTGGTGTTCAGTGTTGTATTCCAACCGGCGAGAAAACTGCTTTGAATTTGAGAGTCATGTGCAAGACGAGACTCGCCAACCCTTTCCATTGTGACGGCATACTTTTCAAGAGCCGTTGCCAATGGGTCTTCGCCAGCTCCAGTATGATTTTGGTGCAGAAGCTGGCTACTTGCCAGGCTGGCTCTTGCAACGGCATGGCTGAATGTCTTGGGCTGCGGCTTTGCACTTGGAGGTGCGATGAGAGCAGCCTGCGCCTCCGCGGTGGTCGTTGCTGAGGAAAGAAGCGAGACCTTTTCGCTGACAGTTCTCCCCAGATCCTGGAATGTTTCCTTGATGTTGGGGGTAATCGTACGCCTCGTTCGAATATTGCGAGCTGTTCGCAGAACAAATTTAGTGCAAGTTTGCAAAGAGATCAGGTTATCATTTTGGAGCACCACGGACACTCACGTTACTGCAATCATCTTTTGATGGGCCTGCTTCAATGCATCCACTTTCTTCTCCAGATCGATATAGTCAGGTGGCAGCTGAGTCTAGGATAGAATGACCTCGTTAGCGAACGCAGAAGAGAGGCGTGACCCAAAGTAAACAGATCCCATACTTTATCTTCGGCCTGACCAAACTGCTCTTTCGTGAATTGGAAGATACGCGACGCAGAAGGCGTGAGCGACGCACTAAAATCACTGTATTACCAGGTAAGTAAGCTCGTTGTTATGTTGCTGATGGTTGTCCTTGAAAGTAGTTCGAATGAGTGGCTGCACCTACGAGAAGTTCTTGCCCAAGTTCTTGAAATCCATGGTCAAGAAGCTGAAAACGAATGCCCCCTTAAATAAGTCCTGCAGAGAATAAGGCGCGTACAAGCTGATGGCTGGTAGATGAATAGTCGGGGTGTAGGTGCTGAGGGAAGTCCGGGGAGAGCTTTGACGTCTGGTAGGTTAAACAAAAGACGAAATGTCACAAACGAGGCAGCTTTCCCACCAGTTTAACGGGTATGCGACGAAAATGACAGCAATGGGCTTGGCTTCTGTTAGCTTAGTGCTCTGTCGCAGCAGCCAATAGGTAATTCAAGTACCTACAATGGGTCACTGGCAATTCCGAACAGGGACCCATTTTACAACAAAACAAAAGCTATTTATTTAGGATTCAATGAATGAGTATATCTTCAAACTTAAATATATAATATATAATTATTTAAATTAGCCTTTATATACGGTGAATTTTATATACTATGTTTAAGTATTAATATTAAATTTTAAAGTATAAAAAGTATTACTTTCAGAAATTTATTGTCATAACCTAGAAGGTGTGCTAGGTAAGCCACTAGACCAAAAGATCCGTTAATGTTAGCTATCGCTAATGTTACACCTTATAATTGTGAAGGGCTTAGGCTTTGCGTAAGTATTAGTTATAGCGCGGAGGGATAGGTGGCTAATAGGAGCTAGCAAGGGGTTAGGAAGGAGGCTAATATAAGATAGCTATAGGATATAAGGGGTATAGAAGGGAATAGACTAGCTATTTTCCTTTCTTCCCTCCTTAAGTTTCTTAATATTATATTAATACCTAATAGTAGTTACTTAGAGGCTAGTCTATAATATTTAAGAAACTTCCTTTAGTTTTAATAAAAGGCTACTAAAAATAATAGTACTACTATAAACTAATAAATAAATTAATATAATAGAAAAAGATAATATAAGAAATATACTATAACTATAGGTTAAAGAAAACCTAGGGATAAAAACCTAATTAATAAAGACTATAATACTACTAGTAACTTATAATATATAATTTTATACACTTTAACTTATACTTAAGTAGTAAGTAAAAGAGATTAAGTCCTTATAATACTACGTTTATATAAACCTACTATTACTATCTTAATTAAACCTCCTAATAAATACCTTTATTTAACCCCTAGTATTAGACTTATACCCTCCTATATAATATATAGCCCTTACTATATTACCCCTTATATAATAGATATATTAAAAACTAATCCTAATAGGTAATTTATATAATAGTAATAAGACTATATTTACTATATAAAGGTTTCTTATATAATATAAGTTAGAAGTAAATAAGGACTTATTTAGAGATAATAAAAACTAATAGATATTTATTTACTAAAACTTAGTGCTAAAGGTTTAGCCTTATATAGCTATATACTGTCACGACTAAAAGCGTGGGAAGAGATAAACAAAGTAATAGTAGGAGAATAAGGTTACTACTATAAAGGTAATAGCTAGGGGTAGGTGCGTAAAGGTTTTAAACTCTAACCTCTCCCCTAAATAGGAGAGGTCCTTATTATATACCTTCTCTTTATGCCTATATAACTATTTAGTTACTAGGTCTTAGCGTATAAGTTATCTAGGGATTTGCCTTGCTTAGAGAGGTAGCCCTCTTATAATATCTCTTATACCTTTATACTCCTAATATAATACCCCCTATATATAATTATCCTTAATTATATAATAAACTACTACCTAGGGGAAAGCATATTACTTAGAAGCTTCTAAGACTATTCCTTAACCTTATAGTATTACATAGAATTATTATAATCCCTTATGCCTTAATATATTAGTAGAAAAATAAAACCTTAATAATATTAGGTCCTAATTATTTTCCTATATAGCTAGCTTACTATTAATTACTATTACTTTATAGCTTTAATGCTAAGACCTAGCTATATCTAACTTTTATATAGCTAATTCCCCCTATTAGATAACTTATATTAATTTTTATAATTAGGTTAAATAGATAAGGTCCCTATTCTAAATAATTTAAATAGCTTTATTTATAAATTATAGCGAATTTATCCTAACTTTACTATATATATATAGCTAGCCTATATTTTTAATAGTAGTAGCTATAATTATAATATTTCTAATTTATTAATTTATTATATATAGCTTATAGATTACTTTAGGGCTTATAGATTACTTAAGGGTTAGCTACCCCCTATAAAAAAGGCTAGTTTTCTCTCTTTTCTTAATATTTCTTTCTTTAATATCCTTATCTTAAATTTATAAGTTACTCTTACTAGCTTAATAGTAGCTTTTATACTACTATTATTTAGTAGTCTTTAAATAATTCTTTTTCCCTTAAATTTCTCTATTACTTTAGTATTACTAATAATTTACTAGCTTACTATATTTACTACTATATTTATCTTTACTATTTTTATACTTACTCCTACTACTAAGGTTATAGAGAGATCTCCTTATAAATATATAAAAATAAATAAATTAACTATATAAGTTTACTACTTAAGCATAGAGATCTTACTACTAACTAAGTACTAGTAATACTAAAATACCCTATTTATATTATACTTAGTAAGCTACTATTTAGAAAATTACTTCCTAAGATAATAAAAGTACTAAGCCTTAATATATTATTAAAGGAAAAGCTACTTTAAAAGACTATAGTTACTTTTTAAGTATAATTATACTACTACCTTATTACTATTCTTAGCTAACTTACTTAGATAATTCTATAAAATATATATATTATATAAGAAATAATAAACTCTATATTAGTATATATTACCCTAACCCTTAAAATAAGTTCTTTACTAATATACTACTAATACCCTAAGAGAATTACCTAGCTTTATAAAAAGCTATTTAACTTAATTTAGTTTATTTCTAAAGAAATATACTTTTATACTAATATTATAAGTTTACCCTTATTAATATATAACTTAATAATTACTAACTTATTACTAGGCTTTTATTTATACTTTTTATAAACTCTATAATACTTTATTATCTTATAAAAACACTAATTAATATAGCTAGGTTAGATATACTTATCTTACTACTAATACTACTTATAAGGTAAAGGCTAATAAGTATACTATATTCTTATAATAACTTAATATTACTAACTTAGAGACTTAAATTAAAATTATAAACTATCTTTCCTTTATAGCTATAACTAGCCTAATAGTAAGTTTCTTAAATATTTTTATAGCTTATATTTTACTAACTTATTACTAGTTTATACTATTTATTACTTAACTCCCTATTTATATTAAGCCCTTAGAGATTTTAGAAGAAATTTAGGCTTATACCTATAGTATTATAACTAAAGGCGTGAGAAGAGATAAATAGAGTGATAGTGAGAGAATAAGGTCACTGCTATAAAGGTAATAGCTAGGGGTAAGTGCGTAAAGGTTTTAAACTCTAATCTCTCCCCTAAATAGGAGAGGTCCTTATTATATACCTTCTCTTTATACTTACGTAACTATCTAGTTACTAAGTCCTAGTGTATAAGTTATCTAGGGATTTGCCTTGCTTAGAGAGGTAGCCCTCTTATAATATCTCTTATGCCTTTATACTTCTAATATAATACCCCCTTATATATAATTATCCTTAATTATATAATAAACTACTACCTAGGGGAAAGCATATTACTTAGAAGCTTCTAAGACTATTTCTTAACCTTATAGTATAATATAGGATTATTATAATCCCTTACGCCCTAATATATTAGTAAAAAAATAAAACCTTAATAATATTAAGTTCTAATTATTTTCTTATATAGCTAGCTTACTATTAATTACTATTACTTTATAGCTTTAATGCTAAGACCTAGCTATATCTAACTTTTACATAGCTAATTCCTCCCTATTAGATAACTTATATTAATTTTTATAATTAGGTTAAATAGATAAGGTCCCTATTCTAAATAATTTAAATAGCTTTATTTATAAATTATAGTAAATTTATCCTAACTTTACTATATATATATAGCTAGCCTATATTTTTAATAGTAGTAGCTATAATTATAATTTTTCTAATTTTTCTAATTTTTTAATTTATTATATATAGCTTATAGATTACTTAAAGATTAGCTACCCCCTATAAAAGAGGCTAGTTTTCCCTCTTTTCCTTATTATTTCTTTCTTTAATATTCTTATCTTAAATTTATAAGTTACCCTTACTAGCTTAATAGTAGCTTTTATACTACTATTATTTAGTAGTCTTTAAATAATTCTTTTTTCCCTTAAATTTCTCTATTACTTTAGTATTACTAGCTTACTATATTTACTACTATATTTACCTTTACTACTCCTATACTTACTCCTATTACTAAGGTTTTAAAGAGATTTCCTTATAAATATATAAAAATAAGTAAATTAACTATATAAGTTTACTACTTAAGCATAAAGATCTTATTACTAAGTACTAGTAATACTAAGATACTCTATTTATATTATACTTAGTAAGTTACTATTTAAAAGATTACTCCCTAAGATAATAAAAGTACTAAGCCTTAATATATTATTAAAGAAAAAGCTACTTGAAAAAACTATAGTTACTTTTTAAGTATAACTATATTACTACCTTATTACTATCCTTAGCTAACTTACTTAGATAATTCTATAAAATATATATATTATATAAGAAATAATAAACTCTATATTAGTATATATTATTCTAACCCTTAAAATAAGTTCTTTACTAATATACTACTAGTGCCCTAAGAGAATTACCTAGCTTTATAAAAAGCTATTTAACTTAATTTAGTTTATTTCTAAAGAAATATACTTTTATACTAATATTATAAGTTTACCCTTATTAATATATAACTTAATAATTACTAACTTATTACTAGGCTTTTATTTATACTCTTTATAAACTTTATAATACTTTATTATCTTATAAAAATACTAATTAATATAGCTAGGTTAGATATACTTATCTTATTACTAATATTACTTATAAAATAAAGGCTAATAAGTATATTATATTTTTATAATAACTTAAAGACTTAAATTAAAATTATAAACTATCTTTACTTTATAGCTATAACTAGCCTAATAGTAAGTTTCTTAAATATTTTTATAACTTATATTTTACTAACTTACTACTAGTTTATACTATTTATTACTTAACTCCTTATTTATATTAGGCCCTTAAAGGTCCTAGAAGAAATTTAAGCCTATACTTATAGAAATAAGAAGTCTTTTAATAATAAAGCTAAAGTTATTTTAGCTACTAATATCCTTATAAAGAAGTAATAGGTAAATAGCGCACAGGACCGCCCTAAGCCTAGACTAAGATTACCCTCCCCTATAGCAAGGCACTAAAATAAGGTACATAGGCTTTATTCTATAACTAGACTAGGGGTAGGTTAGGGTTAGCTAGAAAGTAAGGTAATAAAAGAGTTAGTATAAAAGTAAATAGGAGATAAAGAGTAGTAATTAGTATAAACTTACTTTACTTATAAAGAGTAATAAAAAAGGGTAAGGTAAGGCTACCTTTAGCCTAGAGGTATACTAAGGGAAGTAGTAAACTAACCTTATTATACTTTTAAGGGAATAAGGCTAGTATAAGCTAGTAATAAACACGTATAATAAGCTATAAGTTAAATAGTATAAGCCTATAGTAAGGCTAGTGCTAAGCTATTAAATATAGTAATAGGGTTTTTCTTCCTATTTTAAGGGTTTTCCTTATTAATAAACTAGTTAAAGTACTAGAACTAGCCTTACATATAGCTAGCTAGTGTACTTAATATATATATAATAGGTAAATAGCTATTTAGATTATAGCTTTAAAAATTAATACTATTATTAGATTTTACCCTTATTAACCTATAGAAGTAACTTTATCTCTATAATTTAGCTATATAATTACTACTTATAATTATTAATAATATCTTTTAAGATAAAATCCCTCTTTAGTACTTATAAATTCTTAGAATTATTATAGTCTTTTTATTTTACTAGATATTTATAGTATTTACTATTATACCTATTGTGTGGCCTAAATCGCGCGCCTAGAAACACACGCGTTCGCGATAATGGCATTAGGGGTTATAGGGATAGTTATTACACTAAGGGATAATAACATTAGTTATGTAAGCTAGGGATTAAATAGTCTATAAAGGGATTACTTCTGACTAGGCTTCTAGAGCTTATTATACACATTAGATATAGAGTTTTTATGCCTAGCTTTGCTATGGCTTATTATTGTGTTTTAAGATAAGATAAATTAATAAGATTATTACTACCTATACTAATTTAACTGTTAGGTTACTTCTAATCTATTAGACTATTTAATCTAGATTATCTCTATCTTATAGAGATAATCTAGACTTATAATAGGTTACTATAGTTAAGCTTCTTAACCCCCTTTAATGTGTATAAACATTAAAGCTACCTATACGTGTAAGCTAGTATTATGTCTTTTAGGGTATTGTTTTTTACTTAATAAAACTAGTAGAGAAATAAGTTTTTAATCCCCTAGGACTATTTTACTCTAGTTATTTCTTAGCCTTAGTTAAGATTAATTAGAAGCAATCCTTTAATACCCTTTAGCTATTACTAACCTAGACTATAAGAAAATCCCTTTATCTTATTTTCCCTATAATAAGCCATAAACTAAGAGTCTAGACTTAACTTATAAGATAGCTAGGGTATTAAAATAAAAGTAAATAAACTAGCTAAATATAATAAGATAAGGAGAATTAGGCAGAAGAAAGCGTATTATATATATATATAGGTAGAAAAGCTAGCTAGTTTAGAAGGGTACTTTATAAACACTTACTAAGTTATTAATCCCTTACTAGTTACCTCTAAATACAAGTCTATAAGATAGAAAACGTAGCTAAACATTCTAAGCTTATAAGACATATAGTCTAGTGTTTTAGACTATTTAATCTTAGGGCTTATTATTTATTTTGCTATTATTTAGCTAATTATTAGGATCTTATAGTTAATTATAAAAAGCTATGTAATTATTCTATTAGCCTTTACTTATAGTTTATTTATTACTACTAATACTACCCCTTTAAAAGTCTTTCTAAAGGAAGCACTAGATATTATAAAGATATTTATTTAAATATAAGTAGCTATCTCTCTTAAAGATTAATTAAAAGAATACTTATCTTACTTTATACCTAGTTATATCCTAACTTATTCTTAGTAAACTAGTAAAGTAAGATTAAGTAAGCTATTAACTAGTTAATAAGACCTTAAGGATACTCCTTTACTAAGTACTTTAACTACTAGTTAGGGACTATCTAATCCTAAGATAGTAATTAGCCTAACCTAAACTAGGTTTAAAGATTACTTAGGGAAAAACCCTAATAATATTAGTAAGATACCTAAGGCCCTTAGAGAACTTAATATAAAATCTTTTATAAAGCTCCTTAGAGAAATAATAGTATAGTAAACCTTATTAATTACTATATAAAATAGATATAATATTTAGTAGTTTACTAGTAAAAATATATTAAACTTCCTTAAGGACTTTAAAGCAAAGATAAAGGTAATAGGTATACCTAAAATAAACTAGTATAAAATACTTAAATAGAATATTAACCTAAAGCTTTAATAAGTAGTTAAGATACTAACTATATTATAAACCTAGAAGAAGTCTAAGGAGAAGATACTTCTCTAGTATAATACTACTAGTTAGAATTAAATAGAAAACGCTTATAAATAGCTTAAAGATCTTAATTTAATATAACTAAAGTCTATTTAGAATACCTATTACTAGCTATAGAAGCATTAAGCTCTAATATTTATTATTAACTTAACTAGATAGAAAACCACTATAAGCTAGTTAAACTATATTTATAAAGCGCTTCTAGACTATTTAATCTTAAGCTTTATAGATTATAAAAGGCTTACCTATAAGGAAGTCCTTATTATAGAATATAAACCTCTTTAGATAAAGCTTAATATATATGTTTATATACGCTTAGAACTCTAAAATAGGGATTTAGAAGGTTTTAATATAGTAAAGCTTTCTTTAGATAATTAGGAATCTAGCCTTATACATTAGAGAGTATTTAATCTAAGGGTTTTTAATAAGTAATAGACTTCTTAAAGAAATTATTTAGTATAGGATAATTTATTAGGAAGGGATAGAAGACCTAAATACTATAAAAAAGGGATAGAAAATAGAATAGTAGCTAAGTAGTTAGATTATTAAGATTAAATAAATAACCTAATAAAATAATTAGCTAACCTAAAGATTATATTTATAAAATAAGTAAGTAAGGAAATTAATATTATAAAATAGCTTAAGGCTAAATATAGTATTACCTAGTGGTAATAAAGGTAGCTTTACTAAATAAACTATATAGGACTATATAATTATAATAAAAATAACTATATCTTTAATCTAAATATAATTTTAAAAAGGGGTTATTAGTTAAATAAATACCATTACTATAATAATAATGCTTATTTAGCTATAAGATATAAGATCCTTAAGTTTAATAAGATATTAAAGTTTATAGTCTATAATTTAGTAGTCTATATCCTAGTAATTAGGGATAATCTAAAGTATTAGATTATACCCCTAGTCTTATAAAATTTCTCTAAATTAGTAGCTATATATATAGGCTAGCTATATTTTAGGTTAAGTATTTTAAAGATTATAAGATTACTTATATAATACCTAGGATTAAGGAATATAAACTAAGTAAAGGTATAAGTTAGGAAATAATAATAGAAGAATAAGATATCTTTAAGCAAATAGAAGGCTAGTTTAATCTAGTAATATACTAACTAAAGAGAGAAGTTAAGGTAATAATCCTAAAGAGGGAATTAATAGGTATAGTCTTAACTATCTAATTTAAGAAGGTAAGTATAAAAGATAATAGTAAAGAAAGCGCTATTATAAAAGTATTAGCTATTAGAGAAAGATTAGTAAAATACCTAAGGGTTAAGGAAGTTAAGAATAATAACACTAAAAATCACTAAAGTTAAAGCTAACCTATCTAGGAGAACCTAGCTATAGGTAAAGGTAATAAGGATTAGTTAAATAAAGTTAGGTAATAGATTC
Organism: Epichloe scottii; assembly: GCA_021950295.1. Classification (NCBI taxonomy): domain Eukaryota; kingdom Fungi; phylum Ascomycota; class Sordariomycetes; order Hypocreales; family Clavicipitaceae; genus Epichloe; species Epichloe scottii. The sequence goes on from CP083245.1 coordinate 4,140,710, forward strand.
TAGATTAATTATATAATAAGGTCTTCTAAAAGAAGCTTAGTATCCCTTTCTAAGATATTTACTATATAATACTAATATTAGCTAAAGTAGTTAGTAATAAATATCTTATAAGAGTAAAAGGCATTAAAGATATCTAATACTATAATAGGAACTTATTAGGACTAGTCCTATCTCTGTTAAAAGTATTTAGTCTAAGAAAGAACCTAAGACTATTTAATCTAGACTAGTAAATTAATAGTGTTACTTAGATAATATAGAAGATAATTAAGGAGAATAAGAAAAACAAAGCTATAATTAAGAAAGCTTTACTACCTATAATACCTTTACTAGAAATTAATATAGCTTTATAGGAATAAATTTAGGAGAGACTAGGAATAAGAAGCTTAATTATTAAGACTAGTTAAGAACTAATTAATCTAAATAAGAAGACTTTTATACTTAATATAATAATAAAACTATAAGCTACTATTAATAACCTATAGGAGTTACTATACCTATAAGTTTACCTAGATAACTTAGAAGGAGAATTACTATAAGGACTTATTAACATAGGAGTATAAGAAAACATAATCTTAGAAAGCACTATAAAATAACTTAGATTAAAGATTTACCTAATAGACGCTATAAATACCTTATCTTACTTATTACACTAGATTAGGATAATTAGAAAGGTTTAGATAAGGCTATGCCTAGGGAATATCTAGATACCTACTACTTTCTATATTAGCCTAGATTTAGTTAATATTACCTTAATCCTAGGAATGCCCTTTTTACGATATGCTAGATATAATTTAATTACTTATATAGTAAGGAGCTCTATGCCTAGTGTTAATTTAGTAATATAGTTATTATATTAAGAGTTATAGGAAGTATTTAGTGGTAATATACTAATAAACCACTAGTATAGTAACTTACTATTAATGCTATTATATTTAGCTACCTATTAGTAAAGCTAGAAGCCTTAGAAACCTTAGAAGAAGATTAAATATTTTAAGAAGGAATAGAGAAGATATTAGAAAATAGTAAGGAACTTATCCCTATCTTAATAAAGAAAGGAACTAAGATTTTTTATATAGTTATTAAAGATATAATAATTAACTATACTAAGTAACTTAAGGTAGTTATAAAGGATTTTTAACCCTAGTAAAAGCTAGAACCACCTAATTTAATAATTAATATAATATATAAATAAAAAGCCTAGAAGATTTACCCTTATAATAATATGCCCTCTAATAGATTAACCCCTAAAGGAAATCTAAAGTAAAAGTTAAAGAAATAGGAAAAAGCAAAGTTATAACTTAATATATCTAGGAAATATAATAAGTATATTACTAGGAGATTTAGCGTAAACCCTTAAGGTTTTAAAATAACCTAGGAATAATTAGATTAAATAGTTAAAGGGGTATAAGAATATTTAATACTAGAAGAAGTTAATGTTTTTAAGGAAATTCTCTATAACTAAGAAGTAATACTAGTATAGGACTTATTAGAGTGTAAAAAGTTAACTTACTAGTTATACTACTATAAGTTATTAAGGTTATTAAATATAAGGTATAGTAAGTAAGTTTAATCCTAATACCTCTTAGGTTATAAGGGAAGCTAGTTAATCTTTTAAAGAAAAAGCTAAAGTATAGTTATATAGAGGAGAGCTATAGTTTCTATAGAAATCTATATTTCCTTATTATAAAAAAGGATAGTGAAATTTATTTAATCTTATTAGTAATAAAATATAATAAAGTTATAATATAGGATACGCTTAGCCCTTAAGGAGCTAAAGCATTTAGTAAAAGCTTTATAATATATAAGATCCTATCTATTATTAATTTATTATTAGGATATTATTAGGTTAAATTAGCTAAGAAAAGTTAGGATATAATAATAATTTTAACTATAGTTAGACTTTTATAACTCTATTAGTTACTATAGGGAGCTACTAACTTAGTAGCTTAGTTTATTAGGATTATTAGGAGAGTATTATTTAACTTAATTCCCTAAATTTATATACCTTTCCTAGATAATATTACTATCTAAGGTCTAACTATAATATATAATAATAGGAAATTATACTAGGAGTATAAAGGTATATAATAGAGTATTTAGAGTAGTAAGAAACATATTAGAACAGTTATGGCTTGCCTAGCTAGAACAAATTAGACCTAGAACTAACCTGGAATAGAGGCAGACTTACCTTTAGCTCCTTATCTAGAGCTTTCTCTAGCTACTTAGGAGTTAGGAGTTTCTTAGGGTACTAATTAGATAGTAAAGGTTCCTAGATAGATTAAAGCTAGAAACACACTAAATAGTAAATAACTTATATTATTAGGTGCTATAATAGGAGATGCTTTAAGGATTATAAGGAGACATTAGATATTAACCTAGACTTAGGCTAGAGTAGCCTCTAGAGGCTATAGAGAGAAACTTATAAGAAGGTTAATATAGAAGGAAGGAAAAGAGGCTAAAACTACCTAGGGGAAAGGCTCTCTCTTATACTTATAGGGGGGAGAGAGTAAATTATAGCTAAAGATAGAAAAATAAAGCATAGAGAGATTAGATAAATAAATATCTTAATTATAATCTAGGTATAGGGCTGCCCTAAGCCTAGACTAGGATTACCCTCCCCTATAATAAGGGACTAGAATAAGGTATATAGGCTTTATACTATAGCTAGACTAGGGATAGGTTAGGGTTAGCTAGAAAGTAAGGTAATAAAAGAGTTAGTATAAAAGTAAATAATAGATAAAGAGTAATAATTAGTATAAACTTACTTTACTTATAAAAGGAAGTAAGGAGAGGCAAGGTAAGGTAGCCTCTAGCTTAGAGATACACTAGGGGAAGTAGTAAATAAACCTTTTTATACTTTTAAGGGGATAAGGCTAGCGTAAGCTAGTAATAAACACACATAATAGGTTATAAGTTAAATAGCATAGGCCTATAGTAGGGTTAGTGCTAAACTAAGGATTAAAGTAATAGGGTTTTTCTTCCTATTTTAAGGGTTTTCCCTATTAATAAACTAGTAGGAGTACTAGAACAAGCCTTATATAGAGCTAGCTAGTGTATTTAATATATATAATAGAGTATTTAATTAATATTAATAAAGTCTTAGTTAATATTAAGCTCTCTAGTTATATAGCCTTAGTAGTTAAATTAAAGTTTTGTTAGAAGTTAGTAGAAATTATAGGATTTATATATAGTATAAATAGAAGAAAACTAACTAAAGTAAAGATAATTAAGATCTTAAACTAGGAGGTTTATTAAGATTAATTAGATATATAGTCTTTTATTAGATTAATAGGAGTTTATTATATATAGGTAAAATATTATATATAAAAAGTAAGGCTATTAGTAATCTTACTAAAGAAAGAGAGTAAATAAGTATAAAGGCTAGATTAGTAAGAAGCTATAGATATCCTTAAGAAAGTAGTAATAATAGCACTAATTCTTATTTTACTTAATCTAGGACTAGGCTTTAGGGAAATTATTCTAATAGTTAATATAAGCTTAATTAAATAGGGAGCTATATTATTATAAATTATTAATAGTAAATAATATTCTATTTAATATAAAAGTAATACTTAAAACACTACTAAATCTAGGTATAATACTATAAAGTAAGAATACTAAGTAGTAGTATATATATTAAGATAACTATAAATATATCTATATAGAGTTTTATTTACTTTAAAGATAGATTTATAAGTCCTTATGTATTAAATTAATAATACTATTAATAATATACCTAAGGCACTTATTACCTAATAGATTAGCTATATTTTACTTTTTAATTTTACTATATAATATATACCTAGGGAGAAAAACTAAATTACTAATACCTTATTAAAAAAGGGCCCTAAAGCTTTAGATTAATTAGACTAGGTAATTAAAGGGGATATTAAAGATTTTATTAATCTTTATCTTAATAATATTACTATAAGTAAAGAAAATAAAAAGAGCTACTTAGAGGAAATATAATAGGTAATTAATTTCCTATTAACTTTTTAAAGACTACTTAATCTTAGTATAAAGGACTATAGAAAACTATATAATAAGGCTAAGAAGTTTTACTTAGAAAAAGAATATCTCTAAAAAAGGCTAATAGGAATTATAAAGGGACCTATACTAGTAGTAAATATACCTAAGTAATAATAGGTAATTATTAAGGCTATTTATAAAGAACTTAGATATAAAGGTATTAAGGTAGTCTTCTAGGTAATAAGATTAATATACTAGTAAAAGGGACTATAGAATATAGCCTAGGAGATAATAGCTTACTATAAAATATACTAAAAGTTTATACTATAGTGCTTATAAGAGCTTTTTATACTAGTTATACTAGGAAACCTAATAAGCAAGATTTATATTAATACTTAGCACTTACTAATTAATTATAGATATAAGTATTTATTAGAAGCTAGGTATAACCTTACTAGTTAGGTAAAGGCTACTTTAGTTAAGAACGCTATTATATTAGTAATTAGGAAGTTTCTCTTCTCTTTAATTTATAGGTTTAGGCTCTTCTAATTTATTATTTATAATAGAGAGCTTAAAATACATAGGAACCTTAAGGAAGCACTTATAAATATTAGTATTACTAGAATCTAAATATCTAGGTATAACCTAAAGGCAAATTCCCCTATTAAAGTTAGATATTAGTCTCTTATATTTACCCTAGTAAAGTTAGGCAAATTAGATAGATAATAATTTAAGCGCCTTAATAAGGCTTTTCTTATAGATTACACTACTATTTATAAATTATATAGAAAGTCTATGTTTTATTTAATCTATAAATAGGAGCTAATACTACCTTTAGAAGTTAAATTTCTAACTTAGAGACTAATTAATTAGGATATAATTATAAGTAGTTAAGACTTATTTAAAGTATAGGTTTAAATGCTTAAATAAAAGGCAAAAGATATTAAAAAAGTAGGAATAAAGGTATTTAAATGTAGATAGTAACTTATAAAATAAACTAATAAGAACTAAGCTACTTTAATTAGGAAAGATTAATTAAAACCTAGGGATCTTATCTTAGTATATAATATCTAATAGAACATTAATATATCTATAATATAAAAGCTTATAATAAGGTAAAATAAAACCTTTTAAATTTATAAGCGCGCGCTAATCTCTAGAGCCTACTATTTATAAATACTAGATAGTATTAAACCTATAAAGATAATCTTAGGGAACTATATTAAGAAATTCCTTCTAGATCTAAAGGGATAGTAGACTTTTACTATAGATTAATAGCTTTATACTCCTTAATATAACTAGGCAAAGGAGGTAATTAGTAATAACTATAATAAGGAGGTTTTAAGTATTATACTATTAATAGCTTAACATAATATATTAGATTAAATAATTAATAATAAGAGGACTTACTATTAGGAAGGGATAAGTAAGGAAAGGCTAGTGCTTAAGGATAATAAAGTTAAACTTTTACCCTAATAGTACTTATACTATAAGATTAAAGTTAGGCTACCTTAATTAATAATTAAATAGTATTAAGAATATAAGGTCTATCCCCTAACTCTTTAATAATATACCTACTAGAAGCTATTTTAACTTTTATTTTATTTATACTATATTTTTATTTTAAGAAAAGATTAGGTTTTATTTTTAAACGCTATAGATTAAGTAATTATAGTATAGTTCTAGGAGCTAAGTTACTAATTTTCTTATTTATTTCCCTAAATTAAAAGATATTATATATTTTTCCTTTATTATAAACTATCTAGGAAGGGGGAGGTATATTTATTTCTAAGCAAGGGGAATTCTTAAAGTTAATACTAGTTAGATTAAGAGAAATTACCTTAGCTACCTTAGTAGTTTATTCTTTACCTAAGAATAGTACTAGAGCCCTCTCTTTTAAGGATCTAGGCTAATACCTAAAAGTAAAGCGCTATTTATAGCTTATAGTATAGGAGCTATTCTAGATATAATTACTATAAGTACCCTTAAGGACACCTAGAATTAATATATAACTATAGAATAGGAAGTATATATACTTATTAAAGAAGTTAATATATTATATATATAAGTTTAAGTAGTTAAAATAAAAGACACTATTTAATCTACTATATATAGAGATAAGTAAAGCCTAGTAATGCTTAGGATATTATAAAAGAGCGTATAGAAAATACCTATTAGGATAAGCTATTTTAGCTAGAATAAGGACTTAATATTAATAACTGTTTTTAACTACTAGAGTTAATATACTTTCTTTCTTAGTATAGCTTCTAATAAAGTCCTTTACTAAGTTTATTTTCTTTATTACCTTAAGAAGATAAGGAGGTGCCCCCTTTAGAATAGTATCTATAGGTTAGAGAATAATTTTAGTATATAAGGGAACACTACTATTACTAATATTAATACTACTATAAACCTAGAATATAAAGAGAAATTTAAACTATAAAAATAAAACTATTAGCTAGTAGTCTAGTATAAGATTAAATAATGCCTAAGCCTATATAATCTTTACTAATATAGGAGGGGTAAATCTCTATATAATTAGACTAGTTAATAGTTTTAGTTACTATAAGTTCTGCCTCTAAGACACTAGCCCTAATAATAATAGTAATATTAGGAAGCCTTTAATAGGTTATATTAAGAGAATTAGCTATAATTAAATAGTTAAAGGAAAGGGAGTAAGGAATAAAGGTTTATAAAAGATAGGATAGAGAGGAAAAGAGAGGGTTTAAATATCTTAATTTATAACTATTCCTTAATAATAGGTGTTAATAACTAATAGATAGGTAGCCCTAATAACTAATAAGGGTGCTAAAAAGTTTGATTTATAGGATTTATCTAATCCTTACAACCGTTGCCTAATAGCGGGTGTTAGTAACCATTAGTTATAAAAGGGAACGTAGCTATAGATAGCCGCTACTAACTAACTATATAACCACTAAGAGCTATAAGAACAAGGCTTAGGTTATAAGAACTATTTAATCTTGCCTACTTCTTGCATTATTACGCTCTTCTTTAGTCATTAAAGCCTTTCTTAAGTTTTTCTTACATCCTACCTCTCCTCTTATTATAATTACTTTATCTCCTAAAAGCGATTACTATCCTTTCCCTTACTACTCTTATATACCTACCTATATAATCTATTTAATTATGCTTTATTATAATAAAATACAAGGAATCTAAGGTATCTAAGGATACCTATACTAAAGTAAATAGTAAGACTATTACGTACTTTATAAATAAGAGGTGCCTAATAATATACTATATTTATGTTTTAATATATAGAATAGAAGGATCTTTCTTTAGGGAAGAGGAAAAAGGTACTATTAGACTTAACCTAGTTAATCTCTATAGATAGTAGCTACTATTATTTTATCTAAGGTAAGACTAGCTATAGCTCTTACTAAGATTTAAAATACACTAAGATAATAATAACTTTAATAAAGTTATGCTAATTAGGCCTAGTTAGACACCCTTAACTTAGTAATAATATTTTATAGATATTTATAGGTTCTTAAGAAAGGCCTATAAGACCCTAAATAAGGACTAGCTTAATTAGTTTAAGCTATTTACTATAGGGAGGATTATTATATAAGGACTAGAGGCAATAGTAGCTATACTACCTTAAGTATTTAAACTATATACTATAGAGAATTTTAATATAAATACTTTATAGTAATTAATTAGTTTAAAGGTAAGAAGGCTTTATTTCTCTTACTAGCTAGTTAATATTACTTATAGCTTATAGTATAACCTAGTTAACCTTTACTTATATATAAGCTATTAATATATTATAGTAGGATTTACTTTCTTTATAAACTATTAGACTTACTTTCTATTTAATTAGAAATAAGGGTGTCTTTACTACTTTAATACTATAGGAGAAGGTTAAATTAAGTAGTTTATTAACTTTATAGGTAGCTAGGGATAAATTATATAACTTTTAAATTACCTATATAATTTTAAAGTAATTATAGTCCTAGCTATAAAGTAAAAAGGAAATTAGAAGTATAGGTATACTTACCTAGGATCCCTTCTTTAAATAATTTATTACTAAGTTAGTTATTAAGTACTTAATCTCCTTATAAAGAACTAGAATACACTAAACTAATATAGTATTAAGTTTAAATAACTATATATGTTTAGTAAGGATTTATATATTAGGCGCTAATTTAAGCTTTATCTTAGGGACTAGATAATAACTAATAATATCCTAGACCTAAGATATAGCTATATAAAAGCCCTTAAAAAAACTTTATAAGTCCTATATAATATAGTAGTAAATAAGCTTATAATAGGGGATTAGTTACCTAGGGAATTATCTAACTAAAAAGACTTTAACCTTTAATATTTAGTGTATAATATAATAATATACTAGATACCTTACTTTACTACTTAAATAATTAGTAAAGGATTACTAGTAAGTATAGTAGTTATAGCTTAGAAATATAAGACTAGTAATAATAATTACCTAATTAAATAGTATACTAAGATAGTATAAGTTAATAGACTTTATATTTAGGATTTCTAGTAGCCTATAGCTTATATTTTTATAAATAATCCTAAAGTCTTTAATATTAGTATTTAAGAATTACTATAGGAATAGGAATAGTAAATATAGTAAGAACTTAACGCTAGATAGTAATAAGGAGCTACTAGTAACTAAGGATTAAATAAAGAGGCAGGATTTTAGGTATTATAAGAGTCTTTATTAGGACTATCTTCCACTTCTAGTTATAATAAGATACTATAGTCTTTAGTTACTTAGCTTAAAGCACTTTATAAGGTATAATAGAATTAAATATATAGTACCCTAGACTAAAGCACCTAATCTTAGTAAGCTATAACTTATAATTTGTTTTAAATAGATATTAAGGACTAGCTAAGGTTAGCATACATCTATAGAGTTATTAGGTAAAACTAAGTAAGCGGATATTAAGCCTTAATAGATTAAGTAAATAAAGAGGTTATATGCTAACCTCTTAGAGACACTAGATAAGCTATAACTATTAATTTGCTTCCTTTTCTTAAAGTATAGAATATAGCGTAAAGGAAAACCATAGCTTAATTACTAATATTATTTACCTATATATTAGTAGTGCTACTAGGGCTAGTTTCTTAAGGAATATAGGTAAGTATTATTAATGCTTATTAGTAAGAGAGATAATAAGCCTTAGGATTAATTAATTAGTAAGTAAACTATAAGTAAAGGGCTACTTAGTGAGATTCTAAATGCCTAGCTCTTTATATACCCTTACTAATATTACTTACTAATTATCTATATATACTAAAGACACTAAAGCTCTCTAGGGAGATAAAGAACTTAGGACTATAATTAGGAGAATTACTTTATTTTTCTTTTCTTATTTTTCTCTTCTTTTCTTCTCCCTTTACTATAGGAAGTCTTTCCCTATAAATAGATTAAATAGTAGCTTCCCTTATATATAAGCTATAGTTTACTAACCTTACTTTACATCCTGTTTATTTATTTTTAGTTTATATATAGTTAGGGTTAACTAGTGCATACCTAGGGAGGTATTATATAGCCTAAATTATATGCCTAGAAACACACGCGTTTGTAATAATAGCATTAGGGGTTATAGGAATAGTTATTACACTAAGGGATAATAATATTAGTTATATAAGCTAGGGATTAAATAGTCTATAAAGGGATTACTTCTAACTAGGCTTCTAGAGCTTATTACGCACATTAGATATAGAGTTTTTATGCCTAGCTTTGCTATAGCTTATTATTGTGTTTTAAGATAAGATAAATTAATAAGATTATTACTACTTACACTAATTTAACTATTAGGTTACTTCTAATTCGTTAGACTATTTAATCTAGATTATCTCTATCTTATAGAGATAATCTAGCCTTATAATAGGTTGCTATAGTTAAGCTTCTTAACCCCCTTTAACGTGCGTAGACGTTAAAGCTACCTACGCGTGTGGGCTAGCATTGTGTCTTTTGGGTTGTTGTTTTCCGCTTAATAAACTATATAAAATAATTCTTTTAACTTTAAATTCTTCTTTACTATTCTTAATATTATCTTATAATAAGAATATATTAACTATATTACTTAGGTCCCTATAGAAAGGCTTAAGGCTTATAATATTAAAAACATTATATAAGTATATCTTAGCTAGTAACTATAACTAATATACTAAACTATAACTCCTAACCTCCTTTTTAATTTTATAAGGGCTTAGATACTTTACTAAGAGCTTTTTACTAAGGTATTATAAATTAATATTCTTTATTAATAGTAAAATATAGTTACCTATATTAAATCTTATTAGCTTTCTTTTTAAATTATAGTATTTCTTATACTAAGCTTATATATTACTTAGAAGCTACTTAATTATAGTATACTTATCTCTTAGCTCTTAGACTCTAGTCTTAGCTTAATTATTTATTAGAGGAATTTATATAATTACTTAATATAGCCCCCTTAGGTTATACCCTTATATTGCCTTAGTAAGTATATAGCTATATACTATATACTTACTTATATTATAAGGAAATTATATTATAAGGAAATTATATTATAAGGAAATTATACTATTAGTAAATTATTAGCTTAATCTATTTACTTTATATAAGTAAAAGCCCTTAGATAATACCCTAAAACTTAATTTAAATATTCTATTTATTTATCTATTTTTAAGTAAAATATAATACTTAGTTACTACTTTATTATAATAAGGTAGTAAAATATTCTCTAAAACCTACTAGTAAATATTAACCCTTAGTCTATAATAATACCTTTTAAGGTACTATAGTCTTTAAATATATATTTTAAGAATACTATTACTAGCCTATTACTAGTTAGTTATATAAATATAGGGATATAAATACTATACTTTATAAAATAATTAATTATAACTAGGATTATATTATAGGTTTAATTTCTATTCTTTACTAGTAGTAATTCTATTATAAAGTCTATTAAGAGTTCTTAAAAGGGGTAATTAAGTATTAGTAAAGCTACTAACTTACTATAGAGTCTATATAACCTAGGCTTTAAAACTTAATAATTTATATAAGTGCTTATATATAACTTAGTGTCTTTTTTTATTATTAGCTAATAGTATTAGTTTATAATTTAGTAAAGTATCTTACTAACTCCCTAATATCTAGTAGTAAGGTTATTATAGGTTAATAGTAAAATCTCTTTTCTTAATCCTATAGAAATAAAAACTTAGTCTTTAAATATTAATAGCTTAGAGGGCCTAATAGACTATATTTATAATATTCTAAAGTTATTACTTTCTAGTAGTAACTTTTACTATATAATAAAGGTATCTCTTTATTATACTTTAAATAATAAAACTTAGATTAGAGAATCTAAGCCTTCTTTAAATATAGTAAAGTTTAACTTTATAGAAGTTCTTCTAACTATTAAAATCCTAGCTATAATATCTCTATAAGGGATTAGCTTATTTTATATACTTAGACTTATAGGTAAAGTATAATTAAATAATAAGCCTTATTAAGTATTAGTAGTTTTACTATAACTATCTTATTACTTATTATTTACTATCCTTACTATAATTTCTCCTATAAGGAATCCTAGACTTATAGATTCTAGTTAGCTATATAATAATTCTAAACACTAGGTATTAGTAGTTTTACTATAATATTCTTACTATAAACTATCTAAAATCCTTACTATAATCCCTCTTATAAGGAATCCTAGACTTATAGGCTCTTTTAAAATACATTTAAGTTATGTTTTCTTAAAACACTAGATATTAGTAATTCTATTATAGTGCCTCTATAACTTAATATTTAACTTACTAGATAATAAATAAATAGACCTTATCGTGTTAGTAGTTTTACTACTTTACCTCTATAAACTTTAATAGAAATATTAGTAATTATAAGGATACTACCTTTGCTTTTTTCTTTTTATTAATATAATCTAACCTTCTTAATAGTGCGTTAGCTAGGTTTAATTTCCTTACCTTATATATAATTATAAAATTAAATAGATAAAGCTTATTTAATACTATAACTTACTTACTACTTAGCTTTAGCTTTATAGCTAGGTACTTATAGTTAAGATAATTAGTTATAATAGTAATTGGATATATTAAATAAGCTAGATAGTGTCTCTAGGCCTAAAAAGCCTCTTAGATTACTAGTAGCTCTATATCTAGTGTTATGGACTAGCCTCTAAGCAACTACTATTAGGCGTTAATATAATATTGAGAAACTTAAGGAGGGAAGAAAGGAAGAGAGCTAGTCTATCCCCCTTTATACCCCTTATATCCCCTAGCTATCTTATATTAGCCTCCTTCCTAAACCCTTACTAGTTCCTATTAGCTACCTATCCTTTTATACTATAACTAATACTTAGGTAAAGCCTAAGCCCTTTATATACCTCCTTACTTACTTATCCTAGTAATATCTCCTAAGAGTATAAATTATTCCCTATTCCCTTTAAAACCTTCTTACCCCCTTATCCTATCTATCTTATTACCCTTTTACTAATATTAATATCCCTTATATAAGTAATCCCCTCTTTACTCCCCTTAACTTAAATATAGTATACCCCTATATTATATATATCCTAGTATTAGGTTATAGGGTTATCTTTACCTATTATAGTTTATTATTATTACCTTAAATATAGTATATATATATATTATATATATCCTAGTGGTAGGTATAGAGTTATCTCTACTTATTATATTATATTATTATTATTATATAGTATATATAATATAGCTTATATATAGCCTTACTAGCCCCTTATATTATTATAATAACCCCTTAACCTTACCTTTACTAGTTTATTACCTTACCTTTACTTTTATATTATATATAAAAATATTTTATTTACCTTTTTTTTTTCCCTAACTTTTCTTTTCCTAACTTTATTTTCTATATATTATAATTTTATCTTAAATCCTTCTTACTCCCTTATTAAACCTTAATTATATCCTATATAAATACTTATTAATATACTATACCCTTATAATTCTCCTCCCTATAGCCTTACTATACTTACTATACCTCCTGCCTATTCTATAGGTAAATATCTTATAGAAGGTAACTTAGATAATAAGTAATATACTATACTTACCTTAGTTTTTTATCCCTATAGTCCCTATATAAAATAGGCCCTAACTATAGGTATTATAAACTATTACTTACCTAAGAGTAGTAAGTCCTACCCTCCTTATTAATATAATTATATTACTTATATCTAGCTAACTAGGTACCTATTTACTAACCCTTACCTTTATTATACCTTAAAAGATCTTAAAGCTAAAATTACTATAAGCTAGTATATTATAAAACCTAGTATTACTAAGTTAGTAATTATAAAGTAAAAATTACCTATTCTATCCTAGAAATACTAGTCCCTTATTACTTACTAGAATACTCTCCTTAATTAAGCCTAGTTTAATCTAGTACTTATCTATTTAGCCCTTAGGCTATCTCCCTTAACTAATACTCCTACCTTAAATATAACTAGACTTAATATTATCCCCTTTATTAGTAGTAGTCCCTTAGCTAGTTATAGAATAAATAACTTACTATACTAAGTTACTAGCGCTTTATTTTAGTAAAACTAGTAGCTTATAAATAGTATAGTTACTATATAATAGGATTTCTATAAGTATTTTACTACTATAATTAGTATACTCTTCCCTAGTTATTACTATATTAGTCCTAAGACTAATCCTTAATATATTAAGCTATATAATAAATTACTTTCTTATTACTATTAGTATTAATCCTAGTGCTCTTTTAGTATCCCCCTTACTAATTTATATTAAATATAGCTTACTTTTCCTAATAAGACTAGTTATCTTTATACTAAGTCTAAATATCTTCCTATTACCTCTAGTAATTATATAGGAACTAAGCCCTTACTTATATACTCCTATTTTTTACTCTCTAGGTAATATATCTCTTCTATTATTTAGTACTAGGGATAAAGCTATAATAACTACTATATAGATATTTATTACCCCTAAGCTAGATATAGTTTATCCCCTTTTTAATATATTACCCTTATTAATAGGAGTAAAATAAAGTTTAATAGTGCCTCTAGTAAGATTAATAAGGATTTAGTAGCTAAAATAGCTATAGTAAGAGTATATCTTAGTTATACTAAATAATTTATTATAGATAGTAGTATAAGTATATCCCTAGTCTTATATATAGTCTCTCTTAGTAAAAGACTTTTACTTAATTAACTTAGTCTATTATTATATTATATATCCCCCTATTCCTATTTAAAGTTATCTAGTGCCTATATATTTACTATATTCTCTAGTAGTTCCTATATTAGTTATAAGTAACTTACTTATTTAACTAGTATATTATATTTATTACCTTTACCTAGTGTATTCTAGGCTATAAGGATTTGCTTTATATAGTATTCCTTAATAAGTTTATTATTATTCTCTAATAATATTTATTTTAGATCTAGTTTAGAGTCTTAGAGCTTTTAACTTAAAAGGGGTTTATTACTACTTACTCTATAAGATCTATATAGAAGACTAGATAAATGCCTCTTAGTATATCTAATTAGACTATAAGTAGTATTAGGACTTCTATAATAGTGTATTTTATAGTAACCTAATTAAGCTTCTATAAAGGGTAATTAGTTTTAATATTCCTAAGTAAAAGCTATACTTTATCCCTAACCTAAAAATATTTTACTAGGTAATATAATACTAATATTATATCCTATTAATATTATTATATATATACTATTTTAGCCTAAGCTAAATAAGTCCCCTCCTAAAGGTATTCTAGGAACTAAACTACTTTTCTCTTAGAGATTATAGTAAATAGTGCTAGGTTTAGCTATAACTAAATAGGTTTTAAATTATAGCTATATAGTAATCTATTAGGACTTACCCCTATAACTAAGAATATCCTATTATTAATTATAAGCTAATAAGTAACTAAGTATTTAGGCTAATTATACTATAAGAAAAAGATAAATATATATAGTATTACTTATACCTTCTAGTTTACCTATTCTATATTACTATTTATCTATAGGTAATATAATATAGAAAGGAGTTAGTTAATCCTAACTCTTAAGTATAATATTATCTAGAAGTTTCCTAACTAATCTAACCCTTAGTCTATAATAATTAACTAAGGAAAACCTTAAAATCTTTACTATACTATCTTAAACTATTCTATATACTCCTTAGCTATAATAAAGGTTATTATCTCTAATTAAATAAACTTAGAGAGCCTATTAGTAATAGCTATAAGAAACTAAGGCTATTCTTAGGATAATACTAGTAAGTTTATTATAAAGTTAATAGAGATTTATAACTAAAACTAGTTAGGGATTAGTAATAGTTTTAATAAGCCCTAATATTATTAATAACTTTTATAACTACTAAAGTAGTGGTAATTATAGATAAACCTTATAATATCCTATAATATCCTATCCTAATAAAACTACTACTATAAGATCTAAAATATTATATTATATCCTAGGTGCCTTACTACTAGTAAATTATAATATTATTAGATAAGCATTATTATAAGAGGTTCCTAGGCTAGGACCTAGGTCTAGCCCTAAAACTAGAGCGCCTTATAGGTACTTAGTAAGTAATTTATAACCTATTCCCTTATTATTACTTCTAGTAAAAACTTCTAGTAAAAACTTCCTTACCTTTTCTTAAATTACCTAAAGCTAGATATAGTATATTAGGTCTAATTAAACTACTTAGTCCTATAAAGTCTATAGATACCTTATAGTAAAGAGAGCTTCCTTAGTTAGTAATAGTGCTATATATAATAATAGTAGACTCTAGCTATAACTTACCCCTAACTCTAATAGTAACTATAAGAGTCCTAAAATAGTAATAAGCTATAGTATTTATCTTATTCTTATACTAGGTCCTAACCTATTCTAGTCCCTTTATAAAAGAGTATCTAAGTAGTAAGCCTATATACTAGGCTTATATTAGAGGTAAAAGTTAAATAAAGTAAGTGTATTTACTTACTAGGCTTACTATTCTAATATTAGCTAAGGTATTATAAAGTATTCTAAATTCTTATAATCTATATAAATTATAAATAGGTAAGACACTCCTTATAGTTTTGCTAACTATGCCTTAAGATAAGAGATAATAGCTAGAAGCTCCTTATTATAAATAGTATAATTTCTCTATAAGGCTATAAGGCTTATAGAATAGTATATAATAGGGTATAGGATATAATCCTAACCCTCCTATAAGAGGCACCCTCCTAGGGCTATCCCTAAATAATTTACTTTAACTACTATTAGCTAGTCTAGGTCTTACTATACTAGGACTAGGTATTTAATAAAAGCCTCTTTAAGCCTTTTAAAGGCAGTGTTTTCCTTAGCTCCCTATTAAAATAGGATATCCTTCTTAGTAAGGCATATAAGTAAAGTAGCTAGCTCTAAAAAATCCTAGATAAAATTATAGTAAAAATTTATAAACCTAAGGAAACTATAAACCCCCTATAACTTTATAGGGGCTACCTATTCCCTAATAGCTATAACCTTTATAGGATTAAGGCAAATAAAGTAACCTATTATAATAATATAGCCTAGGTACTAGACCTCCTTTATAGTAAATATAGACTTATTAAGATCTAGGTAAAGGCCTACTACCCTTAATTAGCCTAATATTAGCTAAACCTTAGCTATATAGTCTTTCTTTAATCACCCTAAATAAACTAAGATATTATCTAAATATGCTATAATAAAATCCCCTAATATATCCCCTAAGGACTTATTAATATAATATTAAAAGGTAGCTAGTGCTCTTACTAGGCTAAATAGGTAAACTAGCTATTTAAATAGCCTAAACCTAGTTTAAAATACTATTAAGTGCTCCTTACCTTTAGCTATCTATAGTTTATAGAACGTTATATAGATATTAACCTTTATAAACTATTATACTTAGGAGAGTAAGCGTAGCGTTTCCTTAATTAATAAAAAAGGGTAATAATCCTAGGCTATTATCTTATTAAGTGCATAATAGTCTACGTAAAAACGCTAACCACCTCTAGCCTTCTTAACTAGAAAAATAGGGGTTATTACTAATAAGAAGCTTGCTTAAATCTATCCCTTATCTATTAAGTCTATAATCTAGTGTCTAATCTCTAAGAGTTAGTCCCTTAGTATATTATATAATAGACCCTATAGAAGTGCTAGTTTAGACCTATCTAGGTTCTTATATATATATATATAGTAATTAAGAGACCCCCTATAAGGAGGCAAGCTATTTACTTTTACTTTATTAAATAGGTCCTTAAAGTCTGCTAGTTTATCTAGTAATATTAAAGTGTTAGGGTAAGTAGGTTTTAACTTTAGGGTAGTAACCTATAGTACTATAGTAATTTCCTTTAGACTTCTAGTAATAAACCTTATAGTTATATCCTTCTTATATTAGGCTTATTAGGCTTCTACTATATATAAGGACCTAATAATTCCCTAAACTAGTTTGCTTATACCACGTTTTATAGCCTTAGAAATATATAAACCCTTAGCTACCCTAATTACTAACTATTACTTAGCTATATAAATAATAATATCTTACTATTTTAACTATAGTATCCTAAAGATTATGTCTTAAGTAAGACCTAATATAATATATAGATATACTAATAATTCTTACCTATTAATATTAATCCTTATATATACTATATATATAATTAAAGATATATCTTCCTAAGTATAAACCCCCTTCTCCTTATTTCTACTACTATATAAACCTATCTTTACTTTAGTAATTATATAAGCTCTAGGCCTAGTTATTATACTACTAATTTACTAATAATACTATAGTAATTATACTTACTATTAATTTAGATATTAAGGTATAAATATATATTAAAGAGTATAGGAACTAAGAATAGTAGTTAATCTATATAGTATTCTATATTTTCCTCTATATCTATATACTAGCTATACTTATCCTTATCTATAGGTAATAACTAGCCTTTATACCCCTATATAAGACTTTACTTAGGGGCTACTTATTTTCCTAGGGTTAAGTATTAACCTCCTTATTAGTGCTTTTCTTATTTACCTTATATATATTAATAATAACCTTTAGATAAGGTTAGTAGGTAGGAAGGAAGGTGCACTCTTAGATCTAGTGTTTTATTAAGCTATAATATAAGTAGTATTTCTCCTTATAGTATCTTATTATTTTATCTATTATAACCTATTAGGCCCTTAGCCTCCTACTATTAGTCTTTTAGGGCTTCCCTTTTCTCTTTATATTAGCTTATTTACTAGAGTAGGTTAATATAGCCTAAACTCTAGTTATTAGTATATTACTATCTTAGTTAGTTTATTAGGGTGTAGGTTATACTAGCTAGGGTTTATATTAGGTTTAATACTTATCTTCTAAGGCTAGGGCCTTAATATTAACTATAATACTATAGTATTATAAGACTATAAGAGGGTAATTTATATAACTAATTCCTTTACTAATACTAACCTCTCTTAGCTACTTATTAAGAGTATGTTATAACTTTACTAGCTTAATATTACTTACTTACTACTCTCCCTTTACTATAGAGAGTTTCTATTTAAAGTAAATAAAGAATATAGTAAATAACTCCCTAAACCCTTACTTAATCTAATTAAGTTTTATAAGGGCTATCTCCTATCTATAAGGGTTAAAGAATATACTTTCTAGGTAGCTAAGGAAGCTAATAGGGGAGTAGTTATATAAGTAACTTACCTTAAAGTATATAGCTATATAGGACTAGACCTTTAGTGCTAAGTTTTAGTAAATAAATATCTATTAGTCCTTATTACCTCTAATAAAGTCCTTATTTACTTCTAACTTATATTATATAAGGAACCTCTATATAGTAAATATAGTCTTATTACTATTATATAGATTACCTATAGGGATTAGTTTTTAACATAGTTATTATATAGTAGGCAATATAGTAAGGGTAGTATATTATATAGGAAGGTATAGGTTTAATACTAGGGGTTAAATAGGGGTATTTATTAGGGGGCTAACTAGAATAGTAGTAGTAGGTTTATATAAACTTAGTATTATAAAGTCTTAATCTCTCTTACCTACTACTTAATTATAAGTTAAAGTGTATTAATTTATGCATTATAAGCTAATAGTAGTAATATAGTATTTATTAATAGGGTTCTTATCCCTAGGTTTCCTTTAACCTATAGTTATAGTGTATTTATTATATTATCTTCTTCTATTGTGTTAATTTGTTTATTTATTTATAGTAGTACTATTATTTTTAGTAGCCCTTTATTAAGGCTAAAGGAAGTTTCTTAAATATTATAGACTAGCCCCTAGGTAACTACTATTAGGCATTAATATAATATTAAGAAACTTAAGAAGGGAAGAAAGGAAGAGAGCTAGTCTATCCCCCTTTATGCCCCTTATATCCCCTAGCTATCTTATGTTAGCCTCTTTCCTAAACCCTTGCTAGTTCCTGTTAGCTACCTGTCCTTCCGCGCTATAACTAATGCTTAGGCAAAACCTAAGCCCTTTACATCTAGTATTATATAATAAAGTTCTATATTATTTAACTTTCTTAATATATATACTTTTTAAAATATAGGGAGCTAATGCTAGCTAGCAACAGCTATACGGGTGCAGACTCTACGGTTAGGGACTAATAAAGCCGCCACGTTAAATTAGGTTAATGCAATGTAATAGAAGGTTATAGCAGATATTACTATTGAATTCCGATTTAGATAGCTTTTATAATAGCTAATTTATTAATAGAATTGATTTTAGGAATATTAAACAGGAAATGTGGCTTAATTTAGTTAAGAGGTCTAGCTAACTAGTCTTTCTCTCATAAACCCTCTAACTATATTAGTAAATCTAGGTTACTAGCTAGGTCTCTAGGGCTACTTTTAATTTTCCGCAAAATTCATTTGTATAGAAAAACCAAAAAATTAACTTACCACCATATTAGCTAGACACCTATATACACTAAATTTTTAACTAAAAAATATCTTTATATAATTTAAAAGCCTTGCTTTATAGCTCTAATTTGGTATACGTAAGACTTTTATATAACCTCTAGTTATTAAGAAAATCACAGTTAAAGATTAGGTATAGGTTATGTTACCTTCCTAATCTAGTCTAGTTATTATAGCTAGGGTTATAGCTACGTTATAGCTATTAATAGCTATAACGTAGCTATTAACAGCTACCACACAACTATTAACAGCTGCAGTGTAGCTATTAGGCTTGCAAGCAACGCAAGTAATAATAAGAGCCTAATAACTAGAAAAGGGCTATAAAAATAAGTCTTATTTTTAACACCCCTCTATAAAAGTATTACGTTAAGAGCAATTAAAAGCATATAAAGTTATAATAGGGTAGTAAGCAAGAAGTAGTAATAACTTTTAGTAAAAGTAGTAACTAGATAAAATCAATAAAAGGGAAAAAACAGGAAAAAGAAAAGACCCCTTTAACTTCCTAGCTATTGTTAAATATAGCTCCCTTTTGAATGATGTTTTTGGTTCCCTATTGAAGGGATTTTGTTAGTTTATTTGTGTTTATTAAGTCCTAAGAGCTTAATAAAAGCCTAATAAAGAGGTCTTGTAAGGGGTTTTGTAAGACTATCTGTAGGCATTAACCTTGTATCTAGATATTTAATCTTAGCTAAACCTGCTAATACCTATTGCCTAATATAGTGAAATTTAAGCAAGGTATGCTTAGTATAGCTATGTAAAGCAGGGTTATAGGCAGTGGTTATAGCGCCTTAATTATCACAGAATATTTAGATAGGGAGGGAAATAGGGGTTTTTAGCTCCTTAAATAAACCCTAGAGCCACTATAGCTCCTAGAAGGTCTCGCAGATAGCGTTAGATTTAGCTTCTAATGTAAATAACGTAATTGTACTAGCTTTCTTTGATTTCTAGCTAATAGGGCTACTAGCTAGTTTAAATAGATAAGCATAGGTTAATTTAGAGGTCTTTTAATCTCCTGCAAAATTACTATCGCAATATCTAACTAGACTCTTAGTAGCACTATCCTTAGGCAGAGTATTGTTTGTAGTGTAGTTAGTGTAGTTTTTGGGAAAAATTTGTAGTTATAGTGTAGTGTAAAAAAATTTGTAGTTAGTGTAGTGTACTGTAGTTACTATAAATTATTTTATAGTGTAGTTAGTGTAGTTATTACACTAACTACAAACACTATAAATATAGTGTTAGTTAAAAAAAAGGTAGGCCTTTTATTAGTTAGTATTATTTTAAGAATTACCTTAAGATTATTAATCTAAAGCTTATATTATTAGCTATTTTATTTAATTAGTTATATAATTTCGAAGATTACACTAAAATTAGGATTTTACTATAACTAGGTATTATATATATTATTAGGATTTCTAAATAATATTATTATTCTTAATACTTTTTCTTACTAATATAACTTTAAGAAAAA
This sequence comes from Epichloe scottii, assembly GCA_021950295.1. Classification (NCBI taxonomy): domain Eukaryota; kingdom Fungi; phylum Ascomycota; class Sordariomycetes; order Hypocreales; family Clavicipitaceae; genus Epichloe; species Epichloe scottii. The sequence continues at coordinate 4,162,097 of CP083245.1, forward strand.
CCTTCTTATTATTTTATTTACTATTAATATAAATTATTACTATTACTTTTAATTAAAAAATACCCTAAACTAAAGTAATAAACTATTAATAATTCTTATTAATTCTTAATAAATAACTATAAGTTTATAAGATATCTATATCTCTTCTAAATATTATTAGGTACCTAATAAGAACCTTTCAATAACTCTAACTATATTCTTACTATTATAATATATATTATAATACTTTTAGCTTAATAATTCTAAAGCTTGAGGAAATTATACCTAGTAAATTATTATATCTTAATACTATAATATATAAAGGTAAAAAATAAGAGTCTATTATTAGTAATATATATATAAATAACCTATATACTTTCTTATATTAAAATATTTAGCTTAATTAAGCTATAATAACTAATTTAAAACTCTTATTATAATAATCTTAGTATTTTATATTAATATTAATATTAAATAAATAGTTAAAGCTATTTATAAGTTCTTACTATATTATTTAAAATACTTAGGAAATAAAGATATAGCTTCTAATCTTTAGTTATTTATTTAGTTTTATTCATAGTTTATTTTATTTTATTAATATAGTTTTAAGTAAATTTTAATTTATAATAATAGTATATAATATAATAAGAAGGTTTTTCTTAAAGTTATATTTATAAGAAAAAGTATTAAGAATAATAGTCTTAGTAAAAAATCCTAATATTAGATATAATACCTAGTTATAATACCTAGCTATAGAAAAATCCTAGTATTACTATAATCTTATAAATTATATAACTAATAAGAGAAAATAGCTAATAAAATAAAGCTAAGATTAATAGGCTTCTTTTAATTCTTATAATAATAATAACTAATAACTAGACTTACTTTTATTTTTACACTATATTTGTAGTGTTTATAATTACTATAATTACTATAAAATAATTTATAGTGTAGTGTAATATAGTTTTTTTTACTTATAGTTAGTGTAGTGTAGTTTGTAGTGTAGTGTAGTTTGTAGTGTAGTGTAGTTTGTAGTGTAGTGTAGTTTATAGTAATTACACTACACTATAAATACTACACTACACTACACAATGTAGTGCAATACTCTGTCCTTAGGGTTACCCCTAGGGTTATCTTTAGGGTTGCCCTTATAGATAATAGCAAGGAATTAGGTCCTAGATAGATATCTTAGCAGATTTTTAGCTGCTTTTAGATATTTTATATAGGGATTAGCTAGTGCAGTTAATAACCATTGTAACATAAAAGCTACATTAGGTCTTATAAGTAACATTAGGTACATTATAGTTCCTATAATGCACTAATAAAGCTTTAATTCGCTAGCTATTAGTGGCTTTATTATTTAGGTAGCTAAAACGCCTAGCTAAAGAGGTATGCTAATAGGCTTACTATCTAGCATATTAAATCGTTTTAAAGCCTCTAAGATATACTAAGATTAGTGGATTTTTAGTATTCTATTAGGTCTATCTTAAACAATTCAAACCCCTAAGAAAAATTTAGTAGGCCCCCTATCTTCTATTAGATAGACTTTATAAAGTTTCTTTTTAAGTCTTTAGATATAGGGTAAATCTAGTCTAATTAGAAGGCAGTTATTAACATATGTAATAATAAAGGTTTTAGTAAAAGGATTAAAGAATATAGCTAGGTTAGAAATAAGAGAGTTAAATCCTAAGGATTTTAGCATAGCTATTAGTGCTTATTACCATTCCCTTAAGCTTTGCTTTAGGCTATATAAAGACTTTTATAATATAATTACTTAGCCTTTAGAGGGTTTATAGCTAAAGCTTCTAGCTAATTTAGCTAGTTTCGGATTAGCCTTAAGGAATTTAACAAATCCGTTAGGGATAACCATATAAATCTATTCCTTTAGGTAGCTATTTAGAAAAGCCCCTATAAAATTAACTAATTTGATTTCCTAGTTATTCTAAGCCACTAGGGCTAATAAAATCCTCTAGCTAGGGGGAATGCTTATGGCAGCGAAGGTTTTAATATAATCTAAACCTTTAATTTGCATAAATCCCTTAGTAATAAGTTAAGCCTTATATTTTAAAGGATTATTTTCTTTATCCTTTTTAAGCTTATAAATAAGCATATTTTTTAGTACTTTTTAGCCCTTAGGAATCTAGTCTATCCCTATAAATTTAAAAGTACTAGCCTTTAGAAGCTATTTGTATTTACTAAACGTGGCCTTAATCTATTCCTTTTTCTAAGGACTAGATATAGCTTGCTTCTAGGTCTTAGGTTTAGGGCTTATAGGGTTGTTTTCCTTAAGCTTTTCCTATACCTTAAAGCAGATTTCTTAAATTAATAAATCTACTAAAGAAGGAGGACTAATATTAATATATATTAGGTTAATATTAGGGTTAAAGTTAGTGTTTTTATTAGAAAGAAGGTCTAGAGTTAATATCTGATTTCCTAGCTAAGATATTAGCGTGGCTTCCTTAGGGGTTCCGTTAGGACTATAGGTGTTTTTCTTAACCTATAGGGACCCCTATATTATCTATAGGGTAATCCTTTAAACCTTAACCTAAATCTTATTGTAGGTCATTTTCCCCCTCTAAAGGGTTATCCCCTATAGAAATCCTAGGTAATCCTTTAGAAATAGGACCTATAGGTTTTATAATTTTAATAAAGCTAGTCTTCGTAACTAGCCTTTTAGAGGGGATATACACTAGATAGGTGTTAGAACCTAGTGTAGTAAGGAGCCTGCTAGGGATAGTTCTAGTAGCTAACTTCTAGGCTTTAGGTTGTTTTTCTAGGGGGATAAGAATCTCATAGTAAGATCCTATAGCTCTAATGCTACTAAAATTAACCTTATTATAGGTTTAATCTAGCTCACTAGCTAGTAGCTGTTTAGGGCTTTTAGGCTTAGTTTAATTAGTAGTAATATTAATTAGATTAATAACTATAGGTAGAACAAAACACTATAGATTTAACGGTAATTATGCCTACTAAATAGTAGCCCTTAATTAGTCTAGGATAGTCCAAATTAAACGCTTAGCTAATCCATTTTGCTTATGGATATAGGGACTAGAAGTCATAAATTTAATTCCCTTAGAATTTAACTAATTTTAACAATTAGAATCGATTTCTTAACCTCTATTAAAGTGAAGATATCTAGGGTATTAGCCTAGTTAATTCTTAAGCCCTCTAAAGAAGCCTTTAATAGCCTTATAAACAGTTAGACCTTCCTTATTAGGTAATAAGAAAACCCACCTATATCTAGTCTTTTAGTTAACTAGAATAGGGCAAATTAACTACTTATTGTATAGCGTAGGACTAATTTTTAGCGTATCCCCTCCATTTAATCTAAAGCTCTAGGGGGGTTAGTATTAGCTAATTTTCGAGGTCTTCTAACTGCTTTAGATTAGTCACAGGCTAAACATCTAAAGTCTTTATCCTTAATTTTAGAAAAATCAGGGATTCCTTTAGTTATTAAGCTAGTTTTCTTTAGTAAAGGAAGGCCTAGATGTCCTAGTTAAATGTGCCACAGGCTAGCTAGTTCTAATAAGCGTTGATATTGAAGATCTTTAGGGACCTTAGGACCTGAATTAGGTCCTAGATTAGAGCCCTCTTCTGTAGTCCCCTGCTAGGCCCCTTAAGGAACATAGGCCTCTTGGAGAGGTATTAGGGGCTTTTCCAATCCTCCTAAGCCCTCTAACACCCCTAAATCTATCTCTTTAGATTTATAAGGGACCTAACCTAGGGCTATAGACGTTGTGGAAGAAGGGGCTAATAAATCGTCCCTTTCAATCTCTTCAATATTATCCTCATTATTATCATCGATTTTAACCAAATCAGATGCCCAATTAGGCTTTTTCGAGGGAATTTGGACCTCTATAGAGTAACTAAGACCCTTAAAGCTAACATAGGTAAAAGGACGGATACAATAAGCATTAGAATACCCGCAAGGACCTTTTCGTAACTATAGTGTAGGTTAGTTCTTTATTTAGAAGAAGAAACCATACTTTTCTATATCTAAAAGAGTAATACAAGATCTATTAGGTAGATATAACTGATTTTTAATCATACAACCCCTAGATATATAGTGCGTTAAGCCACTAACTATATTTATATCTATTTAAGGGAAATATGGCGCTTTTTTTAGCAATAAGGTCCTATATTTTTCTAGATTTCTTTCATATAAGACTTAAAAAGTAGCCTAACTATATCCCTTAGGATAGATAGGGCCCCCACTAGTTACTATAGGTTTAGATTACCCCTTTTAAAAGGGGTATAATCTTAAAAAGCCTCTTTTAAATTAATAATATTAACCGTGAAACTAGTATTATATAATAGAGCGTTTTTTATATCCTTACAGTGAAAATTAAAGCTATTATAGGACCTAATGTCTTTAATATTATTATTATTAGAATCACTAGAGCTAGAAGAAAAGCTACTATTACTAGAGCTTTTATAGCTAACTTTATAATTACTGTTGCTAGGTTTCCTATATGGTTTTAGAGCTCCGTTAAAAGGTTGAATTTTCCTAGCATAAAAGAACCTTCTTAAAGGTCTTTATTATCCTTCTTATCCTTTTTATCTGATTTAGGGCCTTTATAGCTACCCTTTTTCTTCTTTTTGTTTAAAGAACCCTTATTTTCTTTAGGGTTCTTTTCCTTCTTCTTTTAACCTTTAGGGGACTTTTCTTTCTCTTTAGAGCCCCTATTTTTATAGTCTTTAGCCCTATAATTCAGGGCTTTGGATACTGTAGATAACTTATCCCTTTGTTTAACTAGAAGGTCTGCCATTAAGAACTAAAGATTTAGGGTATCTATAGGTGCCCCTATAGCCCTATTTATTCGCATGGTAAATCGTTGCCTTTTAGCCTAAGCAAGGAAGGTTAATTTTAGGGATTAAAGATATTAATTAACCTGATTTATTGGATTAATTAGGACCCTAGAAATCGATAATCTAGCTAGTAGATTATTAAAGACCGCATTAAAGGACTCTAGGGATCCCTTATAACCTTAAAAATTTAGGTTATAAAACTCTAAATATAGGGACCCCCTCTAGATTTTAACGCTATAAGAATATTGCCTAATAAGGAATTTATAGGTATTTTCTAGGTTCTTTTGCTAAGTTATAGCAGCTTAGGGCCCTTCTATGTAACTATCCCTTAGTAACATAAGGATAATAGCTTAGTTAGCATCCCCTAGCACCCTAGAATCCTCCGGATTATCTAGAAAATTCGGTATGCCTAAAGCTCTAAATTAGATAGCTAGGGCTTGTTTCTATTAATTAAAATTTTTAGCTCCTTTTAGCTTTGCAGTCTCTAGGAAGCTATAAACCCTCTTATTGAATTCTTTAATAATAGAGTTATTAAAAGTAGCTTGCATAGAACTAGATTCTAGTTCTTAAACCTAAATTAGTTACTGCTGTTAAATTAGCTGTTAAATTTAGGGCTTACTAGCTTCCACACCCTCTATACCTCTATTTACAACTATAGTTAAGCTTTCTAGCTTTTCTAATAACTAGTCTATAGTGGCTTGTTACTTAATAACCTGCTTTGTGAGCTAGTTATTTAGAACCTCTTACGGACTTATCTCAGGGACTTATTGCCCTTATTCTAACTAGTTAGTACCTATCTTCCTTTTTTATAGAAGGGAAGTCTTCTATTCTTATAAATATATAGAAGGAAAGTCTTTTATTCTCGCAGATATTCCTTTTTTATAGAAGGGAATTACTTCTATCCTTGCTTTAAGCTTCCTGTTATATAGAAGGGAAGTCTTTTATTTCTAACGAATTTCCTTTTTATAGAAGGGAATAGCTCCTTTTTCCTATTTTATAGAAGGGAAATCTTCTATAGGGTGTGTATAAGTAATCTAAAGGAATTAATAGTAATAGAAGCTAGGCTTATAACCTTTTAAAATGTAGGGAGCTAATGCTAGCTAGTAATAGCTATACAGGTGCAGACTCTATGGTTAGGGACTAATAGAGCTGCTACGTGAAATTAGGTTAACGCAACGTAATAAAAGTATTAGTATTACCAAGGTGGAATATAAAGCACTTGTGTAATAAGGGGTCTATTAAGGTATATAATAGTTAATTATTATTACTAGCTAAGGGGCTACGTGGCTAAAGGTTTTGAGGGGAATTACGAGTTGTATAACTCGCTTACATATATAGCTAATCACAACGTAGCCTCACGCGCGAATGCTTCACTTTCCTTATAGTTAACTAATATGAACCTATTTTTTATAATACTAGTAACTTCTCTTTTTAGAAAGAAAGTAAGGCAAAGTGAATATATAATTAAACGAAGGAAAAAGTGGGTATAAAATAAAATAAGCCTATTAAAGGATAAGTAGGTTAGAATATTAAATTCGGACTCTGATTAGTTAATAACAATTTAAAGAGAGGTTAGAAGGAAAATTTAAATAAAAGAGATTGGAAGCTTTAAAAGCTTTAAAAACGCAATAAAAATCAAAGTAAACACAAGTGAATCCAAAGGTTCGAATACAGGCCTCTCATTGGCTTAGCCAATAGTTAGGCTAGAGCCGGATTTTCATCTAGCTTATCTAGTCTCTAGCCTCTTTACCTAGCCTTTAACCCAAATTACTACTTCATTTAAGTTAATAAAGGTCTTAAGGGTCTTGTTTGGTGATGCCTTCGTCATCGCATTAGCGGGATTGTCATTGCCATTAATCCATCGAACTTCGTAGATCTCCTAGCGCTTGTGCCTGTTTTATTCCTGCCGTTAATAGTCCTAAAGCTCCTGTGTTAGGCAAGATGCCTCTAAAGATCTCTTTGGAGTAGCGCTCTTCTGAAACATATAATGTTCTTGGCTTATTATATGGGTCATGCTTTAGATAGGCATGTTTAAAGGCTTAGTCTTGTTAAGTTATAATTATATTACTATTAGTTAGTTACGGTCCTACTATAAAGAATTAGGTAATGCTTAGGTGGTTAAATTTTAATATAAATACCTCTTTAGTATTATTATTATTATTCTCTTTATTATTTGTTTATATAAATGCTTTAGCTAACTTCTAGGCTTTATTATTAAGATTATTATTCTCTTCTATTTCTTAGCCTTTAAAAGCTATAAGGTAAGCCTAGAATTTCCTCTCTATTAGTAGTATTTAATACTACTTACTCTTTTACTTATTAATAATCTTTTTCTAAGTAATTTATTAACTAATAGCTATTCTTATTATAAATATAGTATTTACTATTATTTTAGCCTTAGTTATAATAACTATAGCCTTTACTATAATCTCTTTAATTCTATAGTTAATTATATCTTTAGTTTATAAATATTACCTCTAACTCTTTATTATTAGTAAAGTATTAATTAAATTAGACACTTAATTTATTAGCTTTAGTAATAGTAATAGATTTTTAAAGGTCTCTTATAAGCCCTTTAAAACCTAGTAAGTAATTATACTTAGCTTACCTATATTTTAAAATACTAGAGATTATACTTAATATTTAATAATATAGTTTTATATTAATAGTTAATAAGGGAAATAATTCTCTATATACTTTCTTAAGGGTTATAAGTAAAATCTTAAGATAATTTATCTTAGATTTATTAGGATTCTTAGTAATTATAGCCTTAAGTATTATATTATTTTACTCTTAGTAATAAAACTATTAATTACTCTTAGTTTTAAAGTATTAATAAATATTATAAATTATTTACTTATAAGTAAGGTTTCTATTTATAAAATAATTAAGAAAGTATTATTTAGCATTACTTATAAGTATTATTAGGAGTGCCTTATATATATATTCCTATAGAAGATTAAGTCTATTATACTTATTTTAAAAGAGGTTAATCTTTAAGGTAATAAAGTTATATATCTTCTTACTATAATAATTATTATCTTTATAGGTCTTTATAAGTTCTAAGATCTTCCTAATAATCTAATCTTTAGAAGGAATAATTAGTGCTAGGGTAACCTATAGTGTTCTCTATAGTTACAGAGTGCTTATCCTTAAAGGTGTGTGATTAGTAGGAGGATTATTGACGGGAAAATTGCTAGTGAGGGGGTTGTGAATAGTAGGGTTATTAACAGAGAGGAATTTGCCCGCAGCTATTTGCTTCGTGATTTTATCTTTAGGCGATTGTGATATCTTATCCTAATTAAGGACTTATTGTAATAAACTAATGATTTTGCTACTTTAACTCTTAGCAATATAAACGCTGTTTTTACGGAGGTAATCTTATAATTCACATATTAGGGAATATAATACTTATTTAAGCGTTTCTTTAGTCTAACCTTTAAGGTTATCTTAGAAGATTTCCTAAAGTACAAGATCTTTATATTAACTACTCTTATAGATATTAATTATCTAAGTAATATAGTTATTAAGCTCCTAATCCTTAGTATCTTAAGGGTTTAGTGCTATAAAGCTTTCCTAGTTAGTGCTAATTATTATAGCGTGTTTTAAAAGTTATAGGGGTAAGTCAGATTTCTTAGGTCTTTTAGGTCCTATAAGTTACTTACCTTTTATAGGTTATAATAATAAAGAATTATTACTAGCTATTAGGAGTATTATTATAGTGTTTTTCTTTAGCTAGTAAGGCTAAGTTAATCTCTAGTTTAAGAAGTATATGTAGCTATAACTCCTTAGTTAATTAATTGTTTTTCTTGTAATAAATAATAGGATTAATCCCTTTATTAATAGTTAGAGACTTAATAATAGAAAAAGTTAAATCCCTTAGAAGCCTAATATCTAGTATCTAGAGTCTATCTTTCTTTAGCATAATTCTCTAGCTAAACTATAGGAATATCTCTTCTTTATAATCCTAGCTATCTATGGTTTTATAACTACTAATTAGTATTAGTATTACTAAGGTAAAATATAAAGCACTAGTATAATAAGGGGTCTATTAAGGTATATAATAGTTAATTATTATTACTAGCTAAGGGGCTACGTAGCTAAAGGTTTTAAGGGGAATCGCGGGTTATATAACTTACTTATATATATGGCTAATTACAACGCAGCCCTGCGCGCGGATGCTCCACTTTCCTTGTGGTTAACTAACGTTAACCCAGTTGTCGTAACAAAAAGGTTATAGCAGATATTACTATTGAATTCCGATTTAGATAGCTTTTATAATAGCTAATTTATTAATAGAATTGATTTTAGAAACGTTATGCGGGTAATGCGGCTTAATTTAGTTAAGAGGTCTAGCTAACTAGTCTTCCTCTTATAAACCCTCTAACTATATTAGTGAATCTAGGTTACTAGCTAGGTCTCTAGGGCTACTTTTAATTTTCCATAAAATTCATTTGTATAGAAAAACCAAAAAATCAACTCACCACTATATTAGCTAGACGCCTGTATGCACTAAATTTTTAACTAAAAAATATCTTTGCATAATTTAAAAGCCTTACTTTATAGCTTTAATTTGCTATACGCAAGACTTTTATATAACCTCTAGTTATTAAGAAAATCATAGTTAAAGATTAGGTATAGGTTATATTACCTTCCTAATCTAGTCTAGTTATTATGGCTAGGGTTATGGCTGCGTTATAGCCATAATTAACTTAGTAAGTTATTCACTTGACTTAGTCATTTAATTAACTTAGTTATCCACACAGTTAGTTATAGCTATTAATAGCTATCACACAACTATTAATAGCTGCAGTGTAGCTATTAGGCTTGCAAGCAACGCAAGCAATAACAAGAGCCTAATGACTAGAAAAGGGCTATAAAAATAGGTCTTATTTTTAACAACACTACTTGGTACTAGTAACCTAGCACTAATATTATAAGGACTACTCTAATAGCGTATTCTAATATATTAGTCTTTACTCTTAATAGTACTAGTAAATTAAAATAAACTAAAATTAGCGCTTTCTAGAATTACTACTAGAGTTTCCTAAATACTACTAACTTATAAGGCTCTAGCTTAAAGGTTACTAGCTAATCTCCCTAAGTTAATTAGTTAGTAAAATCATAATTTTACTATAGCTTTTAATAAAGTATTAGTAAAATCTAGTAAAACTAAGGAATAACTAGATATTAAGCATACTATAAGGTACTAGCTAGGTTATAATAGCCTTAATGTAAGAAGGCTTTATTAAAATACCTTCTTTTATAATTATAAATCCTAAGAATTTAACCTTAGTATATAAAAATTTACACTTTATAAGGTTAATAAAAAGGCTAGCTTTATAAAGCTTATAAAGGACCTATTTAATATAACCCTTATATGCTTTTATATTACTACTATAAATTAAGATATTATCTAGATAAATAATATAAATTAAATTAATAAGGCCCTTAAGGGCACTATTAATATATTCTTAGAAGGTTATAGGCATATTTATAAGCCTAAATAGCATTATAAGATACTTAAAGTAACTATATTTACACTAAAAGGCTATCTTTTACTTATCTCCCTTATAAATATATAGCTAATAGTATATATCTTTAAGATTTAATTTAGTGTAAACCTTTACCCCCTTTAATTAATTTAAGATCTTAGTAATTAGAGGTAATAGTGCCTTATCTTTTATTATAATCCGATTTAAGCCTTTATAATCTATATAAAGTCTTAATTTACTTTCTTTCTTTAGAATAAATAAAATTAAGGCCCTAGCTAGGCTAATTAATCTTTAAATCTATCCTTTATACTATATACTAGCTAGGTACTCTCTAAGTATCTCTAGCTCTTTTTTAGCTAAACTATATATTAGCCCCTAAGGGGGTATTTTCCTTTCTTCTAACTTAATTATATATATATAACTACCTAACTTAGGAAGTATGCCTATAAGCTTATTAGAAAATATATCTTTAAACTCTATATATACCTCTAGTAACTTAGGCTTATAGTCCTCTTCTAGGTTAAGTATTATTACCTTACTATTAGGGTTTATTAAGGTAATAAAACTTTTCTTCCTTATTATATAGGTATTTTATACCTTAATTATAGTTAGGCTATTATAAGTTAGGGTATTACTTACTATAAGGCTAATATTCTTATCTTTTTTATCCTTATTTAGTAAGTCTATAAGCTTAATTAATACTAAATAAAGTAAAAGCGCTATAAATAAGCATTTTACTTCTCTTCTTACTTACTATATTCCTAATATAAAGTTAAGGTAATCTTTTATAATAGGGTATCTTTATAGTCCCTCTTTTTAGGATATAACTATAGGTTTATATATTCTAGCCTAGTCTATTCCTAGGATAAGGTTCTTAGGGGTATTTATAATATAGTAGTAAACTTAGTATATTTTTATATAGCCTATGCTATCTTTTACTAAGATAGCCTAATTTAAGATTCCTTAATATAGAATAAGGGTCTTAGCTATACTTTTAAGTAATGTGTTATCTTTCTATATATTAGCCTAATTTACCTTTAATAATAATTTTAGGTAAATAATTAATTCTATTATGCCTATATTAAGTAGTATAAACACTACTACCTATTTATAATCTTACTATAATAATATCTAAACTTTTATTCTTATATCCTTAGATAATTTATTTATAAGGGTATTATCCTAGGCCTAAGTAAAGCTAATTAGTGTCTTATTTATATCTTACCTTACTGCTTAGTTACTATTATTCCTATATAATAGTATTATATAGCTTATACTCTTATAAATAAAATAATCTAGTTCTTTATATCTTAGTATAATATAACTAGGTTATTTATATTTAAAGTATACTATAGGGGATTTTATAGCTCCCTTACTACTTTATTATAGTGTGTTTACTATAGGTAAATTTAAGCATTGCCTTTTCTATCTATAGTTTTATTTATAGTTATTACTTTAGTTACTATTCTAACCTATTTTTATTATAACTTTTACTTTCTTTCCTTAACTAGCTACATAAGTCTATATTACTAGAAACTCCTAGCTAAGTATTAACTTCTTTATAGTATTATTTAGACTATTAATAAATATATAAATATAAAGTCTTATAGGGATTACTTTAGGGAGTTTAGCCTTAGCTTTTATTTATATTTTTATAAATCCCTAGAATAACTAATAGTTTTCTTATCTAAGGGTTAGTAGTATCCTTATAGCTTCTAAGCACTATATATTCTTATTTATTATTCTAGTTTTTAGCTAATCTATAAACCTAGCCTAGGTATAGTCCTAGTAATCTATATAACTATCTATAGCTATATAATATATCTATTATTACTTTATATCTTTTACTAGGTAGCTACTAGTATAAGCTACCTTAGTAGTATTATTAATAAATATCTTATAATTTAGGGTAAAAGCTATATTAAGGTTTACTAAGAAATATTAAAGACTTTTATATAAATCTCCTTTATATACTAGAGTCTTTAGTTATATTTTTATAAGACTATAGTAGTATAAGGTTATAGTAAGTTTAAAGCTTCTTAGTAAGTCTAAAGGTAATATAATTATAGGTTCTTTAGTAAGGTTAGTAGGTCTAGTGCTAGTACTTGCTAATAAGGTGCTTGCCTTAATTATATACTACTATTCCTATAGCTATAGAATTTTCTATCTCTTCTAAGCTCTTTATAGCTTAGTCTTAGCTTACTTAAGGATTTAGTTTAGCTTTTCTTTACTATACTTAATTTATAGTAGGCTTCTTATTATTATTTTAATCTTTAGGAGCGCTATTTTTATTATTCCTATTTAGGCTATTAAACCCTAGGATTACACTATCTTAGTGTCCTATATTATTACCTAAGTATAGTATACTAGCTATATAATTACTATATATAGTAAATTATATAGCTATCCTATTTAATCCTAATATTATAATTTATAACTAATAGTCTATTTACCCTAAAGGGTTTAAGAGTTTAATTTATTATAACTAAAGGCATAGGAAGAGATAAATAGAGTAATAATAGGAGAATAAGGTTACTACTATAAAGGTAATAGCTAGGGGTAAGTATATAAAGGTTTTAAACTCTAACCTCTCCCCTAAATAGGAGAGGTCCTTATTATATACCTTCTCCTTATGCCTACGTAACTATCTAGCTACTAGGTCCTAGCGCACAAGTTATCTAGGGATTTGCCTTGCTTAGAGAGGCAGCTCTCTTATAATATCCCTCATGCCTTTGTGCTCCTAACAAAGGCCTAGAAGTTAGCTAAAGCGTTTATGTAAATAAATAATAAAGAGAATAATAATAATAATAATACTAGAGAGGCATTTATATTAAAATTTAACTGCCTAAGCATTACCTAATTCTTTATAGTAGGACCCTAACTAACTAATAATAATATAATTATAACCTTATAAGACTAAGTCTTTAAACATGCCTATCTAAAGCATAACCTATATAATAAGCTAAGAATATTATATATTTTAGAAGAGCGTTACTTTAAAGAGGTCTTTAGAGGTATCTTACCTAATATAGGAGCTTTAGAATTATTAATAGTAGGAATAAAATAGGTATAAGCGCTACTAAAGCTAATACCCTTATTAAAGATTAAAGTAAGCTTACTAAAAGAGATTAAATTTAGTACTAGATTAGCAACCACATAAGGCGTGATTTATATACTAACTAAATTAGGCAAGATCTCTTTCTACGTAATTAACATAGCTACGCCCTTTCTATTCTCTCTAGATAATATAGATAGGTTAGGTATTAAGCTTAATAACCTAACTAACCTCCTTATTTCAGGTAATAAAACTATACTAATTATAAGGAGATAGGGACATCCTTAGTAGACCTTACAACCCAAGGAAACAGTGGCATTCCATTCATTAAAGACAGAAATTCGCTAGTTACACTATTATTTTCAGAGTATTATTGGTAGTGTAGTTAGTGTAGTGTAGTGTAGTTACTATAAATTATTTTATAGTGTAATTAGTGTAGTTACTACACTAACTACAAACACTACAAATATAGTGTTAGTTAAAAAAGTGGGCCTTTTATTACTGAGTATTATTTTCAGAATTACCTTAAGATTATTAATCTAAACCTGATATTATTAGCTATTTTACTTAATTAGTTATATAATTTCTAATATTATACTAAAATTAGGATTTTACTATAACTAGGTATTATATATATTATTAGGATTTCTAAATAATAATATTATTCTTACTACTTTGTATTACTAATATAACTTAAAGAAAAACCTTCTTATTATTTTATTTACTATTAATATTAATTCTTACTATTACTTTTAATTAAAAAATACCCTAAACTAAAGTAATAAAAGAAAATAAACTATTAATAAAACTAAATAAATAAATAAAGGTTAATAAGTTAAGTAGTTACTTTCTAAATATTATTAGTAATATAGTTACTACTTTTTTATAGCTTTAAATATTTATTTAGTATTAATATTAATATAATAACACTTTTAGCTTAAAAATTCTAAACCTTTAGGAAATTATATATAGTAAATTATTATATCTTAATACTATAATATATAAAGGTAAAAAGTAAGAGTTTACTATGAATAATATATATATAAATAACCTATATAGTTCCTTATATAAAAATATTTAGCTTAATTAAGCTATAATAACTAATTTAAAACTTTTTATTATAATAATCTTAGTATATTTATATTAATATTAATATTAAATAAATAGTTAAAGCTACTTATAAGTGCTTACTATATTACTTAAAAAACTTAGGAAATATAGATATAGCTTATAAATCTTTAGTTATTTATTTACTTTTATTAATATTTTTTTATATTTTTTATTTTATTAAAATAGTTTTAGGTGATTTTTAATTTATATTAATAGTAAATAATATAATAAGAAGGTTTTTCTTAAAGTTATATTAATAAGAAAAAGTATTAAGAATAATAGTCTTAGTAAAAAATCCTAATATTAAATATAATACCTAGTTATAATACCTAGCTATAATACGTAGCTATAGAAAAATCCTAGTATTACTATAATCTTATCAATTATATAACTAATTAGAGAAAATAGCTAATAAAATAAACCTTCGGTTTAAAAGCTTCTCTTAATTTCTATAATAATAATAACTAATAACTAGCCCCACTTTTATTTTTACACTATATTTATAGTGTTTATAGTTAGTGTAGTTACTACAAAATAATTTGTAGTGTAATGTAGTGTAGTAACTATACTACACTACAAATACTACACTACACTACACAATGTAGTGTAATACTCTAATTATTTTAGCCACCCTTTAGTTTAAAGGCTCACAAGAATACTCTAGCAAGCTAGTCACAAAGTTAAGAACAATGCAATTAAGAGATTAACTAAGATTTGCTACCATTGCTAAATAAATAGGAAAGCCCTAGGTAGATTTAAGTTTACTATTAAAGACAATTATAAATTTAACTATAAGATTATTATTAATATTATGCAAATTAACAATTAACTAGTTCTTTACGTTATTAATTTAGTAACTTCTTTCTAAGTAGCCTAGTTTCTTAATCTAAATAAACAAAAGGCCTATAATATTTAAAACGCCTTGCGTAAATACTAGATTAATATATATCTAGGCTCTCTAGATTAAATTATTTATAACGCTAGAAAGAATTTTGCATTAGTAAAGTTTAAGCATTATATATATTTACTATTAATTAAGATTAATAAAGTCCCTATTAAAGCTTATAATAGTATTAGGAAGGTTAAGTAATATTATAGACTATTAAGGTATGCCTATAATATTATTATAGACTTAATAGTTAAGGAGCTTATGCCTATAATATTATTATAGACTTAATAGTTAAGGAGCTTATGCCTAAGCAGTGTCTCTAAATAGCTATTAAGGCTATTAATAATTTAGTAAGACTAAATAGTCTTATACTTACCCTTCTTATCTTTAAAGCATATTTATAGATAACTAATAAATTACTACTAAGTGTATTAGTTATTTAATAAGCTAAAGTAATTTATAAAGCTACTAATAAAGTCTAATAATTCCTAATAAAGTAGTAAGTTTATAATACCCTATAGACTTATAATAGCTTAGATACTTTGCCTATATATAAGCTTTTACTTTAATTAGATATGCGCGTTTAGAGAGAGATAGCTAGTATAGCCCTTATAAGCTTATAAGGACTAATAGTAAGACTTGCGTTCTTTAAATGCCTTATAGACTAACTAAATTTAGATTAATAGTAATTAAGCTATATTATTAGCATTCTTACTATATTAAAAAGGATTATAAATATAAAGAATAAGCCTAAGAATTAGTATATAATATACTAGTTAAAGAGAAAGTTTTATAAGCTATTAAAGAGACTACTTAAGTAGAAGGAATTCTATAGGTTAAGAGAAAACATAGAAGGCTATATAAGAAGCTTATAGTTAAATTTAACCTTAAAGAAAGCAAAGCTATATAGGAATAAAATATATTATTATTCCTTATAAATAAAGATTAAGAAGAAGCCTTAATAAAGGAGCTTATAGCTACTAAAGAACTTTAAGAGGTATTCCTTACTATAAAAGAAGAAGTTAACTAGAATCTAGCCCTTTAGTTATACTAAGAAGGGAAGATAATAACGCTAGGTAAGCCTTTTAAGTAGTTAGATTAAGCTAAGATTAATACTTTATAAGCCTATAATATTTTTAAATTTATAATATTTAATCCTACTAAGCATAGTAAAGAAAGGCTCTTTAATTCCTATATAGTTTGTAAGATTAAAGGTAAAGGAACTACTATACTATATAAGAAATCATAACTTATAATTTAAGGGCATAATAATAAAGGGAAGGAGTTTATCCTAACCTAATTACTTATAATATAGTAATTAAGTTAATAATTAATTATTATAATAGCACTATTATTAAAGTTAAAAGGAATTATTATATAGATCTAAGATATTATTTAAGTATATATATAGTTAAACATAAGGCTTAAACGCCTAATTATTACTATATTACTCAGTTAGATTACCTATCTCTTTCTAGAAGGCATAATTATAGAGGTAATGAAACCACTATATAAAATTATAAAGGTAGGAACGCATTAGTAAGTAACCTACTTTTACTACTATAAAGAAAATCTTAAAATAATAACTTTAACCTATAATCTATACTTATTAATAGCAAATTAAAGTAATAATAACTTCTTTAGTATAGTTAGAATATAGACTAATAATACGCTAGGTTTAAGTAATTATAACTTCTTTTAACTAGAAGAAAAAGAGCTTTAAAAGGCGAAATTCTTAGTAAAGCTAAAGCAAACCCTTTTAGCTAAGAATCCCCTTATCTTTAATAGTTATATTCTCTTGTAAAATGCTAATAATTTAATAGAACTATAGTAAAAGGGTTAGAGTAAGAAAATTAGGTAAATTAAGCCTAACTTGCCTACTATAAAACAAGATTATATTAAATAATAAGCTTAAGGGAGTTATATTATAATAGTGTATTAACTAGAGGCACTCTATAATCTTTTAATTATAGTATAGCACTAAGAACCTTTAGCTAATAATATATCTTAATTAAATAAATGCCTTAAGTAGTAAATCTAATATTAAGAATAAGGGATACACTATATCTTACTAAATCTTAAGAAGGTAAAGTTATTTGTGTCTATAGATAAATCCTTGGCTAATAATAAAGATCTAAGTTCGTAAATTAGTTATATTATTATATATAGCTTAATAAAGAGTAAATATGTAACTTATAGTACCCTTACTTCTAAATTATACGCAATGGTATAAGGCGCTAATATAGCCTATATAATTGCTATAACCCTAAATATAATTATAGATTGCCTTAAGATTAATTAGATTCTAATAATTATCTATATAGACTCTCTTTTATTATATAAATGCCTTATAAAGCTAGGTACTATAAAGGAGAAGCGCTTAATAATTAATATTATAGCCCTTAGGTAGTTATATAAGCACTAGGAGATCTATAAAGTTTAATAGATTAATAGCAATAATAATCCTACTAATGTAATAATAAAGGCATAACTAAATAAGACCCTTAAGACCTTTATTAACTTAAACAAAGCTATTATTTAGGTTAAAGGCTAGGTAAAGAGGCTAGAGACTAGATAAGCTAGATAAAAATCCGGCTCTAGCCTAACTATTAGCTAAGCTAATAAGAGGCTTGTATTTAAACCTTTAGATTTACTTTAATTTTTATTATGTTTTTAAAGCTTTTAAAGCTTCTAATCTCTTTTATTTGAATTTTCCTTCTAATCTCTCTTTAAATTATTATTAACTAATAAGAGTCTAAATTTAATATTCTAACCTACTTATCCTTTAATAGGCTTATTTTATTTTATACTTACTTTTTCCCTTCTTTTAATTATATATTTACTTTACCTTACTTTCTTTCTAAAAAGAGAAGTTACTAGTATTATAATAACTAGGTTAACGTTAGTTAACTATAAGGAAAGTGAAGCATTTGCGCGCGGGGCTACGTTATAATTAGCCACATATGTAAGCGAGTTATATAACCTGCGATTCCCCTTAAAACCTTTAGCCACGTAGCCCCTTAGCTAGCAATAATAATTAACTATTATATACCTTAACAGACCCCTTTTTGCACTAGTGCTTTACATTCCACCTTAGTGATACTAACACTAATTATTAAGAGATAATTGTCCTTTTATTATAATAATTAGTTAAAACACTTAATATATGCTTTAATTAACGAGTATATTCCTCTTTTATAATATCTAAAGAAACTCTAAATATAGTGTTATTATTAGAGAAGGACTAGATTAAATAGTATATATAAATTAAGAATTACGCGAAATCCTATAGTGTCTAGGAGTATATTAACCCTAATAAGGTTAAATTACTTAAAGAACCTATAATGCCTACGTACCTATAGAGGGGTCTAAGACTAGAGGTCTCCCTAGATAACCCTAATGCTCTTAAGAATTAGAGAATTACTTATAAAGATATAAAGGATTAATTGAACTATTAATATAAAGAACTATAATTTAACCTTATAAAGTATATAGCCTTATTAAAGTAAATACTAAAGATTAGGGAATATATCTATAAGACTCTATTAAAGAATATATAAGATTCTCTTAACTTTAATACTAAAGTAAAGGATAAAGAGTTAGTTTAATATTATACTTAAAGAATCCTTAAGCTTCTTTAGGATTAGTATAAGCTAAATATAAAGAAAATAATTATCCTTATAGAAATATACCTTAATAATTATTTATAAGCTAAAGGTACCTATAATTAGTATAAGTAAGCTATAATAATAAAGGTATTATAGAGGAATTATTAAGATCTTAAGACTTAATAGACTAAGGAGATAATACTATATAAGTTTATTATGCCTCTTTAAAGCAAATTTAAATTATTCTAGAAAAAGTAAAATAATATACTTAATAAAGGAGAGGATTATAGCTTCCTTAAGGTAGTTACTAAGTTTAAAAGAGATTATAAAGCTCTATAAAGCATATTAAAGTTAGCTAATACCCTTACTACTAAGAGATTAAATAGTTAAAGTAAATTAGAAAGAATAAAGTGCCCTTACTCTAGGCATTATATTAAAGAAGCTTTAAAGTAGTAGGAATTATATAATTTATTTAAGACTATATATAAGCTAAAGGTAGCTCTAAAGGACTAGGAAGTTAGGAAGAACTCTAAAGATAATATTAAGAGATATCTTAAGGAGAATCTATAAGAGAAATTAAAGGCTATAAATTAGAAACTAGAAATGAAGGAAAAGAGTAGTAATATTATTATTCCTTTATAAAATCTAATAAATAACTCTCTTATAGTAACTCTAGGTAAGAAATTAGCTAATATATTATTATTTATATAATTAGAAAGTTCTTAACCTTTAAAAGAAGTTATAACTTTAGCTTTAAACGCTATAGATAGCTTAGAAACAAAGCAAAATATAGTGCTTTATAATTCTAGAGTAAATTGTTAGTTACACCAAGGTCCTGCGCAGGTAACAATATGATAATTCCGTAGTATTAAAGTTAATAATAATCTAGGAAAGGGAGAAGAGAGGGAAATCTAGCTAGGAGAGAAAGTGGGTAAAACGCGGAAGTAAGGTAGAAAAGGGGTGGCAAATAATGTAGCTAATTGCATCGCGTGTATCCATTCGGACCCACATTTAGTCTAATCTTTAGCCACTATTAAGCCAATGAAGATCCGGAGGAATTAACATAAATGTTTATATTTTTAATAATATTTACTAGTTGAAACAATCTAATTTTAATAAGACTATTATAATAGAAGTTAAGGCTAGAGGCATAATCTATATAGCATTAGGTTAAGGTACAGTTTATATATTAGTTATAGATCCTATATTATAAGGCTAGAGAATAATTATATTAGAAACTGCTTTATTTATTCTAGAATTCTATGTAAATCTAGTATTAGCTATAATTCTTATAAGAGTAAGTTATAAGGCCCTGCTCCTAGCACGGGTGCACCTTATAACACACTATGCCCTAGGGCTAGGTCTACGTAATGCTAGCAAACCACTAGCTATAAGATAGTGGTCTGCATATACTACACACTTAGACCTAGTAAGCTTTAGTTAATATATAGAGTGCCCCTATACCTCTTACCTAGCTATCCCCTTATTCTTATAATTCTAAAGCTTTAATACTAGCTACCTAAGAGTAATTTAAGGGGAAAAACAATAAAATTTAATAGGGTAATACTAGTAAATAACTAAGACTAACCTTCTAAGGGTAATAGCACTATAGCTATAGGTATAATCTTTATCCCTAGTATTACTAATACCCTAACTAAAGAAGGGGAAACCCCTTTAGACCTCTTACCATTACTACCTATTAAGTAGTAATAGTAAAATAAATTACCTAGCTAAAAGAACTAAAGAAGCTATAAGATAAGGAATAAGAACTTATTAAGTTACTTTATTTAAATATAGGGAAAGAATAAGTAAAAAGGCTATAAAGGTTAAGCTTATTCTTAAGTAAAAGTAATAAGGAAGTTAAAGTCTAGAATATTACTAAGCTTACTTACCTTACTAACCTATAGAAATATAAGATATAAATTAATAACCTTAACTATACCTTTAATAAAGTAAGATATAAGTATATATATAATTACTAAAAGATTCTCTTTATACTTAACTATATATATACTAATTATAGGGTAAGATAGGACTAATACCTTAAAAAATAGTTAGCTAGTAGCTATAAAAAACTTAAAAATAACTAGGATAAATTCTAGACTTAGATACTTATACTACTTAGAGACTCTATAAACTATAATATATAGATTACTAAGTAATTAGAAAATATAAAGTAATATAAAGGCTAGAGCCTTATTAAGTTTAGTATTTACTTAGATTTACTAGAGAAATACCTAGAAAAAGCCTCTAAAAAGTCCTATATACTTATATTCTTTATAAAACTACTCCCTAATCTATAAAACTATATTAATCTATATACCTTTATTATTAGAAAGACTAAAGAGAAGGTTATATAACTTACCTAGTAGTTCTAGGAGATAATACTAAGAAGCAAGTAAAGATATAAGTATTCTAAGAATAAGGGGTTTTCTAAGAACCCCTAATACTATAGATATAACTCCTTATATAGCTATAAACTTAATAGAGATTAAAAAGATAAAGAGAAAGAAAAAACCCTAGCTATAGCTTTAAATAATAAGGAAGTTAAAGAGAAAAGATATTACTATAACTATAATAGTACTAAATATATAGTATACTTTTATAATAAGCTAAAAAAAGAGTATAAAAAAGACTAGAAAAACTACTAAAGGTAAAAGTAAATACCCTTACTTCTATCTCCTAAGCTAAGGTACTAGTAAGGTATTACTTCTATATACTAGTTACTATTTATAAGTATAAAGATATTTAAATAGTAGTAAATCTAGATAGTTATACTAAGGTTAATATTATTAGTACTAAATTTATAAAAACCTATAAGCTAGATAGGGCTAAGATTACTATACCTATTCTTAAGGTAATAAGGGCCCTTATAGTTCCCTAATATAGTATCTATAAGGTACCTATTATAATTAAAGATTTAAGAAAGGAAAAAAGAATCTTAAGCTACTATATATAGCTATAAATAAAGACTTAAGAGTAAGGGGAAGTCCTATATTAATTAGAATATATATACTAGTAAAAGAGTATATATATCTCTATTTATACTTATAAGAATAGTGGTTTAAGAAAAAAGAAAAGCCTTTTTATTAATAACTCCTTATAAGTTTACTAAAGTAATATATAATAAGATAATTATATATACTATTATAGGAGTTATAAAGGATAAGTTTATTACCCTTAAAGATAATAAGGAGGTAAAAGCCTATAGAATAGTTAGTAATATCCCTAAAGAACTATATAAGTTTAAAGATATATTTATATTAAATAAGGTAAGAAGCCTACTATTAAGAAAGTTAATAAACTATATAATTAATTTAGTACCTAATACTATATTACTATATAGACTTATTTACTCTCTCTCCTAAAGTAAACTATAGGAACTCTAAGAGTATATTAAGAATAACCTAGTAAAGGGCTAGATAAGACCTTTAAAGAGTCTTATAAGGGCGCTAATCCTATTTATACTAAAGAAGGATAAAATATTCTAACTATATATAGATTATTAGGGACTTAATAGGGTTATATAAAAGAATTACTATACCCTCCCCTAATTTTAGAGATCTTAAATTAATACTAAAGGGCTTACT
This sequence comes from Epichloe scottii, assembly GCA_021950295.1. Taxonomy (NCBI): domain Eukaryota; kingdom Fungi; phylum Ascomycota; class Sordariomycetes; order Hypocreales; family Clavicipitaceae; genus Epichloe; species Epichloe scottii. Next base: position 4,184,632 of record CP083245.1, read on the forward strand.
TCTTTTTAAAAATTAATATTAAAGATACTTACTACTAAATCTATATTAAAGGGGGTAATAAATAGAAGACTACTTTCTATATATACTATAGGCACTATAAATATCTTATTATGCCCTTTAAGCTAATAAATACCCTAGCTATCTTTTAAAGTTATATTTATAAAGCGCTTTAGAGGCTAGTTAATATAATTTATATAGTATATCTAGATAATATTCTTATCTTCTTAAAAATATAGGAGAAGCATACTATATATATTAAGGAAGTCCTAGAGTATATATAACTAGTAAAGCTATATACTAAGCTCTCTAAGTGCTTTTTTTATTAGGAATTTATAAAGTTCCTTAGGTTTATCCTATTAGTTAATAGGATTTTAATAGATATAAGTTAAGTTAATATAATTTAAGACTAGAAAGAGCTAATAAGCTTTAAGGATATATAGTTATTCCTTAGGTTTTATAACTTTTACTAATAGTTTATTTATAAATACTCTAGGATTATAGTACCCCTATATATATTAATAAAAGGTAGTTAAAATAGCATTTAGACTAGGAAGTTTATATTTAAAGTAAAGGAATAACTAGCATTTAACTAGCTAAAGGACATATTCTAGTAAGTGCCTTTACTTTATTATTATAACCTAAGTTAACTAGTGTGTATTAAGATAAATACTTTAATCTTTATAATAGTAAGGATTCTATCCTAGTAGGATAATAAGGGCTATTAGTATTTAGTAGCCTTTTAGTTTAGGAAGTTTATAAATACTAAATATAACTATAGTATAGCTAATTAAGAGCTACTTACTATAGTAATACTATATTAAAGGTATAGTAAGCCTAGTAAAGGTTTTATTAGATTACTATAATTTATAAACCTTTATAAAGTAGCTAAAGTTAAATAGAAGGTAAGTAAGATAGTATATATTCCTTTACCCCTTTTACTTTATAATTAAGTATAGACTAAGGAAAAGTAACCCTATAGATATACTATTAAGAAGGTTTAATTATAAAGGTAAACCTATTATAAATAAGGCGCTCTTACTAGAACTTTAGAGAAAGATAATAATTACTAAAGAACTAGTAAAAGAGATACTAATATATTAAGGAAAATATAGTAAGATACCTTTAGGGAAGGAAAATATCCTAGTCTTATAAGAGAAGTAACCTAGTAAGATGCCTTTAGGGAAGGAAAATATCCTAGTTATAAGAGAGAAACCTATAGAGGCTAGAGTAGCCTAGTTAAATAGTGCTATAAAGTATATAAGCTAGTTAGCTACTAAGGATCTAGTAAAAGATTAGCTAAATAAGGGTAATTTTAAGGAGAAAGTAGTATATATTTAAGGCATTAATATATAAGAGATTTAGGGGCTATTATATTACTAAATCCCTACTAATCTAAGCTAAATAAACCTTTAGTGTAATTACTATAGAAGGTATAAGACTAAGATCTAGATTTATAAAGGTAAAGTAATAAGGTAAACTCCCTAGTAAAAGGAAAGGGAAAAGCTAGTCTATAGTTATATAGTAAGAAGGGCCTCCTAATATACTAAGACTAGGTAGTTATTCCCTAGGAGCCTATCTTATAATAAAAGCTTTTATAGCTATACTATAATAATTTACTAGTAAGTTACTTTAGGACTAAATACACTCTTAAGCTCTTAAAGTGCTACTTTTAGTAGCTAGTAATAAGTAAGTCTATATTAGACTATATTATAAGTTATAGTATATACTAATAGGTAGTAGCATAAAGACATTACCTATATAGATCTCTTAAATCCCTACTAATACTAAGGTAACTATAGGTAAAAATCTTAATAGATTTTATTATAGGCTTACCTATATTATAAATAACTAATTAAGTAACTAATATAATCCTAGTAATTATAAACTAATTTACTAAGTACTTTATTTTCCTCCTAGTATTAACTATAATTAACATAGCTAAACTAGCAAAGCTATTTTATTAAGAGATTAAATTATAATTTAAACCACTAGAAAGCATTATATTAGATAGAGAATCTATCTTTATAAGCTAGTTCTAGTTAGACCTATGCTACCTATCCTATATTAAATATAGGCTATTTATAGTATTTTAACCTTAAATAAATAGGTAAATAGAGTAAATAAACTAAGTACTTAAGCATTACCTTTAATGCTTTATTAGAGAGAATTAATAAATATAGCTAAAACTACTTCTAATAGCTTAATTTACTTATAATAATATAGTTAATAAAATAACTAGCTACTTCTTAAATTATATGCTTATAGGCTATTTACCTAAGTTTTACCTAGCTCTTAAGGGCAAGATTACTAAAGGGAGGTGCTAGAAGTATATATATATATTATAAAGCTATATAAAGTTAGAAAATAACTTAAGTAAAGCTAGGGAAAAGCTACTAAAATATAGGTAAAGTACTATAACTAGTATTACTAGCTATTAACCTTAAAAAGGGAAGACTAAGTACTTCTATTAGCTAAGAATATTAGACTTAAAGATATAAAATATAAGCTAATTACTAGGTTTATTAGGCTATTTTAAATACTTAATACTATAGGAAAATAGGCTTACTAGCTTATACTACCTAAAAAATATAGTTAATTATATAATATCTTCTATATTAGCTTACTAGAGCTATAGAAACACTAGGGAAATATAGAGAATAAGGATATACTAATACTAGACCTTAAAGATAAAGATAATAAGTATAAAGTTAAAGAAGTTAAGAATTATAAAAGGACTTATAAAGGTAATAAATACCTAGTAAAATAGAAGGGCTAGCCTAGCAAATATAACTAGTAAATCCTAGTAAAGAATATAAAAGGCGCTTAATATATAATTTATATATATTACTAGATAAAAGGGAAGAAAGTTAGTAGTAAGATATAATAGAATTATAGGCAAAAAGATATAAGTTTACTATAAAAAAAGGCTAGTATCTCTAGCTACTATTAAAACTCTAATTAAGGGTCTAGAATAAACTACTAAAAAATAAAGAAAAGCTACCTTAAAGAAAGGGTAAAATAACTAGAAAACTCTTAATAGTTATATCCCTATAGGTAAAAAGCATACTATTAATAAAGGTAAACTTAGTGCTATTCTTATTTACCTTAATTACTTTCTCTATAGTATAGTAAAACTAATATATTACTATAGCCTAGGCCATATAGCTTAGGTTAGAGGGCTAGAGCTAAAGGACTATCTTTACCTCCTAGGCACTTATAATATCCTCTAGGTCTCCTTATAGAAAAGTTAGTAAAAGACTAGTAAAAATATAATAAAGAGTTATATATAAACTATAGCTAGAGGGGCTAGAGTAGTAAAAACTATAGTAACTTAAAGTTACTAGTAAAAAACTATATACTACTAGTATATAATAAATATAGCCTATATAGAAATATAAGTAAAGAATAAGTAAATAGCTTAGAGATTAATAAACCTAATATGCCTTTATAGTACCTATTAATCTAAAGGCTATATAGTATACTATATTAGTATAGTTAAACCCTATAACTAAACTATAGATATACTTAGTAAGCTATTAGTAAGTTATCTCTAAAAATACTAGGACACTCTCTTCTTTCCCTATATTAAAGGTAGTATTTATAAGGGCTTAGACCTATTTAAAAATAACTATTAGGTTAGTAAAATCTCTAGCTAGAGTTACTATAGCCTATATAAAAACATTAGTAATAAAAGACTATAAAGCATAGGAATAATAAGTAACTTACTATCTTATATATATCTCTATACTTATTATATTATATATAATATTTAGAAAGCTTTATTTTAGCTATTATTATAACTAAAATATAAGGGAAACTATAGATAATTTATAGGAGTTTAATCTTAATTAGTAAGTTTTTCTTAAACTCTATATACCTAGTGTATAAGTAATATATATATAAATAAAGGTAAAAGTAAATTACCTCTATAGTAATAGTAAAGAGATAGTAAAAGGTAGGAGAAAGGCTAGTATAATTAAAGTTTAAAGATTAATTAAAAATAAACTAGCTTTATAAAGGAGAAAAGAAAGTAATATAATAGGGGATTCTAGGTAACTTTATACCTAAGCGCTATATATATTACTAGGAGATAATTACTAGTTATTATTATTATAATGTTTTAATTTAGTAATATTATTATAATTACTAGATAGTAAATAGCTATATTATAGTAAATAAATCTAAAGCTATTTAAGAGCCTAGCTAAAAGTAAGGGGGAAATTATAAGGCCTTACTCCTAATATAAGTACACCCTGTAATACACTATGCCCTAGGGCTAGGTTTACGTAACGCTAGTAAACTACTAGCTATAAGACAGAGGTCCGCACACACTACACACTTAGACCTAGCAAGCTTTAGTTAATATACGGAGTGCCCCTATACCTCTTGCCTAGCTATCCCCTTGTTCTCACATAAGTATCTTCTAGGATTAAAAAAAGCATGCTAGTAAAAGGAAATATCCTATAGTAAGAATTTACAATATTAATAAGCTTTATATATTATTAAGGCTATTAGATAATCTAAAATAGGCTTATACTATAATAAGCTAACCACTAAAGCTACCTATAAAAGGAGATATAGAGCTTTAGTATTAATAATGTAATTATCTAGGTATAAAGGCTTTTATAAAGCTTATAAACGTAACTTTAGGCGTTAAATTAATTAGACCTAAGCTTATGTAATATAAGATATATGCTATAGGCAAAGCTAAGTAATAGAGATTATAGGTTATACCTAAAGGACTTCCTTAAGGACTAGGTTATAGGTTATTAGTTAATTTAGATTACTATAACTCTCCTTATTAAAATAGTAATAGGTATTAGTGTGTATTTATATACCTTATAACCTTAATGCGTTTCTTTTATTTATTTAAGACTAAAGATAGTATTTATAATAGCTTTTATATAATAATAGGCTTCCTAAGCACTTAATTTAGTATTTAACTATAATTTTTACATAGTAATATTAAAAAAGCCCTCTTTATAAAGAATATAAAAGATAAGATAGCCTTTGCTAGTGTTATAGTCTATAATTTACAGAGAATTGTATTTAATTACAACTACAAGTGTAATTGTGTAGTTGTAGTTGTAATTATTACAATTAATTACAATTACAAAATAACAATTACAACTACAACTACAACTACACAATTACAAATGTAATTATTGTAGTAATAGTACTTATAGTAATAGAAATAGTAATAAATAAATAAATTTTAATCTAATTAATTAAGTAAAGGCTTATAAGTCTAAGTTACTATATAAATAGCTAAAAGAATAATTAAAGGTTAATTAAGTTCTTTTAAAAGATAAGAAAGGTAGTTTAAAAACTTATAATATAAGAGTAATAGTAATAAAATAATTAAAGAAATTATATAAAATAGATAAATAAAAAGGGGATTAACTTATATTATATTAAAAAGTATATCTAATTTATTATAAATTTTAAATTAATAACTTTAGCTAAAATATTCTTAATTTACTTTGCCTCACTTTTATTTTTATCCTTACTATATACTCTTAGTATTTATAAAAGAAAACTTACTTATTCTTAAACTTCTAACTACCCTACTATCCACTACCCCACTTTTATAACTTATTATATAATCTTAGAATTTATAGCGATTATTTAAAGAAACTTAGAGAATATATTAATTAAATTCTAATATCCAAGGTAAACTATATTAACTTTTTGTTTTCTTCTTTACTTAGTTACTTTAAGTATAAACTTTTAAAAGTTTAAAATTAAAATTAATAGTAAATAAATCTATACTATAATAAAAGTCTTATTATAACTTTAAACTATATATACTTTTACTATTAATCTATTAATCTATTAATTTTAATATTATATAATTTTTCTAATATTTTAAACTATTTTAACTTATTTAAAAAAATAAAAAATGAAAAATATAGGGTAAGAAACCGTAAAATTAAGGATATAAATTCTAAAAGAAATATATTAAGCTATTTTATAATACTAATATTAAGTAAAAAAATATATTATTCAGGATGTAATACAAAAACCTTACTACCCTATATAAAAATACTAAATTAAACTTAATAATAAAAAAAGTCTAAAACTTTTAAAATCTATAACTAATAATTAAAAATAGTAAGTAAATAAAGTCTTATACTAATATTACTAAGAAAAGTTTAAAGAAAAATTTGTATTACTTATATATAAGGTTTCTATTTTTAGTAACAATTACATGTAATTGTGTAGTTATAGTTGTAATTATTACAACTACAACTACAATTAATTACATATAAGTAACAATTACAATTAATTAATTACAGCCTAGTAACAATTACACTACAATTACAAGCTACCCCCAAAAACTACATTAATTACACTACATACAATTCTCTGATAATTTATTTAGCTCCCTTAATACCTAGTTAAAATAGTAAGGCAAAGAGATCTAGGGGGTAGTTAAGCAATAAGCTTATATATTAAGCCTTAAGGCTTAGTTTCTATTAGAACTTAATAATAAGGTGTTTAACACTATAGTTTATCTTCTAAATTAAATAGCTTTTAAGTATTATAGGAATTAGATTATACTATATAAACTTTAGTAAAATTAGGCTAGGAAAACCATTCCTACTTACTTATAAATAGTAGAGATCTAAAAACCATTAATTACTTATCTTTATGCTTATAGATATAAAATGTTTCTAATAATAATAAAGGCTCTTAAGCATATTAAATTATATAACGCAATCCCTTAATTAGAGTAAAAAGCTTATATTAGTTATAGAGGCAAATCTTAGTATATTATCTAGGTGCTTACATTATGTAATTATAAGGTTATTATATTAGCATGTGTTTAATTTAATAAGAACTCCTTCTTTAAACTAGAAGAAAAGCTAGAATTAGCTTAAAAGAAAAAGATATTAATAATTACGCTACTTAAAAAGCTTAAGGCTAAAGATATTAAAGAAAAAGTTAGCTAAGACCTTATTAGAATAGAACTTAAAGAGAATAATTAAGCCTCTTTACTATTAACTATAGAATAGGAAAATAAGTAGTTTAAAGTAAAAATACTACCTTATATATTAGGGTAAGAAGGTAACTATATTAGTATACTTTTAACCCCTTTTAACTTTTCTTATAAGGCACTAGTTACTATAGAGAATATAGAGATTTAGGCACCAGGTAATAATGCGCTATTTTATAAAATTAATACATTTATATGTAAGGCAATATCTAAACACATGGATACTACTATAGAGACTAGTAAAATTACTACTAAAGGTAGTAAGGTAGTAGAGAATTATTATCCCTATAATAATAGTATTAATCTAGATAATATTATAACTAGAAAACGCTAAAGAAAGAAATTAAGAAAAGCTAGGTAAGTATAGTTTTCTTTTGCTTTCTTAATAGTATTCTAAGGCACTTAATATAGTTTATATATTAAAGATATGCCCCTAGAACCTACCTATTATTATTAAGCTATAGCCTTAGCCTATAATAACTACTAGAAGAAAGTAATTATAAAGAAGCTTTTAAAGCTTTTATCCTTAAACTACTAGGAGAATATACTAGATAAATTATTTAATTTAGAATGCTATAAGGAGATTATTAACCTTAGCTAGGTTTTTAAATATAAAACTAATAAAAAAGGTATAGTTATAGAGTTTAAAGCTAGAATAGTTATATAAGGTAATTAATAACTAAAAGATAACCTTAATAACTACATAGCTACGCTTGCTTTATAATATCTTTATATGCTACTTATAGTTTACTACGCTAATAATCTTAATACTTATTAATATAATATTTAGAATGCCTTTCTATATGTAAAACTTAAAGAACCTATCTTTTATAAACCTCTAGAAGGTATAAATATAAGAGGTTATCTCTAGAAGATAATATAATTATTATATAGGCTATAAGAAGCTCCTTAATAATAGTTCTTATATCTAATGTAATTCCTATTAAAGATAGGATTTATCTAAGGAAAGGAAGACCTATATATCTTTATAAAGAATAAATTTATTTTATTCTTCTTTATAGATAAGATTATAGTAATGTATCCTAATAGACTTAAAGTAGAATTTAAAGAACTATATAAGCAGTTAATAAATAGTTTAGATATTAAAGACTAAGGAGACTTAAAGTGGTTCCTAGGTATTAAGATCATTAGGAATTACAATACTAAAGAGATATAGTTATTATAGGAATTATATATTTAAAAGATTATATAGAAGTTTATTCCTAATATTATTAATAATGATTTAAAGAGCTTAATTATAGCTTCTCTCCTAATAGCTATAATCCTTATAAACATAAGTAAAGCTACTAATAAAGAGATTAATTACTATAGAGTAGTTATTAGCTCTTTAGTCTATCTTTATATTATTAGAAGACTAGATATAGCCTTTATAGCTTTAAAGCTTACCTTCTTTATAATAAACCCTTTAGTAAAGCATATTAAGCTTATAAAAGGAGTAATTTTATATGCCTAGAATATAAAGAAGCTATATATCTAATACTTAGGAGTAAATAGCTTTAATACATTATTTTCTAGCACTAATGCTTCCCTTAGTAATAATCCTAATACTTAAAAGTTAATATAAGGTTATGTCTTTATTATATATAGTGCTATAATTAATTAGAAGTCTAGTAAGTAATATTATATAATAACCTTAAGTATAGAAGTAAAGCTCTTTACCTTAAATTATAGTATAAAAAAGCGTATATCTCTTAGAAGGCTACTTTATAATATTAAGGTCTATATACTACTACTATTAATTATCTAGTGTAATAATAAGTAAATAATTTATATTATAGAGTATAAGAAAGGAAAGCTTTAAACTAGCCTTAAGCACCTTAATCTAAATTAAATATAAATTTAAGAGTAATATGCCCTAGGTAATATTAAGGTAAATTAGTTAAAGACCTCTAAGATACTTATAAATAGCTTTATAAAGCCTTTATAAAGCCTTTATAAAGCCTTTATAAAGCCTTTATTAAGCTAAATGTATAGGGATTTCTATTACTAGATTAGCTTATAGGAGATTCCTATATAATTATAATACTAGGAATTTATTATAATCTCTTCCTATGCTTATTAACTCTAGCTTTAATAGATATCTTAGCTAGGGGGTGTATTAGGGAGAGCTCCTTAAAGCATTAGATATATAAATATAGCCTACGCATTAACTAGGATTAAACCCTCTATAAGATAATAGTGGAGATAATATATTAGAAGTACCTCCGTAGACTAGTTATTACTATAGCGCACTATGTACCTTTTAGGTATAAAAGTCAGGTGCTGTCTGCACCTCTAATTGATTAAATCAAACGTTTTCTATTATTTACACTAACCCCTACCTTGATAATACTATAGAGAATCTTATAGCTCTCTTACTACTTTATTATAGTATATCCCCTATAGGTAAATTTAAGTATTATCTTTTTTATCTATAGTCTTATCTATAGTTATTACTTTAGTTACTATTTTAACCTATTTTTATTATAACTTTTACTTTCTTTCCTTAACTAGCTCCATAGGTCTATATTACTAGGAACTCCTAGCTAAGTATTTACTTCTTTATAGTATTATTTAGACTATTAATAAATATATAAATATAAAGTCTTATAGGGATTACTTTAGGGAGTTTAGCCTTAGCTTTTATCTATATTTTTATAAATCCCTAGAATAACTAATAGTTTTCTTATCTAAGGGTTAGTAGTATCCTTATAGCTTCTAAGCACTATATATTCTTATTTATTATTCTAGTTTTTAGCTAATCTATAAACCTAGCCTAGGTATAGTCCTAGTAATCTATATAACTATCTATAGCTATATAATATATCTATTATTACTTTATATCCTTTACTAGGTAGCTACTAGTATAGGCTACCTTAGTAGTATTATTAATAAATATCTTATAGTCTAGGGTAAAAGCTATATTAAGGTTTACTAAGAAATACTAAAGACTTTTATATAAATCTCCTTTATATACTTAAGTCTTTAGTTATATTTTTATAAAACTATAGTAATATATAGTTATAGTAAGTTTAAAGCTTCTTAGTAAGTCTAATAGTAGTATAATTATAAGTCCTTTAGTAAAGTTAGTAAGTTCAGTACTAGTACTTACTAATAAGGTGCCTAACTTAATTATATATTACTATTCCTATAGTTATAGAATTTTCTATCTTTTCTAAGCTCTTTATAGTTTAGTCTTAGCTTATTTAAGGATTTAGTTTAGCTTTTTATTATTATACTTAATTTCCCTATAACTATTATATTAGTCTATAGTAAGCTCCTTATTATTATTTTAGTCTTTAGGAGTATTATTTTTATTATTCCTATCTAGGCTATTAGACCCTAGGATTACACTATCCTAGTGTCTTATATTATTACCTAGGTATAGTATACTAGCTAGGGGTAGGTATATAAAGGGTTTAAACTCTAACCTCTCCCCTAAATAGGAGAGGTCCTTATTATATACCTTCTCTTTATACTTATATAACTATCTAGCTACTAGGTCTTAGCATATAAGTTATCTAGGGATTTGCCTTGCTTAGAGAGGCAGCCCTCTCACGATGTCCCTTATGCCTTTGTGCTCCTAACACTATCTTCCTTTAGTATAATTCTCTAGCTAAACTAAAGGAATATCTCTTCTTTATAATCCTAGCTATCTATGGTTTTATAACCACTAATTAGTATTAGTATTACTAAGGTAAAATATAAAGCACTAGTATAATAAGGGGTCCATTAAGGTATATAATAGTTAATTATTATTACTAGCTAAGGGGCTACGTGGCTAAAGGTATTAAGAAGGATTACAGGTTATATAACTTACTTACATATGCGGCTAATTATAGCGCAGCCTCGCGTGCGAATGCTTCACTTTCCTTGTGGTTAACTAACGTTAACCTAGTTGTCGTAACAAAATAATTAGTTAATTTAAAGATAGTACTAATTTAGAAGAAAAGGGTATAATTATTATAAACACTAAGTAATTACTACTATATTAGACTATATAGCTAAGGTTAGATTTAATAGTATAGATTAAGTTACCTAACCCTATAAGAGGGTGTAAACGTTTGCTTAAATAGCTAAGTACCTATACTATAGGGAGTGTAATCTAGCTATATAAAAACATACTATGCATCTACTGAAGTGCTGGAAAGTGACTAGGTCGGTGGGTCCTAGCGTCCAAGTTATCTGCTTGCGGTTAAACGCATGCGACGAGGTGCAACACAAACCGATGTTAACCCGGTTGTCGCAACAAATGCTTTCCCTGTGCTTATTATACGGAGTAATGCCAATGCATTCGGGCAGCCATAAGATTTTGTACAGTGGCTGGCTGGTTCTCTGATTCTCATTCACAAAACAACTTTGACTGGTGGCATTTTATTTCCATGACAATCACCGACCAAGGGGACATACTCTGCACGGCATGTCACAAATTTAAACTTCTCATCAGAAAAAATGGCTTGAAATACAGCGCATGCTCTTATGACAAGCACATGGTTTAAGTTCCAAACCTCTGTTAATCCAACACATGTTTCTTATCCGCCCATGACGGCTCAACTCCTCGACAAACCGACTCATAGTCTTCAAGGGTAGAGCCTCGGTCTTTGACGTCCGTTGTCGTCCAAAACATGGCCCAGTTCGACCCGGTCAACTGGCGGGTCCCTGTTGACCTCTCAAAATACCATTTGTTGACTGGATTGTCCTTGCGACTTCTCCAGCAAACGCCACCAGGGAAGCAGTCTTGTACCATCGCATTGAAAACAATGTCAGCCACGCTACTGCCGCCTTGTTGACTTTTCAGCACTGCAAACTTGTCTAGATAGGGAACGTATCGATTGGTATCATGCGCGGTTTCCTTGCTAACGCCTGTTGGCAATTCCCACGTCAAGATTGCGGCGCCCTCATATTCTCCAGCAACGATAATTCCCGCTAGATTATCGTCGACGCGTTTCAAGTAATCTTGGACATCTAGCTTACGGCTGAAAGAGTCCTCGATGAGATAGACAAGCCGAGGAAGATCAATGCAGTTGTCGGTTAGGCGAAGACGCGGCGAACCGGGTTTGGCTGGACGCCATTGCTGTAATCTTGGGTCAGGATGAATGACAACTGGCATTCCTCTTTTCACCAGCGTTGCTGAACCGAATGCTGTATTTTGAAGACAACCACGCTTCTCATCGTGAATTCTCTGAAGGGGTAGTGAGGGGGAGAATGCGGGGCGGTTTGTGAGAAGGTTATGTAGAAGCGGGTTTTTCTGTTTTCGAGTGGTGACCATGTCATCAAAACCCAAAAGGGGGTGTCGGGTAGTGCGATCACTCAAATTTTGCAGTGTATTCGAGCCGTTGTTAGCCGCAGCCCGTGGCGTTGTAATCAGAGCTGACGATGAGGGAGGTAGGAAGGTGAGAGCAGCCTTGGCCAATCTAAGATTTGCTGCATGATGGTTATCTTGGGGAGGTACTTTGTCATTGCTGTCACAGAATGACGTCTTCTCGGCTGTCAAGAATTTTAAAAGCACGTCATATTCTTGTTCAAGGTTGATAAGTCGGTGAGAAACATCAGGTCGACGAGCCATGGGAGTGCCTCCGACAGGGTCAAGAATGATAATTCGCTCAACGGAAGCAATTTTTTCCACTCGTGACTCCTGAACTGGCAGCATTTGAGATTCGCTCCGTTTGAAATCCATCTGTAATCCTGCCAAGTATCTTGTCAGAGCAAGCATAGTCTCGTTCGCTTCAGCCGGCGTTGGGGCTGAAATATCGTCTTGCCGAGCTATGGAAGGAATTACAACAATCATGCCGTGTTGCAATGCCTTGTTCAGAACACCTTCATCCTGGACAAACATGGACTTTGAGGGTGTGGGTTCTGCTGACCCAATAAGGCTGTGATTTCGTTCAAGAAATACGTGTTCTGCTAATTTTGCACCGGGACCACCAAATGAGTCAATGGCCTCACAAAGTCTTGAGGCTTCATCCTCGAATACTTGGCGGTCGGCGCCGGCACCGCAGTCGACGATAATAAGCGAAACAAGTCCCAAAACACGAAGCTGTGACATTGTTTTGGCAATGCCGCAGAGCGTGTTAGATGATAACTCCTGCGGTAAACGTAGTTTTACGACTGCTACATCAACAGCCCCCTTAGCCTCGTCTTTGACTGCCCTTCCATCGGCTTCGTAGAACTTCCGTTTCTCTGATGTGTATTTATGAAGATAGCCCTTTGCATCCCGCCTGGTGGCTGCCGCCTCAAGAACAGAAACAATTACATCCTGGAGGACAAATATGTTAGGAACGCTTCACCGTACCTTTAATGAGTTGGTCATTGAAGACTCACCCTATCTAGAGCCTTATTCATTGCTCGAGTGGCAGAAGGGTAGACATCCACCGAGCTACTTTGTCTCGCTCAACCATTGACTTCGCGTTTGAAGAGTTCGGAGAAAAGTTCATCAGGCTGGAAAGGTCATGTTTACTGTTGTGCAATGAGGGAAATGTTGACCAGTTGAGTTTCGTGGTCACTGACGTTTTGTGGCCGCAGTTGGACGCTTGCCGACCAAGACAGCTCCAAGTCATGATGTAGACTAGAAGGGTCTTGACATTTCGAGCGTTCCAGGGAGATGTGAAAGCTTCTTGTTGACAATGACACAGAAGACGAATTCGGAGAATCTCAAATTGCCAGGGCAAGCAGGAACACCAACACGTTCGAACCCCGAAGATGGAGATCCCTCAGATATTGTCGCTTTTCGTCAGTCAAGTAAGCTGATAATAAATGGCAATGACTTAGGGTCAATTTGGATGTTCAAAATGGATGAAGTCAAGCCAGACATGCTGGCCATGAAACTAGATGTAAGTCATTCAATTCGCAGTGGTTTTTTTTTTGAGGGGATGCCGGGTCAGACGCGGCACCTGATTGCCAGGCCGGTCAGGGGGTGGGGGGACCAGTGGCAACCACTAAGTATTAGCGTGGGGGCTGGCCAGCCGGACTGGGAGGTATTACAGTGGGGAGAGTTCACATAATTTGACCATGCCCCATGGTTAAGAGACTAAAGACCTAACCATCCTAGTAATACACACGCTAACCTGACTATAAATAAGACGTGACCTAACCTAACCAAAAAGTATTAAGTAAAGAATGTTAACATATGATATATTGTTAACTGCCTTGTAAATTAAGTAAATTACCAATAATATTGATCGGTGACACGATTATTACATCTTAAGGAAACGCAGTGTGATAGTCCAGCCCAAAGGGCTATCGTGGATGTTAGCGTGCATAATATGAATCATTGATTTTATACTTATTTTGTGCTTATTAGTTATGGCTAATGCATCTAATTTTGGAAGGACATAAGGATTACTTGCAATACCTAGCTAGTGTAGTAATTAATATAAAAATAATAAGGAATATAGTACTATATATAACCTAATATAGAAATAAGCTTTAAAGTTGTAAACATAGGGGGCCACGAGGTTAGAGCAATAGCGGTAAACTTTGTGACTGCGTTAGCGTAAGCTTTGCAAATGCAGAAGATATAGTCATAGTTTGCGACCGTAGTCAAACTCAAATGATATGAATTATAACCTAATCCTATTGCGATATAGCACAAAAGAATATGCAACTAATAAGTCATTATTTACTTGCGTAATTAACACCTATATTACTAGATCTAGGCAAAGCCTAGATTATTACACGTAGTTATAAGACTCACGCCTTCTGAGTCTACCGCGCTGCTACACACTAGGCCCTAAGAGATATGTGCACGTGACACTCTTGCTTTGGAGGGCTAATAAGTATTCATATTATTTATTATTGCAAGGTAATGTGGCCGCCTTGGTGATAACTAATAAGCACCCACCTTGAGTGGTGGGGCGTGGCACGAGTAGACAACCCAAGACCGCGGGGGATCATGACTAAGCACGCCACGCTTGGAGCCAGATCGCTAAAGAATCTACGAATAGGCAAGCCGCCAATTTCCCATCATCCACGTTGCGAAGTTTTGGAAGACTGAAAAATGGCACAAGGGTGAATATTCTCTCGCAGCTGTTCATACTCCAATTTCCGGCTTTGTTCTAATCCGTCTTGAACCCCTTCTAGTTATGCTGTCTTCATTGGCCTCGCCATCATCGTCGCTCTTTGTGTTGCGTCATGGTTTCTTGCCCCCAAGGGAGAAAACCGGGTGTATGTTCATAAAATCCTGTTCTCTCTGTCGAGGAATCTGCATCGCTCCGCTGAGAAGTTATTATGGCCGATTAACTGACTTGAATTTCCTTGGCAGCCTTTGGCGATCCTCTTTGATTCTCTCCATCGTGAGTTGTTATCTCATGTGGGCCATTACGTTCCTCGCACAACTGCATCCCCTGATCGAGCCGAAGAGAAATGATTTGAGGGAGAAATTTCTGGGTCATTAGAGTCTGGAGAGAGATGGTCAAACTGGACAGGACCATGCTTCACACGATAGATAAGGTTTCTTTGTACGAACACAAGGCGTTTTTAGCTGGAGTTTTGTAGGTTACACATTCATTGTAACTGGGAGGCGAATACGTTTTTGTTTTGTTTTGTTTCTCGCATGTACATCAACTTGGGCATTCTTTACGACATACGGCGGACTCGGACCCTTTTATATAATCTTCAATCCGCTACACCTTGGGTTGGCACATCTGAGATGCCCTAGCACGTTTCCAATAAACTCTTCGCCTACACGCTTTAACAGGCATGCCTAGGATGACTTTTTTGGTACAATATATATAGCGCCTTTTTCTATCTACAGTCTAGCCTCGACGGTGCTTGAATATAACAAGCCCTCGTCGTTGAATCGTAAGAGTTCTAGCCGACGGCTAATCGACTAGCCCAGTCTCTTGCTAACACAACTAATGCCCACAGGGCCTTCCCATCTGCAGTGACGCTGCCCTCGCCGCTTGAATCTACATCGCCCAATCCTGCAGTAATCAGGACCATTCGTCCCATAGCCCACCTAGACGCCGCGCCAGCTATTGCGAGAATGCATGCTGTGTAGTACTTACAATCCAGTAAAATGCGAAGAGCTTCAACATTATTCGCAACGACAGCCCAACCTAATGACCTGGCTGCAGCAGGGACATCATAGTCCCATATGACCATGAGAATAGGAAACAGCTTCGTCGAAGATGACACAAGTAACGCTGTTGATACTGAGTTCGGCCTCGCGTGTTGAGGCATGATGCCCAATGCATTCAAGGGGGAGAAAGGTGAGCAGGTGAGGTATCTGATGCTCACGTGAAACGCTAGAGTTGACAGGGCACATAGCATCAAGAAAAGAAGTATTGTATCACAATTGGGCGCTGTGCCAAGTTACCCAAGTTGCTTCCTCCCGGTACCATGGCAGGCTGTGACAGCTCCTCAATGCGAGCCCATGTCAGGTAAACGTCGAATAGTAACAAGAGAACGCCGAGACGAATGATGGACGGCTATTCAGAACCGAGAGTCAGTTGTTGGTAGTACCACTCCACCTCAAGCAGAGGGGAAAGGGGGGAACAGATAATGCTATCAAGCCGTCATAATTGAAATGCTGGACCCGACGTGTATTTGTAGTATCACGGCACGTACATCGAATCGGTCACCGTCTCGCATCAGCGTATTATGAAGAAGATGTCTGTAGACCTATGGAGGGCAATGCATTCACAGTACAGTCAGCCATCGCGAACTTCAGCCAGCACAGCCTTAGGCAAGGAATTCCGGAGGTATGACTAGGCATATTTTGGGCCCAAATACCTGTGGCTTGATCAAGACGAGATCTATGAAGAGCACAACAAAGTCATACTCGACGTATTTGTCGCAGAAGCGGCCGCAATTGCGACACACAGTCAATCGAATGTTGTGCCCGCTGGACTTGTCACCGGCACCGGAGTATTGGGTCCATAATGTTTTCACGGGATATCGACATTCGATACAGATTGGCATCTAGTCCGCACGACCGTACCAAGACGGCTGTTGTTGAAGATTTCGTGCCGTATATGCGGAATGTTGCTGGCGCAGTGGAAGAAAGATTGACGATGACATGAGCACAAGTGCAACCAGCGTGATTGGCGGCGGTCTGAAGTGTTACCAAAAAGATGGGTGGTTAATGATTGTTGTATTCACAAGTAATCTAGCTACAAGGTTCTCTATAATAATGCTACCTCTAATTACCTAAGCTATTCTCTACCTTAATAGACTAGCCTATTTTAAGATAGTATTAATTATAATACTATAAATTATTCTCTCTATTAATTATTATTCTCTAGCCTATATATAATTCTATAATTCTTATTCCTAATTAGCTATACTTAAGTGTTGCTTCTTAAATTTCTCCTATACTCGATTCCTAACTTTAAAGTTATATAGCTATTTTAATAAACCTGTTGGTTTCACTAAAGGTGATTGCACTAGTGCAACAAGGTTGAATTTAACGATGTGATAATAGATTGATTAATAGATATATATAACTAGAAGAGAAGAGAGAGAAGGAGAGGAATCTAGCTAGAAAGAAAAGTAGGAAAAGTAAGCCTATAGTGGCAAGGCAGTGCGGACGGTGTAGGGTTACGTGTAATATAACTAATCGCATTATATATATCTATTTAGTAGCCTTACTCTTATCCTAGCCTTTAGCTATAATTAAACTAAATAAGACCTAAAGAAAGCTATACTAGTAATCTCTCTTTTTCCTTTATAGCTAAAAAGCTTAAAAATATAATAAAAATTAAATTAAAGGAAAGTATTTATAAGTAAATCCCTTAATAGGAATTTACTACTTTAATTAGTTTACCTAGCCTTAGTCTCTCTAATTAATCTAGTTAATCCTTCTCCTTCTTTAATCTTAATAGTCTCTTAACCTATCCTTTTATATAAATTATTAATTTATTTAAATTAATTAAGGTTATAAGAGATAAATTTAGTAATACCTTTATTATTAAATTAGCTAGATTATTACTACTATTTATTTACCTAACCTTATAAATCTCTTTTCTCTTATATAATTCTTAAAGGGCTATAATATTAATTATTAGCTACTTCTCTTTTATTATACCTAGCTTTATAAGGTATTTATATAATAAGAAGAAGTTAGTATAAAGAATTATTTAAATTTATAGTATCTTTAATTAGTCTATAATTTAATTAAGGATTAAAACAAGGTGCATAGGCTTTACACTATAACTAGACTAGGAGTAGGTTAGAGTTAGTATAAAAGTAAATAGGAGGTAAAGGGTAGTAATTAGTGTAAACTTACTTTACCTATAAAGGGTAGTAAGGAGAGGTAATATAAAGCTACCTTTATCCTAAAGGTATACTAGGGAGGTAGAAAACTAACCTTATTATATTAATAAGGGGATAAGGCTAGTGTAAGCTAGTAATAAACACATATAATAGGTTATAAGTTAAATAGCATAGGCTTATAGTAAGGTTAGCGCTAAACTAGAGATTAAAGTAATAGGGGTTTTCCTCCTATTTTAAGGGTTTTCCCTATTAATAAACTAGTTAGAGTACTAGAACTAGCCTTATATAGAGCTACCTAGTGTATTCAATATATATATATAATTTAATTAAGGGTTATAGATATTATATATAATATCTATGCCTTAAACTATAATATATAGCTTAGATATAAGCGTGCTATGTATTATATATTTGCTTTTTATTAAGCTATATATAATAATATTCCCTCTTATAATACAGGTATTATCTCCTTATATTATTTTATTTCTAATTATAATTACATATCTAATTTATAAGCTAAGATCTTTATTATTAGCTAATAATCTATCTATAAATATAAAGAGCTTTACCTCTTTAAGGGTTAAAGGAATATACTATAGTCCTTACTATTAATTCTTAATTTATTACTTAAGGTATTTATTAAGTTATAAGATATTATTAGCTAAGGGCTCTTAGTATTATATAGTAATTAATAAGTTATAGGAAGCCTCTAGTTAGCATATAGTAGTAATATAACTTCCTTAGGCTCTTTACTCTATATAATCCTATTTTACTATTAATAATTAGGGATTAACTTCCTTAATCTTTTAAACTTAACCCTTTTAGGTTAGGATTAGTAAGTTATTAATATTCTAGGTTAGGATATAGCTATTGAAAATAAGGGGATTCCTAGTTATTAACTATTACTTCTCTTTAGCTATAAAGTTTACTTTCTAGAGCTTTTTTCTTCTTTTTAGGAGAAATTATTATTACTAAGGCTTAAGGTATTATTAGT
Organism: Epichloe scottii; assembly: GCA_021950295.1. Classification (NCBI taxonomy): domain Eukaryota; kingdom Fungi; phylum Ascomycota; class Sordariomycetes; order Hypocreales; family Clavicipitaceae; genus Epichloe; species Epichloe scottii. Next base: position 4,203,840 of record CP083245.1, read on the forward strand.
CTATATTCCTATAATACTAAAGAGGTTCTTATTATTTAGAGCTATAATTAATAAGTAAGGGTTATATATTAATATTACTATATTAAGGTTATCTCTATAATAATAGAAGCAGAGTATTGCACTACATTGTGTAGTGTAGTGTAGTTTTTGTAGTGTAGTGTAGTAACTACACTACAAACTACACTAACTATAAACACTACATTTGTAGTGTTAGATAAAAAATTTTATAATAGCTTATAATAGCTTATAATAGCTTATATTACTTAATAATATTATTAGTGTTAAAGTTTAATTAAAATAAGGAGAAAATAAATATACTAAATATAAATATAAGTAAGTATAAGTAAAGTAATATAGAAAAACCTTAACCTTTTAGTTATTTAGTATATAAAGCTTTTTAAATATATTAATAAAATAAAATTTGTTTTACTTTTATATTTTTTAAAATAATAGTGTTAGTTACACTAAGGTCCTGCGCAGGTAACGATATGATAATTCCGTAGTATTGAAGTTAATGATTAATAATCTAGGAAAGAGAGAAGAGAGGGAAATCTAGCTAGGAGAGAAAGTGGGTAAAACGCGGAAGTGGGGTAGAAAAGGGGTGGCAAATAATGTAGCTAATCGCATCGCGTGCATCCATTTAGTAGCCCCACTCTTATCCTAGCCTTTAGCCACGATTAAACTAAATAAGACCTAAAGGAAGTAATACTAGTAATCTCTCTTTTTCCTTCGTGGCTAAAAAGCTTAAAAACATAATAAAATTCGGATTAAAGGAAAGTGTTTATAAGTAAATCCCTTTATAGGAATCTAGAGCCCTAATTAGCTTAGTTAGCATTAGTTAATTTAATTAATCTAGTTAATCCTTCTCCTCCTCTAATCTCGCGGGTCTCTTAACCTATCCCTTAACACAAATCGTTAATTCGTTTAAATTAATTAAGGTCGCAAGAGATGAATTTGGTTTGAATTGATTAAGGTCATAAGAGATGAATTCGGTAATGCCTTTGTCATCGCATTGGCTAGGTTATCGCCTTGTTTGAGTTAATGAATGTCTCAAGGGTCTTGTGCCTCCTTATTGCTAATAATCTAAATTAACCGTAAATAGCAGGAATAATCCCTTTATTCTAAAGCGTTAATAGATATCACCTATTATTTACTTATACGTAAGGCTCTTGTTTACTAGAGGATTAAGGTATTATTTAGCATTGCTTATAGGCATAATTAGATCTTTAAGGGCATTGCCTATAAGCCTAATTGGATCTTTAAGTTCCTAATAATCTTTAAGTTCTTAATGATCTTTAGGTTATTACCCTTAGTAATCTTTGGGTTCTTAATAATTATTAGCAATCTCTTTAGTGACTTATGGGACAATCCCTTTAATAGCTTATTAGGGTAAAGAGCCTTTAAGGGGTTCTTATAGGGGATAAGGAAGTGAATCTCTAGGGTTAGGAATTAGGGAGGTTAAGGGGTTAAGAAGGTCTTAATCTCTCTTCTAACCATAGCAATCTTATCTCTTCTTAAAGCACTTATTCTAATATAGTTATAATTAGAAGGCCTAGACCTTAGGGAACATAGACGCCACTCTCTTATAAAGAGTTTTATAGTTCCTATATAATCTTACTATAAGCTCTTCTAAATATTCCTTTTAACTAACCTTTAAAGTCCTGTTTAAAGGTCTCCTAGAGGTCCTTATCTTTCTAGCCTTAATACTTACTAGTATAAATAAACCTTATAATATAATTATTTAGTTTGTATTATATAGCTATCTTAGGGTTTAGCTATATAAGCTCTCTCTAGTCTCTTATAAGCACCTTTAAGTAAGGTTATAATTATCTAGGTAATTTATTTTCTAAAGGTCTCTTAGGTTCTAATATTATGCCTATTACGTGTTTTTAGGGAAAGGGAGTAAGGGAGTAAGGGAATAAGGGAATAAGGGAACTTAGGTAAAAAGGGTAGTGTATGTGTTTAGCTAGCTTAGCTAAGGTTATATTAACGTTAGGTTTCAGTAAAATGCCTTATGGCAATAGACTTAGTTATTTAGTTAGTTTTCTTGTAATAGACAATAGGAATAATCCTATAATAATAATATCCTATAGGCCTAAGGGTTAATAAATTAATCCCTTAGAAGCCTAATAAGTCTATAGATCTAGTCTCTTCCTTTAGTATAATCTATAGTTATGCCTCTCTACCTAAATAGTTTAGGGACTTAAGAGGTAAGTAGCTATAGTGTCTATAAAATTATCTCTTCTTATAATACCTAACTTATCTATAGTTATAAAGTTAACCACTAATTAGTGTTAGTTACACTAAGGTCTTACGTAGGTAATAATATAATAATTCCGTAGTATTAAAGTTAATAATTAATAATCTAGGAAAGAGAGAAGAGAGGGAAATCTAGCTAGGAGAGAAAGTGGGTAAAACGCGAAAGTGAGGCAGAAAAGGGGTGGCGAATAATGCAGCTAATTGCATCCCGTGCATCCATTTAGTGGCCCCACTCTTGTCCTGGCCTTTAGCCAAGATTAAACCGAACAAGACCCGAAGGAAGCAACAAATAGTATTAGGAAATTAGTAATAGGAAATTTATAATAGGAAATTAGTAATATAAGCTTAATAAATACCTATTTAGTTAGAATCTTTAAGATTATTACTATAACTAGATTAAATAATAATAGTAGTAATCTTATATTTAAAAGTGGGCCCTAATATATTATATATTTATAACTTAGGATTTATTTAGTAAGGGGTTTTATAATAAATAACTATAATAGTAGTAATCTTATATTTAAAAGTAAGCCCTAATATATTATGAATGTTTAACTTATAATTTATATAATTAGGGGTTTTTAAATAAAGAACTATAATATGAGTAATCTTATATTTAAAAGTCAGCCCTAATATGTTATAAACATTTAACTTTTAAATTATATGGATTTACTAGTAATTTAGTTAAAAAAGGGAATCCCTTATTTTATAATTATATATTATTAAAGGTTTTAAACTCTTTACTCTTATTAATTTTAATTATACTATTTATATAATTAGAATTTGAATATTTTATTAATTTTACTTACTTAACTATAGTAAGTCCTAGTAATTCTAAAGTAGTAGTAATAGTAACTCTAGTAAAAATTCTTTAGAATTACTAGAACCTTACTATATATTTAGAAAGTATACTTATTTCTATAATAAATTATAAAGATAGGGTTTTTATTTAGCTATATAAAGCTTTAATTTAAATCTTTAAAATAGTTAAATTATCTTTTATAGCTTAATTAAGCTATATATCCTAATTTAGAAAGTATATAAGTTATATATATATATATCTTAAAAATATTAGAATATTATTATATTTCTTTATATATTAAAGTATAAAGATATAAGGATTTAGTATATATAATTTCCTAAAGGTTTAGAATTATTAAGCTAAAAGTGTTATTATATTAATATTAATATTAAATAAATATTTAAAGCTATAAAAAAGTGGTTACTATATTACTAATAATATTTAGAAAGTAACTATTAAACTTATTAAACTTATTAAACTTTAATTATTTTTTTAGTTTTATTAATAGTTTATTTTCTTTTATTACTATAGTTTAGGGTATTTTTTAATTAAAAGTAATAGTAATATTTTATATTAATTATAACAAAAATAATAAGAAGGGTTTTCTTAAAGTTATATTAGTAAAAAAAGATATTAAGAGTAATAATATTATTTAGAAATCCTAATAATATATTTAATACCTAGTTATAGTAAAATCCTAATTTTAGTATAATTTTAGAAATTATATATATATATATATATTAAATACGCTAGCTAGCTCTATATAAGGCTAGTTCTAGTACTCCTACTAGTTTGTTAATAGGGAAAACCCTTAAAATAAGAAGAAAAACCCTATTACTTTAATCCTTAGCTTAGCACTAACCCTACCGCAGGCCTATGCCATTTAACTTATAGCCTATTGTGTGTGTTTATTACTAGCTTACGCTAGCCTTATCCCCTTAAAAACATAAAAGGGTTAGTTTACTACTCCCCCTAGTGTGTCTTTAGGCTATAGGCTACCTTACCTTACCCCTCCTTACTTCCCCTTATAAGTAAAGTAAGTTAGCGCTAATTATTACTCTTTATCTATTATTTACTTTCTTACTAACTTTTCTATTACCTTACTTTTTAGCTAACTCTAACCTATCCCTAGGCTAGCTATAGCGTAAAGCCTATATACCTTATTCTAGCCCCTTATTATAGGAGGAGAGTAATTATAGTCCTAGCTTAGGGTAGCCCTACGCCTAGATTATAATTAAGATATTTATTTATTTAATCTCTCTATACTTTATTTTTTAAGCTTTAGCTATAATTTACTCTCTCCCCTCCCTATAAGTTTAAGAGAGAGCCTCTCCCCTAGGTAATTTTAGCCTCTTTTCCTTCCTTTTATATTAACCTTCTTATAAGTTCCTCTCTATAGCCCTAAGAGGCTACTCTAGCCTAGGCCTAGGTTAATATCTAATGCCTTCTTATAGTCCTAGAAGCTACTCTTATTATAGTGCCTATTAATATAAGTTATTTACTATTTAGTGCGTTTCTAGCTTTAATCCATCTAGGAACCTTCCCTTTCTAAGCAGTACCCTAAGAAGCTCTTAACTCCTAAATAGTTAGAGAAAGCTCTAGATAAGAAGCTAAAGTTAAGTCTACCTCTATTCTAGGTTAGTTCTAGGTCTAACTTATTTTAGCTAGGCAAGCCTTAATTATTCTAATATATCTTATACTACTCCTAATCTATAGAAACCCCTAGGCACTAATACTATAATATTAATAGTAAGAGTAGTATAGGCTTAGTAAAGCCTTAGTAGCGCTACTAATAGTTAGTAAATAGGAGTTTTAATAAATACCTATTTTAACTATTAGGTCTAGAATTATTACTATATAAAGGTAGCCCCCTTCTAGTCTAGGCCTAACCTACTACTAACCTATCTCTAGGTTAATACTATAGGGCATTATTTAGAATATTAGTGGTTAACTAAGATCTAGGCTATAATTATAGCTAGTAAGGAGGTAAGTAAGGCTATAGTAGGTTAATTCTAAGTCTATCCTAGCTCTAATAGTTTCTAGGTTCCTAAGGATTATAACTTTTAAGTAAAGAAGCTCTATACTAAGAACTAGACTAGGAAGAGAAGCGCTTTAGCTATAGGCCTAAGTCACCCTAGATCTAGGTCTAGCAAGGACTAGTATAATAAGACTATTTTCTAGATATAGTAATTAGACGCTTATATAGTAAAGATAAACTATCTCCTAGCTACCTCCCTACTAGTAAAGGGGCATGCTAAGATTATAGAAAATACTATTCCTATCCCTAAGGAGAAGTAAGTTAGTGATTTTATTTTAAGTCTTAAGTAAGGTAGCGCTAGGCTAATATATATTCTTTTAATACTAGGAGTTTAAAAATTAACTTTACTTATTTTTCTTTACTATATTATAACTTTACCTTAATCCTAACCCTCTATTATATCTATATTATCTAGTCTTACTATTATATAGTCTCCCCTATATCCCCTATGTCTAATATCTCTATATCCTACCTAATACTATAGGCATGCCTAAAATATCTTAGTTTTAGGCCTATCTCTTATAAGCTAGGGGCTAGTTCTTACGCTAGCGTATAATAGCTAAGTTATCTAGTCCCTAGTACCTATTTTACTATAGCTTTTGCCTAATAGGGGATGTTTAGGGCTAGCCTTGCCTCCTAGCTATTTGCAGGCTAGTCCTAGGGTTATATATAGTTATGTTAAAAATAAGACCTATTTTTATAGCCCTTTTCTAGTTATAAGGCTCTTGTTGTTGCTTGCGTTACTTGCAAGCTTGACAGCTGCACTGCAGCTGTTAACAGTTATGTGGTGACCGTCAATAGTCACGTTGTAGCTGTTAACAGCTGTAACTAACTATGTGGATAACTAAGTTAATTAAATAACTAAGTCAAGTGGATGACTTACTAAGTCAATTGTGGCTGCGTTATAGCCACAACTCTAGCCATAATAACTAGACTAGATTAGGAAGGTAACATAACCTATACCTAATCTTTAACTGTAATTTTCTTAATAACTAGAGGTTGTATAAAAGTCTTACGTATAGCAAATTAAAGCTATAAAGCAAGGCTTTTAAATTCTATAAAGATATTTTTTAGTTAAAAATTTAGTGCATACAGGCATCTAGCTAATATAGTGGTAAGTCGATTTTTTGGTTTTTCTATACAAATGAATTTTACGGAAAATCAAAAGTAGCCCTAGAGACCTAGCTAGCGACCTAGATCCACTAATATAGTCAGAGGGTCTATGAGAGAAAGACAAAAATTTTATCTTACTAGTTAGCTAGACCTCTTAACTAAATTAAGCCGCATTGCCCGCATAACGTCCCTAAAATCAATTATATTAATATATTAGCTATTATAAAAGCTATCTAAATCGGAATTTAATAGTAATATCTACCACAACCTTCTATTGCGTTGCGTTAACCTAGTTAACGTGGTAGCTCTATTAGTCCCTAACCGTAGAGTCTGCACCTATATAGCTATTGCTAGCTAGCATTAGCTCCCTACATTCTAATAGGTTATGAGCCTGGCTTCTATCACTATTGATTTTTTTAGACTGCTTATGCACACCCTATAGAAGATTTCCCTTCTATAAAATAGGAAAAAAAGCTATTCCCTTCTATAAAAAGGAAATTCGTTAGAAATAGAAGACTTCCCTTCTATAAAACAGGAAGCTCAAAGCGAGAAAAGAAGTAATTCCCTTCTATAAAAAGGAATATTAGCAAGGATAGAAGTAATTCCCTTCTATAAAAAAGGAATATCTGTGAGAATAGAAGACTTCCCTTCTATAAAATAGGAAAATAGGTACCAATTAACCAAAACAAGGGCAACAAGTCCCTGAGATAAGTCCACAAGAGGTGCTAAATAACTAGCTTACAGAGCAGGTTATTAAGCAACAAGCCGCTATAGACTAGTTATTAGAAAAGCTAGAAAGCTTAACTATAGCTGTAAATAGAGGTATAGAGGGTGTGGAAGCTAGCAAGCCCCAAATTCAACAGCCAATTTAACAGCAGCAACCTATTCAAGCTCAAGAACTAGAATCTAGTTCTATGCAAGCTGCTTTTAATAACTCTGTTATTAAAGAATTCAATAAGAGGGTTTATAGCTTCCTAGAGACTGCAAAGCTTAAAGGAGCTGAAAATTTCGATTAATAGAAACAAGCCCTAACTATCCAATTTGGAGCTTTAGGCATGCCTAATTTTCTAGATAATCCGGAGGATTCTAGGGTGCTAGGGGACGCTAACTAAGCTATTATCCTTATGTTACTAAGGGATAGTTATACGGAAGGCCCCTAAGCCGCTATAACTAAGCAAAAGAATCCAGAAGATGCCTATAAATTCCTTATTAGGCAATATTCTTATAGCGTTAAAATCCAGAGGGGGTCCCTATATTTAGACTTTCATAACCTAAACTTTCAAGGTTATAAGGGATCCCTAGAGTCCTTTAATACGGTCTTTAATAATCTACTAGCTAGATTATTGATTTCTAGGGTTTAGATTAATCCTATTGATTAGGTTAATTAATATCTTCAATCCCTAAAATCAACCTTCCCTGCTTAGGCTAAAAGGCAATGATTTAGCATGCGTACGAATAGGGCTATAGGGGCACCTATAGAAGCCCTAAATCTTTAGTTCTTAATAGCAGACCTTCTAGCTAAACAGAGGGATAAATCATTTACAGTATCCAAAGCCCTGGATTATAGGGCTAAAGACTATAAAAAGGGCACTAAAGAGAAAGAAAAGTCCCCTAAAGGTTAAAAGAAAAAGGAAAAAGACCCTAAAGAAAATAAGGGTTCTTTAAATAAAAAGAAGAAAAAGGGTGGCTATAAAGGCCCTAAATTAGATAAAAAGGACAAAAAGGATAATAAAGACATTCAAAAAGGTTCTTTTATGCTAGGGAAATTCAACCTTTCTAACAGAGCTCTAAAACCGTATAAGAAACCTAGCAACAGAAGTCATAAGGTTAGCTATGAAAGCTCTAGTAATAGTAGCTCTTCTTCTAGCTCTAGTAATTCTAATGATAATAATATTAAAGACATTAGGTCCTATAATAGCTTTAATTTTCACTGTAAGGACATAAAAAACGTTCTATTATATAATACTAGTTCCACGGTTTATATCATTAATTCAAAAGAGGCTTTTCGGGATTATACCCCTTTTAAAAGGGTCAATCTAAGCCTATTATAACTAGTAGGGGCCCTATCTATCCTAAGGGATACGGTTAGGCTACTTTTCAGGTCTTATATCAAAGAAATCCAGAAAAATATAGGACCTTAGTGCTAAAAAGAGCGCTATATTTCCCTTAAATAGATGTAAATATAGTTAGTGGCTTAATGCACTATATATCTAGGGGTTGCATAATTAAAAATCAGTTATATCTAGCTGATAGATCTTGTATTACTCTTTTAGATATAGAAAAGTATGGTTTCTTCTTCCAAATTAAGAACTAACCTACACCACAGTTACAAAAAGGTCCTTGCGGGCATTCTAATGCTTATCTTATCTGTCCTTTTATATATGTTGGCTTTAAGGGTCTTAGTTACCCTATAGAGGTCCAAATTCCCTCTAAAAAGCCTAATTAGGCATCTAATTCAATTAAAATCAATGATAATAATAAGGATGATATTAAAGAGATTAAAAGGGACGATTTATTAGCCCCTTCTTCCACAACGTCTATAGCCCCAGGTTGGGTCCCTTATAAATCTAAAGAGATAGATTTAGGGGTGTTAGAGGGCTTAGATGGAGGAAAGCCCCTAATACCACTCCAAGAGGCCTGTGTTCCTCAAGGGGCCTAGCAGGGGACTACGGAAGAGGGCTCTAATCTAGGACCTAATTCAGGTCCTAATTCAACCCCTAAAGATCTTCAATATTAACGCTTGTTAGAACTAGCTAGCCTGTGGCATATCTGACTAGGACATCTAGGCCTTCCTTTGCTAAAGAAAACTAGCTTAATAACTAAAGGAATCCCTGATTTTTCTAAAATCAAGGATAAAGACTTTAGATATTTAGCTTATGACTAATCTAAAGCAGTTAGAAGACCTAGAAAATTAGCTATCCCTAACCCCCTAGAGCTCTAGACTAAATAGAGGGGGATATGCTAAAAATCAGTCCTATGCCATATAATAAGCAGTTAATTTGCCTTATTCTAGTTAACTAAAAGACTAGATATAGGTGGGTTTTCTTATTACCTAATAAGGAAGGCCTAACTGTTTATAGGGCTATTAAAGGCTTCTTTAAAGGGCTTAAGAATCAACTAGGCCAATACCCTAGACATCTTCACCTCAATAGAGGTTAAGAAATCGATTCTATTTGCTAAGAATAGTTAAATTCTAAGGGAATTAAATTTATGACTTCTAGTCCCTATATCCATAAGCAAAATGAATTAGCTAAGCGTTTAATTCGGACTATTCTAGACTAATTAAGGGCTATAATTTAGTGGGCATAATTACCATTAAATCTATAGTGTTTTGTTCTACTTACAGTTATTAATCTAATTAATATTACTGCTAATTCCACTAAGCCTAAAAGCCCTAAACAGCTGCTAGCTAGGGAGCTAAATTAACCCTATAATAAGGTTAATTTTAGTAGTATTAGAGCCATAGGATCTCACTATAAGATTCTTATCCCCCTAGAAAAACAACCTAAAGCCTAGAAGTTAGCTACTAAAACTATCCCTAGCAGGCTCCTTGCTACACTAGGTTCTAACACCTACCTAGTGTATATCCCCTCTAAAAGGCTAGTTATGAAGACTAGCTTTATCAAAATTATAGAACCTATAGGCCCTATATCTAAAGGCTTACCTAGGATTTCTATAGGGGATAACCCTTTAGAGGGGAAAATAACCTACAACAACAAGATCTAGGTCAAGGTTCAAAGGATTACCCTATAGAGAACATAGGGGTCCCTATAGGTTAAGAAAAACACCTATAGCCCTAACGGAACCCCTAAGGAAGCCACACAAATATCTTAGCTAGGAAATCAAATATTAACTCCGGACCTTCTTTCCAATAAAAACACTAACTTTAACCCTAATATTAACCTAATAGATATTGATATTAGTCCTCCTTCTTTAGTAGATTTATTAATTTAAGAAATCTGCTTTAAGGTATAGGAAAAGCTAAAGAAAAACAATCCTATTAGCCCTAAACCTAAGACCTAGAAGCAAGCTATATCTAGCCCTTAGAAAAAGGAATGGATTAAGGCTACGTTTAGTAAATACAAATAGCTTCTAAAGGCTAGTACTTTTAAATTTATAGGGATAGACTAGATTCCTAAGGGCTAAAAAGTACTAAAAAATAGGCTTATTTATAAGCTTAAAAAGGATAAAGAAAATAATCCTTTAAAATACAAGGCTTGACTTATTGCTAAGGGATTTATGCAAATCAAAGGTCTAGATTATATTAAAACCTTCGCTGCCACAAGCATTCCCCTAGCTAGAGGATTTTACTAGCCTTAGCAGCTTAGAATAACTAGGAAATCAAATAAGTCGATTTTATAGGGGCTTTTCTAAATAGCCACCTAAAGGAACAGATTTATATGGTTATTCCTAATGGATTTGTTAAATTCCTTAAGGCTAATCTAAAACTAGCTAAACTAGCTAGAAGCTTTGGCTATAAACCCTCTAAAGGCTAAGTAATTCTATTACTAAAGTCTCTATATGGCCTAGAGTAGAGCTAAAGGGAATAGCAATAAGCACTAATAGCTATGCTAAAATCCCTAGGATTTAACCCTCTTATCTCTAACCTAGCTATTTTCTTTAATTCTTCCACTAAGACCTTTATTATTATATATGTAGATAATTGCCTTCTAATTAGACTGGATTTACCCTATATCTAAAGACTTAAAAAAGAACTTCATAAAGTCTATCTAATAGAAGATAGGGGGCCTGCTAAATTCTTCTTAGGGGTTTAAATTATTTAAGATAGACCTAATAGAATACTGAAAATCCACTAATCTTAGTATATCTTAGAGGCTTTAAAACGATTTAATATGCTAGATAGTAAGCCTATTAGCATACCTCTTTAGCTAGGCGTTTTAGCTACCTAAATAACAAAGCCGCTAATAGCTAGCGAATTAAAGCTTTATCAGTGCATTATAGGGACTATAATATACCTAATGTTACTTACAAGACCTAATGTAGCTTTTACATTACAATAGTTATTAACCGCATTAGCTAATCCCTATATAGAGCATCTAAAAGCAGCGAAAAATCTGCTAAGATATCTATCTAGGACCTAATTCCTTGCTATTATCTATAGGGGTAACCCTAAAGATAACCCTAAGGATAGTGCTGCTAAGAGCCTAGTTAGATATTGCGATAGTGATTTTACAGGAGATAAAAAGACCTCTAAATTAACCTATACTTATCTATTTAAGCTAGCTAGTAGCCCTATTAGCTAGAAATCAAAGAAAGCTAGTATGATTGCGTTATCTACATTAGAAGCTAAATCTAACGCTATTTGCGAGACCTTCCGGGAGCTACAGTGGCTCTAGGGTCTATTTAAGGAGCTAAAAACCTCTATTTCCCCTCCTATTCAGATATTCTATAATAATCAAGGCGCTATAACCACCGCTTATAGCCCTGCTTTACATAGCCATACTAAGCATACCTTGCTTAAATTTCACTATGTTAGGCAACAGGTATTAGCAGGTTTAGCTAAGATTGAATATCTAGATACAAGGTCAATGCCTGCAGACAGTCTTACAAAACCCCTTACAGGACCTCTTTATTAGGCTTTTATTAAGCTTCTAGGGCTTAATATTCACAAATAACCAACAACCAATAACTAACAAAATTCCCTTTAACAGGGAACCAAAAACATTATTCAAAAGGGAGCTATATTTAACAATAGCTAGGAAGTTAAAAAGGGGCTTTTTCTATCTTTTCCTGTTTTTCCCTTTTATTGATTTTATCTAGTTATTACTTTTACTAAAAGTTATTACTGTTTTGCTTGCTACCCTATTGTAACTTTGTACGCTTTTAATTGCTTTTAACGTAATACTTTTATAGAGAGGGTGTTAAAAATAAGACCTATTTTTATAGCCCTTTTCTAGTTATAAGGCTCTTGTTATTGCTTGCGTTGCTTGCAAGCCTAACAGCTACACTGCAGCTATTAATAGTTATGTGGTGACTGTTAATAGTCACATTATAGCTATTAATAGCTATAACTAACTGTGTGGATAACTAAGTTAATTAAATGACTAAGTTAAGTGGATGACTTACTAAGTTAATTGTGGCTACGTTATAGCCATAACCCTAGCCATAATAACTAGACTAGATTAGGAAGGTAACATAACCTGTACCTAATCTTTAACTGCGATTTTCTTAATAACTAGAGGTTATATAAAAGTCTTACATATAGTAAATTAGAGCTACAAAGTAGGGCTTTTAAATTCTATAAAGATATTTTTTAGTTAAAAATTTAGTGCATACAGGCGTCTAGCTAATATAGTAGTAAGTTAACCAATTCAGCCGCATTGCCCGTATAACATTCCTAAAATCAATTCTATTAATAAATTAGCTATTGTAAAAGCTATCTAAATTAGAATTTAATAGTGATATCTGCTATAACCTTCTGTTGCGTTGCGTTAACCTAATTTAACGTGGCGGCTCTATTAGTCCCTAACCGTAGAGTCTGCACCCGTACAGCTGTTGCTAGCTAGCATTAGCTCCCTACATTCCAATAAGTTATACTTACTGTATTTTACTATTAAATAACATTAGTCCTCTTCTACGTGTCTATAGCTATATAGTAGCAAGGCTACCCTAGGTATACCCCTCTAAAATAGGAACTTATTAAGCCCTATCTTTCCTATGTGTAGTTATATAAGTATTAAAGACTTATACTTTATAAGGCATATATAGAGTTTTTATACTATTTTTAAGTCCTTATTAAGTAGGCAATCCTTAGCTAGTTTATAAACATATTAATTATTGGAATGTAGGGAGCTGATGCCAGCTGGCAATAGCTATACGGGTGCAGACTCTACGGTTAGGGACTAATAGAGCCGCCACGTTAAATTAGGTTAACGCAACGTAACAGAAGGTTATAGCAGATATCACTATTAAATTCTAATTTAGATAGCTTTTACAATAGCTAATTTATTAATAGAATTGATTTTAGGAATGTTATGCGGGCAATGCGGCTAAATTGGTTAAGAGGTCTAGCTAACTAGTAAGATAAAATTTTCGTCTTCCTCTTATAGACTCTCTAACCATATCGGTGGATCTAGGTCGCTAGCTAGGTCTCTAGGGCTACTTTTGATTTTTCGCAAAATTCATTTATATAGAAAAACCAAAAAATTAACTCACTACTATATTAGCTAGACGCCTATATGCACCAAATTTTTAACTAAAAAATATCTTTATAGAATTTAAAAGCCCTACTTTATAGCTCTAATTTGCTATACGCAAGACTTTTATATAACCTCTAGTTATTAAGAAAATCGCAGTTAAAGATTAGGTATAGGTTATATTACCTTCCTAATCTAGTCTAGTTATTATGGCTAGGGTTATGGCTATAACGCAGCCACAATTGACTTAGTAAGTTATCCACTTGACTTAGTTATTTAATTAACTTAGTTATCCACACAGTTAGTCGCAGCTGTTAATAGCTACAATATGACCATTAACGGTTACCACATAACTATTAACAGCTGCAGTGTAGCTGTTAGGCTTGCAAGCAACGCAAGCAATAACAAGAGCCTTATAACTAGAAAAGGGCTATAAAAATAGGTCTTATTTTTAACACCCTCTCTATAAAAGTATTACGTTAAAAGCAATTAAAAGCGTACAAAGTTACAATAGGGTAGCAAATAGTAATAACTTTTAGTAAAAGCAATAACTAGATAAAATCAATAAAAGGGAAAAATAGGAAAAGATAGAAAAAGCCCCTTTTTAACTTCCTAGCTATTGTTAAATATAGCTCCTTTTGAATGATGTTTTTGGTTCCCCGTTAAAGGGATTTTGTTGGTTGTTGGTTGTTGGTTGTTAGTTATTTGTGAATATTAAGCCCTAGAAGCTTAATAAAAGCCTGATAAAGAGGTCCTGTAAGGGGTTTTGTAAGACCGTCTGCAGGCATTAACCTTGTATCTAGATATTCAATCTTAGCTAAACCTGCTAATACCTATTGCCTAACATAGTGGAATTTAAGCAAGGTATACTTAGTATAGCTATATAAAGCAGGGTTATAAGCGGTGGTTATAGCGCCTTAATTATCACAGAATATCTAAATAGGAAGGGAAATAGGGGTTTTTAGCTCCTTAAATAGACCCTAGAGCTACTATAGCTCCCGGAAGGTCTCGCAAATAGCGTTAGATTTAGCTTCTAATATAGATAACGCAATCATACTAGCTTTCTTTGATTTCTAGCTAATAGGGCCACTAGCTAGCTTAAATAGATAAGCATAGGTTAATTTAGAGGTCTTTTTATCTCCTGCAAAATCACTATTGCAATATCTAACTAGGCTCTTAGCAGCACTATCCTTAGGGTTATCTTTAGGGTTACCCCTATAGATAATAGCAAGGAATTAGGTCCTAGATAGATATCTTAGCAGATTTTTCGCTGCTTTTAGATGCTCTATATAGGGATTAGCTAATGCGGTTAATAACTATTATAATGTAAAAGCTATATTAGGTCTTATTGTTATGGACTGGCCCCTAGGCAACTGCTGTTGGGCGTTGATATGATATTAAGAAACTTAAGGAGGGAAGAAAGGAAGAGAGCTAGTCCATCCCCTTTGTGCCCCTTATATCCCCTAGCTATCTTATATTAGCCTCCTTCCTAAACCCTTGCTAGTTCCTGTTAGCCACCTATCCTTCTACGCTATAACTAATGCTTAGGCAAAGCCCAAGCCCTTTACATACCTCCCTACTTACCTATCCTGGCAATATCTCCTAAGAGTATAAATTATCCCCTATTCCCTTTAAAACCTTCTTACCCCTTATCCTATCTATATTATTACCCTTCCGCTAATGTTAATATCCCTTATATAAGTAATCCCCTCTCTGCTTCCCTTAACTTAAATATGGTACGCCCCTGTGTTATACATGTCCTAGTATTAGGTTATAGGGTTATATCTACCTATTGCGGTTTGTTATTATTACCTTAAATGTAGTATATGCATATGTTATATACGTCCTAGTAGCGGGTGTAGAGTTATCTCCACCTATTATATTATATTATTATTATTATATAGCGTACGTAACGCGGCTTACGCGTAGCCCTACTAGCCCCTTATGTTATTATAATAACCCCCTAACCCCGCCCCTATTAGTTTATTACCTTACCTTTACTTTTATATTACATATAAAAACATTTTACTTACCCTCCCTTTCCCCCTAACTTCCCTTTTTCTAACTTTACTTTCTATATATTATAATCCTATCTTAGATCCTTCCTACTCCCTTATTAAACCTTAATTACATCCTATATAAATGCTTATTAATATACTATACCCTTATAATCCTCCTCCCTATAGCCCTACTACGCCTACTACGCCTCCTATCTATTCTATAGGTAAATATCTTATAGAAAGTAACTTAGATAATAAGCAGTATGCCATGCCTGCCTTAGTTTTTTATCCCTATAGTCCCTATATAAAATAGGCCCTAACCATAGGCATTATAGACTATTACCTACCTAAGAGCAGTAAGTCCTGCCCTCCTTATTAATATAATTACATTACCTATATCTAGCTAACTAGATACCTATCCGCTAACCCTTACCTCTATTATACCCTAAAAGATCTTAAAGCTAAAATCGCTATAGGCTAGCATATTATAGAACCTAGTGTTGCTAAGTTAGTAACTATAAAGCAAAAATTACCTATTCTATCCTAGAAATACTAGTCCCTTATTGCCTACTAGAACTCTCTCCTTAATTAGGCCTAGTTTAATCTAGTACCTATCTATTTAGCCCTTAGGCTATCCCCCTTAACTAATGCTCCTGCCTTAAATATAACTAGACTTAACGTTATCCCCTTTATTAGTAGTAGTCCCTTAGCTAGTTATAGAATAAATAACTTACTACACTAAGTTACTAGCGCCCTATTCTAGTAAAACTAGCAGCTTATAAATAGTATAGTTACTATATAATAGGATATCTATAAGCATTCCGCTACTATAATTAGCGCGCTCTCCCCTAGTTATTACTATATTAGTCCTAAGACTAATCCTTAATATATTAAGCTATATAATAAATTACCTTCTTATTGCTATTAGTATTAATCCTAGTGCTTTTCTAGTATCCCCCTACTAATCCGCATTAAATATAGCTTACCCTCCCTAATAGGACTAGTTATCCCTATACTAAGTCCGAATATCTTCCTATTATCTCTAGTAACTATATAGAAACTAAGCCCCTGCCTACATACTCCTATCTTCTGCCCTCTAGGTAATATACCTCTCCTATTATTTAGTATTAGGGATAAAGCTATAATAACTACTATATAGATATCTATTGCCCCTAAGCTAGATATAGTTTATCCCCTTTTTAATATATTACCCCTATTAATAGGAGTAAAATAGAGTTTAATAGCGCCTTTAGTAAGATTAATAAGGATTTAGTGGCTAAAATAGCTATAATAGGAGCGCATCTTAGCCGCGCTAAATAATTTATTATAGGTAGTAGTATAAGTGCACCCCTAGTCCTATATATAGTCTCTCTTAGTAGATAACTTTTACCTAATTAACTTAGTCTATTATTATATTATATATCCCCCTATTCCTATTTAAAGTTATCTAGCGCCCCTGTGTTTACTACGTTCTCTAGTGGTTCCTATATTAGTTATAAGTAACCCACCTATTTAACTAGTATATTACGTTTATTGCCTCTACCTAGTGTATTCTAGGCCGCAAGGATCTGCTCTATATAGTATTCCTTAATAAGTTTATTATTATCCTCTAATAATATCTATTCTAGATCTAGTCTAGAGTCTTAGAGCTTCTAACTTAGAAGGGGGTCTATTATTACTTACTCTATAAGATCCACATAGAAAACTAGGTAAATACCTCTTAGTATATCTAGTTAGACTATAAGCAGTGTTAGAACTTCTATAATAGTGTATTTTATAGTAACCTAATTAAGCTTCTATAAAGGGTAATTAGTTTTAATATTCCTAAGTAAGAGCTATACTTTATCCCTAACCTAGAAATATTCTACTAGGTAATGTAACGCTAATATTACATCCTGTTAATATTATTATATATATACTATCGCGGCCTAAGCTAAATAAGTCCCCTCCTAGAGGTATTCTAGGAACTAAACTGCCCTTCCCTTAGAGGTTATAGTGGATAGTGCTAGGTCTAGCTATGACTAAATAGGTTCTAAATTATAGCTATATAGCAATCTATTAGGACTTACCCCTATAACTAAGGATGTCCTATTATTAATTATAAGCTAATAAGTAGCTAAGTATTTAGGCTAATTATACTATAAGAAGGAGATAGATACACGTAGTATTACTTATACCTCCTAATTTGCCTGTTCTATGCTGCTATCTATCTATAGGTAATATAATATAGAAAGAAGTTAGTTAATCCTAACTCTTAAGTATAATATTATCTAGAAGTTTCCTAACTAATCTAACCCTTAGTCTATAATAATTAACTAAGGAAAACCTTAAAATCTCTACTATACTATCTTAAACCATTCCACGCACTCCTTAGCTATAATAGAGGTTATTACCTCTAATTAAATAAACTTAGAAAGCCTATTAGTAATAACCATAAGGAACTAGGGCTATTCTAGGGATAATACTAGTAAGTTTATTATAAAGTTAATAGAGATTTGTAACTAGAACTAGTTAGGGATTAGTAATGGTTTTAATAAGCCCTAATATTATTAATAACTTTTATAACTACTAAAGTAGTAGTAGTTATAGATAAACCTTATAATATCCTATAATATCCTATCCTAATAAAACTGCTACTATAAGATCTAAAATATTATATTATATCCTAGGTGCCCTACTACTAGCGAATTATAATATTATTAGATAAGCGTTATTATAAGAGGTTCCTAGGCTAGGACCTAGGTCTAGCCCTAAAACTAGAGCGCCCTGTAGGCACTTAGTAAGTAATCTATAACCTATTCCCTTATTATTACTTCTAGTGGAAACTTCCTTACCCCTTCTTAAATTACCTAAAGCTAGATATAGTATATTAGATCTAATTAAACTACCTAATCCTATAAAGTCTATAAGTACCTTATAGTAAAGAGAGCTTCCCTAGTTAGTAGTAGTGCTATATATAATAATAGTAGACTCTAGCTATAACCTACCCCTAACTCTAATAGTAACTATAAGAGTCCTAAAATAGTAATAGGCTATAGTATTTATCCTATTCTTATACTAGGTCCTAACCTATCCTAGTCCCTTTGTAAAAGAGTATCTAGGTAGTAAGCCTATATGCTAGGCCTATATTAAAGGTAAAAGTTAAATAAAGTAAGTGTATCCGCCCACTAGGCCTACTATTCTAATATTAGCTAAGGTATTATAAAGTATTCTAAATTCTTATAATCTATGTAGATTATAAATAGGCGGGACACTCCCTATAGTTCTACTAACTATGCCTTAAGATAAGAGATAATAGCTAGAAGCTCCTTATTATAAATAGTATAATTCCTCTATAAGGCTATAAGGCTTGCGGAATAGTATATAATAGGGTATAGGATATAATCCTAACCCTCCTATAAGAGGCACCCTCCTAAGGCTATCCCTAAATAATCCGCTTTAACTACTATTAGCTAGTCTAGGTCCCACTATACTAGGACTAGGTATTTAATAAAAGCCTCTTTAAGCCTTTTAAAGGCAGTGCTTTCCTTAGCTCCCTATTAAAACGGGATATCCCTCTTAGTAAGGCATATAAGTGGAGTAGCTAGCTCTGAAAAATCTTAGATAAAATCGCAGTAAAAATTCGTAAACCTAAGGAAACTATAAACCCCCTATAACTTTATAGGGGCTACCTATTCCCTAATAGCTATAACCTTTGCGGGATTAGGGCAAATAGAGTGACCTACTATAATAATATAGCCTAGGTACTAGACCTCCTTTATAGCAAACATAGACTTATTAAGATCTAGGTAAAGGCCCGCCGCCCTTAATTAGCCTAATATTAGCCAAACCTTAGCTATGTAGTCTTTCTTTAATCCCCCTAAATAGACTAAGATATTATCTAAATATGCCGTGACAAAATCCCCTAATATATCCCCTAAGGACTTATTAATATAATATTAAAAGGTAGCTAGTGCTCCTGCTAGGCTAAATAGGTAGACTAGCTATTTAAATAACCTAAACCTAGTTTAAAACGCTATTAAGTGCTCCTTGCCTTTAGCTATCTATAGTTTATAGAACGCTACGTAGACATTAACCTTTATAAACCATTATGCTTAGGAGAGTAAGCATAGCGTTTCCTTAATTAATAGAAGAGGGTAATAATCCTAGGCTATTATCTTATTAAGTGCATAGTAGTCTATATAAAAACGCTAACTACCTCTAGCCTTCTTAACTAGAAGAATAGGGGCTACTACTAATAAGGAGCTCGCTTAAATCTATCCCTTATCTATTAAGTCCGTAATCTAGCGTTTAATCTCTAAGAGTTAGTCCCTTAGTATATTATATAATAGACCCTATAGAAGTGCTAGTTTAGACCTATCTAGGTTCTTATATATATATATATAGTAATTAAGAGACCCCCTATAAGGAGGTAAGCTATCTACTTTTACTTTATTAAATAGGTTCTTAAAGTCTACTAGTTTATCTAGTAATATTAAAGTGTTAGGGTAGGTAGGTTTTAACTTTAGGATAGTAACCTATAATACTATTATAATTTCGTTTAGACTTATAGTAATAAACCTTATAGTTATATCCTTCTTACATTAGGCTTATTAGGCTTCTACTGTATATAAGGACCTAATAATTCCCTAAACCGGTTTACTTATACTATATTCCATAGCCTTAGAAATACATAGACCCTTAGCCACCCTAATTACTAACTATTGCTTAGCTATATAAATAATAATATCTTACTATTCTAACTATAGCATCCTAAAGATTATATCTTAAGTAAGACCTAATATAATATATAGATATACTAACAATTCCTACCTATTAATATTAATCCTTGTATATACTATATATGTAATTAAAGACATATTTTCCTAGGTATAGACCCCCTTCTTCTTATTTCCACTGCTATGTGGACCTACCTCTGCTTTAGTAATTATATAAGCTCTAGGCCTAGTTATTATACTACTAATTTGCTAATAGCGCTATAGTAATTACACCTACTATTAATTTAGATATTAAGGTATAAACATATATTAAAGAGTATAGGAACTAAGAATAGTAGTTAATCTATATAGTATTCTATATTTTCCTCTATATCTATACACTAGCTATACTTATCCTTATCTATAGGTAATAACTAGCCTTTATGCCCCTATATAAGACTTTACTTAGGGGCTACTTATTTTCCTAGGGTTAAGTGTTAACCTTCTTATTAGCGCTCTCCTTATCTACCTTATATATATTAATAGTAACCTTTAGATAAGGTTAGCAGGTAGGAAGGAGGGTATACTCTTAGATCTAGTATTCTATTAAGCTATAACATAAGTAGCATTTCTCCTTACAGCGTCTTATTATTTTATCTATTATAACCTATTAGGCCCTTAGCCTCCTACTATTAGTCTTTTAAGGCTTCCCTTTCCTCTCTATATTAGCTTATTTACTAGAGCGGGTTAATATGGCCTAGACTCTAGTTATTAGCGTATTACTATCTTAGTTAGTTTATTAGGGTGCGGGTTATACTAGTTAGGGTCTGCATTAGGTTTAATACTTATCCTCTAAGGCTAGGGCCTTAATATTAACTATAATACTATAGTACTATAAGACTATAAGAGGGTAATCTATATAACTAATTCCTCTGCTAATACTAACCTCTCTTAGCCGCTTATTAAGAGCGTATTATAACTTTGCTAGCTTAATATTACCTACCTACTATCCTCCCCTACTATAGAGAGTTTCTATTTAAAGTAAATAAAGAATATAGTAAATAACTCCCTAGACCCTTACTTAATCTAGTTAAGTTCTATAAGGGCTATCTCCTATCTATAAGGATTAGAGAATATACTCTCTAGGTAGCTAAGGAAGCTAATAGGGAAGTAGTTATATAAGTAACCTACCTTAAAGTATATAGCTATATAGGACTAGACCTTTAGTGCTAAGTTTTAGTAGATAAATATCTATTAGTCCTTATTATCTCTAATAAAGTCCTTATCTACTTCTAACTTATATTACATAAGGAACCTCTATATAGTAAATATAGTCTTATTACTATTATATAGATTACCTATAGGGATTGGTTTTTAATATAGTTATTATATAGTAGGTAATATAGTAGGGGTAATATATTATATAGGAGGGTATAGGTCTAATACTAGGGGTTAAATAGGGGTATTTGCTAGGGGGCTAACTAGAATAGTAGTAGTGGGTTTATATAAACTTAGTATTATAGAGTCTTAATCTCTCTTACCTACTACTTAATTATAAGTTAAAGTGTGTTAATTTGCGTATTATAAGCTAATAGTAGCAATATAGTATCTATTAATAGGGTTCTTATCCCTAGGTTTCCTTTAACCTATAGTTATAGTGTATCTATTATATTATCTTCTTCTATTGCGTTAATTTGTTTGTTTATTTATAGTAGTGCTATTATTTTTAGTAGCCCTCTATTAAGGCTAAAGGAAGTTTCTTAAATATTATAGACTAGCCCCTAGGTAACTACTATTAGGCGTTAATATAATATTAAGAAACTTAAGGAGGGAAGAAAGGAAGAGAGCTAGTCTATCCCCCTTTATGCCCCTTATATCCCCTAGCTATCTTATATTAGCCTCCTTCCTAAACCCTTGCTAGTTCCTATTAGCCACCTGTCCTTCCGCGCTATGACTAATGCTTGGGCAAAGCCCAAGCCCTTTACACTTATAAGCAATATTAGGTACATTATAGTCCCTATAATGCACTAATAAAGCTTTAATTTGCTAGCTATAAGTGGCTTTATTATTTAGGTAGCTAAAATGCCTAGCTAAAGAGGTATACTAATAGGCTTACTATCTAGCATATTAAATCGTTTTAAAGCCTCTAAGATATACTAAGATTAGTGGATTTTCAGTATTCTATTAGGTCTATCTCAAACAATTTAAACCCCTAAGAAGAATTTAGCAGGCCCCCTATCTTCTATTAGATAGACTTTATAAAGTTCCTTTTTAAGTCTTTAGATATAGGGTAAATCCAGTCTAATTAGAAGGCAATCATTTACATATGTGATAATAAAGGTCTTAGTAAAAGAATTAAAGAAAATAGCTAGGTTAGAGATAAGAGGGTTAAATCCTAGGGATTTTAGCACAGCCATTAGTGCTTATTGCCATTCCCTTAAGCTTTGCTTTAGGCTATATAGAGACTTTAGTAATAGAATTACTTAGCCTTTAGAGGGTTTATAGCCAAAGCTTCTAGCTAGTTTAGCTAGTTTTAGATTAGCCTTAAGGAATTTAACAAATCCATTAGGAATAACCATATAAATCTGTTCCTTTAGGTGGCTATTTAGAAAAGCCCCTATAAAATCAACTTATTTAATTTCCTAGTTATTCTAAGCCGCTAGGGCTAGTAAAATCCTCTAGCTAGGGGAATGCTTATGGTAGCAAAGGTCTTAATATAATCTAGACCTTTAATTTATATAAATCCCTTAGCAATAAGTTAAGCCTTATATTTTAAAGGATTATTTTCTTTATCCTTTTTAAGCTTATAAATAAGCCTATTTTTCAGTACTTTTCAGCCCTTAGGAATCTAGTCTATCCCTATAAATTTAAAAGTACTAGCCTTTAGAAGCTATTTGTATTTACTAAACGTAGCCTTAATCCATTCCTTTTTCTAAGGGCTAGATATAGCTTGCTTCTAGGTCTTAGGTTTAGGGCTAATAGGATTGTTTTCCTTTAGCTTTTCCTATACCTTAAAGCAGATTTCTTAAATTAATAAATCTACTAAAGAAGGAGGACTAATAGTAACATCCATTAGGTTAATATTAGGGTCAAAGTTAGTGTTTTTATTGGAAAGAAGGTCCGGAGTTAATATTTGATTTCCTAGCTAAGATATTTGCGTGGCTTCCTTAGGGGTTCCGTTAGGGCTATAGGTGTTTTTTCTTAACCTATAGGGACCCCTATGTTGTCTATAGGGTAATCCTTTAAACCTTAACCTAGATCTTTTTATTGTAGGTTATTTTCCCCTCTAAAGGGTTATCCCCTATAGAAATCCTAGGTAATCCTTTAGATATAGGGCCTATAGGTTCTATAATTTTAATAAAGCTAGTCTTTATAACTAGCCTTTTAGAGGGGATATACACTAGGTAGGTGTTAGAACCTAGTGTAGCAAGGAGCCTGCTAGGGATAGTTTTAGCAGCTAACTTCTAGGCTTTAGGTTGTTTTTCTAGGGGGATAAGAATCTCATAGTGGGATCCTATGGCTCTAATGCTACTAAAATTAACCTTATTATAAGGTTAATCTAGCTCCCTAGCTAGCAGCTGTTTAGGGCTTTTAGGCTTAGTGGAATTAGCAGTAATATTAATTAGATTAATAACTGCAAGTAAGACAAAACACCATAGGTTTAACGGTAATTGTGCCCACTAAATTGTAGCCCTTAATTAGTCTAGAATAGTCTAAATTAAACGCTTAGCTAATCCATTTTGCTTATAGATATAGGGACTAGAAGTTATAAATTTAATTCCCTTAGAATTTAACCATTCTTGGCAAATAGAATTAATTTCTTAACCTCCATCAAAGTGAAGATATCTAGGGTATTGGCCTAGTTAATTCTTAAGCCCTCTGAAGAAGCCTTTAATAGCCCTATAAATAGTTAGGCCTTCCTTATTAGGTAATAAGAAAACCCACCTATATCTAGTCTTTTAGTTAACTAGAATAAGGCAAATTAACTGCTTATTATATAGCGTAGGACTAATTTTTAGCGTATCCCCCTCTATTTAGTCTAGAGCTCTAGGAGGGTTAGGGATAGCTAATTTTCTAGGTCTTCTAACTGCTTTAGATTAGTTATAAGCTAAATATCTAAAGTCTTTATCCTTAATTTTAGAAAAATCAGGGATTCCTTTAGTTATTAAGCTAGTTTTCTTTAGCAAAGGAAGGCCTAGATGTCCTAGTTAGATGTGCCATAGGCCAGCTAGTTCTAACAAGCGTTGATATTGAAGGTCTTTAGGGACTTTAGGACCTAAATTAGGTCCTAGATTAGAGCCCTCTTCCATAGTCCCCTGCTAGGCCCCTTGAGGAACACAGGCCTCTTAGAGAGGTATTAGGGGCTTTTCCAATCCTCCTAAGCCCTCTAACACCCCTAAATCTATCTCTTTAGATTTATAAGGGACCTAACCTAGGGCTATAGACGTTGTGGAAGAAGGGGCTAATAAATCGTCCCTTTCGATCTCTTTAACATTATCCTTATCATCATCGATTTCAATTGAATCAGATGCCTAATTAGGCTTTTTAGAGGGAATTTAGACCTCTATAGGGTAACTAAGACCCTTAAAGCTGACATAGGTAAAAGGGCGGATAAGATAAGCATTAGAATGCCCGCAAGGACCTTTTCGTAACTATAGTATAGGTTAGTTCTTAATTTGGAAGAAGAAACCATACTTTTCTATATCTAAAAGAGCAATACAAGATCTATCAGCTAGATATAACTGATTTTTAATCATGCAACCCCTAGATATATAGTGCGTTAAGCCACTAACTATATTTACATCTATTTAAGGGAAATATAGCGCTCTTTTTAGCACGAAGGTCCTATATTTTTCTGGATTTCTTTGATATAAGACCTGAAAAGTAGCCTGACCGTATCCCTTAGGATAGATAGGGCCCCCACTAGTTACTATAGGTTTAGATTGCCCCTTTTTAAACGGGGTATAATCTCGAAAAGCCTCTTTTGAATTGACAATATGAACCGTGGAACTAATATCATATAATAGAGCGTTTTTTATGTCCTTATAGTGAAAATTAAAGCCATTATAGGACCTAATGTCTTTAATATCATTATTGGAATCACTAGAGTTAGAAGAAGAGCTACTATCACTAGAGCTTTCATAGCTAACCTTGTGATTGCTAGGTTTCTTATACGGTTTTAGAGCTCCGTTAGAAAGGTTGAATTTTCCTAGCATAAAAGAACCTTCTTAAAGGTCTTTATTATCCTTTTTGTCCTTTTTATCTAATTTAGGGCCTTTATAGCCACCCTTTTTCTTCTTTTTATTTAAAGAACCCTTATTTTCTTCAGGGTTCTTTTCCTTCTTCTTTTAACCTTTAGGGGACTTTTCTTTCTCTTTAGTGCCCTTTTTATAGTCTTTAGCCCTATAATTTAGGGCTTTGGATACTATAGATGATTTATCCCTCTGTTTAGCTAGAAGGTCTGCCATTAAGAACTGAAGATTTAGGGCATCTATAGGAGCCCCTATAGCCCTATTCGTTCGCATGCTAAATCGTTGCCTTTTAGCCTAAGCAGGGAAGGTTGATTTTAGGGATTAAAGATATTAATTAACCTGATTAATAGGATTGATCTAAACCCTAGAAATCAATAATCTAGCTAGTAGATTATTAAAGACTGCATTAAAGGACTCTAGGGATCCCTTATAACCTTGAAAGTTTAGGTTATAAAAATCTGAGTATAGGGACCCCCTCTGGATTTTAACGCTATAAGAATATTGCCTAATAAGGAATTTGTAGGCATTTTCTAGGTTCTTTTGCTAAGTTATAGTGGCTTAGGGGCCTTCCGTATAACTATCCCTTTGTAACATAAGGATAATAGCTTAGTTAGCGTCCCCTAGCACCCTAGAATCCTCCGGATTATCTAGAAAATTAGGCATGCCTAAAGCTCTAAATTGGATAGCTAGGGCTTGTTTCCATTGATTGAAATTTTCAGCTCCTTTAAGCTTTATAGTCTCTGGGAAGCTATAAACCCTCTTATTGAATTCTTTAATAATAGAGTTATTAAAAGCAGCTTGCATAAAACTAGATTCTGGTTCTTAACTTGAATAGGTTGTTGTTAAATTGGCTGCTGAATTGGCTGTTGAATTTGGGGCTTACTAGCTTCCACACCCTCTATACCTCTATTTACAGCCATAGTTAAGCTTTCTAGCTTTTCTAATAGCTAGTCTATAGCGGCTTGTTGCTTGATGACCTGCTCTATAAGCTGGTTATTTAGCACCTCTTGCGGACTCATCTCAGGGACTTATTGCCCTTGTTCTAACTGGTTAGTACCTATCTTCCTTTTTTATAGAAGGGAAGTCTTCTATTCTTGCAGATATTTCTTTTTTATAGAAGGGAATTACTTCTATCCTTGCTAGTATTCCTTTTTATAAAAGGGAATTACTTCTTTTCTTGCTTTAAGCTTCCTGTTTTATAGAAGGGAAGTCTTCTATTTCTAACGAATTTCCTTTTTATAGAAGGGAATAGCTTCTTTTTCCTATTTTATAGAAGGGAAATCTTCTATAGGGTATGCACAGGTAGTCTAAAAGAATTAATAGTAATAGAAGCTAGGCTTATAACCTATTAGAATGTAGGGAGCTAATGCTAGCTAGCAATAGCTATACGGGTGCAGACTCTACGGTTAGGGACTAATAGAGCCGCCACGTTAAATTAGGTTAACGTAATGCAATAGAAGGTTATGGCAGATATTACTATTAAATTCTAATTTAGATAGCTTTTATAATAGCTAATTTATTAATAGAATTGATTTTAGGAATGTTATGCGGGCAATGCGGCTGAATTAGTTAAGAGGTCTAGCTAACTAGTAAGATGAAATTTTTGTCTTTCTCTTATAAACCCTCTAACTATATTGGTGGATCTAGGTCACTAGCTAGGTCTCTAGGGCTACTTTTGATTTTCCGCAAAATTCATTTGTATAGAAAAACCAAAAAATTGACTTACTACTATATTAGCTAGATGCCTGTATACACTAAATTTTTAACTAAAAAATATCTTTATAGAATTTAAAAGCCCTGCTTTATAGCTTTAATTTGCTATACGCAAGACTTTTATATAACCTCTAGTTATTAAGAAAATCGCAGTTAAAGATTAGGTACAGGTTATGTTACCTTCCTAATCTAGTCTAGTTATTATGGCTCGGGTTGTGGCTGTAACGCAGCCACAATTAACTTAGTAAGTTATCCACTTAACTTAGTCATTTAATTGACTTAGTCATCCACACAGTTAGTTGCAGCTGTTAATAGCTATAACGTGACCATTAACGGTCACCACACAACTGTTAACAGCTGCAGTGCAGCTGTCAGGCTTGCAAGCAACGCAAGCAACAACAAGAGCCTTATAACTAGAAAAGGGCTATAAAAATAGGTCTTATTTTTAACATTAGTAGTGGCCTAGGCATTCTCTATTATACTACACTTCCTATCTCCTTTTCCACTCCTTAAAGAGTTATATATCTAGTTTATTATTATTAGGGTTAGCCCCCTACTAGGTCCTCCTACATTATAGTACTACTTCCACTAATATAGTAGCAGTCTATATCTTTTTTACTATCCTATTTTCTATAATTCTAGCCTTAAATCTCTGCTTTATTATATTAAGATAAAGGTCTAGGGGTAAGACATAAGTTTTAGATTCTAGCTACGCAATAGGGGTAGCCTTAAACGCCCTAGCTATAACATATAAGTAAGCTAATTAATCCATTAGTGTTATAGACTGGCCCCTAGGCAACTGCTATTAGGCGTTAATATGATATTAAGAAACTTAAGGAGGGAAGAAAGGAAGAGAGCTAGTCTATCCCCCTTTATACCCCTTATATCCCCTAGCTATCTTATATTAGCCTCCTTCCTAAATCCTTACTAGTTCCTATTAGCTACCTATCCTTTTACACTATAACTAATGCTTAGGTAAAGCCTAAGCCCTTTATATACTTCCTTACTTACCTATCCTAGTAATATCTCTAAAGAGTATAAATTATCCCCTATTCCCTTTAAAACCTTCTTACCCCCTTATCCTATTTATATTATTACCCTTTTACTAATATTAATATCCCTTATATAAGTAATCCCCTCTTTATTTTCCTTAACTTAAATATAGTATACCCTTATATTATATATATCCTAGTATTAGGTTATAAGGTTATCTTTACCTATTATGTTTTATTATTATTACCTTAAATATAATATACATATATGTTATATATATCCTAGTAGTAGGTATAGAGTTATCTCTACCTATTATATCTTATTATTATTATTATATAGTATATATAACATAGCTTATGCATAGCCTTACTAGCCCCTTATATTATTATAATAACCCCTAACCCTACCCTTACTAGTTTATTACCTTACCTTTACTTTTATATTATATATAAAAATATTTTACTTACCTTCCCTTTCCCCCTAACTTTCCTTTTCCTAACTTTACCTTCTATATATTATAATCCTATCTTAAATCCTTCCTACTCCCTTATTAAACCTTAATTATATTTTATATAAATGCTTATTAATATACTCTCTCCTTATAATCCTTCTCCCTATAGCCTTACTATACTTACTATATCTCTTACCTATTCTATAGGTAAATATCTTATAGAAGGTAACTTAGATAATAAGTAGTATACTATACTTACCTTAGTTTTTTATCCCTATAGTCCTTATATAAAATAAGCCCTAACTATAGGTATTATAAACTATTACCTACCTAAGAGTAGTAAGTCTTACCCTCCTTATTAATATAATTATATTACCTATATCTAGCTAACTAGGTACCTATTTACTAACCCTTACCTTTATTATACCCTAAAAGATTTTAAAGCTAAAATTACTATAGGCTAGTATATTATAAAACCTAGTATTACTAAGTTAGTAACTATAAAGTAAAAATTACCTATTTTATCCTAGAAATACTAGTCCCTTATTACTTACTAGAATGCTTTCCTTAATTAGGCCTAGTTTAATCTAGTACTTATTTATTTAGCCCTTAGGCTATCCCCCTTAACTAATACTCTTACCTTAAATATAACTAGACTTAATATTATTCCCTTTATTAGTAGTAGTCCCTTAGCTAATTATAGAATAAATAACTTACTATACTAAGTTACTAGTGCTTTATTTTAGTAAAACTAGTAACTTATAAATAGTATAATTACTATATAATAGGATTTCTATAAGTATTTTACTACTATAATTAATATACTTTCCCCTAGTTATTACTATATTAGTCCTAAGACTAATCCTTAATATATTAAGTTATATAATAAATTACCTTCTTATTACTATTAGTATTAATCCTAGTGCCCTTCTAGTATCCCCCTTACTAATTTATATTAAATATAGCTTACCCTTTCTAATAGGACTAGTTACCCCTATACTAAGTCTAAATATCTTCCTATTATCTCTATTAGTTATATAAAAACTAAGCCCTTACCTATATACTCCTATCTTTTACCCTCTAGGTAATATACCTTTCCTATTATTTAGTATTAGGGATAAAGCTATAATAACTACTATATAAATATTTATTCCCTCTAAGCTAGATATAGTTTATCCCCTTTTAATATATTACCCCTATTAATAGGAGTAAAATAGAGTTTAATAGTGCCTTTAGTAAGATTAATAAGGATTTAGTAGCTAAAATAGCTATAGTAAGAGTATATCTTAGTTATACTAAATAATTTATTATAGGTAGTAGTATAAGTATACCCCTAGTCCTATATATAGTCTCTCTTAGTAAAAGACTTTTGCTTAATTAACTTAGTCTATTATTATATTATATATCCCCCTATTCCTATTTAAAGTTATCTAGTGCCTATGTGTTAGGAGCATAAAGGCATAAGGGACATTATAAGAGGGCTGCCTCTCTAAGCGAGGCGGATCCCTAGATAACTTATGCGCTAAGACCTAGTAGCTAGATAGTTACATAGGCGCGAGGAGAAGGTATATAATAAGGACCTC
Organism: Epichloe scottii; assembly: GCA_021950295.1. Taxonomy (NCBI): domain Eukaryota; kingdom Fungi; phylum Ascomycota; class Sordariomycetes; order Hypocreales; family Clavicipitaceae; genus Epichloe; species Epichloe scottii. Next base: position 4,233,898 of record CP083245.1, read on the forward strand.
TCCTATTTAGGGGTGAGGTTAGAGTTTAAAACCTTTATATACCTACCCCTAGCTATTACCTTTATAGTAGTAACCTTATTCTCCTATTATTACTCTATTTATCTCTTCTTATACCTTTAGTTATAATAAATTAAACTCTTAAACCCTTTAAGGCAAATAGACTATTAGTTATAGATTATAATATTAGAATTAAATAGGATAGCTATATAATTTAATATATATAGTAACTATATAGCTAGTATACTATACTTAGGTAATAATATAGGACACTAAGATAGTGTAATCCTAGGGTCTAATAGCCTAGATAGGAATAACAAAAATAGCACTCCTAAAGATTAAAATAATAATAAAAAGCCTGCTATAGATTAATATAATAATTATAGAGAAATTAAGTATAGTAAAGAAAAGCTAAACTAAATCCTTAAGTAAGCTAAGGCTAAGCTATAAAGAGCTTAGAAGAGATAGAAAATTCTATAGCTATAGGAATAGTAGTATATAATTAAGGTAAGTACCTTATTAGTAAGTACTAGCACTAAACCTACTAACCTTACTAAAGGACCTATAATTATACTACCTTTAAACTTACTAAGAAGCTTTAAACTTACTATAACCTTATATTACTATAGTCTTATAAAAATATAACTAAAGACTCTAGTATATAAAGGAGATTTATATAAAAGTCTTTAATATTTCTTAGTAAACCTTAATATAGCTTTTACCTTAGATTATAAGATATTTATTAATAATACTACTAAGGTAGCCTATACTAGTAGCTACTTAGTAAAGGATATAAAGTAATAATAGATATATTATATAGCTATAGATAGTTATATAGATTACTAGGACTATACCTAGGCTAGGTTTATAGATTAGCTAAAAACTAAAATAATAAATAAGAATGTATAGTGCTTAGAAGCTATAAGGATACTACTAACCCTTAGATAAGAAAACTATTAGTTATTCTAGGGATTTATAAAAATATAAATAAAAGCTAAGGCTAAACTCCCTAAAGTAATCCCTATAAGACTTTATATTTATATATTTATTAATAGTCTAAATAAAACTATAAAGAAGCAAATACTTAGCTAGGAGTTCCTAGTAATATAGACCTATTTAGCTAGTTAAGGAAAGAAAGTAAAAGTTATAATAAAAATAGGTTAGAATAGTAACTAAAGTAATAACTATAGATAAGACTATAAATAGAAAAGGCAATACTTAAATTTACCTATAGTAAACATATAATAATAAAGTAGTAAGGGAGCTATAAGATCCCTTATAGTATGCTTTAAATATAAATAACCTAGTTATATTACACTAAGATGCAAAGAACTAGATTATTTAATCTATAAGAGCGTAAGCTATATAACGCTATTATATAGGAATAATAGTAACTAAGCAGTGGGATAAGATATAAACAAGACACTAATTAGCTTCGCTTAGGCCTAGGATAATGCCCTTACTAATAAATTATCTAAGGATATAAGAATAAAAGTTTAGATATTATTATAGTAAGATTATAAATAAGTAGTAGTGTCTATACTACTTAATATAGGCATAATAAAATTAATTATTTACCTAAAATTATTATTAAAGGTAAATTAGGCTAATATATAGAAAGATAACACATTACTTAAAAGTATAGCTAAGACCCTTATTCTATATTAAGGAATCTTAAATTAGGCTATCTTAGTAAAAGATAGCATAGGCTATGTAAAAATATGCTAAGTTTACTACTATATTATAAATACCCCTAAGAACCTTATCCTAGGAATAGACTAGGCTAGAATATATAAGCCTATAGTTATATCCTAGAAAGAGGGACTATAAAAACACCCTATTATAAAAGATTGCCTTAACTTTATATTAGAAATATAGTAAGTAAGAAAAGAAGTAAAACGCTTATTTATAGTATTTTTACTTTATTTAGTATTAATTAAGCTTATAGACCTGCTAAATAAGGATAAAAAAGATAAGGATATTAGCCCTATAGTAAGTAATGCCCTAACTTATAATAGCCTAACTATAATTAAGGTATAAGATACCTATATAATAGGTAAGAAGAGTTTTATTGCCTTAATAAACCCTAATAGTAAGGTAGTAATACTTAACCTAGAAGAGGACTATAAGCCTAAGTTACTAGAGGCATATATAGAGTTTAAAGATATATTTTCTAATAAGCTTATAGGTATACTTCCTAAGTTAAGTAGTTATATATATATAATTAAGTTAGAAGAAGGGAAAACACCCCTTAGGGGCTAATATATAGTTTAGCTAAAAAGAGCTAGAGGTACTTAGAGAGTACCTAGGTAGTGTATAGCATAAAGGATAGATCTAAAGATTAATTAGCCTAGCTAGGGCCCTGATTTTATTTATTCTAAAGAAAGAAGGCAAATTAAGGCTTTATATAAATTATAGAGACTTAAATTAGATTATAAGAAAATATAAGGCACTATTACCTCTAATTACTAAGATCTTAAACTAATTAAAGGGGGTAAAGGTTTACACTAAATTAGATCTTAAAGATATTTACTACTAGCTACATATCTATAAGGGAGATAAGTAAAAGACAGCCTTCTAGTGTAAATATAGTTACTTTAAGTATCTTATAATGCTATTTAGGCTTATAAATACGCCTATAACCTTCTAAGAATATATTAATAGCGCCCTTAAGGGCCTTATTAATTCAATTTACATTATTTACCTAGATAATATTCTAATTTATAGCAGTAATATAGAAGCGTATAAGAGTTATATTAAACAGGTCCTTTATAAGCTTTATAAAGCTAGCCTTTTTATTAACCTTATAAAGTATAAATTTTCATACACTAAGGTTAAGTTCTTAGGATTTATAATCACAAAAGAAGGTATCTTAATAGAGCCTTCTTGTATTAAGGCTATTATAACCTAGCTAGTACCTTATAGTGTGCTTAATATCTAGTTATTTCTTAGTTTTACTAGATTTTACTAACGCTTTATTAAAAGCTATAGTAAAATTATAATTCCACTAACTAATTAACTTAGGGAGATTAGCTAGTAACCTTTAAGCTAGAGCCCTATAAGTTAGTAGTGTTTAGGGAACTCTAGTAGTGGTTCTAAGAAGCGCTAATTTTAGTTTATTTTAATTTACTAGTACCTTTAAGGGTAGAGACTAACGCATTAGGATATGCTATTAGAGCAGTCCTTATAATATTAGTACTAGGTTACTAGCACCTAGTAGCGTATATATTAAGGAAGTTAAATAATATAGAACTTTATTATATAACACTAGATACAGAGCTTCTAGTAATCTAAGAGGCTTTTTAGGCCTAGAGACACTACCTAGCTTATTTAACGCATCTAATTACTATTATAACTAATTATCTTAACTATAAGTACCTAGCTATAAAGCTAAAGCTAAGTAGCAGGTAGGTTATAGTATTAGATAAGCTCTATCTATTTAATTTTATAATTATGTATAAGGCAGGGAAATTAAACCTAGCTAACGCACTATTAAGAAGGTTAGATTATATTAATAAAGAGAAAAAAGCAGAGGTAGTATCCTTATAATTACTAATATTTCTATTAAAGTTTACGGAGGCAAAGTAGTAAGGATATAGCAGTAAAACTACTAATACTATAAGGTCTATTTGTTTGTTATCTAGTAAGTCAAATGTTAAGTTATAGAGGCACTATAATAAAACTACTAATATCTAGCGTTTTAAGAAAACATAACTTAAATGTATTCTAGAAAAACCTATAAGTCTAGGATCCCTTATAGGAGGGATTATAGCAGGGAATTTAGATGGTTTGCAGCAAGAATGTTGTGGTAGAACTACTAATACCTAGCGTTTAGAATTATTATATAGCTAACTAGACCCTATAAGTCTAGGATCCCTTATAGGAGGGATTACGGCAGGGATTTTAGATAGTTCGCAGCAAGAACGTTATAGTAAAACTACTAATACCTAGCGTTTAAAATTGTTATATAGCTAACTAGACCCCGTGAGTCTAGAATCCCTTATAGGAGGGATTATAGCAGGGATTTTAGATAGTTTATAGTAAGAATATTATAGTAAAACTACTAACACCTAGCGTTTAGAATTATTATATAGCTAACTAGACCCCGTAAGTCTAGGATTCCTTATAGGAGGAATTACAGCAGGGATAGCAGACAATAAGCGGCAAGATAGTTATAGTAAAACTACTAATACTTAACAAGGCTTATTATTTAATTATATTTTGCCTATAAGTCTAGGCATGCGAAATAAGCTAATCCCTTACAGAGACATTATAGCTAGGATTTTAATAGTTAGGAGAACTTTAGTAAAGTTAAACTTTGCTATATTTAAAGAAGGCTTAGATCCTTTAATTTAAGTTTTGTTATTTAAAGTATAATAAAGGGATACCTTTATTACATAGTAAAAGTTACTACTAGAAAGCAGTAACTTTAGAATATTATAAATATAGTCTATTAGGCCCTCTAAGCTATTAATATTTAAAGACTAAGTTTTTATTCCTATAGGAATAAGAAAAGAGATTTTACTACTAACCTATAATAACCTTACTACTAGATATTAGGGAGTTAGTAGGATACTTTACTAAATTATAAACTAATACTATTAGCTAATAATAAAAAAAGATACTGTGTGGCCTGAATCGCGCGCCTAGAAACACACGCGTTCGCGATGATAGCATTAGGGGTCACAGGGATAATTATTACACTAAGGGATAATAACATTAGTTATATAAGCTAGGGATTAAATAGTCTATAAAGGGATTACTTCTAACTAGGCTTCTAAAGCTTAACACGCACGTTAGATATAGAGTTTTTATGCCTAGCTTTACTATGGCTTATTATTGTGTTTTAAGATAAGATAAATTAACAAGATTATTATTACCCACACCGATTTAACCGTTAGGTCACTTCTAATCCGTTAGACCATTTGATCTAGATTATCTCTATCTTATAGAGATAATCTAGCCTTATGATAGGTCGCTGTAGTTAAGCTTCTTAACCCCTTTAACGTGCGCAGACGTCAAAGCTACCTACGCGTGTGGGCTAGCATTGTGTCTTTTGGGGTGTTGTTTTCCGCTTAACAAAATACTAAGTTACATATAAGCACTTATATGAATTATTAAGTTTTAAAGCCTAGGTTATATAGACCCTATAGTAAGTTAGTAGCTTTACTAGTACTTAATTACCCCTTTTAGGAACTCTTAATAGACTTTATAATAGGATTACTACTAGTAAAGAATAGAAATTAGACCTATAATATAATCCTAGTTATTATTAATTATTTTATAAAGTATAGTATTTATATCCCTATATCTATATAACTAACTAGTAATAGGCTAGTAATAGTGTTTTTAGAATATATATTTAGAGACTATAGCGCCCTAGAAGGTATTATTATAGACTAAGGGTTAATATTTAGTAGTGGGTTTTAGAGAATATTTTACTACCTTATTATAATAAAGTAATAACTAAGCACTGTGTTTTATCTATAGATAAATAGATAGATAAAACATTTAAATTAAGTTCTAGAGCATTATCTAAGGGCTTTTGCTTATATAAAGTAAATAGATTAAGCTAATAATTTGCTAATAGTATAATTTGCTTATAATATAAGTAAGTATATAGCATATAGCTATATACTTACTAAGGCACTATAAGGGTATAACCTAAGGGGGCTATATTAAGTAGTTATATAAATTCCTCTAATAAATAATTAGGCTAAGACTAGAGTCTAGGAGCTAAGAGATAAGTATACTATAATTAAGTAGCTTCTAAGTAATATATAAGCTTAGTATAAGAAACATTATAATTTAAAGAGAAAGCTAATAAGATTTAATATAAGTAACTATATTTTACTATTAATAAAGAATATTAATTTATAATACCCTAGTAAGAAGCTCTTAGTAAAGTACCTAGGCCCCTATAAGATTAAAAAGGGGATTAGGAGTTATAGTTTAGTGTACTAATTATAGTTACTAGCTAGGATATGCTTATATAATATTTTTAATATTATAAGCCTTAAGCCTTTCTATAGGGACTTAAGTAATATAGTTAATATATCCTTATTATAAGATAATATTAAGGATAATAAAGAAGAATTTAAAGTTAAGAGAATTATTTTATATAGGTATAATAGTAAATACTATAAATATCTAGTAAAATAGAAAGATTATAATAATTTAGAGAATTTATAGGTACTAAAGAGGGATTTTATCTTAAAAGATATTATTAATAATTATAAGTAATAATTATACAGCTAAATTATAGAGATAAAGTTACTTCTATAGGTTAAAGAGAGTAAAGTCTAATAATAGTATTAATTTTTAAAACTATAATCTAAATAGCTATTTACTTACTACTTCTTTATAGGGATATTAATAGCTATAATAACTTTAGCTTTATTATTAGAAGATTCCTTATCCTTATAGGTATAGGCCTAAATTTCTTCTAGGACTTTTAAGGGCCTAATATAAATAAGGAGTTAAGTAATAAATAGTATAAACTAGTAGTAAGTTAGTAAGATATAAGCTATAAAAATGTTTAAGAAACCTACTATTAGGCTAGTTATAGCTATAAAGTAAAGATAGTTTATAATTTTAATTTAAGTCTCTAAGTTAGTAATATTAAGTTATTATAAAAATATAGTATACTTATTAGCCTTTACCTTATAAGTAGTATTAGTAGTAAGATAAGTATATCTAACCTAGCTATATTAATTAGTGTTTTTATAAGATAATAAAGTATTATAAAGTTTATAAAAAGCGTAGATAAGAGCCTAGTAATAAGTTAATAATTATTAAGTTATATATTAATAAGGGTAAACTTATAATATTAGTATAAAAGTGTATTCCTTTAGAAATAAACTAAATTAAGTTAAATAGCTTTTTATAAAGCTAGGTAATTCTATTAGGGCACTAGTAGTATATTAGTAAAGAACTTATTTTAAGGGTTAGGATAATATACACTAATATAAAGTTTATTATTTCTTATATAATACGCGTATTTTATAGAATTATCTAAGTAAGTTAGCTAAGGATAGTAGTAAGGTAGTAGTATAGTTATACTTAAGGAGTAACTATAGTTTTCTAGAGTAGCTTTTCCTTTAATAATATATTAAGGCTTAGTACTTTTATTATCTTAGGGAGTAATCTTCTAGATAGTACCTTACTAAGCGTAATATAGATAGGGTATCTTAGTATTACTAGCATTAAGTTAGTAGTAAGACCTCTATACTTAAGTAGTAAACTTATATAGTTAATTTGCTTATTTTTACGTATTTATAAGGGGATTTCTTAAAAACCTTAGTAGTAAAAGTAAGCATAAGACTAGTAAAGATAAATATAGTAGTAAATATAGTAAGCTAGTAAATAGTTAGTAATACTAAAGTAGTAAAGAAATTTAAGGGAAGAAAGGATTATTTAAAGACTACTAAATAATAATAGTATAGAAGCTACTATTAAGCTAGTAGGGGTAACTTATAAATTTAAGATAAGGATATTAAAGAAAGAAATAATAAGGAAAGAGGGAAAACTAGCCTCTTTTATAGGGGATAGCTAACCCTTAAGTAATTTATAAGCCCTTAAGTAATCTATAAGCTATATATAATAAATTAATAAATTAGAAAAATCACGGTTATAGCTACTACTATTAGAAATATAAGCTAGCTACGCGCACATAGTAAAGTTAGGATAAATTCGCTATGATTTGTAAATAAAGCTATCTAAATTATTAGGACTAGGGACCCTATTTATTTAACCTAATCACAAAAATTAATATAAGTTATCTAATAGGGGGATTTAGCTATATAAAAGCTAAGCATAGTTAGGTCTTAGCATTAAAGCTATAAAGCAATAGTAATTAATAGCAAGCTAGCTATATAAGAAAATAATTAAGACCTAATATTATTAAGGTTTTATTTTTTCTACTAATGTGTTAGGGCACGAGGGATTATAATAATCCTGTGTTACACTATAAGGTTAAAGAATAGTCTTAGAAGCTTCTAAGTAGCATGCTTACCCCTAGGTAGTAGTTTATTATATAATTAAGGATAATTATATATAGGGGGTATTATATTAGGAGCACAAAGGCATAAGGGATATTATAAGAGGGCTACCTCTCTAAGCAAGGCGAATCCCTAGATAACTTATACGCTAGGACCTTGTAGCTAGATAGTTACGTGGGTGCGAGGAGAAGGTATATAATAAGGACCTCTCCTATTTAGGGGGAGGTTAGAGTTTAAAACCTTTACGCACCCACCCCTAGCTATTACCTTTATAGCAGTGACCTTGTTCTCCCATTATCACTCTATTTATCTCTTCCCACGCCTTTAGTTGTGACACTATGTGTTTACTATATTCTCTAGTAGTTCCTATATTAGTTATAAGTAACCTGCCTATTTAACTAGTATATTACGTTTATTGCCTTTACCTAGTGCATTCTAGGCCGTGAGGATCTATTCTATATGGTATTCCTTAATAAGTTTATTATTATCCTCTAATAATATCTATTCTAGATCTAGTCTAGAGTCTTAGAGCTTCTAACTTAAAAGGGGGTCTATTACTACTCGCTCTATAAGATCTATATAGAAGACTAGGTAAATGCCTCTTAGTATATCTAATTAGACTATAAGCAGTATTAGGACTTCTATAATAGTATATTTTACTATAACCTAATTAAGCTTCTATAAAGGGTAATTAGTTTTAATATTCCTAAGTAAGAGCTACACTCTATCCCTAACCTAGAAACGTTTCGCTAGGTAACCTAACGCTAATGTTACGTCCTATTAATATTATTATATATATACTATTATAGCCTAAGCTTAATAAGTCCCCTCCTAGAGGTATTCTAGGAACTAAACTACTTTTCTCTTAGAGGTTATAGTAAATAGTGCTAGGTCTAGCTATAACTAAATAGGTTCTAAATTATAGCTATATAGTAATCTATTAGGACTTACCCCTATAACTAAGGATATCCTATTATTAACTATAAGCTAATAAGTAACTAAGTGTTTAAGCTAATTATACTATAAGAAGGAGATAAATACGTGTAGTATTACTTATACCTCCTAGTTTGCCTATTCTATGCCACTATCTATCTATAGGTAATATAATATAAAAAGGAGTTAGTTAATCCTAACTCTTAAGTATAATATTATCTAGAAGTTTCCTAACTAATCTAACCCTTAGTCTATAATAATTAACTAAGGAAAACCTTAAAATCTCTACTATACTATCTTAAACTATTCTATATACTCCTTAGCTATAATAGAGGTTATTACCTCTAATTAAACAAATTTAAAGAGCCTATTAGTAATAACTATAAGGAACTAGGGCTATTCTAGGGATAATATTAGTAAGTTTATTATAAAGTTAATAGAGATTTATAACTAGAACTAGTTAGGGATTAGTAATGGTTTTAATAAGCCCTAATATTATTAATAACTTTTATAACTACTAAAGTAGTAATAGTTATAGATAAACCTAGTAATATCCTATAATATCCTATCCTAATATAACTACTACTATAAGATCTAAAACATTATATTATATCCTAGGTGCCTTGCTACTAGTAAATTATAATATTATTAGATAAGCATTATTATAAGAGGTTCCTAGGCTAGGACCTAGGTCTAGCCCTAAAACTAGAGCGCCTTATAGGCACTTAGTAAGTAATCTATAACCTATTCCCTTATTATTACTTCTAGTAAAAACTTCCTTACCCTTTCTTAAATTACCTAAAGCTAGATATAGTATATTAGGTCTAATTAAACTACCTAGTCCTATAAAGTCTATAGGTGCCTTATAGTAAAGAGAGCTTCCCTAGTTAGTAGTAATGCTATATATAATAATAGTAGATTTTAGCTATAACTTACCCCTAACTCTAATAGTAATTATAAGAGTCCTAAAATAGTAATAGGCTATAGTATTTATCCTATTCTTATACTAGGTCCTAACCTATCCTAGTCCCTTTGTAAAAGAGTATCTAGGTAGTAAGCCTATATACTAGGCTTATATTAGAGGTAAAAGTTAAATAAAGCAAGTGTATCTGCCTACTAGGCCTGCTATTCTAATATTAGCTAAGGTATTCTAAAGTATTCTAAATTCTTATAATCTATGTAGATTATAAATAGGTAGGACACCCCTTATAGTTTTGCTAACTATGCCTTAAGATAAGAGATAATAGCTAGAAGCTCCTTATTATAAATAGTATAATTTCTCTATAAGGCTATAAGGCTTATAGAATAGTATATAATAGGGTATAGGATATAATCCTAACCCTCCTATAAGAGGCACTCTCCTAGGGCTATCCCTAAATAATTTGCTTTAACTACTATTAGCTAGTCTAGGTCTTACTATGCTAGGACTAGGTATTTAATAAAAGCCTCTTTAAGCCTTTTAAAGGCAGTGTTTTCCTTAGCTCCCTATTAAAACAGGATATCCTTCTTAGTAAGGCATATAAGTGGAGTAGCTAGCTTTAAAAAATCCTAGATAAAATTATAGTAAAAATTCGTAAACCTAAGGAAACTACAAACCCCCTATAACTTTATAGGGGCTACCTTTATAGGATTAGGGCAAACAGAGCGACTTACTATAATAATATAGCCTAGGTACTAGACCTCCTTTATAGTAAATATAGACTTATTAAGATCTAGGTAAAGGCCCGCTGGCCTTTATTAGCCTAATATTAGCTAAACCTTAGCTATATAGTCTTTCTTTAATCCCCCTAAATAGATTAAGATATTATCTTAATATACTATAATAAAATCCCCTAATGTATCCCCTAAGGACTTATTAATATAATATTAAAAGGTAGCTAGTGCTCCTACTAGGCTAAATAGGTAGACTAGCTATTTAAATAGCCTAAACCTAGTTTAAAACGCTATTAAGTGCTCCTTATCTTTAGCTATCTATAGTTTATAAAATACTATATAAATATTAACCTTTATAAACCATTATACTTAGGAGAGTAAGCGTAGTATTTCCTTAATTAATAGGACAGGGTAATAATCCTAGGCTATTATCTTATTAAGTGCGTAATAGTCTACGTAAAAATGCTAACTACCTCTAGCTTTCTTAACTAAAAGAATAGGGGCTATTACTAATAAGGAGCTTGCTTAAATCTATCCCTTATCTATTAAGTCTATAATCTAGTATCTAATCTCTAAGAGTTATTCCCTTAGCATATTATATAATAGACCCTATAGAAGTGCTAGTTTAAACCTATCTAGGTTCTTATATACGTATATATAGTAATTAAGAGACCCCCTATAAGGAGGTAAGCTATTTGCTTTTACTTTATTAAATAGGTCCTTAAAGTCTACTAGTTTATCTAGTAATATTAAAGTATTAGGGTAGGTAGGTTTTACCTTTAGGGTAGTAACCTATAGTACTATAGTAATTTCCTTTAGACTTATAGTAATAAACCTTATAGTTATATCCTTCTTACATTAGGCTTATTAGGCTTCTACTATATATAAGGACCTAATAATTCCCTAAACTAGTTTACTTATACTATATTCTATAGCCTTATTAGCACTCTCCTTATTTACCTTATATATATTAATAGTAACCTTTAGATAAGGTTAGTAAGCAAGAAGGAGGGTATACTCTTAGATCTAGTGTTTTATTAAGCTATAATATAAGTAGCATTTTTCCTTATAGTATCTTATTATTTTATTTATTATAACCTATTAGGCCCTTAGCCTCTTACTATTAGTCTTTTAGGGCTTCCCTTTTCTCTCTATATTAGCTTATTTACTAGAGTAGGTTAATATAGCCTAGACTCTAGTTATTAGTATATTACTATCTTAGTTAGTTTATTAGGGTATAGGTTATACTAGCTAGGGTTTATATTAAGTTTAATACTTATTCTCTAAGGCTAAGGCCTTAATATTAACTATAATACTATAGTATTATAAGACTATAAGAGAGTAATCTATATAACTAATTCCTTTACTAATACTAATCTCTCTTAGCTACTTATTAAGAGTGTGTTATAACTTTACTAGCTTAATATTACTTACTTACTATCCTTTCCTTACTATAGAGAGTTTCTATTTAAAGTAAATAAAAAATATAGTAAATAACTCCCTAGACCCTTACTTAATCTAGTTAAGTTCTATAAGGGCTATCTTCTATCTATAAGGGTTAGAGAATATACTTTCTAGGTAGCTAAGGAAGCTAATAAGGGAGTAGTTATATAAGTAACCTACCTTAAAGTATATAGCTATATAGAATTAAACCTTTAGTACTAAGTTTTAGTAAATAAATATCTATTAGTCCTTATTACCTCTAATAAAGTCCTTATTTACTTCTAACTTATATTATATAAGGAACCTCTATATAGTAAATATAGTCTTATTACTATTATATAGGTTACCTATAGGGATTAGTTTTTAATATAGTTATTATATAGTAAGTAATATAGTAAGGGTAGTATATTATATAGGAGGGTATAGGTCTAATACTAGGGGTTAAATAGGGGTATTTATTAGGGGGCTAACTAAAATAGTAGTAGTAGGTTTATATAAACTTAGTGTTATAGAGTCTTAATCTCTCTTACCTACTACTTAATTATAAGTTAAAGTATATTAATTTGCGTGTTATAAGCTAATAGTAGTAATATAGTATTTATTAATAGGGTTCTTATCCCTAGGTTTCCTTTAACCTATAGTTATAGTATATCTATTATATTATCTTCTTCTATTATATTAATTAATTTATTTATTTATAGTAGTGCTATTATTTTTAGTAGCCCTTTATTAAGGCTAAAGGAAGTTTCTTAAATATTATAGACTAGCCCCTAGGCAACTACTATTAGGCATTAATATAATATTAAGAAACTTAAGGAGGGAAGAAAGGAAGAGAGCTAGTCTATCCCCCTTTGTGCCCCTTATATCCCCTAGCTATCTTATATTAGCCTCCTTCCTAAATCCTTACTAGTTCCTATTAGCCACCTGTCCTTCCGCGCTATAACTAATGCTTAGGCAAAGCCTAAGCCCTTTACAATTAGAAAGCTTTTAGCTATTCCCCTTAGGTTTCCCTTAACTTTAGTAAGTGTGTAAAAGATACCTACCTTATAGGCAAGTATAGGTTAGACTACCTATATATATAAAAGCCTAGTATCTCTAAAATTAACTCCCTAAGCTAACGCCACTAGCATAGTAAGTGTAAGCCACTATTAGGCTATCTTCCCCTTAAGGATATTTTTATATATACTCTAATTAAGCTTTCTATTTACCTAGACTCCTAAGAATCTATAGGACTCTATAGGTATTACCTCCTTAGCTCTAAGCTAGACTTTAGTCTATAGTAAGTAGTAAGCTTTACTAAAGTATATATGTTTAGTCTTTAATAAGTTAAACTTTACTCCTACTTCTTTTACTTACTCTTTATAGACCCTTTACACTACCTTAAGCCTCCTCTATATCTATGCTATATTCTTTCTAAAGGCTACTATATTTATATTATCTATAAATCTAATTATAACTATGCCTAGGATAGACTAGCGGCACTTATATAGCCTTATAGAATATAGTAAGAAGAGAATAGGCAAAAGGGGTAATCCCTATAGGGTACTAGCCTTAATCTTAAAAGGCCTTAAGAGTCCCTTATTAAAGCTAAGCTAGCTTAACCTCCCTATAAGGAAGCTATATATTACTACTATTATCTATAGTAGGATACTTATTCTAATAAGGAGCGTAATAAGGTATAGGTAGCTAACTTTATTAAACGCTAACAAGATATCTATCTACGCTAGTAACGTAATCCCGCCCCTCCCCTAGGCCTCTCTAACCAGAGTATTGTTTGTAGTGTAGTTAGTGTAGTTTTTAGGAAGAATTTGTAGTTGTAGTGTAGTGTAAAAAAATTTGTAGTTAGTGTAGTGTAGTGTAGTTACTACAAATTATTTTATAGTGTAGTTAGTGTAGTTACTACACTAACTACAAACACTACAAATGTAGTGTTAGTTAAAAAAAAGTGGGCCTTTTATTACTTAGTATTATTCTAAGAATTACCTTAAGATTATTAATCTAAACCTTATATTATTAGCTATTTTACTTAATTAGTTATATAATTTCTAATATTATACTAAAATTAGGATTTTACTATAACTAGGTATTATATATATTATTAGGATTTCTAAATAAATAAATAAAGGTTAATAAGTAGTTACTTTCTAAATATTATTAGTAATATAGTTACTACTTTTTTATAGCTTTAAATATTTATTTAGTATTAATATTAATATAATAACACTTTTAGCTTAAAAATTCTAAACCTTTAGGAAATTATATAGAGTAAATTATTATATCTTAATACTATAATATATAAAGGTAAAAAGTAAGAGTTTACTATTAATAATATATATATAAATAACCTATATACTTCCTTATATTAAAATATTTAGCTTAATTAAGCTATAATAACTAATTTAAAACTTTTTATTATAATAATCTTAGTATATTTATATTAATATTAATGTTAAATAAATAATTAAAGCTATTTATAAGTGCTTACTATATTACTTAAAAAACTTAGGAAATATAAATATAGCTTATAAATCTTTAGTTATTTATTTACCTTTATTAATAGTTTTCTTATAGTTTATTTTATTTTATTAATATAGTTTTAGGTGATTTTTAATTTATATTAATAGTAAATAATATAATAAGAAGGTTTTTCTTAAAGTTATATTAATAGGAAAAAGTATTAAGAATAATAGTCTTAGTAAAAAATCCTAATATTAAATATAATACCTAGTTATAATACCTAGCTATAATACCTAGCTATAGAAAAATCCTAGTATTACTATAATCTTATAAATTATATAACTAATTAGAGAAAATAGCTAATAAAATAAACCTTAGGTTTATAAGCTTCTCTTAATTCCTATATAAACAATAACTAATAACTAGCCCCACTTTTATTTTTACACTACATTTGTAGTGTTTATAGTTAGTGTAGTTACTACAAAATAATTTATAGTGTAGTGTAGTGTAGTTTGTAGTGTAGTGTAGTTTGTAGTGTAGTGTAGTTTGTAGTGTAGTGTAGTTTGTAGTGTAGTAACTACACTACACTACACAATGTAGTGCAATACTCTGTCTCTAACACACCCTATAAGGCCTTTTATTACTATTTTAGTTAATTTATTTACTTTATTACCTATTTATAGTTTAGGGAGGAGGTTATTCTCCTTAGCAAAGGTTATAAGCCGCCTTACTATTACCACTTCTATAATCTTACTTACTATATTAAGTAGTAAGATAGGTCTCTACGCATTAGCCCTTCTTATTTCCTTTATTATCTTTTCTAGCTTTCTAATAACCACTACTCTTATAGACTAGAAGCGCCTTAGGAAATACCTTACCTTAAGGGCTATATTTAGTAGTCTAGTAATAGAGTCCTTTACTAGGTTACTATAAGCCTTAATAAGGCCTACAGGAATCTTATTATTACCTAGGGCCTTCTAACTAGCTATATCTAAGAGAATAGTTCTAATCTCCTCTTATAAAAACTATTCTTAGGCTAGGAATAGTATATTATCTAGCTCTAGGAAGGAAAGGTCTAGGATATAGGAGAGGTTAGCTATAGGTTTAGGGAAGAACCTTTACGCAAGCACTTTTACCTTCTTCTTATATATAGTAGCTAGGTTTATATTATTATTAGTCCTCTCTAGGTCTAGTAGCCTAGGTAGCTTAGGGGGCCTAGCTCCTAAGCCTAGCCTATTACTCTAGCTTTTACACCCCTTTATCTTTTTCCTATATATTAGTATTTCTTAGGGCCTCTCTCTAGGCATTTCTCTTTTCCTCCCTAATAATATATGCTTAGTTTACCTTTACCTTAGTGTATACTTACTAGTTAAGGTTTATCTTTTTATACCTTTATACCCTCTTAGCTTATCTTACTATAGTAACTAATTCCCTAGCCTTCCTTAACTACTATACCTCTAGGCTAGGTAAGCCTTAGGGTTTTTTAGGGCTACCTTCTTAGCTATCTTTTAGAGGTTTAAAATAAGCTATATAGTGTATTTATCTATCCTATTCTAGTTATAGGGGTCTAGGGTGTATTCTTAGCAAAGTTATACTACTACCTTTACTTTTATAAAGGGTTTATTTATTACTAGCTAATTATACCTAAGTTCTAGGGGAGCGCGTTCTTAGTGTTTAGTAAAGATACTAATTAGCTATAGAATATAGTTAGACCCTATTAGCTTAACCACTCCCTTATAGTAAACTTAGATATCTAGTATTGCCTATATAAAGTCTATAGTGCTATCTCTATTACCTTTCTTTTATCTTATAGGTTCTCCCTAGGGCATTACTAGCCTAAGCCTTCACTAGCTTATAAACTTAAGTAATTCCTTTACTCTATTACTAGTTTTATTATACCTATCCTATAGAGGATATTTCTAGTTAAAGTTCCCTATAAATATGCTTTTACCCTAGGGCTCTTTTATATTTATAGTATAAATAAGGGTGCTTTATTTATTATTATATATCTTAGAGTATAAGGAGTAAATATTTACTCCCTATATTTTTACTAGTAACTAATTAGTGCCTCCCTAGGCTAACTATAACCCTACTCTATATTTCTTATTTATATATATAGTATTATACTTATTATAGTGTATAAGTTAGAATTATATAAGGCCTAGGGCTAGTATCTATAGTTATTTTATATATTCCTATTCTTATATTATAATTATATCTATATTAGTCTAGTAATAAAGCGCTATCTAGATAAGGTTATTTTACTTATTTATATTCTAGAAAAGGACCCTTAATATTACTATATTAATTATAGTAAGGGCAGGTCTTTACTATCCTAGATTAGTTTTATCCTAGCCTTACTTAGCTTTATGTATCTTCTAATACTCCTAGCTCTAGTCTACCTAGCGCTTTATTTTACTAGTATTAGTTAACCTCTTTTCTTCCTATTAGGCTAGTAAATTAGAGTTAGATAATAGGTTATTCCTATGCTAGAGCTAGGTTACTATTTAGGGATTAGGTAGTAAAGCAGGATAGCCTCTTAAGATAACCTACCTTTACTATATTTTACTTTTCTTTTAGTACTAGATAATCCCTAGACTAGGCTAGGTATAAGCCTAAGTATAGGATATAGTTTTCTCTTTATTAGCCTTTAATAGTTAAGTAAGACTTCTCCCTATCCTTATAGTAGCTAGCACTATACTTACTATACCTTAGGGATACCTTATAGAACTTTATAATATATCCTATCTAGAAGTAGTTATAGTATTACCTAGGTTATAAAGTCTTATTATAGGGCTTAGATTAAAATAGCTTTGCCTTAAACACTATTCTATCCTAGTATATCTTATTAGTATTATTTACCTTAGCTAGGCTAAGGATTAGGGTTATCCTTTATATATTCTTACCTTAGGGGCGCCTTATAGTTACTTTAATTATATTTACCTTATTAGTTTTCCCTATCTTAGCTACTAGGTTTTTAATAGATATATACTTTAAGGAAACCCCTTAATAATTACACTAAGTATATAGTAGTGTAAGGTTATGTCTAGTCTAAACATAGTAGTAATCTAATTAGTATCTTCTCTATATTAAGTAGCGTTTCCTTTAAATATAATAATTATATCTTTACTAGGGAGTTATCTTACTACTATTACTATATTCTAGCTAGTAGCTTTATTAACTATAGTTACTATATCTTTAGTGCCTTAGGATTAGTATAATTCTTATATAGTACTTCCTTTAATAAGGACTTCTCTATACTATTAGTTAGAGATCTATAGGGAAGAGGGCATAGGATTAAGCTACCTTTATATTACCTTAGTAGTAATGCTTGCCTAGGTTAGGGCGCTATTATTCTTAGTTTTCTCCTTAATAGCTTCTTTAATAACTTATTTAAGTGCCTCTTTAGTAATATATATATTACTATTATCTACTCCTAGTTTATCCCTAGCCTAAGCGCGCCTTACTACTAGGTTAGCTATAGCCTTTATAATTTACTATACTTAGTTAATTTTATTACTAGGGATAAGGCTAGTAATTTCTTTATAGTATTCCTTCTCTTCTAGGTGTTTAAATTATATCTAATCTATTAATAGGTTATTCTTACCTCTCTAGATATTAAACTATCTAAGGCTAGCGTTTAGGTAGTAGTAACTCTACGCTAGCCCCTTTCTCCTTTATTAATTACTATTAGCGTCCTAGCCTCTAGCTTACCTCTATCTCTATTATAGTGCAATATTATAGAGGGAGGTAATTAAAGGCAAGGATTTTAAATATTAGTTTAGTTTATATTTTAGAGGCGATTCCGGACCTGTAAAGCAGTGTGGAAAGATTCGCGAAAAGTTTTAGAAATTATATAACTAATTAAATAAAATAGCTAATAATATAATTAGATTAAGGTAATTCTTAGAATAATACTAAGTAATAAAAGGCCTACTTTATTCTTTAACTAACACTACATTTATAGTGTTTGTAGTTAGTGTAGTAACTACAGTAATTACACTATAAAATAATTTGTAATAACTACATTACACTACACTAACTATAAATTCTTTTACACTACATTATAACTACAAATTTTTCCCAAAAACTACACTAACTACACTACAAACAATACTCTAAATTAGAGTATTGTACTACATTGTGTAGTGTAGTGTAGTATTTGTAGTATAGTGTAGTTACTACAAACTACATTACACTACAAACTACACTACACTAACTATAAGTAAAAAAAACTACACTACACTACACTATAAATTATTTTATACTAACTATACTAACTACAAACATTATATTTATAGGGTAAAATAAAAGTAAGGCTAGTTATTAGTTATTATTATTATAGGAATTAAAAGAAGCCTATTAATCTTAGGTTTATTTTACTAGCTATTTTCTCGTATTAGTTATATAATTTATAAGATTATAGTAATACTAGGATTTTTCTATAGCTAGGTATCATAACTAGGTATTATATCTAATATTAGGACTTTTGACTAAGACTATTATTCTTAATACTTTGTCTTATAAATATAACTTTAAGAAAAACCTTCTTATTATATTATATACTACTAATATAAATTTAAAATTAAAATTACCTAAAACTATATTAATAAAATAAAATAAACTATTAATAAACTATTAATAAAACTAAATAAATAACTAAAGATTTGTAAGCTATATCCCTATTTCCTAAGTATTTTAAGTAATATAGTAAGAACTTAGAAATAGCTTTAACTATTTATTTAATATTAATATTAATATAAAAATATTAAGATTGTTATAATAGTAATAATATATTTAGAGTTATTTAAAGGTTCTTATTAGATACCTAATAATATTTAGAAGAGATATAGATATCTTATAAACTTATAATTATTTTTTAAGCATTAACAAGAATTATTAATAGTTTATTACTTTAGTTTAGGGTATTTTTTAATTAAAAGTAATAGTAATAATTTATATTAATAGTAAATAAAATAATAAGAAGTTTTTTCTTAAAGTTATATTAGTAAAAAAAGTATAAAGAATAATAATATTATTTATAAATCCTAATAATATATATAATACCTAGTTATAGTAAAATCCTAATTTTAGTATAATTTTAGAAATTATATATCTAATTAAATAAAATAGTTAATAATAAAAGGTTTAGATTAATAATCTTAAGGTAATTCTTAAAATAATTCTAACTAATAAAAGATTTACTTTTGTTTTTAACTAACACTATATTTATAGTGTTTATAGTTAGTGTAGTAATTACACTAATTACACTATAAAATAATTTGTAGTAACTACACTACACTACACTAACTACAAATTTTTTTACACTACACTATAACTACAAATTTTTCCTAAAAACTACACTAACTACACTACAAACAATACTCTGCTGTAAATAGAAGTAAGTTGCTTACTAGTAGGTTCTTACCTTTAAGGAATTAGGCTACTTAGAATAAAGTTACTAAGTTAATAATATAAAGGACTAGCTAGTTATTAATCTATATAATATTAATAATAATCTTATAATTAAAGTTATAGTTATTCTTAATTATAAATTTAAATTAACTAGGGGCTTTTCCTTTTATTTAGTAGTAGTAGTAGATTTTAGTTAACTCCTTAATTATATAATATTTAATATTATAACTAGCTTATTAAAGGACCTTTATAAGCTATTAAACTAAGGGATAACTAAATCTATAGTATAGTTAATAAATCTCTTCTTTAGTAAGGTAAAAGGTAGCTATTTCTTTTGCCTCTAATAGCTACTATAAGTAACCCTATTATTATATAATAGGTATAGTTTTATTACCTTAAATTAGTATATTAGTAAGATTATTAATCTTAATATTTATCTTATTTATATTAGTAATAGAGAAGAGAAAGAGTATAGTAGTATTAAGGATATAAAAGTTAAGTTAGCTAAGTTTTATTGGCATATAAATAATACTATATATTATTACTTCTCTAGCACTAAATTTAATAATATGCTTTTTATAAGGTATACCTTTAAGATTAACTTTTCTTTACTATTATTATTATTATTATAGGTTTATATAAAAGCCTTTAGATAAGATTCCTATCCTTTCTTATCTCCTTTATCTCCCTTATTATTAGTATATTCCTTATAAGAGATAATAAATACCTAAACCTCTTCTTTAATAGTAGTATATAATAGCTCTTACTAGCTTACTATCTCTCTTTTCCTTTTAATATTTTATAATAATATAGTTTAATAATTAATAGCTATTTTAACTAGAAATAAAGTATTACTTAGGGTTTTATTTAGGGATTTTATCATAGCCTTTTTTTCTCTAGTTTTATTATCTATACTAATAATCTATTAATATTACTTTAAAGAAATCTTTCTTTTAGTATTAGTAATACTAAATATTTCTCTTACTAGACTTTATAATAGTAATTAACTTATAAAGATCTCCTATAAGGTTCTTAAAACCTAGGGAGTAAATATACTTTACTACCTAGCACTTAGGTATACTAGAGACTATATTTAGTATTTACTTATAAAGCTTTATATTTATTATATTAAAGGGATATAGCCCTTTATAAATTCTTTTTAGGTAATTAATATAATCTTAAGGTAATTAAGCTTAATTTTTTTAGGATTCTTAGTAATAATATTATTAAGTATCATATTATTTTACTTATACTAGTAAAATTACTAATTACTTTCTATCTTAAAGTAATAATAGATTTAAGCTATTATTTATTTATAAGAGAAGTTTTATTTAAAGAGAAAGTTAAGAAAGTATTATTTAGTATCTCCTATTAGTATAATAGGAAAGGCCTTATAATAGTAGCTTCTTAGAAGATTAATCTAGTTATATTTACTCTTAAAGAGTATTATATTTAGTATTAGAAAGTTATAAAGCTTCTTACTATAGTAATTACTATCTTTATATATCTTTATAAGCTTAAAGATCTTTTTTATAATTTACTTATTAAAAAGGGGTTATAGTATAAGAGAGGTAAATTAATAGGACTAATAATACTACTAAGACTATTATTTATAATATAATTAAGAGTACTATAGAGGTTTTTAAGGGGGTAAAGAGATTATTAGGGATAAGGAAAGGGAACTTCTAGGGTTAGAAAATAGGTAAGTTATTATACTTAAGGCTTTAGTAGTTAAGAAGATCTTAATCTATCTTTTAGCTATAAAGATCTTATTACTTCTTAGAGTATTTATGCTAATACTATTATAATTAAAAGTCCTAGGCCTTAAGTAATATAAATACTATATGCTTATAAGGAGTTTTAAAGCTCTTATAAGAGTTTACTATAAGCCCTTTAGAATATCTCTTTAGACTACCCTTTAAAGTCTTCTTTAAAGGTCTCTTAAAGGTCTTTATCCTTCTAGCCTTAATACTTACTAGTATAAATAAACCTTATAATATAGTTATTTAGTTTATATTATATAGCTATCTTAGGGTTTAGCTATATAAGCTCTCTCTAGTCTCTTATAAGCACCTTAGAGTAAGGCTATAGTTATCTAGGTAATTTAGTCTTTAAAGGTCTTTCTTAGATCTTCTCTAAAGGTATTTTAGGTATTATGCTTTTAAGGAGTGGTAATTAGGGAGTTTTCCTTATTAATAGTCTAGTGTCTAGTGCTATTTTCTTTAATAAAGGAACTTAGG
This sequence comes from Epichloe scottii, assembly GCA_021950295.1. NCBI lineage: Eukaryota > Fungi > Ascomycota > Sordariomycetes > Hypocreales > Clavicipitaceae > Epichloe > Epichloe scottii. The sequence continues at coordinate 4,256,036 of CP083245.1, forward strand.
AAAAACAAGAGAGTTATTAATATAATAAAGCTAGGAAGCCTAATTAAATATATATATATATATATTCAATACACTAGCTAGCTCTATATAAGGCTAGTTCTAGTACTCTAACTAGTTTATTAATAGGGAAAACCCTTAAAATAGGAAGAAAAACCCTATTACTTTAATCTCTAGTTTAGCGCTAACCTTACTATAAGCCTATGCTATTTAACTTATAACCTATTATATATATTTATTACTAGCTTATACTAGCCTTATCCCCTTATTAATATAATAAGGTTAGTTTTTTACCTCCCTAGTATACCTCTAGGATAAAGGTAGCTTTATATTACCTTTTCTTACTACTCTTTATAGGTAAAGTAAGTTTATACTAATTACTACCCTTTCCCTCCTATTTACTCTTATACTAACTCTTTTATTACCTTACTTTTTAGCTAACTCTAACTTACTCCTAGTCTAGTTATAGTATAAAGCCTATATACCTTATTTTAATCCCTTACTATAAGAGAAAGGTAATCCTAGTCTAGGTCTAGGGTAACCCTATGCCTAGATTATAATTAAGATATTTATTTATTTAATCTCTTAGTGCTTTATTTTCTAAGCTTTAACTATAATTTACCCTCTCCCCCCTTATAAGTATAAGAGAGAGCCTCTCCCCTAGGGGGTTTTAGCCTCTTTTTCTTTCTCTTATATTAACCTTTTTATAAGTTCTTATCTATAACCTCTTAAGGCTACTCTAGTTAAGGTCTAGGTTAATATCTAATATTTCTATATAGTATTAGAAGCCTTCTTTACTATAGTACTCTCTAATATAAGTTATTTACTATTTAGTGTATTTCTAGCTCTAATTTATCTAGAAATCTTTACTATTTAAGTAATACCCTAAGAAGCTCCTAACCCCTAAGTAATTAGAGAAAGCTTTAAATAAGAAGCTAAAGGTAAGTTTACTTTTATTCTAGGTTAGTTTTAAGTCTAATTTATTTTAGCTAAGTAAGCTAAGACTATTTTAATATATCTCTTACTATTCTTAATTTATAAAGACCCCTAGGTATTAATATTATAATATTAATAGTAAGGGTAGTATTAGCTTTGTAAAGCCTTAGTAATACTACTAATAGTTAGTAAATAGGAGTTTTAATAAATACTTACTTTAACTATTAGGTTTAAAATTATTATTATATAAAGATAGCTTACTCCCTTAGCCTAGGCTTAGTTTACTATAAACTTATTTTTAGGTTAATATAATAAGGTAATATATAAAGTATTAGTAGTTAACTAATATATAGGCTACTATTATAGCTAGTAAGGATATAAGTATAGTTATAGTAAGTTAATTTTAAGTCTAGTTTAGTTCTAATAGTTTCTAGGTTTTAGAGAACTATAATACTTAAGTAAAGAAGCTTTATATAAAGAACTAAACTAAGAAAAGAAGTATATTAGCTATAGGCCTAGACTATACTAGGTCTAAGTCTAGTAAGGACTAGTATAATAAGACTATTTTCTAGATATATTAATTAAATACCTAAATAGTAAAGATAAACTATCTCCTAGCTATCTCCTTACTAGTAAAGAGGTATACTAAGATTATAAAGGATATAATTCCTATCCCTAAGGAGAAGTAAGTTAGTGGTTTTATTTTAGGTCTTAAGTAAAGTAATACTAGGCTAGATTAATTCCTTTAGATACTAGGAGTTTAAAAATTAAATTTGCTTATTTACCTAAGCTAAAATATAATTTCGCTTTAATTCTAGCCCTTTATTGCGTTTACATTAGCTAGTCTTATCCTTACGTGGCCCCCCTTACACCACCTATGTCTAATATCTCTTTATCTTGCCTAACACTGCGGGCGTGTCTAAACCATCCTAGTAGCCTAATTAAATAGAAAGAACCAAAAGGGAGTAGAAAAATAGTGTGATTTTCCTTCTGCTATTAAAAACAATAGGATAAATAGGATAAATAGGATAAATAGGGAAAATAGGGAAAACAGGGAAAACAGGTTAAATAGGATAAACGGGATAAACGGGATAAACTAGATAAAGGAGTTTGTAATTATTATAAAGGAAGGAATGTAAAGGGGGGGCAACTCTGCGTAATGTATATAGAGTATAGAGGCGCAAAAACCATTATAGTAAAAGTAATAATTAAAAGGAAGTATAACTCTATGTAATATACATAGAGTATAGAGAAGTAAAGACTATTATAGTAAAGATAATAATTAAAGAGGGAAAGAGAGATTATAATTAAGTTAGCTAGCTTAGCTAAGGTTATATTAACATTAGGTTTAAGTAAAATGCCTTATAGCAATAGACTTAGTTATTTAGTTAGTTTTCTTATAAAAGATAATAAAAGTAATCTTATAATGATAATATCCTATAGGCCTAAGGGTTAATAAATTAATCCCTTAGAAGCCTAATAAGTCTATAAATCTAGTCTTTTCCTTTAGTATAATTTATAGTTATACCTCTTTACCTAAATAGTTTATAAACTTAAGGGGTAAGTAGCTATAGTATTTATAAAACTATCTCTTCTTTTATAATCCTAGCTTATCTATAGTTATAAGTTAACTACTAATTAGTATTAGTTTTACTAAAGGTAATACACTAGTGTAATAAGGTTAAATTTAATAATATAATAATAGATTAATTAATAGATATATATAACTAGAAGAGAGAGAAGGAGAGAAATCTAGCTAGAAGGGAAAGTAGGAAAAGTAGGCCTATAGTGGTAGGGCAGTGCGGATAGTGTGGGGTTACGCGTAATATAACTAATCGCATTGCGTGCATTCATTTAGTGGCCCTACTCTTGTCCTAGCCTTTAGCTACGATTAAACCAAACAAGACCTAAAGGAAGCTATAATTACTTTGAATTAAAAAATACCCTAAACTAAAGTAATAAACTATTAATAAATCTTATTAATTCTTAATAAATAACCATAAGTTAATAAGATATCTATATCTCTTCTAAATATTATTAGGTATCTAATAAGAACCTTAAAATAACTTTAACTATATTCTTACTATTATAATATATTTTATAATACTTTTATCTTAATAATTCTAAAGCTTTAGGAAATTATATATAGTAAATTATTATATCTTAATACTATAATATATAAAGGTAAAAAATAAGAGTTTACTATTTATAATATATATATAAGTAACCTATATACTTCCTTATATTAAAATATTTAGCTTAATTAAGCTATAATAACTAATTTAAACCTTTTATTATAATAATCTTAGTATTTTTATATTAATCTTAATCTTAAATAAATAGTTAAGGCTATTTATAAGTTTTTAATATATTACGTAGAATACTTAGGAAATAAAGATATAGCTTCTAAATCTTTAGTTATTTATTTAGTTTTATTAATAGTTTATTTTATTTTATTAATATAGTTTTAGGTAATTTTCAATATATATTAATAGTATATAATATAATAAGAAGGTTTTTCTTAAAGTCATATTTATAAGAAAAATTATTAAGAATAATAGTCTTAGTAAAAAATCCTAATATTAAATATAATACCTAGTTATAATACCTAGCTTTAGAAAAATCCTAGTATTACTATAATCTTATAAATTATATAACTAATAAGAGAAAATAGCTAATAAAATAAACCTTAGGTTAATAGGCTTTTTATAATTCCTATAATAATAATAACTAATTAGTAGCCCCACTTTTATTTTTACACTATATTTATAGTATTTATAGTTAGTGTAGTTACAATAAAATAATTTATAGTGTAGTGTAGTGTAGTTTTTTTAGCTTATAGTTAGTGTAGTTTATAGTGTAGTGTAGTTTTTTTAGCTTATAGTTAGTGTAGTTTATAGTGTAGTGTAGTTTGTAGTGTAATTACTACACTATATTACAAAAACTACACTACACTACACAATGTAGTGCAATACTCTAATGCTAATAGGCTTACTATCTAGCATATTAAATCGTTTTAAAGCCTCTAAGATATACTAAGATTAGTGGATTTTTAGTATTCTATTAGGTCTATCTTAAACGATTTAAACCCCTAAGAAGAATTTAGTAAGCCCCCTATCTTCTATTAGATAGACTTTATAAAGTTCCTTTTTAAGTCTTTAGATATAGGGTAAATCCAGTCTAATTAGAAGGCAATTATTAACGTATATAATAATAAAGGTCTTAGTGGAAGGATTAAAGAATATAGCTAGGTTAGAAATAAGAGACTTAAATCCTAGGGATTTTAGCATAGCTATTAGTGCTTATTGCCACTCCCTTAAGCTTTGCTTTAGGCTATATAGAGACTTTTATAATAGAATTACTTAGCCTTTAGAGGGTTTATAACCAAAGCTTCTAGCTAATTTAGCTAGTTTTAGATTAGCCTTAAGGAATTTAATAAATCCATTAGGGATAACTATATAAATCTATTCCTTAAGGTAGCTATTTAGAAAAGCCCCTATAAAATTAACTTATTTGATTTGCTAGTTATTCTAAGCCGCTAGGGCTAGTAAAATCCTCTAGCTAGGGGGAATGCTTATAGTAGCGAAAGTTTTAATATAATCTAGACCTTTAATTTGTATAAATCCCTTAGCAATAAGTTAAGCCTTATATTTTAAAGGATTATTTTCTTTATCCTTTTTAAGCTTATAAATAAGCCTATTTTTTAGTACTTTTTAGCCCTTAGGAATCTAGTCTATCCCTATAAATTTAAAAGTACTAGCCTTTAGAAGCTATTTGTATTTACTAAACGTAGCCTTAATATATTCCTTTTTCTAAGGGCTAGATATAGCTTGCTTCTAGGTCTTAGGTTTAGGGCTTATAGGGTTGTTTTCCTTAAGCTTTTCCTATACCTTAAAGCAGATTTCTTAAATTAAATCTACTAAAGAAGGAGGACTAATATTAATATCTATTAGGTTAATATTAGGGTCAAAGTTAGTGTTTTTATTAGAAAGAAGGTCTAGAGTTAATATCTGATTTCCTAGCTGAGATATTAGTGTGGCTTCCTTAGTAGCTTTCTCTTTAGGGGGTTTCTTTAGGCCTATAGGTATTTTTTCTTAACTTATAGGGACCCCTATATTATCTATAGGGTAATGCTTTAAACCTTAACCTAGATCTTATTATAGGTTATTTTCCCCCTCTAAAGGGTTATCCCCTATAGAAATCCTAGGTAATCCTTTAGAAATAGGACCTATAGGTTTAATAATTTTAATAAAGCTAGTCTTTATAACTAGCCTTTTAGAGGGGATATACACTAGGTAGGTGTTAGAACCTAGTGTAGTAAGAAGTCTACTAGGGATAGTTCTAGTAGCTAACTTCTAGGCTTTAGGTTGTTTATCTAGGGGGATAAGAATCTCACAGTGAGATCCTATAGCTCTAATGCTACTAAAATTAACCTTATTATAGGGTTAATCTAGCTCCCTAGCTAGTAGCTATTTAGGGCTTTTAGGCTTAGTGAAATTAGCAGTAATATTAATTAGATTAATAACTATAGGTAGAATAAAACAATATAGATTTAACAGTAATTATGCCCACTAAATTGTAGCCCTTAATTAGTCTAAAATAGTCCAAATTAAACGCTTAGCTAATTCATTTTGTTCGTGGATATAGGGACTAGAAGTTATAAATTTAATTCCCTTAGAATTTAACTATTCTTAGCAAATAGAATTAATTTCTTAACCTCTATTAAAGTAAAGATATCTAGGGTATTAACCTAGTTAATTCTTATGCCCTCTAAAGAAGCCTTTAATAGCCCTATAAACAGTTAGGCCTTCATTATTAGGTAATAAGAAAACCCACCTATATCTAGTCTTTTAGTTAACTAGAATAAGGCAAATTAACTACTTATTATATAGCATAGGACTGATTTTTAGCGTATCCCCCTCTATTTAATCTAGAGGTCTAGGGGGTTAGGGATAGCTAATTTTCTAGGTCTTCTAACTACTTTAGATTAGTCATAAGCTAAATATCTAAAGTCTTTATCCTTAATTTGAGAAAAATTAGGGATTTCTTTAGTTATTAAGCTAGTTTTCTTTAGCAAGGGAAGGCCTAGATATCCTAGTTAAATGTGCCACAGGCTAGCTAGTTCTAACAAGCGTTAATATTAAAGATCTTTAGGGGTTAAATTAGGACCTAAACTAGGTCCTAGATTAGAGCCCTCTTCCGTAGTCCCCTGCTAGGCCCTATAAGGAACACAGGCCTCTTAGAGAGGTATTAGGGGCTTTCCTCTATCTAAGCCTTCTAACACCCCTAAATCTATCTCTTTAGATTTATAAGGGACCTAACCTAGGGCTATAGACATTGTGGAAGAAGGGGCTAATAAATCGTCCCTTTTAATCTCTTTAATACCATCCACATCATCATCGATTTCAACAATTTTATCCAAATCAGATGCCTAATCAGGCTTTTTAGAGGGAATTTAAACCTCTATAGGGTAGCTAAAACCCTTAAAGCTAACATAGGTAAAAGGACAGATAAGATAAGCATTAGAATACCCGCAAGGACCTTTTCGTAACTATAGTGTAGGTTAGTTCTTTATTTAGAAGAAGAAACCATACTTTTCTATATCTAAAAGAGCAATACAAGATCTATTAGCTAGATATAGATAATTTTTAATTATGCAACCCCTAGATATATAGTGCGTTAAGCCACTAACTATATTTACATCCATTTAAGGGAAATATAGCGCTCTTTTTAGCACTAAGGTCCTATATTCTTCTGGATTTCTTTAATATAAGACCTAAAAATTAGCCTAACTATATCCCTTAGGGTAGATAGGACCCCCACCAGTTATAATTGGTTTAGATTAACCCTTTTGAAAAGGGGTATAATCCCAAAAAGCCTCTTTTAAATTAACAATATAAACCATAGAACTAGTATTATATAATAGAGTGTTTTTTATGTCCTTACAGTGAAAATTAAAGCCATTATAGGACCTAATATTTTCAATATTATTATCAGAATCACTAGAGCTAGAAGAAGAGCTACTATTACTAGAGCTTTTATAGCTAACCTTATGATTGCTATTACTAGGTTTCTTATACGGTTTTAGAGCTCCGTTAGAAAGGTTAAATTTTCCTAGCATAAAAGAACCTTCTTAAAGGTCTTTATTATCCTTTTTATCCTTTTTATCTAATTTAGGGCCTTTATAGCCGCCCTTTTTCTTCTTCTTAGAAAAGCCCTTATTTTTTAAAGGTCTTTTTCCTTCTTCTTTTAACCTTTAGGGGACTTTTCTTTCTCTTTAGTGCCCTTTTCATAGTCTTTAGCCCTATAATTTAAGGCTTTGAATACCGTAGATAACTTATCCCTCTGTTTAGCTAAAAGGTCTGCCATTAAGAACTAAAGATTTAGGGCATTTATAGGTGCCCCTATAGCCCTATTCATTCGCATGCTAAATCATTGCCTCTTAGCCTAAGTAGGGAAGGTTAATTTTAGGGATTAAAGATATTAATTAACCTAATTAATAGGATTAATTAGAACCCTAGAAATTAATAATCTAGTGTGTGGCCTGAATCGCGCGCCCAGAAACACACGCGTTCGCGATGATAGCATCAGGGGTCACAGGGATATTCATCACACTAAGGGATGATGACATTAGTCATGTAAGCTAGGGATTAAATAGTCTATAAAGGGATTACTTCTAACTAGGCTTCTAGAGCTTATTACGCACGTTAGATATAGAGTTTTTATGCCTAGCTTTGCTATGGCTTGTTATTGTGTTTTAAGATAAGATAAATTAATAAGATTATTATTACCCGCACCGATTCGACCGTTAGGTTACTTCTAATCTATTAGACTATTTAATCTAGATTATCTCTATCTTATAGAGATAATCTAGCCTTATAATAGGTTACTATAGTTAAGCTTCTTAACCCCCTTTAACGTGCGCAGATATTAAAGCTACCTATGTGTGTAGGCTAGTATTATGTCTTTTAGGGTGTTGTTTTCCGCTTAATAAAACTAGTAGAGAAACGAGTTTTTAATCCCTAGGACTATTCCGCTTTAGTTATTTCTTAGCCTTAGTTAAGATTAATTAGAAGCAATCCTTTAATACCCTTTAGCTATTACTAACCCAGACTATAAGAAGATCCCTTTATCTTATTTTCCCTATAATAAGCTATAAACCAAGAGTCTAGACCTAACTTATAAGATAGCTAGGGTATTAAAATAAAAGCAGCTAAACTAGCTAAATATAATAAGATAAGGAGGATTAGGTAAAAGGAAGTGTATTACACGCACATATAGGTAGAAAAGCTAGCTAGCTTAGAAGGGTACTTTATAAACACTTACTAAGTTATTAATCCCTTGCTAGTTACCTCTAAATACAAGTCTATAATATAGAAAACATAGCTAAATATTCTAAGCTAGTAGGATATATAGTCTAGTGTTTTAGGCTATTTAATCTTAGGGCCTATTATCTATTTTACTATTATTTAGCTAATTATTAGGATCTTATAGTTAATTATAAAAAGCTATGTGGTTATCCTAGTAGCCTTTACTTATAGTTTATTTATTACTACTAATACTACCCCTTTAAAAGTCTTCCTAAAGAAAGCACTAGATATTATAAAGATATTTATTTAAACGTAAGTAGCTATCTCTCTCTAAGATTAATTAAAAAAATACTTATCCTACTCTATACCTAGTTATATCCTAACTTATTCTTAATAAACTAGTAAAGTAGGATTAAGTAAGCTATTAACTAGTTAATAAGACCTTAGGGACACTCCTTTACTAAGTACTCTAACTACTAGTTAGGGACTATCTAATCCTAAGATAGTGATTAGCCTAACCTAAACTAGGTTTAAAGACCGCTTAGGAAAAACCCTAATAATATTAGTAAGATACCTAAGGCCCTTAGAGGCCTTAATATAGAATCTTTTATAAAGCTCCTTAGAGAAATAATAGTATAGTAAACCTTATTAATTACTATATAGAATAGATATAATGTTTAGTAGTTTACTAGTAAAAATATATCTAACTTCCTTAAGGACTTTAAAGTAAAGATAAAGGTAATAGGTATACCTAAGATAGACTAGCGTAAGATGCTTAAATAGGATATTAACCTAAAGCTTTAATAGGTAGTTAAGATACTAACTATATTATAAACCTAGAAGGAGTCTAAGGAGGAGATACTTCTCTAGTATAATACCACTAGTTAGGATTAAATAGAAAACGCTTATAGATAGCTTAAAGATCTTAATTTAATATAACTAAAGTCTATTTAAGACACCTATTACTAGCTATAGAAGTATTAAGCTCTAATATCTATTATTAACCTAACTAGATAGAAAACCACTATAAGCTAATTAAACTATATCTATAAAGTACTCCTAGATTATTTAATCTTAAGCTTTATAAATTATAAAGGGCTTACCTATAAAGAAGTCCTTATTATAGAATACAAACCTCTCTAGATAGAGCTTAATATATATATTTGCACGTGCCTAGAACTCTAAAATAGGGGTTTAGAAGGTTTTAATATAGCAAAGCTTTCTTTAGATAATTAGGAATCTAGCCTTATAAATTAGAGATTATTTAATCTAAGGGTTTTTAATAAGTAGTAAACTTCTTAAAGAAATTATTTAGTATAGGATAATTTATTAGGAAGGGATAGTAAACCTAGATTCTATAAAAAAGGGATAGGAAATAGGATAGCGGCTAAGCAGTTAGATTATTAAGATTAAATAGATAACCTAATAAAATAATTAGCTAACCTAAAGATTATATTTATAAAATAAGTAGGTAAGGAAATTAATATTATAAAATAGCTTAAGGCTAAATATAGCACTACCTAGTGGTAATAAAGGTAGCTTTACTAAATAAACTACATAGAACTATATAATTATAATAAGGATAACCATATCTTTAATCTAAATGCGATTTTAGGAAGGGGCTATTAGTTAAATAAATGCCACTATTGCAATAATAATGCTTATTTAGCTATAAGATATAAGATCCTTAAGTTTAATAAGATATTAAAATTTGTAGTCTATAATCTAGTAGTCTGCATCCTAGTAATTAGGGATAATCTAAAGTATTAGATTATACCCCTAGTCTTACTCTTAAAATTTCTCTAAATTAGTAGCTATATATATAGGCTAGCTATGTTTTAGGTTAAGTATTTTAAAAACTATAAGATTACCTATATAATACCTAGGATTAAGGAATATAGACTAAGCAAAGGTATAAGTTAGGAAATAATAATAGAAGAATAAGATATCTTTAAGAGAATAGAAGGCTAGTTTAATCTAGTAATATACTAACTAGAGAGAGAAGTTAAGGTAATAATCCTAAAGGGGGAATTAATAGGTATAGTCTTAACTATCTAATTTAAGAAGGTAAGCGTAAAAGATAAAGATAAAGAAAGCGCTATTATAAAAGTGTTAGCTATTAGAGAAAGATTAGTAAAACGCCTAAGGGTTAAGGAAGTTAAGAATAATAACACTAAAAATCACTAAAGTTAAAGCTAACCTATCTAGGAGAACCTAGCTATAGGTAAAGGTAATAAGGATTAGTTAAATAAAGTTAGGTAATAGATTCTAGATTAATTATATAATAAGGTCTTCTAAAAGAAGCTTAGTATCCCTTTCTAAGACATTTACTATAAAATACTAATGTTAGCTAAAGTAGTTAGTAATAAATATCTTATAAGAGCAAAAGGCATTAAAGATATCTAATACTATAATAGGAACTTATTAGGACTAGTCCCTCCTCTGTTAAAAGCGTTTAGTCTAAGAAAGAACCTAAGACTATTTAATCCAAACTAGTAGATTAATAGTGTTACTTAGATAATATAGAAGACAATTAAGGAGGATAAGAAGAATAAAGCTATAATTAAGAAAGCTTTGCTACCTATAATACCTTTGCTAGAAATTAATATAGCCTTATAGGAACGAATTTAGGAGAGGCTAGGAATAAGAAGCTTAATTACTAAGACCTATTAGGAACTAATTAATCTAAATAAGAAGACTTTTATACTTAATATAATAATAGAACCATAAGCTACTATAAATAATCTATAGGAGTTACTATGCCTATAGGTTTAACTAAATAACCCTAAAGGAGAGCTACTATAAGGACTTATTAATATAGGAGTATAAGGAAATATAATCTTAGAAAGCATAGTAAAATAACTTAGATTAAAGATCTATCTAATAGATGCTATAAATACCTTATCTTACTTATTACACTAGATTAGGATAATTAGGGAGGTTTAGATAAGGCTATACCTAGGGAATATCTAGATACCTACTACTTTTTACATTAGCCTAGACTTAGTTAATATTACCTTAATCCTAGGAATGCCCTTCTTTAGGATATGCTAGATATAATTTAATTACTTATGTAGTAGGGAGCTCTATGCCTAGTGTTAATTTAGTAATGTAGTTATTATATTAAGAGTTATAGGAAGTATTTAGTAGTAATATACTAATAAACCACTAGCATAGCAACCCACTATTAATGCTATTATATTTAGCTACCTAGTAGTAGAACTAGAAGCCTTAAGAACCTTAAAAGAAGATTAAATATTTTAAGAAGGGATAGAGAAGATATTAAAAGATAGCAAGAAACTTATCCCTATCTTAATAAAGAAAGGGACTAAGATCTTCTATATAGTTATTAAAGATATAATAATTAACTATGCTAAGTAACTTAAGGCAGTTATAGAGGATTTTTAACCCTAGTAAAAGCTAGAACTACTTAATCTAATAATTAATATAATATATAAATAAAAAGCCTAGAAGATTTACCCTTATAATAATATACCCTCTAATAGATTAACCCCTAAAGGAGATCTAAAGTAAAAGTTAAAGAAATAGGAAGAAGTAAAGTTATAACTTAATATATCTAGGAAATATAATAAGCATATTACTAGGAGATTTAGCGCGGACCCTTAAGGTTTTAGAATAACCTAGGAATAATTAGATTAAATAGTTAAAGGGGTATAAGAATATTTAATACTAGAAGAAGTTAATATTTTTAAGGAAATTCTCTATAACTAAGAAGTAGCGCTAGTATAGGACTTATTAGAGTGTAGAAAAGTTAACCTACTAGTTACGCTACTATAAGTTATTAAGGTTATTAAACATAAGGCATAGTAGGTAGGTTTAATCCTAATACCTCTTAGGTTATAAGGGAAGCTAGTTAATCTTTTAAAGAAAAAGCTAAAGTATAGTTATTTAGAGGAGAGCTATAGTTCCTATAGGAATCTATATTTCCTTATTATAAAAAAGAATAGTAGAATTTATTTAATCTTATTAGTAATAAAATATAATAAAGTTATAATATAGGATGCGCTTAGCCCTTAAGGAGCTAAAGTATTTAGCAAAAGCTTTGCAATATATAAGATCCTATCTATTATTAATTTATTATTAGGATATAATTAGGTTAAATTAGCTAAGAGAAGTTAGGATATAATAATAATTTTAACCGTGGTTAGACTTTTATAACTCTATTAGCTACTATAGGGAGCTACTAACTTAGTGGCTTAGTTTATTAGGATTATTAGGAGAGTATTATTTAACTTAATTCCCTAAATTTACGCACCTTTCCTAGATAATATTACTATCTAAGGTCTAATTATAACATATAATAATAAGGAAATTATGCTAGGAGTGCAAAGGTATATAATAGAGTATTTAATTAACATTAATAAAGTCTTAGTTAATATTAAGCTCTCTAGTTACATAGCCTTAGTAGTTAAATTAAAGTTTTATTAGAAGTTAGTAGAAATTATGGGATTTATATATAGCATAAACGGAAGGAAACTAACTAAAGTAAAGATAATTAAGATCTTAGACTAGGAGGTATATTAAGATTAATTAGATATATAGTCTTTTATTAGATTAATAGGAGTTTATTATATATAGGTAAAATATTATATATAAAAAGTAAGGCTATTAGTAATCTTACTAAAGAAAGAGAGTAAATAGATATAGGGGCTAGATTAGTAAGAAGCTATAGATATCCTTAAGAAAGCGGTAATAATAGCACTAATTCTTATTTTACTTAATCTAGGACTAGGCTTTAGAGAAATTATTCTAATAGTTAATATAAGCTTAATTAGATAGGGAGCTATATTATTATAAATTATTAATAGTAAATAATATCCTATTTAATATAAAAGTAGTACTTAAAACACTACTAAATCTAAGTATAATACTATAAAGTAAGAATACTAAGCAGTAGTTTATATATTAAGATAACTATAAATATATCTATATAGAGTTCTATTTACTTTAGAGATAGATTTATAGGTCCTTATATATTAAATTAATAGTGCTATTAATAATATGCCTAGGGCACTTATTACCTAATAGATTAGCTATATTCTACTCTTTAATTTTACTATATAATATATACCTAGAGAGAAAAACCAAATTACTAACGCCCTATTAAGAAAGGGCCCTAGAGCTTTAGATTAATTAGACTAGGTAGTTAAAGGGGATATTAAAGATTTTATTAATCTCTACCTTAATAATATTACTATAGGTAAAAAAATAAAAAGAGCTACTTAGAGGAGATATAATAGGTAATTAATTTCCTATTAACTTTTTAAAGACTACTTAATCTTAGTATAAAGGACTATAGGAAACTATATAATAAGGCTAAGAAGTTCTACTTAGAAAAAGGATATCTCTAGAAAAGGCTAATAGGAATTATAAAGGGACCCGCACTAGTAGTAGATATACCTAAGTAATAATAGATAATTATTAAGGCTATTTATAAAGAACTTAGATATAAAGGCATTAAGGTAGTCTTCTAGGTAATAAGATTGAGGTACTAGTAGAAGGGACTATAGAATATAGCTTAGGAGATAATAGCTTACTATAAAATATACTAAAAGTTCGCACTATAGCGCCTATAAGAGCTTTCTATACTAGTTACACTAGGAAACCTAATAAGTAAGATTTATATTAACACTTAGCACCTACTAATTAATCACAGATATAAGTATCTATTAGAAGCTAGGTATAACCTTACTAGTTAGGTAGAGGCTACTCTAGTTAAGAACGCTACTATATTAGTAATTAGGAAGTTTCTCTCCTCTTTAATTAGTAGGTTTAGGCTCTTCTAATTTATTATCTATAATAGAGGACCTAAAATGCGTAGGAACCTTAAGGAAGCACTTATAGATATTAGTATTACTAGAATCTAAATATCTAGGTATAACCTAAAGGCAAATTCCCCTATTAAAGTTAGATATTAGTCTCTTATATTTACCCTAGTAAAGTTAGGCGGATTAGATAGATAATAGTTTAAGCGCCTTAATAAGGCTCTTCTTATAGATTACACTACTATTTGTGAATTGCATAGAAAGTCCGCGTTTTATTTAATCTATAGATAAGAGCTAATACTACCTTTAGAAGTTAAATTTCTAACTTAGAGACTAATTAATTAGGACGTAATTATAGGTAGTTAAGACTTATTTAAAGTGTGGGTTTAGATACTTAAATAAAAAGCAAAAAATATTAAAAAAGCAAGAATAAAGGTATTTAAATTTAGATAGTAACTTATAAAATAAACTAATAAGAACTAGGCTACTTTAATTAGAAAAGATTAATTAAAACCTAGGGATCTTATCTTAGTATATAATATCTAATAGAATATTAATATATCTATAATATAGAAGCTTATAATAAGGTAGAATAGACCCTTTTAAATTTATAAGCGCGCGCTAATCTCTAGAGCCTACTATTTATAGACACTAGATAGCATTAAACTTATAAAGATAATCTTAGGGGACTATATTAAGAAATTCCTCCTAGATCTAGAAGGATAGTAGACTTCTACTATAGATTAATAGCTTTACGCTCCTTAACGTAACTAGGCAGAAGAGGTGATTAGTAATAACTATAATAAGGAGGTTTTAAGCATTATGCTATTAATAGCTTAACATAATATATTAGATTAAATAATTAATAATAAGAGCACCTACTATTAGGAAGGGATAAGTAAGGAAAGGCTAGTGCTTAAGGATAATAAAGTTAAACTTCTACCCTAATAGTACCTATACTATAAGATTAAAGTTAGGTTACCTTAATTAATAATTAAATAGCATTAAGAATATAAGGTCTATCCCCTAACTCTTTAATAATATACCCACTAGAAGCTATTTTAACTTTTATTTTATTTATACTTTACTTTTATTTTTAAGAAAAGATTAGGTTTTATTTTTAAACACTATAGATTAAGTAATTATAGTATAGTTCTAGGAGCTAAGTTACTAGTTTTCTTATTTATTTCCCTAAATTAAAAGATATTATATATTTTTCCTTTATTATAAACTATCTAGAAAAGGGGAGGTATATCTATTTCTAGGTAAGGGGAATTCTTAAAGTTAATGCTAGTTAGATTAAGGGAATTACCTTAGCTACCTTAGTAATCTATTCTTTACCTAAGAATAGTGCTAGAGCCCTTTCTCTTAAGGATTTAGGCTAATACCTAGAAGTAAAGCGCTATTTATAGCTTATAGTATAGGAGCTATTCTAGATATAATTACTATAGGCACCCTTAAGGACACCTAGAATTAATATATAACTATAGAATAGGAAGCATATATGCTTATTAAAGAAGTTAATGTATTATATATATAAGTTTAAGTAGTTAGAATAGAAGACACTATTTAATCTACTATATATAGAGATAAGCAAAGCCTAGCAACGCTTAGGACATTATAAAAGAGCATATAGAAAATACCTATTAGGATAAGCTATTTTAGCTAGAATAAGGACTTAATATTAATAACCATTTTTAACTACTAGAGCTAATATACTTTCTTTCTTAGTGTAGCTTCTAATAAAGTCCTTTACTAAGTTTATCTTCTTTATTACCTTAAGGAGATAAGGAGGTACCCCCTTTAGAATATTATCTATAGGTTAGAGGATAATTTTAGTATATAAGGGAACGCCACTATTACTAATATTAATACCACTATAAACCTAGAATATAAAGAGAAACTTAAACTATAAAAACAAAACTATTAGCTAGTAGTCTAGTATAAGATTAAATAATACCTAAGCCTATATAATCTCTACTAATATAGGAGGGGTAAATCTCTATACAATTAGACTAGTTAATAGTCTTAGTTACTATAAGTTCTGCCTCTAAGACACTAGTCCTAATAATAGTGGTAATATTAGGAAGCCTTTAATAGGTTATATTAAGAGAATTAGCTATAATTAAATAGTTAAAGAAAAGAGGAATAAAGGTTTATAAAAGATAGGATAGAGAGGAAAAGAGAGGGTTTAAATACCTTAATTCATAACTATTCCTTAATAATAGGTATTAATAACTAACAGACAGGCAGCCCTAATAACTAATAAGGGTGCCAAAGAAGTTTAATTCACAGGATTTATCTAATCCTTATAACCATTACCTAATAGCAGGTATTAGTAACTATTAGTTATAAAAGGGAACGCAGCCGCAGACAGCCGCTACTAACTAACTATATAACCACTAAGAACTATAAGAATAAGGCTTAGGTTATAAGAACTATTTAATCTTGCCTACTTCTTGTATTATTATGCTCTTCTTTGGTTATTAAAGCCTTCCTTTCTTAAGTTCTTCTTATATCCTACCTCTCCTCTTATTATAATTACTTTATCTCCTAAAAGTAACTACTGTCCTTTCCCTTACTACTCTTATATACATACCTATATATTCTATTTAATCATGCCTTATTATAGCGAAATATAAGGAATCTAAGGTATCTAATAATGCCTACACTAAAGTAAATAGTAAGACTATTACGTACTTTATAAATAAGAGGTGCCTAATAATATACTATATTTATGTTTTAATATATAGAACAGAAGGATCTTTCTTTAGGGAAAAGAAAGAAGGCACTATTAGACTTAACCTAGTTAATCTCTATAGATAGCAGCCACTATTATTCTATCTAAGGCAGGACTAGCTATAGCTCTTACTAAGATTTAAAATACACTAAGATAGTAATAACTTTAATAAAGTCACGCTAATTAGGCCTAGTTAGACACCCTTAACTTAGTAATAATATTCTATAGATATTTATAGGTTCTTAAGAAAGGCCTATAAGACCCTAAATAAGGACTAGCTTAATTAGTTTAAGCTATTTACTATAGGGAGGATTATTATATAAGGACTAGAGGTAATAGTAGCTATGCTACCTTAGGCATTTAAACTACACGCTATAGAGAATTTTAATATAGATACTTTATAGTAATTAATTAGTTTAAAGGTAGGAAGGCTTTATTCCTCCTACTAGCTAGTTAATATTACTTATAGCTTATAGTATAACCTAGTTAACCTTTACTTATATATAAGCTATTAACGCATTATAGTAGGATTTACTTTCTTTATAAACTATTAGACTTACTTTCTATTTAATTAGAAATAAGGGTATCTTTACTACTTTAATACTATAGGAGAAGGCTAAGTTAAGCGGTTTATTAACTTTATAGGTAGCTAGGGATAAATTATATAACTTTTAAATTACCTATATAATTTTAAAGTAATTATAGTCCTAGCTATAGAGTAGAAGGAAATTAGAAGTATAGGTATACTTACCTAGGATTCCTTCTTTAAATAATTTATTACTAAGTTAGTTATTAAGCACTTAATCTCCTTATAGAGAACTAGAACATACTAAACTAATATAGCATTAAGTTTAAATAACTATATGCATTTAGCAGGGATTCATATATTAGGCGCTAATTTAAGCTTTATCTTAGGGACTAGATAATAACTAATAATATCCTAGACCTAAGATATAGCTATATAAAAGCCCTTAAAAAAACTCTATAAGTCCTATATAATATAGTAGTAAATAAGCTTATAATAGGGATTAGTTACCTAGGGAATTATCTTACTAAAAAGACTTTAACCTTTAATATTTAGTATATAATATAATAATACGCTAGATGCCTTACTTTACTACTTAAATAATTAGCGGAGGGTTACTAGTAAGTGTAGTAATTATAGCCTAGAAGTATAAGACTAGTAATAATAATTACCTAATTAAATAGTATACTAAGATAGCATAAGTTAATAGACTTTATATTTAGGATTTCTAGTAGCCTATAGCTTATGTTTTTATAAATAATTCTAAAGTCTTTAATATTAGTATTTAAGAATTACTATAGGAATAGGAATAGTAAATATAGTAGGAACTTAACGCTAAATAATAATAAGAAGCCACTAGTAGCTAAGGATTAAATAAAGAGGTAGGATTTTAAGTATTATAAGAGTCTTTATTAGGACTATCTTCTACTTCTAGTTATAATAAGATACTATAGTCTTTAGTTACTTAGCTTAAAGCACTCTATAAGGCATAATAGGATTAAATACATAGTACCTAAGAATAAAGTACCTAATCTTAGCAAGCTATAACTTATAAATTGTTTTAAATGGATATTAAGGACTAGCTAAGGTTAGCATAAATCTATAAAGTTATTAGGTAGAACTAAGTAAGTAGATATTAAGCCTTAATAGATTAAGTAGATAAAGAGGTTATGCACTAATCTCTTAGAGACACTAGATAAGCTATAACTATTAATCTGCTTTCTTTCCTTAAAGTATAGAATATAGCGCAAAGGAAAACTATAGCTTAATTACTAATATTATCTACCTATGCATTAGTAGTGCTACTAGGGCTAGTTTCTTAAGGAATATAGGTAAGCATTATTAATGCTTATTAGCGGGAGAGATAATAAGCCTTAGGATTAATTAATTAGCAGGTAAACCATAAGCAGAGGGCTACTTAGTAAGATTCTAAATGCCTAGCTCTTTATACACCCTTACTAATATTGCCTACTAATTATCTACGTACGCTAAAGACGCTAAAGCTCTTTAGAGAGATAAGGAACTTAGGACTATAATTAGGGAGGATTACTTTGTTTTTCTTTCTTTCTTTTCTTATTTTTCTTCTTTTCTTTCCCCTTTACTATAGGAAGTCTTTCCCTATAGATAGATTAAATAGTAGCTCCCCTTATATATAAGCTATAGTCCGCTAATCTTACTTTATATCCTATTTGTTTTTAGTCTATATATAGTTAGGGTTAACTAGTGTATACCTAGGGAGGTGTTATGTGGCCTAAATTACGCGCCTAGAAACACATGCATTTGCGATAATAGTATTAGGGGTTATAGGGATATTTATTACACTAAGGGATAATAATATTAGTTATATAAGCTAGGGATTAAATAGTCTATAAAGGGATTACTTCTAACTAGGCTTCTAGAGCTTATCACGCACATTAGATATAGAGTTTTTATGCCTAGCTTTGCTATGGCTTATTATTGTGTTTTAAGATAAGATAAATTAACAAGATTATTATCACCCGCACCGATTTGACCGTTAGGTCACTTCTAATCCGTTAGACCATTTAATCTAGATTATCTCTATCTTATAGAGATAATCTAGCCTTATAACAGGTCGCTGTAGTCAAGCTTCTTAACCCCTTTAACGTGCGCAGACGTTAAAGCTACCTACGCGTGTGGGCTAGCATCGTGTCTTTTGGGGTGTTGTTTTCCGCTTAACAAACTAGCTATTAGATTATTAAAGACCACATTAAAGGACTCTAGGGATCCCTTATAACCTTAAAAATTTAGGTTATGAAAGTCTAAGTATAGGGACCCCTCTAGATTTTAAAGCTATAAGAATACTGCCTAATAAGGAATCTATAGGTATTTTCTAGGATTTTTTGCTAAGTTATAGCGGCTTAGGGCCCTTTCATATAACTATCCCTTAGTAACATAAGGATAATAGCTTAGTTAGCATCCCCTAGCACCCTAGAATCCTCTAGATTATCTAGAAAATTAGGCATGCCTAAAGCTCTAAATTAGATAGCTAGGGCTTGTTTCTATTAATTAAAAATTTTAGCTCCTTTAAGCTTTGTAGTCTCTAGGAAGCTATAAACCCTCTTATTAAATTCTTTAATAACAGAGTTATTAAAAGCAGCTTACATAGAACTAGATTCTAGTTCTTAAATAGGTTACTGTTAAATTAGCTATTGAATTTAGGGCTTACTAGCTTCCACACCCTCTATACCTTTATTTATAGCTATAGTTAAGCTTTCTAGCTTTTCTAATAACTAGTCTATAGTGGCTTATTGCTTAATAACCTACTCTATAAGCTAGTTATTTAGAACCTCTTACAGACTTATCTTAGGGACTTATTGCCCTTGTTCTAACTAGTTAGTACCTATCTTTCTTTTTATAGAAGGGAAGTCTTCTATACTCGCAGATTTATAGAAGGAAAGTCTTCTATTCTCGCAGATATTCCTTTTTTATAGAAGGGAATTACTTCTATCCTTGCTTTAAGCTTCCTGTTTTATAGAAGGGAAGTCTTCTATTTCTAATAAATTTCCTTTTTATAAAGGGAAAAAACTTCTATAACTATAATTAATTCCTTTTTATAGAAGGGAATAGCTTCTTTTTCCTATTTTATAGAAGGGAAATCTTCTATAGGGTATGCATAAGCGGTCTAAAGGAATTAATAGTAATAGAAGCTAGGCTTATAACCTATTGGAATGTAGGGAGCTAGTTACTAGCTAGCAATAGCTATACAGGTGCAGACTCTATAGTTAGGGACTAATAAAGCCACCACGTTAATTAGGTTAACATAACGTAACAAAAGGTTATAGCAGATATTACTATTAAATTCCGATTTAGATAGCTTTTATAATAGCTAATTTATTAATAGAATTAATTTTAGGGACATTATGCGGGTAATGTGGCTTAATTTAGTTAAGAGGTCTAGCTAACTAGTCTTTCCCTTATAGACACTCTAACTATATTAGTGGATCTAGGTTACTAGCTAGGTCTCTAGGGCTAGTTTTAATTTTCCGCAAAATTCATTTGTATAGAAAAACCAAAAAATCGACTTACTACTATATTAGCTAGACGCCTATATGCACTAAATTTTTAACTAAAAAATATCTTTGCATAATTTAAAAGCCTTGCTTTATAGCTTTAATTTACTATACGTAAGACTTTTATATAACCTCTAGTTATTAAGAAAATCGTAGTTAAAGATTAGGTATAGGTTATGTTACCTTCCTAATCTAGTCTAGTTGTTATAGCTAGGGTTATAGCTACGTTATAGCCACAATTAACTTAGTAAGTCATTTACTTAACTTAGTCATTCACACAGTTAGTCGCAGCTGTTAGGCTTGCAAGCAACGCAAGCAATAACAAGAGCCTTATGACTAGAAAAGGGCTATAAAAATAGGTCTTATTTTTAATAATTAACCTTAGCGTAACTATCTAAATCCGCTACTATTTTAATGTCTTTATGCCTATAAATAGTAACTAGTGTGTGAAAGTAATACCTTACTAGCACCTTAGCTTAGGAGATAGAAGTAAGGGCATTTACTTTTACCTTTAGTAGTTTCCTTAGTCCTTTTTATACTCCTTTTTAGCTTATTATAAAAATATACTATATATTTAGTGCTATTATAGTTATAGTAATATCTTTTCTTTCTAACTTTCTTATTATTTAAAGCTATAGCTAGGGTTTTTTCTTTTTCTTTTTCTTTTTAATCTCTATTAGGTCTATAGCTATATAGGGAGTTATATCTATAGTATTAGGGATTCTTAAAAGACCCCTTATTCTTAGAATACTTATATCTTTACTTACTACTTAGTATTACCTCCTAGAAACACTAGGTAAGTTATATAACCTTCTCTCTAGTCTTTCTAATAATAGAGGTATATAGGTTAATATAGTTCTATAGGTTAGGAGTAGTTTTATAAAGAATATAAGTATATAGGACTTTTTAGAGGCTTTTTTATAGTATTTCTCTAGTAAATCTAAGTAAATACTAAACTTAATAAGGCTTTAGCCCTTATATTACTTTAAATTTTCTAATTACTTAGTAATTTATATATTATAGTTTATAAATTCTTTAAGTAATATAAGTATTTAAGTCTAAAATTTATCCTAGTTATCTTTAAGTTCTTTATAACTACTAGCTAAGTATTCCTTAAGGTATTAGTTCTATCTTACCTTATAATTAGTATATATATAGTTAAGTATAAAGAAAATCTTTTAGTAATTATATATATACTTATATCTTACTTTATTAAAGATATAGTTAAGATTATTTATCTATATCTTATATTTCTATAGGTTAGTAAAGTAAGTAAGCTTAGTAATATTCTAGACTTTAACTTCCTTATTACTTTTACTTAAGAATAAGCTTAACCTTTATAGCCTTTTTACTTATCCTTTCCCTATATTTAGCTAAAGTAACTTAATAAGTTCTTATTTCTTATCTTATAGCTTCTTTAGTTCTTCTAGCTAGGTAATTTATTTTACTATTATTACTTAATAGGTAATAAGGGTAAGAGGTTTAAAGGGGTTTCCTTACTTTAGTTAAGGTCTTAGTAATACTAGGGGTAAAGATTATACCTATAGCTATAGTACTACTACTCTTAGGAGGTTAGTCTTAGTTATTTACTAGTATTACCTATAGCTTCCTTTGGGTCTTGTTTGGTTCAATCGTGGCCAAAGGCCAGGACGAGAGTGGGTCCGAATGGATGCACGCGATGCGATTGGCTGCATCATTCGCCACCCCTTTTCTGCCCCACTTCCGCGTTTCACTCACTTTCTCTTCTAGCTAGATTTCCCTCTCTTCTCCCTTTCCTAGATTATCATCTATCATTAACTTCAATACTACGGAATTATTATATCGTTACCTGCGCAGGACCTTGGTGTAACTAACATTACCCTATTAGATTATATAGTTCTTCTCCCTATATTACTCTTAAGTAGCTAGTAAAAAAGCTTTAAAATTATAAGAATAAGGGGATAGCTAGAGTATTGTTTGTAGTGTAGTTAGTGTAGTTTTTAGGAAACATTTGTAGTTATAATATAGTGTAAAAAAATTATAGTTAGTGTAGTATAGTGTAGTTACTACAAATTATTTTATAGTATAGTTAGTGTAGTTACTACACTAACTATAAACACTACAAATATAGTGTTAGTTAAAAAATAAAGTGGGCCTTTTATTAGTTAGTATTATTCTAAGAATTAGCTTTAGATTATTAATCTAAAGCTTGTATTATTAGCTATTTTATTTAATTAGTTATATAATTTCTAAAATTATACTAAAATTAGGATTTTACTATAACTAGGTATTATATATATTATTAGGATTTCTAAATAATATTATTATTCTTAATACTTTTTTTAACTAATATAACTTTTAGAAAAACCTTCTTATTATTTTATTTACTATTAATATAACTTATATACTTTCTAAATTAGGATATATAGCTTAATTAGGCTATAAAAGATAATTTAACTATTTTTAAAGATTTAAATTTAAGCCTTATTGTTAGTTACACTAAGGTCCTACGTAGGTAACGATATAATAATTCCGTAGTATTATAGTTAATGATTATCTAGGAAAGGGAGAAGAGAGGGAAATCTAGCTAGGAGAGAAAGTAAGTAAAACGCGAAAGTGGGGTAGGAAAGGGGTGGCAAATAATGCAGCTAATTACATTACGTGTATTTATTTAGACTTACATTTAGTCTAGTCTTTAGCTATAATTAAGCTAATAAAGATCTAGAGAAATTAACACTAGTAGTCTCTCTTTTTTATAGCTAAAGGAGCCTAAAAACGTAATAAAAATTAAATTAAAGGAAAGTATATATAAGTAAATCCCTTTATAGGGATCTAGAGCCCTATTTAGCTTAGTTAGTATTAGTTAATTTAATTAACCTAATTATAATAGATTCCCCTATTAGTTTTATTAAAGCTCTCTTCCTCCTACTACTAAAGGTCTCTTAACCTAGCCTTTTACATAAATTATTAATTAATTTAAATTAATTAAGGTTAAAAGAGATAAATTTAGTAATGCCTTTATTATTAAATTAACTAGATTATTATTACTATTAATCTATCTAACTTTATAGATCTCCCTTCTCTTATATAACTATTAAAGGGCTATAATATTAATTATTAGCTACTTCTCTTTTATTATACCTAGCTTTACTAGGTATTTATATAATAAGAAGGAGTTAGTGTAAAGGATTATTAGAATTTACAGTATCTTTAATTAGTCTATAATCTAATTAAGGGTTATAGATATTATATATATAATATCTATGCCTTAAACTATACTATATAATTTAGAGGTAAGCGTGCTATATATAACCTACTTACTCTTTGTTAAGCTATATATAATAATATTACCCTTTATAATAAAGGTATTATTATCTTATATTATCTTATTACTAATTATAATAATATATCTAATCTATAAGCTTAAATCCTTATTATTAGTAAGTAATTTATCTATAAATATAAAAAGCTTTGCTTCTTTAAGGGTTAAGGGAATATATTATAGCCCTTACTACTAGTTCTTAATTTACTATTTAAGGCGTTTATTAAGTTATATAATATTATTAGTAAAGGGTTCTTAGTGTTAAGCTATAATTAATAGGTTATATAAGGCCTCTAGTTAGCATATAGTTATAATATAACTCCCTTAGGCTTATTATTTTATATAGTTTTATTTTACTATTAGAGATTAAGTGTTAGGAGCACAAAGGCATGAGGGACATTATAAGAGGGCCACCTCTCTAAGCAAGGCGAATCCCTAGATAACTTATGCGTAAGGACCTAGTAGCTAGATAGTTACGTAAGCATAAGGAGAAGGTATATAATAAGGACCTCTCTTATTTAGAGAAGAGATTAGAGTTTAAAACCTTTACACACTTACCCCTAGCTATTACCTTTATAGTAGTAACTTTATTCTCCTATTATTAATTTATTTATCTTTTCTTATGCCTTTAGTTATAATAAATTAAACTCTTAAACCCTTTAGGGCAAATAGACTATTAGTTATAGATTATAATATTAGAATTAAATAGAATAGCTATATAATTTACTATATATAGTAATTATATAGCTAGTGTATTATACTTAGGTAATAATATAAGACACTAGGATAGTGTAATCCTAGGGTCTAATAGCCTAGATAAGAATAATAAAAATAGCACTCCTAAAGATTAAAATAATAATAAGGAGCTTACTATAGACTAATATAATAATTATAGAGAAATTAAGTATAGTAAAGAGAAGCTAAACTAAATCCTTAAGTAAGCTAAGACTAAGCTATAAAGAGCTTAGAAAAGATAGAGGATTTTATAACTATAGGAATAGTAGTGTATAATTAATATAGGCACCTTATTAGCAAGTACTAATACTAGACTTACTAACCTTACTAAAGGACTTATAATTATACTACCTTTAGACTTACTAAGAAGCTCTAAACTTACTATAACCTTATATTACTATAGTCTTATAAAAATATAACTAAAGACTCTAGTATATAAAGGAGATTTATATAAAAGTCTTTAATATTTCTTAGCAAACCTTTATATAGCTTTTACCCTAAACTATAAGATATTTATTAATAATACTACTAAGGTAGCCTATACTAGTAGCTACTTAGTAAAGGATATAAAGTAATAATAGATATATTATATAGCTATAAATAGTTATATAAATTACTAGGACTATACCTAGGCTAGGTTTATAGATTAGCTAAAAACTAGAATAATAAATAAGAATATATAGTGCTTAGAAGCCACTAGGATACTACTAACCCTTAGATAAGAAAACTATTAGTTATTCTAGGGATTTATAAAAATATAGATAAAAGCTAAGGCTAAACTCCCTAAAGTAATCCCTATATAACTTTATATTAATATATTTATTAATAGTCTAAATAATACTATAAAGAAGTAAATACTTAGCTAGGAGTTCCTAGTAATATAAACCTATTTAGCTAGTTAAGGAAAGAAAGCAAAAGTTATAATAAAAATAGGTTAGAATAGTAACTAAAGTAATAACTATAAATAAGACTATAGATAAAAAAGGTAATACTTAAATTTACCTATAATAAACACACTATAATAAAGTAATAAGGGAGCTATAAGATCCCTTATAGTATGCTTTAAATATAAATAACCTAGTTATATTACACTAAGATATAAAGAACTAGATTATTTTATTTATAAGAGCGTAAGCTATATAATGCTATTATATAGGAATAATAGTAACTAAGTAATAGGGTAAGATATAAATAAGACACTAATTAGCTTTACTTAGGCCTAAGATAATGCCCTTACTAATAAATTATCTAAGGATATAAGAATAAAAGTTTAGATATTATTTTAGTAAGATTATAAATAGGTAGTAATGCCTATATTACTTAATATAGGTATAATAGAATTAATTATCTACCTAAAATTATTATTAAAGGCAAATTAGGCTAATATATAGAAAGATAACACACTACTTAAAAGTATAGCTAAGACCTTTATTCTATATTAAGAAATCTTAAATTAGGTTATCTTAGTAAAAGATAGTATAAGCTATGTAAAAATATACTAAGTTTACTACTATAATATAAATACCCCTAAGAACCTTATCCTAGGAATAGACTAAGCTAGAGTATATAAACCTATAGTTATATCCTAGAAAGAGAGACTATAAAAATACCTTATTATAAAAGATTACTTTAACTTTATATTAGGAATATAGTAAGTAAGAAGAGAAGTAAAACGCTTATCTATAGTATTTTTACTTTATTTAGTATTAATTAAGCTTAAGGACTTACTAAATAAGGATAAAAAAGATAAGAATATTAGCCCTATAGTAAGTAATACCTTAACTTATAATAGCCTAACTATAATTAAGGTATAAGATACCTATATAATAAGGAAGAAAAGTTTTATTACCTTAATAAACCTTAATAGTAAGGTAATAATACTTAACCTAAAAGAGAACTATAAGCCTAAGTTACTAGAGGTATATATAGAGTTTAAAGATATATTTTCTAATAAGCTTATAGGTATACTTTCTAAGTTATGTAGTTATATATATATAATTAAGTTAGAAAAGAGAAAATACCCCCTTAGGGGCTAATATATAGTTTAGCTAAAAAAGATCTAGAAGTGCTTAGAAAGTACCTAGCTAGTATATAGCGTAAAGGATAGATCTAAAGATTAATTAGCTTACCTAAGGCCCTGATTTTATTTATTCTAAAGAAAGGAAGTAAATTAAGGCTTTATATAAATTATAGGGGCTTAAATTAAATTATAATAAAAGATAAGGCATTATTGCCTCTAATTACTAAGATCTTAAATTAATTAAAGGGGGTAAAGGTTTATACTAAATTAGATCTTAAAGATATATACTACTAGCTATATATTTATAAGGGAGATAAGTAAAAGATAGCCTTCTAGTGTAAATATAGTTACTTTAAGTATTTTATAATACTATTTAGGCTTATAAATATGCCTATAACCTTCTAAGAATATATTCATAGTGCCCTTAAGGGCCTTATTAATTTAATTTATATTATTTACTTAGATAATATTCTAATTTATAGTAGTAATAGAAAAGTATATAAGGGTTATATTAAATAGGTTCTTTATAAGCTTTATAAAGCTAGCCTTTTTATTAACCTTATAAAGTGTAAATTTTTATATACTAAGGTTAAATTCTTAGGATTTATAATTATAGAAAAAGGTATCTTAATAGAGCCTTCTTATATTAAGGCTATTATAACCTAGCTAGTACCTTATAGCATGCTTAATATCTAGTTATTTCTTAGTTTTACTAGATTTTACTAATGCTTTATTAAAAGCTATAGTAAAATTATAATTTTACTAACTAATTAACTTAGGGAGACTAGCTAGTAATCTTTAAGCTAGAGCCCTATAAGTTAGTAGTATTTAGGGAACTCTAGTAGTAATTCTAAGAAGCACTAATTTTAGTTTATTTTAATTTACTAGTACCTTTAAGGGTAAAGACTAATATATTAGGATATGCTATTAGAGTAGTCCTTATAATATTAGTACTAGGTTACTAGTACCTAGTAGTATATATATTAAGAAAGTTAAATAATATAAAACTTTATTATATAATACTAGATATAGAGCTTCTAGTAATCTAAGAGGCTTTTTAGGCCTAGAGACACTATCTAGCTTATTTAATATTTTTAATTACTATTATAACTAATTATCTTAACTATAAGTACCTAGTTATAAAGCTAAAGCTAAGTAGTAAGTAAGTTATAGTATTAAATAAGCTTTATTTATTTAATTTTATAATTATATATAGGGTAAGGAAATTAAACATAGCTAATACACTATTAAGAAGGTTAGATTATATTAATAAAGAGAAAAAGCAAAGGTAGTGTCCTTATAATTACTAATATTTTTATTAAAGTTTATAAAGGCAAAGTAGTAAGGATATAGTAGTAAATCTACTAATACTATAAGGTTTATTTATTTATTATTTAGTAAGTTAAATATTAAGTTATAAAGGCGCTATAATAGAATTACTAATATCTAGTGTTTTAAGAAAATATAACTTAAATATATTCTAGAAAAGCCTATAAGTCTAGGATTCCTTATAGAAGGGATTATAGTAGGGATTTTAAATAGTTTATAGTAAGAATATTATAGTAAAACTACTAATACCTAGTGTTTAGAATTATTATATAGCTAACTAAACCCTATAAGTCTAGGATTCCTTATAGGAGAAATTATAATAGGGATAGTAAATAATAAGTAATAAGATAGTTATAGTAAAACTACTAATACTTAATAAGGCTTATTATTTAATTATATTTTACCTATAAGTCTAGGTATATAAAATAAGCTAATCCCTTATAGAGATATTATAGCTAGGATTTTAATAGTTAGGAGAACTTTAGTAAAGTTAAACTTTACTATATTTAAAGAAGGCTTAAATCTTCTAATTTAAGTTTTATTATTTAAAGTATAATAAAGGGATACCTATATTATATAGTAAAAGTTACTACTAGAAAGTAGTAACTTTAAAATATTATAAATATAGTCTATAAGGCCCTTTAAGCTATTAATATTTAAAGACTAAGTTTTTATTCCTATAGAAATAAGAAAAGAGATTTTACTATTAACTTATAATAACCTTACTACTAGATATTAGGGAGTTAGTAAGATACTTTACTAAATTATAAACTAATACTATTAGCTAATAATAATAAAAGATACTAAGTTATATATAAGTACTTATATAAATTTTTAAGTTTTAAAGCTTAGGTTATATAGACCTTATAGTAAGTTAGTAGCTTTACTAGTACTTAATTACCCCTTCTAGGAACTCTTAATAGACTTTATAATAGGATTACTACTAGTAAAAAATAGAAATTAGACTTATAATATAATCCTAGTTATTATTAATTATTTTATAAAGTATAGTATTTATATCCCTATATTTATATAACTAACTAGTAATAGGCTAGTAATAGTGTTTTTAGAATATATATTTAGAGACTATAATGCCCTAAAAGGTATTATTATAAACTAAGGGTTAATATTTACTAGTAGGTTTTAGAGAATATTTTACTACCTTATTATAATAAAGTAATAACTAAGTATTATATTTTACCTATAAATAAATAAATAGATAAAGTATTTAAATTAAGTTTTAAAGCATTATTTAAGGGCTTTTACTTATATAAAGTAAATAGATTAAGCTAATAATTTACTAATAGTATAATTTACTTATAATATAAGTAAGCACACTATATATAGCTATATACTTACTAAGGCACTATAAGGGTATAACCTAAGGGGGCTATATTAAGTAATTATATAAATTTCTCTAATAAATAATTAGGCTAAGACTAGAGTCTAGGGGCTAAGGGATAAGTATACTATAATTAAGTAGCTTCTAAGTAATATATAAGCTTAGTATAAGAAATAATATAATTTAAAAAGAAAGCTAATAAGATTTAATATAAGTAACTATATTTTACTATTAATAAAGAATATTAATTTATAATACTCTAGTAGGAAGCTCTTAGTAAAGTACCTAGGCCCCTATAAGATTAAAAAGGAGGTTAGGAGTTATAGTTTAGTATATTAATTATAGTTACTAGCTAGGATATACTTATATAATATTTTTAATATTATAAGCCTTAAGCCTTTCTATAGAGACCTAAGTAATATAGTTAATATATCCTTATTATAAGATAATATTAAGGAGAATAAAGAAGAATTTAAAGTTAAGAGAATTATTTTATATAGGTATAATAGTAAATACTATAAATATCTAGTAAAATAAAAAGACTATAATAATTCTAAGAATTTATAAGTACTAAAGAGGGATTTTATCTTAAAAGATATTATTAATAATTATAAGTAGTAATTATATAGCTAAATTATAGAGATAAAGTTACTTTTTTAGGTTTAAGATAGTAAAATCTAATAATAGTATTAATTTTTAAAACTATAATTTAAATAGCTATTTACTTACTACTTCTCTATAGGGATATTAGTAGCTATAATAACTTTAGCTTTATTATTAAAAGATTTCTTATCCCTATAAGCATAGGCCTAAATTTCTTCTAAGACCTTTAAGGGCCTAATATAAATAAGTAGTTAAGTAATAAATAGTATAAACTAGTAGTAAGTTAGTAGGATATAAGCTATAGAAATATTTAAGAAACTTATTATTAGGCTAATTATAGCTATAAAGGAAAGATAGTTTATAATTTTAATTTAAGTCTTTAAGTTAGTAATATTAAGTTATTATAAGAATATAGTATACTTATTAGCCTTTACCTTATAAGTAGTATTAGTAGTAAGATAAGTATATCTAACCTAGCTATATTAATTAGTGTTTTTATAAGATAATAAAGTATTATAAAGTTTATAAAGAGTATAAATAAGAGCCTAGTAGTAAATTAGTAATTATTAAGTTATATATTAATAAGGGTAAACTTATAATATTAGTATAAAAGTATATTCCTTTAGGAATAGACTAAATTAAGTTAAATAGCTTTTTATAAAGCTAGGTAATTCTATTAGGGCACTAGTAGTATATTAGTAAAGAACTTATTTTAAGAGTTAGGATAATATATACTAATATAGAGTTTATTATTTCTTATATAATATATATATTTTATAGAATTATCTAAGTAAGTTAGCTAAGTATAGTAATAAGGTAATAGTATAGTTATACTTAAAAAGTAACTATAGTCTTTTAGAGTAGCTTTTCCTTTAATAATATATTAAGGCTTAGTACTTTTATTATCTTAGGGAGTAATCTTTTAAATAGTAGCTTACTAAGTATAATATAAATAGGGTATCTTAGTATTACTAGTACCTAGTTAGTAGTAAGATCTTTATACTTAAGTAGTAAACTTATATAGTTAATTTATTTATTTTTATATATTTATAAGGGGATTTCTTAGAAACCTTAGTAGTAAGAGTAAGTATAGGACTAGTAAAGATAAATATAGTAGTAAATATAGTAAGCTAGTAAATAGTTAGTAATACTAAAGTAATAAAGAAATTTAAGGGAAGAAAGGATTATTTAAAAACCACTAAATAATAGTAGTATAAAAGCTACTATTAAGCTAGTAAGAGTAACTTATAAATTTAAGATAAGGATATTAAAGAAAGAAATAATAAGGAAAGAGAGAAAACTAGCCTCTTTTATAGGGAATAGCTAACCCTTACGTAATTTATAAGCCCTTAAGTAATCTATAAGCTATATATAATAAATTAATAAATTAGAAAAATTATAGTTATAGCTACTACTATTAGAAATATAGGCTAGCTATGCGTATATAGTAAAGTTAGGATAAATTCGCTATGATTTATAAATAAAGCTATTTAAATTATTAGGACTAGGGACTCTATCTATTTAACCTAATTATAAAAATTAATATAAGTTATCTAATAGGGGGAATTAGCTATATAGAAGTTAGATATAGTTAGGTCTTAGTGTTAAAGCTATAAAGTAATAGTAATTAATAGTAAGCTAGCTATATAAGAAAATAATTAAGACCTAATATTATTAAGGTTTTATTTTTCTACTAATATATTAGGGCATAAGGGATTATAATAATCCCACGTTACACTATAAGGTTAAAGAATAGTCTTAAAAGCTTCTAAGTAGTATGCTCTCCCCTAGGTAGTAGTTTATTATATAATTAAGGATAATTATATATAAGGGGGTATTATATTAGGAGCATAAAGGCATAAGGGATATTATAAGAGGGCTACCTCTCTAAGTAAGGCAAATCCCTAGATAACTTATACGTAAGGACCTAGTAGCTAAATAGTTATATAGGCATAAGGAGAAGGTATATAATAAGGACCTCTCCTATTTAGGGGAGAGGTTAGAGTTTAAAACCTTTACGCACCTACCCCTAGCTATTACCTTTATAGCAGTAACCTTATTCTCCTATTATTACTCTGTTTATCTCTTCCCACGCCTTTAGTCATAACACTAAGGATTAACTTCCTTAATTTTCTAACTTTAGCCCTTCTAGGTTAAGATTAATAAGTTATTAGTATTTTAGGTTAAGATATAGCTATTAAAGATAAGGGGATTCTTAGTTATTAGTTATTACTTCTCTTTAGCTATGAATTTAGCCTTTAAAGCTCTTTCTCTTCTTTTAAAAGAAGTTATTATTGCTTAGGCCTAATATATTATTTATTTATATTCTAATAATACTAAAGAGGTTCTTATTATTTAGGGCTATAATTAATAAGTAGGGATTATAGGTTAAGGTTATTATATTAAGGTTATCCCTATAGTAATAGAAGTATATTGCTTACTAGTAGGTTTTAGCCTCTAGGATCCTATAAAGAGGCTTAATTACTTTAATAATAGTCCCTTCTAGAAAGAGGTATATAATCTGCTTTAGTAATCTTATAATAATTAGTCTTATTAGTATTATTTATAATTAAATATATGTTAGTTACACCAAGGTCCTGCGCAGGTAATGATACGATAATTCCGTAGTATTAAAGTTAATAATAGATTAATTAATAGACTAGGAAAGGGAGAAGAGAGAGAAATCTAGCTAGGAGAGAAAGTGGGTGAAACGCGGAAGTGGGGCATAAAAAGGGGTGGCGAATAATGTAGCCAATCGCATCGCGTGTATCTATTTAGACCTACTCTTGTCCTAGCCTTTAGCTATAATTAAACCAAATAAGACCTAAAGGAAGCCACACTAGTAATCTCTCTTTTCCTTTGTGGCTAAAGAGCTTAAAAACGCAATAAAACTCAAATTAAAGGAAAGTGTTTATAAGTGGATCCCTTTATAGGAATCCAAAGCCCTAATTAGCTTAGTTAGTATTAGTTAACTTAATTAATCTGATTATAATAGATTTCCCTATTAGTTCTATTAAAGCTCTCTTTCTCTTACTACTAAAGGTCTCTTAACCTAGCCTTCTATATAAATTATTAATTTGTTTAAATTAATTAAGGTTAAAAGAGATAAATTTAGTAATGCCTTTGTTATTAAATTAGCTAGATTATTATTGCTATTAATCTATCTAACTTTATAGATCTCCCTCCTCTTATATAACTATTAAAGGGCTATAATATTAATTATTAGCTACTTCTCTTTTATTATGCCTAGCTTTACTAAGTATTTATATAATAAGAAGGAGTTAGTACAAAGGATTATTAGAATTTGCGGCATCTTTAATTCGTCTATAATCTAGTTAAGGGTTATAGATATTACATATATAATATCTATGCCTTAAACCATGCTATATAATTCAGAGGTAAGCGCGTTACGTATAACCTACTTACTCTTTATTAAGCTATACGTAATAATATTACCTTTTATAATAAAGGTATTATTATCTTATATTATCTTATTGCTAATTATAATAACATACCTAATCTACGAGCTTAAATCCTTATTATTAGTAAGTTATTTATTTATAAACATAAAGAGCTTTGCCTCTTTAATGGTTAAGGGAATGTATTATAGCCCTTATTACTAGCTCTTAATCTACTATTTAAGGCGCTTATTAAGTTATATAATATTATTAGCAAAGGGTTCTTAGTGTTAAGCTATAATTAATAGATTATACAAGGCCTCTAGTTAGCACATAGTTATAATATAACTTCCTTAGGCTTATTATTTTACGTAATCTTATTTTACTATTAGAGATTAAGAATTAACTTCCTTAATCTTCTAACTTTAGCCCTTCTAGGTTAAGGTTAATAAGTTATTAGCATTTTAAGTTAAGATATAGCTATTAAAGATAAGGGGATCCTTAGTTATTAGTTACTTCTTCTCCTTAGCTACGAATTTAGCCTTTTAAAGCTCTTTCTCTTCTTTTTAGAAGAAGTTATTATTACTTAGGCCTAATATATTATCTATTTACATTCTAATAATACTAAAGAGGTTCTTATTATTTAGGGCTATAATTAATAAGTAGGGATTATAGGTTAAGGTTATTATATTAACGTTATCCCTATAGTAATAGAAGTACGTTACCTACTAGTGGGTTCTAGCCTCTAGGATCCTGTAAAGGGGTCTAATTACCTTAATAATAGTCCCTTCTAGAAAGAGGTGTGTAATCTATTTTAGTAACCTTATAATAATTAGCCTTATTAGTGTTGTTTATAATTAAACGTAAGCTTATGTAATATTATAAATCTAAAGGTAAATCCTCCTTTGCCTTAATAATAAAGTAATAGCTATAATTAGCTATTAACTCGCTTACTATATTATTAGTAACTACATTAAGATAAATTCCTTTCCTTTATTATTATAGCCTTATATAATAAGGCAAGATTTCTTATATAGTAAGTCTATTCCCTTACCTTTAATCTCTCTAACTATATAAGAATTAAAGATTTTATTGCCTTTATACTTTACTAGGTTATACTTAATAAATCTAAATATATTATAAGCTTAGAGGGTATTAAGCTTAGCTTAATTAGATTGCTTAAAGGGCTTACCTAGGGTTATAATCTTTCCTTCCTAGTAGAGTTAAAGAGTAAGGTTTTAATTAGCCTTTTCTTTTACTATAAGAAATGCTATACTTAGTAATCCCTTAGTAATAATCTTTATAATTAAGGCTTTATCTTAGTCTTTATTAGCATAGTACTTTTTTACTTTATTTACCTTTGCTTTTGCTACCTTAAGCCTATTAAGGCAAAATTAAACTATAAGGGCCTTCCTTAGCCTTCCTTACTTTCTCTTTACTAGTATCTCTTTTTCTTTTACTACCCTTATCTCTATACCTTTTATAGAGGTAAGAGTATCTCTCTTACCTTTACTAGTAGCCTTACTAGTAGTCTTCTTAGTGCTCTCTTTATTATCTTTATACTATAGGTTTATATAGTATAGCTTTACTACTATAAAGTGGAATTTTACTAGGCTATATAGCATTTCTACTATATAAGTCTCTCTATTAGTTATAATTAACTTATAAGGGCTATGCTAGCTACCCTTCTCCCTCTATATATATATATTAGCTTATAGTGGTAACTAATATATAGGCAATGTATCTAGGCTATTATAGGTATTAAGGGCATTACAGACCTATCTCTTAGCTAGGTAATAGCAAACCTTATTAGTAGCCTTCTAAATTACTTTAGCCTATTAGATAATAGAGACGCTTAGCAGTAACTTATCTATTATCTATAAATAAGCCCTAAAGACTAGCAACGTTAGCACTAGGCTATTAGGCCCCGCTAAGTTATTAATAGCTTTAATAGCTATCTAGAGCTATTATTCTAGCGTGATATCTTTACTAATTAAATCCGTAATAATATTATAGGCCTAGCATAAGGGTTTATAATATCTTTTAACTTTTCTAATACTATTATAGGCTTTAATTAGTGCTTTATTAATATTAATTAATATTAGGTAAGTATAATGCTTAAATTCTACTAAAGCAAAGTTCTTACTTATATTATAAATAATTTAATCTAGAGGGCTAAGATAGGTATTTATCTAGCACTCTTTAATAGCATCCTAGATATTATAAGCCTTTTACTTATTAGAATTAAGAAATTAAGCTACTTAGAATAAAGTTACTAAATTAATAATATAAAGGACTAGCTAGTTATTAATTTATATAATATTAATAATAATCTTATAGTTAAAGTTATAGTTATCCTTAATTATAAACTTAAATTAACTAGGGGCTTTTCCTTTTATCTAGTAGTGGTAGCAGATCTTAGTTAACTCCTTAATTACATTATGCTTAATATTATAACTAGCTTATTAAAGGATCTTTATAAGCTATTAAACTAAGGGATAACTAAATCTTTAGTATAGTTAATAAATCTCTTCTTTAGTAAGGTAAAAGGTAGCTATCTCTTTTGCCTCTAATAGTTACTATAGATAACCCTATTATTACATAATAGGGATAGTCTTATTACCTTAGATTAGCATATTAGCAAGATTATTAATCTTAATATTTATCTTATCTATATTAGTAATAGAGAAGAGAAAGGGTGTAGTAGTATTAAGAATATAAAAGTTAAGTTAGCTAAGTTTAGTAAGTATATAAATAATACTATGTATTATTACTACTCTAGCACTAAATTTAATAACGTGCTATTTATAAGGTATAATCTTTAATAAAGGCATTAGCTTTAATAAGGCTTTAACTTATATAATCCCTATAGTTAATTTGCCTATTACGCTTGTATTTAGTATAATCCCTCTAAAGATCTCTTTAGAATAGCATTCTTTAGAGATATATAAACTTAACTCTTTATTAGAGTCTTACGCTTAATATAGCTCTTACTTAAGGAAAGCGTGTTAAAAGGCTTAATTATTAAGGGTAGTAAGAATATTAGCGTTAGTAAAGGTATTAGTAACCTATTACCCTAAGTAAAAGAATTATATAATGCTAAGGTATGCCTTTAAGATTAACTTCTCTTTACTATTATTATTATTATTATTAGTTTACATAAAAGCCTCTAGATAAGATTCCTATTCTCTCTTATCTCCTTTATCTCCCTTACTATTAGCATGCCCCTTATAAGAGGTAATAAATACCTAAAACTTCTTCTCTAATAGTAGTGTGTAATAGTTCTTACTAGCTTACTATCTCTCTTTTCCTTTTAATGTTTTGTGTTAGTGTGGTTTAATAACTAGTATCTATTCTTACCGTAGATAAAACACCGCTTAGGGCTCTGTTTAGGGATCCTATAATAGCCTTCTCTTCCCTAGTTCTATTGCCTATATTAATAATCTATGAATATCGCTTTAGATAAGTCTCCTCTTAGTACTAGTGGTACTAAGTACTCCTCCCGCTAGACTCCGCGATAGTAATTAACTTATGGAGGTCTTCTGCGAGGTTCTTAAAGCCTAGGGAGTGTGTTACGTGGCAGAATGCCTAGGAGCGAAAGGGACCCTTATAGGGCTAGATTTAGCAACCTAGAGTAAAGGATAACTTAATTCTTATAATATACTTTACTCCTAATAGTAACTTTCCTAAAGTGAACTTAGCATAATTTATAACCTATTAAATCCGTTAGCCCCTCTAACGGATTTAACCCTATATGCCAAATTAGCACGTAATAAGTAATAGTAATTAGAGATTCTTTTATTACGCACCTCTAGTTATCTAAGAATAATAGCCTTATATCTAAAACTAACTATTTATAACGCTAATTTAACCCCTTTTAAACTTTCTAGTAAATAAGACTAAATTATAACTTATTTACTAATTTAGAGCTTTTAATAGTACTAATCTAGAATTTAAACATTAGAAACAAAAACTTATTAGAATTAATAAATAAGAGGATTTAAATAAGCTTACCTAGTATAAATTTATTAATAGAATAGTAATAAGACATAAATATCTAGTATACTAGGAACCTCCTATTTATTAGAACGCTATAGATTTATAAACTATATGCCTTATATAAAATTAAGTTAAGTCCTATATTATAAAAGCTAAATCTAAGGGATTTCTTTATAAATCTAGTTAATCTAAAGGTAGTAAGGAGTCTAAGAAGAAGTCTAAGAGCACTACTAGTTTAGTTAGTAATACTAATACTACTAAGACTAGGAATAGCATAGAGAAGGGTAAAATTAATAAAGGAAAGGGGATTAAAAACTACCCTAAAAATAACACTACTACTTAATATCTATAACCCCCTAATTACTTATTAAAATTAGACCTAGGAGACTTATAACTAGGACTATTAGGAAGTATACTAGGTTTAGGGGAACTTTATACTAAGCTAGCTAAATCTAATACTACTAGGATCTATTAGGAAGTAATTAGTTAATAATAGCTTATATAGTAGGTAATAATAGAAGAAGTAGTAATAGGAATAGAGTAGTTAGTAATAAAACTAATAACTAAAATTAGGAGCTTATAAAGTATAGAAGCCTTAGTAAGGTTAATACTATAACTATAAAATATAACTTAGGGAATAGTATATTTACCTATAGACTAGGGGTAGTATAATAGTAATTTATATACTAACCTAAACTAAATAGTACTAATAGCATAACTAATACTACTATAATATTAGTAAGAATACCTATAACCTTAGTAATACCCTTACTAAGGTTATTTATAAGGATAATACCCTTTAAACTAGGAATAGTATATAAATCTAAGTATTTAAGGTAAGATAGATTTAGTAATAGATTAGGACTAGAATCCTTAACATATAAATACAATAGAGTAATAGGCGGATTTAATATAGAAAATCATAGATATTAGATACTTTAAGCCTTAATATAAGCCTAAGGAAGCTAGTAATAATCTTATTATATATAATAGAAAGTAAACTATTTTTTATAATATTAAATTATAGATATAGGTAGTTAAAGATTACTTATATTATACTAGTCCTAGCTAATAAGATATTATTTAGAAAAAGTCTAGACACTATTCTAAGGAGATATAATAGTATAGTATAGGTAATATCTTAATTTAGGAGAAAGGAATACTATATTTAGTGGAATATTAACTATATTTATAGTAGTTAGAAAGGAATTTAGTATTTAAGTCTAGGATATAATAGTATAGCTTAATAAGGCTAAATATATAAGAGAGGATATTAT
Organism: Epichloe scottii; assembly: GCA_021950295.1. NCBI lineage: Eukaryota > Fungi > Ascomycota > Sordariomycetes > Hypocreales > Clavicipitaceae > Epichloe > Epichloe scottii. Next base: position 4,294,865 of record CP083245.1, read on the forward strand.
AAAGAAGGTATCTTTTTATAAATTTATATTAAAAATTTTCTAGTATACTAAAGTAAATAGTAAGATAATAGACTATTAGCTATTATTATACCTATATTATAAACTCTACCTAGGATTATATTAAATATGTCTAATACTAACTAAAGAGAATATAAGATTAGTATATATTATAATAGTAAATAATAAGAGATATAACTTATATAACTACCTATATAATAAGGATTATACTATAAATAGAAAAGGTAAAGGTAAAACTAAGGTCTATTTCTAATAAGAGAAATCTAGTAGTAATTTAGAAAGGGAAGTAAAAGAAGCCTAAGCTAATTAGAATAGGCTATTTAATATATAATTCCCTCTAGGAAGTTAATAGTATAGATAGGATAATTAAAATATATAAAGATTTTTAGGTGGTTTTTAGCTAAGGTTATACTAGTAAAATTAGCCCTTTAAGAAGTAAAACTAGAAACCTTAGTAAAATAAATTATAGTAAGAAGATAAAGTAAGAAATTACCCTAGACTTAGTTAAAATAGGCAGGAATATCTACTAAACTAACTAGATAAATAATAATATTAGGAGACTTTATTATTAAGGTAGGCAAGCTAATTATAGTAGCTAAGGCAGTTTTAGTGTTAGGAGAAAACACCTATAAAGGAAAAGGAATATATATATATTATAGTATATAAGGATAACTCTAATATAAAATAGTATAAAACCTATCTTAAAGACTATAAATACTATATAGTAAAAGAAGGGGAGGTTTTAGAAGATAATAATAAGGAAAGCTAAGGTTAAGATTTAAATTTTATAGAGATATATTTTATTAAAAATAATAAAAAGAAAGTTAAGAAACCCACTATAGAGATAGGTCTAGCTAGACCTAGATAACTAAGCCTAGGATAAGTTATTAAGGCTATAGTAAGACTATAATAGGTAAAGTATAATAGGAAAAAGGCAAATACTTTCCTTAAAATTCTAATTAAATTTAATAATAAAGGTAAGAGCTACTAAGTCTATCTTAACATAGGAATATTATTAATCTTAGTTAATAAGGCATAGCTATAGTAGTATAGAGTAAATATAAAATAGGGAATATAGGAACTAAAGCTAGTCTTAGAAGTCTAGTCTTCCTTTTTTATTACTAAAACCACTACTTTTAACTTTTATATCCCTAGGATAGCGTGTAAAACTAAGATAACTAGATATTTTATAGTAATAGCAAATATAATACTAAATCTAGGGCCTAAATTACTACTTAGTATAAATTTCCTATATAATTTTAGGGTAAAAATTAATTTTATATAACCTAAGGTAGTATTTAGATTAGTATATAGTATAATAATATAAGTAAAAATATTTTAATTAGTAAGTAAAGTTTCTTACTAATAAGTAATTATAGTATAGATAGTAATAATTCCCCTAAAGGCATAGTTATATATACTAGTTACCTAGAAGGTAAGATAGAAGAATTAGGAAATAAGTGTTTATTATGTACTATTATATTTAATATTTCTTTTAGACACACTCTTATATAAATCTAGCTAGGGATAGATAGTTACTTATAACCTAACTAATAAAACTATTACTATTTCTAAGCACTAGAAGGTTATATATCTAATAGTAGCTAGGGAGGTTACTATAAACTATATAATTAATAACCTATTTACATATTATACCTTTTTTAGTAAAGATATTATAGAAAAGAGTAAAGAGAAGGTTAAAACTAATAAGGAGACTAAAGGAGAGAAAGATAACCTTAATCTAAAGAAAGTTAATATAGGAGTACTCTCTTATAAAATCTTATATCCTAAGGAAATTCTATTTATAACTAATTAATTTAGGGTATAGGTAGCTAATATTAAGAAAAAGGCTATAAATAAACTTATTAAGTTAATAAATAAATATAATATTTACTATTATAAGGGTATTATACTAATACTAGAAGACTAGAAAATAAGAATTAATCTTATAAAGGGATAGTAGTATTAAATAAGGCTAATTAGGCCTTATAAACTTAGAAAATAGGATACTAATAAACTTAATAAAGTATATAATAAACTCTATATAAAAGGGAAGATATTATATCTAGATAAACTAGTAGTAATTATATGCCTAGTGTTTATAGTCTAGTAAGAGACTAGCTAAGAGAGAAAAGGAAGAGTTATAGTTAATATAAGACTACTAAATAATATAGTAATACTAGATATATACCCTTTACCTAACTAAAGCAATATTATAAATAATACCTATAGTAAGAAAGTAATTTTTCTTTTTAATAAAACTAGTTTTTTCTATTAATTACCTATTTAATAAGACTATTAAGCGCGTATAGTAGTAATATTAAATAGAGGTCTAGAAGCGTTAAATATAGTACTAATAGGGTTTAAAAACTCTCTAGCTTTTACCTAAAGATTTATAGATAGACTATTCTAAAAGTATAAATACTTTATTTAGGTATATATTAATAATATTATTATGTTTTTAGATAATTTAAAAGAGTATTTAAGCTATCTTAAAATAGTTCTTAAAATCCTTAAGGAGAATAAATTAATAATTACTCTAAAAAAGTTATTTATTAGCTACCTTACTATTTAGTTACTAGGATTTATTATTAATAGTAATAGAATTATAAATACTAATAATTAGCTTAAAGCGTTTTAAAAGATAATATTTCTAAGTAATTTATTAAGTCTTAAGACTTTTATTAGAATAGCTAGATTTCTATGTAATAGAATCCTATAGTTTAATATATAAATCTAACTATTATAGGCATAAAAAATAGTGCTATTACGCGAATTTTAAGAAAAGAATAAAAAGATTACTAGTATCTTAAAGCTAATATAAAAGAGAAAAACGTAACTAAAGATATTTTTACTAACTAGAGATAAGGAAAAGGCATTTAAAGATATTAAGATATTTTAAAGTAAGAAACAAACTTTATAGTACTATAACCTAAAGAAGCCACTATTCTTTAAAATTAACGCTTATAAAGAGGGATTTAGTCTATATATTTTCTAGCTATAAGAAAAATAGGATAGTTAAAGTATTCCTAGGAGGGAGATTAAAAATAACTAAATATAGCTAATTCTATTCCTTTCTAGAGTAATATTAAGTGTTAAAAAATAATATAGTTTAATAGAGGCAAAGGTAGCTATAATTATATAAAGTGTTAGAAAGCTCTAGAAGATAGTGTAATCTAATAATACTATAGTTAATATATTAACTAACTATTCTCTAGTAAAGGGTATTATTAAATATACCTTATTATTAATAATAGACTTTAATAAAGCTAATTTAAAACTAGCTAAAGTTACGAATAATTTATTATAATTTAGCCTAAAGGTAATATATATACTAGGAGTATTAAATATAGTTTTAGACGTGCTCTTTAGATTACTAGTAAAGGTAACCTATAGGGAAGTAATGTAAAAAAGCTAATATAATAAGTTAGATACTAGTGCATATTTTAGTAAAGAATATACTATAACTATAATTATAGATAATAAACTTAAGGCTAGAATTATTAAGGGGTACTAATCTAATTATAAGTTTAGCTAAATTATTATATTAATAAAAGCCTACTAAGAAAAATAAGTAGTAAAGAACGCTAGAACTAAACCAAAGATCCCTCTATATAGCTAGGATTTGCGTAAGGATAGATTATTATACTACTATAGTAAGGATAGATTTTTCTGCCTATATATTCTAATAACAGAGGTTAAATCTATACTATAATTAGTATATAATAAATAGTAACACTTTAGAATTATAAGGATAGTAGTAAAATTATAGTTAGTTTGCTTTATATAAATAAGTTAATATATTTATAATTATATAGCCTATTATATAGTGTGTTAGGAGAATGTAATTAATTATGCAAAGCCCCTAGGGGAAATACAACCCTTATAGTTAAAACTAACGCTATTTTATATAATTTCCCTTAATTTTATAATAGATATGCTAGAGGTCTTATTAGTAAATACTATATAGTAAATAGAAGGGTATATAATATATTACTTACTATGCCCTATAAACTGCCTTTTTAGTAAGAGAATATTATTAATACCTAGACACACTATATATCCTATGGAAATCTAGGTAAAATTACTTCTTTAGGCACTATATATTATAAATTAGAGGTTACTAAGATAAATTATAAGTAATAAAGACCTAAAGTTTATATCTAATATATAGAAAGCTATATTTAAATAAGTAAGGGTAAAACTCCTTATAAGTATTATATATTATCCCTAGATAGATAGAATAGCTAAAAGAAAGAACTAAATAGTAATAATTATAATATAGTATTATTTAGTAATAGACCTAGATATAATATAGATATTACTATTACTAGTATTATAATACTAACTAAATAACACTATAGTAATAAGTACTAGCTAGGTACCTAATAAGCTATTATATAGATTTTAGCCTTTAAGTATTATTAATTTTCTTTTACCTAATAATATAACTAATATAAGAACTAGCGTAAATAATATTATAGTATTATAGAAACTATATTAGTATAAAGCTTAATTAGTAATTATAATAGTAGCTACACTAGCAAAAATTCGGTATAATAACTACTATAAACTAGTTAATATTAATAAAGGTAATATAGTTTACCTATAATTATATAAGGGATATAGACTACCTAGTAAGCTAAAGAAAAAATAGTCCTTACAAAAGGTAAGTCCCTATAAGGTGCTAAAGAAGGTAAATCTATTAGCTTATTAATTAGAATTCCTACTAAATTCGTAAGTATATCTAGTAGTATTAGTAGTATAGCTATAGAAGCTAGTATAAGGAAAGGATTTATTTAAGAGGGAAAAACTAGCTTTACCACTAATTTTATTTAAAAATCTAAAGGAAATAGATTATTAGGAAATTAAGTAAATCTATAATAATTAGGTTAAAATTTTAAAGTAAAAAAATAAGGTAGTAAGAGTAAAGTTTTTTATTAGATAAAAGGGATATACTACTAAAGATAACTAATAGGTAGCTAAAAATAAGATATAGATTAATGCGTCTAAAATAGTAAAGAAATACCTGAGGAAAAACCTAATTAATTAGGCTAAAGAATATATAAAAAGAGACTAGTAACCTATAAAGAAATAATAGTAGTAAAAGGAGAATTTAAATAATAAGTACTAGATCTAATAAGCTAGTAGGGAGGTAGGAGTTTCTAGGGGCTTACTTATATATATTATTTATTATACTAACTAGGATTATCTTACTATACTTAAACTTTATATTATTATATAATTAAATAATAATTATAACATAGTTAGATTTACTATAAGCGTAGTTAAATCTAACTAAGTTATTATATTTTACTTTATAGTAATAACTAGTAAGAGTACTAGCATAGAATTTAAAGTAGCTAAAGCCTTTATTAGTAAAAATAATAGATCTAGTACTTATAAAGGAAGTAATAAACTTAGCATTAATAATAGAGATTAATAATGTTTATGAGTAATATAAAACTATAAGGACTATAGGAAATATTATATTAAATATAACTATTTTACCCTAGGAGTTAAATATATACACTATATGCTTAGTATAAACCTAATTCCTTCTAATTTCCTATATTAAAAGCCTAATCTTATTATATTTAATAATAAGATTAATATCTAAGAATAAATAATATATAAGCGAATCCTAGTAGTATATTTATATATTTAAGTTCTAGTATTAATATAATAAAATTAACTTTTAGGGAAACTTATATACACTAATTTAAGGAGATAATAAGCTAATACTAAAGAAAATTAAGCTAAATTTAACTAATAAATAAATAATAAGTTATTTAAATTAGGAATAGCTAGCTATTTTAAGGATAAGAAATTCCTTTATTACTATATATAATTAGTAAAGAGAAGTAATTAATAAAGGGAGTATATACTTCCTATTCTTTAAGTAAAAGAACTATACTATTAGTAGTATCTAGGGGAAATATAAATATTAGTAAAGGAATTTAATAAGTTAGCCTAATAAGTAGGAGATAATAATAGTAATAATATAGGAGCTACTAGTATTATAAAGGATATAGTTAAATCTAAGTAATACTAAGAGAAAACGCTAATAAAGGATTTAGAAAAAGAGGTTAAGAATAGTAGGAGTAATAAAATTATACTAACTAATGCTAGAAAAGAAAGATAAGAGCATAAAGAAGCACTAAGATAACTACTAAAGGATAACCTTACTAAAGCTATAAAAAGAAAATAACTTATAAAGAGTGAAATAATATGGGAAATAATAAAATTAGTAATATATTAGATAAAGAAGATAATATAATAATAGTTTACCTTACTAATATAGCTACTAAATCCTTTAACTAGGAATCCGAATTTAAGGATAAACCTTTAGAAACTAAAGTTAAAGATAGGATTATAGAGAGTAAAATTAATAATAAAGTTAATAAGATACTAGTGGAATTCCTTATTAGACTATTATAGGTTTACGCGTAAATTATTAAGCTTAATTTTAAATTATTATATATTAGATTTAGATAGCCTAGCTTTAGAAAAGACACTCTAAAGCTAATGCCTAAAATTAGAGTAGTAGCGTAAAAAAGAATAATAAAAGAGTTTATTATAAAGTATAAAGAAAAAGGCATTAAAGGGATTAATTTTAGCACTTTCTAATAGACTATAGTAAGCTAAAAAGGTAGTATATAGGATATATAGTATACTATATAGGTATATATAAATAAATTCGCATTAAAAGCTATTATAATAGTATTAAATAGATTAGAGGTATATCTAAATAATATATATTTTATATTATAGTAAAATATAATTATATAGATTTTTACTATTTTTAAAGAATAAAAGGTAATATTAAAAATAAGGAAAGTAGTAGTAAAACTAAATAAAAAGCTATTAAATTAAATTATGACTAATCTAATAGAATATAAAGTAATATAATAAGTAAAGAATTAGATAAAGATAGTAATAGTAGCCTTTTATAATAGTATAATACTTAAATATAGATAGTAAACAGCTATATATAATAGTACTATATCTTTACTACTATAGGTAGATTTATTAGCTCTCTATTTTATAGATAAATATAGAGTAGTAAACGCTATAATTACTAGTATATTAGCTAGTGTTAGTAAGGCGAATTTGCTTTATATTAGCACTAATAAGAAGCTAACCTAGAAATTTACTAAATCTTAAGAGAATAAGAAAAGGAATAGAGAATATAAGTAAAGTAAAATTAATAATATAGTAAACTAAATAGATAAGATAAAAGGGGCTTTTAATAATATAAGAGTAAATATAAGCTTAGTATATAACTTAGTTAAAGAGGTATTAGATTAAGTTAAGGAATTAGTAAATTTAATAATAAAGGAGGTAAAAAAATAAAGGAGAAGTTTATATAAATAGTAAAAATACTAAGAAATTATAAGTAAAAGATTCTAAAGCTTAACCCTAGAGTAATATTAACTAATTTTAGTAAATAACTTATAGAATTTAAGGAGAGTATAGTTAGTAAGAGTAAGGTAAAGAAAAAGCTTATAATACTAGTAAGGATAATAGTAAAAATAGTATAGTAAATAAATGCCTAGAAAATAATAATAGATAAGCTTATATAAGAATAAAAAGAGCTTAAAGGGGAGATAAAAAAGGCAAAAACTATAAAACTAAGTCTAGCTAAATCTAGTATAGTAAAAAGCAAATTATATAGTAAAACGCTAAATCCTAGTAATAAGTAACTCTAAGGCAAAACACTAGAAAGCCTAAGTAAGAAAACTAGGCTAAATAAGAAACTTAGTCTAATAAAACTAAAGGCTACCTAGGTAATTTTATAATTAACCCTATTAAAAACGCTAGTAATATAAGCATAGCTAAGAATAATAGGAATATAAAATAAGATAGCACTACCTCCTAATTAGCTTATAATTAGACTTACTATAACATAGGATAATAGGGATATTAAATTTGCTAGATTAATAGATTAAGGATATAGATTTAAATAAAAAATAAAAAAAATAAAAAAACAGGAATTAGATTCTATCTAGTAATAAGATAATATAGTTTAGGATTAGACTAGGGATATACTAGAAAGGATAATTAATTAGTAGGATTTAATAACTTACTAAAAGGAGGGGATAAAATTAGTAATTATAGGAGAATAAAATTTAGTAATAAAGTAAGAGATTATAATAAAATTAGCATAACTATTATTTAATATAATAATTTTATAAGTACTATTATAAGGCATAGTTTAGTAAATAGTAATTATAGAGTTAAGTAAACCTATAACACTAAAGCCACTAGTATAGCAGGGAACGCGCTATATTTGTCTCCTTATAAGATTTAACTTAACCTATATTTCTTTTATTTATATTAATAGTTAAGGACCTAAATCTAGCTACTAGCTAGCTATATCTAACTAGGATAGTTATTTTTAAGGCATGCCTAGCACTTATTACGTAGCAGAATGCCTAGGAGCAGAAGGGACCCTTATAGGGCTAGATTTAGTAACCTAGAGTAAGGGATAACTTGATTCTTATAATATACTTTACTCCTAATAGTAACTTTCCTAAAGTAAACTTAGCACGATTTATGACCTATTAAATCCGTTAGCCCCTCTAACGGATTTAACCCCTACGTGCCAAATTAGCACGTAACAGAGTGTATGTACTCCACTACTTAATATTTAGGCACGCTAGCGACCGTATTTAGGGTTTGCTTATAGAGCTTTGTATTTACTATGTTAGAGGGGTATAGCCCTCTATGGATTCTCTTAAGGGTAGTTAATATAATCTTAAGGTAGTTAAGTTTGCTTTTTTAGGATTCTTAGTAATAATCTTAGTAAGTGTTATACTATTTTACTTACGCTAGTAGAATTGCTAATTACTCTTTATCTTAAAGTAGTAGTGGATTTTAGTAATTATTTCTTTATAAGAGAAATTCCTTCTAGAGAGGTAGTTAAGGAAGTATTATTTAGTATCTCCTATTAGTATAATAGGAAAAGCCTTATAATAGTAACTTCTTAAAAGGTTAATCTAGTTATACTTACTCTTAAAGAGTGTTATCTTTAGTATAAGAAAGTTATAAAGCTTCTTACTATAGTAGTTACTATCCTTATATATCTTTATAAGCTTAGAGATCTTTTTTATAATTTACTTATTAAAGGGGGTTATAGTATAGAAGGGGTAAATTACTAGGACTAATAATACTACTAAGACTATTACTTATAATATAATTAAGAGCATTATAAAGGTTTTTAAGGGGGTAAAGAGATTACTAGGGGTGAGAAAAGAGAACTTCTAGGGTTAGAAAATAGGTAGGTTATTATGCTTAAGGCTTTAGTAATTTAGAAGATCTTAATCTATCTTTTAGCTATAAAGATTTTATTACTTCTTAGAGTATTTATTTTATTACTACTATAATTAGAAGTCCTAGTCCTTAAGTAATATAAACACTATATTCTTATAGGGAGTTTTAGAGTTCTTATAAGAGTTTACTATAAGCCCTTTAAAATATCTCTTTAGACTACCCTTTAAAGTCTTCTTTAAAGGTCTCCTAGAGGTCCTTATCTTTCTAGCCTTAATACTTACTAATATAGATAAACCTTATAATATAATTATTTAGTTTATATTACGTAGCTATCTTAGGGTTTAGCTATATAAGTTCTCTCTAGTCTCTTATAAGTACCTTTAAGTAAGGTTATAATTATCTAGGTAGTTCTATCTCTAAAGGTCTTTCTTAGATCTTGTCTAAAGGTATTTTAGGCATTATGCTTTTAAGGAGGGGTAATTAGGGAGTTTTCCTTATTAATAGTCTAGCCTCTAGCGCTATCTTCTTTAATAAAGGAAATTAGGAAAATAAGAGGGTTATTAATATAATAGAGCTAGGGAGCCTAATTAAATAGAAAGAACTAAAGGGGAGACTTTCCTTCTATTATTAAAGCAATAGGGTAAATAGGATAAATAGGAAAAACAGGAAAAACAGGATAAATAGAAAGAATAGAATAAACTAGATAAAGGAGTTTATAATTATATAATATATATAAAGTATAGAGGCATAAAAACTATTATAGTAGAAGTAATAATTAAAGGAAAGCAAAGAGCCCTAACTCTATATTATATATATAGAGTATAAAGGAGTAAAGACTATTATAGTAAAGGTAATAATTAAAGTAGGAAAGGAGGTTATAAATTAAGTTCGCTAGCTTAGCTAAGGTTATATTAATATTAGGTTTAAGTAAAATACCTTATAGTAATAGACTTAGTTATTTAGTTAGTTTTCTTGTAATAGATAATAGAAATAATCCTATAATAATAATATCCTATAGGCCTAAGGGTTAATGAATTAATCCCTTAGAAGCCTAATAAGTCTGTAGATTTAGTCTTTTCCTTTAGTATAATCTATAGTTATGCCTCTTTACCTAAATGGTTTAGGGACTTAAGAGGTAAGTGGCTATAGTGTTTATAGAGTTATCTCTTCTTATAATACCTAACTTATCTATAGTTATAAAGTTAACCACTAATGAGTGTTAGTTATACTAAGGTCCTGCGTAGGTAATAATATAATAATTCCGTAGTATTAAAGTTAATAATAGATTAATTAATAGACTAGGAAAGGGAGAAGAGAGAGAAATCTAGCTAGGAGAGAAAGTGGGTGAAACGCGGAAGTGGGGCATAAAAAGGGGGTGGCGAATAATGCAGCTAATTGCATCGCGTGCATCCATCTAGACCCACTCTCGTCCTAGCCTTTGGCCACGATTAAACCAAACAAGACCCGAAGGAAGCCACAATATAGGCTTATATAATATTATAAATCTAAAGGTAAATCCTTTTTTGCCTTAATAATAAAGTAATAGCTATAATTAGCTATTAACTTGCTTGCTATATTATTAGTAACTATATTAAGATAAATTCCTTTCCCTTATTATTATAGCCTTATATAATAAGGCAAGACTTTTTATATAGTAAGTCTATTCCCTTGCCTTTAATCTCTCTAACTATATAAGAATTAAAGATTCTTTTACCTCTATGCTTTACTAGGTTATACTTAATAAATCTAAATATATTATAAGCTTAGAGGGTATTAAGCTTAGCTTAGTTAGATTGCTTAAAGGGCTTACCTAGGGTTATAATCTTTCCTTCCTAGTAAAGTTAAAGAGTAAGGTTTTAATTAGCCTTTTCATTTACTATAAGGAATACTATGCTTAGTAATCCCTTAGTAATAATCTTTATAATTAAAGCCTTATCTTAGTCTTTATTAGTATAATACTCTTTTGCTTTAACTACCTTAAGCCTATTAAGGTAAAATTAAACTATAAAGGCCTTCCTTAGCCTTCCTTACTTTCTCTTTACTAGTACCTTTTCTTTTTCTATTACCCTTATCTCTATACCTTTTATAAAGGTAAGAGTATCTCTCTTACCTTTACTAGTAGTCTTACTAGTAGTCTTCTTACTACTAATATCCTAAGGCTTTACCTTAGTGGTCTCTTTATTATCTTTATACTATAAGTCTATATAATATAGCTTTATTACTATAAAGTAAAACTTTACTAGGCTATATAGCATTTTTACTATATAGGTCTCTTTATTAGTTATAATTAACTTATAAAGGCTATACTAGTTACCCTTCTCCCTTTATATATTTATATTAGCTTATAGTAATAACTAATATATAAGTAATATATCTAGGCTATTCTAGGTATTAAGGGCATTATAAACCTATCTCTTAGCTAGGTAATAATAAACCTTATTAGTAGCCTTCTAAATTACTTTAGCCTATTAAATAATAGAGATACTTAGTAATAACTTATCTATTATCTATAAATAGGCCCTAAAGACTAGTAATATTAGCACTAGGCTATTAGGTCTTACTAAGTTATTAATAGCTTTAATAGCTATCTAAAGCTATTATTCTAGTATAATCTCTTTACTAATTAAATCTATAATAATATTATAGGCCTAGTATAAGGGTTTATAATATCTTTTAACTTTTCTAATACTATTATAAGCCTTAATTAGTCCTTTATTAATATTAATTAATATTAGATAAGTATAATACTTAAATTTTACTAAAGTAAAGTTCTTACCTATATTATAAATAATCTAATTTAAAGGGCTAAGATAAGTATTTATCTAGTATTCTCTAATAGTATCCTAGATATTATAAGCCTTTTACTGATTAGAATTAAGGAATTAAGCTACTTAGAATAAAGTTACTAAATTAATAATATAAAGGACTAGCTAGTTATTAATCTATATAATATTAATAATAATCTTATAGTTAAAGTTATAGTTATCCTTAATTATAAACTTAAATTTACTAGAGGCTTTTCCTTTTATTTAGTAGTAGTAGTAAATCTTAGTTAACTCCTTAATTATATAATGTTTAATATTATAACTAGCTTATTAAAGGATCTTTATAAGCTATTAAACTAAGAAATAACTAAATCTTTAGTATAGTTAATAAATCTCTTCTTTAGTAAGGTAAAAGGTAGCTATTTCTTTTACCTCTAATAGCTACTATAAATAACCCTATTATTATATAATAGGTATAGTCTTATTACCTTAGATTAGCATATTAGTAAGGTTATTAATCTTAATATTTATCTTATTTATATTAGTAATAGAGAAGAGAAAGGGTATAGTAATATTAAGAATATAAAAGTTAAGTTAGCTAAGTTTTATAGGTATATAAATAACATTATATATTATTACTACTCTAGCACTAAATTTAATAATATACTATTTATAAGGTATAATCTTTAATAAAGGTATTAACTTTAATAGGGCTTTAACTTATATAATCCCTATAGTTAATTTACCTATTATACCTATATCTAGTATAATCCCTCTAAAGATCTCTTTAAAATAGTATTCTTTAGAGATATATAAACTTAACTCTTTATTAAAGTCTTATACTTAATATAGCTTTTACTTAAGGAAAGTATATTAAAAAGCTTAATTATTAAGAGTAATAAGAATATTAGTATTAGTAAAGGTATTAGTAACCTATAGTCCTAAGTAAAAGAATTATATAATACTAAGGTATACCTTTAAGATTAACTTCTCTTTACTATTATTATTATTATAGGTTTATATAAAAGCCTTTAGATAAGATTCCTATTTTTTCTTATTTTTATTATCTCCTTATTATTAGTATACCCCTTATAAGAGGTAATAAATACCTAGAACTTCTTCTCTAATAGTAGTATATAATAGCTCTTACTAGCTTACTATCTCTCTTTTCCTTTTAATATTCTATATTAGTATAGTTTAATAACTAATATTTATTCTTACTATAAATAAAGTATTACTTAAGGCTTTATTTAGGGATTTTATAATAGCTTTCTTTTCCCTAGTTTTATTATCTATATTAATAATCTATAAATATTACTTTAGATAAGTCTTTCTCTTAGTATTAGTAATACTAAGTACTTCTCTTACTAAACTTTATAATAGTAATTAACTTATAAAGGTTTCCTATAAGGTTCTTAAAGCCTAGGGAGTAAATATACTTTACTACTTAATATTTATATATACTAGTAACTATATTTAGTATTTACTTATAAAGCTTTATATTTACTATATTAAAGGAGTATAGCCCTTTATAGATTCTCTTAAGGGTAGTTAATATAATCTTAAGGTAATTAAGCTTACTTTTTTAGAATTCTTAGTAATAATCTTAGTAAGTATTATATTATTTTACTTATACTAGTAAAATTACTAATTACTTTCTATCTTAAAGTAATAGTAAATTTTAGTAATTATCTCTTTATAAGAGAAATTCCTTTTAGAAAGGTAATTAAGGAAGTATTATTTAGTATTTCCTATTAGTATAATAAGAAAGGCCTTATAATAGTAGCTCCTTAAAAGGTTAATTTAATTATATTTACTCTTAAAGAGTATTATCTTTAGTATAAGAAAGTTATAAAGCTTCTTACTATAGTAATTACTATTCTTATATATCTTTATAAGCTTAAAGATCTTTTTTATAATTTACTTATTAAAGGGGGTTATAGTATAGGAGAGATAAATTACTAGGACTAATAATATTACTAAGACTATTATTTATAATATAATTAAGAGTACTATAATAGTTCTTAAGGGAGGTAAAGGGATTACTAAAAGTAAGGAAAAAGAACTTCTAGGGTTAGATAATAGGTAAGTTATTATACTTAGGGCTTTAGTAGTTTAGAAAATCTTTATTTATCTTTTAGCTATAAAGATCTTATTACTTCTTAAAGTATTTATTCTATTACTATTATAATTAAAAATCCTAGTTCTTAAGTAATATAAACACTATATTTTTATAGGGAGTTTTAGAGTTCTTATAAGAGTTTACTATAAGCCCTTTAGAATATTTCTTTTAACTACCATTTAAAGTCTTCTTTAAAGGTCTTCTAAAGGTCCTTATTTTTCTAGCCTTAATACTTACTAGTATAAATAAACCTTATAATATAATTATTTAGTTTATATTATATAGCTATCTTAGGGTTTAGCTATATAAGCTCTCTCTAGTCTCTTATAAGTACCTTAGAGTAAGGTTATAATTATCTAAGTAACTCTATTTTTAAAGGTCTCTCTTAGATTTTCTCTAAAGGTATTTTAGGTATTATGCTTTTAAGGAGAGGTAATTAGGGAGTTTTCCTTATTAATATTCTAGCTTTTAGTGCTATCTTCTTTAATAAAGGAAATTAGGAAAAATAAGAGGGTTATTAATATAATAGAGCTAGGAAGCCTAATTAAATAGAAAGAACTAAAGGGGAGATTAATAATAGTGTAATTTCCCCTCTATTATTAAAGTAATAGGGTAAATAGGATAAATAGGAAAAATAGGGTAAATAGGATCAATAGAATAAATAGGAAAACGGGAAGAATAGGATAAACTAGATAAAGGAGTTTGTAATTATTATAAAGAAGGGAATAGAAAGGGGGTAACTTTATATAATATATATAGAGTATAAAGGCATAAAAACTATTATAGTAAAAGTAATAATTAAAGCAAGAAAGAGAGGTTATAAATTAAGTTAGCTAGCTTAGCTAAGGTTATATTAACGTTAGGTTTAAGTGAAATGCCTTATGGCAATAGACTTGTTTGTTTAGTTAGTTTTCTTATAATAGATAATAGGAATAATCCTATAATAATAATATCCTATAGGCCTAAGGGTTAATGAATTAATCCCTTAGAAGTCTAATAAGTCTATAGATCTAGTCTCTTCCTTTAGTATAATCTATAGTTATACCTCTCTATCTAAATAGTTTAGGGACTTAAGAGGTAAGTGGCTATAGCGTCTATAGAATTGTCTCTTCTTGTGATACCTAGAGTATTGCACTACTTTCATTTTGTAGTGTTTTTTTTTCTTAACAAATAATATATATCTAATCTTAGAAAATATATATGGATATAAGACTTTGATTTTTAGATAGATAACTAAAAAACTACAATGTAGTTATATACAAAAGTGGGTCGTTTGGCTATAAATTAGAAAAATTACATTTCACTACATTTTAGGACTACAAAAACACTACAAATGTAGTGTTTCTAATTTATAGCTAAATAGCCCACTTTTAGACCCACTTAAAAATATAGCATTTTTCTTCGGATTCATCTCTATAAGATTACGTAATTTATAGGATAATATCTTTAATAATAAGCTTACTATAAAATTAAATAAAAAAACTACAAAAGACACTACACTAACTACAAACAATACTCTAGTGATACCTAACTTATCTATAGTTATAAAGTTAACCACTAATTAGTGTTAGTTACACTAAGGTCCTACGTAGGTAATAATATAATAATTCTATAGTATTAAAGTTAATGATTATCTAGGAAAGGGAGAAGAGAGGAAATCTAGCTAGGAGAGAAAGTGAGTGAAACGCGGAAGTGGGGTAGGAAAGGGGTAGCGAATAATGTAACTATTCGCATCGCGTGCATCCATTCGGACCCACATTTAGTCTAGTCTTTGGCCACGATTAAGCCAATGAAGATCCGGAGGAATTAACACTTATATAGCTAAATAAAAACCCTATCTTTGTAATTTATTACAGGAATAAGTATACTTTCTAGATATATAGTAGGGTCTTAGTAATTCTAAAGAATTTCTACTAGAGTTACTATTACTACTACTTTAGAATTCTAGGACTTACTATAGTTAAGTAAGTTAAATTTATTAAATATTAAAATTCTAATTATATAAATAGTATAATTAAAATTAATAAGAGTAAAGAGTTTAAAACCTCTAATAATATATAATTATAAAATAAGGGATTCCTTTTTTAACTAAATTACTAATAAATCTATATAATTTAAAAGTTAAATATTTATAATATATTAGGACTCACTTTAAAATATAACATTACTACTATTATAGTTCTTTATTAGAAAACCCCTTACTAAATAAATCATAAGTTAAATATCTATAATATATTAGGGCCCACTTTTAAATATAAGATTAATACTATTATAGTTTTTTATTTTAAAACCCCTTACTAAATAAGTCGTAAGTTAAATATCTATAATATATTAGGGCCCACTTTGAATTATAAGATTACTACTATTATAGTTATTTATTATAAGCTATTATAAGCTATTGTAAGCTATTATAAGCTATTGTAAGCTATTATAAGCTATTGTAAGCTATTGTAAGCTATTATAAGCTATTATAAGCTATTGTAAGCTATTATAAGCTATTGTAAGCTATTGTAAGCTATTATAAGCTATTATAAAAAAATTTATCTAATACTACACATGTAGTGTTTGTAGTTAGTGTAGTTTATAGTGTAGTGTAGTTTGTAGTGTAGTTACTACACTACACTACAAAACTACACTACACTACACAATGTAGTGCAATACTCTAGGGATAGCTAGGTAAGAGATATAGAGGCACTTTATATATTAACTAAAGCTTACTAGGTCTAAGTGTATTATATATATAAACTACTATCTTATAGCTAGTGGTTTGCTAGCGTTATATAGACCTAGCCCTAGGGCATAGTGTGTTACAGGGTGCACCCGTGTTAGTAGCAGGGCCTTACACTTTCTCTTATAGACTCTCTAACTGTCAGGGAGAGCTCCTTGAAGCACTAGATGTGTGAATGCAGCCCGCGCATTAACTAGGATCAAACCCTCTGTGAGACAATAGTGAAGACAATGTATTAGAAGTACCTCCGTAGACTAGTTATTACTATAGCACACTATGTACCTTTTAGGTACAAAAGTTAGGTGCTATTTACACCTTTAATTAATTAAATTAAACGTTTTCTATTATCTACACTAACCCCTACCTTAATAGTTATAAGCCTAGGAGGCTTTTATTGCCCTTTTTAATTATTATTAAAGATATAAGCTCTATTAGATATTATTAATTAACGCTTGCTAATTATTAAGAGATAATCGCCCTTTATTATTCTAATTAGTTAAAACACTTAACCTATGCTCTAATTAACTAGTATATTTCTCGTTTATAATATCTAAAGAAACTCTAAATATAGTGTTATTATTAGAGAAGGACTAGATTAAATAGTATATATAAATTAAGAATTACGCGGAATCCTATAGTGTCTAGGAGTATATTAACCTTAATAAGGTTAAATTACTTAAAGAACCTATAATGCCTACGTACCTATAGAGGGGTTAGAGACTAGAGGTCTTACTAAATAACCCTAATACTCTTAAGAATTAGAGAATTACTTATAAAGATATAAAGGATTAATTTAATTTTTAATATAAAGAACTATAATTTAACCTTATAAAGTATATAGCCTTATTAAAGTAAATACTAAAGATTAGGGAATATATCTATAAGACTCTATTAAAGAATATATAAGATTCTCTTAACTTTAATACTAAAGTTAAGGATAGAGAGTTAGTTTAATATTATATTTAAAGGATCCTTAAGCTTCTTTAGGATTAGTATAAGCTAAATATAAAGAAAATACTTATTCTTATAGAAACATACCTTAATAATTATTTATAAGCTAAAGGTACTTATAATTAGTATAAGTAAGCTATAATAATAGAGGTATTATAGAGGAATTATTAAGATCTTAAGACTTAATAGACTAAGGAGATAATACTATATAAGTTTATTATACCTCTTTAAAGCAAATTTAAATTATTCTAGAAAAAGTAAAATAATTTACTTAATAAAGGAGAGGATTATAGATTCCTTAAGGCAGTTACTAAGTTTAAAAGAGATTATAAAGCTCTATAAAGCATATTAAAGTTAGCTAATACTCTTACTACTAAGAGATTAAATAGTTAAAGTAAATTAGAAAGAATAAGGTACCCTTACTCTAGGTATTATATTAAAGAAGCTTTAAAGTGGTAGGAATTATATAATTTATTTAAGGCTATATATAAGCTAGAGGTAGCTTTAAAGGACTAGGAAGTTAGGAAGAACTCTAAAGATAATATTAAGAAATATCTTAAGGAGAATTCATAAGAGAAATTAAAGGCTATAAATTAGAAGCTAGAAAGGAAGGAAAAGAATAGTAATATTATTATTCTATTATAGAATCTAATAAATAACTCTCTTATAGTAACTCTAGGTAAGAAATTAGCTAATATATTATTATTTATATAATTAGAAAGTTCTTAATCTCTAAAAGAAATTATAACTTTAGCTTTAAATGCTATAAATAGCTTAGAAATAAAGCGAAATATAGTACTTTATAATTCTAGAGCAAATATTTATATTTTTAATAACATTCACTAGTTTAAATAATCTAATTTTAATAAGAGTATTATAATAGAAGTTAAGGCTAAAGGCATAATTTACATAGTATTAGGTTAAGGCATAGTTTATATATTAGTTATAGATCCTGTATTATAAAGCTAGAGAATAATTATATTAGAAACCGCTTTATTTATTCTAGAATTTCACGTGAATCTAGTGTTAGCTATAATTCTTATAAGAGTAAGCATCTTCTAGGATTAAAAGAAAGGCATACTAATTAAAGGGAAATATCCTATGGCAAGAATTTATAATATTAATAAGCTTTATATATTATTAAGGCTATTAGATAATCTAAAAGAAGCTTATGCTATAATAAGCTAACTACTAAAGCTACCTATAAAGGGAGATACAAAGCTTTAGTATTAATAATATAGTTATCTAGGTATAAAGGCTTTTGTAAAACTTATAAACGTAACTTTAGGCGTTAAATTAATTAGACCTAAGCTTACGTAATGTGAGATATATGCCACAGGCAAAGCTAAGCAATAGAGATTATAGGTTATACCTAAAGGACTTCCTTAAGGACTAGGTTATAGGTTATTAGTTAATCTAGATTACTATAACTCTCCTTATGTTAGGAGCACAAAGGCATGAGGGACATCATAAGAGGGCCGCCTCTCTAAGCGAGGTGGATCCCTAGATAACTTATGCGCTAGGACCTAGTAGCTAGATAGTCACGTAAGCGTAAGAAAAAGGTATATAATAAGGACCTCTCTTATTTAAGGGAGAGGTTAGAGTTTAAAACCTTTATATACCTACCTCTAGCTATTACCTTTATAGTAGTAACCTTATTCTTCTATTATTACTTTATTTATCTCTTTCTATGCCTTTAGTTATAATAAATTAAACTATTAAACCCTTTAGGGCAAATAGACTATTAGTTATAGATTATAATATTAGAATTAAATAGGATAGCTATATAATTTACTATATATAGTAATTATATAGCTAGTGCACTATACTTAGGTAATAATATAAGACACTAAGATAGTGTAACCCTAGGGTCTAATAGCCTAGATAAAAATAATAAAAATAGCACTCCTAAAGATTAAAATAATAATAAGGAGCCTACTATAGATTAATATAATAATTATAGAGAAATTAAGTATAGTAAAGAAAAGCTAAACTAAATCCTTAAGTAAGCTAAGACTAAGCTATAAAGAGCTTAGAAAAAATAGAAAATTCTATAGCTATAGGAATAGTAGTGTGTAATTAAGGCAAGCACCTTATTAGTAAGCACTAGCACTAGACTTACTAACCTTACTAAAGAACCTATAATTATACTACCTTTAGACTTACTAAGAAGCTTTAAACTTACTATAATCTTATATTACTATAGTCTTATAAAGATATAACTAAAGACTCTAGTATATAAAGGAGATTTATATAAAAGTCTTTAATATTTCTTAGCAAACCTTAATATAGCTTTTACCCTAGACTATAAGATATTTATTAATAATACTACTAAGGTAGCCTATACTAGTAGCTACCTAGTAAAGGATATAAAGCAATAATAGATATATTATATAGCTATAAATAGTAATATAAATTACTAGGACTATACCTAGGCTAGGTTTATAAATTAGCTAAAAACTAGAATAATAAATAAGAATATATAGTGCTTAAAAGCTATAAGAATATTACTAACCCTTAAATAAGAAAACTATTAGTTATTCTAGGGATTTATAAAAACATAGATAAAAGCTAAGGCTAAACTCCCTAAAGTAATCCCTATAAGACTTTATATTTATATATTTATTAATAGTTTAAATAATACTATAAAGAAGCAAATACTTAGCTAGGAGTTCCTAGTAATATAGACCTATTTAGCTAGTTAAGGAAAGAAAGCAAAAGTTATAATAAAAATAAGTTAGAATAGTAACTAAAGTAATAACTATAAATAAGACTATAGATAGAAAAGGCAATGCTTAAATTTACCTATAGTAAATATACTATAATAAAGCAGTAAGGGAGCTATAAGATCCCCTATAGTATAATTTAAATATAAATAACCTAGTTATATTACACTAAGATATAAAGAACTAGATTATTTTATTTATAAGAGTGTAAGCTATATAATACTATTATATAGGAATAATAGTAACTAAGTAGTAAGGCAAGATATAAATAAGACACTAATTAGCTTTGCTTAGGCCTAGGATAATGCCCTTACTAATAAATTATTAAAGGATATAAGAATAAAAGTTTAGATATTATTATAGTAAGACTATAAATAAGTAGTAGTGTCCGCACTACTTAATATAGGCATAATAGAATTAATTATCTACTTAAATATAGCTAAGACCCTTATTTTATATTCAGGAATCTTAAATTAGGTTATCTTAGTAAAAGATAGTATAGGCTATGCAAAAATATGCTAAGTTTACTACTATATTATAAATACCCCTAAGAACCTTATCCTAGGAATAAACTAGGCTAGAATATATAAACCTATAGTTATATCCTAGAAAGAGGGACTATAGAGATACCTTATTATAAAAGATTGCCTTAACTTTATATTAGAAATATAGTAAGTAAGAAGAGAAGTAAAACGCTTATTTATAGTATTTTTATTTTATTTAGCGTTAATTAAGCTTATAAACCTACTAAATAAGAATAAAAAAGATAAGGATATTAGCCTTATAGTAAGTAATGCCTTAACTTATAATAGCCTAAATATAATTAAGGTATAAGATGCCTATATAATAAGGAAGAAAAGTTTTATTACCTTAATAAACCCTAATAGTAAGGTAGTAATACTTAACCTAGAAGAGAACTATAAGCCTAAGTTACTAAAGGTATATATAGAGTTTAAAGATATATTTTCTAATAAGCTTATAGGTATACTTCCTAAGTTAGGTAGTTATATATATATAATTAAGTTAGAAAAAGGAAAACACCTACCTAAGGGCTAATATATAGTATAGCTAAAAAAGAGCTAGAGGTGCTTAGAGAGTACCTAGCTAGTATATAGCGTAAAGGATAGATCTAAAGATTAATTAGCCTAGCTAGGGCCTAATTTTATTTATTCTAAAGAAAGGAGGTAAATTAAGGCTTTATATAGATTATAGAGGCTTAAATTAGATTATAATAAAAGATAAGGCACTATTACCTTTAATTACTAAGATCTTAAATTAATTAAAGGGGGTAAAGGTTTACACTAAATTAGATCTTAAAGATACGTATTACTAGCTATATATTTATAAGGGAGATAAGTAGAAAATAGCCTTCTAGTATAAATATAGTTACTTTAAGTATCTTATAATGCTATTTAGGCTTATAAATATACCTATAACCTTCTAAGAATATATTAATAGTGCCCTTAAGGGCCTTATTAATTTAATTTATATTATTTACCTAGATAATATTCTAATTTATAGTAGTAATATAAAAGCGCATAGGAGTTATATTAAATAGGTCCTTTATAAGCTTTATAAAGCTAGCCTTTTTATTAACCTTATAAAGTGTAAATTTTTATGCACTAAGGTTAAATTCTTAGGGTTTATAATTATAGAAGAAGGTATCTTAATAGAGCGTTCTTGTGTTAAGGCTATTATAACCTAGCTAGTACCTTATAGCATGCTTAATATCTAGTTATTTCTTAGTTTTACTAGATTTTACTAATACTTTATTAAAAGCTATAGTAAAATTATAATTTTACTAACTAATTAACTTAAGGGAGATTAGCTAGTAACCTTTAAGCTAGAGCCCTATAAGTTAGTAGTGTTTAGGGAACTCTAGTAGTAATTCTAGGAAGTGCTAATTTTAGTTTATTTTAATTTACTAGTACCTTTAAGGGTAAAGACTAATATATTAGGATATGCTATGAGAGTAGTCCTTATAATATTAGTGCTAGGTTACTAGTACCTAGTAGTATATATATTAAGAAAGTTAAATAATATAAAACTTTATTATATAATACTAGATATAAAGCTTCTAGTAATCTAAGAGGCTTTTTAGGCCTAGAGACACTATCTAGCTTATTTAATATATTTAATTACTATTATAACTAATTATCTTAACTATAAGTACCTAGTTATAAAGCTAAAGCTAAGTAGTAAGTAAGTTATAGTATTAGATAAGCTTTGCCTATTTAATTTTATAATTATATATAGGGCAAGGAAATTAAACCTAGCTAACGCACTATTAAGAAGGTTAGATTATATTAATAAAGAGAAAAAGCAAAGGTAGTATTCTTATAATTACTAATGTTTCTATTAAAGTTTATAAAGGTAAAGTAGTAAGGATATAGTAGTAAAACTACTAATACTATAAGGTCTATTTATTTATTATCTAGTAAGTTAAATATTAAGTTATAAAGGCGCTATAATAGAACTACTAATATCTAGCGTTTTAAGAAAACATAACTTAAATATATTCTAAAAGAGCCTATAAGTCTAGGATCCCTTATAGGAGAGATTATAGTAAGGATTTTAGATGGTTTATAGTAAGAATATTATAGTAAAACTACTAGTACCTAGCGTTTAGAATTATTATATAGCTAACTAGACCCTATAAGTCTAGGATTCCTTATAGGAGGAATTATAGTAAGGATAGTAAATAATAAGTAATAAGATAGTTATAGTAAAACTACTAATACTTAATAAGGCTTATTATTTAATTATATTTTACCTATAAGTCTAGGCATATAAAATAAGCTAATCCCTTATAGAGATATTATAGCTAGGATTTTAATAGTTAGGAGAACTTTAGTAAAGTTAAACTTTACTATATTTAAAGAAGGCTTAGATTCTTTAATTTAAGTTTTATTATTTAAAGTATAATAAAGGGATGCCTTTATTATATAGTAAAAGTTACTATTAAAAAGCAGTAACTTTAGAATATTATAAATATAGTCTATTAGGCCCTTTAAGCTATTAATATTTAAAGACTAAGTTTTTTTCCTATAGGAATAAGAAAAGAGATTTTACTACTAACCTATAATAACCTTACTACTAGATATTAGGGAGTTAGTAAGATACTTTACTAAATTATAAACTAATACTATTAGCTAATAATAAAAAAAGACACTAAGTTATATATAAGTACTTATATAAATTATTAAGTTTTAAAGCCTAGGTTATATAGACTCTATAGTAAGTTAGTAGCTTTACTAATACTTAATTACCCCTTTTAAGAACTCTTAATAGACTTTATAATAGAATTACTACTAGTAAAGAATAGAAATTAAACCTATAATATAATCCTAGTTATAATTAATTATTTTATAAAGTATAGTATTTATATCCCTATATTTATATAACTAACTAGTAATAGGCTAGTAATAGTATTCTTAAAATATATATTTAAAGACTATAGTACCTTAAAAGGTATTATTATAGACTAAGGGTTAATATTTACTAGTAGGTTTTAGAGAATATTTTACTACCTTATTATAATAAAGTAGTAACTAAGTATTATATTTTACTTAAAAATAGATAAATAAATAGAATATTTAAATTAAGTTTTAGGGTATTATCTAAGGGCTTTTACTTATATAAAGTAAATAGATTAAGCTAATAATTTACTAATAGTATAATTTCCTTATAATATAATTTCCTTATAATATAATTTCCTTATAATATAATTTCCTTATAATATAAGTAAGTATATAGTATATAGCTATATACTTACTAAGGCAATATAAGGGTATAACCTAAGGGGGCTATATTAAGTAATTATATAAATTCCTCTAATAAATAATTAAGCTAAGACTAGAGTCTAAGAGCTAAGAGATAAGTATACTATAATTAAGTAGCTTCTAAGTAATATATAAGCTTAGTATAAGAAATACTATAATTTAAAAAGAAAGCTAATAAGATTTAATATAGGTAACTATATTTTACTATTAATAAAGAATATTAATTTATAATACCTTAGTAAAAAGCTCTTAGTAAAGTATCTAAGCCCTTATAAAATTAAAAAGGAGGTTAGGAGTTATAGTTTAGTATATTAGTTATAGTTACTAGCTAAGATATACTTATATAATGTTTTTAATATTATAAGCCTTAAGCCTTTCTATAGGGACCTAAGTAATATAGTTAATATATTCTTATTATAAGATAATATTAAGAATAGTAAAGAAGAATTTAAAGTTAAAAGAATTATTTTATATAGTTTATTAAGCGGAAAACAACAACCCAAAAGACACAATGCTAGCCCACACGCGTAGGTAGCTTTAACGTCTACGCACGTTAAAGGGGTTAAGAAGCTTAACTATAGCAACCTATTATAAGGCTAGATTATCTCTATAAGATAGAGATAATCTAGATTAAATAGTCTAACGAATTAGAAGTAACCTAATGGTTAAATTAGTGTAAGTAGTAATAATCTTATTAATTTATCTTATCTTAAAACACAATAATAAGCTATAGCAAAGCTAGGCATAAAAACTCTATATCTAATGTGCGTAATAAGCTCTAGAAGCCTAGTTAGAAGTAATCCCTTTATAGACTATTTAATCCCTAGCTTATATAACTAATATTATTATCCCTTAGTGTAATAACTATTCCTATAACCCCTAATGCTATTATTACAAACGCGTGTGTTTCTAGGCATATAATTTAGGCTATATAATACCTCCCTAGGTATACACTAGTTAACCCTAACTATATATAAACTAAAAATAAATAAACAGGATGTAAAGTAAGGTTAGTAAACTATAGCTTATATATAAGGGAAGCTACTATTTAATCTATTTATAGGGAAAGACTTCCTATAGTAAAGGGAGAAGAAAAGAAGAGAAAAATAAGAAAAGAAAAATAAAGTAATTCTCCTAATTATAGTCCTAAGTTCTTTATCTCCCTAGAGAGCTTTAGTGTCTTTAGTATATATAGATAATTAGTAAGTAATATTAGTAAGGGTATATAAAGAGCTAGGCATTTAGAATCTCACTAAGTAGCCCTTTACTTATAGTTTACTTACTAATTAATTAATCCTAAGGCTTATTATCTCTCTTACTAATAAGCATTAATAATACTTACCTATATTCCTTAAGAAACTAGCCCTAGTAGCACTACTAATACATAGGTAGATAATATTAGTAATTAAGCTATGGTTTTCCTTTACGCTATATTCTATACTTTAAGAAAAGGAAGCAAATTAATAGTTATAGCTTATCTAGTGTCTCTAAGAGGTTAGCATATAACCTCTTTATTTACTTAATCTATTAAGGCTTAATATCCGCTTACTTAGTTTTACCTAATAACTCTATAGATATATGCTAACCTTAGCTAGTCCTTAATATCTATTTAAAACAAATTATAAGTTATAGCTTACTAAGATTAGGTGCTTTAGTCTAGGGTACTATATATTTAATTCTATTATACCTTATAAAGTGCTTTAAGCTAAGTAACTAAAGACTATAGTATCTTATTATAACTAGAAGTGGAAGATAGTCCTAATAAAGACTCTTATAATACCTAAAATCCTGCCTCTTTATTTAATCCTTAGTTACTAGTAGCTCCTTATTACTATCTAGCGTTAAGTTCTTACTATATTTACTATTCCTATTCCTATAGTAATTCTTAAATACTAATATTAAAGACTTTAGGATTATTTATAAAAATATAAGCTATAGGCTACTAGAAATCCTAAATATAAAGTCTATTAACTTATACTATCTTAGTATACTATTTAATTAGGTAATTATTATTACTAGTCTTATATTTCTAAGCTATAACTACTATACTTACTAGTAATCCTTTACTAATTATTTAAGTAGTAAAGTAAGGTATCTAGTATATTATTATATTATACACTAAATATTAAAGGTTAAAGTCTTTTTAGTTAGATAATTCCCTAGGTAACTAATCCCCTATTATAAGCTTATTTACTACTATATTACATAGGACTTATAAAGTTTTTTAAGGGCTTTTATATAGCTATATCTTAGGTCTAGGATATTATTAGTTATTATCTAGTCCCTAAGATAAAGCTTAAATTAGCGCCTAATATATAAATCCTTACTAAACATATATAGTTATTTAAACTTAATACTATATTAGTTTAGTGTATTCTAGTTCTTTATAAGGAGATTAAGTACTTAATAACTAACTTAGTAATAAATTATTTAAAGAAGGGATCCTAGGTAAGTATACCTATACTTCTAATTTCCTTTTTACTTTATAGCTAGGACTATAATTACTTTAAAATTATATAGGTAATTTAAAAGTTATATAATTTATCCCTAGCTACCTATAAAGTTAATAAACTACTTAATTTAACCTTCTCCTATAGTATTAAAGTAGTAAAGACACCCTTATTTCTAATTAAATAGAAAGTAAGTCTAATAGTTTATAAAGAAAGTAAATCCTACTATAATATATTAATAGCTTATATATAAGTAAAGGTTAACTAGGTTATACTATAAGCTATAAGTAATATTAACTAGCTAGTAAGAGAAATAAAGCCTTCTTACCTTTAAACTAATTAATTACTATAAAGTATTTATATTAAAATTCTCTATAGTATATAGTTTAAATACTTAAGGTAGTATAGCTACTATTGCCTCTAGTCCTTATATAATAATCCTCCCTATAGTAAATAGCTTAAACTAATTAAGCTAGTCCTTATTTAGGGTCTTATAGGCCTTTCTTAAGAACCTATAAATATCTATAAAATATTATTACTAAGTTAAGGGTGTCTAACTAGGCCTAATTAGCATAACTTTATTAAAGTTATTATTATCTTAGTGTATTTTAAATCTTAGTAAGAGCTATAGCTAGTCTTACCTTAGATAAAATAATAGTAGCTACTATCTATAGAGATTAACTAGGTTAAGTCTAATAGTACCTTTTTCCTCTTCCCTAAAGAAAGATCCTTCTATTCTATATATTAAAACATAAATATAGTATATTATTAGGCACCTCTTATTTATAAAGTACGTAATAGTCTTACTATTTACTTTAGTATAGGTATCCTTAGATACCTTAGATTCCTTGTATTTTATTATAATAAAGCATAATTAAATAGATTATATAGGTAGGTATATAAGAGTAGTAAGGGAAAGGACAGTAATCGCTTTTAGGAGATAAAGTAATTATAATAAGAGGAGAGGTAGGATGTAAGAAAAACTTAAGAAAGGCTTTAATGACTAAAGAAGAGCGTAATAATGCAAGAAGTAGGCAAGATTAAATAGTTCTTATAACCTAAGCCTTGTTCTTATAGCTCTTAGTGGTTATGTAGTTAGTTAGTAGCGGCTATCTATAGCTACGTTCCCTTTTATAACTAATGGTTACTAACACCCGCTATTAGGCAATGGTTGTAAGGATTAGATAAATCCTATAAATCAAACTTTTTAGCACCCTTATTAGTTATTAGGGCTACCTATCTATTAGTTATTAACACCTGTTATTAAGGAATAGTTATAAATTAAGATATTTAAACCCTCTCTTTTCCTCTCTATCCTATCTTTTATAAACCTTTATTCCTTACTCCCTTTCCTTTAACTATTTAATTATAGCTAATTCTCTTAATATAACCTATTAAAGGCTTCCTAATATTACTATTATTATTAGGGCTAGTGTCTTAGAGGCAGAACTTATAGTAACTAAAACTATTAACTAGTCTAATTATATAGAGATTTACCCCTCCTATATTAGTAAAGATTATATAGGCTTAGGCATTATTTAATCTTATACTAGACTACTAGCTAATAGTTTTATTTTTATAGTTTAAATTTCTCTTTATATTCTAGGTTTATAGTAGTATTAATATTAGTAATAGTAGTGTTCCCTTATATACTAAAATTATTCTCTAACCTATAGATACTATTCTAAAGGGGGCACCTCCTTATCTTCTTAAGGTAATAAAGAAAATAAACTTAGTAAAGGACTTTATTAGAAGCTATACTAAGAAAGAAAGTATATTAACTCTAGTAGTTAAAAACAGTTATTAATATTAAGTCCTTATTCTAGCTAAAATAGCTTATCCTAATAGGTATTTTCTATACGCTCTTTTATAATATCCTAAGCATTACTAGGCTTTACTTATCTCTATATATAGTAGATTAAATAGTGTCTTTTATTTTAACTACTTAAACTTATATATATAATATATTAACTTCTTTAATAAGTATATATACTTCCTATTCTATAGTTATATATTAATTCTAGGTGTCCTTAAGGGTACTTATAGTAATTATATCTAGAATAGCTCCTATACTATAAGCTATAAATAGCGCTTTACTTTTAGGTATTAGCCTAGATCCTTAAAAGAGAGGGCTCTAGTACTATTCTTAGGTAAAGAATAAACTACTAAGGTAGCTAAGGTAATTTCTCTTAATCTAACTAGTATTAACTTTAAGAATTCCCCTTGCTTAGAAATAAATATACCTCCCCCTTCCTAGATAGTTTATAATAAAGGAAAAATATATAATATCTTTTAATTTAGGGAAATAAATAAGAAAATTAGTAACTTAGCTCCTAGAACTATACTATAATTACTTAATCTATAGCGTTTAAAAATAAAACCTAATCTTTTCTTAAAATAAAAATATAGTATAAATAAAATAAAAGTTAAAATAGCTTCTAGTAGGTATATTATTAAAGAGTTAGGGGATAGACCTTATATTCTTAATACTATTTAATTATTAATTAAGGTAGCCTAACTTTAATCTTATAGTATAAGTACTATTAGGGTAAAAGTTTAACTTTATTATCCTTAAGCACTAGCCTTTCCTTACTTATCCCTTCCTAATAGTAAGTCCTCTTATTATTAATTATTTAATCTAATATATTATGTTAAGCTATTAATAGTATAATACTTAAAACCTCCTTATTATAGTTATTACTAATTACCTCCTTTGCCTAGTTATATTAAGGAGTATAAAGCTATTAATCTATAGTAAAAGTCTACTATCCCTTTAGATCTAGAAGGAATTTCTTAATATAGTTCCCTAAGATTATCTTTATAGGTTTAATACTATCTAGTATTTATAAATAGTAGGCTCTAGAGATTAGCGCGCGCTTATAAATTTAAAAGGTTTTATTTTACCTTATTATAAGCTTTTATATTATAGATATATTAATGTTCTATTAGATATTATATACTAAGATAAGATCCCTAGGTTTTAATTAATCTTTCCTAATTAAAGTAGCTTAGTTCTTATTAGTTTATTTTATAAGTTACTATCTACATTTAAATACCTTTATTCCTACTTTTTTAATATCTTTTGCCTTTTATTTAAGCATTTAAACCTATACTTTAAATAAGTCTTAACTACTTATAATTATATCCTAATTAATTAGTCTCTAAGTTAGAAATTTAACTTCTAAAGGTAGTATTAGCTCCTATTTATAGATTAAATAAAACATAGACTTTCTATATAATTTATAAATAGTAGTGTAATCTATAAGAAAAGCCTTATTAAGGCGCTTAAATTATTATCTATCTAATTTGCCTAACTTTACTAGGGTAAATATAAGAGACTAATATCTAACTTTAATAGGGGAATTTGCCTTTAGGTTATACCTAGATATTTAGATTCTAGTAATACTAATATTTATAAGTGCTTCCTTAAGGTTCCTATGTATTTTAAGCTCTCTATTATAAATAATAAATTAGAAGAGCCTAAACCTATAAATTAAAGAGAAGAGAAACTTCCTAATTACTAATATAATAGCGTTCTTAACTAAAGTAGCCTTTACCTAACTAGTAAGGTTATACCTAGCTTCTAATAAATACTTATATCTATAATTAATTAGTAAGTGCTAAGTATTAATATAAATCTTGCTTATTAGGTTTCCTAGTATAACTAGTATAAAAAGCTCTTATAAGCACTATAGTATAAACTTTTAGTATATTTTATAGTAAGCTATTATCTCCTAGGCTATATTCTATAGTCCCTTTTACTAGTATATTAATCTTATTACCTAGAAGACTACCTTAATACCTTTATATCTAAGTTCTTTATAAATAGCCTTAATAATTACCTATTATTACTTAGGTATATTTACTACTAGTATAGGTCCCTTTATAATTCCTATTAGCCTTTTTTAGAGATATTCTTTTTCTAAGTAAAACTTCTTAGCCTTATTATATAGTTTTCTATAGTCCTTTATACTAAGATTAAGTAGTCTTTAAAAAGTTAATAGGAAATTAATTACCTATTATATTTCCTCTAAGTAGCTCTTTTTATTTTCTTTACTTATAGTAATATTATTAAGATAAAGATTAATAAAATCTTTAATATCCCCTTTAATTACCTAGTCTAATTAATCTAAAGCTTTAGGGCCCTTTTTTAATAAGGTATTAGTAATTTAGTTTTTCTCCCTAGGTATATATTATATAGTAAAATTAAAAAGTAAAATATAGCTAATCTATTAGGTAATAAGTGCCTTAGGTATATTATTAATAGTATTATTAATTTAATACATAAGGACTTATAAATCTATCTTTAAAGTAAATAAAACTCTATATAGATATATTTATAGTTATCTTAATATATATACTACTACTTAGTATTCTTACTTTATAGTATTATACCTAGATTTAGTAGTGTTTTAAGTATTACTTTTATATTAAATAGAATATTATTTACTATTAATAATTTATAATAATATAGCTCCCTATTTAATTAAGCTTATATTAACTATTAGAATAATTTCCCTAAAGCCTAGTCCTAGATTAAGTAAAATAAGAATTAGTGCTATTATTACTACTTTCTTAAGGATATCTATAGCTTCTTACTAATCTAGCCTTTATACTTATTTACTCTCTTTCTTTAGTAAGATTACTAATAGCCTTACTTTTTATATATAATATTTTACCTATATATAATAAACTCCTATTAATCTAATAAAAGACTATATATCTAATTAATCTTAATAAACCTCCTAGTTTAAGATCTTAATTATCTTTACTTTAGTTAGTTTTCTTCTATTTATACTATATATAAATCCTATAATTTCTACTAACTTCTAACAAAACTTTAATTTAACTACTAAGGCTATGTAACTAGAGAGCTTAATATTAACTAAGACTTTATTAATATTAATTAAATACTCTATTATATATATTAAATACACTAGCTAGCTCTATATAAGGCTTGTTCTAGTACTCCTACTAGTTTATTAATAGGGAAAACCCTTAAAATAGGAAGAAAAACCCTATTACTTTAATCCTTAGTTTAGCACTAACCCTACTATAGGCCTATGCTATTTAACTTATAACCTATTATGTGTGTTTATTACTAGCTTACGCTAGCCTTATCCCCTTAAAAGTATAAAAAGGTTTATTTACTACTTCCCCTAGTGTATCTCTAAGCTAGAGGCTACCTTACCTTGCCTCTCCTTACTTCCTTTTATAAGTAAAGTAAGTTTATACTAATTATTACTCTTTATCTATTATTTACTTTTATACTAACTCTTTTATTACCTTACTTTCTAGCTAACCCTAACCTATCCCTAGTCTAGCTATAGTATAAAGCCTATATACCTTATTCTAGTCCCTTATTATAGGGGAGGGTAATCCTAGTCTAGGCTTAGGGTAGCCCTATACCTAGATTATAATTAAGATATTTATTTATCTAATCTCTCTATGCTTTATTTTTCTATCTTTAGCTATAATTTACTCTCTCCCCCCTATAAGTATAAGAGAGCCTTTCCCCTAGGTAGTTTTAGCCTCTTTTCCTTCCTTCTATATTAACCTTCTTATAAGTTTCTCTCTATAGCCTCTAGAGGCTACTCTAGCCTAAGTCTAGGTTAATATCTAATGTCTCCTTATAATCCTTAAAGCATCTCCTATTATAGCACCTAATAATATAAGTTATTTACTATTTAGTGTGTTTCTAGCTTTAATCTATCTAGGAACCTTTACTATCTAATTAGTACCCTAAGAAACTCCTA
Source organism: Epichloe scottii (assembly GCA_021950295.1). NCBI lineage: Eukaryota > Fungi > Ascomycota > Sordariomycetes > Hypocreales > Clavicipitaceae > Epichloe > Epichloe scottii. The sequence continues at coordinate 4,327,439 of CP083245.1, forward strand.
ACTCCTAAGTAGCTAGAGAAAGCTCTAGATAAGGAGCTAAAGGTAAGTCTGCCTCTATTCCGGGTTAGTTCTAGGTCTAATTTGTTCTAGCTAGGCGAGCTATAACTGTTCTAATATGTTTCTTACTACTCTAAATACTCTATTATATACCTTTATACTCCTAGTATAATTTCCTATTATTATATATTATAGTTAGACCTTAGATAGTAATATTATCTAGGAAAGGTATGTAAATTTAGGGAATTAAGTTAAATAATACTCTCCTAATAATCCTAATAAACTAAGCTACTAAGTTAGTAGCTCCCTATAGTAACTAATAGAGTTATAAAAGTCTAACTATAGTTAAAATTATTATTATATCCTAACTTTTCTTAGCTAATTTAACCTAATAATATCCTAATAATAAATTAATAATAGATAGGATCTTATATATTATAAAGCTTTTACTAAATGCTTTAGCTCCTTAAGGGCTAAGCGTATCCTATATTATAACTTTATTATATTTTATTACTAATAAGATTAAATAAATTTCACTATCCTTTTTTATAATAAGGAAATATAGATTTCTATAGAAACTATAGCTCTCCTCTATATAACTATACTTTAGCTTTTTCTTTAAAAGATTAACTAGCTTCCCTTATAACCTAAGAGGTATTAGGATTAAACTTACTTACTATACCTTATATTTAATAACCTTAATAACTTATAGTAGTATAACTAGTAAGTTAACTTTTTTACACTCTAATAAGTCCTATACTAGTATTACTTCTTAGTTATAGAGAATTTCCTTAAAAACATTAACTTCTTCTAGTATTAAATATTCTTATACCCCTTTAACTATTTAATCTAATTATTCCTAGGTTATTTTAAAACCTTAAGGGTTTACGCTAAATCTCCTAGTAATATACTTATTATATTTCCTAGATATATTAAGTTATAACTTTGCTTTTTCCTATTTCTTTAACTTTTACTTTAGATTTCCTTTAGGGGTTAATCTATTAGAGGGCATATTATTATAAGGGTAAATCTTCTAGGCTTTTTATTTATATATTATATTAATTATTAAATTAGGTGGTTCTAGCTTTTACTAGGGTTAAAAATCCTTTATAACTACCTTAAGTTACTTAGTATAGTTAATTATTATATCTTTAATAACTATATAAAAAATCTTAGTTCCTTTCTTTATTAAGATAGGGATAAGTTCCTTACTATTTTCTAATATCTTCTCTATTCCTTCTTAAAATATTTAATCTTCTTCTAAGGTTTCTAAGGCTTCTAGCTTTACTAATAGGTAGCTAAATATAATAGCATTAATAGTAAGTTACTATACTAGTGGTTTATTAGTATATTACCACTAAATACTTCCTATAACTCTTAATATAATAACTATATTACTAAATTAACACTAGGCATAGAGCTCCTTACTATATAAGTAATTAAATTATATCTAGCATATTGTAAAAAGGGCATTCCTAGGATTAAGGTAATATTAACTAAATCTAGGCTAATATAGAAAGTAGTAGGTATCTAGATATTCCCTAGGCATAGCCTTATCTAAACCTTTCTAATTATCCTAATCTAGTGTAATAAGTAAGATAAGGTATTTATAGTGTCTATTAGGTAAATCTTTAATCTAAGTTATTTTATAGTGCTTTCTAAGATTATGTTTTCTTATACTCCTATGTTAATAAGTCCTTATAGTAATTCTCCTTCTAAGTTATCTAGGTAAACTTATAGGTATAGTAACTCCTATAGGTTATTAATAGTAGCTTATAGTTTTATTATTATATTAAGTATAAAAGTCTTCTTATTTAGATTAATTAGTTCTTAACTAGTCTTAATAATTAAGCTTCTTATTCCTAGTCTCTCCTAAATTTATTCCTATAAAGCTATATTAATTTCTAGTAAAGGTATTATAGGTAGTAAAGCTTTCTTAATTATAGCTTTGTTTTTCTTATTCTCCTTAATTATCTTCTATATTATCTAAGTAACACTATTAATTTACTAGTCTAGATTAAATAGTCTTAGGTTCTTTCTTAGACTAAATACTTTTAACAGAGATAGGACTAGTCCTAATAAGTTCCTATTATAGTATTAGATATCTTTAATGCCTTTTACTCTTATAAGATATTTATTACTAACTACTTTAGCTAATATTAGTATTATATAGTAAATATCTTAGAAAGGGATACTAAGCTTCTTTTAGAAGACCTTATTATATAATTAATCTAGAATCTATTACCTAACTTTATTTAACTAATCCTTATTACCTTTACCTATAGCTAGGTTCTCCTAGATAGGTTAGCTTTAACTTTAGCGATTTTTAGTGTTATTATTCTTAACTTCCTTAACCCTTAGGTATTTTACTAATCTTTCTCTAATAGCTAATACTTTTATAATAGCGCTTTCTTTACTATTATCTTTTATACTTACCTTCTTAAATTAGATAGTTAAGACTATACCTATTAATTCCCTCTTTAGGATTATTACCTTAACTTCTCTCTTTAGTTAGTATATTACTAGATTAAACTAGCCTTCTATTTGCTTAAAGATATCTTATTCTTCTATTATTATTTCCTAACTTATACCTTTACTTAGTTTATATTCCTTAATCCTAGGTATTATATAAGTAATCTTATAATCTTTAAAATACTTAACCTAAAATATAGCTAGCCTATATATATAGCTACTAATTTAGAGAAATTTTATAAGACTAGGGGTATAATCTAATACTTTAGATTATCCCTAATTACTAGGATATAGACTACTAAATTATAGACTATAAACTTTAATATCTTATTAAACTTAAGGATCTTATATCTTATAGCTAAATAAGCATTATTATTATAGTAGTGGTATTTATTTAACTAATAACCCCTTTTTAAAATTATATTTAGATTAAAGATATAGTTATTTTTATTATAATTATATAGTCCTATATAGTTTATTTAGTAAAGCTACCTTTATTACCACTAGGTAATACTATATTTAGCCTTAAGCTATTTTATAATATTAATTTCCTTACTTACTTATTTTATAAATATAATCTTTAGGTTAGCTAATTATTTTATTAGGTTATTTATTTAATCTTAATAATCTAACTACTTAGCTACTATTCTATTTTCTATCCCTTTTTTATAGAATCTAGGTCTTCTATCCCTTCCTAATAAATTATCCTATACTAAATAATTTCTTTAAGAAGTTTATTACTTATTAAAAACCCTTAGATTAAATAATCTCTAATTTATAAGGCTAGATTCCTAATTATCTAAAGAAAGCTTTACTATATTAAAACCTTCTAAACCCTTATTTTAGAGTTCTAGGCATATATAAATATATATATTAAGCTTTATCTAGAGAGGTTTATATTTTATAATAAGGACTTCTTTATAGGTAAGCCTTTTATAATCTATAAAGCTTAAGATTAAATAATCTAGAAGTGCTTTATAAATATAGTTTAATTAGCTTATAGTGGTTTTCTATCTAGTTAGGTTAATAATAGATATTAGAGCTTAATACTTCTATAGCTAGTAATAGGTGTCCTAAATAGACTTTAGTTATATTAAATTAAGATCTTTAAGCTATTTATAAGTGTTTTCTATTTAATCCTAACTAGTAGTATTATACTAGAGAAGTATCTCCTCCTTAGACTTCTTTTAGGTTTATAATATAGTTAGTATCTTAACTACCTATTAAAGCTTTAGGTTAATATCCTATTTAAGTATCTTATGCTAGTTTATCTTAGGTATACCTATTACCTTTATCTTTGCTTTAAAGTCCTTAAGGAAGTTAAATATATTTTTACTAGTAAACTACTAAATATTATATCTATTTTATATTATATCTATTTTATATAGTAATTAATAACGTTTACTATGCTATTATTTCTCTAAGGAGCTTTATAAAAGATTTTATATTAAGGCCTTTAAGGGCCTTAGGTATCTTACTAATATTATTAGGGTTTTCCCTAAGTAGTCTTTAAACCTAGTTTAGGTTAGGCTAATTACTATCTTAGGATTAGATAGTCCCTAACTAGTAGTTAGAGTACTTAGTAAAGGAGTATCCCTAAGGTCTTATAAACTAGTTAATAGCTTACTTAATCTTACTTTACTAGTTTATTAAGAATAAGTTAGGATATAACTAGGTATAGAGTAGGATAAGTATTCTTTTAATTAATCTTTAAGAGAGATAGCTACTTATATTTAAATAAATATCTTTATAATATCTAGTGCTTCCTTTAGGAAGACTTTTAAAGAGATAGTATTAGTAGTAATAAATAAACTATAAGTAAAGGCTACTAGGATAACTATATAGCTTTTTATAATTAACTATAAGATCCTAATAATTAGCTAAATAATAGCAAAATAGATAATAGGCCCTAAGATTAAATAGTCTAAAACACTAGACTATATGTCTTACTAGCTTAGAATATTTAGCTATGTTTTCTATTTTATAGACTTATATTTAGAGGTAACTAGTAAGGGATTAATAACTTAGTAAGTATTTATAAAGTACCCTTCTAAGCTAGCTAGCTTTTTTGCCTATATATATATATAATACGCTTTCTTTTACCTAATCCTCCTTATCTTATTATTTTTAGCTAGTTTAGCCGCTTTTATTTTAATACCCTAGCTATCTTATAAGTTAGGTCTAGACTCTTAGTTTATAGCTTATTATAGGGAAAATAAAATAAAGGGATTTTCTTATAGTCTAGGTTAGTAATAGCTAAAGGGTATTAAAGGATTACTTCTAATTAATCTTAACTAAGGCTAAGAAATAACTAGAGCAAAATAGTCCTAGGGGATTAAAAACTTATTTCTTTACTAGTTTTGTTAAGTAGAAAATAATACCCTAAAAGATATAATACTAGCTTACATGTGTAGGTAGCTTTAATATTTATATATGTTAAAGGGGTTAAGAAGCTTAACTATAGTAACCTATTATAAGGCTAGATTATCTCTATAAGATAGAGATAATCTAGATTAAATAGTCTAATAGATTAGAAGTAACCTAATGGTTAAATTAGTGTAGGTGGTAATAATCTTATTAATTTATCTTATCTTAAAACACAATAACAAGCCATAGTAAAGCTAGGCATAAAAACTCCATATCTAACGTACGTGACAAGCTCTAGAAGCCTAGTTAGAAGTGATCCCTTTATAGACTATTTAATCCCTAGCTTATATAACTAATGTTATTATCCCTTAGTGTGATGACTATCCCTATGACCCCTAATGCTATCATTGCGAACGCGTGTGTTTCTAGGCGCGCGATTCAGGCCACACAATAACATTATAGTAATGTATTCTAATAGATTTAAAGTAGAATTTAAAGAGCTATATAAGTAGTTAATAAATAGTCTAGACATTAAAGACTAAGGAGATTTAAAGTAGTTCCTAGGTATTAAAATCATTAGGAATCGCGATACTAAAGAGATATAGTTATTATAGGAATCGTATATTTAAAAGATTATATAGAAGTTTATTTCTAATATTATTAATAATAATTTAAAGAGCTTGATTATAGCTCCCCTTATAATAGCTATAATCCTTATAAATATAAGTAAAGCTACTAATAAAGAGATTAATTACTATAGAGTAGTTATTAGCTCTTTAGTCTATCTTTATATTATTAGAAGACTAGATATAGCCTTTATAGCTTTAAAGCTTGCCTCCTTTATAATAAACCCTTTAGTAAAGCATATTAAGCTTACAAAAGGAGTGATTTTATACGCCTAGAATATAAAGAAGCTATATATTAAATACTTAGGAGCAAATAGCTTTAATACGTTATTTTCTAGTACTAATGCTTTCCTTAGCAATAATCCTAATACTTAAAAGTTAATATAAGGTTATATCTTTATTATATATAGCACTATAATTAATTAGAAGTCTAGTAAGTAATATTATATAATAACCTTAAGTATAGAAGTAAAACTCTTTGCCTTATATTATAGCGTAAAAGAGCGTATATCTCTTAGAAGGCTACTTTATAATATTAAGGTTTACATACTACTACTATTAATTATCTAGTGTAATAATAAGCAAATAATCTATATTATAAAGCATAAGGAAGGAAGGCTTTAAACTAGCCTTAAGTATCTTAATATAAATCAAATATAGATTTAAAAGCAATATGCCCTAGGTAATATTAAGGTGAATTAGTTAAAGACCTCTAAGATACTTATAAATAGCTTTACAAAGCCTCTATTAAGCTAAATATATAGGGATTTCTATTACTAGATTAGCTTATAGGAGATTCCTATGTAATTATAATACTAGGAATTTATTATAATCTCTTCCTATGCTTATTAACTCTAGCTTTAATAGATATCTTAGCTAGGGGGTGTGTTAGGGATAGCTCCTTAAAGCACTAGATATGTAAATATAGCCTGCGTATTAACTAGGATTAAACCCTCTATAAGATAATGGTGGAGATAATGTATTAGAAGTACCTCCATAGACTAGTTATTACTATAGCGTACTGTGTACCTTTTAGGTACAAAAGTCAGGTGCTATCTGCACCTCTAATTGATTAAATCGAACGTTTTCTATCATCTACACTAACCCCTACCTTGACACTAACTATATTGGTGGATCTAGGTTGCTAGCTAGGTCTCTAGGGCCACTTTTGATTTTTCGCAAAATTCATTTGTATGGAAAAACCAAAAAATCAACTCACCACTATATTAGCTAGACGCCTGTATGTACTAAAGTTTTAACTAAAAATATCTTTATATAATTTAAAAGCCTTACTTTATAGCTCTAATTTGCTATACGTAAGACTTTTATATAACCTCTAGTTATTAAGAAAATCGCAGTTAAAGATTAGGTATAGGTTATGTTACCTTCCTAATCCGGTCTAGTTATTGTGGCTAGGGTTATGGCTGCGTTATAGCCACAATTAACTTAGTAAGTTATTCACTTGACTTAGTTATTTAATTAATTAACTTAGTTATTCACACAGTTAGTCGCAGCTATTAACAGCTGTAACGTAACCATTGACGGTTACCACACAACTATTAACAGCTGCAGTGCAGCTATTAGGCTTGCAATGCAAGCAACAACAAGAGCCTTATGACTAGAAAAGGGCTATAAAAATAGGTCTTATTTTTAACAACTTCTATTCTTATAAGTATTCCTTTTTATAGAAGGGAATTACTTCTGTTCTTACTAATATTCCTTTTTATAGAAGGGAATTACTTTTATTCTTACTTTAAGCTTCCTATTTTATAGAAGGGAAGTCTTCTATTTTAAATAAATTTCCTTTTTATAAAAAGGAAAAGACTTTTATAACTATAATTAATTCCTTTTTATAGAAGGGAATAGCTTCTTTTTTCCTATTTTATAGAAGGAAATCTTCTATAAGGTATGCATAAGCAATCTAGAAGAATCAATAGTAATAGAAGCTAGGCTTATAACCTATTAGAATGTAGGGAGCTAATACTAGCTAGTAATAGCTATATAGGTGCAGGCTCTATAGTTAGGGACTAATAGGGCTGCTATATTAAATTAGGTTAACGCAATATAATAAAAGGTTATAGCAGATATTAGTATAAAATTCTAATTTAGATAGCTTTTATAATAGCTAATTTATTAATAGATTTAATTTTAGGAACGTTATATAAGCAATATAGCTAAATTAGTTAAGAGGTCTAGCTAACTAGTCTTCCTCTTATAAACCCTCTAACTATAATAAACCTAGGTTACTAGCTAGGCAAAGTATTGTTTGTAGTGTAGTTAGTGTAGTTTTTGGGAAAAATTTGTAGTTATAGTGTAGTGTAAAAAAACTTATAGTTAGTGTAGTATAGTGTAGTTACTATAAATCATTTTATAGTGTAGTTAGTGTAGTTACTACACTAACTACAAACACTATAAATATAGTATTAGTTAAAAAAAAAAGTAGGCCTTTTATTAGTTAGTATTATTTTAAGAATTAGCTTAAGATTACTAATCTAAAGCTTATATTATTAGCTATTTTATTTAATTAGTTATATAATTTCTAAGATTATACTAAAATTAGGATTTTACTATAACTAGGTATTATATATATTATTAGGATTTCTAAATAATATTATTATTCTTAATACTTTTTTTACTAATATAACTTTAAGAAAAACCTTCTTATTATTTTATTTACTATTAATATAAATTATTACTATTACTTTTAATTAAAAAATACCCTAAACTAAAGTAATAAACTATTAATAATTCTTATTAATTCTTAATAAATAACTATAAGTTTATAAGATATCTATATCTCTTCTAAATATTATTAGGTATCTAATAAGAACCTTTAAATAACTCTAACTATATTCTTACTATTATAATATATATTATAATACTTTTAGCTTAATAATTCTAAAGCTTTAGGAAATTATACGTAGTAAATTATTATATCTTAATACTATAATATATATAGGTAATAAATAAGAGTCTATTATTAGTAATATATATATAAATAACCTATATACTTTCTTATATTAAAATATTTAGCTTAATTAAGCTATAATAACTAATTTAAAACTCTTATTATAATAATCTTAGTATTTTATATTAATATTAATATTAAATAAATAGTTAAAGCTATTTATAAGTTCTTACTCTATTAGTTAAAATACTTAGGAAATAAAGATATAGCTTATAAATCTTTAGTTATTTATTTAGTTTTATTAATAGTTTATTTTATTTTATTAATATAGTTTTAGGTAAATTTTAATTTATAATAATAGTATATAATATAATAAGAAGGTTTTTCTTAAAGTTATATTTATAAGAAAAAGTATTAAGAATAATAGTCTTAGTAAAAAATCCTAATATTAGATATAATACCTAGTTATAATACCTAGCTATAGAAAAATCCTAGTATTACTATAATCTTATAAATTATATAACTAATACGAGAAAATAGCTAATAAAATAAACCTTAGGTTAATAGGCTTCTCTTAATTCCTATAATAGTAATAACTAATAACAAACCTTACTTTTATTTTTACACTATATTTATAGTGTTTATAGTTAGTATAGTTACTATAAAATAATTTATAGTGTAGTATAGTGTAGTTTTTTTAGCTTATAGTTAGTGTAGTTTATAGTGTAGTAACTACACTACACTACAAATACTACACTACACTACAAATACTACACTACACTACAAATACTACACTACACTATAAATACTACACTACACTACAAATACTACACTACACTATAAATACTACACTACACTACACTACAAATACTACACTACACTATAAATACTACACTACACTATAAATACTACACTACACTACAAATACTACACTACACTACAAATACTACACTACACTATAAATACTACACTACACTACAAATACTATACTACACTACAAATACTATACTACACTATAAATACTACACTATAAATACTACACTACACTACAAATACTACACTACACTACAAATACTACACTACACTACAAATACTACACTACACTACAAATACTACACTACACTACAAATACTACACTACACTACAAATACTACACTATAAATACTACACTACACTATAAATACTACACTACACTACAAATACTACACTACACTACACTACAAATACTACACTACACTATAAATACTACACTACACTACAAATACTACACTACACTACACTACAAATACTACACTACACTATAAATACTACACTACACTATAAATACTACACTACACTACAAATACTACACTACACTACAAATACTACACTACACTATAAATACTACACTACACTACAAATACTATACTACACTACAAATACTATACTACACTATAAATACTACACTATAAATACTACACTACACTACAAATACTACACTACACTACAAATACTACACTACACTACAAATACTACACTACACTACACTACAAATACTACACTACACTATAAATACTACACTACACTATAAATACTACACTACACTACAAATACTACACTACACTACAAATACTACACTACACTATAAATACTACACTACACTACAAATACTACACTACACTACAAATACTACACTACACTATAAATACTACACTACACTACAAATACTACACTACACTATAAATACTACACTACACTACACAATGTAGTGCAATACTCTGTACCTAGGTCTCTAGGGCTACTTTTAATTTTCTATAAAATTCATTTCTATAAAAAAACTAAAAAATTAACTTACTACTATATTAGCTAGACGCCTATATATACCAATTTTTTAACAAAAAAATATCTTTATATAATTTAAAAGCCTTACTTTATAGCTTTAATTTGCTATACGCAAGACTTTTATATAACCTCTAGTTATCAAGAAAATAATAGTTAAAGATTAGGTATAGGTTACGTTACCTTCCTAATCTAGCCTAGTTATTATAGCTATAGTTATAGCTGCGTTATAGCTATAATAACTTAGTAAGTTAGTTACCCACTTAACTTAGTTATTTAATTAACTTAGTTATCCACATAGTTAGTCGCAGCTATTGACAGCTGTAACGTGACTATTAACAGTCACCACACAACTATTGACAGCTGCAGTGCAGCTATTAGGCTTGCAATGCAAGCAATAACAAGAGCCTTATGAAGTTATGACTAGAAAAGGCCATAAAAATAGGTCTTATTTTTAACAATTATAAATACTATGAATTCTACAAAATACTATATATAGTGTAGTGTAGTGAAAAAAATATTATATAGTGTAGTGTGTAGTATAATGTAGTATATAGTGTAGTGTAGTGCAAAGCTCTAAGTATTAAAGCTTTAGAATTATAAGAATAAGGACATAGGTAGGTAAGGGGTATAGGGCACTTTATATATTACCTAAAGCTTACTAGGTCTAAGTGTATTATATATATAAGTTACTAGTTTATAGCTAGTGGCTTGCTAGTGTTACGTGAACCTAGCCCTAGGGCATAGTGTGCCGCAGGGTGCGCCCGTGTTAGGAGCGGGGCCTCACAAAACGATAGAACGCGAGGAAAGAGAGGTCACAAGAGCCACGGACAGACATTGTGCAACAAGGAAAAATGCTTGCTTTGCTCTATAATATGCCCGTAACTATCCAAACCAAAAGCCGATACATATGTAGGAGAGACATACAGTAATGTAAAGCCAAGTCTGTGGAGACGTGGCCTGGGTTAAACCTGATTGCAAGGCACAAATCGGGACCAGACATCATGGATTAAATGAATCAGCTCGTTATCAGAAACGTGTCAAATTAATCATCTTTCTTCTGTGTGTCAGTGTTCCCCACACCCATGCTTGGTTTACCCCTCAAGGAAACAATGTCATCGTTCCGAGCAGTAGCTGCAGGACGTGATGGTGTTAACAAACTTGTCGGTTTGTCTTCTTCGCCGGTAGCGTCCATAAGCTCAATCAAGTCAGTGACTTCCTGGTTGGAAGATAAGCCTGTTGGTCTTGATCGATTTCCCAACAGCGGGGTGCTAGGCCGTTTGGCTAGAGCGCCTCGCAACCAGTGTTCTACTACCGCAGCCGCTCTATCCAAACCATTGCCCTGGCGAGAAGTGCTGCTGATGTCTCTGCCCTCTTCAAACGGACTTTCAACAATGCTTGGTGAAGCATGCCCAAATCCAAAATGTGCACTCTCTGATCCCATGACGGACATAGAGGGCAACTCATCAATATTCAAGCCTGGCAAGTGCTTCTTTGCCCATATATTGAGGTAATCCTTGTCCGGGCCTGGCGCTCTAACATTACTGTTCATGGAACCAACTCCACCCGGCCGTCGCATCCATGTTGGCCGAGTGTCTGCCGTCTCACTCCCCGTGCGGCTGCAAGATGATACGGGCGTGCCGGAAACAGGTGGCTTATCGCTTGATGAGTCAATTCGATGATGAGATGGTCGTTCATTCGAGCTAGGAGGTAAATTGAACAAGTCTGAACTCTGTCTAGGTGTTGATAAGGGGGATATGGTCTTGACACTTCTTTTTCGTCTTGGAGGAAGTATCCCAAAGACTGCCGAGCTACTCGCGCAATCTGAACTGGTTTTGCGAATGTCTCAATCTGTACCCAGCGTACATGAGTCCAGGGCCTGTCATCTTCTGCATCCTGCTCACAGTGAGTGCTGGCATCAGATGCTGAGCTATGAAGCTCCGCGAAGAAGCTGTCCTTGGGCGTTTCGTTTGAGTGTGCGCCTTCGATTGCTGACGGTGTTGGGGCTAGGAGGTCCGTCTCATAGCCTTGATCCCACGATGGAGAGCCACAAGGTCGCCCTCTTATTTCGCAAGCATCAACTGGCAATATGAGCAACTTGCGCGTCTGAATGCTGTCTCGAGACCAAAGGCGGTTCGACTTTCGAAAGACGTCCTCGCGACATTTGTAGCGAAGAACAATGCCCGCATAAGTGTCATTCGGTTGTACTTCATGAACATAGACCAATTGCTCCGCCGTTTCAAGGTCGTGAGAAACGAGCTCATCGGATTTCCGGCGCTTGTGCTTGCCCGAAATATCGAGCCCTCCGTTCACCCCCTCGTAGCTCTCTAGAACACTTGCTGTCTTGGCGACCTTCAGAGCTGCTTCCCTACGGGCAAGAGATCCTGCCGCGTTGTCGTTCGTGGAATGTAGCCGGGATGGCGGCGCCGGTCCCCAGGTATCTTGGCGAGAGTTGCTACGAAGGCGCAGTCTCCCTTGTGGCGGCCTGAGGCTGTTTGAAGGTTTACTGCCATTAGGCATGATATTCGAGGCAAAGGCTTGGACTGAGGTCCAACTCCGAGTCCAAGAGTCACCGAGAAATTGCGCCAGCTCGTGCCCACCCGCTGCGTTTTCAGTTCGAGATCCTGTTCTTGAACGCTCAGACGATCCAGCGACGTCCCTAGAGCTTCTCATAACATCTCTCGAGGGGCAGAGACCAGCACTGCTCCTTGTGGAATGAGTATTTGTTGGGATTCCATCGGATTGGACGGCGTTGTCAAGTCGGCGATTGCGCGGACGGATGATGCTTGATCCCACTGGCTGGGAGCTCGCTGAAACAGCGGATGTTGATATGCTGGTCGGAGCCTTGACCGAATCGCTGCGATCAATCATGGTGACCGCGCACTCGGCGACGACAGCTCGCGAGTTTTGCCGTCGTAGCTTCGCATCAGTGCTTAGCTAGTGGAATTGGCGAACTGGCACTGCGGATGATATTTCGGCTTTCGTATCGAATTGTACCCTGTATGTCAGCCCAGCTTCGGTGTCTCCGAGGTTAATGTGAGTCCTGCTCTGTTCCTTTTTCCCTTCTATGTCAAGAAGATGTGAAATAATTCCGGGTTTAATACGAGAGTTCGGGCGGTGATGACAGCTTGTTGTGAGTTGCGATGACGAGGAAGATACGTATGAAAATGCCGTGACAAGAATGTAGGGAAAGCAGCCAGGCGGGAGGAGGCAACCGGTAATAATAGCGTCAATTCAACCGAGTTATCCGCTACTAGCTACGTACGTTGGCATGTGGGGCCAACCCCGGTCGCGACTTATACATCCAGGGAGCACTCGAATGGCATGCTTGACCTCAAACCACCAGTATAATTAGCATCTCCTTAAGGCCAGTACGGAGTAAGGCCTCGCACCTATTTCTTTGGAAGCGATAAGGCCTCGCTGCGGTCACTACATGGGCTTTTGTGCAATTAGCATCCGATAATTAAAGGTACATTTATACATTTATATAATCTATTATTAGTAGGATAGTTAGTATTTATTGCATTTCCCTAGGCTTTAAATATCACTTATTATAGTCAAGGGTAGTTATGGGTTAAGTGACTTAGGCCTTATCGTTTGATTCGTTTCCAAAGAGATACTAACAAATGCCTTAGGGTAATTAGAACTTGCATACAAAGGCTACAAGGGGCTGTGGAGTCGTAGTACAGGTGCGAAGCCTTACCGGCCCTGAGGAAATGAGGCTCCCTCGTCTCCCTAGCTGGTACTGAAGTACACCTATTGTATTGCAATATTTTAAATCGACCAAAAGTACATTAAACAGGTTTTCGAATGGTTCCAGGTCAGTGGGTAGAAAAGTTCTTAGGTCCATGAAGTTAGAGGAACACCGCCCGTATGACGGACGAATATGAAGAGGTGGAAGCGATGCACATGCAAAAAACATCATCCTGCTAACAGTGTGAATTGCTATTTTTTTCGTTGACAAAAGCAAGTGCAGCATATGATATTGGGATTTGTAATCAGTTCACTTGAATTTTGGAAAGCGAATCAACATCCTATCTCACTTGCGTGACCCCCTGTGCGAGTACTTGCCCAGGGAAGTGCACATCGACCCGATGAAGCAACTCTAACCAATCTATGTATACATCGGCCCTGACGATAGGCCCGCGTCTCAGATCTTGTCAGATGATTAGGGAGCACTCGGTCAAATACAATATTGTATGCCTGAATTACTCCGTCGGCAGTCTGTGCTTATATGAAAAGATTCATGATGAGAGAAATAACCGAACTCTGGCAAATGAAATTCTCAATACAGTGACATATAAATCACAAACCCTCCACATAGACACTAGTACTTGGCGGCGTACACCTGAATGAAAATCAGCTGAGTGACACGTCCAGGTTCAAATTACTTGCATCGCCATTGATGCCGAAAAATTGGAACCTGAAAATAGAGTTAGCGTTGAGCCGGACACATGACCATCATGGCAGGGTGATTTACCAGTCTTCGACATTCAAAGTCGTGGGAGCAGGCTGCCCTTGCGCCGAACTGGTGCTCCAGCTATCTGGACTCTGTCCGTCATGAATTCCTCCGTCAAAATTGGCTTGCCACATGTTTGTCGGCGCGTGGAAACCTTGCACAGGAACTCCGCCGGTTCCTTGACCTTGGCCACCCCGGGACTGAAACTGGTTGCCAGCCTGACCTTGTGACATGCCATTGGGCGTCATATGCGGCATCAAATTGTGGGTCAAATCTGGATGAGTTTGTGTCGGAGATAAATGGGGAAAGCTGGCATGCTTGAGCTTTCTGGAAAGAGCTGATCCGGCTGAAAGTTTTCCCATAAAGACTGGGACAAGTTGGGTGAGTTCCTTGTCACAAGATACAAGTCAGGAGGAGTTGCTGGAACCGAGAAAGAAGGATTGAAAGGCGTGGCTGGCCTCGTTTGTGGCCGCGAGTTAGTGCCGCCCATGAACGTATCAGCTGCAGTGGGACGGTTGTTTGGCGACACAACCGTCGGCGGTTGCATCGTCGGTGCAGACTCATTCTTGACAGCGCTTGGTGTCTGAGGTCGTGAGCGCTCGTAGGATTCCTGCGGCGTGGGAGCGTTGGCGGTAAAGTCGATAGCCATGTCATCATACTTTCTCTTGGACGCATCCTGTGCTTTGCTGTGTTGCTCTAATTGGGACAGGCTGTGCTGCATTGTTCGGTGGCGTTTGCCGCCAGCTTTTTGAAGACGCTCCTCCAGCATTTTGTTGCCAATTATTGACTCAAAAAGAGTGTAAACCATCTTACCAACCAGCCAGACCCTCGATACTTCTTTCATGGCTTGCATACATTTTCGCAGCCTGTCCTGCGTGACTTGCTGAATGGAAGGGACTGGTGAGCGCATCTGATAGACGTGCATGATAAGAGCAGAGAACAGGCTGTAGACGATGAAGGCTGGACAATAGCGTAACTCTTTGTGGGCGGCCAAGTTTTCAACAATCGACGTAATCATGGCGGCGGCTTGAAACGCAATATTTCTTGATGGGTAGGGGAATCATCTGGAAAACTTCTTGAACCACTGGGAGGCATGTGCGCTCTGTGCAACAGGCACAGAGTAGTGTAATAGTTTGAATGCAGCAGAGCAGACCAGAAATGATGCCGAGGCATCTCCCAGTATACGATCTTTGGACAGTTCTGTAGCCAGTCAGCCAACGCCATGTCGCTATGCGTCAAGTCAATGGCATTTCTTTGACGACCCTTGGACGCGACAGAATATTGCTGTGATAACACCAAGCCCATGATCTCGCACAATTTGACATATTGCAGAAAAAATTGCACGTGTATGGGATCCGGTGGAAATTCGCTCGCTCGATCCGACTCGTCTTCCATGAAGTCGTCTTCTGTGAGCATTTCTACATCCGAGTCATCGAGACTAATGTGGACAGGACGTCCAAGGGCAACGGCCACAGATCTATCACGTGTGAAAAGTGTCCACCAGATTCTTTTCCACAATCGCTTGTCGGATTTGCTCAGTTGGGACTGCTCGACGCTGCGATGCATCCCAGAGCCTTGAGCGACAATAGTCGCAACCCGACTCCAATAGAAAACATTTTTGGTAACATCCTCTGGTCCCTCCCAATACCACCCCATCAGTAGTAGTGACTGGACAATTGTTACGCGATCGTCCTCGTAGTTTGCGTCGTAGAGCGCCTTGGCACGTTTGTAGAAAGTTAACGCAGCAGGTGTTGTAGAACCGTTCGCATCCATCAACTGTGCATTGGTGCAGACCCTTGAACCGGCCAAGAGTACTGCCTGGAGGAGCAGCAGAGAAGGAGGATTCTTAGGGTCCCGATACTGTCTCATGAAGCGGCACCGATTAATAACCGGTACAATGGGGTGAACCCATTTAAAATATGCTTCAATCAGCTCATCGCACAAAGACCGAGGTGGGAGGAGGAATGCCCTCTTTGATGCAGAATCTCAATCTCAACATTGTCTAGCTCGGTGAGCCTGGCGCGTGACCCTCTGACATTCTCCGGCAAAGGGTAGTGAACAACATCTGACGATCCTTGACGATCGTGTACGAGAAGGGTGAGATTAGAGGATTCTCCCAGAAAGGCCACTCGTCCAGCTTCTGTGATGGGTGCGCGGGTGAACTTTGGCTTCATGACCAAATTGAGATATGTACCACTGTCAACTTCTTCTTGCCGGACCTGCGCTTCGGTCATGGATGACGAGGGAGTTCCGTCAGACGTGTGCGATACCGTTGGTGGTCGGGGATAAGAGGCACCACCACTAGCTGGAGGTGTTTGATTCGATCGATCATCCGTCCCTTCTCGTTCGCTGCCGGCGTGGACACGAGGCCGATTAGCTTTAAGCTGTACAGTTGAAAACGGTGCAGAGCGTTGATTGGAACCAAGTACCTATCAGAGTCTCTGTTGGTCTGGCTGCTGGCATTTTGAGGTTTTTTCTTTTTGGCGTTGGTATGCGACATTCGATCTGAAAGGCGACACAGTTCGTGCACGGGACGCCGAGGCTGGCAGCGTCACATCGAACCTAAGCAACGCAGGAAGAGTCAGTTCTCACACCCAAAAACACTGCAAGCTGATTGTTTAAAGAAGAACAATACCTTTCGTGCGTGACAAGTCTAATAAGAGGCGGATGGTCAGCGCCGAATCAAGTCTTCATGAAGTCAAGAAAGCGTGGGGTGCATCATATCTGCCTCGGCTCATGGACCTACGGCAGGGCCAGACGCAAAAGCAACGCAGCAGCCGACCACAGACACATACCTCACATGCTCGTGACGCTCGTTGCCTAAAGAGACAACATACCCGTTAGTATCGGTTCTTCACCATCACGATTCTTATGTGTGCGATTAATACCTCCTGAAACTCATTTGCCCAGCAGCAGCGTTTCCACTGCCGTTGGGGGCGGGAGGGGATGTTTTCGCTGGGGAGTCGGATGGCTGGGACTGGGAACGTTGCTGCCCAGCATCTTCCGAAGTCATTTCGACATCCATGGTGTTGCTCGAGATGTCCGCGAAGCTACAGCCACTGTTCAAGGTAAAACACTTTCGGACTGTTGGAAATGAATGTGAGAGTCGGAAATAGTGGCAACGCGACGATAGCCAGTCAAGGAGGAGAAGCAGACGCCACAGGGGTGGAGGAGGAAAGCTGTCGCGGCGCAGCCATGTAACCAACTTGGAACGTATTTGGTGCGTGCGTGCGTGAGGGCTGGGCGGTGCCGGCAGTGCAGATTACAATCCAAGGCTTATTACTAACTGGGTGCGGGACGTATTATAGATGCTGCCAAAAGTGCACGACAGTAACTGAATACAAGGTCTTGTCATTCACCGCAATCACGGCGGACTTCCAGTAGTTAATACAGCGAAGGTTGAGCTGAGCTTCGTTTAGTTTTGAACGTGTCCACTTCGTGCACTAGTCAAGTGAGCTCCTCGCTACCCGCAAATTAACAATAATGGCATTATGTTAGATAATAACCAGTGTTACTTCCTTGCTTCTAGGCTAAAGTACGCTAAAAGGCGCCTTATTCCCACTACACTAAATATTATAAGCAAATTATAGTAATACAACCTAGTGGTTTGAGAAGGCTTGTACTCTTAGAGCATAAAGACCTTTAAAGGTACCTATAGGCCTATAAAATAAGGTATTGTAGCGTGGTATTAATCTTAGAACTTAGGAGATAGCTGGCTTCCCTAATCACGAGATAGACTGATGCTCAGATTCCACCATCAACACGAAATTAATGCAGGGGCGATCGTCAGTGATTATTCACTTGTTAACTATGAGATATTTTCTTCGTCATTTCCATATCACATGTACTGGCTAGCTTTGATCCATGGACGCATCGGTATATCCATTAGAAGGTTTCGCACTTCTGTCCTGGGCGCTGGATTGGTGCGATATAGCCAAGGACAATTTCCGCGGCTCACTGTCCACTTCTACGCCTGATATAAACATGGCGCTGACAGCTTCAAGGGCGGCAACGAAGACACACAGAAGACTCGCTATGGCGAAATGGCTGATTGTAGAGCCAATTTCTAGCCACGATCCTTCATCCTTCACAACCCAGAAAAAATATAGAGTTAGGACATCACTAATTGCCATGACCAACATGAAAAGAGCCGACGGTGCAATCCTAAGCTTCTTGTTCAACACCCCCAAATTAGCCGAAATCAGGGCAAAGGGTATCATTAACTTCAAAATCAAAAGTGCACCTTGTGAGAATGGGTCAAATAAGGGTATTAGACGACAAACACTCTCGAGGCTGAAGGAGGAAATCGAGGCAATATTTCCGGTGCTGAAGAAGGCTGATTGTAGAAGCACCAGGAAGAAAAGTGATATTCGAGCGTCTGACAACATGAGCATCCGATATTGATTCGGGCCTGGGCTATCCTTGTTTTGGCAGTCGGCGCCAACAATAGGATGCCGGCTTTGGCGGGAGAACCGCTCAATCGCAGACTCAAGACGAACCCAGACTAAAAGAGTGATGGAGAAGACAGCGTAAAAGAGACCTTCATATGATATTGCGAGAATTACGAAGGTGGGTGCACAGGTCAAGAAAACAATGACCAGTCTATGCATGTAGTGAGTGTTGGGTTGAAGGCGATAGGAGAATGGCATCAAAATCGAAACAACTTTCAACAGTCAGAATTGCATGACACAGAAGCATTCGAACCAAGCAAAATATGACTTACTGAGAACAACCCACCCCACAACTTGATTCCCAAAGGGAAGGCCTTGCTTAGCTTGCAGAGACAAGGCGCTGGAGCGTGTAACAAGCATTGACAACGGTATCAAGCCAACCTAGAGAATTGTTAAGCCACAGTTATAGGACAAATTGACCCAGTCTGCCATGGGGAAATGAGGGATGGAATGAAGCAAATGTGAGCAAAAGTCGTGGAGTGAAGACCAAAATACCTGAATTCCAGTCAAGGTTCGCTGGATGACTGTTCTTGTATGATTGCGTGGAGTGCTCGTCTTGGCGCTCCATGCGAAATCCGATAGCACGCTATCCTCGAAGGAGAGATATAACAGGCCTATGAGAAACATAAGGAAGCCACCGGCCAAACTGCCATTCGTCAATTATGCGAGTCTGCTTGTAAGGAATCCAGCGCGGTAGCAGACTTACATCAGGGATATACTCTCGGCCTTCATGGCTGGGAGCAACGTGAAGCTGCTCATGATCAAGCATGAGACCGCCCATATCATGCTGAGCAACGCATGTCTCTGAAGAAAAGACGGCCCGTATACAGCAGGCCAAGCGGCAGCCATGATGAAAATACCTGTGAGCACCTCACGGTAAATGTAGCCTACAGCCTGATATTTCGTCAATATGCTGCAGTCAAGATGGGATAATGACAGAATAGCAGGTGAACATCATTGGCTCAGCTTTTGTGCTTACCAAGGACTGTATCACAGCAACATATAGAACACTGTGCAGCAACAGCGTCAATATGCCTCCAGTAGACTGGACATTCGCTAACAGCACGGCTTTGCCGCGAAGTAGGCTCTCTCGGTAAGCAAAAACTTCTTCCCAAAACAAGACGGGAAACAGTGAGTATAGATAGTATGTGACTGGCGACTTGGAAATGAAGAATGATGCATAAAGAGAAACAAGCACGGCAGAGAAGGCTGCTGTGCTCAAGAAAGTTCTCTGAACGGGCACTTCATCGCGAACCACGAACATGTCAACGACTGTGGTGAGTGCATAAGCCATCCATCCCAGATAGCCTGTCGTGATGAGAGCTCTGAGGAAGAGCCAATCATATGTTTGGAAATAACGCAAACCTTCTAGTGTTACTTGAATAAGGGTGTTGGATTCTTCGATAGCCTCCTCATATTTTCCGTTCGTGATCAGGTGCTGGATTGCGGCAACACGCTTCTCGGGGGTGAACCGTACGTCACTGAAAGCTCGATACGGCCTAAACCTTATCTCACTCGTTTTCTTGTTCTTCTCCTTTACGAGATACATTTCCAGTATGCCCCTCGCGTTGACAAGAGATGCTGCTGCTTTTTCATTGGTATCGGCTGATATATATGACAATGGGAGCTCTCCGACAGAGTTTGCTGGAAATTCGGTTCCAATTAAATAGGACATCAGAGCGGCAACGTCAGCCTGATTAATGTCATGACGACGAACATGATCGAGCCCCCATTTGGATGAGTAATCGTCGTGCCCTGGCGCGACAGAACCGTCGTATAACTCAGGAGCGGCCACACCCGAACCCCAGGTGATTAGGGGCGTCCTGGTGTTGTCCGGATGACCATCTCCGTGACTGCCCCAGTCACTCATGCCGTGATCCGCTGTGAAGACAAATGCAGTTCTGTTATCAGCATAAAATTGTTGGATAAGGTCTGATATGTCTTTGACACCTTGATCGACAACTTTAATGTTATTAAGATACTCTTTCGAATATGGACGATATGAATGTCCAGCAGTATCAAGTCCTAGTAGGTGTAAGAAGAATACTATCTTATCTTGACGAAGAGCTTTGTTTAGAGTCTGATTCACGGCAGCTTCTGCGAAAAAATCCTTCACATGGTCAAAAACCCAATAATCTAGACGAAGGGCATCTTGACTGAAGTCTTCAAACTCGGGCTCGTACGTAAATGCATCAACTCGACCCAAGACTGCCCCATGCTTAAACATGGGCAAGATGTCCGGACTTCCCCAACTCCAGGTGTGGCGGCTGCGATTAAATACGCTATCAAAGTTGACGGGATTGAATTTCCAGCCGGTGGCGACAGCAGAAACATCTTCATAAAGACCAGCGATTAGAGCAACATGGCCAGGGCGAGATTCCGTCGGCACCCGAGTATGGGAGACGCCAAATGTGCCATATTCGAGGACTCGCGATCTGAGGAAAGGAGCAAGTGGTCGAGGGCGCAAGTCATCATCGGTACGCGGATATGGCTCGGGGAACGATTGGAAAGCTTTGTCTGCTCTCAATCCATCACCTAGCGCAGGGAAAAGTCAGGGTCTTGTTTCACATCAGAGGAATTCCAATACTGACCAACGAACAGGACCAATCTGTCGGCAGGGGGTTTGACCGATGGTGAGCGTTCGACACCAAACAGTTCCATCCCAGACACGATTGGGCTGACAAAATATATGTCAAATATTGAGTATATATAGACAAGGTGAAAAATGACGGCCGTGGCCAAGAAGGCGAATCGAGTGACAGCCATAATTGTTGCGGCTGATGTTGCGAGTGTCGCGTATGCTATTCCGAGTTATTCAACAGATGCTCACCGCCGCTGCGCGCACATTGTCAAGCCAAGGAGTAGCTGAAAGTCCAATTGGCGCGATAACCACACTTTCCTACGCTTATTGCAATCTTTTGCTTTGGTATAATAAAGGGTCGCACAATCTCAAAGGGAGCTTTTCGTGCGGACGTGCTTGGCGATTGTAGGTCGCGTACTGAATACTCCGTGTTTTCTTGCTTCTCAGAGTACCAGCTTGAGCTGCTTGACCTGGCGGCGTGGCCGGACACCTAGATTGTCATTGGTTGGCTTGGCAGCTCCTGTGACCGGCTTTAATTTTTGTGTGCTTGTTTACAGTGGGTTCCCAGTAATTCCGAAGAATGGTGTAACTAGTAGTAGGAGTGGCCACAATTGCGGACTCCGACCGGAGTTATCAGACTCTCTTGTCCTGTCAACTTATTAGGCACTTGTTTCCTCGACTGTAATAAGCACCTCTGCAAAGTATGGTTTGAAGGGCCACATTGGGGGCCGGTATCGATTTAGTGATGGCACCGAGTCGATAGCATTAGTTTTGCAGTTGATTGTGCCCAATCGCGACCTGTTCGATGGGCGCTGCAAGCTTGGCTAACCCAGTAATTGAATCTGCAATATGCCTAAATAACTACTATTTCTAGCACTCGAACCTTTGATGAACTGTAAAATGTAGCACCTAGCCAAGGACTCGACTCGTGAAATGATTCAGACCTCTAAATCACAGATTTCAGTCCAGGCGTCCCGTAAGAGATTTGTTCAGCTTGCTGTAGAAATTAGACGCCTGTGTTCGCGTAAAAGTTATGTCCTCCACTAGGTAATCCGGTAAAACCATCACCAAATCACGATCCCGCTCTGCATCTAATTGCGGCCTGTACGTGAACTGAACCTCATCGTAGTTTTCGGCGTTATCTCCAGCTTCCAAAGCCAGCTTGAAGTGAAGCGCTGCAGGTCGTAAGTATTACGCAGGAAAAAGGCGCAGGCAAATGGCAGACTTACTCCCATTCCTTCCTGTTTGAATACAGTCAAACACATCCTCACCGTTGATCTGGCTTGTTCCCCTCACAATGAGACCAGTCAGATCCCCATAGAGGTCCTCTTTGGCTTTTGCCGCCAGAACTACTCCTGATGGAGTTGATATGGAGCCTCCGGTTACTGTCTTCATCATGTTTGCAGGCATCGTTGCCCCTGCTCCCACCGCACGACTTGCGGAAAGTTTGGCAGACATTGACTTGATTTCGGATCTGGCCTTCAAGAGTGAAGCAGTCAGATCAGCTATGTTTTTCTCTAGTTCGCCGACGCTCGCCTCGCTGCGCTCCAGTTGACAACCGATTTGTTCATTCTGCTTGATCACCCCGGATTGAATAGCAAGCTCTGCTTTCAGCTCGCTAATCAGCTTTGCAGATGCTGTTGAACTTGTGTGGTTAGCAAAAGGTCTCCAATCGCATGAAATTGGTGGGCATAAACCGATTCCTACCTGCTGCGGTTTCTTTGGACTGCCTCTTAAGTCTTTCAAAGTTGCACTCGGCAGCTTTGACACCCACATCGCGTAACTTGACATGTCGTGCCTCCAAGACATCGTATTTTCTTTTTAACTCAGTGAGTTCTTTCCCCATCGCGAATTCAGCTGCATCGTATAAACAGGCTGATTTTTTAACTTTCATATCTTTGCTCCAGACTACTTCTTGAGGTCCCGTGGAAGCTACTGCAGCGTCTGTATTATCGTCAACATCCATGGGCTGCAAATTCTGATCGTTTGCTATGTTTTCATCGATACAAAGGGTATGCTTGCTTATGTCCTCTAAGTCACCTGTCGTTTCGTGTGGCCGTTTGGAATCATGATGTTCCCGCTCCTCCTTTGTAACGAGACCGCCACCATCGTAGCTCTCAGATCGCCCAAAAGGCTTATGATTGTCATCCAAAATACCTGTCAGAGAATGATTGTTGGTCCTCTCTCCCAAGATCTGCCGCGCCGTCGCATGATGGGAGACATATCCTGCACTATTGTTGCTTCGCCCATGACGTTGTGCAGGTTTCGTCACGCGATTTGCGTCATTTCTTGGTCGTTTGTTATTTCCCGTCGCCGCCGTGGCTGAGTTCTTATTCATTACTCTAGACGGTAGGACTTCAATCGTTTCAACGTCGTCGAAATCTGGCTCGGAGTCGGACATCATCATTGATGCAAACCCTCCAGTGACTCTCGGCAGAGGAGGCATGGAAAAAATTTAATCGATATCTGAAGAAAAAGGATGATGTTGACGCGAGGAGCAAGATAACAGCACAGATTTAAGCTAATATTGCAACTTGAGTCTTTGTAAATCTGCGTAATCTGGAAATAGAAAAAAGTTCGGAAGATGGCTGAACGTCCGAGATCTTGTGATGAAATAATACGCATTTCCCTTTCGGGCAAAATGTAAACAATGGGTGGGGACGACATGCGAAAGCTCCAGCCACGCTCAACCTCGGTAGACTGCCTGACTGCTTAGTAAGGACCCACAACTTGTGTGGCAAGAATGAAGGACTCAGGTGCATCTAGGAACGTGGCTGACTGACCACTAATACTTCCTCGACAGCATCAGACCAAATTCCCAGGTTTATGTTCCAAACGTTGCAATATTTCACGCATTCGGCAATATCAACACAAAAACCGTCGCCCAGTATCATCCAATCCATGTGAAGCCTTGCGCGACCACAACATTTTTTGGACGGCACATTCGCGTTAAGAAGGACAAATATTCAACCGGTTTGAGTCACATCGTTATCTTGCCCTGATGCCCGGGAAATCAGTCCCGTGGCTAAACTGGATTGTTGGCATGGGCGAACGACGTAAGCTCGGCGACGTCGCCTTGGATCTGTTATTGTTCGCGGGCATGGTACGTCATTCAACATTCAGGGCTTATTTACTGTTTCCCCTAATGTGTCTTTCGTTACCCCATTACTGATTGTCTACATCATATGCAGATGACGGCCGGTCTATATGTATCCAGGAACTTATTAACACCAATGTTAAGCAACCTTGCGGATCCGGACAAAGAGAAGCATGATCAAACTCGACGACAAGCAAAAGCTCATCTCGAGCGCCTAAATCGCCGTCGTGCCGAAGAAAATGATACCACTGGCGATGGAGGCGAAGGAAGTGGCCCCAGAAGGATCGAAGACCTGGTCTTGAATGAGTATGAGAATCTGGTTGCTTTGGAGATGGTCCATCCAGAAGATATTCACGTTGGATTCGATGGTAGGTCTTTTGAGCATCTCAATATATGGATCACTTATGAGTAGTCCCCTAATTGTTGTTACGCTTCTAGATATTGGGGGCTTGGATGCGATTATCGAAGAGCTCAAGGAATCCGTCATTGACCCGCTAACAATGCCACATTTGTACTCTCATGCGGCAGCTTTACTCTCTGCACCTTCTGGGGTGCTTCTTTACGGGCCACCAGGATGTGGGAAAACAATGCTGGCAAAAGCACTAGCTCATGAGAGTGGTGCTTCATTCATTAATCTCCACATCTCAACAATAACAGAGAAGTGGTACGGTGATTCCAACAAAATAGTTCGTGCTGTTTTCTCTTTGGCTCGCAAAATGCAGCCAGCAATCATTTTCATCGACGAAATCGATGCAGTTTTGGGGACACGGAGAAGTGGAGAGCACGAAGCCAGCGGCATGGTGAAGGCTGAGTATGAACCTCACCTGCGAAATTCTTTTACAGTTTCAATTGCTAACACGAACAACAGGTTCATGACGTTGTGGGATGGTCTCACATCTGCCAACTCATCTGGCATGCCAAAACAAATCGTCGTTTTGGGAGCAA
Source organism: Epichloe scottii (assembly GCA_021950295.1). NCBI lineage: Eukaryota > Fungi > Ascomycota > Sordariomycetes > Hypocreales > Clavicipitaceae > Epichloe > Epichloe scottii. The sequence continues at coordinate 4,353,160 of CP083245.1, forward strand.
CAAACCGAATCAACGACATTGACGAGGCGATTTTGCGACGCATGCCCAAGAAATTCCCTGTGCCTCTTCCAGGTCTCAAACAGCGGCGAAGGATTCTGCAACTCATTTTGCAAGATACCAAAACCGACTTGGAGCATTTTGATCTAAATTACGTGTCGAAAATCACGGCGGGGCTGTCGGGAAGCGATATCAAGGAAGCATGCCGAGACGCTGCTATGGCGCCCGTGCGGGAATACATGCGACAACATCGAGGGGAAGGGCGGCAGATGGTTTCTGTTGACCCTGCCCATTTCCGTGGTATTAGAACTGACGACTTCTTCGGACAACGTGCTGGATGTAGGATTCAAGGCAGAAACAAACCCAGTTATACTGATCGTGAAGGGGAAGTCGGCAGTCAAGTATCAGATGGTGACCGCAAGGATTTAGATGAACTCGCTGCTGAAAGTCAAGATTAAAGAGACTTACGTTATCCCTTTTGACTGGATTCCGTGGTATCTCAAGTGCACGACATTCTGGTTTGATATCAAGATCTATAGGGATGCACCATTCCCTGTTGGGCGAAGAAAAAAATCCTTTCATCGACGTTGATGTCATCATGGCGAATGTATACGTGCCTTGAGTCTTCGAAGCAGGAGTTCTTTCTACTGTTGATATGCAATTACGCTCACGGACTCTGTATTTCATTTCAATGTTCGTTATGACATCTGTCCAGACAGCAACAGCCCCAACGGCACTTGATGAGTGTAGGCGCCGAAAAGAAGGAAACTATGCATCAATGCTCGAGGACTGAGCTGCTTTCAATGAATGTTACTCTTCACAGGATGTGGATTCAAATGTCCCGTAACATCGAAGTCTTTTAGGCCAGTGTGAGCCAGGTCCTATACGTTATATCTTAACCTAGTGTTCACCTGGCCAGGTATAGTCAGCGTCTATTATGTAGAATTAAACCTTTTGCCAAAAAATCCCGAAAATCAATATTTGACTGGTTAGGTATAGTCAGTATCTCTACTTAAATGCTAGCTCTACGGAGTACTTGGCTAGGAGAACATTGACTGACTTTACAACGATTCGCGAAGTCTGATGTATTAATAATTTTGAATATAATCGAAAATCCCCAAAATAATAGTATTTAAAAAGTATAGGTGTTGGGGTATAATCGCCCACTGTTTGGAAATAACAGAGCCTACTGTCGGTTGGCACATGGATCCTAGGCTAGCTTGATCACGTGACTCCATTGTTAATCCTTGATGATGATTGGAGCTTCTTCCTGACAGAAACGGCCTTCTGGTCGAGGCTCAAAGCATCGTGCCGACATACTTATTACCAGATCGTTCAGCGTCGGTGGTCATACAATTGGAACTCGCTAGCATGCGGCCGACAACGCGCGTCCTCGCGCGCTATCTGGAGCCGGGCACTCCTACCGGTCTGGCTGGGCTTTGGACTCATTCTAGCCCGCGATCAACCCTTCTTTACCTATACGGTAGCACGCTCAACAAGCTCCAGTCGATACCCGAGAAGTCCCTTTACCGGCAATCCGTTGAAGCCGTCACCAAGCATCGGATGAACCTAGTTGAAAAGGTCGTTCCAGCAGGTTACAAAGAATGGGCTGCCAAGGCGAAGGAGCTCATCAGCAAGAACCCAGAGCAATTTCGAGTTGCTAGCGGTCGAGTCGATGGCAGTGAAGCTAGAACAGTAAAGCTTGGCGATCGTGTATTCATTATTGGCGCAAAGCATGAGGCTGGCGATGTTCGCTACGAGGAGTGGGATGGAGAGGCCGATGAGGGTGGTGAGCTTGAAGGCATTCGAACTCCAGCCGAGAGAAGCGATCAGGTTGTCTGGGCTGAGCAAAAACCATTGGAAGATCATGAAAAAATCGAATGGGAGGATGAGCCTCAGTTGACAGCCGACCAGTGAGTGAGGATGGCGACATCAATGCTATACAAAGCTGACTATATAACAGGATTCAGGAACTAGAACAGAGTATCGGAGCCGGCCTTATTGAGGAAGTCATCCAAGTCGCTGAAGGTGAACTTCGGATCATAAAGACCATGGAGAAGGCTAAAGTGTAAGTATCATTCAACGTCCTGGTATTGGCTTTGTGAGCTTGACAGCACTAACCATCCAACTAGATGGGAAAATTTGGAGGAGAAACCGGTCGAGGGCCAGTGGGAATATTTCGACAGAAAGTCCATGTGAACTTGACACCGATTTTGCTATGCCTTTGTAACTTTAAGCCTTGTCAAGTGTCTTCTGCAGGCTCTGCCGTATTTTTTTATCACCCACACTTCTGTCGTCTGCTCAAGGTGAACCCATGAAATATTTCCTAGGATTAGCCAGTATCCCGAAATCACGTTAATGTGCCAGTTGTCTACAATGCTGTGTACTTTTTGCCCCTGTATTGCTACCACTTGCCATTGAATATATCGGGTCTTTTTTACGATTATAACTTATTCCGCATCCCTGGCAGGCGGAGGAAAATTTACATGAGATACCATGGCCCCCGCATGGCTAGCAACACTACGAAAGGATATATTCCGTTGCTTTCTAAATACTCCCCGTGCAGGGTACTTCGTTGCCTTGGTTGCGGTAATGGTGCCTGATGTGAAGTGGGGCTTGGTACAATGGGTTTCAATTCGGGAACTATCTCTCGCACACAAGTCGCTTCTCCAGTTCACAGCCTGAGCATCTCGCAGATGAAGACAATGTTGGATGATGGATTCGCCATACGGGCCATTCTCAAGAGCGAAATCAAGCAAGCGTAAGCGAAGGGCCCCAGATGGGCCTCCAAACTCTGCTCCGTTTCCGGTAAAGCAAGAGGCCATCAACTCATACAGTTGGTCGGCTAGTCAGCAGCGACAACTATCACTGGCTGGCGTCAATGATAACGACAAAGACCTCTCGCAAGCCATCGAATACTTTCCACACCGCGGCTTCCAGACCACGGAATTTGACTTCACACAGTCAGACGAGGAAGATTCTTCACGTACTGCAGAGGGACAAGGGTCGCATGCAAAAACATTGACCCCTAGACAGTCAAAGACGGCACATCTCGGAAGTCAGCTAGACAATCTTCTGAGATCTACGCATCGGCTCCTCGATGAAGGGAAAGTTGAGAAGTCAGCGAAGTTATTTGCTGTTATCCTGCAACTTCGACTCGATGGCAGGCCCATCGACATTCGCCAGTATAATCTCTGGGCACTTGGAGCAGAAATTATTATGAGAGGAGGGAAGAAGACAGATTAAGACGACTGGGACTACAGAGCAAGGCAATCGACTCTGGTGGGAGCTACACTCATATCCGTGTCCCTCTACGATGGGGATCGAACACCAATATCAACAAGCTTAGAGCATACATGGAGGAACTGATACAAAAATATCCATATGATCGCAAATTCCCTCGGATAGTATCAGCCATTGACTTCCAGCTTGCGCTCAAAGCATGCGAGATTTTTAATTGTCATGCACAGTTTATGGCCGAGATTTCACGTCTAACTGGCGAGCGACAAATATGGCAAGAGGATGTAATCCCACATGCCATATCACACAAAAGAGAAGTTAATACCCATGATGACTCTTTCGGCATGATGGATGGATACGATGAAACGACATCCCCCGCTAGATCAAACGTTCAAATAGAGTATATCCGAAATCAAATATACAGAACAATAACGACAATCGCCGCTGAAATGGATACAATGATTGACAATCCGCCCTATTCCGGGAACAAATACTTCCTTCATCTGCGCGCAACAGCGTCACTGATGATCGCCGACCTCCTTGTTTTTACTTCAAAAGGTGAGGATTCCGACACTCGTGAAGCGACGAAGGCCCAATTGAAAGCAAACGATCTACTTCAAAGAATCATGGATCGTACAGAGCGTTCTGTCTCATCCTTGTTGGATTTTTCAGTGCAACAGATCTGCGTGAACCAACAATCACAACGACAAAGATTGCACGTATCTCTTCCCATTCGAGGAATATGAAATATCTTGGAGAATCGACGGGAATGTGACTATGCTCGTTTGTTAAGTCACATTTGCGCGAGAAGTTGGTTTACCAGCCCAGCGCTGGAGCACTAGAGTTGTGTTCGAGCTTCCTACGACCACACACCATTCCCCACCTGGACTCCATGCTGCTTGCCTACCCACGAAATTCGCCGACGAGGACTCGGTCCGATGAGCTCGAAGCGAATCATGCGGATCTTCCATACTATACCTGGATGCCCAGGATTCTAAAGTATCTGAGGAATAATCAGTGGTTTCCGTATGGCCAGTTTGACCAGATGCTGTGGAATCTCTATCACTTCCGACGCCCTTTATCCTACCAGTCGCGTCTGCCCTTTGACGGGGAATCACAGGCTTCAGCCAACTGGGAAGTTGAATGGGTCTTGACTTGTCACGGCAGGGATCACGTTGAGCTGCCATGACATCTCGATAGACGGTGAGCCGCCGGAGATCCCAAAAGAAAATGTTTCCCGCAGCGTTGCAAAATGCCAGAACAGGGTTTTGATCTGCAACATCATGAAGCTTGAACCGCATAAAAAACTGTGGCCCACAGTTAGGCGTGTGAAACTCCAGCAACCGAGTGTACTGAGAAGGACACTGTGGTGACGTAGCAGGGACAAAAGCAGATCTTGTCAAACGGTCTGGATCTTCATAACTTGTGGGAACCACGTTTTGAGGGGTCGGTGCTGTACTCTGTGATGGCCTTGGCCCAGCAGAAGAAAAGCCCTCGATTCTCCACAGCACAATGACATTATCATGACAAGCCCTGGAAAGAATGTAATCTCCATAGAATGCGACGCTGCCACATAAGTCACATATTAATCCTATGAGCTTTTCGTAAAGTCAAAGATGGAGAGCTACATACCAGTCAACTATGCCGCTGTGAACTGCGGATGTAGAAAAGTGAGGATAATGTACTTGGAGAGGTGTCGTAATGGCAGTCTTTGGCAAGTCCGGAATGGTCCACTAGAGCAAAAACGTGAGAAGTGAAAGTGCTGTTCGAGCTATTCAGGGAAACAACGTACGAGGTTGATGATTTGATCGTGCCCCGAAGAGAGAATATAGTGACCAGTGTCATGGAACGCCTGGATCTGTAAGTATCGGCCACCTAAGTCGACACGATGGTACTCACCGCTGAGAGCAGACCCCATGAGTGGCCTTCGCCAGCGAGAATACAGAGACAAGGTTGGTCCCTATGGACTGGATCCAGACTCCATATACGGACGCTGGTGTCATCAGATGCGGAAGCAATAATGGATGGATCTATTGGAGATGTAGCCAAATCATTCACGTCCTAGTTGATGTTAACAGGTAAACATGTAGAGCTAAAAGTGGGCGTAAAGACAACATACCCCTCCGTGCCCTACAAAACACTGGAAGACCGAAGTTAGTTATAATTGGCACCGTCGACGGCAATGACTTTCGTACCTCAACCAATCTTCCGTCTGAGACATCGTATATTTTAACTTTGGCGTCAACACCACCGATACAGATATATGGAGCGCCCGAGACGGGGTCTTTTGTCCAGGTACAGCAACAACCGGATGATTCGTCCTAACGGAAATTAAATGTCAAACATGAAAATGCAATGAAACACCAAACGAAAGGGAAGCCACGCTTCAAGCTGCAAGCACTTACATCTTCGTCACGTATAATCGCTATCACCTCGCATGGATTCGAATCACCAGTGTGCTTTGAGAGCCTGCAGATAACTATCTAAACATTATTAGCTGAGGATAAACCCAAGATGGCCAGGTTTATTAACCGCAGGCCAGAATAATGGACATCGTACATGTTTCTTGCTGACAGCCGCGAATACGGCATCGCGGTCTAGTGGTTGATATGGACAGAATTTTACGTCAAAAAATTCTTCAATCTCAATAGATTAGACACCAAGATTCGAATAATGTAATCATGGAGTGAAGTTGATCTCAGACATTACCTGCTACGTTGTCATCGTGGCCCAAGAACCGCGTGTCGTTCTTCCGCGAAAATTAGTGGCTAATCTCGAGCTAGGAATCTAGCTTCCTCCATGTGTGTGTTTATACCTCAAAACCGAATGACACGCGTAGCTTTGGCAACTCAAAGAGATGATCGTCCTTGGCCGCCATGAGACACGTTGCCGGGGATATATATAATGTGATAGCTTCAATATCTTTCGTGATTTATCCCCTCTTTCGCTTCTGTCGTCCGTCCGGAAGAAGCAACATGCAATTGAGCGCGCTACCTATAATAGCGGGTAGAAAGCTCAAGCAGCATGGTACTCAGTACTGTTGGACAAGGGAAGCAATTCGAAGTGCCACCTAGTTTCCAGATTGTAAACAATTTATAGCGGTGGGAAATATATTATTCCAAGCTGGACAACGCGTTTGAAATGAAGCTTGCTAGCCCAGGGCCGTGGTGTCTAATTGGCTAGTGGCGCAGGGGGCAGCTCTAGCCAAGGCAGCTCAGTCATTAATAAGTGCAGGGTGCAAAGCTGGCCAGGTGGCTTCCATCTGTGTCGGGTAGGTATGTGCAACACCTCATATCGTGTTCTTCACTTCAACACTCATCTACGGCAGACTGCTAGACACTGCGTGTCCTTGCTGCTCACGGCACTATACTCGCACCTCCGGGACTACCACGAGAAAAGCTACACCTTGCGTTGCTGTTGCGACACGCACTTGACCAATAAATCGGCCACACGAACTCGTCGAGCGATCCAACACAACGAACCAATTCCATAATGTCCTCTTCTAGTGCGATAGGCAATCACAGTCGCCCCAGCTTCGACGATGGCGATTTGATTGATCCAGATGATGGTATGTTCCTACCAAGACGAGGCACATGTGGTCGGCTGAACATTTCCATGCCACATGGTAGGTAGGACATGTAGAAGCAGTAGCTTTCTAACGACTTGGCAGCCGATCTCAATGCGTTTGACGATCCCCTCGGGAACCAGCCTGCACGCCAGCCTCTTCGGGGAAACATAGGGCCCGCTTCGTCCTCACGACCGCTCAGTGAAAGCTATCTCACGTCATCCATCCCCGGTGAGGATAGACGTGCACCACAAAATACCATCGATGAAACTGTATGGGAAACATTACGCCGCGATCTACTTGCTGTCTGGGCCAAGTTGAGAGAGGTTTTGTACCCTCGATACCTCCTCGGTGGCACCATGTTTGATTCTGAGGGTGGCCTACGTGGTGCTTACTCCAACATCCGAGGCGCTGGCATAACTGGAACTCGAGAAGAATTGACAGGTTTAGCTAGCCGTATGATGGATGCAGAAGCGCTTCTTCAAAGCAACATGAGTCCCGGCCTTCGTGATTGGGATCTTTGGGGTCCGCTGATCTTCTGCCTGCTTTTGAGCTTGCTACTCAGTATCGCTGCTCGAGCCGAGCAGAAAGACACTGTGTTCAGTGGTGTGTTTGCTATGATCTGGCTCGGCGAGGCAGTAGTTACACTGCAAATTAAATTGCTTGGAGGTAATATGTATGTTGCTGCCCAACTCTGATGGAAAAAAGAACAAGCCGCCCGGGGAAAGTGATATGCTAACTCGCATTTTGACAGATCTTTCGCGCAAAGCGTCTGTATCATTGGCTATACCCTGTTTCCGCTCGTTATCGCTGGTCTTTTTTCAGCTCTTGGTCTCCACTGGATTCCGAGAATCCCGATCTACATCGTTCTCGTAGCATGGTCCCTGGCTGCAGGCGTGAGCATTTTAGGTGGGAGTGGTGTGGTCAAAAATCGTGTCGCAATCGCTGTATATCCTCTTTTTATCTTTTATGTTGGGCTGGGATGCTTGTGCTTCATTAGCTGAGCATGCACTGATAAGGAGACCTCGCGTGCGTGCATTTGTGTTCGCAAGTAAGGCTTATTAGTTTAGCTAGGGAGGAAGACAAAGGTGATCAAATCTCAATGGGCAGTGCGACTTCGCAATTCAATTACTATTACTGTGTATTATTATTTTTCCTGTTCTTTGGGGTTTTTGGTCCATTTCGAATCACTTGCTGCACGTGCTACTAAGAGACATGTTTGGGGCTTTGTCAAAAGTACACATTGGAGACCCATTTGGATTAATGTCAATCAAAGTTTTTTGTGAGTAGAGATTAAGACTTCTGGCAGCCGCCATGATGTTGCAATAGGTTTTTGTACCGTATCTACCTAGGTACCAGGTACCGGGTAGGTAGGTAGGTTTAAGAAATAAAATCATCCACGGTCCCGCACGCGCAGGTCGGCAGCAAGTCTGGCGCCCCGCGTCTCCATCCGTAGCTAATAAAGCTACAAAGCTACAAAGCAGCTGCGACCGACTGGCCGTGTTTCTACATGCAACGATCACTCACCATACAAGCCTTGCCATTGTGACTACGGCGCGGTTCACAACAGCGACGACTGGCATTTTTGTGCCCACGAATCACTCCACAGCAGCCTCTACCTTGCTATCGCTCACACTCTTGCCATTCGCAGCTTGACTTCTCCTACCACCACTAGTTGTCTCTGGCTGGCGCGGCGATCGGTTTGTCGACACTCGCTCGTTCCGTCATCCCTCAAGCGCGACTCTTTCGACTGTTTAATACAGCTGTCATGGCCGATGATGTTCAAGGACCAAGGATCATTCCTAAAAATGAGCTAGGGCAAGTTGAAGCGGCCGAAGATGCTGAGACGCGCGCTACAAGACGAGAATTGAAGCAATCATCCATTTCCGATCAACTCTCTGATGACGGGGAGAATGCAGCCACAGACGGAGATCGCCCGGAAACACCTAAGTTAGGCATTTCAGAGGCACCGAGTGACGAGTTGAAGGAGCAGATTTCTTCACCCAAAAAAAAAAACGAGCCCACGATCAGCTGGATGGAAATCGAGGGTCACAAGAGAACGACGCCACAAGTGTTACGTCCACTGATTCTGCAAAAGATAGAACGTCAAGGCATGAACCGGAAAAGAAGAGACATCGCGATGAAGAATCTACTGATCTCACGCAGGTGAGTTGTTCTTTTCTTTACCACGAAGTGCCTGTGACATGACCTCCCGAGGAAAATGGACTAACGCGCGAAAAAAATTGCTTGTTTTCAGGGGCCCTCTTCATCAGATACAGAAGAAAAAATTCAAGGGTACCAGATCGACATGTGATCAGCGAAGCTACTAGCAAGATCTCGCGCGACGTTCCCTCGATCTCATTTGCCAATTCCGCTTTTGGCCAGCTAGCTTCAGGGTCCTCTGGCTTTGCTTCTCTAGGATCTTCTGAAGGAAAAGGGTTTGCCTCAGCCAAACCGAAACCATCATCGTTCGCCTCTGCCACATCCACATCCACATTGGGGTCTGAAGCAAAGTCGACGGCTGCTGACACTGCGCCTGCTGCGGCAGGACCTAAACTCTCATTTGGTTCTAGTCCTGGTCTTTCTCCTTTCGCAGGACTTTCCTCGAAAAGCAATGGATTTGGAGGTCTTGGATTTGGGTCTGCCTCTGTTTTGTCGGGAAACAAAGGTTTGGGCAATTTTACTGCATCTGGGGCGAAGCCAATGCAGAGTGATAAGGCGGCGAGGCCCTTTGGAGCGCCAGATAGCGATGCAGGCGAAGATGATGAATATGACGAGGATGACGGGGATGAGAGTCAATTGGACGACAAACTACGGGGAGCTTCCCCGAGAAAGACAACGAGGACAGGAAAAGGCCGAAACTCCACAAGAGTAAGCTACACATTCTTGCAATATACCACGCTCAAAGTGAATGCGAACTAATTTGAATCTGGAATTAGTCGAAGTAGATGATGGTGAAGCTGGCGAGATTACAGTGGTATCAGTACGAGCCAAAATGTTTAGCCTTGATAAGCAAACGGGTTGGAAGGAGCGCGGTGCCGGCATGTTGAAAATCAATGTCCCTCATGCTTGCGTTGAGTTTGATGACTCGGGGGCTGTTGTTCCGGGCAGCTTCGACGCTTCGGGTTTAGAGGCTGACGACAATGATAAAAGTCCCAAAGTTGCGCGACTGATTCTACGCCAGGATCAAACACACCGGGTCATTCTGAACACTGCTATCCTACCTGCAATGGAATTCCAAGAAAAGGCTTCACTCAAGTCTGTTGGAATATTGTTCACTGCTTTGGAAGGAACTGAGGCAAAGCCAGTCAGTATTACAATGAGAGTGAGATCCCCTGTTTGTCCTCAATGGGCAATTTTGAAAATTCTAATCGTCCTGCAGATGTCTGCTGCCAACTCGAAGCTGTTTTTAAACGAGGTTAATGCCATTCAACGAGAGTTACGAGGCAACTGATTTAGGTATTCGGTTCTTGGCTTGGCCTAGCTTCTGAAACACCGATTCCGGCGAGCTGCGAGGCTGATAACCGGGGTTAGACGATTCAGCGGCCGACTCGCGAGGCGCCGAGTCTCTCTAAACGCGCTCCCTTTAGGGCTCGGAGCGTGCATCTACTGGGGGCGAAATCATGATGTTATGTATGAGTATCAATGTTCACACAAGAAGACGAAGTTGAGGCGTGCACAAAAGTGTTGCTCAACGGGCGACATATAGTTTCAGAGGAGACGCAAACGAGACATAAATAGAAAATCTACATGTTAGTCTGGTGCCTGCTGCATACCAGTTTTCAATGCCCATGCCCATTCTGGAGCCCTTGCGTATTGCAGAGCAATAGATTAATGCACGTGACCGACGTCAATAGCGCTTCCTGCACGGAGACGTTGAAATCATCCACGCCCGTCAAGAAATGCCCTGAGAGCTCGATACATGATGGGTTTTGCCTAAATGGATTCCAATTCGGACCCGTGCAGCCAAACTGCCGACAAAAGCAACACGAGCAGCAAGCGAAGACGAACGGCGCTTCTTGGAAGCAGCCTTCATTCCGCTACAGTTACAAACGCATCCGCTGAGCCCCAAGTCACAAGAAAACACAAAGAGCGCCAACTGTCAAAGCCATGCCTGAAGAAAGAGCTTTCCCGAGAAGTTCCATGCGTCATAGAATGGCCAGATCTATTCAAGTCGTTAGAAAAAACCCATAGGGCCTTGAACCTGGTTTTCACCTTTTGTTGTACCCGTAAGCATCTTGCAACTACGTTTGCAACCATAAAGTCTGCGGTCGAAACCCATACCAAGCAACCTCTGTCGGAGAACGAGGTGGCTCTCATGGTAGCCTTGCGACCGGAAGGAATTAACTTTACCTACGTGGATGAACTCATGCTTCAACTCGATGTCAGAGGCTCGGAGAGGGATGACACGTTCAAGTCATCAAGACCTTTACGTTCTCAAGCACCAGTACATGATGCTTCAGTGGGAGGTTGGACTGGCAATGAAAGTCTAGACGACTACCGAAATCGTGAAGCGGGCGATAGAGAAAGGGAAGTTCTTTTCTTCGAATTCGTCGACGGGGATTTGAAACGCCAGGTTCAAGATAAGAAGACCGGCGAGGCAGTGAAACCAAATCGCAAATTGAGAGATGAACAGTTGAAAATGCCGATATATGGGCAGAACCAGATGAAGCAGCTGATAGAACGGAGAAACGAAAAATTTACGAAAGCTATCAATGTGTTTCTGAACAAGTGTGTCGAAGAGGAGCTGGACCCCGAAATTACGTTGAATCACCTTGCACAGACTTTCCTCCCAAAGCGATGTACAGGTAAATCTGTTTCCGGAGAGGTTGAGTCAAGCGTTATTCCTGCAGATATACCGAAAGAGCGCAAGCCGATACCTGAACTTATCCATGAGCTGGAAGAAAGCCCATGGTATACGGGACAAGTTGTGCCAGATGGTCACAGAGTTTTCGAGCCTCAAGAAGCGGTTTGTGGCGAGCTTGATTTTCTTCTGAGTCAAACCTTAGTGAACGCGATCTATAACGCAAAGGGCATTACAGAGTTCTACGCCCACCAGGCGGAGGCTCTCAATAGACTCCACAAAGGACAGAATGTGGTCGTCGCGACATCAACCAGCTCTGGCAAGTCCCTCATATACCAGCTACCCGTCTTGTACGCACTTGAGAAGGACTTTCTGTCTAGAGCAATGTACATCTTTCCTACCAAAGCCTTGGCGCAGGATCAGAAACGAAGCTTGAAGCAAATCATTGCGTACATGCCTGGGCTGGAAGACATACTGGTTGAAACATTTGATGGAGATACGCCGATGAATGAACGCAATGCCATTCGAGAAGAAGCCAGAGTCATTTTCACAAATCCAGACATGCTTCATGCAACTATACTGCCACAAGAAGAAAGATGGAGGTCTTTTCTCAAAAACCTCAAATATGTCGTAGGTTCGTATTTGCTCATCGACTAAAAACGCGGTTGAGTAGCTGACACCGCACCTACTCTAGTCGACGAATTACACTACTACAATGGGCAGCTTGGTTCTCATGTTGCGTTCATTATGAGACGATTACGGCGCGTCTGCGCTGCTGTTGGAAATCGAGGATTACAATTTATTTCTTGTTCTGCCACAGTGGCGAATCCCAAAGAACACTTTCAAACGATATTCGGTGTTGATCATGTTGCCTTGATTGACTATGACGGATCACCATCGGGACGCAAAGAGTTCTTATGTTGGAACACGCCATACAAAGACCCAGGCGACCCAGCTAGCGGTCGTGGAAATGCGAAGTTTGAATGCGCAAGACTGTTTTGTGCCCTCATGCTGAGAGGTGTTCGAATTATCACCTTCTGCCGAGTCCGAGCTCAGTGCGAGATTTTGGTGAACGCAATTAAGCAAGAACTCGATTCGTTGGGAAGATCCGAATGTGTAAACTTGGTGATGGGCTATCGAGGCGGGTACACGGCAGCCGACCGGCGTCGCATAGAGTCGGAAATGTTTGAAGGGAAATTACTGGGCATCGTTGCGACCACAGCTTTGGAATTGGGCATCGATATAGGCACACTTGACTGCGTAATGTCGTGGGGATTTCCCTACACAATTGCCAATCTACGTCAGCAGAGTGGTCGTGCTGGGCGTCGCAACAAGGATTCCCTCTCTATTCTTGTTGGAGACTGTTTTGCCACGGATCAGCACTACATGCAAAATCCGGACGAGTTGTTCACCAAACCCAACTGCGAGCTTCTGGTGGATCTCGACAACATGCTGGTCCGTGAGGGACATATCCAATGTGCTGCATACGAAATGCCGATACGTCCCGAACAAGATGCTCAGTATTTCGGAAGTGATTTGGACAAGATTTGTAAAGACAGGTTGCTGAAAGATGATATGGGCTACTATCACTGTCACGACCGGTTTCGGCCAAATCCTTCCAAATGTGTTGCGATCAGAGACACGGAAGACGAGCACTTTGCGATCATTGATGTCACGAATGGCAGAAACGTCATCCTCGAGGAGCTAGAAGCGTCGAGAGCAACGTTCACTGTATATGACGGGGCTATATTTCTCCACCAGGGCAACACGTATCTCGTGCGTGACTTCGTTCCTGACAAGCTAATGGCTAAAGTGGAGAGGGTGAAGGTAGACTGGACCACGACTCAAAGAGATTTCACGGATATAGATCCGACAGAGACCGAAGCCATCCGCAAAATCACATGCTCACTTTCTCAAGCCTATTATGGAACTATCAAAATTCAACAGAACGTATTCGGATACTTCAAAGTGGACAAGAAGGGGCGAGTTTTGGACGCAGTACAAGTCGATAATCCGCCAGTCATCCGGTACAGCAAGGGTATGTGGCTTGATGTTCCCAAGGTGGCATTGACCATTCTCCAGGATCGTCGTTTGAACTCGGCCGCAGCTATACATGCTGCAGAACATGCCCTGATGAGCCTCTTGCCAACATTTGTGATTAGCATGCCGGAAGATGTCAGGACAGAGTGTAAAGTGGCATTGAAGGAATTTTCAAAAACAGACACTCAAAGAAAACGTCCGGCCAGACTAACATTTTACGATGCCAAAGGCGGCACCAGTGGATCGGGCATAAGCACCAAGGCATTTGATCATGTCGACCACTTGTTGCGGATGGCGTTGGAACGGGTAGAGGCCTGTGCATGTCAGCGAGGCTGCGTCGAATGTGTTGCATCGACTCTGTGCAGACAGTCTAATGAGGTGATGAGCAAGGCGGGGTGTCGTGTCGTGATCAGGTCCTTGTTGAATCTCGATATAGATGTTGATGAGTTGCCGATGGGGCCGGAAGACTTTAGTCCTATCGGCATTGAGACGGTTGTCCTGGCCCAGCCGGTGCCAACCCGAAGCCAAGCCGCAGTTCCGCTTGGTGCGACGCAGAAATCGAGAAGAGACGATCGAAGCCCGCAGGTGTGCGAAGATTCAATGGGTGGATTTGATAAATGGCTCGGGCCGGGCTGATAAGCCTTCAATGTATTGATACGTTGACATGACGCAAGTTACAGACTACCTACCTACCTGGCAAGAACCGAGCTCGATGTAAATGAAGCCAGTCATGCATGTCATCGTGTACTTTACTCCACGTCTGGCCTTTGTCGACGAGGCTAAATACAGACAGCCCTGCACTGCAGGCCAAGCGGGAACGGAAACGGAAACGGCTACACACAGCTAGGTCTCTTCACTGGGGCACGCGAGGAGAATCATGCACGTCTCTGGACTTATCCAATCAATATCATGGTTCCTTGAATGTATTAAAGATCGACCCGTGACTTTGTATCTTGCATGCGCGTGCCTCGCTAGAATACCACAATATTGTCGTCGTCCCAGCCTAGGTCCCTCAGAATGCCATACACACTCTTTTCCATTGCAGATGGACCACACAGCAGTACCAAGTCTTCCGTCTTTGAGCGTTGCCGTCCGATTTCAACTGTAATTAATCCTTTATCGATTCGTCCAGTTCTTCCCTGCCACGACAAGGGGGGACGACTCAGACAATGAACAAGGCGGCATCTCGATGGCGCACTTGAAACCATCTCGTCAAGCTGGAGCCGACATAGTATATCTTCCTCGACCCGATTTCCATCCAGCAAAACGCACTGGGTGGAATCGTCTGGGTCTCGTGTCACAGCACGCATGACCTGGAACATTGGCGTGATGCCAGAACCGCCGCAAATCATGTTGAAGCGGCCGATTTTGCGATTCTTACCGGAAATCGAGCAGAGCCCGTTGCCAAGATACTCAAACTTGCCTACTGGACCCTTGAAATCCACAAAATGACCTATTGGAATGGAGTTCAGCGCCTGAGTCATTTTACCCCCTTTTGCTCCGGAGTGTCGTTGTATATTTTGACAAGAAGGTCTAGCCATCCCCTATCTGTACCGTTTGAGATCGGGGTATATGCTCGGATGATGGGGTCGCGTGTTGCTGGGTCGCGGAGGCGCACCATGAGATGCTGCCCGGTTGGCAATCCTACAATCTGGTCGTCGTGGTCCAACCTGAATCTGAAGATCTTGGAATCTGATGACACGGCGTGTTTTTCTTGGAGAACTGCCCTTGTCCAGCTTTTGCTATCAAGAAAAGTGGCTCGGCTGGGATCGCAGCCAGTGGTGGCGTCCTCGGCCAGCTCGATGAGAGTGGATTCGTCAAGTCGGCCGATATGATAGTCGGGCAGCATGGCCTTGGCATTTTCGCTGTCTACGTTGCGCAAAATTCTGGTGGTTAGTGATAGATGCACGCATCAGAAGAAGTTGTACGGGAGGGAAGCACGGCCAACAGATTGGGGCAGTGAGCGTCGTAGCTTGCGACCTCTGCGCAGGACACCCCGACAGGAGAATACTCACGAATTGCGAGGAATTCCTCGGTGACATCTTGTCCAGCAGCTCCGAATATCGATGGTGCGCCGCCAGGATGCCCTTCCAAAAACGGCTTACCGTCGTAGACTTGATTGTTGACAATGAACCACGGCGAGTCCTCTCTCGTATGTTGCTGGATCTCCTTACTTGTAACCAGTCGATCAACGTTGGGGTTTGTCATGCATACATCATCACTTTGGTCCTTCTCGGGCACTTGCTCCTCATCTTGCCCTCCCAGCTTCTCCCCCAGACTCCGTTGGAAAGGTTTCCACCGGCTTTCTTCACACGTTCCATCCAACCGCCAGGCCTCAGGGCGGGTTGTGTCGGATGCTCAAATCGCAACTCATGTCCCGTGTTGTGTATGACGACGCGGAACCACGGGTTGTTCATCATGCCCAAGACACTCCAGTACATGTCTCTGGGCTGTACCATGAGGCTTTCATCCATGCCGCGAACCATGATATCCTGAGCGCGTTTCAGTTCCTCAATCTGGACAGAGATCTCCCAAAAACACCAGCAAAAAGAAGTCTCCCGCCACCACATATCAATTTTGCCACCGTAGAGAGTCTCCCCGTCTGCGGCAAGTCGATAACGATCCTCAGGATAGTCAATACTTGCTAGCCTCCAAGTCTTCCCTTGGTCCAAAGTGACTTCCATTCTGCTGATTCGCTTACCACTGCCGGCGTAAGCATATCCTTGCACTTTGTACGCATCGGGGCCATCAGTCAACGAGACGGTTTCCTCGTGTGCCGGGAAACAGATGGCACTGTTTGTGTTCAGATCGTATATGGCGTAGCGCTCATCTTTCCAAGTGTTGGGCAAGTCTGCGCTTGCTTCTGGTGTCACCATTGTTGGCAAAACCCGATTATCGTAAATGTGGTACCAATTATCGCTTGGGCTCTCCGAGACGATAATTCTCTTCAACCATTTGACACTGCGACCACCTATCTGGCCTGGAACCACAACTCGAACCGGCTTTCCGTGATCCGGATGCAAAGCGTTGCCGTTCATCTTATGCGCTATAAGAATGCCTCTATTGGGATCCTGGCACCAATTGAGCTTAACAGATGTTCCATAATGTCCATTTGGCAGTTTATCTGCCCCCTCGAAGCAAACGTATCGTGCGCCCCTGCGAGGATTGGCGCGGGAGAGCAAACTGTGCAGCATAACGCCCGTCCACAATGCTGTTGAGAGCCCAGCTGCGCCCCAAGAGAAACCCTTTGACTTGCGGACAACATTTTGCTCCTTGCGCCTGTTTCCTGCACAGACAAGTGTTATGGGATAGGTGAGTTGCTCGTACTCGTCGATAAGTTCTCGGACACTCAGAGTGAACGGATGGTCCACCATGCCCTCTACGGTGAACGTCCAAGTGTCCGTGTCGTCGTCATCGCAACGTGGTACGGGCCCATGATTTCTAACATAGTGGAGGTTCTCGCTTGTCAAAAACCCTTCGTTGTAGAGATCACTCAGCGGTGGTTCGCAGTTGAAAGGATGTGTGCCAGTTAGTCGAATAAGGCGGGAATCCCTTTCTACATGACTGTCCGGGGTCTTCAAGTCCTCCTCCAAGACCGATTTCGAAAGGATGTTTGGCGGAAGATGATATTGAGGGAGATCCTCTAGCTCTGTGACCGAAGGCGCGGGAGTCGACACATTGTTAGAGATGCCGTCTATACTGCTCTTCCTGGATCTGCCAACTGTACTTGGGGGACTCAGTGGGAAAATTGTCGGTGGACGTTGTACACTCGTTCCGACACTTGTGTTTGATTGAGCCATGATCGGCAACATCATCTGTTCAGCTCAGACTAATTAATATCCGTATGAGGATGATGGCAGTCTGGTTCCAAAAGAAAAGTGTATGTGATTGAAAGGCTCTCCGTTAGAGGTGTGAGAAAAAGTCCATCATACTAGGAAAATACGTGATGAATAAAAGGATTGCAAAACCATGGCATTACGCGTAGATGAACGTGAAGAACGATGACGATATAAGCCCGATGTCGCAGCACACCACAACCTGGAGGCTTGCCCAAGAACTTGAACCATACGGATTAGCGTCATTACGAGCACGGTGGCGAGGAACCCTAGCTCCGTCAGTAGTTTCTGCCAGGACGCACAGACAGACTAACGATTTCCGCGGAAGTCTTCAAGTCCGAGCCCCAAAAAAAAAAAAAAAGGCTATCTGGAGATGTGAGATATGAGTTGGATCTATAGTTATTCGTACGTTAATTGCCACACTAGCTAGGTATCGCTAGCATTTCATGCCTCCATCTCCTTGATAGTGGGCTAGGCAGGACCGATGGTATGAAGCTCTTGTTGGTTTTCTGGCTTCAATTCGATCAGAAGACGATACTTTGAGTGCAGAGTAAAGTGCTGACGTTTTCTCGAACTGCAAGACCTAGTGTGGGGCGAGGCACGAGTTCATCAGAGGAAGGACAGATGGATGCATTTTTCTGGAAATAGACGGGCAATAGTACTCAGCGATCTTCAGTGTGAGGACCAAAGTGTCTTTCTGTGAAACTTGGTGCTGTCGAGGTCTAGTCTATCCACACTCTCGTCCGGGTTGCCTGAGCTGAGCTCTCGCACTCGGTTTTCTGTTCTTTTTTTTTTTTCGATACTCATTGTTTGTACCGCAAGAGCTTATTCAGTTTTTTGTTAGATTCTTATTTAATTACGAATAATTTACTATTCAATCGCATCATCTCTTGCCCATTTTTTCCAAATACGCCTCCACGTCAATCTCCCGCAAAGTATTTGCCTTATCCTGAACCTCCTGCTCCATTTCCAGCTGGTAATCCTTCATTTTTTGCAGCAGTTCAGGCATAAATGCGCCGAGGAATCGAATGGCCAGCAACGCAGCGTTGGTCGAGTTGTTGATGGCCACCGTGGCAGTGGGCACACCTCGCTAGATGGAGTTAGTCAAACATCGCCAATGCACCTCGTGGGGGTGAGACTCGGAGGATAGAATGGGAAAAGTGAAAATCCCCAGATTTTACGTACAGGCATTTGGACAATGCTCAATAAAGAGTCATAGCCATCCAGGTGTGTTGCCTTGACAGGCACGCCGATGACTGGCAAGGGAGTGTAGGCAGCCAACATGCCCGGCAGGTGAGCGGCGCCTCCAGCGGCAGCAATGATGACTTTGAGACCACGATCTGCGGCCTCTTTGGCCCTTTGTGCCATCTTGTCTGGCGTTCTGTGCGCAGAGGTTATGTCCACTTCCCATGGTACGCCGAACTGATTCAGAATGTCGATGCCAGCCTTGAGGACTGGCAGGTCGGAGTCGGAGCCCATTGTGACCAAGACCAGCGGCGTGCCTTGTGGCTGTTTGATCTTTGCCGCAGCTGTAGCAGGAGCAGCCTCCGGACGCAAGGGCTTACTTGATGCCTGAAGACGCTCTTGACGAACGCTGTCCGTCAATTTCAGCAGCGGCTGGGCAAATCTTTCCAGCTCGGCGATGGATCCAAACCCTGTGACGGTGATGTGGCCAATCTTGCGACTGGGCTTGGGTTCCTTGCCGTAGAGATGGACGTAGACTGCCGTCTTTTCGCCATACATGGACTTGGCCTTTTCCACGAGGGCCAGGTGGGAGTCCGGTTTGGCACCGCCTAGGATATTGATCATGATGCTGGACGAGACATGGGGTTCCAGGAGCTCTGGCAGAGGCTCATCCAAGATGGCTGTGAGCTGTGCTTTGAATTGAGACCTTGGACCAGTTAGTAGCAATTGGAAGCAAGCACTCGGGGTGACTTCAAACCTACATGTACGGAATGGACTCAATGGACGCATGCCCACTGTTATGCGGTCTTGGCGCACACTCATTGAATATGATGTCCCCCTCGGTTGTCAAGAAAAGCTCGACTGCAAAGACACCTCTACCCCAGAGCTTCTCGACCACAGAGGTAGCCACGTTCTGCGCCTTCCTGCGCACGTCCTCGGGAACGTTGCGGGGAGGCATAAACACCTTGGAGCAGATGCTGTCCTCGTGCACCGTCTCAACGACAGGATAAGGAATGACGCGCTTCGGCTTTCCCGCGTCATCTTCCGTCCGAATAACCATGGCAGCAAGCTCTAGCTCAAAGGGAACCCACTTCTCGGCATAGCACGACAAGTTGCTGAATTCTTGCCACGCCTGCTTTGAATCCGCCTCGCTCGAGACCTTGAAGTTGCCGCGGCCATCATAGGAGTCCTTTCGGGCTTTCAGCATCCAGGGAAAGCCGAACTTCTTGGAAGCCTCCTGCATCGAAGCGAGCATGGCGTCTCCCGACTCGATTGCCATTTGCTCGGCAATGGGAATGCCCTGCTCCCTCAAGTACTCTTTCTGCTCGTACTTGTTCTGAACGAGGCGGAGAGTCTTCCATGATGGATGAATGGCGACCTTCTTTTGGGACGTGGTGCCATCTGCGTTGCGAACCTGCACTCCGCGGGTGTCGATTTCCTCCAGAACCTCGGTGTCAATGTGCTCAATCTCAACAGTGAGGACGTCGCATTTGGAGGCGAGTTCCTTGATCTTGGCAGCATCTTTGAAAGAGCCCGTGACGTGGTATTCGCTGCTGTTGATCTGCTTGGCTGGGCATCTTTCTTCGTCGAGTACGGCTATCTGCGTATTGAGAGGCGCTCCGGCCTCGCAGAGCATCCGGCCTAATTGCCCGCCTCCAAGGAGGCCGACGACCGCGGGCTTGGAGCTCATCTTTGCGTTCGTCTGGGTGAATTGAATGAGATGAGAGACTATGACGAAAGCCAAGCGGAGCCCGTCCTTGCTGTGAGACCAAGAAAAAACCTATAGAGCAAATTTAGAGTTTTGCGACGCCGGACTGGGGGGGTCCTCACGGCTCCACTTTCCTTGACAATGAGATCCGCGACACCGAGACTGTAGGAGTGCGTACGGAGTAGCAATGTGAGACTAGGAATATACCTGATTATATCAAAACCTTTTCGGAGGAAAGTATGAGTGAAATTGTGTTTGGTTGGAGGCAAGTGGAAATGAGTTGTGTTTGGTTCGCCTCGGAGCTTTAAAGCACTAGTAGTAAGGTGGGAGAAGATGGAAGAGACAAAGAGAGGAAACAAACACAGTTATAGAGGAAGGGGGAATTACATTAATTTACACTATAAGTAAAACTCGAACGGATTTGAGTTTAACTACGATCGCAAACTATAACTATATCTTGCGCTATTATAGCTATAAAGTTTATTACTAACTTTTATCTAACCTCATAGCCCCCGTATTTATAACCTTAACGCTTGTTAGCAGGAGCATAAAGGCATGAAGGATGTTAAGAATCACAGCTTCACATCGCAGCCTCAAATCTGAGGCATCACTATCGTCATCCCCTCTTTAATAGATTCACATATCTCGCTTATTATCGCGTTTATCGTAGGCTTTGTTTGTAAACCTAGATTTACTTATTAGATAGACCTTCTATTATTTAGGTCCTTATTAAGAGCTTTAAAGCTTATAATAAGCTTCCTTTTCCTTATTTTTAGACTTAGATTTCTAAGATAGAAATTATTATCTTCTTCTCTCTCTTTTAACTTCGCTTATATCCTTCTATAGGTTATAAGCCTAGCGCTTTTAATTATGCCCTTTCTTTTAATTATCCCTTTTATCTTCTTATTATAACTTTATGTATAATTATATATATTTTCCTAATATCTAGCTAAAAGCATTTTACTAGGCTTATAGAGTGGCACTAAGACCCTTTTTTATTACTAAAAACGTTATATAAGTTAAGATTATATTAATTATAATTTAGCTTATATATATAAAAAGGATAAAAATCCTATATAACTAGGAATTAAATGTATAACCTTTATTATATTGTTTTCTAACTTATAATTATAATAACTTTATACTTTAATATAAACTTATACCTTAAATTGTTGCGACAATTGGGTTAACGTTAGTTAACCACAAGGAAAGTGAAGCATCCGCACGCGGGGCTGCGTTGTGATTAGCCACATATGTAAGTAAGTTATATAACCTATGATTCCCCTTAAAACCTTTAGCTATGTAGCCTCTTAGCTAGTAATAATAATTAACTATTATATACTTTAACAAACCCCTTATTATACTAGTGCTTTATATTCTACCTTAGTAATACTAACACTAATTAGTGGTTATAAAACCATAGATAGCTAGGATTATAAAGAAGAGATATTCTTATAGTTTAGCTAGAGAATTATACTAAAGGAAGATAGACTCTAGATACTAGATATTAGGCTTCTAAGGGATTTAACTTTTTCTATTATTAAGTCTCTAACTATTAATAAAGGGATTAATCCTATTATCTATTATAAGAAAAACAATTAATTAACTAAGGAGTTATAGCTATGTATACTTCTTAAACTAGAGATTAACTTAGCCTTACTAGCTAAAGAAAAACACTATAATAACACTCCTAATAGCTAGTAATAATTCTTTATTATTATAACCTATAAAAGGTAAGTAACCTATAGGACTTAAAAGACCTAAGAAATCTAACTTACCCCTATAACTCTAAAAACATACTATAATAATTAGCACTAACTAGGAAAGCTCTATAGCACTAAACCCTTAAGATACTAAGGATTAGGAGCTTAATAACTATATTACTTAGATAATTAATATCTATAAGAGTAGTTAATATAAAGATCTTATACTTTAGGAAATCTTCTAAGATAACCTTAAAGGTTAGACTAAAGAAACACTTAAAGAAGTATTATATTCCCTAATACATGAATTATAAGATTACCTCTATAAAAATAGCGTTTATATTACTAAGAGTTAAAGCAGTAGAATTATTAGTTTATTATAATAAGTCCTTAATAAGGATAAGATATTATAATAGCCTAAAGATAAAATTATAAAGTAAATAGCTATAGGTAAATTCCTATCTATTAATAACCCTACTATTTATAACCCCTTTACTAGTAATTTCCCTATTAATATCCCTCCTATTAACCCTCCTATTATCCCTCCTATTAATAATTCTCTTACTAATTATATACCTTTAAGAATAAGCACTTTATAACTATAGAGAACACTATAAGTTACCCTAGTACTAATTATTCCTTCTAAAGATTAGATTATTAAGAAGATCTTAGAACTTATAAAGACCTATAAAGATAATAATTATTATAGTAAGAAGATATATAACTTTATTACCTTAAAGATTAATCTCTTTTAGAATAAGTATAATAGGCTTAATTTTCTATAGGAATATATATATAAGGCACTCCTAATAATACTTATAAGTAATGCTAAATAATACTTTCTTAATTATCTTATAAATAGGAACCTTACCTATAAGTAAATAATTTATAATATTTATTAATACTTTAAGACTAAGAGTAATTAATAGTTTTATTACCAAGAGTAAAATAATATAATACTTAAGGCTATAATTACTAAGAATCCTAATAAATCTAGGATAAATTATCTAAAGATCTTACTTATAACCCTTAAGAAAGTATATAGAGGACTATTTCCCTTATTAACTATTAATATAAAACTATATTATTAAATATTAAGTATAATCTCTAGTATTCTAGAATATAGGCAAGCTAAGTATAATTACTTACTAGGTTTTAAAGGGCTTATAGGAGACCTTTATAAATCTATTACTATTACTAAAGCTAATAAATTAAGTACCTAATTTAATTAATACTTTACTAATAATAAAGAGTTAAAGGTAATATTTATAGACTAAAGATATAATTAACTATATAATTAAAGAGGTTATAGTAAAGGCTATAGTTATTATAACTAAGGCTAGAGTAATAGTAAATACTATATCTATAATAAGAATAGCTATTAGTTAATAAATTACTTAGAAAAAGATTATTAATAAGTAAAAGAGTAATAGTAAAAGAGTAAGTAGTATTAAATGCTACTAATAGAGAGGAAATTCTAGGCTTACCTTATAGCTTTTAAAGGTTAAGAAATAGAAAAGAATAATAATCTTAATAATAAAGCCTAGAAGTTAGCTAAAGCATTTATATAAATAAATAATAAAGAAGATAATAATAATAATACTAGAGAGGTATTTATATTAAAATTTAACTACCTAAGTATTACCTAATTCTTTATAGTAAGACCCTAACTAACTAATAATAATATAATTATAACTTTATAAGACTAAGCCTTTAAATATGCCTATCTAAAGTATAACCTATATAATAAGCTAAGAATATTATATATCTTAGAGGAGTGCTACTCTAAAGAGGTTTTTAGAGGTATCTTACCTAATATAGAAGCTTTAGAACTATTAATAGTAGGAATAAAATAGGTATAAGCACTACTAAAGCTAATACCCTTATTAAAGATTAAAGTAACCTTACTAAAAGAGATTAAATTTAGTGCTAGATTAGTAACTATATAAGGCATAATTTACGTACTAACTAAATTAGGCAAGATTGCTTTCTATATAATTAATATAGCTATACCCTTTTTATTCTCTCTAGATAATATAAATAGGTTAGGTATTAAGCTTAATAACCTAACTAACCTCCTTATTTAAGGTAATAAGACTATGCTAATTATAAGAAGATAGGGATATCCTTAGTAAACCTTATAACCTAAGGAAATAGTAGTATTCTATCTATTAGAGATAGAAATTCGCTAGTTATACTATTATTTTAGCTATTCTTTAGTTTAAAAGCTTATAAGAATACTCTAATAAGCTAGTTATAAAGTTAAGAATAATATAATTAAGAGATTAACTAAGATTTACTACTATTACTAAATAAATAGGAAAGCCTTAGGTAGATTTAAGTTTACTATTAAAGATAATTATAAATTTAACTATAAGATTATTATTAATATTATATAAATTAATAATTAACTAGTTCTTTATGTTATTAATTTAGTAACTTCTTTTAAGTAGCCTAGTTTCTTAATCTAAATAAATAGAAAGCCTATAATATTTAGAATACCTTATGTAAATACTAGATTAATATATATCTAGGCCCTCTAGATTAGATTGTTTATAATGCTAGAAAGAATTTTATATTAGTAAAGTTTAAGCACTATATGTGTTTACTATTAATTAAGATTAATAAAGTCCCTATTAAAGCTTATAATAGTATTAGGAAGGTTAAGTAATATTATAGACTATTAAGGCATGCCTATAATATTATTATAGACTTAATAGTTAAGGAGCTTATACCTAAGTAGTGTCTCTAAATAGCTATTAAGGCTATTAATAATTTAGTAAGACCAAATAGTCTTATACTTACTCTTCTTATCTTTAGAGTATATCTATAGATAACTAATAAATTATTACTAAGCATATTAGTTATTTAATAAGCTAAAGTAATCTATAAAGCTACTAATAAAGTCTAATAATTCCTAGTAAAGTAGTAAGTTTATAATGCCCTATAAACCTATAATAGCCTAGATACTTTACTTATATATAAGCTTTTACTTTAATTAGGTATGCGTGTTTAAAGAGAGAAAGATAGCTAGTATAGCCCTTATAAGCTTATAGGGACTAATAGTAAGACTTGTGTTCTTTAAATGCCTTATAGACTAACTAAATTTAGATTAATAGTGGTTAAGCTATATTATTAGGATCCTTACTATGTTAAAAAGGATTATAACTACAAAGAATAAGCCTAAGAATTAGCATATAATATACTAGTTAAAAAGGAAGTTTTATAAGCTATTAAAGAGACTACTTAAGTAAAAGAAATTCTATAGGTTAAGAGAAAATATAGAAGACTATATAAGAAGCTTATAGTTAAATTTAACCTTAAAGAAAGCAAAGCTATATAGAAATAAAACGTGTTATTATTCCTTATAAATAAAGATTAAGAAAAAGCCTTAATAAAGAAGCTTATAGCTACTAAAGAACTTTAAGAGGTATTTGTTACGTGCTGATTTGGCACGTAAGGGGTTGAATCCGTCAGAGGGGCTAACGGATTCAATAAGTTATGAATCGTGCTAAGTTTACTTTAGGAAAGTTACTATTAGGAGTAAAGTATGTTATAAGAATTAAGTTATTCCCTACTCTAGGTTACTAAATCTAGCCCTATAAGGGTCCCTTCTGCTTCTAGGCATTCTACCACGTAATAAGTGCTAGGCATGCCTTAAAAATAACTATCCTAGTTAGATATAGCTAGCTAGCGGCTAGATTCAGGTCCTTAACTATTAACATAAACAAAAGAAATATAGCTTAAGTTAAATCTTATAAGGAGATAGATATAGCGCGTTTCCTGCTACACTAGTGGCTTTAGTATTATAGGTTTACTTAACTCTATAATTACTATCTACTAAACCGCGCCTTATAATAGTACTTACAAAATTATTATATTAAATAATAGTTATACTAATTTTATTATAATCTCCTACTTTATTGCTAAATTTTATTCTCCTATAATCACTAATTTTATCCCCTCCTTTTAGCAAGTTATTAAATCCTACTAATTAATTATCCTTTCTAGTATGTCCCTAGTCTAATCCTAAACTATATTATCTTATTACTAGATAGAATCTAATTCCTATTTTTTTATTTTTATTTTTATTTTTTTATCTAAATCTATATCCTTAATCTATTAATCTAGCAAATTTATTATCCCTATTATCCTATATTATAGTAGGTCTAACCATAGGCTAATTAGGAGGTAGCGCTATCTTATTCTATATTCCTATTATTCTTAGCTATGCTTATATTACTAGCGTTTTTAATAGGGTTAATTATAGAATTACCTAGGTAGCCTTTAGTTTTATTAGACTAAGTTTTTTATTTAGCCTAGTTTTCTTACTTAGGCTTTCTAGTATTTTACCTTAGGGTTACTTATTACTAGGATTTAGCATTTTACTATATAATTTACTTTATACTATACTAGATTTAGCTAGACTTAGTTTTATAGTTTTTACCTTTTTTATCTCCTCTCTAAGCTCTTTTTATTCTTATATAAGCTTATCTATTATTATTTTCTAGGCATCTATTTACTATATTATTTTTACTATTATCCCTACTAGTATTATAAGCTTTTCTCTAGCTTACTCTTACTAACTATACTCTCCTTAAATTCTATAAGTTATTTACTAAAATTAGTTAATATTACTCTAGGGTTAAGCTTTAGAATCTTCTTCTTATAATTTCTTAGTATTTCTACTATTTATATAAACTTCTCCTTTATTTTTTCTGCCTTCTTTATTATTAAATTTACTAATTTCTTAACTTAATCTAATATCTCTCTAGCTAAGTTATATACTAAGCTTATATTTACTCTTATATTATTAAAAGCCCCTTTTATCTTATTTATTTAGTTTACTATATTATTAATTTTGCTTTACTTATATTCTCTATCTCTTTTCTTATTCTCTTAGGATTTAGTAGATTTCTAGGTTAGCTCCTTATTAGTGCTAATATAAAGCAAATCCACCCTACTAACACTAGCTAATATACTAGTAATTATAGTGTTTACTACTCTATATTTATCTATAAAATAGAGAGCTAATAAATTTACTTATAGTAGTAAAGATATAGTGCTATTATATATAGCTATTTATTATCTATATTTAACTATTATACTATTATAAAAGGCTACTACTATTATCTTTATCTAATTCTTTACCTATTATATTACTCTATATTCTATTAGATTAGTAGTAATTTAATTTAATAGCTTCCTATTTAGTTTTACTACTACTTTCCTTATTTTTAATATTACCTTTTATTCTTTAAAAATAGTAAAAATCTATATAATTATATTTTACTATAATATAAAATATATATTATTTAGATACACCTCTAATTTATTTAATACTATTATAGCGCCTTTTAATGTAAATTTATATACATATGCCTATATAGCATACTATATATCCTATATACTACCTTTTTAGCCTACTATAGTGTGTTAGAAAGTGCTAAAATTAATCCCTTTAATGCCTTTTTCTTTATACTTTATATTAAATTCTTCTATTATTCTTTTTTATACCACTACTCTAATTTTAGGCATTAGCTTTAGAGCGTCTTTTTTAGAGCTAGGCTATCTAAATCTAATATATAATAATTTAAAATTAAGCTTTATAATTTATATATAAACCTATAATAGT
This sequence comes from Epichloe scottii, assembly GCA_021950295.1. Classification (NCBI taxonomy): domain Eukaryota; kingdom Fungi; phylum Ascomycota; class Sordariomycetes; order Hypocreales; family Clavicipitaceae; genus Epichloe; species Epichloe scottii. The sequence goes on from CP083245.1 coordinate 4,380,873, forward strand.
CTAATAAGGAATTTTACTAGTATCTTATTAACTTTATTATTAATTTTACTCTCTAAAATCCTATCTTTAACTTTAGTTTCTAAAGGTTTATCCTTAAATCTAGATTCCTAGTTAGAGGATTTAGTAGCTATATTAGTAAGGTTAACTATTATTATATTATCTTTTTTATCTAATATATTACTAATTTTGTTATTTCCTTATATTATTTTACTCTCTATAAGTTATTTTCTTTTTATAGCTTTAGTAAGGTTATTCTTTAGTAATTATCTTAGTACTTCTTTACACTCCTATCTTTCTTTTCTAGCGTTAGTTAGTATAATTTTATTACTCCTACTATTCTTAATCTCTTTTCCTAAATACTTAGTTAGCATTTTCTCTTAGTACCCCTTAGATTTAACTATATCCTTTATAATACTAGTAGCTCCTATATTATTACTATTACTATCTCCTACCTATTAGGCTAACTTATTAAATTCCTTTACTAATATTTATATTTCCCCTAGATACTACTAATAGTATAGTTTTTTTACTTAAAGGATAGGAAGTATATACTCCCTTTATTAATTACTTCTCTTTACTAGTTATATATAGTAATAAAGGAATTTCTTATCCTTAAAATAGCTAGCTATTCCTAATTTAAATAACTTATTATCTATTTATTAGTTAAATTTAGCTTACTTTTCTTTAGTATTAGCTTATTATCTCCCTAAATTAGTGTATATAAGTTCCCCTAAAAGTTAATTTTATTATATTAATACTAGAACTTAAATATATAAATACACTACTAGGATTCGCTTATATAGTGTTTATTCTTAGATATTAATCTTATTATTAAATATAATAAGATTAGGCTTTTAATATAGGAAATCAGGAGGAATTAGGTTTATACTAAGCATATAGTGTGTGTATTTAACTCCTAGGGTAAAATAGTTATATTTAATACAATATTTCCTACAGTCCTTATAGTTCTATATTGCTTATAGATATTATTAATCTCTATTATTAATACTAAGTTTATTACTTCCTTTATAAATACTAGATCTATTATTTTTACTAATAAAGGCTTTAGCTACTTTAAATTCTATACTAGCACTCTTACTAGTTATTACTATAAAGCAAAATATAATAACTTAGTTAAATTTAACTATGCTTATACTAAATCTAACTATACTATAATTATTATTTAATTATATAATAATATAAAGTTTAAGTATAGTAAGATAATCCTAGTTAGTATAATAAATAATATATATAAGTAAGCCCCTAGAAACTCCTACCTCCCTACTAGCTTATTAGATCTAGTACCTATTATTTAAATTCTCCTTTTACTACTATTATTTCTTTATAGGTTACTAGTCTCTTTTTATATATTCTTTAGCCTAATTAATTAGGTTCTTCCTAAGGTATTTCTCTACTATTTTAGATATATTAATTCGCATCTTATTTTTAGCTACCTATTAGTTATCTTTAGTAGTATATCCTTTCTATCTAATAAGAAACTCTACTCTTACTACCTTGTTTTTCCGCTTTAAAATTTTAACCTAATAATTACAAATTCGCTTAATTTCCTAATAATCTATTTCCTCTAGATTATTAAATAAAATTAGTAGTAAAGCTAGTTCTTCCCTCTTAAATAAATCCCTTCCTTATACTAGCTTCTATAGCTATATTACTAATACCACTAGATATACTTACAAATTTAGTAGGAATTCTAACTAATAAGCTAATAGATTTACCTTCTCTAGTACCTTATAAGGACCTGCCTTTTATAAGGACTATTTTTTCTTTAGCTTACTAAGTAGTTTATATCCCTTATATAATTATAGGTAAACTATATTACCTTTATTAATATTAACTAGTTTATAGCGGTTATTATACTAAATTTTCGCTAGTATAGCTACTATTATAATTACTAATTAAGCTTTATACTAATATAGTTTCTATAGTACTATAATATTATTTACGCTAGTTCTTATATTAGTTATATTATTAGGTAAAAGAAGGTTAATAATACTTAAAGGCTAAAATCTATATAATAGCTTATTAGGTGCCTAGCTAGTACTTATTACTATAGTGTTATTTAGTTAGTATTATAATGCTAGTAATAGCAATGTCTATATTATATCTAGGTCTATTACTATATAATACTATATTATAATTATTACTATTTAGTTTTTTCTTTTAGCTATTCTATCTATCTAGGGATAATATATAGTACTTATAAGGAGTTTTACCCCTACTTGCTTAAATATAGCTTTCTATATATTAGATATAAACTTTAGGTCTCTATTACTTATAATCTATCTTAGTAACCCCTAATTTATAATATATAGTGCCTAAAGAAGTAATTCTACCTAGATTTCCATAGGATATATAGTATATCTAGGTATTAATAACGTTCTCTTACTAAAAAGGCAGTTTATAGGGTATAGTAAGTTATATATTATATACCCTTCTATTTACTATATAGTATTTACTAATAAGACCTCTAGTATATCCGTTATAAAATTAAGGGAAATTATATAAAATAGCGTTAGTTTTAACTATAAGGGCCGCATTTCCCCTAGGGGCTTTATATAATTAATTACATTCTCCTAACACACTATATAATAGGCTATATAATTACAAATACGTTAACTTATTTATATAAAATAGACTAACTATAATTCTACTACTATCCTTATAATTCTAAAGTATTACTATTTATTATATACTAATTATAGTATAGATTTAACCTTTACTATTAGAATATATAGGCAGAAAAATCTATCCTTACTATAGTAGTATAATAATCTATCCTTATGTAAATTCTAGCTATATAGAGGGATCTTTAGTCTAGTTCTAGTGTTCTTTACTACTTGTTTTTCTTAGTAGGCTTTTATTAATATAATAATTTAGCTAAACTTATAATTAGATTAGTACCCCTTAATAATTCTAGCCTTAAGTTTATTATCTATAATTATAGTTATAGTATATTCTTTGCTAAAATATACACTAGTATCTAACTTATTATATTAGCTTTTCTATGCTACTTCCCTATAGATTACCTTTACTAGTAATCTAGAGAGCGTGTCTAGAACTATATTTAACACTCCTAGTATATATATTACCTTTAGGCTAAATTATAATAAATAATTCATAACTTTAGCTAGTTTTAAATTAGCCTTATTAAGGTTTATTATTAATAATAAGGTATATTTAATAATGCCCTTTACTAGAGAATAGTTAGTTAATATATTAACCATAGTATTATTAGATTACACTATCTTCTAGAGCTTTCTAACACTCTATATAATTATAGCTACCTCTGCCTCTATTAAACTATATTATTTTTTAATGCTTAATATTACTCTAGAAAGGAATAGAATTAGCTATATCTAGTTATTTTTAATCTCCCTCCTAGGAATACTTTAACTATCCTATTCTTCTTATAGCTAGAAAATATATAGACTAAATCCCTCTTTATAAGCGTTAATTTTAAAGAATAGCGGCTTCTTTAGGTTATAATACTATAAAGTTTATTTCTTACTTAAAAATATCTTAATATCTTTAAATGCCTTTTCCTTATCTCTAGTTAGTAAAAATGTCTTTAGTTATGTTTTTCTCTTCTATATTAGCTTTAAGATACTAGTAATCTTTTTATCCTTTTCTTAAAATTTGCGTAATAATACTGTTTTTTATGCCTATAATAGTTAGATTTGCATATTAAACTATAGGATTCTATTACATAGAAATCTAGCTATTCTAATAAAAGTCTTAAGACTTAATAAATTGCTTAGAAATATTATCTTTTAAAACACTTTAAGCTAATTATTAGTATTTATAATTCTATTACTATTAATAATAAATCCTAGTAACTAAATAGTAGGGTAGCTAATAAATAACTTTTTTATAGTAATTATTAATCTATTCTCCTTAAGGATTTTAAGAACTATTTTAAGATAGCTTAAATACTCTTCTAAATTATCTAAAAACACAATAATATTATTAATATATACCTAAATAAAGTATTTATGCTTCTAGAATAGTCTATCTATAAATCTTTAGGCAAAAGCTAGAGAGTTTTTAAACCCTATTAGTGCTATATTTAATGCTTCTAGACCTCTATTTAATATTACTACTATACGCGCTTAATAGTCTTATTAAATAGGTAATTAATAGAAAAACTAGTTCTATTAAAAAGAGAAATCACTTTCTTACTATAGGTATTATTTATAATATTACTTTAGTTAGGTAAAGGGTATATATCTAGCATTACTATATTATTTAGTAGTCTTATATTAACTATAACTTTTCCTTTCCTCTCTTAGCTAGTCTCTTACTAGACTATAAACACTAGGCATATAATTACTACTAGTTTGTCTAGATATAATATCTTCCCTTTTATATAGAGTTTATTATATACTTTATTAAGTTTATTAGTATCCTATTTTCTAAGTTTATAAGGCCTAATTAGCCTTATTTAATACTACTATCCCTTTATAAGATTAATTCTTATTTTCTAGTCTTCTAGTATTAGTATAATACCCCTATTATAGTAAATATTATATTTATCTATTAACTTAATAAGTTTATTTATAGCCTCTTTATTAATATTAGCTACCTATACCCTAAATTAATTAGTTATAAATAGAATTTCCTTAGGATATAAGATTCTATAAGAGGGTACTCCTATATTAACTTTCTTTAGATTAAGGTTATCTTCCTCTTCTTTAGTCTCCTTATTAGTTTTAGCCTTCTCTTTACTCTTTTCTATAATATCTTTACTAAAAAAGGTATAATATATAAATAGGTTATTAATTATATAGTTTATAGTAACCTCCCTAGCTACTATTAGATATATAATCTTCTAGTGCTTAGAAATAGTAATAGTTTTGTTAGTTAGGTTATAAGTAATTATCTATCCCTAGCTAGATCTATATAAGAGTGTATTTAGGAGAAATATTAAATATAATAGTGTGTAATAAACGCTTGTTTCCTAATTCTTCTATCCTGCCTTCTAGGTAACTAGTATATATAACTATGCCTTTAGAGGAATTATTACTATCTATGCTATAATTACTTATTAGTAAGGAACTTTACTTACTAGTTAAAATATTTCTACTTACACTATTATACTATACACTAATCTAAATACTACCTTAGGTTATATAAAATTAATTTTTACCCTAAAATTATATAGGAAATTTGTACTAAGTAGTAATTTAGGCCCTAGATTTAGTATTATATTTGCTATTACTATAAAATATCTAATTATCTTAGTTCTATACGCTATCCTAGGGATATAAAAGTTAAAAGTAGTGGTTTTAGTAATAAAAAAGAAAGACTAGACTCCTAAGACTAGCTTTAATTCCTATATTCCCTATTTTACATTTGCTTTATACTACTATAGCTATGCCTTATCCGCTAAGATTAATAATATTCCTATATTAAGATAGACTTAGTAGCTCTTGCCTTTATTATTAAATTTAATTAGAATTTTAAGGAAAGTATTTGCCTTTTTCCTATTATACTCTACCTCTTATAGTCTTACTATAGCCTTAATAACCTATCCTAGGCTTAGTTATCTAGGTCTAGCTAGACCTATCTCTATAGTAGGTTTCTTAACTTTCTTTCTATTATTTTTAATAAAATATATCTCTATAAAATTTAAATCTTAACCTTAGCTTTCCTTATTATTATCTTCTAAAACCTCCCCTTCTTTTACTATATAGTATTTATAGTCTTTAAGATAGGTTTTGTGCTATTTTATATTAGAGTTATCCTTATATACTATAATATATATATATTCCTTTTCCTTTATAGGTGTTTTCTCCTAATGCTAAAACTGCCTTAGCTACTATAATTAGCTTGCCTGCCCTAATAATAAAGTCTCCTAATATTATTATTTATCTAGTTAGTTTAGTAGATTTTCCTGCCTATTTTAACTAAGTCTAGGGTAATTCCTTACTTTATTTTCTTACTATAATTTATTTTACTAAGGTTTCTAGTTTTACTCCTTAAAGGGCTGATTTTACTAGTATAACCTTAGCTAAAAACCACCTAAAAATCTTTATATATTTTAATTATTCTATCTATATTATTAACTTCCTAGAGGGAATTATATATTAAATAGCCTATTCTAATTAGCTTAGGCTCCTTTTACTTCCCCTTCTAAATTACTACTAGATTTCTCTTATTAGAAATAGACCTTAGTTTTGCCTTTGCCTTTTCTATTTATAGTATAACCCTTATTACATAGGTAGTTATATAAGTTATATCTCTTATTATTTACTATTATAATATACGCTAATCTTATATCCTCTTTTATTAGTATTAGATATATTTAATATAATCCTAGGTAAAGTTTATAATATAGGTATAATAATAGCTAATAGTCTATTATCTTACTATTTACTTTAGTATACTAGAAAATTTTTAATATAAATTTATAAAAAGATACCTCCTTTATAATATTCTCTCTTATATATTTAGCCTTATTAAGCTATACTATTGCGTCCTAGACTTAAATACTAAATTCCTTTCTAACTACTATAAATATAGTTAATATTCCGCTAAATATAGCGTTCCTTTCTCCTAAATTAAGATATTACCTATACTATACTATTATATCTCCTTAGAATAGCGTCTAGACTTTCTTCTAAATAATATCTTATTAGCTAGGACTAGCATAATATAAGTAATCTTTAACCGCCTATATCTATAATTTAATATTATAAAAAATAGTCTACTTCCTATTATATATAATAAGATTATTACTAGCTTCCTTAGGCTTATATTAAGGCTTAAAGTGTCTAATATCTATGATTTTCTATGTTAAATCCGCCTATTACTCTATTGTGTCTATGCGTTAAGGATTCTAGTCCTAATCTATTGCTAAATCTATCTTACCTTAAATACTTAGATCTATATACTATTCCTAGTTTAGAGGGTATTATCCTTATAGATAACCTTAGTAAGGGTACTACTAAGGTTATAGGTATCCCTACTAATATTATAGTAGTATTAGTTATACTATTAGTACTATTTAGTTTAGGTTAGCATATAGATTACTATTATACTACCCCTAGTCTATAGGTAAATATACTATTCCCTAAGTTATATTCTATAGTTATAGTATTAACCTTACTAAGGCTCCTATACTTTATAAGCTCCTAATTTTAGTTATTAGTTTTATTACTAACTACTCTATTCCTATTACTACTTCTTCTATTACTACCCGCTATATAAGCTATTATTAACTAATTACTTCCTAAAGGATTCTAGCTATATTAGATTTAGCTAGCTTAGCGTAAAGTTCCCCTAAACCTAGTATACTTCCTAATAGTCCTAGCTATAGGTCTCCTAAGTCTAATTTTAATAAGTAGTTAGGGGTTATAGATATTAAGTAGTAGTATTATTTTTAGGGTAGTTTTTAATTCCCTTTTCTTTATTAATTTTGCCCTTCTCTATGCTATTCCTAGTCTTAGTGGTATTAGTATTACTAACTAGACTAGTAGTGCTCTTAGACCTTTTCTTAGACTCCTTACTACCTTTAGATTAACTAGATTTATAAAGAAATCCCTTAGATTTAGCTTTTATAATATAAGACTTAACTTAATTCTATATAAGGCATATAGTTTATAAATCTATAGTATTCTAATAAATAGGAGGTTCCTAGTATACTAGCTATTTATATCTTATTACTATTCTATTAATAAATTTATACTAGGTAAGCTTATTTAAATCCTCTTATTTATTAATTCTAATAAGTTTTTATTTCTAATGTTTAAATTCCAGATTAGTACTATTAAAAGCTCTAAATTAGTAAATAAGTTATAATTTAGTCTTGTTTACTAGAAAGTTTAAAAGGGGGTTAAATTAGCATTATAAATAGTTAGTTTTAGATATAAGGCTATTATTCTTAGATAACTAGAGGTGCGTAATAAAAGAATCTCTAATTACTACCACTTATTACGCGCTAATTTAGCACATAAGGGGTTAAATCCGTTAGAGGGGCTAACGGATTTAATAAGTTATAAATCGTACTAAGTTTACTTTAGAAAAGTTACTATTAGGAGTAAAGTATGTTATAAGAATTAAGTTGTTCCCTACTCTAGGTTGCTGAATCTGGCCCTGTAAGGGTCCCTTCCGCTTCTAGGCATTCTGCCACGTAACAGTATTTCTTACTATAAAAGAAAAAGCTAACTAAAATCTAGCCCTTTAGTTATGCTAAGAAGGGAAGATAATAACGCTAGGTAAGCCTTTTAAGTAGTTAGATTAAGCTAAGATTAATGCTTTATAAGCCTATAATATTTTTAAATTTATAATGTTTAATCCTACTAAGTATAGTAAAGAAAGGCTCTTTAATTCCTATATAGTTTGTAAGATTAAAGGCAAAGGAACCGCTATACTATATAAGAAATTATAACTTATGATTTAAGGGCATAATAATAAAGGGAAGGAGTTTATCCTAACCTAATTGCCTATAATATAGTGATTAAGTTAATAATTAATTATTATAATAGCACTATTATTAAAGTTAAGAGAAATTATTATGTAAATCTAAGAAATTATTTAAGCATATATATAGTTAAATATAAGGCTTAAACGCCTAATTATTACTATATTACTAAGTTAGATTACCTATCTCTTTCTAGAAGGCATTATTATAGAGGTAATAAAACCACTATATAGAATTATAAAAGTAGGAATGTATTAGTAAGTAACCTACTTTTATTATTATAAAGAAAATCTTAAGATAATAACTTTAACCTATAATCTATGCTTATTAATAGTAAATTTAAGTAATAATAACTTCTTTAGTGTAATTAGAATGCAGACTAATAATACGCTAGGTCTAAGCAATTATAACTTCTTTTAACTAAAAGAAAAAGAGCTTTAAAAGGTAAAATTCTTAGTAAAGCTAAAGCAAACCCTTTTAGCTAAGAATCCCCTTATCTTTAATAGTTATATTCTCTTATAGAATGCTAATAATTTAATAGAACTATAGTAAAAGGGTTAAAGCAAGAAAATTAGGCAGATTAAGCCTAACTTACTTACTATAAAACAAGATTATATTAAATAATAAGCTTAAGGGAGCTATATTATAATAGTGTGTTAACTAGAGGCACTCTATAATCTTTTAATTGTAGTATAGCACTAAGAACCTTTAGCTAATAATATATCTTAATTAAATAAACGCCTTAAGTAATAAATCTAATATTAAGAATAAGGGATATACTATATCCTACTAGATCTTAAGAAGGCGAAGTTATTTGTGTTTATGGATAGATCCCTTGCTAATAATAAAGATCTAAGTTTATAGATTAGTTATATTATTATTATTAGTAATAAGGAAAAGCAAGAGAACGCTTTTAAACTATAAGGTAATATTATTATATATAGCTTAATAAAGAGTAAATGTATAATTTATAGCGCCCTTGCTTCTAAATTATACGTAATAGTATAAGGCGCTAATATAGTATATATAATTACTATAACCCTAAATATAATCACGGATTACCTTAAGATTAATTAGATTCTAATAATTATTTATATAGACTCTCTTTTATTATATAAATGCCTTATAAAGCTAGGCACTATAAAGGAGAAGCGCTTAATAATTAATATTATAGCCCTTAGGTAGTTATATAAGCGCTAGGAGATCTATAAAGTTTAATAGATTAATAGCAATAATAATCCCGCTAATGCAATAATAAAGGCATTACTAAACAAGACCCTTAAGACCTTTATTAACTTAAATAAAGCTATAATTTAGGTTAAAGGCTAGGTAAAGAGGCTAGAGACTAGATAAGCTAGATAAAAATCCGGCTCTAGCCTAACTATTAGCTAAGCTAATGAGAGGCCTGTATTCGAACTTTCGGATCCACTTATATTTACTTTGATTTTTATTGCGTTTTTAAAGCTTTTAATCTCTTTCATTTGAATTTTCCTTCTAACCTCTCTTTAAATTATTATTAACTAATAAGAACCTGAATTTAATATTCTAACTCACTTATCCTTTAATAGGCTTATTTTATTTTATACCTAGTTTTTCCTTCTTTTAATTATGTATTCACTTTGCCTCACTTTCTTTCTAAAAAGAAGTTACTAGTATTATAATAATTAGGTTAACATTAGTTAACCACAAGGAAAGTGAAGCATTCGCACGCGGGGCTGCGTTATAATTAGCTACACATGTAAGCAAGTTATACAACCTGCGATTCCCCTCAAAACCTTCGGCCACGTAGCCCCTTAGCTAGTAATAACAATCAACTATCATATACTTTAACAGACCCCTTATTGCACTAGTGCTTTATATTCCACCTTGGTGATACTAACATAAATAATATATTATGAATTTTATAATACTTATAAAAAGTTATCCCTTCTAGGTAAATCTTAGTAAATAGTAGGCTAGGATAAGATATTCCTTATAGAACTACCTTAGGCACCTAAAACTAATAATCTAGATCTATTACTATTTAGGTAGTAATTAATATTAGTAAAGCAAGTAAAGCAAGTATAGTAAATTCTTTATAAAGCATTACCCTCTAACTAAGCTAAGGTAAAACTTTAAGGAGTATTTAAAAATGTCTTTAAGGCTACTTATACTCTTAACTTTATATCTCTAAATATTAGTAGCTATATAGTAATTTAACTAAGGAAAAGCTACTACTATAACTCCTACTTAACTAAATTAATAATAATTAGTATTAAGTAATTATAGTAATAGGAGTATATAAATCTAAACCTATAACCCTTTCTTTCCTTTCCTTCTAAAATAGGAGAAAATAATAATACAAGGGACTATAGGACTATTCTAGCTACCTAACCTAATATATTAAATAAATTTAATAATATTATAAAAGTATAGTATATAAGAATAGTAGTTATCTTCCCTCTTAAGGGAGCTAAGAACTTTAAAAAATAGGAGATCTTAATTAGAATATAAGTCTAAATTATATAACTTATACTATATTTTACTAGAGTAACTACTTAGTTACCTAAGACTAATAGGTATTATAGTATCCTTTTTTCTATTATTTAGCAAAGCCTTTTATTAAGAATTTAGAAGAATTTAACTTATATAGGATAGATAGATATAATGCCTATTCCTAAAATAATATAACTTATTAAAAGTAATTACAGGTTTAAGGCTAACTTAGCTATTATTAAACTCCTTTAACTATTTAGTTATTATAAACTAGCCTTAGGGCAACTGCACATAAGCGTTTAAAGTGCAAATCTTATTCTTATAAAAGAAGAAGAGAACTAAACAAAGGGGTTATAATAAATCCCCCTTATAGTAAGTCCTATATAGTCTATATATAAACCGCCCCCTTTCTAAAGCTAGTCTTACTTTAGACTTAACCTAAGCTTATAGCTTAAGTCTATAATATACCCCTTTACTTACCCTTTCCCTCCCCCCTTTTTAATTAGTAAAAAATTACTAAAAATAGTCTATATATATATAGTAATATAGCTAGATATATGTAAGGTTATATACTATAGTACCCTTAAGCCTTATAAGTCTAGAAAAAATTTTTTATAAAGATAGCCTTACCCCTAACCCTCTTAATATAGAAGTAACTTACTCCCTTTTTACCCTTACCCCCTTATAATACTAGCCTCTTAAGTTTCTATACTTATAGCTAGCTATCTTTTTACCTTATTTAACCTTACTATATTATCTATTTCTTATAATCCTTTTTTTACTTACTAAATTCCTTTCTTACCCTAAATCTTTTTTATAATTCTAATTACCTATTACCTAATTATATAATAATATCCCCTATTTATCCCTAATATATATATATTAATATAAATAAACTATATTTAAGTTAAACCTAATCCTTATTACCTATAGAATATAAATACTCCTATACTTCCCCTAATAATCCTTTCTTTTATTTCCTTTTAATTATTATTACTTTTCTTATTTTCTTTTATCTTAGCTTTTATTCTTACTAGAGTATTGCACTACATTGTGTAGTGTAGTGTAGTTTTGTAGTGTAGTGTAGTTTATAGTGTAGTTACTACACTACACTATAAACTACACTAACTATATGCTAAAAAAACTACACTACACTAACTACAAACACTATATTTATAGTGTTAGATGAAAATTTTTATAATAGCTTATAATAGCTTATAATAGCTTATATTACTTAATAATATTATTAGTGTTAAAGTTTAATTAAAATAAAGAGAAAATAAATATACTAAATATAAATATAAGTAAGTATAAGTTAATTAATATAGAAAAACCTTAATCTTTTAGTTATTTAGTATTTAAAGCTTTTTAAATATATTAATAAAATAAAATTTGTTTCTCTTTTATATTTTTTAAAATAATAGTATTAGGAAATTACTAAATTAGAAATAGGAAATTTATAATAGGAAATTAGTAATATAAGCTCAATAAATACCTATTTAGTTAGAATCTTTAAGATTATTACTATAACTAGATTAAATAATAATAGTAGTAATCTTTTATTTAAAAGTAGGCCCTAATATATTATAGATATTTAACTTAGGACTTATTTAGTAAGGGGGTTTTAAAATAAAAAACTATAATAGTAATCTTATATTTAAAAGTGGGCCCTAATATATTATTAATATTTGACTTATGATTTATATTATAAGGGGTTTTTAAATTCATAACTATAATAGTAGTAATCTTATATTTAAAAGTGGGTCCTAATATAGTAAGCCTATAATAAAATCTATTAAGATTTTTACCTATAGTTACCTTAGTATTAGTAGGGATTTAAGAGATCTATATAGGTAATATCTTTATGCTACTATCTATTAGCATATACTATAACTTATAATATAGTCTAATATAGACTTACTTATTACTAGCTACTAGAAGTAGCGCTTTAAGAGCTTAAGAGTGTATTTAGTCCTAAAGTAACTTACTAGTAAATTATTATAGTATAGCTATAGGAGCTTTTATTATAAAATAGGCTCCTAGGGAATAACTACTAAGTCTTAGTATATTAGGAGGCCCTTCTTACTATATAACTATAAACTAGCTTTTCCCTTTCCTTTTACTAAGGAGTTTACCTTATTACTTTACCTTTATAAATCTAAATCTTAGTCTTATGCCTTTTATAGTAATTATACTAAAGGTTTATTTAGCTTAGATTAGTAAGGATCTAGTAATATAATAGCCCCCTAAATCTCTTCTATATTAATGCCTTAAATATATATTACTTTCTCCTTAAAATTACCCTTATTTAGCTAATCTTTTACTAAATCCTTAGTAACTAACTAGCTTTTATACTTTATAGCACTATCTAACTAGGCTACTCTAGCCTCTATACATTTCTCTCTTATAACTAGGATATTTTCCTTCCCTAAAGGTATCTTACTAGGTTACTTCTCTTATAAGACTAAGATATTTTTCTTCCCTAAAGGTATCTTACTATATCTTTCTTAATATATTAGTATCTCTTTTACTAGTTTTTTAGTAACTACTATTTTCCTCTAAAGTTCTAGTAAGAGTGCCTTATTTATAATAGGTTTACCCTTATAATTAAACCTTCTTAATAGTATATCTATAGGGTTACTTTTCCCTAGTCTATACTTAATTATAAAGTAAAAGGGGTAAAGAAATATATACTATCTTACTTACCTTCTATTTAACTTTAGCTACTTTATAAAGGTTTATAAATTATAGTAATCTAATAAAACCTTTACTAAGCTTACTATACCTTTAATATAGTATTACTAGTATTTAAATAACTTTACTATAGTAAGTAGCTTTTAATTAGCTATACTATAGTTATATTTAGTGTCTATAAACTTCCTAGTCTAAATGCTATTTTAACTACCTTTTATTAATATATATAGGGGTACTATAATCCTAGAGTATTTATAAATAAACTATTAGTAAAAGTTATAGAACCTAAGGAATAACTATATATCCTTAAAGCTTATTAGCTCCTTCTAGTCCTAAATTATATTAACTTAACTTATATTTATTAAAATCCTATTAACTAATAGAATAAACCTAAGGAACTTTATAGATTTCTAATAGAAGAAGCACTTAGAGGGCTTAGTATATAGCTTTACTAGTTATATATACTTTAGGACTTCCTTAATATATATAGTATACTTCTCTTATATTTTTAAGAAAATAAGGATATTATCTAAATATACTATATAAATTATATTAACTAGCCCCTAAAGCGCTTTATAGATATAACTTTAAAAGGTAGCTAGGGTATTTATTAGCCTAAAAGGCATAATAAGATATTTATAGTGCTTATAGTATATATAGAAGGTAGTTTTTTATTTATTACCCCCTTTAATATAGATTTAGTAGTAAGTATCTTTAATATTAATTTTTAAGAAAAAGTAAGCCCCTTAGTATTAATCTAAGATCTTTAAAATTAGGGTAAGGGCATAGTAATTCTTTTATATAACCCTATTAAGTCCCTAATAATTTATATATAGTTAGAGTATTCTATCCTTCTTTAGTATAAATAGGATTAGTACCCCTATAGAACTCTTTAAAGGTCTTATCTAGCCCTTTACTAAGTTATCCTTAATATACTCTTAGAGTTCCTATAGTTTACTTTAAGAGAGAGAGTAAATAAGTCTATATAGTAATATAGTATTAGGTACTAAATTAATTATATAGTTTATTAACTTTCTTAATAGTAAGCTTCTTACCTTATTTAATATAAATATATCTTTAAACTTATATAGTTCTTTAGGGATATTACTAACTATTCTATAGGCTTTTACCTCCTTATTATCTTTAAGGGTAATAAACTTATCCTTTATAACTCCTATAATAGTATATATAATTATCTTATTATATATTACTTTAGTAAACTTATAAGAAGTTATTAATAAAAAGGCTTTTCTCTTTTTCTTAAACTACTATTCTTATAAGTATAAATAAAGGTATATATACTTTTTTACTAGTATATATATTCTAATTAATATAGGACTTCCCCTTACTCTTAGGTTTTTATTTATAGCTATATATAGTAGCTTAAGGTCCTTTTTTCTTTCTTTAAATCTTTAATTATAATAAATACCTTATAGATACTATATTAGGGAATTATAAGGGCTTTTATTACCTTAAGGATAGGTATAGTAATCTTAGCCTTATTTAGCTTATAGGTTTTTATAAATTTAGTACTAATAATATTAACCTTAGTATAACTATTTAGATTTACTACTATTTAAATATCTTTATACCTATAAATAGTAACTAGTATATAGAAGTAATACCTTACTAGTACCTTAGCTTAGGAGATAAAAGTAAGGGTATTTACTTTTACCTCTAGTAGTTTTCTTAGTCTTTTTTATACTTACTCTTTAGCTTATTATAAAAGTATACTATATATTTAGTGCTATTATAGTTATAGTAATATCTTTTCTCTTTAACTTTCTTACTATTTAAAGCTATAGCTAGGGTTTTTCTTTCTCTTTCTCTTTTTAATCTCTATTAGGTTTATAGCTATATAAGGAGTTATATTTATAGTATTAGAGGTTCTTAGAAAACCCCTTATTCTTAGAATACTTATATTTTTACTTACTCCTTAGTATTACCTTCTAAAACTACTAGGTAAATTATATAACCTTCTCTCTAGTCTTTCTAATAATAAAGGTATATAAGTTAAGAAGTAGTTTTATAAAGAATATAAGTATATAGGACTTTTTAAAGGCTTTTTCTAGGTATTTCTCTAGTAAATCTAAGTAAATACTAAACTTAATAAGGCTTTAGCCCTTATATTACTTTATATTTTCTAATTACTTAATAATCTATATATTATAGTTTATAAAGTCTTTAAGTAATATAAGTATCTAAGTCTAGAATTTATTCTAGTTATCTTTAAGTTTTTTATAGCTACTAGCTAACTATTTCTTAAGGTATTAGTCCTATCTTACCTTATAATTAGTATATATATAGTTAAGTATAAAGAGAATCTTTGTTAGGAGCACAAAGGCATGAGGGACATTATAAGAGGGCTGCCTCTCTAAGCAAGGCGAATCCCTAGATAACTTATACGCTAGGACCTAGTAGCTAGATAGTTATATAGGCGCGAGGAGAAGGTATATAATAAGGACCTCTCCTATTTAGGGGAGAGATTAGAGTTTAAAACCTTTATATACCTACCCCTAGCTATTACCTTTATAGTAGTAACCTTATTCTCCTATTATTACTTTATTTATCTCTTCCTATACCTTTAGTTATAATAAATTAAACTCTTAAACCCTTTAGGGTAAATAGACTATTAGTTATAGATTATAATATTAGAATTAAATAGGATAGCTATATAATTTACTATATATAGTAATTATATAGCTAGTGCATTATACTTAGGTAATAATATAGGATACTAAGATAGTGTAATCCTAGGGTCTAATAGCCTAGATAAGAATAATAAAAATAGCACTCCTAAAGATTAAAATAATAATAAAAAGCCTACTATAAATTAATATAATAATTATAGAGAAATTAAGTATAGTAAAGAAAAGCTAAACTAAGTCCTTAAGTAAGCTAAGACTAAGCTATAAAGAGCTTAAAAGAGATAGAAAATTCTATAGCTATAGGAATAGTAGTATATAATTAAGGTAAGTACCTTATTAGTAAGTACTAGCACTAGACTTACTAACCTTACTAAAGGACCTATAATTATACTACCTTTAGACTTACTAAGAAGCTCTAAACCTACTATAACTCTATATTACTATAGTCTTATAAAAATATAACTAAAGACTCTAGTATATAAAGGAGATTTATATAAAAGTCTTTAATATTTCTTAGTAGACTTTAATATAGCTTTTACCCTAGACTATAAGATATTTATTTATAATACTACTAAAGTAGCCTATACTAGTAGCTACCTAGTAAAGGATATAAAGTAATAATAGATATATTATATAGCTATAGATAGTTATATAGATTACTAGGACTATACCTAGGCTAGGTTTATAGATTAGCTAAAAACTAGAATAATAGATAAGAATATATAGTGCTTAGAAGCTATAAGGATATTATTAACCCTTAGATAAGAAAACTATTAGTTATTTTAGGGATTTATAAAAATATAGATAAAAGCTAAGGCTAAACTCCCTAAAGCAATCCCTATAAGACTTTATATTTATATATTTATTAATAGTTTAAATAATACTATAAAGAAGTAAATACTTAGCTAGGAGTTCCTAGTAATATAAACCTATTTAGCTAGTTAAGGAAAGAAAGCAAAGGTTATAATAAAAATAGGTTAGAATAGTAACTAAAGTAATAATTATAGATAAGACTATAGATAGAAAAGGTAATGCTTAAATTTACCTATAGTAAACATATTATAATAAAGTAGTAAGGGAGCTATAAGATCCCTTATAGTATACTTTAAATATAAATAACCTAGTTATATTACACTAAGATATAAAGAACTAGATTATTCTATTTATAAAAGCATAAGCTATATAATACTATTATATAGGAATAATAGTAACTAAGCAGTAAGGTAAGATATAAATAAGACACTAATTAGCTTTACTTAGGCTTAGGATAATGCCCTTACTAATAAATTATTTAAGGACATAAGAATAAAAGTTTAGATATTATTATAGTAAGATTATAAATAGGTAGTAGTATTTACACTACTTAATATAGGTATAATAGAATTAATTATTTACCTAAAATTATTATTAAAGGTAAATTAGGCTAATATATAAAAAGATAATATACTACTTAAAAGTATAGCTAAGACCCTTATTCTATATTAAGGAATCTTAAATTAGGTTATCTTAGTAAAAGATAGCATAGGCTATATAAAAATATACTAAGTTTACTACTATATTATAAATACCCCTAAGAACCTTATCCTAGGAATAAACTAGGCTAGAATATATAAACCTATAGTTATATCCTAGAAAGAGAGACTATAAAGACACCCTATTATAAAAGATTACCTTAACTTTATATTAGGAATATAGTAAGTAAGAAGAGAAGTAAAACACTTATCTATAGCGTTTTTACTTTATTTATTATTAATTAAGCTTATAAACCTACTAAATAAGGATAAAAAAGATAAGAATATTAGCCTTATAGTAAGCAATGCCCTAACTTATAATAGCCTAACTATAATTAAGGTATAAGATACCTATATAATAGGTAAGAAGAGTTTTATTACCTTAATAAACCCTAATAGTAAGGTAGTAACGCTTAACCTAGAAGAGAACTATAAGCCTAAGTTACTAGAGGTATATATAGAGTTTAAAGATATATTTTCTAATAAGCTTATAGGCATACTTTCTAAGTTAGGTAGTTATATATATATAATTAAGTTAGAAAAAGGAAAATATCCCCTTAGGGGCTAATATATAGTTTAGCTAAAAAAAGCTAGAGGTGCTTAGAGAGTACCTAGCTAATATATAGTGTAAAGGATAAATCTAAAGATTAATTAGCCTAGCTAAGGCCCTAATTTTATTTATTCTAAAAAAGGAGGTAAATTAAGGCTTTATATAAATTATAGAGGCTTAAATTAGATTATAATAAAAGATAAGGCACTATTACCTTTAATTACTAAGATCTTAAATTAATTAAAGGGGGCAAAGGTTTACACTAAATTAGATCTTAAAGATACATATTACTAGGTATATATCTATAAGGGAGATAAGTAAAAGATAGCCTTCTAGTGTAAATATAGTTACTTTAAGTATCTTATAATGCTATTTAGGCTTATAAATGCGCCTATAACCTTCTAAGAATATATTAATAGTGCCCTTAAGGGCCTTATTAATTTAATTTATATTATTTACCTAGATAATATTCTGATTTATAGTAGTAATATAAAAGCGCATAAGGGTTATGTTAAATAGGTCCTTTATAAGCTTTATAAAGCTAGCCTTTTTATTAATCTTATAAAGTATAAATTTTTATATATTAAGGTTAAATTCTTAGGATTTATAATTATAAAAGAAGGTATCTTAATAAAGCCTTCTTACGTTAAGGCTATTATAACCTAGCTAGTACCTTATAGCGTGCTTAATATCTAGTTATTTCTTAGTTTTACTAGATTTTACTAATACTTTATTAAAAGCTATAGTAAAATTATAATTTTACTAACTAATTAACTTAGGGAGATTAGCTAGTAACCTTTAAGCTAAAGCCCTATAAGTTAGTAGTATTTAGGGAACTCTAGTAGTAATTCTAAGAAGCACTAATTTTAGTTTATTTTAATTTACTAGTACCTTTAAGGGTAGAGACTAACGCATTAGAATATGCTATTAGAGTAGTCCTTATAATATTAGTGCTAGGTTACTAGCACCTAGTAGCGTATATATTAAGAAAGTTAAATAATATAGAACTTTATTATATAATACTAAATATAAAGCTTCTAGTAATCTAAGAGGCTTTTTAGGCCTAGAGACACTATCTAGCTTATTTAATATATCTAATTACTATTATAACTAATTATCTTAACTATAAGTACTTAGCTATAAAGCTAAAGCTAAGTAATAGGCAGGTTATAGCGTTAGATAAGCTCTATCTATTTAATTTTATAATTATACATAGGGCAAGGAAATTAAACCTAGCTAACACACTATTAAGAAGGTTAGATTATATTAATAAAGAGAAAAAGCAAAGGTAATATCCTTATAATTACTAATATTTCTATTAAAGTTTATAGAGGTAGAGTAGTAAGGATATAGTAGTAGAATTACTAACGCTATAAGGTTTATTTATTTGTTATCTAGTAAGTTAAATATTAAGTTACAGAGGCGCTATAATAGAACTACTAATATCTAGCGTTTTAAGAAAACGCAACTTAAATGTATTCTAAAAGAGCCTATAAGTCTAGGATCCCTTATAGGAGGGATTATAGCAGGGATTTTAGATAGTTTATAGCGAGAATATTATAGTAAAACTGCTAATACCTAGCGTTTAGAATCGTTATATAGCTAACTAGACCCTATAAGTCTAGGATTCCTTATAGGAGGAATTATAGTAGGGATTTTAGATAGTTTATAGTAAGAATATTATAGTAAAACTGCTAATACCTAGCGTTTAGAATTATTATATAGCTAACTAGACCCTATAAGTCTAGGATTCCTTATAGGAGGAATTGCGGTAGGGATAGTAAATAATAAGTAGCAAGATAGTTATAGTAAAACTACTAATACTTAATAAGGCTTATTATTTAATTATATTTTACCTATAAGTCTAGGTATATAAAATAAGCTAATCCCTTATAGAGATATTATAGCTAGGATTTTAATAGTTAGGAGAACTTTAGTAAAGTTAAGCTTTGCTATATTTAAAGAAAGCTTAGATTCTCTAATTTAAGTTTTATTATTTAAAGCATAATAAAGGGATACCTTTATTATATAGTAAAAGTTATTATTAGAAAGTAGTAACTTTAGAATATTATAAATATAGTCTATTAGGCTCTCTAAGCTATTAATATTTAAAGACTAAGTTTTTATTCCTATAGGAATAAGAAAAGAGATTTTACTACTAACCTATAATAACCCTACTACTAGATATTAGGGAGTTAGTAAGATACTTTACTAAATTATAAACTAATACTATTAGCTAATAATAAAAAAAGACACTAAGTTATATATAAGCACTTATATAAATTATTAAGTTTTAAAGCCTAGGTTATATAAACCCTATAGTAAGTTAGTAGCTTTACTAGTACCTAATTACCCTTTCTAAGAACTCTTAATAGACTTTATAATAGAATTACTACTAGTAAAGAATAGAAATTAAACTTATAATATAATCCTAGTTATTATTAATTATTTTATAAAGTATAGTATTTATATCCCTATATTTATATAACTAACTAGTAATAGGCTAGTAATAGTGTTTTTAAAATATATATTTAAAGACTATAGTACCTTAAAAGGTATTATTATAAACTAAGGGTTAATATTTACTAGTAGGTTTTAAAGAATATTTTACTACCTTATTATAATAAAGTAGTAACTAAGCACTATATTTTACCTATAAATAAATAAATAGATAAAATATTTAAATTAAGTTTTAGAGTATTATCTAAGGGCTTTTACTTATATAAAGTAAATAGATTAGGCTAATAATTTACTAATAGTATAATTTACTTATAATATAAGTAAGTATATAGTATATAGCTATATACTTACTAAGGTATTATAAGGGTATAACCTAAGGGGCTATATTAAGTAATTATATAAATTTCTCTAATAAATAATTAAGCTAAGACTAAAGTCTAGAAGCTAAGAGATAAGTATACTATAATTAAGTAGCTTCTAAGTAATATATAAGCTTAGTATAAGAAATATTATAATTTAAAAGAAAGCTAATAAGATTTAATATAAGTAACTATATTTTACTATTAATAAAGAATATTAATTTATAATACTCTAGTAGGAAGCTCTTAGTAAAGTACCTAGGCCCCTATAAGATTAAAAGAAGGTTAGGAGTTATAGTTTAGTATATTAATTATAGTTACTAGCTAGGATATACTTATATAATATTTTTAATATTATAAGCCTTAAGCCTTTCTATAGAGACCTAAGTAATATAGTTAATATATCCTTATTATAAGATAATATTAAGGAGAATAAAGAAGAATTTAAAGTTAAGAGAATTATTTTATATAGGTATAATAGTAAATACTATAAATATCTAGTAAAATAAAAAGACTATAATAATTTAGAGAATTTATAAGTACTAAAGAGGGATTTTATCTTAAAAGATATTATTAATAATTATAAGTAGTAATTATATAGCTAAATTATAGAGATAAAGTTACTTTTATAAGTTAAAGAGAGTAAAGTCTAGTAATAGTATTAATTTTTAAAACTATAATCTAAATAGCTATTTACTTACTACTTCTCTATAGGGATATTAGTAGCTATAATAACTTTAGCTTTATTATTAGAAAATTCCTTATCCCTATAAGTATAAGCCTAAATTTCTTCTAGGACCTCTAAGGGCTTAATATAAATAAGGAGTTAAGTAATAAATAGTATAAACTAGTAGTAAGTTAGTAAGATATAAGCTATAAAAATATTTAAGAAACTTACTATTAGGCTAATTATAGCTATAAAGTAAAGATAGTTTATAATTTTAATTTAAGTCTTTAAGTTAGTAATATTAAGTTATTATAAGAATATAGTATACTTATTAGCCTTTACCTTATAAGTAATATTAGTAATAAGATAAGTATATCTAACCTAGCTATATTAATTAGTGTTTTATAAGATAATAAAGTATTATAAAGTTTATAAAGAGTATAAATAAAAGCCTAGTAATAAGTTAGTAATTATTAAGTTATATATTAATAAGGGTAAACTTATAATATTAGTATAAAAGTATATTCCTTTAGGAATAGACCAAATTAAGTTAAATAGCTTTTTATAAAGCTAGGTAATTCTATTAAGGCACTAGTAATATATTAGTAAAGAACTTAGTTTAAGGGTTAGGATAATATATACTAATATAGAGTTTATTATTTCTTATATAATATATATATTTTATAGAATTATCTAAGTAAGTTAGCTAAGGATAGTAATAAGGTAATAGTATAGTTATACTTAAAGAGTAACTATAGTTTTCTAGAGTAGCTTTTTCTTTAATAATATATTAAGGCTTAGTACTTTTATTATCTTAGGGAGTAATCTTCTAAATAGTAGCTTACTAAGTATAATATAAATAGGGTATCTGTGAGAATAAGGGGATAGCTAGGCAAGAGGTATAGGGCACTCTATATATTAACTAAAGCTTGCTAGGTCTAAGTGTGTAGTATATACAGACTACTGTCTTATAGCTAGTGGTTTGCTAGCGTTACATAGACCTAGCCCTAGGGCATAGTGTGTTATAAGGTACACCTATGTTAGGAGTGGGGCCTTATAATTACCCCCTTACTTTTAGCTAGGCTCTTAAATAGCTTTAGATTTATCCGCTATAATATAGCTATTTACTATCTAGTAGTTATAATAATATTACTAAATTAAAACATTATAATAATAATAACTAGTAATTATCTCCTAGTAATATATATAGCGCTTAGGTATAAAGTTACCTAGGATTCCCTATTATATTACTTCCTTTTCTCCTTTATAAAGCTAGTTTATTTTTAATTAATCTTTAAACTTTAATTATACTAGCCCTTCTCCTACCTTTTACTACCTCTTTACTATTACTATAAAGGTAATTTACTTTTACCTTTATTTATATATATATTACCTACACACTAGGTGTATAGAGTTTAAGAAAAACTTACTAATTAAGATTAAACTCCTATAAATTATCTATAGTTTCCTTATATTTTAGTTATAGTAATAGCTAAAATAAAGCTTTCTAAATATTATATATAGTATAATAAGCATAGAGATATATATAAGATAGTAAGTTACCTATTATTCCTATGCTTTATAGTCTCTTATTACTAACTTTTCTATATAGGCTATAGTAACTCTAGCTAGAGATTTTACTAACCTAATAGTTATTTTTAAATAGGTTTAGGCCCTTATAGATACTACCTTTAATATAAGGGAAGAAAAGAGTATCCTAGTGTTTTTAGAGGTAACTTACTAATAGCTTACTAAGTATATCTATAGTTTAGTTATAGGGTTTAACTATACTAATATAGTGTACTACATAGCCTTTAGATTAATAGGTACTATAAAGGTATATTAGGTCTATTAATCTATAAGCTATTTGCCTATTCTTTACTTATATTTCTATATAAGCTATATCTATTATATACTAGTAGTATATAGTCTCTTACTAGTAACTTTAAGTTACTATAGTTTTTACTACTCTAGCCCCTCTAGCTATAGTTTATATATAACTCTTTATTACGTTTTTACTAGTCTTTTACTAACTCTTTTATAGGGAGACCTAGAGGATATTATAAGTGCCTAGGAGGTAAAGATAGTTCTTTAGCTTTAGCCCTCTAACCTAGGCTATATAGCCTAGGCTATAGTAATATATTAGTTTTACTATACTATAAAGAAGGTAATTAAGGTAAATAAGAATAGCGCTAAGTTTGCCTTTATTAATAGCGCGCTTTCTACCTATAGGGGTATAACTATTTAGAGTTTTCTAGTTATTTTACCCTTCCTTTAGGGTAGCTTTCCTTTATTTTTTAGTAGTTTATCCTAGACCCTTAATTAGAGTTTTAATAGTAGCTAGAGATACTAGCCTTTTTCTATAGTAAACTTATATCTTTTTTCTTATAATTCTATTATATCTTACTACTAACTTTCTTCCCTTTTATCTAGTAATACGTATAAATTATATATTAAGCGCCTTCTATATTCTTTACTAGGATTTACTAGTTATATTTGCTAGGCTAGCCCTTCTATTTTACTAGGTATTTATTACCTTTATAGGTTTTTTTATAATTCTTAACTTCTTTAACTTTATACTTATTATCTTTATCTTTAAGGTCTAGTATTAGTATATCTTTATTCTCTATGTTTCCCTAGTGTTTCTATAGCTCTAGTAAGCTAATATAAAAGATATTATATAATTAACTATATTTTTAGATAGTATAAGCTAGTAAGCCTATTTTCCTATAGCATTAAGTATTTAAAATAGCCTAATAAACCTAGTAGTTAGCTTGTGTTTTGTGTCTTTAAGTCTAATATTCTTAGCTAATAGAAGTACTAAGTCTCCCTTTTTAGGGTTAATAACTAGTAGCGCTAGTTATAGTACTTTACCTATGTTTTAGTGGCTTTTCCTAGCTTTACTTAAGTTATTTTTTAACTTTATATAGCTTTATAATATATATATATGCTTCTAGTACCTTCCCTTTAGTAATCTTACCCTTAAGAGCTAGGTAAAACTTAGGTAAATAGCCTATAAGCATATAATTTAGGAGTAGCTAGTTATTCTATTAACTATATTATTATAAGTAAATTAAGCTATTAGAAGTAGTTTTAGCTATATTTATTAATTCTCTCTAATAAAGCATTAAAGGTAGTGCTTAAGTACCTAGTTTATTTACTTTATTTACCTATCTATTTAAGGGTAAAACGCTATAGATAGCCTTTATTTAATATAGGATAGGTAGTATAAGTCTAACTAGAACTAGCTTATAAAGACAGATTCTCTATCTAATATAATACCTTCTAGTAGTCTAAATTATAATTTAATCTCTTAATAAAATAGCTTTACTAGTTTAGCTACATTAATTATAGTTAATACTAGGAGGAAAATAGAGTACTTAGTAAATTAGTCTATAATTACTAGGATTGCGTTAGTTACTTAATTAGTTATCTATAACGCAGGTAAGCCTATAATAAAATCTATTAAGATTTTTACCTATAGTTACCTTAGTATTAGTAGGGATTTAAGAGATCTATATAGGCAATATCTTTATACTACTATCTATTAGCATATACTATAACTTATAATATAGTCTAATATAGACTTACTTATTACTAGCTACTAGAAGTAGCGCTTTAAGAGCTTAAGAGTATATTTAGTCCTAAAGTAACCTACTAGTAAATTATTATAGTATAGCTATAGGAGCTCCTATTATAAGATAGGCTCCTAGGGAATAACTACCTAGTCTTAGTATATTAGAAGGCCCTTCTTACTATATAACTATAGACTAGCTTTTCCCTTTCCTTTTACTAGGGAGTTTACCTTATTACTTTACCTTTATAAATCTAGATCTTAGTCTTATGCCTTCTATAGTAATTACACTAAAGGTTTATTTAGCTTAGATTAGTAAGGATCTAGTAATATAATAGCCCCTAAATCTCTTCTATATTAATGCCTTAAATATATACTACTTTCTTCTTAAAATTACCCTTATTTAGCTAATCTTTTACTAGATCCTTAGTAGCTAACTAGCCTATATGCTTTATAGCACTATTTAACTATACTACTCTAGTCTCTATAGGTTTCTCTCTTATAACTAGGATATTTTCCTTCCTTAAAGGTATCTTACTAGGTTACTTCTTTTATAAGACTAGGATATTTTCCTTCCCTAAAGGTATCTTACTATATTTTCCTTAATATATTAGTATCTCTTTTACTAGTTCTTTAGTAATTACTATCTTTCTCTAAAGTTCTAGTAGGAGTGCCTTATTTATAATAGGTTTGCCTTATAATTAGACCTTCTTAATAGTGTATTTATAGGGTTACTTTTCCCTAGTTTATACTTAATTATAAAGTAAAAGGGGTAGAGGAATATACACTATCTTACTTACCTCCTATTTAACTTTAGCTACTTTATAAAGGTTTATAAATTATAGTAATCTAATAGAACCTTTACTAGGCTTACTATGCCTTTAATATAGTATTACTAGTGTTTAAATAACTTTACTATAGTAAGTAGCTCTTAATTAGCTATACTATAATTATATTTAGTATTTATAAACTTCCTTAACTAAAAGGCTACTAAATGCTAATAGCCCTTATTATCCTACTAGGATAGGATTCCTACTATTATAAAGATTAAAGCATTTATCTTAATACACACTAGTTAACTTAGGTTATAATAATAAAGTAAAGGTGCTTACTAGAATGCGTCCTTTAGCTAGTTAAATGCTAGCTATTTCTTTACTTTAAATATAAACTTCCTAGTCTAAATGCTATTTTAACTACCTTTTATTAATATATATAGGGGTGCTATAATCCTAGAGTATCTATAAATAAACTATTAGTAAAAGTTATAGAACCTAAGGAATAACTATATATCCTTAAAGCTTATTAGCTTCTTCTAGTCCTAAATTATATTAACTTAATTTATATCTATTAAAATCCTATTAACTAATAGGATAAACCTAAGGAACTCTATAGATTCCTAATAAAAGAAGCACTTAAAGGGCTTAGTATATAGCTTTACTAGTTATATATACTCTAGGACTTCTTTAATATATATAGTATACTTCTCCTATATTTTTAAGAAAATAAGGATATTATCTAGATATACTATATAAATTATATTAACTAACCCCTAAAGCGCTTTATAAATATAACTTTAAAAGGTAGCTAGGGTATTTATTAGCTTAAAAGGTATAATAAGATATTTATAGTGCCTATAGTATATATAGAAGGTAGTCTTCTATTTATTACCCCCTTTAATATAAATTTAGTAGTAAGTATCTTTAATATTAATTTTTAAGAAAAAGCAAGCCCCTTAGTATTAATCTAAGATCTCTAAAATTAGGGGAGAGTATAGTAATTCTTCTATATAACCCTATTAAGTCCCTAATAATCTATATATAGTTAGAGTATTCTATCCTTCTTTAGTATAAATAGGATTAGCACCCCTATAAGACTCTTTAAAGGTCTTATCTAGCCCTTTACTAGGTTATCCTTAATATACTCTTAGAGTTCTTATAGTTTGCTTTAGAAAAGAGAGTAAATAGGTTTATATAGTAGTGTAATATTAGGTACTAAATTAATTATATAGTCTATTAACTTTCTTAATAGAAGGCTTTTTATCTTATTTAATATAAATATATCTTTAAACTTATATAGTTCTTTAGGGATATTACTAACTATCTATAGGCTTTTCTCTTTTTCTTAAACTACTATTCTTATAAATATAAATAGAGGTATATATGCTTTTTTACTAGTGTATATATTCTAATTAATATAGGACTTTCCCTTACTCTTAGGTCTTTATCTATAGCTATATATAGTAGCTTAAGATTCTTTTTTCTTTTCTTAAATCTTTAATTATAATAGGTACCTTATAGATACTATATTAGGGAACTATAAGGGCCCCTATTACCTTAAGGATAGGTATAGTAATCTTAGCCTTATCTAGCTTATAGGTTTTTATAAATTTAGCACTAATAATATTAACCTTAGTATAACTATCTAGATTTACTACTATTTAAATATCTTTATACCTATAAATAGTAACTAGTATATAGAAGTAATACCTTACTAGTACCTTAGCTTAGGAGATAGAAATAAGGGTATTTACTTTTACCTCTAGTAGTTTCTCTAGTCTTTTCTATACTCTCTCTTTAGCTTATTATAAAAGTATACTATATATTTAGTACTATTATAGTTATAGTAATATCTTTTCTTTTTAACTTTCTTATTATTTAAAGCTATAGCTAGGGTTTTTCTTTCTCTTTCTCTTTTTAATCTCTATTAAGTCTATAGCTATATAAGAAGTTATATCTATAGTATTAGGGGTTCTTAAAAACCCCTTATTTTTAGAATACTTATATCTTTACTTACTCCTTAGTATTACCTCCTAGAATTACTAAGTAAGTTATATAACCTTCTCTTTAGTCTTTTTAATAATAAAGGTATATAGATTAATATAGTTTTATAGGTTAGGGAGTAGTTTTATAAAGAATATAAGTATATAGGACTTTTTAGAGGCTTTTTCTAGGTATTTCTCTAGTAAATCTAAGTAAATACTAAACTTAATAGGGCTCTAGCCCTTATATTACTTTATATTTTCTAATTACTTAGTAATCTATATATTATAGTTTATAAAGTCTCTAAGTAGTATAAGTATCTAAGTCTAGAATTTATTCTAGTTATCTTTAAGTTCTTTATAGCTACTAGCTAACTATTCCTTAAGGTATTAGTCTTATCTTACCCTATAATTAGTATATATATAGTTAAGTATAAAAAGAATCTTTTAGTAATTATATATATACTTATATCTTACTCTATTAAAGGTATAGTTAAGATTATTAATCTATATCTTATATTTTTATAGGTTAGTAAGGTAAGTAAGCTTAATAATATTCTAGACTTTAACTTCCTTATTACTCTTACTTAAGGATAAGCTTAATCTTTATAGCCTTTTTACTTATCCTTTCCCTATATTTAGATAAAGTAACTTAATAAGTTCTTATTTCTTATCTTATAGCTTCTTTAGTTTTTCTAGCTAGGTAATTTATTTTACTATTACTACTTAATAGGTAGTAAGGGTAAGAGGTTTAAAGGGGTTTCCCTTTTCTTTAGTTAAGGTATTAGTAATACTAGGGGTAAAGATTATACCTATAGCTATAATACTATTACCCTTAGAAGGTTAGTCTTAGTTATTTACTAGTATTACCCTATTAGATTATATAGTTCTTCCCCCTATATTACTCTTAGGTAGCTAGTATTAAAGCTTTAGAATTATAAGAATAAGGGGATAGCTAGGTAAGAGGTATAGGGCACTTTATATATTAACTAAAGCTTACTAGGTCTAAGTGTGTAGTATATATAGACTACTGTCTTATAGCTAGTGGTTTACTAGCGTTACGTGGACCTAGCCCTAGGGCATAGTGTGTCACGGGGTGCACCCGTGTTAGGAGCGGGGCCTCACAGTATTTTAGTATTACTAGCACTAAGTTAGTAATAAGACCTCTATGCTTAAGTAGTAAACTTATATAGTTAATTTACTTATTTTTATATATTTATAATGGGATTTCTTAGAAACCTTAGTAGTAAGAGTAAGTATAAGACTAGTAAAGATAGATATAGTAGTAAATATAATAAGCTAGTAAATAGTTAGTAGTGCTAAAGTAGTAAAGAAATTTAAGGGAAGAAAGGATTATTTAAAGACTACTAAATAATAGTAGTATAGAAGCTACTATTAAGCTAGTAAGAATAACTTATAAATTTAAGATAAGGATATTAAAGAAAGAAATAATAAGGAAAGAGAGAAAACTAGCCTCTTTTATAGGGGATAGCTAACCCTTAAGTAATTTATAAGCCCTTAAGTGATTTATAAGCTACACATAATAAATTAATAAATTAGAAAAATCACGGTTATAGCTACTACTATTAGAAATATAGGCTAGCTATATGTATATAGTAAAGTTAGGATAAATTCGCTATAATTTATAAATAAAGCTATCTAAATTATTAGGACTAGGGACCCTATCTATTTAACCTAATTATAAAAATTAATATAAGTTATCTAATAGGGGGATTTAGCTATATAAAAGCTAAGCATAGTTAGGTCTTAGCATTAAAGCTATAAAGTAATAGTAATTAATAGCAAGCTAGCTATATAAGAAAATAATTAGGACCTAATATTATTAAGGTTTTATTTTTTTACTAACGCGTTAGGGCGTAAGGGATTATAATAATCCTGTATTACACTATAAGGTTAAAAAATAGTCTTAGAAGCTTCTAAGTAATATACTTGCCCCTAGGTAGTAGTTTATTATATAATTAAGGATAATTATATATAAGGGGGTATTATATTAGGAGCACAAAGGTATAAGGGATATTATAAGAGAGCTACCTCTTTAAGCAAGGCAAATCCCTAGATAACTTATGCGCTAGGACCTAGTAGCTAGATAGTTACGTAAGCGTAAGGAGAAGGTATATAATAAGGACCTCTCCTATTTAGGGAGAGGTTAGAGTTTAAAACCTTTACGCACCTACCCCTAGCTATTACCTTTATAGCAGTGACCTTATTCTCCTATTATCACTCTGTTTATCTCTTCCCACGCCTTTAGTTATGACAATCTTTTAGTAATTATATATATACTTATATCTTACTTTATTAAAGGTATAGTTAAGGTTATTAATCTATATCTTATATTTTTATAGGTTAGTAAGGTAAGTAAGCTTAGTAATATTCTAGACTTTAACTTCCTTATTACTCTTACTTAAGAATAAGCTTAATCTTTATAGCCTTTTTACTTATTCTTTTCCTATATTTAGATAAAGTAATTTAATAAGTTTTTATTTCTTATTTTATAGCTTCTTTAGTTCTTTTAGCTAGGTAATTTATTTTACTATTATTACTTAATAAGTAGTAAGAGTAAGAGGTTTAAAGAGGTTTCTCTCTCTTTTAGTTAGGGTATTAGTAATACTAGGGGTAGAGAT
Source organism: Epichloe scottii (assembly GCA_021950295.1). NCBI lineage: Eukaryota > Fungi > Ascomycota > Sordariomycetes > Hypocreales > Clavicipitaceae > Epichloe > Epichloe scottii. The sequence goes on from CP083245.1 coordinate 4,411,654, forward strand.
TATACCTATAGCTATAGTGCTATTACCCTTAGAAAGTTAGTCTTAGTTATTTACTAGTATTACCCTATTAGATTATATAGTTTTTCCCCTTATATTACTCTTAGGTAGCTAGTATTAAAGCTTTAGAATTATAAGAATAAGGGGATAGCTAGGTAAGAGATATAGGGGCACTCTATATATTAACTAAAGCTTACTAGGTCTAAGTATATAGTATATATAAATTACTATCTTATAGCTAGTAGTTTACTAGCGTTACGTAAACCTAGCCCTAGGGCATAGTGTGTTATAGGGTGCACCCGTGTTAGGAGCGGGGCCTTACACCCTATTAAGAGCTTTAAAGCTTATAATAAGCTTCCTTTTCCTCGTTTCTAGACTTAGATTTCCAAGATAGAAATCATTATCTTCTTCTCTCTCTTTTGACTTCACTTGCATCCTTCCACAAAGGACATCGTGAGAGGGCCGCCTCTCTAAGCGAGGCGAATCCCTAGATAACTCGTGCGCCGAGGCCTAGCAGCTAGATAGTCACGTGGGCGTAGAGAGAGGTATATAATAAGGATCTCTCCTCAGCGACCTTGTTCTCCCACCATCACTCTGTTTATCTCTCCCACGCCTTTAGCCGTGACATTTGTTTCTATCTTAGGTTAAATCTATTTCTATAGACTTTTTGAACTTATATGTTAATTATTATACTAGCTAGGTCTTGCCAGCAATCATGTCTGTTAAAAATCAGATGCATTAGCCATAATGCGCCCAAAAATATATAAAAATGAATAAAAATGAATATCAAAACCTTTTCGGAGGAAAGTATGAGTGAAATTGTGTTTGGTTGGAGGCAAGTGGGAATGAGTTGTGCTTAGTGTAAGAGTTCAAGTTTGCCTCGGAGCTTCAAAGCACAAGTACATGGTGCGTAAGCGATGCGAGTTAGTCGCTCAGAGGCTGCGTGGTGTGATTGCCACCATTTGATGCCAATAGGTCCGGACGCCCACGATGCCCTTCATGCCTCTGTGCTCCCGAGTTCTGACACAGGCCCCGTATTCGTAACCTTGAAGCTTATTCTCACATTCGGTCATATCTATTACCATGGTCTATAGTTATTAGACTAGCGAGTGGCGCGGATGTAATGAGATATCCAGCTAGGCCCAAAACAGAGTGCGCATCCATACTCATTTGTCATGCATTTGTAATGGGACTGAGGCTTCAATCTCCTTTAACAGGATGCACTTGTTTCCAAGGCGCGGACATTGATCAATGAATTTATCAGGGGTAGGGGGGCAAAGACTCACAATTCTATTCGAGTCACATGATGCTAACTGTCCCCGACGATCGGGTCAGCAAGATCAAACCATTCATTCAGATCAATTGAATCAGGTCATCCGATCGATCCGATATCATCAAAGTCATTGGATCTGACTAGATCAATTGATTCTGACCAATCTCGACCTCTTCTCGATCCGAGTCAGCCTGATCAAACCTTTCCCTACTCTTCTGCTTTACCTTCCTTCGTTGTTTTGACCTTACTTCTGATTTTGACTTCCGACCTTCCCTAGCTAAAGGTCGAAGGTCGAGATCAGAAAGGAAGGTCGAAAGGTCAGAATTAGAAAAAAGGGTATATATAACGAAGGAAGGTCTGAAGGTCGGAATAATATGGATAGCAAAAGAAAAGAGAAAAGACCGGTTCGATCAGGCTGACTTGGATCGAGAAGAGCAAGTCAATTGATCTGAAACCCCTAAAAATTACATTCATTCATTACTGTCAGGGAGAGCTCCTTGAAGCACTAGATGTGTGGATGCAGCCCGCGCATTGACTAGGATCAAACCCTCTGTGAGACAACGGTGGAGATAATGTATTAGAAGTACCTCCGTAGACTAGTTATTACTATAGCGCACTATATACCTTTTAGGTATAAAAGTTAGGTACTATCTGCACCTCTAATTAATTAAATTAAACGTTTTCTATTATCTACACTAACCCCTACCTTAATAGTTATAAGCCTAGGAGGCTTTTATTACCCTTTTTAATTATTATTAAAGATATAAGCTCTATTAGATATTATTAATTAACGCTTACTAATTATTAAGAGATAATTACCCTTTATTATTCTAATTAGTTAAAACACTTAACCTATACTCTAATTAACTAGTATATTCCTCCTTTATAATATCTAAAGAAACTCTAAATATAGTGTTATTATTAGAGAAGGACTAGATTAAATAGTATATATAAATTAAGAATTATATAAAATCCTATAGTGTCTAGGAGTATATTAATTCTAATAAGGATAAATTACTTAAAGAACCTATAATGCCTATATACCTATAAAGGGGTTAGAGACTAGAGGTCTTACTAGATAACCCTAATACTCTTAAGAATTAGAGAATTACTTATAAAGATATAAAGGATTAATTTAATTTTTAATATAAAGAATTATAATTTAACCTTATAAAGTATATAGCCCTATTAAAGTAAATACTAAAGATTAGGGAATATATCTATAAGACTCTATTAAAGAATATATAAGATTCTCTTAACTTTAATACTAAAGTTAAGGATAGAGAGTTAGTTTAATATTATACTTAAAGGATTCTTAAACTTCTTTAGGATTAGTATAAGCTAAATATAAAAAAGATACTTATTCTTATAGAAATATACCTTAATAATTATTTATAAGCTAAAGGTACCTATAATTAGTATAAGTAAGCTATAATAATAAAGGTATTATAGAGGAATTATTAAGATCTTAAGACTTAATAAACTAAGGAGATAATGCTATATAAGTTTATTATACCTCTTTAAAGCAAATTTAAATTATTTTAGAAGAAGTAAAATAATCTACTTAATAAAGAAAAGGATTATAAATTCCTTAAGGTAGTTACTAAGTTTAAAAGAGATTATAAAGCTCTATAGAGTATATTAAAGTTAGCTAATGCCCTTACTACTAAGAGATTAAATAGTTAAAGTAAATTAGAAAGAATAAGGTACCCTTACTCTAGGTATTATGCTAAAGAAGCTTTAAAGTAGTAGGAATTATATAATTTATTTAAGGCTATATATAAGCTAGAGGCTGCTCTAAAGGACTAGGAAGTTAGGAAGAACTCTAAAGATAATATTAAAAAGTATCTAAAGGAGAATCTATAAGAAAAGTCTAAGGTAATAAGTTAGAAACTAAAGAAGAAGAGTAGTAATATCTTTATATCTTTATAGAATCTAACTAATAACTTAATTATAGTTACCCTAGGTAATAAGACTATAAATATATTATTATTTATATGCTCTAAGTAAGATTAATAGTTAAAGGAAGCCACAAATTTAACTACTAATGCTATAGAAAGCATAGAATTAAGGCGGAATATAGTCCTATATAACTCTAGAGTAAATATTTATATCTTTAATAATATCCACTAGTTTAATTAATCTGAATTTAATAAGACTATTATAATAGAGGTTAGGGCTAGAGGTATAATATATATAGCTTTAGGTTAAGGTCCTATATATATATCTATTATAGACTCTATATTATAAAGTATAAGGATAATTATATTAGAGACTACACTATTTATTCCTAAATTCTATATTAATCTAGTATTAGTAATAATCCTAATAAAAGTAGGGATCTATTAGAATTAGAAGAAGGGATTTCTCTATAAAGGGAACTATCCTATAGTAAGAATTTATAATATTAATAAGCTTTATATATTATTAAGGCTATTAGATAATCTAAGAGAAGCTTATACTATAATAAGCTAATTACTAAAGCTACCTATAAAGGGAGATATAAAGCTTTAGCATTAATAATATAGTTATCTAGGTATAAAGGCTTTTATAAAACTTATAAATATAACTTTAGGCATTAAATTAATTAAACCTAAGCTTATATAATGTAAGATATATACTATAGGTAAAGCTAAGTAATAGAGATTATAGGTTATACCTAAAGGACTTCCTTAAGGACTAGGTTATAGGTTATTAGTTAATCTAGATTACTATAACTCTCCTTATTAGAATAGTAATAGGTATTAGTGTATATTTATATGCCTTATAACCTTAATATGTTTCTTTTACTTATTTAAGACTAAAGATAGTATTTATAATAGCTTCTATATAATAATAGGCTTTCTAAGCACTTAATTTAGTATTTAACTATAATTTTTATATAGTAATATTAAAAAAGCCCTCTTTATAGAGAATATAAAAGATAAGATAGCCTTTACTAGTATTATAGTCTATAATTTAGCTCCCTTAATACCTAGTTAGAATAGTAAGGTAAAGAGATCTAGGGGGTGGTTAAGTAAAAAGCTTATATATTAAGCCTTAAGGCTTAGTTTCTATTAGAACTTAATAATAAGGTATTTAATACTATAGTTTATCTCCTAAATTAAATACTTTTTAAGTATTATAGAAATTAGATTATACTATATAAACTTTAGTAAAATTAGGCTAGGAAAACTATCCCTACTTACTTATAGATAGTAGAGATCTAAAAACCCTTAATTACTTATCTTTATGCTTATAGATATAAAGCGTTTCTAATAATAATAAAGGCTTTAGAGTATATTAAATTATATAATGCAATCCCTTAATTAGAGTAAAAAGCTTATATTAGTTACCTTATTAGTTATAGAGGCAAATCCTAGTATATTATCTAGGTGCCTATATTATATAATTAGAAGGTTATTATATTAGCATGTGTTTAATTTAATAAGAACTCCTTCTTTAAACTAGAAGAAGAGCTAGAATTAGCTTAAAAGGAGAAGATATTAATAATTATACTACTTAAAGAGCTTAAGGCTAAAGATATTAAAGAAGAAATTAGCTAAGACCTTATTAGAATAGAACTTAAAGAGGATAATTAAGCTATTTTACTATTAACTATAGAATAGGAAAATAAGTAGTTTAAAGTAAAAATACTACCTTAAGTATTAGGGTAAGAAGGTAACTATATTAGTATACTTTTAACCCCTTCTAACTCTTCTTATAAGGCGCTAGTTACTATAGAGAATATAGAGATTTAGATACTAGGTAATAATACGCTATTTTATAAAATTAATAAATTTATATGTAAAGTAATATCTAAATATATAGATACTACTATAAATACTAGTAAAATTACTACTAAAGGCAGTAAGGTAGTAGAGAATTATTATCCCTATAATAATAGCATTAATCTAAATAATATTATAACTAGAAAACGCTAAAGAAAGGAATTAAGGAAAGCTAGGTAAGTATAGTTTTCTTCTGCTTTTTTAATAGTATTCTAAGGCACTTAATATAGTTTATATATTAAAGATATACCCCTAGAACCTACTTATTATTATTAAGCTATAGCCTTAGCCTATTATAACCACTAGAAGAAAGTAATTATAAAGAAGCTTTTAAAGCTTTTATTCTTAAACTACTAGGAGGATATACTAGATAAATTATTTAATCTAGAATGCTATAAGGAGATTATTAACCTTAGCTAGGTTTTTAAATATAAAACTAATAAGAAAGGCATAGTTATAGAGTTTAAAGCTAGAATAGTTATATAAGGTAATTAATAACTAAAAGATAACCTTAATAATTACATAGCTACACTTGCTTTATAATCTCTATATATACTACTTATAGTCTATTATGCTAATAATCTTAATACTTATTAATATAATATTTAGAATGCCTTCCTATATATAAAACTTAAATAACCTATCTTTTATAAACCTCTAGAAGGTATAAATATAAGAGATTATCTCTAGAAGATAATATAAGCATTATATAGACTAAGAGAAGCTCCTTAATAATAGTTCCTATATCTAATATAATTCCTATTAAAGATAGGCTTTATTTAAGGAAAAGAAAACCTATATATCTTTATAAAAGATAGTTTTATTCTATTTTTCTATATAAATAATATTATAGTAATATATCCTAATGGATTTAAAGTAGAATTTAAAGAGCTTTATAAATAATTAATAAATAGTCTAGATATTAAAGACTAAGGTAACCTAAAGTAATTCCTAGGTATTAAAATTATTAGGAATTATAATACTAAAGAGATATAGTTATTATAGGAATTATATATTTAAAAGATTGCTTAGAAATTTATCCCTAATATTATTAATAGTGATTTAAAGAGCTTAATCTCTGCTCCTCTCCCTATAGCTATAATCCTTACTAATACTAGCAAAGCTACTAATAAAGAGATTAATTACTATAAAGTAGTTATTAGCTCTTTAGTGTATCTATGTATTATTAGAAGGCCTAATATAGTCTTTATAGCATTAAAACTTACCTCTTTTATAATAAACCCTTTAGTAAAGTATATTAAGTTTATAAAAGGAGTGATTTTATATACCTAAAATATAAAGAAGCTATGTATCTAATACTTAGGAGTAAATAGCTTTAATATATTATTTTCTAGCACTAATACTTCCCTTAGTAATAACCCTAATATATATAAATTAACATAAGGTTATGTCTTTATTATATATAGTGCTATAATTAATTAGAAGTCTAGTAGGTAATATTATATAATAACCTTAAGTATAGAAGTAAAGCTCTTTACCTTAAATTATAGCATAAAAGAGTATATATCTCTTAGAAAGCTACTTTATAATATTAAGGTTTATATACTACTACTATTAATTATCTAGTATAATAATAAGCAAATAATCTATATTATAGAGTATAAGAAAGGAAGGCTTTAAACTAGCCTTAAGTATCTTAATATAAATTAAATATAGATTTAAGAGTAATATGCCCTAGGTAATATTAAGGTAAATTAGTTAAAGACCTCTAAGATACTTATAGATAGCTTTATAAAGCCTTTATTAAGCTAAATATATAGGGATTTCTATTACTAGATTAGCTTATAGGAGATTCCTATATAATTATAATACTAGGAATTTATTATAATCTCTTTCTATACTTATTAACTCTAGCTTTAATAGATATCTTAGCTAGGGGGTATGTGTTAGGGAGAGCTCCTTAAAGCACTAGATATATGGATATAGCCCGCGCATTAACTAGGATTAAACCCTCTATAAGACAATAGTGGAGACAATATATTAGAAGTACCTCCGTAGACTAGTTATTACTATAGCGCACTATGTACCTTTTAGGTACAAAAGTCAGGTGCCGTCTGCACCTCTGATTGATCAAATCGAACGTTTTCTATCATCTACACCGACCCCTACCTTGACAATTACATTACATACTCCGTACATGCAATGCTCTGCTAGGGACCCACTATAGTCATTACTCCGTAATACAAGCCCCCTCCATGACGGCAACTGCCACCCGACAGGCTAGACAACCGCGGGCCCTGCATCATTTTCTATATCGCAACATCGTGCAGCATTGTTCAATGAAGTTCCTCACCACAAACTCCTGAATTTCACCTTGGCTACGCAGCCACCTACATAGGTCGTGGTTGCAATGGACCGCCAAAGGAAGCGTATGTTACTCACATATTTCTATACTATAAAGACCGACCTCAAGCTTTTTCCGATTGGCACTGCGGCAATCTTCTGGTGTTGAATGCTAACCCTTGAACGCACAGGCGAGCTGCGCGCCCTCAATGAGAAAGCTTGGAATGGAGAGAAAGGTTTGTTTGTCCCATCGAGTGCTATTAAAAGTGGTTTCTTGATTCTTGCTAGTTCGATCTTTGGTCAAAGCCTTTCTAAGTAACTCGACGGCAGATCTCCTTCCCGTCGCCCAGACCCTCGACTCGTCGTTGAAGAGGAATACAGCCTTCATTAAACGTCTGCGGACCGCCATTACGGCAGCCACACTAAGCACCTTCTTACAAGAGATTCGAACGCTGAGCCTACACAAGTATCTGTCCGAAATAATAGCTGCTTGCTATGAGGGCCTCTGCCGGCTGAAATCTCCAGGTGAGATAGAGGCCGGCGTTGAGATTGTGAGCGCCTTACACCTGCGCTTCGGTCCCACAGAATTCACCGAATATCTTGCTTGGCTCTTGGGCAAAGGGATGGCAACACCAGACAAAGGCGTCCTCAAGAGCCTGACCCTGAAGCCCGTGAAAAAGAAGAGAAGGAAAGGATCATTCGTCAACGAGCCTTGCTACGCGTCATTACCGAACTATGGCTGGTTGGGGTGCTAAGGACACTGGACGATGCGACAAAACCCGACGATGCGACAAAGGTGCCGCTGGCAAAGCTGTAGAGCTGAAGGCTCGAGCCGGTACAAGTAAGGGCGGCGGCGCAGAGCCTTTCCCTCTCGAAGTTTTGAAAGATCTTCTAGGCTACGATAGAGATCATGCGAATTTACCCCTGCTGGTCATCTTTGTGAAAGCTTTCAGCTGGGATATTTTGGGTGTCAAACCGGCTGGGTCCGATGGAAGGAAAACAGTGGAGGAGGACGGCATTACCAGCAGTCAGACTGAAACACCTTCAGATGCCGATGAAGGATCCGATCCGACGCATGCCTCCGAAGAACGGTCGCTCGCCTCTGCCGAATTATCCGAACAATTTAAGAACGTACTGAAAAAATACTTTGACAATGTGGCCACACACATTGTGCGAGATCAGAAACTTATCCATTCTCAAGCTCGGCGAAATGCTGAAGCCTACGTCAAGTCTGGCGAGGTGTTCGAAGACCGACAGGCCAACTTCGAGAAGCAGGTGAAGGCTCAGGAACGCCTGATTTCTAATGCCCAAGTTGTTGCCGATGCAATTGGTGCCGAATTGCCAGATTTGAAGGACTCGGACGATTCTCTAGCAACCTCAAGTGGCTCTATAGGCTTAGTCAAAACCAGTGACTATTTAAGAACTATGGGTGAGGGCGCCGGGATATGGGCAGACGAAGATGAACGTAGGTTCTACGAAAAGTTGGTCGACTTGAAGGGCAAAGTCCCGCCAATTCTTTTAGAAGACGGCAAGAAAAAGAAGACCGATACAGACGAGCAAGTGGGCAAGAAGAATGAGAACAACGAACCTGATGCGCTGAAGGCAGCCACCGAAGCCGCTGATGATCAATCAACTGCAATAGCTAACAAAACGATCGGCGCGCAGGTCGACGCTTTACTGGCCCTTTTACCGGAACTTACAAACAAAGAGGCCATCGACCAAGCAGCCATAGACTTCTGCTTTGTCAACTCTAAAGCGTCCCGCAACCGCCTAGTCAAAGCACTAACAGAAGTCCCCAAAGGCCGTAGCGACTTGCTTCCATCATGGTCGAGACTCGTGGCTACCCTTGGCAGGTACATGCCCGACATTCCGAAGGGACTTGTGGATTATCTAGACGCAGAGTTTCGAAGCTTGCAGCGAAGGAAGGAAAAGGACTTTTTAGGACAGGTTCGGCTCAGCAACATTCGATACCTAGCCGAACTTACGAAATTCGGTGTGGTGCCGGAGCACGTTGTGTTTCATTGCCTCAAGGTCAGCCTGGATGAGTTCTCACGCATGAACATTGAGATTTTATGCAATCTGATCGAGAATTGTGGAAGATATCTACTCAAAAACCCAGAGACTGCGCCGAGAATGGCAAGCTTCTTGGAAACCCTGCAGCGCAAGAAATCTGTACAGCACATTGGGCAGCCTGAGCGCATGCTCATTGATAATGCAGTTTACTATGTTGACCCTCCCGAGAGACCAGCAATCGAGCAAAAGGAACGCACTCCCACGGAGCTTTTCGTCCGTAAATTGGTGTACAGTGACATTACGAAGCGAAGTTACAGCAAGATTTTGAAACAAATTCGTAGGCTACACTGGGAAGAGGCAGAGGTACGCCGAGAAAGTTCTCATTGCATCCCATATTTGAGTGAAAGGCAACAGTGCACTAACAGAACATCAATAGGTTGTTTCAATTCTCGAAAAGGTGTTTTCTAAGCCCGGAAAAGTCAAGTACGGAAATATTCATCTTTTGGGCATCCTTTTGAGCGCTCTGTATCGCTACCATCCGGAATTTGTCGTCAAAGTCATTGACAACATTATCGAGTCGGTCAGTTTTGGCTTGGAACAAAACGATTTCCGTTCTTTTCAACGTCGGATTGCAGAGGTGAAGTATCTGGGAGAACTTTATAATTACAGGATGCTGGAGCATCCCGTTATCTTTGATACAATGTACAAGATTCTTACGTTTGGCCACGGTGAGTTGTGAAGAGTAATGCTAATGTCCCGATCTCCTGCTGAGTCTTGGTATAGGAGGGCCTCCAATTCCTGGCCGATACAACCCTTTCGACCCCCAGATGATTTCTTTCGAGTACGTCTTGTTGCCACTATGCTGGAAACATGCGGCATGTTCTTCAACAGGGGCGCCGCCGGCAAGAAGTTGGACTATTTCCTTTCCTTTTTCAGGTTGGTCTCCTTGCCTCATCAACTTATGCTTTTATTGTCGCATCGCACTAATTTCAACGCTAGTACTATGTTCACACTAAGTCCTCTCTGCCTATGGACATTGAGTTCGTTGTCCAAGACGTCTTCTCAATCACTCGACCTCAATGGAAATTTGCTCCCAATTTTGACGAAGCAGCCAAGGCCCTTCAACTCGCCATTGTTCAGGATCAGAAGACAGCAGGCGTTGATAAAGTTGTGGAGGCAGATGATGCCACCAGTGGAGCATCATCAGACGATGACAACGGTGACGGGGACGATATAGAACAAGACGGCGAAGGCGATGATGATAGTGCGTCTGACGATGATGAAGCTGAGGTGGGTATTTCACCTTTCATCTTACGACTACGCAAGTCATTTTATGCTAAACATCAAAAGCAACAGGACCCGGACGACGACTCTACGGACGATATAAATTTCAATGAAGAGTCAATTGTGGTGACTCGCCAGGAAGAGACTGTTGACCCTGAGGATGAAGCTGAGTTTGAACGAGAATATGCCAAGATGATGGCCGAGAGTCTTGAATCTCGTAAATTTGAGCGAAAACCTCTCTTCGATGTTCCCTTGCCTGTCCGACCCAAGAACCGAGACCCATCGATGAGCATGACTCAAGACCAAGAGCCGTCTCCTCCCACAAACAAAATGGCCTTTTCACTTCTGACGAAGAGAGGCAATCGTCAACAGGTTCGTAACCACATCGGATACATCAGAAAGAAATATAGGACTTTGAGCTAATCTTCATATCGAATTTCAGACCCGAACCGTTGAGCTTCCGTCTGACTCAACATTCGCCATTGCCATGAAAACGCAGCAGCAGGCTGAGAAAGAAGAGCAACAACGGATCAAAAATCTTGTCCTCAACTATGACCTCCAACAAAGCGAGGATCAAGATGGTATTTGTAATCGATGGCATTTGGTGGGCTTCAATTCAACTGACACTTTTGCATCAGGAATTGAACGAAGCACGACGCTATATAACAACCGTGTTGACCGACTGAATAAGGATCGCAGTCAGAGAGTGAGGAAACTACAGCTCAGTGACGTTGACTGGTAAGAGATAGCGAATCAAGCCGACAAATGAGGGATGTGAAAAACGCAAGACGCAGCATGTCCAGTTTCTACTTCAAAGTAAGCTTTGTGAGAATGTCTAGGTGCTCCACAGACGCACAGTGTGCGCATTGTCTCCACAGCTGAAACAGGCAATTCTGAAGCGCTTCGTGCTCATAACTCGTCAGTCTTGTGGCCAAAAATACCACTCACTTTACTACCGTTGGGCGATATTCACCATTCTGCATCCGCCTATGGGAATATTTGGGGGTTGGCATAAAGAGTCGCAAGACGCGCTGTAGGGACAGCTTTGTCCCCCCTTTCCCTCGCTTCGGCGATGCTGCGAACTACACCACGACTTGACGAGAGAGAATTCTGGCCTTGCCTCGCAATCGGTGAATCGGTGAATCTAGTCTCCGACACGTTAAGTCAATACCGACTAAACCCCATTTGCCGCGTCCCTTTAGAATAGTTTGATAGACTATTCATCGTCCAATGAATGAAGGGGTTCACGATCTCATCAGCCCTAGCTTCGGTTTGAAGGAATTGCGGCGTCTTCATGGCTATCGATGAGAGAAGTTTCGCAAACATTGTCGAGCACAGAATTTACAACCCAGTCGAGTAATACAGAACAGCTTTCGTTTGCGTAACCCACTACCAACCAGTAAGACTGATAGCGTTACGAGCGTTCGAGTTCTGCGGTCATTGCTCCATGGACAAAGTAGATGTGAACACTGCAGGTTCTTCACGTATTCCACCAGTGAGTGGCACGTGCGAAAATGCGAAAGAACAACCGCACTTTCCGTTCCATGCTTGCCCGTATCCACCGTTGGTGCGTGACCACTGAGTGCAGAGGCAGCAGCCACTACATTTCTAATCTGCAAACTGTCTTCCTGGCTTTGTACGCAGACAAGTGTTTTCACGGCAGAAAAAGACGAAAACCGGGGTGCTCTATGCACTGATGATATCCACCGGGTGAAAGATAGAGCATCTATCTGGGCTGCTCCGAAGCTCAGACATAACTTTGGCCTGAGGCGTTACGTTGTACGAGCATTCGAGTGAAACTGAAGCCCTTTTCCCCTTTTCCCTCCTCTGTGGTTCATATTCAGGGCTTATCATATTCAGCCAGAGACGCAGTCGCGAGCCAAACCCCTTGTGTTGTTGTCATCGAATCACAATCTGACTTGGCGGCTGCTTCGGGCAGATCCTACTGACACTAGGATGGCTATCTTCACCAGGCAGTGGCCGGTCAAAGATGTAAGTAAGAAATCCAAACTCGCACATTGGTCAAAACAGCAGACCTTTACTAAGTGCTTAGATTATATATACTACAGTTGTTGGGTTCGTCATGCTAATGGCTTGCCTGGAATGGCTGCTTTGGTTCGCAGCCTTCATATACTGCCTCGTCAAAGCCTACCGCAAAGCAGAGCACTGGTCTATTCGTGTCCTTTGCTTGTTCATCGGGTTTGCTTTTGCCGTGCTTCGGTATGTTCATCTTGTCATTTCAAGCAACAAAGTGATCAAGGCCGAGTAGCCTGATGCACAATATCTAGAAAGTTGCTGATGTCGAATACCAAGTTTCATATTCCTTCCCATCATGCTCGTCACTCTTCCCCTGCCACCGGCCATTTCAAGCCTTTGGCCGGAATCCATGTCGTCTTTTTTGCAGTGGTTCGCTTTCTGGAGTTTTGCACTATTACTGACAATTCCCTGGCTATTTTGTATTTACCAGCTTGTCACAACCCATCTGGGGCGCAAGAAGAGGATGAAGCGGGTACTGGACGACTTTAGCGCTCCAAAAGTTGTCGTAGTAATGCCTTGCTTCCACGAAGAGCTTGAAGTACTCACCAGTGCAATCGACTCTGTCGTGCAATGCGAATACCCGGCAACTTGCGTCCACCTATTTCTGTCCTTTGACAGCGAAGAGGTGGATGATTTGTACGTACGAACGCTAAGGCATCTTGGAGTATCGAACGACGCAGACTTTCATCCTGGATGCATCGATGTTGTTTTCAAGGCTGTGCGAGTCACGGTATCACGCTTCCCTCACGGTGGCAAAAGGCATTGTCAGAAACTGACGTTCGAGCTCATTGATCGCATATATTCAGAATACAACAAACACCACGACAACATCTTCATCTTGTTTATCGATTCAGACTGTGTGCTTGATAAGGTCTGTATTCAGAATTTCGTATACGACATGGAGTTGAGCCCAGGTAATTCTAGGCAAATGCTGGCCATGACGGGAGTGATCACCTCGACGACGAAAAAGCATAGTATAATCACGCTGCTTCAAGACATGGAATACATCCATGGGCAACTTTTTGAGCGCACTGTAGAATCCGGTTGTGGTTCAGTAACATGCCTTCCAGGGGCGTTGACAATGCTTCGATTCTCTGCATTCAGGCGTATGGCCAAGTACTACTTCGCAGACAAAGCCGAAGAATGCGATGACCTATTTGACTACGCCAAATGTCATCTGGGCGAAGACCGTTGGCTCACGCATCTTTTTATGATAGGCGCCCAGCAGCGTTATCAAATTCAAATGTGTACGTCCGCCTTCTGCAAGACGGAGGCAGTTCAAACGTATAGCTCGCTTATTAAGCAAAGACGGCGATGGTTCCTCGGTTTTGTAACCAATGAAGTTTGCATGTTAACCGACTGGCGCTTGTGGGAGCGGTATCCAGTTTTGATTTTTGTACGGTTCATGCAAAATACGATTCGGACAACGGCGCTGTTGTTCTTCGTCATGGTCATCGCGCTGTTAACCACTACCGCAAAACCGCACGATCTGCCAGTGGGATTCATTGCAGTGTCGCTAGGGTTGAACTGGCTTTTGATGCTGTACTTTGGCGCTAAATTGAAGCGTTTCAAAATATGGCTGTACCCTCTTATGTTCATCATGAATCCCCTATTCAACTGGTATTACATGGTCTACGGAATCTTGACCGCTGGCTCGCGAACTTGGGGTGGCCCGCGAGAGGACGCAGCAGCGGCTGATCAACATACGACTGCTCGGGAAGCCGCGGAGCAGGCAGAGAAGCTGGGTGACGAACTCAATGTTGTGCCTGAGACGTTCAAGCCTGCAAAGGAGGCAAGGGCATTAGCTAGCAACGTGCATCAGGGAGATACGCTGATCAGCCGAAAGCGAAGTATTGTCCGGCCCCCAGACGCGGTAAATGGTCAATTCTTAAGCCCAAGGAAAATGGTAGGATCACCATACAACTTCAGATCGCGGTCCAAGTGTACGCCATCATTCGTCGAGGAACCCAGAGCTATGACCGACGAGGGTCAATGATGAATGCTGTGAATTGACTCATGGCCGACTGCGGAGTGCATTCACGAGACGTTCACGAAGACGAGAGCAAACACACCGTTGCTTTACCTAGCCAAGCGCCGGTACGCTCGTGAAGAAACAAAGACAAGTTACAATTTAAGTAGGAATCAGTATCAGGCCCCCAGAGCCAGAGTGACCAGAGTGGTGAGGGTCAGCCAACAATTGGGAACTGACCGCGGGCTAGTTAGTGGGTTGACACATACACTAGTAGGGAATCTTGGAGTTGAAAATTAGAAACTGATTCGTAAAGCTCTTGTCTCGGTAACATCAGCTTCCCGGGTTACATATTTGTGTGCATGTGTGATTTACTAGAGCATTCGATATCGAACACGGTAGTCTTGGGAAATTGAAATGACGAAAGAAGAGCCCAGCATCAGTGACGTCTGCTTTGCTTGCATTGATGTAAAAGGCTGTCGTCGGCAATTCAGCTTTTACATTGACTCGGCCACGGCCGAATTTTCCACCCAGTTGCGTGAGTCGAGCTGCCAAGCTCCTGGAACAAGTCAAAGTCATACCCAAGACCGACGACGATGCTAGGCGGAATAGAGGCATGGTTGCAGTAAATCTGTGTGATACGCGCCATAACGGAAAGGTGTTGTGATACAAAATAGGTAAGAATGAGTGTCTGTTTAGTTGCGGATTCTCGCTAGCTACGTATCAGAAGAAGTACCATGCTGAGAATTATTGAATTCAAAACGTGTCTGGTCAGATTGGCTCAAATTGAAACGAGATAATGCAATATCGCGTGGCAAAAACGTGAAGATGTCATGACCGTACAGCCTTACTACACCACCATTGCGTAGACAACAACCAGGGCAGAAGCATACATGTATGTGATAGTTCGGGTTCTTATCGGTGTTGAAGTTGCTTCTAGTACTTCTCTTGTGAATAACATCATGCAATATGACGCATCATTTTAACAGGCCAAAGCGCAAGAAAAGGCCATTCGTTACAACGGTCCCCCGTTGTTGAGATCGATGGCTCTGGAAAGTTCTTCCAACTTCTACCAGAAACTACCAGGAACTACCCCCGGGTACATGTCGGGACTATGGCGGGGTTCGAGTCGCCATGTACTCGACGGGTGTGTGTTGGCCGACGAGGTACGGAGCCCGCCAGATTTATGGTGTACTCCGTATGCCCCTCAGGTATCTTGATCATGCCGGCCTGATGGGCGCAGATGGATCATCCATTGGCTAGCCTACGGCCTTACTTGTATCACGCTTATAACCAACCCATCCTTTTTTTTTCAAGTTGAGCAAGCACTGTTCACACCGCCCACCCAAGGAAAAGTTCGCCCACCTTGAACAAGTACATAGCTCTCCAGCAATCCTCAAACCTGACCTCGTCTTGCGACAAGCCTCTCGTTCTCTCCGCTCTTCACTGTTGATTTGCACCAAGCGTTTTCGCAAACGTTTCGAACCCATTCAAGCTCTCAACCGTAACTGACGCTGAATTCGTCCACCCCTCGTCCTCTGAACACCCCGCGTTTCCCCTCGGTGGATTGAGATTGGCGATAAAGACGAACAAAAAGATAATAGGACTTACGACGTAGAGCGACAACTCTACAAATTTTAGGCACAATGAGCGTCGTGGGTATGTAAATAAACCCCCAACTGCACCCCTTGCTGTACGCTCTCAACGGTTAAACCGTCGTTGACACCATTGGATGTTGTGACGGATCAAGGAGATGCGCAGTCCAATAACACAGAGGCCACCATCCTACAGCACTCGCTAACATAATTGAACTCAACAGGTGTCGACTTCGGAACCCTCAAGACGGTGATCGCTGTCGCTAGAAACCGTGGTGTTGATGTGGTAGGTAACAGTTCCCACGAATCCTTGGTCGGCTTGTATCCGTCCTTCGTTGTTTGGCCAACCTTGGTCTAGCCACGAACTGACTCACATCGTAAGTCAGCATGGCTAATATATTTAAATTACATAGATCACGAATGAAGTTTCTAATCGAGCTACTCCGTAAGTAAATTTCTCTTACGAACGTCAATCCCTTGCTCTATTGCGGGAAGGGATACGTCCACCGACCGGATCGACCTCAATAGCCAGCAATCTCGCCAAATTCCCATTCGCACTGATGACTAACTTTTTTCTAACCTTCAGTTCCATGGTCGGCTTCGGCCCCAAGTCTCGTTACCTCGGCGAAGCCGCCAAAACTCAGGAAATCACCAACCTCAAGAACACAGTCAGCTGCCTAAAACGACTCGCCGGCCGATCTTTCAATGATCCCGATATCAAGATTGAACAGCAATTTGTCACTGCTCCTCTTGTTGAAATCAATGGTCAAGTTGGCGCCGAGGTCAACTACCTTGGCAAACCCGAGAAGTTCTCATCAACTCAGCTCGTTGCCATGTATTTGAGCAAGATTAAGCAGACTGCCGCCAACGAGCTCAGGCTTCCCGTTTCGGAGCTCTGCATGAGCGTTCCCGCTTGGTTCTCTGATACCCAACGACGAGCTCTATTGGATGCCGCTGAAATTGCTGGCCTAAAGGTCTTGCGTCTCATCAATGACACTACTGCTGCTGCACTGGGTTGGGGTATCACAAAGCTTGACCTGCCGGCTCCCGAAGAGAAGCCTCGTCGGGTGTGCTTTGTTGATATCGGTCATAGCAACTACACGTGCTCTGTTGTGGAGTTCAAAAAGGGGAGCTCGCTGTCAAATCTACTGCATGGGACCGCAACTTTGGTGGCCGTGACTTTGATAAAGCCCTTGTTGATCATCTCGCCAAGGAATTCAAGGAAAAATACAAGGTCGACATTTACACCCACGGCCGAGCTATGGCTCGCACCATTGCGGCCGCCGAGAAGACAAAGAAGATTTTGTCCGCCAATCAGCAGGCTCCTGTCAACATCGAGTCTCTCATGAACGATGTCGATGTCTCCGTGATGATAACTCGCCAGGACTTCGAAGCTATGATAGAGCCTCTCCTGGCGCGTACCCACGAGCCTTTAGAGCAGGCTCTGGCTCAAGCCAAGCTCACTAAGGATGACATCGATGTGATCGAGATTGTTGGTGGTGGCTCGCGCTTACCAGCTCTAAAAGAGCGTATCCAGGCGTTCTTTGGAAGAACTCTTTCCTATACCATGAACGCTGATGAAGCCATTGCCCGTGGATGCGCGTTTAGCTGTGCCATCCTATCCCCGGTGTTCCGTGTTCGTGACTTCTCCGTCCAGGATGTCATCAGCTACCCAATCGAATTTGCATGGGAGAAGGCCGCCGATATCCCTGATGAAGACACCAGCCTGACTGTCTTTAACAAGGGCAACGTTCTGCCTTCCACAAAAATCCTAACGTTCTATCGCAAGCAGCCTTTCGACTTGGAAGCTAGGTACGCCAGACCCGAGGATCTTCCCGGAAAGCAGAACCCATGGATTGGTCGATTTTCCGTCAAAGGTGTCAAGGCTGAGGGAAAGGATGAGTTCATGATTTGCAAGCTCAAGGCTCGCGTCAACATTCACGGAGTTCTGAACGTGGAAACTGGTTACTATGTTGAAGACCAGGAAGTTGAGGAAGAGGTCAAGGAAGACGAGAAAGAAGATGCCGAGAAGAAGGATGCCGACGTAAGTATTTTACACACTTGGCCACCTGATCCGTCAAAGTTTGAGTACTGAAATGCGACATCAAGGCTATGGACACCGATAAGAAAGAAGAGGCCTCTAAGAAGACGCAAAGGTCAAGAAGCAGGTTCGGAAGGGCGACCTGCCTATTTCTAGCGGCACCTCCTCTCTGGACGCTGCTCAAAAGGTCGCTTTGAGCGAGCAGGAGGCGGCCATGGTCATGGAGGACAAGCTCGTTGCCGATACGGAGGAAAAGAAGAACGAGCTCGAGACGTACATCTACGACCTACGTGCCAAGCTGGATGAGCAGTATGCTGAATTCACTAACGAGGAAGAGAAAGCATCGATCAAGAGCAAACTGGAGGCTGCAGAGGTAAGTTTCAAAAACCATGATTCATATTAGTAGACTCCGAGGCTCATATATTCTCCACAGAATTGGCTATATGACGAGGGCGATGATGCATCAAAGGGTGTCTACGTCGCCAAGCTGGATGAGCTAAGAGCTCTTGCTGGTCCAATTGTTCAGCGCCACTTTGAGAAAGTCGAAGCTGAGCGACGTGCCGTTCAGGAACGCATCGAGGCAGAACAGGCTGCCAAAAGAGCCGCCGAGGAAGAGGCTCGCAAGGCTGCCGAGGCTGAGAAGGCTTCTCAGCAAACTGGAGGCGATCAGGAGATGAAAGACGCTGACACAGCTCAGCCCGATGTCGAGGAAGCTGCTGAGTTGAAATAGATTAGACCCCTTCGGTCTTACGAAAGATTCGCACGGATATACGGGACATGAGTAGATATGACGAGACGGAAAGGTGGCATCAGAACAAGCTCAAAAAGAAGAAAGAAGAAAGGTACACAAGGAGGGTTGGCTGAGGTGTTCATGGCCGGTATAAAACCTGATCAGGACGGGGCATTCCCCGAAAAGTAGTATAGAATAGTTTGGTCAAGAATTTGTTTCTTTTACATGTATGGGCACCGGGCCACTCCGAGGGTGTGCTGCTAATGGAGAAGGGAACTATCATGGCAATATTGTTGATCAATATTTCATTGCGTTCTCTCGGCTGCTGTGTTATGCCATGAATGGAAATGTGCGTACTCAAAGACGTGGAAATGACTCCCGGAAAGCGCGAAAACAGAAGAAATGCGTTCGCCCAGACGATATCTCGTTAACAATCAATCCATTGGACATGACGAACATTCGTATATAGTTTCTTGCACCGTCACTTCTCGTGGTCCTGCTTTCGCATGGAACAGGGTCCATAATGGTGGTATAGACACACTTGCGTGTGGTGTTGTGTGCAAAAGACACCCATGGTCTGCATCCGCAACGAGAAGAACAGCAACAGGAGTAGCACATGATAAAAGAACCTTGATCCTTTCTCAACACTTTTTCGTCTGAAGAGATTCTTGTTAGATTAGATACATTTGTCAAAGCATGTTTTGTCCTTCGTTTCTGACAATTTTTGGATCACAAGTGACTGGTCCGCCACTAGTCTAGGCTACTCTTGCAGGTTTAAGTCCCAATGCTTGCTCAATCTGTTGCCCCACTTGCATGTCAAGCTCTTGCGCGGATCGCTCTGGCCTGGTGGAAAAAACATGGTTCCTGTGCATATCCTGTCTCCTGACTAGGCACATTATCGTCTCGCACACAGTAGAGTGCTGAGTCAATAGCAAGCAATAGTTGTGTTACCTCGCCCAGTGAGGGGCGGTTGAGACAGTACACAACTTCTAGTTGATATCGAAAAGAGGCTTCAGTTTGATGATGAGTTGCCACTCGTCATTGCTGACATCATTGCGGTAAAATTCTTTGAGGCAGTTGATACTGGCTCGAGAAATCATACTGTACAGGCTGTCTGGTTCTTCCAGTTGCCGTCCATACATGGGCTGGTGGCCACCCATCTCAATCTTGACAGCAACTGAGGGCTGGCCCTTTTTGCATACTGGGATCTGCTTGTGGTCTCGCTCAATAGACGTCCTAAATGACGGAATTTAGCAATGTAACATCTCGATCGATGTGCGGCTTGTCTTGACAACAAAACAAAACAAAACATGGAGGGTCGGAGACGATGGAACTTACACTCTACCGAGGCTGATGACCTCTTTCACGCCAGTCACAGGGTTGGTCTTGACCGCAGCCATGGGCGTGTTGATCTTGAGCTGGCCCTCAACAACATCGACGCCGATGACGATAGGGCTAGTCTTGTTGAACACCGCCACAGGTTTAAGCACGCAGGGGAAGACGGCCAACATCTTTGACTCCTCCTTCTTCTTCTCCAACATTTGATCCATGTGCTTGGTGAAGTCATCAAACAAGTGGTAAATAATGTCTGCCGTGAAGATCTTGATGCCTTGTTCTTCAGCGTAAGATTGTGCTTCCTTATCGACCTTGACATCGAAGCAAAGCATCACGGCATAGTCTGGGGCCTTTTCCAACATGATGCCGCTCTGCATGACATCTCTTTTGTAAACAGGGCCGATTCCAACATTTGCCACGGGAATTTTGCAGTCTTTCAAGAAATCCAGCAAGGCTTCCAAAGAACCAAGGGTGGACGCTTGTACGCTGACGCCACGGCCGGTTTTTTCTACTCTGCTCAACAAGTTTGCCAAATCAGCGACGACTTCATCTTCAATGTCTTCCTCATCATCATCGGGGCCGACAACCATAAGTCTGGAACCAGCAATGGCACCCTCAAGTCCAGGAGCGCTGATCTTCACACCGAGCGCAGCCTTAACCTCTTTGTTATGGACATATTGAGACTTCAGACGCAGCTCGCGGAGCGGTGCCGGTGTCAGCAGTGCTCTGATATTGGTCTTGATGGCACCTTCTGTACCACATATCACAATTCGATCGCCTTCCCTGAGAATACCATTCGACAGGACGACATCGATAGTCATACCAAAACCCTCAATGGCCTTGACCTCAAGGACCGTAGCCTGAACCTCGGAAAGGTACATCAGTGAACCAACCATACGCTCTTGGGTGAGCTGAACGATCAGCTTCAACATGTCGGGAATACCCTCACCAGTATGCGCAGAGGTTGGCACCAAAGAAACGAACTTGGACATGGACTTGTTCTCGTAGAAAAGCTCCGCGTTGAAACCTTGCTCAGAAAAGGCCAGTTTAGTCTCGTCCAAACGCTTCTTGAATTCATTGTGGACTGCTTTGTTTTGGAGGGCCAGACTCTCCCGAAAACCATTGTTATCGACCTTCTTCCATCCGTAGAGTCTGTCGATTTTGTTCAAAGCGACGATGAAGGGAGTCTTACGATCCCGGAGGAGGCGCATGGACTCCAATGTCTGGGGCTCCAAACCATGCATAATATCCACGACCAGAATAGCAATGTTGCAAAGTGAAGAGCCACGGGAACGCAAATTAGAGAAAGACTCGTGACCAGGGGTGTCAATGACCAGAAGACCTGGCACCTTGAACTCGAATTCGTTGTTTGGGTTAACCACTGCCGTCTTTTGTCTAATTGCATCGACAGGAAAGTACGTAGCACCAATCTGCTGGGTAATTCCACCGGCTTCACCTTCTTGAACATTGGTCTGACGGATCTTATCGAGAAGCTTAGTTTTTCCGGTATCGACGTGACCGAGAATGCAACAGATAGGAGATCGCAGGTTATCCTTGGACCGTGCAGCCAGTGCAGCTTGATGAGCTTTCTCTCTTCGCTCCGCCGCTTCTTTTTTACGTTGGAGCTCTGCTTGCCGAGCAGCCGACAGCTCTTCGTCGTCGTCGTCGTCGTCGTCGTCGTCGTCGTCATCGTCGTCATCGCCATCTTCCTCCCCGTCCTCTCCGTTGGTCTTGTTGTCCTTGCCACTGGGCTTGGAGTTCTCGTCGTCTGAATCTGCATCCCAGCTATCTTTGACATTGTCATCTGAGGCAGCGGCCGCTTCCCAGTCGTCGTCGATGTCGCTTTCGGCGGCAGCTTTCTCGTCGGCGGCCTTGGCCTCAGCTTCTGCCTTCTCACGTGCAGCTTTTTCCTTGGCGTCCTCAAGAGCTTTCTCGGCTTGAAGGCGAGCTCTCTCAGCAGCTTCGGCAAGAGCAGCCTCTTCGTCAACCTGGTGTGGAGAGGTCAATACGATCATTTTTGCAGTCATGGAACTAGCTATTCTTCGCAAAGGACAGAAGCTTACCTTGTCATTTCTTCCTTTCTTCTTTTTATTATCGTAGACGACCTTCTTTCTAGGCTCGTCAGGGGACTCTTGAGGGCCCACCTTGATTCCAGCAGCCAACATTTGCTGCAGTTTTCTCTCATTGCGCGCCTTCTCCTCTTTCTGGGCCTTGGTGAGGAATTTGCCTTCCTTCTTCAGCTGCTCGATCTTCTCTTTTTCTTTCTGTTTTTTTAGAGCCCTGGCTTCTTCTCTCCGTTTTATTTCCTCTTCTTCCAACTTCTCTTCTTGCTCGGCTCGGGCTTTGGCTTCAGCAAGAAGGCGTTGTTCTTCTTCTTTTCGCTTGCGCAATTCTTCCTGTTGCTTCTGGATCAAAGCAAGGTGAGCTGGCAGCTTCTTCTTCTTGCCTCCGGCTTCTGAGACAGATTCTGTGGTGGCAGCAGCGGTGACCGGTTCAACATCCCTAACAGGCGTTGCTTTGGCCGGCTCTGCGGCTTTGGCTGAGGCTGGTGTCTTCTTCTTCGTAGCCTAAATTCAAGGGGGCATTTCGCGTCAATAGAATGAATGGACCCCAGATCGGCAGGATATCATTGAAGACACCAGGGATCACCAGGGAACGAGCAACATACCTGTTCCTTCTTGCGTTGCTTCTCGCGTTCCTTCTTCAATTTTTCCTTCTCGGCTTTTGTGAGAACTCTCCCAGACCCGGCATCGTCCCCGTCTGCGGCGTCATCCTTTCTAGCTGCCGGCTTCGCCTTGCCACCTTTTCCCTTCTTCTCGGGTAAGGCGAATTCATCATCTAGAGTAGCTTCCTGCGGTGCCTTGTTGGATATATCGTCTAGTGGTTCGGAGCTGGGCGCGTCCTCTCCTTGAATAAAATCGTCATCTGCGAGGCCCTTCTTCTTTCGTCTTTCCTTGTTTTTTCGCAGCATAGCCATCAAACCACCTCCGCCGGCGGTATCATCATCGCCGTTCGCCTCGGGGGCAGCATCGTTTGCGTCCACTGCAGTCTCGCCAGTGCTCGGGATGGTCTCGCCCAGATCGGCTTCCCAGTCGTCCTGGGCTTTCTTGTTGCCCTTCTTCTTCGGCGGCATCTTGGCGATGATCCAGTCGTGCAGCACTCTCTTTAAACCAAGTTACACGAGGGCCAAATAAAGAGAACCTTTGCAGACACAAAAGGGTGGGAAGAGAGAGTGGGACAAAAGATGATGTCGAATCGTGGATGAGTTGGTGGGATGGGATAGGACGCTAAAATAAAATAAAATAAAAAATTAGGTCATTTGCTTGCCCGCCCGCCTGCCTGACTTTTTGCTGGGCGGCTTTTCGGGGCTTTTCGGGGCTTTTTGGGGGTGGAGGGGTCAACTTGGTAGTGGCGGCGGCCGTGGTTCTCGTCATTGACTGACGTTGGCGGGGCAAACCGCTGCCATTTCAGAGAGGGAGGTGGCGCTGTGCTATTTATTGGTCTTCTTGTGTTTGGCAAAGTCATCAATTGCTTCATTGTTGTGGGGAAAATCACCATCACCATTACAATGCTAAACCCATCGCAGGCTGCTTCCATTCTAGATCCCATCCAAAGCCAGTCAGTCAATCGGATCGGCAAAGCCTTCTGCCAACCAGCCGCCAACCTCGCATCCATCCCGCCGGTTCCATGTTAATAAGGGGCAGAGGGGTACCACCACATGTAGCACTTTTATTGTGATATTTATACTACGACTCTGTAGACATGTCGAGTAACAGCTCTGCTCACTTGTGCTCTTGGTGCTAATCCGTCCGCTGCGCACAATTTCATGTGCCTCCGTGCATGCAGGGGAGGAAATCAAGTTTTGAAAGGAAGTGGCCGAATGTTACAAGACTGGTGCCAGGAGATAGTCGAGCACGTCGTATCCCAGCCTGAAGTATGCATCCTGTCGCTCTTCTTCCGAGTGTCCGATACCGTCTCTGAAATCCTCTGTCCATCGACCTCTTTCGAGCCCGTCGAGATACTCGCGGAAGAGATCCAAACCATCACCTTTTCCAACTATCCCCCTCAGCAGCCGATGCTCCAGGCATTGACTCAACACATCGCCGTTTATGTGCATCAGCCTAGGGTGCAACCGAGGCTCGATATCAAGCCCTTCATCCGAATTCATGCTCTCGGAGTCTGATGAGCTGCTCTCAGGGGGTCAAATGTGAAATTCGTTGTGCCAAATTCTGTATCAGGCTCAAGAATCGCCATAGCTCTTCGCTTAGTAACGTAAAGTGTCGAAGTGAGCCATCAAGAGACACTCCAAGCACATTTGTGCCTCCATCTTCACTTGCTATTACTCCATATCGGGTCTGCTGTTCAGACCAGAGCCAGGGGGCCGACTCTTAGCATATGCGAACCGCCGCACTGAAGTCGGTAGCGAGCCCTCAAATATAATATCGAATTCCTTGTTTTGGTGACTCCAGGGTACCCAGACCCCGCGATGCCACCTCTGTGATCTGACAGCATCGTCACGGGCCATTGGCTGTCACTCAACTCGTTGTTATCTGTGCCGATGTCAATCATGTGAACAGTTGTCCGAGAAATGCTATCGGTATGTCTGAGCACCATATCGTCCTCTGACCCTTTTTTGTGATCGATAATTTCCAGGGAATGCATGGTGGTCAACGCAAAAATCTTGCCATGGGACACCCGTAGTGACGTGGCCGGCGAATCTAACGCGTATTGTTTCATTTGCTTCAATTTCTTCTCCATTAAATCCAAGACGTCCCAATAAATCGTCTTATCGACGCAAAAGATGATGCCGTCCTCGTCTCCAACAATGGAGTAAATAGGCTTGCCAAACAACTTTTTGTACCGTGTCCAATATTGCATTTGCTTGTGGGCAGCATCTCCATATCTGGATTCCAACTTGTTGACCGAAATGATGAGGAGTCTCCCATCCTTAGTGCCTACAAGCAGAAAAGCAAACGTCTTGCCGTCTTTCACATAAAGCCATTCACTGAGGCCATATATTCGGTCTCCAGGGTGTCCGAGGCCGGATACGAACTGCGAGGTATTTTTGTTCTTGTCTGACGCAGTCGCGATATGATAGCCGGACTCAGGATCAACAAATGCTAGTGTAGGTTTATCATCCAGGAGCATGGCCACCACTAGGCAATTCCAAGCGTGGGAGAAAATGATTCGAGTTGGCGTTCCATTGAGTGGAAGACATCTTGGAACAAGAGCATAGTGCGGCCAGATGTCTGCGAATAGAATCTTTGACCCTGCTAGCAGCATAATCGATGCATGTCCAGCGTACTCTGACAAACTGAGGCCGAGGCTGAAAGCCGAATGAACCTGAGGTGAAGACATGGAGGAGTCATTGGAATCTGTCAACCATATGAAGTTCTTGGATCTGAATCTGAAATTTGAATTTGAAAATTGTGACATCATGACGAGGTTGTTATCGGCGCACGCCATGGCTGCGGCTCCGCCATCGAAGGAGCCTTGGACTGGGAAAACGTCCACCGGAGCGACGCCCATCACTTCGCTGATCCAACTGATAAGCTGAAATTGCTGATCACATATTCTAATTGTAAGCATATGTCCACATCGGGTTCCAGCAACGAATGTGGCAGTGTTGACGCCTGCGTCGACTGCGCAAATACTCGTCAATGGTTCAAATGCGTGCAGGTCACCCGCTGGTTCTTGTAATGATTGGCCCTCTGCAAAGCCCAATTAGGTCAGTCAATCACCTGTTCAGGTCGTCTGAGCGTGGGAAAGGGGTCAAATACTTGTCTTCCTGTCTAAAGCCTGGGTGACAATAACCTTGCCATCCAACGAGTACGAGGATATCCAAGAGGTGCCATCCACAACGGAGCCCGCAATCACAAATTTATTTCCGGCAATACCGAGGACCGACACACACGTCACCTCCCCAGGAATATCCCAGCTTTTGACAAGACTTATTTCCATTCCATTGACACTGATGGTGTGAATCTGAGATGCTGAGCTGCTGCTCGTGGTGGTGAGGGCAACAACGTCATTTCCGCAAAAGGCGTTCTCCGCAGTTATATTTTCCATATGAAGGATCTCATCAAGAGAGTGGCGAGAATTGTGCGAGGCCGATAACAGAGAGATGGACCTTTCTGTTACCTGAACTATGGGTCCAAAATCAGTCTGGTAGGCATCCAACGTTCGGGAACCCAGGTCAAATCCAGTATTGTCAGCTTCCAACAAGTCGACCTGGGCGAAATCTTTGGAGAAGTGAAGGACAATAGACGCATTTGGAAGGGCCAATAGACCATGAAGGCCATTACCACCGGGGCCACCGTCCATGGGAAACCCCCATGAGCGCCTTGCTGGTTCGCCTGAATCAATGTCCAATCCAATTCTGCCTTGAATCCCCCATCGCCACTGAGTCAAGTTGCCCTTTAATCCACGCCCAGAAGCACTGAACAAACTGTCAGGTTTCAAAAAGGATCTATTCGGCTCTGGTAACGAGCTCCTTGAGGATCGCCAGCTGGACGTTGCCACGTCAACGACAGGTGACCAGTTCGGCAGCACACCAACTCGTTCAAGGTCGGTCCTCGGTGCCAGCTTGCAATTTCTTCAGTCAGTACAGAGTTTCACAACGAGCGAAAAGTGGTCAAAGACCTATTAGAGCATCAAGGAGGGTTTATACCTTCCAGATGCCACCCGGACCAGAGTCGCCGCCAATGATGAGAACATCGGTAAAAACATCGTATGCCGTGGTGAAAGCCGTGTTAATGTTGGTATCCAGGCAGCCCACATTGGTAACGGATGGGACCAACTCCGGAGCATCAATTTCGACGTGAATTATCGCTCCGTCCTCGCGTGCCAAGTATATAATATCGGTCTTTTCAAAGTACTTCTTACGACGGAATGGTCTGGACCATGCCGTCCACAATGGCTTCCCTTGGCCATGGTGCAACTGCGTTCTCCCAGGCGTATCTGTTTCTAGCACTTCAAACACTGCAGCGCCGGAAAGACAGTCCTTCACTATACCGATATCGGGTTGTGAAACAGCAAAGAATGCGGTGTTGAATCTCAGAGGAATAAGAAGGGATGGCATGCGGTGTTCTTTGGGCAGCCTGTTACCGACTTTTTCCTCGGCGAAGATGTCTTTGAGACTGTCGCCGACCTCCCATTCGTATGTCACCATGCGAGAGACCGGTTCAGCAGAAGTTCTGTCCTTTCTTGTGACAATCAGCAGAAGGATGATGTGATAATCATCCTCAGGTCGCGGGTAAAGGAATTCGAGCTTATGTATGACCCCTTGTATGGCACGTATTCTAATCGATTTGACAGGTTCCAGAGATCCTCGTAGGCGATAACGTTCGTGTATATCTTGCATTGACCGCAACTCGTACATGACCAGAATACCGTCCGGTGATGCCGCAGCCATATATCGTGATGATGGATCTACGGAAAGATGATGACCCAAGTAGGCGAGGTTCTTGGGGCTTTCATGCTTGTTCACGACGAAGTCTAGAGTTGAATCTTGGTTCCGGCGAAGGCAGACGTAGACAGTGTCTCCACTCTCAAGTATCAACACTAATAATTGCGGTGGCGGAGTTTGAACTCGGGCAGCGTCGCCTGTTTCGAACGGATCCTGCATCAACGTGTCTTCGTCTTCCGACTTGATGGCGTTTGCCGGGTCATCATCATCCAAGCCATGCTGAAGTGAATCTCCGATCACTGCAGCGCCTCTTATTCGGAAACGAAAATCGCTTTTCCGTGCGACCTCATGAACTTGACCATCGCGTCGAAGCTCACTTATTTGAACAAAATGATCCTATCACAATGGTTAACAGACTGTTGAACAGTCTCGATACTTGTGTTTCTTGTTGTCAACTTCCGATGGCTTATTGAGAGCCAACTGGTTGTAGGGGGCCCCAGAGTTATCCGAGCAGTGTTTTAGAGGTCAGATTGAGTATCGAAATGATGTTCCATGATTTCCATAATCTCAAAGTCCACCACCAACCTGGTTGACAAGGGCTGTCAAAACGGCATCGTGTAGCTTTCATGTGCCATGATGTAGGAAGAAGGACAATACCAAATCGCCAGAGGAAAGGAGAAAAGGGGGAAAGGAGAAAATCATGGAAAAGACGAGGTGCAATGACGTACTCCAATGAAGGCAATGTCGTTATGAGCCTCTGATCTCAGTCGGGCTGGAAGAATCCAATGAACAATTGGACTCTCTACTATGGTTCGAGACAGAATGCCACAGCTTGGGGGATCTGGATGGGATGTTGCAGCTGCTTTAGGGTTTGCTGATGCTTTCAGGGCGGCCTGGAGGTTGACTGTCTGGGTCACCCACTCGCCGTCCCTGAGAATGCTGGTTTGAAAGGCCATATTGTTGATCCCATGACAGGTGGTCACGGAACTGGCGGCCAAGGCTGCAGGCGGAAAGAAAGAATTGGGGAACCGGATCGTGGCGCGCCTACTCCATCTAATGCAAGAAAGCTAGCAGTACAAACTTGGCAGCGTCAGATGAAGCTGGGGCGGAGGCAAAGGTAGTGAGTGAGTGGAATCAAGTTGTCTCTGGAGCCAAAAGTGCATCTTAGTGCTCAAAATCCCTGCCGTGCAATGAATGGTACTTCGGCGTCCTATTTGGAAAAAAAAACACACAAAAGGTTGTGTAAGCCAAAGCAGTACTGAGGTCGCGGGTTCCGGGGAGGCGGCGGGTGACCAAGAGGAGACGTTTTTTATCTGCCTCTCAGGTCGATCTGATCGAGGAGCAGTCTGAAATTTTCAAATTTGAACCCAACAAAGGCACGGTAAAGGGGGTTCGAAAGACAAGCGAAAGGAGGCGGGTCAAAGCAGGAGAAGGAGAAGTCGTCGTGGATGTCGACGTGGGTGAAGCAGCGTGGTGCCCAGCATTTATGCGCTGTGGTGGTTCTGGCTGGTTCTGGCTGGTGCAGCATCCAGTTACCTCGTGGGTGGGGACGCACGGCGGACACGGCAAAGTTGTCGTCCTTGAGCTATTACAGTGGGAATGGGTGGGCGTCGCTGCGATGCACAAGCACCACCACACGTAATAAACGAACCAGGCAGACCGTAGGTTTGCGTGCCTACGACCCACTTGTGAATAAATGATGAGCTAATTTATAACCTACCGCCATTGGCGCAAACTCAAAACCAACCGGACTACTGCAGCGCAAACATAGCATCATCGCTCACTCTAGAGTCTGGAGTTCTGCATGATACAGGAGCCAGCCCTAGTAGGGATTCGGAAAATGTTGTTGATTGCCCCGGGCGGGGATAGAT
Organism: Epichloe scottii; assembly: GCA_021950295.1. NCBI lineage: Eukaryota > Fungi > Ascomycota > Sordariomycetes > Hypocreales > Clavicipitaceae > Epichloe > Epichloe scottii. The sequence continues at coordinate 4,441,281 of CP083245.1, forward strand.
CGTCTCGTGGCGTCAAACGTAAATGCATGGCATGACCCATCTAGCAAGGAGGAACACCAAATCTGTATATACACATCGGGGTCGTACCACTGTCAACACACACCGGTTTAGGTGCTGCATTCGTTAGTCTGGTCTTTCGAAGCCAACGACATGTCCATGACGATATTAGCTCTTACTACGCCGTAACGAACTCGAGGTCTCGAATCGACGGGCCAGCCCATGACTGCCGTGTTCAAGAACTCACGACCCGACGTCTTCTTTCCCTGTAACCCAGCTCAATGAGAAGGACCTTGTTTTTTCCGTGGTTATTCCCATGTTCTCCCACTCTTCGGGGCGCATTTCAGTGAGACGGAACTCTGTGCTTGCCCTAATTAGCACACAACGATGGTTGACAAACTGACTGACGTCGAAACGCTCCCGAGCAAGGGGTAACCCCCGATCAAGCAACCCATACTCGGTTCTTTGAGTCTGAATAGTGCATATACCGCTAACTAGGTCCAGACGGGCCTGAGTTAAAGACATATGAGCTTAAGGCTAGACAATCAGGGCGGTTACGACTAATGAAGCTCGCAATTCGAACAGGCATCCTATCCGGCAACTAGTCCTCGCGAGATGCCTCATTCAACCTCTCAGCTTACGACGTCGCGACTGTACGTGATAACTGTGACATGGCTACTTTGACACCGCAGCGTCGTGACGCTAGTTGTAAGATCTTGCTTTGTTCTTCACCCAGTAAATGTCTCCTCAAGACCATTCAACGTTCAGGAAACAATGCCGAGAAATGCCCCCAAAAAAAACCTGGCTTTGAGTAAGTTATTACCTCCGATCCTAGCCTTGCCGATGATCATCGTGGCGGCCTCTGTTGCAATTTGAGTCGAGAGATGGTTCTTGTGGAAGCTCGTTGGGGTAGCTGCCTAACTTACGGCTGTATAGCCTCGGCGGCCTTGGCCATACCACCCGTCGACGCCACGTTTAATGTCCTGCTGACCAACAAAGGGGCATTCAATGATTATAGAATTATGTCAGCATCAGACATGGATATACCTGTAAGCCGGATTCACCGGTTACGCGTGACTTGATGCGGCAATCGTTCATCTTGGTCTGACGTAGTCAGGTGCTCAGGTGCTCAGGTGTTCTCAAGGTACATACACCTTGGCCCTTCGAAAAGATGGACCAAAACTTGCAGATTAGCATCTCCTCTGAGCTTGTTCTGACAATTTCGCCAAGCTTTGGGGATGTCCGGTCTGCCGTCCCAACTTGCTGACAGCATTTCTCTGCGTTGCTACTAGGAGATCAGGGCGATGATGCCACCGAGCACTTTGAATTTCAGCCCAAAGTCAAAAATGCCGTAATGGGTCGTCAGTTTCAAACCGCCGGGCTGCAACGTGTTCCAATTTGTCTTCGTGGACTTGCGCGGTCGCTTGCCTGCTGTGTTCCAAGACGGCATTGCGCTTCTCCGCAAGTACATGTTCCAATGTTACTCGCTTTTGTTCGTCGTGAAGATATCAAGCTAGGTCTCGCGGCTTCGAGATAGAGCGGTTCATGGGCTTTGAAGACCGAGACGCTGGGCTCAATCTCAGGGTAGACGGCCATCCTCCAGCATTTCGGCGCCGTGGTTCCGAACACCTATCCGCCCCATCAGCCTGCCCATGTATTTATTACTTGTCGTCTGTATGGGCCTAAAAGCTCATGGGTGTCTGGCTATGTTTGCTTGGGGAACAGACGTCGAGGTCGATTTCGAGCTGAGGAAGGTTGGGTTTCGGTTTGGCTGATTGTCATTGGTTGGCGGGGGCAAGGATCAAAGGTGACACTGTCAAGCTCTTGAAGCACAAACCAAGCATCCAGGCAACCAAGCACCTCTTCCTGCATAGTAGACAGTGCTGTGTTGTGTCGGTGCCAATCAGTTGCCAATCAGAGCCATACCAATACTGCACCAGAAAACCTCTCCGTATGGTACGCTGAGGCTGTGTTACTATTCTGCGACAATCTTGGGCGTGTGAATCCGCACCGAGCTGTGACCATCTGTCTCCTGTGATCTTCACGATAACGAGCCGATTTTGACGTCCGTGTCGTTTCCGAGTACTCCGTACCCGCTGGCGACTTGGTGCCCGCTTCGCCCTAGGAGGCACTACGGATAAGTAATAAGCTTGATGGGAGCCAGGAGGGTGAGGATGGGAGCGATGATCATCACCTTCGGGACACGGACACCTGTGGCTGGGTTGCGATTTGCAGTCTGTGTTTTGGATCTTGTGTAGCATAGTCCGTACAGTGGTACAACGGTAGGTGAGGCTCTGCTGTTTCTCGGAGTCAATAGCCGGCGCCTTTTTAGATCCACGATGGCCCGGCTTGTTGACTTGTTGACAGGCATTACGTGGGTGAAGATGACATGTCATAAGTTTGAACTGAACGGGCGTAATCCGTACGGGCCCTGAGCACAACATTGATGCAGCCTGCAACCAAAGTGTCAACTGATCCGCCTGCCAAATGGCACAGGGCTGACCTCAGCCGCGGCAGCACCGCTACTGACATCTCGTAGTTCTTTTTCCTTTTTTTGGTGGTCATCTTGGTGAACGCCCTCCTCGGGCTGGCCACAAGTAAGCGGCTTGCGGAGTAGTGGAAACTCGAATTGCGCGAAGACTTGTTTGTGTGCAAGCATCGCGCCTAGACTTGCATTACTGACAGTTGGAGACCGTAGGAAAAATGTTGTGGCAAGAAACTGGGCCAATACTCCGGTCATGCTAACAGGAAGGAGCACGGCGAGCGAAGCATTTACAGAAGTGATTTGGGACTCACGGATTTGTTAAGGATAATGCCACCCCCACCTGTCCTGTCGCGACACGTCTATGCGCCATAACGTGGCGCGTACCTGCCACACACAGCTCCTTTCCGACATCAAGCGTCCGGTTCGTCATCTAATATCGCAAACCTTGACAAGAAAAAGAAAAGGAGAAATTTCATATTTGAATTGCTGTCATCTCTCGAGACCCTTGCCGAGGCAGTGGTCACCGGTGCAAAAGACATCAGAAACAGTCATTCCCAACCTCATGGAACCGCAAGATAACCCCATGGAGATACCGGCCGGGTCAGCTGGCATCGATGAAGACAACCTCGAGATGACGGCTGTGCTTCCCGAACAAAAGACGGAACGTGTTCTCTTTGAAAGGAAACTCGAGTCTATCCTAGAGGCATGCAAATGGAAAGATGTGGCGAGATTGAGAGGTCTTGCAGAATCGGCTGATGGGCTTCTCAATGATGAACTTCGTAGGCTAGCATGTACGCATATATACATATTCTATCTACTCTCGGGTCAACATCGCAGCGTCGAAACGATGAACTGCCTCTCCCTTTTGTATCGAGAGCTAACAGCCCATTATTCTTGAACTATAGGGCCCATTCTCCTCGGTCTTTCTTCCGAGTCATCGGACTGCAGCGCAAACTCCAAGGAGGGTGATACAGGCACCGAGTTGGGATGGAAAAGCCTACCCAGGCATCGTGACGAGGATCAAGTGCAACTTGATGTGAATAGATCCTTCATATACTATCCAACAGGTGCGTATATAACTGCATATTTGACATGTAACACACAGGAAAATGCGGTGTAAAGCTCGGTGTATTTTTGTATTGTGTCTCGACTCTAATTAACTTCGGTGTCCATTACACAGACAAAACCGAGGCACATATAAACAAGTGCAGATCAGAGCTGTCGGCTCTCATTGTCGAAGTTCTTCGACGCCACCCATATCTCTGCTACTTCCAAGGCTATCACGACATATGCCAAGTGTTCCTCCTGGTCTTGCAACCATCGTGGCGGGCCCGCGTGGTTGCAAGACTATCCGTCCTTCGCATACGAGATTTCATGCTTCCCAGTCTGAGACCAACGACTGCACAACTTCGATTACTTCCCGACATTCTATCGAAAGCCGATCCCAAGCTTCGAAAACACATTGCAACCATAGAGCCGTTCTACGCACTGGCGGGTACACTCACGATGTACGCGCACAACATAGAGGCCTATCGCGACATCGCACGCCTCTTTGATGTGTTCTTAGCCAGAGAGCCAGTCTTTACCATATACGTGTTCGCTCAGATCGTCATCAACCGTCGGGATGAAATTTTAGACATTGATGAACCAGATATGCTGCAAGTAGTGCTCTCTAGAGTGCCACCAAACATGGACCTCAATACACTCATTACCGACGCCGTTGGTCTATTTGACCGCTTTCCGCCACACACTCTACCTCACTGGCGACGTATATCCAAATATAGCTCGTTGAAAACTGCCAGAGACGTCGAGAAGTGTGCCCAACAATCCCTAGAAGACGGCCAGGCATATTTCGAAGAACAAGCCAAACAAGTTCGGTGGGTGGAATTGCGGGAAAGGATATCAATGGCGGGCTGGAGATTTCGTCGACCCATCAGGGCATTTGGCGTGGCCGCCGCAGTCGCCGCAATGGCCTTCTATTTGCGGCGAAATCCCTCCGCGGTTCACTACGTCATGTCTTTCTTTGATGCAACAGGCAGGCCCTGATGTATGCGTTTCTTTTCTCTCGGTACAGGAGTCATGATCATCGTGATTAGACTAGAGTTGGAGGATTGCGGCCAGAGCTTTTGTATCCTTGGTTTCGTATCGCAACATCTACTTTCGACGATAACAAAAGGAAAGCGGTCGGATTTCATTTGACAAAGCGAAGTGTCGAGGTTTCGTTTCATTAGAGCTGAGGAGCATGTCTGGTTACAAATACAAAGCACCTTTCATTCAACACACCATCGACTACCCTGGCACTGTACAAGTCACGCTGATGTGCCTTGCGCTGTTTCTCGGGGCATCATATCGACGGGACACGTGTATAGAATTACAGTTCCGTGCTATCAATCACCTCTTGCGAGTATCATCACGAAGCGAGGTACGCATGAATCAAGGACAGTATAGCCAGGTTTCCTAGTCCATACGATTTCATAATGTAAAACTGAAGATCCCACATGTGTTCGTCCCAAAGCCAATTCTCTGGAGCAAATCACGCATCCTCCTGATGCGCTGCTTTTAATTTTTCAAAATGTCCCTGTTGCTCCACAGCAAACTTGCCCGTCGTGGCCCCAATTATGGTCAAGATCAGGGAATAGTTGTTGTACAGAAAACGCTCGCTTTTCCGCTTATCGCCGCCATAAGAAAGACTCTGCTTGTTTAGAAATGCCTCGACCTCTGAGCGTAAACGACGCAGGCTGGCTGCGACTGGTTCGTCATCTCCGGCTTCGGCGCTCAAAGCTAGAAACCCATGGAGAAGTTGACCGAAGCGCTGGGTCACAACATGAGGCGCAGCAGTCATTTTAGCGGCATCACTTGTGGAACGACTAGATTTGCTGGGTAGGTTGGTTGTTAATTGGCGGACAGATTCGCAGTGTCGATCCATGACGACTTGTAACCTTGGCCAGAGAAGCATGTTGGTAGCGTTTATGTAGCTGTCCACGGCAGGTACTTTGCGACGCTGAAGTTCAAATGCAAAATGTTGGTTCAGTCGGATACATAGGAGAATGCCCAATGCATCATACGTGTTAGACACAAGGTTCTTTGACAGCGCCTGACCCATCTCAAACGTGGACTCAAAAATGTAGTTGAAAGTTTTGGAGATTTGCGAATAGGACAAAGCCGGTGAAAAAAGGTAGCCAGGAATGTATACTCTGCAGTTGTGTTGTCGATCAGAGCCAAATTGAAATTCCGGAACTGAACCTCCAGATAGTGCGTCGTTTGGTCCTCTTCAGCGAGATGAGAAGATAACGCTGCCTGGTTGCTCGTTTTTAGCAGATCGATCCTCCGTCCCAAGTTGAATGCATCATGAGGGGGGCTGCAGCTCGCGTGCTTGATAAGACGGTAGCCATTCGTGTGGTATCTTCGTGGCCCAGCGTGTCTGACTTATCCAGAATGTGAGTCTTGATCTTGGCCAACGCTTGTTGGTATGTGCTGAACTGGGTTTGATAATACCAACGCATCGTGTTCATGTAAGCGTGCGATATCTCGTCTGCCAGTGTCGCGTGGTGTTTGTGAAGAAAGTTGTACAAGTCTTTGAAACGGAGAAAGTTTTGCTGTTGTATGATTTGAGCGTTTATGTGTGGCGATCGGAGTGCTTTTATTTGAGCAACAAGGAAATCTCGGATGCGTTCGATCGCCTGTAAGATAAATTAGCATCAGTTGATTGATGTCCTGTGGTCTTACCCATGGCAACTATGGTAAACCCACCTTGAGGGTAAGCTTTTCCAACAAAGGGCCAAGCTCTGCAGACGCTTTGTTGGGTTGGGATCCCGGTGATGACTTCTTTTTATACGCCGCAGTCCTCCTATCCAATTCTGATAGAATCTTTGTCCAAGATTCGTCTATACGACCGGTCGAAATTTTGGTTACGACTTCGGGAGACACGCTTAACTCTTCAACGAGCGGCCCCAAAGCTTTTTCTACATCTTTGCGATTCTGTAGTCGTCGATTTAGTGCAGATGAGCGCTCTTGTAACGATTCTATATCGGCAGATACAGCGGCAAGGTCGTTTCGAAAGCTCGCCAGGTTTGTTTCGACGGAATTCAGGACATCATCACAAGCAGTAATCGACCGGCGGAGGCTTTCAAATGTTGTTCGTTCCTTTTGATCTATTTGCTTTGCATCAGATAATGCCTTTGACGTGATTCAAGAAGGGAAAGAGTTTGAAAAGCTAAACATACAGTCCTCCACGCTCTGTGCCCGCCGCGGTACTGACGCGATATCATCCGGCGCCTGGGATGACGCAAGTTCCTTCAACGATAAGCCGCCGAAGTCAACCTCGAGCTCAAGATCTGTTTCAACGATAGAGCTAGTTCGAGCCTTTTGGTTCTCTTCGAAACCATCATCGGCTTCGCTCGAGTCTCTCAAAACCCCTCCAGGGTTTCTAGGGGTCGTTGACGTTCGGTATTGTAACGGATTGTCGTAGCGAGGAACCGTTTGTTCGACGAGAGTGGGACAGCAGGGAAGACGACGAATCGTTGGGTACAAGGGATAGGGATGAGCTTCTTGGAGAATGTCCGGCTCTTTGCGAAGTCACATAGGGACTCAGAGTGCTGGATGTTCTCCGCGGGAGAGGCGAAAACGACCTGCTTCCAGGTTGCGGCGTGGATTGACCAGAGGCGCTTGATGGACCTCCAGCCAGTCGGTCCAGCCACATGTTGCGGCAATGAAGCTGCACCCTTCTATTTGAATGCGACTTGAATGATAATGGAGATGATCATATTAAGACGTCAAGTTTCGACCTGCGGCTCTTTTTTCTGAGAATGAATGGCACGAACACATCACAAGCAGCAAGCAGCAAGCAACACTTCGCGCCAGCTTGCAGGTAGTGACGAGGCTGTCACTCTGCAGTCTGAACCCAGTGGGGCATTGTTGGGCATTGTTGTTGTATGTACGGAGTAGCTGGCAAGCCATTGATTGGTCACAACTTCAGCATGCACTTGACTTCCGTTTGAGTGCGCGAAGGCCTCAGTGATTGCCACTGATGGCGCATGTGTTAGTCAAGTAGAAGAAGAACTGTTTCAAGGTATCGGGCATACTATAGTAATGGAAGGTATCCCATATTTGTATCAAAGCAGGTACCTGGGTATATAATGCTATAAGTATACTTCCATACATCCTGATTATTGAATGCATTTCTGACACCTACCTTTGGAACATTGAAAAAAAAATCGAAATTCATCGACGAGAGTCGGCCTCCCTGGGGTTCGGATTTACGATGAGTATCTGCGTGCAAAGTCTAGAAGCTCGAACACGTTTTGAGAGCAAGCTCTGCCGCCGTTGAACTGTGCATGTCGGCGTGCAAGAAGACAGGGTCCGAAGCGTTGTCTTGAAACTGTCATCCTCTGACCAACATTGTGTTGCGTCTCAGGACTCACGAGTGCTGGCTGCCACGTCGCGAAAATGTCGGCGCTGCATACTCCTCCGTACACTGATTGCATCCACTGGAGGTCAAATTCGAAATGTCATTTGAACCGTTTCGATGGCCTTGGATCGCTACAACCGACTGTCTTGTTCATTAAGACATAATGAGAAGTCAAGGCACGAACCTCGATTTCGGGCCATTATTTCAATGTTTGGTGGGTGCCTTGGAGTGACTTGATTTCTTCACTTCAAGCGATCTATGCGCCCAAGCCTAAGACGTTTGGAAACACCCATGTGACCGATGAAAGAAGGAGGGATTGGATATCGTAGAGCATGGCGACGTGCATGAGCATCGACCCCTCATGACCACAAGAACCCAATCAGATTATACGCCATTGACTCTTGTTCCCGAGAGTTTGGGGATATCTGGTGCATCAGCGCCGTCTGAATCTTTGGAGGCACCACCTCGCGGAGTCGTGGGCGGTCTTGGATTGGAGTCTGGTCTTCCAGGCGCTGCTGGGTACGGAACACTCCGTCTTGGGCAGGTCTTTGCAGTCCAATATTGCCAATGGCTTTGGTAACCAGATGTATTGGCCTGGATGCAGCTTGGCGTGAGCTTCGCCAGTTTGCGACAGATGTGAGTATGCAGGAAAGCAGCTTCGCACTTTGGCGCATCGCACTGTCGCTTTGATTGAAAATAAACTCAGCACTGGTAACCAGCCAAATAGTGAGTATATCTGGGGTACTCAAAAGATCAACCAACGTCGTCGGTGGATCAGTCAATGTCGATGCCACTTCGTGTCCTTTTCGAATATCACGCGCCAGAAGAAAAGAGTCTGTTCTCAGCAGTCTTCAATGTTGTCCAGGTCGTTCGAGAATGGTCAATCGTGCCCTGTTGGGAAACATGGAATATTATTGACAACAACAGATCCGCCAGCCATTTCTATTAGACTACGGGATCTAGTGCCATTTCTTTGTAAATACCTCTGGAATAAAAGTGCCCAAGTGCTCAAGCAAGTGAGGTCTCGCTGGGTGGTCTCCTCCTAGTACCCGCCGCCCCAGGGCCCAATCACACATGGCAAGAAAAAATTCAAGGCGACGCACCTTTTCCCCTCCATCCTCTCTTCTCTTCTCGCATCCTTCCCTTGACCCTTTTTTCCTCCTCCCCACCCACTGTACAGCACCTCCACTGCCTTTCGGTGTCAAATTATCGTTTCCTCTTCCTTCTACTTTTTAACAAGTCCGATTCTTGCGCAATTCATCACCATGGCTGAAGAGGTACGTTGCTTATACTCATGCTGCTTCTTGTCATTGCGCCATGCGGTCTGCGATGACAGTTGGGGGTAGTGGGCGAAAACACCCCGCATCCTTCTCTCGTGCCTGCCCCACGACACCAGGACGCACAAAGCAAAATCTCGACTCCCAAAGTCGTCATCTTACTGGATACAGAGCGCGATGGAGAAACCGCATAGAAATATTGAGGAATGATCGTTTGGAATTTACAATTGATCATTTTACTGACCTCAGACGTTTCTTCGTGTAGCACGATGTTACCTTCGATTCCGCCGATGCTGGCGCGTCTCTGACCTACCCCATGCAGTGCTCTGCTCTGCGCAAGAACGGCTTCGTTGTTATCAAGAACCGCCCCTGCAAAATTGTCGACATGTCTACTTCCAAGACTGGCAAGCACGGTCATGCCAAGGTCCATCTGGTCGCCCTCGACATTTTCACCGGCAAGAAGTACGAAGATCTCTCTCCTCCACTCACAACATGGATGTCCCCAATGTCACCCGTCGTGAGTACCAGCTGGTGAGTCTCGACTATCCTCTCTTGACATGGTCATTTGTCACTAATGCCTTTGTTAGCTCGACATTTCTGATGACGGCTTTCTCTCCCTCATGAACGACGACGGCGATACCAAGGATGATGTGAAGATGCCCGATGGCGAGATTGGTGAGAAGATCAACAAACTTTTCAAAGTCGACGAGAAGGACACCAGTAAGTTGTCTATCAGCGTTCGGGACTTTCAAAGACGCTTTTTTGCCCATCGTCATACCCACGCACAGCCGAATTTGGCCTTGGACAGACGCACTGACCAAGACTTGCAGACGTTATCATTCTCACCTCCATGGGCGAGGAGGCTGCTGTTGAAGCCAAGGAGGCCCCTAAGCAGTAAATGGATTAAAGAAGGCCCCAGCATGGTGTACCTTTGCTTGCAGCCTCGGCACAAATTCGTCCTTGTGATGTCTGGGCAAATCGGAGTTGAGTTCATGATGATTCTTAGCACGTCAGATATACGTTGGGCGATAGATTTGGGTCGATGCGCGTGGAGACAATAACATGAACGGGATTGTATCGGCTAGCCGCGCACTGGTAACTCACGCTGTCCAGGCGCTGGCGCTTTTAACAATTTTCTTTGTTTCTAACGACTCAGACCTTGCCAGCAGCTCTCTAGGTAATTGCAGCCGGGCGGGTCAAAACTCCTACCCAAAAAAAAGTGAGATATAATGACCGTATCTCAAATCATTTTACCCGTGCATGATCTATCAGCCCCGTGAGTAATTGTGACACTATTATAAGATATCAATATGTATGCTGTGACTCGCCCTCTACTTCTCTAACTCTGGGAGACTTTTGATGATAATAAGCTTGTATGCTCACGAGCAGGTGAATATGTTCCGAGAAACGGGACTGTGGCAACAAGTTTTTTTCATATCCCGCTTATCGCGGTCCACTTTTAAGATAAGGCGACACCCGGGTGACTTTTTAATTGAGACCACCTACACTGGAAGGGAAGACACGGTCTTCACGCTTAGAGCGTTATAATAGAATATAATAAAAATAGCTATACTAGACCTCAGAGACCTTGAAAGAGCTCGCGAAAGAAGGTTAGACTTCTTTCTTATAAGAGACTATTAATAGTTAGATTAAATCTATGCTTATATCCCTTGAGGTGTGCTTATATATTATGGCTATAGAAAAAACGCACAGCATTCTAGATCATTTAATCAGCTACCTAATCATATTCTCATCATTCAATTCAGGCTTTATTTGCGATAGTTGTGGCCAATTGAATTCAATGTCATGATCGGGGCGTTGGGTTAATACGGGGGTCTCAATTAAAAAGTCAGGCGGGTGCGTCACTCTGCACTATGCAGGCGCTCTGCTCTTTTGCTGCGAGTGGGCCACATCTCGTCGATATCTGCTACAAGGATTATCACATCGAAAGCAAAAGAGTAGGCTATATTTACATCTGTCATGGTGATTTACTTTTTTGAATTTTTTGCCATCTTTGCCATGTTTTCTTGAGTTTTGGACGACCCTTTTGGGGTTTAAGGGTGTTCTTCGCAGACACAGCATACGCGCCTCATGATCGGCTCCCATCATAGTGCGCCTCCTTCCCTTTGGTGAGCAGAATCCGAAGTCATGGAGGAACGGCGAGAACTTCGCAAATTACCCCGAGGGGAAAGATGTCCTGAATGTGGGAGTCAAAAATGCTATCTTCAGGATGGGTTGCGGTTTTGCTCCAGAGGTCACCAAATCGAAGTAAGTTTTGACATCTCCCTGAGCCAACATGAGCTCGATTGAATACATGACTGATGTTCTTATACAGGGCTTCATTCAATTTGATCTTGGTGACGAAGAGGTTGCGGGACAACTGGGTCCTGTGGTCAGGCGAAAAAGAAGCTCGAGAGGTAGAGAAACGTCAACTAGCCGGACAGCAAGGCAGGACGCTGTACCTCGAGGCCATCCAGCTTCTGGTGCGCAAGCAGGTCGACTTCTTGGTACGGAAAATGTGCCACAAAGAAGAGTTGGAGACTGTTGTTCGTGATCTTTGGGATCTGCGAATTCGCGGATACAGCTCCGTTATCCAAGACGGCGATCCTAGTGAAACGGAGCTCGAGATGTTCAGCTCGCAACCAATTACTCCAGAGATTGGATCAAAATCTCCTTGGAAGTCAACCTCAAGAGCACAGAGTTGGGACCGTGAGAGAGGCACCGACTGGCCATTGCCCAGATTGCCAGAGACTATCGCATTGTGCTATCTAGGGTGTCTACTTCTAAAAATCCCTACACGCTTGGCAGATCTACACACTTGGGTATCAAATGGCAATTTGCCGTACTTGGCGGCAGTGAGTTTCATGTTTCCTTGAACACTTTTTGAGCTCGTCATGTTGAAAACATCTTGCGCACAGTACATGGAACTGCCAATCGAGATGCAGAAAAGAATGCCGTCCTCGTATGCGAATACACTCAAGTTACCATCAGCTGTGGGTCTACGAGGATATGACCTGTATCAAACCGTAATGGATCTTGTCCTTTCATACAAGCTGAACTACGAAATGACTTTTCCAGAGATGAACTATTTTCCCATGCTCGTACAATACGCCAAGGAGCTCGCACTACCAGGTAAGACTGCGATTTGTCGCGCTTTCACGGTGCAAGATATCTAACCACACATTAGTTGAGGTCATTGTTGTTGCAAAGCGGCTTGCAGCCACCTTGAACTACTCTTTCGAGTTTCCCGCCGGCAAGGCCAGGATATTTTCTCTTGACCATCCGGAATTAAGACTGGTTGCCTTTCTGGTCGTATCATCCAAGTTGTGCTTCCCATTCAACCATGGCCAAGTCTCATCGCTGGCTAGTCTGAGTCGTTGCATGCCTCGGTTTGATTGGGAGAGATGGACAACGGGATACTCTGAAAACTTGGCGAATTTCAGAGGTGAGGTTTCGGAACGCCCTGCATTCGAGGAGTTCACTCCAGATCAAATTACCAACTTGGGGGATGAGGAATTTGATGCATACGTGGCGTATTTGAGTGCTGCAATTGGCAGTAATAGTAAGCTCTCATCATCACACACCATTATTGCGCTCTCATGCTTACAATTTATACAGATGAGAATACCATAACTAAATTCTTTCCAATGGAGCCAGAACCCATGCCTCCACCTTCAACATCCGAATTCTCAGAGGGTCAAATTGAGAAGCAAGCCCATCGCATCTTAACCGAAGCTGTCATCTCTGACAACATAGCTGACCATGGGGTCGGGAGGTATGAGGCATTTCGAGCAGTTCAAGACTTGTCCGAGACTGCTGGCATATTTTACAAGGCAGCATGTTAGTATTAAAAGCCAGAGAACGGGTCTCTTTGTCTTACTATGCTGACTCTCTGCATGCAGGTGATGCTGCTGGTCTGCCTATCGACATGATGGTCCAAGCCATCTACAAACTAGAACAACACATTATCTGGTGGCAAAGGAAACAGTCGATTGTTGAAGAATAGCCTGTATGAGATGGGAGGAAATGATTGATGAGAAGATCTGGGATTCGCACGGTGGTTCTGTTTTTTATGCGTATGATACCCAAAACAGTCACTCATCCCTTTGCCAGTGATCTAGGTATAAGTAAGGCACATAAATCTAGCGAGGAAACCAGGTATAGCGAGGTATTTCTTTATGAATGTAGATCTTCCTGCGACCTACATTATAGTAGGCTCTTCACATACCTAGAAGTACCTATACTAGCGTGCAGTATAATTGGCCAGCATCCTGGCACAAACAGTACACAGTAATGCTAGACAGGATGCTGTGATCCAAGTGGGCTCGGTCCTAACCGAGGGACGCCAAACCTTGACGACGTCAGCACGTGACCAGGCGTATGACCTAGGGTTTTCCAGTGCTCACTCTTTGTGCCCCACCAACTTTGCGCGCAGACTCGTTCGGCTGGAGGAAACTTCACCATCTCCAGCGTCACAAAATCAGTCAAGAGTAAGTTGTTGATTCCATAACGCTGTAAAAGTACAAATTGACAAGAATTCTGATATATTTCAATAGTGCAGATGTGAGTTCGAATTTTTGAGACGTCCTAAGTCCGATTTTTCATCTCCGATCGATCGTGCTAATACACCATCCAGTTTCGTCAAGACTCTGACGGGCAAGACCATCACCCTTGAGGTCGAGTCCTCGGACACGATCGACAATGTGAAGTCCAAAATCCAAGACAAGGAGGGCATTCCCCTGACCAGCAGCGATTGATCTTCGCTGGCAAGCAGCTTGAGGACGGTCGAACCCTGTCCGACTACAACATTCAGAAGGTTCGTTCTTGGTGGCTCAGCGGGTCAACGTGGCAGGATCTTGCGACTCGCGGACATAAAAGCTGTATGACATGTGACGGCTGACTTTTTCTCGGTTTGCAGGAGTCTACTCTGCACTTGGTCCTTCGTCTTCGTGGTGGTATCATTGAGCCCTCGTTGAAAGCTCTGGCCTCCAAGTTCAACTGCGACAAGATGATCTGCCGCAAATGCTACGTACGTTGATTTTTCATCAGAAACCTCGAGGGAAACAAACTCTTTTCTCTTGCATTCTTGATCTAACACACTCTGCAGGCTCGTCTTCCTCCTCGCGCCACCAACTGCCGCAAGCGAAAGTGCGGCCACACCAACCAGCTCCGACCCAAGAAGAAGCTCAAGTAAACGGGTTCACCTATGGATGTGGCGTCTGGATTTTTGGCATTCTGGGGATGGCAAGGACAAAGGTGCTTCACGGTTGACAAGCTTGGCTTAGTTCCTATAATAGCATATACAGCTCAGGCGATACAATCTCGATGATGCCTATGAATTGAGGGTTTTGCATCACAGCAAGAAATTTTTACCAATTCTGCGCGGTTGATTACGTAGTGAAGTAGGGTCGAATCGGTGAGTGAAACAGGTCGATGTTTTGAAAATGCATCTAGTTGCCAAGAAGAACTTGGATCATTTTACATATTTTTAGTTCATAATTGTAGAAACTATGTTGCGATAACCAAATGAGCAACTTCAAAGAACGCATCGCCAACCAATAGCACATGGCATGTCTCTCTGGAACACCGACCCAATCAGAAATGGAAAATACCTGCGCTGGAGTCCTTCTTTGTGGCTGGTGCACCCATCATGTGCGGCAATGCGGGTAATATCCGGACACAGCGTCTGCTCTATCCCTCCGTGCCGTGGGCTAGGTAGGTACTTGGGCCACTTGCCTTTGCCTGCCTGCATTGGTTGACGACAGCTTGTCATGTTATGTCCCGAGCGTGACTTCATCCTACAAGCAACATCTCGACGACGACACTCATCGTCCTACAGCCCTCTCTGGCCCATCGACTCGCCGACCGCTGCGAATCTGCGTGCTTTTTATATTTAGGCCGGCCTTTTGGACGACCTTTATACAGAGACAAGAACCCGGGCCACGTATTGCAGCGCCATCATGTCGGGATCAGGATACGACGCGGTGGTAGACGTGGACGACGAGGTAAGAAGACGAATGCCCGAAGAATCCACCTTGCACTCGGACAGCCCAGCTTGAAGTAATTCATAAACTCACATGCACTTTGTATTTCATCTCCAATTGGGTTATCAAGCTGATGTTGATGAATGGCAGGGAGATCTCGGTCACACTGATCTCCAGGAAGATCTCGAATTCCACACATCCAATTTCAACGAAACGTCCATCGCCGGACGCAAAGGCGCTCTCTCAGGACTGCCTCCTCCAGCGACAGCCCCCTCGTCGTCGTCAGGAAAGCGCTTCCTGTGGTCTATATCGTTTTACTCTCAATTCTTCGATGTCGACACATCGGCTGTACTGCAACGCTGCTGGGCAGCCTTGTTCCCGAGAGCCAATTTCCTCGATGTTCTTGAGGGTAACCCAGATCTATACGGCCCATTTTGGATCGCAACGACTGTTGTCTTGATACTTTTCCTCGGCGGTACCATTAGTGACTGGTTGTCGACCAGAGGAACCGCGCCATTTGCATACGACTTCAGACTCTTGAGCGGTACGTTCTTTTTGTTTCTGGCTTTGCCTTTGGTATCTGTCTCCAAATTTTGGTCATTCGACCAGTCCTGAAGTATCTGGGGTCGCTGTCAGAAACGTAAAATGCTTGAAAACATGGTTCCAGACTATGTGAAGTAGCTAACTTGGCCCGTCTCTCATAGGCTCTGCCGGACTCGTTTATGGTTACACCCTCTTCATACCCGTTGTCCTCTTCCTCGCCCTCCGCTATTTTGGCAGCGAGTCTGCCAATCTTCTCGAGTGCTGGGCCCTGTACGGCTACTCCAATCTCATTTGGATCCCCGTGGCCATCATCAGTTGGTCTTCCATCGAGATTCTCAACTGGACATTTGTCGCTGTTGGCTTCGGCATGTCTGTCGCCTTTCTTTTGCGCAATCTGTACCCCGTGCTGAGTGCCACAGATCGTCAAGTGAGCAAGGTGCTTCTTATAATGGTTGTGGTGCTGCATGCTGGCCTGGCTATAACGATCAAGATTCTCTTCTTTGCACACAACAGCCCTGCTGTGAAGAAGCCTGCTGGAGGTGGTGACAAGCCTGCGGCGGACAAGACAGCAGCCCTCTTGTTTTAAAGACGATTTCTTATTGAGAAACAAGAATCAGCCGAGTAGCATGTTGTTTGTGGCAAGCAAAAAGCGGTACACTATACATACCTACCACTTGATGGAACAAAACGCGGTACAGTTAGTTCCGTTGCAGGTGTCCAGATATGGAGAAGAGCGTTGCCCGACGAAATATCCAAGCTTCTTAGGAGGAATATGGGAAATTCTTATGAAAGCATTGTACAATACTCGAAGCGTCATCTACCCAGGTGTCAACATTGTTCTACCATGCCATCAAAATAATCATCACATTGCCAAAGCACGTGCACCGACCCCAACCATGTATTTTTTTTGTCTCTGCCGAGCGGCCTCCCTTTGGCCCCTACCGCATCTCAGTCTTGGCCCAACCCTTCTCCTGCCTTGACCCTCTCGACCGGTCCTCCGTTGGCCTCCCACTCCAACCAACTCCCAGGATATTCGCCCACGCTCTCGTACCCAGCATGTTTCGCCAGCCCAGCCGCCGACTTGGCCCTCACCCCAGCCTTGCAGTAAAACAAGAGGGTGCTGTCCCGCGAAGGCCTCTCGAACCCAAACACATGTTCGAAATCGGCCTCGGGAACATGAAACGACTGCACGGCTGACGTGATGGGGATATTGATCGCGCCAGGGATCTTGCCCGTAGATTGGATCTCGCCCGGCTCTCGAACATCTGTTTTTCCCCCAAGTCAGTCCCGTCTTCCAACCAACATTATTTCCCTCCCCCCAAAAAAAAAGCCAGATGGGCAATCCCGCACTACCAAGAAACAAACACCGATCTACGCAGCCGCCAAAGTTTGGACAAGTTCAAGAGGGCCAAACGCAACGTGAGAAAGGGGGAGGGGGGGGGGGGGCAATGACGCACCAATAATGACCACCTTGCTCGCAGATTCGCCGCCCCCATCAACCAGCTTCTTCACCTCGGCGAAAGACCAGATCCTGCTCTCGGGGCTCTCGGGGAGGACGTTCTCGCTCGATCCAGCAGAGTAGTGTCGGCTCGGGGGATCCCCACTGGCCTGCGTGCGGCTCTCGATTGCCGAACGGCCGGCGCCGGCGCGGCGAATACTGCGCTGCCGTGAGCGCGGATTCGTCTGCGCGTGCTGAGAGCGATGGGTGAAGCAGGGCGTGCTATTCGGGGCAGCGACGACACCGGGGCAATGCTCTTGATGAGCAGTCGAGTTGGCGGCATGCTGGGTAGCGAGAACGGGGAAACTTCTGGGCCGTGGACAGACGAGCACTTTTCGTTCTGGGTTTAATTCATGGAGTAAATGCTATCTTTACGGATCGGTTGCTATTTCGGCCAAGGGTCGGCGTCATTTTGCGCAAGTGTGACCAGTCGGGGTCATGTCAGGACTCAGAAGCCTAGCTTATATCAGAAGTTCCAGCGCGGTGTATGCAAGTAAGCGGGTGGTTTATCAAGCGTGAGCCCAAGTTGATAAGCCAATTAATTGCCTGTTTCGCATAGCTATAATGACCCAATCATCAACAGACTAGATAGATACTAATAGACACTCACAGTCGTCGGATAACAGAATACATGGATAGAATTATATCCAACAAGCGGTCCATTTGGATTGCTTCTCCATTCATCATGGTCCGAGGTATTCTCTTATTCGGCAATTGCCTTCTATTGCCCTAGGCACTCCGAGCCTTCCATTGCCTTAAGCACTCCCAGCCAGCGCGAAGAGCCTGCTGCGAAATATATACATGTGCTTGAAACCTAATTAAAATTATTAATCCCTTTTAACTCCCTAATTACTCGTCCTGGTCAAACGTGAGTCAACGTGACCATTCACGTACCCAACTGATCTATATGCGTGCCGTCGGCTCATTGGTCGAGTACATCCTGTTCCACGCTGCACTCATCCTGCAAGTTGCAAAACCTGCCATGCTTGCATTGTCTTCGAAACAGCACTGCCAGTTTCGAGTCGGATGCGTGCAGTTCAGTGTTCGATAATGTGTTGATTTTACTTTTCTTTGTCTATCCGATGAGAGGTCCGTCGTGGCCTACCACTCGCGCTTCTCGAACGTCAGAGGGCAGTCATCCTATTCATCTTGTCAGTCGAGCCCTCTTCCATCAAATCGGACGCTAAATTGTACAATTTGGTGAATCAAAAATTACCTTGGGAAAAATAGTAGCAAACACTTTGATTTCTTCAGACAAGGGCGTAGCATGGTGCGTCCACTTCAGCTGACAAGAAGCCTTGCCAACAAACAGGGCAAGGTTGAGTTGAGCATAAACCTGACCAAGGCAGTAGTGGGGTCCAGTTCCGAAAACCAGATAGTTCTTTGCGCCCTTCACCTCGGCATCTCCGGAATAATATCGTTCGGGGTCGAAGTAATCGGGTTTCTCATACACCTCGGGATCGTGCAAAGCCATATAAGTTGTGGGAATAACCATGGAGCCTGTGGCGCTGTTAGCCTTTGAAATTCGACCCCGACACAATCTAACCATTCCGAGGTGGGAGGGGCTGGGTGTTCTTACCCTTTGGCACAGTGTACGATTCGGTAATGGGAAAGGGCTTCTTGACCAAGTAAGGGATCATCAGCACGGGGGCGGTATCGAAGCAGCTCTCGTACAACCGCACGAGTGTAAGTGAGGGACTCAAGCTGGTCCATGTTAAGATCCATGTTGGGATCGCCATTTCGAACCTTCATGTTCTCGTCACGAACACGATCGAGGACGTCGGGGCGCTGGGCCATGACCTGGAGCAACCATGTAGCAGCGCTGCTGGTGGCATCCTGAGAAGCAAAGAGGAACGTGAAGACCGTCTGGGAGATTTCGTAGTCGGAGAACATACGGAGGAGAGGAGAAGGCTTCTCCAGGTTGTCCTTGGCTTCACCCATCGCATCAGCCTCGCGCCAACGCTCAGACTGAATCATCTGTAGAACCCAACCATCCATGATGCAAGTAATTTCACCACCAGCAGCCATGCGAACCTTGCTTTTGGCAGCACACTTGGCAAACTCGACGAGAACCATGTCAGCCGCCTTCTTACCGTACCAAGTCTTGGTGAACGGCAGAATGATGGGGAAGTTGACCAGCTCCAAAGCAGCAGTAATAAGATAGTAGTCATCCGCAATTTTCTTGACAGCAGCATCCGACATGTAGTGGCCGACAAAAGTGCGGCAGGAAACGGCACACATGAGTTCACGGAACTCGGGCATGAAAGGAACGGGCTTTCCGTCATTCTCTTTGGTCACGTTGAGGAACTTCTCAAAGTACTTCTTATAGACCTCCTCCTGGCCAGGCAGATAACACTCCAGAGCCTTGCGGGTGAAGAGACCGTTCAGACCTTTGCGGAAGTCGACGTGTGCTTTTCCATCAAGGAAAACCCAATTATCGTGGCCCAGAAGTTTGTGGGCGACGTCGACGACGCAAGGCTTGACGAACATGGGTGAGTTGAGGACTTTTCGTGCCATATCCCGGGTCGAAGCGATGACGACAAATCTAAATGAGTATTAGCATACTGTGCGGCGCAGATATGTTGATTTGAGGAACAAAGGGCGTCTGAGACACACTTATGGAAGACCGAGACGCAGCTGAGAGGACCGCTGGCCCATTTGGCATAGTACTCCTCAAACTTGGGGTTCATGGATTGCAAGAACGGGCCAATGAAGGGCATCTTCCACACTGGCCCAACAATTGAGCCTTTGCTCATGATGTAGCTCACTGTGCAAGGAAGATATCCCGGTCAGCAAATCTTTGCCCAGCCACATGACACAATCGCCTTCCATGGGAAAGACAATTCCAAGGTGTATGGGTAACATCAGCGACGTACTTTGGTCATAGACCACACACATGGCCAAGATGGTCAATAGAATGGTCCAGTGGCTGGAAGTAGTAACGGCCTCGAAGACCATGTCCAACTGGGGGGACGTTGATGCCGCCATATTTGGAGCTGGCGAGCATCGAGGTGAATGTAGACGTCGAGCTGTTGGCGTCCATGTTGCGCGATACCGAGGGACTTCCCAGGTCGTCGCGTAGGTATGTATGTTGTGCCGATGTGTGAAGAAGGTGATTGTTGTCGCGAGAAAATGATCGGGGGCTTTTAGTTTGGTTAGAGCCGGGGCCCAGGAACGGGGCAACGGGGCGCCCTTGGACCTTGGGACTTGGGACTCGGGACTTGGATCTTGGGCCTTGGGCCTTGGACCTTGGACCTTGGATGGGGGAAGGCGGCTCGGCCGGGCCTCTCCTTTCTTTTCTTGTAAGTTGCATGTTACAAATTCCCTTCCTGTCCGACGACGATTCGAGGCAGGTGGTGTTACTGTGTGACCCGCACGTGCGAGGAGGAGCGGACTTTGTCAGGCCAACAACTACGGAGCACAGAGTACCTGACCTAGGTAGAGTACAGGTACCGTCTGGAAGTCCGCAGCAGCGCCCAATACTCGGCATACATAAGCGTGTTCAATTGATGAGGCAGCAGCATTGCAGCACCGAGCAGTGAGTGTTGTTGCACGCGGCGTCACACGGCGTCACACGGCGTCACACGGCGTCACACAGCATCAACAAGGGCACAAGCAAACCATCAACTTCCTCCCTGGCCAAGGCAGTCTGCTTGGGTCCCTGGTCCTGGTCCTGGTCGTTCCTGGCAGATGCTGACCAGTCAGTCACGCTGGGGGCCCGCTGGGGGTCCGCTGGGGGCTAGTGAGCACGGTGTCCACTTTTCCTGTCGCTCAGCACGCTTTCGGGGCTCTACATACATAAACATCACTTGTGGCAATCAAGGATGGTCTGGTCAGCTTTGCGAGGCTTTGACGTTTCCAACGAAATCCCCCCTCATCGGTGCTGTTTACTGGGGCATCGGGGCTTTTAGGTCCGAGCCCTGTATGTTGCGCCCAGGTTCGTAACGTGGTACTCCGAGCCTACGATTACGATCGGACGGACAATTGAAACCCGCACGTCTCCGCACTCGGTTGCTCGGGAAGAGGAAACAGAAATGAGCGCGTCACACCCGGTCGGCTCGTTCGGTTTCCGACAGCCCAGCAACATGAAATGAGTCAATGAGTCTGTCATCGTGTCCGTGCAGAATTCGGCCATGGCTCATGCAAGAAGAAGACCCGTGACCTAATATTGAATATTGATGCTTTTTTTGCTCATTAGTCGTGGCCAATGCTTATGCACATTCGTATTCGCATCCGGCGAAGGCAGTCCGTCTGCCTCCTTCTTATTCACTAACCCCCTTGCGATTCGGAGTGGTTCCGGAATGGCTTCTCACGTAATGATGATTGATGGGACGAGGGCGCAGCGCGATCAGCTACTCACTCTATAACTCCATCTTCGAGTCAACGGAGGTTCGTGTCTGGAAACCCCAACGAAACGCCATGAACCTATTTCATTAGGTAATCCTGTAGTCGCATCTGTCCTGGCTGCGTCATTTTCACTAGCTATACCTACCCTACAGGATTCGAGCACACTAGATAAAACGGGCAGCCGGATAAATTGCAACGCCCATGGCATGCCTTCATAGCCAGTCCGTCTGTCCTTCTTCATCAAACAACGCCGACAACTCGCGAAAATACGACCTCGTCCAACCGTTCTCATTTTTTGAACCAGTAAACATGCCGAGCTATATTGTATGTCATCCGTGCCGCGAGACGAGACGAGCTACTGAAACGAATGTTAATTGCCTCGGCCCACTGATAGGTAACGCTGAAAGACGATGCTACTGATGACAAGATCAAGGCGTGAGTACTATCCGACACGGCGCACCGAAGCCATCCAAATTCCATGCAGCCAGAGAGATGGATTCTGCAGTAGCGAGAATGCATGTGCCCTGATGAATGGCTTCACAACTGACCAAATTATTCCACAGCGCCAAGCAACACGCCATCGACCAGGGCGGCAAGATCACCCATGAATATAATTTGATCAAGGGCTTTGCGTGAGTGTACTTGATCACTTGCACTTTGCAGGAGACAATTCGCTGATTAGCTACTTGTTTCCAACGTTGAAACAGCGTTGAAATGCCAGACGATGTCGTCAGCACCCTCGAGGCGAACGAGCACGTCATGGCCGTCGAGAAGGATGGCCAAGCATCCATCTGCTGAAAGGCTGGGAATGGGAAGCCTTGGAATATCCGCGACGAGTCACAACATACTGCTGCAATATCTTGCGATGCAACAATGTATGATCAGCACCAGGAAGCTTGACCATCTGTCTTTGAATACAGCAACCTGATGAGTTGTATGAAGCTACTACGTCACCATTAATGGGGTGGGCTATCGCGTCGTCGCTGTCCCCTCTCTTCCCCTCATTTCTGCTGCGCAGTCTGGTTCCGGTTCCCCGGCGCGTGACGTACATACGGCACATCCTCGGCGCCTTGTTGTATTCATTGCCATCATTGTCATTGCTGCTGCCATTGGGTTTCTCCACACAACAGCGCAGCTCGTAATTGTGTGCTCCGTAGTGTTGCGACGCAAATGCCATAGCTCACGAGGGTCAGGCCGGACAAATCGACGACGAATCCTGACACTTGAACGCTTTATTTTTAGCTGGCTGCCACCACACGTAGCCATGCCGCCATGCGGATTCCAAGATCGTGTCAGCTGAGGCTCCGCCGCCCTCGCCAGCTCTTATCACAATCATCATCAACATCATCACCATCATCGCCAACGCATTTCTCGTCCTGTCGTGCCCTCCATGCGTCAAGATCGTCGCAATACGCGCCACACAACGTGTCGGATGCCGAAATTGCGGATCTGGCGCGACAAGACCAGCATCCTCTTAGCCTGGCCGATCTAGTGCGGTATGTGTGCCATTGTGGCAGATCCTCGTTCGATTCTGCTTCCCACACCAAGAGAAAAAGGGCAAAACGTACAGTGCCGGATCAGTTCTCTTCAGTCCTAATGGTCACTTCTTCACATAGACACGGCAGACCACCGTTATCAGAAAAGTCCCTACTCTCCTCCGCCAACTTCGCACTCGGCCTACTCCCCATCCGGCTTGCGCGACGACTCCAAGCCCTTCGCAACTTGCCATTCATTGTGGTTTCCAACCCAAACATATCTCGCATATATCACAATTATCTGCACTCGTTATCTATCCTCCTGCCATACTGGCATGCCGCCAGCCAAGGCCGGCCCATCTCGACACTTCAGGACGAAATCGAATTCACTCACGTTCTGGCCGAGCTCGTTGCCACACACACCGATACGATACCCATACTTGCCAAGGGCTTCCTCGAATGCCGCAAATACATATCTCCCGCCGAGGTGACTCGTTTTCTGGACGAACACCTCCGAGCTAGGATAGGCACCCGGCTTGTTGGAGAGCAGCACATCGCTCTCCACTTCAGCAGTCAACCGCATTTCGCTCCAGAGGACAGCCCTACACCCTGTCCTGAGCACCCATCCTACGTTGGTGTCATTGACACTGCGCTCAAGCCGTCACTCACCATTGACGCCTGTGCGGGTTTCGTCGCCGACATTTGCGAATTGCGCTATGGCTCTCGGCCGCTCATCTACATCGACGGCGAACCGGATACCACGTTTGCCTTTGTGCCCACGCATCTAGAGTACATCGTGACCGAACTACTGAAGAATGCCTTCCGCGCTACAGTGGAAAGCAGATCCCGCGAACCCGTGGTCGTCACCATCGCACCGGAGCCCCTTCTCAAGGAACAGCCAGGCGGCCCGCCCCTCATCAAGCAACCCAGCCAAGGTCGCGGCCAGTTCCGAAGCGACGCCATCAAACCTCTCGACGACAATGCCCCTGGTGTGACGATCCGAATTCGCGATCGCGGGGGCGGCATATCTCCCGACATCCTTCCCAGCATCTGGTCCTATTCTTTCACTACCTTCTCAGATGAGGAGGAATTTCCTGGTTCAGGAAACCCAGGCGGCGATGGCCTCGGCGCCATAGCCGCAGCCAGCACGGGGAAGCTCGATTGCCGGCCTAGGCTATGGTCTCCCCTTGAGTCGTGCCTATGCCGAGTATTTCGGAGGCGGCATCGCCGTCCAGAGTCTATATGGATGGGGCACAGACGTTTATCTGCGTCTCAAGGGCGTCGGCAATCTCAATTAAGCTTCCTTCTCAATTCAAACGTGTGCTTAGACAGGTTTTTTTTTTTTGCAGACGGCCATCCATTCATTGAATGCGCCGAGAAATTACCAAGCCATTAGTCAGCATGTAAATGGGAACAATTCATAAGAAGAGAAAGAAACGTGAAATCATGCTTAAACCAGGGAGAACCAAGGTCACGATACGGCAGTATTAATGTGAATTGCAAGACGCCATCAACCTGACACCCTCTTTCGAGATCCGTGACAATAGGCACCAGCCAACGTAACTCGGCTTTCATTCACTTTCTCAACAGGCATGTCACCAGCACGAGATCAAGTAGCTCTGAGGGATATAATGTTGTCGCTCAATCTATTTTGGACAAGAAAAAGAAAGAAAGAGAAAATAACCAAGGTGGAGAGGGAATGACCGAGAATTGAACATACATGATTGGAATTCTTGGCTCACAAGCAAGTGGCATCCGACGCACACTTACTTAGCTTAGCAGCAGTGGCAGGAACTGTATCAGCAACCATGACAGACAAGATTCATCAATAAACCTTATACAATAAGCCAAGCCTACTAGTCAAGCGGTCCAACAGATCAAAATCAACTGGCCTCCCAGCTCGTTGATGACCACCAATGAGTTTATATCCAAAAAAACATTGAAAACAAACGCCAGACAGTGGCAACGCAATACCCAGATCGAGAGTATCAAGGTTCGGGTCTTGTTCGTGTTTACATCCCCAGTCTCCCTACATCACTCGCTTGCTTAAATAAAATTCCCTTTCGAATTACGGCAAAATCATGTATAAATTGGACGCCATCTGCGCCACCAAAAAACCATACTGTGTCCCTACAGGAATATCTAGCTTCCGCATTGACATTGCTTGAATGAAGCCATCATGGACGGTGCTTACATGTTTTCAAGCTCGCGATCGATTTGTCGGTCCATGAATGTGCGTCGCTCGCCAACCAATTCGGTTTGCAGGCGCTGTTCCACCAGGGCACGAACCTGTTTCTTTGTCACCGTGTCCAGGTCGACCTCGCGAAGGACAGACTGGATGGCCTCGACGATCGCTGTGTCATCTGCACCGACATGCCCACGCTGAAAGTCAAATGAAGTTGTCGATTGCATTGCCTCGTGTCCCATCGGCGGGCGATGACCACCAGCGTAGCCCATCACCGATGATGCTCTGTTGCCGGCCATTACTGGCCCGGGTGTAAGGTTGGCCTGGCCTCGAAGGTTCATCATACTGCCTCTGTTTGCGGGCAAGTCCTGATATGGAGATGGGCCTCTCTGAATGTCGTGTATCTGTGTTCCCAAGGACATCATTGATTGTCTGCGGGTGGATCCGGGGGCATCGTAGTATTGACCTTGCGCCGTTGGGGCTCGATTCATGCCAAAAGCAGGCGACTGAGGTGGCATGTAGGCATTTCGTCCACCTATCCCTGTCAAGACAGAGCCCTGGGGTGCAGCTGAGTAGACTGATTTGATTTCGTCCATCTCGTACTGATCAGGATAGCCCATGTCTTGCTTCTCCTGATAGACCCCGCGACGTCCTGGAAGATTGTTTGCCAGGGCATAATCGTCCCATCTTTGAAGAGGAATAGACCGGGGATCGTATCCCTCGTCATCAACTGCAACAACCTGCTTGTTACCTTTTTCTCCAATGACAATGCGAGTGTTACCCCAGGAGAAATTGTCCTGGTTCCAAAACGAGTAAATTGGCAGGATAAAGGAGTAAATGGGGAAGGCAATCATGTAGATGACCATCCAACCAATATGCTGCCACTGTCTCTTGAGAATAAAGACCAAAGCCTGGAGACCATATACTGCCGCCAACATGATGATGGAAATCATAGGGAATTGTCCCTGGTGAGTGGCCACTCGATAAATTAACCAACCAAGGTAGACACAAGTGGCCGGCAGAATGATGGTACCACAGAGATCGATAAAGACAATGAAACGCATGCTAAAGCAGCAAAAGCCACACATTTCTTCCAGACGCATAAGCTCGACAAGGTTATGGATAGTAGAGTTGATCCAGCGACGGCGTTGGGACAGCAGCACGCTCCACGATTCGGGAGCAGCTGTTTTACACTGAGCATCTTGAATGAACTTGTAGGCCATGTACGGGAAGTGTTTTGTCATGAGAGTTGTCAGGTAGCGATCTTCACCGAGGGACAACAAGTTCTTCTGATGAAGGGTGTCTACGTCACAAATGGCATATTCTTTGATGACAGCATCCGAGATGATCAGAGGCTTACCCTTGTCCACGGTTCGAAGACGGTACATGGTGAAACTGAGAGTTCGCGAGTTAGTAAAGAGTGTACTTCATATCAAAGCAAAGCAAAGCAAAGCAAAGCAGAGATAACATGAATCAAAAGTGTCACCAGCAGGAACATACCATCCAGGCAAACAAGTGACACTGCCAAAAAGAGATTCAAAGGCCTTGGCGAGGTGATGAGAAATAAAGTATTCATAAACTTGAATCATCGTCCACCAAGACTTTTCGTCGTTTTCCAGACTGGTTTCGCCACAGATGCCCGCAATTTTGGCGTTGTTGGCACAAGCCGACACGAGACGGTTAAGCGAGTCTTCGCTTACAGATGTATCGGCATCAACCATAAGCAGGTACTCATACAGTTCGGGGTCCACGCCAATGACGTTGTTGATCTGGTGGAACATTTCAAGCTCAAGGGGGTTCATAGGGGCGCGGTGGTGGACTCGGTTGAGGAAGCTCATGAGGAGGATCTGAGAATCTCGTTTACCACGATTTCCCGGCTTCGACTTGACTTGCTCAGACTCCTTGCCGACCTTTACCACGACGACGTACGGAACGACATTGCCTTCGTATTCATACAAGCCTGAGTAGACTTTGCCATAGTTCAGTTGCTCACTGCCAGGACCAACAGACTTGAATGGTAGAGCTGGTGGATCAACCTTGGGATCCACGCCAAGGATATCAAGAACTATTTTTGGGGTTGGGCGATCATTGCCCTGGCCAACAATTACACCATCGCAAATAACAAAGATGAGCTTGCGCTTGTTGTCATATTGCAGTGCGGTAAGGGAATCCAGAGCCTTTCGCAAAGATTCTTCGCCTTCGGTGTAGGCGGGAACTTGGCAGATGACAAATTTGTCTTGGGGTGAAGGTCGACGTTTGGAAGTGAACCGGAGAGCGGAGACAAACTTGATCAAGATGACGGCGCAAATGATGATTGTGAAAGCCAGCAGGATCCAGTTGTTTATCGTGCACCTGGGTGTCTCGCGGAAGTCCGTAATTCCTTGGTAAAATGTTCTCTGAATACACGCCCAGCTGTTCATGACCCTGGCGTGCTGGGTGCGGTTGGAAACTGAGTCCTGGATAACTTGATCGAGGAGACCTTTGATATCCTGGCCTGGGTTGTTCTTCCAGAGGTCACTGACACTAGAGTCGAGGAACTTGTGCGAGGCGATGTTGTTCATAACATCCTGAGTGTGGAAGTAGTCCGTGAGATCGTATATCTTGTCTCCATACATAGCCCAAGGGTGTTGTTGGTCACCAGAGCCAGCAGATTTTACCTTGCCTTCACTCCATACGAGGTCACCGTGATAGTATTCCTTGATCTTTGGCTCGAATTTTTTCCAGTACCACAAGGGATCGTGCAGCTGGCTACTAACAGTTCCATAGAAGCCAGACTTATGATTTGCAAGACCGTATTCCAGGCTGGTATTCGGTTGCAGTTGGATGGTTTCTGCGATACCGAGACCTTGGCAAGCCTCGCTCAGTGGTGGCGGGAAGTAGGCCGTCAGGTCCAGTCCTGCAAGCGGTTGCATGACATCTGCAGTTGTCTTTACGTCCGTGTCACTGTGCTGCTGACGCCAAAATTTTGTGATGTCATAAACCTTTCCATGAATGCTGACCCAAAAATCATCTTGGCCCTGGTGTGTCTTCACCTCTTCCCTATTCCAAGCTTTGTCGAAGTTGGGACAAAGAAGTCGGCCAAACCAGATGATCCAAAAAACGACCATAGCATTGATGAGAAATATCAGGAATACCAAGACAAGCTTCTCTCTCAAGCCATGCGAACGTCTGGTCGTCTCATGCGGCCAACATAACGCAATAGCGGAGAAGGAATCCAAAAGTCAGAGCCCAGACAATCCAAACCCAAATGCGGCGACCCATTGTCACCTTCTTTGTCTGGATCTTTTTGTTGGTGGCAAGTTCGGCATCCAAGGCCTCGGTGAATTCACCTTCAGCACTGTAGAAAACATCATCTTTGTACGTGTCTCCTTTGTTGCCTAGGCCATAGTCTCCATTGCTCACGTTTCGCATTACGGTGGGGGCGAGTGATGGTGCAAGATTTGGATTCTGGCCAAAGTTGAGCTGGCTCTGACTGAAATTGCGAGTATGCATGAGTCCTTCATGACTTTCGTTGAAGCTGGGTGCCATCCCTTGGGGAGGAAAGTAGCCACTTCCATTGGCGGAGTAGCCGGTGTCGAGGCCAGATCCAAAGGGATTGACGCCGATAGCTTGCATGTTCATGTCGTTTGGCTCTGGCTTCAGATCCAACATGCTCTCAGCCTCCCACCAAGCAGTCTCTCGCATCCAGACGCGGTCTTTACCGACGAGAACCTCGCCATTACTCCAGCCTCGCTCAATTACCCAGCTTTCGATTCCATCCTTGCCGTCTTTACAGCCTAAAACTGCATAACGACGAGCAAACTCGTCGTGGTCAAAGTCAGCGGTAAAATCCAAATTTCTGTTTCGTCGGTTGGCCCATTCGGGAAGTCTCCAGGAACGAAGCTGGCGTGATACAGCACCAGCTGACCAGGCGGATGTTATAGACGGCAGCGCGGCAAGTTGCGTCGGGGAGTCATCTGTTGGATGCAAGGACAGATGAAACCACAAACGATTTGACCCGAGTACAGCTGGCAAGTCGAATCGGCCAGCGCGGCCCAAGTTGATACCTTCACCATCGACGGGGAACAGCAGAGTCCGAAGAAACCCGCCCTCTTCAGCCGCATAAGCAATCTTTTCCAGCACGACTTCTCGCTTCTCCAGCTCGTGCTGTCGTTCTCTGCCCTCTGGCCCTGTCATGATGCCCAAGTCAGGACCCACGTCGGACACGGCTTGCTGCATTTCACGCAGAACCGATGAGCCGGTCAGTAATACATTCACACCGTCTTCAATCATTTCTGCGTTGATACCCTGGGAATCATCAAAGACACAACGCATGGACAGTGCTTTACCAAGAGTGATCTGTGGAATTTCCAGAACGGTGATGGAGACAGTGTCTTCAGAATCTTCATTCGAGGTCGGGGTTCTCGCCCCGCGGCCCTCGGGTGATTCGTCACCATTCTTGATACGAAGCATCTGAGCAGCGATTGCGGCATTTGCCTTGGAGATGACCCAATCCACCAGGGATTCGTACAGTCCTCCGATAAAGGTCCAGCGATCTTCGGTGCTGCATTGCCTTAATAGCGTATCTGTCTCGATGCCAAGGAGGCCGCTGACATCCTCGCAGATCTCCTCTAGCGCATCCGATTCTACATTATAATCGAGGGTGTTGCCGAGCTTGAGCAGACCGGCCAGTGTGGATATGAAATTTCTGTGAGACGATCCCTTGATGCCAATGTCTTTCAAAACCTGGCGGAAGTCGTCTGCAGAGGCACCGTCATCGGCAGTAGGCAGGTACGAGGGCGGGTCGTACGTGCCAGATCGTGATAGCAATGTGTATCTGGAAGGGGCTTTGAGCCCTAGGAACTCTCTTTCAGCGGGCGTAGAAGCGGATGTCAAAAGATAGTAAAAGACATCAAAGGCGCGATAACCGGCCTCGGAAGGAACATTCAACAGGCCATTGATTGTATCAATACCTCCCTGAGAAAGGGCCAATGATGCACCAGTGAGGTTTCCAGCCAAATTCAAATTCAGTGTCACCCCTAGGGCAGCTTGTCGCGGCGTAGATGGATTATGAGGGGTAACACATCGGATGAAGGGCTGGATAGCGTCCAAAGCCTTATAAACAGTCGAAGGAATGGCGAAGGGGAAGCTGTTGAGAAAAGGTGTCAAGACGGATGGAGCAGATTGATGGAGAGACCTAAGAAATATGATTGATCAGTACTTGAAAGAACGACTGTAGACCAGACAGATGAACCGCGGCATACCCCAAAATAATACACCCGTCCTCAGCTCGTCGACGTGCATGCTCCCAAGCCTTAGATGCAAGACTTGAGTCAACAGTGGGAATTGCCTGTGCGGCAGTAAGCCACGTATTGACAACGAGGCTGGTGCTAGACTCCAGTTGATGGGGCTGCGAGGCAAGGTAAATGTTGTGAATAGCATTCAGCAACGTGGTTGTCGAAACTTGGGCTGTTTGAGGTCCACCTGCTCGCTGGTTCCCAAGACCTTCCGAGGCCACTGAGAACATTGACATGCGGTTCGCCATCTTTGGCGAGACTTGACCCAGTGGTGCCCACGAAGGGACATTCACGACTGGGAACGACTCGGTCGAAGAGGCTTGAAGAGGTATTCGCTATTCCAACGACGGAAAGAAGGCTTTCACACGCAATAGATACTTGAATATGCTGCGACTCGATGAAGCGATGGTTGAAATGAGCGAGAGTTGAGGCAACAGGAAATAGTTGATTCAAGTTGTCTTTGTCGAAATTAGGCGAAGCGTGCTGCCGGAGCGTGGTAGTGCTCCTTTTCGACACAAACTTATATGTGGATTTTGGACTAGCTGGGAAGACAAGGCGAGAACAACAGCGAGCGTTTGCGATTAAGAAGAAAGATGGAAAGAAAATTAACGATAGAAAGGAGGAGCCAGAGCGAGAGAGGCAGTCCTGGCGATAATCGAGAACGACGGATGGCTAGGATCAATGAGAAACGAGCACACGAAGAACGGAATCAAACAGGACTCAGGACTCAGGGCCTGGGACGTGGCTGGGAGCGACGACCACCCTGGGCGGCCCACGGATGGCATGTATTTCGAGGTGCCCAAACGGCTCCGACAAGAGCACAACGAACAGGACGGGAGAGGTCAACGGGGGCGGTCATTACGGCGGGCGATAAAGTCCCTGAGTGCAGTCCAAGCCACAAGGGGTACTGGTTTGCAGCGCAACATGGGTCAAAGTTGGCGTCCTGGAAAGGCCGACCCCACTTACGCCAGGGGTTATTGTCAAGGTAGGGGTTGGTGTAGATGATAGAAAACGTTCGATTTGATTAATCAGAGGTGCAGACGGCACCCGACTTTTGTACCTAAAAGGTACACAGTGCGCTATAGTAATAACTAGTCTACGGAGGTACTTCTAATACATTATCTCTACCGTTATCTCACAGAGGGTTTAATCCTAGTTAATGCGCGGGCTGCATCCACACATCTAGTGCTTTAAGGAGCTCTCCCTAACACACCCCCTAGCTAAGATATCTATTAAAGCTAGAGTTAATAAGCGTAGGAAGAGATTATAATAAATTCCTAGTGTTATAATTACATAGGAATCTCCTATAAGCTAATCTAGTGGTAGAAATCCCTATATATTTAGCTTAATAGAGGCTTTATAAAGCTATCCGCAGGTATCTTAGAGGTCTTTAACTAATTTACCTTAATATTGCCTAGGGCATATTACTCTTAAATCTATATTTAATTTATATTAAGATACTTAAGGCTAGTTTAAAGCCTTCCTTTCTTATACTCTATAATATAGATTGTCTATTTATTATTGCACTAGATAATTAATAGTGGTAGCACGCGAACCTTAATATTATAAAGTAGCCTTCTAAGAGATATATGCTCTTTTACGCTGTAATTTAAGGCAAAGAGCTCTGCTTCTATGCTTAAGGTTATTATGTAATATTACCTACTAGACTTCTAATTAATTATAGCACTATGTATAATAAAGACATAACCTTATGTTAATTTATATGTATTAGGGTTATTGCTAAGGGAAGCATTAGTACTAGAAAATAATATATTAAAGCTATTTGCTCCTAAGTATTAGATATATAGCTTCTTTATATTCTAGGCGTATAAAATCGCTCCTTTTATAAACTTAATATGCTTTACTAAAGGGTTTATTATAAAAGAGGTAAGTTTTAATGCTATAAAGGCTATATTAGGCCTTCTAATAATGCATAGATATACTAAAGAGCTAATAACTACTCTATAGTAATTAATCTCTTTATTAGTAGCTTTACTAGTATTAGTGAGAATTATAGCTATAGGGAGAGGAGCAGAGATTAAGCTCTTTAAATTACTATTAATAATGTTAGGGATAAATTTCTAAGCAATCTTTTAAATATATAATTCCTATAATAACCATATCTCTTTAGTATTATAATTCCTAATAATTTTAATGCCTAGGAACCACTTTAGGTCGCCTTAGTCTTTAATGTCTAGACTGTTTATTAATTATTTATAAAGCTCTTTAAATTCTGCTTTAAATCTATTAGGATATATTACTATAATATTATCTACATAGAAAAACAGGATAAAACTATCTTTTATAAAGATATATAGGTCTTCTTTTCCTTAGATAAAGCCTATCTTTAATAGGAATTATGTTAGATATAGGAACCATTATTAAGGAGCTTCTCTTAGTCTGTATAATACTTGTGTTATCTTCTAGAGATAACCTCTTGTATTTATACCTTCTAGAGGTTTATAAAAGATAGGTTATTTAAGTTCTGCGTGTAGGAAGGCATTCTAAATGTTATATTAATAAGTATTAAGATTATTAGCGCAATAGACCGCAAGTAGCATGCGTAGAGATTATAAAGCAAGCGTGGCTGCGTAATTATTAAGGTTATCTTTTAGTTGTTAATTGCCTTATATAACTATTCTAGCTTTAAACTCTATAACTATGCCTTTCTTATTAGTTTTATATTTAAAAACCTAGCTAAGGTTAATAATCTCTTTATAGCATTCTAGATTAAATAATTTATCTAGTATATCCTCCTAGTAGTTTAAGGATAGAAGCTTTAAAAGCTCCTTTATAATCGCTTCCTTCTAGTGGTTATAATAGGCTAAGGCTATAGCTTAATAATAGTAGGTAGGTTCTAGGGGCATATCTTTAATATATAAACTATGTTAAGTGCCTTAGAATGCTGTTAAAAAAGCAGAAGAAAACTATACCTACCTAGCTTTCCTTAATTCCTTTCTTTAGCGTTTTCTAGTTATAATATTATCTAGATTAATACTATTATTATAGGGATAATAATTCTCTACTACCTTACTGCCTTTAGTAGTAATTTTACTAGTATTCACAGTAGTATCTAGGTGTTTAGATATTACTTTACATATAAATTTATTAATTTTATAAAATAGCGCATTATTACCTAGTATCTGAATCTCTATGTTCTCTATAGTAGCTAGTGCTTTATAAGAAGAGTTAGGAGGGGTTAAAAGTGCACTAATATAGTTACCTTCTTGCCCTAATACTTAAGGTAGTGTTTCTACTTTAAACTACTTATTTTCCTATTCTATAGTTAATAGCTAAAAGGCTTAATTATCCTCTTTAAGATCTATTCTAATAAGGTCTTAGCTAATTTCTTCTTTAATGTCTTTAGCCTTAAGCTCTTTAAGTAGTGTAATTATTAATATCTTCTCCTTTTAAGCTAATTCTAGCTCTTCTTCTAGTTTAAAGAAGGAGTTCTTATTAAATTAAACACATGCTAATATAATAACCTTCTAATTATATAACGTAGGCACCTAGATAATGTACTAAGATTTGCCTCTATAACTAATAAGGTAACTAATATAAGCTTTCTGCTCTAATTAAGGGATTACATTATGTAATTTAATATGCTCTAGAGCCTTTATTATTATTAGAAACGCTTTATATCTATAAGTGTAAAGATAAGCAATTAAGGGTTTTTAGATCTCTACTATCTATGAGTAGGTAGGGATGGTTTTCCTAGCCTAATTCCACTAAAGTTTGTATAGTGTAATCTAATTTCTATAATACTTAAAAGGTATTTAATTTAGGAGATAAACTATAGTATTAAACACCTTATTATTAAGTTCTAATAGAAAGTAAGCCTTAAGGCTTAATATATAAGCTTTCTACTTAACTACCTCCCTAGATCTCTCTGCCTTACTATTCTAACTAGGTGTTAAGGGAGCTAAATTATAGACTATAATACTAGTAAAGGCTATCTTGTCTTTTATGTTCTCTATAAAGAGGGCTTTTTTAATATTACTATGTAAAAATCGTAGTTAAATGCTAAATTAAGTGCTTAGAAAGCCCGTTATTATATAGAAGCTATTATAAATGCTATCTTTAGTCTTAAATAAGTAAAAGAAATATATTAAGGTTATAAGGCATATAAATACACACTAATACCTATCGCTATTCTAATAAGGAGAGTTATAGTAATCTAGATTAACTAATAACCTATAACCTAGTCCTTAAGGGAGTCCTTTAGGTATAACCTATAATCTCTATTGCTTAGCTTTACCTATGGCATATATCTTACATTACGTAAGCTTAGGTCTAATTAATTTAATGCCTAAAGTCGCGTTTATAAGTTCTATAAAAGCCTTTATGCCTAGATAACTATATTATTAATGCTAAAGTTCTACATCTCCCTTTATAGGTAGCTTTAGTAGTTAGCTTATTATAGCGTAAGCTTCTCTTAGATTATCTAATAGCCTTAATAATATATAAAGCTTATTAATATTATAAATTTTCGCTATAGGATAGTTCCCTTTATAGAGAAATCCCTTCTTCTAATTCTAATAGATCCCTGCTTTTATTAGGATTATTGCTAATACTAGATTAATATGGAATTTAGGAATAAATAGTATAGTCTCTAATATAATTATCCTCGCGCTTTATAATATAGGGTCTGTAATAGATATACGTATAGGACCTTAACCTAAAGCTATATATATTATACCTCTAGCCCTAACTTCTATTATAATAGTCTTATTAAATTTAGATTAATTAAACTAGTATATATTATTAAAGATATAAATATTTGCTCTAGAGTTATATAGGACTATATTCTATCTTAATTCTATGCTTTCTATAGCATTAGTAGTTAAATTCGTAACTTCCTTTAACTATTAACCTTGCTTAGAGCATATAAATAATAATATATTTATAGTCTTATTGCCTAGGGTAACCGTAATTAAGTTATTAGTTAGATTCTATAAAGGTATAAAGATATTGCTACTCTTCTTCTCTAGTTTCTAACTTATTACCTTAGACTTTTCTTATAGATTCTCCTTTAGATACTTTTTAATATTATCTTTAGAGTTCTTCCTAACTTCCTAGTCCTTTAGAGTAGCCTCTAGCTTATATATAGCCTTAAATAAATTATATAATTCCTACTACTTTAAAGCTTCTTTAGTATAATGCCTAGAGCAAGGGCACCTTATTCTTTCTAATTTACTTTAACTATTTAATCTTTTAGTAGTAAGGGCATTAGCTAACTTTAATACGCTCTATAGAGCTTTATAATCTCTTTTAAACTTAGTAACTACCTTAAGGAATTTATAATCCTCTCCTTTATTAAGTAGATTATTCTACTTCTTCTAGAATAATTTAAATTTGCTTTAAAAAGGTATAATAAACTTATATAGTATTATCTCCTTAGTCTATTAAGTCTTAAGATCTTAATAATTCCTCTATAATACCTCTATTATTATAGCCTACTTATACTAATTATAGGTACCTTTAGCTTATAAATAATTATTAAGGCGTGTTTCTATAAGAATAAGTATCTTCTTTATGTTTAGCTTATACTAATCCTAAAGAAGCTTAAGAATCCTTTAAGTATAATATTAAACTAACTCTCTATCCTTAACTTTAGTATTAAAGTTAAGAGAATCTTATATATTCTTTAATAGAGTCTTATAGATATATTCCCTAATCTTTAGCATTTGCTTTAATAGGGCTATATACTTTATAAGGTTAAATTATAATTCTTTATATTAAAAATTAAATTAATCCTTTATATCTTTATAAGTAATTCTCTAATTCTTAAGGGCATTAGGGTTATCTAGTAAGACCTCTAGTCTCTAACCCCTCTGCGGGTACGTAGGTATTATAGGTTCTTTAAGCAATTTATCCTTATTAGGATTAATATACTCCTAGACACCGTAGGATTCCGCGTAATTCTTAATTTACATATACTATTTAATCTAGTCCTTCTCTAATAATAATACTATATTTAGAGTTTCTTTAGATATTATAAAGGAGGAATATACTAGTTAATTAGAGCGTAGGATAAGTGCTTTAACTGATTAGATTAACAAAGGGCGATTATCTCTTAATAATTAGCAAGCGTTAATTAATAATATCTAATGGAGCTTATATCTTTAATAATAATTAAAAAAAGGGCAATAGAAGCCTCCTAGGCTTATAACTATTAAGGTAGGGGTTGGTGTAGATAATAGAAAACGTTTGATTTGATTAATTAGAGGTGCAGACGGCACCCGACTTTTGTACCTAAAAGGTACACAGTGCGCTATAGTAATAACTAGTCTACGGAGGTACTTCTGATACATTGTCTCCACCGTTGTCTCACAGAGGGTTTGATCCTAGTCAATGCGCGGGCTGCATCCACACATCTAGTGCTTCAAGGAGCTCTCCCTGACAGTTATGTATGTGTACAGTGGGTCCCAGTAATTCCGAAGCAGCAGCAACGGCGACTCTGGTGGAAATTCTTCGGAATTACTGGGACCCCACTGTAATAACAGCGGCATCCCCAAAAAAGAAGAAGAAGAAAGTCTGATATTGAGATCCCAGTCACTACTTTTTACTCCATCGCCGCTATGAAACATCAGCTACGATGCCTTGAAATCAATAAACGTCGTTGACTCCTCGCGCTACAAAGTCGGCCACATCTACCTATGGTAAGTACGGAGTGTCAAATCTTGATCTGTTGGGCCAACGGCAAAGACCGGCGGTTTGGTTGCCGGTCTTGCCACTCCAGCAACAGTTACTGCAGGTTTGATAGGCAACCCAGTCCGCAGCAGGATCGAGGAATACATTCGCGCCTTGATTTTAGAGAGTCGTTGATCCAATTCTGTGCTTGAGAAGCCCCCAATGCAGCAGCCCAAGGACACCAGACTCGATACGATACGAAGCGGCGAGGTTCGACTATCCACTGCAGCGTGTCGATGTTGTGCCCCGTGCTCGCCGCAGAGGAGCTAGCTAGAACGGCTGTGGCCGCTCGTATCCTGAAAAAGATGTCACGATGTCACGATGTCTACATAGCGCGTTGCCAGGGGTGGGGCTGCGAGGGCCAAGAGGCGTGGGCCACTCAGCACAAGTTGCCACCAGCAGATCACAACACGACAAATGACAATGCGTACTCCGTATTTTCAAGACGAATACACGAGCTGACGAGGTGAGAGGAGCGCTATGTAATTACAGAGTACATACCAGATCACTCACAGCGTTCCAGCCCTGCCATACATATGTAACCAACTGCTTGGACCACATGCAACCTACACCCCACTTTTTGCAGACAAAACCAGACCAGACAGTCTCACGCTTTCCGTTCAATATGGACAACGAAAGTCTACATAATGGAGATTGTTGTTGATTTTCGACCCTGATGTTCTAAATGATCAGACTTCATGGGAGTCTGTAAGATCGATTGCAGTGATTGTCTTTCTGGCATGTTCTCTCTCGATTTTGGCATCTTCCCATAATAGGACGACGACCTACTGTCTGATCAAGCACAGCTAATATACGTGCTCCAGACGACGACATGACATGACAACGGAATCGCAGCCCTTGTTTGATTGGTTCCTTCAGGCGTACAGTCCAAGCATGGGACGTTGTAATACTCTGCACGTGTCAGCATGCCGACTTGTAGAGGAAAAGAACGATCTGGTGCAAATGGACCCAATGGTTTCGATGGCTGCACTCAGTAGTTAAATAAATGTGTTTCATCAGATCTAGTCAGTAGCTCTGTTTCCTGTGTTTATCAGATACGATAACCTTATTAGACTATGGGCAACTAGCTCATTATCTGTTCAGGGGTGAAGTAGTATTTCCCAGTCCCAGCTGCCCGCTCAACGAGGCCGGGACTAAATACCGAGTGGCAGAAGACGCTAGTATCGCCAATCCGCAATTGCCCAGTTTCGAATTCGCATAATTCCAGGATGCCCGATTCTAGTACGGAGTAGTGTAATTCCATCCATAGCAATATGACCACATGCGTCCGTCACTCCTCCCTTGAGGAGACGAGGACGGCAGCGTGATACGAAGGCTATTGGCGGCTATTGCCCCCCTTCAACAAGTCGCGCGCACAATGGCGCTATTCGGCGTGTATTTCGATAAATAGCTCATGCACCACGAATACGCAAGGACACACAGTCAGACATATTTCCCAGTATGTATGCGGTCGGAAAGCAATACTCTTAATTGATACCGTATTATTGCGTTGAGGCTTTCATGTCATGGAGTTCACACTCACGAAAACCCAACCTGGCTACGGCCTCGCATGCATGATGCTGCTGCTCAACCACGAGTAGACCACTAGCCACTAGACTTCTCTGAGCTCATGCCGTCTGGTCGCGGGAACAGCGACTGAACCTCGTACTCCGTATACGGACGGAATACGGAGTAATAAGGCGTGTGCATGCATGTATTACTCCGTACGGAGTACTGGCATCACTAGGCTGCGTGCGCAAGGGGGACTTACTAGTTTCCCCATTTACGGAGTGCCATCCCTACCTAGCCTCGATCTGTGAACCATCCCTTTGGTCAACAAGGGCGCTGCTCTTCGCCTACACTGTCTGTAATCAGGGAGGTCTTGAGCAGCTAGTCCACATGCTAACTGACAGTCGTGCTACGTCTAGACACAGACAGCTCGCTGTGTGACGGGACTAACTGGATGTGATATATAGTGTTTCGGGCACGGGCGAGACTATTTTTCAAAAAGAAAGGCGCTCTCATGTTATGCAGTAGAGAATCGTGAGTCTTTTTGGTTGCCTTCGCTCGTCGGCATGTCGAGACGCCCTCTAAACTTTGGTTGGCTCATCGCCCATCGTCCATCGCCCATCGTCCATCGCCCATCAGCCATCACCCGGATTGGCTCTGGCTATGTCGTATCGCGATACTAGTGGAAAATTGATGGTTAGAAGGAGAAGAAAAAGGAGAGGAAAAAGAAGAAGAAAGCAGAAGCCTCCGTCCGACTGGACTTAGTTTGCATGCATCGTCTAAAAAAGTCTTCCGATGCCTGTGACCCCAGACCAGGCTGCACTTCAGGTTCTTTTGGCCCGCCGTAACACCTTACACTCAAACGCACATCCTGGTCCCAACGCGCCACCAATAATGGTTGGTACCTTGCCATTCCTGCTGATGATCCCCTTTTCTTTTGCTATTGCTAGAGAACAGTTCGCCAACGTATGCATTTTCACCTGTATCCGTCGTTGACCGTGGCTCGAGTATCGGGTTTCGCGTTGAAAACCGACTCGCTACTCCTCATCTTGATTCTTGATTCTTCACACTCGCTTTTCTTGTTTTCTATATTGTTTTGGACGAAAACTCTCGCCCCAACCCCTCTTTCTGTCGCTGGAAGAGGTTGTCCGCTTCACCTCGCCGATTCTTCCGACAATCAAACATCTTCACTTTCTCGTCTTCCGATCCATTCAGACATGTTCGCTCTCATCCCCGCTCATACGACGTAACCCATTTCAATTGATCCATCCGAGCAAACGGGTCTAAAACCAAACCCCAGCCAACACTCGCTCATTCCCCAAAACAATTTACTTCTGCCCACGCAAGTGAATCCAGCGCTGCTAGAATTGTGCCCATCATGGCATCGACACTCCCTCCCCTCGGAGGCGGGAACGGAGGGGCACATACTCAGCATTCGTTACCTTCATTACCAGCGCATCTCCAATCAGACACTCATATCACCGGACACCTGGCCAGTCGTTTCCACGTTTCCCATCCCACTGCGAAGCTTTCTTCCCATGGACTTGTCTGCTTGAACACCTACACCTCGTCCTCTAAAGGACCAGATGGTGGCAAGCCGGGCAGCGCCATGGCCGGCGCCGAGGACATGGCCGAACGCGCTTGGCTGAGGCTCGGACACCGATCTGAGAACCAGGCCGTTGTGTTTTTGTAGGTGACAAAATTTCGTCAAAAGCGACGGATTTCTCCCTCGTTGTGATCTGAACGAACGTCCCTGCTAACCTGCCACGCTTTCCCCAGGGGCGAATCTGGATCCGGTAAATCGACCATCCGAAGCCATCTGTTCACCGCGCTTTTGGACAAGTCCTCCACGCCTTTGTCAAACAAACTCTCCCTGGCCGCCTATGTCTTCGACACACTCACCACCACAAAAACTGCAACCACACCAACAGCCTCCAAGTCTGGTCTTTACTTTGAGCTTCAATACGATACATCGGCGACTACCAACCCAATTCTGATTGGCGGCAAACTTCTGGATCATCGGCTGGAGAGAAGTCGTATTACCGATGTCCCAACTGGAGAGCGAAACTTTCATGTCCTTTATTATCTGCTGGCTGGCACCAGCTCGGCCGAAAAGACTCATCTTGGTCTTGACGATGGTGCTGATGGGTCCAAGAGATGGAAATATTTGGGCCATCCAACTCAGCTCAAGGTTGGCATCAACGACGCCGAAGGATTTCAGCTTTTCAAGGCCGCCTTGAAAAAGCTCGAATTTCCGCGAAGTGATATCGCTGAGATTTGCCAAATTCTGGCGGCTATCCTTCACATTGGCCAGCTAGATTTCGAGTCCACAAACAACACGAGCGCTACAGGAGACGACAGCGGAGGCTTTTCTCACGAAGGTGGCAATACCTCTACGACCGTCAAGAACAAGGATGTTCTGGGTATCATCGCTGCCTTCTTGGGAGTTAGCGTTGGCGAGCTCCAAAGCACGTTGGGGTACAAGACCAAGATGATTCAGAAAGAACGAGTCACCGTCATGCTTGACCCCGTGGGAGCACGCGGACATGCTAATGAACTGGCTCGAACACTCTACTCCCTCCTTGTAGCCTGGATCTTGGAAAGTGTTAACCAGAAAGTGTGCGCTGCCGAGGAGCAAATCGCCAACACCATCTCCGTTGTTGACTTCCCAGGTTTTGCCCAACAGTCAGCTACTCGTTCCACCCTTGATCAGCTTCTCAACAACGCCGCGACCGAGGCTGTATACAACATTACTCTGCACAACTTCTTCGACCGCAAGGCTGATATACTGGAGTCCGAAGAGGTCAGCGTCGCTCCTACGAGCTACTTTGATAATTCTGATGCTGTAAAGGGCCTGCTCAAACCTGGCAATGGTCTCTTGAGCATTTTGGATGATCAGACTCGACGAAATAAGACGGACATGCAGCTTCTCGAGAGCCTGAGAAAGCGGTTCGAAGGCAAGAATCCCGCAATTGAAGTCAGCTCCGCCACCGCCAAATTACCTGGCAGTAATTTCCTTACAGAGAACACCGCTGCGTCCTTCACCGTCAGACACTTCGCCGGTGAGGTTGACTATCCGATCAAGGGACTTATCGAAGAGAACGGTGAAGTCGTCTCTGTGGACCTGCTCAACATGTTCAACTCCACCAAGAGCGAATTTGTGGGCAGACTATTTGGCCAAGATGTTCTCCAGACTGTTACTCATCCCGTAGAGAGAACAACTGTCATGCAGGCCACAATCAGCTCCAAACCCATACGCTCTCCGAGCGTCATATCCCGAAAAGGAGGAAGGGGCCGTGGGCTGGCATCACAACGTCGCCAACCAGAGGCAAATCTTTTCGACGCGGGCAACAACGCACCTACAGAATCAAGGAGTCCCAAGGGTGCCAGCAAGGCTGGCATTGAACAAGGTGC
This sequence comes from Epichloe scottii, assembly GCA_021950295.1. Classification (NCBI taxonomy): domain Eukaryota; kingdom Fungi; phylum Ascomycota; class Sordariomycetes; order Hypocreales; family Clavicipitaceae; genus Epichloe; species Epichloe scottii. The sequence continues at coordinate 4,483,371 of CP083245.1, forward strand.
TTCTGGTCAATTCCTCTCATCGCTCGACAATCTGCAGAAGGCTGTCACAGACCCAGGCACAAATGCCTACTTCGTCTTCTGTTTGAAACCCAACGACCGGCGTATCGCAAATCAGTTTGATAGCAAATGTGTCCGTACTCAAGTCCAGACTTTTGGCATTGCAGAAATCAGCCAGAGGTTGCGATCTGCCGACTTTAGCTTGTTCCTCCCCTTCGGCGAATTTCTTGGCATGGCTGATGCCGAAACTATTCTGGTTGGCAGCGAACGCGAACGCGCCGAAATGGTCATTGAAGAACGACGTTGGCCTAGCAACGAGGTCCAAGTCGGATCCACGGGTGTTTTCCTCAGTGAACGGTGTTGGATGGAGGTTGCTCGCTTATCCGAGGGCTCTGGTGGCGCAGCTCGCTATCCACGGCCCTCATCGGATGGGCATGGTAATGAAGCGCTTACTTCAGGAGAACGCGACGCGTTTGGCGCATCCAAGGAACAACTTTTGTCTGGAGGCAACACCCCACTGATGTATGGCGAGAAGGGTAGGCCCGCCTACTTTGGTTCCGACGATGCTCGCTCCGAGACAGGTGTGTCTGCTATCGGTGGTGGAGACATGTTCAAGAACTTTGAAACCCGAGAACAGATGGCAGAGCGCGGCAATGAAAAGAATCTCCAAGAAATTGAAGAATTCAGGGACTCGCCTAGCCGAAGACGCTGGGTGTTCACAGTGTACTTCCTTACGTGGTTCATCCCCGATTTCCTCATTCGCTGGCTCGGCCGCATGCCGCGAAAGGACGTTCGCGTGGCTTGGAGAGAAAAGGTGGCCATCAACATGCTGATCTGGCTCATGTGTTTGGTTGCTGCCTTCTTTATCATTGTTTTCCCCATGCTCATCTGCCCAAAGCAAAATGTCTACAGTGCCGCCGAACTTTCCGTGCATGACGGCAAAGACGGCAACTCGGCATTCGTGTCAATCCGCGGTCATGTTATTGATCTAGGCTCCTTTGTCGGCCGCCACTACCCATCAGAGCCTCTTGTCAGCAAGAAAAGTATCCTCAATTATGCTGGCAAGGATGTTAGCGCGCTCTTCCCGGTTCAAGTCTCTGCTCTATGTCAAGGTGTGGATGGCTCCGTGAATCCGCAGGTCACACTCGACTACAAGAACACCAATTTCACTGGATCCCCAGCTTTGATCAACTCGCAGGATCTGAACTCCAAATACCACGATTTCCGACACTTCACCAACGATACGCGTGATGATTGGTATCTTGAGCAATTACTTTATCTCAAAGGCAATTGGGGTAAGGGCACTATTGGCTATTCGCCGCAATATGTATCGACGCTTGCTGGAAAAGGTCAAAAGATTGCCATTATTGGAAGCAAGGTATACGATTTGACAACTTATATGGACAATCGTCGGCTCTTGCGTGCCAAACCTGGCGAGAAATTGGAGGAAGACCCTAAAATAACAGAGTTTCTGCACCAAAACGTTATAAATCTATTCCAAAGCACGTCTGGCGAAGACATCACAAAAATCTGGAGTATATTGGCAGTGTCCCCTGATGTCAAGGCTCGAATGCAAACCTGTTTAGACCATCTCTTCTATGTTGGTGATGTGGACACGAGAAATTCTGCTCGCTGTCAATTTGCCGAGTATCTTGTTCTTGCCGTGTCTATCATGCTGGCTTCTATCATCGCCTTCAAGTTCTTTGCTGCGTTGCAGTTTGGCGGCAAGAATGTGCCAGAGAACCTCGACAAGTTCGTCATGTGTCAGATTCCTGCTTATACTGAAGATGAGGACTCACTCCGCCGTGCCATTGACTCAGCGGCAAGGATGCGTTATGATGACAAGCGCAAATTGTTGGTCGTAATCTGCGATGGTATGATTATTGGCCAAGGCAACGACCGAGCTACTCCACGAATCGTCTTGGACATTCTCGGTGTCTCGGAGACCGTGGACCCAGAGCCTCTCAGCTTCGAATCTCTCGGTGAAGGTATGAAGCAACACAACATGGGAAAGGTCTATTCTGGTCTGTACGAAGTCCAAGGACACATCGTCCCCTTCCTAGTCATTGTGAAGATCGGCAAGCCTTCAGAAGTGGCCCGTCCCGGCAACCGTGGCAAGCGAGACTCCCAGATGATCCTGATGCGCTTCCTCAACCGTGTCCACTACAACTTGGCCATGAGCCCGTTGGAACTGGAGATGTACCACCAGATCCGCAACATCATCGGCGTCAATCCGACATTCTATGAGTTCATGTTCCAGATTGACGCTGATACTGTGGTGGCCCCTGACTCGGCAACTCGCATGGTTTCTGCCTTCATTGACGATACGAGACTGATTGCTGTATGTGGAGAAACTGCCTTGACAAACGCCAAGTCTTCATTCATTACCATGATTCAGGTTTACGAGTACTACATCTCTCACAATCTGGCCAAGGCTTTTGAGAGTTTGTTCGGCTCTGTTACCTGCCTGCCCGGTTGTTTCTCCATGTATCGCATTCGGGCCGCTGAGACTGGCAAACCCTTGTTTGTCAGCCGCGAAGTTGTTGACGCCTACTCCACCATCCGTGTTGACACGCTACACATGAAGAACCTCCTGCATTTGGGTGAAGATCGATATCTCACCACACTTCTCCTCAAATACCACTCCAAGTACAAGACCAAGTATCTCTTCAACGCCCATGCCTGGACTGTTGCGCCAGACTCTTGGAAGGTGTTCCTTTCCCAGCGACGTCGTTGGATTAACTCGACTGTGCATAATCTTGTCGAGCTTATTCCCATGGCACAGCTTTGCGGTTTCTGCTGCTTCAGTATGCGCTTTGTAGTCTTCATTGATCTACTGAGTACTGTTGTGCAACCCGTTACTATTGCCTACATTATTTATCTCATTGTTCTGGTGGTAACCAAGGCAACTGTTGTTCCTATCACAGCATTCGTCCTGCTCGGTGCCATCTACGGTTTACAGGCCATTATTTTCATCCTACGTCGCAAGTGGGAAATGGTTGGCTGGATGATTTTATATGTTTTGTCCATCCCCGTCTTCAGTTTTGGTTTGCCGCTGTATGCGTTCTGGCATATGGATGACTTCAACTGGGGCACGACACGTGTCGTTGCAGGCGAGAAGGGCACCAAGGTAGTTATTTCTGACGAAGGCAAATTTGACCCTGATTCCATCCCCGCAAGAAGTGGGAAGAATACCAGGCAGAACTCTGGGAGACCCAGACATCACGCGACGACGCCCGCTCTGAGGTTTCTGGATTCAGCTACGGTACCAAAGCTCAAGCTGTCGTGTCCGAGTACGGATTCCCCAGCAGACCTGATTCTCGATCCGGTCTCGCACACCACAATCCATATGACTCTCGCAATAACTCTCGCATGTCTTTGGCTCACTCAGATATGGGACACCATCGCATGAGCCAATACGGAGGCTCACAATTCTTTAGTCCCGACGACATGGTCGGCTTACCTAGCGACGACGCTCTTTTGGCAGAGATACGGGATATCCTTAAGACAGCGGACCTCATGACTGTCACTAAGAAGGGCATCAAGCAGGAGTTGGAGCGCCGCTTTGACGTGCCATTAGACGCCAAGAGAGCCTACATCAACAGTGGTAAGTAATGAATAATGCGTCCATGTCTCGATGTTAAAGAATGTATTTTAACTAACACAACTTGAACAGCAACCGAGGCTCTTCTTTCGGGCCAACTCTGAATGGAGACGAGCCTGCCGTTATATGTAGTCTGGGTCAAATAAGGTGTTTGATTATTGAATTATAACTATGTCTGCGGTTCTAATATTTTTTTCGGTATCTATTGCTCTTTTTGTGTCTTTTTTATTGCTGCCTGGAGTCCTTTTTGGGAAACCGGCCAACTTGGATAGAGATCGGATGTACGAGCCTGAGAAGTGAACATGGTTATTCGATACTATCTGGATCTGGGAAATTTGAAACATATACATATACATACTCCCGCGTCACACCGGGAGGTTAAATGTGACTGGTGCACTTAATAATTGCCAAATGCCCGTCCCTGCTGGGTTTAGCCAGCAACAATGAAGATATTATGGGACCTGAGATCCAATACATTGACGATGACCATGGATGAAGCTTGACAAAACAAAAAGATGTATGTGGAAATCAATACATACACATGAAATCTCATCATGTGATGAGTTGAGACGATGAATCATGTACCTGCTTATGCGAAAACAATTCATTGCTCAGTTCGTGTAAAATCTTTGCAGCGTTCTGAACTTGCAACAAGTCTCTCTGGACCCGCCGTCCTATTGATACACCTGAGAAGATTGACTTGAACGGCCAGGCCAGAACACGGCGGCAAGAAGACAGTGTTGTAAATGTGTTCTTGAAGTAGTAGTTTCGTGCTTTGAAAACACCTGAGCGGCATAGGCATGTTTCTCTATTTCTCGCTAAGCCGTCAAATCTGTGCCATACGCCGAGGGGGTGGGGAGGGGAGAAAACTCCCGACAACCCAAACCTACTTCGCCTTCTCCGATATCGTCTCCAATAATTGCTCCACACCCCTTTGCTCCAGGCACGAACTCTGTCTTGATCACAAGTCGACCACGCTCGTCTCATCAGGGCCTCATACAGGAGCACTTCGTCCTCGACATCACATGCTACACGATGAGCATCCAGCCAACTGATGAGGCCGAATCTCGTAATCAGCGTTGTGCTACCGGCCTCGATGCAAGTGGCTCTGTACACCAGCTTGAGCAGCCTCGTGCGCAGGGCTGATCTCAAATACGGATTGCTCCCCAGTGCGAGAACCTTCTCGAACCAGCGCTTCTTGTGGAATATGCCGAGATCAAATGGGGTTTTGAGACTATCGAGAAGATAGGCCAGCAGCCACGTGAGTTCGGTATAGTACTTGTCGTCTTCAGATGGTGTCCCGTGAAGAATGTCATGCGCGAGGGGAGTTTGTCGGGGCCCCAGACTGGACTGCGGGTCAAGTAGGAATTCACCTTTGGATAGAGCGGATGCAAGGGGTTCTTGACGACGTCGAGAGAATGTGTGGCGAAGGCAGTGAATGCAGAGGGGACGGGGCCTCCGTCAACGAGCGCTTTGGATGATTCAGCTACTTCAGATAGGAGGAGCCAGATTTGCATCTTCTCCTCGTACGACGACTCCTTGATCTGAGCGGCCATTTTTAGAATGCTGGTCATGGCTTCTTTGCGCAAGTTGATGTGTTCTGAGGCTAGCAGTCGGATGAGCCCCGCTGCGTAACCATCTTCCACCATGTCCTCGACGCTTTTGGACGCCCATTTTGCTAGGACCGTGGCATCTTCGGCGGACGAGAAGGGAGTATGGAGCGACTCCTCCAGCGCTTCTTGACTCAAGGTTCGTTTCAATGTCGCTGGCTCTTTTCTTGCTGTTGGCTTGCTGCACTGCCATTTTACGTGGCAATTCTTCAACATTTTGGCTCGTGTCCCATCACCGAGCGCAGGCAACGGTGTGGAAGCAGACGCGAAATGCTTTTCTGCTTCCTTGTACAAGGTGGACAAGGTGGACAAGGTGCCATCATCCTTGCTGGCTAATTGGACGGCGTGGAAGTACAGCGAAATAAAGGTGGCAAGATGAGTGGCTGTTTCCCGATCAGCTGTGCCGAGGACGAACGGCAGTTGCTCTATGATGGCGACGTGAAGCAGTGAAGAGACTTCTGCCGTCGTGGAATCATCATCTCTCGAGGCATAGTCTTTCATCAAATCGAGGTACTTGATGGGTGAAGTAGCGCAGCGACTGATGCAGTTGTCCAAGAATGGCCAGATGCTCGCCGTGCCTGCAGAGCCCGCAGCGTCGCTTACACATGTTAGTGCTTGTAGGAGAGGCTCTAATGCCGCGGAACCGGTCACCACCTGACTCTCCACGGCGACATCTCCTAATACAGTCTTGAGTTCATTCAAGGGTGTATCATTGCCACCGCTGCACAAAAGCTTTAGTAGGGCGCCGAAGGGCGAAGACGAGCCCTGGCCCTGTCCCAGCGCCTCGAGCTTAGCGAACCATCTCATGCCTGGTGAGTAGCTTGCGATGGAGACGAGGTTCTCAAGTTCCATGGCGCCTAGTTTCTTGCGCTCAGGTTCGCTATCGGTCTCATCGAGATCTTTCAGTACGTCCACAAAAAAAGGCGACACGTCAAAGTTGGCTGCCAAGGCGACCCTAGGAACAACTTCATAGTATAGGCGTAGGAGACGGCTCGTCAGGGTTTTGTGTAGGACATTCTCGGCCGGGATGCCTTTGTAGCATCGCACTACCTCCTTCATGTCTGGTATTCGCTGACAAAACATGTCTACGATTCGTCGACTTGCATCTGTCCACAATGTGTTTTTGCTTCTGGATGGGCCTTCAAGCATTCTGAGTGCTGTAGAAAGTTTCTCTAGCGCGGCAACGAGGATCCTCGTCGCAAAAAGGATGTCAGGTGTGCTTGAGGAGACAGGCATCGGATCAGTACTTTCTGGTTGACCGGCCTGGGAATAATATTGTCAAGGATGATCGAGGTAGGAGGAGGCATGGCTGCGTAACGAATCGGATCACCAAATGAGGCTGGCAACGGGATCATCATGGTGTTGAAAAGGAAGGCGGCATAGCCTATCCACGTCATGGAGAGTTTTGGCTCAAAGGTGAACGATTGATTGTTATAGAAGTAATCCGAAATGAGCTCTGGTGCGGCGGTGAAGATGGCCACCAAAAGTTCGCAATGCTTCAGGCTGGACCATGGTCGGAGCTTGCTGGCAAACTCGGAGAGGATGAAATTGTAGACAGGAACTCCCTCTCTCAATTTGCCTTCCCATGGGTCACCACTTTCGTGATCGCTTCCCCGCCGGGCAGACAACGCTGAGAACTCATCATCGGTCTCTTTCGGATACAGACCACGATATGAATAGAGTATTCCAGAGGTAGGAGTCGTGCAGGCATGCACTAAGAACTGGTGCGCCCTTTCACAAACGAGCTCCTCTCGTCCGCGTCAGCTGTGGCGTGAGCGTATGAGTAGAGAGACAGAAGACGCATCAACATTTTCGTATTGAATGCTCTGAATTTGATTTCTCGGGGAATTTTGCTGTCCATCAATACATGTGCCTTGAGAGATTCCAACACCTCAAGAACGAGATGGGGAGGATCATTCTTGATCATGTAGGTCAAGTGCGATAGCAGATCCTTTTGAGAAAGAAGCTCCCTCCGGCCTTCTGAATGCAAGTACTTCAGACAGCTCAGAAAGAATCGCACGGCATTGGCTCTGATTGAAGCTCTTTTGGCATCCTCCTGGTTGTCTCCCATGTGGCCAACCTCTAGATTTCTTCCCAGCGCTGCGAAGGTGTAGGTCCTAGCTCGAACGAAACGTTTTGCGTAAGCACCCCATCTAAGCACACAGCCTCGCGCAGTAGGCGTAGTGTTGGGGAAATTATAAAACCTTTGGATCTTTCGGAGGCGAGATGTTTCGCTATCGCTTTGAGCTGTGGTTCCTGGAGCAGAGTTTGGCAGATTCCGTTACCGTACGGGACAAGATGTAGCGAGTCGGAGATGATCTGAAGAAGAAGAGCAAGAACAACCACGACAGCTGACATGACGCCCTCGTCATCGGCCTGAATGGCAAAAGACCACATCTCCATGATATCGTGCAGATGGATGGCATCTTCACTGGCGGCGTCTCGAGGCTTGACGCTTTCCAAGTATTCTTGTAAGAGTGCCAGCTTGGACGGTCGGTCTTCGTCGGTGGAAACGATGTCGTCGAGGAACTTCTTGAGGGATTGAAGACCTGACAACCTCTTAGCATCAGCGATGGGTTACGGCCGTGCCGTAAATATTGTCGGGGAATGGGAACAAACCGTGCCGAGCATTTCTCAAGTCTTGATCAAAGGTAAGAAGCCCGCGCAAATGCTCACTGGACGTCACGTCTTCTCCAACTGGGACTTGTTGGGTGAGCTTCTGGCGCTTCCGGAAGGCTGCAGCGCCATCCGTGCCCTGAGACGAGCGCTTGGCCATTTCTGATTTGCGAATGGACGGACAGGCCGCCGAGATGAATGCGACTCGAATCTCGAATCTCGAATGGGCATTGCCTCTACGTCTGCGTCTGCGCTGGGTTTGCTCTTTCTTGAGATTTTGACGTTCTGCCAGCAGTCACCGCTGCCCTATTGTCCCAAGATGTATTAGATTGTGCAGCTAGTGGCATAATCCCTAGCCTAGCTTAAAGAGCCACCAGAATCTACAGCTCCGAGGACGTTCGTTTTATTAGTAATACAAGCATTGGCTCCTGACATGAAAGTCTCGTGCAAAACCTCTCATCGACAACTGCCCAACGGACGGTGCTGCGTTGCGTCTCGCAAATTCAACCATGTTCAACAGTTCGTATCCTGGCTACCGTCTTCCACATACTGCATGATGCTGCGACATGTTACGTCTTCCCACCGCAACGTTGCTCACGACAAAAGCATGATGATGGTGCGCGTCTTTTCTTCTCCATGCCCACACACGCACGCACACCGACACACACCTATTTACTATCATAGCCCGCTCACCACCCTCCAACACCTGCCCCGTGAAAGGCATCTCTGTGGACAGGCAGGCCCGAAGATGTGAGACAAGCATGAGGCATTGCTCTCCATCTCAGCGATGCATAGATGGCTTCAGTGCGAGTGCGAGGGCGGCACAGTCCACCAGTCAAGCATTTCAACCCTGACCAGACAATCACCCGTGTACGGAGGAGGTGGCATTATGTGCTCATCTGCCTCTTTGTTCAACCTCCATACCAACCAAAGAAATTGTGGTATGTTCACGGACGAGCGGCGTGGCCAGAAAGCACCTCGCGTCGAAACACGGCTCTTGTGGCGGACATGAACAACAGGGCTCCTCGGCCAATGTCTGCGGACCACGCGACCCTGACGGGAGAAGCCCGTGGCAATGTGCCGACAGACTTGTGATGAAGCAAGTCATCGACTCGCTGAGCTCGACTGACCGTCTGACGCTCTTTGTGGGTCGTTTGAATCTCGGAGGGTGGCGCCAAATGATGCGCCCCCGTAGCTCGAAGCGCCGACTGGCTGGCCATGGTTCATGCACAGCCTATCAACTCTCGCCGTCGCGCACCTTCACTTTCAACAATCAACTATCCAGACCCAGCTGCCGTTCATCATGGAGCAGAGCTTTTTCTGTTATTTGTGTCTTGGGCCAAATGAGCCTCTCATCTCATCCAGCAGCCTCTTTGTGCCTGTCTGAAAAGACCGTCGTCCGCTTACATGCCGCGCTCTGCCTGGAGTGGACTTCTTTCATCTACCCTTCCTTACCTCAACTCTTCAAATCGCTGGCCGGTCATTCCTCTTGAGCTGCATACATTTCTTTCCACTCTTTACCTTATTCCACTCGCTTCTTGAACACGTTCTAGGCATGTCGGGAAGGCATTTTTATATATTGCCTCTAGTATGAGCGGCTCGATCAGTGCCCCTCCAGAGCCTTCAGGGTTGTGGTTTTCAGCCATGATGGTTTGCTTGACTCCCTTTTTGGCTCTTGCTTTGAACGTGAGTCCCCTGACGGTATGTGAGCCATTGCATTCCTCATGTCTATATTCCCCTGCTGCAGCAGCCTGAGAAAAATGCTTGCCCGAATGAGCCACTGACGGTCAATCTCTTTGCCAGGTAACGAAAAACACCCATCAATGATTGTAAACAACCAGCCAGCCTCTCATCCTAGGCCTGTCGGTCGTTCTGAGTCTGACTTTCAAGTTTCCGACCGAAAAAACTCACAAGGACTCACAAGACAGAGCTTTGCCTCAAGTCGCACAAGCTTTACAAGGAGGAGCCGAGTTTGGTCAGATAGTTCATCGCGCCGGCCGCTCATATCTGCACCGTCGAGCTTTCGACACGTTCACTCAGGCTCTTTTCAGTTCGAATCTGATATGCACTCTTCCCGTGTCCAATCAGTATCGAGGCCATGTCAATCGGCTTCCGATGACTTTGTGACACGAGAGAACTACGTCCATCCCTTGAAACTTGGCATATACTTGCCGGATCATCGTATATCGCCAATTCTACCCCATTTTGAGTTTCCCAGCATTATTACTCCACCGCCGCCGGCTTATTGCGCTGAGCGGCCAGAGCAGGACCATCTTTTGTCTCGGCAGCATAGCTACTCCTCCACGTCGTTTCATATTCCCCGGAGACAGCTGGCAGGTGGCCCATCGACTACGCAAGACGGCGTCCTTCGACCACGAATTCCAGCCAAGTCAAAATATCGGGCCAGAGCTTACACTGCTCCCGAGGTTGATACTATCAGGGAGCGTGTCGCAAGTGCTCTCATCGAAGTGGAATACTTACAGAAGCAGATTGATGATGCAGTCAAACGACAAAGCTTCTATGCCAGTAGTTGGCCATCGACCTCACACTCGATGGCCCATACTATGCCCAGTATGTTCCTCCGACCTCCATAAAGTTACCCCTCGGCAAAGGGTTGCCTGCGGGACTGAGTTTTCTCGTGACATGCTCTAACAGATCCAGACTTGGATCCTATGCCTTCTATTCCGGCCCTGCCGCCAGCAGCTCCATCATTCGCCGAGCGTCTGAACGCGGACATGCAGCGGCCGCAAACTGCGAGCTGTCAGAGGATCTTGGTTCACGAAGGCATTCACGAAGGCAAAAAAGCCGGCAAGTCTCGAATTTCCCAAACATGCGATGATGGGCCTTTGCCTCCTCCTCTGCCTCTTGTATTTCGACCACCTCTACGGAAAAAGAAATCATTCTCCGCTGTATCGACATGGTTGTTTCCGGGTCAAGAAACGGCAAAGAAGGCCAGTTTTGAATCAATCACGAACAAACCGAAGCCGGTCAAAGGCAACAATGGCTTTTATCAGATTGTGACTGGACCATCTGGACGGCGCAGTTATGAATCATTCGACAGTATATCGACTTGGCACACCGAGGATGAAGATCAGACGGTGCCAACGACCTGGTCACTAGGAAGCACACCGGTGCAAAACAAAGACGAACAGCCGTTGGAGGGTACGGCAACATTTGGCAAAAATGATGCACAGCTTGGGAAGCCACATGTCGGCGTCGCCATGTAGGCGGGGCCCTGCGACTTTCACTTCAAAATAGACCTCTTGGATGCAGACGTATATCGTTGACTGGTACCCATTTTGTACATAATTTTGAAAGCACTAATGCCTGGATGCGTGGAGAATCGTGGGACTCTCTTCAGCACAAGTTGCTGAAACACAGATGAGATGGGTCATGTAATTTTCTTTGTGGAGCACACGGACATGAGCCTTGACCGTCCGAGGCTTAGAAGCAAGGAGGCTCACGGGAAGGAGCGGAAATGGGGGCATCGGACGGTCGGGGTGATGTCTGGTCTCTGGTCTCTGTTGTCGTCAGCGTCGGATGTTTTACGAGCCTGACGAGCCTGACGTGAGTGGTTCTCAGCCTACCATACTAGAAGTTGACATTCGGCGGCATAATACTGCTTCGCCGAATAGAATGCAAACTGCAAACTTGCTTGCCTGGGCAGCATCCATCTACACCATTGTATCCACAAAGCGACGTGGCGATTCACCGGTGCGGAAGGTGAAACCTGAAGCAGTCTGACGAAGGCCCGTGAACTACGGAGAACGGAGTACGTACATTGGAATTTGGCACAGCTCCGGCAGGCATGTGGGGCAGGGGCTTGGGCCGGTGACCTGGCTCCTGGCTCCTGGCCTGGTTCGGGTTTGGGTTTGGACAGAAACCGCCCCCCAAAACTTTGTTTATTATCCAGCCCGCAGCCCATCCTACAGTCATCTTATTACAGCAGTCATCTTACAGTTGCTGAAAAGAACATCCGACATGATCTGATGGTCTACGAGTCGAGCTGTCGACAAGGCCCTTAGAGAATCGACATCAACCAGACGTCTCCTTTGGGATCGGCAGGCCTTGCTTGGCTCCTGCGCATTTACCCACAGACAGACTGTTATTCGTAACCTCAATTACCTCCTCACAATAGATGTCTATCGGTGGACGCCAGGTCCATCTGGTCACCGAGCGGAGAAATGGACAAAATCATCAACGCGGCCGCCTCTTTGAAGTCTCTGGCAACACCTAGCCATAAATATAGAGCCATCCCGGTAGTGACGGATCGAGGTCGTGCACAGCATGTTTTCGACGAACGTCCTCCCCGGTCAAGGTTCTTCAAGCTCTCAATGGCCATCATGTTGCTGGCTGCATTCCTGTTCCTAGGATTCGCTTTCGGGTTTGTCTTCCGACCCGCCATTCCACCAGAAATGTCGTCAAACTTGCGCCAGGACATTGCTGACATATGGCCTAATGTGGCTTGATACTCGGACAGGCGAGATCGAACAGACACCAAATCATGCGTCAATAATGCGAGCTGCCGCTTCAATTCTCACAAACATTGGGGCCAGTACTCGCCGTACTTCTCCGCCCCGCAAGGCTCAATCAAACCCGACGTGCCATCAGGTTGTGAAGTCGTTTTTGCTTCCGTTTTGTCACGCCACGGATCTCGCTACCCCACGAAGAACAAATCCAAGGCCTACGAGAGTCTGATTGAGCGAATTCAACAAGACGTCAAGGACTACGGCAAGGGATACGACTTTATCAAGCACTACAAGTACTCATTGGGCTGGGATGATCTCACCTTGCACGGCGAGAATGAGCTAATCAAGTCGGGCAAGAAGTTTTTCAAACGATATAAGAAGCTCGCCAAGGAGACGACCCATCCTTTCGTTCGAGCATCTGGCTCCGACAGGGTTGTTTTATCCGCAGAACGCTTCATTCAAGGGTTTTACAAAGCCAAGGGCCAAGATGGTGGCAAGTACCTGACGGACATTCTCGTCATCCCCGAAGGCGAAGGATTCAAAAACCCTCTGGACCATGGATTTTGCAAAGCATTCGAAGATGGACCTGATGCCGGCCTCGGTGACGAGAGGAAGAGAGCTTGGAGGAAAATTTGGGCCACTCCGGTCATGGAGCGTCTCAACAAGAAGCTCCCCGGCGCCAAGTTGAATCTTGAGGAAACCGTGTACATGATGGACCTGTGTCCATTTCACACTGTGGCCTCGGACAAGACACAATTATCCCAGTTCTGCCGCTTATTCTCCAAGGAAGAGTGGAAAGCTTACGAGTACTACGAGTCTTTGGAAAAATGGCACGCCTATGGGCCTGCCAGTCCACTGGGGCCAACCCAAGGGGTAGGATATGTCAACGAGCTTATTTCGCGTCTGACCAAAGCTCCCATCAAGGACAACACTTCAACGAACGCAACTCTTGACTCTCATCCGGAAACGTTTCCGTTAGACCGGCTCTTGTATGCCGACTTCACCCATGACAACACCCTCATGACCGTGTATGGGGCACTAGGTCTATACACCAATGATACCCTCCTCCCCACCGACCGCCGGGTCTCTTCCAAGAAAGCAGATGGATATTCCGCCTCGTGGACGGTGCCATTTGGTGCGCGAATGTACGTTGAGAAGATGCATTGCGGAAAGGATGGCCACGAGCTAGTAAGAGTGCTCGTAAACGACAGAGTTGTGCCCCCAAGGGATGCAAGGCGGATAAGCTGGGCCGGTGTAAGGTGGAAGATTTCTTGAAGGGCTTGGACTTTGCAAAGAAGGGCGGTCACTGGGACCAGTGTTAGCGAAGCGCGCATGATTCTTTTGAGTGAATTTCCAGACGGTAGTGTTCGTATTGATTGCGTTTGGCCGTCGCCTACGGAGTATGAGAAACGTATTAGCCTCTTGACTTGGAGGATCCTTCCATCCTTGCTCTCTTACTAATAATTACTCGCCCCAAGGCCCTACTACATTGTAGACAATCGACTCTGACAAACCCCACTAAAAACACTGGCTGGCTGCAAGCTTCCTTGTCAACATCAAACGGCAGCGTGTCCAACTCGCTCTCACGCCAAACACGCCAAACACGCCAAACCGTCAACGTCAACGTCAACGTCAACGTCACATCCATTCGCCTGGATCAATCCTTCTTCACCCCCGAACCTGTTGCGCTCCCTGGCGCACGGAAGCGCCCATCTCGTACCGTTGCCATTGCATTTGATCATCTTGGGCCACTGCTCAGCATCGCATCCTAGGCAAACTCATCACGGGCCCTTTCTACGATGGTCTCCACGGCTGGAGTTTTCATCATCGCCATCGTCGTTCTGCTGGTTGCGGCGGCCGTCGGCTGGATGGTCTTTACTCAGATGCGCGCGCGCAGATTAGGCGTACGTCCCTCGCCAGCCCATTCCGGTCGCTTCGATCTGCCTCACTTCAAGTTGCTGCGTCATTGTCGCGCAACTTGACAAAGCGCGCGCCCGTCTCAAATCAACCGAGAACAACAATACTCGGAAGTTCTTTTGAAGCTGATGCTAATGTCTCTTTTGGTCTCCTCAACATAGTTGCCACCGCCGGGTCTCTCCTCCTACCTGCCATGGAAACGAAACGAAAGTCCGTACGGCCCGCCGCAACCAGCTACGGGCGGCATCGTCGGCTGGGTCAACGACCAAGTGCGCAAGGTCAAGAACCGAAGCAATCGGTCAGCTGCGGGTGCATATGAGCAGCCTCTTCATGGCGGCGCGGCCGGACGCCGCGGGTTTGGCCCGCTCGATCCCGATGAAGCTTGGGATGCTCGCGTAGGCCACGAGGCCGACGGGTACGGCTATCTCGAGGAACAGGAACTCGGAAGACACGGCCAGACCGAGTACAGCGGCGGGGAAGCTACAACATGAGCCTCGCTGCCACGCCTGGCGCCACGCACGATGACGAAGAGCATGGTCGTCACGGCCGTGGCACCGGCGGAGCTCACGGCAAGAACCCCTTTGACGACGACGATGCTGCTTCGAGCTTGCGAGGGTAAGCCCTCGACCTATTGATACCACTGCTGCGAAAAAGCATGACTCAAAAGGAGTTGAGCCGGGCAGTGCGGGCAGCAGCCCCACGGACAGAAGATCTGCCTTCAGGGAGAACGTGTGAGAAGTTTGAAAAAAGACCACTGGCGAACTATGGTCAGATGCAACTTGGTATAGGCTCACATGATGGTGGATATTGGGATGATATATCAGCAGCGTGTTGAACAATCAATTCTCACGGGCACGTCCCCGCGTGCGGGCCATTGGGCGTGACTGGCAGGGGGTTTGTTCAAGCTGCTCGATTATGGGACAATTCATGAAGAAGGGATGAGGCAGCAGACGGATTTTGTGTCATTAGGCTGTATTCTTTCTATCCATCACATAGGCTGCCGCCTTTTGATTTGAACCAGGGGTGGCGTTTCAATTGGACAAGATGATGATTGATGCACGGAATACTTTATTGATTGCATGTGCTCTCCAGGCGTCAGTCATCCTGTGACTCACGACTGTTTGACACCTACTAATACTCGGTACTGACTTGGCGTCATCGAGCGGAATCGACCCGCAATTGCCAAGCTCCCATGTATGTGGGTGGCCTCGGCGATGTTCACCCCCGCCCAACGTTATCCTTGGATCTGCTGCCCCTCCCCACGTCAACAACGTCAACAACGTCAACGAGGACTCAACAGCAACAGACAGAAAACAAAAATGGCGAGTCTCGACCTCCAAGCCGTGCACGATGAGATGGTGGCCGTAGCCTACGAGGCCGGCCGGATGATTCTCGCCGCGAACCCCGCCGACCTTGACACGGGGACGAAGCTCAATTGTACGTCTTGTCTGTTCCCCCTTCTGCCAACCCCGGGCTCGGAGGGGAAAAGAAAAATGAAGTTTTGAGAGAGAAGTGAGCATCCAGGCTGAAACCCAATCGTCATCACTCCCCCCCTTTTTTTTGGAGCAGCCGTCGACATTGTCACCGAGGCGGATCGGGCCGTGGAAAAGATGATATCGACGCGGCTATCGACGTCGTTCCCATCCGTCTCCTTCATGGGCGAGGAGACGTACGAACCTGGCGTGAGGCTTGGGCCCGAGCCAACCTTTGTAGTTGACCCCATCGACGGTACGGGCTGCCCCTCATTCATCTAACAAGAAGCGGGAAAACGAGAATTCCCCTCCTGTCTAACAAGAAGCGAGAAACCCCCCCCCGAGAATGCTCCTACTGAACAAGCACAGGCACCACCAACTTTGTTCACGGCTTCCCAAACGCCTGCGTCTCGCTCGGCCTGGCGGTCGGGCGGGCCCCCGCTGTCGGCGTCATCTACAACCCATGGCAGGACGTCTTGTTCACGGCCGTCAAGGGCAAGGGCGCGCACATGACTCGGGTCAAGGGCAGCGCGCCTCGGAAGCTCCCCTCGCAAGGTCTCCTCGTCCGCTCCAAGACCTGGGCACGTGCCTGGTGGCTGTCGAATGGGGCTCCGGGCGGGACGGCCCCAACTTTGAGCTGAAGACGGACGTGTTCAAGAGGCTGGCCGCGAGCCGGGAGACGGGGGGTCCATGGTGCACTCGCTGCGGTCCCTGGGCTCTGCCGCGCTCAACATGGCGGCCGTGGCGGCCGGGCAGATGGACGCCTACTGGGAGGGGGTGCTGGGCGTGGGATGTCTGCGCTGGCTGGTGCCTTCTCGAGGAGGCGGGTGGGATCATGGTCAGTGGCAATCCTGGCGATTGGCATCCGGAGCTGGAATCACGCGTGTACTTGGCTGTGAGGGGGCGCCAGAGGGCCAGAGGGAGTTGGTGGAGGAGTTCTGGGGGTTGTTGGGGACAGAAAGATGGACTATTCTATTTAGATTTTCATAATCTGGCACAGACGAACAACCCCTTTTCGAAATCGCTGTCCCGCTCTCCGCAGACTCAGTCAAGCCCTTCGAAGCACAGTGATGGCGCCGATAACGTCTCTCTCCTGCAGGAGGAACAGACCGAAGACCTGGATGACGCCGCAGGCAATGGTAATGGTGGTGCTATAAAAAACACCCATCGCCATCGCCAGGTCGTCTTCTTCGCGATCCAGCCTCCCGCGACGGGGCCCGATGGCCGGTCCCAGCAACGGCATGAGAGAATACAGTGAATACACGCTGATGGCCCGCCCTGCAGGAACCGATTCAACGGCAATCATCTGGCCTTCGGTGCAAATGGCCTTCGGTCCGGGCGAGCGCACAGCCCAGGTTGAAGAACGACGACGAAAGATCTGAATTCGCCCAGATCTAGGCCATGAGGACCCATTCTGTTCGTCCTGACGCCGAGTAACCAAGGATATCTGTTTCGTGAGAACGACTCTGCCCAGCTTCTCCGAACTTGACAAGTCTTTTTATTTTTGTGCTGTGCCAGCATAGTTAGATTGTTGTGTTTGTGTCTTGCCCAAATGCTACTTTGACTTGCTCACAATTCACCTGGACATTGCGATATTCAAGGTGGTGCATGACTGGTCACCCTGGTCACCGGTGACTTTGACTTTCACATTCAATCCAATCTAGCCTTACGTCCATCGACAGTCGATTCATACATTGCTACGAATCATCAAATTCCGACATGCAAGCCTATGGTATGATATGTGGCTCGTATCTCAAAGCTGACGGGTGGAAGTATCCTTCGCTGGTCTTTCCATGCTCGAACCTAGTAATCAGTAGTCAAAACGCCTGAACAATTGGAAAAAGAAGTGCATCGTCCACATACTGATACACAACCTTTGACGCCTTTTCTGTTTGTTGTTCGCCCTCTCCCTTAGGTATCCATGTTATTTATGTATTTGGGACATTACCAGAGCCTCTTCATGCCTCCGTAGTAGATCCTTCCTTGGTGTCGACCTTCTTGGCTGCGGGTTCGCTCGCTCCACCATCTTCCTCGCGAGCTCGTTTGCCGTTGCTTTCCTTGTCTTCAGCGGTAGACTGGATGGTTGGTGGACCGCTAGAGGGTACGTTAGCGTCCTTCGGTCCATGTACTAGATCGTCGGAGATGAATGACATTGACGGGGAGGCAAAGAAATAAACTCACCTCTCGTAGGTCTTGTCCTTGTGGTCACCGTTCTCGCGTCCTCCACGACCACTGCCTCTTCCTCGGCCACCTCGGCCACCACGGCCACCTCGTCTTCCACGACCACCCCGGAATCCATTCTTCTGATCCTGCTCGCGTCTTTTCTTCCAGTCATCCTGATGGCGGTTGTTGCGCCTCTTGACCTCGGCGCTAAATTCCTTGCCTTCGTAGAAATTGCGCGACTGAGAAGCGCTGGGCTCAATCTTACCCTGGCGGATCAAATCACTCTTCTCGTCGCAGTACTCCTTCTTGGACATGATCTTCAAGTCGTTACCCTTCCAGGTGGGCTTGGGTTCGGCAGAAATGAACTTCTTGGCCGTTTCCTCATCCGCAAACGTGACAAACACGGAACCCTTGAACAGGCCATTGTTTGTGCGGCGCAGTTTCAAGCCCTTGACCTCGCCGAATTGAGCGAAGAAGCTCTCCAAATCGAACTGCGTGTCGGGGTTCTCATCACCGAAGCCCTTGGCGTAGATGGAGGAAGCTTCAACCTTGGCTGTCCCCTCAGACATGGGCTTGTAGGGGTCTTGCGCTTGATCGACTCGGACCCTTCTTCGCCCGAAACAACGAGGACCTTGCTGTCTCGGAGGGCGGCGACGACGGCGCTATAGGGCTGGAAGGTGCGCATGCGTTTGAAAGAGTGGATTGTGGATATGGGTATGAGCTTGTTTTCTGATCCGCCGCATGATTCCCACATGAACTTGTCCTGGGGAAGTTCCAGTCGCCAAAGTAGAATTCGACCTGACGCGGCGTTCTCAGTTAGTGGTATTTTCACAGAGGAAGAGCTTGATGTGCGGGATGCTAACTTGCCTGTTTGCGAATAGCATCGGGGTCATCCGTCACCTCTCGAACACTGGGATCGAACTTGTTGTTCTTCTTCTTGTTGTTGACATTCTCGTGATCGAGCTTGGGAGTAGTCTTGGTCATGGTAGAAGTCTCTTCAGCGTCAGCGTCAGCGTCAGCGTCAGCGGCAGGAGCAGCGGCCTGGTCCTGTACAGGAGTGGCCTCGGTGGGCTTGGTGGTAGCCTCCGCCTCGCTCATTTTGGTCGGCTTGGAGAAGGAAAAGTCTGGTTTTTAGAACGAATCCAACAATGATAATGCAATTATCTTTTGAATTCAGTACAGAATGTCAGTAACATGCGCGAGCTCAATGTCTAAGAAAGCAGAGAAGAGCTGGGAGAAAAAAGTGGCGGGGTCAGAGACGGCGCGCGCATGAAAAAAAAAAAAAAAAAAAAAGGGAGGAGACTGGAGTCATCGCCGCGGGGCGGCAGTTGAAGGTGCCGGGTCGCCGGGTCGCCGGTCCGCCGTTGATCAATTGACCTTACCTTGATTTTATGCACGAAGAAGCGAGATTGAAGTTACTCGAGGTCGGTTCTAGGGCTTTGGAGATAGTTTGGTTGTCAATTGAGAATTGACGATGCATATGCATCCACCCAAGAAAAGAAAAAAGCGGAAATTCTGCCGCCTCGCTAATCGGCCTGAGATGTCTGGTGTGAAAATCTTATCTTGGTGCTGTGAAGAGCTTGGCTCACCGCCCGCTCTCTGAAGCTCGGAAATAAAGCAATCCAGCGAGGCGAGGAAAGTGATGCCTAAGATGTGAGGTTGCAATATCCACAGGATTCAAAAACCACTTAATTTATGGCCCGGCCATTTCGGCAACAATTTCCTTCCTCATCACAAATTCCAACAGACCTCGGCCTCGTCGCTAAGACTACGTGATGCCTTCACAGGACAGGCACAGCATCAGGAAAGGCACAGGCCTCGTTTTCCCCACCATGTTCATTCCACCGGCCGTAAATGTCACCCCTGATGTGCTGTTCCCACCAAGCATCAACCATGGATCGATACGGGCGACTCGATACATACGCCGTGATGACTGGCAGCAAATGTTGATATATGCGGATGGCGCCTGTCAGTACAATGGACAGGCCAACGCGAGGGCAGGATGGGCATTCGTCTTCAAGCCAACCATGGACCAGTCGCATGGGCACGTATCAGACCGGCTTGAGAACAAAGGACCATTTGGGGACCCGTCCGATCAAACAAGCAACAGAGCTGAGCTACGTGCTATACTCGCCGCCCTTCGTTTTCGACACTGGACAGGCGAAGGATTCAAGACACTAGTATTCGCAACTGACTCCGAGTACGTGGCCGAAGGTGCCACTCAATGGACTCGGACTTGGGTACATAACGGGTGGAGAACGTCAACTGGAGCGGTGAAGAATAAGGATCTGTGGGAGATGCTCCTCGGGGAGGTGGAACGATGGGATTCTTGGGGTCTGAAAATCCAATTCTGGAAAATTCCGAGAGCATTCAACGAGGTGGCGGATCGGGCTGCGAAGCATGCCGCACTGAGAGAACACAGCCATGATGAGTTCATCGACGGCCGAGGTATAATGATATGATAAGGATACGAAAGCCTTGGAAGATGGTGCTGCCAGAGGAAATAGCCAACAGTTACTAAGTGTAAGAGAGCTCGCCACTTTGAGTTCCGGGAGATAGGTAGTTCGCGACAACGATCGAGGACGAATCAGAGCCGTCACTAAGCAAGCAATGTCCGGTGTCTTTTCCTCTATCCCAATGCTTCTCAGGCCAATCGCTGGAGTTGCTAAGTGTCCCGTAACAGTTGACTGAGCTAGCTTAATACTCTGAGTAACTCATGTAGACAGAGGGGGACCCATTTACCTTGCAAGCTTCATATCGAATTGTGCAAATGTAATATATTAAAATGGGACTCTGAATGACATAAGCCAATGAGACCAGCCGTCGGCGCATCCAGACCACCAGGATCAAACCGGCGATCAATCCATTCCATGTCAAACTTGGACTGCAATTGTTTTTCTTTTGCTTGGCTAGAACTCAGTCAATGCAGGCCGCAAAAATCATGAGTCTGAATTGAAAGCAACTCGGCCTCAACACACATCTGCGGATGTAACCAATCCTGTGCCACCCTGGATATTGAATCCTTCGGCGTTGATTTGCTAGTTGTTTGTTTTCCCCTCCCCGTGGTCTATCATGAAGCGCTTCCACAACGTCAGGAAGTCTTTACCGGCGCTCAATTCCTCTGTAAGAATCGGAAGCAAACGTGCAGATTCGTTGGGGCACACCAAATTACGCCACAACTTTTTCTCCCATTCCAAGACATCTACCAGCTCAGGCGCAAGCTTACCTGTCACCATCATCGCGGGAACCTTGTTTGTGTGGTGGCTTTATCCTTCGCAAGAATTCGCACAGCTCGTTCCGCCAAAAGACAAAGGCATACCATATGATCGCAGATCAAATGAACGTAGGAATGAGGTTGGCGATGGGGATAGCGATGGGGATGGCGACGGGGATGGAACGACCCAGACCGAGGCACAGTCCGAGACTGCATGGGACAGCTTCGTAAAGCGTGTTGAAAACATCGCCCTCATTACCGATACCGAATGGGCCTTTTTCTCTGATAAGCTTGTCAACATGATTCTTCCGGATTGGTCCAAACTTGTGCCAGGATATCTAAGGAAGCTCCAGAGGGAACTTTCCATGGCTCCAGGCTCCTTGGCGGACGAGATTTGGGAGGAGGCGCACGACCCAGCGATCAACCCTGAGATCGCCTGGACAGCCCAGGTCCGCGTGTCTTCCGAGCTCTGCGACGACGAGCGCGAGTTTTTGTCCAGAAGAAAACGGGTCATTCGAGTGGCTCTGGCCAAGTACCTCGGTCTCAAGGAGAACGACATTCATCCAGACGATGTCCCAACCATCGCCATGTGTGGTTCAGGGGCGGCTTGCGCGCCCTCGTAGCTGGCACTGGATCGTTAATTGCTACAGAAGAAGACGGCCTGTTTGACTGCGTCACGTATACGGCGGGTGTCAGTGGTTCTTGCTGGCTACAGGCTCTCCTAAACTCCTCCATCACTGGCGGAAACATGAAGAGGCTGATAGAACACCTGAAGGCGCGAATCAACCTTCACATCGCATATCCCCCAGTCGCCTTCCAATCTCTGGTTTCATTGCCAACCAGTAAGCATCTCCTCACTGGTCTCGTGGAGAAGCTCAGGGGCGATCCCAAGGCAGATTTTGGATTGGTTGATATCTATGGGTTGTTGCTTGGCGCTCGACTGCTCGTACCTAAAGGTGAGCTCGGTGTCAACGGACTGGATTTTAAGCTGTCCAATCAGCGCGATGCTGTGAAGTTCGGAGACCGTCCATTGCCTATCTACACAGTCGTTCGCCACGAGATCCCCGAGGTCGAGGCGACGCAAAGAGAGCCGACTGAGGTGGAGAAGAAGGTAACTAAGGACGGCCCTTGGTTCCAATGGTATGAAATCACGCCCTACGAATTTTTCTGCGAGGAGTTTGGTGCTGGTGTTCCAACGTGGGCCATGGGCCGCAAGTTCAAGGACGGCAAAGATGTGCCACTACAAAACGGATTCCATCTTCCAGAAATTAGGGTACCTTTGCTTATGGGCATCTTCGGAAGCGCCTTTTGTGCCACCTTGAGCCACTACTACAAAGAGGTCAAACCCGTGATTCTCGGTATCAAGGGACTAGCCAGCATCGATGACTTTGTCTCCGGCCGAGACGATGATCTGAGCAAAGTCCACCCCATTGATCCCGCCACTATTCCCAACTTTGCATATCAAATGCACGGTAAGCTGCCCAGTACTACACCCAGGAGCATATACGAACAGGAGCACATCCAGCTCATGGACGCCGGTATGTCCAACAACTTGCCCATCTATCCTCTTCTCCGGCCCGGTCGAGACGTTGACATTCTCGTCGCCTTCGATGCTTCTGCCGATATTCAGACGGACAACTGGCTCTCCGTTGCCGACGGGTACGCTCGCCAGCGTGGCATCAAAGGCTGGCCCATTGGAATCGGCTGGCCCAAACCGGGTGAATCTGTCCAAGAAACCACCAAGGAGCTAGTCGATGCCGAAGCTAGGTCATGGAAAGAAGCAGATCAACGCATTCAACAAGCCAAGCGCAACCAGCAATCTCTCCGCAAAACCGCCGACAGCAAGTCTTCCAACGATGATGCCAACGACAGCAATGAGAGTCATGACACAAAATATGATTCTGGAAACGAACGGGCTGGCGATTTGGGATACTGCACCGTCTGGGTTGGCACCACCCAGGAACGGTCACCTAAGCCCCTCCGCCTGCCAAAGCCATCAACGAGACCAGCAGATGGCAAATCAGGGAGCCCGATGCCGGTCTCGCTGTCGTGTACCTCCCTTCCTGACCAACCCCAAGGGCCCTGATATTTCTCCCGGCACAAGCGACTTCCTCAGCACATGGAACTTCGTGTATACGCCAGAACAAATCGACAGCGTAGTCAATCTCGCACGCGCCAACTACAATGAGGGGAAAGAACAGATTCGATCCACAGTTAGGGCTGTGTACGAGAGGAAGAAATCTTTGCGCGAGCAGGCTGATAATAAGTTGGCTAGAGACGAGGCGCCGAATTCGTTAGCGATCGCTAGCTGATGCCAAAGCTCACACATCCCGCCCCCCCCATTTTGTTTTTAGAACTATGCAGTACTAGAGGCTGGAAGCGACAGACTCGGCATAGATAAAAGTACTTTTCTCCTTTTCTTGTTCATATGACTCCTTCCTTTTATGCGAAGCTGTATTAGGCAGTTAACTGGTGGTGGGATAGAGCATAAGAGCTGATATCAGTAGAAGAGCATGGCCAAGGCGTATATGTTTTTAGACTCTCCTTGGAGGAGACTATTGAGTTTTCTTGTGTTTTATTTTACAAGGTTAGAGTGTATTTCAATGTACAGGGGTCTTTTTCTTGTTGCCCATCAACTTCATCTACTAGTATACAACAGAATCTGCTCTAGTACCTACTTAAATGATCTCGCCGATATCAATGTGCGGCGCCTTCCAAGCCTTTGCGCCTTCCTCCATCATATCACTCGGTACACGAACCTTATTTCCCGGGCTGTACAGATACCAAGCCTTCAAAGCGTTCATTGAAGCCTTGCGTCTAGCAATATCCAGGCTAGGACCAGCACCTTCTCCCAACTTCTCCTTGCCACTGTAGATGCCAACGACATATACTGGTGTCCTTGACATCCGACCAGTTTCGCTCTCCAAGCGGGCCACAGGGGCTTCGAACCCTTCTCTTGCGCATAGCATGGCCAACTCGCGGGTCGGCAGCTGAAACTGGAAAAGCGATGAGGGGTCCAACTGTCTCGATAGTATATGTGATGTGACGAACGACTTGGCAGCCTCGCGGCCACAGTGGGTGTAGATGGAGCCAACGACGGCCTGAACAAAGGATCCGAACGCATCGTTTTGAAGACTTGCATGGCCCTCCTGGCCCGCACTCTCAGGGTTGCTCAATGCGTCGCCAAAGACATCGTCGAGGACGACTCGACTGCTCACGCCACGTCTGTATGAGCTATTTCTCTCCACTTCGGAACGAACGTAGCCCCATCGGGTGCTGACCAAATGCTCGCCCTCGGGCTTCCATTGCAGCAATCCAGGGTCGACCTCCTCGCCGGGAGCGGCGGCGGCTTCTACACCCCATCGACGAGCAACCTGCTGAAGAGACTCTTGGCCAGCATACGCCCTCAGTGCCTCGTACAGAACGGCCATGGGCAGCCGAGGCCACTTACACACGAGGTACTCCAGAACATGGTAGTTAATAATGGTGCTCCCCAAGAAGGCCAGATTCGAATTGTTGAAGCTCCCGTTCGCATCGGCCGATGGTGTAATGAGCGCTCGCGCAATCGTCTGCAACGGTATCTTTGTGGACAGCGCCAATCGCGCATGCAGCGCCGCGAGCTTTGCCGACTCGAGACTTCGTTCGGGGGTGGTGAGGGCAAGGAGACTCGTGGTGACAATGATGTGGATTCGTCGCCGATAATGTCTTCCGCGAATTCAGGCGCAATGACTGCCGAGGATTGGCATCGGATGGACTGGAAGAGAGTTTGTCGGACAGGGAGAGAGGAAGCTCCGGAGCGGGCTTGAAGCAGTCGTCTGCTACTCCATTGTGATAGCCGTAATCTCTTCATTTTGTAGGATCAGGAGACCACACCTCCTGTATGAAAGAGAAGACAATTAAAGAGAAGAACGGGCGGATTCTCTTTCTTCAATTGACTGGTCAAATGTGTTATAAATAGAAGGTAAGCAACCCTGATGCGTGCGGCGGTGTGAGGTGAGGTGTGTCGCTGTCCCAGGATGCAGTCTTCAATTCAAGGCCAAATGGTAGTCGCGGGGGGAAAAGTTCGATACTTCTTCTCCACGTATCGTGGCCCCAGGCAAAGGCAGAGAGAGAGTCAGTCGTGTGAGCACTCCTGAGTCCTGAGAGGGTCGTTTTTTTGTTTTCGGGCAAGCTTCAAGGTGCCCGCAACGAAGAACCGGAATAATCCTCGGACCGTGGGGCCGCAACGCTGCTGGTTGTCTCCGGGACTACAGCTACAGGACCAACCAGAGCATCTCAAAAGACCGCAGGTCGCCCATCTCCATTTCGTTTTCACACGTCCGTTGACAAAAACATTGAAAAATGGTAAGACGACTCAATTTCGAGGAATTCGTCGTCCGCACCAAGGAAAACTAACATTGTGGCGTACTCATAGGGCGGTGGTGGAAAAGTTCCGTAAGTCGTCACCAGCGGACGGGGTTCCCAGTTATCCTTCCGTTGCGACCAATTTAGCCACCAGAGACATGCCTCTTGGCCCGATGTCACCTGAAGCAAGACCCGGATCTTCTGACTGGAATCAATCTCGGATCGATCTAGGTATCCCAAGCACGTCTGGTCACCAGCAGGTGGTTGGTACGCCCAGCCCGGCAACTGGAGAGCAAACACCTTTGTCGCAGCCGGCGTGCTCGTTGGCATCGTCGCCGTGACATGGAAGTTCAGTGCCGAGAGGGAAACGTGGGCGCGCAAGCCCGAGCCCGGCGAGTGGCACCCCAGCCGATAGTACGTTCATGACGTCCGAATTCTACGGTCTGGCAGAGGAGGCATTGTCACTAACTCTTGGGTGGGAACAGCTGGTCGAAACAGCTGATTCAGTGGGATAAGGAGGATCGATTGAAGACGGAACAGGGAAAACCTGAGGAGTGAAGATTCCGTGGTAAACCGGGAGAAGTTTTGGGGAAAGCCCCCTCATGAAAGGGGGATTTGGGGAACCTTGATGTGTATAATATTTTGAACAGACCCAGATGTTGTGTTTTCTTTTGAGAAGGGTTCATCACTAATGACTGTCTTGCTTTGTTGTGATTCACTTTTCTTGCAGTGGTTCTGATCAGAACGTGGAGGCGCATGGCGTTGGAGAGAGCAATTGGGTGGATTGATTCATGCTGAGGACTTGGTCCGACGGAAATGAGTGCTTCCAATGCGTCTATCGCCTTCACATCGTTTTTACGGCATTGTACATGCTCTGGGGTGTTTTGTAAATTACGCTGTAGAGTTGCAATACTGTGTACTCCGTACCGAGCGGAGAAATGATAAAATAAGGCGTTATTCGAAACGGCTGCATGTGCTGCGCATCACCGCGCTACCCTAGGTTAGGTCCCCTGATAACGGGAATCTCGGCCCAGCCTGATTCACTCGTCTGGCTGACAAACGTCATCATCCTTGGCTCCACGCACGCTTTGAGAACCAGGTTGAGTCTGGTGCTCTTATTCATGGTATTTATTGTAGGTATACAAACTGCCTTTCTCATCTGACTGGCGCAGCTTGTCCTTCTGTGGTCGCCTCGCCCAAGACATCTCTCATTCCACATCGCGTGGCGCGGGTATGACAAAACCTCCGTGCATGCATCTTTCCGCTTCCACCCTTCTCACCCCTTCCACCGCTACCGACCTTTTTTTTCCTGCCTACCTAGATGGATATACTGACCTTCACAACAGAAACAGACGAACGACACTTTATTTATGTTTCTCTCCTGCAATCGGATACTTCGTGACTCCAACCCCTATACGTATCTGCGCCGGATCGTTCTTTCAAGGCAACGAAAGCAAAGGTGTGGACGCTTTCGAAATCCACCGACGACCATCTGCTTCTACGCCGTTCCCAACCGAAGCCGTCCTTTGTTGTCGACGACTGTTGGCGGGCGTGAGGAGCGCCATCGTCTTTGGCAATAACATCAACAATCGTATTCATCACTCCATCGCCTTCATTCTGGCGTTTCGTGCATCACGACTCGCTGGCCTCGCTGTAGGCCTAGGACTTGGTGCCCTCACGGCGTACCAGCGTAGCCAGGCCGCCCAGATGGCATCTGAAAGCTCGCATGGCGGCCATCTCGACGCCAACGCCGGTCGCGAGGTAGTTTACTGCCACGCCTGCTCAAACGAATGGCACCGCGATGAACACGGGTTGATATGTTCGAGATGCGAAAGCGACGTAACGGAAATCGTATGCGGCCCATGACCCATTTGACCTCGTAGATGAAACTTGTAATGCTTACCACTCTTCTTAGATAAGTCCTGAAAACGATCCCCGCGACCTTGCGCCATCGTCCAACTCAACCTCGCCGGGTCTCCCACCCTTGCGATATGCGGACGACTCAGACCCCGATGAAGCAGATATTGAAGAGCACGTGGGCCCGCAGGGTTTTCACTTTCGGAGAAGTACTCGGAGTGGTTCGGAGCAGAGACACCATGATCCTTCCATGGACCCGGTCTTTGAGCGATTCTACGACATGATCCAGAACTTTGGGCACTCGGGGCCGCCGGGGCAGCCCAGACGGACCGGAGGCTCTGGTCTGTCCGGCCGCGCAAACGATGATACTTTCGCGGGCCCCCGGATGCACCGAACGACATTCACCTCTGGCACCTTCGGCGGCGGCACTGCTTCAGTCACTATATTTACTAGTCCAGCACTGGGTCCTCAACGGGGTAATGAGGGTGAAAATCGGGAAGGCGGCAGTGACCATCACAACCACGGAGGTGCCGATCCCTTCCAGGCGTGAGTTTTGATTGATACCTTTATGCATCTTCACCGTCGAGCATTCCCTCCCCTCTCCTGGTCTCTCTCCTGTATTAGTTCGCCATCGTTCGACAAACTGACTCTATGCACAGCATCTTCTCCAGTATCATGGGGGAAATGTCGCCCCCGGCAGCAGGTGGAGAGCATGGCCGTCAGGCTGGCCCTCAGTTCGGGTTAGCCAGGGGTTTACAGGAAATCCTTAACCTTTTCAACCCCGCGAATGCCATGATGGGAGACGCTGTCTACTCTCAAGAAGCCCTCGATCGTATTATCACACAGCTCATGGAAGTGAATCCGCAATCAAACGCTGCACCTCCAGCGTCAGAAGAAGCCTTGCATAAGCTGGACCGCAGAACAGTGGACAAGCAAATGTTGGAACCAGAAGAGACAGCAGAATGCTCGATTTGTATAGACGAGATGAAAATTGGGGAGACTGCTGTATTTCTCCCATGTAAACACTGGTTCCATGAGGATTGTGTTGTCCTATGGCTAAAGGAGCACAACACTTGCCCAGTCTGTCGGACGCCCGTGGAAAAGAACAACGCCGCCGCAAACAGAAGTGCTCGAGGTGGTAGCTCCAGTGATGGCGGGGCAGCCAGATCAGGAAACCCGACTCGACCTCCCAATTCACCCCCGAGTTTCAGTCGTAACAATTCAGACCAGTCGCGAGCTTTCAGCGGCCGATATGATGGTGGTGCGGACACTCCTACGGGCAGCGCAGCAGCCGATATGGTCTCCGCGATCTACGTCGACGCCCAAGACCGCCCGACAAACCAAACACTAGACGAGGCCCTTCGAAGCGTAGAAAACATGCAGCGCGAGAGAGATCACGACCGACAGGGTCGGGCTACTGCCTCAGGCTTCAGCTATGATACATCTCGACTGCAGCGCAGAACGTCGCACTCGCCGACTAGTCCACGAAACGCCAATCTGGCAGAGCAAGGCGCTCGAATGCGACAACGAAGTCCTTCTCAGAGCAATAGACGGGGTACCGCGGATCAAGATGGGCACCGACAATCAGGCCCAGGGGCATGGGGATGGATTCGGGACCGGTTTGCGGGGAACGGGGGCAACGGAGGTGCCCAAGACTCACAGGGTCAAGGGCAGTCCTGAGTAATTTCATGACTGGCCTTCCGATGATAGCGCCGAGCGCAACCTAGATATGCCCTGATTTGGTGGTTTATTTTCCCCTCTTATTCAACCACAAATTTGGGAGACGTGGTACCTGAAACTTGACTTTGACATGCATTGATACTGTCTGTTTCGTGGGACCTCGAGAAACTATATCATGTTGAACCCCAACCTTGCGGAACCATGACGGAGTTGAGAACCGGCTGCATTGGAATATACTGCTTAACAGTGTACGGCGAGGCAAATTTGACCTTCCAAGTAAGACACGGGAAACAAAGAAGATTGCAATGCGTGAGCGATGACAGCGGCGGGGAAATCGAGGGCGAAAGTCTCAACCGCGAGGATGTTTGCCTCACCCGAAGCAACACATGTAAATATGGGCATATTGGTGACGTGCGACGGGCCGTTTGAGCCTGCGTTGTAGGAGACTGAAAGACATAGCGTTACGCCATGAATGCACACATTTGCGAAAGACGAAAGGTTCTCTCAATATTGCCGTGGCTCGCGCAGTGAATCGGTGCATCGGGCCGGGGCATATAATCTTGGATGAACTGATGACGCGGAAAAGCGACTGGGTTCATACACTATAAGACCATGGTTAGTCGATGATCAACGTTGAACCTGCACCTGGCCTGAACCCAAAAATATAATAAATTGGTATGGATGTTTGTGGCGTCTAATCATGCAAGAATTATATATATATATGAGCAGGTATTTGAACGCAACAGCACTCGAGGTAAAAACCCCGCCCCGCCTCCGCTTTCGGACACCAATCATGACAAATATTCAGGTATTTGCTATTGCCGTATCCCAATCATCGCACCCAGATTTGCAAGAACTGTCATATCCATCTCATCAGAAACAATGCCGCTCCTAAGTCCTCCAGCCATATGCTATCAAGTGTATGTATCGCAAGGGGAAAACAAGTAGAAAAAACCAGCCCAGCGCCAATTATCGCTCATAATAAACCAGCATTGCATTCGTTCTCCTTCACCCAGTGTGACTCAATCTAGTCCTGGAAGAACTTGATGATTTGCTGGAGATCACGCAGACCAACACCATGCTTGGGATAGCAAATGTAAACTTCTTCACCCAAAGCGCCAAACTTGTTTCGGAACCCAGCCTTGCGGCGAAGACCGAGGCTGTTCACAATGGATGCGTATGTAGTTGCTAGGAACTTGGCTCGAATTCCGTGGAGATTTTCCCCGGAGTCATCTTCTCCGACACACCGACGCCAAAAGTGACCTGACCGGTGATAGTAGACAGCGCGTATTCAATGAGGACTTCGATAGCACCATTGACAGACCCCGGAAAGTCCAAAGCCCACTTGACCTGCCATCCGTGCTTGGGGGACAACTTGGCCAAGACGACCATGGCAAGGACCTTGCCATCCTTCTCAGCAACATAGTATCGACGATGTTCTGGGTCGACCCAGGGACGAACCTCGGTAAGATGGACCTGTTTCCCCTTGCGGTTGGCTTTCCAAGATGTGATTGCCTCATCGGCACGTTTCTTGAAATCGGCTTCAGGCTTGACCTCGTGGATCTTGACACCCTCACGTTCAACGCGACGAGCCTTGGGACCGCCGCCATTGATGTTGTGGTGCTTGTTGGCGTCCACGCGCTGCTCCTCAGTGCAAGACAGAGTGCGCCAGCCCATCTGCTGGGCGAGTATCTTCTGGATCTCATAGGATACCAGCATCCAGATTGGAGTGAGCTTTAGTTCCGACAGCACAAACTTGACGAATGCAGAACAGACATCCTTGTACTGACTGGCGTCACAGAGAGGATCACCCGTGACGATGGCAAACTTTTCCTGTTTGACGTAGCCGATCGCGGCGCCGGTGGGATGTCTCCAGATTTGGAAGCGCTCGTCGAGCCATGAAGTATTCGAAGCATCGCCATAGTTCGCAATCAGTTTCTCAATGGGAGGCGCGTCACCGTCCTGAAGAGGCCTTGTTGTGTCTGCTTCTGGATGAGGCAAGCCAGGAGCCCGCTCAGGAAGGGATTTGGGGTCGCGGTGGAAAAGGGAGGCGTATCGTACGTCACTAAGCTCCAGCATCCAGGCAACAATGCGCTCCAAGCCAAGACCTGCACCAGCATGTGGAGGGGCGCCAAGGTCGAATGCCGCAAGATAGTCTTCCATGCCGTCCTCGGTAATGCCTGCGGCCCGCATGTTCTCACGCAGCTCTGTGGCATCATTGACACGCTGACCACCTGAGCAGATCTCCTGACCGCGAATGAAAATGTCAAACGACCTCGTCCAGAATGGATCTTCGGGGTCCCTGAGAGTGTAGAATGGGCGAGCACTGGCAGGAAACCTGTCCAGCACATAGTAGTCTGTGCCAAATTTTTCTCGAATCAGCTCGCCCAGACGCAGCTCATCCGGAGTCGACAAGTCTTCCATGGGAACATCTCGACCATCATCCCGGAGCATTTTGATGCCATCCTCAAAGTTTAGGATCAGCGTCTCTTCCAGCCATTTGAATTCTCTGCTAGACCATCGTTTTTGAACCTCTTGAACCTCGGGCATTGCATAGACAGCAGTGAAGACAGCTTTGAGGAAATCATCAATGACATGGATTACCTCGTGGTAGTCGTGCTGGATAGCCATTTCAAGGTCAAGCCCAGTATACTCAGTAAGATGCCGGTGAGTGTTTGAATTCTCAGCGCGGAAGACAGGCCCAACTTCGAAAACACGCCCAAAGTCGGCAGACACGGACATTTGCTTGGCTAGTTGTGGACTCTGGGCCAGAAAGGCGTTGCGGCCGAAGTAATTGACTTTGAAAACTGCGGCGCCACTCTCTGTTGCGGCGGGCTGCAATTTGGGGGTATTGATCTCGACAAAACCCTGCTCGTCGAGTGTTTCGCGGAAAGTTCGAGTTACGAGAGAGCGAATGCGAAATAAGGCTTGGTTGGAAGGATGACGGAGATCGAGGATTCGATGCGTCAAGCGGTTGCGCAAGGTCTCGGGCGGCTTGTAGTTGGTGAAGGGCGCGCCGTGAGCAGCATTTACCAGGAAAACAGTGTGTACCTCTACCTCGACGCCAGAGTGTGTAGCCGAACGGATAGGCTCGGGAGGGGACTTGAGAGTTCCGTTGACCTGCACCAAAGATTCTGAATGCAATTTCTCGACCCATCGCACCATGTCAAGGTATTCCCGCGACAGTACGCCCTGGACAGTGTGCGTCTGGTCGCGGAAGAGAAGGAAGTCCAAGTTCTTTGACATTTGTCGCTGAGTTGCAATTCGAGCTCGAAAGTTGACTTCGGTACCGAGGGAAGCTTGTCTAGCTCGGCGATGGTGTTGAGCTCGTAGGGATGGGTAGGCCAATCGGCACTCATACTCGTGCGGCCGCTCTCCGTGCTACAACGACCGGAATCTCTACTCTTGTCCATACTGGACCGTTGTGACTTGTCGTTGAGTCTATCCAGATCTGCTCGGTGGTTGGAAAGACTGAGCTTTTCAATGGTGGGTAGGCCGGGGCCTTTGATAACGTCAACACCGCCGTCGTTGATTCTGGACAGACGCTTGTTGCTGCCAAAAGCGCTGCCGGAGAACATTGGGGTTGCGGGAGTTGCTGGTGATGCTGTTGAGTTTGGAGTTGAGACTCCTGACGGCGAGGAAGTTGTCGAGTCTGCCGTGTGAGTCGCGTCTGTCACGTCGCCACGATTCTGCGGACTGGACTTGCGACTGCGAGAACGGGATAAGCCAAAGGCGGATGCGACGGGGGCAAATATGCCCGAAGTGCTGGGCATATTTGCTTGTGTACACGTGGGTGCGGTTCGGTAGCGGCTTGGGTTTTGGGAATTGGGAGGCCAAAAAGGAAAGCCTTCCTTTTGTTACTTGGGGTTGAAATCTGATGCAAGGCAGCGGAGAATAAAGTCCGGGAACAAAGTAACACGGCAGAGCAGTGACCACACACACTGCAGTTGAATGACGTGAACAGCAGGGGGCTCCCCTGCTGTGCGGTTGCAGCAAATCTCGGCTCCAAAAATGTTAATCTCCTACGGAATATTTTGACGTCAACCATCGCGATTGATCCGATTGATCGACACACAACTGTGGGGCCCTGCCACTTGCAGGAAGTGGCCGGTAACGTCATTTGCTGGAAATTCTCCATGGGGTTACAGTAAATCTCGGTTAATCTCGTCTCCAGAGTGGAGCCTTTTCGCTGGCGAAATGGCATACAGTCTAGTCTAACCCCTGAATGATTTTACAGCGACTGCAAGCCCCACGCGGGGCGGTAACTATCAGCTCTTAGTGGCTATAGTGAGTGGAGCTGATAGGGATGCTGCAGGGGTGTTTGCGCTATTAGGAGATACTATATAGTCCTAGTAAGAGACACGTAATATAAGGTACCTCTTACCACACTTAGTGCTATAGAAGAGTCTGTCATTGGCCTGCTGCCCCTAGTCCTGTACCTCCTGTAAAAACAAACAGGGATTAGACTGTATTGTCACAGCACGTGACACAATAGTGCTCATATATATTTGCCCCACAGGCCCGTAGCTGGTAGCGAGAATAGAGCATCTTTCCCCTCATACCACTATATTATAGGGCATATACTACCTATAACCCCTAACTAACTAACTAACTGACTGACCGACCGACCGACTGACTGACCGACCGACCGACTGACTGACTAAATTGCTTGAATTCCTAAGTAACTGACTGACTGACTGACTGATTGATTGACTGACTGACTGACTGACTCGCTAACTGACTAACTGACTCACTGACTGACTGACTGACTGACTGATTGACTGACTGACTAAGTGATTGGCTGACTGACTCGCTCACTAACTAACTAACTAACTGACTGACTAATTGACTCACTAACTGACTGCCTGACTGATTGACTGATTGACTGATTGATTGATTGATTGATTGATTGATTGACTGATTGACCGACCGACTATTTTAATTAATTAACTACATTCGCACTATGCTAAAAAATTTCACCGCCTACCTAATTAGAATTTAGAATTCCAAGGCTCCACCCTAGACACGTGATTAACTTTTTTGGAGCCGAGATTTACTGTGTGCCCCCCAATGGCCCGTCCATTGGGGCCCCTATCCGCAACCTGTTTTGCCCGCCGAACTGCCCGGTCCGTCACTCATCATTCGGACGATTTCCATGCTTATCGTAAGACCTTCGTTTGCTGAGTGCTCCAGTGAGTCAGTCCAGTCTCCTCCAGGATTTGCTGGATTTGCTTGTTTTGCTCAGCCCAGCCCAGCCCAGCCCAGCCCCCAGCTTGGCATAGCATGCGCTTGCGGGTTCCGTCGCCATACAGTCAGTCCAGTCGGTCATCACAAGTCAGTCATCAAGTCCACTTTCAACCCCAATTCTGAACTTGGGCCCCAGACTGAATAATTAGTTGCCATTGTTACATCAAACCAACTCTTTTCATCCTTCCCAGACTCGATTACATAATGGAAGACTCCCTGACCGGCTCCAGGGCCGTCTCGATGCACTCAAACGCAGCGTGACCTACAACGAGACCACTTTAGCCCCAGCCACCCTCACAGCGCCATCCGCCGTCACCACAGCCGCACCCAGTCCGGCAGCCTCGGACACTGGACGCGACTACGACAACCCTCTAGAGTCAAGTTCCAGGTGGTATATCAATGCAAAGGCTCAAGCCGTTCGCTACGCCGCCAGCTTGGGCTTCAGCATCCACAACAGGTCTGATCCTCCCGCGCCATACCCGTCCAGAGAAATCTGGCTGGACTCGACGTTGTCATCCTGGAAAGGGAAGCAGAAGATAAAGGTGGAGGTGTGGCATCCACCCCGGATATCCGTTGGACCACGTGCTGCTGTGATCAACTTGCACGGAGGGGGATGGATTTTGGGTCAAGGGACTGACGATGCTCGATGGGCAGGGGCCGTTCTTTGCAATGCCGACGCAGTCGTCTTTACCGTCAATTATCGGCTGGCCCCAAGCTACCCTTTCCCCACGCCAATGGAGGATTGTGTAGATGCTATTGTCCAAATAGCATCAAGAGCATCTGAGTTCGGAATTGACCCAGATCGTATCGTCTTGTCCGGCTTCTCGGCTGGTGCAACGAATGCGTTGACTAGCTGGATCGTCTTACAAGACCCGTCACGTTGGGACTACAAGCTGCCGAGTCGTCCGCCGTCAATACTTGGCTTGGTCCTTTTCTACCCGACATTGGACGTGACCATTACTCGACCAGGCAAACGCCAAACCTGTACTCGACCTGAGCGGACACTGTCTCCCGGAATGACGGATCTAATCGATGCTTCGTACTTCTATCCATCCATTCCAAGAGAGCAGCGCACTGATCCTAGAATGTCGCCTGGACTGATGCCGGATGAACTGTTGAAGAAGTTGCCGCAATTTCATTTGATTCTGTGCGAGTACGACATGCTGCTGGCAGAGGGTATTCGGTTTACCCAGCGACTGGAGCACCACAATATGCCCTATACTGTTCGCATCGTTGAAGGAGAGGGCCATGGATGGGACAAGCCGCCACCTATGGCGCCAAAAGAGAGCGTCTTCATCGAATATGGCAAGGCAACCGACAGCATCGCTCGATGGCTGGGCCGAGGCTGTGAGACGGACAAAGAATCAGTAAGCTCGACTCGTGTCAAAAGATCAAAATTCAGACGACCGCGATATCTTTCTGTCAGATCAAGATCCGTTCGATAGGCAATCAGGTTGAATACACTGGCGGGACGCGGCTGCCTCATTTTGACTCACGTGTGATAGAACGCTGTACAGTAGAGCATACAGAACTGAGACAAGAGAAGAAGAAGCGGTAGAAGAAGCGAATGAGATACTGGGACTTGATGACATGCTCAAAGACTAATTGTTCCAGGTGGATAAAAACCTGATTGACGCGTTTATTTTAATGTAAAGGGAATAGGAAAAGAGCTGTTCCTTCAAGCAACGTGGCCAAGTTAGAACCCATGACATTGAACCAAAGATTCTCTGAAACATTGTTCTTTCACCATATAAGTTTTTGTTCCGGGCTTCGTCGTACATGAAACGCAGCACACGTGAAATGCCTAAATCATCAAAGTTGGCCACAACAGCTTGGAGCTGGAACTATAATTTCGATTTTATCTTCACCCAATCAACCCCATCTTACCACTTAGCCTCCTTGCTCTCAAGGAAGCCCTTCAGGATGCCAACAATCTTCTCCAAAGCAGCCAGGTACACGCGCAGGTCCTCCTGGACCTTGGCATCATCCGAACCAAGCTTGGCGTAGAAGTCCTTTCGGTAAGGACAGGCGCTCATGGCAGCGCTGAAGACGGGCTTGACGAGGAAGCTATGGTGGGGCTTAAGAGTCTGGCCGTAGGCGCCGCGGAAGGATTCGGAAAGTTCTTTGGACGGATCGGCGAGGTTGGAGCACAGGGCAATGCTGGTGAATTCGAGACCACTGCATGTTCGGATGCATTTGTCAGCGAAAGTCCCTTTTCTAATTCTTCTTTGAAGAGAGGGATTGGCCTTTTCGGCAAATCCGCGGGAAGAACACGAACCGAATCAGCCATAGGAGACCCTCGGTGGCAGTGTGCTTCTTTGTCTTGAGCTCGTTTCGGCAGAGGTCCTGTATGTTTTCGGATTCGGCGGGCGCAACAAGTTGTCTTTCACGCAGTTTCTAAATTGCAAAGATTAGATCTTGTCGAGGCCTTGGTCGAAAGGGTTGGGGCACCAGCTAAGAAGGCAGCTGACTTACCTTGACGTTGCCAAGCATATCGGATTTGACGGGGAGAAAGCAACTGAGCCCATGACATCTGCCCAGAAGGAGGGGATCAGCTGCAGCTCGTTCACAAAACTACCTTTCCATCGCACGACGTACCAAATATGGTGGTCAGAGACTCGGCAGCATCGAGAAACTGGGTAGTAGCAATGGCATTGCCCTTGTCAGCGTCGATGGGGACATCGGCAAAGGACTGTCTGAAGGTCTGCACAATGGTGCCGCCGGGGGGATAACAGGTGCCGACATGATGGGCCTTTTGACTTTTTTCGTGACGCGAGTTGGTATTATCACAGCAAGACATTCAAGAAGTGAACGGAGGGACTGGACTTGATATCTCCTAGATGAGGTGGAGTGGTGGGGTCAATCAACAGGTGCGGGGCTTCAGCAGTGACGAGATGGCTGAAACGAGGCAAAGGGGGCAGGCAAGGCAAGCGCAATACTTTAGACGAATTGATCAGTCTGGCTGGCCTGAATCCCTGCTGTCCGTGACCCCTCGCGCACTTAAAGGGATTATTGTCATTAACCTGGAACTTGGAAGGCGGGGACTCCAGCCGGGCGATGCAAAGGCAGATATGTTGGTGCCGCTTTTTTCCAGCTCCGATTACGTCAGTCGGCGTTCGGAAATCGCCGAGAAACCGCGTCACTGGTTCTAACTTCTGGCGCCATGAACAGCTGAACCTGCTTCATTCTCTGTCTCCTCCACCAGTCTTTGTATATTCACCCTTTTTTATTTTTATCTTTTTTGCTAGCGCACATGAGTCGGCAGAATTCAGGCTACTCGAGCACGTGTAAACTTTTATCCGTTGTCTGTCTGTCGTGAGGTTGCCGCAGCTCTCCACTCGACAACAGCGACCACTTTTTCGCCAAAATGTCCAAGACTGGGGAAGTTTCAGAGGGCAAACAAGAAAGTCCCCGGGGCCACGGTGGCTTTTCGGGCTTTATGGATGATCTCAAAGACAAGTTGAGCGAATCTAAGCTTCACGATGCCAAGGTCGCTTTAATTCACAAAAAGTACGTTGTTGCTGCCTGCCCCGCCATGCCTCGACCTAGCCAAGTATTATTTATTGTGTGTGTTATTGGGAAAAAGAGGAGAAAACAGCAACGGCTAACATGACTTACTCGCAAGACATCAAATCGGAAAGTTTGGTAATCTGGTATGTGAGCTTCACTCTGTGCCCCCGTTCTTTTCTTCTTTTCTTCTTTTCTTCTTTAAAGAGCGATCTGGGCTCGTTTCATTCCAACCACTAATGGACTAAAATATAGTTCAACAAAGATCATCGCCATGACGAAGAACATGAGCAGCGCTGTGATGAGAAACGCACAGCAATTTGTCAATCTCATCGATTCGAATCTTTCTTTCCCGAGCGCGAAGGCAATCTCATCAAGTGGTACGTCGACGGCTGCGACTATTTTTGGGCCGTCTCTGTTGCGCTTGAGCAAGCCCAGGAATCCATTTACATTTGCGACTGGTGGCTGTCCCCAGAACTGTTTCTGCGACGGCCAGCATATCACAAGCAAGACTTTCGATTGGACCAGATTCTCAAGCGGAGAGCCGAGGCTGGAGTCAAGATCTATGTAAGTGTATACAAGGAAGTCGAGGCAGCTTTGACTTGCAACTCCCGCCATACAAAGCATGCGCTCGATGCGCTCTGTCCGGAGGGAACTCCTGGTCATGGCAACATCCGGGTCATGAGACATCCGGATCATAACGTGTTTGAGAATGCTGCCGATATGACCATGTATTGGGCACACCACGAGAAATTCATCGTCATCGACTACGCCATGGCTTTCATCGGCGGGCTGGATTTATGCTTTGGTCGTTGGGACGCTCGCCAGCATCCCCTTTCTGACGTTCACCCCGAGGGTGTATCTGAAGAAATCTGGCCAGGTCAAGACTTCAACAACAACCGAATCATGGATTTTCAGAAAGTGCAAGATTGGGAGCAAAACGAATTGAGCAAGGCCGAGTACGGTCGCATGCCGTGGCATGATGTCTCCATGGCAGTCGTTGGCCCATGTGTCTACGACATTGCTGAACACTTTGTCCTCCGCTGGAACTTTGTCAAGAGAGACAAGTACAAGCGAGACGAACGCTATGACTGGATCGTGTTGGAAGGTCGTGAGGGTGAGGACGAGGACTTGGTTGGTGTTCAGCGGCCTAAGCATCCCGTCGGTGAATACCTCAAGCATCCCCTATCACCCCTCAGCACCAAGAACTTGGACAACAAGGGCACTGTTCGAGCACAAATCGTGCGATCCAGTGCCGACTGGTCCAGTGGTATTCTCACAGACCACTCTATCCAAAACGCCTATTGCGAAATCATTCGCAAGGCTGAGCACTTCGTCTATATCGAGAATCAGTTCTTCATCACGGCCACTGGTGACCAACAATTTCCAATTCACAACACTGTTGGCCAAGCTATGGTGGAGGCAGTTGTTCGCGCAGCCAAGGAGGGCCGCAAATTCCGCATCATCATCCTCATCCCCGCTATTCCCGGGTTTGCTGGTGATCTCCGCGAGAATGCGGCGTCCGGCACTCGTGCCATTATGGATTATCAGTACAAATCCATATGTCGAGGCGAGAATTCCATCTTCGGGCAAATCCAGAAGCAAGGTGTTGATCCTGCCCGACACTTCTTCTTCTTCAACTTACGGTCTTACGACCGTCTGAACAAAACTCACGCTATCTGTGAGGCTGAAAAAAGGACAGGAATCAGTTACCAGCAGGTTCAACGAGCCGAGGCGGAGGAAATCATGGCCAGTGGTGTCCATGGTTACGACAGCAGCAGCTCTGATGATGACGGACCTAGCCGATTTCACGACATTCATCACATCAGGCGTGACAAGCGTAGAGAAGAAAGGGAGAAGAGAAAAGAAAACATGACAAGCTCACAAAGGAAGGCTGCCGATGATGCCAAGCTCGCCCGGCAAACTTTTGACAAAGAGAAGCCCCAGGAAGAAGTCATCTCAGCAGCAACCGTGGCACACCATGCCATGAGGACGGAAAGCTCCTTGCAGGATGAACCATGGGATAACTACGAAGACGAAGAGTCTGAGATTAAGAACTGGATCCAGGAAGAGCTCTACATTCATTCGAAGCTGCTCATTGCCGATGACCGGATTGTCATTTGTGGATCCAGCAACCTGAATGACAGGAGTCAGCTCGGTGACCATGACAGCGAGCTCAGCATCGTCATGGAAGACACTCGCAAGATTCAGACTGCCATGGACGGCCAGCCATATGAAGCCGGCTACCACGCCGCCACTCTACGTCGGTTCCTCTGGCGAGAGCATCTCGGCTTGCTGCCGCCACAGGAGTTGGATGCCAAGGACGACATTAATGCTCAGCCGCCCAACGTAAATCCTGAAAACGATGTATTCGACAAGGATGGTTCTTGGGAATTTGTAGCCGACCCGTTGTCAGATGAGCTGTGGGATATGTGGATGGGAAACGCTCAGAAGAATACCAAGATTTTCAGAAATGTTTTCCACGCAGATCCTGATGACCATAGTAAGTCCACAGCTTCTCCCTCCATCTAGCTAGCCCATTTGTAGTTCTAGGACTATCGCTGACAGCATTAGTCAAAAATTTTGATGATTACGATCGCTATCTCCCGCCCAAGGGCGTCAAAGCTGGCCACATTTACGACCAATTCATGCCGCCCGAGGAAGCACGGGCCAAACTGTCTCAGGTCAAAGGCCATCTGGTCTGCATGCCCATGGAGTTCTTGCAGGATGCTGAGATGGCGGAACGAGGATTGCAGGTCAATTCCTGGACAGAAAGTGTGTACACCTAAGTAAGGCCCTTTCTGACTCGAAGATGCATGTTGAAGGGGCTGTGTGATTTTTGATGGTACATAGCTGGTTGATTGACCTATTCATTTATTATACTCTCTCCTTCTGAGTTGATGATGACTTTATGCAAGGCCATGCCATGCCATGCCACGTGGAGCGGGTCTGTGTATTACATGTAGGCTACCAAATAGTTGCGACGCTCCCAATGTCACGCATATCTGACAATCCAGGCATGGACAAATCGCGCACGGACAAATCGAAGCCGCAGAGGGCCAAATCTCACGTCACACAAGCCCTGCCGCAAGCCAGGCCGTGGCGCGCACCGCACCGCACCGAAGCGCTGGGCTTGGGCCAATCGTGGTGTACGGAGTAGAAGAGGCATTTACTAGGGTATTTACTGGGGTAGCATGTCTTATCACTTGCATGCGGGATAGGCCACGGCCCTAGCAATGGATAGATGAGGAAGAGATGTTGTTGTACGGACGGATTTACGGCCGGTTTCATGAGCATGGGCATGGAAGGATGGCAGAAAGGCGGCAAGTGGTGGCTTTGCTGATGGGATGATGGCATGGGCCAGACAAAGTCGACCCTGACCCCGTCTTCATGCGCACCACTGCCGCCACGTGCTCTGGCTCTGTACGCGCCGGCGCTAAGCATTTCGACCTTGGTTTGGCTCTCACAGGTCGTATCGATAGGTTGGCAGGGAGGGGACTCGGTGACTGGCTGCGCAAAACTGCGTCATAAGCTGGGGTCAGTGACCACTGACCACTGACCACTGACCACTGACCACCACTGGAAGCTCGAGTTGCTCCGACGCGGGAGGGAGACCCCGCTTCCACAGCTTCCACATCGTCCTTCCATCCAAGTCTCGTCAGGAGTCTTGTATCACGACTTGCATCTCCAACGATTCCTTGTCAGCTCGGCGAAGCGAGACAGAAGACTTTGCTCAAATCTTTCAGCTCGCTTCTTGCAGACCAGTCGCCGTCCACAGCGTCCCCCTCCCGCACCCTGCATTTCATCCCAACGTCCGCCTTCTCCCACGACGCCACGAGCTTTGGCCGGCCGCATAAAACGCGACCTCCCGATCCCTTTACAGCTTCCCCATACCTGTCCGATCGTCCGCTACCGAAAGCTCCATATTGCAGTCAAACTCGGCAGGACAGCTTGCTGCTGTAGCTGCTCCTGTTGCTACTTGCTGTGTCTCTGTCTGTGCACTTCTGTTCCTGCATAGATAGGTCTTTGTCCGGGACAACATCTCTTTCTGTCAGATCTAGGGAGCCCACAGCTTCAGTTGCACATAGTTGTCCTTATCATCAATCACCCTTGGAGGGCGTACCAAAAACCGGCTGCGCAAGCCTTTGCGTCACCCACCCACCTCAACGGCTGATCGACGCGGCAAGATGCCCCAATCTCCAATGATTTCGGTGCCTCTAAAGGCCACCAGCGAGATCGATTGGATCTCACCACTGAAAAGCTACATTAGAGAGAGCTACGGAGATGACCCCGAGCGATATGCTG
This sequence comes from Epichloe scottii, assembly GCA_021950295.1. NCBI lineage: Eukaryota > Fungi > Ascomycota > Sordariomycetes > Hypocreales > Clavicipitaceae > Epichloe > Epichloe scottii. Next base: position 4,525,373 of record CP083245.1, read on the forward strand.
AGGAGTGTGCTACCTTGAGTCGACTACGGCAGGATATGCGAGGTGCGGGTAAAGAAAGCACATCCGGGCGCGACATGCTATACAGATATTACGGCCAGCTGGAGCTTCTGGATCTACGGTTCCCTGTAGATGAACAGCACATCAAGATAGCCTTTACCTGGTACGGAATGAATTACTGGTTGTCTGGAACTGGCGCGTGTCTCAATTTGCTAGCACGGTTATGCTAATTCTCTCCGCATGGATTAGGTTTGACGCCTTTACTCATAAGCCAACGACGCAATACTCTCTCGCTTTCGAAAAAGCCTCCGTCATTTTCAACATCTCGGCTGTGCTGTCCTGTTATGCCGCGTTCCAGAACCGCGCAGAGGAGTCGCCTCTCAAGGTCGCCTACCACTCGTTTCAAGCCTCGGCTGGCATGTACACTTACATCAATGAGAATTTCCTCCACGCGCCGTCCTTTGATTTGAGCCGGGAAACAGTCAGGACGTTGATTGGTGTCATGCTTGCTCAAGCCCAAGAGGTGTTTTTAGAGAAACAGGTGGCTGATCAGAAAAAGGTCGGATTGCTTGCCAAGCTGGCATCACAAGCCGGCTATCTGTACGGGCAGGCGATTGAGGGAGTGCAGGACAATGTTAACAGAGCCATCTTTGAGAAGGTGTGGTTGACCATGGTTCAGGTACGAGCATCCAGATGACGGGCCCGTTCGACAGGGACGAAAGAACGCTTCTCGTATGATCGGGAACGTGCTAATTCATATATGACGAGTAGATCAAGTCCAATCTGCTCAACTCCATGGCACAATACTACCAAGGAGTGGCTGATGATGAAACGAATCAGCATGGTGTTGCCGTCGCTCGTCTGCAGGTAGCAGAAACACTGGCCAAAGAAGCCGAACGACTGTCACGTAACTTTCCCTCCTCGGTGCCGGCGAACTCGAATCTTGGTGCAGACTGCGGTAGTATCTTGCAGGACATGTCCAAAAGGCAGTTGTCAACTGTTCAGGATAAGCTTCGAGAGACTCTCAAGGATAACGACTTTATCTACCATCAAACGGTTCCTGCCGAAGCTAGCCTCGTGCCGATTGCAAAGCTCCCGGCATCCAAACCCATTCCGGTGAGTGAACTCTACGCTGGCCAGGACATGCAGCGCATCACTGGTCCAGATCTCTTCGCCAAAATCGTCCCGATGGCAGTCACCGAGTCAGCAAGTCTGTACGATGAAGAGAAGGCGAAACTGATCCGAGCCGAGACGGAAAGAGTTGACACAGCAAACGGAGAAATGGCAGCCAGCCTGGATTATCTGCGGTTGCCTGGAGCGTTGCAGGTCTTGAAGGGGGGTTGACCAGGACATCATTCCTGATGAGGACTTCCGACAGTGGTGTAGTGATGTTGCCGATCACGAGAACCCTGCCGAAATATTCGTCTTCTTGCGAGAGGAGAAAGAATCAATAGTCTCAACGCTGGATAGCAGCTCCAAACAATTGGAAATGGAGGAGAGTGTCTGCGAGAAGATGCGATCGAAGCACGAGAGCGAATGGAGCCAACAACCAAGTTCTCGCCTGACCTCGACACTGCGGTCAGACATACGAAACTACCGAGAGGCCCTGGATGAGGCGATGAGAAGTGACAGTCAGCTCGCGACGAAACTGCGACAAAACGAAAACGAATTCGATGAGATGCGTCGTGCGGCTCAGGAAGGCGAGGTCGACCAACTGTTCCAAAACGCTGTTGCTCACGCGCGTGCCAGAAGCAATCATGTGTCGAGTCCGTCAAACATCGAGCCGAATCTTCTGGACACTGATTTTGGAGAGAGCGGACCTAGTGTCATGGACCAAGTGAGCAAGGTTGAAGAAATTCTTAAGAAACTAAACCTCATCAAGCGCGAGCGCAACCAGGTTCTGAAGGATTTGAAAGAAAAGGTGAGCACCATGACTCCCTTAGCCCCCAAAAAAATTAAAAGACCACAACTCTCGGGATGCGCTGACATCTACCCAAGGTGCACAATGACGACATTTCACAAGTATTGATCTTGAATAAAAAGTCCATACCAAACTATGAGAGCCAGTTGTTCGAGCAAGAGCTTGGGAAGTTCAGGCAACACCAGAATCGCTTGCTGCAGGCGAACCATAAGCAGTCCCAGCTGATGAAGGACTTGACGGCCACATTCAACACTCTTTTGCAGGACAAACGGGTAAGATCGGAGCAAAGCAAGTACGAGACCATCCAACGACAGCGGTCGTCAGTCATCAACAAATACAAGCGAGCATACCAGGAGTTTCTGGATCTAGAAGCAGGGCTGCAAAGCGCAAAGAATTGGTATTCCGAAATGCGGGAGACGGTCGGAAGCCTAAGCAAGAATGTAGAAACATTTGTGAACAACCGAAGGGCGGAGGGCGCCCAGCTGCTCACCCAAATCGAACAGGAAAGGGCGGCAAATAAGAACTCGCAAGCAGAGTTGGAACAAGAACGACTTCGAGGACTGATGGAGCGAATGTCAATGGAGCCAGCAAAGACCACGCCGCAACCCACGACTTCTGGACGACCAAGACCGGCCCCTTTGTTCCAACCGGGACAAGCAACTCGATATCCGCAAACCAATTTCCAAGGTCAGTACCAGGTACCAACCTCGCCGCCCCCTAACCAAGCCAAATATCCAGGTTACTCAAGTCCGCCACCAAAAAGCACATTCTCTGCGCCTACATACAATCCCTCTCAATATGGCCGAACCCCTGGACCGACATCACCGCCTCCTAACCAGACTTCCTTTGGCGTGAGCTACATGCCGCAGTCGCCACCGCCGAATCAAACGTCTTTTGGACAGACACATCAGCATCAGCATCACCCGCACCAGACATATGGCAACTATGGAGCAGCCCAGGCTCAACCACAACAACAGTCGCAGCAGCAGCAGCAGCAGCCTGGCTACGTACCACCTGGATTTGTGCCTCCTCCGCCCCCGCCTGGTCCCCCACCTTTGGGTCCTCAACAGACATTCCACTATGGACAACAGGGTTACGACAGTCAAGGAGGACAGGAGCATAACAATCAGCCACGGTCTGCGCAGCCGCAGCAACCTCATGATCCATGGGCGGGCCTCAACTCATGGAAATAAGGAGTAAGATCCTCCATTTTCAGTACAAAAGCGTGCACTGGCGGCCACGGGCCCGGGGGGGGTTGACCAGTCTGAAGAGCGTGCGTTGTCACACTTGTCGGACTGTTTACACGGGAGGAGCCAAGTAGAAATTGTCGTTCAATATACTGTGTAACTTTTACAATTGTAATTTTTGGTCGAGCTCATATTGAGATCATGTCGTTTCACGTTCAAATACATGGTACATCTGACGAGACAGCTAGAAAGCCATTCCCTGCATTCCCTGCACCTTGATTGTTTAAAGTTGGCCAAACCGGGTGGAGAGGCAAAACGCCTTGCGGAATCGCAGCTTCTATTCACGGGTGCGCGAACAGCCGCCCATGTCTCCTTCGCTTTTCCATTGAACCTCCATTGTCTGCACGACTGCCTCGCGAATCCATGGCAAGACGCTGTGCTCTTCTCATTCGAGGGTGCGAACCGAACGCCCTCTTCTCGTTTGCGCATCACCTTTCTGGCTGCTGTTTTCATCATCACCCATCACTCGATCATCACAAACAACGCCAGCTCTACGTCTTCTACGCATCACACCATCCGAATGGCATACTGTCTTACCTGCCAACGAGGATTTAAATACCTCCAGGCCCTGCGGCAGCATCTCGAAACATCTTCCAAACACATGCACGACTGTCAACGCTGCGACAGGTCCTTTGGCACCAAATGCTCGAGGGAACAGCATTGTCGGGACTCGTCAAACCATTACATTTGCGAATTCCACGGGTGCCAAGTAGACTTTGAAACAGAAGCCGCGTTGGACAGACACGAGGATGTTGCTCATCCCAGCTGCGCCGAGTGCGACGACGTCGTTGAATTCGACAGTCTGACGGAACTAGTTCACCATCGGGACGAGCATCACCGTGATGCACACGCCGCGAGGCTCATGTCATCAGATGAGCTCGTCATGTTCACGTTTTCCCCCTCGGCACTATGCTGGGCGAACGAAGACACATTTATATGCGCGGAACTGAAGAGTCGGTCTAGTGAATGCCGTGCTCCATGTCCAAGGTGCAAGGCGACGTTCGGGTCAGAGGGCGCGAGGCTAATGCATTGGGAGTCGGGGTTTTGCGAATCCGGTGTGGATGAGAAGAGGATAAATCACCTGGCTGGTCGGTTTGCGACGGACGGGGATTTTGTCTGTGATGGGGAGGATGACGAGCTTTGGTATGCTTGTCCACAGTGTGGTGATACGTTTTCGTACGCAAGTTCGCTGGTGCAGCATGTGGAGGGGGAGTTGCGATGAGGATCTGGAGGATGGTTTGGTGGGAGAGTTTTTGTGCTGGCTCTGGGGAGGATTTGAGTGAACGACGGTTGGCTGGGATGAAGTGAGGATGGGATTGGGATGACACACACAACATACGTCTTGTCTTGGTGGCGAAATGGTATCTCGTTGCAGGGTAGGATGGACTTGTCCTCGGCCACCATGGATTGGTAATGACGAGAACTCCCTTGGACCGAGGGTCGAGCTAACGGCAGCAAGTTTAACGTCGGGATTATTGTACTTTTCAATTTGGTCGTGACGTCATGAATTTTTACCTCTTCTTTTAGCCTTCCTCTTTTTCTCCCAAACAATTACTTAATTCCCTTGAAGCCCGGAATTGGTCACCCGAAGAGCTTCTTGTTCTCCATCTCCGTCTCCAACCACCATGGCGTTGAAAGGAGGTGATATCGAGCAGCACAACGACGCAAAGTCGTGCTGGGTCATTATACATGTATGCGAGTTCCCCTTCTCCTCGTTTTTCAATTTGGTCATTGCTAAAACCCCTCAAGGGCAAAGCCTACGACGTGACTGAGTTCTTGCCAGGTACGTGAGGCCGTCTTCGATTCTCCGGTATCGCCCCCCCAGCCATGGCTGACTCGGCGACTTTGTAGAGCACCCCGGAGGCTCCAAGATTATCCTCAAGTATGCTGTGAGTCACATGACTCTGGCCAACTTCAATTCGCATCCTATTTGCCAAGCCCAAGCGCCGCAAGACACTCACATTTCATCTGCTACAGGGCAAAGATGCGACCGAAGAATTTGAACCCATTCACCCCCAGATACCTTGGACAAGTACCTTGACAAGTCAAAACACCTCGGACATGTCGACATGGATACCGTGGCCAAGGAGGTCAAGGAAGAGGATCCAGAAGAGGCTGGACGCCTGGAGCGCGTAGATCAAAAGCCTCTCCTGTCGCAATGCTACAACCTGTTCGACTTTGAAGCCGTCGCGCGGAGGATCATGAAGAAGACGGCGTGGGGCTACTACTCCAGCGCAGCGGACGACGAGATTGTATGTGTTACCCTCCAGAGTTTTCTTGTTCTCTTATAAACTGACGCATTGTTGTCCCCCCAGACCATGCGAGAGAACCACAGCGCCTTCCATCGAATCTGGTTCCGGCCACAAGTTCTCGTCGACGTCGAAAACGTCGACCTCACCACCACCATGCTGGGAACCAAGTGCTCCATCCCCTTCTACGTGACTGCCACCGCGCTGGGCAAGCTCGGAAACCCTGAAGGCGAGGTGGTCCTCACGCGGGCCGCGCACACACACAACGTCATCCAGATGATTCCGACATTGGCATCCTGCTCCTTGGACGAGATTGTGGACGCCCGCCAAGGCGACCAGGTCCAGTGGCTCCAGCTCTACGTGAACAAGGACCGGGAAATCACCCGCAAGATAGTCCAGCACGCCGAGAAGCGCGGCTGCAAGGGCCTCTTCATCACCGTCGACGCACCCCAGCTGGGCCGCCGCGAGAAGGACATGCGCACCAAGTTCACCGACACGGGCAGCAACGTCCAGTCGGGCCAGGACACGGATACCTCCCAGGGCGCAGCACGCGCCATCTCCAGCTTCATCGACCCGTCGCTCAGCTGGAAAGACGTGCCCTGGTTCAAGAGCATCACCAAGATGCCCGTCATCCTCAAGGGCGTCCAGCGCGTAGAAGACGTCCTGCGCGCAGTCCAAGCCGGCGCCGACGGCGTCGTCCTCTCCAACCACGGCGGCAGGCAGCTTGACACGGCCCGCTCGGGCATCGAGGTCCTCGCCGAGACGATGCCCATCCTCCGCGCGCGCGGCCTGCAGGACCAGATTGAAATCTACGTCGACGGCGGCGTCCGTCGCGCCACCGACATGATCAAGGCGCTGTGTCTCGGGGCCAGGGGCGTGGGCATCGGCCGCCCCTTCTTGTACGCCATGAGCGCGTACGGCCAAGAGGGCGTCGAGAGAGCGATGCAGTTGCTCAAGGACGAGATGGAGATGAACATGAGGTTGATTGGCTGCGCGAGGGTGCAGGACTTGAACCCCAGTCTCGTCGACGCAAAGAGTCTGTTTGTCCATTCTAATTCCACGGCCGTGGACGCGCTTTCGCATAGTGTTTATGATCCGCTTGTGGCGCCGGCGCAGAGACCAAAGGCCAAGTTGTAGAGGGGGCACCATGTACGTACATTTAAACACCAGCATTCATTTGACGGTCCATTGCAATTCCAACGCCGACATGGTATGGCCCCCTGTACGCAGACCACTCGCTCCTCCATGAAGATCAGTCTTCCATCCATTCATACACAAACTTGTGCTCATCACTATGCGTCGACGGTGCTGATACATTACAAACTCAACCCCATGTACACCAAACATGACCTTGAATCCCAACGATGCCCCCACCCCCCTCGCCACCCTTCCCCCATTCTCAAAGCACTCTCAGAAAATCCTTTAGCGAAATGGGCTTCCTGACGGCATTGTTCAACCCCTCATGATACGTCACCCACACCTTATTCTCCTCCTTCACCACCCTCTCCTCCCCGCCGCTCGCATCCAGTTCCGCCACCGCCAAGGACTGCGCCTCGATAATGCGTCCGAAGAAATCCTTCTTCACGACAGTCGCACCCTTGGCCTTGTCCAGTGTATTCTTTTTGTTGTCCTTGCCCGGCGCGAACTGGGATGGCTGGGGGACAAGTCTCGTGCCCGGCAGGGCGCCGGCCTGGAAACGCGCTTGACGGGCCGTGTTTTCGCGCAGGGCAATGGTCCGATGGAGTTCTTGGTCGAGGACCTGGCGGACGGCGAAGCGCGTCGGAGCAAGGGAAGCGGGGAGCGTGCTTGTCTCGAAAGTGGACAGGGAGTCAAGATCACTGATTTTCTGGTTAGATGCCATGAACGATTCGGCTTTGAACACAAAGAAGAGGTGGAGAACCACGTAGAGGTCGTCTGTACATGGCCCAGGGCGGAACGCGGGGGAAATGGAGGGAGAATGAAGCTACGGCAAGGGGAAGTGTTGGATAGACGTACGGTTCTAATCGATAGACGTATTGCGGTCCCCGCGCACCAACTGTTTCGCTTTCAATTCTGCCCCTTTGCAGTGTGATGCCTGTCTCGGCGAGAACTTCACTGGCTCTTTTCACCTTGGCCTTTTCGCTCTCCTTGCGCACGCTGGCTATTGAGCCCTGACTGCCCCCGACGACGACGGGCTTCACGTCAGGAGATACAAGACGTATCAAGTACGGGAGAAACTCGGTGGCCATGTCTTCGGGGCTGCGGAATGATCGTAGGAGCGTCGGGCTGAGCTGTGCCTGCAACGCTTGGAGTTGAGATCGGGTCTGCTTCTCTGCCTCACGAGCCTGGTAGTCTGCTCGAGGGCCAGAGAAGGGCACTGGCTCGCTGCCTCCATCTTCGGTCTCTCGCGCACCACTGGCGCCACCCCAGCGCTTCTCGTAGCCCCCAGCGCCCGCGTAGTGCCTCTTTGGCGAGGCAAAGAGGTGGTGGCATGCCAGGATGGGCTGGCTCAGGTACGGAGCGAGTTCCCAGTCTTGGCTCGTGTAAAGTCGTGACTGGCATGCATCATGGAAATGAAGCCAGTCATACGCTTGGTTGGGCTTGTTGAGATAGATGTCATCGTTGAACTCACGATTGGGATACTCGGCAAATACCTCCGTCATGATGGTGCTGATTTCGCCGCTCGTGTCAATCATTTGACGCAGGCGATCCATGGCGTGCTTCTTTTGCTGCTCTCCGAACCCGAGTTCAGCCCGGGGCTGTTCGTGTTGTGTTTTGGACTCGCTCAGGTTCATGGCCTGTTTGGGGAAACCTCCGCCTTCTTGGAACAGTCGCTGAATGATGTCCCGAATGTTGCCTCGTCCAAGACCCCTTGCTCCGGCGGCACCGCTAGAGAGGTCGCGAAGGATGTTGCGCTCGATCCATTGACGAGATAGTCGCTGGTTGACGCCTCCAGGACAGGATCGAAAGCGTCCGGCAACCCATTCGCCTACGACCATGACGCCGCGCAAATCACCTTCGACTGTGCTCTCTGCGCCGCGTTTCGCGTCGATGCCGCTCGTCATACCCCATGCCGCTTCGCAAAGCTTCCTCGCCGCATCCTTGTCGCATGGAATACCTTCCTTTTCGAATACGGTCTTGACTCTGCCCACGACCGTATCAAGAGAAGGTCTGCCAACATGGATGATCTCCGCTAGATTTGACTGTCGAAGAGGTCGCAGTGAAGGGTGGTAGACATCATTGCAGATCAAGATCAGTGGCCGCAGCAACCGAAAGTCGTCGCCCTTTTTCTTCTTTCGGTTCCCTTCATACGTAGAGCCCGACCCCGACGGCTCGGCAGCGTTCTTCTGGTCTGTGAGAACCAGGTCAATCAAGGCTTTGACGAAGCCACCTTCTCCGGATGCCCCCGACCCAGACACTGCGCCGTCGACCTCATCGACGACAACACATACTGGCTTGGCCATTTTGTGAGACCCATCACTATTCCTGTTGTTGACAACATTCTTTACGCTTTCTGTTCCCAGACTCGTGCGTATTCTGTTCCTGACCACATCGCGACTTCGGTCATCACTGGCATTCACTTCGAGAACCTCGTATCCTGCCTGCTTCGCACATACATGAGCTAGTGTCGTCTTTCCCAAGCCCGGAGGACCAGTGAGCATCAATATTTTCCGGTGCGGCTTCTCTTCTTCCCCTTGTTGTTTCAAGCCCGACCTTCGCGCGATCAAGGGCTTTGCCTTGACTAGGCCCGGAAACACGACAGGGTCCCATCGCTTAAGCCAGCGCAGCACGTGTCGGTTGGTGCTGTCATCGCCGCACAAGTCCACGAATTTCCTAGCACGGTACTTTTCGGTCCAGAGAAGAGACTTCTTGGGCTTAATACCTTGTGCAGGAGCCTCAATCGACACTATGTGGCATTCGGGTTCGCTCGGGACTGCGCGCGGCTTGTTGGCCATCTCCTTGGCCGCACTATCGATCAATTCGTGTATGTCGATGCCGTAGTAACTGCGCTTGGCCCTTCCTTCTTTCGTTCGCGATCGAGCTGCCACGATTGATTCGTAAGAAACGAAAGCCGATGCTTTTCGTTGTTTAATGGCTGCTGACTTGCCACAGCAAGTTTTGGCCGTATAGCTTGGAGGAGCAGTGCTCTCGAGAATTGACCCGGAAAACAAGGATCCTCCAGCCGACCAGCCGCGGAAGTTGTCCAGCCTAGGAATTTGCCAGATACTCTCTGTCCGGATTGCCCGAGGCTCGGCCTCATCGTTTCCGGTGCCAGTCTCTTCACCCACGACTGGAGGAGCGTCATCACTAGTCCTGGAAGGATGCTGAAGCATGCGCTTCTTCGAGATGTGACTGATATCCTGGATTTTAAAATCGTCGTCTGATTCATCATCTTCGACTATGAAGGGTCCGGCAACTTTCTGTTTCGGCCTCGGTTTCGCCGATTCAACATCGTGGGGTGTCGTGCGCTTGGGAGCTGTGGGCGAGCTTTGCGGAAAGGTGATGGGTGATGAAGCCAGCATGGTTAGGTGCCGATTTATTTACCAGACTAGATAGACAGATGGCAGTCGTAGGAGTATATGAAGTCTAGGTCGACATTCCGATGTAAATGTCAACAAGTGGCGAAGTGTTGTACTATGACTTTGTGTGTTATAATCTGGTCGTTGAACCCCTTCCACCGTGTAATTTGAACGCGTCCCGAGTTGGGAACCGCGTTTAGTGGGATCCACTTTTCCAGGACCGCCAAGTGCCCACAGCTGCTGACACATCCAATCAATAGGAAAATCCAGCCGACGACTTCTCGCTCTATGCTCCCGAAGCTTACACGACGACGTCAATCTTGTCAGGCCGCTACCAGCAACAGAGGCAGCTTCGACCAAGATGCGTAAGCCTCACAGATTTTACAGTCTCAATCGGCCGGTAAGCCCCTTTTTCGTCCTCGCCCGATGCCGTGATAATAGTGCACCAAGCCCCTTCACGGCTCGACCTCCTTTCCCAAGAGAGCTTGAGTTTGCTGATCTAACACTCTTTTTTTCTTGTTTGCAAAGAAATTGCGCCAGTCATGGAACAAATACAACCTGTATAACCTGTACCGCAACGCCGGACGGGAGCCGCAGATCCGAGGCACTCCGACATTCTTCCAGCAGAAATGGGCTGCCAAGTCGAAAACGAGATCGTACCATGGCGAGCACATCCCCGAGAAGAAATGGGTGCGCCTGTTCTCCCGCCGACTCCTCTCCGCCGTTGATCTGCCACCCGAATATCTCGCTGCGCACGATGGTTCCGAACAGGCCGCCGGTCGAGGTTCCGGCCTGGCCACGTCAAACCTGACCGCAGAAGCATACTCCAAAGTTCCCCAGCCAAGCACACAAGAGCGATCAAGGCGCAGACCACCGCCCTTTGGCGATGTCAACAAGCTTTTGTCCGACCAATTTGCAAATATGACACCCTATATGCAGATGACATTTGCTCCTTTGGAGCGGAGATTGGACACGGCCGTTTTTCGTGCCTTGTTCGCTAGTAGTGTGCGCCAAGCACGACAGTTTGTCATTCACGGAGCGGTCAAGGTCAACGGCAAGAAGGTGAGTTCTTCTACATTCGTCTCAGGACCATGAATCATCGTCATATAACGAAGACCGGAAGTAGACGAGCAAGCTTACTAATGGCAATCCTCAATAGATGGTCCATCCATCCTACCAGCTGAACCCCGGCGACATGTTTCAGGTAGACGTCGACAAGGTCATGTACGGCACAGGACAGCAAAAGGCGCCAGAAGGGAATAAGCGTCTAATCGACAACTTGGAGGCGCGCAAGAAGAAGTCAGAAGCGTTTTACAAGACAACGATCAGCAAAGCCGCGGCCAAGTCATCCATGGAAAGCACATCAGCAGAAGCTGCCGCGGCAGAAGGGGAGGCAGCCGAAGAGACTACAGAAGAGCAGCGATCAGAAAGTACTGAAGAGGAGAGCACCGGGCCAGGACTTGAGGCGCTGTCGGGAGAGGAATTCTGGCAACTCAACAACCGCGCCCTGAAATTCCTTCTCAAAGACGTCAAGAAGATCCTCAAGAACAACCCCAAGGATCTCTCCGCCAAAGAAAAGAAGCAATTGCGCCTGTTCCGCGCCGACGCCAAACGTTTCCTGTCCCACCCTGAAGATAGCGCTCTCGATGTTCAAGAGCTCATGGAGGAGCTGCAGCTCCAGATGAAGAGCCATGAACTCATGCGCGAGAGCTTTGAGAAGCTCACCATCCAGCCCGTCTCGTCAACCGCCACCGACTCAGCCCCAGCCCCAGCCCCAGCCCCAGCCGACACCACGTCTTCGCCTCCTCCCAGCGACGAAGTGGTCACACCCGAGGGTCAACAACCAGAACATAACCGCCAGCGCCAAATTGACAAAGGCCTCGAGGGCCTCTCGGAAGAACAGAAGGAAAAGGCTGTTCGCATCATGGGCGAATCACAGCTTTCCCGAGACGAAATGCGCAAGCTCGCCAGACTGCTACGATACGACGAGGAGAACCCCATCGATGATACTAAGCCCTATGCGACACCCTGGCGACCTCGACCATTCATGTCTGCATTCGCCTTCATCCCTCGCTACCTCGAGGTCAACCCCAACATTTGCGCTGCCGTTTACCTGCGTCATCCCGTGGCACGAAAGGGCATGGCCGAGGTTCCCACGCCGTTTGGCTATCTGACGAACCAATTGACCCACAATTGGTACTTGGAGCGTGGTTAGAGGAGAGGATGTCTCTCCGAGAGAGGCCACGTCAAAAATGTATAACCGAATGACGGGGTGTGAGGACGTTGTGAAAATCTCATGCTAATTCTGCTCGTGTGGGGTGGTGGCGAAAAGGAAGGCAGGCTGGGACTGAGGGAGGGGGATTCATGATGGACAGCTGGCATATGGCGTAGTTGCGCACTAAAGTGTGTAATTTCATGGCATGCCCTCAATTGTACGCTTGTTCACCGCATTCGGAATGTTTCAGAAGGAGAGGACTAGACGAACGGTCGGGATGTACTGACTGGTTAGTCTCAATTGTATACTACGTCATTAAGAAGTTGTATCAAAATTACGCCTTTGATCCAACAGGCCAGGCCGGGCGTGAGAAAAGACCATGTTGTGCTGTTCGCCGATGATTCTTCGCAGTCTTGTGTCCTAGTTTTCTTGTCAGGATTTGAATTGGATGTATCAGGACAAAGACAGAGCCAGAGCCAGAGCCAGAGCCGGCCGATTGATCTGATTTGTTGTTGTTGAAGCCGATCATGCTGCCTTTTCCTTTTCGGCCCCCCTCGGGCTACTTCACTCTACTGTTACGCCACAAACTGCACACAAGTCGAAAAGAAAAAAGTAGACGGCGATCGATGATGAGCTTCCACATACGCACAGAACCAGGAACCGAGATGGCTGCGTCAGATGTTGGTTCCATTGCCGTATAACCGGAGTGTGGGTCGTTTCGCAGCGCGATCGGCCGGCCTATTTGGCCGTGTCAAAATCTCGGGCCCGATCGACGGCAAACTATCTCGAACTACGATCTGGGCTGAAGCGGCAGGAGAAGCTGGATTCGGGGGCCACAGAGCGGATGGGATTGACCGGATACGGCCCCAGGCGAAGAATTTGTAGGCATGCGTGAGAAGGAGGGACGGGGGGGGGCTATGCTGCACCTCATACTCCGTACACCCACTGCATTGTTGTTCCATCGTGATCCTTGCGATTGCCACGGGGTTGAAGAATGTTGCTGGTCATGCATCAGCAGGTACGGCAGTTTGTCAGCGACGCAGGTAACAGCCGGCACCGGCGTGTTCACGGCTCGCTTCCCGTCGAATTATGGATTACACCCGTCCGAGCCGGCCGCGCAAAGAGTTGGATTCTCGCATGGTGCTCCTCTCCCGACATCACAATTCCATGGATGATGGATGGATCGCATACCCTCGGAGCCGACCTCTGATTACGTGACAGAAAGGCTAGTGAGCCCCCGGACAACCAACGGATCATTGACCGACATGAAAGACTTCATACTCTGTGAAACGCAGAAGATGCTCTTGGCGACGGCTTCTACCTAATAGGACGCAAGACACACCAAGACCTTGGTCGCTGTCCGCCTTGTCTAGTCAGCTCATGTTGGCCTTTTACAAGACTGATTGAGAAACTGCCAGGATGATCAAGGAAATTAAGCCTTGCGCGCAGTACCGACCTTCCAACCTTACGAGAGGGGGCGTGTCACAGTGTAAGGGAGTGTGCATGCGCTTCAGGACGGAGACGGTACACACGTCTGGTAATATTACTACCCATTAGTAAACCCGCATACTTGTGCTACGCGCACAATAACACATGGGGGTTTTCGACATGACTTGGCATGGCTCAGAAGACTGGTAGATGCCATTTAATGAACGTCGGTTGGTTCATTGATAGTCCCCAACGAAGAGTCTCGAGCTCCCCTTGGAGAGCCTCGACAACCTTGGGGAAGCTTTGTGATAGCGCCGGTTTGCTCTGCGAGTGGCTGTGACGAGGGTCTTTCTTCAACCTGGTGTCATTAATAATTTGAGTCAACATAGACTTGTGGTGAGCACAAACGGGCCAGCATACTGTCGACGAGGTTCATACGCTTCAGCCAGATCACACCCAGCTTTTCCGTGGCAACTCAACAATGCCAATGTAGCGCTCTCTGGGAAGTCAAGACGAACTAATTGGGTTAATCGTGTGAAGACGCTTGTCAAGCTAAGGAGACTAGACTGGCTTCGCTGGCAAAGGAGCGACGGGACTATGAAGATTCCGGGCTTCCGTCCGGATTGAATACTATTCATCTAGCGATTGAAGGGCATGGATTGATCACATGGAGTAGCACTCCGATGACCCCAAGATTGGAGAGTCCTAACTACTTATTAGCGTCATAGTGCGAGCTCAAATGGTGGATACGGAGTTGCACCAGGCTCCTCATTCTATTTTTTATTGCGAACGACTCGTCTTGGCTTTGCACTCGTCATTGCTTCTCTTATCTCGACTCCCTGACACTCATGGGAAACTACTTACTGCCTCTATCTAAGCAGCCACATTTCTCAGCTACGTCTTTGTCGTGCCCAGCCAAGGGAGAGAGAAAATCTTCTGTGATACCAAGGCTCGTCCGGAACAGAGCTACCTTTCAGACTGCTTGCTCATCAGTCGACTCCGTCTCATTGTTATTATTGCTGCTGGCCCAGGCAGGGCCCAACAGGGAGGGCCCCAATTGCAATTACATGTATGTACATGTGCTCCGTACGCGCCTTCCCCAGCCAGTTTTCACCAATTACCAGGGACCCGCCCCACCTTTATCTTCCGAGGTTCGCTATCGCTCAACTGCCCACATATGTACTGACCTACCCACCTACCCACCTACCCACCTACCCACCTACCCACCTACCCACCTACCCACCTACCCCTTATTACAACATCAGTCGGGGTGCTCTTATCGGGCTGCCGCTGACTGGCCACAACAGTCAGAATCACGACAGACCACCTACATAAACCCGCCGCATCTCCTCAACATGGCCGGTAGCAAGACGCATGTAAAACCGGGGCAGAAACATCTCCCCAGCGGGAACGCAAACGCATCGGGCTATTATGCAGTGACGGATGTGATGAGCATGAGTGCCAACACCAACACAGCTTTCGTCGTCGCTGCCAAGTCGAAAACGCGCCGACGAGCCGACTCGGCAAGTCGAAAACGTCGTTGCATCAGCACAGCATGTGTTGCTTGCCGTAAACGCAAGTCCAAGTGCGACGGAGCTCTGCCCAGCTGCGCTGCTTGCGCCAGCGTGTACGGCACAGAATGCATCTATGACCCTACTTCGGATCATCGCCGGAAAGGCGTCTACCGCGAAAAGGAAGACAGTTTGAAGGCTCGAAACACCACTCTGCAGGTTCTCGTCGAAGCCATTCTCAACGCCTCGGAGGATGATGTTTCCTCCATAGTCAACCGAATTCGCTCATGTGATAGCTTGGATTCCGTGGCACAGGCAATTGTCAATCAAGACTCGGACGATGAGGCGGCAACACCCGAGGAGAGGAAGGAGGAGGACTACGTCGACTTCATGGCCGTCAAGGGCGAAAAGGAACTCGCCCGTAAGATGGGCGAACTTCGATTCGAGAACGGCTCCGTGCGGTTCATTGGCGGTACATCGCATCTCATCTACCTAGGAGACTCCCAAAACGATGCCGTCGATTTCCATCCTCAGCCCGACCAACGAGTCATCAATGATGATCCCGCCTCTTCCTGGACGCAGATTACGGATGACTCGGCACTCATCACGCACTTGATCAACCTGTATTTCAACTATCACTTTACTTACTTCACTGCCTTGTCCAAAAAGCTATTTCTTCGAGACTTCCAGCAAGGCCGAGCCCGCGTAACTTCTCGAAACTCAACAACGTATTGCTCGCCATTATTAGTCAACGCAATGCTGGCCCTCGGTTGCCATTTTACCGATAATGCCGGCGCATTCGGGACACCTGGAGATGCTCGAACGAAAGGTGACCATTTTTTTGCAGAGGCAAAGCGGCTCATCTTGGACAATGACGAATTTGCGAGGCCCCGTCTCGTAACAGTCCAGGCGCTGGCGCTGATGTCCGTTCGAGAGGCTGGCTGCAGCCGTGAGGCCAAGGGCTGGGTATACAGTGGTATGAGCTTCCGCATGGCTCAGGATATTGGCCTAAACCTCGAGGTGACTGGCACGGACAGGGAACACCTGTCTGAGGAGGAGATCGATGCCAGGAAGATCACATACTGGGGATGTTTTGTGTTCGACAAGTGCTGGTCGAATTATCTGGGAAGACTACCCCAGCTGCCAAAGGCCTCTTGCAGCACATCAAGGTTTGACGTTTACCCAGAGGAGGATGCAGCCATGTGGTCACCATTGACCGACAAGGGCTCTGATGACTCGTTTGAACAGCCTTCGCGGACTCGTTCTGCTGCGCTACAGCTGGTTAGTCTCTGCGAGATTAGCAGTGACCTCATGGTCTTCTTTTACCATCCTCACCACATTGGTCGGTCCCGGGGCAAGTCCGCAGAACTGAAGAAGTTGAGTGAGATTCATCAGCGTCTAGAGCAGTGGCGTCAAGCGCTACCGAAACATTTTGAGCCCACGGAGGGCCAGCTGCCAAATGTCATCCTCATGCAGTAAGCAGTGATTGGCTCATCCCCACGCTTTGCCCGTTTTGCCGCGATGAATAGTCAATGGCCTTTCCCGGGGCCTCTCGACTTTCGAGTACAGGTTTTGCTGACAGGTTTTGCCCTAGCATGTTCTTCCACTTGCAATACATTCATCTCTTCCGACCATTTCTCAAATACACCCCGGCTGCGTCGCCACTACCTGCTCACGTTTCCCCGCGAAGAATATGCACAGCCAATGCAGGCGCCATATCGAAATTGATGAGGCTGTACAAGAAGCTGTATGGTCTGCGACAGATCTGCAATATTGCGGTGTACATGGTCCACAGCGCATGCACCATCCACTTGCTTAACGTGCCCGAAAAAAGCGCCAGGCGAGACATGATTCATGGAGTCAAGCATCTGGAGGAAATAGCCGACGATTGGCTCTGCGCCCGACGTACGCTGAGCATTCTGAGCGTCCTGGCCAGAAAATGGGGATGCGATATCCCCGAAGATGCCGCCAGTGTGCTCGGAAGGGCCGATGAAAAGTACGGATACTACAGCACATCAGATGTCCCCTCCCCAGTCTCGAGCCACGCTTCATCAGGTGTCATTTCGGATGATAGCTCCTTGTCCCCTGGAGGTCATAGTAGCCCCACGGGACTCTTATCACGAGTCGAATCAAACGAAGCCGTCGGCCCTGGGCCGCTGGACGATCGAATGACCTTGGTGCAATCTTCACAGATGGTGGAACAGGTGAGCCATAGGCCGTCTCCCCCTCGGGAGCAATCCATGCGTCTGCGTCTGCATATGCCAATCGATTTGGACGCCAATTTTATGGGAGAAGTGTGGACCAACAACCCAGTCAGTGCGGCGGCATCAGGGTATGACTCGCCATTCTTGCCCCTGGACCAGCGTACCTCAATTCCACAGCTGGGTCGCCTGACCGTCCCTCGACGAATGCCCAGCAAGGGCGCAGGTCATGGCACGCCCAATGGGCAGGACTGGATGCTGGATGACGGAGCAAGCTGGCAACAGAATTTTGAGGGATGGGGAATGGGTGATCGTATTAGTGGTCCACCTCCAGGAGTGTTCTTTTTAGCCAAAACCGAAGCAACATCTTCCCTCGATCCTCCGGAGCAAGTCAGGATGATCCAAGGACTATTGGAGTTTGAGGGCCTTGATACCGCGTCGCTCAGCGGAGGTGGCTGGCTGCCTGGTCTGGATTGAAGTTGTAAAAGTCCTCACCGTCTGAGACATGCACAGTGGTGGGCGTCGACTGCAGGTCCTGACCACTTGAAGGTTGCTCACTAGGCTACGGCCACTTCCCCGATCCGGACATGCCTCCATTGCCTTGTTCATCATTATTATCCGACTGCAACATGCCATGCGTTCCAGTCGGAGGGCACTTCCTCTTTTATTTTTCAGGTCAAGCTTGAATTGCCCAGCGAGCTGGTCCCGAGGGAACAGCTTGAACTAGCTTCTACATGCTGCCTCTTTCATTTTTTTTTATTTTTTATTTTTTTCACCTCACACAGGTTCAATCATGAGACAATGTTCGAAAAAACAGACGGGATTTTGTTTTAGATGATGAGGCAACGATGAAAATGATGCATTTTTCGATGAAAGCTTGCTTTTATCCCAAAGCAAAAGGCGTTCATAGGAAAGTACCGGTACCGGGGCTGGAAAATGACTGGACGAATTAGAGATGTTGACAAAGACGTGGAAATCTGAACAAGAACCTAGACTACATACGACAGAGGAATGATAGAATGTTCCATTGCATTGATCAGAACCGATGAGTACGACATGTCATTACTAGCCGGTGGCACGGGGCCCTGGAGGTTTCAAGTCACAGACAGGGTCTCGTTGGCTATGGACACACACACACACACACACACACACACCCATGCAAGCTCGAGAGACCATGGACAGTCTATTTTTGACGACCCTATTCCTGGAAACAGGAACAGGTATCGGAGGGTGGATTGCAATAAGGGCGGCATTTGCCGCTCCCTCGGGACATGTTTGTCTGTTGCTCGACTTGATGGGGCAGGTGCTTGGCTTGTGAACTAGGCTGGACGAAGTGGTGGGACTCTGCGGCATTCGGGTCGTGAGAAGCCAAGGTATTACACCCGTTCTTGGGGAAACGACTCCCGTCTCATCTCGGCATGGCCATGTTGAAGTGACGTTTTGACGTCGTGTTCGTATGTCCCATCGCTTGCTACCCCACACTATGGTGACATTACTCCGTACTGCTGGAACAGGTCTGCATTGCGTGGTCTGCCTTGCATTTGGAAGCTGGGCTGGTACCATGGTGCTCGGGCAGAGATTCGGCAAGTTGCGTGGTAATTCGGATGGCATGAAGCCTTCGCAGTACGAGGTCGACGGACGAGTTTGGTCTACAAAAACTTGGTGGAAATTATAGCCCACGTGAAGAGAGGTGGGAAGAGGAAAATCTTTGTGGCTGGTCAGCATCTATCTAGTTCTACGTCAGTTCCTAGATGACTTGGGAGTCGAGGTGGTCGACCAACAAGTCCGAGGGTTGGGTGTTGAAATTTCAGGACTTGGCAATTCGTTCCGTCTCCAACAAAGGCCGTATGAAAAGAGGATACGGGCCTAGATAAGTACAACAGACACCTTTTTTCAATAATCCTCCTAGTACGAGCTTCTCCGTATTAGTATTGTATTTATTTTTGCGTGTGAGTTTCTTCATGGTCACCAATGTGGTCGGTCCGTAGCACGCTCTACATCTGAGGGTCCCTGTCAGTAAGACCTGGGCAGCTGCGCGGGCATTTCTAATCAAAAGCTACCCAATTCATCCGAGAAGAGGTCTGCATGCAGAAGAAAAAACTTTCCACAAGACCACGGCAACGTTGTCTGCAGGAAGGGGGCGAGGATATTCACCGCTTTCACACAAAAAAAAAAAAAAAAAAAAGTCTGCGTCACCACGACGTCTCATCTTTTCCCTCTTCCTCACAATTCTCCCTCGACAAGTTCATCGTGAAAATGGCCGATTTCTGTTTGGCGCCCATCAGTGAACTCATCCGAGACATCCAGCCAGCTATTGCCGCGGCATAACATCACATCAGCCAGTCGCCCTCCAATCTAGTTCGTGACACACAAGTTCATCTTGACAATGTACTCGGCGGTGGGCATGAGACGACGACGGCGCGCCAACACGCCAAAGAGGAGGCAGGCATTGATTTGGTGGGGGGAGGGAGGAGGCTTGATCCATCTACCGAATACTCCGTACATGAAGCGACTGATGCCGGCGGTGTTCTCCGAGATTATATCTTACTCTAGCGCATGAAACCACGCCCTTTAGCAAATCCTCCGTGATACGCATGCCTGGTGCATTCCATTGGTGCGCGTCTTAAAATGTCGCAACCGTCGGTAATGGGGCCTGGGACTCGGGGGCAGAAGCACGAGCTGGGAAGAAGACGCTTGTGCCCTGAAACATGAGCCTCGAGAATGAAAAAGTCGAGGAGCGCCTCTCGAAGGATTCGGACGCTTTACTCCACTGCCAAATGCCGAGATCCGCGACCCTGGACTTTGCCCCCTGCATGATGCGAGGCGGGCGAGCACCAAGCTTGGCTGGGACGGGTCTCGCCTACGGAGTTACATGTTTCTTCTGGGGCGGACGGGCCATGGCGAGATGTGCGCGTAGATGGCCGGCGGGGAGAATCTTCACATGGTATCGGATCGAGCCACTTCTGGAGACGACGGCCTTTTTCTCGCGCACGAGAGCACTCCGTGGGAAACAAGCCCATGATACAAGGAACAGAGCACGGACAAAGATGGACAGAGGGAGAGGGAAGAGGTCTCGTTTTGTCGCCTGCACGTGTGTTGCTTCCTGGCCACGTGCATGTAGACCAGTCGGAGTACATCAGGTGTACGGTATTCGGAGCAGGCCAACGGTTTTTCTGACGAGGCTGATACTGGCCCCAACTCTATTAGTGGGAGTCAACTCCAGATCCGTATGAACAAGGCGCGTTGTGTGATCCTTTGTCTACGGAGTAGCTGATAGATGGCAAGGATCTACCATTCTAGATTGTATCAAGCTGAAATGGACCGACTGCATCATCTGCCCCAAAGCACAGGAAAGTCATTACAGTAGAGGATTGCCACATGGGTAACCAGTGTATGATCCTGGGCTCCTTGATGAACGAACAACGACAACAGGCTTGCTCCCCGACGACGGTTCCACCACGTGGTCCATCGTTCAATCACCCATCTCATACGGAGTACCGAGTACCGAGTACCGAGTACATGGCAATCAGTCAGAATCCTGGTCCAATCCTTCCTTCACTGAGGTCTTCGCGCACTCGAAGAGACGGAGCCGTGAGCCGGGGTTATAGTAAATCTCGGCCTCAGCAATCCTCTCGTATCTACGGAGTACGTACTATATGGATTATATAGGGTAAAGAGTGAGCATATGTATGCTAACCATATGCCAACCACATGCGAACCGTACGCTAGATTTTACCACTATATTACCTACACTGTGATCTTTTGCCAAGTACATGCAGCGATTTTGCACCGCCTACCTAATTAGGATGTAGAGGCTCCGTCCTGGATACGACACGAACTTTGCTAGAGCCCGAGATGTACTGTGTGCCCCCGTGCGCCGTAGTTACAGGCTAGGATATGCGTTTCGTCTGCCGCTGTCTTCTATAATACCTGTAGTGTGTCGAAAAGCTAAGGCCACCTCTTGGGATGTGAGCATGGGCATGGGCATGGGCATGCGTCATGGACCGTGGTGAGCAGGGCAATGAGGGAGCTATTTCGTATGTACAATGGCCACGAAAGAAACATACCATCCCTTTGGCAGTCGTACATGAGGCCTCAGAGATGCGCTGGGCCCAGAATTATACTAGGGTATAACTCCGTACAACAAGCAAGCAAGCCATCTAGATCTAGCAGAAAAACCGGGCTTAGCAAGGTGCTATTATGTAAACTGTGCATCTTTACTCCGTAGTGACTTTTATTACAGTAGGTTCTTCGCATGTATAGAAGTACCTACAGCAGCACATAGCCTACTTGGCTGAGATCCTTGTCCGCGACATCTCTGAGGCCTTACGACTGCCAAAGGGATAATAATGCGGACGACGAAGAGGATGACCCAGGATCTGCGGGCCGAAGGGACGAGAGGCCGTCCTGGGTGTGACAAACCACGTGGTTGTGTGATAGAGTGGCATCACAGATCTGGCTGAGTAGAAGCCTCATGCGTGGAATAAGCTGCAACGTGCCCGTCCAAGAACTTGTTCATAACTACGGATTGCGGCGGACGTTGATCGAATATCCTGCGGGAGGTGTCAGGCTTGCCGGCCAGCGTCGCAACCAACTGTCACCGAGGGTCGATAGTGCCGGCGGTGGGCGGTGATGCAAGAGGCAGCGGGCCAACAGACAGGCCAGCGTCTGGGAGAGAGACTGAGAAAGCGAACAAGTCGGCCATGTCGGGCCGTACGAGGCTCGACAAACGGCCGGGCCAGCAGACCAAGCCCAGGCAAGCAAGTTCCGGCGCTATGGAGAACATGCCCAGGGTCCTCTTTGAGACCACTTCGGCTCGGCTCCCAAGTGCCGTGCTTGATCATGGATGGTTCTTAGGGATGCGGAGTGAAACAAACTTCAGACCAGACAATGGGTCCAGATGCCGTATTGGTATCTTGTTGGTATCCGCGCGTAGCGGCAAGTGGGGGCGAGCCACTTATCGTCGCGTGTGGTGGCGTCGCTTCTCTCATCATTTTGTTCGTCATCTGTCGACTCGAGCAGTTTCAGGTCGCAGAAGATCTTTCGAGCTTCGATAAGAGCTTCGACGCCATCACACGCCCCGAGTCACAGCGTCAGGCACCCGCCGTAGTCCGCAAGTAGTACAATGCGTACTCCAAACAGCATTGCGACCAACTAAAGAGATTGTGTTTATTAGCTATCGACAGCGGGGCACAGACGCGGCGGACTCGGAACCAAAACTGTCGAGTCTCAGGTGATGTCTTGTCTCCTCTTGCTTGGTCAGGTCTGCGAAGTTGAAGTAGCTGAGCAGCATTGCGGTGGGAGGAGTCGCGCGAAACGGCAGAGTGATCAGAGAGAAAGCCTAGAGGAGTCTAGATCCCAAAGCCGGAAGTGGCCCAAACTATGGAGTGCGGAGTAGTTGTTGTCGATCTTGCTGGACCACACGAAGAAACATGCACGTTGCTAACGACTGACGACGGAGTGCACCAGAGCAATGTGGCGTCTGAGTGGGGGAAGAGGGACCGTGCCGTGCCTGCCAAATCCCAAATCCCTGACTTGTCTCTGTGCCTGCCCTGCCTGCCTGCCCTGCCAGACGCTTGCCTCCTCTTCAACAATCTCTGTTCTTCAACCTGAAGACCAACCTCGTTGCCGGCTAGGTCGAAGGATCCTGCTCTGGAGACCAAGCCCGTTGCAATACTCGCATCAACGGACCCATCATTTGCCATCGATCAAGCCCAGCCGTTCTTTCCTCCACCTCTTCTCAAAACGTGGTGGCTGATAAAACGCTGGCCGCTATTGCCAGGGGCCCCCTCCCGCGCATCGAGTCGTCTGGTCTTCGTCTCTCACCGTGTTACATGACGCAGCACTCAACTGTCTTTCCTCGAGATGCCACTCTGTTGGACAAACGTTATTTGAATCGTTCCTCGAGTCATTTCGGGACCGGGGTTGATCTGCCGACCGTTGATTACCTGTTTGACTCGCTTCCGTCCATTTTCCTCATCTCTTCTGACAAATGGTGGTTGACGGGAGCACCAACTGCACTTCTCAACTACAAACCCAGCTACCCTCCCTAATACCCAAGGTCCCAAGTATCTGTCAGGGATCTGTCGGGGCACACCGCGCCGGGAACTACGAGAATTGGCCCAATTGGTCAGCGTCTCTGAATCGCTGTCCCTCTCTCTCGGTGTATCCTCTTTCCAAACGAGAGCCACAAGATCCAGCTGCCGCATAATCATCCGCGGCACTTTGGCAGGACTGACGGCTATGCTCCAGGATCATTCTAGTCGCACAAAGAGAGCTCATTTCGCAATCATTTCAAACCCACGTCGTTCATCTCAAGTTCACAGTGGGGCTCGATATCCACCTGCTCAAAGTCATGGGAAGCAGCAAGTGTTTTAAAGCAGGAAATGGGCAAACGACGAGCCATCATCGAAGCAGATGCTGCCACAATGACGAGGAAGTGGCTTGTCTCGGTGTTGACTCGTCTTCCTCCAGCCATGCCCCAATTCAAGACAGTTACAACGCGTGCCCAATTTTGACCAGGGCAGGCCATCTCATGCACAATTGTGAAACCGAGCACCGAACTGTGGCTTCCTTCCTTGTCCATCTGTGGAGTGCGCAACGGTGGGCCACTGGTCGGTAGAGACTCAACCTAGTACACCTAGTACCGAACCACGAGTGGGACGGGGTGGGGGCGTCGTCGCATGGCATCTGCTGGATATGCATTTCCACATTCTACATTCAAGCCTCTTTCCTCTCCGGGGTCCGGGGCGTGGCCCAAAGCAAGCAGGACGCCGGTATAACGCCGACACAGGTCAACGTCTTGCCAGCCGTCAGCCGTCAGGTGTCATCGTTCTCCGTTGGAGCATTATATCATCTAGAGATCGGCAGAAGTCATGCATGAACGCGCGCAAGAGATAAACTCTAGTGCTCCGCCGATGTATGCGTAGGGGGGATGGGATATATCTGCATCTACATGAGAGAGGGAGAGGCCGTGTGGAACGAGTACATACAGGTCGGAGACCCTTGGCCCGCGTCGTAGGTAATTGTCCACTTGCCCTGACGCTATCATGCGCCACGAGTCAGGGAGACGGGGAACGGACACGGACACAAAACAGCATGAACCATCAAACAACCACTGTCATCTACTATTAGCAACACGGCGGTTCAGGCTAGGACGGGCATCGGATGCGTGGGTCCATCGAACCTCCAGTTGCCTTCCATCCACCTGGTCCTTAGCCAGCCGTTGACTGGGGCGTCGTACCCAGAACGTACCCGAGGTATGTACTCCATTGCATACCTGGGAGATTGACAAGGGGCATTAAGCGTTGAAGGCTTCAACCGCACCACTGACAGGGACCGTTGCGGACTCTCTCGCCCCAGGCCGGCGGGTTCCAGCTGCCGCCGTTTATGGGCAATTGGGTCTGGTCAATGACGCCTGATCCGTCCCTTTACTTGTGAACGAGGTGTCCAAGTCAGTCGACAGATTGCCAGCCCAGCCCAGCATGCATACCTCCATCTTCTAGGGTTTGTACGGAATACGGGGCATCAGACGTAGTCGTAATGATATGCATTTGACATAAACCCCCCAGTCCGCTACTTTTACTCTCAGACTCTCAAGGCTCCCTCGTCCGGGACTTTTTGTACCCCATAACTGGCGCCGGGCTGACGAGCAGAAATAATTCCTCTTGAACGGAGTGCCATTATTCTCTTCTTTTGTTCAACGTACGACACAGTACTCCATCATTCCATTCTTCTGGTTCGGAGCAACTCACCCGGAACCCTACCGACCTGTCCTTGACGGGCAAGGGTACTATTTTCTTGCTCTCCGAGGCATTCTGTGATTTGCACCACTATCACTACCGCTACCGCCACCTCCGTGACGTGAAGTTGGACGATTCTGTCTGCTTTCACGACTTTCAATACTCACGTCTCACACTTTCATCCATCTACGGTCCAGAAAGATCGAAAACGGAACAATAGATATCCAACTTGGGCATCCAATTTGCTCATTCAGAGCGTCACTGGGTATTTGGTTAGCCCATGAGTGACGGAATCCCCAAAGCAAGTAGAGAGAATCACTGGCCTCGGTATTATTCGACCCGCTCGGCAGCAATAGCTACAATACCTTCCCGCATTTCCCTGCTAAGCAACGACACCGGAAGGATCTGGAGTATCTATCAATAGATTGATTATATGCTCAAAAACCAAGAGCATCGGGAATTACAACAAAAGAAGGACCAGACATGTTGTCTAACCCATTGCAGCGGTACTCGCCCTATAACAACAACACTTCTTCTTCAGCTCTCCATAGTTCGCTCTCCCAGCCTCATCATGGACAGCATCATTCACACAACAACATCTTTCAGTCATTGACCCACGATTCGCACTATGGCCTGCACCACCATGTTCAACAACAGCAACAGCACCACCATATTGGCAATTCCCATGCCCGAATAACTGGCTCTTTGGAGCGTACGAGTCATCCGCGACAGCGAACACATCAGTCGGGATCCTTGAGGAAAGCAGCGGGGACATCAGGACCTGTTCGAAGAAGGATCAGCCGAGCGTGTGACCAGTGTAACCAGCTGCGAACGAAATGTGATGGAAAACTTCCATGTGCGCATTGTGTTGGTAAGTTTTCGGCATCTCTGGGTTTTCCCTTCTGTGTTTTCGAGGAACTTGACCCCTTTGCACCTCGAAACGTTGCTGACTCTTCTTAGAATTCGGCTTAAGTTGTGAATACATGCGAGAGAAGAAAAACGTGGCAAGGCTTCGAGAAAGGAACTGGCTGAGCGAGCTGCTGCTCAAGCCGCAGCGGTGATTTCAAATCCATCGGGCGAAATTTCTGACGGAAGAGAATCCAGCAACTCACCAGCTACCGACGAGAGGATGGATAATTTTATGGACAGTACCAGAAGCGACTCCATGTCCAGTACCGGCATGAGAACTGTTCATGATAAGAGACTCGGTGACAATGCCGCCATAGACCCTGACTTTCATCCTGGACAGGCGGCTTCAACCCCAGGACAATATGGCGAGCTCTCGGATCATTCCCATATGCAGCATCCTATTCAAATCACGTCAGAGGGCATGAATGATGGTCGAGCGATGAATATGGGCGGGTATGGAAACATGTCAACGAGCTACGACAGACAAAGCTTGGCCAGTGATGATATGATGGGTGGCAGCCAAGGTTATGCCCCCACACATCAGAACAACATGCACCATTACCCAGACATGTCGTTCGGTATCATGGGGCACAGTCCGACTGATTTCAACAGCACGACTGGTTTTAGAATGAGCAACAGCCCTCTGGGCGGGTATCAGTTGGCCACAGCGACATCCCCTGCATGGGGGCCTGTGCCATTGTCCTCACCACCAGGCCAATTTCAAACACCCATGCAAGCCACTGACTTTGGACTAAATGGCCTACGATATCCAGTTCTGCAACCTCTCCTACCTCATCTGTCCAACATAATCCCCGTCAAACTCGGATGCGATTTAATCGATTTCTACTTTGCTTCATCGTCCTCGGCTACCATGCATCCCATGTCACCCTATATCCTAGGATCCGTGTTTCGACAAAAGGCAGTTTGCCACCCAACAAAGCCTAGGAAATGCCAACCTGCTCTATTGGCCAGCATGCTGTGGGTAGCCGCTCAGACATGCGAGGCCCCTCTTCTTACCAGTGTTCCCTCGGCTCGCGGCAAGATTTGTCAAAAGTTGCTCGAGTTGACGGTTTCTCTGCTGAAACCTCTGGTTCACAGCTCACCCATTCAGCCTTCCTCTAGCTCCGAGGCTCAAACCCCAGGAGGATCTACTTTTGCCGCTTTGGGGGCAGCTTTGCCTGGTTCGCTGAGCAGCATCGACGCTGCTCTTAGTGGAGAAACCGGGGCCTTCGAAGCGCCCGGCGGCCAACTTGACGATATTGTTACGTATATTCACCTAGCAACAGTCGTTTCGGCGAGTGAATACAAGGGATCCAGCTTACGGTGGTGGAACGTAGCCTGGTCGCTCGCCCGAGAGCTCAAGTTGGGTCGTGAGTTGCCCCCAGGTAGGCTTCGGCCAGGCTTTGACCAGAACGACATGGACGAGGATGGTTTAGACGAGCACGACTGGGTGAGAAACACGCCTGGATTTGTCACGGAAGAAGAGAGGAGGAAAGAAGACGAGTCTGGTGGCTCGTATACATTGTTGATCGACACTTGGCCCTTTGTTACAACCGGCCTTTATTCCTGCTTGACGTAGAGTGCGAGGGTCTTCGACAACCACTCGACGACGCAGCATGGCGGAATGGCGATTTCCAGCCCTATCCATCCGACTCCGACGACGGCCGTGACAAGGATTGGTTACGAGGGCCGCAATTTGAATTCCGAGGATACAGCATCTTTGGCTATTTCCTACCTCTGATGACGATTCTCGGAGAAATCGTTGATCTTCATCACGCAAGGAACCACCCGAGATTTGGCTCTACATTTTGGGCCTCTCGAGAGTGGACCAAGCAAGTTTCAGAAATCAGAGGTCATCTTGAAGCGTACGAAGAGTCTCTCAAACAATTTGAATCACGAACCACCCTGCAGAACAATGACGGCCTCAACGACGAGTCTGGTGGATTGGAAGGTCACATAGTGACCCAAAGAGGTATCGAGTCAAGTGGCAGTCCTTCTGCTCACTCTGTGCACACGGCATCGAGCCGCATCACCGAGGCCGAGATACAGACCCGAACCGTCTTGGCATACAGCACGCACGTCATGCACGTCCTTCACATTCTTCTGGAAGGAAAATGGGATCCAATCAGTCTTCTCGACGACGAAGACATGTGGATATCGTCTTCTGACTTTGTCACCGCATCGGGTCACGCCGTAGCGGCAGCGGAGGCCATTGGGCAGATCCTTGAGTATGACCCTGGTCTTGAACTGATGCCGTACTTCTTTGGTGTCTATCTCCTCCAAGGATCCTTTCTTCTTCTTCTCATAGCAGACAAACTTCAGGCAGAAGCGTCGCCAAATGTGGTCCGAGCCTGTGAGACAATAGTGCGAGCACATGATGCATGTGTCGTGACGCTCAGCACAGAATACCAGGTAAAATGTTCCCCTATTCAAGCAGTTCACACACCCCTTCTCACCGTAAGGGGCGAACATGAAAGAACAGAATGCTGATTTTGAAACAGCGCAAGTTTAGTAAAGTCATGCGTGGTGCCTTGGCGCTCGTGCGAGGACGCGTTCCCGAAGACCTAGCCGAGCAGCTCCAGCGACGACGAGAACTACTCGGCCTATACCGGTGGACCGGCGATGGCACAGGCCTAGCACTATGACTGCGATAAATGTTCTTGTACTCTCCATGTTCTTATACTTTCCATGTTCTTGGGTTCCATCTGTTGTAAAGCGATTCGAGCGCATGTATATCTGAGTTGTGCGATTTTGTGCGTTTTGATTCATCCAAATAGACAAAGGGTTGGCAGCGACGAGAAAGGGTTGTTTTATGACGTGTAGATGTGTTTGAGTGAAGTCATGGACTTGGTTGTATTTTTTTGTTCCACATAGCGATACATGTAACAATTTCATTGCTCGGACAATTTTTGCGATTAATTCTCTGACATTTTTTTGGACGTGTGAGAGCAAGATGCAACGATCAGGCCACATAGACACGTCGGCTGAATCGAAGGGGTAAGTGAAGCTCAAGAAAAAGCAAACTACTTGGTCAACAAGCGTCTCTTTAGAGATGAAGTAGCTGTTTTCCAGCAGCCTTATCTCTCTTCAAACTGAAAGAACGACTTCTCAGATGCCAAGGCCACACGAGAGCGTCCACCGCAAAGAAAAAGGAACAACAACCTCATGAGGCGAAGCATCCCGCCGAGCAAGATGATCGGGCATGGAATGGGAGAGACTTCCCAAGAATAGAGGCAAGCTTGTCAACTACCTCGCATGTATTGTTTCGATGATCTTTTCACCGTTCATCGCTTCTTGATAGACCCTCCTCCGAGCACCTGACATCGTTACCCAAACGGGCCGTTGACAAAGTTCCGCACGCGTTCAGAGAGGTTCAACCGCTATGTAAACTGATGTGGGGGGTGCTGTACATTTGCCATGTACTCCGTAACATATGCACATCTGCTCGGGGCATCTTCTGAGATTGTATCAAGGCGTCAGCGAGCGCGTCTGGCTGCAGACTATTCTCCTGTCAAGACTCCATATCATGCTGGTTTACATAGAGAGCGGCGGCGCCTGCGCAACGGCGTCGCTGAAGTTTTGTCATATCCCATGGTGAACCTGTTTCCAAGCTGCCATGGCATCAGCCCATCTCACTTTGAAGACGGATAAAAGGCTGTCGAGTGCGCTCTTGACGAACCTGCCTCCGCTATGAAGACCAGCAGAAAGCCCTTTGAATCTTGTTCCCATCCATCTATCAATGGCCGCCGGATGTGGGCATCCTGCAGGGCATTTGGGCCATATGAAATCGGCAAAGAGGGAACGAGTATTTCACAGGCGCCGGCTCTGCCAGCAAGGCACCTATTGGGACTTTGACGGAGGCCCTGCGAAATGCTGTGCGCATCCGAGCAAATAGTTCTCGCAAATGCTGTTCGGCGGGCAGCAGATCCAATCGTTTCATCTGTCATCACTCGTACTAGGATCCTGATTTGTTAAGAGTGATTTCCATTGTTCAAAACTCACTAGATGGGCTCTGCCTTGACTTGTCACGGTTGACTTCGTCAAGCCCAGCTTTGCTTGGCCTGCCGAAAAATAACATGGAGAACCCTTCAGCAGCTACTTACAGTCAAACATTTCTGGTAAAGGGTATTTTCTGTCCGTATGATAACACATCAAGTGCTAGGGCGGGCTGCCGTCGGGATGTTGGCCTGCCCCTCATCAGCAACCATGTGTCGGAAGGGCAGGGGCTGGGATGAGGGATGCCCGATGCCTACCTAGCCCATATATGGGGACAAAGAGTGGAACGAAACTGTAGAAAGACTCGCATCTAACATACTTCCCGTTATAAAGGACATGCCAGGCTTGAACTTGCGTCGCTATTCGCATTCTCTTGACAACATCGTGACAAGTCGTGCCAGTGTTCCTTGGTAGCTCCTTGGACAGCAGCGCTCGAATTTGCTAGAAGCCACTTCTCGTGGTAATCTCTTTTGTATCTCGCCTATATTAGTGTATTTTCTCGCGTTTTCAGTATTTCATTCGACTCGTGCGGATCTGGATTGCGGATCGTGGACAAGGGTTGTTGGTTGTATGGATTCTGGAGCGTCGAGACTCGAAAGAATCGTCGTGGTAAGAATTTCAACGACCTTTGTCGAATCGCACGGGTGGTATCCTTAGGAGAGTGGTAGTGGAGTTGGCCTTTCTTAGTTTTCGTGACGTCTGCAGGTCGGAAAAGTCTTGAAGGGCAGTTCTGGGAAGAAATGAGGGTAAGATGGCTGATGAAGAGATTAGGAGGCTGATTTGGCCATTGAATGATTGAAAGGAAAACATTCAGGGTACGAATTTCAACTATCATAGTAATGTTTCTGTGTACACTCTCGAAACATTGACAAGAGTTGCTCGGGATTGCAGTCTCTGTTCTGGCAGCTGGGCTTGCTGAGGGGGATGCTGGGGGTATCCGTCGGCACTTGGAGCCAGATCTTGTCATCGAAACAACGCCAACGCAACCAAGCACTAGAATCACAGCTCTCATAGCAAACGTCACATCATCCCAGACAAGACTGACAAACGCTCAAGCCACCATCGAGAGGGGTATGTACGATCTGCCCGGTTTCAAGGCCGTAAGAGTGTCCGCGTGGCCATGGTCCCCACCGTCTGGTCTTTTGAAAAAGCTACACAGCCCAGTAGATCTTGTGCCCAGATCAGCAATGCAAATCACATTGAGATATTGTTGATCATCTGCCTTCTTAGTTGTCACGCAAGGTACGATGCGAGCCTGATCTGAACTTGATCAAGCGCAGGAGAAAAGGGGAGGAGTGCGGCAGCAGGCGGCGTGTGGGATATTGGCCCAACCACTTGCAAACAACACGCCTTCTGAGAGCCGCTCCCATTCATAGCCTCTCCCCATAATACCAGACGGGTTTTCCCAAGCTTTCCCAACTTTCACCTTCAACAAAGGTCACAACACACCCCTTGTTTCCAGTACCCCTCGGTGAATCATGTCTTTTTGAACACAGCACGAACACATAACGCGTCGCTTTGGAGTTTTCACAGGCTTGGCAAGTCCTACAGCTATTCATCTTTCTCTGAAGGATCGTCAAAGGTATGAATCTCTCTTGTTTTGTTCCTGTGTTTGGTTGGGAGCTCGCCCCGGTTCGAGCAGCCACGTTTGTCCGGGGAAGAGGACCTCAACGGCAAGGAAGAGATCCGTTTCGTTGCATGTTGGTTCCCACTATTATATCTTGTGCGAAGCAAACTTTCTGTATCTCCGTTACCCATGATCATTTTCGAAATCTCGTTGATGATCACACATCTGGTCGTTTGTCGAGAGTTTGGTGGCACCAAGAGCTGAGCACCTTGCACTGGGGAGTATAAAGAGAACGAACGCTGACAGCCATCAAGCAGCTTGGACATTCCATCTTGTCTTTTCAACACTCAAGAAATTCTTGTTCATCCTTCAAGCCTTTAAACAAACGCCATCTTCGCTTTTTGTTGCTTTTTTTGCTCTTGCTCAAAAACCTTCAGTCAACTTACTGTCAGCATTCAAGTCTTGACAATGTCTGGCAATGACAATCATAACTTGCCAGAAGGCGGCCAGAATCAGATTGTTCGAAATCTCCGCGGCCGTTCTGTGCGTCTTCCAAACCAACCCAACAACAATGGCGGCATGGGCCTCCCGGGCAACGGCCAGTCCACTTCTGAAAATCTCCTTCAGGCCCAGGCTGTTCAGCCTCATATGACCTATCACCAGTCCATCTCTGGAGGTCTTGCCGCGCCACAGACTACTGCTGGTCTGGGTATTGATTTTCAGGGCATGTATAGCTCGACTCAGAACCATGCCATCTCGAACGGTCTTGCCTTCCAAAATGCAATTCAGCCCATGTCTGGTTTCTCTCAGCAGCAGGTATACTCTCAGCCCAGCAGCCTCTTTCCAGTCCCCGACTCTGCTTTTCCAATTACCACACCCAGAGGTCGCGTTCTTCACGGGTACTCTTTCAAGGACCTGAAGATCGAGTTCGGAAGTCCGGCCCCAACAGATGCTCGGGATGTTGAGACACGCGTGCTCAGAGCACTAGATACCCTTACAGCGAACCCTCCCACTCTTCCTGAGAACACAGTTGAAGAGATGCAACCAAAACAGGTTTTTCCCGACTATATCAAGTTGGAAGATGATGCTTCCAAGGCAGAACGGCTGGCAGCCGAAAAGATCAACAATGAAATAGCCGCAGAATCCCAGAAGGTCGACCGTGAGCGGAACAACGAGGCTGCCAAGAGAAGCCGCAGGCTCAAAAATGAGAACTTGGACAATGCCAACAAAAGGCTCGTCGAGAACGCTCTACACATTGTCTGGCTTCAGGCTCAGCTCAGTGCTGTGGGTGGTCGCCCCGAGGCCTTCTACACCATCGACCCGAATGTCAAGCGGCGCCTCCATGACAAAATCATCGAAAGCCGCGACGATTTCTACGAGCAGCGCAAAAGAGAGAAGAACAGGAGGGAGACAAAGAAGCGCAGCGAGCACAGCAAGAAGCGTGCTTTACAGAAACGAGAGCTCAATGAGCGCGCGGCCCGTCAATGTGCTGAAGCCGATCAGGCTGAGGAGCCTAAAGATGTTGTAGAGGTTGCCAGCTCGGCCTCCCCGGATGAAGCTGCCATTCATCCTGTCAGTGATCTTGCTCAGCCGGGCCCAGAACAGCCTCAGTCTGAGGGCCAGGGCGATGACGCGGACGATGCATCCCTCGCCGATGATGACGATTTGGATGAATCTTTCATGCTCATGGAAGATGACAATGAATGGGATCCTTGCTTGTCTTGAACTTCGACCTGTAAGACTTGCAGAATTGTGATCAACTTGATCGGTGGCTCTCGGAAATGTTGTCAGTCAGGCGAGGTGAAATGTGGAAATTTGGGCGCGCTGCTTGCTTTTGTGTTAGGAGGATTCGGGAATGATGCTTCGGAGGACAAAGAAATTGAGATGAAATGCACACGGGCGCTGAAGGTAAGAAAATTGGAATGGACGGAAGAGAACAAAGATGAATGGATATGGCAAGGTCAAAAAAACAGAAAACAAAAGGAAGCACTCGAGAGTAGAGTCTTTGTGTAGTGTCGCGCTAAGTTAAGTAGCTGTTCTCAAAGAACAGACCAGAAAACCCCAGAAACCCCAGAAACTCCCAGGAAAATGAATTGAACTCGATGAAATTAGCCACCTTGTCTCTTGCGTGCCGTGAAGTAGATATGATCCGAGGTGGCTCATCTGTGGTGTTCGGAAAAGCTGGGAAGGAGCGATTGGAGCACGGCTTGGCGCTACGGTTCTGGCTGGTTCCTCAAAGACTCTGCTCCTTGATATGATGATCCCTACTCGTCCTTGGTATCTTTTTTCCCCTTGCATTCCAGTCGTCATATGATAGAGGGAACCAACGGCTCAGCATAGACTCTTTCGCTATGGTTTTGTTTCTCACGTCACGAATTGCCGCTTCGAGTGGTGCCACCTTCCTCTACGCCGAGAGGGGCTTCAAGTTCTCGTCTCTCACGACTCGCGTGTTCATCTTGCATGCTTCATGCATCATTCCCACCTTGAAGACTCCGATACCGGCAGCTGTTCTCGAATATGTTTGCCGGGGGCATTATCTAGGGATCGCCTTGCAGCGAGGATGATTCAACAGGAGCGCTGACCGCATAGTGCGTGCGCCCTCTCAAGCAAGACTCAAGAGCGGCGTCAGGACGCAGCCGAAGGAATAACCGTAACGGCTTTGGCATTCGCAGCATATGCAGTTGTCTAGGTCAGAAAGAAAACACCGGGACTGGGAAACCTCGCAAAGCTGGGCATTACTGCTGACGATTTCTCCACCTCTCCTCTAATTTCTTCGCTCGCCTTGCTGATCAGACAGACAGGTACATATCCGTCATCTTCATAATCATAGTCATCTACCCGCTCATCTAGTCGTATGCCATCGCATTCATCGTCTAGAGTGCACCAATCGCCCCTTGACCCAAACCTTTTTGGTATTGCGGTCGTCACCATTGTACAACCATTTTGCAATCTTCTCCTCCCACGTCTCCCATCCGAAAACGTCGACATTGCCCGCATCTACCCAGTCATAGCTGTTCTCTCCTGCCCTCAAACCATCTTCTCCAACTTCTCCCAGCCCGATCAGCTGTGCGTCTAGCTGCTTGCCAACTTCAAACCCGCCAACCTCGTCGCCGAGCCCCAAGCAGACGGCACCACCCCTGGTGGCTAGATATAATGACTCTTCCACAGTCAATTTGCAATTTTCGCGACACTCTTCGTCATCGATTTGCATGGCGAGATGGCGACTCATCAGCGTAGCCTGTCGAGCGGCTTCGAGAATGGACGGAGAGTAACCGCCACTCATATCTGTTCCCAACCCAACGTCGATGCCCTTGTCCCACATCCACCGAACGCGGGCCTCGCCGCTGGTCAAAGAGGAATTACTGCATGGGCAGTGAGAAATCTTTGACTCTCGTTGTGAGATTAAACTTCCCTCTTCCTCAGTCAGATGCACAGCATGTGCGAGTACGGTCTCGGGGGTTAGCAACCCGTGGTCATCATAAACGGCAGCGTAGGAGCCAGGCTCTGGATAAATGGTCTTTACCAGTTCCACTTCGCCCTTGTTCTCCGAAATATGCGTCTGCACAGGGAGGTTCTTTTCTCTCTGGAGCTTCATCAGCCCGTTCATGACGTCCTTTGAGCAAGCTGGTGCAAATCTTGGCGTGAGAATGGGCGAAACAAGTCGATAGTCCGGGTCGATTTTGTCAATGTGTGCAATCGTTTCCCTGGTAGCGCGCAGAGAGGCCTCGGGCGACTCATCTCGATAATAGTCTGGACAGAGTCCCTTCCTATCCATGCAGACTCTTCCAACAAAAGCGCGCTGTCCGATGGAGAGGCACAGATCAGCGAGGAGATTTGTGGCAGGCACATCAACGGTGGCGAAGTACGTTGCGGTGGTTGTGCCATGGGCGAGAGTCCTCCGAACGCACGCCGTGTAGACCTTTGTCGCCTTGGCAAGATCCGAGAGGCTGGACTCAAGGGGGAACGTATACTTGTCCAGCCAGTCCAAAAGAGTAGATTTACCAAATATTCCCACGTTGGGGTACTGCGAGGCGTGAACATGTGTATCTACAGTACGTCGAGTCAGCATTCAGACGTCAACAAGTCTTCCATTCCTCCCAACCCAACGCAAAAACGCAACAACGCAACAACGTGGCAACATACCTATAAATCCGGGAAAGAAAAACTGGCCCTCCCCGCACTGCACAACATCAACCTCATCCGCCCTCCAGCCCATCTGTCCCAGCACCTCATCCCTCGCAACTCCCACGCTTCCCCGGTCCTTCACCACGGCAGCAATCCTGCCCTGCCGATCCACCGCCACGGCCGCATTGTGCAAATACTCCAACTCAGCACGCGACTTGCTGTGGATAAACGTCCCCAGAAGGACCTGGAACTTTTTCTGCTCCCCCGCCGCGACTCTCGTAAGAACCATTGTTGCTATTGTGTCACCCCTCTCCCCCTCCCCAAGAAAGAAAAAGTGAAACAAAGTCCGGGCTTCGAGACAACGAACAAAGAAAGTTTTGCTTTTCTATCTTTGGCGCTCTCTCGCCCCAACCACGTGGCCCGATAGCAGATCCCTCACCCACGCACGTGGGAGCTGTGTCAGATTCAGATCGTCGCTCTTTTCTCCCACGCAGGTGTAGGTACTGATAAAGATTCGCGGGTGGAGGAGAAGGCAAGGAAAGGAAAGGGAGAAGACGGACTCGCACGTTGGTATTTTGTCTTGTTCTCGTGTTTTGAAACGGTGAACGGTGAACGGTGAACACACAGGTCTCCATTTTTCTGGGGGTTAAACGAGGCGTCGGCCGGTTCGGTGGTCGGCGGCTGCCGAATCTGGTGTTGCCATTGTGGGTGGACGGGCCACTTACAACGCAATGCGCATACCGCGTCAGTCCAAAAACGGAAGAGGTACCTTTCCACCTGATCCCGTGCTAAAGGTACTAGCTTAGCTTCGTGGCAATTGCGGGCAGCCAGTCACATTAACGCCTTCTACTCCGTAAATTCCTTCTTCATCATCACGAGGCCTCACGGCGCAACCACAATATGGCTCTTTTAAAAGCCCTTTGTCATGTTATTCCCTGAGATGTACATCTCCAAATATCGCACGTATAATAATAGCCATCTTATTTAATAGTCAAAATTAACAGACGCAAGCCACGCTAGAATTGGGTGGGTGGACCGTTAATCCGGATTTGGACTAACGCGGTATGCGCATTTATAGTGGCCCTGGGTGGACGGATGGACGGATGGACGGATGCGAAATCTGGTACTTGGATAAGCGGGTCGGAGAACCGACGGCTTATCGCTTGGGGACGAGGGGATGCAGATTCATTCGCCAAGGCGCAGTGCCCTGGACTTGGACTTGGAGGTTGGAGGTTGACTTGATTGATGGTTTGGAGCTGACGACGATGGGGTGGGTGGTGGATTTGGGTGAAGAACGTGCATCATGATTGATGATTCAGATACCGCAGACAATTTCCGCGCATACACGACCAGCGACGGAGCACAACAAAGTTTAACCATAATGCATAAACATGTCTATTAAATAATTGGGAGAATCGTGTTCGCCTATAGCAGGTACGGAAAATACATGGAAGCTATTTGCAAAACAACCCATGAATGACTATGACTTTCGTTCAACAATTTTCATCTCGACATCTTCATTGACAACCGATGCCATCCCTGTCAGTAGTCGTCAAAATCAAGACGCGAGAATCATGCCACGCAAGGCTCCTAAAGCTCTATAGTAATGATGTATGTTGCTTTCGTTTCGTAAAATGTGTGTCTTGCTTTTTTCTTTCTATAAGGGCGATTTTGCTTCTTTTGCTTCTTCGTTTTGCTATTGCTCCTTTCAAGCAGCAGCTCCTGGTCCGTCATAGCCCACGCTTGATGAGCTGTCGCTGACGGCTTTGCCATCATCCTCTTGAGTGTACTTGTCCCAGTTGGCCAAGACTGCTCCAATCTTGGGGAGTTTGTCAGTCTATAGACATCCTCAAAGTACTCCTTGGTCAGCTCAAAAGGCTTGGCTGTGACGTTGGGAATGTACTTTCCAACCAGCTTGGAAGGATCAATCGTGGTCTTATTGATCTTCTTGAGCAGGAATGATCGGAAGGGCTTGACACCAGACCGCAGGAAAGTGGAGTGGAAAGGCACATCAATGCCGCGAAGCGGAATTGTGGCAAAGCCACGCTCCAGCTCTAGCGGCAACGGCTTCTTCAAAGTAGTATCAGCGGAGCCGCGGATGATTTTTCGCAACTCCTCCTTGGCCTCCTCGATATTGCTTCGCATCTCCTCAATATCGATATGTTGCTTCTTGACAAAATTGGTTACGCCAGCCAAGGTGTCCAACGCACGCAGGTCACCAGCGCACACGTACTGCATGTTGGCAATGTTGTAGTTGACAATCTCCAGCAACCAGCCAGTCTCTTCAGAAATGCTGTTGACAACAAACTGCAGAGCCTCCTCGTTGAATGTCTTGGAAATTCGGCTGGGGTTGACGGCGCACATGGAATAGTTGGATCGACCAGCAGCGTCACGCTCGACGGCGACTTGCATGGTCAAACCGCGGTAGAAGACGACGGATACCAGGGACTCGATGGGCATGACATCGGCCAAGGCAGCAAGCGCCGAGTACTCACCCAGGGAATGACCCGCAAACGTGCTGTCGCGAGGGACCAAGCCCTTGGACTTCATGTCCTCGAAACTGGCCTTCTCCATCAGCGTCAGAGCAGGCTGTGTGAACTGGGTGGCAGAAAGGAGACCCGTGGGTGAACGATAGGTGTAGGACGTGGTGTTTTCGTTGATCTCCTTGAAGATGCGCTCAGACTTGATGGATCCGTCTGCGGCAACTGTTTCGAAGGTCATAGCCATGTAGTTATGGCGAATGGCTTTGCCTCGAGGGCCACCAAAGTGAATGGTGAGTTCCTTGGGATTGTTCTTGACAATTTCGGTGATGGAGAAACCGTAGTTGTCGAGAAGATATTTATCAGCACGATCCCAGACCTCCTTCGCTACGGGACTGCTGGCGTACAGCTCCATACCCATGCCCTGCTCTTGTGAACCCTGACCAGTGAAAACGTACGCCGTCACGGGCTGTTCGACTTCGGCTTCACCGAGCAGAACCTTCTCCTCCGTCTCAGTGTTGCTGACCTCGACCTTGATGATCTTGCGACCAGCAACCATTCCAACGTGCTGCAGCTTCACCTGAATGTCGTCATTAGGCAGGACCATGCCAACAAAAGTAGCCTGGAAGCTGCGAACACGACCAATATCATTTTCGGCGGCCCACGTTTCAACCAGGCTTCGGACGGCAGCACTCGAGTACATGCCGTGGGTGATGGTACCAGGGAGATTGGCGTAGGTGGAGAAGATGCGAGAAACGTGGATAGGGTTGTAGTCACCAGAGACACGCGCGTAGGTCTCGTTGGAAGCAGGAGCACGAAGCTGCAAGGGCTTCTTTCCGCTCAGAGGAATGGCATTCTCAAAGAGAATAGGCTGATCCAACGCAGAACCGTTTCGCTCCAGGTAGTCAATGACAGGATTGCCGTGCGACTCTCCAGCCTCGTAGTCAACACTGGCAACCTGAATGACCTCCTTGGTGGGCAGCTCCAGAAGCACTGGTCCGCGTGTTTCGACGCTGCTGAAGACGTTCCTGTTCTTGTAGCGGACGAGTGACTGGAGTTTGAAAGTCAAAGTCTGGCCGAGGAGATCAATTTCGCTGGGTACCTCGTCAATGGCGAACCATTGCTTGGAGCGCAAGACGGCCACATCCTTGGTGGTGGCAAGATGAACCCGCACAGGAGTTTCGACCTTGCGCTGGAAGGTGTTCTCATAGTCGGAGTATTTGCCACGGTACAGGAACTGAGAGGTCACCTCCATGACAGGCTTGCCTTCGCGCGAAATAGTACCACAGACCTCAACCATTTTGCCGGCCTCTTGGTTGATGACAGCATTGACCTGAGCAGTGGTGCAAACCTCGTCGCCCTTCTTGAGGGGTTCGGCACCTGGGATCATGCGGAATTGATTGGACAAGTGAACCAGCTTGAGCAGATCACCATCAATAGTGCGAGGAAAGATGGGCTTGGTGATGGCCTTCCAACCAACGACAATGGCGAAATCCATGGGAGCGTTGACAACCTTTCCAGGTTGATCGACGAAGGCTTCTCCAGTATTGCCGACAGCGTGAACAAAGTCATTGATGGCTTCGCTGGTAATGGTTGTGCGACCACCGTCGAAGGTGCTGGTGATGAGAGCATCCAAATCCAGAGTCTCGTCACCAAACCATGCCTTCCAGTAGAACTCTTTAATGCGGTCATTACGATCTTCCATGACTTCGCGAATAGGAGCGTAACCAGCCTCGGGGTGGTAGGTGAACTTGAGGGGAAGGGCGACTGGCTTGCCAAGAGCAGTGGTATCCTTGACCATGTTGACGAGTATCTCATTCTTTCCAACAAGCCTGACTTCAATGACATCAACGTAGTGATTGTGTCGGGGTTGCTCCTTGACGACAATGGTGGTCTTGGTTGGGTCGTTGGGGTATTGAATCTCCACAAACAAGCCTCGAGCGGGAGCAAAGATACGCTTCATGGGATTGGTCTGGAACTTTTGTCCCTGGACAACAACGTCGGACATGAGCAGAGCGTGGCGCCAGCTTCGGTTGGGGCCAGCGAGGAGTGCCAGCCAAGACTCGACAGAAGGCAAGACAGAGCCCGCGGCCGAGGCCGAGGCGAGGCGATAAGTGTTCTTGTGGGTATCATAAGAGACAGTAAGACCTTCAATGTCAAAAGGAATCTCAGATTCGACCAACTTGCCGCCAAAGTACTCCACAATGGGGATGGAACTCTCGTTGTTATCATACATATCACGAGTGAGGAACTTGATGTGGGACTCGTGAATGCCATCCAAGATGTCCTTGATGGGCTCGTCGACAACAGTGGAGAACTTGACGGCGGCGGGACCCTGAAGGACGCAGGTTCGACCGACGTCCTGGCCAATGACAGCGTCTAAATCTTCAGACTGCCAAAGGGAGTCCTTCTTGAAGAAGAACTCGAAGTTGTCGTCGAGTGAGGGGATGAAAGTGACAGGCTTCTGGCTGGGACGCCTGCAGAGAAGCAAGAAATGCTGGACATCCTGAGCGTTGATGATCTGGGTTTCGGCCTCGGGGTACTGTGAAAGAATTCTTTCCACAGCAGCAAAGGGCTCCTTCAGATCAGAGTAGTTCTGGAGCAGGGAGGGCCTGCCAGAGGTGCTGGTGAACCGCTCCTCAACACGGTGAATGAAGTCGCCAGTCAGCGTGATGTAAGTTGGATCAATCCAGCGCTCTTGGTGCTTGACGTAGAGGAGCTCGACGAGGCGGCGGACAACCTCTGCATAGGTCATGTCCTCAAGATCGACAGCCTTACCGTCCTTGTTGCAGCCGAACCACACCTTCTGAAAGTCATTGTTGAGGCGTTTGATAATGTATTCGCGGTTCTTCCTCAGTTCAGCGACACGCTTCTCTTTGGGGAGGCTGAAAATCTTCTGGTCCATCTCCGCCCAGAAACGAACACCTCGGGTGGCAAGCTTGTGAATGGGCTCACCCATTTCGGAACGAACAGTAATGACACCACCAGCTGGGCCCTTGTAGGTCTTTTCCCATTCGCTGTCGTCGAGACCAGGGGCGTCAATGATTGCCTGTTTGGCGTCTTTGCTGGTGTGGGCTTCTTTGGCAACCATCATGCGACTACCGAACAAGCAGCCATCAAAGGGCATAGGCGGGTATCCGTACTTCTTGGACCATTGACCGGTGATATAAGGGTAAGTATCCTCAGCACCGCCAAAGCCACTACCAGCGACCAGGATGATGTTCTCCTGGCGACGAATGCGACCATACATTTGCAGGATGGGTTGATGGAAATCCTCGAACGAATGGTGGCCGCCACCACGACCGCCAGTCCATTGCAAAAGAACGGGGAAGTTGGGGTTGGCCTTGGCAATGTTGACTACAGCTTGGATAGCTTCAACTGAACCAGGCTTGAAACTGATGTGCTTAAGGCCAAGGGTCTCGATATACTCTTGGGCCACCTCAATAGAAGGAACACCAGCACCAATTGTGAGACCTTCAATGGGCACACCTTCGGCACGTAATTTGCCGAGCAGAGGGATCTGCCACGCCATGGCGCGAGGGTTAACGTAGATCAGATTGACAGAGATACCACGTCCAGCGGGGATAGCCTTCTCAATCTTGAGAAGGGCATCCGTCATCAAGCCACCATTGAAGTAACCACCGCCAGCAAGCTCAATGTGGTAGCCTGCGTTCATGGTAGCGGCAACAAAGTCCCACGGAACGGTACAAGGGGTCATGCCAGCCACCACCACGGGTGGCAAGCCCAAAAGACGGCTCATTTTGGTATCGAGATACTTACGACCGCTTGAAGTCTTGACGAGGCGGGGGCCGAACTCTTTGACCCAGTCATTGGCATATTGAAGGGCGTTGTCTTCGTCTCTATCAAAGAGCTCAGGCTTGTAGCCAACTTCGTTCATGGTGCCATCAACAGTACCAGCCAAGATGA
Organism: Epichloe scottii; assembly: GCA_021950295.1. NCBI lineage: Eukaryota > Fungi > Ascomycota > Sordariomycetes > Hypocreales > Clavicipitaceae > Epichloe > Epichloe scottii. The sequence continues at coordinate 4,567,387 of CP083245.1, forward strand.
CACGGACACCAGTACCCTCCTTGTTCCGGCTGGTCAAAACACCAAGACCAGAAACGCCTCCGGGACCAAAGTCCAAGATATGAGTTGCATCAGGAAAAACGGTGGCCTTTTCCCAGTTGACTGGGTCACGCGTAATCAGACGAACGAGAGCAGGCACGATGTTGCCCTTGACCTCGGTACGCAGATCCTTGCCAGTGTTGGTGTCGAACACGGGGATTTCGAGGGCCCCGGCATCGATGGAGATGTCTTTCAGGTCCCCATCAATCATCTCGGTGGCCTCGGCAAGGTACTTGCTGTGGAAAGGGGCCGTGATGGGCAGGAATCGATTGGCAAAGCGAACCTTGCGCTGAGTATGAGGAATTCGGGTCTGGTCCAAGCCAGTGGGTGCCTTGACCTTGCGCAACTGGGAGTTGAGGCCGTACAGAGATGTAGGGGGCCCGGTGACGACCAAATTGCGGGGGCTGTTAATGAGCGAGATGCTGATATGTCTATGGGGGGAGGTACTGATTGGTGGCATCAATATGTTTCTGGACCTCCTGTTGTGAGAGATCACGAATGCTCAGCATTGGAGTTGGGTTTCCTTCGCCGTGCTCCATGGACTCGCGGAGCATGGTAGGTGTCATGGAAGTCGTTGGGAAGGCCTGCTGACTCCTGGTACCAACCCAGAAGAGGATGGACAACGTGGAGCGAGCAATTTGGCGCCATGACTCCCATGAACCAGCTGCTGCAGTAGCCGCCGCCATGACAATACCCTGAGAGTGACCAGTCGTACCGCTGATACGCTCCCGGAGCATACCAGGGTGAATTCCCAAGACCTTGCAAGTGACCTCATAATGGGCCATCTGCACGAGGCCAATCAAAGGAAAACTGATGGGTGCAGAAATGAGATAGTCGATGTCAGGAGTGGACTCGGGATGCTGCAACCAGTTCATGACATCTAATCCCTTGGGAAACATCTTCTCCGCGCTAGAAGTTGTGGACAAAGCTTGGAGCAGCTCTGCTGAAGAGGTAATCAGCTCACCAACAAAGCTGGAATATGTCTGGAAAACTTGTCGCAGCTCATCAAAATACTCTTCGATGTTGCCCTGGCCGCCGAAGATGGTATAAACATCGGCGGATTCTGCATCAGCGGCTCGCAACAGCGCAGATTCGTGTGGTTTGATTGTTCTGTTGGAAGCAGCGCGAGCCATGTAGTAGCAACGAATCACCTCCAATTTCTTGGACTCGATACCTGGAAGAGCGGCGGCGATGGCGTGAACTTCGTTGCCACGCAGAAAAGCTCGCTCGAATTCATCGAGGACAAGCTTGAGAACTTCTTCATATGAACCAGAGGCATCATCCTCGCCGTCTTCAACCTCCTGGGCAACGAAACCCAAGTAGCGAGCTACCAACTCAGCAACAGATGAAGGCTCGTCATCTTGAGCAAGCTCATCTGTGGCGGCCGGCAAGCTGGCGACAAAACGTTCTTTGATCTGAGAGGCGTGGAAATGCAGGCTAGTAGGGACGAGGAATGAAGTTTCGAGTGTGCCGTGAGTGAGGGTCAACGGCCGGAGAGAGGCGCTTGACCTGGGAGTAGAAATGCCCGTATGAGCGCCGGTTCCAGTGCCGTACATGATCGATTATTTCGTTTCTTTCGAGGGGCGGATATAAGGATAAAAGAGGGTATCAAACAGGTCTGCAAGTGTGGGCATCGGTTAGCGAAACAATTGGCTTGATTGGTTTTTCTGTCCTCTTCCCACTCGGTGCGTCGCGTACCAGCAAATTCGCAAAGCACCACACGTCTTTTGGGATGCCTTTTCAACACTGCATAGAAACGTACCTATCAATTAACACCGTCAATGACGAATGGTCTCCGTCATTCGTCGCGGATCAAGAAAGAGATACAGAAGACGAGACAAATTGTTCAAGCGAATGCGCAATGCTCGACAAGCTCGGCCGGGGATGGCGACCAAGATTTTGAGACAGTTTGCACAGCTGGGAGTGAACAGGGAGAAGCTTTGAGCAGGCGTGCAGCAATCACGAAATGCCAGCAAACACCTAGGATGGGCTCAAGAACATGAAGCTTGGAAGGGAGGAAGAGGATGGCAAGGAAGTGTTACAAAGGTGAGTTGTAGATTAGAGGAGAGGAGGACGAGAGGAAGGTGGGGAGTTGAGGATGACAGTGGCAGTCCGGGAGGCGTTGCAGGAGGTGCGCTCCCAACGTATAAGTGAAGTGAGCGGCCGGCTGGGGAACAAATTTCGGGGGCCACAGGTAGTGGTTGGAGATGAGATGGAGTGGGCTCCAGTGGGTAGTGCTCAGTGTTGATTGTCTAGACGTACACGCCCACCGCGAAGTAATTAGGAATTGACATTCACATTGAATTAGACCACCCCGACAACACCAAGTTGTTACTGCGTGTAAAGAGGATGCGTTTTATTTGAGGCGCTGGCACCAGACAGTATCCAACTCGTGTGTTTTTTCCGCACACAACGGAGTACCTACATCGGATCATGAACTCCAATCCCCCAACTTGGTCCCAGCGCGAGTGCCAGTAGTGAACTAATTAAAAGGCAGGGGGTCCCCTTTCGAAAAGTGTCCAAGGGACGGAATTCTGTAAAGTGGGTCATCGCGGGCTGCAGTGGCTTTCGTCACGGCGTGTTGCGTGGCTCGTTGCTCGCCAAATTTTCCTAGTTCTGTTGGGGATAGCCGCGCCGCCAGTTGGACGCCAGCTTAGCCTGACACCCGCCTGACACCACCTAACAAGTGTCCCGGCAAGATGTACCGGTACCTGGGACCCTTTTGGCGCGTTAATCCTGTCTGATGTGCGACTAGTATACTCCGTATAGAAGGCCGGGTTGATGAATAATCGACATTGATGAATGTTGAGAGAGCCATGGTTCCAGGATTTGACCAATAAACAGTTTCCCGGCACTCATCTCTTGTTGACGATGGAGCTCCTGGGGCTGGCCCTCAGTTTGGGCGAAGCCTGCTTAGTCTTATCTACGAGATTCAAAGGTGGCGCGATATATGCATCAGATCGAGAAGTAATTGGAACTGTGAGATCGTGATGATCCAGGAATACTACCTAGCATGGCGTAATTCTGTCCATCTTGAGAGTTCGCATCAACCACATGGACGAATATTTTTTTGTCAACGATAGTAGGTACAGTGACAGGTGTAGGTACGTACATAATGTGCAGAGTAGATACATGACACGTACTCCATGCACTCGCGTGTCAGCCATTTAGACTCCTCAAAGCTATCTAGCCGATAGATATCCTTTTTATCTTCTTAAAATGGTAGCCTTGGTTACCATGCCTACGTAGATGCCGTGGTGTAGACTTTGGCTCCACGCAACTGGCTGAAACGCGTCGTAACGATGTTTGACTAGGAAAATTGCGATGTGGATGGCGGCCGGAAGTATCAGAACTTCCAGATGAGTGTGGCACACGCCCTTGCCCCAGCGAAATTGGTAATAATCACCTAGTAGCAATGGTTACATGCAAAGGGCGGGCCAGGGTCCAATCCAACAGCCAGCTGCATCAAGAAACCCGTACCCAGCAGGCTGACGTTGCCGACGATAGCGCGTAACAACGTGCGGGAGGAAGGGAATGGAAATCGTGTCAATCGACCACAATGCGCCTATCTACGCCAATAAAGTCAAGTTTACTGGCCAACGGCGCGATGATGACAGTTGTTGGCAATGATAGCCTCGTCACCCACGTTGCTGTGCTCGAGGGGATCAACACAATGACGTACATATCTGTCCCCGTTGTTGACTGTGTACGAGGACATTGCGTAGCATCTGCTTACATTGGAGCGTGAACAGTGATTTGGCAAGGAGCAATAACAACAGTGGCGAGATCTGCTCCTGGATTAAACAAATTATCTCTACCAAGTCTCTCGCCGGGAAGTTTTTCTCGTGGTCTGGTGGTGAGGCGAGGATGCAGCAGCCATCGAGACAGATAAAGCAAGTCATGCCCGGGACGGGGTAGAGCTACCAGACCAGTGAGCCAACGAGCCAAGCAGCATGGGACAGATTGCCCCAACACCTTACCGCAGAGGGCTTAGCGTGGAAATGTGGTTGAGAAAGCGCACGACTGGAGTGCTTTGGGGATGTTTGAGACACGCCAGTCTGGTCCGTCTGGTCCCCCAATTTTTCTTCTGCTACCAACTTTTTGGTGGGGTCGCTTGGTTCAACAATCTGCACGCCCTGCTCAATCTCTATGTAATCGCAGCTCCAGACCCTTGTCTGCAATTGGCCTTGCATCAGTACGTACCGGGAATCGGCGTCTGGTGGAACCCGTAAACCTTTTGGCATTGATCGCTGTTGCTGGTCCAGCTGTGCTAAATTACGGAGGACTCCTGGTTCCTCTGAATCAAATTAATAACCTTTCTTGCGTGTGTCCCACCGGTTCCATCAACCACGGCCGTTCCACATTCTCATCACCTCCTTCGACCTCACGATTTCAGTCCTCCTGCCCTTTCCTCCCAAGCTGCCTCTCTCATTAAACCTGCTGAGTATCCTCGCTAGGTAGGGAGACTTTGGCCACGCCGTTCCTACATACACTTATCATTTTAATTGCATAAACTCTTTTTCTTCCCCTTGTACGACCTTTTTCCCCATCTTCTCCCGGGAGCTTTCGCCAAACAAGCTCCCCATCGCGAGAACACGGCAGCCAGATTTGCATCAAAGGCCCGGTTCACCAGTCCAAAACGAAAGACTTGTCGAATTTGGATTCGGAATAGACATCGGTCGTTAGAGACCAGCTCTCTTCAGATACCCCCAGAAGTTTCCCAAATTTGTACACAGGCGCAAACAAGAATCTACCGAAGAAGAGCATACAATCACGAATACCGTCACGATGCGCCCCGAAGTCGAGCAAGAACTTGCTCACACACTGCTCGTTGAACTCTTGGCATACCAATTCGCCTCACCCGTGAGATGGATTGAAACACAAGATGTATTCCTCGCTGAGAGAACGGCAGAGCGTATTGTTGAAGTCGGTCCAGCCGACACTCTAGGTGTCATGGCCAAGAGAACCTTAGCCTCCAAGTACGAAGCTTACGATGCCGCCAAGTCCGTCCAGCGACAAATTCTCTGCTACAACAAGGACGCAAAGGAGATCTATTACGATGTGGACATTGTCGAGGAAGAGCCAGAGCCCGCTGCTGCTGCTCCAGGCGCACCAAATGTAGACGCAGGCGCTTCTGCTGCTCCTGCGGCTGCTACTCCCGCTGCTGCCGCCCCTCCCAGCCCTGGACCTGCTGCACAGGTTTCTGATCAGCCCGTTCAGGCTGTTGATATTGTTCGCGCTCTCATTGCCCAAAAGCTCAAGAAGCCCCTTCTTGAGGTGCCTCTAAGCAAAGCCATCAAGGACCTCGTCGGCGGTAAGCTCCTTCTGCCCAAATTTTCTTGGTTGTTTCCTCTATTTTCCCCCAACCCCCATCCCCTGACGTTGAGTCGTCACTCTCGTCTACTCATATCCAGATACTGATTAATTGTCATTTTGAATAGGCAAATCCACACTACAGAACGAAATTCTGGGCGACCTCGGAAAAGAATTTGGCTCAACCCCTGAGAAGCCCGAAGATACACCTCTGGATGAGCTTGGTGCCTCCATGCAGGCCACTTTCGACGGTAATCTTGGCAAGCAATCTCAGTCTCTGATAGCGAGATTGATCTCATCCAAGATGCCTGGTGGCTTCAACATCACAGCTGCTCGCAAGTACCTCGAATCAAGATGGGGCTTGGGATCCGGTCGTCAAGATGGCGCTTTGTTGCTGGCCCTCACCATGGAACCCCCAGCTCGTCTGGGATCAGAGAGCGACGCCAAGGCCTTTCTCGATGATGTAACTCAAAAGTATGCTTCCAACGCCGGCATTAGTCTCACCACTGCTTCGTCTTCCGGTCCCGCTGGCGGTGCTGGCGGTGGTATGATGATGGACCCTGCCGCCATCGACGCCTTGACCAAAGATCAGCGCGCTCTGATCAAGCAACAGCTCGAGCTATTTGCTCGCTATCTCAAAATGGATCTTCGATCCGGGGACAAGGCCGCTATCGACTCTCAAAAGTCCGAGAAGGTGCTCCAGGCTCAGCTTGATCTGTGGACTGCCGAGCACGGTGACTTCTACGCCGCGGGCATCGAGCCCGTTTTCAGCCCTCTCAAGGCTCGTACCTACGATTCGTCGTGGAATTGGGCCCGCCAGGATGCTCTCAACATGTACTTTGACATCATCTTTGGTCGTCTCAAGGCTGTCGACCGTGAGATTGTCAGTCAGTGCATCCACATTATGAATCGCTCCAACCCCAAGTTGCTGGACTTCATGCAGTACCACATTGACAACTGCCCTACTGAGCGTGGAGAGACATACAAGCTCGCCAAGGAGCTTGGGCAGCAGCTTATCGAGAACTGCAAGGACGTCTTGGATGTCTCTCCTCATTACAAGGATGTCGCCGTTCCTACTGGTCCTCGCACCACGGTCGACACTCGCGGCAATCTCAATTACGAGGAAGTACCCCGTGCCAGCTGTCGCAAGCTCGAGCACTACGTCCAGCAAATGGCTGAGGGTGGCAAGATCTCCGAGTACGGCAATCGAACCAAGGTTCAGAACGATCTTCAGCGCATCTACAAACTCATCAAGCAACAACACAAGATGTCGAAGACGTCTCAGCTGGAGATCAAGAGCCTTTATGGTGATGTCCTTCGCTCACTTGCCATGAACGAGAGCCAAATTCTGTCCAAAGACAGCGGCAAAGGCAAAAAGCCTGGTCTCCGTGGCACTAGCCAGAATAAGGGTAAGGTTGAGACGATTCCTTTCTTGCATTTGAAGCGCAAGACCCTGCATGGCTGGGATTACAGCAAGAAGCTCACTGCTGTCTATCTCAACTGTCTTGAGGATTCCGCCAAGGCTGGTGTGACTTACCACGGCAAGCATGTTCTCATGACCGGCGCCGGGGCTGGATCCATTGGTGCCGAAGTTCTCCAGGGTCTCATCAGCGGTGGTGCCAAGGTGGTTGTAACCACTAGTCGGTTCTCCCGTGAGGTCACTGAGTACTACCAATCGATGTACACTCGATATGGATCTCGCGGCTCTCAGATTGTCGTCGTTCCCTTCAACCAGGGAAGCAAGCAGGATGTCGAGGCCCTCGTTGAGTACATCTACGACACCAAGAGCGGTCTTGGATGGGATCTCGACTACATCGTCCCCTTTGCCGCCATTTCTGAAAACGGTCGCCAGATCGACAGCATTGATTCTCGCTCCGAGCTCGCTCACAGAATCATGCTCACCAACCTCGTCCGTCTTCTGGGTTGCGTCAAGGCCCAGAAGGCTGAACGCGGCTTTGAGACTCGCCCCGCCCAGGTGGTACTCCCACTCTCACCCAATCATGGAACCTTTGGCAACGATGGTCTCTACTCCGAGTCAAAACTCGCCCTGGAGACCCTCTTCAACCGCTGGTACTCTGAGAGCTGGGCCAACTACCTCACTGTTTGCGGTGCCGTCATTGGCTGGACTCGAGGAACAGGTCTCATGTCTGGCAACAACATTGTTGCTGAAGGTGTCGAGGCATTCGGCGTCCGTACCTTCTCGCAGCAGGAAATGGCCTTCAATTTGCTTGGACTGATGTCTCCTACTGTTGTCGACCTTTGCCAGTCCGAGCCCGTCTTTGCCGATCTCAACGGCGGTCTACAGTTCATCCCCAACCTCAACGAAGCCATGACCAAGCTTCGCAAGGACATCATGGAGACCAGTGAGATTCGCAAAGCTGTCACCAATGAAACTGCCATCGAGAACACCATTGTCAATGGTGCCGACTCTGAGGTTCTTTACAAAAAGAAGACCATTTCTCCCCGCGCCAATATCAAGTTTGACTTCCCTACCCTTCCTGACTGGAAGAAAGATGTTGCTCCTCTCAACGACAAGCTCAAGGGCATGGTCGATTTGGAAAAGGTTGTCGTCGTTACCGGGTTTGCTGAAGTTGGTCCTTGGGGTAACTCGCGTACCCGATGGGAGATGGAAGCCTACGGTGAATTTTCGCTCGAGGGCTGCGTTGAGATGGCTTGGATCATGGGTCTTATTCGCAACCACAACGGTCCTATCAAGGGCAAGCCTCACTCTGGCTGGGTCGACGCCAAGTCTGGCGACCCTGTTGATGACAAGGATATCAAGCAGAAGTATGAAAAATTCATCTTGGAGCATTCCGGTATTCGTCTGATTGAACCTGAGCTATTCGAAGGCTACGACCCCAACCAAAAGCAGCTGCTGCACGAGGTCGTCATCGAAGAGAATTTGGAGCCTTTCGAGGCTTCCAAGGAAACTGCCGAGGAGTTCAAGCGTGAGCACGGCGACAAGGTCGAGATTTTCGAGATTCCTGATAGCGGCGAGTATACTGTCCGCATGAAGAAGGGCGCTTCCCTCTGGATCCCCAAGGCCCTCCGTTTCGACCGTCTTGTTGCCGGTCAGATCCCTACTGGCTGGGACGCCAAGCGATACGGTATCCCGGAGGATATTATCTCTCAAGTCGACCCCGTCACCCTCTTCCTCCTCGTCTCCACTGTCGAGGCACTCCTCTCCTCCGGTATCACTGACCCTTATGAGTTCTACAAGTACGTCCACGTTTCCGAAGTCGGCAACTGCGTTGGTTCTGGCGTGGGTGGTTCTGCTGCTTTGCGGGGCATGCACAGAGATCGTTTCTTGGACAAGCCTTTGCAGAACGACATTCTCCAGGAGTCTTTCATCAACACCATGGCCGCCTGGGTCAACATGTTGCTCCTCTCTTCTTCAGGTCCCATCAAGACTCCTGTCGGTGCTTGCGCTACGGCAGTCGAGTCTATTGATGTTGGTTACGAGACTATCATGGAGGGCAAGGCTCGTGTCTGCTTCGTCGGTGGCTTTGACGACTTCGGCGAGGAAGGCTCTTTCGAGTTTGCCAACATGAAGGCCACCAGCAATACCGTGGATGAGTTCAGCCATGGCCGAACTCCCAAGGAGATGTCTCGTCCCACCACCACCACCAGAAACGGATTCGTGGAGTCTCAGGGTTGCGGTGTTCAGGTCGTCATGACTGCACAGCTGGCCTTGGATATGGGCGTGCCAATCTATGGTGTCCTGGCCCTTACTACCACCGCGTCAGACAAAATTGGCCGATCTGTGCCTGCTCCTGGTCAAGGTGTTCTCACCACGGCCCGAGAGCACGCTGGCAAATTCCCCTCGCCTCTGCTTGACATTGACTACCGTCGCCGACAGATTGAGCGTCGCAAGAAGCAGATCAAGCAGTGGCAGGAGTCTGAGCTTGAGTTTATCCATGATGAGATTGATGCCATGAAGTCCCAAGACCCGTCGTTTGATGAGAAGCTGTTCGCTCAAGAGCGTTTTGTGCACATCGAGAAAGAGGCTAGTCGACAGGAAAAGGAGCTTCTTCGGAGCATGGGCAACAACTTCTGGAAGAGCGACACCAGCATTGCTCCCCTTCGTGGTGCCTTGGCTACCTGGGGTCTTACCGTTGACGACCTTGGCGTTGCCTCCTTCCACGGTACCTCCACCAAGGCCAACGATAAGAACGAGTCTTCAGTCATTTGCCAGCAACTGCGTCACCTTGGCCGATCCAAGGGTAATGCAGTCATGGGTATCTTCCAGAAATACCTCACCGGTCACCCAAAGGGTGCTGCGGGTGCCTGGATGATGAATGGCTGTCTCCAGGTTCTAAACAGCGGTTTAGTTCCTGGCAACCGCAATGCTGACAACGTCGACCCCATCATGGAGCAGTTCGACCTCATTGTCTACCCGAGCCGCACTATTCAGACGGATGGCGTCAAGGCTTTCGCCGTTACGTCGTTTGGTTTCGGTCAGAAGGGTGCTCAGGCTATTGGTGTCCATCCCAAGTACCTGTTTGCCACGCTTGATGAGCGTGCTTACAAGGAGTACTGCTCCAAGGTTGAGGCCCGTCAGAAAAAGGCCTACCGTTACTTCCACAATGGCCTCATCAACAACAGCTTATTTGTCGCCAAGTCCAAGGCGCCATACACTGACGAACAGCTCAGCAGTGTCCTTCTCAACCCCGATGCTCGTGTGACGGAGGACAAGAAGTCATCTGAACTGAAGTACTCTGAGAACTTTATGAAGCAGTCTGAAATAGTCATGACCTCAGCCCGCGCTGCTGAGACCCAGAAAGTGATGGAGGCGCTCGCCCACAAGGTCACCAACAAGAACAGCAACGTCGGTGTCGATGTCGAGGACATTACTGCCGTGAACATCGACAATGAGACCTTTTGGAACGCAACTTCACCGCCGATGAGATTAGCTACTGCAAGGCCGCCCCCAGTCCTCAGAGCTCTTTTGCTGGACGCTGGAGCGCCAAGGAGGCTGTTTTCAAGTCTCTGGGCGTCACCAGCAAGGGTGCCGGTGCTGCCATGAAGGACATAGAGATTATCAAGAACGACAAGGGTGCTCCCACTGTCAAGGTATGCTCTGTCACCTGTTTCTGAACGAACACGTTGGCTCGAAATTACTTACTAACCATTACCACAGCTCCACAGAGAGGCTGCCTCGGCCGCCAGCAAAGCTGGTGTCAAGGACATTGCCCTATCCATTTCTCACTCTGACAACCAGGCCATTGCTGTTGCTGTTGCCAACTTCTAAAAAAACAAAAAGGTCGAGCGGGGCGGTTGTGGTTTTTTGTATCATTATTCTGACAGACAGACAGACGCATAGGAACAAGTGCGTGTCGGAGCTGAGATATTCTTGTCCCTGTTGTAAAAGTGAGTGGTGTTTTTCAGGGCAATCAAATCGAAGAATGAATGTATTTGAACAAACACGCCCACACTGGGTCAAAAGATACACCTTAGAATAGAGCAATTAACGCAGTTTTAATGTAAAACGAGCCAGATTTATTCTTTATTTATGCCCAGCTGTGTTTCAGGTCTTCCTTTGCGTCTTACTTTCCTTGTCTGTCAAACTCTCAAAGTACACTCTTCAAACCTCTCCGCCCCCGCCTCCGTGCCCATGTGGTCCTGGTGCTGTTTCCGATGTAGACGTCCCGTGCTTGCCATTACTCTGCACGTCAGAAGCTGGCAATTTGGTATGGCCGTTTCATCCGCCGTGGTTCTTTGGCCTGCCCTTTCGCATCACCTACGCCGTCGTCCCCACTTGCCCCCAAATCCGTGTCATTCAAGGGAGGAAGAACTTGATAAAGCCGGGCCTCGAACTTCCACATCGGGGACCGCCCTCCGTCAAGGGTATTCAGGATCGACCACACCCGTTTTACATGTCCCATATACGTGCCCCATTCGCTTATTGGCCGCGCCCTCGTCCCCTCCCGCCCCTCCCGCCCCCCGTCCTCCTCTTCCTCTATCACCACCTCCGCGGGCGCCGTGCCCGTGGTGATCCCTCTTGATTGGCCGTGGCCGCCTCGTCCGCCTCTAAAGTTTTGTTGTCCTTTTTGAGATTCGCTGACTTGGTCGATGATGTCGTTGTCGACGCGTAGGTACTTGATCTATGGTGTGTATTAGTTGTCTATCAACTTTGTTCACGACGGTCGATATGGAAATGGGTGGCTATGCACTGGGTGATTTTGTAAAAGGGGGGAGGTCGTACGTTGTTTCCTTTGACGTAGGCTTCTTTTAACCGGACGAACTTGTCACCTCCCTGAGGGATGTTAACTTTGATTGTGGTCTATGGCGGAGTTGAAGTGGAGAGGTATGGGACTTGTATTGAGTAGAGATCAACGTACTGGACTGGTTTGCACGACTTCCCGCAAGGTGAGGTTCATCCATGTATCGCACTGGACGAGATGGCCGTTGAGGGTTTCGCCATTCTTGAGCTCCACGAGCATGGGGTGCCCTTGGGCGGCGTTGAGAAGGCTGAGGGGTAACTGTTTGGTGTTGAATTAGCTGATTGCGAAATATTTGGTTTGGTTCCGTTCCGTTGCTCGTTCCCCCCATATATTCTTGGAAGTGAACATGGCTTCGCGCGGGAGGGGGAGGACAAACCATGGGGGCCGGCTGGGCTGCACACCGGCGACAAACGTTTTTTGCGCCTCGTCGAGGAGGGTGCTTTTTCTTTTTCTTTTTTTTTTTAGTGTGGGAAGGGTATTATCGCAATGGCGCTGGTCGGGAATCTTTGGCGAGGCTCCGGAGCTCTTGGGACTTCGGCGAGGTCAAAGGCAAGGTAGGGTGGGTGTGAGGTACACAGGTGCGGTTTGCGCGCCCCGCCAAGTGCATCGCCCCGCTTTATGGGATGTCGGAAACAAACAACCTGGGAGCTGGGAGCTGCTGAGCTTGACAACAACGTCGAGAGAGAAGCAGAGGGAGGGAGGTAAGGGTGCTTTTCGACCTCTGATTCATCTCATCGGATCCGCGACTTTGGAACCTTGGAGCTTTGGAGCGACGAGCACAGTAATGGGCCAGCATGCGAGGTAGTCCAATTGCATACGATGGCCTCTGGCGCTGCTTGTGCCCAGGTTTGGACAGGCTGGCTCTGCGTCAGGGTGTGGGCGCCGCGTGCCTTCATTTGCCCGGCGAAAGACGATTGATTACGACTCGTTCTTCGTCGGAGACATCGGAGACGGGAACATCAGCATGGAGCAGTTTCACGCGTGACAAAACACCCAAGAATGGTGTCCCGCGAGACGAGCACCTACTGGCACAGACACCTCCTACCACGGAAATGTTGCGTCGAGCCTCCCTGACGACATCATGTCGGCCCTCCTGACGATGCGCCAGCCCCGGGGATGGCATTTCCACGGCCAGGAGATCGACCGCCACCGCCGTATAATTCTTCTGGTTCGGCACGTGCTCTCGGAGCGAGGCCAACGCCCAAGCCCCTTCATCTACGAATGCATCATGGACGCCATGGTCGACCCGCAAGGATCGGTCACGGGCATCCGCAAGCTGCTGGACGACATGGCGTCGCAAAACATCAAGCCCACATCCGACATGTGTCAGTCCGCGCTGGCCGCGCTGGCCAACCACCCCGACTACGCCCTCCGCCAAGAAATCCTCGGCACCATGCAGGAGTTCTGGTTCACCATTGACACGAGAGCAAAGCAGAGCGTGCTACTAGGCTTACTCCGCGACGAGCAGTACGAGCTAGCGTACCTGCGGCTCACGGAGATGATGGACAAGAAAGTTCTCATTAACATCTGGGTGTACGACATCTTCATCATGGTCTTTGGGAAACTGGGCTTCATTGACGAAATGCTCGTCTTGTTGTTCCGCCGCAAGAGCCTGGAGAGCGAGGGCAAAGCCATGTCCAGCATCCTCTACTACGTGCTTGACGTAGCCAGCCAGGCATTCCACTACCCGGGGACCGTGTTCGCCTGGAACAGCGTCGTGAGAACGTCGCTCTTCCAACCCTCGGACGGGATTGCGGAAAACGTTCTCGCCACGGCCGCCCGCCACGGAGACGCATCCCTCGCCACCGAGGCCCTCGACAAGATTTCCCGGCGAACAAGACTCTTGGCGTACCACTACGAAGCCGTCGTGGAGGCGCTCGCTGCCAACGGCGACGTGGCCGGTGCGTTTCGCACGCTCTGCATCATGAAGAAGAATGGGATTCGCATCGTCCGCGGGAACACGCGCGCCGTGCACGAAGCCCTGCGACGGCACCCGACGCTCATTCCCGACGCGGAGCAAGGCCTGCGCGGCTTGGCCTCGTCGGAGCAGCACGTTCCGGTCGCGGCCGTGGGCGTGGTGGTCGAAGCCCTGGCCGAGAAGCAGGGTGCAGAAGCCGCCATGGCTCTGTACAAGGACGTACCGGTGCTGTGCGGTGGCGAGCAGGCCAACGCGGCCATGATGCAGACGCTCATCGTGAACAGCAACAGCGTGGAGACGACTCGGTCGCTGGTCAGAGACTACACGGCCCACGTCGCCGAGGACGATGACCCGGTCCGAAGCGCTCACGTATACAAGGCTCTGATCATGGCCTGCGCCGAAGCAGGCGAGTTGGATCTCGCGTTCCGATTCGCCAACCACGCTGTGAAGCAGGCGAGAGGGGACCGGGGGGTTCTGTGGAGGACAATATAAGCTGGGTCAAGGCGCTGCTCGGCAAGGCGGTCGAGGTGGAGGACGCGAGGATATGGGCTGTCGTGGATGAGTTGGGCAAGGATGAGGAAACGGGGAGGGAATTGGCTCGGGTGCTGAGGCACATGAGGATAAAGAGGAGGGCGGCCGGTCTCGCGGGGAGATAGATGATGTAGCCACGTAGGGCAGGCGTGTTGACGTGTCGTGTGTGGCATCTGGTTGCAAATCCGAGGTATTAAGTAATAGATGATGTGGTCTGGATATACATTTTAACATTACATGGTGTTCGTCGCAGCTAAGCAAGTCCCTTGACCCGACCCCGGCACAGGAGAAAACATGCCTCCTCCCCCAAAATGGCGGGCATGATTATGAAACGACAAAGTTGACTATTCTTCTCAGACCATGCATCTTCACACAAGTTGCGAATGAAATCGACGCTGGTATCCCCTGATCGGTCTCATGGAACGGGAGAGAACAGGTACAACGCCAGCAAATGACCAAATGAGGAGGAGCCTGTTCTCTCTCTCCCTCTCGAGACATATCATGCCTTCCTTGCTTGACGAACGTATATTCAGTACACATTTTTTTTTCGAAAGAGTCCACCTGCTGGAGTCCCCCAGCGTTTGCGCCCATGAAACATCGCGCTTGTAGAAGAAGGACAAGAGACAAGGTGGAAGTGACAAGATCCGTATCCTCGGGGTTCAAAAATAGACGTGTCGCTTGATTCCTCGTCCGTGGAGGCCTCCAGCTACGGCCGGCTGCAGTTTGGGCGACAGCTAATGACCTCGGCTCCAGCCATCATGCATCCCCCAGTCGTACCCCTGACGCTGCTGCCCCTGCGAAGTATGATCGCTCTGTGAAGGACTTCCCAACCCTTGCCAATTCTGGCCTTGCTGCTGCTGGTGGCCTTGGTGAGCCTGCTGCTCATAGTCTGATCTGGTAGTGTTCGTGGGGATTTGTCCACGATGATCGCTCCACGGGCTGCTGTGTGCTGTCAGAGACTGGTATGCACCAGTCATGGTCATGGCCGTTGTGCCCTCGCCATCGTACTGATACGAAGGGTAGTGAGCACTGCTTGCGCTCCTTTGGTAAGAGTACGGTTTGTATCCAATCTTGTTGGATTGCTCACTCGACATGTTCGCGGTGCTCGAGTGTCGATTTGATGCATGTCCACCCTCTGATAGCAGTCCAGATAAGCTGTTACTGTTATTGTTACTGGTATTGTGGTTGAGGTTGCTGCCGCTGCCGCTGCCGGGGTCTGGGGGTACTTGAAAGGCGCTGCTGGCCCTTTGAGGGACTGACTCGGCTCCCCGGTGGCCATGCTGGGACTTGGACCGCGGATTATACATGGGCTGGAACGGTGACTTGTTGGTCGACGTTTGGTAGACCGGGTGGTGGTGGTGCATCTTGATGCTTGAGTTGGGTGTGTATCGCTGGTTACTCGACGCCGCATGCGCCAGGAGATGGGCATCCTGCATCTGGTTCCTGTGTAGTGTCGCCGCAACTTGATCAGGGCTCTGCGTCTTTGAAGACGTTGGGAGTCCGTGCCTTATGGGCGGCGAAATATGCGACATAGATGTCTTTGCCAAAGCTGGTAGGTTGGTGCTTTGACCCCACGCTGGCGATGCGGCGGCGCTGCTGCGCCTGGCACCATTCGAATCCTGTCTCGCCTGGTGAATCGTGTTCACGACTGTGTTCTGCTCAAACGACACCTCTTCGCGTTCGTGTTGAGATTCTGTAGCAGCTGCTGGCGCTGTACCTGTACCTGTACCTGTACCTGTACCTGTAGCCGTGGCCGTAGCCGTAGCCGCAGCCGTAGCCGTAGCCGTAGCAGTGTACATGGGGTAGTACATTGTGCTTTGCGGCAATGCAAGGTCAGAGTTCAGCAATGATCGCGGTACTTCATCCAAAGGATCAGGCTGGGGAAGAGACAGGCCTGACGCCGACTGGAAATAAGGTAACTGCGATGGTCGCTCGTGAACGCCATGAACAGGGTCGCTGGACGTATTGGAAATAATATCGGCTGCGGGAGCCGGAGGATAGGAGGAATACTGTTCTTCTGGGTATTGATTATCCGTGCTTGCATGCTCTTGCTGTGTCTGAGTGGCGCCGTGCTGTGCTGAAGCATTTTCTTCATGTATTTCCATCACCGTTGTGTCAGCCGGATCTGCTTCAGCGTCGTCGTCTTCGTCATCGGCATCGTCATCGGCATCGACATCGGCATCGACATCGGCATCGACATCGACATCTGCATCGGCATCGGCATCGGCATCGGCATCGGCATCGACATGGGCATCCTCTGCCACGACGGCATCCGATTTGGTCTTCCGCTTCCTTGGTGCTTGTGGCGGATACTGGCAAATACGACCCGCGGTCTGGCACTCCGTGCAGACAGGTCGCTCTTTCGGACACTATTGCGTGCATGTCAACATCGGTATATTCAGCATCTTCATAAACAGTATCGACAAGCACATGGCAAACATCCCGGACGTGTGTATGGCTGGCTTACCTTGACTTTGAAACTCTTGCAATGGAAGCAGGCCAGCCTCGACTTCCCCAAAGGTCTTTTCTTTCCCTTCCCTGCAGGCGTTTCGTCACCTAGCACCAACTGCTTCGTCGTAGTTGCTGGGCCATTGCTGTCATCTTTATCGCCCGGAGCAGATGTATTGATGGGTGTTGGCACAGAGTTTGAGTTCTCTCTATTGCTCGGATGTATGATTTGCAACCTCTCTGCCCCGTAGGTGATGAGCATGTTCAGTGATTCCTTCTGAAGATCCGGCGCCTGGTTGGCAAAGATGGCCAGCTGATCCGCGGATAGTGAGGCATGATTGATCCCAGCTTCTGTCAGCATCTTCTGAGCGACATCCATTCGTCGTGCTGCCTCTTCTGGTGACACATTGAGGGCCAATGCTTTCGATGCAGGACGAGGTTGGTCTCCTGCTGCTGCTGCTGCTGCTGCTGCTGACGTCGCCACCTGTCCAACAGTATCTCCTCCACTCTGCTCACTCTCATGAGTGATTGCTTGTTGAAGTTGAATGACATCGGCATCCTCCAAAGCTCTGCTTGCTTGGTCTGCCAACGAAAGCTGGACCTCTTTGTCTTTTTCTT
Source organism: Epichloe scottii (assembly GCA_021950295.1). Lineage (NCBI taxonomy): Eukaryota > Fungi > Ascomycota > Sordariomycetes > Hypocreales > Clavicipitaceae > Epichloe > Epichloe scottii. The sequence goes on from CP083245.1 coordinate 4,584,496, forward strand.
CCTGCTCCTCTTGGGTTTCGGGGTGCCATCTTGAGCGGCAGCCTCCATGATCTCCTTCCTCTTGGCCTGGCGATTGGCAATCCTCCTGGCTTTGGCAGCTTCCTGCTGTGCCTTTCTAGCGGCTTCGGCCAAAGTTGCTTTGCTCGGCTTCTGGGGTCCAATCATGGGAGGAGGTTTCGTAAACTCCACGTGGTCGGCGACTGTTTTGTGCATTGGCATGTGGTCATATCTGACTATAATCTTGCGCTCTTTCTTGGGGAATGAGATTGTAATCCGCCCTTTACAGTCAAAAGCTGGACGACTGAATAGAACTGGATCTGGATCCTTTTTGCTATAGTCTCCCACAACCGACTTCACCTTGCCTTGGTTCTGCATCTTCCAAACCGCAGTTGAGCCTGCACAAAGAAAAGTGAACATCCACCCGCTCGGCGCTTTTTCTGACTGGTAAAGTGTCCATGAGCTCGAATCGGCCGCGCTCGCCGCTTCAACGATCAGTCCGGCGACAGCCTGCTGGGTGGATGGGTTCGAACTGGGTTGAGACCTCAACACCTCGAGAGCGGTGTACATTTGCGATTGGTGTGCCTTTTCCGTTTCGACCTCCATCGGCTCGGTTCCCATAAGCGAGGGGTCGACGTTACTTGTGTCATGGTCCTGTGCTTGCAGTTGCGTCGCACTGATGCTGAACTCGGCCGTTCCTGCGATTTCAAGTGCCATACTGACTCGCTCTGCTCGAACTTCTGTCGTCTTCTCCTCTATAGCGCTTCGGAGTCGTTGCTCCAGTTCCGACACGGATGCGCATGCCCCGTCGTCGTCGGGCGCAAAGTCATCGCGGGCTCCAAAGTTGAAGCGGGCCAGAAACTCGGCCATTGGTGAAGATGGGGATGGGGATGACTGCGGTTCTGCCGACGGGCGAGCTCTTCTCTGCAAGTGCGCTTCTGCTTTGCTGACGCACTGCGAGGATGAAGAGGCGTTTCACTGTCGGGGAGCTCGCTGGCTGGACGCTTGCGCAGTGTGTTGGGAAGAAGTGCGGATGAAGAAAGAATGCGCGTCGTGTCGAGTAAATTCGGACGGGATTTGATTACGCTGTTGGCTGCTTGTGGGTCCCACTTTTGCATTCATTCATTGCGCGGGTCGCCACCACCTGGTTGGTTCAACCAACCAGGTGGTGGCATTCCTCATCTCACATCAATCATCTGCCTACCGTGCAATTCAAAACAGTTCAAGTAAATCCCGCCAGAAAAACGGGAAATTCCCTCTGTCTCTATACACACAAGCCAAGCCTAGATAGTGGTTGCCGCCTAGGAAAATACCCCTTATGAATTCTCATCAACCCACGTCTCTATCCTCTCGGCAATTTCTGCCTTCTTCCCTCCAGTGCTAATGCCTTTCGACCCAGCAACATCTCGAAGCTGGGCCACTGTCAGTTTCATGATTTCGCCGCTCTCTATTGCCTCCTTGAGCTCAGTCATCGACATGGACGACGCGTTGGGCTTCTCCGATGCCCCACGTCTTTGCTTCGTCGGCCGATCGGAACCTTCATGATCCATCTCGCGCTTCAGTTCGTTTGCTGTCGAGGCGGGTCCCGCATCTTGCTCCAGCTTGCCCGACCAGTCTTCCAGGTAGCCGCCCGCTCGCTTGCTGATCGCTTTGGACTTGGGCTTGGTTGCGTCATCGGGCTCCTCTGGCACTTCTTCTTCGAGCGCGAGAGCCTTGAGAATCCGATAATGCCACTGCAGTGCTGGATTCGGGTATTTCATCGGATTGTACATGGCTCTGGGTAGTTGCAGCTGCTGAATAACCGTTCGCATCTTGGTGGTAAGCTCATCAGTGCTTCGTGTCACTTTCGATGGCGGTTTGATGTCTCTCAGGTCATCTGCAAAGGGCAGAGGGTATAACCAAAGTCCGGCAGGAAGATATGGTGTCCCAGAATCTTCATCCGTACGTTCTCTAGACGGGATAATAGCTGCCAGCATAGGCTGCGCATTCTTCCGCACAATACACCATGCGAGGCCGACTTTGTCGTCTTTGATCAGCTTCTGCCAGAGAGCTGTGAAGACACGTGAAGAGCCAACATAGTCTTCTTCGCTCGGGAAGATGAACGTAGACTTCTTCACACTAGCCCAAATAGGCAAAAGCTTGCGAGATTTGAACCCGATGATTCTAATGATGGGAGACCCGAAATCCTTCAAGGACTTTTGTTCTTCGGGGGTGAAGTAGACATACTCGCCGCCAAACTTGTAGGCCTTCTTAATCTCAACCTTCTCGACGGTCCTAGTGCTGTCTTCTGCTAGTCTTGTCGTTTCACCACTGGCTATCTGAGGCGTCTCGCCGTCAAGCCAGATGTAGCATGTCCTTGCTGGCGTTTGCCGGTGAAGAATGTTGTATCCTTTTACTGAAATGCGCAGACCAGGGGCAATTTCAAAGGGAAGGTTGGAGAACAATGCTCGTTTCGGCGTTTGCCTAGAGTGGATGTTTGAGATTAATGAATTGAGAAGCGATAATCCATCGCCTGATTTCGAAAAGGGCACAGCTGTGTTGTTCACTTCCGCGATCGGGTCTCGATACACAATATCCTGAGCGGTCTGATTAGCTCAAAGCACAATAATGAGACCATTGTATGGATTTGCGGCAACTCACGTCGTAGAATTTAGACAGTTCAAATTTAGATTCATCGTGTGTTATGGGAAAAAGATCAATTGTGATACCGAGATCGTAAAGGTCCTTGGCTCGGACCGCTGCTGCAGAAGCCGCTGCCTTGTCTGCAGGATGCGGGTTGTCGTTGTCAGTAATTATGAAGAGTCGTCGACTTCCAAAATTGGCAGCCTTGGTAGTGAATATTTGGTTTGCGCAGAATAGCACGTTCGACATAATTACTGGCTCTTTCGATGGCTTCAGAACTTGGCCATCGTCTTCACCATCCTCGACAAGAGACTTCAGCACCCTGACATCGTCGGCGGCCGGTACGTCAAGATCCGTGAAGAGGTAGCAGTTTGGATATCCCAGTCCGCCACGGCCACTTTCTTCATTGTGAAACTTGGTCTTTTCTGTTCCAAAGAGCAGAATGCCCATCATGTCCTTGGGGTTGGAGATGATGCGCTGCTCCATTAAATGATAGGCGCATTTGAGAGCCGCCTCAAGGGGGCTGTCTTGATCCGCCTTCCTTGAGTTGGACGGCGGCGGAGGCCTCAACATTGACTCGCTGACATCAATCGCCATTATTATGGCATCTTTCTGAGCCTTGTAGCTCTACGGTTTGTCAGCCGAGGCATTGTAGCACAGGCGAGTCATTGTTGTTCTTACCGTCTCATCAAGTTCTTGATCATCCTCATCCTCATCCTCACGCTTCCAATCGTGACTGTTTTCTGCCATTTTCGCCGGCTGTTATCATTAATGGTTTATTACCATCTCACGCAGCAGCCGGATTGGATATTGCCTGTCTTCGTGAAGGAAGTGGTGGGTCTCGAACGTCCACAAGGCGCCGTGTGCTCGAAGTCCCGACATCACGTGGCTATTATCAGTAATTATCTACGACATCATTGGCTGAAGCTTTGCTGCTGCTGAATCGCTTGCATCATGATTGCCCGGTCCAGACGGCAAGTGCTCTTCCCGACAAAACTTTCGAACATTACATCCTCTCCAAGCAGCTGATCCATTGAGACTAGCAAACTCGCTCACAATGTCGTCTCGAGCCTCTGCACAGCGGCTTTTGCAGGGCGTGTCCAGGAATCCTACTTCCCAGCTCGTCCTGCCTCAGCTCGCACAACAGAACCGGCACTTTGCGACACCAGTCCCGCCTGTCACCCAAGATGCTACAGGATCCAAAGGCCCAACCGCCATGGTGTTTCTCAACATGGGCGGCCCATCAACGACCAACGACGTCGGCAGCTTTTTGAGTCGTCTTTTTGTAAGTCACCAGCCCAGCTAGCAAGAACTTGTTCGTGCCATCGTCTAATGCGCTTGCATTACACAGTCAGACGGCGACTTGATTCCGCTTGGTCGACTTCAAGGATACATCGGCCCACTCCTCTCCAAGCGACGGACACCCATGATACAGAAACAATATGCTGCCATTGGCGGAGGATCCCCGATCAGAAAATGGTCCGAATACCAGTGTGCTGAGATGTGCAAGATTCTGGACAAGATCTCGCCCGAGACTGCCCCTCACAAGCCCTATGTAGCTTTCAGATACGCCGACCCATTGACGGAGGAGATGTACCATAAGCTCTTTGCTGATGGTTTCGGCAACGGGAACGGCGGTCGTGCCGTCGCCTTCACGCAGTACCCGCAGTACTCGTGCTCAACCACGGGAAGCAGCTTGAACGAGCTGTGGAAGTGGAGGCACAGACTGGAGAACAAGAACGTTGACGAGACTGGTTCTGGAACCATCTCTTGGAGTGTCATTGACAGATGGCCAGCGCACGCAGGCTTAGTTGATGCTTTTGCGCAGAACATCGAGGCCAAGCTTGCTGAATACCCCGAAGAGCGCCGCAAAGACGTGGTCTTATTGTTCTCTGCCCACAGCCTGCCCATGTCTGTCGTCAATAGAGGTGATCCATATCCTGCCGAGGTTGCTGCAACTGTCTATGCTGTCATGCAGCGATTGAAGTTTTCCAATCCCTATCGTCTCTGCTGGCAGTCGCAGGTCGGTCCCTCCGCCTGGCTTGGGCCCCAGACCGCCACTACAGTCGAGCAATATGTAGCCAAGGGCCAAAAGGACCTGGTTCTTATCCCCATTGCGTTCACGTCTGACCATATCGAAACCCTGTACGAGCTGGATCATGAGGTGATTGGCGAGAGCGGCCACACGGACACCATTAAGCGAGCAGACAGTCTGAATGGCAGCCCGGTGTTCATTGAGGCTCTGGCTGGTATTGCCAAGACCCATTTGGCCAGCGGCTCAGCCTGCTCAAAGCAATTAGGGTTGCGATGCCCCGGCTGCAAGAGCGAAAGATGTGCGGAAACCAAGAAATTCTTTGCCGGGCAACAAGCAAATCTGTAGACCGATGTTCTCGGTCATGAGTCAGAGCGCTGTCGGTGTGACAGCGAGGTGTTACAACATGTAAAGTAGTGGTTCTTTTTTTTTTTTCAAAAGTTTCTCTTGAAATGGTGTATGGGACGGCCGTGCCATTCCATGGAGGCATTTCTGACTGGGAATCTCCCAGTACAAAGTAGATAAGATCTGGGCGCCAATAAAAGATCAGTCCCCGTCAGCGTCATTTATACACCGTGAGGCCACCTGTTGCATATCCTCGTGCCACGGAGCATTCGTACGAGACAAGGCGTCTCGTTGCTTTTATGTGTCAGCGCAGTTCGCTCAAAAACCTCGCGTGATATGGTGGTATTCATGCACTACTGAGGAGGAAAGCAGTATAGTAATACTCCTGGTCAAATTCAAGCTTACAGCTACACGTTTATATGATCAATTTGTTGCAGACAACTCCGGATGTTAAGGAGTAAGCTGCAACGATGCCAGTTTTTGATTCATCCATTGGCGCATACCCTACACCAAATTGGGTTTCCTGTACGAGGATGGGTGCCGCTCAATTATGCTGTCGACAGCGAGTGCTTGGTTCTGACAGATGTTGGAAAATGCTACTGGTCGTTTGCGTTCTGGCTGACTTCCGAACCGTACATCTCAAGGTCCGTGATGTTTGTGTGGCGCCAATAGTCTCCACGACGATGTGAACAACCTTCAGCCCGGCTGCCAACTATTAGACTGCCAGACAAACAAAAGGGGGTCGTACAGGGTCGCTTTCCCAAATTTGTTACACCAAACGCGACAATGACACCAGCCACCCAGAAATGAAACATGTGCGGCTCCTTCTTCGCACGGTTACGGAGTGACAAGCTCGACAGAAGAACACGAGATGCAGCAGCATGGAGCTACGTATCACGGGCTAGGTCCACAAACCTGCAGTATGAGATGAGGCCAGAATCTCATACAGACGTTCTGGAGAGACAATCATAATCTTCAAAGGACTTGCATTGAGCTGATCGGGACCAATACGAATGCAAACATGACTGATGCCGCGTGACAGCAGGTACGGAGTACTCCGTAGAAGACCCATTCTTTTTCGGGTGCAAGCAAGGCACCTAAATTTAGCAGAGGAACCCAGGCTTAGCAAGGTAGCTTTTTTGTGTAAAAGGATCTTATAGTAACTTCTCTTATAGTGCGATTTACGAAGTACATATATATTTGTTCTGATTGGCTCCTATCCCTACGAGTTGACCAGCTTGCTGCTCCTTACAACAACTGTGAAAGGGGTTACGGAGTAGAGGCTGCATAAACCTATGCGAAGAAGGTACGGAGTAGCCAAAGGCGATTAGAGGACTGCGAGCCAAAAGGAAAAAAAGGGGCGGGAGACTTCCTATTCCAAACAGGCCGAACATGTCTCGTTCTTATCCCATTTTGTCCCCAGAGTTCCTTTTTTCTAGGGTCTTAACTCAAACAGGGCGGAAAAAGAATTGGCCGCAGCAATACTCCGTAGACGAGTAGATTGTGTCATGTGCTGTGTGGCCCAAGTCTATATTTCCTTTTGACTGGTCAATGAATAGGGGGCGAATTGCTGAGCATAATCCTGAATTAATCGTCGAGATATTAGAGGAGGGCATCGTGGCAGATTGCCCTCGGCCGCAACAGGAAAGTGAGACCTGCGACAGTGAGATAAGTGCCACTACTAGGGCATTCCAAAAGATGAAGGTGTACGACTAAGTCTTGGATCGTGACGACGTGACGTGATAGACTTCATCGTCGCGAGGCTGGCACAGACGGCGTATGGACTCAGATGAAAGTTTCAATTTCCAGGCCCACTGCGTTGAAATCATCACGAGTTAGACTGTTGTTGTGTACGGAGTACTGAGGCAAGAAGGAACTAGGCATGTGGCCAACCCAACTGCTTGGGTCATCATCATCATTTGCTTTTCCTGGCCTTTGTGCTCCCCAGTGTGCGGCCAGGCAGGCGCGTTCAGCGGCGTTCAGCCCCTGTTCCTCCGAATATTAACCCATAGAGAGCTCCATTAATCAGGGTCTTGGAAGGGCGCCTACAGCCAATCAGCGGCCTCGTGCACCATTGACGCTTTCCAGAGCATCCGTTGAGCCCCTGTTGGCGGCTAGTCCCTATTGGGTGTAGCCGAGCACAAACCCCTTTTGCTTTTGGTGCCCTTCCCATCGCCTCAGTGCCACAGTGCCACAGAGCGGGCGTTTATAGTTGTTATTAGTGGTGCAGGTTGTTCGTTCTGCGAACCAGATAGCTGCGTCTTAGAGGTTCAATTGGCGTGGCAGAGGTACGTACACTGTACCAGACATACATAGAAGCTGTGTGTAGCTTGCTGGCTGCACCTGGCTCAGGGACGAGAACTGTCTGTCTGGGTGGCATTAACAATGGCCTGCAGGCAGTCGTGCCTGCCTTCCTTGTCTCGCGGCCAGCACAGCATTTTTCCTCCTTGCTACATGTGTCCAGACTCATACACTCACCACGCCAACGCACGCCCCCCAAATTTCCCCTTCCTCGACTTCCGTCGACCAACCTTTCAAACCTCACTTTACTTCTTGTTCGTCTTTCTCTCCCATCATTGCTACTTCCTCATCGTCGACTTCTTGTGTGCCAACCCGGGCCTCATCGTCGACAAGTCGTGGCCGCATCGTCTTGTAATTTTTTTCCTACACCCCTTCTTTGACACGCGTGCTCCTTCTCTCCGGGCGAGCGCTCCTATCTCCTCCTCCCTTGGTAAGTTCCAGCAAGGCCATATCGTGCCTCACCTGTCATATTCTAGGCCATCACGCTTTTCCTCAACGCATCGTCGCTGCTGCATGCATCGAGTTGGCCTTGTTTTTAGAAACACCAACCCGTCCTTGCTTCACTTCAAATAATCAGAACCGGCCGGGCCCTGTTTGTTGATAAAAAACCCTCTTCCCTCCGAACCCCATCAGAGCTCCTCCCTGACGTAGCTGACATTTCGCCTATTTACAGAAACTCTATCGTCCATTCTTAAGAAATCGATCGACCGCTCTTTATACATCGATATGGGTAAGCTGCACTCCTTCTTCTTTTGTGCATTCATTCTACGCAAGTTGTGCCTGCATGCGAGTGAGGTGGCCCCATGTGCTTGGGATGCGACTGCGAAACTGGACGGACGACCCCCTCGAGGCAAATCGAAAAACCTCCGTTCCTTTTGGAAATATCATTCATCACGTATTCATCGTGCCCCCAACTATAAGCTTCCATCATAATCCTCCCAAAAGAAACATACGTTGTGCGACATCTACACTTTCTTGGATTTGTACACGGGACTCTAAGCGGCCCCCTTTTTTGGACTCGGCATCCTTTTGTGTGCAACACTACTTGTACATCATCAAAGACGAAGCCTGCCATAGTCAAAATCGAACTTGGAAATGGCAACACAAGTCAGATCACGCACCCGAAGCGGCCAGTCTTCTGACTCGGCTACGGTGCCCGAAAACCCAAGTGGTGTTACGGTCTCGCAAGAAAAAGCTGCGTCATATTTAGCCACGGCTCCTAAACCCGCGACGAGTACTGCAACCTCACGACAGTCTCGCAGCATGCTCGATGTGGAGGAACCTCCTTCGTTAAATCCGGCGAATTGTGGTTCATCGCAAGAGTCTCATGCCCCATTGATTCAAAAGGATGTCACGCAGCACGAATCCGAAGAAGCTCAAGTGAACGCAGCAAGTCAAAGTAGCGGCAGTGATTCTGGGAATGCTACCATTTTGGCCAAGGATTCCAGTCCGCTATCCTCCTCGCCCCTGCACCGTGTTTTTCTACCTTGGTTCACTTCAACATCTGTAAATAATTTGCTAACTTATTTTTTTTAGCGTCCGACGGCTCAGACTCTCCGACGGGATCTCCCGCATCACCAATTGCTGGTAAGCCTGATTACGTGGCCTCTGCTCAAGATGTTCATCACTCTGACTCTGCTCCTGTAGTTCCCTCTCCGGCAGCTCCTTCGTCCATTCAAGACGCCCGAAACATTGTACGACGCAAGCTTACTGGTTATGTGGGTTTCGCCAACTTGCCCAACCAGTGGCACCGCAAGAGTGTGCGCAAGGGCTTTAACTTTAATGTAATGGTTGTTGGTAAGTAACAGCAATCGGTCTGCTGCGCCATGTCTTCGCTTGTTCACGTTGGCTGATTCACACGACTATAGGCGAGTCCGGCCTTGGCAAGTCTACTCTGGTCAACACGCTGTTCAACACTTCTTTGTACCCCCTCGAGAGCGCAAGGGTCCTAGCCACGACATCATTCCCAAGACTGTCCAGATTCAGGCCATCAGCGCCGACATCGAGGAAGCTGGTGTTCGTCTCCGCTTGACCGTGGTTGATACCCCTGGATTTGGTGACTTTGTCAACAACGATGAGTCCTGGCGTCCCATTGTTGACGACATAGAGCGTCGCTATGATGCATACCTCGACGCTGAGAACAAGGTCAACCGCATGAACATTGTTGACAACCGTATCCACGCTTGCGTCTTCTTCATTCAGCCCACTGGCCACTCTTTGAAGCCTCTGGACATTGAGGTCATGCGACGCCTGCACACAAAGGTCAACTTGATTCCTGTCATCGCCAAGTCCGATACTCTCACCGATGAGGAAATTACCAGCTTCAAAGCTCGTGTAAGTGTTCAGACTCAATTGGCCCAGTGGCCGTTAAAGCAAGAAGCTAACAAGTTGTGACAGATTCTGGCCGATATCAAGCACCACGGGATCCAGATCTTTGAGGGACCCAGATACGAGCTGGATGATGAAGAGACCATTGCCGAGAACAATGAGATCATGTCCAAGGTCCCCTTCGCTGTCGTCGGCGCCACTAATGAGATTAAGACAGCCGACGGCCGCGCTGTTCGTGGACGTCAATACCCTTGGGGTATCATTGAGGTTGACAACGAGGAGCACTGCGACTTCGTCAAGCTTCGCCAGATGCTCATCCGAACTCACATGGAAGAGCTCAAGGAGAACACCAATAATACCTTGTACGAGAACTACCGTACCGATAAGCTCATTGCTATGGGCGTATCGCAAGACCCAAGCGTCTTCAAGGAGGTCAACCCTGCTGTTAAGCAGGAGGAGGAGCGTGCTCTGCATGAGCAAAAGCTAGCCAAGATGGAGGCTGAGATGAAGATGGTCTTCCAACAGAAGGTTGCTGAAAAGGAGAGCAAACTGAAGCAATCCGAAGAGGAGCTTTACGCTCGTCATAGAGAAATGAAGGAGCAACTCGATCGCCAGCGAGCCGAGCTCGAAGACAAGAAGCAGCGTGTCGAAAGCGGACGGCCATTGGAGAAGGAAGGCAAGCGAAAGGGTTTCTCACTGCGTTAAGCTTGCAGAGAATAACCCTTTCGAGTCTCCAGCGACGCACGACTTGCCGCCATCCCCTCTACGATCAATGTCTGAGTATTCACGACACGCCATACACCATACATCAGCAGCTCGATGCCTTTCCTTACACTTCGATTCTTGTTTCTTTGTCGGCCTTTCTCTTGTCACAATCTTCTTGTTATTAATCACACTTCTCACTTAATCACTCCTGAACAAAAGTCGTCATTACCGGAGATGGACATTCCACAGAGCGCTGTCTACGAAAGTCGTGAGTCTAGCAGTAACAGGGAGTCTGCAGACTATGATACACTACACCAATATTATGAAAGAAAACTAAAAAGTAGCTTGATTGTGCGACCGCGAGCCTTGAAATTGATATCTGGAACCGATTTCTATCTACTCTATCGGAGATGGGGTTTCAGCAAAGGCTTAACCCGGAGCCTCTCATTTTCTGTGCTTCCAGGCAAGAGTATGGGGGACACATTCCTGTTCTTTGGGAAACGGTAGTCCAAGAAATAGTGGCGGAAGTTCTTGGCCAGTGACGCCTCCCATCATAGGAGGCTGACGGCCGTTTTCTTTTTGTTTTCATCAGTGCTTGGAGAATTTGATTCGGCACTGACGTGTTGTGCACACTTATGGTTTTCTTTAATCTATATATATGCCCAGCAAAATTGGTCGGCAACACCTGTTTCTCTGTCTTGCCGTCCTCACCGTCCCCGCGGATACCCTTTGTCGCATCTGTTTGGAGCACTGGTTGCGGATTTGGCTTGGACAGGAGCAGATGAAAAGGGATTTGGCTGACGAGGGGTCGTACAGCAACTTGTCGTATTTTAGCCGCGTGACTGGGGCAAGTTGTATTTTATCGCTGTCTTGACGCACGAAAATCGTTGTCTAAGCTCGTTTGTCATTTCTTAGCTAACTTGAGTTCATTGTCTTGATTTGTACTTTACTCTGAAGCGTTTTTGTGCCTGTATGTGTGAAGTGAACAATTCCAAGGGTTTCTTGCATCACGCTAGTCAGTCGGTTGGTGGTAACGGGCCCACGGGCAGATATATTTATTACCTTGCTGTGAGACGACATAACCGCTAGTCGCCAATTTGACCCCGTGTTCGCAGAATTCGGTGGGCTTAAAGAGACAAGTGAGGCAACAACTATCGTTGAAATAATCGACTAAAAATCATGTACTACATATACTTCATGGGTATTGACTTCCAGGATAGTACAAAAGCTCTCAAGTGGGGGTTCACTCTGCTTTAATAGTTGTAGTTCTGTTTGCTCGTCTTTGCCCAGATCAAGGCCTGAATCCGGAAACCATTTTTTCCAACCTCGGCTCATCAGGAAACATGGTTATTCACAATGGCATGGGCCCCGAAATGCTTGCAGCTCCCCTGATTATATAGTTTCCTCCCACCATCCTGCTCATTTACCTTTTCCTAGCATTCTTGAGCAAGAAAGCGCCGACTACACCCGCGGCAATACTAACGCCACTGAGGATGGCCACACCCATGAGCCCTTCCTTGGCGACCTTGTTGTCGATGAGCTGCCGCAAGTCAGAGGCCTGCATATTGGCCGGTTCCTTATCCAGCAGCAGGTCATTATACCGGCGGGCCTCGCCGTAGTTGCCGAGCTTGTAGTTTCCCAGGGCGAGGTAGTAGAGGCATTCGCGGCGTCGTTCGGGCGAGAGGCGGAATATGTCGGAGAGGAGGCGGACGCCGAGTTGTTGATCGTTGCGGTCGTGGGATTTTACGAGGCCCTGGAGAGAGAGAGAGAATTCGTAGGTTAGCCTTTGATTTACTGCGAAGAGGGAGATATTTGGGTTGTTTTTGTTCAGAGGAAAGATTTGGGTGGTCTTGTACCCATGCGTAGTTGAATTTGGTTTGGACGCCGACCATGTCGCCTTCCTTTTCGTATTGGGCTCGTAGGACCTGGAGCTCTGAGGGGTTGAGAGGGCTGGAAGTCATGTTAGGATTCGTGTGGGGTGATTTGTTCCCGGGGGCGCGGGTGGTAGACGGACGATTCTGCGTCGAGCGCATCTGGGTATTGTAAGTGGTTTGCCGCGGCATGTCATGGTTTTGAGAGGTCCTGGCGGTGGTACTCACAGGGTAGTTGGGTGACCATTTTGTGGAAACGGTGAGGAGGGATGTGAGGGTCTTTGTGGGTGTATTCTATGGGAGTTGAGGAGCTGGCTGGTGGTTTCGAATCGGTTTGTATAGGTGCGAGGGGGTGAGAAGTGGTCTCGAGTGGTGAAGCCGGCGGTTTGTGTTGAAGGATTGGCGGCGAGCAATGACGTTGCCAGTCCAGCTTGCTTGCTGGTGGGTCGGCAAAATGCCGGGTGGGGAAACGACGGCGGGACATGAGATGGGTTGGCCTGACGACGGACTGCGAGTTCGTGATTGGGGTACGTTGGGGAAGCCCCGCCGTAGCGTGAGGAAGTTGGACCCAGGGATCCAAAGTCGTTCTCTTGTCTGCCTACATATTCACAAACAAAAAAACGCGACAGTTGATTCTGCGCGACACCACCATATCAAAATGCTGCTATCAGAAGATCCCGCGACGGTAAGCCAAAACAAAACAAATTCAGAGAACAAGGCCAAAAAAACTGACGTGAATCCCACAAAAGCTCATCCACCACACAATCAACAACTTCAACATCCAGCCCGACAAGCTCGCCGTGTCGCGCATCGGCGAATCGCTCTCCACGCTCCAGCAAGCGCGCGAACTCCGCATGCGCGAGGTGGAAACCAGCCTCAAGAAGCTCTCCCGCCAGCTCAACACGCTCTCCTCGCAGCACGCCGAACTCACCGCCTCGCACTCCTCGTCGGGCCACGCCTCGAAGATCGCGACCCTGGACACGCGCAAGTTCCGGACCGCAAAGGCAGCGAGCGATGCTGAGATGGAGGCGGAGCGCCTCGCCCAGCAGGCGGCCGACTTGGCGGCCAGGCTGCAGGAGCTCGATCTGCAGGGTGTGCAAGGGGACGAGGCCGCGCGAAGGAGGGACGTCGTGGACGACGAGATCTTGTTGCGACTGAAGGTGTATCGGAGCCTGGGCATCGACATCGAGAGGGATGAAAAGGATGGGGAGTGGACGAGGGCGGTTGTGAGGAATGATAGGAAGGGGGATGTGCATGTTGTGAACATGGACAAGAAGTTTTCGAGGTACTTTTATGCCAATTATTTTTGGCAGACTTTGTGAAGGGTCTGTTGTATATATGCATACCCTTTTTGCCTTGTTTTTGGGACTTGGATGCTGGCGTTGGAAGCGGGATGGGGCATATTATAACGAAAACATTGGATACTATTGCGGTTGTGTTTATTCATAACCTGAGCTGAATGGTCTTACATTTGATGTTGATTTGTATTCTTTTGGGAAATCTGATTGTAAATTTGATGCTTGTTTTTTGAACAATTTTTCTTGTTGCTTAAATTATCCGGCTGGGTGTAGCTGGCATCGTGCCTGCATATTTGCTTATAACTCAAGCCAATGTGTTGTTGAGAACCGTTCATACGAAAAAAAAATTACAATCATCAGACTTCACTCCTGAGATGGCTGAGCAAGCAGACGATGCTTGTATTTCATACACCATCGTTAATCATGATTATCTTACTACGGCCTTTTTTACCCAATCCCTTTCCTTCATACATAGACTTGTCACAGCTAGCTGCATTTGAAGACGTTGCAAACCACCGCCGCTTATTAGGTAGGCAGCTTCTTGCTGCTCCATGCTTTTGGCGATGCATTCAACGCGAAGTAACTGTCTGCGTTCCCAATCGTAGTCAAACTCTGAAGACGAGAAGCAGAAGGCGTCCTTGTCCGACAGCTAGTAGGTGACGACGCTGTCAAAGCAACTGCTCTGGATTCAGGGCTCCTCCGTCTCGCTCTCATCATCAACACCCTCCGTCTCCCGGAGTCGTGGCCCCGCCACCAGATGGCGATCGGTAATGATGTCGTCCAAATCCTCGATCTGGCAGTTCCATTCGAGAGTTAATCGTGGTCCACACATCGTCGTCATCTCCGGAACGCCACCCGCCGATTCCTTCAAAATCGCGCTCTGGACCAACACTGGGCATGAGACCTAGGCCAAAGTCGCCGACCGGCGTGGTGATGCCACCTGAAGACAGGACACTGATGCTGCTGCTCGGCCGACGGCGTCTTCGTCTTTGGAAGAGCGACTGCTGATGGATGGACGACGCAGTTGAGCTGTCGCCATTGCTGCCTCCCGCGGAATAATTGGCGAATGCGGCGGGCATTTGATCTTCGTGGCCTATGTAGCGCCGGCGGAACTTGAGGCTGGCGAGGGATTGTGGTATGAGTGAGAGGGCGACATCCAGATACACCATGATGACTCGAAATATGAGAAGGGAGAAAGCAAGCGTCGTGGTAATGCCGGCGAGCACGGCCAGAGGAACTGTGACGATGAAGAGAAAGGGAACAACAAAGGCATAGACGGGGTTGAGGAGCGCCATGGTGGATGGGTACGAGGGAACAGAGGCTGAGGAAGGCGATGTTCGAAGAGTCACCGCATTTACATTTCACAGTCTTCTTGAAACCGGAGCTGCTCTGTTGTATCCCGTGTGTTGTGGACGGGAATTTTCTGGTCTTCTGCGACTCGGAGGCAGAGCACGCGACAAGAGTCCAGGAGGAAGGAGCAATGGCGAGGCGGCTGCCATAAATGGCGATTGACAGCGACAACGACGACAGGAAGGAAGGATGCGCAACCTTCTTCTTCAACCCCTCCAATGCACTTCAGAACGAAAGGGAAGGATGGCGGGATCGATCGACTTGACGAGAGGGGCTCAATCACATGCTGGCTGGCCCCAGGAAGCCTTAGGAAGCCCTAGGAAGCCCTAGGAAACCCTAACAAAGTCCTCCTGTTTCTAGCCGTCTGGGAAAATCGCCACCTTCTTTGCCGCGCCGAAGCGATGATGCATCGGTACCGGGCAGACAAGACGATGGATGCAATGGAACACTGACTGGCCTGACACTACAGTGGGTCCCAGTAATTCCGAAGCAGCAGCAACGGCGACTCTGGTGGAAATTCTTCGGAATTACTGGGATCCCACTGCAACACCCACTAACACTCTAACACTGACAACAAGGTGGAACAAGCGATCGCCTCCGTCATCACATGCATTCAACGGGTAGCCAGTAGTTCTGCTCTACGGCAAGACGGGCCGACGACACCCACGCCCTAGCTTGCGCTCCACTTGAATCTCAGGACTATTCTTTGAAACCCCAATCTTCAGATTTTGTTTACACAGCCATGTGCCAGCAGCATCAATGCGACCAAGACCATTGTTCCCAAGATGGCAGCCGGGATCTGGCCGCCGCGAGCAACGAACCATTTCCATGGCACCTCCCTGTTTACGATGCTCATTGCCATCCAACTGACACCATGGACTCCATCACCAGCTTCGACACGATGCGCGCTTCCGCACTTGCCATCATGGCAACTCGCTCCCAGGACCAGCATCTAGTAGCCGAGGTGGCGTCATTGCACGGCGTCAAAGACCGTGCCTCTCTGCGGGGTCGTCGCGGGGAGAGATTTCATCAGAACGGTCATGGACCTGGCGACGACGCATCCGGTCGAGATGCGGCCAATGCACTACCAGTCGTGCAGAGGAAGTGCCAAGTCGTACCTTCTTTCGGGTGGCATCCGTGGTTCTCTCATCAAATGTATGATGACGCCGCGTCTGTCCCGACGTACAATGCGCCGCCGCGAGAAGACGGCACAGACGAGGCCGCTCTGCTATCTGCCAAACGAGCACACTATCAGTCCGTATTGGCCCCTGCGCCGCAAGAAGACGGCTTCATAGCCTCTTTGCCCGCGCCGACGCCTGTATCCTCATTCGTCAGCTCTACACGGGCCAAGCTGGAATCGTATCCCACTGCACTTGTCGGCGAGATAGGACTCGACAAGGCATTTCGACTGCCCGAAAGCTGGGACCGTTCGCTCGCCGCATCCAGAGACGATGATGGTCTGACGCCGGGGGCCGGGAGCGCCGCCGACTGAGCCCGTACAAGGTACAGATGCAGCACCAGCAGACAATGCTACGCGCTCAGCTCCGTCTCGCGGGAGAAGTCGGCAGGCCGGTCAGTGTCCACGGTGTACAAGCTCATGGCATCTTGTACGATACAGTATCCGGCTGTTGGAAAGGCCGTGAGAAGCACGTCCCATCGAGAAGAGAGAGGCGAAACATTGCACCGGGGGCGGAAGACGACGACTCGGATAACGAGGACTCTGCCCATGACGACGGTGACGGCGGTCATGGCGGGAAACCATACCCGCCGCGCATATGCCTCCATTCGTACAGCGGCCCGGTGGAAGGCCTCAAACAATGGCTTCGCCCCAACATACCCGCCAAGATATACTTTTCCTTCTCAGCAGCCGTCAACCTGGGCACGGAAGCAACCCGCGCAAAGTTTGACGAGGTTATCAAGGCAGTGCCTGGGGATAGTCTTCTCGTAGAGAGCGATCTTCATGTGGCTGGGGAGGACATGGAAGCTGCACTGGAAACCATGTACAGGAGAGTGTGTGGAGCAAAGGGGTGGAGTTTGGAAGAAGGCGTGAGGACGATTGGGGAGAATTTTGAGCATTTCATATTTGGCTAAGATTTGGGAGGGCATTTTGATTAACCCGTGACTGTAACAAGTCAGGTGATCAGTTGTTGATCAGTTGTCCAAGTGAAGAAGTCCGTGTCCGTTGTGTGCGACAAACAAGCATGCAGTTTCTGAGACAGTCCGCGATCCAGAACACATGAATAGACACGACGACAAATGTACTCGTGCGCCAAAGGAGGACGCGCCAAAGTTGGCTGCGAAGAGCGAAAAGGGCTGCCTGCCTGTCCAATTGTGTACGTTACGTGCAAGTCTGTCTTGAATGCGTAGTTACGTGTCCATGCTCTCCTCCACATGTACAACGGCCTAACCACGGCCGGCCGGCCGACGAGGCCCGCCGTCTGAATTCCGGCCCCACATACCTCGGTCGCCTTCCCGAAGCTCTCAAGAGCCAGTCGAAAATGCGTTGCCAACCATGTTCAATCCAAAAATTCGCTCAAAATGTGTACTCGTGTACGCGCTACATCGTTGTCGGAGCCAATGAGTTCCATGATTTGAATCATCCGAGCTGTGTGCGACCGCGTTAGCAAGAGTCCATGCGAACCGATTCGAGCTTCCCTTCTGATTCCGAGGTTGCCGGAATTGTGAAACGGACTTACTGATATCACCTCTAGCTCTTACGAACAAAGGATCTCTCAAAAGCATATCTTTGCCGGCTGCATCTTTGGCTGTTTCGCGAAGCACATTGGCTATGCACAGCGCTTCCAAAAAGGCGCGATGATTGAGTACCCACCAGACTCTGGCCTCGGATTCCAACAGAGTAAACATGAGAAAGAATGCACTGATTGCATCGTGAGCCGCTTCCAGTGTCCCTCGGACATTGACCGGCACTTCGGGGCTCTCTGAAGCGTGGACTAACATGAGGTTGTGGAAGTAGTTGCTCGTCAGGAACAACGTCTGCCTCACGATGCGCTTGTTGGTGCTTGCCACTGCTGTCAGACTGTCCGCGTCCCAGGATCGAAACACGTCGGGGAACGAGCGGTAAACAGCTCGAAAGTCGGCCACTAATTTTGACTTGTGCCGCACCGTTGTGCAGATCGACACATCCAGTGACCGGGGTGAGCAGATGGTTTCTTGCACCAAGTTAGCCAACATCCAAGAGCCCCGGATGTACGCCGTGTCGGTAGGGTCACTACTGGCGATGGAAGCGCTGTCATCCAACAAGTCGTCTACGGAAACGTCCGTGTGTGTAGCCGAAGGTGGCAAGGACAAGAGAACCGTCAAGAATGTGTCTTGCAACAAGACGGCTTGCCAAACTTTTCGTCTCTGCTGTTTCTCAAACGGGTTGGCATTGGGCGTGACTGTAATTTGAACCAACCAAAGAAGAAGAAAAAAACAAGGGACGAATTAGCTTGTGTCACACTATCGAACCTTGCCTCGATAGAGGCAGGATATGCTGTGCATCAACTTACCGATGTTGGGGTCACGGTGCAGGCCCATGGCATACGCTTGTCGGATCAGAATGCCAGCAAATGCCCATCCATCTGACGCATGGTTGTCATTGATCAGAAAGTACGTCATCAACACCATTGCCTGTATAGATCTCAACGATGCGGTACTCAGATACGACGACACGCGGAGCGCCTGGTTCGATGCGGATGCGTAGAACTCGGCAGTCTCCTTTCGCTCGTCTGCGGTTGTAGTCGTGACGAATTGTGTGCCGAGGGCCAATATGACAAACATCAAGGCAATAAAGGAAGCTTCCATCTTATTCTTCTCTTCGGTCCCGACCCGCCAAAAGTGTTCATAGTCGGCATAGAAAGTTTGGCGGTGGATCATGGGATAGATGGGATCAACGCATTCGAAATATCGGGCAACCAGTATGTCTGCTTGGGTTTTCTCCGGCAGGACCGAAATGACTTCGCCCAAGCCACCCTCGCAAGTCCAGTAGTTTGCAAACGGATGCTCTGACCCAATACCAAAAACGTTGCTGGCTTTGGTTACTGAATACGGCACATGCGACAGCAGCCCAATGGACAAGGCCGCTGCACCACGAGATGAAGTATCTTGGTCATTGATGGAACCCCTGTCTGCGATATTGGGGATGGACATGGATCCATCCCCGGGGCCTTCTTCTTAGGTGGCCGGGTCATTCGACGTCCATTTGCAGCAGACCTGGATGTTTCCCTTTGACATGTTGTGTCAGTCTCGCCAGAAGCTCCTATTCCGATGAGTCACTTACTCTAGTAGATTGGCTACATGCGCATATCGACATTCTGTCTGCCGTTTGATGCCTTTCCAACCTCGTTAGCAGGGCGATCGAGGCCCGTCATCGTGTTCTTTTTTTTCTAATCAGGTGAACTCACAAGCAAGACAGTGAGGCCGACCTCTGTCGCACTAGACACTTTTGTGTTAATTGTTGAATCCTTTCTTCTTCTTTGACTCAGATATAAGCGCGTATTGTGACACCATGAATGACAAGAATCCCCCGGGCCCGACTTGAAAGACTTGACTCGCTGCCTGAATTGGGTCTTTGCTGAAAACAACAACTGGTTGGGACCTTCTGAGGTGGCACATGTGACCAGCCGGGATGAAGTGTAACAGCGAGATGTCGTGCAACAGTACAAGCACTGCAAGCGCGGGAAAGCCCCAATGAAGACTGCAATACAATGCATGAGAGACCAACAATTTCATCAAGAAAGGGCATTTGATATGTACCGTGCCAAACACACAAGGGTTCGTCTCCTAACAACAAGAAACCCGAAGAAGAAAAGACAGCACGAGGAGAAAATATGGCATTTATTCTCACAATAAGAAACATGCATACCTTTGTCTTTCTTTCCACACATTCATGGCACGACAAGGTCGGTTTGTTGCGCTTCTGCTTCTTTCTCAGTGGTTCATCGCCGTTGGAAGGAGACCTCTCGCCATTCAATTCCCGATAAGCGAGGTTTGCACCATCGTCTCTTGGAGGAGCAAGACGTCGAGAATAGGAGTGTGTTGGACCGCCAATGGAACTCGTCGAGGCGATACTGGAGGATGAGTCGATATCGGGTTTCACTGGCATTGATGAGGGCGAGGCAACGTCCCTCGCACCAGGCCGGTGTTGGGCGAGGTGCAGAAGCGACAAGTCCATCTGCTGACAGCCAATCGACCGAAGCCAGAGAGGATGACGACGGGGTGCTGAATGGACCAGCAAGCAAAGTAAGTAGGTCTGGTCTAGTCTGGTCTGGTCTGGAGGGTAGCTTGAGAGTGGTTGCGATCCAACAGGCCGGAATGCGGCCGGAAATAGTAGCGCAACGTTGTCGGTCGCCGGAAGCTGGGCGGCGGCCAATGCACCGGGCTGCAGTGCAGGCTTTGATCTTATCTCAGTCTCCTGGAATTCAGAGCTCCGCGCTTGGGATTGGGAGGGGAATTAAGGGAATTAAGGACCAGGAGAGCGAGGGAACGGGGAGGTGAAGAAGATGGGAATAAGAGCCAGATGAGATGCAGCAAGTCTAGTCCAGTCCAGTCCAGTCCAGTCCAGTCCAGCCCAGCAGCTGTCGGCCAGGTTGTCTGAATTTCTGCCAGCTGCGATTGACTGACGGAGAGTATTTTTGAGGTCGTCGGCCCGTCAAAGTCAGCGCCAGCCGTCGTCAGTCAAGTAAGTCACTTGCTTCACCCGACGAGGCCAACCGCATTTTTGAAGTATAGATTGCCTTGTCCCAAGGCGCTAAAAAGTGGACAAATACCCCATCCCCGTCGGCATCCCCGTTCTAATCCCCCTCGCTCTGTCGCCCCCTGTTTATTCTTCTACATAGTATTATTACCGGACAGCGCGGGCAGAATGAACCTGCCGTCATCTATAAAACAGACCTGGTGGGCTGTGGGCATATACCCAACTATTCACGGCCATGTGCCTCTCCCTTTTTCGAGCACACGGGCGAGAGCAGACGCGCGCGCACACATTGTCCGTCTTCCTTCCTCACTTCCCGAGGAGCAAGTAATGATAAGCCTGTGCAACCTGCAGATTAGGCAAGTGTGGCTCCCCGCACCTGCCCACGTTCCTGCCAGGTCAGCCGAGCCAGCCGTTTTGGCCAGGCAGGCCAGGCCGCCCTAACTTATTATAACAGCCCGGTCTATAGTGCGCCAACAATGATGCTTGACAAGTCAATAGAATTGATCCTTCAAAACCCCTTTCACTTTCCCGAACCCTGTTTCACGCCCGCGCATTTCCTGCAAATGTCCACCGATGTCCACCGATGTCCACCGATGTCCAGCGATATGCCGGAGGTTTCCGTTCAATAGTCCGTAATCCGTACACGAGCCCGTTCATGTTGCACCCGCACCCGCATCTGCACCGGGGTCGGTAGAAGCTTCGACCATGATTCTTGTGAACCATGCCCGCTTCCTGCAATCTGCATCCAGCATCATCCAGCATTGCTACATCATTCTCCCACCAGCGGAAATGGTCCCAGTTCTCCAGCAGCCAACATCTGAAAAAAGAGGCGGTGCAGTTTTGTCATGTCCCCGTTGCCACTGATTCTTGAGCCTGACTGATAGCTCCTAGAGTAGGGAATTGTGAGTTTGATGCTTTGCTCCTCTGGAAGAAAATGACGCATGTCCCTGGGATTCAACTCTGCCTGGTGCCGCAAGTGTGCATGGATGGATGGGCCGATTGAAAACCGGGATCTTGCTCCAAATCGATTCCCACATCAGATGTCACCCTGGAGTCGCGACAGCCGGCCTTGCCCTTAGTAGTACTTACGGAGTACTCCGTCGAAGACCAGAAGACCCCCCTGTACATCACCCTCGCTGTTTTGGCAGCTTGACCCTTACAATAACATCATGCAGACCGGCAGACGATATCCGGATAGTGTTTCATATGTGCGTGGCTCCGTATCTCGAGCTGTTGTTGCCAGGCTTGCACTTTGCCTCTTGTTGCTTGAGAGTCACATGACCGTTGGTATGACCGTTCGTCCGTCCGTCCGTCTTCATGACGCGAGCGCCTTTGGTCTACGGAGTATGTAACGGCAATTCAGACCCTAACACGAGTTCGGGTGGGGGTATTCAAGCGGTTTGTGGTCAGACTAACATGAAATGGATGGATGTTGAGCTTCTTGGTCCTCACCTGGCCGCCGTAGGGTAGGCCCATCGTCTACATAGTGGGTTGAGCAAAGCCCAAGTGGACTGAACATGACAGGGTGATGACAACTCTTTTGAGGACGGAGGATGTTTAGTCTACCTCCAATGGGAATTTCACGACTCCTACTCCGTATTTCTTCCCCTCTTCCCTCTCCCCTCTCCCCGGTCATGTCATGAATCATAGCCCACGTCACTCCAACAATGTGGGGCCCGACAGACGACAAGCGCCAGACAGAAGTCGGCATTTGTCAACGATGGATGGCAACGTGATACGTATGTACGGTTGCTGATGGCCCAGCATCTCAGGAGGTTGGCGAACGCAAGGATACGACAAAAAATCAGCCAGCAACTTCAGCGCACAATGTCCTCTACGTCCAGCACCGGCACAACCGTAGCAGCCGCTCCGTGGCGCGAGGCCTTCGCCTCGGACATGGAGTCGATGAAATCACCAACCTTTACGCTGAGTTCGCTACATCAAGTGTCGCCATCATCTTTCCTTCCACGGGCTCGCACAGTCGTCTACCGCGGAATGTGGGCTTCCTCCAACCCAACAGCAAGAACCCGGCTCCTCTGAATCCCGCGTCCTACCAGACTGATCTGCCGACCCTCACCACTGACACCCGCATGGAGAAAGTATCCGAAATGCTCTCGACCAAGGGTTCCTCCAAGGGTGGCCCCGTCGAAGCCGTCTTCTGGGCCACCGAGTCCAAGACCCAATGGCGTCTCCGTGGCCGCATATACATGATCGGCCCGGATATAGAACTAGACCACGACCACGCAGCATCCGTGAGAGATGCTCTGACGCTGCACATGCGCAAAGTATCCGCGGAGAGGAACACGGGCGAATCCTGGAGCTGGACCCGCGAACTGACGGCTCATTTCGGAAACCTCAGCCCCTTCATGAGAGGCACGTTTCGGAATCCACCACCCGGGACCCCTATGACGGAGAAGCCAGAAGGGGAGCTCAGCCTCGGCCAAAAGGTCGAGGATTTGCACGACAGTGTTGCCAGGGAAAACTTTAGAGTTCTTGTCATTGTGCCGGAGGAAGTGGACAGAGTCGACTTGTCTGATGCTGAAAGAGCACGACGATGGAACTATACTTTGGAGAAGGAGGTGTGGAAAGAAACTGAGTTGTGGCCGTAGCGTAGGAGCACTCGAATCTCGACTTAGGACGGAGTAGAATCATTTCATTTCATCATGTCGTAAGGTCAAGTCTTTCTGATAAATGCCCCTCCCCAAGGTTGAACGATGGTGATGCGGAGAAGCGTCGACACAAAGAGTACTCAGGAGCTAGATTGGGGTGTACGCTGTATTTGGTCAATGCAATCAAAATTGGCGCTGCGGTGAGCGAGCAACAGACGAACCGGTTCGACTGCGTGGGGCTCCATTCGTTTGCAAGTTCTGTCGATACGGTCCACCTTGTTGCTGTGATATTGTCAGGTCACTATATCAATAACCTGGTCATTCTCGCTTCTTGCATGGACTGCGGAGAACAAAGAAAAGCCGAATACGGGTTAAATCGTGCCAGTCCGTTGCAATGAGTCTATCCTGGCATTATTACTCGAGCGACTCGTTCGGATTATGAAATAGCATGTTGCGCGTTTGAAGCCGTGAGATTCCCCTTCCCGGCACGGAAGCGGTTCCTCAACGTGATGACTAGAGGGACCTATGGGGGCCACGCGTTACCGACTTGAGTGAACGAGACGGTCAGTCAGAAAGGAATGTCATGTCTGGCTGACACTAGAGCATCAACTACGTCTTTACGTCTTACCTTCACTCGGCCCTTGTCTTATTGGGGATTTGATCCACACAAGCATTGAATTTTTTCTTCCCCTTCTTCTTCAATGGTTGCGGCCAACGCATCGGATTCCTGCTAATTTTTGATGACCCATCATTGCTGGCTATACCTAACGAAGGGGGAAGGGGGGAATGATTGACGTTCGTGTTGAAAAGCCTTTCAAGGAACATGCCGGCCATAACTATCACAAATCATCACCCAAGCCACCATCTTGACCGTATAAGCCCTGTTGCAGTGCGAAATGGAGCATTGGGATGTACCGGCTAAACAGAGTCGTACAGAGATGTAGTGGACATGCTTCACATGACGATGATACGAATGCAAGTACGAAGTACGGGCGAGTAGCCAGTCGCAGAACGTGAGATCCCAACCGTAGCCCTGTAGCTCTTTCAACACGATTCCATGCCGATGGCAGCATTGCTTATAAGTTGGCGCCGTGGCGCCGCCCGAGGAGGCACGTCGTGGCCGGTCCATCCGACTCGTCGACTTCATCCCGATGTGCTCGAGAAACGTTCCAGAAGACTGACAACTCGATTGAACGAGCCCGCCCACGGGAGCCGGGAGTGTAATAAAAGGTGTGGAAGGATGCAGGTGAAGTCAAAAGAGAGAGAAGAAGATCATGATTTTCTATCTAGGAAATCTAAGTCTAATTAAGGAAAAGGAAGCTTATTATAAGCTTTAAAAGCTCTTAATAGGGACCTAAATAATAGAAGGCCTATCTAATAAGTAAATCTAGGTCTGTAAACGAAGCCTATAATAAACGTAATAATAAGCGAGATATGTAAATTAAGCGAAGAGGGGATAATAATAGTAATGCCTTAGATTTAAGGCTGCGATATAAAGCTATAATTCTTAACACTGCCCCTAGTAGTATATCTAGCTTAAAGATAAGGAAAAAGAAGGAAAGAAAAGGAATATAAGGTTTTTATAATGCCTCCTCTAAAATATCTTCCTTTATAAAGTCCCTTACCTTTATTATATAAAGAAAGCATATAAAATTAGTGTGTTTAATGCGTTCTAGGCCTTTTATAAATCTATTAGTAATTATTTATTTAGTTTTAATCTATTAAAGATAGAATTCCCCTTTATAGGCTTTTTATATAATCTATTTATGTTGCGACAACTAGGTTAACGTCGGTTAACCACAAGGAAAGTGGAGTATTCGCATGCGAGGCTACGCTATAATTAGCCGCATATGTAAGCAAGTTATATAACCCGCAATCCCCCTTAACACCTTTAGCCACATAGCCCCTTAGCTAGTAATAATAATTAACTATTATATACCTTAATAAACCCCTTATTATACTAGTGCTTTATATTTTACCTTAGTAATACTAATACTAATTAGTAGTTATAAAACCATAGATAGCTAGGATTATAAAGAAAAGATATTTGTTACATGCTAATCTAGCACGTAAGGGGTTAAATCCGTTAGAGGGGCTAACGGATTTAACAGGTTATAAATTGTGCTAAGTTTACTTTAGGAAAGTTACTATTAGGAGTAAAGTATATCATAAGAGTTAAGTTATTCCCTACTCTAGGTTATTAAATCTAGCCCTATAAGGGTTCTTTTTGCTCCTAGGCGTTTTGCTACGTAATAAGTGCTAGGCGCGCCTTAAAAACGACTATCCTAGTTAGATATAGCTAGCTAGTAGCTAGATTTAGGTCCTTAACTATTAGTATAAACAAAAGAAATATAACTTAAGTTAAATCGTATAAGGAGATAGATATAGCGCATTCCTTACTACACTAGTGGCTTTAGTGTTATAGGTTTACTTAATTCTATAATTACTATTTACTAAACCACGCCTTATAATAATACTTATAAAATTATTATATTAAATAACAGATTATGCTAATTTTATTAAAATCTCCCGCTTTATTACTAAGTTTTTATTCTCCTATAATCACTAATTTTATCCCTCCTTTTAGTAAGTTATTAAATCCTACTATTTAATTATCCTTCCCTATATATCCCTAATCTAATCCTAAACTCTATTATCTTATTACTAGTTAGAATCTAATTCCTGTTTTTATTTTATTTTATTTTATCTAAATATATATCCCTAGTCTATTAATCTAGCAAATTTATTATCCCCTTTATCCTATATTATAGTAGGTCTAACTATAGGCTAATTAGGAGGTAGCCCTATCTTATTTTATATTCCTATTATTCTTAGCTATACTTATATTACTAGCGTTTTTAATAGGGTTAGTTATAGAGTTACTTAGGTAGCCTTTAGTTTTATTAGACTAAGCTTTTTATTTAGCCTAGTTTTCTTACTTAGGCTTTCTAGTGTTTTACCTTAGGGTTACTTATTACTAGGATTAGGCATTTTACTATATAATTTACTTTATACTATACTAGATTTAGCTAGACTTAGTTTTATAGTTTTTACCTTTTTTATTTTCTCTTTAAGCTCCTTTTATTTTTATATAAGCTTATCTATAGTTATTTTCTAGGTATTTATCTATTTTACTATTCTTACTATTCTTACTACTATTATTACTACTAGTATTATAAGCTTTTTCTCTAGCTTACTCTTACTAACTATACTTTACCTAAATTCTATAAGTTATTTACTAAATTTAGTTAATATTATTTCTATATTAAGCTTTAGAATCTTCTCCTTATAACTTCTTAGTATATTTACTATTTATATAAACTTCTCCTTTATTTTTTTTACCTTCTTTATTACTAAATTTACTAATTCCTTAATATAGTTTACTATATCTCTAGCTATATTATATACTATACTTATATTTTCTCTTATATTATTAAAAGCCCTTTCTATCTTATCTATTTAGTTTACTAAATTATTAATTTTACTTTACTTATATTCTCTATCTCTCTTTTTATTCTCTTAGGATTTAGTAAATTTCTAGTTTAGCTTCTTTTTAGTGCTAATATAAAGTAAATCTAGCTTACTAACACTAGCTAATACACTAGTAATTATAGTGTTTACTACTCTATATTTATTTATAAAATAGAGAGCTAATAAATTTACTTATAGTAGTAAGAATATAGTACTATTATATATAGTTATTTACTATCTATACTTAACTATTATACTATTATAAAAGGCTACTACTACTATCTTTATCTAATTCTTTACCTATTATATTACTTTACATTCTATTAGTGTGGCTTCCTTTGGGTCTTGTTTGGTTTAATTGTGGCTAAAGGCTAGGACAAGAGTGGGTCCAAATAGATGCACGCAATGCAATTAGCTACATTATTTGCCACCCCTTTTCTGCCTTACTTTCGCGTTTTACTTACTTTCTCTCCTAGCTAGATTTCCCTCTCTTCTCTCTTTCCTAGATTATTAATTATTAACTTTAATACTATAGAATTATTAATTATTACTTATATAGGACCTTAGTATAACTAACACTAATTAGTAGTTAACTTTATAACTATAGATAAGTTAGGTATTATAAGAAGAGATAATTCTATAAACGCTATAGCTACTTACCTCTTAAGTCCCTAAACTATTTAGGTAAAGAGGTATAACTATAGATTATACTAAAGGAAAAGACTAGATCTATAGACTTATTAGGCTTTTAAGGGATTAATTTATTAACCCTAAGGCCTATAGGATATTATTATTATAGGATTATTCCTATTATCTATTATAAGAAAACTAACTAAATAACTAAGTCTATTACTATAAGGCATTTTACTTAAACCTAATGTTAATATAATCTTAGCTAAGCTAGCTAACTTAATTTATAACCTCTCTTTCTTACTTTAATTATTACTTTTACTATAATAGTCTTTACTTCTCTATACTTTATATATATTATATAGAGTTAGAACTCTTTACTTCCCTTTAATTATTACTTTTACTATAATAGTTTTTATGCCTCTATACTTTATATATATTATATAATTATAAACTCCTTTATCTAGTTTATTTTAGTCTTCCTATTTATCCTATTTATCCTATTTACCCTATTGCTTTAATAATAGAGAGGAAATCTCCCCTTTAGTTCTTTTTATTTAATTAGGCTTCCTAGCTCTATTATATTAATAACTCTCTTATTTTTCCTAATTTCCTTTATTAAAAAAATAGCACTAGAAGCTAGACTATTAATAAGGAAAACTCTCTAATTACCTCTCCTTAAAAGCATAATACCTAAAATACCTTTAGAGATAATCTAAGAAAAACCTTTAGAGATAGAGTTACCTAGATAATTATAACCTTACTTAAAGGTACTTATAAGAGACTAGAGAGAGCTTATATAGCTAAACCCTAAGATAGCTATATAATATAAACTAAATAATTATATTATAAGGTTTATTTATATTAGTAAGTATTAAGGCTAGAAAAATAAGGACCTTTAGGAAACCTTTAAAGAAGACTTTAAAGGGTAGTCTAAAGAGATATTTTAAAGGGCTTATAGTAAACTCTTATAAGAACTCTAGAACTCCCTATAAGAATATAGTATTTATATTACTTAAGGACTAGGACTTCTAATTATAATAGTAATAAAATAAATACTCTAAGAAGTAATAAGATCTTTATAGCTAAAAGATAGATTAAGATCTTCTAAACTACTAAAGCCCTAAGTATAATAACTTACTTATTTTCTAACCCTAGAAGTTTTCTTTTCTTACCCCTAGTAATCTCTTTACCCCCTTAAGAATCTTTATAATACTCTTAATTATACTATAAGTAATAGTCTTAGTAATATTATTAGTCCTAGTAATTTACCCCTTTTATACTATAACCCCCTTTAATAAGTAAATTATAAAAAAGATCTTTAAGCTTATAAAGATATATAAGAATAGTAACTACTATAGTAAGAAGCTTTATAACTTTCTTATACTAAAGATAATACTCTTTAAGAGTAATTATAACTAGATTAACCTCTAAGAAGTTACTATTATAAGGCCTTTTCTATTATACTAATAGGAGATACTAAATAATACTTTCTTAACTACCTCTCTAAAAGGAATTTCTCTTATAAAGAGATAATTACTAAAATTTACTATTACTTTAAGATAAAAAGTAATTAGTAATTTTACTAGTATAAGTAAAATAGTATAATACTTACTAAGATTATTACTAAGAATCCTAAAAAGAGTAAGCTTAACTACCTTAAGATTATATTAACTACCCTTAAGAGAATCTATAAAGGGCTATACCCCTCTAATATAGTAAATATAAAGCTCTATAAGTAAACCCTAAATATAGTTACTAGTATACCTAAATATTAAGTAATAAAGTATATACACTCCCTAGGCTTTAAGAACCTTATAGGAAACCTCTATAAGTTAATTACTATTATAAAGTCTAGTAAAAGTAGTACTTAGTATTACTAGTACTAAAAGAGAGACTTATTTAAAGTAATATTTATAGATTATTAATATAGATAATAGAACTAGGGAAAAGAAGGCTATTATAGAATCCCTAAATAAAGCCCTAAGTAGTGCTTTATCTATAGTAAGAATAGATATTAGTTATTAAACCACACTAATATAAAATACTAGAAGGAAAAAGAGAGATAGTAAGCTAGTAAGAACTATTACACACTACTATTAGAGAAGAAGTTTTAGGTATTTATTACCTCTTATAAGGGGTATGCTAATAATAAGGGAGATAAAGGAGATAAAAGAGGATAGGAATCTTATCTAGAGGCTTTTACGTAGACTAATAATAATAATAATAGTAAAGAGAAGTTAATCTTAAAGGCATACCTTAGTATTATATAATTCTTTTACTTAGGGCTATAGGTTACTAATACCTTCGCTAATGCTAATATTCTTACTACCCTTAATAATTAAGCTTTTTAACACGCTTTCCTTAAGTAAGAGCTATATTAAGTATAAGACTCTAATAAAGAGTTAAGTTTATATATCTCTAAGGAATGCTATTCTAAAGAGATCTTTAGAGGGATTATACTAGATATAGGTATAATAGGTAGATTAACTATAGGGATTATATAAGTTAAAGCCCTATTAAAGCTAATGCCTTTATTAAAGATTATGCC
The DNA here is from genome assembly GCA_021950295.1 of Epichloe scottii. Taxonomy (NCBI): domain Eukaryota; kingdom Fungi; phylum Ascomycota; class Sordariomycetes; order Hypocreales; family Clavicipitaceae; genus Epichloe; species Epichloe scottii. Next base: position 4,614,301 of record CP083245.1, read on the forward strand.
CTATAAATAGCATATTATTAAATTTAGTACTAGAGTAGTAATAATATATAGTATTATTTATATACTTACTAAACTTAGCTAACTTAATTTTTATATCCTTAATACTACTATACCCTTTCTCTTCTCTATTACTAATATAGATAAGATAAACATTAAGATTAATAACCTTACTAATATACTAATCTAAGGTAATAAGACTATCCCTATTATATAATAACAGGGTTATTTATAGTAGCTATTAAAGGCAAAAGAAATAGCTACCTTTTACCTTACTAAAGGAGAGATTTATTAACTATACTTGTTATGGACTGGCCCCTAGGCAACTGCTGTTAGGCGTCGATATAATATTAAGAAACTTAAGGAGGGAAGAAAGGAAGAGAGCTAGTCTATCCCCCTTTATGCCCCTTATATCCCCTAGCTATCTTATATTAGCCTCCTTCCTAAACCCTTGCTGGTTCCTATTAGCTACCTATCCTTCTACGCTATAACTAATACTTAGGCAAAGCCTAAGCCCTTTATATACCTCCCTACTTACCTATCCTAGTAATATCTCCTAAGAGTATGAATTATCCCCTATTCCCTTTAAAACCTTCTTACCCCCTTATCCTATCCATTATTACCCTTCCGCTAACGTTAATGTCCCTTATATAAGTAATCCCCTCTCTGCTCCCCTTAACTTAAATATAGTATACCCCTGTGTTATATATATCCTAGTATTAGGTTATAGGGTTATCTCTACCTATTATGGTTTATTATTATTGCCTTAAATGTAGTACGCGCATGCGTTATATATGTCCTAGTAGCAGGTGTGGAGTTGTCTTTACCTATTATATTATATTATTATTATTATATAGCGTATGTAACGTGGCTTATGCGTAGCCCTACTAGCCCCTTATATTATTATAATAACCCCCTAACCCCACCCCTACTAGTTTATTACCTTACCTTTACTTTTATATTATATATAAAAACATTTTACCTACCCTCCCTTTCCCCCTAACTTCCCTTTTCCTAACTTTACCTTCTATATATTATAATCCTATCTTAGATCCTTCCTACTCCCTTATTAAACCTTAATCGCATCCTATATAAATGCTTATTAATATGCTATACCCTTATAATCCTCCTCCCTATAGCCTTACTATACTTACTATGCCTCCTGCCTATTCTATAGGTAAATATCTTATAGAAGGTAACTTAGATAATAAGTAATATGCTATGCCTGCCTTAGTTTTTTATCCCTATAATCCCTATATAAAATAGGCCCTAACTATAGGTATTATAGACTATTACCTACCTAAGAGCGGTAAGTCCTGCCCTCCTTATTAATATAATTATATTACCTATATCTAGCTAACTAGGTACCTATCCACTAACCCTTACCTCTATTATACCCTAAAAGATCTTAAAGCTAAAATTACTATAGGCTAGTATATTATAGAACCTAGTATTACTAAGTTAGTAACTATAAAGTAAAAATTACCTATTCTATCCTAGAAATACTAGTCCCTTATTGCCTACTAGAACTCTCTCCTTAATTAGGCCTAGTTTAATCTAGTACCTATCTATTTAGCTCTTAGGCTATCCCCCTTAACTAATACTCCTACCTTAAATATAACTAGACTTAATATTATCCCCTTTATTAGTAATAGTCCCTTAGCTAGTTATAGAATAAATAACTTACTATACTAAGTTACTAGCGCCCTATTTTAGTAAAACTAGTAGCTTATAAATAATATAGTTACTATATAATAGGATTTCTATAAGTATTCTACTACTATAATTAGCATACTCTTCCCTAGTTATTACTATATTAGTCCTAAGACTAATCCTTAATATATTAAGCTATATAATAAATTACCTTCTTATTACTATTAGTATTAATCCTAGCGCTCTTCTAGTATCCCTCCTACTAATCTATATTAAATATAGCTTACCTTCCCTAATAGGACTAGTTACCCCTATACTAAGTCTAAATATCTTTCTATTATCTCTAGTAATTATATAAGAACTAAGCCCCTACCTATATACTCCTATCTTCTACCCTCTAGGTAATATACCTCTCCTATTATTTAGTATTAGGGATAGAGCTATAATAACCACTATATAGATATCTATTACCCCTAAGCTAGATATAGTTTATCCCCTCTTTAATATATTACCCCTATTAATAGGAGTGAAATAGAGTTTAATAGCGCCTCTAGTAAGATTAATAAGGATTTAGTAGCTAAAATAGCTATAGTAAGAGTATATCTTAGTTACGCTAAATAATTTATTATAGGTAGTAGTATAAGTATACCCCTAGTCCTATATATAGTCTCTCTTAGTAGATAACTTTTACTTAATTAACTTAGTCTATTATTATATTATATATCCCCCTATTTCTATTTAAAGTTATCTAGCGCCCCTATATTTACTATATTCTCTAGTGGTTCCTATATTAGTTATAAGTAACCTACCTATTTAACTAGTATATTATATTTATTACCTCTACCTAGTATATTCTAGGCCGCAAGGATTTACTCTATATAGTATTCCTTAATAAGTTTATTATTATTCTCTAATAATATCTATTCTAGATCTAGTCTAGAGTCTTAGAGCTTCTAACTTAAAAGGGGGTCTATTATTACTTACTCTATAAGATTTATATAGAAAACTAGGTAAATACCTCTTAGTATATCTAATTAGACTATAAGTAGTATTAGAACTTCTATAATAATGTATTTTATAGTAACCTAATTAAGCTTCTATAAAGGGTAATTAGTTTTAATATTCCTAAGTAAGAGCTATACTTTATCCCTAACCTAGAAATATTCCACTAGGTAATATAATACTAATATTATATCCTATTAATATTATTATATATATACTATTATAGCCTAAGCTAAATAAGTCCCCTTCTAGAGGTATTCTAGGAACTAAACTACCCTTCCCTTAGAGGTTATAGTGGATAGTGCTAGGTCTAGCTATAACTAAATAGGTTCTAAATTATAGCTATATAGTAATCTATTAGGACTTACCCCTATAACTAAGGATATCCTATTATTAATTATAAGCTAATAAGTAGCTAAGTGTTTAGGCTAATTATACTATAAGAAGGAGATAGATATGTGTAGTATTACTTACACCTCCTAATTTGCCTATTCTATATTACTATCTATCTATAGGTAATATAATATAGAAAGAAGTTAGTTAATCCTAACTCTTAAGTATAATATTATCTAGAAGTTTCCTAACTAATCTAACCCTTAGTCTATAATAATTAACTAAGGAAAACCTTAAAATCTCTACTATACTATCTTAAACTATTCCGCGCACTTCTTAGCTATAATAGAGGTTATTACCTCTAATTAAATAAACTTAGAAAGCCTATTAGTAATAACTATAAGGAACTAGGGCTATTCTAGGGATAATACTAGTAAGTTTATTATAAAGTTAATAGAGATTTATAACTAGAACTAGTTAGGGATTAGTAATAGTTTTAATAAGCCCTAATATTATTAATAACTTTTATAACTACTAAAGCAGTAATAGTTATAGATAAACCTTATAATATCCTATAATATCCTATCCTAATAAAACTGCTACTATAAGATCTAAAATATTATATTATATCCTAGGTGCCCTGCTACTAGCGAATTATAATATTATTAGATAAGCATTATTATAAGAGGTTCCTAGGCTAGGACCTAGGTCTAGCCCTAAAACTAGAGCGCCCTATAGGCACTTAGTAAGCAATCTATAACCTATTCCCTTATTATTACTTCTAGTAGAAACTTCCTTGCCCCTTCTTAAATTGCCTAAAGCTAGATATAGTATATTAGATCTAATTAAACTACCTAATCCTATAAAGTCTATAGGTACCTTATAGTAAAGAGAGCTTCCCTAGTTAGTAGTAGTGCTATATATAATAATAGTAGACTCTAGCTATAACCTACCCCTAACTCTAATAGTAACTATAAGAGTCCTAAAATAGTAATAGGCTATAGTATTTATCCTATTCTTATGCTAGGTCCTAACCTATCCTAGTTCCTTTGCAAAAGAGTATCTAGGTAGTAAGCCTATATGCTAGGCCTATATTAGAGGTAAAAGTTAAATAAAGCAAGTATATCCGCCTACTAGGCCTACTATTCTAATATTAGCTAAGGTATTATAAAGTATTCTAAATTCTTATAATCTATATAGATTATAAATAGGTAGGACACTCCCTATAGTTTTACTAACTATGCCTTAAGATAAGAGATAATAGCTAGAAGCTCCTTATTATAAATAGTATAATTTCTCTATAAGGCTGTAAGGCTTATAGAATAGTATATAATAGGATATAGGATATAATCCTAACTCTCCTATAAGAGGCACCCTCCTAGGGCTATCCCTAAATAATCCGCTTTAACTACTATTAGCTAGTCTAGGTCCTACTATGCTAGGACTAGGTATTTAATAAAAGCCTCTTTAAGCCTTTTAAAGGTAGTGCTTTCCTTAGCTCCCTATTAAAATAGGATATCCCTCTTAGTAAGGCATATAAGTGGAGTAGCTAGCTCTAAAAAATCCTAGATAAAATCGCGGTAAAAATTTGTAAACCTAAGGAAACTATAAACCCCCTATAACTTTATAGGGGCTACCTATTCCCTAATAGCTATAACCTTTATAGGATTAGGGCAAATAGAGTAACCTACTATAATAATATAGCCTAGGTACTAGACCTCCTTTATAGCAAATATAGACTTATTAAGATCTAGGTAAAGGCCCGCTACCCTTAATTAGCCTAATATTAGCTAAACCTTAGCTATATAGTCTTTCTTTAATCCCCCTAAATAGACTAAGATATTATCTAAATATGCTATAATAAAATCCCCTAATATATCCCCTAAGGACTTATTAATATAATATTAAAAGGTAGCTAGTGCTCCTACTAGGCTAAATAGGCAGACTAGCTATTTAAATAACCTAAACCTAGTTTAAAACGCTATTAAGTGCTCCTTGCCTTTAGCTATTTATAGTTTATAGAATACTATATAGATATTAACCTTTATAAACTATTATACTTAGGAGAGTAAGCATAGCGTTTCCTTAATTAATAGGAGAGGGTAATAATCCTAGGCTATTATCTTATTAAGTGCGTGGTAGTCTACGTAAAAACGCTAACTACCTCTAGCCTTCTTAACTAGAAGAATAGGGGCTATTACTAATAAGGAGCTTGCTTAAATCTATCCCTTATCTATTAAGTCTATAATCTAGTGTCTAATCTCTAAGAGTTAGTCCCTTAGTATATTATATAATAGACCCTATAGAAGTGCTAGTTTAGACCTATCTAGGTTCTTATATACATATATATAGTAATTAAGAGACCCCCTATAAGGAGGTAAGCTATCTACTTTTGCTTTATTAAATAGGTTCTTAAAGTCTACTAGTTTATCTAGTAATATTAAAGTATTAGGGCAGGTAGGTTTTAACTTTAGGGTAGTAACCTATAACACTATTATAATTTCCTTTAGACTTATAGTAATAAACCTTATAGTTATATCCTTCTTATATTAGGCTTATTAGGCTTCTACTATATATAAGGACCTAATAATTCCCTAAACTAGTTTGCTTATACCATGTTCTATAGCCTTAGAAATATATAAACCCTTAGCTACCCTAATTACTAACTATTGCTTAGCTATATAAATAATAATATCTTACTATTCTAACTATAGCATCCTAAAGATTATATCTTAAGTAAGACCTAATATAATATATAGATATACTAATAATTCCTACCTATTAATATTAATCCTTATATATACTATATATATAATTAAAGACATGTCTTCCTAGGTATAAACCCCCTTCTTCTTATTTCCACTACTATATAGACCTACCTCCGCTTTAGTAATTATATAAGCTCTAGGCCTAGTTATTATACTACTAATTTGCTAATAGCACTATAGTAATTATACCTACTATTAATTTAGATATTAAGGTATAAATATATATTAAAGAGTATAGGAACTAAGAATAGTGGTTAATCTATATAGTATTCTATATTTTCCTCTATATCTATACACTAGCTATACTTATCCTTATCTATAGGCAATAACTAGCCTCTATGCCCCTATATAAGACTCTGCTTAGGGGCTACTTATTTTCCTAGGGTTAAGTATTAATCTCCTTATTAGCGCTCTCCTTATTTACCTTATATATATTAATAGTAACCTTTAGATAAGGTTAGTGGGCGGGAAGGAGGGTGCACTCTTAGATCTAGTGTTCTATTAAGCTATAATATAAGTAGTATTCCTCCTTATAGTATTTTATTATTTTATTTATTATAACCTATTAAGCCCTTAGCCTCCTACTATTAGTCTTTTAAGGCTTCCCTTTCTCTTTATATTAGCTTATTTGCTAGAGTGGGTTAATATAGCCTAGACTCTAGTTATTAGTGTATTACTATCTTAGTTAGTTTATTAGGGTATAGGTTATACTAGTTAGGGTCTATATTAGGTTTAATACTTATTCTCTAAGGCTAAGGCCTTAATATTAACTATAATACTATAGTATTATAAGACTATAAGAGGGTAATCTATATAACTAATTCCTCTGCTAACACTAACCTCTCTTAGCTACTTATTAAGAGCATATTATAACTTTACTAGCTTAATATTACCTACTTACTATCCTTTCCTTACTATAGAGAGTTTCTATTTAAAGTAAATAAAGAATATAGTAAATAACTCCCTAAACCCTTACTTAATCTAGTTAAGTTCTATAAGGGCTATCTCCTATCTATAAGGGTTAGAGAATATACTCTCTAGGTAGCTAAGGAAGCTAATAGGGAGTAGTTATATAAGTAACCTACCTTAAAGTATATAGCTATATAGGACTAGACCTTTAGTGCTAAGTTTTAGTAAATAAATATCTATTAGTCCTTATTACCTCTAATAAAGTCCTTATCTACTTCTAACTTATATTATATAAGGAACCTCTATATAGTAAATATAGTCTTATTACTATTATATAGATTACCTATAGGGATTAGTTTTTAATATAGTTAGTGCATAGTAGGTAATATAGTAGGGGTAGTATATTATATAGGAGGGTATAGGTCTAATGCTAGGGGTTAAATAGGGGCATTTACTAGGGGGCTAACTAGAATAGTGGTAGTAGGTTTGTATAAACTTAGTATTATAGAGTCTTAATCTCTCTTACCTACTGCTTAATTATAAGTTAAAGTGTATTAATTTGCGCGTTATAAGCTAATAGTAGCAACGTAGTATCTATTAATAGGGTTCTTATCCCTAGGTTTCCTTTAACCTATAGTTATAGTGTATCTATTGCATTGTCTTCTTCTATTATATTAATTTATTTATTTGTTTATAGTAGTGCTATTATTTTTAGTAGCCCTCTATTAAGGCTAAAGGAAGTTTCTTAAATATTATAGACTAGCCCCTAGGCAACTACTATTAGGCGTTAATATAATATTAAGAAACTTAAGGAGGGAAGAAAGGAAGAGAGCTAGTCTATCCCCCTTTGTGCCCCTTATATCCCCTGGCTATCTTATGTTAGCCTCCTTCCTAAACCCTTGCTGGTTCCTGTTAGCCACCTATCCTTCCGCGCTATGACTAATGCTTAGGCAAAGCCTAAGCCCTTTACAATACTAAAGATTTAGTTATTCCTTAGTTTAATAGCTTATAAAGATCCTTTAATAAGCTAGTTATAATATTAAATATAATATAATTAAGGAGTTAACTAAGATTTGCTACTACTACTAAATAAAAGGAAAAGCCCCTAGTTAATTTAAGTTTATAATTAAGGATAACTATAACTTTAACTATAAGATTATTATTAATATTATATAGATTAATAACTAGCTAGTCCTTTATATTATTAATTTAGTAACTTTATTCTAAGTAGCTTAATTTCTTAATCCTAATAAGTAAAAGGCTTATAATATCTAGGATACTATTAGAGAATACTAGATAGATACCTATCTTAGCCCTTTAGATTAGATTATTTATAATATAGGCAAGAACTTTACTTTAGTAAAATTTAAGTATTATACTTACCTAATATTAATTAATATTAATAAAGCACTAATTAAGGCCTATAATAGCATTAGAAAAGTTAAAAGATATTATAAACCCTTATACTAAGCCTATAATATTATTATAGATTTAATTAGTAAAGAGATTACGCTAGAATAATAGCTCTAAATAGCTATTAAAGCTATTAATAACTTAGTAAGGCCTAATAGCCTAGTTGTTACGATATAAAACGTATGATAATAATGAGTGTGTTAAGGTTGTTGTTGTTCAACTAGCTAGAGGTCAAAGCTATCATCTAATATAGGGGTTCTAGGTCACGTGCTAGCCACATCCGAGGTCTTGTGGCACGAAGCTAGCCACATCCTAGGTAACAGGCCAATTGTCAATTCTAGCACGTAACACTAGTGCTAATATTACTAGTCTTTAGGGCTTATCTATATATAATAAATAAGTTACCACTAAGCATCTCTATTATTTAATAGGCTAAAGTAATTTAGAAGGCTACTAATAAGGTTTATTATTACCTAGCTAAGAGATAGGTCTATAATGCCCTTAATACCTAGAATAGCCTAGATATATTACTTATATATTAGTTATTACTATAAGCTAATATATATATATAGGGAGAAGGGTAGCTAGTATAGCCCTTATAAGTTAATTATAACTAATAGAGAGACCTATATAGTAAAAATACTATATAGCCTAGTAAAGTTTTGCTTTATAGTAGTAAAGCTATACTATATAGACTTATAGTATAAAGATAATAAAGAGAGCACTAAGGTAAAGCCCTAGGATATTAGTAGTAAGGAGATTACTAGTAAGACTACTAGTAAGGGTAAGAGAAATACTCTTACCTTTATAAAAGGTATAGAGGTAAGGGTAGTAAAAAAAGAAGAGATACTAGTAAAGAGAAAGTAAGGAAGGCTAAGGAAGGCCCTTATAGTTTAATTTTACCTTAATAGACTTAAGGTAATAAAAATAAAGGAAAATAAAGCAAAAGAGTACTATACTAATAAAGACTAAGATAAAGCCTTAATTATAAAGATTATTACTAAGGGATTACTAAGTATAGTATTTTTTATAGTAAAAGAAAAGGCTAATTAAAACCTTACTCTTTAACTTTACTAGGAAGGAAAGATTATAACCCTAGGCAAGCCCTTTAAGCAATTTAACTAAGCTAAGCTTAATGCCCTCTAAGCTTATAATATATTTAGATTTATTAAGTATAACCTAGTAAAGCATAAAGGCAATAGAATCTTTAATTCTTATATAGTTAGAGAGATTAAAGGTAAGGGAATAGACTTACTATATAAGAAATCTTACCTTATTATATAAGGCTATAATAATAAGGGAAAGGAATTTATCTTAATATAGTTACTAATAATATAGTAAGTAAGTTAATAGCTAATTATAGCTATTGCTTTATTATTAAGGCAAAGAAGGATTTATCTTTAGATTTGTAATATTATATAAGCCTATATTTAATCATAAATAACACTAATAAGGCTAATTATTATAAGATTACTAAAATAAATTATATACCTCTTTCTAGAAAGAACTATTATTAAGGTAATTAGGCCTCTTTATAGGATCCTAGAGGCTAAAACCTACTAGTAAGTAATATACTTTTATTACTATAGGGATAACCTTAATATAATAACCTTAACCTATAATCCCTACTTATTAATTATAGCCCTAAATAATAAGAACCTCTTTAGTATTATTAGAATATAAATAAATAATATATTAGGCCTAAGCAATAATAACTTCTTCTAAAAAGAAGAGAAAGAGCTTTAGAAGGCTAAATTCATAGCTAAAGAGAAGAAATAACTAATAACTAAGAATCCCCTTATCTTTAATAGCTATATCTTAACCTAGAATACTAATAACTTATTAACCTTAACCTAAAAGGGCTAAAGTTAGAAGATTAAGGAAGTTAATTCTTAATCTCTAATAGTAAAATAAGATTATATAAAATAATAAGCCTAAGGGAGTTATATTATAACTATATACTAACTAGAGGCCTTATATAACCTATTAATTATAGCTTAACACTAAGAACCCTTTACTAATAATATTATATAACTTAATAAATGCCTTAAATAGTAAATTAAGAACTAGTAGTAAGGTTTATAATATATTCCCTTAACCCTTAAAGAGGTAAAGCTCTTTATATTTATAGATAGGTTACTTGCTAATAATAAGAATCTAAGCTTATAAATTAGGTATATTATTATAATTAGTAACAAGATAATATAAGATAATAATACCTTTATTATAAAAGGTAATATTATTATATATAGCTTAATAAAGAGCAAGTAGGTTACACATAGCGTACTTACCTCTAAATTATATAGCATGGTTTAAGGCATAGATATTACGTATATAATATCTATAACCCTTAACTAAATTATAAACTAATTAAAGATACTATAAATTCTAATAATCCTTTATAGTAACTCCTTCTTATTATATAAATACCTAGTAAAGCTAGGTATAATAAAAGAGAAGTAGCTAATAATTAATATCATAGCCCTTTAATAGTTATATAAGAGGAGGGAGATTTATAAAGTTAGATAGATTAATAGTAATAATAATCTAGCTAATTTAATAACTAAGGCATTACTAAATTTATCTCTTATAACCTTAATTAATTTAAACAAATTAATAATTTGTATAAAAGGCTAGGTTAAGAGACCTTTAGTAGTAGGAGAAAGAGAGCTTTAATAGAACTAATAAGGGAATCTATTATAATTAGATTAATTAAATTAACTAAGGCTAACTAAGCTAATTAGGGCTTTGGATTCCTATAAAGGGATTTACTTATAAACACTTTCCTTTAATTTAATTTTTATTGCGTTTTTAAGCTTTTTAGCCACAAAGAAAAAAGAGAGATTACTAGTGTGGCTTCCTTTAGGTCTTATTTAGTTTAATTATAGCTAAAGACTAGGATAAGAGTAGGTCTAAATAGATACACGCAATGCGATTAGCTACATTATTCGCCACCCCTTTTTCTGCCTTACTTTCGCATTTCACCCACTTTCTCTCCTAGCTAGATTTCCCTCTCTTCTCTCTTCTTTCCTAGATAATTAATCTATCATTAACTTCAATACTACAGAACTATTAATTGTTACCTGCGCAGGACCCTGGTGTAACCAACACTTTTCCTTCTTCTTTTAACCTTTAGAGGACTTTTCTTTCTCTTTAGTGCCCTTTTCGTGGTCTTTAGCCCTATAATTTAGGGCTTTAGATACCGTAGATGACTTATCCCTCTGTTTAGCTAGAAGGTCTGCCATTAAGAACTAAAGATTTAGGGCATCTATAGGTGCCCCTATAGCCCTATTCGTTCGCATGCTAAAACGTTGTCTTTTAGCCTAAGCAGGGAAGGTTAATTTTAGGGATTAAAGATATTAGTTAACCTAATCGATAGGATTAATCAGTACCCTAGAAATCAATAATCTAGCTAGTAGATTATTAAAGACCGCATTAAAGGACTCTAGGGATCCCTTATAACCTTGAAAATTTAGGTTATGAAAGTCTAAATATAGGGACCCTCTCTGGATTTCAACACTATGAGAATACTGCCTAACAAGGAATTTATAGGCATCTTCTAGGTTCTTTTGCCAAGTTATAGCGGCTTAGGGCCCTTCTGTGCAACTATCCCTTAGTAACATAAGGATAATAGCTTAGTTAGCGTCCCCTAGCACCCTAGAATCCTCCGGATTATCTAGAAAATTAGAAATGCCTAAAGCTCTAAATTGGATAGCTAGGGCTTGTTTCTATTAATTAAAATTTTCAGCTCCTTTAAGCTTTGTAGTCTCTAGGAAGCTATAAACCCTCTTATTGAATTCTTTAATAACAGAGTTATTAAAAGCAGCTTGCATAGAACTAGATTCTAGTTCTTAAGCTTAAGTTAGTTACTGCTGAATTGGCTGTTGAATTTAGGGCTTACTAGCTTCCACACCCTCTATACCTCTATTTATAGCTTTAGTTAAGCTTTCTAGCTTTTCTAATAACTAGTCTATAGTGGCTTGTTACCTAATAACCTGCTTAGTAAGCTAGTTATTTAGCACTTCTTACGGACTTATCTCAGGGACTTGTTGCCCTTGTTCTGACTAGTTAGTACCTATCTTCCTATTTTATAGAAGGGAAGTCTTCTATTCTCGCAAATATATAGAAGGAAAGTCTTCTATTCTCGCAGATATTCCTTTTTTATAGAAGGGAATTACTTCTATCCTCGCTGATATTCCTTTTTTATAGAAGGGGAAATACTTCTATTCTCGCTAATATTCCTTTTTTATAGAAGGGAATTACTTCTATCCTCGCTTTTAGCTTCCTGTTTTATAGAAGGAAGTCTTCTATTCTCGCAAATATATAGAAGGAAAGTCTTCTATTCTCGCAGATATTCCTTTTTTATAGAAGGGAATTACTTCTATCCTCGCTGATATTCCTTTTTTATAGAAGGGGAAATACTTCTATTCTCGCTAATATTCCTTTTTTATAGAAGGGAATTACTTCTATCCTCGCTTTTAGCTTCCTGTTTTATAGAAGGGAAGTCTTCTATTTCTAATGAATTTCCTTTTATAGAAGGGAAAAGCTTCTATAACCATAATTAATTCCTTTTTATAGAAGGGAATAGCTTCTTTTTCCTATTTTATAGAAGGGAAATCTTCTATAGGGTATACATAAGCAGTCTAAAGGAATTAATAGTAATAGAAGCTAGGCTTATAACCTATTGGAATGTAAGGAGCTAATGCTAGCTAGCAATAGCTATACGGGTGCAGACTCTATGGTTAGGGACTAATAGAGCCGCCACGTTAAATTAGGTTAACATAACGCAATAAAAGGTTATGGTAGATATTACTATTAAATTCCAATTTAGATAGCTTTTACAATAGCTAATTTATTAATAGAATTGATTTTAGGGACGTTATGCAGGTAATGCAGCTTAATTTAGTTAAGAGGTCTAGCTAACTAGTAAGATGAAATTTTCGTCTTCCTCTTATAGACCCTCTAACTATATTAGTGGATCTAGGTTACTAGCTAGGTCTCTAGGGCTACTTGTGATTTTCCGCAAAATTCATTTGTATGGAAAAACCAAAAAATCGACTCACTACTATATTAGCTAGACGCCTATATGTACTAAATTTTTGACTAAAAAATATCTTTGTATAATTTAAAAGCCTTGCTTTATAGCTCTAATTTGCTATACGCAAGACTTTTATACAACCTCTAGTTATTAAGAAAATCGCAGTTAAAGATTAGGTATAGGTTATGTTACCTTCCTAATCCGGTCTAGTTGTTGTGGCTAGGGTTGTGGCTGCGTTACAGCTATAATTAACTTAGTAAGTCATCCACTTAACTATTATGACTAAAGGCGTGGGAAGAGATAAACAGAGTGATAATAGGAGAATAAAGTCGCTGCTATAAAGGTAATAGCTAGGGGTAGGTGCGTAAAGGTTTTAAACTCTAACCTCTCCCCTAAATAGGAGAGGTCCTTATTATATACCTTCTCCTTATGCCTACGTAACTATTTAGCTACTAGGTCTTAGCACATAAGTTATCTAGGGATTTGCCTTGCTTAGAGAGGCAGCCCTCTTATAATATTACTTATGCCTTTATACTTCTAATATAATACCCCCTTACATATAATTATCCTTAATTATATAATAAACTATTACCTAGGGGTAAGCACGCTACTTAGACGCTTTTAAGACTATTCTTTAACCTTATAGTATAACGCAGGATTATTATAATCCCTCGCGCCCTAATGTATTAGTAGAAAAAATAAAACCTTAATAATATTAGGTTCTAATTATTTTCTTACATAGCTAGCTTACTATTAATTACTATTACTTTATAGCTTTAATGCTAAGACTTAACTATGCTTAGCTTCTATATAGCTAAATCCCCCTATTAGATAACTTATATTAATTTTTATAATTAGGTTAAATAGATAGGGTCCCTAGTCCTAATAATTTAAATAGCTTTATTTATAAATTACAGCGAATTTATCCTAACTTTACTATATGCGTATAGCTAGCTTATATTTCTAATAGTAGTAGCTATAACTATAATTTTTCTAATTTATTAATTTATTATATATAGCTTATAGATTACTTAAGGGCTTATAAATTACTTAAGGGTTAGCTATCCCCTATAAAAGAGGCTAGTTTTCTCTCTTTCCTTATTATTTCTTTCTTTAATATCCTTATCTTAAATTTATAAGTTACCCTTACTAGCTTAATAGTAGCTTTTATATTACTATTATTTAGTAGTCTTTAAATAATCCTTTTTCCCTTAAATTTCTTTACTACTTTAGCACTACTAACTATTTACTAGCTTACTATATTTACTACTATATCTATCTTTACTAGTCCTATGCTTACTCCTACTACTAAGGTTTCTAAGAAATCCCCTTATAAATATATAAAAATAAGTAAATTAACTATATAAGTTTACTACTTAAGCATAGAGGTCTTACTACTAATATAGTGCTAGTAATACTAAGATACCCTATTTATATTATACTTAGTAAGCTACTATCTAGAAGATTACTCCTAAGATAATAAAAGTACTAAGCCTTAATATATTATTAAAGAAAAAGCTACTTTAAAAGACTATAGTTACTTCTTAAGTATAACTATACTACTACCTTACTACTATTCTTAGCTAACTTGCTTAGATAATTCTATAAAATACATATATTATATAAGAAATAATAAACTCTATATTAGTATATATTATTCTAACCCTTAAAATAAGTTCTTTACTAATATACTACTAGTACTCTAATAGAATTACCTAGCTTTATAAAAAGCTATTTAACTTAATTTAGTCTATTTCTAAAGGAATATACTTTTATACTAATATTATAAGTTTACCCTTATTAATATATAACTTAATAATTACTAACTTATTACTAGGCTCTTATTTATACTCTTTATAAACTTTATAATGCTTTATTATCTTATAAAAACGCTAATTAATATAGCTAGGTTAGATATGCTTATCTTACTACTAATACTACTTCTAAGATAAAGGCTAATAAGTATATTATATTCTTATAATAACTTAATATTACTAACTTAAAGACTTAAATTAAAATTATAAACTATCTTTACTTTATAGCTATAACTAGCCTAATAGTAGGTTTCTTAAATATTTTTATAGCTTATATCTTACTAACTTACTACTAGTTTATACTATTTATTACTTAACTCCCTATTTATATTAGGCCCTTAGAGGTCCTAGAAGAAATTTAAGCCTATGCCTATAAGGATAAGGAATCTTCTAATAATAAAGGTAAAGTTATTATAGCTACTAATATCCCTATAGAGAAGTAGTAAGTAAATAGCTATTTAAATTATAATTTTAAAAATTAATACTATTATTAGACTTTACTCTCTTTAACCTATAGAAGTAACTTTATCTCTATAATTTAGCTATATAATTACTACTTATAATTATTAATAATATATTTTAAGATAAAATCCCTTTTTAGTACCTATAAATTCTCTAAATTATTATAGTCTTTTTATTTTACTAGATATTTATAGTGTTTACTATTATACCTATATAAAATAATTCTCTTAACTTTAAATTCTTCTTTATTATTCTTAATATTATATTATTATAAGGATATATTAACTATATTACTTAAGTCCCTATAGAAAGGCTTAAGGCTTATAATATTAAAAATATTATATAAGTATATTCTAGCTAGTAACTATAATTAATACACTAAACTATAACTCCTAATCTCCTTTTTAATCTTATAGGGGCCTAGGTACTTTACTAAGAGCTTCTTACTAAGGTATTATAAATTAATATTCTTTATTAATAGTAAAATATAGTTACCTATATTAAATCTTATTAGCTTTCTCTTTAAATTATAATATTTTTTATACTAAGCTTATATATTACTTAGGAGTTACTTAATTATAGTATACTTATCTCTTATCTCCTAGACTCTAGTCTTAGCCTAATTATTTATTAGAGGAATTTATATAACTACTTAATATAGCCCCCTTAGGTTATACCCTTATAATACCTTAGTAGGTATATAGCTATATACTATATGCTTACTTATATTATAAGTAAATTATATTATTAGTAAATTATTAGCCTAATCTATTTACTTTATATAAGTAAAAGCCCTTAAATAATACTTTAAAACTTAATTTAAATGTTTAATCTATCTATTTATTTATAGGTAAAATATAATGCTTAGTTACTACTTTATTATAATAAGGTAGTAGAATATTTTCTAAAACCTACTAGTAAATATTAACCCTTAGTCTATAATAATACCTTCTAAGGCACTATAGCCTCTAAATATATATTTTAAAAACACTATTACTAGCCTATTACTAGTTAGTTATATAAATATAGGGATATAAATACTATACTTTATAAAATAATTAATAATAACTAGGATTATATTATAGGTCTAATTTCTATTCTTTACTAGTGGTAATCCTATTATAAAGTCTATTAAGAGTTTCTAAAAGGGGTAATTAAGCACTAGTAAAGCTACTAACTTACTATAGGGTCTATATAACCTAGGCTTTAAAACTTAATAATTTATATAAGTGCTTATATATAACTTAGTGTCTTTTTTTATTATTAGCTAATAGTATTAGTTTATGATTTAGTAAAGTATCTTACTAATATGTGGCCTAAATCGCGCGCCTAGAAACACACGCGTTCGCGATGATAGCATTAGGGGTCACAGGGATAATTATCACACTAAGGGATAATAACATTAGTCATGTAAGCTAGGGATTAAATAGTCTATAAAGGGATCACTTCTAACTAGGCTTCTAGAGCTTGTTATGCATATTAGATATAGAGTTTTTATGCCTAGCTTTGCTATAGCTTATTATTGTGTTTTAAGATAAGATAAATTAATAAGATTATTATTACCTATACTAATTTAACCATTAGGTTACTTCTAATCTATTAGACTATTTAATCTAGATTATCTCTATCTTATAGAGATAATCTAGCCTTATAATAGGTTGCTATAGTTAAGCTTCTTAACCCCCTTTAATGTGCGCAGATGTTAAAGCTACCTACGCGTGTAGGCTAGTATTATATCTTTTAGGGTGTTGTTTTCTGCTTAATAAAACTAGTAGAGAAATAAGTTTTTAATCCCCTAGGACCCTTCTACTCTAGTTATTTCTTAGCCTTAGTTAAGATTAATTAGAAGCAATCCTTTAATACCCTTTAGCTATTACTAACCTAGACTATAAGAAGATCCCTTTATCTTATTTTCCCTATAATAAGCTATAAACCAAGAGTCTAGACCTAACTTATAAGATAGCTAGGGTATTAAAATAAAAGCAGCTAAACTAGCTAAATATAATAAGATAAGGAGGATTAGGCAGAAGAAAGCGCGTTACACGTATATATAGGCGGAAAAGCTAGCTAGCTTAGAAGGGTACTCTATAAATACTTACTAAGTTATTAATCCCTTACTAGTTACCTCTGAATATAAGTCTATAATATAGAAAACGTAGCTAAATGTTCTAAGCTAGTAGGACACATGGTCTAGTGTTTTAGGCTATTTAATCTTAGGGCCTATTATCTATTTTGCTATTATTTAGCTAATTATTAGGATCTTATAGTTAATTATAAAAAGCTATGTGGTTATCCTAGTAGCCTTTACTTATAGTTTATTTATTACTACTAATACTACCGCTTTAAAAGTCTTTCTAAAGGAAGCACTAGATATTATAAAGACATTTATTTAAATATAAGCAGCTATCTCTCTCTAAGATTAATTAAAAGAACACTTATTCTACTCTATGCCTAGTTATATCCTAACTTATTCTTAATAAACTAGTAAAGCAGGATTAAGCAAGCTATTAACTAGTTAATAAGACCTTAGGGACACTCCTTTGCTAAGTACTCTAACTACTAGTTAGGGACTATCTAATCCTAAGATAGTGATTAGCCTAACCTAAACTAGGTTTAAAGACTACTTAGGGAAAACCCTAATAATATTAGCAAGATACCTAAGGCCCTTAGAGGCCTTAATATAGAATCTTTTATAAAGCTCCTTAGAGAAATAATAGCATAGCAAACCTTATTAATTACTATATAAAATAGATATAATATTTAGTAGTTTACTAGTAAAAATATATCTAACTTCCTTAAGGACTTTAAAGTAAAGATAAAGATAATAGGTATACCTAAGATAGACTAGCATAAGATACTTAAATAGGATATTAACCTAAAGCTTTAATAGGTAGTTAAGATACTAACTATATTATAAACCTAGAAGGAGTCTAAGGAGGAGATACTTCTCTAGTATAACACTACTAGTTAGGATTAAATAGAAAACGCTTATAAATAGCTTAAAGATCTTAATTTAATATAACTAAAGTCTATTTAGGATACCTATTACTAGCTATAAAAGCATTAAGCTCTAATATCTATTATTAACTTAATTAGATAGAAAACCACTATAAGCTAATTAAACTATATTTATAAAGCACTCCTAGATTATTTAATCTTAAGCTTTATAAATTATAAAGGGCTTACCTATAAAGAAGTCCTTATTATAGAATATAAACCTCTTTAGATAAAGCTTAATATATATATTTATATATGCCTAGAACTCTAAAATAGGGGTTTAGAAGGTTTTAATATAGTAAAGCTTTCTTTAGATAATTTGTCAAGCGGAAAACAACACCCCAAAAGACACGATGCTAGCCCACACGCGTAGGTAGCTTTGACGTCTGCGCACGTCAAAGGGGTTAAGAAGCTTAACTACAGCGACCTATCATAAGGCTAGATTATCTCTATAAGATAGAGATAATCTAGATTAAATAGTCTAATAGATTAGAAGTGACCTAACGGTTAAATCGGTGTGGGTGATAATAATCTTATTAATTCATCTTATCTTAAAACATAATAACAAGCCATAGCAAAGCTAGGCATAAAAACTCTATATTTAACGTGCGTAATAAGCTCTAGAAGCCTAGTTAGAAGTGATCCCTTTATAGACTATTTAATCCCTAGCTTATATAACTAATATTATTATCCCTTAGTGTGATAAATATCCCTATAACCCCTAATGCTATTATTACAAACGCGTGTGTTTCTAGGCGCGTGATTTAGGCCATATAACACCTCCCTAGGTATACACTAGTTAACCCTAACTATATATAGACTAAAAATAAATAGGATATAAAGCAAGATTAGCAGACTATAGCTTATATATAAGGGAAGCCACTATTTAATCTATCTATAGGGAAAGACTTCCTATAGTAGAGGGGAAAGAAAAGAAGAGAAAAATAAGAAAAGAAAGAAAGAAAAATAAAGTAATTCTCCCTAATTATAGTCCTAAGTTCCTTATCTCTCTAGAGAGCTTTAGTGTCTTTAGTATATATAGATAATTAGTAGGTAATATTAGTAAGGGTATATAAAGAGCTAGGCGTTTAGAATCTCACTAAGTAGCCCTTTACTTATGGTTTACCTGCTAATTAATTAATCCTAAGGCTTATTATCTCTCCCGCTAATAAGCGTTAATAATACTTACCTATATTCCTTAAGAAACTAGCCCTAGTAGCACTACTAACATATAGGTAGATAATATTAGCAATTAAGCTATGGTTTTCCTTTACACTATATTCTATACTTTAAGGAAAGGAAGCAGATTAATAGTTATAGCTTATCTAGTGTCTCTAAGAGATTAGCGTATAATCTCTTTATTTACTTAATCTATTAAGGCTTAATATCCGCTTACTTAGTTTTACCTAATAACTCTATAGATTTATGCTAACCTTAGCTAGTCCTTAATATCTATTTAAAATAATTTATAAGTTATAGCTTGCTAAGATTAGGTGCTTTATTCTTAGGTACTACGCATTTAATCCTATTATACCTTATAGAGTGCTTTAAGCTAAGTAACTAAAGACTGTAGTATCTTATTATAACTAGAAGCAGAAGATAGTCCTAATAAAGACTCTTATAATGCTTAAAATCCTATCTCTTTATTTAATCCTTAGCTACTAGTAGCTCCTTATTATTATTTAGCGTTAAGTTCTTACTATATCTACTATTCCTATTCCTATAGTAATTCTTAAATACTAATATTAAAGACTTTAGGATTATTTATAAAAACATAAGCTATAGGCTACTAGAAATCCTAAATATAAAGTCTATTAACTTATACTATCTTAGTATACTATTTAATTAGGTAATTATTATTACTAGTCTTATACTTCTAGGCTATAACTACCATACTCACTAGCAACCCTCCGCTAATTATTTAAGTAGTAAAGTAAGGCATCTAGCGTATTATTATATTATGCACTAAATATTAAAGGTTAAAGTCTTTTTAGTAAGATAATTCCCTAGGTAACTAATTCCCTATTGTAAGCTTATTTACTACTATATTACGCAGGACTTATAGAGTTTTTTAAGGGCTTTTATATAGCTATATCTTAGGTCTAGGACATTATTAGTTATTATCTAGTCTCTAAGATAAAGCTTAAATTAGCGCCTAATACGTAAATCCCTACTAAACGCATATAGTTATTTAAACTTAATGCTATATTAGTTTAGCGTGTTCTAGTTCTCTATAAGGAGATTAAGTGCTTAATAACTAACTTAGTAATAAATTATTTAAAGAAGGAATCCTAGGTAGGCATACCTACACTCCTAATTTCCCTTCTACTCTATAGCTAGGACTATAATTACTTTAAAATTATATAGGTAATTTAAAAGTTATATAATTTATCCCTAGCTACCTATAAAGTTAATAAACTACTTAATTTAGCCTTCTTCTATAGTATTAAAGTAGTAAAGATACCCTTATTTCTAATTAAATAGAAAGTAAGTCTAATAGTTTATAAAGAAAGTAAATCCTACTATAATATATTAATAGCTTATATACAAGTAAAGGTTAACTAGGTTATACTATAAGCTATAAGTAATATTAACTAGCTAGTAGGAGGAATAAAGCCTTCCTACCTTTAAAGTAATTAATTACCATAAAGTATCTATATTAAAATTCTCTATAGTGTATAGTTTAAATACTTAAGGTAGCATAGCTACTATTGCCTCTAGTCCTTGTATAATAATCCTCCCTATAGTAAATAGCTTAAACTAATTAAGCTAGTCCTTATTTAGGGTCTTATAGGCCTTTCTTAAGAACCTATAAATATCTATAGAATATTATTACTAAGTTAAGGGTATCTAACTAGGCCTAATTAGCATAACTTTATTAAAGTTATTACTATCTTAGTGTATTTTAAATCTTAGTAAAAGCTATAGCTAGTCCTGCCTTAGATAGAATAATAGTGGCTACTATTTATAGAGATTAACTAGGTTAAGTCTAATAGTGCCTTCTTTCTCTTCCCTAAAGAAAGATCCTTCTATTCTATATATTAAAACATAAATATAGTATATTATTAGGCACCTCTTATTTACAAAGTACGCAATAGTCTTACTATTTACTTTAGTATAGGCATTATTAGACACCTTAGATTCCTTGTATTTTACTATAATAAGGCATAATTAAATAAAACATATAGGTATATATATAAGAGTAGTAAGGGAAAGGATAGTAGTTACTTTTAGGAGATAAAGTAATTATAATAAGAGGAGAGGTAGGATATAAGAAGAACTTAAGAAAGGAAGGCTTTAATAACTAAAGAAGAGCATAATAATACAAGAAGTAGGTAAGATTAAATAGTTCTTATAACCTAAGCCTTATTCTTATAGTTCTTAGTAGTTATATAGTTAGTTAGCGGCGGCTATCTATAGCTGCGTTCCCTTTTATAACTAATAGTTACTAACACCTGCCATTAGGTAATGGTTATAAGGATTAGATAAATCCTATAAATTAAACTTCTTTAGCACCCTTATTAGTTATTAGGGCTGCCTATCTATTAGTTATTAACACCTATTATTAAGGAATAGTTATAAATTAAGGTATTTAAACCCTCTCTTTTCCTCTCTATCCTATCTTTTATAAACCTTTATTCCTCTTTCCTTTAACTATTTAATTATAGCTAATTCTCTTAATATAACCTATTAAAGGCTTCCTAATGTCACCGCTATTATTAGGACTAGTGTCTTAGAGGCAGAACTTATAGTAACTAAGACTATTAACTAGTCTAATTATGTAGAGATCTACCCCTCCTATATTAGTAGAGATTATATAGGCTTAGGTATTATTTAATCTTATACTAGACTACTAGCTAATAGTTTTATTTTTATAGTTTAAGTTTCTCTTTATATTCTAGGTTTATAGTGGCATTAATATTAGTAATAGTAGCGTTCCCTTATACACTAAAATTATTCTCTAACCTATAGATAATATTCTAAAGGGGGCACCTCCCTATCTCCTTAAGGTAATAAAGAAGATAAACTTAGTAAAGAACTTTATTAGAAGTTATACTAAGAAAGAAAGTGCATTAGCTCTAGCAGTTAAAAACGGTTATTAATATTAAGTCCTTATTCTAGCTAAAATAGCTTATCCTAATAGGTATTTTCTACACGCTCTTTTATAATGTCCTAAGTATTGCTAGGCTTTGCTTATCTCTATATATAGTAGATTAAATAGTGTCTTCTATTCTAACTACTTAAACTTATATATATAATACATTAACTTCTTTAATAAGCACATATACTTCCTATTCTATAGTTATATATTAATTCTAGGTATCCTTAAGGGTACCTATAGTAATTATATCTAGAATAGCTCCTATACTATAAGCTATAAATAGCGCTTTACTTCTAGGTATTAGCCTAGATCCTTAAGAGAAAGGGCTCTAGCATTATTCTTAGGTAAAGAATAGACTACTAAGGTAGCTAAGGTAATTCCCCTTAATCTAACTAGTATTAACTTTAAGAATTCCCCTTACCTAGAAATAGATATGCCTCCCCCTTTCTAGATAGTTTATAATAAAGGAAAAATATATAATGTTTTTTAATTTAGGGAAATAAATAAGAAAACTAGTAACTTAGCTCCTAGAACTATACTATAATTACTTAATCTATAGTATTTAAAAATAAGACCTAATCTTTTCTTAAAAATAAAAATAAAGTATAAATAAAATAAAAGTTAAAATAGCTTCTAGTGGGTATATTATTAAAGAGTTAGGGGATAGACCTTATATTCTTAATGCTATTTAATTATTAATTAAGGTAACCTAACTTTAATCTTATAGTATAGGTACTATTAGGGTAGAAGTTTAACTTTATTATCCTTAAGCACTAGCCTTTCCTTACTTATCCCTTCCTAATAGTAGGTGCTCTTATTATTAATTATTTAATCTAATATATTATATTAAGCTATTAATAGCATAATGCTTAAAACCTCCTTATTATAGTTATTACTAATTACCTCTTCTACCTAGTTATATTAAGGAGCGTAAAGCTATTTATCTATAGTAGAAGTCTACTATCCTTCTAGATCTAGGAGGAATTTCTTAATATAGTCCCCTAAGATTATCTTTATAAGTTTAATGCTATCTAGCGTTTATAAATAGTAGGCTCTAGAGATTAGCGCGCGCTTATGAATTTAAAAGGGTCTATTCTACCTTATTATAAGCTTCTATATTATAGATATATTAATATTCTATTAGATATTATATACTAAGATAAGATCCCTAGGTTTTAATTAATCTTTCCTAATTAAAGTAGCCTAGTTCTTATTAGTTTATTTTATAAGTTACTATCTAAATTTAAATACCTTTATTCTTGCTTTTTTAATATCTTCTGCTTTTTATTTAAGCATCTAAACCTATGCTTTAAATAAGTCTTAACTACCTATAATCACGTCCTAATTAATTAGTCTCTAAGTTAGAAATTTAACTTCTAAAGGTAGTATTAGCTCCTATTTATAGATTAAATAAAACGCGGACTTTCTATATAATTTATAAATAGTAGTGTAATCTATAAGAAGAGCCTTATTAAGGCGCTTAAACTATTATCTATCTAATCTGCCTAACTTTACTAGGGCAAATACAAGAGACTAATATCTAACTTTAATAGGGAATTTGCCTTTAGGTTATACCTAGATATTTAGATTCTAGTAATGCTAATATCTATAAGTGCTTCCTTAAGGTTCCTACGCATTTTAGGTCCTCTATTATAGATAATAAATTAGAAGAGCCTAAACCTACTAATTAGAGAGGAGAGAAACTTCCTAATTACTAATATAGTAGCGTTCTTAACTAGAGTAGCCTCTACCTAACTAGTAAGGTTATACCTAGCTTCTAATAGATACTTATATCTATAATTAATTAGTAAGTGCTAAGTATTAATATAAATCTTGCTTATTAGGTTTCCTAGTGTAACTAGTATAGAAAGCTCTTATAGGCGCTATAGTGTAAACTTTTAGTATATTTTATAGTAAGCTATTATCTCCTAGGCTATATTCTATAGTCCCTTTTACTAGTACCTTAATCTTATTACCTAGAAGACTACCTTAATGCCTTTATATCTAAGTTCTTTATAAATAGCCTTAATAATTATTTATTATTACTTAGGTATATCTACTACTAGTGTAAGTCCCTTTATAATTCCTATTAGCCTTTTTTAGAGATATCCTTTTTCTAAGTAGAACTTCTTAGCCTTATTATATAGTTTCCTATAGTCCTTTATACTAAGATTAAGTAGTCTTTAAAAAGTTAATAGGAAATTAATTACCTATTATATCTCCTCTAAGTAGCTCTTTTTATTTTCTTTACCTATAGTAATATTATTAAGGTAGAGATTAATAAAATCTTTAATATCCCCTTTAACTACCTAGTCTAATTAATCTAAAGCTCTAGGGCCCTTCCTTAATAAGGCGTTAGTAATTTGGTTTTTCTCTTTAGGTATATATTATATAGTAAAATTAAAGAGTAGAATATAGCTAATCTATTAGGTAATAAGTGCCCTAGGCATATTATTAATAGCACTATTAATTTAATATATAAGGACCTATAAATCCGTCTTTAAAGTAAATAAAACTCTATATAGATATATTTATAGTTATCTTAATATATAAACCACTACTTAGTATTCTTGCTTTATAGTATTATACTTAGATTTAGTAGTGTTCTAAGTACTACTTTTATATTAAATAGGATATTATTTACTATTAATAATTTATAATAATATGGCTCCCTATCTAATTAAGCTTGCATTAACTATTAGAATAATTTCTCTAAAGCCTAGTCCTAGATTAAGTAAAATAAGAATTAGTACTATTATTATTACTTTCTTAAGGATATCTATAGCTTCTTACTAATCTAGCCCCTATATCTATTTACTCTCTTTCTTTAGTAAGATTACTAATAGCCTTACTTTCTATATATAATATTCTACCTATATATAATAAACTCCTATTAATCTAATAAAAGACTATATATCTAATTAATCTTAATATACCTCCTAGTCTAAGATCTTAATTATCTTTACTTTGGTTAGTTTCCTTCCATTTATGCCACATATAAATCCTATAATTTCTACTAACTTCTAATAAAACTTTAATTTAACTGCTAAGGCTATATAACTAGAGAGCTTAATATTAACCAAGACTTTATTAATATTAATTAAATGCTCTATTATATACCTTCACACTCCTAGTATAATTTCCTTATTATTATATATTATAGTTAGACCTTAGATAGTAATATTATCTAGGAAAGGTGCGTAAATTTAGGGAATTAAGTTAAATAATACTCTCCTAATAATCCTAATAAACTAAGCCACTAAGTTAGTAGCTCCCTATAGTAGCTAATAGAGTTATAAAAGTCTAATCGCGGTTAAAATTATTATTATATCCTAACTTCTCTTAGCTAATTTAACCTGATTATATCCTAATAATAAATTAATAATAGATAGGATCTTATATATTGTAAAGCTTTTACTAAATGCTTTAGCTCCTTAAGGGCTAAGCGTATCCTATATTATAACTTTATTATATTTTATTACTAATAAGATTAAATAAATTCCACTATCCTTTTTTATAATAAGGAAATATAGATTCCTATAGGAACTATAGCTCTCCTCTAAATAACTATACTTTAGCTTTTTCTTTAAAAGATTAACTAGCTTCCCTTATAACCTAAGAGGTATTAGGATTAAACCTACCTACTATACCTTATATTTAATAACCTTAATAACTTATAGTAGCATAACTAGTAAGTTAACTTTTCTATACTCTAATAAGTCCTATACTAGCGCCGCTTCTTAGTTATAAAGAATTTCCTTAAAAATATTAACTTCTTCTAGTATTAAATATTCTTACACCTCTTTAACTATTTAATCTAATTATTCCTAGGTTATTCTAAAACCTTAAGGGTCTATACTAAATCTCCTAGTAATATGCTTATTATATTTCCTAGATATATTAAGTTATAACTTTACTTCTTCCTATTTCTTTAACTTCTACTTTAGATCTCCTTTAGGGGTTAATCTATTATAGGGTATATTATTATAAGGGTAAATCTTCTAGGCTTTTTATTTATATATTATATTAATTATTAGATTAGGTGGTTCTAGCTTTTGCTAGGGTTAAAAATCCTCTATAACTGCCTTAAGTTACTTAGTGTAGTTAATTATTATATCTTTAATAACCACATAGAAGATCTTAGTCCCTTTCTTTATTAAGATAGGGATAAGTTCCTTACTATCTTCTAATATCTTCTCTATCCCTTCTTAAAACATTTAATCTTCTTCTAAGGTTCCTAAGGCTTCTAGTTCTACCACTAGGTAGCTAAATATAATAGCATTAATAGTAGGTTACTATACTAGTGGTTTATTAGTATATTACCACTAAATACTTCCTATAACTCTTAATATAATAACTATATTACTAAATTAACACTAGGCATAGAGCTCCCTACTACGTAAGTGGTTAAATTATATCTAGTATATCCTAAAGAAGGGCATTCCTAGGATTAAGGTAATATTAACTAAGTCTAGGCTAATATAGAAAGTAGTGGGTATCTAGATATTCCCTAGGTATAGCCTTATCTAAACCTCCCTAATTATCCTAATCTAGTGTAATAAGTAAGATAAGGTATTTATAGCGTCTATTAGATAGATCTTTAATCTAAGTTATTTTACTATGCTTTCTAAGATTATATTTCCTTATACTCCTATGTTAATAAGTCCTTATAGTAGCTCTCCTTTAGGGTTATCTAGTTAAACCTATAGGCATAGTAACTCCTATAGATTATTAATAGTAGCTTATAGTTCTATTATTATATTAAGTATAAAAGTCTTCTTATTTAGATTAATTAGTTCCTAATAGGTCTTAGTGATTAAGCTTCTTATTCCTAGCCTCTCCTAAATTTATTCCTATAAGGCTATATTAATTTCTAGTAAAGGCATTATAGGTAGCGAAGCTTTCTTAATTATAGCTTTATTCTTCTTATTCTCCTTAATTATCTTCTATATTATCTAAGTAACACTATTAATCTACTAGTCTAGATTAAATAGTCTTAGGTTCTTTCTTAGACTAAATGCTTTTAATAGAGAAGGGACTAGTCCTAATAAGTTCCTATTATAGTATTAGATATCTTTAATGCCTTTTACTCTTATAAGATATTTATTACTAACTACTTTAGCTAATATTAGTAT
The DNA here is from genome assembly GCA_021950295.1 of Epichloe scottii. Taxonomy (NCBI): domain Eukaryota; kingdom Fungi; phylum Ascomycota; class Sordariomycetes; order Hypocreales; family Clavicipitaceae; genus Epichloe; species Epichloe scottii. The sequence continues at coordinate 4,641,924 of CP083245.1, forward strand.
TATATAGCAAATATCTTAGAAAGGGATACTAAGCTTCTTTTAGAAGACCTTATTATATAATTAATCTAGAATCTATTACCTAACTTTATTTAACTAATCCTTATTACCTTTACCTATAGCTAGGTTCTCCTAGATAGGTTAGCTTTAACTTTAGTAATTTTTAGTATTATTATTCTTAACTTCCTTAACCCTTAGGTATTTTACTAATCTTTCTCTAATAGCTAATACTTTTATAATAGTGCTTTCTTTGCCTTTATCTTCTATGCTTATCTTCTTAAATTAGATAGTTAAGACTATACCTATTAATTCCCTCTTTAGGATTATTACCTTAACTTCTCTCTCTAGTTAGTATATTACTAGATTAAACTAGCCTTCTATTCTCTTAAAGATATCTTATTCTTCTATTATTATTTCCTAACTTATACCTCCGCTTAGTTTATATTCCTTAATCCTAGGTATTATATAGGTAATCTTATAGTCTTTAAAATACTTAACCTAAAATATAGCTAGCCTATGCATATAGCTACTAATTTAGAGAAATTTTAAGAGTAAGACTAGGGATATAATCTAATACTTTAGATTATCCCTAATTACTAGGATATAGACTACTAGATTATAGACTATAAATTTTAATATCTTATTAAACTTAAGGATCTTATATCTTATAGCTAAATAAGCATTATTATTATAGTAGTGGCATTTATTTAACTAATAGCCCCTTCCTAAAATCGCATTTAGATTAAAGATATAGTTATTCTTATTATAATTATATAGTCCTATATAGTTTATTTAGTAAAGCTACCTTTATTACTACTAGGTAGTGCTATATTTAGCCTTAAGCTGTTTTATAATATTAATTTCCTTACCTACTTATTTTATAAATATAATCTTTAGGTTAGCTAATTATTTTATTAGGTTATCTATTTAATCTTAATAATCTAACTACTTAGCCACTATCCTATTTCCTATCCCTTTTTTATAGAATCTAGGTTTACTATCCCTTCCTAATAAATTATCCTATACTAAATAATTTCTTTAAGAAGTTTACTACTTATTAAAAACCCTTAGATTAAATAATCTCTAATTTACAAGGCTAGATTCCTAATTATCTAAAGAAAGCTTTGCTATATTAAAACCTTCTAGACCCCTATTTTAGAGTTCTAGGCGCGTGCAAATATATGCATTAAGCTCTATCTAGAGAGGTTTATATTCTATAATAAGGACTTCTTTACAGGTAAGCCCTTTATAATCTATAAAGCTTAAGATTAAATAATCTAGGAGTGCTTTATAAATATAGTTTAATTAGCTTATAGTGGTTTTCTATCTAGTTAGGTTAATAATAGATATTAGAGCTTAATGCTTCTATAGCTAGTAATAGGTGTCCTAAATAGACTTTAGTTATATTAAATTAAGATCTTTAAGCTATCTATAAGCGTTTTCTTTTTAATCCTAACTAGTAGCATTATACTAGAGAAGCATCTCCTCCTTAGACTCCTTCTAGGTTTATAATGTAGTTAGTATCTTAACTACCTATTAAAGCTTTAGGTTAATATCCTATTTAAGTATCTTATACTAGTCTATCTTAGGTATACCTATTACCTTTATCTTTGCTTTAAAGTCCTTAAGGAAGTTAGATATATTTTTACTATTAAACTACTAAACATTATATTTATTCTATATAGTAATTAATAAGGTTTACTATACTATTATTTCTCTAAGGAGCTTTATAAAAGATTCTATATTAAGGCCTCTAAGGGCCTTAGGTATCTTACTAATATTATTAGGGTTTTCCCTAAGTAGTCTTTAAACCTAGTTTAGGTTAGGCTAATCACTATCTTAGGATTAGATAGTCCCTAACTAGTAGTTAGAGTACTTAGCAAAGGAGTGTCCCTAAGGTCTTATTAACTAGTTAATAGCTTACTTAATCCTGCTTTACTAGTTTATTAAGAATAAGTTAGGATATAACTAGGTATAGAGTAGAATAAGTGTTCTTTTAATTAATCTTAGAGAGAAATAGCTACTTATATTTAAATAAATATCTTTATAATATCTAGTGCTTCCTTTAGAAAGACTTTTAAAGCGGTAGTATTAGTAGTAATAAATAAACTATAAGTAAAGGCTACTAGGATAACTACATAGCTTTTTATAATTAACTATAAGATCCTAATAATTAGCTAAATAATAGCAAAATAGATAATAGGCCCTAAGATTAAATAGCCTAAAACACTAGACTGTGTGTCCTACTAGCTTAGAATATTTAGCTATGTTTTCTATATTACAGACTTATATTCAGAGGTAACTAGTAAGGGATTAATAACTTAGTAAGTATTTACAGAGTACCCTTCTAAGCTAGCTAGCTTTTCTGCCTATATATATGTGTAATGCGCTTCCTTCTGCCTAATCCTCCTTATCTTATTATATTTAGCTAGTTTAGCCGCTTTTATTTTAATACCCTAGCTATCTTATAAGTTAGGTCTAGACTCTTGGTTTATAGCTTATTATAGGGAAAATAAGATAAAGGGATCTTCTTATAGTCTAGGTTAGTAATAGCTAAAGGGTATTAAAGGATTGCTTCTAATTAATCTTAACTAAGGCTAAGAAATAACTAGAGTAGAAGGGTCCTAGGGGATTAAAAACTTATTTCTTTACTAGTTTTATTAAGTAGAAAACAATACCCTAAAAGATATAATGCTAGCCTATATACGTAGGTAGCTTTAATATCTACGCACATTAAAGGGGGTTAAGAAGCTTAACTATAGTAACCTATTATAAGGCTAGATTATCTCTATAAGATAGAGATAATCTAGATTAAATAGTCTAATAGATCAGAAGTAACCTAATAGTCGAATCAGTGCGGGTGATAATAATCTTATTAATTTATCTTATCTTAAAACACAATAACAAGCCATAGCAAAGCTAGGCATAAAAACTCCATATCTAACGTGCGTGACAAGCTCTAGAAGCCTAGTTAGAAGTGATCCCTTTATAGACTATTTAATCCCTAGCTTATATGACTAATGTTATTATCCCTTAGTGTAATGAATATCCCTGTGACCCCTAATGCTATCATCGCGAACGCGTGTGTTTCTAGGCGCGCGATTCAGGCCACACAATAATTAGGAATCTAGCCTTATAAATTAGAGATTATTTAATCTAAGGGTTTTTAATAAGTAGTAAACTTCTTAAAGAAATTATTTAGTATAGGATAATTTATTAGGAAGGGATAGTAAACCTAGATTCTATAAAAAAGGGATAGGAAATAGGATAGTAACTAAGTAGTTAGATTATTAAGATTAAATAAATAACCTAATAAAATAATTAGCTAACCTAAAGATTATATTTATAAAATAAGTAAGTAAGGAAATTAATATTATAAAATAGCTTAAGGCTAAATATAGTATTACCTAGTAGTAATAAAGGTAGCTTTACTAAATAAACTATATAGGACTATATAATTATAATAAGGATAACTATATCTTTAATTTAAATATAATTTTAAGAAGGGGCTATTAGTTAAATAAATGCTACTACTATAATAATAATACTTATTTAGCTATAAGATATAAGATTCTTAAGTTTAATAAGATATTAAAATTTATAGTCTATAATCTAGTAGTCTATATTCTAGTAATTAGGGATAATCTAAAGTATTAGATTATATCCCTAGTCTTACTCTTAAAATTTCTCTAAATTAGTAGCTATATATATAAGCTAGCTATATTTTAGGTTAAGTATTTTAAAGATTATAAAATTACCTATATAATACCTAGGATTAAGGAATATAGACTAAGTAAAGGTATAAGTTAGGAAATAATAATAAAAGAATAAGATATCTTTAAGAGAATAAAAGGCTAGTTTAATCTAGTAATATACTAACTAGAGAGAAAGTTAAGGTAATAATCCTAAAGAGAGAATTAATAGGTATAGTCTTAACTATTTAATTTAAGAAGGTAAGTATAGAAGATAAAGGTAAAGAAAGTGCTATTATAAAAGTATTAGCTATTAGAGAAAGATTAGTAAAACGCCTAAGGGTTAAGGAAGTTAAGAATAATAATACTAAAAATCACTAAAGTTAAAGCTAACCTATCTAGGAGAACCTAGCTATAGGTAAAGGTAATAAGGATTAGTTAAATAAAGTTAGGCAATAGATTCTAGATTAATTATATAATAAGGTCTTCTAAAAGAAGCTTAGTATTCCTTTCTAAGATATTTACTATATAATACTAATATTAGCTAAAGTAGTTAGTAATAAATATCTTATAAGAGTAAAAGGCATTAAAGATATCTAATACTATAATAGGAACTTATTAGGACTAGTCCCTTCTCTATTAAAAGCGTTTAGTCTAAGAAAGAACCTAAGACTATTTAATCTATACTAGTAAATTAATAGTATTACTTAGATAATATAGAAGATAATTAAGGAGAATAAGAAGAATAAAGCTATAATTAAGAAAGCTTTACTACTTATAATGCCTTTACTAGAAATTAATATAGCCTTATAGGAATAAATTTAGGAGAGGCTAGGAATAAAAAGCTTAATTACTAAGACCTATTAGAAACTAATTAATCTAAATAAGAAGACTTTTATGCTTAATATAATAATAGAACTATAAGCTACTATTAATAATCTATAGGAGTTACTATACTTATAGGTTTAACTAGATAACCCTAAAGGAGAGCTACTATAAGGACTTATTAATATAGAAGCATAAGGAAATGTAATCTTAGAAAGCATAGTAAAATAACTTAGATTAAAGATCTATCTAATAGACGCTATAAATACCTTATCTTACTTATTATACTAGATTAGGATAATTAGGGAGGTTTAGATAAGGCTATACCTAGGGAATATCTAGATACCTACTACTTTCTATATTAGCCTAGACTTAGTTAATATTACCTTAATCCTAGGAATACCCTTCTTTAGAATATACTAGATATAATTTAATTACTTATATAGTAAGGAGCTTTATACCTAGTGTTAATTTAGTAATATAGTTATTATATTAAGAGTTATAGGAAGTATTTAGTGGTAATATACTAATAAACTACTAGTATAGTAACCTACTATTAATACTATTATATTTAGCTACCTAGTAGTAAAACTAGAAGCCTTAGAAACCTTAGAAGAAGATAAAATATTTTAAGAAGGGATAGAGAAGATATTAGAAAATAGTAAGGAACTTATCCCTATCTTAATAAAGAAAGGAACTAAGATTTTCTATGTAGTTATTAAAGATATAATAATTAACTACACTAAGTAACTTAAGGTAGTTATAGAGGATTTTTAACCCTAGTAAAAGCTAGAACTACCTAATCTAATAATTAATATAAGATATAAATAAAAAGCCTAGAAGATTTACCCTTATAATAATATGCTCTTTAATAGATTAACCCCTAAAGGAGATCTAAAGTAAAAGTTAAAGAAATAGGAAGAAGTAAAGTTATAACTTAATATATCTAGGAAATATAATAAGTATATTACTAGGAGATTTAGCGTAAACCCTTAAGGTTTTAGAATAACCTAGGAATAATTAGATTAAATAGTTAAAGGGATATAAGAATATTTAATACTAGAAGAAGTTAATATTTTTAAGGAAATTCTCTATAACTAAGAAGTAGCGCTAGTATAGGACTTATTAGAGTGTAGAAAAGTTAACTTACTAGTTATATTACTATAAGTTATTAAGATTATTAAATATAAGGTATAGTAAGTAGGTTTAATCCTAATACCTCTTAGGTTATAAGGGAAGCTAGTTAATCTTTTAAAGAAAAAGCTAAAGTATAGTTATTTAGAGGAGAGCTATAGTTCCTATAGGAATCTATATTTCCTTATTATAAAAAAGAATAGTAAAATTTATTTAATCTTATTAGTAATAAAATATAATAAAGTTATAATATAGGATATACTTAGCCCTTAAGAAGCTAAAGCGTTTAGTAAAAGCTTTGTAATATATAAGATTCTATCTATTATTAATTTATTATTAGGATATAATTAGGTTAAATTAGCTAAGAGAAGTTAGAATATAATAATAATTTTAACTATAGTTAGACTTTTATAACTCTATTAGCTACTATAGGGAGCTACTAACTTAGTAGCTTAGTTTATTAGGATTATTAGGAGAGTATTATTTAACTTAATTCCCTAAATTTATATACCTTTCCTAGATAATATTACTATCTAAGGTCTAACTATAATATATAATAATAAGGAAATTATACTAGGAGTGTAAAGGTATATAATAAAGTATTTAATTAATATTAACAAAGTCTTAGTTAATATTAAGCTCTCTAGTTATATAGCCTTAGTAGTTAAATTAAAGTTTTATTAGAAATTAGTAAAAAATATAGCATTTATATATAGCATAAATAGAAGGAAACTAACTAAAGTAAAGATAATTAAGATCTTAGACTAGGAGGTTTATTAAGATTAATTAGATATATAGTCTTTTATTAGATTAATAGTCTTTTATTAGATTAATAGTCTTTTATTAGATTAATAGTCTTTTATTATATATAGGTAGAATATTATATATAGAAAGTAAGGCTATTAGTAATCTTACTAAAGAAAGAGAGTAAATAGATATAGGGGCTAGATTAGTAAGAAGCTATAGATATCCTTAAGAAAGTAGTAATAATAGCACTAATTCTTATTTTACTTAATCTAGGACTAGGCTTTAGAGAAATTATTCTAATAGTTAATATAAGCTTAATTAGATAAGTAGCTATATTATTATAAATTATTAATAGTAAATAATATTTTATTTAATATAAAAGTAATACTTAGAACACTACTAAATCTAAGTATAATACTATAAAGTAAGAATACTAAGCAGTGGTTTATATATTAAGATAACTATAAATATATTTATATAGAGTTTTATTTACTTTAGAGATAGATTTATAAGTCTTTATATATTAAATTAATAGTACTATTAATAATATACCTAGGGCACTTATTACCTAATAGATTAGCTATATTTTACTCTTTAATTTTACTATATAATATATACCTAGAGAGAAAAACTAAATTACTAATGCCCTATTAAGAAAGGGCCCTAGAGCTTTAGATTAATTAGACTAGGTAGTTAAAGGGGATATTAAAGATTTTATTAATCTTTACCTTAATAATATTACTATAGGTAAAGAAAACAAAAAGAGCTACTTAGAGAAGATATAATAGGTAATTAATTTCCTATTAACTTTTTAAAAACTACTTAATCTTAGTATAAAGGACTATAGGAAACTATATAATAAGGCTAAGAAGTTTTACTTAGAAAAAGAATATCTCTAGAAAAGGCTAATAGAAATTATAAAGGGACCTATATTAGTAGTAAATATATATAAGTAATAATAGATAATTATTAAGGCTATTTATAAAGAACTTAGATATAAAGGCATTAAGGTAGTCTTTAGGTAATAAGATTAAGGTACTAGTAAAAGGGACTATAGAATATAGCCTAGGAGATAATAGCTTACTATAAAATATACTAAAAGTTTACACTATAGCGCCTATAAGAGCTTTTTATACTAGTTATACTAGGAAACCTAATAAGTAAGATTTATATTAATACTTAGCACTTACTAATTAATTATAGATATAAGTATTTATTAGAAGCTAGGTATAACCTTACTAGTTAGGTAAAGGCTACTCTAGTTAAGAATACTACTATATTAGTAATTAGGAAGTTTCTCTTCTCTCTAATTAGTAGGTTTAGGCTCTTCTAATTTATTATTTATAATAGAGGACCTAAAATACATAGGAACCTTAAGGAAGCACTTATAGATATTAGCATTACTAGAATCTAAATATCTAGGTATAACCTAAAGGCAAACTCCCTATTAAAGTTAGATATTAGTCTCTTATATTTGCCCTAGTAAAGTTAGGTAGATTAGATAGATAATGGTTTAAGCGCCTTAATAAGGCTCTTCTTATAGATTACACTGCTATTTGTAAATTGCATAGAAAGTCTGTGTTTTATTTAATCTATAAATAGAAGCTAATACTACCTTTAGAAGTTAAATTTCTAACTTAAAGACTAATTAATTAGGATGCGATTATAGGTAGTTAAGACTTATTTAAAGTATAGGTTTAGATACTTAAATAAAAAGTAAAAGATATTAAAAAAGCAAGAATAAAGGTATTTAAATTTAGATAGTAACTTATAAAATAAACTAATAAGAACTAGGCTACTTTAATTAGGAAAGATTAATTAGAATCTAGGGATCTTATCTTAGTATATAATATCTAATAGAATATTAATATATCTATAATATAGAAGCTTATAATAAGGTAAAATAGACCCTTTTAAATTTATAAGCATATGCTAATCTCTAGAGCTTACTATTTATAGACACTAGATAGCATTAAACTTATAAAGATAATCTTAGGGGACTATATTAAGAAATTCCTCCTAGATTTAGAAGGATAGTAAACTTTTACTATAGATAAATAGCTTTACACTTCTTAATATAACTAGGTAAAAGAGGTAATTAGTAATAACTATAATAAGGAGGTTTTAAGTATTATACTATTAATAGCTTAACATAATATATTAGATTAAATAATTAATAATAAGAGCACTTACTATTAGGAAGGGATAAGCAAGGAAAGGCTAGTGCTTAAGGATAATAAAGTTAAACTTCTACCCTAATAGTACCTATACTATAAGATTAAAGTTAGGTTACCTTAATTAATAATTAAATAGCATTAAGAATATAAGGTCTATCCCCTAACTCTTTAATAATATACCTACTAGAAGCTATTTTAACTTTTATTTTATTTATACTTTGCTTTTATTTTTAAGAAAAGATTAGGTCTTATTTTTAAATACTATAGATTAAGTAATTATAATATAGTTCTAGGAGCTAAGTTACTAGTTTTCTTATTTATTTCCTTAAATTAAAAGATATTATATATTTTTCCTTTATTATAAACTATCTAGAAAGGGAAGAGGTATATCTATTACTAGGTAAGGGGAATTCTTAAAGTTAATACTAGTTAGATTAAGGGGAATTACCTTAGCTACCTTAGCAGTCTATTCTTTACCTAAGAATAATACTAGAGCCCTTTCTCTTAAGGATCTAGGCTAATACCTAGAAGTAAAGCGCTATTTATAGCTTATAGTATAGGAGCTATTTTAGATATAATTACTATAGGCACCCTTAAGGATACCTAGAATTAACATATAACTATAGAATAGGAAGTATATATACTTATTAAAGAAGTTAATGTGTTATATATATAAGTTTAAGTAGTTAAAATAGAAGACACTATTTAATTTACTATATATAGAGACAAGCAAAGCCTAGTAATGCTTAGGATATTATAAAAGAGCATATAGAAAATACCTATTAGGATAAGCTATTTTAGCTAGAATAAGGACTTAATATTAATAACTGTTTTTAACTACTAAAGCTAATGCACTTTCTTTCTTAGTATAGCTTCTAATAAAGTCTTTTACTAAGTTTATTTTCTTTATTACCTTAAGGAGATAGGGAGGTGCCCCCTTTAGAATATTATCTATAGGTTAGAGAATAATTTTAGTGTATAAGGGAATGCTACTATTACTAATATTAATACTACTATAAACCTAGAATATAAAGAGAAACTTAAACTATAAAAATAAAACTATTAGCTAGTAGTCTAGTATAAGATTAAATAATGCCTAAGCCTATATAATCTTTACTAATGTAGGAGGGGTAAATCTCTATATAATTAGACTAGTTAATAGTCTTTGTTACTATAAGTTCTGCCTCTAAGACACTAGCCCTAATAATAGTAGTGATATTAGGAAGCCTTTAATAGGTTATATTAAGAGAATTAGCTATAATTAAATAGTTAAAGGAAAGAGAAATAAAGGTTTATAAAAGATAGGATAGACAGGAAAAGAGAGGGTTTAAATACCTTAATTTATAACTATTCCTTAATAATAGGTGTTAATAACTAATAGATAGGTAGCCCTAATAACTAATAAGGGTGCCAAAGAAGTTTAATTCATAGGATTTATCTAATCCTTATAACTATTACCTAATAGCAGGTGTTAGTAAACATTAGTTATAAAAGGGAATGTAGCTATAGATAGCTACTACTAACTAACTATATAACTACTAAGAGCTATAAGAATAAGGCTTAGGTTATAAGAACCATTTAATCTTACCTACTTCTTATATTATTATGCTTTTCTTTGGTTATTAAAGCCTTCCTTTCTTAAGTTCTTCTTATATTCTATCTCTCCTCTTATTATAATTACTTTATCTCCTAAAAGCAACTACTATCCTTTCCCTTACTACTCTTATATATATACTTATATATTCTATTTAATTATGCCTTATTATAGTAAAATACAAGGAATCTAAGGTATCTAATAATACTTACACTAAAGTAAATAGTAAGACTATTACGTACTTTATAAATAAGAGGTGCCTAATAATATACTATATTTATGTTTTAATATATAGAATAGAAGGATCTTTCTTTAGGAAAGAGAAAGAAGGCACTATTAGACTAAACCTAGTTAATCTCTATAGATAGTAGCTACTATTATTTTATCTAAGGTAAGACTAGCTATAGCTTTTACTAAGATTTAAAATACACTAAGATAGTAATAACTTTAATAAAGTTATGCTAATTAGGCCTAGTTAAATACCCTTAACTTAGTAATAATATTCTATAGATATTTATAGGTTCTTAAGAAAGGCCTATAAGACCCTAAATAAGGACTAGCTTAATTAGTTTAAGCTATTTACTATAGGGAGGATTATTATATAAGGACTAGAGGTAATAGTAGCTATGCTACCTTAAGCATTTAAACTATACACTATAGAGAATTTTAATATAGATACTTTATAGTAATTAATTAGTTTAAAGGCAGGAAGGCTTTATTCCTCCTACTAGCTAGTTAATATTACTTATAGCTTATAGTATAACCTAGTTAACCTTTACTTATATATAAGCTATTAATATATTATAGTAGGATTTGCTTTCTTTATAAACCATTAGACTTACTTTCTATTTAATTAGAAATAAGGGTATCTTTACTACTTTAACACTATAGGAGAAGGCTAAATTAAGTAGTTTATTAACTTTATAGGTAGCTAGGGATAAATTATATAACTTTTAAATTACCTATATAATTTTAAAGTAATTATAGTCCTAGCTATAAAGTAGAAGGGAAATTAGGAGTATAGGTATGCTTACCTAGGATTCCTTCTTTAAATAATTTATTACTAAGTTAGTTATTAAGCACTTAATCTCCTTATAGAGAACTAGAATATACTAAACTAATATAGTATTAAGTTTAAATAACTATATGCGTTTAGTAGGGATTTATATATTAGGCGCTAATTTAAGCTTTATTTTAGAGACTAGATAATAACTAATAATATCCTAGACCTAAGATATAGCTATATAAAAGCCCTTAAAAGAACTCTATAAGTCCTATATAACATAGTAGTAAATAAGCTTATAATAGGGGATTAGTTACCTAGGGAATTATCTTACTAAAAAGACTTTAACCTTTAATATTTAGTGCATAATATAATAATACACTAGATGCCTTACTTTACTACTTAAATAATTAGCGGAGAATTACCTATAAGTATAGTAATTATAGCCTAGAAGCATAAGACTAATAATAATAATTACCTAATTAAATAGTATACTAAGATAGTATAAGTTAATAGACTTTATATTTAGGATTTCTAGTAGCCTATAGCTTATGTTTTTATAAATAATCCTAAAGTCTTTAATATTAGTATTTAAGAATTACTATAGGAATAGGAATAGCAAATATAGTAGGAACTTAACGCTAAATAATAATAAGGAGCCACTAGTAGCTAAGGATTAAATAAAGAGATAGGATTTTAAGTATTATAAGAATCTTTATTAAGACTATCTTCTGCTTCTAGTTATAATAAGATACTATAGTCTTTAGTTACTTAGCTTAAAGCACTCTATAAGGCATAATAGGATTAAATATATAGTACCCTAGAATAAAGCACCTAATCTTAGTAAGCTATAACTTATAAATTATTTTAAATAGATATTAAGGACTAGCTAAGGTTAGCATAAATCTATAGAGTTATTAGGTAAAACTAAGTAAGTAGATATTAAGCCTTAATAGATTAAGTAAATAAAGAGGTTATATGCTAACCTCTTAGAGACACTAGATAAGCTATAACTATTAATTTACTTCCTTTCCTTAAAGTATAGAACATAGTATAGAGGAAAACCATAGCTTAATTACTAATATTATTTACCTATATATTAGTAGTGCTACTAGGGCTAGTTTCTTAAGGAACATAAGTAAGCATTATTAATGCTTATTAGTAGGAGAGATAATAAGCCTTAGGATTAATTAATTAGCAGGCAAACTATAAGTAAAGGGCTACTTAGTAAGATTCTAAACGCCTAGCTCTTTATATACCCTTACTAATATTACTTACTAATTATCTATATATACTAAAGACACTAAAGCTCTCTAGAGAGATAAGGAACTTAGGACTATAATTAGGAGAATTACTTTATTTTTCTTTCTTTCTTTTCTTATTTTTCTCTTCTTTTCTTTCCCCTCTACTATAGGAAGTCTTTCCCTATAGATAGATTAAATAGTGGCTTCCCTTATATATAAGCTATAGTCTACTAATCTTGCTTTATATCCTATTTATTTTTAGTCTACATATAGTTAGGGTTTACTAGTGTATACCTAGGGAGGTGTTATATAGCCTAAGTCACGCGCCTAAAAACACACGTGTTTATAATAATAGTATTAGGGATTATAGGGATAATTATTACACTAAGGGATAATAATATTAGTTATATAAGCTAGGGATTAAATAGTCTATAAAGGGATTACTTCTAACTAGGCTTCTAGAGCTTATTACGCACATTAGATATAGAGTTTTTATACCTAGCTTTGCTATGGCTTATTATTATGTTTTAAGATAAGATAAATTAACAAGATTATTATCACCCACACTAATTTAACCGTTAGGTTACTTCCGATCTATTAGACTATTTAATCTAGATTATCTCTATCTTATAGAGATAATCTAGCCTTATGATAGGTTGCTATAGTTAAGCTTCTTAACCCCTTTGACGTGCGCAGACGTTAAAGCTACCTACGCGTGTGGGCTAGCATCGTGTCTTTTGGGGTGTTGTTTTCCGCTTAACAAAATAGATATCCTAGTATTAGGTTATAGGGTTATCTTTACCTATTATGTTTTATTATTATTACCTTAAATATAGTACGCGTATATATTATATATATCTTAGTAGTAGGTATAGAGTTATCTCTACCTATTATATCTTATTATTATTATTATATAGCATATATAATATAGCTTACACGTAGCCTTACTAGCCCCTTATATTATTATAATAACCCCTAACCCTACCTTTACTAGTTTATTACCTTACCTTTACTTTTATATTATATATAAAAATATTTTACTTACCTTCCCTTTCCCCCTAACTTCCCTTTTCCTAACTTTACCTTTTATATATTATAATCCTATCTTAAATCCTTCTTACTCCCTTATTAAACCTTAATTATATCCTATATAAACGCTTATTAATATACTATACCCTTATAATCCTCCTCCCTATAGCCTTACTATACTTACTATACCTCCTACCTATTCTATAGGTAAATATCTTATAGAAGGTAACTTAAATAATAAGTAGTATACTATACTTACCTTAGTTTTTTATCCCTATAATCCCTATATAAAATAGGCCTTAACTATAGGTATTATAAACTATTACTTACCTAAGAGTAGTAAGTCTTACCCTTCTTATTAATATAATTATATTACCTATATCTAGCTAACTAAGTACCTATTTACTAACCCTTACCTTTATTATGCCCTAAAAGATCTTAAAGCTAAAATTACTATAGGCTAGTATATTATAAACCTAGTATTACTAAGTTAGTAACTATAAAGTAAAAATTACCTATTTTATCCTAGAAATACTAGTCCCTAATTACCTACTAAAACACTTTCCTTAATTAGGCCTAGTTTAATCTAGTATCTATTTATTTAGCCCTTAGGCTATCCCCTTAACTAATACTTTTACCTTAAATATAACTAGACTTAATATTATTCCCTTTATTAGTAGTAGTCCCTTAGCTAGTTATAGAATAAATAACTTACTATACTAAGTTACTAGTGCCTTATTTTAGTAAAACTAGTAGCTTATAAATAGTATAGTTACTATATAATAGGATTTCTATAAGTATTTTACTACTATAATTAGTATACTCTTCCCTAGTTATTACTATATTAGTCCTAAGACTAATCCTTAATATATTAAGCTATATAATAAATTACTTTCTTATTACTATTAGTATTAATCCTAGTACTTTTCTAGTATCCCCCTTACTAATCTATATTAAATATAGCTTACCTTCCCTAATAAAACTAGTTATCCCTATACTAAGTCTAAATATCTTTTTATTACCTCTAGTAGTTATATAGAAACTAATCCCTTACCTATATACTTCTATCTTTTACCCTCTAGGTAATATACCTTTCCTATTATTTAGTATTAGGGATAGAGCTATAATAACTACTATATAGATATTTATTACCCCTAAGCTAGATATAGTTTATCCCCTTTTTAATATATTACCTTTATTAATAGGAGTAAAATAGAGTTTAATAGTGCCTTTAGTAAGATTAATAAGGATTTAGTAGCTAAAATAGCTATAATAAAAGCATATCTTAGTTATACTAAATAATTTATTATAGATAGTAGTATAAGTATACCCTTAGTCCTATATATAGTCTCTCTTAGTAAAAGACTTTTACTTAATTTACTTAGTCTATTATTATATTATATATCCCCCTATTCCTATTTAAAGTTATCTAGTGCTTATATATTTACTATATTCTCTAGTAGTTTTTATATTAGTTATAAGTAACTTACCTATTTAACTAGTATATTATATTTATTACCTTTATCTAGTGTATTCTAGGCTATAAGAATCTATTTTATATAGTATTCCTTAATAAGTTTATTATTATCCTCTAATAATATCTATTTTAAATCTAGTCTAGAGTCTTAAAGCTTTTAGCTTAGAAAGGGGTTTATTACTACTTACTTTATAAGATTTATATAGAAAACTAGGTAAATGCCTCTTAGTATATCTAATTAGACTATAAGTAGTATTAGGACTTCTATAATAGTATATTTTATAGTAACCTAATTAAGCTTCTATAAAGGGTAATTAGTTTTAATATTCCTAAGTAAGAGCTATACTTTATCCCTAACCTAGAAATATTTTACTAGGTAATATAATACTAATATTATATCCTATTAATATTATTATATATATACTATTATAGCCTAAGCTAAATAAGTCCCTTACTAGAGGTATTTTAAGAACTAAACTACTCTTCCCTTAGAGATTATAGTAAATAGTGCTAGGTCTAGCTATAACTAAATAGGTTCTAAATTATAGCTATATAGTAATCTATTAGGACTTACCCCTATAACTAAGGATATTTTATTATTAATTATAAGCTAATAAGTAGCTAAGTATTTAGGCTAATTATACTATAAGAAGGAGATAAATATATATAGTATTACTTATACCTCCTAGTTTACTTATTCTATACTACTATCTATCTATAGGTAATATAATATAAAAAGGAGTTAGTTAATCCTAACTCTTAAGTATAATATTATCTAGAACTTTCCTAACTAATCTAACCCTTAGTCTATAATAATTAACTAAGGAAAACCTTAAAATCTTTACTATACTATCTTAAACTATTTTATATACTCCTTAGCTATAATAAAGGTTATTACCTCTAATTAAATAAACTTAGAGAGCCTATTAGTAATAACTATAAGGAACTAGGGCTATTCTAGGGATAATACTAGTAAGTTTATTATAAAGTTAATAGAGATTTATAACTAGAACTAGTTAGGGATTAGTAATAGTTTTAATAAGCCCTAATATTATTAATAACTTTTATAACTACTAAAGTAGTAATAGTTATAGATAAACCTAGTAATATTCTATAATATCCTATCCTAATAAAACTACCACTATAAGATTTAAAATATTATATTATATCCTAGGTGCCTTATTACTAGTAAATTATAATATTATTAGATAAGCGTTATTATAAGAGGTTCCTAGGCTAGGACTTAGGTCTAGCCCTAAAACTAAAGCGCCTTATAGGCACTTAGTAAGTAATCTATAACTTATTCCCTTATTATTACTTCTAGTAAAAACTTCCTTACCCCTTCTTAAATTTCCTAAAGCTAGATATAGTATATTAAGTCTAATTAAACTACCTAGTCCTATAAAGTCTATAAGTACCTTATAGTAAAGAGAGCTTCCTAGTTAGTAGTAATGCTATATATAATAATAGTAAATTCTAGCTATAACCTACCCCTAACTCTAATAGTAACTATAAGAGTCCTAAAATAGTAATAAGCTATAGTATTTATCCTATTCTTATACTAGGTCCTAACCTATTCTAGTCCTTTTATAAAAGAGTATCTAGGTAGTAAGCCTATATACTAGGCTTATATTAGAGATAAAAGTTAAATAAAGTAAGTATATTTACTTACTAGGCTTACTATTCTAATATTAGCTAAGGTATTATAAAGTATTCTAAATTCTTATAATTTATATAAATTATAAATAAGTAAGACACTCCCTATAGTTTTACTAACTATACCTTAAGATAAGAGATAATAGCTAGAAGCTCCTTATTATAAATAGTATAATTTCTCTATAAGGCTATAAGGCTTATAAAATAGTATATAATAGGGTATAGGATATAATCCTAACCCTCCTATAAGAGGTACCCTCCTAGGGCTATCCCTAAATAATTTACTTTAATTACTATTAGCTAGTCTAGGTCCTATTATACTAGGACTAGGTATTTAATAAAAGCCTCTTTAAGCCTTTTAAAGATAGTATTTTTCTTAGCTCCCTATTAAAATAGAATATCTTTCTTAGTAAGGCATATAAGTAAAGTAGCTAGCTCTAAAAATCCTAGATAAAATTATAGTAAAAATTTATAAACCTAAGGAAACTATAAACCCCCTATAACTTTATAAGGGCTACCTATTCCCTAATAGCTATAACCTTTATAAGATTAAGGTAAATAGAGTAACCTACTATAATAATATAGCCTAGGTACTAGACCTCCTTTATAGTAAATATAGACTTATTAAGATCTAGGTAAAGGCTTACTACCCTTAATTAGCTTAATATTAGCTAAACCTTAGCTATATAGTCTTTCTTTAATCCCCCTAAATAGACTAAGATATTATCTAAATATACTATAATAAAATCCCCTAATATATCCCCTAAGGACTTATTAATATAATATTAAAAGGTAGCTAGTGCTCTTACTAAGCTAAATAGGTAGACTAGCTATTTAAATAGCCTAAACCTAGTTTAAAACGCTATTAAGTGCTTCTTACCTTTAGCTATCTATAGTTTATAAAACACTATATAAATATTAACCTTTATAAACTATTATACTTAGGAGAGTAAGTATAGTATTTCCTTAATTAATAGGAGAGGGTAATAATCCTAGGCTATTATCTTATTAAGTGTATAATAGTTTACGTAAAAACGCTAACTATCTCTAGCCTTCTTAACTAAAAGAATAGGGGCTATTACTAATAAGGAGCTTACTTAAATCTATCCCTTATTTATTAAGTCTATAATCTAGTGTCTAATCTCTAAGAGTTAGTCCCTTAGTATATTATATAATAAACCCTATAGAAGTGCTAGTTTAGACTTATCTAGGTTCTTATATATATATATATAATAATTAAGAGACTGCCTATAAAAAGGCAAGCTATTTGCTTTTACTTTATTAAATAAGTCCTTAAAGTTTACTAGTTTATTTAATAATATTAAAGTATTAGGGTAGGTAGGTTTTAACTTTAAGGTAGTAACCTATAGCACTATAGTAATTTCCTTTAGACTTATAGTAATAAACCTTATAGTTATATCCTTCTTATATTAGGCTTATTAGGCTTTCGCTATATATAAGGACCTAATAATTCCCTAAACTAGTTTACTTATACTATATTCTATAGCCTTAGAAATATATAGACCCTTAGCTACCCTAATTACTAACTATTGCTTAGCTATATAAATAATAATATCTTATTATTCTAACTATAGTATCCTAAAGATTATATCTTAAGTAAGACCTAATATAATATATAGATATACTAATAATTCCTACCTATTAATATTAATCCTTATATATACTATATATATAATTAAAGATATATCTTCCTAGGTATAAACCCCTTTTTCTTATTTTTACTACTATATAGACTTATCTTTACTTTAGTAATTATATAAGCTCTAGGCCTAGTTATTATACTACTAATTTACTAATAGCACTATAGTAATTACACTTACTATTAATTTAGATATTAAGGTATAAATATATATTAAAGAGTATAGAAACTAAGAATAGTAGTTAATTTATATAGTATTTTATATTTTCCTCTATATCTATATACTAGCTATACTTATCCTTATCTATAAGTAATAACTAGCCTTTATACCCCTATATAAGACTTTACTTAGGGGCTACTTATTTTTCTAGGGTTAAGTATTAACCTTCTTATTAATACTCTCCTTATTTACCTTATATATATTAATAGTAACCTTTAGATAAGGTTAGTAAGTAGGAAGAAGGGTATACTCTTAGATCTAGTATTCTATTAAGCTATAATATAAGTAGTATTTCTTCTTATAGTATTTTATTATTTTATCTATTATAACCTATTAGGCCCTTAGCCTCTTACTATTAGTCTTTTAGGGCTTTCCTTTTCTCTCTATATTAGCTTATTTACTAGAGTAAGTTAATATAGCCTAGACTCTAGTTATTAGTGTATTACTATCTTAGTTAGTTTATTAGGGTATAGGTTATACTAGCTAGGGTTTATATTAGGTTTAATACTTATTCTCTAAGGCTAGGGCCTTAATATTAACTATAATACTATAGTATTATAAGACTATAAGAGAGTAATTTATATAACTAATTCCTTTACTAATACTAACCTCTCTTAGCTACTTATTAAAAGTATATTATAACTTTACTAGCTTAATATTACTTACCTACTACCCTCCTTACTATAGAGAGTTTCTAGTTAAAGTAAATAAAGAATATAGTAAATAACTCCCTAAACCCTTACTTAATCTAGTTAAGTTCTATAAGGGCTATCTTCTATCTATAAGGATTAGAGAATATACTTTCTAAGTAGCTAAGAAAGCTAATAAGGAAGTAGTTATATAAGTAACTTACCTTAAAGTATATAGCTATATAGGACTAGACCTTTAGTACTAAGTTTTAGTAAATAAATATCTATTAGTCTTTATTATCTCTAATAAAGTCCTTATTTACTTCTAACTTATATTATATAAGAAACCTCTATATAGTAAATATAGTCTTATTACTATTATATAGGTTACCTATAGGGATTAGTTTTTAATATAGTTATTATATAGTAGGTAATATAGTAGGGGTAGTATATTATATAGGAGGGTATAAGTCTAATACTAGGGGTTAAATAAGGGTATTTATTAGGGGGCTAACTAGAATAGTAGTAGTAAGTTTATATAAACTTAGTATTATAGAGTCTTAATCTCTCTTACTTACTACTTAATTATAAGTTAAAGTATATTAATTTATATATTATAGGCTAATAGTAGTAATATAGTATTTATTAATAGGGTTCTTATCCCTAGGTTTCCTTTAACCTATAGTTATAGTATATTTATTATATTATCTTCTTCTATTATATTAATTTATTTATTTATTTATAGTAGTGCTATTATTTTTAGTAGCCCTTTATTAAGGCTAAAGGAAGTTTCTTAAATATTATAGACTAGCCCCTAGGTAACTACTATTAGGTATTAATATAACATTAAGAAACTTAAGGAGGGAAGAAAGGAAGAGAGCTAATTTATCCCCCTTTATGCCCCTTATATCCCCTAGCTATCTTATATTAGCCTCCTTCCTAAACCCTTACTAGTTCCTATTAGCTACCTATCCTTCCGCGCTATGACTAATGCTTAGGTAAAGCCTAAGCCCTTTACAGCCCCTAAGGGGGTATTTTCCCTTCTTCTAACTTAATTACATGCGTGTAACTACCTAACTTAGAAAGCATGCCTATAAGCTTATTAGAAAATATATCTTTAAACTCTATATATACCTCTAGTAACTTAGGCTTATAGTCCTCTTCTAGGTTAAGCGTTACTACCTTACTATTAGGGTTTATTAAGGTAATAAAACTCTTCTTCCCTATTACATAGGTATCTTACACCTTAATTATAGTTAGGCTATTATAAGTTAGGGTGTTGCTTGCTATAGGGCTAATATCCTTGTCTTTTTTGTCCTTATTTAGCGAGTCTATAAGCTTAATTAACGCTATAGATAAGCGTTTTACTTCTCTTCTTACTTGCTATATTCCTAATATAAAGTTAAGGTAATCTTTTATAATAGGGTGTCTTTATAGTCCCTCTTTCTAGGATATAACTATAGGTTTATATATTCTAGCCTAGTCTATTCCTAGGATAAGGTTCTTAGGGGTATTTACAATATAGTAACAAACTTAGTATATTTTTACATAGCCTATACTATCTTTTACTAAGATAACCTAATTTAAGATTCCTTAATATAGAATAAGGGTCTTAGCCACACTTTTTAGCAGTGTATTATCTTTCTATACATTAGCCTAATTTACCTTTAATAATAATTTTAGGTGGATAATTAATTCTATTATGCCTATATTAAGTAGCGTGGACACTACTACCTATTTATAATCTTACTATAATAATATCTAAACTTTTATTCTTATATCCTTAGATAATTTATTAGTAAGGGCATTATCCTAGGCCTAAGCAAAGCTAATTAGTGTCTTATTTATATCTTACCCTACTGCTTAGTTACTATTATTCCTATATAATAGCGTTATATAGCTTACACTCTTATAGATAGAATAATCTAGTTCTTTATATCTTAGTGTAATATAACTAGGTTATTTATATTTAAAGCATACTATAGGGGATCTTATAGCTCCCTTACTACTTTATTATAGTGTGTTTACTATAGGTAAATTTAAGCATTACCTTTTCTATCTATAGTCTTATCTATAGTTATTGCTTTAGTTACTATTCTAACCTATTTTTATTATAACTTTCGCTTTCTTTCCTTAACTAGCTAAATAGGTCTATATTACTAGGAACTCCTAGCTAAGTATTTGCTTCTTTATAGTATTATTTAGACTATTAATAAATATATAAATATAAAGTCTTATAGGGATTACTTTAGGGAGTTTAGCCTTAGCTTTTATCTATATTTTTATAAATCCCTAGAATAACTAATAGTTTTCTTATCTAAGGGTTAGTAGTGTCCTTATAGCTTCTAAGCACTATATATTCTTATCTATTATTCTAGTTTTTAGCTAATCTATAAACCTAGCCTAGGTGTGGTCCTAGTAATCTATGTAACTATCTGTAGCTATATAATATATCTATTATTACTTACATCCTTTGCTAGGTAGCTACTAGTATAGGCTACTTTAGTAGTATTATTAATAAATATCTTATAGTCTAGGGTAAAAGCTATGTTAAGGTTTGCTAAGAAATATTAAAGACTTTTATATAAATCTCCTTTATATACTAGAGTCTTTAGTTATATTTTTATATAACTATAGTAATATAGGGTTATAGTAAGTTTAGAGCTTCTTAGTAAGTCTAAAGGTAGTATAATTATAGGTCCTTTAGTAGGGTTAGTAAGTCTAGTGCTAGTACTTGCTAATAAGGTACCTATCTTAATTACATATTACTATTCCTATAGCTATAGAATTTTCTATCTTTTCTAAGCTCTTTATAGCTTAGTCTTAGCTTACTTAAGGATTTAGTTTAGCTTCTCTTTACTATGCTTAATTTCTCTATAATTATTATATTAATCTATAGTAAGCTTCTTATTATTATTTTAATCTTTAGGGGTGCTATTTTTATTATTTTTATCTAGGCTATTAAACCCTAGGATTACACTATCCTAGTGTCCTATATTATTACCTAAGTATAGTGCACTAGCTATATAGTTACTATGTGTAGTAAATTATATAGCTATCCTATTTAATTCTAATATTATAATCTATAACTAATAGTCTATTTGCCTTAAAGGGTTTAAGAGTTTAATTTATTATAACTAAAGGCATAGGAAGAGATAAATAAAGTAATAATAGGAGAATAAGGTTACTACTATAAAGGTAATAGCTAGGGGTAGGTGCGTAAAGGTTTTAAACTCTAACCTCTCCCCTAAATAGGAGAGGTCCTTATTATATACCTTCTCCTTATACCTACGTAACTATCTAGCTACTAGGTCCTAGCGCACGAGTTATCTAGGGATCCGCCTCGATTAGAGAGGCAGCCCTCTTATAATGTCCCTCATGCCTTTGTGCTCCTAACACCTACTAGGTTAAGATAGGATATAATATAAAAGCTAACTTTAGTGTGTTAAAGGCCTTATTACACTCCTCTATCTATAAAAACAGGGATCCCTTTTTAGTTAAGTTAAGTAAGGGCACTATAACCTCTAAGAATTATAGTATAAAGTTATAATAAAAATTAGCAAAACCTAGAAATCCGCGTACTCCACAGACTTATGTTAGGGCCTCCTAATCCCTTATAGCTATAATCTTCTCCTTATCTAGGCGAATTTATTTTCTAGTATAGATAATAAATCCTAGGTACTTTACCTCTTTAGTTATAAAAATACACTTCTTAATATCTAGGTTTAGTCTTACCTAGTAAAGCCTATCTAGAATTACCTAAACTTTCTATATATAGTCCTTTTATAAACTACCTAAATAGACTAGAATATTATTAAGGTATGCTATTATATAGTCCCCTAGGATTTTACTTAAAGTACTATTAATATATCTCTAAAAGGTAGTAAGTATACTTACTAACCTAAAGGGATATATAAGCTATTTAAATAAACTAAACCTTATTTAAAATACTATTTAGTATTCTTTACCTTTAGTAATATATATATAATAAAACACTACTTATATATCTAGTTTTATAAATTACTTTACCTCTAATAATAATTATAATATTTCCTTAACTAGTAATAAAGGGTAATAGTCCTATTCTATAATCTTATTAAGCGTATAGTAATCTACGCAAAACCTCTAACCTCCCCTAGTTTCTTTATAAGTAATATAGATACTATAGCTAAAGATAAACTCGCCCTAATCTAGCCCTTATCTATTAAGTCTATTACTTACTTCTAAATTTCTAGTAAGTAATAATAAGGCATATTATATAAAGGCGCCTAAGGTAACTCTAGTTTATTACCTTTTATATCCTACTTTAACTAGATATAGTAATTAGACTAGCCTTAGTGTAGTAGTAAAATATTTACTTTATTCTCTAAGAAAAGGTCCTTAAAATCCTATAGTGTTTCTAGTAAGGAGGCTAGGAGCTTCTATTCTATAGCCTTTAGTAATGCATTAATCTATAAGATAAATATAATTTCCTATAGACTTATTACGTAAAGCTAGATATATTCCTTCTATCTCTTTACTTAACGCACTATCCTTGCAAACATAGAACCTAAGATAGCCACTATAGGTTATTTTACCTTCCTATTAATTATAGCCTATATTTATAGGTTATTTGCTAACCCTATAAGCACTTATTGCTATGCTATGTCTAAGTTAATTTTGTTTTATTCTATCTAAGGTATCCCTAGGATAAGTTACCTTATTAATCCTAGGATTATATATATAATAATTAGTGTCTTCTATCTATCTAAATCCACTTAAAAATAAACAATATATATTATATATAAACGCCTTTTATACTTCTCTTCTCCCCTTATTTTACACTAACCTCTTAGTTAGAAGAGGGAGGCATTTTAGTTAAAGCTTCTAGATAAGGCATTTACTTATAGTAGTATAGTAGTTATAACCTATATTAATTTAAGCATCTATAAAGGTAGTCTTATTAATTAAGGTAGGAACTAAAAAGGGCAATAAATCTATATTATCCTAGATTTATTTAAAGTCCTTATTAGTAATAACTGTATACTATAAAGCCCCCTATACTTACTTCCCTTCTCCCTTATTAAATAACTTAATAAAGGGGTTATTCTTTTCCTAACTACTCTATGCTTTCTCTATCTAAGTTACTATTATTAAAGTTACCTATATTATAAACATTTACTAATAACTTTCCCTATAGGTATAGGGTAGGATATAGTAGACATTCACTAATAAAGTGCTAGCTAGAACCACATTAGAGGCATTTGCCCTCCGCATAGCAAGCATTTATAACGTCTTAAGTAACCTATTTAGCCTGTTTGCCTCCTAACTTATTCCTAGATTTCTACTATATTTATAGCTTCCTAGGTCCCTTATAGCTCCCTATTATACCTATAACTTAAACATCTATTATTAGCATGTCTTTATCCTACTATTTAGCCTTATTTGTGTTTTAAGCTAGTTATATATGCTTCTATACCTAGTGCTTTTCCTCTAATTAATAGGACTTAATATCTAAGGCAATGCTATAGTAGTAGGCTATAGCTATTACATAATTTGCTTAGGGTATA
Organism: Epichloe scottii; assembly: GCA_021950295.1. Taxonomy (NCBI): domain Eukaryota; kingdom Fungi; phylum Ascomycota; class Sordariomycetes; order Hypocreales; family Clavicipitaceae; genus Epichloe; species Epichloe scottii. The sequence goes on from CP083245.1 coordinate 4,666,557, forward strand.
TCTCTTCTAATACTACAGTCCCTTATCTGCTTATTAATTACTATACGTAACTTAGCTAGCTTTATAGCATTATCTTATTCTAATCCTCTAGCTAATGCAAGCTTTTATTTAAATTAAATATAGAAGTCACTAAACCATTTATTAGGTTACTGTAAAGGGCTTAGGCTTTGCCTAAGCATTAGTTATAGCGTGGAAGGATAGGTGGCTAATAGGAACTAGCAAGGGTTTAGGAAAGAGGCTAACATAAGATAGCTAGGGGATATAAGGGGCATAAAGGGGGATAGACTAGCTCTCTTCCTTTCTTCCCTCCTTAAGTTTCTTAATATTATATTAATACCTAATAGTAGTTACCTAGGGGCTAGTTTATAATATTTAAGAAACTTCCTTTAGCCTTAATAAAGGGCTACTAAAAATAATAGCACTACTATAAATAAATAAATAAATTAATATAATAGAAGAAGATAATATAATAAATACACTATAACTATAGGTTAAAGGAAACCTAGGGATAAGAACTCTATTAATAAATACTATATTACTACTATTAGCTTATAATACATAAATTAATATACTTTAACTTATAATTAAGCAGTAAGTAAAAGAGATTAAGACTTTATAATACTAAGTTTATATAAACCTACTATTACTATTCTAGTTAGCCCCCTAATAAATACCCTTATTTAACCCCTAGTATTAGACTTATACCCTCCTATATAATATACTACCCCTACTATATTACCTACTATATAATAACTATATTAAAAACTAATCCCTATAGGTAACCTATATAATAGTAATAAGACTATATTTACTATATAGAGGTTTCTTATATAATATAAGTTAGAAGTAAATAAGGACTTTATTAGAGATAATAAAGACTAATAGATATTTATTTACTAAAACTTAGTACTAAAGGTCTAGTCCTATATAGCTATATACTTTAAGGTAAGTTACTTATATAACTACTCCTTATTAGCTTTCTTAGCTACCTAGAAAGCATATTCTCTAACCCTTATAAATAAAAGATAGCCCTTATAGAACTTAACTAGATTAAGTAAGGGTTTAGGGAGTTATTTACTATATTCTTTATTTACTTTAAATAGAAACTCTCTATAGTAAGAGGAGAGTAGTAAGTAAGTAATATTAAGCTAGTAAAGTTATAATATACTTTTAATAAGTAGCTAAGAGAGGTTAGTATTAGTAAAGGAATTAGTTATATAAATTACTCTCTTATAGTCTTATAATACTATAGTATTATAGTTAATATTAAGGCCCTAGCCTTAGAGAATAAGTATTAAACCTAATATAAACCCTAGCTAGTATAACCTATACCCTAATAAACTAACTAAGATAGTAATACACTAATAACTAGAGTCTAGGCTATATTAACTTACTCTAGTAAATAAGCTAATATAAAGAGAAAAGGAAAGCCCTAAAAGACTAATAGTAAGAGGCTAAGGGCCTAATAGGTTATAATAAATAAAATAATAAAATACTATAAGAAGAAATACTACTTATATTATAGCTTAATAGAATACTAGATCTAAGAGTATACCCTTCTTCCTACTTACTAACCTTATCTAAAGGTTACTATTAATATATATAAGGTAAATAAGGAGAGCGCTAATAAGGAGGTTAATATTTAACCCTAGAAAAATAAGTAGCCCCTAAGTAAAGTCTTATATAGGGGTATAAAGGCTAGTTATTACCTATAGATAAGAATAAGTATAGCTAGTATATAGATATAGAGAAAAATATAAAATGCTATATAGATTAACCACGATTCTTAGTTTTTATACTCTTTAATATATATTTATACCTTAATATCTAAATTAATAATAAGTATAATTACTATAGTACTATTAGCAAATTAGTAGTATAATAACTAGGCCTAGAGCTTATATAATTACTAAAGTAAAGATAAGTCTATATAGTAGTAAAAATAAGAAAAAGGGGGTTTATACTTAGGAAGATATATCTTTAATTATATATATAGTATATATAAGAATTAATATTAATAGGAAGGAATTATTAGTATATCTATATATTATATTAGGTCTTACTTAAGATATAATCTTTAGGATACTATAGTTAGAATAGTTAGATATTATTATTTATATAGCTAAGCAATAGTTAGTAATTAGGGTAGCTAAGGGTCTATGTGTTTCTAAGGCTATAGAATATAGTATAAGTAAACTAGTTTAGGGAATTATTAAGTCCTTATATATAGTAAAAGCCTAATAAGCCTAATATAAAAAGGATATAACTATAAGGTTTATTATTATAAGTCTAAAGGAAATTACTATAGTGCTATAGGTTACTACCTTAAAGTTAAAACCTACTTACCCTAATACTTTAATATTACTAAATAAACTAGTAGACTTTAAGGACTTATTTAATAAAGCAAAAGCAAATAGCTTACCTTCTTATAGGGGGTCTCTTAATTACTATATATATATATATAAGAACCTAGATAGGTTTAAACTAGCACTTCTATAGGGTTTATTATATAATATACTAAGGGACTAACTCTTAGAGATTAGACACTAGATTATAGACTTAATAGATAAGGGATAGATTTAAGTAAGCTTCTTATTAGTAATAGCCCCTATTCTTTTAGTTAAGAAGGCTAGAGGTAGTTAGCATTTTTATATAAACTATTATACACTTAATAAGATAATAGCCTAGGATTATTACCCTCTCCTATTAATTAAGGAAATGCTATACTTACTCTCCTAAGTATAATAGTTTATAAAGGTTAATATCTATATAGTATTCTATAAACTATAGATAGCTAAAGGTAAGAAGCACTTAATAGCGTTTTAAACTAGGTTTAGGCTATTTAAATAGCTAGTCTACTTATTTAGCCTAGTAGAAGCACTAGCTACCTTTTAATATTATATTAATAAGTCCTTAGGGGATATATTAGGGGATTTTATTATAGTATATTTAGATAATATCTTAGTCTATTTAGGGGGATTAAAGAAAGACTATATAGCTAAGGTTTAGCTAATATTAGGCTAATTAAGGGTAGTAGGCCTTTACCTAGATCTTAATAAGTCTATATTTACTATAAAGGAGGTCTAGTATCTAGGCTATATTATTATAGTAGGTTACTTTATTTACCCTAATCCTATAAAGGTTATAGCTATTAGGGAATAGGTAGCCCCTATAAAGTTATAGGGGGTTTATAGTTTCCTTAGGTTTATAAATTTTTACTATAATTTTATCTAGGATTTTTTAGAGCTAGCTACTTTACTTATATACCTTACTAAGAAGGATATCTTATTTTAATAGGGAGCTAAGGAAAACACTACCTTTAAAAGGCTTAAAGAGGCTTTTATTAAATACCTAGTCCTAGTATAATAGGACCTAGACTAGCTAATAGTAGTTAAAGCAAATTATTTAGGGATAGCCTTAGGAGGGTGCCTCTTATAGGAGGGTTAGGATTATATCCTATACCTTATTATATACTATTTTATAAGCCTTATAGCCTTATAGAGAAATTACACTATTTATAATAAGGAGCTTCTAGCTATTATCTCTTATCTTAAGGTATAGTTAGCAAAACTATAGGGAGTGTCTTACCTATTTATAATCTATATAAATTATAAGAATTTAGAATACTTTATAATACCTTAGCTAATATTAGAATAGTAGGCCTAGTAAGTAAATATACTTACTTTATTTAACTTTTACCTTTAATATAAGCCTAGTATATAGGCTTACTACCTAGATACTCTTTTATAAAGGGACTAGAATAAGTTAGGACCTAGTATAAGAATAGGATAAATACTATAGCCTATTACTATTTTAAGACTCTTATAGTTACTATTAGAATTAGGGGTAGGTTATAGCTAAAATCTACTATTATTATATATAGCACTACTACTAACTAAGGAAGCTCTCTTTACTATAAAGTACCTATAGACTTTATAAGACTAGGTAGTTTAATTAGACCTAATATACTATATCTAGCTTTAGGTAATTTAAGAAGGGGTAAGGAAGTTTTTACTAAAAGTAATAATAAGGGAATAGGTTATAGATTGCTTACTAAGTGCCTATAGGGTACTTTAGTTTTAGGGCTAGACTTAGGTCCTAGCCTAGGAACCTCTTATAATAATGCTTATCTAATAATATTATGATTTGCTAGTAATAAGGCACCTAGGACATAATATAATGTTTTAGATCTTATAGTAGCAGTTTTATTAGAATAGGATATTATAGGATATTACTAGGTTTATCTATAACTATTACTACTTTAGTAATTATAAAAGTTATTAATAATATTAGGGCTTATTAAAACTATTACTAATCCCTAACTAGTTCTAGTTATAAATCTCTATTAACTTTATAATAAACTTACTAGTATTATCCCTAGAATAGCCCTAGTTCCTTATAGTTATTACTAATAGGCTCTCTAAGTTTATTTAATTAGAGATAATAACCTCTATTATAGCTAAGGAGTGTGTAAAATAGTTTAAGATAGTATAATAAAGATTTTAAGGTTTTCCTTAGTTAATTATTATAGACTAAGAGTTAGATTAGTTAGGAAACTTCTAGATAATATTATACTTAAGAGTTAGGATTAACTAACTCCTTTTTATATTATATTACTTATAGATAGATAGTAGTATAAAATAGGTAAACTAGGAGGTATAAGTAATACTATATATATCTATCTCCTTCTTATAGTATAATTAGCCTAAATACTTAGCTACTTATTAGCTTATAATTAATAATAGGATATCCTTAGTTATAGGGGTAAGTCCTAATAGATTACTATATAGCTATAATTTAAAACCTATTTAGTTATAGCTAGACTTAGTACTATTTACTATAACCTCTAAGAGAAGAGTAGTTTAGTTCTTAAAATACCTCTAGGAAAGGACTTATTTAGCTTAGGCTATAATAGTATATATATAATAATATTAATAGGATATAATATTAGTATTATATTACTTAGTAAAATATTTCTAGGTTAGGGATAAAGTATAGCTCTTACTTAGGAATATTAAAACTAATTACCCTTTATAGAAGCTTAATTAGGTTACTATAAAATATACTATTATAGAAGTCCTAATACTACTTATAGTCTAATTAGATATACTAAGAGGTATTTACCTAGTTTTCTATATAAATCTTATAAAGTAAGTAATAATAAACCCCTTTCTAAGTTAAAAGCTCTAAGACTTTAGACTAGATTTAGAATAGATATTATTAGAGAATAATAATAAACTTATTAAGAAATACTATATAAAACAAATCCTTATAGCCTAGAATATACTAGGTAAAGGTAATAAATATAATATACTAGTTAAATAAGTAGGTTACTTATAACTAATATAGGAACTACTAGAGAATATAGTAAATATATAGGCACTAGATAACTTTAAATAGGAATAGAGGGATATATAATATAATAATAAACTAAGTTAATTAAGTAAAAGTCTTTTACTAAGAAAAACTATATATAAAACTAAGGGTATACTTATACTACTACCTATAATAAATTATTTAGTATAACTAAGATATACTCTTACTATAGCTATTTTAGCTACTAAATCCTTATTAATCTTACTAAAGGCGCTATTAAACTCTATTTTACTCCTATTAATAGGGGTAATATATTAAAAAGAGAATAAACTATATTTAGCTTAGGGGTAATAGATATTTATATAGTAGTTATTATAGCTTTATCTCTAATACTAAATAATAGGAGAGATATATTACTTAGAGAGTAAAAGATAGGAGTATATAGGTAAGGGCTTAGTTCCTATATAACTACTAGAGGTAATAGAAAGATATTTAGACTTAGTATAAGGGTAACTAGTCTTATTAGGAAGGGTAAGCTATATTTAATATAGATTAGTAAGGGGGATACTAGAAAAGCACTAGGATTAATACTAATAGTAATAAGAAAGTAATTTATTATATAGCTTAATATATTAAGGATTAGTCTTAGGACTAATATAGTAATAACTAGGGAAGAGCATGCTAATTATAGTAGTAAAATGTTATAGAAATCCTATTATATAGTAACTATACTATTTATAAGCTACTAGTTTTGCTAAAATAAAGCACTAGTAACTTAGTATAGTAAGTTATTTATTCTATAGCTAGCTAAGGGATTACTACTAATAAAGGAAATAATATTAAGTCTAGTTATATTTAAGGTAGGAATATTAGTTAAGAGAGATAGCCTAAGGGCTAAATAGATAGGTACTAGATTAAACTAGGCCTAATTAAGGAGGGCGTTTTAGTAAGCAATAAGGGACTAGTATTTCTAGGATAAAATAGGTAATTTTTACTTTATAGTTACTAACTTAGTAATACTAGGTTTTATAATATACTAGCCTATAGTAATTTTAGCTTTAAGATCTTTTAGGGTATAATAAAGGTAAGGGTTAGTAAATAGGTACCTAGTTAGCTAGATATAGGTAATATAATTATATTAATAAGGAGAGTAGGACTTATTACTCTTAGGTAGGTAATAGTCTATAATACCTATAGTTAGGGCCTATTTTATATAGGGACTATAGGGATAAAAAACTAAGGTAAGTATAGTATACTACTTATTATTTAAGTTACCTTCTATAAGATATTTACCTATAGAATAGGTAAGAGGTATAGTAGGCATAGTAAGGCTATAGGGAGGAGAATTATAAGGGTATAGTATATTAATAAGTATTTATATAGGATATAATTAAGGTTTAATAAGGGAGTAAGAAGGATTTAAGATAGGATTATAATATATAAAAGGTAAAGTTAGGAAAAGGGAAGTTAGGGGGAAAAGGAAGGTAAGTAAAATGTTTTTATATATAATATAAAAGTAAAGGTAAGGTAATAAACTAGTAGGGGTAAGGTTAGGGGTTATTATAATAATATAAGGGGCTAGTAAAGCTACGCGTAAGCTACGTTATATACGCTATATAATAATAATAATAAGATATAATAGGTAAAGATAACCCTATACCTACTACTAGGACATATATAATATATATATATATTATATTTAAGATAATAATAATAAAACATAATAGGTAAAGATAACCCTATAACCTAATACTAGGACATATATAATATAGGGGTATACTATATTTAAGTTAAGGGGAGTAAAGAGGGGATTACTTATATAAGGGATATTAATATTAGTAAAAGGGTAATAATATAGATAGGATAAGGGGTAAGAAGGTTTTAAAGGGAATAGGGGATAATTTATACTCTTAGGAGATATTACTAGGATAGGTAAGTAAGGAGGTATATAAAGGGCTTAGGCTTTGCTTAAGCATTAGTTATAGCATAGAAGAATAGGTAGCTAATAGGAACTAGTAAGGATTTAGGAAGGAGGCTAATATAAGATAGCTAGGGGATATAAGGGGCATAAAGGGGGATAGACTAGCTCTCTTCCTTTCTTCCCTCCTTAAGTTTCTTAATATTATATTAATGCCTAATAGTAGTTACCTAGGGGCTAGTCTATAACAGTTACTAAGCTATCTAGTTAAGTTCTATAATAGCTAATTCCTATTAATAAGGGTTATTAAATATATCCCCTAAGTATATAAGAAAATAAGTAGGGTTATAATTAAGAATATATCCCTTTTTAAAAAATAAAGTAATTTAAGCCTATACTTTTGCTAATAGATTCTAGTAAATAAAGTACTATTAGTCCTAGTAGTCTCTAATAAATGCCTAATCTATACAAAGCTTATATATTATAAGATTCTTCTATAATATAAATAGTGCCTTATTGCTATTAAATAGCTATCCTATAGGCAATGGCTTTTGCTTTATTATTTTACTCTTTATTAGCTTATTAAAGTCTAACTATTATTTATTAGCAAGCTTTATAATTTATTATAACTATTTCTTTATAAGCTCCTATAGCATTGTAAGTTTATTTATTTCTATTTTATCCCCTAAGGGAAGTGGCTTTAATAGTAATCTAACTATAATAAAGAATAAGATATGTTATAAACTAGCCTTAGGGTAACTATATATAAGCGTTTAAAGTGTAAATCTTATTCTTATAAAAGAAGAAGAGAACTAAACAAAGGGGTTGCAATGGATCCCCCCTTATAGCAGGTCCTGCATAGTCCGTGCATAAACCGCCCCTTTCTAGACCTAGTCTTGCTCTAGACTTCACCTGAGCTTATAGCTTGAGTCTATAACATCTTTTAACCTTAATTAATTTAAACAAATTGATAATTCGTGTTAAGGGATAGGTTAAGAGACCTATAAGATTAGAGGAGAAGGATTAACTAGATTAATTAAATTAACCAATGCTAACCGAGCTAATTAGGGCTCCGGATTCCTATAAAGGGATCCACTTATATACACTTTCCTTTAATTCGATTTTTATTGCGTTTTTAGGCTCCTTTAGCCACGAAGAAAAAGAGAGACTACTAGTGTTACTTTCTCCGGATCTTTATTAGCTTAATTATAGCTAAAGGCTAGGACAAGAGTAGGGCTACTAAATGGATGTACGCGATGCGATTGGCTGCATTATTTGCTACCCCTTTTCTGCCTTACTTCCGTGTTTTACCCACTTTCTCTCCTAGCTAGATTTCCTCTCTTCTTGCTCCTTAGATCTATTAATTAATTAATTATTAACTTTAATACTACGGAACTATTAATTGTTACCTGCGTAGGACCTTGGTGTAACTAACAACCTATTTAATAAGACTATTGATTTTTATATTTTTTAGGCGCATTGTGGCCAATGCATCTGATTTTCAATAGACATAATTGCTAGTAATACCTAGCTAGTATAACAATTAACATACAAGTTAAAAAAGTCTATAGAAATCGATTTAACCTAAGATAGAAATAAGCTTTAAGGTTACAAATACAGGGGGCTACGAGGTTAGATTAAAGTTAGCAATAAACTTTATAGCTATAATAGCGTAAGAGTTATAGTTCGTAACCGCAGTTAAACTTAAATCCATTTGAGTTTTACTTATAGTATAAATTAATATAATTCCCCCTTCCTTTGCGACTATGTTTATTTTCTCTCTTTATCTCTTCTATCTTCTTATACCTTACCACTTATGCTTTAAAGCTCTAAGGTAAACTAACTATAACTCATTCCCACTTGCTATATAACCTAATTCGTAGGTAAGTCCTACCTTTCTAATTAACTAATTTACTTATAACTAATTAGACTATAGTATAGCTAAGGGTAACCTAAAGCTAGGGGCTATAACCACTAGGCTAGGTAACTATTTTGTTAAGCGGAAAACAACACCCCAAAAGACACGATGCTAGCTAACACGTGTAGGTAGCTTTGACGTCTACGCACGTTAAAGGGGTTAAGAAGCTTAACTATAGCAACCTATTATAAGGCTAGATTATCTCTATAAGATAGAGATAATCTAGATTAAATAGTCTAATGGATTAGAAGTAACCTAATGGTTAAATTAGTGCGGGTAGTAATAATCTTATTAATTTATCTTATCTTAAAACACAATAATAAGCTATAGCAAAGCTAGGCATAAAAACTCTATATCTAATATACGTAATAAGCTCTAGAAGCCTAGTTAGAAGTAATCCCTTTATAGACTATTTAATCCCTAGCTTATATAACTAATATTATTATCCCTTAGTGTAATAACTATCCCTATAACCCCTAATGCTATTATTATAAATGCGTGTGTTTCTAGGCGCGTGATTTAGGCTATATAACACCTCCCTAGGTGTGCACTAGTTAACCCTAACTATATATAGACTAAAAATAAATAAATAGGACGTAAAGTAAGGTTAGTAAACTATAGCTTATATATAAGGGGAGCTACTATTTAATCTATCTATAGGGAAAGACTTCCTATAATAAAGGGAAAAGAAAAGAAGAGAAAAATAAGAAAAGAAAGAAAAGAAAAATAAAGTAATTCTCCCTAATTATAGTCCTAAGTTCCTTATCTCCCTAGAGAGCTTTAGTATCTTTAGTATATATAGATAATTAGTAAGTAATATTAGTAAAGGTATATAAAGAGCTAGGCATTTAAAATCTTACTAAGTAACCCTTTACTTATGGTTTACCTACTAATTAATTAATCCTAAGGCTTATTATCTCTCCTGCTAATAAGCGTTAATAATACTTACTTATATTCCTTAAGAAACTAGCCCTAGTAGCACGACTAATATATAGGTAAATAATATTAGTAATTAAGCTATGGTTTTCCTTTATGCTATATTCTATACTTTAAGGAAAGGAAGCAGATTAATAGTTATAGCTTATCTAGTATCTCTAAGAGGTTAGCATATAACCTCTTTATTTACTTAATCTATTAAGGCTTAATATTTACTTACTTAGTTTTGCCTAATAACTCTATGGATTTATACTAACCTTAGCTAGTCCTTAATGTCTATTTAAAATAATTTATAAGTTATAGCTTACTAAGATTAGGTGCTTTATTCTAGGGTACTATGTATTTAATCCTATTATGCCTTATAGAGTGCTTTAAGCTAAGTAACTAAAGACTATAGTATCTTATTATAACTAGAAGTAAAAGATAGTCCTAATAAAGACTCTTATAACACTTAAAATCCTACCTCTTTATTTAATTCTTAGTTACTAGTAGCTCCTTATTATTATTTAGCGTTAAGTTCTTACTATATTTACTATTCCTATTCCTATAGTAATTCTTAAATACTAATATTAAAGACTTTAGGATTATTTATAAAAACATAAGCTATAGGCTACTAGAAATCCTAAACATAAAGTCTATTAACTTACGCTATCTTAGTGTACTATTTAATTAGGTAATTATTATTACTAGTCTTATACTTCTAGGCTATAACTACTATATTTACTAGTAATCCTTTGCTAATTATTTAAGTAGTAAAGCAAGGTATCTAGCGTATTATTATATTATATACTAAATATTAAAGGTTAAAGTCTTTTTAGTAAGATAACTCCCTAGGTAACTAATCCCCTATTATAAGCTTATTTACTACTATATTATATAGGACTTATAGAGTTTTTTTTAAGGGCTTTTACATAGCTATATCTTAGGTCTAGGATATTATTAGTTATTATCTAGTCCCTAAGATAAAGCTTAAATTAGTGCCTAATATATAAATCCCTACTAAACGTATATAGTTATTTAAACTTAATACTATATTAGTTTAGCGTATTCTAGTTCTTTATAAGGAGATTAAGTGCTTAATAACTAACTTAGTAATAAATTATTTAAAGAAGGAATCCTAGGTAAGCATACCTATACTCCTAATTTCCTTTTTGCTCTATAGCTAAGACTATAATTACTTTAAAATCATATAGGTAATTTAGAAGTTATATAATTTATCCCTAGCTACTTATAAAGTTAATAAACTACTTAATTTAGCCTTCTCCTATAGTATTAATGTAGTAAAGATACCTTTATTTCTAATTAAATAAAAAGCAAGTCTAATAGTTTATAAAGAAAGTAAATCCCGCTATAATACATTAATAGCTTATATATAAGTTAAGGTTAACTAGGTTATACTATAAGCTATAAGTAATATTAACTAGCTAGTAAGAGAAATAAAGCCTTCCTACCTTTAAACTAATTAATTATTATAAAGTATTTATATTAAAATTCTCTATAGTATATAGTTTAAATGCTTAAGGTAGTATAGCTACTATTACCTCTAGTCCTTATATAATAATCCTCCCTATAGTAAATAGCTTAAACTAATTAAGCTAGTCCTTATTTAGGGTCTTATAGGCCTTTCTTAAGAACCTATAAATATCTATAGAATATTATTACTAAGTTAAGGGTGTCTAACTAGGCCTAATTAACATAACTTTATTAAAGTTATTACTATTTTAGTGTATTTTAAATCTTAGTAAAAGCTATAGCTAGTCTTACCTTAGATAAAATAATAGTAGCTACTATTTATAGAGATTAACTAGGTTAAGTCTAATAGTGCCTTCTTTCTCTTCCTTAAAGAAAGATCCTTCTATTCTATATATTAAAATATAAATATAGTATATTATTAGGCACCTCTTATTTATAAAGTATATAATAGTCTTATTATTTACTTTAGTGTAGGTATTCTTAGATACCTTAGATTCCTTATATTTCGCTATAATAAGGCATAATAAAATAGAATATAGAGGTAGTTATATAAGAGTAGTAAGGGAAAGGATAGTAATTACTTTTAGAAGATAAAGTAATTATAATAAGAGAAGAGGTAGGATATAAGAAAAACTTAAGAAAGAAAGGCTTTAATAACTAAAGAAAAGTATAATAATATAAGAAGTAAGTAAGATTAAATAGTTTTTATAACTTAAGCCTTATTCTTATAGCTCTTAGTAGTTATATAATTAGTTAGCAGTAGCTATCTATAGCTATGTTTCCTTTTATAACTAATAGTTACTAACACCTACCATTAGGCAACGGTTATAAGGATTAGATAAATCCTATAAATTAAACTTCTTCGGCACCCTTATTAGTTATTAGGGCTACCTATCTATTAGTTATTAATACCTATTATTAAGGAATAGTTATAAATTAAGGTATTTAAACCCTCTCTTTTCCTCTCTGTCCTGTCTTTTATAAACCTTTATTCCTTACTCCCTTTTCTTTAACTATTTAATTATAGCCAATTCTCTTAATATAACCTATTAAAGACTTCCTAATATTACTACTATTATTAGGGCTAGTGTCTTAGAGGTAAAACTTATAGTAACAAAGACTATTAACTAGTCTAATTATATAAAGATTTACCCCTCTTACATTAGTAGAGATTATATAGGCTTAGGCATTATTTAATCTTATACTAGACTACTAGCTAATAGTTTTGTTTTTATAGTTTAAGTTTCTTTTTATATTCTAGGTTTATAGTAGTATTAATATTAGTAATAGTAGTATTCCCTTATATACTAAAATTATCCTCTAACCTATAGATAATATTCTAAAGGGGGCACCTCCCTATCTCCTTAAGGTAATAAAGAAAATAAACTTAGTAAAGGACTTTATTAAAAGCTATACTAAGAAAGAAAGTATATTAGCTTTAGTAGTTAAAAATAGTTATTAATATTAAGTCCTTATTCTAGCTAAAATAGCTTATCCTAATAGGTATTTTCTATATACTCTTTTATAATATCCTAAGTATTACTAGGCTTTACTTATCTTTATATATAGTAAATTAAATAGTGTCTTTTATTCTAACTACTTAAACTTATATATATAATATATTAACTTCTTTAATAAGTATATATACTTCCTATTCTATAGTTATATATTAATTCTAGGTATCCTTAAGAGTGCCTATAGTAATTATATCTAGAATAGCTCCTATACTATAAGCTATAAATAGCGCTTTACTTTTAGGTATTAGCCTAGATTGTTAAGAGAGAGGGCTCTAGCACTATTCTTAGGTAAAGAATAGACTACTAAGGTAGCTAAGGTAATTCCTCTTAATCTAACTAGTATTAACTTTAAGAATTCCCCTTACCTAGAAATAGATATACCTCCCCCTTTCTAGATAGTTTATAATAAAGGAAAAATATATAATATCTTTTAATTTAGGGAAATAAATAAGATAACTAGTAACTTAGCTCCTAGAACTATACTATAATTACTTAATCTATAGTATTTAAAAATAAAACCTAATCTTTTCTTAAAAATAAAAGTAAAGTATAAATAAAATAAAAGTTAAAATAGCTTCTAGTAAGTATATTATTAAAGAGTTAGGGGATAGACCTTATATTCTTAATGCTATTTAATTATTAATTAAGGTAGCCTAACTTTAATCTTATAGTATAGGTACTATTAGGGTAGAAGTTTAACTTTATTATTCTTAAGCACTAGCCTTTCCTTACTTATCCCTTCCTAATAGTAAGTACTCTTATTATTAATTATTTAATCTAATATATTATATTAAGCTATTAATAGTATAATACTTAAAACCTCCTTATTATAGTTATTACTAATTACCTCTTTTGCCTAGTTACGTTAAGAAGCGTAAAGCTATTTATTTATAGTAGAAGTCTACTATCCCTCTAGATCTAGGAGGAATTTCTTAATATAGTTCCCTAAGATTATCTTTATAAGTTTAATACTATCTAGTATTTATAAATAGTAGGCTTTAGAGATTAGTAATTACTTATAAATTTAAAAGGGTTTATTTTACCTTATTATAAGCTTCTATATTATAGATATGTTAATATTCTATTAGACATTATATACTAAGATAAGATCCCTAGGTTTTAATTAATCTTTCCTAATTAAAGTAGCTTAGTTCTTATTAGTTTGTTTTGTAAGTTACTATCTAAATTTAAATACCTTTATTTACGCTTTTTTAATATCTTTTGCTTTTTATTTAAGCATTTAAACCTATGCTTTAAATAAGTCTTAACTACCTATAATCACGTCCTAATTAATTAGTCTCTAAGTTAGAAATTTAACTTCTAAAGGCAGTATTAGCTCCTATCTATAGATTAAATAAAACATAGACTTTCTATATAATTTATAAATAGTAGTATAATCTATAAGAAAAGCCTTATTAAGGCGCTTAAACTATTATCTATCTAATTTACCTAACTTTATTAGGGTAAATATAAGAGACTAATATCTAACTTTAATAGGGCAATTTACCTTTAGGTTATACCTAGATATTTAGATTCTAGTAATACTAATATTTATAAGTGCTTCCTTAAGGTTCTTATATATTTTAGGTTCTCTATTATAAATAATAAATTAGAAAAGCCTAAACTTACTAATTAGAGAGAAGAGAAACTTCCTAATTACTAATATAGTAGCGTTCTTAACTAGAGTAGCCTTTACCTAACTAGTAAGGTTATACCTAGCTTCTAATAAATACTTATATTTATAATTAATTAGTAAGTGCTAAGTATTAATATAAATCTTGCTTATTAGGTTTCCTAGTGTAACTAGTATAGAAAGCTCTTATAGGTACTATAGTGTAAACTTTTAGTATATTTTATAGTAAGCTATTATCTCCTAGGCTATATTTTATAGTCCCTTTTACTAGTACCTTAATCTTATTACCTAGAAGACTACCTTAATGCCTTTATATCTAAGTTCTTTATAAATAGCCTTAATAATTACCTATTATTACTTAGGTATATTTACTACTAGTATAGGTCCCTTTATAATTCCTATTAGCCTTTTCTAGAGATATTCTTTTTCTAAGTAAAACTTCTTAGCCTTATTATATAGTTTCCTATAGTCCTTTACACTAAGATTAAGTAGTCTTTAAAAAGTTAATAGAAAATTAATTATCTATTATATCTTCTCTAAGTAGCTCTTTTTATTTTCTTTACCTATAGTAATATTATTAAGGTAAAGATTAATAAAATCTTTAATATCCCCTTTAACTACCTAGTCTAATTAATCTAAAGCTCTAGGGCCCTTTCTTAATAAGGTATTAGCAATTTGGTTTTTCTCCCTAGGTATATTATAGCTTCCTTTGGGTCTTGTTTGGTTTAATCATGGCCAAAGGCTAGGATAAGAGTGGGTCCAAATAGATGCACGCAATGCGATTAGCTGCATTATTCGCCACCCCTTTTCTACCTTACTTCCGCGTTTCACCTACTTTCTCTTCTAGCTAGATTTCCCTTTCTTCTCTCTTTCCTAGTCTATTAATTAATCTATTATTAACTTTAATATTACGGAATTATTATATCATTACCTACGCAGGACCTTAGTATAACTAACACTAATTAGTGGTTAACTTTATAACCATAGATAAGTTAGGTATTATAAGAAGAGATAATTCTATAGACACTATAGCTACTTACCTCTTAAGTCCCTAAACTATTTAGGTAGAGAGGCATAACTATAGATTGTGCTAAAGGAAGAGACTAGATCTATAGACTTATTAGGCTTCTAAAGGATTAATTTATTAACCCTTAGGCCTATGGGATATTATTATTATAGGATTATTCCTATTATCTATCACAAGAAAACTAACCAAATAACTAAGTCTATTGCCATAAGGCATTTCACTTAAACCTAACGTTAATATAACCTTAGCTAAGCTAGCTAACTTAATTTATAACCTCCTTTCTTACTTTAATTATTACCTTTACTATAATAGTCTTTGCTTCTCTATACTTTATGTATATAATATAGAAGTTAGGGCTCTTTGCTTTCCTTTAATTATTACTTTTACTATAATAGTTTTTACGCCTCTATACTCTATATATATTATATAATTATAAACTCCTTTATCTAGTTTATTTTATTTTTCCTATTTTTCACGTTTTTCCTATTTATCCTATTTACCCTGTTTTTCCTATTTATCCTGTTTACCCTATTACTTTAATAATAGAGTGGAATCTCCCCTTTAGTTCTTTCTATTTAATTAGGCTTCCTAGCTCTATTATATTAATAACCCTCTTATTTTTCTAATTTCCTTTATTAAAGAAAATAGCACTAGAAGCTAGACTATTAATAAGGAAAACTCCCTAATTACCTCCCCTTAAAAGTATAATACCTAAAATACCTTTAGAGAGAATCTAAGAAAGACCTTTAGAGATAAAACTACCTAAATAATTATAACCTTACTTAAAGGTACTTATAAGAGACTAGAGAGAGCTTATATAGCTAAACCCTAAAATAGCTATATAATATAAACTAAATAATTATATTATAAGGTTTATTTATATTAGTAAGCATTAAGGCTAGAAAGATAAGGACCTTTAGGAGACCTTTAAAGAAGACTTTAAAGGGTAGTCTAAAGAGATATTTTAAAGGGCTTATAGTAAACTCTTATAAGAACTCTAGAACTTCTTATTAGAATATAGTGTTTATATTGCTTAAGGACTAGGACTTCTAATTATAATAGTAATAGAATAAATACTCTAAGAAGTAATAAGATCTTTATAGCTAAAAGATAGATTAAGATCTTCTAAACTACTAAAGCCCTAAGTATAATAACCTACCTATTTTTTAACCCTAAAAGTTCTCTTTCCTTACCCCTAGTAATCTCTTAACCCCCTTAAGAACCTTTATAATACTCTTAATTATATTATAAGTAATAGTTTTAGTAGTATTATTAGTCCTAGTAATTCACCTCTTTTATACTATAACCCCCATTTAATAAGTAAATTATAAAAAAGATCTCTAAGCTTATAAAGATATATAAGGATAGTAACTACTATAGTAAGAAGCTTTATAACTTTCTTATACTAAAGATAATACTCTTTAATAGTAAGTATAACTAGATTAACCTTTTAAGAAGTTACTATTATAAGGCCTTTTCTATTATACTAATAGGAGATACTAAATAACACTTTCTTAACTACCTCTCTAAAAGGAATTTCTCTTATAAAGAGATAATTACTAAAATTTACTATTACTTTAAGATAAAAAGTAATTAGTAATTTTACTAGTATAAGTAAAATAGTATAATACTTACTAAAATTATAACTAAGAATCCTAAAAAAGCAAGCTTAACTACCTTAAGATTATATTAACTACCCTTAAGAGAATTTATAAAGGGCTATACCCCTCTAATATAGTAAATATAAAGCTTTATAAGTAAACCCTAAATATAGTTACTAGTATACCTAAATATTAAGTAGTAAAGTATATATACTCCCTAGGCTTTAAGAACCTTATATAAGACCTCTATAAGTTAATTACTATTATAAAGTCTAGTAAAAGGAGTATTTAGTACTACTAGTACTAAGAGGGAGACTTATCTAAACTAATGGTTATAGATTAATAATATAGGTAATAAAACTAAGAAAGAGAAGCTATTATAGGATCCCTAAATAGAGCCCTAAGTAGTGCTTTATCTATAGTAAGAATAGATATTAGTTATTAAACTATACTAATATAGAATATTAGAAAGAAAAAGAGAGATAGTAAGCTAGTAAGAACTATTATACACTACTATTAGAGAAGAAGTTCTAGGTATTTATTATCTCTTATAAGGGGTATACTAATAATAAGAAAGATAAAGAAAATAAGAGAGAATAGGAATCTTATCTAAAGGCTTTTATATAAACCTATAATAATAATAATAATAATAGTAAAGAGAAGTTAATCTTAAAGGCATACCTTAGTATTATATAATTCTTTTACTTAGGGCTATAGGTTACTAATACCTTTACTAATACTAATATTTTTACTACCCTTAATAATTAAGCCTTTTAATATGGTTTCCTTAAGTAAGAGCTATATTAAGCATAAGACTCTAATAAAGAGTTAAGTTTATATATCTCTAAAAAACGCTATTCTAAAGAGATCTTTAAAGGGATTATACTTAATATAGGTATAATAAGCAAATTAACTATAGGGATTATATAAGTTAAAGCCTTATTAAAGCTAATGCCTTTATTAAAGATTATACCCTATAAATAGTATATTATTAAATTTAGTACTAGAGTAGTAATAATATATAGTATTATTTATATACTTACTAAACTTAGCTAACTTAACTTTTATATTCTTAATACTACTATACCCTTTCTTTTCTTTATTACTAATATAGATAAGATAAATATTAAGATTAATAACCTTACTAATATACTAATTTAAGGTAATAAGACTATACCTATTATATAATAATAGGGTTATCTATAGTAGCTATTAGAGGTAAAAGAAATAGCTACCTTTTACCTTACTAAAGGAGAGATTTATTAACTATACTAAAGATTTAGTTATCCCTTAGTTTAATAGCTTATAAAGATCCTTTAATAAGCTAGTTATAATATTAAATATAATATAATTAAGGAGTTAACTAAGATTTACTACTACTACTAGATAAAAGGAAAAGCCCCTAGTTAATTTAAGTTTATAATTAAGGATAACTATAACTTTAACTATAAGATTATTATGAATATTATATAAATTAATAACTAGCTAGTTCTTTATATTATTAATTTAGTAACTTTATTCTAAGTAGCTTAATTCCTTAATCCTAATAAGCAAAAGGCTTATAATATTTAAGATACTATTAGAGAATACTAGATAAATACCTATCTTAGCCCTCTAGATTAGATTATTTATAATATAGGTAAGAACTTTACTTTAGTGAAATTTAAGTATTACGCTTACCTAATATTAATTAATATTAATAAAGCACTAATTAAGGCCTATAATAGTATTAGAAAAGTTAAAAGATATTATAAACCCTTATACTAGGCCTATAATATTATTATTAATTTAATTAGTAAAGAGATTACACTAGAATAATAGCTCTAGATAGCTATTAAAGCTATTAATAACTTAGTAAGACCTAATAGCCTAGTGCTAATGCTACTAGTCTTTAGGGCTTATTTATAAATAATAAATAAGTTACTACTAAGTATCTCTATTATTTAATAAGCTAAAGTAATTTAGAAGGCTACTAATAAGGTTTGCTATTACCTAGCTAAGAGATAAGTCTATAATGCCCTTAATACCTAAAATAGCCTAGATATATTACCTATATATTAGTTATTACTATAAGCTAATATATATATATAAAGGAGAAGGGTAGCTAGTATAGCCCTTATAAGTTAATTATAACTAATAGAGAGACTTATATAGTAAAAATACTATATAGCCTAGTAAAGTTTTACTCTATAGTAGTAAAGCTATACTATATAGACTTATAGTATAAAAATAATAAAGAGAGCACTAAAGTAAAGCCCTAGGATATTAGTAATAAGAAAACTACTAGTAAGACTACTAGTAAAGGTAAGAGAGATACTCTTATCTTTATAAAAGGTATAAAGGTAAGGGTAATAAAAAAGAAAAGGTACTAGTAAAAGAAAGTAAGGAAAGCTAAGAAAGGCCCTTATAGTTTAATTTTACCTTAATAGGCTTAAGGTAATAAAAGTAAAGGAAAATAAAGTAAAAGAGTACTATACTAATAAAGACTAAGATAAGGCCTTAATTATAAAGATTATTACTAAGGGATTACTAAGTATAGTATTTCTTATAGTAAAAGAAAAGGCTAATTAAAACCTTACTCTTTAACTTTACTAGGAAGGAAAGATTATAACCCTAGGTAAGCCCTTTAAGCAATTTAACTAAGCTAAGCTTAATACCCTCTAAGCTTATAATATGTTTAGATTTATTAAGTATAACCTAGCAAAGCATAAAGGCAATAGAATCTTTAATTCTTATATAGTTAGAGAGATTAAAGGTAAGGGAATAGACTTACTATATAAAAAGTCTTGCCTTATTATATAAGGCTATAATAATAAGGAAAGGAATTTATCTTAATATAGTTACTAATAATATAGCAAGTAAGTTAATAGCTAATTATAGCTATTGCTTTATTATTAAGGTAAAGGAGGATTTACCTTTAGATTTATAATATTACATAAGCCTACGTTTAATTATAAATAACACTAATAAGGCTAATTATTATAAGATTACTAAAATAAATTATATACCTCTTTCTAAAAGGGACTATTATTAAGGTAATTAGGCCTCTTTATAGGATTGTAGAGGCTAGAACCTACTAGTAGGCAATGTACTTCTATTACTATAGGGATAACCTTAATATAATAACCTTAACCTATAATCCTTACTTATTAATTATAGCCCTAAATAATAAGAATCTCTTTAGTATTATTAGAATGTAAATAGATAATACATTAGGCTTAAGAAATAATAACTTCTTCTAAAAAAAAGAGAAAAAGCTCTAAAAGGCTAAATTCATAGCTAAAGAGAAGAAATAACTAATAACTAAGAATCCCCTTATCTTTAATAGCTATATCTTAACCTAGAATACTAATAACTTATTAACCTTAACCTAGAAGGGCTAAAGTTAGAAGATTAAGGAAGTTAATCCTTAATCTCTAATAGTAAAACAAGATTATATAAAATAATAAGCCTAAGGGAGTTACATTATAACTATATGCTAACTAGAGGCCTTATATAACCTATTAATTATAGCTTAACACTAAGAACCCTTTACTAATAATATTACATAACTTAATAAACGCCTTAAATAGCAAATTAAGAACTTGTAGTAGGGTTTATAATATATTCCTTAACCCTTAAAGAGGCAAAGCTCTTTATATTTGTAAATAAATCACTTACTAATAATAAGGATTTAAGCTTATAGATTAGGTATATTATTGTGATTAGCAATAAGATAATGCAAGATAATAATACCTTTATTATAAAAGGTAATATTATTACATATAGCTTAACAAAAAGCAAGTAGGTTACACATAGCACGCTTACCTCTAAATTATATAGCATAGTTTAAGGCATAGATATTACATACGCAATATTTACAACCCTTAACTAAATTACAGACTAATTAAAGATACTATAAATCCTAATAATCCTTTATACTAACTCCTTCTTATTATATAAATACCTAGTAAAGCTAGGCATAATAAAAGAGAAGTAGCTAATAATTAATATTATAGCCCTTTAATAGTTATATAAGAGAAGGGAGATTTATAAAGTTAGATAGATTAATAGTAATAATAATCTAGCTAATTTAATAATAAAGGCATTACTAAATTTATCTCTTATAACCTTAATTAATTTAAAAAAATTAATAATTTGTGTAAAAGGCTAGGTTAAGAGACCTTTAGTAGTAGGAGGAAGAGAGCTTTAATAAAACTAATAGGGGGATTCTATTATAATTAGATTAATTAAATTAACTAATACTAATTTGTCAAGCGGAAAACAACACCCCAAAAGACACGATGCTAGCCCACACGCGTAGGTAGCTTTGACGTCTGCGCACGTCAAAGGGGGGTCAAGAAGCTTGACTGCAGCGACCCGTCACAAGGCTAGATTATCTCTATAAGATAGAGATAATCTAGATCAAATAGTCTAACGGATCGGAAGTGACCTAACGGTTGAATCAGTATGGGTGATAATAATCTTGTCAATTTATCTTATCTTAAAACACAATAATAAGCCATAGCAAAGCTAGGCATAAAAACTCTATATCTAACGTGCGTGATAAGCTCTAGAAGCCTAGTCGGAAGTGATCCCTTTATAGACTATTTAATCCCTAGCTTATATAACTAATGTTATTATCCCTTAGTGTGATAAATATCCCTATAACCCCTGATACTATTATCGCAAACGCGTGTGTTTCTAGGCACGCGATTCAGGCCACATAATACCTCCCTAGGTATACACTAGTTAACCCTAACTATATGTAGACTAAAAATAAATAGGATATAAAGTAAGATTAGCGGATTATAGCTTATATATAAGGGGAGCTACTATTTAATCTATCTTATAGGGAAAGACTTCCTATAGTAGAGGGGAAAGAAAAGAAGAGAAAAATAAGGAAAGAAAGAAAGAAAAATAAAGCAATCCTCCCTAATTATAGTCCTAAGTTCCTTATCTCTCTAGAGAGCTTTAGTGTCTTTAGCATACGTGGATAATTAGTAGGTAACATTAGCAAGGGTGTATAAAGAGCTAGGTGTTTAGAATCTCACTAAGTAGCCCTCTGCTTACGGTTTGCCTGCTAATTAATTAATCCTAAGGCGCGTTATCTCTCCCGCTAATAAGCATTAATAATACTTGCCTATGTTCCTTAAGAAACTAGCCCTAGTGGCACTACTAACGCATAGGTAGATAACGTTAGTAATTAAGCTATGGTTTTCCTTTGCGCTATATTCTATACTTTAAGGAAAGGAAGTAGATTAATAGTTATAGCTTATCTAGTATCTCTAAGAGGTTAGCGCATAACCTCTTTGTCTACTTAATCTATTAAGGCTTAATATCCACTTACTTAGTTCTACCTAATAACTCTATAGATTTATGCTAACCTTAGCTAGTCCTTAATATCTATTTAAAATAATTTATAAGTTATAGCTTACTAAGATTAGGTGCTTTATTCTTAGGTACTACGTATTTAATCCTATTATGCCTTATAGAGTGCTTTAAGCTAAGTAACTAAAGACTGCGGTATCTTATTATAACTAGAAGCAGAAGATAGTCCTAACAAAGACTCTTATAATACTTAAAATCCTACCTCTTTATTTAATCCTTAGCCACTAGTGGCTCCTTATTATTATTTAGCGTTAAGTTCCTGCTATATCTGCTATTCCTATTCCTATAGTAATTCTTAAATGCTAATATTAAAGACTTTAGGATTATTTATAAAAACGTAAGCTATAGGCTACTAGAAATCCTAAACACAAAGTCTATTAACTTGCGCTATCTTAGTATACTATTTAATTAGGCAATTATTATTACTAGTCTTATACTTCTAGGCTATAACCGCTATACTTACTAGTAATCCTCCACTAATTATTTAAGTAGTAAAGCAAGGTATCTAGCGTATTATTATATTATACACTAAATATTAAAGGTTAAAGTCTTTTTAGTAAGATAATTCCCTAGGTAACTAATCCCCTATCACAAGCTTATTTGCTGCTATATTACATAGGACTTATAGAGTTCTTTTAAGGGCTTTTATATAGCTATATCTTAGGTTTAGGATATTATTAGTTATTATCTAGTCCTTAAGATAAAGCTTAAATCAGCGCCTAATGCGTGAATCCCCGCTAAACGCATATAGTTATATAAACTTAATGCTATATTGGTTTAGCGTGTTCTGGTTCTCTATAAGGAGATTAAGTGCTTAATAACTAACTTAGTAATAAATTGTTTAAAGAAGGAATCCTAGGCAGGCATACCTATACTCCTAATTTCCCTTCTACTCTATAGCTAGGACTATAATTGCTTTAAAATCATATAGGTAATTTAAAAGTTATATAATTTATCCCTAGCTACCTATAAAGTTAATAAACCACTTAATTTAGCCTTCTCCTATAGTGTTAAAGTAGTAAAGATGCCCTTATTTCTAATTAAATAGAAAGTAGGTCTAATAGTTTATAAAGAAAGTAAATCCCACTATAATATATTAATAGCTTATATACGAGTAAAGGTTAACTAGATTATACTATAAGCCATAAGTAATGTTAACTAGCTAGTAGGAGGAATAAAGCCTTCCTGCCTTTAAACTAATTAATTACTGTAAAGTATCTATATTAAAATTCTCTATAGTGTGTAGTTTAAATGCTTAAGGTAGCATAGCTACTATTGCCTCTAGTCCTTATATAATAATCCTCCCTATAGTAAATAGCTTAAACTAATTAAGCTAGTCCTTATTTAGGGTCTTATAGGCCTTTCTTAAGAACCTATAAATGTCTATAGAATGTTATTACTAAGTTAAGGGTGTCTAACCGGGCCTAATTAGCATAACTTTATTAAAGTTATTACTATCTTAGTGTATTTTAAATCTTAGTAAGAGCTATAGCTAGTCCTGCCTTAGATAGAATAATAGTAGCTACTATCTATAGAGATTAACTAGGTTAAGTCTAATAGTGCCTTCTTCCTCTTCCCTAAAGAAAGATCCTTCTGTTCTATATATTAAAATATAAATATAGTATATTATTAGGTACCTCTTATTTGCAAAGTACGCAATAGTCTTGCTATCCACTTTAGTGTAGGCATTGTTAGACACCTTGGATTCCTTGTATTTTGCTATAATAAGGTATAATTAAATAGAATATGTAGGTATGTATATAAGAGTAGTAAGGGAAAGGATAGTAGTTGCTTTTAGGAGATAAAGTAATTGTAATATAAGGAGAGGTAGGATGTAAGAAGAACTTAAGAAAGGAAGGCTTTAATAACTAAAGAAGAGCATAATAATACAAGAAGTAGGCAAGATTAAATGGTTCTTGTGACCTAAGCCTTATTCTTATAGCTCTTAATAGTTATATAGTTAGTTAGCGGCGGCTGTCTATGGCTGCGTTCCCTTTTATAACTAATGGTTACTAACACCCGCCATTAGGCAATGGTCGCAAGGATTAGATGAATCCTATAAATTAAACTTCTTTGGCACCCTTATTAGTTATTAGGGCTACCTATCTATTAGTTGTTAACACCTATTATTAAGGAATAGTCGTGAATTAAGGTATTTAAACCCTCTCTTTTCCTCTCTGTCCTGTCTTTTGTAAACCTTTATTCCTCTTTCCTTTAACTATTTAATTATAGCTAATTCTCTTAACACAACCCATTAAAGGCTTCCTAATGTCACCGCTATTATTAGGGCCAGTGTCTTAGAGGCAGAACTTATAGTAACTAAGACTATTAACTAGTCTAATTGTGCAGAGATCTACCCCTCCTACATTAGTAGAGATTATATAGGCTTAGGTATTATTTAATCTTATACTAGACTACTAGCTAATAGTTTTGTTTTTATAGTTTAAGTTTCTCTTTATATTCTAGGTTCACAGTGGCATTAATATTAGCAATAGTGGCGTTCCCTTATACACTAAAATTATCCTCTAACCTATAGATAATATTCTAAAGGGGGCACCTCCCTATCTCCTTAAGGTAATAAAGAAGATAAACTTAGTAAAGGACTTTATTAGAAGCTACACTAAGAAAGAAAGTGTATTAGCTCTAGTAGTTAAAAATAGTTATTAACATTAAGTCCTTATTCTAGCTAAAATAGCTTATCCTAACGGGTATTTTCTGCATGCTCTTTTATAATATCCTAAGCGTCACTAGGCTTTGCTTATCTCTATATATAGTAGATTAAATAGTGTCTTCTATTCTAACTGCTTAAACTTATATATATAACACATTAACTTCTTTAATAAGTATATATACTTCCTATTCTATAGTTATATATTAATTCTAGGTGTCCTTAAGGGTGCCTATAGTAATTATATCTAGAATAGCTCCCGTGCTATAAGCTACAAATAGCACTTTACTTCTAGGTATTAGCCTAGATCCTTAAGAGAGAGGGCTCTAGCACTGTTCTTAGGTAAAGAATAGACTGCTTAGGTAGCTAAGGCAATTCCCCTTAATCTAACTAGCATTAACTTTAAGAATTCCCCTTACCTAGAAATAGATATGCCTCCCCCTTTCTAGATAGTTTATAATAAAGGAAAAATACGCTATATCTTTTAATTTAGGGAAATAAATAAGAAAACCAGTAACTTAGCTCCTAGAACTATACTGCAATTACTTAATCTATAGTATTTAAAAATAAAACCTAATCTTTTCTTAAAAATAAAAGCAAAGTATAAATAAAATAAAAGTTAAAACAGCTTCTAGCGGGTATATTATTAAAGAGTTAGGGAATAGACCTTATATTCTTAATGCTATTTAATTATTAATTAAGGTAACCTAACTTTAATCTTATAGTATAGGTGCTATTAGGGTAGAAGTTTAACTTTATTATCCTTAAGCACTAGCTTTTCCTTACTTATCCCTTCCTAATAATAGGTGCTCTTATTATTAATTATTTAATCTAATATATTATGTTAAGCTATTAATAGCATAATGCTTAAAACCTCCTTATTATAGTTATTACTAATTACCTCTTCTGCCTAGTTGTATTAAGGAGCGTGAAGCTATTTATCTATAGTAGAAGTCCACTATCCTTCTAAATCTAGGAGGAATTTCTTAATATAGTCCCCTAAGATTATCTTTATAAGTTTAATGCTATCTAGCGTCTATAAATAGTAGGCTCTAGAGATTAGTGCGCGCTTATAAATTCAAAAGAGTCTATTCTACCTTATTATAAGCTTCTATATTATAGATATATTAATATTCTATTAGATATTATATACTAAGATAAGATCCCTAGGTTTTAATTAATCTTTCCTAATTAAAGTAGCCTAGTTCTTATTAGTTTATTTTGTAAGTCGCTATCTAAATTTAAACACCTTTATTCTCGCTTTTTTAATATCTTCTGCTTTTTATTTAAGCATCTAAACCTACACTTTAAATAAGTCTTAACTACCTATAATTATGTCCTAATTAATTAGTCTCTAAGTTAGAAATTTAACTTCTAAAGGTAGTATTAGCTCCTATCTATAGATTAAATAAAACGCGGACTTTCTATGTAATTTACAAATAGTAGTGTAATCTATAAGAAGAGCCTTATTAAGGCGCTTAAACTATTATCTATCTAATCTACCTAACTTCACTAGGGCGGATATAAGAGACTAATATCTAACTTTAATAGGGGAATTCGCCTTTAGGTTATACCTAGATGTTTAGATTCTAGTAATGCTAATATCTATAAGTGCTTCCTTAAGGTTCCTGTGTATTTTAGGTCCTCTATTATAGATAATAAATTAGAAGAGCCTAAACCTACTAATTAGAGAGAAGAGAAACTTCCTAATCGCTAATATAGTAGCATTCTTAACTAGAGTAGCCTCTACCTAACTAGTAAGGTTATACCTAGCTTCTAATAGATACTTATATCTATAATTAATTAGTAGGTGCTAAGTATTAATGTGAATCTTACTTATTAGGTTTCCTAGTGTAACTAGTATAGAAAGCTCTTATAGGCGCTATAGTGTAAACTTTTAGTATGTTTTATAGCAAGCTATTATCTCCTAGGCTATATTCTATAGTCCCTTCTACTAGTACCTTAATCTTATTACCTAGAAGACTACCTTAATACCTTTATATCTAAGTTCTTTATAAATAGCCTTAATGATTATCTATTATTGCTTAGGTATGTCCACTACTAGTGCGGGTCCCTTTATAATTCCTATTAGCCTTTTCTAGAGATATCCTTTTTCTAAGTAGAACTTCTTAGCCTTATTACGTAGTTTCCTATAGTCCTTTACACTAAGATTAAGTAGTTTTTAAAAAGTTAATAGGAAATTAATCACTTATTATATCTCCTCTAAGTAGCTCTTTTTATTTTCTTTACCTATAGTAATATTATTAAGGTAGAGATTAATAAAATCTTTAATATCCCCTTTAACTACCTAGTCTAATTAATCTAAAGCTCTAGGGCCCTTCCTTAATAGGGCATTAGTAATTCGGTTTTTCTCTCTAGGTATATATTATATAGTAAAATTAAAGAGTAGAATATAGCTAATCTATTAGGTAATAAGTGCCCTAGGCATATTATTAATAGTATTATTAATTTAATATATAAGGACCTATAAATCTGTCTCTAAAGTAAATAGAACTCTATATAGATATATTTGTAGTTATCTTAATATATAAACCACTGCTTAGTATTCTCGCTTTATAGCATTATACTTAGATTTAGTGGTGTTCTAAGTACCACTTTTATAGTAAATAGGATATTATTTGCTATTAATAATTTGTAATAACACGGCTCCCTATCTAATTAAGCTTATATTAACTATTAGAATAATTTCTCTAAAGCCTAGTCCTAGATTAAGTAAAATAAGAATTAGTGCTATTATTACCGCTTTCTTAAGGATATCTATAGCTTCTTACTAATCTAGCCCCTATATCTATTTACTCTCTTTCTTTAGTAAGATTACTAATAGCCTTGCTTTCTATGTATAATATTCTACCTATATATAATAAACTCCTATTAATCTAATAAAAGACTATATGTCTAATTAATCTTAATATACCTCCTAGTCTAAGATCTTAATTATCTTTACTTTAGTTAGTTTCCTTCCGTTTATACCACACATAAATCCCACAATTTCTGCTAACTTCTAACAAAACTTTGATTTAACTGCTAAGGCTATGTAACTAGAGAGCTTAATATTAACCAAGACTTTATTAATATTAATTAAATGCTCTATTATATACCTTCACACTCCTGGCATAATTTCCTTATTATTATATATTATAGTTAGACCTTAGATAGCAATATTATCTAGGAAAGGTGCGTAAATTTAGGGAATTAAGTTAAATAATACTCTCCTAATAATCCTAATAAACTAAGCCACTGAGTTAGTAGCTCCCTATAGTAGCTAATAGAGTTATAAAAGTCTAACCATGGTTAAAATTATTATTATATCCTAACTTCTCTTAGCTAATTTAACCTGATTATATCCTAATAATAAATCAATAATAGATAGGATCTTACACATTACAAAGCTTTCGCTAAACGCTTTAGCTCCTTAAGGGCTAAGCGCATCCTGTATTGTAACTTTATTATATTTTATTGCTAATAAGATTAAACAAATTCCACTATCCTTTTTTATAATAAGGAAATATAGATTCCTATAGAAACTATAGCTCTCCTCTAAATAACTATACTTTAGCTTTTTCTTTAAAAGATTAACTAGCTTCCCTTATAACCTAAGAGGTATTAGGATTAAACCTACCTACTATGCCTTATATTTAATAACCTTAATAACTTATAGCGGCGTAACTAGTAGGTTAACTTTTCTACACTCTAATAAGTCCTATGCTAGCGCTGCTTCTTAGTTATAGAGAATTTCCTTAAAAATATTAACTTCTTCTAGTGTTAAATATTCTTACACCCCTTTAACTATTTAATCTAATTATTCCTAGGTTATTCTAAAACCTTAAGGGTCCGCGCTAAATCTCCTAGTAATATACTTATTATATTTCCTAGATATATTAAGTTATAACTTTACTTCTTTCTATTTCTTTAACTTCTACTTTAGATCTCCTTTAGGGGTTAATCTATTAGAGGGCATATTATTATAAGGGTAAATCTTCTAGGCTTTTTATTTATATATTATGTTAATTATTAGATTAGGTGGTTCTAGCTTTTGCTAGGGTTAAAAATCCTCTATAACTGCCTTAAGTCACTTAGCGTAGTTAATTATTATATCTTTAATAACCACGCGGAAGATCTTAGTCCCTTCCTTTATTAAGATAGGGATAAGTTCCTTGCTATCTTCTAATATCTTCTCTATTTCTTCTTAAAATATTTAATCTTCTTCTAAGGTTCCTAAGGCTTCTGGTTCTACTACTAGGCAGCTAAATACAATAGCGTTAATAGCGGGTTACTATACTAGTGGTTTATTGGTGTATTGCTACTAAATGCTTCCTATAACTCTTAACATAATAACTATATTACTAAATTAACACTAGGCATAGAGCTCCCTACTATATAAGTAGTTAAATTACATCTAGTATATCCTAAAGAAGGGCATTCCTAGGATTAAGGTAACGTTAACTAAGTCTAGGCTAATATAGAAAGTGGTGGGTATCTAGATATTCCCTAGGTATAGCCTTATCTAAACCTCCCTAATTATCCTAATCTAATACAATAAGTAAGATAAGGTATTTGTAGTGTCTATTAGATAGATCTTTAATCTAAGTTATTTTACTATGCTTTCTAAGATTACATTTCCTTATGCTCCTGTGTTAATAAGTCCTTATAGTAGCTCTCCTTTAGGGTTATCTAGTTAAACCTACAGGCATAGTAACTCCTATAGATTATTAATAGTAGCTTATGGTTTTATTATTGCGTTAAGCATAAAAGTCTTCTTATTTAGATTAATTAGTTCCTAATAGGTCTTAGTAATTAAGCTTCTTATTCCTAGCCTCTCCTGAATTTATTCCTATAAGGCTATATTAATTTCTAGCGGAGGCATTATAGGTAGCGAAGCTTTCTTAATTATAGCTTTGTTCTTCTTATTCTCCTTAATTGTCTTCTATATTATCTAAGTAACACTATTAATCTACTAGTCTGGATTAAATAGTCTTAGGTTCTTTCTTAGACTAAACGCTTTTAACAGAGAAGGGACTAGTCCTAACAAGTCCCTGTTATAGTATTGGATATTTTTAATGCCTTTTACTCTTATAAGACATTTATTACTAACTGCTTTAGCTAACGTTAGTATTATATAGTAAATGTCTTAGAAAGGAATACTAAGCTTCTTTTAGAAGACCTTATTATATAATTAATCCAGAATCCGTTGCCTAACTTTATTTAACTAATCCTTATTACCTTTGCCTATAGCTAGGTTCTCCTAGATAGGTTAGCTTTAACTTTAGCGATTTTTAGTGTTATTATTCTTAACTTCCTTAACCCTTAGGCATTTTACTAATCTTTCTCTAATAGCTAACACTTTTATAATAGCGCTTTCTTTGCCTTTATCTTCTACGCTTACCTTCTTAAATT
Organism: Epichloe scottii; assembly: GCA_021950295.1. Classification (NCBI taxonomy): domain Eukaryota; kingdom Fungi; phylum Ascomycota; class Sordariomycetes; order Hypocreales; family Clavicipitaceae; genus Epichloe; species Epichloe scottii. The sequence continues at coordinate 4,697,349 of CP083245.1, forward strand.
AGATAGTTAAGACTATACCTATTAATTCCCTCTTTAGGATTATTACCTTAACTTCTCTCTCTGGTTAGTATATTGCTAGATTAAACTAGCCTTCTATTCTCTTAAAGATATCTTATTCTTCTATTATTATTTCCTAACTTATGCCTTTGCTTAGTCTATATTCCTTAATCCTAGGTATTATATAGGTAATCTTATAGTCTTTAAAATACTTAACCTAAAATATAGCTAGCCTGCGCGCATAGCTACTAATTTAGAGAAATTTTAAGAGCAAGACTAGGGGTATAATCTAATACTTTAGATTATCCCTAATTACTAGGATGCGGACTACTGGATTATAGACTACAAATTTTAATATCTTATTAAACTTAAGGATCTCGTATCTTGTAGCTAAATAAGCATTATTATTATAGTAGTGGCATTTGTTTAACTAATAGCCCCTTCCTAAAATTACATTTAGATTAAAGACACGGTTATCCTTATTATAATTATATAGTCCTATATAGTTTATTTAGTAAAGCTACCTTTATTGCCGCTAGGTAGTACTATATTTAGCCTTAAGCTATTTTATAATATTAATTTCCTTACCTACTTATTTTATAAATATAATCTTTAGGTTAGCTAATTATTTTATTAGGTTATCTATTTAATCTTAATAATCCAACTACTTAGCCACTGTCCTATTTCCTATCCCTTTTTTATAGAATCTAGGTCTACTATCCCTTCCTAATAAATTATCCTATGCTAAATAATTTCTTTAAGAAGTTTACTGCTTATTAAAAACCCTTAGATTAAATAATCTCTAATTTATAAGGCTAGATTCCTAATTATCTAAAGAAAGCTTTACTATATTAAAACCTTCTAGACCCCTGTTTTAGAGTTCTAGGCATGTGTAAACGTGTGTATTAAGCTCTGTCTAGAGAGGTTTATATTCTATAATAAGGACTTCTTTATAGGTAAGCCCTTTATAATCTATAAAGCTTAAGATTAAATAATCTAGGAGTGCTTTATAGATATAGTTTAATTAGCTTATAGTGGTTTTCTATCTAGTTAGGTTAATAATAGATATTAGAGCTTAATGCTTCTATAGCTAGTAATAGGTATCCTAAATAGACTTTAGTTGTATTAAATTAAGATCTTTAAGCTATCTATAAGTGTTTTCTATTTAATCCTAATTAGTAGTGTTATACTAGAGAAGCATCTCCTCCTTAGACTCCTTCTAGGTTTATAATATAGTTAGCATCTTAACTACCTATTAAAGCTTTAGGTTAATATCCCATTTAAGCATCTTACGCTAGTCTATCTTAGGTATACCTATTACCTTTATCTTTGCTTTAAAGTCCTTAAGGAAGTTAGATATATTTTTACTAGTAAACTACTAAATGTTATATCTATTCTACATAGTGATTAATAAGGTTTACTATACTATTATTTCTCTAAGGAGCTTTATAAAAGATTCTATATTAAGGCCTCTAAGGGCCTTAGGCATCTTGCTAATATTATTAGGGTTTTCCTAAGTAGTCTTTAAACCTAGTTTAGGTTAGGCTAATCACTATCTTAGGATTAGATAGTCCCTAACTAGTAGTTAGAGTACTTAGCAAAGGAGTGTCCCTAAGGTCTTATTAACTAGTTAATAGCTTGCTTAATCCTGCTTTACTAGTTTATTAAGAATAAGTTAGGACGTAACTAGGCATAGAGTAGGATAAGTGTTCTTTTAATTAATCTTAGAGAGAGATAGCTGCTTATATTTAAATAAATATTTTTATAATATCTAGTGCTTTCTTTAGGAAGACTTTTAAAGGGGTAGTATTAGTAGTAATAAATAAACTATAAGTAAAGGCTACTAGGATAACCACATGGCTTTTTGTAATTAACTATAAGATCCTAATAATTAGCTAAATAATAGCAAAATAGATAATAGGCCCTAAGATTAAATAGCCTAAAACACTAGACTATATGTCCTACTAGCTTAGAACGTTTAGCTACGTTTTCCATATTATAGACTCATATTCGGAGGTGACCAGTAAGGGATTAATAACTTAGTAAGTGTTCGCAGAGTACCCTTCTAAGCCGGCCGGCTTTTCTGCCTATATGTGCGTGTAATACGCTTCCTTCTACCTAATCCTCCTTATCTTATTATATTTAGCTAGTTTAGCCGCTTTTATTTTAATACCCTAGCTATCTTGTAAGTTAGGTCTAGACTCTTGGTTTATAGCTTATTATAGGGAAAACAAGATAAAGGGATCTTCTTATAGTCTAGGTTAGTAATAGCTAAAGGGTATTAAAGGATTGCTTCTAATTAATCTTAACTAAGGCTAAGAAATAACTAGAGTAGAATGGTCCTAGGGGATTAAAAACCCGTTTCTCTACTAGTTTTATTAAGTAGAAAACAATACCCTAAAAGATATAATACTAGCCCACATGCGTAGGTAGCTTTAATGTCTACGCACGTCAAAGGGGGTTAAGAAGCTTAACTATAGCAACCCATCACAAGGCTAGATTATCTCTATAAGATAGAGATAATCTAGATCAAATAGTCTAATAGATTGGAAGTAACCTAACGGTCAAATCAGTGCGGGTGATAATAATCTTGTTAATTCATCTTATCTTAAAACACAATAACAAGCCATAGTAAAGCTAGGCATAAAAACTCCATATCTAACGTGCGTGACAAGCTCTAGAAGCCTAGTCAGAAGTGATCCCTTTATAGACCATTTAATCCCTAGCTTATATGACTAATATTATCATCCCTTAGTGTAATGAATATCCCTGTGACCCCTGATGCTATCATCGCGAACGCGTGTGTTTCTGGGCGCGCGATTCAGGCCACACACTAACTAAGCTAATTAAGGCTCCGGATTCCTATAAAGGGATTTACTTATAAACACTTTCCTTTAATTTGATTTTTATTGCGTTTTTAAGCTTTTTAGCCACAAAGGAAAAAGAGAGATTACTAGTGTAACTTCCTTTAGGCCTTATTTAGTTTAATTATAGCTAAAGGCTAGGATAAGAGTAAGTCCAAATAGATACACATAATGCAATTAGCTATATCATTCGCCACCCCTTTTCTGCCCCACTTCCGCGTTTCACCTACTTTCTCTTCTAGCTAGATTTCCTCTCTTCTCTCTTTCCTAGATAATCAATTATTAACTTCAATACTACGGAACTATCATATCGTTACCTGCGCAGGACCTTGGTGTAACCAACAGCAGCTTTAAAAGCTTTAAAAACATAATAAAAATCAAAGTAAACATAAGTAAATCCGAAGGTTTAAATACAGGCCTCTTATTAGCTTTGCTAATAGTTAGGCTAAAGCCGGATTTTTATCTAGCTTATCTAGTCTCTAGCCTCTTTACCTAGCCTTTAACCTAAATTATAGCTTTATTTAAGTTAATAAAGGTCTTAAGGGTCTTATTTAGTAATGCCTTTATTATTACATTAGCGGGATTATTATTGCTATTAATCCATTAAACTTCGTAGATCTCCTAGCATTTATACAACTGCCTAAGGGCTATAATATTAATTATTAAGCGCTTCTCCTTTATAGTGCCTAGCTTTATAAGGCATTTATATAATAAAGAGAGTCTATATAGATAATTATGAAAATCTAATTAATCTTAAGGCAATCTGTGATTATATTTAGGGTTATAGTAATTGCATAGGCTATATTAGCGCCTTATACTATTATATATAATTTAGAAGTAAGGGCGCTATAAGTTATATGTTTACTCTTTATTAAGCTATATATAATAATATTACCTTATAGTTTAAAAGCGTTCTCTTACTCTTCCTTATTACTAATAATAATAATATAACTAATCTATAAACTTAGATCTTTATTATTAGTAAGGGATCTATCTATAAACACAAATAACTTTGCCTTCTTAAGATCTAGTACGATATAGTATATCCCTTATTCTTAATATTAGATTTACTACTTAAGGCATTTATTTAATTAAGATATATTATTAGCTAAAGGTTCTTAGTACTATACTATAATTAAAAGATTATAGAGTGCCTCTAGTTAACACACTATTATAATATAACTCCCTTAAGCTTATTATTTAATATAATCCTATTTTATAGTAAGTAAGTTAGGCTTAATCTACCTAATTTTCTTACTCTAACCCTTTTACTATAGTTCTATTAAATTATTAGTATTCTATAAGAGAATATAACTATTAAAGATAAGGGGATTCTTAGCTAAAAGGGTTTGCTTTAGCTTTACTAAGAATTTCGCCTTTTAAAGCTCTTTTTCTTCTAGTTAAAAGAAGTTATAATCACTTAGACCTAGCGTATTATTAGTCTATATTCTAACTACACTAAAGAAGTTATTATTACTTAAATTTACTATTAATAAGCATGGATTATAGGTTAAAGTTATTATCTTAAGATTTTCTTTATAGTAGTAAAAGTAAATTGCTTACTAATGCATTCCTACTTCTATAATTCTATATAGTGGTTTTATTACCTTTATAATTATGCCTTTTAGAAAGAGATAGGCAATCTAACTTAGTAATATAGCGATAATTAGGTATTTAAGCCTTGTGTTTAACTATATATATACTTAAATAATGTCTTAGATTTACGTAATAATTCCTTTTAACTTTAATAATAGTGCTATTATAATAATTAATTATTAACTTAATCACTATATTATAGGTAATTAGTTTAGGATAAACTCCTTCCCTTTATTATTATACCCTTAAATTATAAGTTATAATTTCTTATATAGTATAGTGGTTCCTTTACCTTTAATCTTACAAACTATATAGGAATTAAAAAGCCTTTCTTTACTATACTTAGTAGGATTAAATATTATAAATTTAAAAACATTATAGGCTTATAAAGCATTAATCTTAGCTTAATCTAACTACTTAAAAGGCTTGCCTAGCATTATTATCTTCCCTTCTTAGTATAACTAAAGGGCTAAATTCTAGTTAGCTTCTTCTTTTATAGTAAGGAATACCTCTTAAAGTTCTCTAGTAGCTATAAGCTTCTTTTTTAAGGCTTCTTCTTAATCTTTATTTATAAGGAATAATAATATACTTTATTCCTATATAGCTTTGCCTTCTTTAAGGTTAAATTTAACTATAAGCTTCTTATATAGCCTTTCGCATTTTCTTTTAACCTATAGAATTCCTTTTGCTTAAGTAATCTCTTTAATAGCTTATAGAACTTCCTCTTTAACTAGTATATTATATACTAATTCTTAGGCTTATTCTTCATGTTTATAATCCTTTTTAATATAGTAAGGATCCTAATAATATAGCTTAACTACTATTAATCTAAATTTAGTTAGTCTATAAGGCATTTAAAGAATATAAGTCTTACTATTAGTCCCTATAAGCTTATAAGGGCTATACTAGCTATCTTTCTCTCTTTAAATACGTATATCTAATTAAAGTAAAAGCTTATATATAAGTAAAGTATCTAGGCTATTATAAGTCTATAGGGCATTATAAACTTACTGCTTTACTAGGAATTATTAGACTTTATTAGTAGCTTTATAGATTACTTTAGCTTATTAAATAACTAATACACTTAGTAGTAATTTATTAGTTATATATAAATATACTCTAAAGATAAGAAGGGTAAGCATAAGACTATTTAGTCTTACTAAATTATTAATAGCCTTAATAGCTATTTAGAGACATTACTTAGGCATAAGCTCCTTAACTATTAAGTCTATAATAATATTATAGGCATGCCTTAATAGTCTATAATATTACTTAACCTTCCTAATGCTATTATAAGCTTTAATAGGGACTTTATTAATCTTAATTAATAGTAAACATATATAGTGCTTAAATTCTACTAATATAAAATTCTTTCTAGTATTATAAATAATCTAATCTAGAGGGCCTAGATATATATTAATCTAGCATTCACATAAGGCATTCTAAATATTATAGGCCTTCTATTTATTTAGATTAAGAAACTAGGCTACTTAGAAAGAAGTTACTAAATTAATAATATAAAGAACTAGTTAATTATTAATCTATATAATATTAATAATAATCTTATAGTTAAATTTGTAATTATCTTTAATAGTAAACTTAAATCTACCTAGGGCTTTCCTATTTATTTAGTAATAGTAGCAAATCTTAGTTAACCTCTTAATTATATTATTCTTAACTTTATAACTAGCTTATTAGAGTATTCTTATAAGCCTTTAAACTAAAGGGTAGCTAAAATAACGGTATAACTAGCGAATTTCTATCTCTAATAGATAGAATGCTACTATTTCCTTAGGTTATAAGGTTTACTAAGGATATCCCTATCTCCTTATAATTAGTATAGTCTTATTACCTTAAATAAGGAGGTTAGTTAGGTTATTAAGCTTAATACTTAACTTATCTATATTATCTAGAGAAAATAGAAAGGGTATAGCTATATGAATTATGTAAAAAGCAATCTTATCTAATTTAGTTAGTACGTAAATCACGCCTTATATGGTTACTAATCTAGTATTAAATTTAATCTCTTTTAGTAAGGTTACTTTAATCTTTAATAAGGGTATTAGCTTTAGTAATACTTATGCCTATTTTATTCCTACTATTAATAGTCCTAAAGCTCCTATATTAGGTAAGATACCTCTAAAAACCTCTTTAAAGTAGCACTCTTCTAAAATATATAATATTCTTAGCTTATTATATAGGTTATACTTTAAATAGGCATATTTAAAGGCTTAGTCTTATAAAGTTATAATTATATTATTATTAGTTAGTTAGGGTCTCACTATAAAGAATTAGGTAATGCTTAGGTAGTTAAATTTTAATATAAATGCCTCTCTAGTATTAGTATTCGTATTTTCTTTATTATTTATTTATATAAATACTTTAGCTAACTTCTAGGCTTTATTATTAAGATTATTATTCTCTTTTATTCCTTAACCTTTAAAAGCTATAAGTTAAGCCTAGAATTTCCTCTCTATTAGTAGTATTTAATGCTACTTACTCTTTTACTATTACTCTTTTACTTATTAATAATCTTTTTCTAAGTGATTTATTAACTAATAGCTATTCTTATTATAGATATAGTATTTACTATTATTCTAGCCTTAGTTATAATAACTATAGCCTTTACTATAATCTCTTTAATTATATAGTTAATTATATCTTTAGTCTATAAATATTACCTCTAACTCTTTATTATTAGTAAAGTATTAATTAAATTAGGCACTTAATTTATTAGCTTTAGTAATAGTAATAGATTTATAAAGGTCTCCTATAAGCCCTTTAAAACCTAGTAAGTAGTTATACTTAGCTTACCTATATTCTAAAATACTAGAGATTATACTTAATATTTAATAATATAGTTTTATATTAATAGTTAATAAGGGAAATAATTCTCTATATACTTTCTTAAGGGTTATAAGTAAAATCTTAAGATAATCTATCTTAGATTTATTAGGATTCTTAGTAATTATAGCCTTAAGCATTATATTATTTTACTCTTAGTAATAAAACTATTAATTACTCTTAGTATTAAAGTATTAATAAATATTATAAATTATTTACTTATAAGTAAGGTTTCTATTTATAAGATAATTAAGAAAGTATTATTTAGTATTATCTATAAGCATTATTAGGAGTGCCTTATATATATATTCCTATAGAAAATTAAGTCTATTATACTTATTTTAAAAAAGATTAATCTTTAGGGTAATAAAGTTATATATCTTCTTACTATAACAATTATTATCTTTATAGGTCTTTATAGGTCTTTATTAGTTTAGAGATTTTTCTAATAATTTAATCTTTAGAAGGAATAATTAGTACTAGGGTAACCTATAGTATTCTCTATGGTTATAGAGTGCTTATTCTTAAAGGTATATAATTAGTAGGAGAATTATTAATAGAAGGGATAATAGGAGGGTTAATAGGAGGGATATTAATAGGGAAATTACTAGTAAGGGGGTTATAAATAGTAGGGTTATTAATAGATAGAAATTTGCCTATAGCTATTTGCTTTATAATTTTATCTTTAGGCTATTATAATATCTTATCCTTATTAAGGACTTATTATAATAAACTAATAATTTTACTACTTTAACTCTTAGTAATATAGACGCTATTTTTATAGAGGCAATCTTATAATTTACGTATTAGGGAATATAATACTTATTTAAGCGTTTCTTTATTCTAACCTTTAAGGTTATCTTAGAAGATTTCCTAAAGTATAAGATCTTTATATTAACCACTCTTATAGACATTAATTATCTAAGTAATATAGTTATTAAGCTCCTAATCCTTAGTATCTTAAGGGTTTAGTGCTATAGAGCTTTCCTAGTTAGTGCTAATTATTATAGTGTGTTTTTAGAGTTATTGTTACGTGGCAGAATGCCCAGAAAGGAAGGGACCCTTACAGGGCCAGATTTAGCAACCTAGAGTAGGGGACAACTCAATTCTTATAATATACTTTACTCCTAATAGTAACTTTCCTAAAGTGAACTTAGCACAATTCATAACCTATTGAATCCGTTAGCCCCTCTAACGGATTTAACCCTTACGTGCTAAATTAGCACGTAATAAGTGGTAGCAATTAGAGATTCTTTTATTACGCACCTCTGGTTATCTAAGAATAACAGCCTTATATCTAAAACTAACTATTTATAATGCTAATTTAACCCCTTTTAAACTTTCCGGTGAATAAGACTAAATTATAACTTATTTACTAATTTAGAGCTTTTAATAGTACTAATCTAGAATTTAAATATTAGAAATAAAAACTTATTAGAATTAATAAACAAGAGGATTTAAATAAGCTTACCTAGTATAAATTTATTAATAGAATAGTAATAAGATATAAATAGCTAGTATACTAGGAATCTCCTATTTATTAGAATGCTATAGATTTATAAACTATATGCCTTATATAGAATTAAGTTAAGTCCTATATTATAAAAGCTAAATCTAAGGGATTTCTTTATAAATCTAGTTAATCTAAAGGTAGTAAGGAGTCTAAGAAAAGGTCTAAGAGCACTACTAGTCTAGTTAGCAATACTAACACTACTAAGACTAGGAATAGCATAGAGAAGGGCAAAATTAATAAAGAAAAGGGGATTAAAAACTACCCTAAAAATAACAACGCTACTTAATATCTATAACCCCTAATTACTTATTAAAATTAGACCTAGGAGACCTATAGCTAGGACTATTAGGAAGCACACTAGGTTTAGGGGAACTTCACGCTAAGCTAGCTAAATCTAATATAGCTAGGATCCTTTAGGAAGTAATTAGTTAATAATAGCTTATATAGCAGGCAATAATAGAAGAAGTAGTAATAGGAATAGAGCGGTTAGTAATAAAACTAATAACTAAAATTAGAAGCTTATAAAGTGTAGGAGCCTTAGTAAGGTTAACACTATAACTATAGAATATAACTTAGGGAATAGTATATCTACCTATAGACTAGGGGCAGTATAATAGTAATCTATATACTAACCTAAACTAAATAATGCTAATAGCATAACTAATACCACTGTAATATTAGTAGGGATACCTATAACCTTAGTAGTACTCTTACTAAGGTTATCTATAAGGATAATACCCTCTAAACTAGGAATAGTATATAGATCTAAGTATTTAAGGTAAGATAGATTTAGCAATAGATTAGGACTAGAATCCTTAACACGTAGATATAATAGAGTAATAGGCGGATTTAACATGGAAAATCATAGATATTAGACACTTTAAGCCTTAACATAAGCCTAAGGAAGCTAGTAATAATCTTATTATATATAATAGGAAGTAGACTATTTTTTATAATATTAAATTATAGATATAGGCGGTTAAAGATTACTTATATTACGCTAGTCCTAGCTAATAAGATATTATTTAGAAGAAAGTCTAGACATTATTCTAAGGAGATATAATAGTATAGTATAGGTAATATCTTAATTTAGGAGAAAGGAATACTATATTTAGCAGAATATTAACTATATTTATAGTAATTAGAAAGGAATTTAGCATTTAAGTCTAGGATATAATAGCATAGCTTAATAAGGCTAAATATATAAGAGAGGATATTATAAAGGAGGTATCTTTTTATAAATTTATATTAAAAATTTTCTAGTATACTAGAGCGAATAGCAAGACAATAGACTATTAGCTATTATTACGCCTATGTTATAAACTCTACCTAGGATTACATTAAATATATCTAATACTAATAAAAGAGGATATAAGATTAGCATATATTATAATAGTGGATAATAAAAGACATAACTTATATAACTACCTATGTAATAAGGGTTATACTATAAATAGAAAAGGCAAAGGCAAAACCAAGGTCTATTTCTAATAAGAGGAATCTAGTAGTAATTTAGAAGGGGAAGCAAAAGGAGCCTAAGCTAATTAGAATAGGCTATTTAATACGTAATTCCCTCTAGGAAGTTAATAGTATAGATAGGATAATTAAAATACATAAAGATTTTTAGGTGGTTTTTAGCTAAGGTTATACTAGTAAAATCAGCCCTTTAAGGAGTAAAACTAGAAACCTTAGTAGAATAAATTATAGTAAGAAGATAAAGCAAGGAATTACCCTAGACCTAGTTAAAATAGGCAGGAAAATCTACTAAACTAACTAGATAAATAATAATATTAGGAGACTTTATTATTAGGGCAGGCAAGCTAATTATAGCAGCTAAGGTAGTTTTAGCGTTAGGAGAAAACACCTATAAAGGAAAAGGAATATATATATATTATAGTATATAAGGATAACTCTAATGTAGAATAGCACAAAACCTATCTTAAAGACTATAGATACTATATAGTAGAAGAAGGGGAGGTTTTAGAAGATAATAATAAGGAAAGCTAAGGTTAAGATTTGAATTTTATAGAGATATATTTCGTTAAAAACAATAGAAAGAAAGTTAAGAAACCCACTATAGAGACAGGTCTAGCTAGACCTAGATAACTAAGCCTAGGATAGGTTATTAAGGCTATAGTAAGACTGTAAGAGGTAGAGTATAATAGGAAAAAGGTAAACACTTTCCTTAAAATTCTAATTAAATTTAATAATAAAGGCAAGAGCCACTAAGTCTATCTTAACATAGGAATGTTATTAATCTTAGCGAATAAGGCATAGCTATAGTAGTATAGAGTAAATGTAAAATAGGGAACGCAGGAACTAAAGCTAGTCTTAGGAGTCTAGTCTTCCTTTTTTATTACTAAAACCACTACTTTTAACTTTTATATCCCTAGGATAGCGTATGGAACTAAGATAACTAGACATTTTACGGTAATAGCGGATATAATACTAAATCTAGGGCCTAAATTACTACTTAGTACGAATTTCTTATATAATTTTAGGGTAAAAATCGATTTTATATAACCTAAGGTAGTATTTAGATTAGTGTATAGCATAATAGTGTAGGCAGAAATATTTTAACTAGTAAGCAAAGTTCCTTACTAATAAGTAATTATAGCATAGATAGTAATAATTCCCCTAAAGGCATAGTTATATATACTAGTTACCTAGAAGGCAGGATAGAAGAATTAGGAAACAAGCGTTTATTACATACTATTATATTTAATATTTCTCCTAGACACACTCTTATATAGATCTAGCTAGGGATAGATAGTTACTTATAACCTAACTAATAAAACTATTACTATTTCTAAGCACTAGAAGGTTATATATCTAATAGTAGCTAGGGAGGTTACTATAAACTATATAATTAATAACCTATTTATATATTATACCTTTTTTAGTAAAGATATTATAGAAAAGAGTAAAGAGAAGGCTAAAACTAATAAGAAGACTAAAGGAGAGGAAGATAACCTTAATTTAAAGAAAGTTAATATAGGAGTACCCTCTTATAGAATCTTATATCCTAAGGAAATTCTATTTATAACTAATTAATTTAGGGTATAGGTAGCTAATATTAATAAAAAGGCTACAAATAAACTTATTAAGTTAATGGATAAATATAATATCTACTGTAATAGGGGTATTATACTAATGCTAGAAGACTAGAAAATAAGAATTAATCTTATAGAGGGATAGTAGCATTAAATAAGGCTAATTAGGCCTTATAAACTTAGAAAATAGGATGCTAATAAACTTAATAAAGTATATAATAAACTCCACACAAAAGGGAAGATATTATATCTAGATAAACCAGCAGCAATCGCATGCCTAGTGTTTATAGTTTAGTAAGAGACTAGCTAAGAGAGGAAAGGAAGAGTTATAGTTAATATAAGACTACTAAATAATATAGTAATGCCGGATATATACCCTTTACCTAACTAAAGTAATATTATAAATAATACCCGCGGTAAGAAAGTGATTTCTCTTTTTAATAGAACTGGTTTTTCTATTAATTACCTATTTAATAAGACTATTAAGCGCGCATAGTAGTAATATTAAATAGAGGTCTAGAAGCATTAAATATAGCACTAATAGGGTTTAAAAACTCTCTAGCTTTTGCCTAAAGATTTATAGATAGACTATTCTAGAAGCATAAACACTTTATTTAGGTATATATTAATAATATTATTATGTTTTTAGATAATTTAGAAGAGCATTTAAGCTATCTTAAAATAGTTCTTAAAATCCTTAAGGAGAATAGATTAATAATTGCCGCAAAAAAGTTATTTATTAGCTACCCTGCTATTTAGTTACTAGGATTTGTTATTAATAGTAATAGAATTATAAATACTAATAATTAGCTTAAAGCGTTTTAAAAGATAATGTTTCTAAGCAATTTATTAAGTCTTAAGACTTTTATTAGAATAGCTGGATTTCTACGTAATAGAATCCTATAGTTTAATATATAAATCTAACTATTATAGGTATAAAAAACAGTGTTATTACGTGAATTTTAAGAAAAGGATAAAAAGATTACTAGTATCTTAAAGCTAATATAGAAGAGAAAAACGCAACTAAAGATGTTTTTACTAACTAGAGATAAGGAAAAGGCATTTAAAGATATTAAGATATTTTTAAGTAAGAAATAAACTTTATAGCACTATAACCTAAAGAAGCCGCTATTCTTTAAAATTAACGCTTATAAAGAGGGATTTAGTCTGTATATTTTCTAGCTATAAGAAGAATAGGATAGTTAAAGTATTCCTAGGAGGGAGATTAAAAACAACTAGATATAGCTAATTCTATTCCTTTCTAGAGCAATATTAAGCGTTAAAAAACAATATAGTTTAATAGAGGCGGAGGTAGCTATAATTACATAGAGCGTTAGAAAGCTCTAGAAGATAGTGTAATCTAATAACGCTATAGTTAATATATTAACTAACTATTCTCTAGTAAAGGGCATTATTAAACATACCTTATTATTAATAATAGACCTTAATAAGGCTAATTTAAAACTAGCTAAAGTTACGAATTATTTATTATAATTTAGCCTAAAGGTAATATATATACTAGGAGTGTTAAATATGGTTCTAGACGCGCTCTCTAGATTACTAGTAAAGGTAACCTATAGGGAAGTAGCGCAGAAAAGCTAATATAATAAGTTAGATACTAGTGTATATTTTAGTAAAGAATATACCATAACTATAATTATAGATAATAAACTTAAGGCTAGAATTATTAAGGGGTACTAATCTAATTATAAGTTTAGCTAAATTATTACATTAATAAAAGCCTACTAAGAAAGATAAGCAGTAAAGAATACTAGAACTAGACTAAAGATCCCTCTATATAGCTAGGATTTGCGTGAGAATAGATTATTATACTACTATAATAGGGATGGATTTTTCTGCCTATATATTCTAATAGCGGAGGTTAAATCTATACTATAATTAGTATATAATAAATAGTAATACTTTAGAATTATAAGGATAGCAGTAGAATTATAGTTAGTCTATTTTATATAAATAAGTTAATGTATTCGCGATTATATAGCCTATTATGCGGTGTGTTAGGAGAATGCAATTAATTATATAAAGCCCCTAGGGGAAATGTGGCCCTTATAGTTAAAACTAACGCCTTTTTATATAATTTCCCTTAATTTTATAACGGATATACTAGAGGTCTTATTAGCAAATACTATATAGTAAATAGAAGGGTACGCAATATATAACTCACTATGCCCTATAAACTGCCTTTTTAGCAAGAGAATGTTATTAATACCTGGATATACTACATATCCCGCGGAAATCTAGGTAGAATTACTTCTTTAGGCACTATATATTATAGATTAAGGGTTACTAAGATAGATTATAAGTAATAGAGACCTAAAGTTTATATCTAATATATAGAAAGCTATATTTAAGTAAGTAGGGGTAAAACTCCTTATAAGTACTGCGTATTATCCCTAGATAGATAGAATAGCTAAAAGAAAGAACTAAATAGTAATAATTGTAATACGGTATTACATAGTAATAGACCTAAATATAATATAGACATTACTATTACTAGCATTATAACACTAACTAAATAACACTATAGCAATGAGTACTAGCTAGGCACCTAATAAGCTATTATATGGATTTTAGCCTTTAAGTATTATTAACCTTCTTTTACCTAATAATATAACTAACGTAGGGACTGGCGTAAATAACATTATAGTACTATAGAAACTATATTAGTATAAAGCTTAATTAGCGATTATAATAGTAGCTACACTAGCGAAAATTCGGTATAATAACCGCTATAAACTAGTTAATATTAATAAAGGTAATATAGTCTACCTATAATTATATAAGGGATATAAACTACCTAGTAAGCTAAAGAAAAAATAGTCCCTATAAAAGGCAGGTCCCTATAAGGTACTAGAGAAGGTAAATCTATTAGCTTATTAGTTAGAATTCCCACTAAATTCGTAAGTATATCTAGTGGTATTAGTAGCATAGCTATAGAAGCTAGTATAAGGAAGGGATCTGTTTAAGAGGGAAGAACTAGCTTTGCTACTAATTTTATTTAATAATCTAGAGGAAATAGATTATTAGGAAATTAAGCGAATCTATAATTATTAGGTTAAAATTTTAAAGCAGAAAAATAAGGTAGTAAGAGTAGAGTTTCTTATTAGATAGAAAGGATATACTACTAAAGATAACTAATAGGTAGCTAAAAATAAGATATAGATTAATGTGTCTAAAATAGTGGAAGAATACCTTAGAAAGAACCTAATTAATTAGGCTAAAGAATATATAAAAAGAGACTAGTAACCTATAAAGAAATAATAGTAGTAAAAGGAGAATTTAAATAATAGGTACTAGATCTAATAAGCTAGCAGGGAGGCAGGAGTTTCTAGGGGCCTACTTACACATATTATTTATTATGCTAACTAGGATTATCTTACTATACTTAAACTTTATATTATTACATAATTAAACAATAATTATAGCGTAGTTAGATTTAGCATAAGCATAGTTAAATTTAACTAAGTTATTGTATTTTACTTTATAGTAATAACTAATAAGAGTGCTAGCGTAGAATTTAAAGTAGCTAAAGCCTTTATTAGTAGAAATAATAGATCTAGTATTCATAAAGGAAGTAATAAACTTAGCATTAATAATAGAGATTAATAACATCTATAAGCAATATAGAACTATAAGGACTATAGGAAATATTATATTAAATATAACTATTTTACCCCTAGAGTTAAATACGCATACTATATGCTTAGTATAAACCTAATTCCTCCTAATTTCCTATATTAAAAGCCTAATCTTATTATATTTAATAATAAGATTAATATCTAAGAATAAACACTATATAAGCGAATCCTAGTAATATATCTATGTATTTAAGTTCTAGTATTAATATAATAAAATTAACTTTTAGGGGAACTTATATATGCTAATTTAGGGAGATAATAAGCTAATACTAAAGAAGAGTAAGCAAAATTTAACTAATAAATAGATAATAAGTTATTTAAATTAGGAATAGCTAGCTATTTTAAGGATAAGAAATTCCTTTATTACTATATATAACTAGTAAAGAGGAGTAATTAATAAAGGGAGTATATGCTTCCTATCCTTTAAGTAGAAGAACTACGCTATTAGTAGTATCTAGGGGAAATATAAATATTAGTAGAGGAATTTAATAAGTTAGCCTAATAGGTAGGAGATAGTAATAGTAATAATATAGGAGCTACTAGTATTATAAAGGATGCGGTTAAATCTAAGGGGCGCTAAGAGGAAACACTAACTAAGGATTTAGGAAAAGAGATTAAGAATAGTAGGAGTAATAAAATTATACTAACTAACGCTAGAAAAGAAAGATAGGAGCGCGAAGAAGCACTAAGATAATTACTAAAGGATAACCTTACTAGAGCTATAAAAAGAAAATAACTTATAGAGAGTAAAATAACATAAGGAAATAATAAAATTAGTAATATATTAGACAAAGAAGACAATATAATAATAGTTAACCTTACTAATATAGCTGCTAAATCCTCTAACTAGGAATCTAGATTTAAGGATAAACCTTTAGAAACTAAAGTTAAAGATAGGATTTTAGAGAGCAAAATTAATAATAAAGTTAATAAGATACTAGCAGAATTCCTTATTAGACTGTTATAGGTCTACGCATAAATTACAAAGCTTAATTTTAAATTATTATATATTAGATTTAGATAGCCTAGCTCTAGAAAAGACGCTCTAAAGCTAATGCCTAAAATTAGAGTAGTAGCGTAAAAAAGAATAATAGAAGAATTTAATATAGAGTATAAAGGAAAAGGCATTAAAGGGATTAATTTTAGCACTTTCTAACACACTATAGTAGGCTAAAAAGGTAGTATATAGGATATATAGTATGCTATATAGGCATATACACATAAATTCGCATTAAAAGGCGCTATAATAGTGTTAAATAGATTAGAGGTATATCTAAATAATATATATTTTATATTATAGTAAAATATAATTATATAGATTTTTGCTATTTTTAAAGAATAAAAGGTAATATTAAAAATAAGGAAAGTAGTAGTAGAACTAAATAGAAAGCTATTAAATTAAATTACTGCTAATCTAATAGAATATAGAGTAATATAATAGGTAAAGAATTAGATAAAGATAGTAGTAGTAGCCTTCTATAATAGTATAATAGTTAAATATAGATAGTAAATAGCTATATATAATAGTACTATATCTTTACTACTATAAGTAGATTTATTAGCTCTCTATTTTATAGATAAATATAGAGTAGTAAACGCTATAATTACTAGTGTATTAGCTAGTGTTAGTAGGGCGGATTTGCTTTATATTAGCACTAATAAGGAGCTAACCTAGAAATCTACTAAATCCTAAGAGAATAAGAAGAGGGATAAAGAATATAAGCAGAGTAAAATTAATAATATAGTAAACGAAATAGATAAGATAGAAGGGGCTTTTAATAATATAAGAGTAGATATAAGCTTAGCATATAACTTAGCTAGAGAGGCATTAGATTAAGTTAAGGAATTAGTAAATTTAATAATAAAGGAGGCAGAAAAAATAAAGGAGAAGTTTATATAAATAGTAGAAATACTAAGAAATTATAAGAAGAAGATTCTAAAGCTTAACCCTAGAGTAATATTAACTAATTTTAGTAAATAACTTATAGAATTTAAGGAGAGTATAGTTAGTAAGAGTAAGCTAGAGAAAAAGCTTATAATACTAATAGGGATAATAGTAGAAATAGCATAGTAAATAGACGCCTAGAAAATAAGAATAGATAAGCTTATATAAGAATAAAAAGAGCTTAGAGGGGAGATAAAAAAGGCAAAAACTATAAAACTAAGTCTAGCTAAATCTAGTATAGTATAAAGCAAATTATATAGTAAAACGCTAAATCCTAGTAATAAGTAACCCTAAGGCAAAACACTAGAAAGCCTAAGTAAGAAAACCAGGCTAAATAAAAAACTTAGTCTAATAAAACCAAAGGCTGCCTAGGTAATTCTATAATTAACCCTATTAAAAACGCTAGTAATATAAGCGTAGCTAAGAACAATAGGAACGTAGAATAAGATAGCGCTACCTCCTAATTAGCCTGCGGTTAGACCTACTGTAACGTAGGATAATAGGGATAATAAATTTACTAGATTAATAGATTAAGGATATGGATTTAGATAAAACAAAAAAAAAAAAAATAGAAATTAGATTCTATCTAGTAATAAGATAATATAGTTTAGGATTAGACTAGGGATATACTAGAAAGGATAATTAATTAGTAGGATTTAATAACTTACTAAAAGGAGGGGATAAAATTAGTAATTATAGGAGAATAAAATTTAGCAATAAAGTAGGAGATTATAATAAAATCAGCATAACTATTATTTAATATAATAATTTTATAAGTACTATTATAAGGCGCGGTTTAGTAGATAGCAATTACAGAGTTAAGTGAACCTATAATACCGAAGCCACTAGTGTGGCAGGGAACGCGCTATATCTGTCTCCTTATAAGATTTAACTTAAGCTATATTTCTTTTATTTGTGTTAATAGTTAAGAACCTAAATCTAGCCACTAGCTAGCTATATCTAACTAGGATAGTTGTTTTTAAGGCGCGCCTAGCACTTATTATATAGTAGAATGCCTAGAAGCGGAAGGGATCCTTACAAGGCTAGATTTAGTAACCTAGAGTAGGGGATAACTTAATTCTTATAACATACTTTACTCCTAATAGTAACTTTCCTGAAGTGAACTTAGCACGATTCATGACCTGTTAAATCCGTTAGCCCCTCTAACGGATTCAACCCCTTACGTGCCAAATCAGCACGTAACAGTTATAGGGGTAAGTTAGATTTCTTAGGTCTTTTAGGTCCTATAGGTTACTTACCTTTTATAGGTTATAATAATAAAGAATTATTACTAGCTATTAGGAGTGTTATTATAGTGTTTTTCTTTAGCTAGTAAGGCTAAGTTAATCTCTAGTTTAAGAAGTATATATAGCTATAACTCCTTAGTTAATTAATTGTTTTTCTTGTGATAGATAATAGGATTAATCCCTCTATTAATAGTTAGAGACTTAATAATAGAAAAAGTTAAATCCCTTAGAAGCCTAATATCTAGTATCTAGAGTCTATTATCCTTTAGCATAATTCTCTAGCTAAACTATAGGAATGTCTCTTCTTTATAATCCTAGCTATCTATAGTTATATAACCACTAATTAGTGTTAGTATTACTAAGGTAAAATATAAAGCACTAGTGTAATAAGGGGTTTGTGAAGGTATATAATAGTTAATTATTTTTGCTAGCTAAGGGGCTATGTGGCTAAAGGTTTTTAGGGGAATCGCGGGTTATATAACTCGCTTACATGTGTAGCTAATCACAACGCAGCCCCGCGCGCGGATACTCCACTTTCCTTGTGGTTAACTAACGTTAACCTGGTTGTTACAACACAAATAAAGCTATTTAAATTATTAGGACTAGGGACCCTGTCTATTTAACCTAATTATAAAAATTAATATAAGTTATTTAATAGGGGGAATTAGCTATATAGAAGTTAGATATATTTAAGTCTTAGCGTTAAAGCTATAAAGTAATAGTAATTAATAGCAAGCTAGCTATGTAAGAAAACAATTAGGACTAAATGTTATTAAGGTTTTATTTTTCTACTAATGCGTTAGGGCGTAAGGGATTATAATAATCCTATATTACACTATAAGGTTAAAGAATAGTCTTAGAAGCTTTTAAGTAGTATGCTCTCCCTAAGTAGTAGTTTATTATATAATTAAGGATAATTATATATAGGGGGTATTATATTAGGAGCACAAAGGCATAAGGGATATTATAAGAGGGCTGCCTCTTTAAGTAAGGTAAATCCCTAGATAACTTATGCGCTAGGACCTAGGAGCTAGATAGTTACGTGGGTATAAGGAGAAGGTATATAACAAGGACCTCTCCTATTTAGGGTAGAGGTTAGAGTTTAAAACCTTTACGCACCTACCCCTAGCTATTACCTTTATAGCAGTGACCTTGTTCTCCTATTATTACTCTGTTTATCTCTTCCCACGCCTTTAGTTATAATAAATATCCTTATCTTAAATTTATAAGTTACCCTTACTAGCTTAATAGTAGCTTTTACGCTACTATTATTTAGTAGTCTTTAAATAATTCTTTCTTCCCTTAAATTTCTTTACTACTTTAGTATTACTAACTATTTACTAGCTTGCTATATTTACTACTATATTTATCTTTACTAGTCTTATACTTACTCCTACTACTAAGGTTTCTAAGAAATCTCCTTATAAATATATAAAAATAAATAAATTAACTATATAAGTTTATTACTTAAGCATAGAGATCTTACTACTAACTAAGTGCTAGTAATACTAAGATACCCTATTTATATTATACTTAGTAAGCTACTATCTAGAAGATTACTCCCTAAGATAATAAAAGTACTAAGCCTTAATATATTATTTAAGGAAAAGCTACTCTAAAAAACTATAGTTACTCTTTAAGTATAACTATACTACTACCTTATTACTATTCTTAGCTAACTTACTTAGATAATTCTATAAAATACATATATTATATAAGAAATAATAAACTCTATATTAGTATATATTATCCTAACCCTTAAAATAAGTTCTTTACTAATATACTACTAGTGCCTTAAGAGAATTACCTAGCTTTATAAAAAGCTATTTAACTTAATTTAGTTTATTTCTAAAGGAATATACTTTTATACTAATATTATAAGTTTACCCTTATTAATATATAACTTAATAATTACTAACTTACTACTAGGCTCTTATCTATACTCTTTATAAACTCTATAATACTTTATTATCTTATAAAAATACTAATTAATATAGCTAGGTTAGATATACTTATCTTACTACTAATACTACTTATAAGGTAAAGGCTAATAAGTATACTATATTCTTATAATAACTTAATATTACTAACTTAAAGACTTAAATTAAAATTATAAACTATCTTTACTTTATAGCTATAACTAGCCTAATAGTAGGTTTCTTAAATATTTTTATAGCTTATATCCTACTAACTTACTACTAGTTTATACTATTTATTACTTAACTCCTTATTTATATTAGGCCCTTAGAGGTCCTAGAAGAAATTTAGGCCTATACTTATAGGAATAAGGAATCTTTTAATAATAAAGCTAAAGTTATTATAATTACTAATATCCCTATAGAGAAGTAGTAAGTAAATAGCTATTTAGATTATAGTTTTAAAAATTAATACTATTATTAGATTTTACCCTCTTTAACCTATAGAAGTAACTTTATCTCTATAATTTAGCTATATAATTACTACTTATAATTATTAATAATATCTTTTAAGATAAAATCCCTCTTTAGTACCTATAAATTCTCTAAATTATTATAGTATTTCTATTTTACTAGATATTTATAGTATTTACTATTATACCTATATAAAATAATTCTTTTAACTTTAAATTCTTCTTTATTATTCTTAATATTATCTTATAATAAGGATATATTAACTATATTACTTAAGTCCTTATAGAAAGGCTTAAGGCTTATAATATTAAAAATATTATATAAGCGTATCCTAGCTAGTAACTATAATTAATATACTAAACTATAACTCCTAACCTCCTTTCTAATCTTATAGGGGCCTAGGTACTTTACTAAGAGCTTCTTACTAGGGCGTTATAAATTAATATTCTTTATTAATAGTAAAATATAGTTACCTATATTAAATCTTATTAGCTTTCTATAGCTTGCTTTAGGTCTTATTTGGTTTAATCATGGCCAAAGGCCAGGACAAGAGTGGGTCCGAATAGATACACGCGATGCGATTAGCTACATTATTTGCCACCCCTTTTTCTGCCCTACTTCCGCGTTTTACTTACTTTTAGCTAGATTTTGTAAAGGGCTTGGGCTTTGCCCAAGCATTAGTTATAGCTCGGAAGGACAGGTGGCTAACAGGAACTAGTAAGGGTTTAGGAAGGAGGCTAACATAAGATAGCTAGGGGATATAAGGGGCACAAAGGGGGATAGACTAGCTCTCTTCCTTTCTTCCCTCCTTAAGTTTCTTAATATTATATTAATACCTAATAGTAGTTGCCTAGGGGCTAGTCTATAATATTTAAGAAACTTCCTTTAGCCTTAATAGAGGGCTACTAAAAATAATAGCACTACTATAAATAAATAAACAAATTAACGTAATAGAAGAAGATAATATAATAGATATACTATAACTATAGGTTAAAGGAAACCTAGGGATAAGAACCCTATTAATAGATGCTACATTGCTACTATTAGCTTATAATACGCAAATTAACACACTTTAACTTATAATTAAGCAGTAGGCAAGGGAGATTAAGACTCTATAATACTAAGTTTATATAAACCCACTACTACTATTCTAGTTAGCCCCCTAGCGAATGCCCCTATTTAAACCCTAGCATTAGACCTATACCCTCCTATGTAATATACTACCCCTACTATATTACCTACTATATAATAACTCTATTAAAAACTAATCCCTATAGGTAATCTATATAATAGTAATAAGACTATATTTGCTATATAGAGGTTCCTTATATAATATAAGTTAGAAGTAGATAGGGACTTTATTAGAGGCAATAAGGACTAATAAATATTTATCTATTAAAACTTAGCGCTAAAGGTCTAGTCCTATATAGCTATATACTTTAAGGTAGGTTACTTATATAATTACTCCCTTATTAGCTTCCTTAGCTACCTAGAGAGCATATTCTCTAACCCTTATAGACAGGAGATAGCCCTTATAGAACTTAACTAGATTAAGCAAGGGTTTAGGGAGTTATTTACTATATTCTTTATTTGCTTTAAATAGAAACTCTCTATAGTAGGGGAGGATAGTAGGTAGGTAATATTAAGCTAGCGAAGTTATAATGCGCTCTTAATAAGTAGCTAAGAGAGGTTAGTATTAGTAGAGGAATTAGTTATATAGATTACCCTCTTATAGTCTTATAATACTATAGTATTATAGTTAATATTAAGGCCTTAGCCTTAGAGAATAAGTATTAAACCTAATGCGGACCCTAACTAGTATAACCTACACCCTAATAAACTAACTAAGATAGTAACACGCTAATAACTAGAGTCTAGGCTATATTAACCCGCTCTAGTAAATAAGCTAATATAGAGAGGAAAGGAAAGCCTTAAAAGACTAATAGTAGGAAACTAAGGGTATAATAGGTTATAATAGATAAAATAATAAGATACTGCAAGAAGGAATACTACTTATATTATAGCTTAATAGAACACTAGATCTAAGAGTATACCCTCCTTCCTGCCCGCTAACCTTATCTAAAGGTTACTATTAATATATATAAGGTAGATAAGGAGAGCGCTAATAAGGAGGTTAATACTTAACCCTAGGAAAATAAGTAGCCCCTAAGCAGAGTCTTATATAGGGGCATAGAGGCTAGTTATTACCTATAGATAAGGATAAGTATAGCTAGTGTATAGATATAGAGGAAAATATAGAATACTATATAAATTAACTACTATTCTTAGTTTCTATACTCTTTAATATATGTTTATACCTTAATGTTTAAATTAATAGTGGGTATAATTGCTACGGCGCTATTAGCAAATTAGCAGTATAATAACTAGGCCTAGAGCTTATATAATTACTAAAGCGAAGGCAGGTCTATATAGCAGTGGAAATAAGAAGGAGGGGGTTTACACCTAGGAAGATATGTCTTTAATTACGCATATAGTATATGTAAGGATTAATATTAATAGGTAGGGATTATTAGTATATCTATATATTATATTAGGTCTTACTTAAGACGTAATCTTTAGGATGCTATAGTTAGAATAGCAAGATATTATTGTTTATATAGCTAAGCAATAGTTAGTAATTAGGGTAGCTAAGGGTCTATGCGTTTCTAAGGCGGTAGAACGTAGTATAAGTAAACTAGTTTAGGGAATTATTAGGTTCTTATATGCAGCGGAAGCCTAATAAGCCTAACGTAAGAAGGATATAACTATAAGGTTTATTGCTATAAGTCTAAAGGAAATTATAATAGTGTTATAGGTTACTGCCCTAAAGTTAAAACCTACCTGCCCTAACACTTTAATATTACTAGATAAACTAGCAGACTTTAGGGACCTATTTAATAAAGTAAAAGCAGATAGCTTACCTCCTTATAGGGGTCTCTTAATCACTATATATGTGTACGTAAGAACCTAGATAGGTCTAAACTAGCACTTCTATAGGGTCTATTATATAATATGCTAAGGGACTAACTCTTAGAGATTAGACGCTAGATTATAGACTTAATAGATAAGGGATAGATTTAAGCGAGCTTCTTATTAGCAATAGCCCCTATTCTTCTAGTTAAGAAGGCTAGAGGTGGTTAGCGTTTTTGCGTGGACTACCGCACACTTAATAAGATAATAGCCTAGGATTATTACCCTCTCCTATTAATTAAGGAAACGCTACGCTTACTCTCCTAAGCATAATGGTTTACAAAGGTTAACATCCGCGTAGCATTCTATAAACTATAGATAGCTAAAGGTAAGGAGCACTTAATAGCGTTTTAAACTAGATTTAGGTTATTTAAATAGCTAGTCTACCTATTTAGCCTAGTAGGAGCACTAGCTACCTTTTAATATTACATTAATAAGTCCTTAGGGAATGCGTTAGGGGATTTTATTACGGCATATTTAGATAATATCTTAGTCTATTTAGGGGGATTAAAGAAAGACTATATAGCTAAGGTTTAGCTAATATTAGGCTAATTAAGGGTGGCGGGCCTTTACCTAGATCTTAATAAGTCTATGTTTGCTACAAAGGAGGTCTAGTACCTAGGCTATATTATTATAGTAGGTCGCTCTATTTACCCTAATCCCGCGAAGGTTATAGCTATTAGGGAATAGGCAGCCCCTATAAAGTTATAGGGGGTTTATAGTTTCCTTAGGTTTACGAATTTTTACCGCGATTTTATCCAGGATTTTTAGAGCTAGCTACTTTACTTATATGCCTTACTAAGAGGGATATCCTATTTTAATAGGGAGCTAAGGAAAGCACTGCCTTTAAAACGCTTAAAGAGGCTTTTATTAAATACCTAGTCCTAGCATAGTAGGACCTAGACTAGCTAATAGTAGTTAAAGCGGATTATTTAGGGATAGCCCTAGGAGGGTGCCTCTTATAGGAGGGTTAGGATCGCGTCCTATATCCTATTACATACTATTCCACAAGCCTCATAGCCTTATAGAGGAATTATACTATTTATAATAAGGAGCTTCTAGCTATTATCTCTTGTCTTAAGGCATAGTTAGCAGAACTATAGGGAGTATCCTACCTATTTATAATCTATATAGATTATAAGAATTTAGAATACTTTATAATACCTTAGCTAATATTAGAATAGTAGGCCTAGTAGGCGGATATACTCGCTTTATTTAACTTTTACCTCTAATATAGGCCTAGCACATAGGCTCACTGCCTAGATACTCTTTCGTAAAGGGACTAGGATAGGTTAGGACCTAGTATAAGAATAGGATAAATACTATAGCCTATTACTATTTTAGGACTCTTATAGTTACTATTAGAGTTAGGGGTGGGTTATAGCTAGAGTCTACTATTATTACATATAGCACTACCGCTAACTAGGGAAGCTCTCTTTACTATAAGGTACTTATAGACTTTATAGGATTAGGTAGTTTAATTAGATCTAATATACTATATCTAGCTTTAGGTAATTTAAGAAGGGGCAAGGAAGTTTCTACTAGAAGTAATAATAAGGGAATAGGTTATAGATTGCTTACTAAGTGCCTATAGGGCGCTCTAGTTTTAGGGCTAGACCTAGGTCCTAGCCTAGGAACCTCTTATAATAATGCTTATCTAATAATATTATGATTTGCTAGTAGTAAGGCACCTAGGATATAACATAATGTTTTAGATCTTATAGCGGCAGTTTTATTAGGATAGGATATTATAGGATATTATAAGGTTTGTCTATAACTACCACTACTTTAGTAGTTATAAAAGTTATTAATAACGTTAGGGCTTGTTAAAACTATTACTAATCCCTAACTAGTTCTAGTTGCAAATCTCTATTAACTTTATAATAAACTTACTAGCATTATCCCTAGAATAGCCCTAGTTTCTTATAGTTATTACTAATAGGCTTTCTAAGTTTATTTAATTAAAGGCAATAACCTCTATTATAGCTAAGGAGTGCGTAGAATAGTTTAAGATAGTGTAGTAGAGATTTTAAGGTTTTCCTTAGTTAATTATTATAGACTAAGGGTTAGATTAGTTAGGAAACTTCTAGATAATATTATGCTTAAGAGTTAGGATTAACTAACTTCTTTCTATATTATATTACCTATAGATAGATAGCGGTATAGAATAGGCAAATTAGGAGGTGCAAGCAATACTATGTGTATCTATCTCCTTCTTATAGTATAATTAGCCTAAACACTTAGCTACTTATTAGCTTACAATTAATAATAGGACGTCCTTAGTTATAGGGGTAAGTCCTAATAGATTGCTATATAGCTATAATTTAGAACCTATTTAGTTATAGCTAGACCTAGCACTATCCACTATAATCTCTAAGGGAAGGGCAGTTTAGTTCCTAAAATACCTCTAGGAGAGGACTTATTTAGCTTAGGCCGTGATAGCATATATATAATAATGTTAATAGAATATAACATTAGCGTTATGTTACCTAGTAGAATATTTCTAGGTTAGGGATAAAGTATAGCTCTTACTTAGGAATATTAAAACTAATCACCCTTTATAGAAGCTTAATTAGGTTACTATAAAATACACTATTATAGAAGTTCTAACACCGCTTATAGTCTAATTAGATATACTAAGAGGCATTTACCTAGTCTTCTATATAAATCTTATAGAGTAAGCAGTAATAGACCCCTTCTAAGTTAGAAGCTCTAAAACTCTAGACTAGATCTAGAATAGATATTATTAGAGGATAATAATAAACTTATTAAGGAATACTATATAGAGCAGATCCTTATAGCCTAGAATACACTAGGTAAAGGCAATAAATATAATATACTAGTTAAATAGGCAGGTTACTTATAACTAATATAGGAACCACTAGAGAATGTGGTAAATATAGGGGCGCTAGATAACTTTAAATAGGAATAGGGGGATATATAATATAATAATAGACTAAGTTAATTAAGTAAAAGTTATTTACTAAGAGAGACTATATATAGAACTAGGGGTATACTTATGCTACTACCTATAATAAATTATTTAGCGTAACTAAGATACGCTCCTACTATAGCTATTTTAGCCACTAAATCCTTATTAATCTTACTAGAGGCACTATTAAACTCTATTTCGCTCCTATTAATAGGGGTAATATATTAAAGAGGGGATAAACTATATCTAGCTTAGGGGCAATAGATATCTATATAGTAGTTATTATAGCTCTATCCCTAATGCTAAATAATAGGAGAGGTATATTACCTAGAGGGCAAAAGATAGGAGTATATAGGTAAGGGCTTAGTTCCTATATAGTTACTAGAGGTAATAGGAAGATATTTAGACTTAGTATAGGGGTAACTAGTCCTATTAGGGAGGGTAAGCTATATTTAATGTAGATTAGTAGGGGGATACTAGAAGAGCGCTAGGATTAATACTAATAGTAATAGAAAGGTAATTTATTATATAGCTTAATATATTAAGGATTAGTCTTAGGACTAATATAGTAATAACTAGGGAGAGCGCGCTAATTATAGCGGTAGACTACTTATAGAAATCCTATTATATAGTAACTATACTATTTATAAGCTACTAGTTTTACTAAAATAGGGCGCTAGTAACTTAGTATAGTAAGTTATTTATTCTATAACTAGCTAAGGGACTACTGCTAATAAAGGGGATAATATTAAGTCTAGTTATATTTAAGGCAGGAGCATTAGTTAAGGGGGATAGCCTAAGGGCTAAATAGATAAGTGCTAGATTAAACTAGGCCTAATTAAGAAGAGAGTTCTAGTAGGCAATAAGGGACTAGTATTTCTAGGATAAAATAGGTAATTTTTACTTTATAGTTACTAACTTAGTAACACTAGGTTCTATAATATGCTAGCCTATAGTAATTTTAGCTTTAAGATCTTTTAGGGCATAATAGAGGCAAGGGTTAGCGGATAGGTACCTAGTTAGCTAGATATAGGTAATATAATTACGTTAATAAGGAGGGTAAGACTTGCTGCTCTTAGGTAGGTAATAGTCTATAATGCCTATAGTTAGGGCCTATTTTACATAGGGACTATAGGGATAAAAAACTAAGGAGGGTATAGCATACTACTTATTATCTAAGTTGCCTTCTATAAGATATTTGCCTATAGAATAGGTAGGAGGCGTAGTAAGTATAGTAGGGCTATAGGGAGGAGGATTATAAGGGTATAGCATATTAATAAGCATTTATATAGGATATAATTAAGGTTTAATAAGGGAATAGGAAGGATCTAAGATAGGATTATAATATATAGAAGGTAAAGTTAGAAAAAGGGAAGTTAGGGGGAAAAGGGAGGGTAAGTAAAATGTTTTTATATATAATATAAAAGTAAAGGTAAGGTAATAAACTAGTAGGGGCGGGGTTAGGGGGTTATTATAATAACATAAGGGGCTAGTAGGGCTATGCGCAAGCCGCGTTACGTACGCCACATAACAATAATAACACAACGCAATAGGTAGAGATAACTCCACACCTACCACCAGGACATACATAACGCATACGCGTACCACATTTAAGGCAATAATAACAAACCGCAATAGGTGGAGATAACCCTATAACCTAATACTAGGACATATATAACACAGGGGCGTACTATATTTAAGTTAAGGGGAGCAGAGAGGGGTAAGAAGGTTTTAAAGGGAATAGGGGATAATTTATACTCTTAGGAGATATTACTAGGATAGGTGAGTAGGGAGGTATATAAAGGGCTTAGGCTTTACCTAAGCATTAGTTATAGCTTAGAAGGACAGGTAGCTAATAGGAACTAGCAAGGGTTTAGGAAGGAGGCTAATATAAGATAGCTAGGGGATATAAGGGGCACAAAGGGGATAGACTAGCTCTCTTCCTTTCTTCCCTCCTTAAGTTTCTTAATATTATATCGACGCCTAACAGCAGTTGCCTAGGGGCTAGTCCATAACAGATTTCCCTCTTTTCTCTCTTTCCTAGATAATTAATTAATCTATTATTAACTTTAATACTATAGAACTATTAATTATTACTTACGTAAGACCTTAGTGTAACTAACACTAATTAGTGGTTAACTTTATAACTATAGATAAGTTAGGTATTATAAGAAGAGATAACTCTATAAATGCTATAGCTACTTACCTCTTAAGTTCCTAAACCATTTAGGTAAAGAGGCATAACTATAGATTATGCTAAAGGAAGAGACTAAATCTATAGACTTATTAGGCTTCTAAGGGATTAATTTATTAACCCTTAGGCCTATAGGATATTATTATTATAGAATCCTTCCTATTATCTATTATAAGAAAACTAACTAAATAACTAAGTCTATTGCTATAAGGCATTTCACTTAAACCTAACGTTAATATAACCTTAGCTAAGCTAGCTAACTTAATTTATAATCTCTTTTTACTCCCCTTAATTATTATCTTTACTATAATAGTCTTTACTTCTCTATACTCTATGTATATTATATAGAGTTAGAGCTCTTTACTTCCCTTTAATTATTACTTCCACTATAATAGTTTTTATGCCTCTATACTCTATATATATTATGTAATTATAAACTCCTTTATCTAGTTTATTTTATTCTTTTTATTTATCCTGTTTTTCCTATTTATCCTATTTAACCTATTGCTTTAATAATAAAGGGAAATCTCCCTTTAGTTCTTTCTATTTAATTAGGCTTCCTAGCTTTATTATATTAATAACCCTTTTATTTTTCCTAATTTCCTTTATTAAAGAAAATAGTGCTAGAAGCTAGACTATTAATAAGGAAAACTCCCTAATTACCTCTCCTTAAAAGCATAATACCTAAAATACCTTTAGAGATAATCTAAGAAAGACCTTTAGAGATAAAATTACGTAGATAATTATAACCTTACTTAAAGGTACTTATAAGAGACTAGAGAGAGCTTATATAGCTAAACCCTAAGATAGCTATATAATATAAGCTAAATAATTATATTATAAGGTTTATTTATATTAGTAAGTATTAAGGCTAGAAAGATAAGAACCTTTAGAAAACCTTTAAAAAAGACTTTAAAGAATAGTCTAAAGAAATATTTTTAAGGGCTTATAGTAAACTCTTATAAGAACTCTAGAACTGCCTATAAGAATATAGTATTTATATTACTTAAGGACTAGGACTTTTAATTATAATAGTAATAAAATAAATACTCTAAGAAGTAATAAGATTTTTATAGCTAAAAGATAGATTAAGATTTTCTAAACTACTAAAGCCCTAAGTATAATAACCTACTTATTTTCTAACCCTAGAAGTTCTTTTCCCTTACCCTTAATAATCTCTTTACCCCCTTAAGAACTATTATAGCACTCTTAATTATATTATAAGTAATAGTCTTAGTAGTATTATTAGTCCTAGTAATTTACCCCTTTTATACTATAACCCCCTTTAATAAGTAAATTATAAAAAAGATCTCTAAGCTTATAAAGATATATAAGGATAGTAATTATTATAATAAGAAGCTTTATAACTTTCTTATACTAAAGATAATACTCTTTAAGAGTAAGTATAACTAGATTAACTTTCTAAGAAGTTACTATTATAAGGCCTTTCTTATTATACTAATAGGAGATACTAAATAATACTTCCTAAACTACCTTTTTAAAAGGAATTTCTCTTATAAAGAGATAATTACTAAAATTTACTATTACTTTAAGATAAAAAGTAATTAGTAATTTTACTAGTATAAGTAAAATAGTATAATACTTACTAAGATTATTACTAAGAATCCTAAAAAAGTAAGCTTAATTACCTTAAGATTATATTAACTACCCTTAAGAGAATTTATAAAGGGCTATACCCCTTTAATATAGTAAATATAAAGCTTTATAAGTAAACCCTAAATATAGTTACTAGTATACTTAAATATTAAGTAATAGAGTATATTTACTCCCTAGGTTTTAAGAACCTTATAAAAGACCTTTATAAGTTAATTACTATTATAAAGTCTAGTAAAAAGAGTGCTTAGTATTACTAGTATTAAGAGAAAGACTTATTTAAAGTAATATTTATAGATTATTAATATAAATAATAAAACTAGGGAAAAGAAGGCTATTATAAAATCCCTAAATAAAGCCCTAAGTAATACTTTATTTATAGTAAGAATTAATATTAGTTATTAAACTATACTAATATAGAATATTAGAAGGAAAAAGAGAGATAGTAAGCTAGTAAGAACTATTATATACTACTATTAGAGAAAAAGTTCTAGGTATTTATTACCTCTTATAAGGGGCATGCTAATAATAAGGGAGATAAAGGAGATAAGAGAGAATAGGAATCTTATCTAGAGGCTTTTACGTAGACTAATAATAATAATAATAATAGTTGTTATAAATAAGACCTATTTTTATAGCCCTTTTCTAGTCATTAGGCTCTTGTTATTACTTGCGTTGCTTGCAAACCTAACAGCTACACTGCAGCTGTTAACAGTTATGTGGTGACCGTCAATGGTTACGTTGCAGCTGTTAATAGCTGCGACTGACTGTGTGGATGACTAAGTCAATTAAATGACTAAGTTAATGTTAGGAGCATAAAGGCATGAGGGACATTATAAGAGGGCCGCCTCTCTAAGCGAGGCGAATCCTTAGATAACTTATACGCTAGGACCTAGTAGCTAGATAGTTACGTAGGCGTAAGGAGAAGGTATATAATAAGGACCTCTTCTATTTAGGGGAGAGGTTAGAGTTTAAAACCTTTATATACCTACCCCTAGCTATTACCTCTATAGTAGTAACCTTATTCTCCTATTATTACTTTATTTATCTTTTCCTATGCCTTTAGTTATAATAAATTAAACTCTTAAACCCTTTAGGGTAAATAAACTATTAGTTATAGATTATAAGATTAAGATTAAATAGGATAGCTATATAATTTACTATATATAGTAACTATATAGCTAGTACACTATACTTAGGTAATAATATAAGACACTAGAATAGTGTAATCCTAGGGTCTAATAGCCTTAATAGGAATAATAAAAATAGTACCCCTAAAGATTAAAATAATAATAAGGAGCTTACTATAAATTAATATAATAATTACAAAGAAATTAAGTATAGTAAAGAAAAGCTAAACTAAATCCTTAAGTAAGCTAAGACTAAGCTATAAAAAGCTTAGAAAAGATAGAAAATTCTATAGCTATAGGAATAGTAGTATATAATTAAGATAGGCACCTTATTAGTAAGTACTAGCACTAGACTTACTAACCTTACTAAAGGACTTATAATTATATTACCTTTAGACTTACTAAGAAGCTCTAAACCTACTATAACCCTATATTACTATAGTCTTATAAAAATATAACTAAAGACTCTAGTATATAAAGGAGATTTATATAAAAGTCTTTAATATTTCTTAGTAAACCTTAATATAGCTTTTACCCTAGATTATAAGATATTTATTAATAATACTACTAAAGTAGCCTATACTAGTAGCTACCTAGTAAAAAATGTAAAGTAATAATAGATATATTATATAGCTATAAATAGTTATATAAATTACTAGGACTATACCTAGGCTAGGTTTATAAATTAGCTAAAAACTAGAATAATAAATAAGAATATATAGTGCTTAGAAGCTATAAGGATACTACTAACCCTTAGATAAGAAAACTATTAGTTATTCTAGGGATTTATAAAAATATAGATAAAAGCTAAGGCTAAAATCCCTAAAGCAATCCCTATAAGACTTTATATTTATATATTTATTAATAGTCTAAATAATACTATAAAGAAGTAAATACTTAGCTAGGAGTTCCTAGTAATATAGACCTATTTAGCTAGTTAAGGAAAGAAAGCGAAAGTTATAATAAAAATAGGTTAAAATAGTAACTAAAGTAATAACTATAGATAAGACTATAGATAGAAAAGGTAACGCTTAAATTTACCTATAGTAAATATACTATAATAAAGTAGTAAGGGAGCTATAAGATCCCTTATAGTATACTTTAAATATAAATAACCTAGTTATATTATACTAAGATATAAAGAACTAGATTATTTTATTTATAAGAGCGTAAGCTATATAATACTATTATATAGGAATAATAGTAACTAAGTAATAGGGTAAGATATAAATAAGACACTAATTAGCTTTACTTAGGCCTAGGATAATACCCTTACTAATAAATTATTTAAGGATATAAGAATAAAAGTTTAGATATTATTATAGTAAGATTATAAATAGGTAATAGTGTCTATACTACTTAATATAGGCATAATAGAATTAATTATTTACCTAAAATTATTATTAAAGGCAAATTAGGCTAATATATAGAAAGATAATATACTACTTAAAAGTATAGCTAAGACCCTTATTTTACATTAAGGAATCTTAAATTAGGTTATCTTAGTAAAAGATAGCATAGGCTATATAAAAATATGCTAAGTTTACTACTATATTATAAATACCCCTAAGAACCTTATCTTAGGAATAGACTAGGCTAGAATATATAAACCTATAGTTATATCCTAGAAAGAGGGACTATAGAGACACCCTATTATAAAAGATTGCCTTAACTTTATATTAGGAATATAGTAAGTAAGAAGAGAAGTAAAATGCTTATCTATAGCGTTTTTACTTTATTTAGCGTTAATTAAGCTTATAAACCTACTAAATAAGGATAAAAAAGATAAGAATATTAGCCCTATAGTAAGTAATACCCTAACTTATAATAGCCTAACTATAATTAAGGTATAAGATACCTATATAATAGGGAAGAAGAGTTTTATTACCTTAATAGACCTTAATAGTAAGATAGTAATACTTAACCTAGAAGAGGACTATAAGCCTAAGTTACTAGAGGTATATATAGAGTTTAAAGATATATTTTCTAATAAGCTTATAGGCATACTTCCTAAGTTAGGTAGTTATATATATATAATTAAGTTAGAAGAAAGGAAAACACCCCTTAGGGGCTAATATATAGTTTAGCTAAAAAAGAGCTAGAGGTGCTTAGAGAGTACCTAGCTAGCGCGTAGCATAAAGGATAAATCTAAAGATTAATTAGCCTAGCTAAGGCCCTAATTTTATTTATTCTAAAGAAAGGAGGTAAATTAAGGCTTTATATAGATTATAGAGGCTTAAATTAGATTATAATAAAAGATAAGGCACTATTACCTCTAATTACTAAGATCTTAAATTAATTAAAGGGGGCAAAGGTTTATACTAAATTAGATCTTAAAGATACATACTACTAGCTATATATTTGCGAGGGAGATAAGGAAAAGATAGCCTTCTAGTGTAGATATAGTTACTTTAAGTATCTTATAATATTATTTAGGCTTATAAATATGCCTATAACCTTCTAAGAATATATTAATAGCGCCCTTAAGGGCCTTATTAATTTAATTTATATTATTTACCTAGATAATATTCTAATTTATAGTAGTAATATAGAAGCGTATAAGGGTTATATTAAATAAGTCCTTTATAAGCTTTATAAAGCTAGCCTTTTTATTAACCTTATAAAGTGTAAATTTTTATATACTAAGGTTAAATTCTTAGGATTTATAATTATAGAAGAAGGTATCTTAATAAAGCCTTCTTGTATTAAGGCTATTTTAACCTAGCTAGTACCTTATAGCGTGCTTAATATCTAGTTATTTCTTAGTTTTACTAGATTTTACTAACGCTTTATTAAAAGCTATAGTAAAATTATAATTTTACTAACTAATTAACTTAGGGAGATTAGCTAGTAACCTTTAAGCTAAAGCCCTATATATTAGTAGTGTTTAGGGAACTCTCGTAGTAATTCTAGGAAGCGCTAATTTTAGTTTATTTTAATTTACTAGTACCTTTAAGGGTAAAGACTAATGCATTAGGATACGCTATTAGAGTAGTCTTTATAATATTAATACTAGGTTACTAGTACCTAGTAGCATATATATTAAGGAAGTTAAATAATATAGAACTTTATTATATAACACTAGATATAGAGCTTCTAGTAATCTAAGAGGCTTTTTAGGCCTAGAGACACTATCTAGCTTATTTAATGTATTTAATTACTATTATAACTAATTATCTTAACTATAAGTACTTAGCTATAAAGCTAAAGCTAAGTAGTAAGTAAGTTATAGTATTAAATAAGCTTTATCTATTTAATTTTATAATTATATATAAGGCAGGGAAATTAAACCTAGCTAATACACTATTAAGAAGGTTAGATTATATTAATAAAGAGAAAAAGCAGAGGTAGTATCCTTATAAGTACTAATATTTCTATTAAAGTTTATAGAGGCAAAGTAGTAAGAATATAGTAGTAAAACTACTAATACTATAAGGTCTATTTATTTATTATCTAGTAAGTTAAATATTAAGTTATAGAGGCACTATAATAGAACTACTAATATCTAGTGTTTTAAGAAAACGTAACTTAAATATATTCTAGAAGAGCCTATAAGTCTAGGATCCCTTATAGGAGGGATTATAGTAGGGATTTTAGATAGTTTATAGTAAGAATATTATAGTAAAACTACTAATACCTAGCGTTTAGAATTATTATATAGCTAACTAAACCCTATAAGTCTAGGATTCCTTATAGGAGGAATTATAGTAAGGATAGTAAATAATAAGTAGTAAGATAGTTATAGTAAAACTACTAATACTTAATAAGGCTTATTATTTAATTATATTTTGCCTATAAGTCTAGGTATATAAAATAAGCTAATCCCTTATAGAGATATTATAGCTAGGATTTTAATAGTTAGGAGAACTTTAGTAAAGTTAAACTTCGCTATATTTAAAGAAGGCTTAGATTCTCTAATTTAAGTTTTATTATTTAAAGTATAATAAAGGGATACCTTTATTATATAGTAAAAGTTATTACTAGAAAGTAGTAACTTTAAAACATTATAAATATAGTCTATTAGGCCCTCTAAGCTATTAATATTTAAAGACTAAGTTTTTATTCTTATAGGAATAAGAAAAGAGATTTTACTACTTACCTATAATAACCTTACTACTAGATATTAGGGAGTTAGTAAAATACTTTACTAAATTATAAACTAATACTATTAGCTAATAATAAAAAAAGATACTAAGTTATATATAAGCACTTATATAAATTATTAAGTTTTAAAGCCTAGGTTATATAAACCCTATAATAAGTTAGTAGCTTTACTAGTGCCTAATTACCCTTTCTAGGAACTCTTAATAGACTTTATAATAGAATTACTACTAGTAAAGAATAGAAATTAAACTTATAATATAATCCTAGTTATTATTAATTATTTTATAAAGTATAGTATTTATATCCCTATATTTATATAACTAACTAGTAATAGGCTAGTAATAGTGTTTTTAGAATATATATTTAGAGACTATAGTGCCCTAAAAGGTATTATTATAGACTAAAGGTTAATATTTATTAGTAAGTTTTAGAGAATATTTTGCTACTTTATTATAATAAAGTAGTAACTAAGCATTATATTTTACTTATAAATAAATAGATAGATAGAATATTTAAATTAAGTTCTAAAGCATTATCTAAGGGCTTTTACTTATATAAAGCAAATAGATTAGGCTAATAATTTACTAATAGTATAATTTACTTATAATATAAGCAAGTATATAGTATATAGCTATATACTTACTAAGGCACTATAAGGGTATAACCTAAGGGGGCTATATTAAGTAGTTATATAAATTTCTCTAATAAAGAATTAGGCTAAGACTAGAGTCTAGGATCTAAGAGATAAGTATACTATAATTAAGTAGCTCCTAAGTAATATATAAGCTTAGTATAAGAAATATTATAATTTAAAGAGAAAGCTAATAAGATTTAATATAAGTAACTATATTTTACTATTAATAAAGAATATTAATTTATAATGCCCTAGTAGGAAGCTCTTAGTAAAGTACCTAGGCCCCTATAAGATTAAAAAGGAGGTTAGAAGTTATAGTTTAGTATATTAATTATAGTTACTAGCTAGGACGCGCTTATATAATATTTTTAATATTATAAGCCTTAAGCCTTTCTATAAGGACCTAAGTAATATAGTTAATATATCCTTATTATAAGATAATATTAAGAATAATAAAGAAGAATTTAAAGTTAAGAGAATTATTTTATATAGGTATAATAGTAAACACTATAAATATCTAGTAAAATAGAAAGACTATAATAATTTAAAGAATTTATAGGTACTAAAGAGAGATTTTATCTTAAAAGATATTATTAATAATTATAAGTAGTAATTATATAGCTAAATTATAGAGATAAAGTTACTTTTATAGGTTAAAGAGGGTAAAGTCTAATAATAGTGTTAATTTTTAAAATTATAATTTAAATAGCTATTTACTTACTACTTCTTTATAAGGATATTAGTAGCTATAATAACTTTAGCTTTATTATTAGAAGATTCCTTATCCCTATAGGTATAGGCCTAAATTTCTTCTAGGACCTCTAAGGGCCTAATATAAATAAGGAGTTAAGTAATAAATAGTATAAACTAGTAGTAAGTTAGTAGGATATAAGCTATAAAAATATTTAAGAAACTTACTATTAGGCTAGTTATAGCTATAAAGCAAAGATAGTTTATAATTTTAATTTAAGTCTTTAAGTTAGTAATATTAAGTTATTATAAGAATATAGTATACTTATTAGCCTTTACCTTATAAGTAGTATTAGTAGTAAGATAAGTATATCTAACCTAGCTATATTAATTAGTGTTTTTATAAGATAATAAAGTATTATAAAGTTTATAAAGAGTATAAATAAGAGCTTAGTAGTAAGTTAGTAATTATTAAGTTATATATTAATAAGGGTAAACTTATAATATTAGTATAAAAGTATATTCCTTTAGGAATAGATTAAATTAAGTTAAATAGCTTTTTATAAAGCTAGGTAATTCTATTAAGGCACTAGTAGTATATTAATAAAGAACTTATTTTAAGGGTTAGGATAATATATACTAATATAGAGTTTATTATTTTTTATATAATATATATATTTTATAGAATTATCTAAGTAAGTTAGCTAAGGATAGTAATAAGGTAGTAGTATAGTTATACTTAAGGAGTAACTATAGTCTTCTAAAGTAGCTTTTCCTTTAATAATATATTAAGGCTTAGTACTTTTATTATCTTAGGGAGTAATCTTCTAGATAGTAGCTTACTAAGTATAATGTAAATAGGGTATTTTAGTATTACTAGCACTATATTAGTAGTAAGACCTCTATGCTTAAGTAGTAAACTTATATAGTTAATTTACTTATTTTTATATATTTATAAGGGGATTTCTTAGAAACCTTAGTAATAGGAGTAAGCATAGGACTAGTAAAGATAAACATAGTAGTAAATATAGTAAGCTAGTAAATAGTTAGTAGTGCTAAAGTAATAAAGAAATTTAAGGGAAGAAAGGTTTATTTAAAAACCACTAAATAATAATAGTGTAAAAGCTACTATTAAGCTAGTAAGGGTAACTTATAAATTTAAGATAAGGATATTAAAGAAAAAAATAATAAGGAAAGAGGGAAAACTAGCCTCTTTTATAGGGGATAGCTAACCCTTAAGTAATTTATAAGCCCTTAAGTGATTTATAAGCTACGTATAATAAATTAATAAATTAAAAAAATTATAGTTATAGCTACTACTATTAGAAATATAGGCTAGCTACACGCATGTAGTAAAGTTAGGATAAATTTGCTATAATTCATAAATAAAGCTATCTAAATTATTAGGACTAGGGACCCTATCTATTTAACCTAATTATAAAAATTAATATAAGTTATCTAATAGGGGGATTTAGCTATATAGAAGCTAAGCATAGTTAGGTCTTAGCGTTAAAGCTATAAAGCAATAGTAATTAATAGCAAGCTAGCTATATAAGAAAATAATTAGGACCTAACATTATTAAGGTTTTATTTTTTCTACTAATGCGTTAAGGCGTAAGGGATTATAATAATCCTATATTATACTATAAGGTTAAAGAATAGTCTTAGAAGCTTCTAAGCAGCGTACTTACCCCTAGGTAGTAGTTTATTATATAATTAAGGATAATTATATATAGGGGGTATTATATTAGAAGCATAAAGGTATAAGGGATATTATAAGAGGGCTACCTCTCTAAGCAAAGCAAATCCCTAGATAACTCGTGCGCTAGGACCTTGCAGCTAGATAGTTACGTAGGCGCAAGGAGAAGGTATATAATAAGGACCTCTCCTATTTAGGGGAGAGGTTAGAGTTCGAAACCTTCACGTACCCACCCCTAGCTATCACCTTTATAGCAGTAACCTTGTTCTCCTATTATCACTCTATTTATCTCTTCCCACGCCTTTAGTTATAACAGTAGGACCCTAAGAAGGATATATTAGTTAAGGTAAACTATTTTAGGATAGCTTTAGGGGTTGCCTTTCCTAGGTTAATAATAAAGGAGTTTTATATCTAGTAGCTTACTACTCTGCTTAGTTATAGCTTACCTAATAAAACTATATAATATATAATAAGGAGCTTCTAGTAGTTATCTCTTGCTTTAAAGTGTAGTTAGTAAAACTATAGAGTATTAGTAAGCTATTTATAATCCTTATAGATTATAAGAACTTAGAGTACTTTATAGCGCTAAGGGAGATATTAGAATAGTAGGTAAGATAGGTAGAGATACTAGCACTTTTTAACTTTTATTTACATTATAAGCTAGGTATATAAGCAGCCTAACTAGATATATTATTAAGATGCTATTAAGAGAAAGTGTAAGTAAAGAAGCTAAAAGAGCTACTTATATATTTAGTAATATCCCTTACTAAGTTCTAGTTTTAATAAGGAAGGGTAGTAATAAGCATTTAGCCTATTATATTAGTAAAAGGGGATAGTTAGGGAGGTAACCTAGGCGTGCTCTAGGACCCTCTAGCTAGAAAAGCGCTATTTATAGATAAATATCTTTAATCTCTATAGGATTAATCTTTACTTTAGGATAAGGCTTATAGGGTTTAGCTTAGTATAGTAAAGGCAAGGGCCTAGAAGTTTCCTAATACTATAAGTATAAGAGAATAGATAGTAAATTACTAAATTAGTGTAAAGGGCGTATTATAATTTTAAGGATAGACGTGAATCCTAAAGTAAGAGCTATTAACTATAATATTAATCTAATAGACTTATAACTTACCCTTATTAGGGCACCTAGGGAGAAATATAACTTTTAAGGCGCTTTAAAGAGACTTCTATTAGGATAGAATATTATAGGATGTGGCTTATTTTATATAGAATTATTACTACTATAGAGGGCGGAAAAGCTAATAGTTATAGTAAGGCTTACTAAAGCTAATCCCTTTTCCTAATAGGTACTAGTTATAGATTTCTATTAACTTTATACCTAACCTTCCTACTAGGGGATAGGATAACCTATAGTTCCTTATAGTTATTATAGATAGACTTTCTAAATATATATAGCTTAAGGCTATAGCATTAATAATAGCTAAGGCGTGTGTAGACCGCTTTAAACATTATTAGTAGTAATTCTATAGGTTTCTTACGCAAATAATTACAAACTATAGATTAGATTAGCTAAGTAATTTCTAGACTTTCCTTTATAAAAAGGTTAGTATATAATAATTACTATTAATATTACACTATCCACAAATAAATAGCGGAATAGAGAGGGTAAATTAGGAAGTGTAAGCTATCTTATAGGTAATATTATCCTTTTCTTAATTTAAATAGCCTAACTATTTACTTACCTACTAACTAGCATTAAATAACTAGGACTAATTAGTAATAGGTATAAGTGTAAATATAGCTTTATATAGTTATAATATATTAATAGTTTAGGAGGTAACTTAAACATAGTTATTAACTACTTTAGTAAAAGAATAAGCCTAGGCTTTCCTTTAATATTTAAGGAATAAAACAGACCTTATATAAGCTACTATAGCTTTTGTTTAATAATAATAATAATAGGAGGATATAAATAGTAGCTATAGACTAGTAAAACATTTCTAAGTTAGTAACTATATATAGTTAAATCTCTAGAATATAAAGACAAATTATCCCTATAAGAAGTTAGATTAGGTAATAGCTAAGTATAAGGTGCTTAAGGTCCTTATACCACTAACTATTAGGTTAAATATACTAAGGGGCTTATATCCTATCTTTTATATTAATTTAGTCTAGTAAGTAATAGAAAATCTATTACTAAGTTAGAAACTAGCTAATAAGCGCTTACTACTAGAACTTAGGATAATAAATACTAATCCTAATCTCTTAAAGTACTAAGTTAAAGATATTCTTATAGCTAAAAATATAAGAGAATAGGGGTTACACTAAA
This sequence comes from Epichloe scottii, assembly GCA_021950295.1. Classification (NCBI taxonomy): domain Eukaryota; kingdom Fungi; phylum Ascomycota; class Sordariomycetes; order Hypocreales; family Clavicipitaceae; genus Epichloe; species Epichloe scottii. Next base: position 4,738,711 of record CP083245.1, read on the forward strand.
ATATATTACTAAAATAAAAAGGATATATTTAGCTAATATAGGAATTAGTAGAAAATATATAGAATATAGAGGCACTAGATAGATTTAAGGTATAATAGGGCAATATATAGATAAATAATAGTCTTAAATAAGTATAATTTTATTTAAATATAAGAAACTAAAAACATTAATCTGCCTCTATTATATATATAAGTTAGCGCTAATTATTTACTATAATAAAGGAAATTTAAGATAGGGGAGCACTATCTTACTTATATATATGCTTATAATATTTATTAGTAAGGAGGTAAACTAACTTTACTATAAAATTAGAAAGGGCCTATTATTTAGTATAAGTTACTTCCTAGGTAATAATAAACTATATAAGGGTCTTATTTATATTACTTATACTATAGAGAAATTTAGTAGCTATATAGTTTCTATAACTTATAGTGTTTTAGAGGGAGTAAGTTACTATATAAGAATAAGTGCTTATATATTAGTAGTGCCCTAGGCTTAGGCTATGCTAGTAAGGGAGAAGAAAAGGGGTTTTATAGTAGCTAGGTTAATATAAGCTATAGCTAAAATAGTATTATAATGCTTATAATAGTAAATAAAGGTCTTTATTAAAATAGTATAATATCCCTTCTTAGTAGTAGTTTACTTAACTACTAGGGTCTTAATAGACTTACTTATACTTATTAAGACCTCTAAGTGCTTATAGGTATAATATAGTTTAGGGTTAGAACTATATAGGTATAATTCCTATATATATAAGTAATAAGCCTAATAATATAGTATATAAGATATATAGGTACCTAGCTTATAAAAGTATATACCCTTAGTATAAAGATTATTAAGGTAAGGAATATATAGGATAGTTTATTCTTTACTATTAGAGTTATTATTATTATCTAAGTCTCCTTCTAAAATATAGCTACTAAGGTAGCTAGCCTTACCTAAGAAGGGAGGGGAGAAGGGGGTAGTAAAGATATAATAGTAGCCTTATTACTAAGAGAAAAAATATATTAATATTAGCTATATTAGTAAAGGAGAAGTAAATAAGGTATTAAAAGATTAAAGATTAAGTAAGAATAGGAGCTAAGATAAAAAAAATAAGGAAAGTAATAATAATTAAGAGAAAATAAAAGGGAGGATTATTAAGGGAAGTATAGGAGTATTTATATTTTATAGGTAGTAAGGATTAAGTTTAACCTAAATATAGTTTATTTATATTAATATATATATTTTAGGGATAAATAGGGGATATTATTATATAATTAGGTAATAGGTAATTAGAATTATAAAAAAGATTTAGGGTAAGAAGGGAATTTAGTAAGTAAAAAGTAAAGTATAAGAAATAGGTAATATAGTAAGGTTAGGTAAAGTAAAAAGATAGCTAGCTATAGGTATAGAAACTTAAAGGGCTAGTATTATAAGGGGGTAAGGGTAAAAAAGGAGTAAGTTACTTATATATTAAGAGGGTTAGGGGTAAGGTAGTCTTTATAGAAAATTTTTCTAAACCTATAAGGCTTAAGGGTATAGGGGTATATAATATTACTTATATATAGTTATACTACTATATATAAATAGTTTATTTTTAGTAGTTTTTTACTAATTAAAAAGGGAGGGAGGGGAAGGGTAAGTAAGGGGGTATATTATAGACTTAAGCTATAAGCTTAGGTTAAGTCTAGAGTAAGACTAGGTCTAAAAAGGGGCGGTTTGTGCACAGACTATGTAGGACTTGCTATAAGGGGGATTTATTATAACCCCTTTGTTTAGTTCTCTTCTTCTTCTATAAGAATAAGATTTACACTTTAAATGCTTACGTGTAGTTGCCCTAAGGCTAGTTTATAACAAAAGAGCCTGATTTAGCAATGCCTTTGTTATCGCATTAGTCTCTTTACCTAACCTTTAACCTAGATTATAGCCTCGTTTATTTTAATAAAGGTCTTAAGGGTCTTATGCCTCCTTATTACTAATAATCTAAATTAACTATTAATGGCAGCAATAATCCCTTTATTCTAAAGCGTTAATAGATATTACCTATTATTTACTTATATGTAAGGCTCTTGTTTACTAGAGGATTAAGGTATTGTTTAGCATTGCTTATAGGCATAATTGGATCTTTAAGGGTATTGCCCGTAAGCCTAATTGGATCTTCGAGGACATTGCCTGTAAGCCTAATTAGATCTTTAAGTTCCTAATGACCTTTGAGTCCTTAATGATCTTTGAGTTATTACCCTTAGCAATTTTTGGGTTCTTAATGATCTTTGAGTTATTGCCCTTAGCAATCTTTGGGTTCTTAATAATCTTTGACAATCTCTTTAGCGGCTTGTTAGGGTGGGAAGCCTTTAAGGGGTTCTTATAGGGGATAAAGAGGTTAAGAGGGTTAAGAAGGTCTTAATCTCTCTTTTAACCATAGCAATCTTATCTCTTCTTAAAGCACTTGTTCTAATGTAGTTATAATTAGAAGGCCTAGACCTTAGGGAATATAAATACCACTCTCTTATAAAGAGTTTTGTAGTTCCTATATAATCTTACTATAAGCTTTTCTATACGTTCCTTTTAACTAACCTTTAAAGTCCTCTTTAAAGGTCTCCTAAAGGTCCTTATCTTTCTAGCCTTAATGCTTACTAGTGTAAATAAACCTTATAATATAATTGTTTAGTTTGTATTGTGTGGCTATTTTAGGGTTTAGCTATATAAGCTCTCTCTAGTCTCTTATAAGTACCTTAGAGTATAGTTATAGTTATCTTAGCAGTTTATCTTCTAAAGGTCTCTTAGGTTTTAATGTTATGCCTATTGCGTGTTTTCTAGGGAAAGGGAATAAGGGAATAAGGGAATAAAGGTAAAGAGGGTGGTGTATGTGTTTAGCTAGCTTAGCTAAGGTTATATTAATGTTAGGTTTAAGTAAAATGCCTTGTGGCAATAGACTTAGTTATTTAGTTAGTTTTCTTATAATAGACAATAGGAATAATCCTATAATAATAATATCCCGTAAGCCTAAGGGTTAATAAATTAATCCCTTAGAAGCCTAATAAGTCTATAGATCTAGTCTTTTCCTTTAGTATAATCTATAGTTATGCCTCTCTACCTAAATGGTTTAGGGACTTAAGAGGTAAGTGGCTATAGCATTTATAGAGTTGTCTCTTCTTATAATACCTAACTTATCTATAGTTATAAAGTTAACCACTAATTAGTGTTAGTTATACTAAGGTCCTACGTAGGTAATAATTAATAGTTCCGTAGTATTAAAGTTAATAATTAATTAATTAATAGATTTAAGGAGTAAGAAGAGAGGGAAATCTAGCTAGGAGAGAAAGTGGGTGAAACGCGGAAGTGAGGCAGAAAAGGGGTGGTGAATGATGCAGCCAATCGCATTGCGTACATCCATTCGGTAGCCCCACTCTTGTCCTGGCCTTTGGCCACGATTAAGCCAATGAAAATCCAGAGGAAGTAACATAGGTAATTAATAGAAAAAGCTAGTCTTATTAAAAAGAGAAATCACTTTCTTACTATAGGTATTATTTATAATATTACTTTAGTTAGGTAAAGGGTATATATCTAGTATTACTATATTATTTAATAGTCTTATATTAACTTTAACCTTTCCTTTTCTCTCTTAGCTAGTCTCTTACTAGACTATAAACACTAGGCATATAATTACTACTAGTTTATCTAGATATAATATCTTTCCTTTTATGTAAAGTTTATTATATACTTTATTAAGTTTATTTGCATTCTATTTTCTAAGTTTATAAGGCCTAATTAGCCTTATCTAATATTACTATCCCTTTACTAAGTTAATTCTTATTTTCTAGTCTTCTAGTATTAGTATAATACCCCTATTATAGTAAATATTATATTTATTTATTAACTTAATAAGTCTATTTATAGCCTCTATATTAATATTAGCTACCTATACCCTAAATTAATTAGTTATAAATAGGATTTCCTTAGGATATAAGATTTTATAAGAGGGTACTCCTATATTAACTCTTTTTAGATTAAGATTATCTTCCTCTCCTTTAGTCCCCTTATTAGCTTTAGCCTTCTCTTCTCTCTTTTCTATAATATCTTTACTAAAAAAGGCATAGTATATAAATAAGTTATTAATTATATAGTTTATAGTAACCTCCCTAGCTACTATTAAATATATAACCTTTTAGTGCTTAGAAATAGTAATAGTTTTATTAGTTAGGTTATAAGTAACTATCTATCCCTAGCTAGATTTATCTAAGAGTGTGTTTCGGAGAAAAGTTAAATATAATAGTATATAATAAACACTTATCTCCTAATTTTTCTATCTTACCTTCTAGGTAACTAGTATATATAACTATGCCTTTAGGGGAATTATTACTATTTATACTATAATTACTTATTAGTAAGGAACTTTACTTACTAGTTAAAATATTTTTACTTATACTATTATGCTATATACTAATCTAAATACTACCTTAGGTTATATAAAATTAATTTTTACCCTAAAATTATATAGGAAATTTATACTAAGTAGTAATTTAGGCCTTAGATTTAGCATTATATCCGCTATTACTATAAAATATCTAGTTATTTTGGTTTTATATACTATCCTAGGTGTTGGTTACACTAAGGTCCTACGTAGGTAATAATTAATAGTTCCGTAGTATTAAAGTTAATAATAGATTAATCTAGGAAAGAGAGAAGAGAGGGAAATCTAGCTAGGAGAGAAAGTAGGTAAAACGCAAAAGTAGGGCACAAAAGGGGTGGCAAATAATGTAGCTAATTGCATTGCGTGCATCCATTCGGAGACCTTACTAGACCTACATTTAGTCTAGTCTTTAGCCATGATTAAGCTAATGAAGATCTAGAGAAAGTAATACTAGTAGTCTCTCTTTTTCTTCGTGGCTAAAGGAGCCTAAAAACGCAATAAAAATCAAATTAAAGAAAAGTATATATAAGTGAATCCCTTTATAGGAATCCGAAGCCCTAATTGGCTTAGTTAGCATTGGTTAATTCAATTAAACCAATTATAATAGATTCCCCGTTAGTTCCGTTAAAGCTCTCTTCCCCTGCCACTAAAGGTCTCTTAACCTAACCTTTCACACGAATCGTTAACTTGTTCGAATTGATTAAGGTCGCAAGAGATAAATTCGGTAATGCTCAAGGTCATAAGGGATGAATTTGGTGATGCTCAAGGCCACAAGGGATGAATTTAGTGATGCTTAAGGTCACAAGGGATGAATTCAGTAATGCCCTTATTATCAAATTAGTCTCTTTACCTAACCCTTAACCTAGATTATAGCCTCGTTTAAGTTAATAAAGGTCTTAAGGGTCTTATGCCTCCTTATTACTAATAATCTAAATTAACCGTTAATAGCAGGAATAATCCCTCTATTTTAAAGCGTTAATAGATATCACCTATTATTTACTTATACGTAAGGCTCTTGTTTACTAGAAGATTAAGGTATTGTTTAGCATTGCTTATAGGCATAATTAGATCTTTAAGGGCATTGCCTGTAAGCCTAATTAGATCTTCAAGTTCCTAATGATCTTCGAGTTCTTAACGATCTTTAGGTTATTACCCTTAGCAATCCTTGGGTTATTGCCCTTAGCAATCTTTAGGTTCTTAATAATCTTTAACAATCTCTTTAGCGGCTTATTAGGGTAAAAAGCCTTTAAGGGGTTCTTATAGGGGATAAAGAGGTTACTAGGGATAAGGGAAGTAAATCTCTAGGGTTAGGAATTAGGGAGGTTAAGAAGGTCTTAATCTCTCTTTTAACCATAGCAATCTTATCTCTTCTTAAAGCACTTATTCTAATGTAGTCACAATTAGAAGGCCTAGACCTTAGGGAATATAGACGCCACTCTCTTACAAAGAGTTTTGTAATTCCTATATAATCTCACTATAAGCTTTTCTAAATATTCCTTTTAACTAACCTTTAAAGTCCTCTTTAAAGGTCTCCTAAAGGTCCTTATCTTTCTAGCCTTAATGCTTACTAGTGTAAATAAACCTTATAATATAATTATTTAGTTTATATTACGTGGCTATCTTAGGGTTTAGCTATATAAGCTCTCTCTAGTCTCTTATAAGTACCTTAGAGTATAGTTATAATTATCTAGGTAATTTATCTTCTAAAGGTCTCTTAGGTTCTAATGTTATACCTATTTTGTGTTTTTAGGGAAAGGGAGTAAGGGAATAAGGGAATAAGGGAAGAAAGGTAAAGAGAGTAGTGTATGTGTTTAGCTAGCTTAGCTAAGGTTATATTAACGTTAGGTTTAAGTAAAATGCCTTATGGCAATAGACTTAGTTATTTGGTTAGTTTTCTTGTAATAGATAATAGGAATAATCCTATAATAATAATATCCCGTAGGCCTAAGGGTTAATAAATTAATCCCTTAGAAGCCTAATAAGTCTGTAAATCTAGTCTCTTCCTTTAGTATAATCTATAGTTATACCTCTCTACCTAAATGGTTTAGGAACTCAAGAGGTAAGTAGCTATAGTGTCTGTAGAATTGTCTCTTCTTATAATACCTAACTTATCTATAGTTATAAAGTTAACCACTAATTAGTGTTAGTTACACTAAGGTCTTACGTAAGTAATAATTAATAGTTCTATAGTATTAAAGTTAATAATAGATTAATCTAGGAAAGAGAGAAGAGAGGGAAATCTAGCTAGGAGAGAAAGTAAGTAAAACGCGGAAGTGAGGCACAAAAGGGGTGGCAAATAATGTAGCTAATCGCATCGCGTGCATCCATTCGGAGACCCCACTAGACCCACATTTAGTCTAGTCTTTAGCTACGATTAAGCCAATGAAGATCCAGAGGAAGCAACACTAGGAATATAAAAATTAAAAGTAGCTATTTTAGTAATAAAAAAGGAAGACTAGACTCCTAAGACTAGCTTTAGTTCCTATATTCCCTATTTTACATTTACTTTATACTATTATAGCTATGCCTTATTTGCTAAGATTAATAATATTTCTATATTAAGGTAAACTTAGTAGCTCTTGCCTTTATTATTAAATTTAATTAGAATTTTAAGGAAAGTATTTGCCTTTTTCCTATTATACTCCACTTCTTATAGTCTTACTATAGCCTTAATAACCTATCCTAGGCTTAGTTATCCTAGTCTAGCTAGACCTATCTTTATAGTAAGTTTCTTAACTTTCTTTCTATTATTTTTAATAAAATTTATTTCTATAAAATTTAAATCTTAGCCTTAGCTATTCTTATTATAATCTTCTAATACCTCCCTTTTTTACTATATAGTATTTATAGTCTTTAAGATAAATCTTATGCTATTTTATATTAGAGTTATCCTTATATACTATAATATAAATATATTCCTTCTCCTTTATAGGTATTTTCTCCTAATGCTAAAACTATCTTAGCTACTATAATTAGCTTACCTACCCTAATAATATAGTCTCCTACTACTATTATTTATCTAGTTAGTTTAGTAAATTTCCTTACCTATTTTAACTAAATCTAAAATAATTTCTTGCTTTATTCTCTTACTATAATTTATTTTACTAGGGTTTCTACTTTTATTCCTTAAAGGGCTAATTTTACTAGTATAACCTTAGCTAAAAACCACCTAAAAATCTTTATATATTTTAATTATCCTATCTATACTATTAACTTCCTAGAGGGAATTATATATTAAATAGCCTATTCTAATTAGCTTAGGTTCCTTTTACTTCCCCCTTTAAATTACTACTAGATTTCTCTTATTAGAAATAGACCTTAGTTTTGCCTTTACCTTTTTTATTTATAGTATAACCTTTATTATATAGGTAGTTATATAAGTTATATCTCTTATTATTTACTATTATAATATACGCTAATCTTATATTCTCTTTAGTTAGTATTAGACATATTTAATATAATCCTAGGTAAAGTTTATAATATAAGTATAATAATAGTTAATAGTCTATTATCTTACTATTTGCTTTAGTATACTAGAAAATTTTTAATATAAATTTATAAAAAGATACCTCCTTTATAACATTCTCTCTTATATATTTAGCCTTATTAAGCTATGCTATTATATCCTAGACTTAAATACTAAATTCCTGTCTAACTACTATAAATATCGTTAATATCCTACTAAATATAGCGTTCCTTTCTCCTAAATTAAGATATTACCTATACTATACTATTATGTCTCCTTAAAATAGCGTCTAGACTTTCTTCTAAATAGTATCTTATTAACTAGGACTAGCATAATATAAGTAATCCTTAACCGCCTATATCTATAATTTAATATTATAAAAAATAGTCTACTTCCTATTATATATAATAAGATTATTACTAGCTTCCTTAGGCTTATATTAAGGCTTAAAGTGTCTAATATCTATAATTTTCTATATTAAATCTACTAGTTACTCTATTATATTAGTATATTATAGATTTTAGTCCTAATCTATTACTAGATTTATCTTACCTTAAATACTTAGATTTATATACTATTCCTAGTTTAAAGGGTATTATCCTTATAAATAACCTTAGTAAAGGTACTACTAAGGTTATAAGTATCCCTACTAATATTATAGTGGTATTAGTTATACTATTAGCCCTATTTAGTTTAGGTTAGTATATAAATTATAATTATACTATCCCTAGTCTATAGGTAAATATACTATTCCCTAAGCTATATTTTATAGTTATAGTGTTAACCTTACTAAGGCTCCTACGCTCTATAAGCTCCTAATTTTAGTTATTAGTTTTATTACTAACTAATCTATTCCTATTACTACTTTATCTATTATTACCTACTATATGCTTTATTATTAGCCTATTACTTCCTAAAGAATCCTAGTAGTGTTAGATTTAGCTAGCTTAGTGTAAAATTCCCTAAATCTAGTTTATTTCCTAATAGTCCTAGCTATAGGTCTCCTAGGTTAGATTTTAATAAGTAATTAGGGGTTATAGATATTAAGTAGTAGTGTTATTTTTAGGGTAGTTTTTAATCCCCTTTTCTTTATTGCCTTTGCCCTTCTCTATACTATTCTTAGTCTTAGTAGTATTAGTATTACTAACTAAACTAGTAGTGCTCTTAGGCCTTTTTCTAGACTTCTTACTACCTTTAGATTAACTAAATTTATAAAGAAATCCCTTAGATTTAGCTTTTATAATATAGGACTTAACTTAATTCTATATAAGGCATATAGTTTATAAATCTATAGTGTTTTAATAAATAAGGGGTTTTTAGTATACTAGCTATTTGTGTTTTATTACTGTTTTATTAATAAATTTATACTAAGTAAGCTTATTTAAATCCTCTTATTTACTAATTCTAATAAGTCTTTGTTTTTAATGTTTAAATTCTAGATTAATACTATTAAAAGCTCTAAATTAGTAAATAAGTTATAATTTAGTATTATTTACTAGGAAGTTTAGAAGGGGATTAAATTAGCGTTATAAATAGTTAGTTTTAGATATAAGGCTACTATTTTAAGATAACTAGAAGTATATAATAAAAGAATCTCTAATTACTACTACTTATTACGTACTAATCTAGCACGTAAGGGGTTAAATCCGTTAGAGGGGCTAATAGATTTAATAGGTTATAAATCATGCTAAGTTTACTTTCGGAAAGTTACTATTAGGAGTAAAGTATATTATAAGAGTTAAGTTATTCCCTACTCTAGGTTATTAAATCTAGCCCTGTAAGGGTCCTTTCTGCTCCTAGGCGTTCTGCCACGTAACAATATTTCTATAGTTTAGCTAGAGAATTATACTAAAGGAAAATAGTAAGATAATAGGAATCTTTCCGCACTGCTTTATAGGTCTAGAATTGCCTTTAAAATACAAACTAAACTAATATTTAAAATCCTTACCCTTAATTACCCCCTTTATAATATTACACTATAATAGAGATAGAGGCAGGCTAGAGGCTAGGATACTAATAGTAATTAATAAAAAAAGAGGGCTAGTATAAAGTTACTACTACTTAAACGCTAGCCTTAGATAATTTAATATCTAAAGAGGTAAGAATAACCTATTAATAAATTAGATATAATTTAAATACCTAAAAGAGAAGAAATACTATAAAGAAATTACTAGCTATATCCCTAGTAATAAAATTAACTAAGTATAGTAAATTATAAAAACTATAGCTAACCTAGTAGTAAGGCATACTTAGGCTAAGGATAAGCTAGGAGTAAATAATAGTAATATATATACTACTAAAGAGATACTTAAATAAGTTATTAAAGAAGCTATTAAGAAGAAAACTAAAAATAATAGCGCCCTAACCTAGGTAAGTATTACTACTAGGGTAATATAAAGGTAGCTTAACCTTATGCCTTTTTCTTTATAAATCCCTAACTAATATTATAGAGAAGTCCTTATTAAAGGAAGTACTATATAAGAATTATACTAGTCCTAAGGTACTAAAGATATAGTAACTATAGTTAATAAAGCTACTAGCTAGAATATAGTAATAGTAGTAAGATAACTCCCTAGTAAAGATATAATTATTATATTTAAAGAAAACGCTACTTAATATAAAGAAAATACTAATTAAATTATTACTATATTTAGACTAGATATAACCCTATACTACTAAGTGCTTAGTGTAATTATTAAGGGGTTCCCCTTAAAATATATATTTATTAAGAACCTAGTAACTAAGATAAAAAAACTAATAAGGTAAATATAATTAAAGTAACTATAAGGCACCCCTAAGGTAAGAATATATAAAGAATAACCCTAATCCTTAGCCTAGCTAAGGTAAATAATACTAATAAGATTTACTAAGATAAAATAGTATTTAAGGTAAAGCTATTTTAATCTAAACCCTATAATAAGACTTTATAACCTAGGTAATATTATAACTACTTTTAGATAAAATATATTATAAAGTACTATAAGGTAACCCTAAGGTATAGTAAGTATAGTACTAGCTACTATAAGGATAAGGAGAAGTCTTACCTAATTATTAAAGGCTAATAAAGAGAAAACTATATTTTATACTTAGGCTTATACTTAGCCTAGTCTAGGGATTACTTAGTCCTAAAAGAAAAATAAAATATAGTAATGAAAGGATATTTTAAGAGGCTATCTTACTTTATTATCTAATCCCTAAATAGTAGCCTAGCTTTAGTATAGGAATAACCTATTATCTAACTCTAATTTACTAGCCTAATAGGAAGAAAAAGAGGCTAACTAATACTTATAAAGTAAAGTACTAGGTAAACTAAGGCTAGGAGTATTAGAAAATATATAAAGCTAAGTAGGGCTAGAATAAAACTAATCTAGGATAGTAAAGACTTACCCTTACTATAATTAATATAGTAATATTATAGGTGTTTTTTTAGAATATAAATAAGTAAAATAATCTTATCTAGATAGCGCTTTATTACTAAACTAATATAGATATAATTATAATATAAGAATAGGAATATATAAAATAACTATAGCTACTAGCTCTAGGCCTTATATAATTCTAACTTATATACTATAATAGGTATAATACTATATATATAAATAAGAAATATAAAGTAAGGTTATAGTTAGCCTAAGAAGGCACTAATTAGTTACTAGTAAAAATATAGGGAGTAAATATTTACTTCTTATACGCTAAGATTTATAATAATAAATAAAATACCTCTATTTATACTATAAATATAAAAAAGCCTTAGGGTAAAAGCATATTTATAGGGGACTTTAACTAGAAATAGTCTCTATAGGATAAATATAATAAAACTAGTAATAAAGTAAAGGAATTACTTAAGTTTATAAGCTAGTAAAGGCTTAGGCTAGTAATGCCTTAAGGGAAACTAATAAGATAAAAGAAAGGTAATAGAGATAGTACTATAGACTTTATATAGGTAATACTAGATATCTAAGTTTACTATAAGGGGTAATTAAGCTAATAAAATCTAACTATATTTTATAGCTAATTAGTATCTTTACTAAATACTAAGAATACGCTTCCCTAGAACTTAAGTATACCTAGCTAGTAATAAATAAACCCTTTATAAAAGTAAAGGTAGTAGTGTAACTTTACTAAGAATATACCTTAAACCCCTATAACTAGAATAGGATTAATAAGTATACTATATAGCTTATTATAAACCTCTAATAAATAGCTAAGAAAGTAGCCTTAAAAAGCCCTAAGGCTTACTTAGTCTAAAGGTATAGTAGTTAAGAAGGGCTAAGAAATTAGTTACTATAGTAAGATAAGCTAAGAGAGTATAGAGGTATAAAAAGATAAACCTTAACTAGTAAGTATATACTAAGGTAAAAGTAAACTAAATATATATTATTAAAGAGAAAAAGAGAAATACCTAGAGAGAAGCCCTAAGAAATACTAATATATAGGAAAAAGATAAAGGGCTATAGAAGCTAGAGAGATAGGCTAGGCTTTAAAGCTAGGCCTTTTCTAAACTCCCTAGGCTACTAAACCTAGAGAGAACTAATAATAATATAAACCTAGCTACTATATATAAAGAGAAGGTAAAAGTACTTATATAAAGGTTTTTTCTTAAACCTATAGCTAATCTTTTCTATATCCTAGACCTTTCCTTTTTAGAGCTTAATAATATACTATTCCTAGCCTAAGAATAATTCTTATAAGAAGAAATTAAAACTATTCTCTTAGATATAGATAGTTAAAAAGCCCTAGGTAATAATAAGATTCCTATAGGCCTTATTAAGGCTTATAATAATTTAGTAAAAGACTTTATTACTCGACTACTAAATATAGCCCTTAAGGTAAGGTATTTCCTAAAGTACTTTTAGTTTATAAAAGTAATAGTTATTAAAAAGCTAGGAAAGATAACTAAGGAGATAAGAAGAGCTAATATATAAAGATTTATCTTATTACTTAATATAGTAAGTAAGATTATAAAAGTAGTAATAGTAAGGTAGCTTATAACCTTTACTAAAGAGAATAACTTTCTTTTTAAACTATAAATAAGTAATAAAGTAAATAGATTAATAAAAATAGTAATAAAAGCCCTTATAAAGTATATTAGAAAGGCCTAGGGAGGGGTAAGATTACTTTACTAGTATAAATAAATATCCTATTAGTATTTAATAGGGTTAGCTACCTATACCTTATTACCCTCCTTATTAAAATAGGTATCTTACTATAAATAATAGTAGTAATATATAGCTTTCTTATAGGGAGAATAAGCTAGCTTAGCTTTAATAGGGGTCTCTTAAGGCCTTTTAAGATTAAGGCTAGTACCCTATAGGGATTACCCCTTTTACTTATTCTTTTCTTACTATATTCTATAAAGCTATATAAATACCTCTAGTTTATCTTAGGTATAGTTATAATTAGATTTATAAATAATATAAATATAGTAGCCTTTAAAAAGAATATTACCTAGATATAGAGAAGACTTAAGGTAATATAAAGGGCTTATAAGGAGTAAGTAAAAGATATAGGAGTAAAGTTTAACCTCTTAAAGACTAAACTTATATACTTTAGTAAAGCTTACTACTTACCTTAAACTAAAGTCTAGCTTAAAGCTAATAAGGTAATACCTATAAAGTCTTATAAATTCTTAGGAGTCTAAGTAAATAAAAAGCTTAATTAAAGTATATATAAAAATATTCTTAAGGGAAAGATAGCCTAGTAATAACTTATACTTACTATACTAGTAGTATTAACTTAGGGAGTTAACTTTAGAGATACTAGGCTTTTATATATATAAGTAGTCTAGCCTATACTTACTTATAAAGTAAGTATCTTTTATATACTTACTAAAGTTAAGGGAAACCTAAGGGGGATAGCTAAAAGCTTTTTAATAAATTAATTAGCTTACCTATAGGTTATAGCTAAGGTATTTAAGGCTACCCTTATTATATAGCTAGAATCTAAAACCTATATCCTATCCCTAGACCTTTATCTTAATATAATAAAGTAAAGATTTAAGGCTAGAATTATAAAAAATAAAATAGTAAAAAGATTTAGATTACTACTATATTAGTAGTAGTAATACTATAATATAAAAGGACTTAATAAAGAAATAACCTTAAAGATAATAAACTAGATAAATAACTCTTTAAGGAGTAAAAAAGGTAATAGAAGGTATAGTATAATAGAGAATAACTAAGCTATTACTAATATATTTATAAGCTAGCTAAGGATTACTTACCTAATAAGAATTTAAAAATAGTATAAAAACTCTATATATACCTTATAAAGTATAAGTCTTTAATACTTATATAACTATATATAGGAAAGATAGGGCTTAATAAGTTCCTATTTTAAAGGGGTATACTTAGGGTAACCTTACTACTATATAGCTATAGGTATATAAAGGAAAACTAATATTATTTAATAGTAAAGTATCGTAAGTATAACTATATATAACCCTATAGTATTAACCTAGAGGCGAGTTAGCGACGGGTTAGGCCTAGACTAGAGGGGAGGCTACCTTTACATAATAATAGTTCTAGACCTAATAGTTAAAGTAAGTATCTATTAAAACTCCTATTTACTAACTATTAGTAGCACTACTAAGGCTTTACTAAGCTAACACTACCCTTACTATTAATATTATAGTACTAATACCTAGGGGTTTTTATAGATTAGGAGTAGTAAGAAATATATTAAAATAATCTTAGCTTACCTAGCTAGAATAAATTAGACCTAGAACTAACTTAAAATAGAAGTAGACTTACCTTTAGCTCCTTATCTAGAGCTTTCTCTAACTACTTAGAGGTTAGGAGTTTCTTAGGGTATTACTTAGATAGTAAAGGTTCCTAGATAAATTAAAGCTAGAAACACACTAAATAGTAAATAACTTATATTAGTAAGCGCTATAGTAAGGGAGGCTTTTAGGACTATAAGGAAATATTAGATATTAACCTAGGCCTAGGCTAGGGTAGCCCTAAGAGGCTATAGAGAGAAACTTATAAGAAGGTTAATAAAGAAAAAAGGAAAAGAGGCTAAAACCCCTTAGGGGAGAGGCTTTTTCTTATACTTATAGGGGGAGAGAGTAAATTATAGCTAAAGCTTAGAGAATAAAGTATAGAGAGATTAGATAAATAAATATCTTAATTATAATCTAGGTATAGGGCTACCCTAAGCCTAGACTAAGATTACCCTCCCCTATAGTAAGGGACTAAAATAAGGTATATAGGATTTATTTTATAACTAGACTAGGGGTAAGTTAGGGTTAGCTAAAAAGTAAGGTAATAAAAGAGTTAGTATAAAAGTAAATAAAAGATAAAGAGTAGTAATTAGTATAAACTTACTTTACCTATAAAGGGTAGTAAGGAGAGGTAAGGTAAGGCTACCTTTAGCTTAAAGGTATACTAGGGAAGTAGTAAACTAACCTTATTATACTTTTAAGGGGATAAGGCTAGTATAAGCTAGTAATAAATATATATAATAGGCTATAAGTTAAATAGCATAGGCCTATAGTAGGACTAGTGCTAAGCTATTAAATATAATAATAGGGTTTTTCTTCCTATTTTAAGGGTTTTCCCTATTAATAAACTAGTTAGAGTACTAGAACTAGAGTATTGCACTACTTTCATTTTGTAGTGTTTTTTTTCTTAACAAATAATATATATCTAATCTTAGAAAACATATATAGATATAAGACTTTGATTTTTAGATAGATAACTAAAAAACTACAATGTAGTTATATACAAAAGTGGGTCTAAAAGTGGGCCGTTTGGCTATAAATTAGAAAAACTACATTTCACTACATTTTAGGACTACAAAAACACTACAAATGTAGTGTTCCCAATTTATAGCCAAATGGCCCACTTTTAGACCCACTTTTGTATATAGCATTTTTCTTCGGATTTATCTCTATAAGATTACGTAATTTATAGGATAATATCTTTAATAATAAGCTTACTATAAAATTAAATACAAAAACTACAAAACACACTACACTAACTACAAACAATACTCTAGGTATAATAAAAGAGAAGCGGCTAATAATTAATATTATAGCCCTTTAATAGTTATATAAGAGGAGGGAGATCTAAAAAGTTAGATAAATTAATAGCAATAATAATCTAGCTAAGTTAATAATAAAGGTATTACTAAATTTATCTCTTATAACCTTAATTATTTTAAATAATTTAATAATTTATATTAAGGGATAGGTTAAGAGACCTATAAGATTAGAGGAGGAGAAGGATTAACTAGGTTAATTAAAGAGGCTAAGGCTAGGTAGACTAATTAGAGTAGCGGATTCCTATTAAGGGATTTACTTATAAACACTTTCCTTTAATTTAATTTTTATTATATTTTTAAGCTTTTTAGCTATAAAGGAAAAAGGGAGATTACTAGTGTAGCTTCCTTTAGGTCTTATTTAGTTTAATTATAGCTAAAGGCTAGGGCAAGAGTAAGGCTACTAAATAGATACACGTAATGCAATTAGTCGCATTACGCGTAACCCCGCACTGTCCGCACTGCCCTGCCACTATAGGCCCACTTTTCCTACTTTCCCTTCTAGCTAGATTCCTTCTCTCTCTTCTAGTTACATATAATTAATGAATCTATTATAACATTGTTAACTTTAATATTATTGCACTAGTGCATTACCTTTAGTGAAACTAACATTAACAAAAAGCAAACATATAACGCATAGTGTTATAGACTGGCCCCTAGGCAACTGCTATTAGGCGTTAATATAATATTAAGAAACTTAAGGAGGGAAGAAAGGAAAAGAGCTAGTCTATCCCCCTTTATACCCCTTATATCCCCTAGCTATCTTATATTAGCCTCCTTCCTAAACCCTTGC
The DNA here is from genome assembly GCA_021950295.1 of Epichloe scottii. Lineage (NCBI taxonomy): Eukaryota > Fungi > Ascomycota > Sordariomycetes > Hypocreales > Clavicipitaceae > Epichloe > Epichloe scottii. The sequence continues at coordinate 4,755,406 of CP083245.1, forward strand.
TAGTTTCTATTAGCTACCTATCCTTCTACGCTATAACTAATGCTTAGGCAAAGCCTAAGCCCTTTACATACCTCCTTACTTACCTATCCTAGTAATATCTCCTAAGAGTATAAATTATCCCCTATTCCCTTTAAAACCTTCTTACCCCCTTATCCTATCTATATTATTACCCTTTTACTAATATTAATATCCCTTATATAAGTAATCCTCTCTTTACTCCCCTTAACTTAAATATAGTACGCCCCTATATTATATATATCCTAGTATTAGGTTATAGGGTTATCTTTACCTATTATATTTTATTATTATTATCTTAAATATAGTACACACACGTATTATATATATCCTAGTAGTAGGTGTAGGGTTATCTCTACCTATTATATCTTATTATTATTATTATATAGCATATATAACATAGCTTATATATAGCCTTACTAGCCCCTTATATTATTATAATAACCCCTAACCCTACCCCTACTAGTTTATTACCTTACCTTTACTTTTATATTATATATAAAAATATTTTACTTACCTTCCCTTTCCCCCTAACTTCCCTTTTCCTAACTTTACCTTTTATATATTATAATCCTATCTTAAATCCTTCTTACTCCCTTATTAAACCTTAATTATATCCTATATAAACGCTTATTAATATACTATACCCTTATAATCCTCCTCCCTATAGCCTTACTATACTTACTATACCTCCTACCTATTCTATAGGTAAATATCTTATAGAAGGTAACTTAAATAATAAGTAGTATACTATACTTACCTTAGTTTTTTATCCCTATAATCCCTATATAAAATAGGCCTTAACTATAGGCATTATAAACTATTACTTACCTAAGAGTAATAAGTCTTACCCTTCTTATTAATATAATTATATTACCTATATCTAGCTAACTAAGTACCTATTTACTAACCCTTACCTCTATTATGCCCTAAAAGATCTTAAAGCTAAAATTACTATAGGCTAGTATATTATAGAACCTAGTATTACTAAGTTAGTAACTATAAAGCAAAAATTACCTATTTTATCCTAGAAATACTAGTCTCTTATTACTTACTAAAATACCCTCCTTAATTAGGCCTAGTTTAATCTAGCACTTATTTATTTAGCCCTTAGGCTATCCCCCTAAACTAATACTCCTACCTTAAATATAACTAGACTTAATATTATTCCCTTTATTAGTAGTAGTCCCTTAGCTAGCTATAGAATAAATAACTTCTTATACTAAGTTACTAGTGCCTTATTTTAGTAAAACTAGTAGCTTATAAATAGTATAGTTACTATATAATAGGATTTTTATAAGTATTTTACTACTATAATTAGTATACTTTTCCCTAGTTATTACTATATTAGTCCTAAGACTAATCCTTAATATATTAAGCTATATAATAAATTACTTTCTTATTACTATTAGTATTAATCCTAGTGCTTTTCTAGTATCCCCCTTACTAATTTATATTAAATATAGCTTACCCTCCCTAATAGGACTAGTTACCCTTATACTAAGTCTAAATATCTTCCTATTACCTCTAGTAGTTATATAGAAACTAAGCCCTTACTTATATACTCCTATCTTTTACCCTCTAGGTAATATACCTCTCCTATTATTTAGTATTAAGAATAAAGCTATAATAACTACTATATAGATATCTATTACCCCTAAGCTAGATATAGTTTATCCCCTCTTTAATATATTACCCCTATTAATAGGAGTAAAATAGAGTATAATAATGCCTTTAGTAAGATTTATAAGGATTTAGTAGCTAAAATAGCTATAGTAAGAGTATATCTTAGTTATACTAAATAATTTATTATAGGTAGTAGTATAAGTTTACCCCTAGTCCTATATATAGTCTCTCTTAGTAAAAGACTTTTACTTAATTAACTTAGTTTATTATTATATTATATATCCCCTTATTCCTATTTAAAGTTATCTAGTACCTATATATTTACTATATTCTCTAGTAGTTCCTATATTAGTTATAAGTAACCTACTTATTTAACTAGTATATTATATTTATTACCTTTACCTAGTGTATTCTAAGCTATAAGGATCTATTCTATATAGTATTCCTTAATAAGTTTATTATTATTCTCTAATAATATCTATTCTAGATCTAGTTTAGAGTCTTAGAGCTTTTAACTTAAAAGGGGTTTATTACTACTTACTCTATAAGATTTATATAGAAAACTAGGTAAATACCTCTTAGTATATCTAATTAGACTATAAGTAGTATTAGGACTTCTATAATAGTGTATTTTATAGTAACCTAATTAAGCTTTTATAAAGGGTAATTAGTTTTAATATTCCTAAGTAAAAGCTATACTTTATCCCTAACCTAGAAACGTTTTACTAGGTAATATAATACTAATATTATATCCTATTAATATTATTATATATATGCTATTATAGCCTAAGCTAAATAAGTCCCCTCTTAGAGGTATTTTAGGAACTAAACTACTCTTCTCTTAGAGATTATAGTAAATAGTACTAGGTTTAGCTATAACTAAATAGGTTCTAAATTATAGCTATATAGTAATCTATTAGGACTTATACCTATAACTAAGGATATCCTATTATTAATTATAAGCTAATAAGTAGCTAAGTATTTAGGCTAATTATACTATAAGAAGGAGATAGATATGCGTAGTATTACTTATACCTCCTAGTTTACCTATTCTATGCTACTATCTATTTATAGGTAATATAATATAGAAAGGAGTTAGTTAATCCTAACTCTTAAGTATAATATTATCTAGAAGTTTCCTAACTAATCTAACCCTTAGTCTATAATAATTAACTAAGGAAAACCTTAAAATCTTTACTATACTATCTTAAACTATTTTACGCACTTCTTAGCTATAATAGAGGTTATTACCTCTAATTAAATAAACTTAGAGAGCTTATTAGTAATAACTATAAGGAACTAGGGCTATTCTAGGGATAATACTAGTAAGTTTATTATAAAGTTAATAGAGATTTATAACTAGAACTAGTTAGGGATTAGTAATAGTTTTAATAAGCCCTAATATTATTAATAACTTTTATAACTACAAAAGTAATAATAGTTATAGATAAACCTAGTAATATTCTATAATATCCTATCCTAATAAAACTACCACTATAAGATCTAAAATATTATATTATATCCTAGGTACCCTACTACTAGTAAATCATAATATTATTAGATAAGCATTATTATAAGAGGTTCCTAGGCTAGGACCTAGGTCTAGCCCTAAAACTAAAGCACCCTATAGGCACTTAGTAAGTAATCTATAACCTATTCCCTTATTATTACTTCTAGTAGAAACTTCCTTACCCCTTCTTAAATTACCTAAAGCTAAATATAGTATATTAGGTCTAATTAAACTGCCTAGTTTTATAAAGTCTATAGGTGCCTTATAGTAAAGAGAGCTTCCTTAGTTAGTAGTAGTGCTATATATAATAATAGTAGATTCTAGCTATAGCCTACCCCTAACTCTAATAGTAACTATAAGAGTCTTAAAATAGTAATAGGCTATAGTATTTATCCTATTCTTATACTAGGTCCTAACCTATCCTAGTCCCTTTATAAAAGAGTATCTAGGTAGTAAGCCTATATACTAGGCTTATATTAGAGATAAAAGTTAAATAAAGTAAGTGTATTTACTTACTAGGCCTACTATTCTAATATTAGCTAAGGTATTCTAAAGTATTCTAAATTCTTATAATCTATATAAATTATAAATAGGTAAGACACTCCCTATAGTTTTACTAACTATACCTTAAGATAAGAGATAATAGCTAGAAGCTCCTTATTATAAATAGTATAATTTCTCTATAAGGCTATAAGGCTTATAGAGTAGTATATAATAGGGTATAGGATATAATCCTAACCCTCCTATAAGAGGCACCCTCCTAGGGCTATCCCTAAATAATTTGCTTTAATTACTATTAGCTAGTCTAGGTCTTACTATACTAGGACTAGGTATTTAATAAAAGCCTCTTTAAGCCTTTTAAAGGTAGTGTTTTCCTTAGCTCCCTATTAAAATAGGATATCCTTCTTAGTAAGGCATATAAGTAAAGTAACTAGCTCTAAAAAATCCTAGATAAAATTATAGTAAAAATTTATAAACCTAAGGAAACTATAAACCCCCTATAACTTTATAGGGGCTACCTATTCCCTAATAGCTATAACCTTTATAGGATTAGGGCAAATAAAGTAACTTACTATAATAATATAGCCTAGGTACTAGACCTCCTTTATAGTAAATATAGACTTATTAAGATCTAGGTAAAGGCCTACTACCCTTAATTAGCCTAATATTAGCTAAACCTTAGCTATATAGTCTTTCTTTAATCCCCCTAAATAGACTAAGATATTATCTAAATATACTATAATAAAATCCCCTAATGCATCCCCTAAGGACTTATTAACATAATATTAAAAGGTAGCTAGTGCTCCTACTAGGCTAAATAGGTAGACTAGCTATTTAAATAGCCTAAACCTAGTTTAAAACGCTATTAAGTGCTCCTTACCTTTAGCTATCTATAGTTTATAAAATACTATATAAATATTAACCTTTATAAACTATTATACTTAGGAGAGTAAGTATAGTATTTTCTTAATTAATAGGAGAGGGTAATAATCCTAGCCTATTATCTTATTAAGTGCGTAATAGTCTACGTAAAAACACTAACTACCTTTAGCCTTCTTAACTAGAAGAATAGGAGCTACTACTAATAAGAAGCTTACTTAAATCTATCCCTTATCTATTAAGTCTATAATCTAGTGTCTAATCTCTAAGAGTTAGTCCCTTAGTATATTATATAATAAACCCTATAAAAGTGCTAGTTTAGACCTATCTAGGTTCTTATATATATATATATAGTAATTAAGAGACCCCCTATAAGGAGGTAAGCTATTTGCTTTTACTTTATTAAATAGGTCCTTAAAGTCTACTAGTTTATCTAGTAATATTAAAGTATTAGGGTAGGTAGGTTTTAACTTTAGGGTAGTAACCTATAGCACTATAGTAATTTCCTTTAGACTTATAGTAATAAACCTTATAGTTATATCCTTCTTATATTAGGCTTATTAGGCTTTTACTATATATAAGGACCTAATAATTCCCTAAACTAGTTTACTTATACTATATTCTATAGCCTTAGAAACGCATAGACCCTTAGCCACCCTAATTACTAACTATTACTTAGCTATATAAATAATAATATCTTATTATTCTAACTATAGTATCCTAAAGATTATATCTTAAGTAAGACCTAATATAATATATAGATATACTAATAACTCCTACCTATTAATATTAATCCTTATATATACTATATATATAATTAAAGATATATCTTCCTAGGTATAGACCCCTCTTCTTCTTATTTCTACTACTATATAAACCTATCTTTACTTTAGTAATTATATAAGCTCTAGGCCTAGTTATTATACTACTAATTTACTAATAGCGCTATAGTAATTATACCTACTATTAATTTAGATATTAAGGTATAAATATATATTAAAGAGTATAGGAACTAAGAATAGTAATTAATCTATATAGTATTCTATATTTTCCTCTATATCTATATACTAGCTATACTTATCCTTATCTATAGGTAATAACTAGCCTTTATGCCTCTATATAAGACTTTACTTAGGGGCTACTTATTTTCCTAGGGTTAAGTATTAACCTTCTTATTAGTGCTCTCCTTATTTACCTTATATATATTAATAGTAACCTTTAGATAAGGTTAGTGGGTAGGAAGGAGGGTATACTCTTAGATCTAGTGTTCTATTAAGCTATAATATAAGTAGTATTCCTTCTTATAGTGTCTTATTATTTTATCTATTATAACCTATTAGGCCCTTAGCCTCTTACTATTAGTCTTTTAGGGCTTCCCTTTCCTCTTTATATTAGCTTATTTACTAAAGTAGGTTAATATAGCCTAGACTCTAGTTATTAGTGTGTTACTATCTTAGTTAGTTTATTAGGGTATAGGTTATATAGGCTAGGGTTTATATTAGGTTTAATACTTATTCTCTAAGGCTAGGGCCTTAATATTAACTATAATACTATAGTATTATAAGACTATAAGAGGGTAATCTATATAACTAATTTCTCTACTAATACTAACCTCTCTTAGCTACTTATTAAGAGTATATTATAACTTTACTAGCTTAATATTACTTACTTACTACCCTTCCCTTACTATAAAGAGTTTCTATTTAAAGTAAATAAAGAATATAATAAATAACTCCCTAAACCCTTACTTAATCTAGTTAAGTTCTATAAGGGCTATCTCCTATTTATAAGGGTTAAAGAATATGCTTTCTAGGTAGCTAAGGAAGCTAATAAAGGAGTAGTTATATAAGTAACCTACCTTAAAGTATATAGCTATATAAGACTAGACCTTTAGTACTAAGTTTTAGTAAATAAATATTTATTAGTTCTTATTACCTCTAATAAAGTCCTTATTTACTTCTAACTTATATTATATAAGAAACCTTTATATAGTAAATATAGTCTTATTATTATTATATAGGTTACCTATAGGGATTAGTTTTTAATATAATTATTATATAGTAAGTAATATAGTAAGGGTAGTATATTATATAGGAGGGTATAGGTCTAATACTAGGGGTTAAATAGGGGTATTTATTAGGGGGCTAACTAGAATAGTAGTAGTAGGTTTATATAAACTTAGTATTATAGAGTCTTATTCTCTCTTACCTACTACTTAATTATAAGTTAAAGTGTGTTAATTTATGCATTATAAGCTAATAGTAGTAATATAGCGTCTATTAATAGGGTTCTTATCCCTAGGTTTCCTTTAACCTATAGTTATAGTGTATCTATTATATTATCTTTTTCTATTACATTAATTTGTTTGTTTATTTGTGGTAATACTATTATTTTTAGTAGCCCTTTATTAAGGCTAAAGGAAGTTTCTTAAATATTATAGACTAGCCCCTAGGTAACTACTATTAGGTATTAATATAATATTAAGAAACTTAAGGAGGGAAGAAAGGAAGAGAGCTAGTCTATCCCCCTTTATGCCTCTTATATCCCCTAGCTATCTTATATTAGCCTCCTTCCTAAACCCTTACTAGTTCCTATTAGCCACCTATCCTTTCACGCTATGACTAATGCTTAGGCAAAGCCCAAGCCCTTTACACATAGCGCGCTTATATCTAAGCTATATAGCATAGTTTAAGGCATAGATATTACATATATAATATCTATAACCCTTAATTAGATTATAGACTAATTAAAGATACTATAAATTTAAATAATTCTTTGCACTAACTCCTTCTTATTATATAAATGCCTTATAAAGCTAGGTAAAATAAAAGAGAAGTAGCTAATAATTAATATTATAGCCCTTTAATAATTATATAAAAGGAGGGAGATTTCTAAGGTTAGGTAAATTAATAGTAGCAATAATCTAGCTAATTTAATAATATATATATATATATTAAATACACTAGCTAGCTCTATATAAGGCTAGTTCTAGTACTCTAACTAGTTTATTAATAGGGAAAACCCTTAAAATAGGAAGAAAAACCCTATTACTATATTCTTTAGCTTAGCACTAACCTTATTATAAGCCTAGGCTATTTAACTTATAACCTATTATATATGTTTATTACTAGCTTACACTAGCCTTATCCCCTTAAAAGCATAAGAAAGTTAGTTTACTACTTCCCTTAGTATATCTTTAAGCTAAAGGCTACCTTACCTTATCCCTTCTTACTACCCTTTATAAGTAAAGTAAGTTTATATAAATTATTACTCTTTATCTCCTATTTACTTTTATACTAACTCTTTTATTACCTTACTTTTTAGCTAACCCTAACTTACCCTTAGTTTAGTTATAAAATAAATCCTATATACCTTATTCTAGTCCCTTACTATAGGAAAAGAGTAATCCTAGTCTAGGCTTAGGGTAACCCTATATCTAGATTATAATTAAGATATTTATTTATCTAGTCTCTCTATACTTTATTTTCTAGGCTTTAGTTATAATTTACTCTCCCCCCTATAAGTATAAGAAAGAGCCTCTTCCCTAGGGGTTTTAGCCTCTTTTCTTTCCTTTTATATTAACCTTCTTATAAGTTCTTTTTTATAGCCTCTTAAAGCTACCTTAGTCTAAGTTTATGTTAATATCTAATGTTTTCTTATAGTCTTAAAAGCTCCCTCTATTATAGTATTTAATAATATAAGTTATTTACTATTTAGTATATTTTTAGCTTTAATCTATCTAGGAACCTTTACTATTAAAGCAATACCCTAAAAAGCTTCTAACCCCTAAGCAGTTAGAGAAAGCTTTAGACAAGGAGCTAAAGGTAAGTCCGCTCCTATTCCGGGTTAGTTCCAAGTCTAATTCGTTCTAATTTAATAATAAAGGTATTACTAAATTTATCTCTTATAACCTTAATTAATTTAAATAATTTAATAATTTATATTAAGGGATAGGTTAAGAGACCTATAAGATTAGAGAAGGAGAAGGATTAACTAGGTTAATTAGAGAGACTAAAGCTAAGTAAACTAATTAAAGTAGTGGATTTCTATTAAGGGATTTACTTATAAATACTTTCCTTTAATTTAATTTTTATTATATTTTTAAGCTTTTTAGCTATAAAGGAAAAGAGAGATTACTAGTATAGCTTTCTTTAGGTCTTATTTAGTTTAATTATAGCTAAAGGCTAGGATAGGAGTAAGGCTACTAAATAGATATATATAATGCGATTAGTCACATTATGTGTAACCCCGCACTGTCCGCACTGCCTTACTACTGTAAGCCTACTTTTCTCACTTTTCCTTCTAGCTAGATTTCTCTCCTTCTCTCTCTTCTAGTTACACATATCTATTAATTAATCTATTATTACATCGTTAAATTTAACCTTGTTACACTAGTGCAATCACCCTTTAGTAAAATTAACAATAATACTTAAGTTAATTACCTATTAATTAAACCTCCCTGTAATTCCTATAATTATATATACTAATTTCCATGATCTTAGCACGCCTCTTCGCTAGCAGGGAGGCGGCTAGGAGACGGTTTGTCTCTGCTATTTAGGCGTCTAATTAATATATCTAGAAAATAGTCTTATTATACTACTCCTTACTAGACCTAGACCTAGTGTAGTCTTAGCCTATAGCTAATGCGCTTCTCTTCTTAGTCTAGTTTTTTATATAAAGCTTCTTTACTTAAGTATTATAGTCCTCTAAAACCTAGAAACTATTAAAACTAAACTAGACCTAGAATTAACCTACTATAACTATACTTATATCCTTACTAGCTATAATAGTAGCTTATATATTAGTTAATTACTAATACTTTATATATTACCTAGTAGTATTAACTTAGAGATAGGTTAGTAGTAAACTAGGCCTAGGCTAGGGAGTAAGCTATCTTTATATAATAATAATTTTAGACTTAATAGTTAAAGTAAGTATTTATTAAGACTCCTATTTACTAACTATTAGTAGTATTACTAGGGCTTTACTAAACTAACACTACCCTTACTATTAATATTATAGTATTAATACCTAAGGGTTTTTATAGATTAAAAGTAGTAGGAAATATATTAAAATAATCTTAGCTTACCTAGCTAGAATAAATTAGACCTAAAACTAACCTAAAATAAAAGTAAACTTACCTTTAGCTTTTTATTTAAAGCTTTCTTTAACTACTTAGAGGTTAGGAGTTTCTTAGGATATTACTTAGATAGTAAAGGTTCCTAGATAGATTAAAGCTAAAAATATACTAAATAGTAAATAACTTATATTAGTAAGCACTATAGTAAAAAAGGCTTTTAGGACTTTAAGAAAATATTAGATATTTACCTAGACTTAGGCTAGGGTAGCCTTAAGAGGCTATAAAGAGAAACTTATAAGAAGGTTAATATAAAAGGAAAGAAAAGAGGCTAAAACCCCTTAGGGAGAGGCTTTTTCTTATATTTATAAGGGGAGGGAGAGAGTAAATTATAGCTAAAGTATAGAAAATAAAGTATAAAGAGATTAAATAAATAAATATCTTAATTATAATCTAGGTATAGGGTTACCCTAAGCCTAGACTAAGATTACCCTTTTCCTATAGTAAGGGACTAAAATAAGGTATATAGGCTTTATTTTATAACTAAACTAGGGGTAAGTTAAGGTTAGCTAAAAAGTAAGGTAATAAAAGAGTTAGTATAAAAGTAAATAAAAGATAAAAAGTAATAATTAGTATAAACTTACTTTACTTATAAAGGGTAGTAAGAAAAGGTAAGGTAAGGTAGCCTTTAGCCTAGAGGTATACTAGGGAGGTAAAAAACTAACTTTATTATATTAATAAGGGGATAAGGCTAGTATAAGCTAGTAATAAATATATATAATAGGTTATAAGTTAAATAGCATAGGCTTATAGTAAGGTTAGTGCTAAACTAGAGATTAAAGTAATAGGGTTTTTCTTCCTATTTTAAGGGTTTTCCCTATTAATAAACTAGTTAGAGTACTAGAACTAGCCTTATATAAAGCTAGCTAGTGTATTTAATATATATATATATATACTAATTTATACTCCTTATTTAAGTGCCTTATTAAGCTTAGTACTATAAAAGAGAAATGCCTTATAATTAATATTATAGCTATTTATTAATTATATAAGCAACGCAAGATCTATAAGATTAGATAGATTAATAGGAATAATAACCTGACTAATGCTTTTATAAAGGCATTACTAAATAAGGCATTTAAGAGGTTTATTATAAGTAATATAGTAACTATTAGAATAGAAGGATAGGTTATATAATTATAACTATTAATATAATAATATTAAAGGTGTTTAAATTAGACTTACTTATCCTTTAATAGGCTTATAGATTAAATATTATTTTTTATTATATTTCCCTTCCTCTTTCTTTCCTTATAATATTATATATAATTATTTAATCTTAACTCTTTTCTAAATTCCCTTTAATTGCCTTATTAATATTACTTATTAATAGTTATATTAAAAAGAGAGAGGTTTTAGTGTTAGATTAATTATAATATTAGTAAGGCTACGCGTCTCTTATTAGCTAGGCACGCTACAAACCCACATACCTAGGCTAACCACGCTATAGTTAGCATTGAATATGTGGCCTCTTTGTATATAACCTAGTTAAGGCCCCTTTTCCTATTATAAATAGCGCACCCTATATGCTTCTATTTAATCTCCCCTTTCCCTTCTCTTAGTAGACTAGAATATATAAATAATACGTGTTCTTTAGTCTGCCCCTAAAAACCCTACGCGTAGGTTAGTGGTATCCTAGAGATACTAACATATACCTCTTTACCTAAATAGTCTATAAACTTAAGAGATAAGTAACTATAGTATTTATAAGAATATCTCTTCTTTTATAATCCTAGCTTATTTATAGTTATAAGTTAACTACTAATTAGTTTTAGTTTTACTAAAGGTAATTACACTAGTGTAATAAGGTTAAATTTAATAATGTAATAATAGATTAATTAATAGATATATATAACTAGAAGAGAGAGAAAGAGAGGAATTTAGCTAGAAGAGAAAGTAGGAAAAGTAAGCCTATAGTAGTAAGGCAGTGCGAATAGTACGAGGTTACGCGTAATGTAACTAATTGCATCGCATGTATCTATTTAGTAGCCCCACTCTTATCCTAGCCTTTAGCTATAATTAAACCAAATAGGACTTAAAGGAAGCCACATTAATAGTAAATAAAATAATAAGAAGGTTTTTCTTAAAGATATATTAGTAAAAAAAGTATTAAGAAAAATAATATTACTTAGAAACGCTAAAAATATATATAATACCTAGTTATAGTAAAATCCTAATTTTAGTATAATCTTATAAATTACATAACTAATTAAACAAAATAGCTAATAATATAAGCTTTAAATTAATAATCTTAAGGTAATTCTTAGAATAATACTAACTAATAAAAGGTCCACTATTTTTTTTAACTAACACTACATTTGTAGTAACTACACTACACTACACTAACCATAACTTTTTTTACACTACACTATAACTACAAATTTTTCCCAAAAACTACACTAACTACACTACAAACAGTACTCTAGTCCCCTACTAGGCCCCTTAAGAACCATAGGCCTCACGGATAGCAATTTCTAGCTACACGGGGACACAGGCATTGGATGGCGCGGAAGGGTTCCTAATTCTGCCTATTTATTTGCCTTTTAGCATTCGAGGCCAAAAGCAAACTTAAGAAGCCTCCTCTGGCAATAAGCTGGTTCCCGGGCCCCTTTCCGGGGCGATTGATTCGTTGATTCGTACGGAGTACTCTGGCACCTTTGATTCGAGCACTCTGTACGGATTACGGCAGTCAAGGGCAAATGTTGCATTGGGTATGGAGATATGGAGATATGGAGATATAGAGCAAAGTTCTCTTTTCTTGCCATTCATCATCACAAAGAGCAATCAATGCATGCGGCATGTTTCTGCCCCTCGGCTGCTCTCGCCCTCTCTCAGAACTGGCGCATCGTGCACAGATCCACGGAAGTGACGAGTCAACTGGTACTCCGCACTCATCTCAATTCATTCCGTGGAGGGGTGACGAAATCTGACGAAATCGATGCAATGCATACATCGACGACGGGCTTTTGCGCAACCTGCAAGTTGGTCCTCACACCAACAACTACATATCTACGGAGTACTAGGGAGTACTTACTCAACCACCGACCTAGGTTCTTGTGCCTGCCTGCCTGGTACGGACGTACATGGAAAAGGTATCACAAGGGAGTTCGGATCGAAGGTGCTCCGTACGAAGCACTCACCGCACTCCAATCATCCCTCACACCAGACATCCAACAACAACAACCAATGTCCACCGGAGCAAAAGCAAACTGCTGTGAAGTGACACGATAGCATTCATTGACTTTGTGCGCCGTAACAAGAAAGGGGACAAACGCCTGCCCGCCGACCCATCCACTCCTCGAGTTCGTTTCAGTCTCGTCCTCTGTATGTCATCCAGTCAGTCCCAGCCCTGAGCCGACCCGACCCATCGCGGGCCGCCAGTCTCGGCTGGTCCGTGATATACTGTCACTGTATCACTGTATCAGAGCACGGAGTACTTGGTATAGGGGTAGGTACTCCGTACTTTATGCTAGCACTTGAGGCAAGTCGGTACCTGGGCAGGTACTCAGCAGGAGGTCAGCCTCTTTGCACTTGCACTGTATTTGCACCGTCCTGCCCCGATGTGATTCATTTGCCTGCCTTCCCGCCAATCCTACGCGCCTACCGAGTACGCGCCTGCCGCTGCCTAACTCCATGTCACCTCTCCCGTCGTCTCTGTACAGCTCTCTTCCCTCCCCCCACACACCCCGTCTTCCCGATACCGACAAAGGTCGGCGGCTTTCTCACGACCTTGTTCACACTCATCTACCAAACCCTACTCTGCTCAATTTCCAAAGTCGCCCACCGACATTCTGACAGCGGCTTGAATGTCATTTTCGCAAATCCAACACCCGACGCTGTGCCGCTCCGATTGAATCCGCTAGATTATCCGTTTTGGTTTGCCCCCGATCTGATTTACCGACCTTGACCTGTACTCAGTACTCAGTACCCCGGACTTCGGCATCGTCACAACATAGAATCCGCGCCGGCTTCATCCTTGCGATAGGAAGCGGACAATCTCTTCCTTCCATCCTTCGAGTCTTCACTACGTTTACCCGAAAATCCTCCCTTCGCAGTGGCGCGTTAGGCCTTCGACGCCTAACGCTGCCACACACAAACATTCCCCCAACAACGGTTCCGTCCGGGGGTCGGACATTCGATCTATGGCCATGGAGGCCCTCCGCAACCTGGCCAACAACATCCCCGACTGGCGGCGGCGTCTGCACGATCTGAACGGGCAGATTGAGCACAGGCAGGCTGAGCTCGCAGCCTTGGCTGGCTCCGATGCCAACTCTGCTGCTTCCCTCGATCTCTCCGCAATAAAGGCTCGTCAGAATCGCTCAAGCCCAAGGACGATGGCCCGATGCACTTCGATTTCGAACTTCCCCAACCCTCGAGCCGAAATCGCACGAAACGGCCCGCACCGCCCAGGACACCATCAACGCCGTCCAGAGAAGGTCAACTACCAGCATCTCCTCCGAGCCCGGGCAGTGAAAACCGCGCAGCACTACACAAACAGGCCCGCGAAGCTGTAGCTGCCCACGCCCGGGGTCTAGTTCAAGCAAACAAGAAGCGACGATCCAATTCCATGGTGTCAGCAGAAGGTGCCACACCAACCTACCGTACTCGAAGCATGATCATCGTCTACTACGACAGCTACGTCCAAGGATTCTTTGATGATCTTGTCAGATTCGTGTCCTCGAGCAGGAATCTCATGCGCAAGGCGAAAATGGCTGCCAAAGTCGCCCAGATCAAGCGTATGGCCGAGCTTGAAATCGCCAACGACGCGAAACGGTCCAGCGCCGAACGATTCGCCGTCGACGCACTTCCATCTTTGAGGTATATGAGTACCCGCCGGTTAGGACCCATGTCAAATGACCAAGCGTCTACGGAACCAAGGCAACCAGGAGATTCGGATGAGCCTGTGGATGTTTATGACTCCCTGGACAAGAGCCTCGAGTTTGTGCAGAGCACTTGCGAACACAGCGCACACCAATTCTTGAGAGACGCAGATTGTCACGACGAAATCAGGAAGATTCAGGCTCGGCTGATGGAAGTGCTGCAAGAATCTGTGAGAGAAATTGAACGTGTCCAGCGCGAAGATCCCGAGCTGGCCAAAGAAGTAGGAGACATGGGGAAGGCTCGCATGCATCGTCCCATCAGCGTCAGGCGAGATACAAACGCTGAGCACAAAGACGGAACGATCTCCAACAGGGAAACGCGTCTGACATTGGAAATTGCACCGATCCCGACACTCGCACCTGGTCCCTCAGCGATGCTCGAGATAGATGCCCATCTGGACGAGGACTTGAACGATCTGGTGCCTAAGCTGAAATACCGATCTACCAGGCTGATGCGTAGTGGTGCTGTGTAAGCTCGGAGGCTGCCGATCAACTCGCCGAAAACTGTGATGGAATGCTGAGAACAGACCCCGACTTTCGATTTGATCGAAAAGCTGACGCCACAAAATCAACGAACAAATATTTGACGACATTTAGCATTTGAAACTGCATAATTGGCCATAGCCATGGGACAGTTGGTGATATGGGAATTTTTTTTTAGAAGCGAATTGCATATTGAGGGAAGCTTGGGACTGCGGTTCACACTCGTTTCGGAGGTAATACCATCATGCTTGATTTTTTTTCCTTTCTGTATTTCGTTGCTACCTGCACTGTGGATACCCTTATCCCTGCCAAGACTGAGTGCTTCTGTTTCTTATATTTGGCGCCCGAGATTGAATCATAATCTTTGTCGAGGCCGTATCAATAGTGTACTTTTGGTGACGACGGGCATAGCCCGAGAGAAGGACCGTCCATAGCAATGTTGAAAGTAGCTTCGTGGCGCATTGTATGATGCATATCAAAGGTCAATACGGAGTAATGAAGGGGTCTGTTGGGTGGAGAAATGGCTTATATAATCAGAGTGGTAGTGATTATGGGACCACCGTAGCTAGCTTACGTACTAATTAACTATCATTATTACCCTAATCATTTTAGTACGACTATATAGTAATAAGACTAGGACTTATTATCTATTTAATTAGAATCACTATAAATAATTAATTATATCTCTTATGACAAGGAAATCAAGACTAGTGACAAATAAATAAGTTAATAATTAGAATAAGGACATATATTAGAATTATAAGAAGAACCTACTAGAGTATAGCTATAGTTAGAAATAGGAAGAGAATAAGTTTAAATCTAGGAGCTATAGTTACCTATAAAGAATAAGGACTAATCCTAACTAAGGCTAGGAAATACTTCTAATAATAAAATAGTAATTAATAAGGACTATAGGACTTAATAAATAGATCTAAGGACTGCGGGCTTAGACATATCTATATACTAGAGGACTAAGAATAAGAAAGGGACTTATAACCTAATAAGATTAAGAATCCTAGATAAGATATAGATAGGGAGTCTAGAATCTTAAAGAGTTAAACCTTAAACGGAAATAATTAGAGTAATAATTAATAACTCTAGAATAACTCTAGAACACAGAGATTAGCTAGAAAGCGCTATTGATTAGCACTAATTAACACTAATTAGCCTTTTTGCTAGAGGGCCTAGATCTCTTATTTTGTAGTAAATATGCTAAGATATAAGGATACTTTAAACTAATTTAAGGGACTAAGGAAATCGGGTTTAATATAAGAAAACCATCCCTAGTAGCCCTTATTTTTAGACTTAGTAGAATAACATAAAGCGTACTATTTCCATAGAGAAGAGAATATAACACAGATAAGCTTAGATAGCGGAATTATCTTCTAACTTTTTAGGACTTATAGAATTACGCTTAAACCTAGGAAACTTAGCTAGGTAAAGGGCATTTATTAGACTTAAAACATAGGAAAAGGCGTCTTAGAACACATATTTATAAAGTGTAGGTTTAAATGTTTTACTATATTATTTATTACTATAAAATAATAAGTAACTATAGGACTTAGATTATAACCTTTAGATTCTAACAATTCTTAGTGTTAAGTAGCAAAATAGGCGCAAGTAATATAGCTAGATAGGAGGTCTAAACCTTATGCTCTAGGGTTAACTGTAAGTTAACTCTTACCTTTAAAAACCATAGTTTACTAAGCTAATTATACTACTAATTTCTAATAGAGGGCGTATAGACTACCTACCCCACTTTAACCTACTTTTATCTTTACCTTTTTGCTTATTAGATATTCTAATTAGATAGTATAGTGTGGATTTAATAGTTACACTATGTCTAGAGCTATAGAATTAGCCTTAGAAGAAAAATAGGAAGGTTTAATAAGGTAGTTATTACGAACTTTAGCGTGCTCCTAACGCTAGAGTTAAGATTAGAAAAAAAGGGAAAGGTAGTAAATTAGACTAGGATAACTTTTCCTACTAGATAGAGGATACTTAGTTTTTCTTTTTCTTTTAGACTTAATAGTAAGTAAGTAACCTAATAATAAACTTTATTATAGTAAGTTTTTAAGTTTAGCCTATCCTATTATTCTAATTAGAGTTTACTATAGTGTCTTCTAGTCTTTATTAAAAACTTCTTTTACCTATTATAGTAAAATTCCCTTTACCCTTTAGATATTCCTTACTTAATCTTCTTTTATAAACTATTTACCACTCTAAATCTAATTATAGTTAAAACTAGACCTATATTTAGACACTAAATTAGAAAAAGCTTTATCTCCTTTTTGCCTAAGTCTATTACTTAACTTACCTATAAACACTTCCTATAAGGAGGACGTTTTGCCTTAGTTCCTATCCTTATTAATCTAATTACTAAAGGGGAAGACATTAGTAAAATTAGATATATAGATACTATAAATATCCTACCTTATCTAATAATATTATATAATATTAGGGGAATAACATTCTCTAGATATCCTAGAGATAGACTAGCCTAAGATTATATAGACTACTACTTAGCTATAGTAGCTATAGCTTAAATTCTAGAATATACTAACACTCTAGCACATTATAACTTTACTTAAGGCTTAAGAGAAAAAGCTACCACTTAGTATAAAGACTTAGACTATAAAGATTATAGATAGGATATTCTAAAGGATAAGTTTGTAAAGAAATTTAAGAAACCTAACCTACTTCTAAAGGTAGCTATATAGTAAGAAGCTTATTACTTTACTAGAGAGAAGGGAGAAAGTTTAAACGCCTATATCTAAAAAGCAAAACGTCTAGTATTAAAGGTAAGGGCAAAAGTAAGATAAGTTCTATTTACTAACTTTATAATATATATAGTGGATAGAGAGTTAGACCTATAACTATAGGAAAGAGTGGTGGACTGTTTATATATAACTAATAAATAAACACAGGGAATGGCTTTATAGGATCTTATAATATTAGATCTTAAAGTTATTCTATATAACTATTAGTCCTTAGCATCTAAAAAGATCTCCTAACTTAGCAAAGATGCCAAAACCCCTAATTATTCTAACCTAATATATATGTAAATAGAGAAATAAGCTAGATAAGATAAGTTAGCTTCTAAAGCTTAAGTTAGGAGGGATAAATAAATAGTAAAACTTATTTATTAACTTAAGGCTTTTTAAGCCTAAGCTATAGGAGAATTGTCTAGGTTATATAGATAAGCTAGATAGGGAAGATACACTATTAATAACCTACCTTAATTACCTAGAAAGCTAGTAATTAAACAGATAGCACTAGGAGATAGATAATAAGATCTAGACTTCTTTTAGTGTTTCTTATATAAAGAATAGGGATATATAGGGTATAACTATTCTAGCAAAGATAAATACTTATCTAAGGATTTTAAAAGGCATTATAAACAATAGACTAGAGATAGATATTAGATAAGGAGAGATTATTAATAAGAGTTAGATAATTCTAACTAAATTAACTATATTAGAGGGTTAGAAAGAGAACTAATTCCCTTACCTAGCTTTATGCTAATATAAAAACTTATAACACTTAATACTTCTATAGCAAACTATTAACCCCTAAGCTATATCTAAGAGGAGAATAATATAGAATTCTCCTATACTATAACCCTAGGTAAGTTAAAGGGGAAAAGTTCTAAACCTAGATAGACATAGGGACTAGCGAAAAAGATTACAAAGTTAACTAATAAGCTAGGATTAGTTTTAGATAAATAAGCTTAATAGTAAGTAAAAGAAATCCTAGATACTAAGGAATCTAGAGAAACTTAAACTCTATTCCCTCTAGATATAATGCGTTTACCTTAGGAAATAACGCTAAAAGAATTTAAGAGATTACTACTTACTATAAGACCTTATTTAGATAAGATTATAGGACCTTCCTAGACTCTAGTAGCTCTAAATTTACCCTAGGAGGTAGTAATAAAAGAAATAACCCTAAAGGAAGTTCTGCCCCTAAAATAAAGACTAGAGTTAGAAAAGATTAGAGTAATAAAAGAGTATTAAGTTCTAGCATTTAATCTAGGAAAACACTTAGGGAATATAATAGTTTCTATTAGTATTCTCTAACTATTATAACTAGCTCCTATTATTTAATAGTAACTAAGCTATTTAATATAGTGTTAAAAGAAGACTAAAAGTAAAGGAGTAAAAGCTATAATTATAAATCTTATAAAACTATTTAAAGAAGCTATTTATCTAACTTATAAGGCTAACTTAACTATAGGATGAGTAAATATAGTAATTGCCTAGAATAATATAGCTAAACCTAATAGAGATATAGTAATAACACTAAGTTATATTATAACTTATATTAAAGGTTACTAATATAATTTAGTTCTAATTAATAGAGAATCTAGTGTAAAACTAGTAAGTAAACATTTCCTAGTAAAGTTTAGATTCTCTAAAGTTTAGCTCTAAGAAAGGCAATTTATTTAAATAGTAAATAATATTAACTACCTAATTACTTACTACACTTACTTGCAAATTATTACTAGGGGAATCCTAGCTCTAGTAAAACTCTATATTATACTAGTTTAATATAATTAGGATGTGTTACTAGGTAAAGTCTAGCTAAGAAGAATAGAAGCTATTAAATACTATATAGAAGATAAGCTAATAGTTAAGGGAATAAATAGAGTTACTTAGACTTTACTAATCTATCTATACCTAGATTTATTCTAGAGATCTAATGAAAGAGGCTAGCTTCCTAAGAGAATAGGACCTAAGGAACCTATAGAGTTTATAGAAGATAATTAAAAGATCCTAGAAAAAGTTAAAGAAATACTAAGGGGAATAAATATAGAGATAGGTAAATAAACAAATAAAGATTTAGAAAACTAAGAACTATGGATAATATTACTAGTAATTATTTGTAGGATCTATTAATTAATCTAATACTACTAGATAAGGATAAAGAAATAAGCACTAAATAGGAGATAAATAAGACTTAGATATAATGTATATATTAGAAGGAGGGAATATTAGAAGGACGTATTACTAAAACTAGAAATAAAGAATTGCTAGCTTAGATAGAGAGAGAAAAATAGGAAGTATTTATAAATAGTAAGAGAATAAGAATTAAAACAGAGGAAATAGTTAAAGATAAGAATATATTAGAAGTTCCTAATAAGGACTATATAAGGATTAAAATAGAGGCTAAACTATTACAGGGAAGATATAAATTAACTTCTAACTCTAATACTATAGTCTTATAGAAACTACATTATACCCTTAGAATAGATAGCTTTACTAATAAGATTACTAATAAGATAGAAATAAAACCACTTTCCTCCTACCTTACTAGAATAATACTATTAGGTTAGATACCTAATACATAGAAGATTACATAGAGTTAGATTAATTACTATAAAGTAGCCTAGAGAAAGGAATAAAATAAAAACACTTCCTATAGCATTATAAAGTCTAGATTACTAGATAAAACTAAAGAGAAACCTAAGAATAATAAGAGGTTAATAGACCTAATAGAGTCTAAAGAGAAATATTTAGACCTCCTAGAGATACTAAATAAATTAGACTAAATAGCATAGATTAATAAGTAGGCGCTAGATATAGAGAGATAGGCTAAAGGGCTAATTTATATAGGAAAACAGAAAATTAAGGGGTTTATCTAGGAAAATAGAAAACACTATATAAATAAGCAAGAAGAAGTTCTAGACTAAGAAGCGTAGGATAGGTTATAGTATTCTAAGGACATAGACGCGGAGTAAGGAGATTAATATAAATCAGACATAACTAGACACATGTATATATTAATTTATATATAAAATGCGAATAATAAGGGGTCCCCCTTAGAAAACGAAAATCCTTATATAAATAAGAAGTTAGGCAGCTTAGAAGCAGAAACTAAGGCTAGTGAATAGTATTTAGTAAACTTAGCTAATTTCTAACCTATAAACAGAGATATAGTGGAAATAGAAATAGGAGCATAGGATATAATAAGACAGGCTAATAAGCCAAATTATATAGGAAAATAGGAAATTAAGGGCTACCCCTTATAATTCTAGAATCTCTATATAAATTAACTATTATCTCCCTTACCCCTAAAACTATTATTTTATAGTTTAAGAAGTTATATATTATATTAGGAGACTATATAGGAAACAATATTTAACGAATAATAATTATGCGATTATACTATATATTTAAAGAGTGTTTTATTTTAAAGCTTAAAGATATTCGCACTATAAATCTTCTTAAATATCATATCCCTCTAATTCTAGGAGCAAAGCCTAGTAAATATAAATAATATAGGTATTTAGTAGCTTATTAAGACTTTTAAAATAGGTTTTCCTAGTAATAGAGAAGGTAGGAATTATCTAATAAGGGGATTTAGAATAGGTAGTGCTAATAATTTTCGCCCTAAAACCTAGACTAAAGGTTTTTAGAGTGGTTTATAACTTTAGAGATATAAATAGTAAAACAATTAAATTAGGTTACCTATATTATAATATAGAGGCAGACTTAGATTTAGTCCACTATAGTTACTCTAAGTTTCTATTATAAACTAATGCCTTAAATAGATTCTAGGCTATTAGTATCTATTCCCTAGATTAATATAAAATAGCTTTCTCTAGGCTAAATAGGATATATTTCTATAATAATATAGCTTAAGGATTAATAGGATTACCTATAACTTATACTAGGTTTAGGGATCTTACCTTTAAACACTTATTCTTCTAAGATAAAACTAAAAGCAAATTAATCTTAGGATATATAGAAGATTTATATACCTTATTTTCTATTTATATAGATAATTACTACATAGGCTCTAAGA
The DNA here is from genome assembly GCA_021950295.1 of Epichloe scottii. Classification (NCBI taxonomy): domain Eukaryota; kingdom Fungi; phylum Ascomycota; class Sordariomycetes; order Hypocreales; family Clavicipitaceae; genus Epichloe; species Epichloe scottii. Next base: position 4,777,244 of record CP083245.1, read on the forward strand.
TATAGGAAGACTATTTTCACTTTCTCTAGAAAAGGTATTTTCTAAGGGTAAAATAGGCTCTAATTAGGTTAAGTAAATATAAGACTACTTTATTTACCTCTAAAGTTAAGTATATTAGATATTCTCTAGAAGATAGGAAAATAAGGCTAGTATATAAACATTATAATAGATTTACTAACTTAGCTAAGTAATTTAAGAAATAACCACTATAAACCTAGGATAAAGTACTTATACTTATATACCTAACGCTATTTATATAAAAATTTATACTAGGAAGGTTAGATTTAGTAATTACTATTAAAAGGGCCTTCTTTTATAAAATACCTAAGATAATATAAACTAGAAAGCCTTTAATTTAGAAAGAAAAAGTCCTAAGAGAGAAACTAGAGTAAATACCTAAAGCTTAATAAGCTTTATTAAAAATATATAAAAGTATCTAAATAAACATAATATTTAGCGCTAGACTAGGAATATAGTTTTATATAGCTATAGACGTATCTAATATAGGTATAGGTAGAGTGTTATTTTAGATAGAAGATATAAAACCTAGAATAAGTTATATAGACGCTAATTTCTCTAAAGTATAAATAATTATATAGATATTATACTAAATAGGTAATACTAAGAAATAATACTTAATACTAAAGAAGGAGATACTTATAATTATAGTAGGTTTAAAAGAAATAAGGTAATTACTAGATTATTTACCTTATCCCTTAAAGGTATACATAGACTATAAAGGTATTATTAATTTAATAGCTAATATATTAGAAGTCTATAGAAAAGTAATACGCTAGGTAGATATACTTTAAGAATCTAATATGGAATATATCTATTAACTAAACACAATAAAGATTATAAAGATTACAAATAGGATGTCTTAAATGCTAGATTATTTAAGGTTAGACCTAATTATAGTAAAAAGAAGATTAGGAGTAAATATAACTCTAGCTTCTAGAGACTAACTAATTATAGTTTTAATAAATATAACCTTAGTATTACTAGAGGGAGGAAGTTTAGATAAAGATATAATAAAGAAACTTTAGTAAGAGCTTTAAGAGTAGTTTAAGTTAGCTTAGTATAAAGAGGTATTATTTACTATGGTTTTTAGATATTAGATAATCCTAGTAGAATAATAAAAACTTATATAATATTAAGCACTAAAATACTAGATCTTTAACTAAACACTATATTACTTAGAATTTAATAAAGTATTAGTAAAATATATACTCCTAAATAGAGTACTAGAGAAGTTATAGGAATCCTATAATACTAGAGGTTATTTTAGGGTAGTAATTATAATGCATAAACTTTATAGGAAATACTTCTAGCTAAATTAAAGTAAAGATATAGAATCTTATTATTAATTATATCTAGTATATTAATAAACTAGTATATAAGTTCTATAGATAGACCTAAAGATAATTATAATATTAGAACCATAGGGACTAGTTATAATAGACTATTTAGGTCTAATTATACTAAAAGCTAAGAATAGAGATAAGTATATATTAATTACTATAGACTATATAATAAGATTTATATTAGGATAATCCTATATTAAGGCTATAGGTAATTTAGTTATAGAGGCTTAGGATAAAGGTTAGAGCTTAATATTTAGTTAGCTATAAAGGATATATTATAATAATAGTTTACACTTTAAGAACTTAATGTTTTAAGCTACCTTAGAGAAATATAAAATTACTATAATATATAGACTAGTTTCATACCTATTATTAATAAGGTTAGCTAAAAGGAATATAAGGCTTATTAAAGGATAACTAATAAAATAGGCTATTAAGAGAGACAGAGTTTCCCTAGACTTATAAAATTAGGTAATCCTAAGTATAATAGTAATTATTAATAATTAGTATATATTAAGTGTTAGAATAAGTCTAGTAATATTAATATTAGGGTTTAAACCATTTACAAAACATATAGGAGTTAAAGAACTTAAAGCCTTAGAATTTAAGAATCTAGGAATAAATAATTTAGAACTAATTTAAGAAACTAATCTATAGAACCTAGACCTATAGGAAGAGAGAAAGGAGTTAGTTTAAATATAGAAAGTAAATAATTAGGATAATACTATAAAACCTAGATAAAGCTTTAAGAAGGGAAATCTAGTATAGGGAAAGATAAATAAAGAGAATAAGCTAAAAGGGAAGTTTTATAAGACTTAGGGAAAGCTATCTAAGGTTATCTAAAAGGTATTAGTAGTAATATATAAGATTAAACCTATAGAGGGAGAAATAGTAAGGAAAATCTATCTAGATAATCTAAAACTCTATATCCTATGCTAGGAGAAACTTTAACTACTAAGATTAAACACTTAGGATTTAGCTAAATAGGGAATAGAGGATTAGGTAGATTTAGAGAAGGATAAAGTATTGTAATAGGAGGATTATGGTGTTATAGTTAACACTAATAAATATCCCCCTAGCCTATTAGGTAGAGAAATGGCTTATATAATCAGAGTGGTAGTGATTATAGGACCACCGTAGCTAGCTTACGTACTAATTAACCATCATCATTACCCTGATCATTTTGGTACGACTGCAGGTCCGATGTCCTGGAAGAAGCCCCACTACCCGCCCCTCCAAGGTGGGGCGACTTACGGCTGCCCTCTGGTTGATGATGACATACCCACCTCACCAGGTACCCTCTCTTTCCCTCAGACACATGCCAACACCGCCATACAGCTTTGAAGCAGCTCGGTCGCTTTGGCTATTTATTGGATCTGCTTGGAAATCTTTCTTCACCAACCTTCCTCGCGCAACCCGCGCTCGAGGTGGGAGAAAATGACGACTGACTCAATACGACGATAGATAAGCCCAGAGCGCGCTTCGACTGTGACCGACGCGGAATATCTACGCGGGAAAAGAAAATACGAAAGCAAGAATGGGCCAAGGCTTCTCATTGGCAACGCCTTCGGCTGGCTCGGCTGGCATCGATGTTGTCCAGCTGCAGGACGTACAATACGAACGCAGCATCGGCAACGCACGGTTCATGAAGAGCATTCGTGGACGGCACGAACATGGAGTTGTGTTAGTCAAGGTGTTGCTGAAGCCTTATGCAGAAGTGAACCTCGACGAGTACAAGAAGAAACTATTGGGTGTGTGATATTGTGTTCTACGCGCACCCCGTTGCACCTGACGGGTCATTTTCGCTGACATTTATCTGTGCGCCTCTAGAGGAACGAAAGGCTTTGATGGACATCCCCAACGCCCTGCCCTTCCAGCGCATCATCGAAACCGAGACGAACGGATATCTCGTTCGCCAGTTCCAGTATAGCTCACTTTACGACAGACTGAGCACGCGGCCTTTTCTCGAAGATATTGAGAAGAAATGGCTTGCGTTCCAGCTGCTTTGCGCACTGCGTGACTGTCACGCTCGCGACGTGTACCATGGCGACATCAAGGCGCAGAATGTGCTGGTCACGTCGTGGAACTGGCTGTATCTGACGGATTTCGCGTCAGCATACAAACCAATATTGCTACCGGACGACAACCCTGGCGATTTCTCCTACTTCTTTGACACGTCCGGCCGTCGAACATGCTACATTGCCCCGGAGCGTTTCTACGCCTCAGGCGAGGAACCCCGGCTCAAGGCCAAGATGACGTGGGCCATGGACATTTTCAGTGCCGGATGCGTTATTGCGCAAATGTTTCTGGAATCCGAAATCTTCAGTCTCGCCCAGCTATACAAGTACAAACGGGGAGAGTATGACCCTGTCATTACGCATCTCAGTGTCATTTCTGACAAGGACGTTCGAGACATGATTGCACACATGATTCAACTGGATCCCGAGAAGCGTTATTCTGCCGAGCAATACCTCGACTTTTGGAAGGGAAAAGTCTTTCCAAGCTATTTTTACAACTTCTTACACCAATACATGGAACTCATCACCGACCCATCCTCGGGTAATAGCCCCATGTCGGGCAGCCAGAGGAACATGGGCGAATCCGACGATAGAATAGACCGCGTCTTCTACGATTTCGACAAGATTTCATACTTTTTAGGCTACCAGTCAGAAAAGAGGGTATTGTCCAAAGCGCCACCATCAATTGGTCGATTGGCGTTGGGGCACTTTCCGGTTCGACTGAGCATCCCGAATCATGAGCATATAGTCTCGGCCGATCTCGAGCCGCCGGAGGATGATGGTACCCTGATATTTTTGACACTCATCGTGTCATCTCTGCGCACTACAGCTAGAGCATCCTCAAGAGCGCGGGCCTGCGATGTTCTTCTGGCCTTTGCCGAGCGTCTTACAGATGAAGCCAAGCTAGATAGAGTGTTGCCTTATCTCATGACATTGCTGAAAAGGGAGGAGACGGATGCCGTTATCGTGGCTGCCATCAGGACAATCACTCAACTTTTGCAGTTGGTGCGCATGCCTACCCCAATAAACTCTCATCTGATGGTTGAATATGTCCTCCCACGGCTAGAGATCGCCCTGGGATCACGGTCGCGCGTGGCAAGCTCCTGGTCAGAGCCACGTACGCCTCATGCATAGGGAGCCTTGCTTCGACGGCACAGCGGTTTTGGAAACCGCCTCGAGCTTACGGGCAGATGGGTCGATGCCGATTGCAGATCCGGAAGTCGAACCCGGTGCAGAAGCCGATGCCGACTTTGAAAGCGTTTTCGACAACGCCGGACGCGAGCTTTTTGAAATACTCGAAAGTCATACAAAGCAGTTGGTGGAAGATCCAGACGTCCACGTTCGAAGGGCGTTTCTGGCATCCGTGCCAGAACTCTGCATGTTCTTCCAGGAACAGTCCAACGACATATTGCTCACACACCTCAACACGTATCTCAATGACCGTGACTGGACGCTCAAGTGTGCATTTTTTGATACCATTGTTGGCATCGCCGCTTTCATCGGCAGCACCAGCTTGGAAGAGTTCATGCTGCCATTGATGTTGCAAGCTTTGGCCGATGCTGAAGAGACTGTAGTGCAGGCGGCGCTGCATTCACTGGCTCATCTCGCAGGGCTTGGCTTGCTGTCAAGACCCAGAACTTGGGAGCTTTTGGACCTTGTCGGACGGTTCACGATGCATCCAAACATCTGGATTCGAGAGGCAGCCACTGATTTTCTATCGCAGGCGGCCAAGTATCTCGACGCTGCCGATGTGCGATGCATACTTGTTCCACTAATTACGCCCTACCTGAAAATCGACACCGTGGCCGAGCTCGATGAGCTAAGTTTGCTTGAGTCATTGAAGAAGCCTTTGACAAGACCTGTTTTTGACCAAGCAATCACCTGGGCTAATCAAACTGATCGGGGCGTCTTCTGGAAGCCGTTGCAAAAGATGCGCTCCTTGGCGTTGGGATCCTCGAGTTCCCGGTCGTCCAAGCACCTGAATGCCAATTCGATGAGTAGAGTTGTGCGCAATGACGAAGATGAGCAATGGCTCTCCAAACTGCGAAACCTCGGGCTCAAAGCCGACGATGAGGTGAAGCTACTGGCGCTTGGAGAATTCATCTGGCGACTTAGCAAAGCCAGAACCAGGGACACCGCGACTGGAGAGTCAAGCGTTTATTCCGGACTGATATCCCTGAAGGAACTCGGAGTCACTCCACAAACCGTCTTCTTCAACGACGCACCCCTTCGAGATCCAAATACGACCCCTGATTTGGATTCGCCGGCCGGGCCTTATACTATCGCAGATGCTCTGCTAGACGCGTCCATGACTATCGACGATACTATTAGCAAGAGACGGAAAGCAGCGAAGAGTGGTCATGCGAATCGCGTGCAGAGCGTCGGACCTCGCTCATCCGCCTCGCGACGGCGGTTCTTGTCTCCAGAGGGTAGCACACGTGCCAGCTCTCGACACTCGAGAAGGAGTCATCCGAGAGCAAAGCTGTAGGAAGAGGCGCGGGAGACGACGATGTTTCGGTCAACGGTGGGCTCTTCTCAGCAAGGAGGACGATGCGTCATCAGCCAAGTGCACTCAGCCTGCTCGATAGGAAAGACGGCAACAAGTCAATGGCGGAAACAGGCACAAGTGACACGAATGCCTTTGGGGTAGTAGAGGGACCTTTTGCCCAGGGCACACCATCGTCCCCTGTGCTTACACGCAGCGACGAAACCAATCAGTCAGCTCCCCGACAGGCGAGACATACCTACGAGGGGACGGATCCTAGCATCCAGCGAATGTTGGATCAGATGTATATCGACAATTTCCCGCGAGACGTATTGGAGTTTGGGCCCATGGTGCAGTCCGTTGCGAGAATCAAAGCTCGAGCTGCTGATGCTCAAACCGGTGACGACCATTGGCGCCCGGAGGGACATTTGGTTGCCACATTTGGAGAGCACAAGGGTCCCATCAACAGAGTGGTTCCGTCGCCCGATCACATCTTCTTCGTCACCGGAGGAAACGATGGCTGTGTCCGAGTCTGGGACACGGCAAGGCTGGAGCGGAATATCACCCAACGATCTCGACAGACGCACAAGCATGTCGAGGGTGCGCGCGTATTGGCGCTGTGCTTTGTGGAAAACTCACACTGTTTCGTTAGCTGTGCCAGCGACGGCAGCGTGCATGTGGTCAAGGTCGACACGGTTTCGGCCAGCGGCGTCATTAGGTATGGCAAGCTGCGGACCGTCCGTGAATATCAACTATGCGATGGAGAATTCGCCGTGTGGTGCGAGCACTTTCGACAAGAGTCGAACTCGGTGTTGCTGCTGGCGACGAATCGGTCCAGGATTATCGGCATCGAATTGCGAACCATGACCCTGCTGTATTCGCTGGAAAACCCCATTCATCATGGCGCACCCACGTGTTTCTGTGTTGATCGCAAACGCAACTGGCTTTGTGTCGGCACATCACATGGCGTCGTGGACCTGTGGGACTTGCGCTTCAAAATGAGACTTCGCGGCTGGGGCGTGCCAGGCAAGGGGGCCATCTACCGCATGTGTATCCACCCTACCAAAGGCCGAGGCAAATGGGTATGTATCGCAGGAGGCACAGGTCAAGGAGAGGTCACGGTATGGGACTTGGAAAAGACGACATGTCGAGAGATATACCGTACAAGTGGCAACAAGGACGGACCAAAGGGGTACACAGCATGGGATGTCGACGAAGACAGGCCCGAGGGTATGCTAGGCCGCTTCGCCACGAACCTTGAAAGCAACGAAACCTCCAACGCGGACCGAGGCGTGCGCGCCATGATCGCAGGCATCGGCACGGCCGAAGACTCTCGCGACGTGCGCCACGCATTCATCGTCACGGGCGGATCGGACAAGAAGCTTCGGTTCTGGGACATTTTTCGCATCGAGAACTCGCGAATTTTCAGCGGGCTGCCTCCGGACGAGCAACAGCCTACGTACAGCGCCGCGCATCCCGCATCTGCGCTGACAATGAACACGGAAAGGGCACACAGGAATGCATCAGCTGGTAGTGACACGGCAGGAGAAGGAGGAGCAGGGGCTAACGACACCCCGAGGGGGCATCATCATCATCATCATCATCCAGGGAAAGCGCTCTGGCGGACGTCCACCCAGGTCAACGGTGATTTCCCTCCAGCAGCAGCAGCTATTGCAGTCTCATCTGGATGCGGTATTGGACGTGGTTTTGTTGGAGTATCCTTATACGATGAGCGTGAGCGTTGACCGATCTGGTGTGGTGTTTGTGTTTCAGTAGGGGAGGGGGCGGGAAGAAAATGACTGGAACTAGCTTGGCTGGTTGTGGTCGATGGAGACGTTTGAGTGGGCGAGTTCAAGTTGATGTTTATTTCACGGAAATTGGAAAAGAGGTGTGAGATGGAGCTTAGTTAATGGAAGCACCATTCATACGGTGATGATGCTATCTCTTCGAGGAGCGTAAGACTGCATCTAGGTTGGTTGAGGTTGCTATTCATCCTGGGTGCTCATGCTACCATGGAAGTTAGCTGCTGAGCCAAGTGCTAAAAACACCGCGTCGATCTTACTGGTAGGCTATGCCTGATGTTACGAAACGAAAGTGTAGTCTTATGTAAAAAAGTCCTCAAAGAGAGTTAAATCGGACGTGTCCCAAAGAGGCAACATTGAAAGTTGAAAGTTGAAGTCGTCGAGTGAAGAAGATGTGGGGGCGGCTCAGGCTTGGCTCCACACACGAACGAGCCTTTTGCCCAAAGTTTCCCCTTCTGCCTCTCTGCCTCGCCTCCAAGTCCATCATCATCCACACGACACTCAACCTTTTCGCCGATTGATAGCCCGCCGACCACACAGCCCGCAACAAAGGTAACAAGCAAAAGCGAAATTCCCCCTTCGCAATGCGGCTCACCGCAGAGCTTATCCACGATTCCCTGTCCTACCTGAACCCGCTCAAAGAGCGCGAGTTGGATCTCCGAGGTGCGTTTTTTTGGTGAAAAGAGCAGATGCTACAATGCTTGTCTATATTCTATCACATGAATAAAATAGCTCCCATAAAAAGACAAGAGAACTTGATCATGGAAGAGAGCTAGTTGATGCGAACGTCTTTTTTTCTTGGCCTGAGAACAGGACATAGGATCCCTGCTATTGAGAATCTTGGTGTCGCCGGGGTAAGCAACTTCCGTGTCTCGCAAACAACCTGCTACGAAAAGAGTAGGCGGGGAAGAGAAGGAAATGGCACGAACAATGGAGCTGATTTACAATCCCGATTACTAGCCCCATGACTCAATCGACTTCACAGACAACGATATCCAAGTCCTGGGCAACTTCCCGTTGTCGCCGCGCATAACGACCCTTTTGCTGGCGAGGAACCGCATCGCGAGTGTCCAGGCGACGCTGCCGAACGCGGTGCCGAACCTGACGAATTTGGTGCTGGCGTCGAACGAGCTGGGCGAGTTGGCGGATCTGGATGTCCTGAGGGGTTCGACCGGTTGACGCATTTGGTGTTGGCGGACAATCCTGTCGCCAGGAAGGAGAATTACCGGTACTGGGTGCTCTGGCGGTGTCCGAATGTGCGGTTCCTTGATTATATCAAGGTGAAGGAGGTGGAGAGGGAGCGTGGACGGGAACTGTTTGGGACGGAGGAGGAGTTGACGCCTCTTGCTTCAGAGGTACGTTTTTTTCCCCACTCAGGGGCAGGACAGGCTGTGGCCTGGAGTGAGAAGGAATCTGATGGGTGGGCGCTTCTAACAACGTGTAGATTTTGGGCAAGAAGACAAAGACGCTTGTCTCGGCGAATGGCTCGGCACAGACATCCAAACTGTCGAGGATAAAATTGACGGATGACGAGAAGAAGCGGCTGCAGGAGAAGATTCGCAAGGCGACGAGTCTGCAGGAGATCATTGCTTTGGAGAAGGAGTTGAATGAGGGGCGGGTACCGGCTGATGTTCATGGGGACGCCATGGAGGAGTAAATCATCATGTTGCATTGACATTTTCGATTGTTTCCATTCCTAAAGTCCTCCTTGTTTACTCGGCAATTGCCATGAAAAGATATTAATGGGGGCACGGGATCCGCAGGGTAACGGGTCGTTCTTTTTTTGAACAGAACATACTACACTTGAACTGCCACAAAAGGATTCATTTTATTATTAGAGTTTTCATTTTCTCGTCATTTCACGACAAAGTGGTCATACAAACCATTCGTTATCCAATTCCGCGAAACCTACGGCTACACTACCCCGACATGCGCACATCCCCGTCCCTCGTCCCACTCGCCTGCCTCGTCTCCAATTCCAACTGGTCATTCGGATCCTCCCTGTCTTCTATCCTCAGCGGAACCGTGAACGCAGAGAACCCGCCCTCCCTACTCACAATGACGTTTCCGTCGGCGCTGCCGTTCGTCGTGTCTTGCGCGGGGATCGACGGCACCGCGTCGGCGACCTTTTCGCCGCGCAGCCGCGCCCGAGTCGCTTGCGCGGAGGCCTTGATTTTCTTGAACGGCGTGGTTCTGGGGACCACGTCTTCTAGGAACTCGAGGGTGTCTTGGTGGGAGACGGCGTTGGCTGGTTTGTGTTAGTGGTGGGGTGGGATCGGAAAATAAAGTAAAGCAAAACGAAGACAGAACAGAACAGAATAGAATGATCAAGAACATACCAACATCTTTGTACTGGATATTCCGTCTCGGTTTGCGCTCCAGCTTTGCTTGGTCATTAGCTTCCTGGGCAAGGTGCTGGACGAACATTTCCTGTTGCGCCGCGGGACATCAGCTTCCGTTCGGGGACGGGGGCATAAGAAGGACCATACGGCTGCGAGGGTGATGACAAAGGCGGCATTGTTGGAGCATTTGTGGACGTCGGAATCTTGGTTGATGATTTTCTTGACGCGTGAGACTGCGGGTTTGTTCAGCGATGAGGAATGGAACGGGGTTTCGGGGTGGCTTACGGGGGAGTTGTGTTTGGCCGGTGGGCTCCCTGCGGGGAGGGATTGCGCTGGTGTTGTAGGGCATCGTGGATCTGGGATCTGTGGGTCTCGAGAGTTGAGTTGGTGATGAGGCACGCGCGGTTCTTGGAGTTGAGGTTGAGCCGCAGCCACTTTACATACGCGACTTCGCTGGCGCTGGCTGTGGCTGTGGCTGTGGCTGTGGCTTGGGGTTGGGCGACGGAAGTACTCCGTACTCCGTATTGTGGCGTGTGCTCCGTGGATCAGAGTTGAGACCAACTTGACCCGCACAAGTCAGTCACTCGACGTCAACGCCATCTTGGATCAATTCCAAGCAGCTGAACGCAACGGCAACGGCCCAGCTCTCGCCTTGACCACCACCGCCACCGATTCGTCGTCGTCATCATGCCCCGTCTGCCCATATAATGAGCGCGCAATCCACTTCCTTCAGCCGGAACCCGGGCGCAGTCCGGCGGTCGTCCATCTCCTCTCGCCTGTCCTTTGCCGTGTCTACCGTTGAACAGGGCGAGGCTGCCATCCCGCCCCGGGCCAAGTCCAGATTGAGGAGGAGATTGCGGAAATCAAGAGATATGAGGTACATGGCTTGCCGCACACACAATTGGCCCTTGGTCGCGGATGACGCACGATGCTAACCGCGCCTTTGCCTCACAGGACTTTACAACAATAGGTACTTGCCTGGCCTGACGATGCGACCCCGTTGCGCGGCACGGGTTAACTTTGTCACAGATTGGGTACAAGATGCCGCCCGCGAACAGGCACGCCGCAAATCGAGGCAAAAACGAGCGGCGGGTTTGTTCGAGCGCGGACAGAATGGCTGGCGATATCGACTCTGGGCTTCGTATGACGCCGCGCAAGGCTGGATTGTCGTCACCATCATTGGCGCTGCCATTGGCTTGAACGCGGCGCTCTTGAACATCATTACGGAATGGCTCTCTGATACCAAGCTGGGGTACTGCAGTACGGCCTTCTATCTGAATGAGAAGTTTTGCTGCTGGGGAGAGGACAACGGTGAGTTTAGGTTTGCAACTCTCGTTTTTGGAACTCAAAAGAAAAGAGGGAGCGCATACTGATGTGTGGGCTTCTTCCATCCAGGCTGTGCGGATTGGCATCGGTGGACGGGTTTCGAGCCGCTCAATTACTTTTTATACTTGCTATTTGCGGTACGTCCTTTTCTGGTCGAATTCGGCGCTGTCTGCCTCCCTGCCTCCCTTTTTTCCGCGTAAGGGGAACCGCTGGCCACGCTGACCCGTGATCGGTTGTTGTATTTAGACATGCTTCGCCTTCGTATCAGCCTCGCTGGTCAAATCTTTTGCTCCATATGCGGCAGGGTCCGGCATCTCCGAGATCAAATGCATCATCGCAGGTTTCGTCGTGAAGGGCTTCCTTGGCTTCTGGACCCTCGCCATCAAGTCTGTCTGCCTTCCTTTGGCCATTGCGTCTGGACTGTCCGTCGGCAAGGAGGGGCCCAGCGTGCATTATGCCGTCTGCACCGGCAACGTCGTTTCTCGACTGTTCACCAAGTATCGAAGAAACGCGTCGAAAACGAGGAGATCCTGAGCGCCTGCGCCGCGGCAGGCGTGGCCGTGGCATTTGGCAGTCCCATCGGCGGCGTGCTCTTCTCGCTGGAGGAAATGTCGAATCATTTCCCGCTCAAGACCATGTGGCGAAGCTATTTCTGTGCCTTGGTGGCCACGGCGGTGCTGGCGGCCATGAATCCCTTCCGCACCGGCCAGCTGGTCATGTTCCAGGTCAAATATGACCGGGACTGGCACTTCTTCGAGATCCTGTTCTACATCATCATTGGCGTATTTGGTGGTCTTTACGGCGCCTTTGTCATCAAGTGGAACTTGAGGGCGCAGGCGTTCCGCAAGAAATATCTGACCAGGTACGCGGTTTTGGAGGCAACGCTGTTGGCTGCTGGAACAGCCATCATCTGCTACCCCAATGCCTTCCTGCGCATCGACATGACGGAGAGCATGGAAATCCTGTTCCTTGAGTGCGAGGGAGCAGAAGACTATCACGGTCTTTGCGATACTGACAAACGGTTCTGGAACATGGTTTCCTTGTCGATTGCCACACTTGTGCGCATCTTTCTCGTCATCATCTCGTACGGATGCAAGGTGCCCGCCGGCATCTTTGTGCCATCCATGGCCATCGGAGCGTCGTTTGGGCGCACGGTTGGTATCGTGGTCCAGGCGATGCACGAAGCCAACCCCAAGAGCATCTTCTTCTCGGCATGCAAACCCGATGAGCCGTGTATCACGCCGGGAACCTATGCCTTCCTCGGTGCGGCCGCCGCACTCAGCGGCATCATGCATCTCACCGTGTCCGTCGTGGTCATCATGTTTGAGCTCACCGGCGCGCTCACCTACATCCTGCCGACCATGATTGTCGTCGGCGTTACCAAAGCCGTGAGCCAATCCTTTGGCAAGGGCGGCATCGCCGACCGAATGATTTGGTTCAACGGGTTTCCGTTCCTCGACAACAAGGAAGAGCACAACTTTGGCGTGCCCGTATCGCAGGTCATGCGCACCTCGATCGTGTCCTTCCCCGTCAACGGGCTCGCACTATCCGAAGTCGAGCAGCTGCTGTCCGAGGACAAGTATCAGGGCTTCCCCATAGTGGAGGACTCCAACACCAAGGTCCTGGTGGGCTACATTGGCAGAACCGAGCTTCGATACGCCATGGACCGTCTGCGTCGCGAGAGGCCCGCCAACCCGAATGCCAAGTGCGTGTTCGCGCCGCCCCCTTCGACGTTGACCCTCACACACCCGTCACCCCTGCCACCGTGACGGTCAACGCGGACCCGATGACATCGACGTCGCTCGATTTCAGCCCCTACATTGACGCCACGCCCGTGACGGCACACCCCCGCCTGCCTCTCGAGACGGTCATGGAACTCTTCCGCAAGATTGGGCCCCGCGTCATCCTGATTGAGTACCACGGGAAACTCACCGGCCTGGTCACCGTGAAGGATTGTCTCAAGTACCAGTTCAAGGTGGAAGCTGCCGAGAACCCCAAGGATGACCATCGCATCCACGAGGGCCAGCAACAGCTCTGGGATGTGCTGCGCAAGGCGGGCCACTGGGTCAGCGGGCGCATCACCAGCGTGTCCGGGGGCCGCATCCGACTGAGCGGCGATGAGGAAAGAGTACGGGGCCACGCGGGACCAATATTGGATGGAGACGAGGATGTTGGCGACGAAGGGGTCGAGTTGGAAAGCAGAAGATGGGGAAATCATCAGCCAATTTTGCCCGGCGTGGCAGCACTGTAAATACACCATTAATATACATTTGCAAAAAAGAGAGAAAAAAACCCAAACCATTCCAGACATTACCTTCTATGACGTCTATGACAAGCACATTGTATTGACCAAGAAAAAAAACCACCATCATCTCGTCCCCCCAACGCCCGATAAATCCCCCAAATCAGCCACATCCTCATCCTCATCCTCCTCAGCAGCCTCCATCAACGGACGAACCTCAGTCTCATCTCCCCCCCGCGCATCATCATGATGAACCCCTCGCCGAGCCCAGCCCCATCCTCCTTCTCATCCTTCCTCCCGACAACCACATTCCCAATGACCAAAAGCGATGCACCGGCCCACCAAAGCGGCGGCAGAGCCTCGGCAAAGATGAAGAGGCCCAGCAGCGCGGTGAGCACGAAGTTGGTCGACGTGTTGACAATGGACACCTGCGTGCTGGACGTTCCCTTTGCGAGGGCCCTTGTGAAGAGCGTCCACATCTAGACGTGGGTCAGCCAGACAATGGAAGTATGTATACGGGCGGGGCAAGGTAGACTCACGATGCCGTTAAAGGTCAGGTTGAGGGCGAAGAAGATCTGGGCGCCGTTAGTATGGGGTAGGTACTGTCTGGAGGCCTCGGTGTAGGTACCCCGCGGATTACGACTTCGACGACGTTTTCGTAGGCTGTCAGGCGGAGGAGGCGCGCCATGGAGGTTGAGAGCGTGGACGTGAGGGTTGTAGTGGTCCTGGTCGGGTCAGTTCTTGTGGAGGAATCGAGGGGGCCAGGCAAGCCTACAGCTTGGCGAAGACGCCGTTGAATGCGGCGCAGGCACCGCTCGCGATGGCATACATGATCCATTGCGTGCGGGTGCCGGACACGGCTTGCGCGGGCGGGAGAGGTTGCGTCATGCTGGGGTTGGGCTTGGTCGTCGCGTGGTGTCTGGCGTGGCGTCGGCGGACCATGGTTTTCCTTTTGGGAATCAAGAAAGAGTTGGCGGTCGGGATTGGAACAGCAAAGACGAAACATGTCTTGCGAGGTTGGTGGTTTGAAAGGGCTGGTGGTTGTGGTTTGGTCCGTCCGTCCCTGGTTCCGGCGGGACGGGAGGGAGAGGATGGGTGTGGAGGCGTCACTCACTCACTCACTCACTCACGCATCACGACAACAACACCTGCGTCTTCTTCACGAAAGAGTACGATGAATACCGTCGTGTGGAGAACAGGAAAAGACACGGAGCAGTTTCAAAGTCCAGAGTTTTGGTATTGGTATTCTACGATTCATACGCCCAAACTCCAATGTGTGTCAGCAAGCCCCGGAACGCCGCCCAATGCATGTGTGCGAGGGAACCTCGCTCTTCTGTAGAATAATTCCCCCAACATGGTCCATTTTTTTCTCCATTCACGCTCCCTCTCCAGGCTTCTTGGCATTGCAACTGACAATCTTGACCTTGTCCGCCTGCACAGACTGGCTGCCATTGTCCATCTTGAACGTCACATTCTTGATCAAAAAGTCCATACTTCGTCGCAGAACCGGTATGTGTCAAGACTTCCCTGGGAAAAAAGGCGCGGGAGGAAAAGAAAAAAAACCCCATTGCGTCAGCATATTTCACATGTCTTGAGTGCTTCTTTCCCACTGCAGCAATGGCACCAACCTTGAACTGCAGCCGACTCTTGACGTTCTTCTGCAGCGACTCGGTGATGGCCTGGTCGAAGTTGCCCAGAATCTTCATGGCGAGCTGGGGATTGATGCGCTCTTCGCTGATCAGGTCGTCGAGGGTATCTGTCAGAGCGAGCCCGATGCTGTGCATTTTCCGGGCTTTTAGTTCTTTCTGGTGGTCCCAGTTGTTGGCTCGGCCTCTGGTGCGGGAAAGCGCCTACCTGCTTCGACGGTAGAGCTCGTAGAACGACTGTGCTCCGGAAGCCATGGCTTGTTATTCAGAGGTATATACCTGTGCTCTGCTAACGGGTTTCGTGTATAACGGGGTTGATGTGCAGCGGCGCAACTTGTTTGCGAGGTTGATGTTGGATGATGGGGTCTCCGGACGGGAAGGGGGGTGGGGCGGCACAAGCGTGACTAAGCTTCTGGAGCATGCGGCCGCCACGGCTCCGTCATGTGACGTTGTTGGCGAGTTGGCTATGCCGTCGACTTGCATCTCAGGCAAGTGGAGCGCGGGCGGGCCCAGCAAGGCAGGTGGTCGCGGAAACTGAACTGGGAGGGAAGGAGCTTCATCTCGACCCTTTGGATTCAAAGCTTGCAGCCACAACCGAAACGCAACTACACGGCACGACTCGATCCGACACTCATCCATCTCTCGTCTGCTGCAGAGCAGAGCAGAACAGAGCAGATAGTCTCGACTTCGACGCCATTCCGGCTGATCTCTCGCTCCGTCGTCGGTTCACGATAAGAGTCTCAGTCGTCATCATGGGCTATTATTATTCGTATGGCGTTGGCAGCGTCACGTCATTCCTCACCCTGGTGGGAGCTTGTACGTCACCGTTGGCTACGTCTTGGTCTTGTGCTGTTGGATTGCTTGGAGGAATGTTCAACTGATGATTTCTTTCACTATACAGATATGCTGTTCACGGGCAATGGCGAAGACTTCAACGTCGGAGCTTTCCTCGAGTCCGTGTCTCCCTATGCTTGGGCCGATCTGGGCATCGCGCTGTGCATTGGTCTGTCCGTCGTTGGCGCAGCATGGTATGTCGTTTCACCCGCCACAGCCATGCAGTTTGAGCGTCTGTCTAATCGTCCGCTCTTGAAATCCCAAACAGGGGTATCTTCATTACCGGATCGTCCATCCTCGGCGCCGGCGTCAAGGCTCCCGAATTCGAACCAAGAACTTGATCTCCATCATCTTTTGCGAAGTCGTTGCCATTTACGGCGTCATCATGGCCATTGTCTTCTCCTCCAAGGTCGACAGGACGAGCACGGAGCTAGTCTCGTCGCCAGAGGCATACTATACCGGCTTTGCGCTTTTTTGGTCGGGCCTGACGGTGGGATTGTGCAACCTGATCTGCGGCGTTGCTGTTGGCATCAACGGCTCTGGCGCAGCGTTGGCAGATGCGGCTGATCCGTCATTGTGCGTGGACCAGTTGCTTCGTTATCTTTTTTTTTTACACAATTTGTGTGAATATGCAGGCTGACTGACTCTGGCTGTTTTTAGGTTCGTCAAGATTCTGGTCATTGAGATTTTTAGCTCCGTTCTAGGCTTGTTTGGTCTTATTATTGGCCTTTTGGTTTCGGGCAAGGCACCTGCTTTCGGAGCAACGAGCTAGATGGACGGGCTAGATATGAAGATCGGACGACGACAATGGAATCCGAATCCGTATAAGGGCAGAAAAAGTAGGCCTCGCAATCAAATCTGTTTGCTGGCTTGCGAAAATGGCCACCTGGATGGAAGTGAACCCGCTTGTGCACGGTACCAAATAGAATTGTATTATTTGGTCAGGCGTTTGGAAGACCGAATTGTACGGGCATTTCCTTGGTTTTTTTTCTCTCTCCATGCAATGGCTGTGACACTATCCCCTGAGACTCGAAACTGTACATCAATCAGATAGCAGGTGAGATCTATTATAGATATGCTTTGGTGGGAATCTGAGCTTTTAGCGTCCAGGACAACCGTTTCATCTACGGGCATAGTATTTATTGTCGAGTATGCACCACTTGGGTGTTGGGATTCCTCGAAACCCGAGTTATTCCATACGTCTCACATTCATTTCCACTGCCATGATCTACATGCGCACTCAGCCGCTCATCAGGGCAGTCATCAACAAAGCATCTACCTTGGACCCCTTATCCAGCTTCCCCTTGCCACTAGGCATGCAGACCAACGCATTCGCAGATCGCAGACTACCTACCTTGGAGCTTCGCTGCCCTCCAGTGCTGCTCGCCATCAACACTCCATCGCTCCCCACAGTCACCACAGCACGATGGTACTCTGGCCGAGGATCCATGGGGAAATCATGTCCCAGCACAACTGGCACCTTGGGTAATCCCACCGGCGACACGCCAGATTGCTTATGCAGTGACGGCAACACAAACAAGTGGAAGGTGACGAGCGCAGAGGCCGGGTTCCCCGGCAGGGAAAAGACCACCCTCGACACGCGCTTCCCGTCATCGTCCTTGACGGGGACGGTCGCAAACGTCGTGGGCTTGCCGGGCTTCATGGCCACTCGGCCAAAGTGGATGGTTCCCCCGAGGGCCCTCTCAATCGTTGGTTTCAAAAGGTCCAGCTCGCCCATGGACACGCCGCCCGTGGTGACGAGCACGTCGGCCCGCCGCAGGCCGTTCCGGAGCGTCTCCTCCAGCGAGGAGGATGTGTCCTCGGCGATTCCCAAATCTAGTACCTCGTAGCCCCGTTCCTTTGCTGCCGAGATGAGCGTGATTCTGTTCGTGTCCCTGACCTCGCCTGGTCGCAGGGGCCCCGATCGATTGTGCTCGATGATTTCGTCCCCCGTGGACAGAATCCCGATGACGGGCCGGCGGTACACTCTGACCTCGGACACGCCCGCCGCGGCGAGGAGGCCGATCTCGCCGCCCACGCCCGAGATTATCTCTCCCTTTCTCAGGATGACGCTGCTTCGGGCAATGTCGCTGCCTGGCTGGCGGATGTTCTCGCCCTCTCTGACGCCTTCTGCTTGCATCTCCACCTCCTTCTCTTCTTTGCCGTCGTCCGTCGTGGTTTTGAGCATGGTGTCCTCCACCATGATGACGGAAGTGGCGCCGGGGGCAGGGGCGCGCCGGTGGTGATTCGAGCGACTTCGCCCTCCTTGAGGGGCTGGACGTGGCCTGGTGCAGCGTGCGATACGGCCGTGACGGGGAAGACTCCCTTCATGGTGCCGTCTTTGGGGACAACTACTGCGTAGCCGTCCATGATGCTGGCGCGGAACGCGGGGACGTCTTCTTGTGCCGTCACGTCCTCGGCCAGGACGGAGTTGATGATGGTTTCGTTGACGGCGCGGGTGTACATCTCTGGAGAGGGCGTGTGTTCTGATATGAGGGAGAGAGCATCGGCCACGGACAGCATTGGATAGGGCGATTCGCGGTGTCGACGGGTTGTCCCGAGGGAAGGGTCATTGGACAGCGCTTTGGTGTTGGGATTCGTGTGCCTGACGAGGTTGCCGTGGCCATGCCCGTGGTGGTCATGGTGGTGATGATGGCTGTGCATCGTCGTGTGTTGACCTCGGGGGCCGCTGATACCTGCGTCAGATTCCAGCTGCTTGACGCCGCCGGCGTGTAGCGCTCGTGAGTTCGCCCCAGAGGCCTGGAGGCAGGCATGTGGGAGGGTTCTGACGATGGCTTGGAGATTCTCCTTGGCGCCCTTGGGTGATCCCGGGAGAGTGATGATGAGAGATTTGTGTCTCACTCCGGCTGCTGGACGAGACATCATGGCGACTTTTTGCCTTCAGCATCAGTGTCTCGATTTTCTTTTCCTTGGGCCCGGCGAGACGGACGGACGACCTACATGGCGTGACGGCCAGCGACGTGGACAGCATGGCGTGTACCAGTCCCGGAGCTTGTTTGTGAAGGAGCGGAATGATGGCCTTTTCCAACAAGACGTCAGTTGAATGATTCATTATATGTGTAAACTGAGATGACCGACGGAGAAACAAAAGACTTGCCTCTGGCGTACCGTCTGAGACGGCGAATCCCGTCCCACCAGTCGTGATGATCAAATTGGGCGCTTCCGGGCCATCTGCCCACTGCATAACCTGTCTTTGAATCGCGAGCACCTCGTCTGTCACTATGCTCTCAGCCACAACTTTCCATTGATCCCCTCCATCCTCTGCGAAGACGTTCCGCAGAACAGACGCCGATGAATCAGTGGCGGCATCTTTGGCGGCCGTAGTCGAGACGATCAGTACCGCCGCAGTGAGAGACTGGTCCATTGATTCCATTCTATGGGTGAATCGTGGGGGAAGAAAAAACAAAGAAGAAGGGGAAAAAACGGCAATTTAAATTGGATTTCAAGAAACTTGCAAGACAAATTGAATTGTATGTGATGCATTAGTGGGAGGAAGTCAGTCCAAGGTGGAGCTGCGCCGCCCAGTACCAGCGGCCCCCACCTTGACTTCTTCTTTCATCCTTTTTTTCCCCTTCGCACTCGACGCGCCAACATCAAATCCATCACACTAAACTCATAAAGGGCGCCGAGATGGTGCGCATAAAGGAGCGTTATTTGCTCGTAAACATTGTATACCCGCCAGATACGAGTACATCTGCCGCCGACATTCCCGACTTCATCTCTCAGCATCAGCCTACAGTGGAGAGGTTGACGCCGCAGGCGCTTTTGAAAGGCATCAAGGCCGAAGTTGGCTTGCTGTTCGGTGACTATGGCCTGGGGGCCTTTGAAGGGTGTCTTTCTGGTATGTCGTCTCTTTCATCTCTCTTGCCTTCTTTTCTTTGACATGAAGCCTACATTTGCTCTACTCACGCTTCTGTCTTGGGTATAGTGAAATACCTGTCACTGGCAACGTCAACTTTTATTCTGAGATGTCCCAGAGCTCACTATCAGATGCTGTGGTCGGCCTTGACGTGCATGGACCGTATTCCTGTCAAGGACGGACGCGCGTGCATCTTTCGCGTCGTTCGTGTGAGCGGCACGATTCGCAAAGTAGAGGAAGAAGCTATTCGCCAGGCCAGACAGCTGATTCTGGCCGCGAAGCAACATGCTGATGCCGCGTCTCAAAACACATCGCTACGATTACAGCCAGAGGAGCCCACATTGGATGTTGTGGATGTTGTGGACCAAGGCTCAGAGTCGGAAGTCGACATGGAAAAAGACAACGTGTGAACGTGAGATATGGGGTATCACTTTTTCTAACCACCTTGATCCCACTATCTGAGGGCATCGACATATCTCCAAAATCGGGATCCATTTCAGCTGATGCTGCCGCTGGCGCCGGCGCCTCATCCGATTCCATCGCCTGCTCTGCCGCAAGTCTTGCCTGCTCATCATCAGCGTCCCGCTCCAACCGGTCGTACTCTTCCTTCTCGTCTATCCACCGCTCCTGGATATTCTGAACATCCATCATGGACGCCTCGTTACGCATGGCTACGGCCCAAACGGTGTCATTCGCTCCTTCTGCTCCGCCAAAGACATAGCCTCCCGCTCGATCAATGACTCGAAGAAGATGCATCATGCTCTTCTTGTTCTCCGTAGCAAGGACTTCATATCGGACCAGGCCGTAGTCCTCGATCATCTTGGCAATGGCCTCGTTGAGCCCTGCAAACTTTGTACTGCGCAGCGCAGGTGACTCAGCTTCCAGGTACGGGGTGAGATACGTCAGGTCGTCGACATCGGTGTAAAACTCGAGGTTGAAGGGTAGTTCATCGTACGCGGAGACCTTGTCGATCTTTGATAGGACGTTGACGTGTGGCATATCCATCTGGATCATAGCCCGAAGGGATAGGAGGACATTGGAGACGTATAACGAAGGCTGCGTCACGCAGATAGAATCTGATAAGTGTACGCAGACAAACTGTGCCCAGCACCGTCAGCCGTGCCATTCTAATTGCACCTTGTCATGGTGGACAAGGGTCATTCATCATTGCTTACTCGAAATCCCGACTTCTGCAATTTATAAAATATGTTGCGCAGCGAGGTGTGATGTGTGTATAATTCGACTTGTCCGGGACAATCAAACAGAATATAGTCGTCGCCTAACTCCTCCAAGCCTTCTTCTAACCACTCGAAGTTGTGTTCCAATTCTTCGAGAGCGTAAAGAATGCCCCCGTTGGGGCCAAGTCGATCGCCTCGCATGATGTCTTCCAGTTTGATTAGATTTCGAATGTCGAGAGCGCATGGGTAGTTGGTATGATCGTTGGCAGGGTCAAGATTGACGACGGAGCACGCTCGCCCAATGGCGCCCATGAACTGCTGCACTGTAAATGGTCAATCAGCCACAAGAACGATACACCTCGTTTCACGATGTCTAGAAAAGGGTGTTCAAGAACTTACTGCCATCGCAATACGTGCTCTTGCCTGAGCCGGGACTCCCGAGGACCAGCTGGGCAAAAGGCATGGCGGGCTGGTAGTTTTTACACCGAAAAGCTTATTAGTATTTCATGGCTATTGCAGCAGCTTCGTCTGGAATAGTCGGATGGAAAGTTGGGCGGGATGGTGTCGTCGACCGAATTTCTGCCCCTCCATCCACTGATGACTGGCGGCGTGGACATGGCTTGCATAAGTTGCATTTTAGCCAGGGTCAATTCGGCCAATTATTGGGCCTGGGCCGAGTGGACCGCCGTCAGATGCTCCGAAGCTCGTCTTGTGGCCTCTGACAGCGAAAAGAGAGAGAAAACCACACACAACCCACGAAAATGGGTCCGTATTTATTTCTCGCTCCCAACCCACCCGGCCGCAACCTCCCCATCTTCTTTGACCTTCGCCATCGGCTTTCTTGCGTTGTTCTGGCACCCACCGGCCTCTGTTGCGCGCCGCCTCACATAATGCTGTGCCACAACTCGCAGCAGCACTCGCAGCCATGGCATCTGACTTGTCCAATGGCGCACAAGTCGCAAGCAGCGTCGCCTCGACGCTCGCCGACGCCATGAGCACCGCAAGCGCAGATGTGGCAGATGTGGCAGCTGCCCATGAAGCAACGAGCTGGCTTGGGCTTTTTGGCTGGCTGCTCTATCTTGTCTTCAATCTCACCTCGACCGTCCTGTATTGGTCGATTCGCACCGTGACTATTTCGGTCCCCAAGCTGCTCTACGCTTTGTTTTCCACTAGCTGGACGGTGACCATGAACGCCACCACGCTGTATGTATGCCCTCATACTATGCATTCTAGCTCTTCTTGGCTCACGCGTTGCTTAGCATGTTCGTCTTGGTGGGTGCCGTCTCTGCTGTCAGTTGGATCGTGAGATATCGAATCCTCAACATGTACTCGAGGCTGCCGCCCGAGCCCCAGAGAAAAGAGCCGGAAATAGATCTCTTCCCGGACACCCACGAAGAGGGTAGCAAGGGAGGTTTCGCCAGCTACCTGGACGAATTCCTAAGCGCCATCAAGATTTTTGGTTACTTGGAGCGCCCAGTCTTTCACGAACTCACGCGGAGCATGCAGACCAGGAAGCTGATCGCTGGCGAGACCATCAACCTGGAAGAGGAAAAGGGATTTTGCATCGTCGTCGATGGTCTTGTGGAGATATTTGTCAAATCTGGTCGACACAGCTCCTCCTATCGCGAGCCTTCACCAGC